>OZ024873.1:32785441-37776000 GCA_964017185.1 Rugalucina vietnamica | reverse complement strand
GCCGCCAAGAGCAGGAAAGACCTTGAACGCAATCTAATGGAGATCTGTGAGACAACAAAGTCCGGTGTTCGCCCCGAGACCCCGCGTCTTTTCACCTCCCTTGTACACACCCTGAAGACAATGGAAGCTGCCGAGATGGCCGCGGTCTACCAGAAAGTCAGGAGTGGCGCTATCTGCTCAGACAACAATCAAAGAGTCCAGTAAGTGTTATTGTATTTGTTTGAATAAATGATCCATGTTCGAAGTAAGCGGCTGAGTTCCGAAAAGTCTTTAACCTACTTACATGTACATTTTCATTTATGAAGAAGAATGGTTACTGGTCCAGTACTTTGTGTGCATACTTTGCCATGCTTATTCTTAACGGGATGTGATAAACAATCTGCGCTCGCCATGTAGCAAGCTACAACTCGCCATACCTGTCATGAAAATTGGAATTGCTTTTCACACGTTACTAGGTTTACTTGCTGAGATACACATACTCAAAGAGGTTTGATATGCACTTGTTTACATATCAGCCGACATGTAACAAAAGCTCTTTGATGTATCAATTACTTCTTTGTGTTGTGATTTGTATCAATGCCAAAATAAAATTATTTTGATACATATGTTTCATATCATATACTGAATGTCAAATACCTAAACCTTTGGCCAGATATAAGTTTATCCTCACATGACAGTCACATTGTGCACTTTAACAGTGATATTTTGATATGTCCATGTACAAGGTCCAATCTTCCGTACTTTGTAACCATGACTCACAATAGCAACTGATCATAAATTGCTTAAAGTACTTGTCCACGGTTTACCCTCAACTCACCACTTAATATGAATTCAGTGAAAGTGTTCTAGCCTACTAAGGAGACATGCATGATGAACACTTAACAATTTAATGAGAGCAAATAATTTTATTTCTTCAGGGTCCAGAGCCATAAACCATTATAATATCATAGTCATGCATTCCATTCTTCCATTCACTAGGAAGTTTTTCTTGGACGCTATTCCAATGACCGGAACAGTTGACAGCCTTAAGATGCTCACCCAACTCCTGATTAGCAAGGAGGTGACCGGCCTAGAGGCTGACATGTGGCTCACCACCCTCGCCTTCATCCAGCACCCAACACTCGACATGCTCGCTGAAGTGAAACCCCTCCTGAGTCTGATCGACAATGAAGAAAAAGCCATGTTATCTGTCAGTTCACTGGTCCATAGTTACTGCAAGACCAATACTGGCTGTGATGGCAATCTACAGATCAGAAAGATCATCTCTCTGCTCGAGAACAAGATTGGACCTGCCTGCAAGGTCACTGATGCCAACTTCAAAACGGTAAGGGTACGCTCAAATGAGAAAAAAATTCTCAATTGCTAAATTTATACATTGACTTCAATTACAGGAATAACATGAGATGGGTATATCTAACTTGCATATATAGTCGCATAAACAGACATTATTCACAACATTTATACTGAACAACAATACAATCCTTATCATAATGACTGACTGGACAACAACAAGATGTCAAATAACGCTCGAAACATATTTATCCCGGAATAACGCATATAAAGCGCCCATGACCAGAAAGGAACAATTTCTTTGATACAAACAATGTTGTCATAAGTATTTTTCTCTCTTTTTTTAACAGGTTCTTCTTGCCCTGAGAGCCATCGGCAATGCAGGTTACGGTACCAGTGCCATCAGCACTCTGTCTAAGTGTATCAGCCAGGAGGCGAATCCTATTGAAATCAGACTGTCAGCCATCGAAGCCTTCCGCAGAATGCCATGCTCAGCTGATGTAAGTAACAATATTCTCAGGCATATATATCATTAGTTTCATAAATGTGACATGATACGATTATATAAGACTATGATGTCAAAGTTCGTGTCTACAGCTGTATATCAAAACACAGTAAGATGAATTCAGGTTTTTAATCTTTAGAATTTGTATGATGCTCTCAGATTGTGGCTTCTTGTCCATCATTGTTGGTTTTTGGCCTTTTGTACATGGGTCGGGGACGAATTACTTCACCCAGTCTCAATCGATGAAATCATTGTATCGAGACATATAAACAAAATGCATTGCTCATATTAAACGACATTTGGATTTAAAATGCATAGAAAACATATTATACGCCATAATGTCTCTGTATTTCAGAAGCGCCCTATTCTCGAAGTTTTTGTCAACCCAGAGGAGGACTCTGAAGTCAGAATCGCAGCCTACAAATCCTTGATGGAATGTCCCACCAATGAAATCCTCAGTCGTGTCAGAGTGACCCTTAGCAAGGAGGAGGTCAACCAAGTCGGTTCCTACGTCTGGTCTCATCTTACCAACCTCATGGAATCCTCTGACCCCCACAAACAGGCCATCAGAGCTATCCTAGAGGACGAGACTCTCCAGAAAGAATTTGACCTTGACAAGAGGAAATTCTCAAGAAATTACGAGGGTTCACTGTTCATGGAAAAGATAAACACTGGAGCCACAGTCGAGGGCGATCTTATCTGGTCCTCTAAATCGTTCATTCCACGATCTGGAATGTTCAATCTGACCGTCGATCTTTTCGGTAACGCTGTCAACCTTCTGGAAGTCGGAGGACGTGTCGAAGGTCTGGAGTACTTCATGGAATCATACTTCGGTCCCAACGGTTACTTCAGTGAGAATGATGTCGAGTCTGCCGACGAGACTGCTCTGAAAACCATCAAACCAGATAAAGTCAGCAGGATTGAAAAGAGGGTAGGTTCAATGTCTACTTTCTTTCTCATTTAGCTTTTTTCTCTCTTTTATTTTTGTGCTTTTCTTGCAACAGAAATACAGACAATTTAAATACATGACACTAGCTGTTCCAAAATGCTCTCCCATATTTCAATATATTATTTCATGATACCCAGTCACTAATATTCGTTGCATTTCTATAGATGAAGAGCGCCATGGACGAACTAAGAGGTTCCCTCTACATGCGCGTCTTTGGTAACGAACTTCGCTACATGAACTTCAAGGGAATCGACTCTATGATCTCTAAAGAGAGCTTCAACTTCATCGATATGTTGATGAAACTCACCAAGGACAATGACTATACCTTTAGCCAGAGCTCTATGTTCATGGACAGCAGTATCATCATCCCAACTAGTGCTGGTTTCCCAATGAACCTCACAGTCAACGGAACTGCCACCATTGATCTTAAGGCATCTGGTAAAATGGACATCATGAAGCTGACAACCAACCCACCAAGCCTTGATATCAACGGAATCATCCAGCCAAGGTATAATTTAAATACAATTTAAATATAGCGTGTTTAACTACTTGATGTATATGCTTAAATTGGATACATGCCTTGTAAATGCATAAACGTACATGTACTTTTGCTTACTATAGAAAGTCTGAGAGCGTTTCACGAATTTAGTTCAAGATGCATGATCATTTTCAGTTTGTTCTTATCTACTCTTCCAAATACCTTTCCAGCGCTGCTCTCGAGATTTCAAGCATGATGAGTGTTGATGCTCTTGTGACCAAGACCGGTATCAAGATGGTATCCAACCTACACACCAACACCATGGTGAAGGGAAAGATCCAACTGTCAGAGGGCAAAATTCTGAACGCTGAGTGGGACCTGCCAGAAGACAAAATGGAAATCATCAGTGTCAAGTAAGTCTAGAAATTACACGTGCATCATCCAAAGACAATACATGCCATGAAAACATAATAATTGACGGTATTTTACTAATTATTAACAAATAAGAATGAATGATTTCATTATCTTGTTTTTATATGCTACATCATTTTCATTGCATTTAATATCAAGCATTACTTACAACTGAAAACAATAGGGGTCAAATGATAATGAATTGACATATTTTACTATAGGTCTTCATTCTTCACTGTGCATCGTGACACAGAGAGAGAACAGAAAATGATCACAGACAACCGCCAGGTGATGTCTTCTTGCACCGGAGATAAACTCGCGTACATTACCGGTCTACAGCTCTGCGGTGAACTACAGTTCCCGAACGCCTCACTGGTCAACTCAGCTCCTTACTTCCCACTAACTGGGCCCGTGAGCATGACCGTGTCTCTGAACAAGAAAGATACCCTGACAGGATACAAGTTTGAGGCCAGATCAACACATGTAAGTAAAATCAACTCAAGCAATACCCTTTCTGGTTCTGTACTCGTATTTTTCAAATAATTGAAAAATGGTATGCCTTTATGCTTAATTGTGGTATCGTTTGTATTATTCCTTGATCGGTCCATAAACTATTTAGAGCAAAACAGATATAGCGAGTGACTTTACATTAATAACATTCCCATATAGTAATTTTGTTTATCCACAGGATGCCGATAACAACATTATTCGTGTTGCCTTTTCCACTCCCAACTCTAAGGTTGACCGAAGCTTCGGTGTAGACTTGAACCTTAACAAAGTTGCCGGAACATTTGATGCCAGTATCACTTCCCCATGGAAACGTGGGGATTTCAAAGGTAATGCTCAATTTGATTAACTGCAGGAATAGCGAATCGTACTATCAGTATGATATACTCACAGCAATTTCTATAATTATTCATTTTGGCAACAGAATTCAACACTACACTTACACTAGATTATGTATATTTTACAGTCATAATACCAAACGCATTAAGTGTTATAAAAAACATTCTAAACATTCACATTTCCTGTATTCATTCCATTTTTGCTGACATTCTTAATAGAATGGTGTTGTTGTTTTTCTACAATCTTAACCATGACGGTTGTGAATGTGTTTTCTTTCAGGTACCATTGTAAATGAGCGTTTCTCAAAGGCACTAAGCGGTCGTCTTAACTGGGATGGTTCTTTGAGGGCCTCAGTAAAAGCTGCCATCAACTCGGAGAAATCCGGACCTGGAATGGTGTACACACCCACCGTCGAAATAACAACACCAGCAGGCAAAGATATCAAAGTCAGCGGCTCTGTGAAATCTGCTCCATGGAAAATGTTTGATGCTGACCTTGTAATGAAAGGCGCAACCCCATCACCAATAAAGCTACAAGGTACACTTGATTTAGGCTGATTAATGTGATCGTTTACTGATTGCTTTTCACCGTTATACCCTACGCACGATTACGGTAGTTGTAGTTATGATAATAAACAAAGAGTTTAAACTCATCACAGAGAGAATACACTTATACATGCTTGATGGATTCTGTTCCAGTAAGTGATGGTTATTGTTCGTCACTGACCGTTTTCTAGTCTCTCTATACTACAATTTTAATATCTTGACTAATTGTGCCAGTGAACTAATCCATATTTCTCTCCCCAGGAACTTTGATGAAAAATACCAAGATGGTTCGTGCCTCTGCTACTCTCAGCCTGGCAAAGGGCAAGGACTACAGCTTTGAGACAAATGTCCAGATGCAAACCTGGAAGAAGAAGGTCATCTACAAGCCGACCATCTCAATCAGAACACCAACACAAGAACTTCTCGCTGTCGGTGGTGGCTTCACCAATATCTTTGGAAAGAAGATGATCCTAGATTTTGTCATGGACAAGGTCTTTTCCAAGCCGCTCATCATTAAAGGTATAAAGATGTTTAATTTAAGTGATCATTTTGATAGCATGATTAATTAAAAAAGATTGTCTTATGTTGTTACGTTACTGCCTGATCTATCACCATAGCTTATTTGTATTCAACAATAAGAAATGCTTTACAACAAATACTCAGATTGTACACAGCATTATGTTTGTGAATTGAAAAATAAAAGTTTCATGTACACTTAAAACAGGTGCGCTGGGAAAGAAGGACTATCGCCGAAGTCGCCAACTGTATAATGTTAAGATGGATCTGCGATCAAGCCCAATGGACCTGAAGCTGAAGTCAAAGTTCGACAACAGAAACTGGAGAACCGTTGCCACTGATATTGACTTTACATACGTCATTAGAAAGATTGCCAGAAACAATATCAAACTTGTCTCCAAGATAATTGACCTGAGCAGCAAAACCCTGACCAAGGCTAAGGCGACCATGTAAGTTCCAAATACATTCAACTTTTCTTATACATATTTTCACACATTTCGAAGGCAATGCTGTGCTAATTTGAAGGAAAAAACAAAAAACATAAGACGATTGACTTCCCAACAAGCACTTACCTTTTTATGATCACGGAACGTACTAGTATTCAGAGAGTGCTTGTATTCAAAGGTATAAATAATTCTATATAATCTTGTTTTTATATCCGCAGCTTATTAATTAGTAACTTTTTGTCCATTATTTTAATTCTTTCTGTCCTATTCAGGAACCTTGCTGTCAAACAGAACCCCGAACTGAACCTAAAATTCACTGGGAATGTCAACCACAACAGTAAACGTTCTGAGATTGACACTGACATCAGCTATGGACCAGACTTCAAAGATGAAGATAAACAGATCTCACTCTCTGCATCTCTGAATCGAAACATTAAGAGTCTGACATACGCTTCTGCCAGCTTTAATGGAAACTTCGTCATGGGCAAGGTAATGAAACGCTTCCAAATCTGAATTAACAGTTACAAGTAACTTGTATCGAACAGAATTTACATTATATATATTCTTATTACTATGTTAACTTAACAGAACTGTGATTTGCGTTGAGTTCAAAGCCAAATTCGATTGTATCTTAAATGGAGATTGTTGTACCTTTTACCATAAATAGTACAGGGACCACAAAATCCGATTTAAAGGCTTAGGAGAAAGATTTTAGGTTAACAAGCAGTGTACATTCTTTCTATACAGGACCTGAGATTGGTTGCCAAGGCTGATCATAGACATGACAAGCGTAGTCTCGACTCTAGCCTAATGCTTCGTCTGAACAAAAATGCTCTGGAATCAAGTCTAAAACTGGCCGACAAATCAAAGGACCTCACAGACATGAGCGGAGAATTTACTCTGAACTACCCAGGAAAGAAGGTAGCAGCCACACAGACCATCTCTGAAAGTAAAGATCACCAGTTTAATAGCAGTATGACTCTGAGGATAGGCAAATCAATGAACAGCATCGTAACGTCATGGAAAAGATCTTCACCGACGTCCCTCATGGTTGGTTCAAGCATTAACATCCAGAACATGGACCCTATTGACATCAAGGGTGAATACAGTTTGGGACCAGAAACATACATCGGTAGAGGATTCTTTACTAAAGGCAAGTCAACCTATGGCGCTGCTTTCATGACAGACATGTCATCTGACACCCTCCAAGTCACAACCGACCTTATGACTCCTTCAAGGAAAATCATGGCATCAGTAGATGGCTCAAAATCTGGCGACAAGTATACATCCAGAGTTGATATCAGACTAGATGCTGAGAAAGATGATGCAAACAGAATTGTTCTAACTGGCAGCGGGAACTTTCCATCTAAGAATGATATTGAAGGATCTATGACTCTACAATATCCAGGCAGAACTCTCGCTATGAACATCAAGAACATCGCCAAGGGCAAATTCATTTCTCATATGGATTTCCAGTGGGAATCTGGCAAGGTCATCGCTATTGATACATCCTTCGGAGACGTTACGAAAATGGACATGCGTGAGGTCACTGGTGATGTTAAACTACGAACACCTTTCACAGTGCTAAGGACACTCGACCTTTCCATGAACCAACAAATACAGCCATCGCAATATGTGACATCTATGGATATAGAATGGAATCCTAAGCAGATAATTTCATCCACACTGACTTTGAAGCGACCAATGTCCCTAAAGTCCTTCCATGCGGAACTTCTGGCTAAGACACCAGCAAAATCCATGAAGACCGTCCAAGTTACACTGTCACACAGACTGGATGACAACTTAGCTTCCACCATTGCTGCCAAATGGAACAAACAATCCGCACAGGCGGATGTTTCTCTCACCAAGATGGGCAACTCTAACATTAAAGGTCAGGTAGACATCAAAACATCTTTCAATGACTTTAAGAATGGCGGTGTGACATTCAGTTATCTAAATAATCAAATGAAGAAATCAGCGGAGATGAAACTTATAAAGAATAAGGACATTTACTCCATAGCCTCTGAAATGAACCACAATGTCAATGGATATAATGTCAGAAATAGCGGCAGTGTCAAAGTGAATGCGCCAGAAGAAATATTTAGCACAGTTTGGGATCACAGTAATACACTAAACGATGTCACCTCCACCGGAACCGTGACCTACAAAGACAATCGGGTTTCCTTGAAATATACCGGACATCAAGATATGGGCGTGTCTGCAGGAAACATGAGATCAAGTCTCGAAATCCAGTCAACATTCTCACCTATCCGTGATATTATGGTTACTATGGACCACGAGCACAAACAAGGGCTGATTGATAGCACCATAAAGGTGTCAAAGGATGGCGATACTCTGGTATCTGCTGACGCAAAATACACAAGAGACAATGGCAAGGTGATAGGCGTGTTCAAGGCCACCACACCGTTCAGTGAAGATGATCTTTCTGCAAAGATCGACTCAGCCTACCTTAGCTACCCAATGACTGGACGCGTTGAACTGTCGGCCTCACCTGTGCTTACTGCCGTTCTAGATGGATCTGTTATGGTTTCAAATGGAGATATCGACTCTTCATTGCAACTTAAGTTCCCATACATAGATCCAATCAACATCAAGTTCGGTAAGCTAATGGAAGACGGAGACATCAAAACCAAAGGGTCAATGGAATATGCTCCAGGTAAACAAATGTCATACGAGAGCAGATACCGCAATGATAGAATCAAGAAACTCCAGCTCATTGTAACCCCTCCAACCGCCAAATCTATGATTGCCGAGGTTGAATTACAAGGATCAATGGAAACATTCAGGGTACAGGGAAAACTTAGCGCTTTGCCACTTATCAATACCTGGTCTGCCGTCGGAACATGGGATTCTCGTGACAGCCTAGGCGGAAACCTGAGAATAAATACGCCCTACAGGAATGTGTCATATGTACAGATCTCAGCAGAAAGCTCAAAGCGTGATGGTGAAAGACAGAGTGTTATCACAATTGAGTACATGCCAAGAAAAGAAATCAAGCTCATCAGCGTGTACAATCTTATGGACCCGAAGGATATGAAGATGACAATGAAACTCACAACTCCATTCACAATGCTGCCATACGCAAGTGCTGGCTTCTCTCATAAAGGAGATCTTCAACAGTTCAGTAATCAGGCAGAAATTGAATATCAAGCAGGAAAACGCCTCACTGCTGAATCAGAATTCTCAAGGTTGCGCGGACTGTCAGGATCGGCTAAAGTCACCTCCCCCTTCAGTTCAGACATGGTAGGATCATTCTCTCACAATGGAGATATGAAGAACTTCCACTCTCGCGCTGAGGCTACATGGGGAACCACTTCCGCAATAGATATCAAGCACGAGACTAATAATAACAACTTGAAATCCAACATGGAAGTATCCATGGGAACTAACAAATATGAAGGTGAAATGATAGTCGAAAGGTATCCTACATATTCCGCAGAACTCACCCTGAAAACGCCGATTAAGTATTTTGAAAATACGAAAATTGCACAGACTTTGGATGGAACATACAAGCAATTTTCTAGCCACTCTGAAATTTCTAACTCATACACTGGAAAATATTCGACTGATATACGCATGAACTTAAACAGACCAATGTCTGGAGAGATTTCTATACAATCACCAGTCAAAGGATACAGAAATATGAGGACAGCTTTTACACATGACGGCAGTCTAACAATCGACGGGTCGTTTGCTACACACGTTGAAGCCGAACTGAATGGTCAACAAGTCAGCGGTGACATGAAGCTGAGCAGCAAACCCATTATATCATTCGAAACAACAGTGAAGACACCAATGAAAGATTACAAGCTTTCAAGAATATCCTATACACACGACGGCAGTTTCTCTGATTTCAAATGTCACGGAGAAATCCAAAGAAACAAGGACATCTCTGAGGCTGATCTCAGCGTTAAGGCTAGTAAAAAGATTGACATAGACTTATCTGTGCGCAGTCCATATATGGATACACTCAAGGTATCTTTGGATCACTGGGGATCACTTAAAAAGTTCACAACTAATCTACGTGCCAAACAAGGAAAACAGAAAGGCAGCGCTAGCATTAAGTTCCAGTTGAACCCTACCTTCAACACAATGATTGCTCTGAAAACTCCATTCTCCTATCTGAAGAATCAGCAACTCACACTTAAACATGCCGGAGATCTAAACAGCTTCAAGTGCAACATGCAGTACAAATGCAATGGCAAAACATACATCGGAGATGCTTCTTTTGATAGTACCAACTCACTAAATGGACAATTTAACCTTAAAGGATCAGGCATTAAGCCTGTTGCAGTAATACTGACACACACTGGCCCCTTAAGAAAGTTCCAGTCATCAGGCGAAGTGTCGTACGGCAAGCAAAAGATGCAAGTAGATGCCAGCTTAAACACTGTCGACGAACTCTCCGGTAAATTGTCCGTCATCAGTCCCCTGGATGCCTTCAACAAGATGACAGTTATGATGTCTCATTCTGGTCCTCTCACTAACTTCAAGACTCATGGAGAAGTCGCCCTTGACAGAAAGAAGGGACAATTTGATGCATCATTCTCCTCAGCTGACAACATCGAAGGGTCTCTGTCTATTCAAACGCCATTCAGAGGTGTGGAAGACATCTCAGCTTCAGTGACTCACATGGGTGACTTGCAGGACTTCAATACAATAGCCAAATACGGATTGAATAAGAAAGCAGTCGAAGGCCGCATTGGTTTTGTGAACGGTCCTGTTATGACGGGAGCTGCATCTCTTAGATCCTCGTTCCCATACATTGATAACTATGAAGCATCTTTCCGCCACGAGAACAACGGTGGTGCCTTTAAAACACATGGTGAGGTTGATCTTGCAGGACAAAAACATGAAGCTGACGTTGAATTCAACAAGAACAATGGCTATTCAGGCAGCATAAACGTAAATTCGCCCAGTATCAGAGACACAGAGGTTGCCTTCCGACACTCTTTGACAGACAAATCGCTCGACTCCAACGCTTACATCACATACGGTGGAGAGAAGAAAATTAACGTAGTTGCTTATGGCAGCATGGACCCAGCAATAAGCGGAAACCTAAAGATTGAAACACCAGTAGGAGGCTTTGAGAACACTGAACTGTCAGTTTACCACGACGGACCACTCAACAACTTCAGAAGTCACGGTGAAGTTACATTCAGAGGTGAAAAGTCCGAAGCTGATGTGGAATACTCGGCGCTATCAGGAGTAAGTGCTAAAATGAGTGTCAAGTCTCCTATGACAAAGAATATAAACTCTGAATTCTCCTATCGGCATGACGGAAATGGTGTAAAAACCTCTGCTGAAGGATCATATGGTGGACAAACAGCCAAGGGAACAGTGTCATTGAGATACAATCCTGATATCAGTGGCGATATTTCACTGGACGCCCCCTTCATGAAGCCATTAGAGCTTAGTGTTGAACATACCGGACCTATGACAAACTGTAAGACCACAGCTGAATATAAATATGATGGTGAACCGAAGATGAACTGGGACTCAAACTTTGCAATGCAGTCAGGTAACATTAATAGTGGATTGAATGTTAAATCAACAATACCTGGGTACAGACGATTTGGAGGATCGGTGCAACACACTGGTGGTCTTTCAAACTTCAAAACAACAACAGAAGCATACTGTGACGAATCTGTACACAAGGGCGAAATATCGTTTTCACCAAAAGAAGGCAAACTGACCATTGAGAGTCCATTGATGCGACCAATTAACATAGATTACACTGTTGAGGGTGACCTTTCGGACTTCAGATCTCAAGGCAAGATTGAATTCGGAAACAATCGTCTTGTTGATGCTAGTGTTAACGCCAACTCCAATGCTGGAGATCTCACATTCTCAGTCGAAGGCCTGAAAACGATCCATATGTCTTACACAAACAGAGGAACAGTACGAAGATTCACTTCCCGTGGTGAAATGTCATATGGTGGCAACACTGTTGAAGGAGACATTTCGTTCAACTCAATTGACAATCTTGAAGGCAGTGTTGGTTTGCGATTGCCGACCCTTCGTCCTCTTTCAGCTTCATTCAAATATGACGGCGAACCTATGAATTTCCAGTCCCACGGGGAAATAGCTTTAGGATCAGACAAACATGAAGTAGACACATCATTCAACATGAAAGATGATATTGAGGGTTCTTTCACAGCCATGTCTCCGCTCATCAAGACTGTCTCTGTGTCCTTCAGAACCACAAAGGACATAACTGATCATGACTCAAATGCCAAAGTTCATTACGATAATGAAAAAATACTTGACATCTCTACAACTTGGACACTACAACCAATCACTGCCTCACTGACAGTCATCACTCCAACGAATATGGTTAAATCAAACTTCAACTTTAACGGACAAGTAAATAAGTTCCAGTCCGCTGCTAGTGTTAATGTGAATGGTCAGTCCACCAAAGTAGACGCTTCACTGAACCTAGTTGATGAACTAAATGGCAAACTTGAAGTTTCAACTCCAAGCATGTACCCAGCATCCATCGGTTTCAACTGCGATTCCAGAAGCACGACTTCAAAATGTAGCGCTGCCGTAGACTTCCAATCTAAGAAACACACCGCTGAGGCCAGCTTATCTATGGATAGCATCAAAGAAGGCATTCTGTCTGTAAATTCGCCTTTCATCGGCTCTTACTCTGGAAAGGCTTCATTTGAAGGCAGCATGAACAGATTCCGATCTTCAGCTGAATTTAAAGCCAACGAGAAAAAGGGATCCGTCGAGATTACGACTTCTATTTACCCTGGTGACGTAGACATCCACGTAAGCGCTAGCACACCATTCAAAAATTTCGAAACCAACAATGCTGGATTTACTTTAACCCACTCAGGTAGTGCTAAGAACTTCAAAGGAACCGCACTCCTTACCTATAACAAGAACAAGGTGGAGATTGACGGATATTATAATATTGAAACAGCTATGGAGGGATCACTCAGCGTGAAAACACCTTTCACTAAAGATTTCAATATTGCCTTTGACAAATCAGGAAACACCCTGACCAGCTCAATGAATTACGACAGCGAAACCATCTTCAGCACCGAAGGAAGCTTCAGTAAGATGCCATTACGTGGCAGCATGAAGGTTGAACTGCCATTCACAACTTACAAGACCATCAGTGGCGCATTCAGTCATGACGGTACAGCCCTTAAATCAACAAATCATGCCGAAATCACCATTAATGAAGAAACAACTGAAGCAGATATGTCATTTAACTTTGGATCCAAACTTGAAGGTAGCGTTTCCCTCAAAAGTCCCTATATGGAAGACATGACAACCGGATTTGACTTCTCTGGAACTACTTCCAATTTCAGATCGCATGTTGAAATGCAGTATGGCGTCAATAAATATGCTGTTGACTCAACTCTGAATGCCAATAATGACATTGATGGTGAAGTAACAATCACAACCCCATTCAAGGGATATAGAAATATAAATGGGAAACTAACATACTCAGGCAAATTCCCATTCATCAATGGGAAGGTTCAACTTAGCGCTAACAGAAGAAATCTCGCTATTGCCGGAGTCCAATTGAGTAACAGCAACAATAAATTGACTGGCAGCGCATCAATCCAATCAGTTGTCACTCCAAATATTGAAGTCAGTTTCAACCACCAAGGAGATCTATTAAACTTTGCATCAGATGCTGAAGTTAGATACAATGGCCAGTCCAACACTGGTAGCGTGTCATTTAAGACTTCTCCATCAGTGGAAGGAGCAATGTCATTGTCTCTACCTGCTTTCTTGGCCGACGATATGTCCTCAAATTTCAAATTCGAAGGCAGCCTCCAAGATTTCAAGCTTAACATCGAAGATCGTCTTGGTAAGAAGGTTATCTCTACTGAGGTCACATTTACAACTTTGAGACAAATTGCGCTCTCTTCCTCTATCAAAACTCCGTTTGCTGACTTCGAAGACATTTCTGGAGGATTTTACCTGAAAGAAAAGTATGGTGGATACACTGCACATATGGAATTGGATCTTGGAGCCAGACAAAAATCTGAAATCGACATGTCTTACACATTCAGACAATCTCTGAAAGGAAGTGTATTGATAAAATCTCCATATTCTGTTCTACGTTACTTTAAGGCAGACCTGAGTCACTCAGGATCCCTACCGGCTATTCGATCTGGATTGACACTTTCAAACAGCGACAAAGAGTACACTTTCGAACTCAACATCGAAGAATTGACTCCATCAATGGGCAAAGTGACTATTTCTACACCTTTCGAGGGCTACGAAAGCACTGTTATTGAGTACAATAATCGTGGACAATTCCCTAATCTTTACGCTGATGCAAAGGTTACATGTTTCAGAGGGAATGAAATCTCAGCCTCTTTCCAGAATACAATTAGCGGGAATAAATTAGACACAAAGGCAACATTGATCACACCATATACCGAGGACCTGCAACTGGAAATTGTTCATAATGGTCCGGCTACTGATTTCACCAACATGGTCACCTTATCAATGGGTCCAGATAATAGCTTTACTGCGTCGAACACACTGAAATCCTACACGACCACTTTCGATTTCGACACCACGATCTCCACAATGTTTGCTGGATACTCCAATGAACAGAAAGCAACTGCCAAATTCGACGGTTCTCTTGAGAACTTTAAAACATCAACATATGTTAAAGTGCTGGGTAATGAATTTTCTGGAGATGCCGCCATTCAGTCACAGCCCTCGCTCGATTGGAAATTGTCACTAAAAACACCAATACAAAATCTCAGAGACATTCAACTTTCCCTGGAACATTCTGGTGACCTGAGACGGTTCAGTTCTAAGGCTGAAGTTCAGTATGCCCCAGGAGAAAAGATCGAAGGTACAGTTAGCTATTCCAGATATGGATGGAGACGTTTACAGTCTTCTGTAGAAGTCAGAACACCTTTCTCTGGGTTTGAAAGAAGCAGTGCCTCTTATATCCACTCCGCATCTGTTGACAGCTTTGAATGCAATGCTGACATGACAATCGTCAACAAGGATTTCAGTGGAACACTCAAGGCTGCCAAATCACCACTTAGTGGAAGTTTGGTACTGAAAACACCTTTCGAAAACTTTGATGACCTCAGCGCTAGTATGAAACTGGAATCGGATGCAGCCGAAGCAAGTGTTACCTACATGAAAGACAAGACCATAACGCTAAAGTCAGAAAAGAAATTTGACATTTCTCCAAAATCAGCTTCCGTAAAACTGACAACACCATTTGAGGGTTTCGAGTCATCAGAATTAAAAGTTGAATTCGCCGGTGATATGAAGAATTTCCAAACGTCTGTTACTCTTGACGCTCCCATCGTGAACACCATGAAACTACAAACCAACTTACAGAGCTCATCTCTTGCCTCAATGTCAGGTTCTATGTCATTCAACAGTGAAATCAACAGCTTGGAAAACCTTAGCTTGAACTTTAGAAATAGAGCTTACCAGGGAAGATACAGTACCCGAGTTGAAACATCTTGGGCTCCAGGACAGGAAATCGTTCTTGATAGCTCTATTAGAATAAACGAGCGTGAACAAACCGGGAAAATAACGCTTACAACACCATTTTCTGTCGTCCGCCAATTGGAATATAAGACAGACCGACAGATGTCTACCGGAAGATACCAAGAAACTTCCTCGGTTAGCTATAACAACAAGATTATAAGTGATTATGACATTGCATGGAGCATGGACAGAGGATTCCAACTGACAACAGCCGTGCGACAGCCAGTCCCTTACTCTCTTGAACTCTCAGGGCGCAATGATTATGGTAAATATTCCGGTTTAATTGCCGCCAACTGGGACACCAACAGAAGTGACAAGAACGTCCGTATTGAAGGTGACCTTGACATGAATAATGACTATGCATACAACCTGAAGTACAAGTGCCCAACAAATGATATAACTGCCACTGGCTCAGTAGGAAAATCAAACTCAAAGATGGACCTATCTCTCAATGGTGTTCATTATGGCTATGATTCTACATACAGCAACAAGGACTTGAAAGCCAAGCTTATGTACCCTAGCAGGAGCATTGAAGTGTTCGGTGGCAGCGATTCCAAGACAACTGAGGGCTACATTGCCTGGGACGCTGACAGAGATGAGACCAAGAAGATTGGAATGAAAGCTGTCCTCGTACCAACCGGTGACTCTATGAAGGCTGATATCTCTGTAATGATGCCAAGCATTGGAAAGGTCAGTCGGATCTCTAACTTTGTACTAGTGTTCGGAATTGAAACAAACTGTAATTAAAATTTTGATAATTTGATAATAAGATATGTTGGTGGTAAATGTATATTGTACATATAGGTAAAACAACACAATCAAGCATTTTTATTGATTGGATTACATGTCATTCTGATCATGACACATGTAAAATGATGATGTTAATGCATATACCTCATTCTGGATATATTTCATTTTTAAGGATGTCCAACTCGATTCTGAGATGATTCTTAGCCGTGGCCGTGTCATTTTTGATGGCAAGACCGAATTCACCTACTCCCGGGATTCCAGTAAGAAGATCTCCTTCGTGACACGTCTTGAGGATATATCTAGTAGCTGGTCCGTGAAGAACTACAGCTTTAGCGTCGGAATTAGCCATCCATTCTCAAGTGTTGACATCCAGATGTCATCCAAAGTTGGACATTCTAACGACAAACTGACCGGTTCCATTGACGTCGAATACCAGACCGTCAAACGTGACGTCAAGTCTTTCAAAGTTGATGGACAACTCGACAAACTTCGCAAGAGTGTCAGTTTGAATGTGAGTATTTAGTACATTATTTTACCTGTTATGTAAAACGTTTTGTTCAAGCTTTACCTCATGTTTCATTGTTGTTTGGTTTCCTTATCTCGATACATTGGATAAGGTAATAATATGGTCTGATTCATTTTCTTTGAATGGTCTTAAGCTTTTTCGTTATATATCTGATTCGTGTTAAAATGTCGAATTATTCATGCAGATTGACTTTCTTACGATATGATGGGTTCCTTTGAAATGATATAAAATGACACTGTCGTACAAAATAATACTCTCTATTACCAAAATAACCAACCCTTTTTTGTTATAGGTTGATACTCCAGTGAAGAAGATCAGTATCCTTGGAAACGGCCGGATGGACTCCCCCTATAGAATGGCTCTGGAGAACAAGTACGACAACAGGAGACCCCTGAACACGGTTTTCACTCTTGATCCAACCAAGAGAAGCGTCGACTTCCAGATGAATTACGATTTAGGTGAGATTACAGTCTACCATGATTCTGAAATGCAAAACAATTAACAATTAAACATTATATTCAATGATTTTAATCTTATTGCATAGGCATCACACTCAATAACATTCTTACTGTATATACATATAGACAATAAATGCAATTTCTATATTCCTAATTATTTAGACAACCCCTTCAATGAGTTCCACGTCAACGCCAAATACGTCAACAGCTCTGCCGTGGCAGCCGAGGTATACCACGTGACCAACAGGGTCAAGGTCACTGATGCTCTGGTAGCGCTAAGACTCAACACTTCCCATCTGCTTCACAGTCGTATCCACTGGAGACCAACTGCCCTGGTCGATCTCAAGGTACATCGTCACGTTGTTTTTCATGATTGGTTCAGGTCATAAAGTTGCGTTTTAGCGTTGATACAAAAGAACTTAATTTACAAAATCGTTAGGTACAAAAATCTAAACATCATAAAGATTCGCAGAATTAAGAAGTTTTTTTTTTCAATTTGATCGATTTAATAATTTTAACAGATACAGCCAGCAATTTTGGTAATTTAAATATACTTAACCACTTATGATATTGATTTCAGGCATACGCCAACAAAAAGAGCCAAAGTATCAACAGACGTCTCAGCAGTTTCATGGACGAAGTCTCAACAGCTGTAAAAGACGAAATTGAGGGCAAAGCTAAGCTGATCGGTGAAGAGATGTTCCGAGAATTTGAACCAGTTATTCTCACAGCTCTGGAGATGTATGAGACTAATGAATACCATGTCAGAGATATTACAAACGCTGTAGTGAAAGCTATGGAGAAGATAAGGTATTGTCCATTATGTCTTTTATTTAAAGTAGTAGTTGACACGTTTCGGCTTTTTTTTACATCATTTTAATTGCAAACATATTTAAGTCTTAATATCATGTTTGGTCTATAGCATACACAAGTAATGATGCCACATATATGTGTCATATGCCGATGGAAGGATACTTAACTATTCTACAGAACAAAACCAGCATGGGTCCATTGTTTTTTTAAAGAAATGCGTGTATATAACCGCATTTGATAAATAATAGAATTTCATCTTTACTTACTAATGTAAACATTGCAATTGTAACATCCAATTCTACCGATGATTGATTTTGGGTCTGAAAGAAAATCAATTTCCTTGCCAACATAGAAAAAATCTTCTTTGCCTGGATATATAAAATGTGTCCCTGTGTTTTACAACAGATCTGAATACAGCATGACGTCAGAGAAGACAAAGGCCTTAGTTGATAGTATTCTTAGACAAATAGAGGAACGACTCAAGATGGTCATTAACTCAGCCAACAACAAAATCACCGTAAGTCATTCTGATTCAATGATTCACACACTGTAGATATGGTAACTCCGTTTTATTGTCAAATCATCAAAAGACACATGGCTATACTACAATATTACATGAATGACACATTGTAGGTTATATTGCATTATTTCCTCATAAATTCATTGTCGTTTCATATATAAGAAACCAAATCATTAACAATGTTCATAAAATAGATTTTGATCAAACAAAGACATAACATTTTACCGCTCTGCTATTCCAATATAGTCACATTTTCAAGAATTTGCTGTTGTTTTACACCCATCCTTCTCCAATATTTCAGATGATGAGTGACAAACTCGAGGGAGCTCTGACCTACATCAGTGAGGAGAATGCCAGGCTCTATAATCACTATTCAGGTATGTATGATAAGCAATGGGTTGTTATATGTTATAATCATTACAACTATGAACATAAAAATAACCCAGTCCCACAATTTCATGACCAAATGCTTTGTCTACCTGCTCAATAGTTTATCTGCATACAGGCAGAAATAGAAAGAACATTAGGCTAAAATTACTTAGCCTCTCGTCTATCATATAGTATTTGAATTCGTTCAGCGTTGAAGATTGATACTTGGGAATTATCCTCTATAATATAAAGTTCCATCTTTGATATTACATATTATATTAGTATTTACTTTACATACGAGTCACGTATATCTATATGACTGAGTAAAATTCGTCTTATTACAGAGCGTATGTACAACGCCACACAACACCCCACAGTTGTAGAGCTCAGACAAAAATATGGTGACTATTTGAACCAGCTCAACTCCTTCAACCCCAACGTGTATGTGTCTAGTATGGCCGACCAGTATACATCAACCATGTACAATGCCAGAGAGCTCCTCAACGCTCGCCTTGCTGGGCTTAGCCCAGTTATTCAGCATGTAAGTTTAATACTTTTGTAAGAGCATTTTAAAAAAAACGTTTAGAATTCTGCTTATTAAAAATAATTACGACATCGTTTTTGGTATATTTCTTTTAGTCAGTATCATTTTGGCACTGTCATTTAAAGGCAATTACAGTTTGGTTTTGTCCTTTGACAGTATAGCATTTTGGCATTTCCCTTACAGAGCAATAAAATTTTGGCACGACATTTTCGGGCAATAAATTTTTGGCATTGTCATTTCAGAGTGAAAACATTTTAGCATTGTCCTTTCAGGGCCATAACGCCTATAAATACTGGGAGATCCGTGACCATGTGGAAACAGTTGCTATGGCAATCTATGACTGGATACTCGAGGAAATCGAGACCGAACTTGACAAACTCACCGCCACCATTATCAGACTAGAGAAATCTGCCGTCACCGTGTACGACCCAGCTCATGGAGAAATCCAGATGGAGCTTCATCTACCAATTGCTATCAAGTCACTGGACTCTGTACCAGTTGTAAACCTTGTTCCATACATCAATAAAGCAAAGAGCTACATTCCCAACATGCCATCTGTATCTCTTCCCAGCAGTGACATCAGAACATGGATTCCACCATTCACAGGTACAAACATAACTTTTGAGCTGAAATTTAAGGGGAATCAATGAAACTAATAAGCAAACAAAGTCTGAAATAATGGTATTTTACAATGTATACTGATCAAATATCAAAAAGTGAGTGAAGATATAATCGGCGGTCAGGCTTAATAGCTCATGTTGGTTCTTTCAAATAGTTATGCTATCAGTCACACATTAACCAAAAAGATGGACCAAAGGACATTTGGCATCATGACATAAAGATTTGATGAGTTTCTTGCAGTGGTTTAGTGTATCACGTACCATCAACAAGTAAGGACATACGGAGACGAGAACTCAGTTTATACTTTCTGAAAGACAAGAAAAGGCATCGCTCTTATCTTCATTCAAATCGAATGAGTTGCCAGCAGCACTGCTTTTGATTATGAACTTGCATTTAACGCAAACCTTTTCCACTATCAGGTGTAGCCACAATCGAGGGAGACAGAGTCACAACATTCGATGGTTTGACCTATGACCTCACTGGTACCTGCACATACGTACTAGCCAAAGACTTTGTTGATGGCAACTTCTCCATAGCACTGAAGAGAGACCCAGAAACTTCTCTAGTGATAATGGCAGACAAAACATCAGTGGAACTGTTACCCCAAGGACAGGTCAGTATTGTCAATGATCTAGTAAATGTTGTTTAAAGGATAGTAATACTTTGTAACACGGCGATTTATGATTGATCATTATCAAAACAAACTACAATAGAAAACTGAATTTGAAGATATATGTAGTGCACGAGTGTTATGCAGTTATGAATGGATCCAAAGTATGTAAAGAGACCATGTGAGAGTTTAAAAATTCAAAGTCTGTAATAAAATAAAAAAAAAATATGGTTACTAATACTTATTATACTCTCCAACCTTTCCAGGTTCGTGTAAACAACATTGACGTCACACTACCAGTAAAGAACAGAAGTATCGAAATCAGCTCTGACAACGGTATAGTTAAGGTAGATGGCGCTGGCAACTTTGAAGTAGAGTATGACAGCAGCCGTGCCCTTTATATTGTCCGGCTCAGCGGATGGTATCACGGTAAAACAAGCGGGCTTTTGGGAACCTTGGACAACGAGCCCAGCAATGATCTGATGACGTCATATGGACGCCCTGTAAATACTCCATCACGATTCACGAGGACTTGGGATATCGGAACCGCTAGATGTCGATAGTGTGCTTCGAAATTCCTTACTGACCTTGGAACCGTCAACCGACAACCCAACCGTGCCAAACTAATAATTCTGTTGTGATTTATTTACTAACATTAGACAATTCAAATGACTATCGCTTGTCTGATCTCACTTTTATTTGTAAATGATATTGAATCGTACATTCAAAACTACCATCTGATGGACAACAAATTTTTTAAAGACATTCATTCCAAAATCAGGATAAAAAGAAATAAATCAGTGAAACATGAAACATTGATAATTGAAAATAAGAAGCTCCTTTTCAGAATTTTGGAAATTTGTACCAAAAAGACGTGGAAACCAAACAAACAAAAATAGAAAACACATATTTTTACTTCTGCTGTTGCGATATGACAATCAAAATTCAATCAAATAAAATTAAAGCATCTTATCAAGTCTTGTGTTGTATATACCATATAGTTAACATCCGAATCATCCTGTGTAATCATAATATTATACAGACATTGCCGAAGCAGACTTCTAATTGCACGCGACCCACTGTGGTTCATAGCTCTATTACCCTCAGAATAATGAAATTCGTTTCTTAACTGAAATACACCGCTGACACCATAAGTTTAAATCGAGAATAAACGTCATTTTTTGGTCATAAGAACATATTAATTAGGGTTTTCCCCACGAACAGTTATATATAGCACCTAGATAGCGATATTCAAAATCAACAAGATCTAAAGCCAAATATAAAGTACTGCAATTGGGTTACCATATCGGCAGCATCTTGTGAATGCTTTATAATTAAGAATTTGACAAACATTGACATTTTGATAGTGGCTGAAACGATAGTTTAAATGGTAAAACAACAGTTGCACAAAGTTGATGTCTATTGCTTCTCACTGAGTTCGATCGTTACATGGTCTCCTCCTCTTAGATGAACTAGACGAACAATCAAGTTCAGATAGGAAGATTTCAGTTAGTTTTGTATGTTTGTTTGTTTGATTTATTGCTTATTTTCATAGTCAACGGTTATGGCCATGTCAGAACATTGCATCCATTTTACGGGACTTTATCCAACGTTGGCATGTCATGACATGCACAGTGTGCTTCGAAATATAACCACAAATGAACTTTCCGAATGCTCAAATGTAAAGGTGGTTTGACTTTACCCACTTTCCTGGCCTGGCGCAGACCTTCTAAGCATTAATCAGATAATCACTCAGCAATACGCTTGCCTGGTGGCACAAAAAGCCCATCTATTTCTCACAGCCCAAATGGGTATTGTATCTATGTTGCCGCTTATAGGATACCCAATTGTCTCACTGTGTTTAACTCACTCTGTCGTAGTGCAGGTAAATTTATTATCTCTGCTATGGATCTTTATGATTTTGCTACATTAGTGTAAAGTAATCAAGTATTCAATGACCAGGTACAATGTACTGCTGCAAACACAGTCTAATCCTGCCCCAAACATCAATGACCAGGTACAATGTACTGCTACAAACACTGCAAAATCCCTCCCCAAACATCATTGACCATGTACATGCTGCAAACACAGTCAAATCCCACCCTAAACATCGATGACAAGGTACAATGTACTGAGCAAACACTGTAAAATCCTGCCCAAAACAGCAATGGCCAGGTACAATATACTGCTACAAACACCATTACGAAAACAAGCCCATGTAATATATAAAATTTTCTTAAGTTGTAAAATTAGAAAATTTTCAGCAGATATTTTTCTTATTTTTGCTCCAAAATATAGATTGTGGGTACTCGTTAGAACCGCCCCTGCCAAGGAGGTTCTAACGAGTACCAACAATCTATGTTTTGGAGCAAAAATAAGAAAAATAGATATACCCTTGCAAACCACATTTTTTCTATATAAATGTAAGGGGATATATTTTTTTCTGATGACAGTCAAATCCCACCCAAAACAAGAATGACCAGGTACAATGTACCGCTGCAAATGCAGTCTAATCTCGCCCTAAACATCAATGACCACGTACAATGTACTGCTGCAAACAAAAAGAAAAGAATGACTATAAATAGGTCACCTGAATGAGAAGCTCTTTCCAAAAAGTTGTTCATTCAGTGTCTCAATATTAACAGAGGTATGCGTGACCACATAGATTTCGAATGTTCGACACAACCTATATTGAACTGCAGTACGGATGTCACCAAATGGTCTCTTCCAATTAGACAAAACAATTACTTTTTCTATATTTTAGCAGTACATGGCGCGTGCCTGTAAAACATTTAATTCATTTAAAAGTTTATTGATACGAACTAGAACTCAACAGAACGTGATTGGCTCATTTGAAAGGACAAACATTTCAAGATCTTCGGACACTTCCGGTTTAAATGCGATTTTTTTTCTTTACTTATTTATTTTTATCTTACAGCATGGCATTCAGTAACGCTCTTGAGCAAATAAAAGTGCAACAAATAATGTTTATGCGAACTTTAATCAAGGTCTCTCTATACACAGGTTAGGAATCTCTACCTCTCTTTCAAGACTCTTGTATGCCAGTGTCGTATGTACTCACATAGAAAACGTTCATTAAAAAAACAATAATAAAAAGCATTGTCAATTTTTGCATCTTCTTATTACTGAACCATATTTTTCTCTATCAGAACATGGTGAATTATTCAGCCTACACTAAAAGCAAATTAGCTTGGAACATATATGTATCATTTTATCTATTTTCACAATTTTTCATTCAAATAAAGTATTTCGGAACCATGTTCTTGAGAAATAAACAATTTACTTTATAAAATGTATTTTGTTGAACATTACATGATTGTGAAGCTGATATAATACATGGAGTACTGAAATTTATTGTGAAAAAGCTTTCTTTCGATGAGAAATGGTGCTACTTTCAGCACTGTCCGTATATATGGTACTTGGCATGAAGGTGTTTCTGTTTATTGGAAATTCAATACAGTGTTTCCTAACCTGTGTATACAAAAGATCGCGACATTACGGAACGAGGGTCACTTCAACCATATTTCGTCTATGCGAAATTAATCGTGAATTTTGTAATCATAGTGGCAACATCTTGCTATGCCTCAACTAGATATTGGTTTATTTGTATAATCATACATTTTGATGGTCGGTTTTACTTTACTAGACTATGAAATTAAAGGTGGCCACTTAACCTTGTTTAAGTGTATATATATCTACAAATGAAATCGGTATAAGCATTACTTATACACACAATAAAACAAGAACTATGAAGATTCACAAGAATTACATGGCATCAGTCAGTAGAATCGTCATGGCAGAACATCCTGTCTCCAATCCTTGTGCAGGACCATTTTCATGTAGGATGGTCCATTGTGTGCAGCCTTCCTTCAAGTCCTAGAAAAGCACCCAGTTGGATAGTTCGTGTAGAGCAGCCCAACTCCAGTCTGTAAGATAATCAATGAAGAGCAGCCTGTCTACAGTCTGTGGGATGGTCTGTGTACAGCAGCCTGCCTCGAATCTGTAGGATAATCCATGTAGATAAGTCTGCCACCAACCTGTAGGATGGTCCATGTAGAACAGCCTGTCTCCTGTCTGTATGAAAGTCCATGTAGAACAGCCTGACTCCTGTCTGTATGATAGTCCATGTAGAACAGCCTGCCTCCAGTATGTATGATAGTCCATGCAGATCAACCTGTCTCCGGACTGAAGGATGGTATTTGTAGTGCGGTCTGTCTCCAGTCTGTATGAAAGTCCATGTAGTGCGGTCTGTCTCCAGTCTGTATGAAAGTCCATGTAGAGTAGCCTGTCTCCAGTCTGTATGATAAGCAGCTTGTCCCCAGTCTGTATGATAGTCCATGTAGAGCAGCCTGTCTCCAGTGTGTATGATAGTCTATCCTATATCAAACTGTATCCGGACTGTAGGATGGTCTATTTAGTGCGGTTTGTCTCACGTCTGCGGTCTGTCTCCAGTGTGTATGATAGTCCATGTAGAGCAGCCTGTCTCGGGACTGAATGATAGTCCATGTTGAGCAGCCTGTCTCCAGTCTGTATGATAGTCCATGTAGAGCAGCCTGTCTCCAGTCTGTAGGGTGGTCCATGTAGAGCAGCCTGCATCAAATCTGTAGGATAATCCTCAGTCTGCCTCCAGTCTGTAGTGTGGTCCATTTACAGCAGCTTTTCTCCAGTCTGAAGAATCATCCTGGAAGATTAACCTGTCTTAAGTCAGTACGATAGTTCAATACGTGCAGCCAGCAGACAGTCTGTAGAATGGTCCATGTAGAGCAGCCTGTCTCTAGGATAACCAGGTTGACTAGTCTGTCATCAGTCTGGTCGATGTATAACTGCCTGTCTCCAGTCTGAAGGATAGACCATGTAGACCACCTTGTCTCTAGTCTGTAGGATGGTCGATGTAGAACACCCTGTCTCCAGTCTGTAGGATGGCCGAAGTAACTTGTCTCCAGTCTGCAGGATGATCCATGCAGACTGTCTCCTGTTTGAAAAAAATGTCTATGTAGAACAGCCTGTCTCCAATGTTTAGCAGTCTACGTACAGCAGCTTGTTTACAGTCTGTAGGGACTTCTAGGTAACGCAGGTAGTCTCCAGTCAGTAGGGATGTCTGTATAAGTAGCCTGTCTCCATTCTGTAGGATGATCCATAAGTACCAGTACATAATTGTTCATTTAGTTTTTCCCACCTCGGTTTTTGTAGTGGGAATTTCTTTCGGATTAAGCCTTTTCCGGATCGTTGCCTACTTTTACCTTTCCATGTAGAGCAGACTGTCTCCTTTCTGTAGGCTAATGTAGAGAAGCATGTCTCCAATATTTAGAATACTAGAAGTCTGCGTAGAGAAGCTTGTCTACAGTATGTAGGGTGTTCCAGGTAAAGCAGTCCTTCAGTCTGTAGGATAAAATCTGTTGGATGGTCCGTACAAAGCAGCCTGTTTTCAGTCTGTAGGATGATCCATGTAGAGCAGCATGTATCCTTTCTGCAGGATAATCCATACAGAGTAGCCTGTCTTCAGTATGTAGGATAGTGCATGTAGAACAGCCTGCCTACAGTCTGTAGGATGGTCCATGTAAAGCAGACTGTCTACAGTCAGTAGGATGGTCCATGTAGAAGAGCCTGTCTCCAGTCTGTAGGATGGTCCATGTAGAAGAGCCGGTCTCCAGTCTGTAAGATGGTCCATGTAGAACAGCATGCCTACAGTCTGTAGGATGGTCCATGTAAAGCAGACTGTCTACAGTCAGTAGGATGTTCCATGTAGAAGAGCCTGTCTCCAGTCTGTAGGATGATTAATGTAGAGCAGCCTGTCTTCAGTTTGTATAATGGTCCATGTAGAACAGCCTGTTACCAGTCTGTAGGATGGTCCATGTAGAGTAGTCCGTCTCTAGTCTGTCGGATGGTCCATGTAGAAGAGTGTATTCAGTCTGTAGGATGATCCATGGAGAACAGCCTGTCGCCGATCCATGTAGAGCAGCCTGCCTCTAGTCAGCTACGAGGGTGATCCAAGAAGTAATGCAAACTCATGTGTAATTTATTTCACCATTGCCGTTTTTCAAGATAGTTTACATCAGAATTATGATGCATTATCGAATTTTCCAGATCCGATTACTATTTTGACTGAATCACATATCAACCCTCGTTGCCTAGCAACAAGAGAACGCAAGGTAAACGACCTTGGCCACGGTTGAAATTGATTTTATTTATGTACTGCAGTGTCATATGCAAAGCACAATTACGCCAATAAGCGTTTTATGCCAAAGTACAATAATCCCTTGAATAGATTTACAGTACATACCTTTATTAGTTTAACACAGCGCAAATTATTGAGGTTTGGCTATTTGTACCCCCTAGAATTTGAGTCAATTTTGATCTCTCAAAATCTCCACATTTTCATCAACGCCTATTCTACTTAACCAAAAAGGTTAAATTCGATACAATATTTATTTTTTGAATAACCGAAGTGGAGCGGAGTGAAGGCTAGCCAGCTGATCTAAAATTCTTCGTGATAGGCTGTGGGCATAAATATCGATATTTACAATCTTATCAGAGTCAATATCGATATTTACAATCTTATCGGAGTCAAATATACGCACGAATTATAGGTATTTGTCGTACTTCGTCGAAATTATGATATTTTTGTCAGATGCCGTTGCTAGGCAGCATAGAATAGTCCCTGCTGATCTTTGCATTTAGCTTTCTTTATTATTACCAAACATAAGGCATATATATATATCACAACAGATATGATTTGTATGTATATAAATGTCAATTTAATGAATTGGAGCACAAAATCTTTCCCTGTACCCCTAACAAAATTGACGTTTTCAGTCAATTTCGCGTCCATGTCGACTTCTGGTCGACAAATCAAATATTCCTTTCATCTCAATTCGTCATCCGAACTTCATGATATTACACCTAATAACTGCACATATATACACGTGTACACATGCCAAATTATTTAATTGTATCTGCGTTGGTTACTAAAATACAGTTGTGTTCGCATTACTTCTTGGACCGCCCACGTAGATGGCCCATGTAGAACAAACTGTCTCCAGTCTGTAGAATTGTCCAACGATAGCAGACTGTCTCTAATCTGTAGGATGGCCCAAGTAGAGCAGCCTGTCTCCAAGCGTTAGGCTGGTCAGTGTAGAGCAGCCTGTCTCCAATCTTTAGGATGGTCCATGTAGAGCAGCCTGCCTACATCTGTAGGATGATCAATGAAGAGCAATCTGTCTCAATTGTGTAGCATAGTCCATGTAGAGCAGCATGTCTCCAATCTGTAGGATATTTCATGTAGAGCAGCATGTCTACAGTCTGTATGATGGTTCATAAATACCAGCCTGTCTCCAGTCTGTAGGATGGTCCATGTTGAATAGCCTGTCTCTAGTCTGTATGATGCTCCATGTAGAGCAGCCTGTCTCTTGTCTGTAGGATGGTCCGTTAGAACAGCCTGTGTCCAGTCCTTAGGATGGTCCAGGTAGAGCAGCCTGGATTTAGTCTGTATAATGGTTAATGTAGAGCAGTCCGTCTCTTGTCTGTTGTGTGGTCCATGTAGAACAGCCTGTGTCCAGTCTGTAGGATGGTCCATGTAGAGCAGCCTGTCTTTAGTCTGTAGGATGGTCCATGTGCAGCAGCCTGTTTTCATTCTGTATAATAGTCCATGTTGAACAGCCTATCTCAATGTTGTATGATGGTCCATGTGGAGCAGCCTGTCTACAGTCTGTAGGATGGCCCATGTAAATCAGTCTGTCTCCAGTCTGAATGATAGTCCATGTAGAGCAGCATGTCTCCAATCTGTATGATGGTCCATAAATGCCAGCCTGTCTCCAGTCCCAAGAACAGTCCATGTAGTACTACCTACTTCCAGTCTGTAGGATAGTCCATGTAGAACAGCATGTCTCCAGTCTTGGTGGTCCATGTAGAACTACCTGTGTCCAGGCTTTAGAATGGTCCATGTAGGAGGGTCTCAATGGGGTTTACTGATTAGCGATTTTGGTCATTATTTTTAATGATGAGCGATTTTTGAAAGGAAATTTTACCGATTAGCGACTTGACACATTTTAATGTTTAGCGATATTCGGTGAAACTGAAGTAGAATGGGTGCACTTCTACTCAAATTTAGTCGGCTGTATTGTGAGCTTATTGCAATTGTGTTCCTGTTTCTAGACGTCGATTTTAAATGCAACAAGTATTAGATTTTTTCAGTAAGCTGGTTTTGATAAATTGTAGTAAATACTATAATTTTCTGTGTGTATTTTTTTTCTGTTGAAGTTTTTGCATCATGAGCTCCTAAATAAGTGAATATCACAGCAGGCGCGCCTACATTTACACAGGGGACGGCGCTAGTACATTTGCGCTCATTTTTCAAATATTTGGCTTGCGCTCATTATTCATTTGCGGGATGAAAAGTGTATCACTTGCGCTCAGTTTAAGTGTTACATTTGTGAGCATGTTTTTGCATCTCTTCCTTGGCCAGCTGCTGGTATTTTAAATTATCGTCTTTAGGAAGTATCTCGCTGGTTGGATTTATCTGCACTTCATCTTTGACGAGTTTATTTGGTCATTACTTAGCCTCTCGTCTATCATATAGTATTTGAATTCGTTCAGCGTTGAAGATTGATACTTGGGAATTATCCTCTGTAATATAAAGTTTCATCTTTGATATTACATATTATATTAGTATTTACTTTACATACGAGTCAAGTATATCTATATGACTGAGTAAAATTCGTCTTATTACAGAGCGTATGTACAACGCCACACAACACCCCACAGTTGTAGAGCTCAGACAAAAATATGGTGACTATTTGAACCAGCTCAACTCCTTCAACCCCAACGTGTATGTGTCCAGTATGGCCGACCAGTATACATCAACCATGTACAATGCCAGAGAGCTCCTCAACGCTCGCCTTGCTGGGCTTAGTCCAGTTATTCAGCATGTAAGTTTAATACTTTTGTAAGAGCATTTAAAAAAAAACGTTTAGAATTCTGCTTATTAAAAATAATTACGACATCGTTTTTGGTATATTTCTTTTAGTCAGTATCATTTTGGCACTGTCATTTAAAGGCAATTACAGTTTGGTTTTGTCCTTTGACAGTATAGCATTTTGGCATTTCCCTTACAGAGCAATAAAATTTTGGCACGACATTTTCGGGCAATGAATTTTTGGCATTGTCATTTCAGAGTGAAAACATTTTAGCATTGTCCTTTCAGGGCCATAACGCCTATAAATACTGGGAGATCCGTGACCATGTGGAAACAGTTGCTATGGCAATCTATGACTGGATACTCGAGGAAATCGAGACCGAACTTGACAAACTCACCGCCACCATTATCAGACTAGAGAAATCTGCCGTCACCGTGTACGACCCAGCTCATGGAGAAATCCAGATGGAACTTCATCTACCAATTGCTATCAAGTCACTGGACTCTGTACCAGTTGTAAACCTTGTTCCATACATCAATAAAGCAAAGAGCTACATTCCCAACATGCAATCTGTATCTCTTCCCAGCAGTGACATCAGAACATGGATTCCACCATTCACAGGTACAAACTTAACTTTTGAGCTGAAATTTAAGGGGAATCAATGAAACTAATAAGCAAACAATGTCTGAAATAATGGTATTTTACAATGTATACTGATCAAATATCAAAAAGTGAGTGAAGATATAATCGGCGGTCAGGCTTAATAGCTCATGTTGGTTCTTTCAAATAGTTATGCTATCAGTCACACACTAACCAAAAAGATGGACCAAAGGACATTTGGCATCATGACATAAAGATTTGATGAGTTTCTTGCAGTGGTTTAGTGTATCACGTACCATCAACAAGTAAGGACATACGGAGACGAGAACTCAGTTTATACTTTCTGAAAGACAAGAAAAGGCATCGCTCTTATCTTCATTCAAATCGAATGAGTTGCCAGCAGCACTGCTTTTGATTATGAACTTGCATTTAACGCAAACCTTTTCCACTATCAGGTGTAGCCACAATCGAGGGAGACAGAGTCACAACATTCGATGGTTTGACCTATGACCTCACTGGTACCTGTACATACGTACTAGCCAAAGACTTTGTTGATGGCAACTTCTCCATAGCACTGAAGAGAGACCCAGAAACTTCTCTAGTGATAATGGCAGACAAAACATCAGTGGAACTGTTACCCCAAGGACAGGTCAGTATAGTCAATCATCTAGTAAATGTTGTTTAAAGGATAGTAATACTTTGTAACACGGCGATTTATGATTGATCATTATCAAAACAAACTACAATAGAAAACTGAATTTGAAGATATATGTAGTGCACGAGTGTTATGCAGTTATGAATGGATCCAAAGTATGTAAAGAGACCATGTGAGAGTTTAAAAATTCAAAGTCTGTAATAAAATAAAAAAAAAATATGGTTACTAATACTTATTATACTCTCCAACCTTTCCAGGTTCGTGTAAACAACATTGACGTCACACTACCAGTAAAGAACAGAAGTATCGAAATCAGCTCTGACAACGGTATAGTTAAGGTAGATGGCGCTGGCAACTTTGAAGTAGAGTATGACAGCAGCCGTGCCCTTTATATTGTCCGGCTCAGCGGATGGTATCACGGTAAAACAAGCGGGCTTTTGGGAACCTTGGACAACGAGCCCAGCAATGATCTGATGACGTCATATGGACGCCCTGTAAATACTCCATCACGATTCACGAGGACTTGGGATATCGGAACCGCTAGATGTCGATAGTGTGCTTCGAAATTCCTTACTGACCTTGGAACCGTCAACCGACAACCCAACCGTGCCAAACTAATAATTCTGTTGTGATTTATTTACTAACATTAGACAATTCAAATGACTATCGCTTGTCTGATCTCACTTTTATTTGTAAATGATATTGAATCGTACATTCAAAACTACCATCTGATGGACAACAAATTTTTTAAAGACATTCATTCCAAAATCAGGATAAAAAGAAATAAATCAGTGAAACATGAAACATTGATAATTGAAAATAAGAAGCTCCTTTTCAGAATTTTGGAAATTTGTACCAAAAAGACGTGGAAACCAAACAAACAAAAATAGAAAACACATATTTTTACTTCTGCTGTTGCGATATGACAATCAAAATTCAATCAAATAAAATTAAAGCATCTTATCAAGTCTTGTGTTGTATATACCATATAGTTAACATCCGAATCATCCTGTGTAATCATAATATTATACAGACATTGCCGAAGCAGACTTCTAATTGCACGCGACCCACTGTGGTTCATAGCTCTATTACCCTCAGAATAATGAAATTCGTTTCTTAACTGAAATACACCGCTGACACCATTAGGTTAAATCGAGAATAAACGTCATTTTTTGGTCATAAGAACATATTAATTAGGGTTTTCCCCACGAACAGTTATATATAGCACCTAGATAGCGATATTCAAAATCAACAAGATCTAAAGCCAAATATAAAGTACTGCAATTGGGTTACCATATCGGCAGCATCTTGTGAATGCTTTATAATTAAGAATTTGACAAACATTGACATTTTGATAGTGGCTGAAACGATAGTTTAAATGGTAAAACAACAGTTGCACAAAGTTGATTTCTATCGCTTCTCACTGAGTTCGATCGTTACATGGTCTCCTCCTCTTAGATGAACTAGACGAACAATCAAGTTCAGATAGGAAGATTTCAGTTAGTTTTGTATGTTTGTTTGTTTGATTTATTGCTTATTTTCATAGTCAACGGTTATGGCCATGTCAGAACATTGCATCCATTTTACGGGACTTTATCCAACGTTGGCATGTCATGACATGCACAGTGTGCTTCGAAATATAACCACAAATGAACTTTCCGAATGCTCAAATGTAAAGGTGGTTTGACTTTACCCACTTTCCTGGCCTGGCGCAGACCTTCTAAGCATTAATCAGATAATCACTCAGCAATACGCTTGCCTGGTGGCACAAAAAGCCCATCTATTTCTCACAGCCCAAATGGGTATTGTATCTATGTTGCCGCTTATAGGATACTCACTCTGTCGTAGTGCAGGTAAATTTATTATCTCTGCTATGGATCTTTATGATTTTGCTACATTAGTGTAAAGTAATCAAGTATTCAATGACCAGGTACAATGTACTGCTGCAAACACAGTCTAATCCTGCCCCAAACATCAATGACCAGGTACAATGTACTGCTACAAACACTGCAAAATCCCTCCCCAAACATCATTGACCATGTACATGCTGCAAACACAGTCAAATCCCACCCTAAACATCGATGACAAGGTACAATGTACTGAGCAAACACTGTAAAATCCTGCCCAAAACAGCAATGGCCAGGTACAATATACTGCTACAAACACCATTACGAAAACAAGCCCATGTAATATATAAAATTTTCTTAAGTTGTAAAAATAGAAAATTTTCAGCAGATATTTTTCTTATTTTTGTTCCAAAATATAGATTGTGGGTACTCGTTAGAACCGCCCCTGCCAAGGAGGTTCTAACGAGTACCAACAATCTATGTTTTGGAGCAAAAATAAGAAAAATACTTTAAAATAGATATACCCTTGCAAACCACATTTTTTTCTATATAAATGTAAGGGGTATACATTTCACGGATATATTTTTTTCTGATGACAGTCAAATCCCACCCAAAACAAGAATGACCAGGTACAATGTACCGCTGCAAACGCAGTCTAATCTCGCCCTAAACATCAATGACCACGTACAATGTACTGTTGAAAAAAAAAGAAAAGAATGACTATAAATAGGTCACCTGAATGAGAAGCTCTTTCCAAAAAGTTGTTCATTCAGTGTCTCAATATTAACAGAGGTATGCGTGACCACATAGATTTCGAATGTTCGACACAACCTATATTGAACTGCAGTACGGATGTCACCAAATGGTCTCTTCCAATTAGACAAAACAATTACTTTTTCTATATTTTAGCAGTACATGGCGCGTGCCTGTAAAACATTTAATTCATTTAAAAGTTTATTGATACGAACTAGAACTCAACAGAACGTGATTGGCTCATTTGAAAGGACAAACATTTCAAGATCTTCGGACACTTCCGGTTTAAATGCGATTTTTTTTTTCTTTACTTATTTATTTTTATCTTACAGCATGGCATTCAGTAACGCTCTTGAGCAAATAAAAGTGCAACAAATAATGTTTATGCGAACTTTAATCAAGGTCTCTCTATACACAGGTTAGGAATCTCTACCTCTCTTTCAAGACTCTTGTATGCCAGTGTCGTATGTACTCACATAGAAAACGTTCATTCAAAAAACAATAATAAAAAGCATTGTCAATTTTTGCATCGTCTTATTACTGAACCATATTTTTCTCTATCAGAACATGGTGAATTATTCAGCCTACACTAAAAGCAAATTAGCTTGGAACATATATGTATCATCTTATCTATTTTCACAATTTTTCATTCAAATAAAGTATTTCGGAACGATGTTCTTGAGAAATAAACAATTTACTTTATAAAATGTATTTTGTTGAACATTACATGATTGTGAAGCTGATATAATACATGGAGTACTGAAATTTATTGTGAAAAAGCTTTCTTTCGATGAGAAATGGTGCTACTTTCAGCACTGTCCGTATATATGGTACTTGGCATGAAGGTGTTTCTGTTTATTGGTAAATTCAATACAGTGTTTCCTAACCTGTGTATACAAAAGATCGCGACATTACGGAACGAGGGTCACTTCAACCATATTTCGTCTATGCGAAATTAATCGTGAATTTTGTAATCATAGTGGCAACATCTTGCTATGCCTCAGCTAGATATTGGTTTATTTGTATAATCATACATTTTGATGGTCGGTTTTACTTTACTAGACTATGAAATTAAAGGTGGCCACTTAACCTTGTTTAAGTGTATATATATCTACAAATGAAATCGGTATAAGCATTACTTATACACACAATAAAACAAGAACTATGAAGATTCACAAGAATTACATGGCATCAGTCAGTAGAATCGTCATGGCAGAACATCCTGTCTCCAATCCTTGTGCAGGACCATTTTCATGTAGGATGGTCCATTGTGTGCAGCCTTCCTTCAAGTCCTAGAAAAGCACCCAGTTGGATAGTTCGTGTAGAGCAGCCCAACTCCAGTCTGTAAGATAATCAATGAAGAGCAGCCTGTCTACAGTCTGTGGGATGGTCTGTGTACAGCAGCCTGCCTCGAATCTGTAGGATAATCCATGTAGATAAGTCTGCCACCAACCTGTAGGATGGTCCATGTAGAACAGCCTGTATGATAGTCCATGCAGATCAACCTGTCTCCGGACTGAAGGATGGTATTTGTAGTGCGGTCTATCTCCAGTCTGTATGAAAGTCCATGTAGTGCGGTCTGTCTCCAGTCTGTATGAAAGTCCATGTAGAGTAGCCTGTCTCCAGTCTGTATGATAATCAGCTTGTCCCCAGTCTGTATGATAGTCCATGTAGAGCAGCCTGTCTCCAGTCTGTATGATAGTCTATCCTATATCAAACTGTATCCGGACTGTAGGATGGTCTATTTAGTGCGATTTGTCTCACGTCTGCGGTCTGTCTCCAGTGTGTATGATAGTCCATGTAGAGCAGCCTGTCTCGGGACTGTATGATAGTCCATGTTGAGCAGCCTGTCTCCAGTCTGTATGATAGTCCATGTAGAGCAGCCTGTCTCCAGTCTGTAGGGTGGTCCATGTAGAGCAGCCTGCATCAAATCTGTAGGATAATCCTCAGTCTGCCTCCAGTCTGTAGTGTGGTCCATTTACAGCAGCTTTTCTCCAGTCTGAAGAATCATCCTGGAAGAGTAACCTGTCTTAAGTCAGTACGATAGTTCAATAAGTGCAGCCAGCATACAGTCTGTAGAATGGTCCATGTAGAGCAGCCTGTCTCTAGGATAACCAGGTTGACTAGTCTGTCATCAGTCTGGTCGATGTATAACTGCCTGTCTCCAGTCTGAAGGATAGACCATGTAGACCACCTTGTCTCTAGTCTGTAGGATGGTCGATGTAGAACACCCTGTCTCCAGTCTGTAGGATGGCCGAAGTAACTTGTCTCCAGTCTGCAGGATGATCCATGCAGACTGTCTCCTGTTTGAAAAAATGTCTATGTAGAACAGCCTGTCTCCAATGTTTAGCAGTCTACGTACAGCAGCTTGTTTACAGTCTGTAGGGACTTCTAGGTAACGCAGGTAGTCTCCAGTCAGTAGGGATGTCTGTATAAGTAGCCTGTCTCCATTCTGTAGGATGATCCATAAGTATCAGTACATAATTGTTCATTTAGTTTTTCCCACCTCGGTGTTTGGAGTGGGAATTTCTTTCGGATTAAGCCTTTTCCGGATCGTTGCCCACTTTTACCTTTCCATGTAGAGCAGACTGTCTCCTTTCTGTAGGCTAATGTAGAGAAGCATGTCTCCAATATTTAGAATACTAGAAGTCTGCGTAGAGAAGCTTGTCTACAGTATGTAGGGTGTTCCAGGTAAAGCAGTCCTTCAGTCTGTAGGATAAAATCTGTTGGATGGTCCGTACAAAGCAGCCTGTTTTCAGTCTGTAGGATGATCCATGTAGAGCAGCATGTATCCTTTCTGCAGGATAATCCATACAGAGTAGCCTGTCTTCAGTATGTAGGATAGTGCATGTAGAACAGCCTGCCTACAGTCTGTAGGATGGTCCATGTAAAGCAGGCTGTCTACAGTCAGTAGGATGGTCCATGTAGAAGAGCCTGTCTCCAGTCTGTAGGATGGTCCATGTAGAAGAGCCTGTCTCCAGTCTGTAAGATGGTCCATGTAGAACAGTATGCATACAGTCTGTAGGATGGTCCATGTAAAGCAGACTGTCTACAGTCAGTAGGATGTTCCATGTAGAAGAGCCTGTCTCCAGTCTGTAGGATGATTAATGTAGAGCAGCCTGTCTTCAGTTTGTATAATGGTCCATGTAGAACAGCCTGTTACCAGTCTGTAGGATGGTCCATGTAGAGCAGTCTGTCTCTAGTCTGTCGGATGGTCCATGCAGAAGAGTGTCTATAGTCTGTAGGATGATCCATGGAGAACAGCCTGTCGCCGATCCATGTAGAGCAGCCTGCCTCTAGTCAGCTACGAGGGTGGTCCAAGAAGTAATGCGAACTCATGTGTAATTTATTTCATCATTGCCGTTTTTCAAGATAGTTTACATCAGAATTATGATGCATTATCGAATTTTCCAGATCCGATTACTATTTTGACTGAATCACATATCAACCCTCGTTGCCTAGCAACAAGAGAACGCAAGGTAAACGACCTTGGCCACGGTTGAAATTGATTTTATTTATATACTGCAGTGTCGTATGCAAAGCACAATTACGCCAATAAGCGTTTTATGCCAAAGTACAATAATCCCTTGAATAGATTTACAGTACATACCTTTATTAGTTTAACACAGCGCAAATTATTGAGGTTTGGCTATTTGTACCCCCTAGAATTTGAGTCAATTTTGATCTCTCAAAATCTCCACATTTTCATCAACGCCTATTCTACTTAACCAAAAAGGTTAAATTCGATACAATATTTATTTTTTGAATAAAAATTCTTCGTGATAGGCTGTGGGCATAAATATCGATATTTACAATCTTATCGGAGTCAAATATACGCACGAATTATAGGTATTTGTCGTACTTCGTCGAAATTATGATATTTTTGTCAGATGCCGTTGCTAGGCAGCATAGAATAGTCCCTGCTGATCTTTGCATTTAGCTTTCTTTATTATTACCAAACATAAGGCATATATATATATATCACAACAGATATGATTTGTATGTATATAAATGTCAATTTAATGAATTGGAGCACAAAATCTTTCCCTGTACCCCTAACAAAATTGACGTTTTCAGTCAATTTCGCGTCCATGTCGACTTCTGGTCGACAAATCAAATATTCCTTTCATCTCAATTCGTCATCCGAACTTCATGATATTACACCTAATAACTGCACATATATACACGTGTACACATGCCAAATTATTTAATTGTATCTGCGTTGGTTACTAAAATACAGTTGTGTTCGCATTACTTCTTGGACCGCCCACGTAGATGGCCCATGTAGAACAAACTGTCTCCAGTCTGTAGAATTGTCCAACGATAGCAGATTGTCTCTAATCTGTAGGATGGCCCAAGTAGAGCAGCCTGTCTCCAAGCGTTAGGCTGGTCAGTGTAGAGCAGCCTGTCTCCAATCTTTAGGATGGTCCATGTAGAGCAGCCTGCCTTCATCTGTAGGATGATCAATGAAGAGCAATCTGTCTCAATTGTGTAGCATAGTCCATGTAGAGCAGCATGTCTTCAATCTGTAGGATATTTCATGTAGAGCAGCATGTCTACAGTCTGTATGATGGTCCATAAATACCAGCCTGTCTCCAGTCTGTAGCATGGTCCATGTTGAATAGCCTGCCTCTAGTCTGTATGATGGTCCATGTAGAGCAGCCTGTCTCTTGTCTGTAGGATGGTCCGTTAGAACAGCCTGTGTCCAGTCCTTAGGATGGTCCAGGTAGAGCAGCCTGGATTTAGTCTGTATAATGGTTAATGTAGAGCAGTCCGTCTCTTGTCTGTTGTGTGGTCCATGTAGAACAGCCTGTGTCCAGTCTGTAGGATGGTCCATGTAGAGCAGCCTGTCTTTAGTCTGTAGGATGGTCCATGTGCAGCAGCCTGTTTTCATTCTGTATAATAGTCCATGTTGAACAGCCTATCTCAATGTTGTATGATGGTCCATGTGGAGCAGCCTGTCTACAGTCTGTAGGATGGCCCATGTAAATCAGTCTGTCTCCAGTCTGAATGATAGTCCATGTAGAGCAGCATGTCTCCAATCTGTATGATGGTCCATAAATGCCAGCCTGTCTCCAGTCCCAAGAACAGTCCATGTAGTACTACCTACTTCCAGTCTGTAGGATAGTCCATGTAGAACAGCATGTCTCCAGTCTTGGTGGTCCATGTAGAACTACCTGTGTCCAGGCTTTAGAATGGTCCATGTAGGAGGGTCTCAATGGGGTTTACTGATTAGCGATTTTGGTCATTATTTTTAATGATTAGCGATTTTTGAAAGGAAATTTTACCGATTAGCGACTTGACACATTTTAATGTTTAGTGATATTCGGTGAAACTGAAGTAGAATGGGTGCACTTCTACTGAAATTTAGTCGGCTGTATTGTGAGCTTATTGCAATTGTGTTCCTGTTTCTAGACGTCGATTTTAAATGCAACAAGTATTAGATTTTTTCAGTAAGCTGGTTTTGATAAATTGTAGTAAATACTATAATTTTCTGTGTGTATTTTTTTTCTGTTGAAGTTTTTGCATCATGAGCTCCTAAATAAGTGAATATCACAGCAGGCGCGCCTACATTTACACAGGGGACGGCGCTAGTACATTTGCGCTCATTTTTCAAATATTTGGCTTGCGCTCATTATTCATTTGCGGGATGAAAAGTGTATCACTTGCGCTCAGTTTAAGTGTTACATTTGTGAGCATGTTTTTGCATCTCTTCCTTGGCCAGCTGCTGGTATTTTAAATTATCGTCTTTAGGAAGTATCTCGCTGGTTGGATTTATCTGCACTTCATCTTTAACGAGTTTATTTGGTCTTTCATGTGGTTCTTCTATTGCTTTCAGCTTGCATGTCTGGCTCAGTGCCAGCCATTCTTTTTCTGTCCCCTTTTATCGTTACATCGTCATGTTCGAATCGCGCTCCAAGAATCATTTTATCATCAACATCAATTCTTATTCTGGCTTTGCAAGTTTAAGATCTACACGGCTTAGATGAGACAAGATGCATTGCTTGGACTGGACATGAATTAGTGTAATAACGTGTATCTCTCGGGCTGGAAATGAGAGCTTAGCTGGTCTTGCGATCACAAACATACCATCTATTACCCGAGAAAATCTAGTGAGCGCAAATGTAACGTTTACCTGGGAAAATTGTGCGCCCAAATGGATTTGTTTACCTGAAAATTGTGCGCGCAAATGAATCACATTTTAGAAAAAAAAAGAAAGAGCACAAATGTGCTGTCACCTAGGGAACGCCTGTGATAATGTGAATACCAACTTTAGACTATATAGTTCTTCTTTGTAAAACTCATGAAGTAATGTTTTACACTTTGTCAGAATCTGTAGTATCCAAAGTTGCTTACAGGTAATGTGAAAATGTTGACCATCGAAACATCGAACATAAACTGCGGCGGGGTGCGGTCATCTTTTGTGCAGAAAATAAATGAGAGTTTTACGAACGCGCTGTTTTTCTTTTTTCTTTTTTTTTTTTTTTTTTTTTTTTTTTTTTTTTTTTTTTGTTGTTGTTGTTGTTGTTGTTGTTTTCCCCAACGATTTCTCTCGAGTTGCCTTATTTTTCGCAAGCATCAAGCTGACACATTGTTTGTTGGATTGCTATAATAAATTCCTTCTCTGAACGACTGTCTGTGGTAGATCCATACTTTTCCGGAATCAAGTTTCAAGATCACTTTTTTCTTTGTCTATACATTTTGCAGGTTGTAAATGTTTGGCTACAATTCAATACGACCCTTTAGGACTTCTTGTCATAGCTTCAAAGCCGAATTATTCTTTTTCGGCTTTATTTGCAAAACATTCAAGACTTTTGCTCTCCATAAAAATCTATGCAAACTGAAGATACTGTATGATTATGTGATTTGGCGATAAAACATGAACTGTTAGATCCAAAGTTGTTCATTCATTGAGAATGACCAGCTTCAACATTTTATGCATGTTTCTGTTTCCAAAATTGAGCCTTACGGAGTGCAAATCGTATTCAGTGAAAGTGGAGTTTTTCATATATGGCGTATAGTCTCATCCTTAGCACAAAGTAAAAATGCTGTGAAGTTACATAATTTGGTTTGTAGCTAGGCCAAGATATGAAATACATGTGATAAAAGATTCAGTATCACCAGAAAACAGGAAATTGGAATTTTTTCTAACTTTTCCAAAGAGCTAAAAGCGTTGCCTAACTTTTTTTCCATGTGTATATATAATATTTTCATTCATGCTATTTTTTTACAGGGAGCAGAAGCTTCTTATTCCTCTTCTGAAATCCCTTAAATTATATTGATAAAGAAAAGATAATAATCTGTATGCCTGTAAAATTATCTTAAAATTAAATATCATCACGTTAAAGCTACATGTATTTACTGATTTGACGAATTGTTAATTGATTAGCGAAGTTTTGGCCAAAATTTTACTTGGTAGCGATTTTTTTAGCCAAACTTTTACTGATTAACAATTTTTTGGGTCAAAATTTTACTGATTAGCGATTTCAGAGGTACCCCATTGAGACCCTCATGTAGAGAAGCCTGTTTTTAGCTGTAGAATTCTCCAAGAAGCGCAGTATGTCCCTAAACTGTAGGATTGACACCGTAGAGCAATTTGTGTCCAGTCTATAGGATACGTCTCGTGGTCCACGTACAACAGTCTGATTCCAATATATAGGATTGTCCATGAAGAGCAACCTGTCTCAATTCAGTAGGATTCTCCATGTACATCAGTTTGTCTCCATTCTGTGTGATGGTGCATGGAGCGGCCTGTCTCCAGTCTAAATAATGGTCCATAAATGCTAGCCTGTCTCCAGTCTGTAGAATAGAGCAGCCTGTCTCCAGTATGTACAGAATTGTCCCCATTTCCGCAAACGGTTCTCGTCAAAGGCTGTTCCTCGCAATACTATTTCATATATCAAAAAGGGCTTGGCATGCACTTGTCAACAATTTATTATTCTTTCATATGCAAGTAAGATTTTTATACTCACACTTTGCGTCTGCACCCTGGAAGCCCCATGCGTCCCCATTTCCGCACACCTGTCCCCAATTCCACAAACGCAATCAGATCAGTAAAAATCGCATACAAAGGAGAGAAGGAAACTCTTCTTTGTGTATAAAATGGTTGCAGAGAACTATGACAAGGCGCGTCGTAGTATAATACACTTCCGCTCTGCCTAAGACCTAACCAAATCAATGGATCATGTTCGACGAACAACGTTATTACAACGTATATTCCAGATTTTCACTGGACCTGAAAGTTGTTTTTTTTTTCTTGATGGATTCCCGTTCTATAGGCATTGTCTTAAAAAATCTGACCGACGACACTTTTTCATCAGTGAGGGTTTTGAGAAATTGAAGATGGCGTCCAATATGTCTGCCAATACAGGATTTTCAACTATAATTATTATTAGTTATAATGTTTTTAAATATATTTGTGCTTATTTTGTCATCAAATCATGGAGGATGATTAAAGGTGAAACTTCACTCGTTTTGAGAAGACTGTGAACATCAAACTTTTCAAGATGGTATCCAGAATGGCCACCAGAAATAGATTGTTCAACCAAATCATTAGTAACAATGATCAAAATGTAATTTCTGTATTTATCTTGAAAGTATGCAGTAATGGTTTTCGTCAACGTTCTATGTTCGCCGCAACTTGACGTAAATTTTCACAAAGTCGATAAACCATGACACATAGGCCAAGGACATCACGTCAAGGTTGTAGAGTATGTCAAGGACAACATCTAAGCACGGTTTCATGCGTACCGATTTCATTGCTACAGAGAAATATAGAACGAATTGTGGACGGACGATCGCTCTTGTTATGAATGGTTCTTATTTGTAAATATGACTCCTCGAAAACAAATGCCCTACGAAGACCCTACCGGGTTTGGGGATAGGGGCTTAGTTCCCTGCTCTCTGAAAGAAAATTGCCTTTCTCCCCAGCTTCTAAGAATGTGTTCGTCAAATCCCTGCTCCCTAACACACCCCCTCCCCCCAGAATCTAGTTCTTCATAGATCCCTGAAAATAAATTACCCTTCCCGCCAGATCCCAAAAGCCCTGAGAGGCCCCCACAAAGCCTGGAGTAAGGATATGCACTGCTGTACATGCACCTATTGTCTGTAGTAACAAAACCATGTTGATTCATGCATTTTCAATTGTATTAAGACCGACTAATCTGTGAATTATTATAGAGCAACATAATTCCTAGGTCGGCCCAACCATTTGTACAGAATTCCTCTTTTATTAACATGACTTTCCTGGTCATTCTGGACACGAACTGCCGGGGTTACATAATTCCATGTTTACATGAATTGTTGGTAATAAGGTGTGCCACAGTCAACATTTTTACAGTCAGTTTCGGCTGGAGCTACCAGCCTAATGCACTAGACATTTGTAACTACGGCCCCACCCCCGGGGAATAGCGGGGACAATCCCCGCTAAAGCCCCCGGGTGACCCTGTTGGGAATGTTTGTTGGTAAAACCACTGCTGTTTTCTCCCGCAGCCTGGTATATTTTTCATTTTACATTTTCATGGCCCTTTTTGCATTTATAATGAAAACCCCGGGTATTTCCCCAGCACTGCCGTGACATAATTTTGATCAAGACCCCGCTCATTTCCACTGCTACCCCCGCCCTTCCCCGGGGGTGGGGACCGTGATTACAAATGACTAGTGCATAACCCAAAAACTGTGGGAACTTTATGCGTCTTGCTCGAGCCTTTGATACGACGCTCTACCACCGAGCCACTGCGCTCCTCCCATGTATATAACTATTGGTGAAAAATGAAAGAAGAGTCGAGAGTATAAGATCTACATTATTTATCTTCTCTTTCTGAAACAACAATTACATGTATAATGTGGAATCTGGAATGGCATAATCTATGGATATTCGCTTAAAGGTCATTCAAATTGCCATCCTAGCATCATGAAAAATCAAGTTTGCGAAACTGAGGACGCACCATGCCCTTCTTTGATATGGAATAAAGTTTTACAGCATTATCAATTAATTTTCATGAATACATACCTGACAAATTTGTCTTCCTTCCTTGAATACAAATGTGTTGTACAATCCCAACGTGTAGCAGCAATTACGCCATTAATTGGATGTCAAAAAATCGAAACGTGAAAAGCGACTAAAAATAGATTTACGAATTTGACATCACGCTATTGTGTTGAAAATAACGATTAGATGGCGTAATATTTTTGAAATTCGATTTCGCTAATCGAAAGAGGAATAAAAATGGATTATAAAAAACATAAACGTATTTTCTTTCTGGAAGGTAAGGCATGTTGAATTGCGATTGAAAGTGGGGGGTGTGCGGATCTGAGGACAGAGCGGAAATGATGCCATCACTGTATGATTATCCATGTCAAGCAGACTGTCTCTTGTTTGTTGGATGGTCCATGTAGAACAGTCTGTGCACAGGCTGTAGAATCATGTGCGGATCCAGAAAATTTTCTCGGGGGGGGGGGGGGGGGGTCCGCCCATGAGAATGGTACATGAAGAGAAGCCTGTTTCCAGCTGTAAGATTCTCCATAAAAAGCAGTATGTCTCTAGTCTGTAGGATCGATCATGTAGAGCAGCTTGATTCTTGTATGCAGGATTGTCCATGAAGGGCAACCTGTCACGAACCTGAAGGATAGTCCATGTAGAGCAGCCTGTCTCCAGCTGTAGGATTGCCCATGTAGAGCAGCCTGTCTCGAGACTGTAGTGTAGGATGATCCATGTAGAGTGAGTCTGTAGGATAATCCATGTAGAGCATTTTGTCTCCAGTCTGTAGGATAGTCCATGTAGAGTAACCTGTCTCCAAACTGAAGGATAGTCCATGTAGAGTAGCCTGTCTCTGCCAGCTGTAGGATGGTCCATGTAGAGAAGTCTGTCTCGAGTCTGTATGATGGTCCATGTAGAGTAGCCTGTCCCCAATCTGTAGGATGGTCCATGTAGAGTATCCTATTTCCAGCTGTAGGATGGTCCATGTAGAGAAGCCTGTCTCGAGTCTGTAGGATGGTCCATGTAGAGTAGCCTGTCCCGAGTCTGTAGGATGGTCCATGTAGAGTAGCCTGTCTCCAATCTGTAGGATGGTCCATGTAGAGTAGCCTGTCTCCAATCTGTAGGGAGGTCCATGTAGAGTAGCCTATCTCCAGCTGCTAAGGATGATCCATGTAGAGAAGCCTGTCCCAATCTGTAGGGTGGTCCATGAAGAGTAGCCTGTCTCCAATCTGTAGGATGGTCCATGTAGAGTAGCCTGTCTCCAATCTGTAGGATGGTCCATGTAGAGTAGCCTGTCTCCAATCTGTTGGATGGTCCATGTAGAGTAGCCTGTCTCCAATCTGTAGGATGGTCCATGTAGAGTAGCCTATCTCCAGCTGCTAAGGATGATCCATGTAGAGAAGCCTGTCTCCAATCTGTAGGGTGGTCCATGTAGAGTAGCCTGTCTCCAATCTGTAGGATGGTCCATGTAGAGGTCTGTCTCGAGTCTGTATGATGGTCCATGTAGAGTAGCCTGTCCCCAATCTGTAGGATGGTCCATGTAGAGTATCCTTTTTCCAGCTGTGGGATGGTCCATGTAGAGAAGCCTGTCTCGAGTCTGTAGGATGGTCCATGTAGAGTAGCCTGTCTCCAATCTGTAGGATGGTCCATGTAGAGTAGCCTATCTCCAGCTGCTAAGGATGATCCATGTAGAGAAGCCTGTCTCCAATCTGCAGGGTGGTCCATGTAGATAAGCCTGTCTCCAATCTGTAGGGTGGTCCATGTAGATAAGCCTGTCTCCAATCTGTAGGGTGGTCCATGTAGAGAAGCCTGTCTCCAATCTGCAGGGTGGTCCATGTAGAGAAGCCTGTCTCCAATCTGTAGGGTGGTCCATGTAGATAAGCCTGTCTCCAATCTGTAGGGTGGTCCATGTAGAGTAGCCTGTCTCCAATCTGTAGGGTGGTCCATGTAGAGTAGCCTGTCTCCAATCTGTAGGATGGTCCATGTAGAGTAGCCTGTCTCCAATCTGTAGAATGGTCCATATAGAGTAGCCTGTCTCCAATCTGTTGGATGGTCCATGTAGAATAGCCTGTCTCCAATCTGTAGGATGGTCCATGTAGAGTAGCCTATCTCCAGCTGCTAAGGATGATCCATGTAGATAAGCCTGTCTCCAATCTGTAGGGTGGTCCATGTAGAGTAGCCTGTCTCCAATCTGTAGGATGGTCCATGTAGAGTAGCCTGTCTCCAATCTGTAGGATGGTCCATGTAGAGTAGCCTGTCTCCAATCTGTAGGATGGTCCATGTAGAGTAGCCTGTCTCCAATCTGTAGGATGGTCCATGTAGAGTAGCCTGTCTCCAATCTGTAGGATGGTCCATGTAGAGTAGCCTGTCTCCAATCTGTAGGATGGTCCATGTAGAGTAGCCTGTCTCCAATCTGTTGGATGGTCCATGTAGAATAGCCTGTCTCCAATCTGTAGGATGGTCCATGTAGAGTAGCCTATCTCCAGCTGCTAAGGATGATCCATGTAGAGAAGCCTGTCTCGAGTGTGTAGGATGGTCCATGTAGAGTAGCCTGTCTCCAATCTGTAGGATGGTCCATGTAGAGTAGCCTATCTCCAGCTGCTAAGGATAATCCATGTAGAGAAGCCTGTCTCCAATCTGTAGGGTGGTCCATGAAGAGTAGCCTGTCTCCAATCTGTAGGATGGTCCATGTAGAGTAGCCTGTCTCCAATCTGTAGGATGGTCCATGTAGAGTAGCCTGTCTCCAATCTGTAGGATGGTCCATGTAGAGTAGCCTGTCTCCAATCTGTAGGATGGTCCATGTAGAGTAGCCTGTCTCCAATCTGTAGGATGGTCCATGTAGAGTAGCCTGTCTCCAATCTGTAGGATGGTCCATGTAGAGTAGCCTGTCTCCAATCTGTTGGATGGTCCATGTAGAATAGCCTGTCTCCAATCTGTAGGATGGTCCATGTAGAGTAGCCTATCTCCAGCTGCTAAGGATGATCCATGTAGAGAAGCCTGTCTCGAGTGTGTAGGATGGTCCATGTAGAGTAGCCTGTCTCCAATCTGTAGGATGGTCCATGTAGAGTAGCCTATCTCCAGCTGCTAAGGATAATCCATGTAGAGAAGCCTGTCTCCAATCTGTAGGGTGGTTCATGTAGAGTAGTCTGTCTCCAATCTGTAGGATGGTCCATGTAGAGTAGTCTGTCTCCAATCTGTAGGGTGGTCCATGTAGAGTAGCCTGTTTCCAATTTGTAGGATGGTCCATGTAGAGTAGCCTATCTCCTTCTGCTAAGGATGATCCATGTAGAGAAGCCTGTCTCCAATCTGCAGGGTGGTCCATGTAGAGAAGCCTGTCTCCAATCTGTAGGATGGTCCATGTAGAGTAGCCTGTCTCCAATCTGTAGCGGGGTCCGTGTAGAGTAGCCTGACTCCAATCTGTAGGATGGTCCATGTAGAGTAGCCTGTCTCCAATCTGTAGGATGGTCCATGTAGAGAAGCCTGTCTCCAGCTGCTAAGGATGATCCATGTAGAGCAGCCTGTCTCGAGTGTGTAGGATGGTCCATGTAGAGTATCATGTCTCCAATTTGTAGGATGGCCCATGTAGAGTAGTCTATCTCCAGCTGTAGGATGGTCCATGTAGAGAAGCCTGTCTCGAGATTGTAGGATTGTCCATGTACAGTAGCCTGTCTCCAGCTGTAGGATTGTCCATGTAGAAAAGCCTTTCTCGAGTCTGTAAGATGGTCCATGTAGAGTAGCCTGTCTCGAGTCTGTAGGATGGTCCATGTAGAGTAGCCTGTCTCCAATCTGTAGGATAGTCCATGTAGAGTAGCCTATCTCCAGCTGTAGGATGGTCTACGTAGAGCAGCCTGTCTCGAGTCTGTAGGATGGTCCATGTAGAGTAGTCTGTCGCGAGTCTGTAGAATGGTCCATGTAGAGCAGCCTGTCTCGTGTCTGTAGAATGGTCCATGTAGATTAGCCTGTCTCGAGTCTATAGAGTAGCCTGTCCCAAGTCTGTAGGATGGTCCATGTAGATTAGCCTGTCTCGAGTCTATAGAGTAGCCTGTCTCGAGTCTGTAGGATGGTCCATGTAGAGAAGCCTGTCTCGAGTCTGTAGGATGGTCCATGTAGAGTAGCCTGTCTCGAGTCTGTAGGATAGTCCATGTATAGTAGCCTGTCCCGAGTCTGTATGATGGTCCATGTAGAGCAGCCTGTCTCGAGTCTGTAGAGTGGTCCCTGTAGAGTAGCCTGTCTCGAATCTGTAGGATAGTCCATGTAGAGCAACCTGTCTCGAGTCTGTAGGATGGTTTATGTAGAGTAGCCTGTCTCGAGTCTGTAGTATGGTCCATGTAAAGTAGCCTGTCTCGAGTCTGTAGGATGGTCCATGTAGAGTAGCCTGTCCCGAGTCTGTAGACAGTTTGCTATCGCATGCCATCGATGGGTTTTTCAATCTGTAGGAATGTCCTTATTCAGCAACGTGGTCCATGTAGAGCACTTTGTCTCCAGTCTGTAGGATAGTCCATGTAGAGTAGCCTGTCTCCAATCTGTAGGAATGTCCATATAGAGCAGCGTGTTTCCATTCCGCATGATGGTCCATAAGTGTTAGCATGTCTCCAGTCCATGTAGTGCTGCCTTCTTTCAGTCTGCAGGATAGTCCATGAAGGACAGCCTGTTTCCGGTCAGTAGGCAGCCAGTCGTTTTGAGCAAGGACAATTTCATAGACGAATAGCCGAACAAACTTACAAATGACGGAGACATCGTTTCTGTTTCCCTACACCTCGTAATTGCAGTGCCGGAACGCCATGGAAGCGCGGTGCGAACGCCGAGGAAACGCACTTGCATACACCAAGAGCGCCGCGCAAGCTCAATGAAAACGTCGTATGGGCGCAATGAATAGTCAGCTAAAACTCCGTTCGAATGCGAGAAAACGCAGTGTGAACTCCGAAGCAACGCTTTGGACGCGGTGAGGACAGCATTACTTGCTTTTTTTCACAAATAAAAATCATTTTTCCTTGGAGTTCTTGTGGCGCTCTGGAAATTTAAGAACACTTTGGCAAAGCCTCCTGGTCAGAGAGGGGTTTTACAAAGAAACAATTTGATTCAATATTCCATAAGTGTTTATTTAGACTGGAAATAATCAAAGAAAAGTAAGACGATAAGCCTATACAATCCGTAATATCTCAACAAATGATAACCACCGAGTACAAAAGGTCGTATCTAATGAAAGGAACGAAAAGTCACAATTGCGCAATGAAATTATGCGAATTAATTAAGAATATATATATAAATAGGCAAATTCTTGACCTTGGCAATTTCTTGTCCTTGGCACAAGATCAATAACAAACATGTATTTAAATACAAGCTTGATTATCTTAGATTGTTTGGTCTGCGATTTTTCCCTTCGATTTTTAGACATCGTATTTGACCATGGCCTACGACATATGTCATGGCGTACACACGTCTGATTGCTTTGAACCACGAGATACATTTCACTCTGCCTGAGATGAAAGGTAACTCGGGTACAGATGGTGCACATTACAAGGTACTCCACCAGCGCTACTGCAGTCATTATACAAATTTTGGTGTGGTTATCCTACACCTCGTAATTGCAGTGCCGGAACGCCATGGAAGCGCGGTGCGATGAAAGGTAACTCGGGTACAGATGGTGCACATTACAAGGTACTCCACCAGCGCTACTGCAGTCATTATACAAATTTTGGTGTGGTTATCCTACACCTCGTAATTGCAGTGCCGGAACGCCATGGAAGCGCGGTGCGAACGCCGAGGAAACGCACTTGCATACACCAAGAGCGCCGCGCAAGCTCAATGAAAACGTCGTATGGGCGCAATGAATAGTCAGCTAAAACTCCGTTCGAACGCGAGAAAACGCAGTGTGAACTCCGAAGCAACGCTTTGGACGCGGTGAGGACACCATTACATGTTGTTTTTTTTGACAAATAAAGATCATTTTTCCTTGGAGTTCTTGTGGCGCTCTGGAAATTTAAGAACGCTTTGCCAAAGCCTCCTGGTCAGACAGGGATTTTACAAAGAAACAATTTGATTCAATGTTCCATAAGTGTTTATTTAGACTGGAAATAATCAAAGAAAAGTAAGACGATAAGCCTATACAATCCGTACTATCTCAACAAATGATAACCACCAAGTACAAAAGGTCGTATCCAATGAAAGTAACGAAAAGTCACAATTGCGCAATGAAGTTATGCGAATTAATATGTGTGGCGTATCCTCCACTATCTTTTCGTATCTGTGGTGTATCAGCGACGTACGTGTGGCGTATCTCGCGTATCAATGGCGTATGTGCTACGTACGTTTTGCTGCTGTGGAGTATGTGTGACGTATTAGGAGTATTAGGAATATTTTGTGGCGTTCCAAGAGACTCTTAATGCTTTTATGCATGTTTTCGTTTTTCCGAAGTCATGGATCAGATATTTCTCACAGTCCGGGGTGCCGTGCAGGGTTCTTTCATGGCTACGGTTGGTGTAGCCTCTGTCTTTGTTCATGTCGTCTTATGACCAGGATGGGGAGCTTGTGTATGTCCCCCCCCCCCCCCACCACCACCACCACCACTACCTCGTTTTTTTTTTTTCTTCGGTTTTAATCTAGATTATCTAGATTTCTTCGGTGGCATCTTCGACCTCTGATAATTGATAACTATAATGTGCGACTAGGAATTGCAGGAACAAAGTGAAAACAACCGTTTGTTCTCATAGATATTAATCAGAGGACCAATGGTCCTGTAAACGCTCACCTGAGATCTGCTGTATATACGAATGTTATAGAAAATAGTCCCAGTATAGGGGCAGGTTAAGCCCTTGGGCCATTATTTTTTCAGAATAATCAATATACTGTCCATACAAGTTTTTCCCTTCAAATGACATTTTAACAGTTTATCCATTCAAATACATAGGCAACCCATGTTGACCTTGCCTTAAAATAGGTCAAGGTCATCACAGGGTCATGATTTATACATAAATTGTAGTACTTGAGTCATCGATGCTTCATGCCAAGTTTCTTTGAAATCGATCCACCGGTTCTGGAGAAGAAGATTTTTGAAGGGTTTATACCATATATGGGCATGACGGCCATCTTGGTCATGTGACCTTGATTATTTATATATACATTGATTCCCCCATTCTATAGACGCTTCACATGAAATTTGGCTTTGATTGGCCGAGCGGTTTCAGAGGAGAAGATGTTTGAATATTATGGTAATATACATGTATAATGCCCCGGGGCTGGGGCAAATGGGCCCCTGAGGTCCATTTTTTTTTCAGAATCATTAATATTCAGCCCTACTGCCCATTTCCTGCAAGACTTTCACTTTAAATGACATTTTAAAAGTTTCCCCCATTCAAGTGCATTGGCGACCTATGTTGACCTTGCTGTAAAATAGGTCAAGGTCATAATTTATAAATACATTGTAGTACTTCAGTCCCCGATGGTTCATGCCAAGTTTTGTTGAAATTGGTCCATTGGTTCAGAAGAATTTTAAACGGTTTTTACCATATATGGGCATGGCGGCCATCTTGGTCATGTGACCTGGATTATTTATAAACACATTGATACCCCCTTCCCATAGATGCTTCTTATAAAATTTGGCTTTGATTGGCCAAGTTATTTCAGAAGATCTTTAAATATTTTTGTAATATACATGTATATTACCCCAGGGTGGGGGCAGACCAACCCCTGGGGTCCAATTTTTTTTCTTCAGAATTTATAATGCCTACCTTCAGTCCATTTGCTCTTTTCCTGCAAGATTTGCCTTTCAAATGACATTTTAACAATTTTCCCCATTCAAATGCATTTGCGACCTATGTTGACCTTGCCGTAAAATAGGTCAAGGTCATCCAAAGGTCATAATTTTTAAACATATTGTAGTCTCTAGTCCCCGTTGCTTCATGCCAAGTTTCGTTGAAATCGGTTCATTGGTTCAGGAGAAGAAGAATTTTGAAGGGTTTTTATCATATATGGGCATGGCGGCCATCTTGGTCATGTGACCTGCATTATTTATAAACACATTGATTCCCCCTTCCCATAGATGCTTCACATAAAATTTGGCTTTGATTGGCCAAGTGGTTCCAGAGAAGAAGATCTTTGCATATTTTTGTAATGTTAAAGAAGGCTAGATTAAGAGGAATAATTGATCATGCTTGAAAGATAATTTTGTTAGCTCTTGATAAAACATATATTATGGGTACTCCTAAGAATCACCATGACGAGGCAATGCCAATGGGTACCAACAACATGGGTTCTTATGAAAAATAAACAAAATTATCCCATAATTATCACCAAATACACCTTATTATCTAGTGCTTTGTTTACCTGTAAAAGTGTGTTACTGCAAAGCATGTAGATTTCATGAACTGAAATGAGTTCAGGCTATTTATAGCTAACTGGAAGGACCAAATCATGTCAATTTCATCAATCCCATGTTGATTTCATGCTGGTGCTATTTTTGGGTACTCAGGAGCGTAATATAGACTTTGGAGGTTAATAAAGAAAACCTGTCAAAATAATTAACCTCCAGGAACTGGTTTGATCTGGTTTTCATCAGTTTGGTCTGGTTACAGAGAAATATAAGGATTTATTAATACTAAATGAGCCAATCAGGAGACAGGAATTCCTTCAGTCATATAACAAACATGTATATTGCCCCGGGGTGGAGGCAGACCAACCACTGGGGTCCATTTTTTTTCTTCAGAATTACCTACCTTCAGTCCATTTGCCCATTTCCTGCAAGATTTGCCTTTCAAATGACATTTTAACAATTTTCCCCATTCAAATGCATGGGCGACCTATGTTGACCTTGCTGTAAAATAGGTCAAGGTCATCCAAAGGTCATAATTTATAAATACATTGTAGTACTGTAGTCCCCGATGCTTCATGCCAAGTTTCGTTGAAATCGGTCCAGTGGTTCCGGAGAAGAAGAAATTTGAAGGGTTTTTACCATATATGGGCATGGTGGCCATCTTGGTCATGTGACCTGGATTATTTATAAACACATTGGTTCCCCTTTTCTATAGATGCTTCATATAAAATTTGGCTTTGATTGGCCAAGCGGTTTCAGAGAAGAAGATCTTTGAAAATGGTGGACGACGGGCGGACGGACGACGGACGGACGCCGGATCATGGCGGTAGCCGGACTGTCACAACTCGGACCCAAGACAACTCGGACCCTTGGTATTTTTCGGACCCAAGACGAATCGGACCCAAGCCTGAGACAACTCGGACCCAGTTTTGAGACGACTCGCACCCAACAACAAGGACGACCATGCAAACAATTTCTTTTATATTATGTAGATCAAATTTGTATAAAACACTAATACTCGCTAAAATCAAAATGCAGCTCATGATGTTATTTTTTGTAACTTTGGTTATTGAATATACTTGAACATTTGATAACTACTTTGATATGATGATTCTGTGATCATATGATAAGGAAAAAAAAATTTCGATAAAAAAATGACAAAAAAATGCATGAAATTGAGTCATTTATCTGAAATAATGCAGCTCATGATGTTATTTTGTGTAACCTGCGTTATTTTATGTAACCTGGGTTACTGAATTTACTTGGACATTTGGTGACTACATAGATATGATGATTCTGTTATAATATGATAAGCAAAATGTTTTTTTTTTTTTTTTTTTTTTTTTTTTTTTTTTTTTTTTTAGTAGCTGAAAACTAACGAGAATTTTGTGTGTCTTCATCGCATATGGCGTACCGATAAGGTTTTCCTGCTTTCACATTTGACACACAGATCAAACATTGTCTTAAATTACTGATGATCACCCTTCACAAATTTGCAGAAAACATAAAAGTTAAAAACCAAGTTTACGCAGTTAAAATTCATACAACTTTAAAAATCGAAAATTACATATGTCGAAAATGTCCCCATGACCAGACCTTTACCCCAAACCTAGTGGTTGGTGGCTCAAATGTGGACCTACAGGCTAGTCTCATACGGAATAAATCTCAGTGGAGATAGGAAAATCTTAACCCGAGGGTCCATCCGTTCCAGTGGGAAACGAGGCTCGCCGAGTTTCCCACTGGAACGATGGACCCGAGGGTTGAGATTTTCCTTTCTCCACTGAACACCACTGATGGATTCTTTTTCTTACATACCCCGATCAGGCCTATATTCATTTTACCGGTAAAGTAACCTGGTACCGTGCTTTAACTCTGATGACGTAGTGTTTATTACGGATATGACGTCAATGTAAATAAATCGTTGTCAAAGTCAAAAGAGATGCAGTTTTGATTTGTTTTTCGTTGAAAACGAGCGTGAATCGAGATTATAACCAATGAATTCACACCAATTTAGTCTAGTTGTGTTGAACATTATTGCTGCAACCAAGCCAGCAGTGTAAGATCGATTTTTCTTACATACCTCTGTCATAAAGATAGAAAAATTCCGGCATTTTAGTGGTGGTAGATAAATCGATCTTACACTGCTGGCTTGGTTGCTCATACAAGATAAGAAAAGCACGCGACTAAATTCGATCGTTTCTAGCCCAAAGCAGCTGCTTGCAGCAAAAATTGGTGTGAATTCATTGTCACGCTCGTTTTCAACGAAAAACAAATCAAAACTGCATCTCTTTTGACTTTGACAACGATTTATTTATATTTGACGTCATATCCGTGATAAACACTACGTCATCAGAGTTAAAGCACGGTACCAGGTTACTTTACCGGTAAAATGAATTTAGGCCTGATCGGGGTATGTAAGAAAAAGAATCCATCAGTGGTGTTCAGTGGAGAAAGGAAAATCTCAACCCTCGGGTCCATCGTTCCAGTGGGAAACTCGGCGAGCCTCGTTTCCCACTGGAACGGATGGACCCTCGGGTTAAGATTTTCCTATCTCCACTGACCACCCATGATGGATTCTATTTATCTACCACCACTAAAATAACGGAAATCTTCGATCTTCATGATAGAGGTATGTAAGAAAAGTCACGCGAACACTTAATACGCCATACATACGTCACACGTGCGTAGCACATACGTCTTGATACGCTGAACATACGAAAATATTTAAATTTCTGATGCAAAGTCTTAAATGAATCTATATAATTGCAATGCGATTAATAGTTCCATGAACAACATTGTGTCACGCGACGTCACATGATCAAACTTGACGTCATGAGAAACCATGGCTCTCACCAATGTGATTGGACGTTGTAAACGTCATGACGTCGTCGACGCCGTTCCGCTGGTTCAACACACAGTGTGTGTAAATTCTCTATTTGCTTATAAATGTGATCGCCTTGATAATTTTTCAACAAGCGATAGAGAGAAATGAATGTAGTTTAATTTTTCTGATGTTCATGGAGCTATGAACTACAGTTGGTCGCTAGCAAAGCTTACATGAACCCCTTCGGCGTTCATTCACTTTGCACGCGACCCACTGTTGTTCATAGCTCTATGAACATCAGAAAAATGAAATTCATTTCTTAAGTGAAAATCCATACGAATACAGATACGTCACGGATACGCCACGGGAACGTATCAGGAACGTCACACGTACGTGGTACATACGCCACTCGAGCAAAATACGGCTCAAACCTCGGTGTATCGACAATTTCGTAGAAGCGAGCGATACGCCGCTGATACGTGAATGTGTGACAGAGCTATTAAGTGCACACATAAAAAAACGTAGCACCTCGGCGTATGAGGAGTATGAGCTACGTATCGAGTAGTATTGAGCTACGTATGCTCACGTATGTACGACGTACGCGTGACGTACCTTTCGTATCTTGATACGCCGTAGATACGTGAGTCGATACGCGATAATTTGACAGCGGTTTAAGCTAATCGTAGGTCAAATCATCAGTGTAACAGAGGCATAACTGAAATATAAAGTCTTTCTCGCTTTTATGTACTCGTACATGTACAGGTACATGTATGCCACTCTGATGTGGACGTATTAAAGAAACAATATAATAACTATATGGACCTCGTCTCCTCATTATAAGTCTACGTGGATAGTTTAAGGAGGGTCACAGGTGAGCTTATATATATGATATGCATGCATTCAGCCGGGCATTCAGCGACCATATCGTCGGCTTCCTTCGTGCGTTTACAATTTCAAAGAAGAATATTTCTGAAGCTAGCGAGCCAATCTTGATTAGATTTAATGGGAACCATCATTGGACTGGGCGATTCACTGCATTAGACGTTGGAGCAGATTGTATCAAAATTGTTGTTTCCATGGCAACAAACAGCTCCCATGGACTTACAATGGAGAAAAACATAAAAAAAAGTCTTCTTCTCCGAAACCACAAGCCCCAAAGTTGTTATATTTTGTGTGTAGCAATGTTTTGTAGTCCCCTTCATAAATCTTGCCAACAATTCCATTGGGATCCAAACTGAACATGCCCCAAGTGCGTCAATATCTGCCTAAGGCTTATATTGAGGAAAATCTTCTTCTCCACAAGAGCCAGAGCTTGTATATTTAGTAGGTAACAATGTTTAGTGGTACCCTATATAAATCCTGCTAGTCATGTCCTTGGGGTGTAAAATGACTAAGCCCTGGGGTCATTAGCCCTCATAGACTTACATCAGGGTGGAATCATAATTTATTTGTTTGTCCTTGATGATTCATTGACTAGTTAAAGATTCACCACGAGGACCGAACACCTAACTCAATGTTGTGAACCACTGCAGGAGATGAGGGCGAGGTTAGGCGCCTGTAAAACCGGTTTAAGCCCCCCAGTAATTTTATATTACTGATCGTTCCAGTGCGATGCTTCTGTTGTGATTCTATTTGTTTTTTTTTTATGTTTTGGAGTCGAATTATTTTACTGTTTGAACCTTATGAACGTTTTCATATTTTTATTTAAGTTCGGGTAACTGATTAGCCGCCTATTGGGATACAGATGCTCACTCGGCTTACGATATTTTTTCTTGGTATAAATACTTAATTTTCAATATACATGTAGTTTTTCCCACCTCGGTTTTTGGAGTGGGAATTTCTTTCTGATTGCACATTTTCCTGATCATTGCCTACTTGTACCTGGAACCACACAGTCAAGAGCTTTTATGTTTTATGTACAGCAATCATGACTTATAATCCCCTTCATAAATCCTGCTAACCATGCCCCTGGGGTCCACAATGGCCACGCCCCATGATCGTCAATATCTGCCATAGGCTTATAATAGGAGAAAGCATGAAATATTCTTCTTCTCTGGAGCCACAAGACACAAATCTTGAATATCAAGTATGCAGCAATTTTATAAGGTTCTCTACATAAGTCTGACAAGCATGCACCTGGGATCAAAATGGCGCCACCCGGGTAATTTGCTCCCATATACTTACAATGGGAGAAACACACAAAATCTTCTTTTCAGAAACCAAGAGTCCTGGAGGTTTAGCAATTGTAAGTAATCCTCTTCATAACCCCTGCAACCTATGCCCCTGGGGTACATACAGGCCATGCACAGGGGCCTCATTATCTACCATGAACTTATAATAGGAAACCGCAAGATTCAAAGCTTGTATATTTAGCATGCAGCTATGTTGTATGGTATTTTACATAGATACTGCCAATGATGTCTCTGGGATTCACAATGGATCCACCCAGGGGACAATAGCTCCCATTTACTTACAATGGGCAAAACATACAAAACATTTCTCCTTTATTCTCAGAAACAAGGAGCCCTGGAGCTTTTATATTTTTGTGTAGAAATGGTTAGTAATCCTCTTAATAAATCCTGCCACACCTGGGATCCATACAGGCCATGCCATAGGGCAGGGGTCATTAGCTCCCGTACAATTAAAACGGTCCAGACCAGACGATCGTTTACAGTTATCCTCTTTACTCATACCTTTGGGGTCCATACATGCCGCGCCACGCCCCAGGACAGGGTCATCAGCGCCCCTGCAAGTTAAAATGTCTAGATCAGGTGAGCGTTTACAGGACCATCGGTCCTCTGGTTATAAATTCTAGGGCTGGTAATTCCCGGTTATCTCAACGGTATAGTTTAGTCAAAATTCAAACTCAGCATTTGTGAAACAGAATAGAATCTGACCCTAAACTGATTGTATACTATATATGTATTGCACCACAGGCTGTTACAATGCAAAGTCAGCGACTGAAACCATTATCTGGAAAAATGTTTTATCAACCTGATAAAACAACAAAATAATACGTGCACCAGTTTCACTGAGACTTTAATCAGCATCTTTACAATGATAACGTTGACCAGTAATATGTCTAGATATATAATTCTCTTAATCTTGTCTGTATTAATGTAGAAATCTCTGTGACTTGTAAAAGAAAGACTCTGATTTAGGTACCTCATAACATGCCGTCTAAAGTCTTAATGTTGGTTTTCGTTTGCTCTGGCTCAAGTTATAAGTTCGGTAGACTTTGACTAGATACAACTGCGCAAAATGATAACATGTTGCTATATATATCGCTAGACCAACTACATTTAACCATCATACGAAAGTAGTTTCGAGAAACCTGCAACTCGTCATACTGTCTATAATAACTTATACAAAGAGTTGTTAGAAAGCAAGAACCCCGAAATGGGGCACATTATATTTTTACTTTTTACTGTACTGGCTTGTATTTCTGCAGGTAAGTTGTATTTGTACTCTTTCGCGTTTTATGTAGCAACAGTGATTTGAAAACCCGACTTCTTCATTCTACTACCAACTTCAAACGTATTTATTTTACGAAAAGTCTAATATAACCAAACAGTTTAGCGTTTCGTCAAATTAATCGGTGTCTTTTCAGTCTATAAATCCAACACACCCTGTTTTGTTTCATTCTTCAGTACCAATACAAGAGACAGTATCTAGAGACCAATGCGCTACACAATGTAAAGCTACGAGCAAATTTAACTACGAACCGGGAACGACCTACGAATTTGAATATGACACAGAGATCCAAACCTCTCTCCAAGGGGCCGCTGAAGACTTCTCTGGAGTTCAGATGTCAGCCATAGTCCACATGGAATTCACATCCAAATGTGAAGTCACTATGTGGGTAAGTGATATTGAATGTATACCGGGATGTGTATAGCCTTGTTGAAGATGATTTCTGGCAACTTTCTGCAACAGAAACCGTCATCCCATCAAAGAAATACACCTTAATCAATATTTTCCAAATAAAATACAATAAAAAAGCATTAAGAATATGCATATGTCTATCCATCAAACTTTCTTTGTTGTTTTTCTTTTGAACACGTTCAAGACCGGGTATAATAATTGATACCAACACGAAAACAAAAGTATTGTTCAAAGCACTTTTGACGACGTTTTCGATAGTTCATACAGTCGTACCAAAATAAAACATACAATATTGCCTTAAATAATATGACTGTTACGTATTTTGAAAATACTAATACACACACTGAATGGCATTTTCAGCTCACAGGCGTAACAATGACGGAACATGATCCCGAGACGTCCCGCAAGGTAGAGACATCTAAAACACTGGCGACCCTTCTGGAGGAGTACCCTCTGAGGGTTTCTTACCAGGACGGAAACATTGAGCAGATCTGTCTGTCGGCCCCCGAGCCCGTTCAGGTGTTGAACATCAAGAGAGGTATCCTGTCGGTCTTCCAGAACAGCATGGACGATATCAGCAAGAGCCAGACAGTCTCCGAGGTAAGGACTTCTTTTATTAACAGACAAAGGTTGTATGCTATATGTTATGAGCGAGCAAACCTAAACTGTACTAGCTACAAATGTATTAGTAACTTTTCAAAACGTTATTCTACTCTATTCTAATTCCATTTCCACTATGCGTGGGTTCGGGGTTCTTCCAATGGTAAACTTTGTAAATTTACCAAATTTGTCATTGGTAACATTTTTACACATGGAAACCAGAAAACCCCAGACGTTTTTCGGCATTACTATTTACAATGGTACCATTGGTAGATCCAATGATGGAAATAATATCATACTTAGCAATACATCTCACTCGTTTTGGTCGTTTTATATTCTACATGTATAATGTGTCACTTGTGACATACACATGTGCACCTATGGCAAGAATAGTGCTTATTTGAAAGTCATAAAATATTTTTCAGGATCACCATATTTTAGGATATGACTTCCTGTTGTGGTAGATTCACCCATACTGTATTCTGTCTGCATTATTTGCACATTTTTTACCATTTGTACCAATGGCATTACCAGTGGTAACCTTGGTAAATTGTTAAACGGTATTGGTCTACCATTGGTAAAATGCTACAAATGTGAAGAACCCCGACCGCACGCTATAAGTCATTCTATTCTATTCTATTCTATTCTATTCTATTCTATTCTATTCTATTCTATTCTATTCTATTCTGTTCTGTTCTGTTCTGTTCTGTTCTGTTGTATTCAATCTCTATTCATAAGTCAAGTCGTATATTGCCGAGCCATTCTGTTTCACTCCTCAATGTATATCACATCTTTTTATTCCGTTCTATCTCCGCCTCGTACACGCGTGGTCCATTTCAAAGTCATCTTTCTATTCATCTTGTGGGTCTAGGTGAGAGACTTTAAGTCCCATAATCCAATTCGTTACCATCTTGAATATTTTAGACTGACGTGACTGGCAACTGTGATGCCGAATACACAACTGGTGAGAAGGGCTGGTACAACATGATCATCAAGAAATCCAAGAATTTGCTGGGATGTACCGGTCGCCAGGGAGCACAGACCTCAATCCAGGGAATACCGTACAAGGCCCAGTCTGTAAGTTCGATTATTGAAGCAAACATACTTGAATTAAAGTGAGATTGGAGTTTCAGTAATAGAAAACGAAATTGACTGAACCATCGGCCTCTGCTTTTTAAGATGCACTGGTTCACATTTACATCGACAAATATCAAATGCATGTTTCATTGGAATGTATTTCATTTTGTTCAGAATGTCCAGTCCCTGCCAATCGTAAAGAGCACCCACGAGTGTACACATGACATCAACATCAACAGTGGACGACTTAACAGCGCCATCTGTCAGGAACAGCACAAGTTTGTCCCATTCTCACGTGATAACAGTGGTGCCATTACACAAAGCACACAGAAACTGACATTCAAGAAGGAATCATCTGTTAAATCTAAGCCAGGTTAGTAGGGCCTATAATATGTACATATCGTAATACTTAAGCGGTTACGAAAGTCCCAGTTCATGCAATTAGACACGGTAGTTTTTTCATCAATAATCAAACACCTGCATTTCACAATATTCTGTTTGAAACAAGTTTTCGTAGATTACAAACATTCGCATGAACGATACTTTTCATTTCAGCTCCTATTGTTGCCCGAGTCCCACTTACATTTGAACACGCCTATGACGCAGACCGCGCTGCCAAGAGCAGGAAAGACCTTGAACGCAATCTAATGGAGATCTGTGAGACAACAAAGTCCGGTGTTCGCCCCGAGACCCCTCGTATTTTCACCTCCCTTGTGCACACCCTGAAGACAATGGAAGCTGCCGAGATGGTCGCGGTCTACCAGAAAGTCAGGAGCGGCGCTATCTGCTCAGACAACAATCAAAGAGTCCAGTAAGTGTTATTGTATTTGTTTGAATAAATGATGCATGTTCGAAGTAAGCGGCTGAGTTCCGAATAGTCTTTAACCTACTTACATGTACGTTTTCATGTATGAAGAAGAATGGTTACTGATCCCGTACTTTGTGTGCATCCTTCGCCATGCTTATTCTTAACGGGATATGATAAACAATCTGCGCTCGCCATGTAGCAAGCTACAACTCGCCATACCTGACATAAAAATTGGAATTACTTTTCACACGTTACTAGGTTTACTTGCTGAGATACACATACTCAAAGAGGTTTGATATGCACTTGTTTACATATCAGCCGACATGTAACAAAAGCTCTTTGATGTATCAATTACTTCTATTTGTTGTGATTTGTATCAATGCCAAAATAAAGTTATTTTGATACATATGTTTCATATCATATACTGAATGTCAAATACCTAAACCTTTGGCCAGATATAAGTTTATCCTCACATGACAGTCACATTGTGCACTTTAACAGTGATATTTTGATATGTCCATGTACAAGGTCCAATCTTCCGTACTTTGTAACCATGACTCACAATAGCGACTGATCATAAATTGCTTAAAGTACTTGTCCACGGTTTACCCTCAACTCACCACTTAATATGAATTCAGTGAAAGTGTTCTAGCCTACTAAGGAGACATGCATGATGAACACTTAACAATTTAATGAGAGCAAATAATTTTATTTCTTCAGGGTCCAGAGCCATAAACCATTATAATATCAAAGTCATGCATTCCATTCATTTGTTCACTAGGAAGTTTTTCTTGGACGCCATTCCAATGACCGGAACAGTTGACAGCCTTAAGATGCTCACTCAACTCCTGATTAGCAAAGAGGTGACCGGCCTAGAGGCTGACATGTGGCTCACCACCCTCGCCTTCATCCAGCACCCAACACTCGACATGCTCGCTGAAGTGAAACCCCTCCTGAGTCTGATCGACAATGAAGAAAAAGCCATGTTATCTGTCAGTTCACTGGTCCATAGTTACTGCAAGACCAATACTGGATGTGATGGCAATCTACAGATCAGAAAGATCATTTCTCTACTCGAGAACAAGATTGGAACTGCCTGCAAGGTCACAGATGCCAACTTCAAAACGGTAAGGTTACGCTCAAATGAGCATTAAAATTCTCAATGGCTAAATACAACGATTTCAATTACATGACTAACATGAGATCGGTACATTTATGTTGCATATACATACATGTACATTATTCACAATATTGACACTGAACGTCAATAAAAACCTTATCATGATGATACTTACTCTTTATTTTACAGGTTCTTCTTGCCCTGAGAGCCATCGGCAATGCAGGTTACGGTACCAGCGCCATCAGTTCTCTGTCTAAGTGTATCAGCCAGGAGGCGAATCCTATTGAAATCAGACTATCAGCCATCGAAGCCTTCCGCAGAATGCCATGCTCAGCTGATGTAAGTAACAATGTAATGTTTTAGGCATATAAATGATTAGTTTCATAAATTTAACACGATACGATTATACAAGACTCTGATGTCAAAGTCAGTGTCTATAAAAACAGTACTACTAACTTTGTCATCATTTTTAGTTTTTGGACTTTTGTACATGGGTCGTGGACGAATCACTTCACCTAGTCTCAATCGATAAAATCATTTTATCAATTCATTGCTCGTATTAAACAACATTTGGATTTGGAATGCATAGAAAACAGCTTATGCGCCAGAATGTATCTGTATTTCAGAAGCGCCCTATTCTCGAAGTTTTTGTCAACCCGGAGGAGGACTCTGAAGTCAGAATCGCAGCCTACAAATCCTTGATGGAATGTCCCACCAATGAAATCCTCAGTCGTGTCAGAGTGACCCTTAGCAAGGAGGAGGTCAACCAAGTCGGTTCCTACGTCTGGTCTCATCTTACCAACCTCATGGAATCCTCTGACCCCCACAAACAGGCCATCAAAGCTATCCTAGAGGACGAAACTCTCCAGAAAGAATTCGACCTTGACAAGAGGAAGTTCTCAAGAAATTATGAGGGTTCACTGTTCATGGAAAAGATAAACACTGGAGCCACAGTGGAAGGCGATCTTATCTGGTCTTCTAAATCCTTCATTCCACGATCTGGAATGTTCAATTTGACCGTCGATCTTTTCGGTACCGCTGTCAACCTTCTGGAAGTCGGAGGACGTGTCGAAGGCCTGGAGTACTTCATGGAATCATACTTCGGTCCCAACGGTTACTTCAGTGAGAATGATGTCGAGTCTGCCGACGAGACTGCTCTGAAAACCATCAAACCAGATAAAGTCAGCAGGATTGAAAAGAGGGTAAGTTCAATGTCACCTTTCTCATTTAGCTGTTTTCTCTCTTTTATTTTTGTGCTTTTCTTGCAACAGAAATACAGACAATTTAACTACATGACACTAGCTATTCCCAAATGCTCTCCCACATTTCAATATATTATTTCATGATACCCAGTCACTAAAATTAATATTCGTTGCATTTCTATAGATGAAGAGCGCCATGGACGAACTAAGAGGTTCCCTCTACATGCGCGTCTTTGGTAACGAACTTCGCTACATGAACTTCAAGGGAATCGACTCTATGATCTCTAAAGAGAGCTTCAACTTCATCGATATGTTGATGAAACTCACCAAGGACAATGACTATACATTTAGCCAGAGCTCTATGTTCATGGACAGCAGTATCATCATCCCAACTAGTGCTGGTTTCCCAATGAACCTCACAGTCAACGGAACTGCCACCATTGATCTTAGGGCATCTGGTAAAATGGACATCATGAAGCTGACAACCAACCCACCAAGCCTTGATATCAACGGAATCATCCAGCCAAGGTATTATTCTAATACAATTCAAATATAGCCTGTTTGTCTACTTGATGTATATGCTTAGATTGGATACATGTCTTGTTATTGCATTTACGTACATGTACTTTTGTTTACTATAAAAAGTCTGAGAACGTTTCACGAATTTAGTTCTAGATGCATGATCATTTTCAGTTTGATTCTAATCTACTTTTCCAAATACCTTTTCAGCGCTGCTCTCGAGATTTCCAGTATGATGAGTGTTGATGCTCTTGTGACCAAGACCGGTATCAAGATGGTATCCAACCTACACACCAACACCATGGTGAAGGGAAAGATACAACTGTCAGAGGGCAAAATTCTTAACGCTGAGTGGGACCTGCCAGAAGATAAAATGGAAATCATCAGTGTCAAGTAAGTCTAGAAATTACACAGGCATCATTCAAACACAATTCCTGCCACGAAAACATTATAATTGATGGTATTTTACTAATTATTAACAATTAAGAATAAATGATTTAATTATCTTGTTTTGATTTGCTACATAATTTTCATTGCAAATTTAATATCAAGCATTACCTACAACTGAAAACAGTAGGGGTAAAATAATAATGAATTGACATATTTTACTATAGGTCTTCATTCTTCACTGTGCACCGTGACACAGAGAGAGAACAGAAAATGATCACAGACAACCGCCAGGCGATGTCTTCCTGCACCGGAGATAAACTCGCGTTCATTACCGGTCTACAGCTCTGCGGTGAACTACAGTTTCCGAACGCCTCACTGGTCAACTCAGCTCCTTACTTCCCACTTACTGGGCCCGTGAGCATGACCGTGTCTCTGAACAAGAAAGATACTCTGACAGGATACAAGTTTGAGGCCAGATCAACACATGTAAGTAAAATCAACTCAAACAATACCCTTTCTGGTTCTATACTCGTATCTCGTATCTTTTTTTTTCAAATAGTTGAAAAATGGTATGTCTTTATGCTTAATTGTGGTATCGTTTGTAGTATTCCTTGATCGGTCCATAAACTATTTAGAGCAAAAGAGATATAGCGATATTTACAAGTTACTTTACCATAAATAGCAGCCCAATGTAATAATTTTGTTTATCCACAGGATGCCGATAACAACATTATTCGCGTTGCCTTTTCCACTCCCAACTCTAAGGTTGACCGAAGCTTCGGTGTAGACTTGAACCTTAACAAAGTTGCCGGAACATTTGATGCCAGTATCACCTCCCCATGGAAACGTGGGGATTTCAAAGGTAATGCTCAATTTGATTAACTGCAGGAATAGCGAATCGTACTATCAGTATGAGATAATCACAATAATTTCTATAGTTATCATTTTGGCAACAGAATTCAACGCTACACTTACACTAGACTATGTATATTTTACAATCATAATACCAAACGCATTAAGTGTTATAAGAAACATTCTAAACATTCACATTTCCTGTATTCATTCCATTTTCTGCTGACATACTTAATAGAATGGTGTTGTTGTTTTTCTACAATCTTAACCATGACAGCTGTGAATGTGTTTTCTTTCAGGTACCATCGTAAATGAGCGTTTCTCAAAGGCACTAAGCGGTCGTCTTAACTGGGATGGTTCTTTGAGGGCCTCAGTAAAAGCTGTCATCAACTCGGAGAAACCCGGACCTGGAATGGTGTACACACCCACCGTCGAAATAACAACACCAGCAGGCAAAGATATCAAAGTCAGCGGCTCTGTGAAATATGCTCCATGGAAAATGTTCGATGCTGACCTTGTAATGAAAGGCGCAACCCCATCACCAGTCAAGCTACAAGGTACACTTAAATGTATCATTTAGGCGGATTAATGTGATCGTTTACTGATTGCTTTTCGCCGATTTACCCTATGCACGATTACGGTAGTTGTGGTCATGATAATAAACAAAGAGTTAACTCATCACAGAGAGAATGCACTTATACATGCTTGATGGATTCTGTTTCCGTCAGTGATGGTTATTGTTCGTCACTGACCGTTTTCTAGCCTTTCTATACTACAATTTTAATATCTTGACTAACTGTGCCAGTTAACTAATTCATATTTCTCTCCCTAGGAACTTTGATGAAAAATACCAAGATGGTTCGTGCCTCTGCTACTCTCAGCCTGGCAAAGGGCAAGGACTACAGCCTTGAGACAAATGTCCAGATGCAAACCTGGAAGAAGAAGGTCATCTACAAGCCGACCATCTCAATCAGAACACCAACACAAGAACTTCTCGCTGTCGGCGGTGGCTTCACCAATATCTTTGGAAAGAAGATGATCCTAGATTTTGTCATGGACAAGGTCTTTTCCAAGCCGCTCATCATTAAAGGTATAAAGACCGATGTTTAATTTAAGTGATCAATTTGATAGCATGATTAATTAAAAAAGATTTGCTTATGTTGTTACGTTACTGCCTGATCTATCACCATAGCTTATTTGTATTCAACAATAAGAAATGCTTTACAACAAATGCTCTGATTGTACACAGCATTATGTTTGTGAATTGAAAACTAAAAGTTTCATGTACACTTGAAACAGGTGCGCTGGGAAAGAAGGACTATCGCCGAAGTCGCCAACTGTATAATGTTAAGATGGATCTGCGATCAAGCCCAATGGACCTGAAGCTCAAGTCAAAGTTCGACAACAGAAACTGGAGAACCGTTGCCACTGATATTGACTTTACTTACGTCATTAGAAAGATTGCCAGAAACAACATCAAACTTGTCTCCAAGATAATTGACCTGAGCAGCAAAACCCTGACCAAGGCTAAGGCGACCATGTAAGTTCCAAAATACATTCAACTTTTCTTATACATATTTTCCCACATTTCGAAGGCAATGCTGTGCTAATTTGAAGGAAAAAACAAAAACATAAGACGAATGACTTCCCAACAAGCATTTACCTTTTTATGATCACGGAACGTATTCAGAGAGTGATTGTATTCAAAGTATTAATAATTTTATATAATCTTGTGTTTAATATATGCTGCTTATTAATTAGTAACTTGTTGTCCATTATTTTAATTCTTTCTGTCCTATTCAGGAACCTTGCTGTCAAACAGAACCCCGAACTGAACCTAAAATTCACTGGAAATGTCAACCACAACAGTAAACGTTCTGAGATTGAAACTGACATCAGCTATGGACCAGACTTCAAAGATGAAGATAAACAGATCTCACTCTCAGCATCTCTGAATCGAAACATTAAGAGTCTGACATACGCTTCTGCCAGCTTTAATGGAAACTTCGTCATGGGCAAGGTAATGAAACGCTTCCAAATCTGAATTAACAATTACAAGTAACCTGTATCAAACAGAATTTACATTATTTATATTCTTATTACCAGATTACTTTAACAGAACTGTGATTTGCGTTGAGTTCAGAGACAAATACGATTGAATCTTAAATGGAGATTGTCACAGTTGTACCTTTTACCATAAATAGTACAGGCGACCACAATATCCCATTTAAATGCTTAGGAGAGAGATTTTAGGTAAACAAAAAGTGTACATTCTTTCTATACAGGACCTGAGATTGGTTGCCAAGGCTGATCATAGACATGACAAGCGTAGTCTCGACTCTAGCCTAATGCTTCGTCTGAACAAAAATGCTCTGGAATCAAGTCTGAAACTGGCCGACAAATCAAAGGACCTCACAGATATGAGCGGAGAATTTACTCTGAACTACCCAGGAAAGAAAGTAGCAGCCACACAGACCATCTCTGAGAGTAAAGATCACCAGTTTAACAGCAGTATGACTCTGAGGATAGGCAAGTCCATGAACAGCATCGTAACATCATGGAAAAGATCCTCACCGACGTCCCTCATGGTCGGTTCAAGCATGAACATTCAGAACATGGACCCTATTGACATCAAGGGTGAATACAGTTTGGGACCAGAAACATACATCGGTAGAGGATTCTTTACTAAAGGCAAGTCAACCTATGGCGCTGCTTTCATGACAGACATGTCATCTGACACCCTCCAAGTCACAACCGACCTTATGACTCCTTCAAGGAAAATCATTGCATCAGTAGATGGCTCAAAATCTGGCGACAAGTATACATCCAGAGTTGATATCAGACTAGATGCTGAGAAAGATGATGCTAACAGAATTGTTCTAACCGGCAGCGGGAACTTTCCATCTAAGAATGATATTGAAGGATCTATGACTCTACAATATCCAGGCAGAACTCTTGCTATGAACATCAAGAACATCGCCAAGGGCAAATTCATTTCTCATATGGATTTCCAGTGGGAATCTGGCAAGGTCATCGCTATTGATACATCCTTCGGAGACGTTACGAAAATGGACATGCGTGAGGTCACTGGTGATGTTAAACTACGAACACCATTCACAGTGCTAAGGACACTCGACATTTCCATGAACCAACAAATACAGCCATCGCAATATGTGACATCTATGGATATAGAATGGAATCCGAAACAGATAATTTCATCGACACTGACTTTGAAGCGACCAATGTCCCTGAAGTCCTTCCATGCGGAACTTCTGGCTAAGACACCAGCAAAATCCATGAAGACCGTCCAAGTTACACTGTCACACAGACTGGATGACAACTTAGCTTCCACCGTTGCTGCTAAATGGAACAAACAATCCGCACAGGCTGATGTTTCTCTCACCAAGATGGGCAACTCTAACATTAAAGGTCAGGTAGACATCAAGACATCTTTCAAAGACTTTAAGAATGGCGGTGTGACATTCAATTATCTAAATAATCAAATGAAGAAATCAGCGGAGATAAAACTTATAAAGAATAAGGACATTTACTCCATAGCCTCTGAAATGAACCATAATGTCAATGGATACAATGTCAGAAATAGCGGCAGTGTCAAAGTGAATGCGCCAGAAGAAATATTTAGCACAGTTTGGGATCACAGTAATACACTAAACGATGTCACCGCCACTGGGACCGTGACCTACAAAGACAATCGGGTTTCCTTGAAATATACCGGACATCAAGATATGGGCATGTCTGCAGGAAACATGAGATCAAGTCTCGAAATCCAGTCAACATTCTCACCTATCCGTGATATTATGGTTACTATGGACCATGAGCACAAACAAGGGCTGATTGATAGCACCATAAAGTTGTCAAAGGATGGCGATACTCTGGTATCTGCTGACGCAAAATACACAAGAGACAATGGCAAGGTGATAGGCGTGTTCAAGGCCACCACTCCGTTCAGTGAAGATGATCTTTCTGCAAAGATCGACTCAGCCTACCTTAGCTACCCAATGACTGGACGCGTTGAACTGTCCGCCTCACCTGTGCTTACTGCCGTTCTAGATGGATCTGTTATGGTATCAAATGGAGATATCGACTCTTCCTTGCAACTGAAGTTCCCATACATAGATCCAATCAACATCAAGTTCGGTAAGCTAATGGAAGACGGAGACATCAAAACCAAAGGGTCAATGGAATATGCTCCAGGTAAACAAATGTCATACGAGAGCAGATACCGCAATGATAGAATCAAGAAACTCCAGCTCATTGTAACCCCTCCAACCGCCAAATCTATGATTGCCGAGGTTGAATTACAAGGATCAATGGACACATTCAGGGTACAGGGAAAACTTAGCGCTATGCCACTTATCAATACCTGGTCTGCCGTCGGAACACGGGATTCTCGTGACAGCCTAAGCGGAAACCTGAGGATAAATACGCCCTACAGGAATGTGTCATACGTACAGATCTCAGCAGAAAGCTCAAAGCGTGATGGTGAAAGACAGAGTGTTATCACAATTGAGTACATGCCAAGAAAAGAAATCAAGCTCATCAGCGTGTACAATCTTATGGACCCGAAGGATATGAAGATGACAATGAAACTCACAACTCCATTCAATATGCTGCCATACGCAAGTGCTGGCTTCTCTCATAAAGGAGATCTTCAACAGTTTAGTAATCAGGCAGAAATTGAATATCAAGCAGGAAAACGCCTCACTGCTGAATCAGAATTCTCAAGGTTGCGCGGACTGTCAGGATCGGCTAAAGTCACCTCCCCCGTCAGTTTAGACATGGCAGGATCATTCTCTCACAATGGAGATATGAAAATCTTCCACTCTCGCGCTGAGGCTACATGGGGAACCACTTCCGCAATAGATATCAAGCACGAGACTAATAATAACAACTTCAAATCCAACATGGAAGTATCCATGGGAACTAACAAATATGAAGGTGAAATGATAGTCGAAAGGTCTCCTACATATTCCGCAGAACTCACCCTGAAAACGCCGATTAAGTATTTTGAAAATACGAAAATTGCACAGACATTGGAAGGAACATACAAGCAATTTACTAGCCACTCTGAAATTTCTAACTCATACACTGGAAAATATTCGACTGACATACGCATGAACTTAAACAGACCAATGTCTGGAGAGATTTCTATCCAATCACCGGTCAAAGGATACAGAAATATGAGGACAGCTTTTACACATGACGGCAGTCTAACAATCGACGGGTCGTTTGCTACACACGTTGAAGCCGAACTGAATGGTCAACAAGTCAGCGGTGACATGAAGCTGAGCAGCAAACCCATTATATCATTCGAAACAACAGTGAAGACACCAATGAAAGATTACAAGCTTTCAAGAATATCCTATACACACGACGGCAGTTTCTCTGATTTTAAGTGTCACGGAGAAATCCAAAGAAACAAGGACATTTCTGAGGCTGATCTCAGCGTTAAGGCTAGTAAAAAGATTGACATAGACTTATCTGTGCGCAGTCCATATATGGATACACTCAAAGTATCTTTGGATCATTGGGGATCGCTTAAAAAGTTTACAACTAATCTACGTGCCAAACAAGGAAAACAGAAAGGCAGCGCTAGCATTAAATTCCAGTTGAACCCTACCTTCAACACAATGATTGCTCTGAAAACTCCATTCTCCTATCTGAAGAATCAGCAACTTACACTTAAACATGCCGGAGATCTAAACAGCTTCAAGTGCAACATGCAGTACAAATGCAACGGCAAAACATACGTCGGAGATGCTTCTTTTGATAGTACCAACTCACTAAATGGACAATTTAACCTGAAAGGATCAGGCATTAAGCCTGTTGCAGTAATACTGACACACACTGGCCCCTTAAGAAACTTCCAGTCATCAGGCGAAGTGTCGTACGGCAAGCAAAAGATGCAAGTAGATGCCAGCTTAAACACTGTCGACGAACTCTCTGGTAAATTGTCCGTCATCAGTCCCCTGGATTCCTTCAACAAGATGTCAGTTATGATGTCTCATTCTGGTCCTCTCACTAACTTCAAGACTCACGGAGAAGTCGCCCTTGACAGAAAGAAGGGGCAATTTGATGCCTCATTCTCCTCAGCTGATAACATCGAAGGGTCTCTGTCTATTCAAACGCCATTCAGAGGTGTGGAAGACATCTCAGCTTCAGTGACTCACATGGGTGACTTGCAGGACTTCAATACCATAGCCAAATACGGATTGAATAAGAAGGCAGTAGAAGGCCGCATTGGTTTTGTGAACGGTCCGGTCATGACTGGAGCTGCATCTCTTAGATCCTCATTCCCATACATCGATAACTATGAAGCATCTTTCCGCCACGAGAACAGCGATGGTGCCTTTAAATCACATGGTGAGATTGATCTTGCAGGACAAAAACATGAAGCTGACGTTGAATTCAACAAGAACAATGGCTATTCAGGCAGCATAAACGTAAATTCGCCCAGTATCAAAGACACCGAGGTTGCCTTCCGACACTCTTTGACAGACAAATCGCTCGACTCCAACGCTTACATCACATACGGTGGAGAGAAGAAAATCAACGTAGTTGCTTATGGCAGCGTGGACCCAGCAATCAGCGGAAACCTAAAGATTGAAACACCAGTAGAAGGCTTTGAGAACACTGAACTGTCAGCTTACCACGACGGACCACTCAACAACTTCAGAAGTCACGGTGAAGTTACATTCAGAGGTGAAAAGTCCGAAGCTGATGTAGAATACTCGGCGCTATCAGGAGTAAGTGGTAAAATAAGTGTCAAGTCTCCTATGACAAAGAATATAAACTCTGAATTCTCCTATCGTCATGACGGAAATGCTGTAAAAACCTCTGCTGAAGGATCATATGGTGGAAAAACAGCCAAGGGAACAATGTCATTGAGATACAAACCTTATATCAGTGGCGACATTTCACTGGAAACCCCCTTCATGAAGCCATTAGAGCTTAGCGTTGCACATACCGGACCTATGACAAACTGTCAGACCACAGCTGAATATAAATATGACGGTGAACCGAAGATGAACTGGGACTCAAACTTTGCAATGCAATCAAGTAACATTAATAGTGGATTGAATGTTAAATCAACAATACCTGGGTACAGACGATTCGGAGGATCGGTGCAACACACTGGTGGTCTTTCAAACTTCAAAACAACAACAGAAGCATACTGTGACGAATCTGTACATAAGGGCGAAATATCGTTTTCACCAAAAGAAGGCAAACTGACCATTGAGAGTCCATTGATGCGACCAATTAACATAGATTACACTGTTGAGGGTGACCTTTCGGACTTCAGATCTCAAGGCAAGATTGAATTCGGAAACGATCGTCTTGTTGATGCTAATGTTAACGCCAACTCCAATGCCGGAGATCTCACATTGTCAGTTGAAGGCCTGAAAACAATCCATATGTCTTACACAAACAGAGGAACAGTACGAAGATTCACTTCCCGTGGTGAAATGTCATATGGTAGCAACACTGTTGAAGGAGACATTTCGTTCAACTCAATTGACAATCTTGAAGGCAGTGTTGGTTTGCGATTGCCGACCATTCGTCCTCTTTCAGCTTCATTCAAATATGAAGGCGAACCTATGAATTTCCAGTCCCACGGGGAAATAGCTTTAGGATCAGACAAACATGAAGTAGACACATCATTCAACATGAAAGGTGATATTGAGGGTTCATTCATAGCCATGTCTCCGCTCATCAAGACTGTCTCTGTGTCATTCAGAACCACAAAGGACATTACTGATCATGACTCAAATGCCAAAGTTCATTACGATAATGAAAAAATACTTGACATCTCTACAACTTGGACACTAAAACCAATCACTGCATCACTGACAGTCATCACTCCAACGAATATGGTTAAATCAAACTTCAACTTTAACGGACACGTAAAGAAATTCCAGTCTGCTGCTAGCGTTAATGTGAATGGTCAGTCCACCAAAGTAGACGCTTCACTGAACCTAGTTGATGAACTAAATGGCAAACTTGAATTTTCAACTCCAAGTATGTACCCAGCATCCATCGGTTTCAACTGCGATTCCAGAGGCACGTCTTCAAACTTTAGCGCTGCCGTAGACTTCCAATCTAAGAAACACACCGCTGAGGCCAGCTTATATATGGATAGCATCAAAGAAGGAATTCTGTCTGTAAATTCACCTTTCATCGGCTCTTACGTCGGAAAAGCTTCATTTGAAGGCAGCATGAACAGATTCCGATCTTCAGCTGAATTTAAAGCTAACGAGAAAAAGGGATCCGTCGAGATTACGTCTTCCATTTACCCAGGTGACGTAGACATCCACGTAAGCGCTAGCACACCATTTAAAAATTTCGAATCCAACGATGCTGGATTTACTTTAACCAACTCAGGTAGTGCCAAGAACTTCAAAGGAACCGCACTCCTTACCTATAACAAGGACAAGGTCGAGATTGACGGATATTATAATATTGAAACAGCTATGGAGGGATCACTCAGCGTGAAAACACCTTTCACTAAAGATTTCAATATTGCATTTGACAAATCAGGAAGAACCCTGACCAGCTCAATGAATTACGACAGCGAAACCATCTTCAGCACCGAAGGAAGCTTCAGTAATATGCCGTTACGTGGCAGCATGAAGGTTGAACTGCCATTCACAACTTACAAGACCATCAGTGGCGCATTCAATCATGACGGTACAGCGCTTAAATCAACAAATCATGCCGAGATCACCATTAATGACGAAACAACTGAAGCAGATATGTCATTTAACTTTGGATCCAAACTTGAAGGTAGCGTTTCCCTCAAGAGTCCATACTTTGAAGACAAGACAACCGGGTTTGACTTCTCTGGAACTACTTCCAATTTCAGATCGCATGTTGAAATGCAGTATGGCGCCAACAAATACGCTGTTGACTCAACTCTGAATGCCAATTATGACATTGATGGTGAAGTAACAATCACAACCCCGTTCAAGGGATATAGAAATATAAATGGGAAACTAACATACTCAGGCAAATTCCCATTCATCAATGGGAAGGTTCAACTCAGCGCTAACAGAAGAAACCTCGCAATTGCCGGAGTTCAATTGAGTAACAACAACAACAAACTGACTGGCAGCGCATCATTCCAATCAGTTGTCACTCCAAATATTGAAATCAGTTTCAACCACCAAGGAGATCTATTAAACTTTGCATCCGATGCTGAAGTTAGATACAATGGCCAGTCCAACACCGGTAGCGTGTCATTTAAGACTTCTCCATCAGTAGAAGGAGCAGTGTCATTGTCACTACCTGCTTTCTTAGCCGACGACATGTCCTCAAATTTCAAATTCGAAGGCAGCCTCCAAGATTTCAAGCTTAACATCGAAGATCGTCTTGGTAAGAAGGTTATCTCTACCGAGGTCACATTTACAACTTTGAGACAAATTGCGCTCTCAGCCTCTATAAAAACCCCGATTGCTGACTTCGAAGACATTTCTGGAGGATTTTCACTGAAAGAAAAGTATGGTGGATACGCTGCACATATGGAATTGGATCTTGGAGCCAGACAAAAATCTGAAATTGACATGTCCTACACATTCAGACAATCTCTGAAAGGAAGTGTACTGATTAAGTCTCCCTATTCTGTTCTACCTTACTTCAAGGCAGACCTGAGTCACTCAGGTTCCCTACCGGCTATTCGATCTGGTTTGACATTTTCAAACAGCGACAAAGCATACAATTTCGAACTCAACATCGAAAAATTGACTCCATCAATGGGCAAAGTGACTATTTCTACGCCTTTCGAAGGCTACGAAAGTACTGTTCTTGAGTACAACAATCGTGGACAATTCCCCAATGTTTACGCTGATGCAAAGCTTACATGTTTCAAAGGGAATGAAATCTCAGCTTCTTTCCAGAACACAATTAGCGGGAATAAACTAGACACAAAGGCAACATTGATGACGCCATATACCGAGGACCTACAACTGGAAATTGTTCATAATGGTCCGGCTACTGATTTCACCAACATGGCAACCTTGTCAATGGGTCCAGATAACAGCTTTTCTGCGTCGACCACACTGAAATCCTACACGACCACTTTCGATTTCGACACCACGATCTCCACAATGTTTGCCGGATACTCCAATGTACAGAAAGCAACAGCCAAATTTGACGGTTCTCTAGAGAACTTTAAAACATCAGCATATGTTAAAGTACTGGGTAACGAATTTTCTGGAGATGCCGCGATTCAGTCACAGCCCTCACTCGATTGGAAATTGTCACTAAAAACGCCAATACAAAATCTCAGAGACATTCAACTTTCTCTAGAACACTCTGGTGACCTGAGACGATTCAGTTCTAATGCTGAAGTTCAGTATGCCCCAGGAGAGAAGATCGAAGGTACAGTTAGCTACTCTAGATACGGATGGAGACGTTTACAGTCTTCTGTAGAAGTCAGAACACCTTTCTCTGGTTTTGAAAGAAGCAGTTTCTCTTATATCCACTCCGCATCTGTTGACAGCTTTGAATGCAATGCTGACATGACGGTCGTCAATAAGGATTTCAGTGGAACACTCAAGGCTGCCAAATCACCACTCACTGGAAGTTTGGCACTGAAAACACCTTTCGAAAACTTTGATGACCTCAGCGCTAGTATGAAACTGGAATCTGATGCAGCCGAAGCAAGTGTTACATACATGAAAGACAAGACCATAACACTAAAATCAGAAAAGAAATTTGACATTTCTCCAAAATCAGCTTCCGTAAAACTGACAACACCATTTGAGGGTTTCGAGTCATTCGAATTAAAAGTTGAATTCGCCGGTGATATGAAGAATTTCCAAACGTCTGTTACTCTTGACGCTCCCATTGTGAACACCATGAAACTACAAGCCAACTTACAGAGCTCGACCCTTGCCTCAATGTCAGGTTCTATGTCATTCAACAGCGAAATCAACAGCTTGGAAAACCTAAGCTTGAACTTCAGAAATAGAGCTTACCAGGGAAGATACAGTACCCGAGTTGAAACATCTTGGGCTCCAGGACAGGAAATCGTTCTTGATAGCTCTATGAGAATAAACGAGCGTGAACAAACCGGGAAAATAACGCTTACAACACCATTTTCTGTCGTCCGCCAACTGGAATTTAAGACAGACCGACAGATGTCCACCGGAAGGTACCAAGAAACTTCCTCGGTTAGCTATAACAACAAGATTGTAAGTGATTATGACATTGCATGGAACATGGACAGAGGATTCCAACTGACAACAGCCGTGCGACAACCAGTTCCTTACTCTCTTGAACTCTCAGGGCGCAATAATTATGGTAAATATTCCGGTTTAATTGACGCTAACTGGGACACCAACAGAAGTGACAAGAACGTCCGTATTGAAAGTGACATTGACATGAATAATGACTATGCATACAACCTGAAGTACAAGTGCCCAACAAATGATATAACTGCCACTGGTTCAGTAGGAAAATCAAACTCAAAGATGGACCTATCTCTCAATGGTGTTCGTTATGGCTATGATTCTACATACAGCAACAAGAACTTGAAAGCCAAGCTTACGTACCCTAGCAGGAGCATTGAAGTGTTCGGTGGCAGCGATTCCAAGACAACTGAGGGCTACATTGCCTGGGACGCTGACAGAGATGAGACCAAGAAGATTGGAATGAAAGCTGTCCTCGTACCAACCGGTGACTCTATGAAGGCTGATATCTCTGTAATGATGCCAAGCATTGGAAAGGTAAGTCGGATTCCCAACTTTGTACTAGTGTTCGGAATTCAAGCAGACTGTAATTAAAATTTTGATAATTTGATAATAAAATATGTTGGTAGTAATAACATATTGTACATATAGGCAAAATAACACAATCAAGCATTTCATTGATTGGATTAAATGCCATTCTGACCATGACGAATATGAAACGCTGGTGTTAATCCGTATATAATTCATTTTTAAGGATGTCCAACTCGATTCTGAGATGATGCTTAGCCGTGGCCGTGTCATTTTTGATGGCAAGACCGAATTCACCTACTCCCGGGATTCCAGTAAGACGATCTCCTTCGTGACACGCCTTGAAGATATCTCTAGTAGCTGGTCCGTGAAGAACTACAGCTTTAGTGTCGGAATTAGCCACCCATTCTCAAGTGTTGACATCCAGATGTCATCCAAAGTTGGACATTCTAACGACAAGCTGACCGGTTCCATTGATGTTGAATACCAGACCGTCAAACGTGACATCAAATCGTTCAAAGTTGATGGACAACTCGACAAACTCCGCAAGAGTGTCAGTTTGAATGTGAGTATTTTAAAAGTACTTATTGTACCCTTTATTGAAAACGTTTTGTTCAAGCTTTGCCTGATGTATTGCTGTTTTTGTTTCCTCATCTCGATACATTGGATAAGGTAATAGATGATCTGATAGAATGGTTCTTAAGATTTTCTTGTTACATATCGAATTCGTGATAAAATAATAAATCATTCGTTTAGATTGACTTTCTTCGCAAGATTAATAAAATACGCAAGATATAATAATTTCCTTTGCAATGATTTAAATGACACTGTCCTACCAAATAATATTCCTTATTACCAAATTAACCAACCTTTATTGTTATAGGTTGATACTCCAGTGAAGAAGATCAGTATCCTTGGAAACAACCGGATGGACTCCCCCTATAGGATGGCTCTGGAGAACAAGTACGACAACAGGAGACCCCTGAACACGGTTTTCACTCTTGATCCAACCAAGAGAAGCGTCGACTTCCAGATGAATTACGATTTAGGTGAGATTACAGTCTACCATGATTCTGAAATGCAAAACAATTAACAATTAAACATTATATTCAATGATTTTAATCTTATTGCATAGGCATCACACTCAATAACATTCTTACTGTATATACATATAGACAATAAATGCAATTTCTATATTCCTAATTATTTAGACAACCCCTTCAATGAGTTCCACGTCAACGCCAAATACGTCAACAGCTCTGCCGTGGCAGCCGAGGTATACCACGTGACCAACAGGGTCAAGGTCACTGATGCTCTGGTAGCGCTAAGACTCAACACTTCCCATCTGCTTCACAGTCGTATCCACTGGAGACCAACTGCCCTGGTCGATCTCAAGGTACATCGTCACGTTGTTTTTCATGATTGGTTCAGGTCATAAAGCTGCGTTTAACCGTTGATACAAAAGAACTTAATTTACAAAATCGTTAGGTACAAAAATCTAAACATCATAAAGATTCGCAGAATTGAGAAGGTGTTTTTTTTTTCAATTTGATCGATTTAATAATTTTAACAGATACAGCCAGCAATTTTGGTGATTTAAATATACTTAACCACTTATGATATATTGATTTCAGGCATACGCCAACAAAAAGAGCCAAAGTATCAACAGACGTCTCAGCAGTTTCATGGACGAAGTCTCAACAGCTGTAAAAGACGAAATTGAGGGCAAAGCTAAGCTGATCGGTGAAGAGATGTTCCGAGAACTTGAACCAGTTATTCTCACAGCTCTGGAGATGTATGAGACTAATGAATACCATGTCAGAGATATTACAAACGCTGTAGTGAAAGCTATGGAGAAGATAAGGTATTGTCCATTATGTCTTTTATTTACATCATTTTAATTGCAAACATATTTAAGTCTTAATATCATGTTTGGTCTATAGCATACACAAGTAATGATGCCACATATATATGTCATATGCCGATGGAAGGATACTTAACTATTCTACAGAACAAAAGCAGCATGGGTCCATTGTTGTTTTTTTTTAAGAAATGCGTGTATATAACCGCATTTGATAAATAAAAGAATTTCATCTTTACTGACTAATGTAAACATTGCAATTGTAACATCCAATTCTACCGATGATTGATTTTGGGTCTGAAAGAAAATCAATTTCCTTGCCAACATAGGAAAAATCTTCTTTGCCTGGATATATAAAATGTGTGCCTGTGTTTTACAACAGATCTGAATACAGCATGACGTCAGAGAAGACAAAGGCCTTAGTTGATAGTATTCTTAGACAAATAGAGGAACGACTCAAGATGGTCATTAACTCAGCCAACAACAAAATCACCGTAAGTCATTCTGATTCAATGATTCACACACTGTAGATATGGTAACTCCGTTTTATTGTCAAATCATCAAAAGACACATGGCTATACTACAATATTACATGAATGACACATTGTAGGTTATAATGCATTATTTCCTCATAAATTCATTGTCGTTTCATATATAAGAAACCAAATCATTAACAATGTTCATAAAATAGATTTTGATCAAACAAGGACATAAAATTTTACCGCTCTGCTATTCCAATATAGTCACATTTTCAAGAATTTGCTGTTGTTTTACACCCATCGTTCTCCAATATTTCAGATGATGAGTGACAAACTCGAGGGAGCTCTGACCTACATCAGTGAGGAGAATGCCAGGCTCTATAATCACTATTCAGGTATGTTTGATAAGCAATGGGTTGTTATATGTTATAATCATTACAACTATGAACATAAAAATAACCCAGTCCCAAAATTTCATGACCAAATGCTTTGTCTACCTGCTCAATAGTTTATCGGCATACAGGCAGAAATAGAAAGAACATTAGGCTAAAATTACTTAGCCTCTCGTCTATCATATCGTATTTGAATTCGTTCAGCGTTGAAGATTGATACTTGGGAATTATCCTCTATAATATAAAATTTCATCTTTGATATTACAGATTATATTAGTATTTACTTTACATACGAGTCACGTATATCTATATGACTGAGTAAAATTCGTCTTATTACAGAGCGTATGTACAACGCCACACAACATCCCACAGTTGTAGAGCTCAGACAAAAATATGGTGACTATTTGAACCAGCTCAACTCCTTCAACCCCAACGTGTATGTGTCCAGTATGGCCGACCAGTATACATCAACCATGTACAATGCCAGAGAGCTCCTCAACGCTCGCCTTGCTGGGCTTAGCCCAGTTATTCAGCATGTAAGTTTAATACTTTTGTAAGAGCATTTAGCCCAATAACCCAATACAACGAAACAATGAACCGTTTAGCAAGATTCACTTTTCTGCTTAATTCTGACCAGAGGATACTACGGTTTCTATAGTATTATCCAAAAAGTAAAAAAAATAACAAAAACAAAAAAAAAAAAAACGTTTAGAATTCTGCTTATTAAAAAGAATTATGACATCGTTTTTGGTATATTTCTTTTAGTCAATATTATTTTGCCACTGTAACAGTTTGGCTTTGTCCTTTGACAGTATAGCATTTTGGCATTTCCCTTACAGAGCAATAAAATTTTGGCACGACATTTTCGGGCAATAAATTTTTGGCATTGTCATTTCAGAGTGAAAACATTTTTGCATTGTCCTTTCAGGGCCATAACGCCTATAAATACTGGGAGATCCGTGACCATGTGGAAACAGTTGCTATGGCAATCTATGGCGGGATACTCGAGGAAATCGAGACCGAACTTGACAAACTCACCGCCACCATTATCAGACTAGAGAAATCTGCCCTCACCGTGTACGACCCAGCTCATGGAGAAATCCAGATGGAACTTCATCTACCAATTGCTATAAAGTCACTGGACTCTGTACCAGTTGTAAACCTTGTTCCATACATCAATAAAGCAAAGAGCTACATTCCCAACATGCCATCTGTATCTCTTCCCAGCAGTGACATCAGAACATGGATTCCACCATTCATAGGTACAAACTTAACTTTTGAGCTGAAATTTAAGGGCAATCAATGAAACTAATAAGCAAACAATGTCTGAAATAATGGTACTGATCAAATATCAAAAAGTGAGTGAAGATATGATCGGCGGTCAGGCTTAATAGCTCATGTTGGTTCTTTCAAATAGTTATGCTATCAGTCACACATTAACCAAAAAGATGGACCAAAGGTCATTTGGCATCATGGCATAAAGATTTGATGAGTTTCTTGTAGTGGTTTAGTGTATCACGTACCATCAACAAGTAAGGACATACGGAGACGAGAACTCAGTTTATACTTTCTGAAAGACAAGAAAAGGCATCGCTCTTATCTTCATTTAAATCGAATGAGTTGCCAACAGCACTGCTTTTGATTATGAACTTGATTTAACGCAAACCTTTTCCACTATCAGGTGTAGCCACAATCGAGGGAGACAGAGTCACAACATTCGATGGTTTGACCTATGACCTCACTGGTACCTGCACATACGTCCTAGCCAAAGACTTTGTTGATGGCAACTTCTCCATAGCACTGAAGAGAGACCCAGAAACTTCTCTAGTGATAATGGCAGACAAAACATCAGTGGAACTGTTACCCCAAGGACAGGTCAGTATGATCTAGAAAATGTTGTTGAAAGGATAGTAATACTTAAAAGAAATGTACACGGCGATTTCTGATTGATCATTATCAAAACAAACTACAATAGAAAACTGAATTTGAAGATATATGTAGTGCACGAGTGTTATGCAGTTATGAATGGATCCAAAGTATGTAAAGAGACCATGTGAGAGTTTAAAAATTCAAAGTCTGTAATAAAATAAAAAAAATATGGTTACTAATACTTATTATACTCTCCAACCTTTCCAGGTTCGTGTAAACAACATTGACGTCACACTACCAGTAAAGAACAGAAGTATCAAAATCAGCTCTGACAACGGTATAGTTAAGGTAGATGGCGCTGGCAACTTTGAAGTAGAGTATGACAGCAGCCGTGCCCTTTATATTGTCCGGCTCAGCGGATGGTATCACGGTAAAACAAGCGGGCTTTTGGGAACCTTGGACAACGAGCCCAGCAATGATCTGATGACGTCATATGGACGCCCTGTAAATACTCCATCACGATTCACGAGGACTTGGGATATCGGAACCGCTAGATGTCGATAGTGTGCTTCGAAATTCCTTACTGACCTTGGAACCGTCAACCGACAACCCAACCGTGCCAAACTAATAATTCTGTTGTGATTTATTTACTAACATTAGACAATTCAAATGACTATCGCTTGTCTGATCTCACTTTTATTTGTAAATGATATTGAATCGTACATTCAAAACTACCATCTGATGGACAACAAATTTTTTAAAGACATTCATTCCAAAATCAGGATAAAAAGAAATAAATCAGTGAAACATGAAACATTGATAATTGAAAATAAGAAGCTCCTTTTCAGAATTTTGGAAATTTGTACCAAAAAGACGTGGAAACCAAACAAACAAAAATAGAAAACACATATTTTTACTTCTGCTGTTGCGATATGACAATCAAAATTCAATCAAATAAAATTAAAGCATCTTATCAAGTCTTGTGTTGTATATACCATATAGTTAACATCCGAATCATCCTGTGTAATCATAATATTATACAGACATTGCCGAAGCAGACTTCTAATTGCACGCGACCCACTGTGGTTCATAGCTCTATTACCCTCAGAATAATGAAATTCGTTGCTTAACTGAAATACACTGCTGACACCATAAGGTTAAATCGAGAATAAACGTCATTTTTTGGTCATAAGAACATATTAATTAGGGTTTTCCCCACGAACAGTTATATATAGCACCTAGATAGCGATATTCAAAATCAACAAGATCTAAAGCCAAATATAAAGTACTGCAATTGGGTTACCATATCGGCAGCATCTTGTGAATGCTTTATAATTAAGAATTTGACAAACATTGACATTTTGATAGTGGCTGAAACGATAGTTTAAATGGTAAAACAACAGTTGCACAAAGTTGATTTCTATCGCTTCTCACTGAGTCCGATCGTTACATGGTCTCCTCCTCTTAGATGAACTAGACGAACAATCAAGTTCAGATAGGAAGATTTCAGTTAGTTTTGTATGTTTGTTTGTTTGATTTATTGCTTATTTTCATAGTCAACGGTTATGGCCATGTCAGAACATTGCATCCATTTTACGGGACTTTATCCAACGTTGGCATGTCATGACATGCACAGTGTGCTTCGAAATATAACCACAAATGAACTTTCCGAATGCTCAAATGTAAAGGTGGTTTGACTTTACCCACTTTCCTGGCCTGGCGCAGACCTTCTAAGCATTAATCAGATAATCACTCAGCAATACGCTTGCCTGGTGGCACAAAAAGCCCATCTATTTCTCACAGCCCAAATGGGTATTGTATCTATGTTGCCGCTTATAGGATACCCAATTGTCTCACTGTGTTTAACTCACTCTGTCGTAGTGCAGGTAAATTTATTATCTCTGCTATGGATCTTTATGATTTTGCTACATTAGTGTAAAGTAATCAAGTATTCAATGACCAGGTACAATGTACTGCTGCAAACACAGTTTAATCCTGCCCCAAACATCAATGACCAGGTACAATGTACTGCTACAAACACTGCAAAATCCCTCCCCAAACATCATTGACCATGTACATGCTGCAAACACAGTCAAATCCCACCCTAAACATCGATGACAAGGTACAATGTACTGAGCAAACACTGTAAAATCCTGCCCAAAACAGCAATGGCCAGGTACAATATACTGCTACAAACACCATTACGAAAACAAGCCCATGTAATATATAAAATTTTCTTAAGTTGTAAAAATAGAAAATTTTCAGCAGATATTTTTCTTATTTTTGCTCCAAAATATAGATTGTGGGTACTCGTTAGAACCGCCCCTGCCAAGGAGGTTCTAACGAGTACCAACAATCTATGTTTTGGAGCAAAAATAAGAAAAATAGATATACCCTTGCAAACCACATTTTTTCTATATAAATGTAAGGGGTATACATTTCACGGATATATTTTTTTCTGATGACAGTCAAATCCCACCCAAAACAAGAATGACCAGGTACAATGTACCGCTGCAAACGCAGTCTAATCTCGCCCTAAACATCAATGACCACGTACAATGTACTGCTGCAAACAAAAAGAAAAGAATGACTATAAATAGGTCACCTGAATGAGAAGCTCTTTCCAAAAAGTTGTTCATTCAGTGTCTCAATATTAACAGAGGTATGCGTGACCACATAGATTTCGAATGTTCGACACAACCTATATTGAACTGCAGTACGGATGTCACCAAATGGTCTCTTCCAATTAGACAAAACAATTCTTTTTTTCTATATTTTAGCAGTACATGGCGCGCGCCTGTAAAACATTTAATTCATTTAAAAGTTTATTGATACGAACTAGAACTCAACAGAACGTGATTGGCTCATTTGAAAGGACAAACATTTCAAGATCTTCGGACACTTCCGGTTTAAATGCGATTTTTTTTTCTTTACTTATCTATTTTTATCTTACAGCATGGCATTCAGTAACGCTCTTGAGCAAATAAAAGTGCAACAAATAATGTTTATGCGAACTTTAATCAAGGTCTCTCTATACACAGGTTAGGAATCTCTACCTCTCTTTCAAGACTCTTGTATGCCAGTGTCGTATGTACTCACATAGAAAACGTTCATTCAAAAAACAATAAAAAAAAGCATTGCCAATTTTTGCATCGTCTTATTACTGAACCATATTTTTCTCTATCAGAACATGGTGAATTATTCAGCCTACACTAAAAGCAAATTAGCTTGGAACATATATGTATCATCTTATCTATTTTCACAATTTTTCATTCAAATAAAGTATTTCGGAACGATGTTCTTGAGAAATAAACAATTTACTTTATAAAATGTATTTTGTTGAACATTACATGATTGTGAAGCTGATATAATACATGGAGTACTGAAATTTATTGTGAAAAAGCTTTCTTTCGATGAGAAATGGTGCTACTTTCAGCACTGTCCGTATATATGGTACTTGGCATGAAGGTGTTTCTGTTTATTGGTAAATTCAATACAGTGTTTCCTAACCTGTGTATACAAAAGATCGCGACATAACGGAACGAGGGTCACTTCAACCATATTTCGTCTATGCGAAATTAATCGTGATTTTTGTAATCATAGTGGCAACATCTTGCTATGCCTCAGCTAGATATTGGTTTATTTGTATAATCATACATTTTGATGGTCGGTTTTACTTTACTAGACTATGAAATTAAAGGTGGCCACTTAACCTTGTTTAAGTGTATATATATCTACAAATGAAATCGGTATAAGCATTACTTATACACACAATAAAACAAGAACTATGAAGATTCACAAGAATTACATGGCACCCAGCAGGCACCTGACGTCTGTTTGACGTCAGATATTGGTTATATTTTGGTCGCGACCAATTTCCAACGTCTATCAGACGTCATTTCCTGACGTCTTTTGGACGTCTGGATTGGACGTTGTTTTGACGTCAAACTAGTTCGTCAGTTAGACGTCGTAATCAAGACGTGATTTAGACCTTGTGTTTTTCATACTTCTGACCATGTGTGGTGTGCAAATTAATGAAACTTCACTTTGGGTAAAAATCAGATCATTCGTTTCGTGTGTTTCTTTTGCTTTCTTCCTTTCTTTTTTTTTCTATGTTACTTCCAGGAGACATTTGACGTCAGACTCCAACGTCATAATAACGTTGGAGTTAGGTTGATTTTGAAAGTTTGTTTGTTGTCTAAACTAGACGTCAAATTGACGTGCTAAATCCGACGTCGGTTTAACGTCTGAAAGCTGACGTCAATATGACGTCCTAAAAACGACGTTTGAATTCAAATGTCATATAAATAGTTTAAGGTGTATATTTTTTCGCATTTTTGAATAACAGTGGATTCAGAAGAGCAGTGATGCACTTTTGATAGTCCCTTTCACTCCTTAGATAGAGTTTTTCGGAACATACAAAATGTTCAAGATATTAATTCAGCCTGATGTTGGTACGTCTTATTTAAGCAAAATTTTATTGCTTTATGGTGCTAAAACCAATAAGACATTAGTGTGAGAAATAAGATTATTCTGAACAATGGTGAAATAAATATTAAAATATACAAATTTTATTTTCATCTTAATTGAAAGTTTGATAATTTAGTGAAAGACTTTATTTTGATTAATAGATAATCATTTTTTTCTACATTAAAGCCAGATGTACGTAATTGACCTCACGGTAGAATTTTTTTTATTTTTTGCATGTGAGTGTATTTTGATGTCCTACATACGAAAATGAAAAGAAATCGATACCGTTCCGAGCTTGTTTTCGAGATATCGGCCTTCAAAATCGTCAAATTTGAGAGCGAAAATACATTGACGTCAACGTAAAATGCGATTTTTAGACCCCATTTTTGTTAATTTTCTCGATATATTTAAAAAAATCCACGGTAGGATTTTTTAAAAAACTGATATGTATTAGAGAAATTCCTGAACTACATATAGATAATGAGAAAGTCCTTAGTTACCGGATTCGTTTTCCTGCTATAGGCGTGCGAAGAGAGGTAGTCGTTGCTGAATTCAGTACATTTTACGCGCGACGTCGATTTTGCGCCAAAATTTCCGACACTGTTTAGTATTCAATATTGCTAACTGTCGCAGAAATGTTGTTTTCTTCGGGATAACATGTCCACAATCTATATTTTGAGCAAAAATAATAAATAATATAAAACTTTTTACATTTCTGAAGTCCACTGCATAATTGTATGGATATAGTTTCGTATTCCGAACGTAAACTGACGCTAGAAATGACGTTTCGAGCGAAAACTGACGTTACGAATGCGGCGTAAAAATGACGTTTCGACCCTTAGATACGCACGTTCCTTTGAGCGCCTTCAATTACGTACATCTGTCTTTAATTAAGCATGAGGGCGAAATATGGGATTTCCCATACGAGACTCAGATATGACTTTTAAGTGGCAAGGTTGAAATTATTTTTTGAATTTGATATTATATAGAGGATCTTACACGAGTGGTCATTTCATATGAAATTTATTAAACGAGCCTTCAGCGAGTTTAATAAATTTCATATGAAATGACCACGAGTGTAAGATTCGTTTTATCATATGACTTCTAAAATAGGATTTTATCGCCTTCGAAGTGGACATATTTTCAATGAAAATTTACACTGTTGTTACGGACGTCGTCAATGACGTTACGTCCCAGCAGGCACATGACGTCAAAATGACGTCATATCAACGTCGATGTGACGTCATGACGTCGCATCGACGTTGACATGACGTCATTCTGACGTCATGTGCCTGCTGGGGTATTCCCGCAAAAGTGTTATTACACGTGTGGTCATACGATTTTTATGACATGACGTTATCCACTGGAAAACAGCGACGTCATATGATAATACATAATATGTGTAATAAATTATGTCAGTTTAAGGGCAGCTAACTCTGTCGACATATATGAAAAACACGTCCCCAGCAGGCATCTGACGTTAACTTGACGTCGGATATTGGTTGTATTTTGGTCACGAAGTCATACAACCAATAACCAACGTCCACCTGACGTCCAGTCCTGACGTCAGTGGACGTATTGATATGACATCGAAATGACGCCGGATTCAAACGTAAGTCTAACGTCATATGTCGACAGAGTTAGCTGCCCTTGAACTGACATAATTTCTTGCGCAAATGTAACAACATCAAATTCAAATAATAATTTCAACATTGCCACTTTTAAAAAAGCCATATCTAGGTCTCGTATCGGAAATCACCATGCTTAATTAATTTAGAAAAAAAATTATTTGTTAATCAAAATAAAGTCTTTCACTAAATTATTAAACTTTCTATTAAGACGAAAATGAAATTTGTATATTTTAATACTTATTTCACCATTTTAAATTATTGATTGTTCACAATAGTCTTATTATTTACACTAATGTCTTATTTGTTTTAGCACCATATAACAATAAAATTTGACATGAATAAGATATACCAACATCAGAGTGGTTTAATATCTGAAACATTTTCCCGAATAACTCTACCAAAGGAGTGAAAGGGAATAACAATAGTGCATCACCGCACTACTGAATCCACTTCAGGATTTCAGAAAGTTAATTAAACTGCGAACAAACATTCTTGATATCGGTTTTAGCACGTCAGATTGACGTCTGTTTTTGACGTCAAACAAACTTTCAAAATCAACCTAATCCCAACGTCATTATGACGTCACATTTGAGATATCAAACCAACGTTGTTTTTCTGACGTCAGAATGACGTCTGTTTTTGACGTCAGAATGACGTCTGTTTTTGACGTCAAACAAACTTTCAAAATCAACCTAAATCCAACGTCATTATGACGTCGGAGTCTGACGTCTATCTGACGTCCAACTGACGTCGAATGTCTGCTGGGCATCAGTCAGTAGAATCGTCATGGCAGAACATCCTGTCTCCAATCCTTGTGCAGGACCATTTTCATGTAGGATGTTCCATTGTGTGCAGCCTTCCTTCAAGTCCTAGAAAAGCACCCAGTTGGATAGTTCGTGTAGAGCAGCCTAACTCCAGTCTGTAAGATAATCAATGAAGAGCAGCCTGTCTACAGTCTGTGGGATGGTCTGTGTACAGCAGCCTGCCTCGAATCTGTAGGATAATCCATGTAGATAAGTCTGCCACCAACCTGTAGGATGGTCCATGTAGAACAGCCTGTCTCCTGTCTGTATGAAAGTCCATGTAGAACAGCCTGACTCCTGTCTGTATGATAGTCCATGTAGAACAGCCTGCCTCCAGTATGTATGATAGTCCATGCAGATCAACCTGTCTCCGGACTGAAGGATGGTATTTGTAGTGCGGTCTGTCTCCAGTCTGTATGAAAGTCCATGTAGTGCGGTCTGTCTCCAGTCTGTATGAAAGTCTATGTAGAGTAGCCTGTCTCCAGTCTGTATGATAAGCAGCTTGTCCCCAGTCTGTATGATAGTCCATGTAGAGCAGCCTGTCTCCAGTCTGTATGATAGTCTATCCTATATCAAACTGTATCCGGGCTGTAGGATGGTCTATTTAGTGCGATTTGTCTCACGTCTGCGGTCTGTCTCCAGTGTGTATGATAGTCCATGTAGAGCAGCCTGTCTCGGGACTGTATGATAGTCCATGTTGAGCAGCCTGTCTCCAGTCTGTATGATAGTCCATGTAGAGCAGCCTGTCTCCAGTCTGTAGGGTGGTCCATGTAGAGCAGCCTGCATCAAATCTGTAGGATAATCCTCAGTCTGCCTCCAGTCTGTAGTGTGGTCCATTTACAGCAGCTTTTCTCCAGTCTGAAGAATCATCCTGGAAGAGTAACCTGTCTTAAGTCAGTACGATAGTTCAATAAGTGCAGCCAGCATACAGTCTGTAGAATGGTCCATGTAGAGCAGCCTGTCTCTAGGATAACCAGGTTGACTAGTCTGTCATCAGTCTGGTCGATGTATAACTGCCTGTCTCCAGTCTGAAGGATAGACCATGTAGACCACCTTGTCTCTAGTCTGTAGGATGGTCGATGTAGAACACCCTGTCTCCAGTCTGTAGGATGGCCGAAGTAACGTGTCTCCAGTCTGCAGGATGATCCATGCAGACTGTCTCCTGTTTGAAAAAAATGTCTATGTAGAACAGCCTGTCTCCAATGTTTAGCAGAGTCTACGTACAGCAGCTTGTTTACAGTCTGTAGGGACTTCTAGGTAACGCAGGTAGTCTCCAGTCAGTAGGGATGTCTGTATAAGTAGCCTGTCTCCATTCTGTAGGATGATCCATAAGTATCAGTACATAATTGTTCATTTAGTTTTTCCCACCTCGGTGTTTGGAGTGGGAATTTCTTTCGGATTAAGCCTTTTCCGGATCGTTGCCTACTTTTACCTTTCAATGTAGAGCAGACTGTCTCCTTTCTGTAGGCTAATATAGAGAAGCATGTCTCCAATATTTAGAATACTAGAAGTCTGCGTAGAGAAGCTTGTCTACAGTATGTAGGGTGTTCCAGGTAAAGCAGTCCTTCAGTCTGTAGGATAAAATCTGTTGGATGGTCCGTACAAAGCAGCCTGTTTTCAGTCTGTAGGATGATCCATGTAGAGCAGCATGTATCCTTTCTGCAGGATAATCCATACAGAGTAGCCTGTCTTCAGTATGTAGGATTGTGCATGTAGAACAGCCTGCCTACAGTCTGTAGGATGGTCCATGTAAAGCAGACTGTCTACAGTCAGTAGGATGGTCCATGTAGAAGAGCCTGTCTCCAGTCTGTAGGATGGTCCATGTAGAAGAGCCTGTCTCCAGTCTGTAAGATGGTCCATGTAGAACAGCATGCCTACAGTCTGTAGGATGGTCCATGTAAAGCAGACTGTCTACAGTCAGTAGGATGTTCCATGTAGAAGAGCCTGTCTCCAGTCTGTAGGATGATTAATGTAGAGCAGCCTGTCTTCAGTTTGTATAATGGTCCATGTAGAACAGCCTGTTACCAGTCTGTAGGATGGTCCATGTAGAGCAGTCTGTCTCTAGTCTGTCGGATGGTCCATGTAGAAGAGTGTCTATAGTCTGTAGGATGATCCATGGAGAACAGCCTGTCGCCGATCCATGTAGAGCAGCCTGCCTCTAGTCAGCTACGAGGGTGGTCCAAGAAGTAATGCGAACTCATGTGTAATTTATTTCACCATTGCCGTTTTTCAAGATAGTTTACATCAGAATTATGATGCATTATCGAATTTTCCAGATCCGATTACTATTTTGACTAAATCACATATCAACCCTCGTTGCCTAGCAACAAGAGAACGCAAGGTAAACGACCTTGGCCACGGTTGAAATTGATTTTATTTATGTACTGCAGTGTCATATGCAAAGCACAATTACGCCAATAAGCGTTTTATGCCAAAGTACAATAATCCCTTGAATAGATTTACAGTACATACCTTTATTAGTTTAACACAGCGCAAATTATTGAGGTTTGGCTATTTGTACCCCCTAGAATTTGAGTCAATTTTGATCTCTCAAAATCTCCACATTTTCATCAACGCCTATTCTACTTAACCAAAAAGGTTAAATTCGATACAATATTTATTTTTTGAATAAAAATTCTTCGTGATAGGCTGTGGGCATAAATATTGATATTTACAATCTTATCGGAGTCAAATATACGCACGAATTATAGGTATTTGTCGTACTTCGTCGAAATTATGATATTTTTGTCAGATGCCGTTGCTAGGCAGCATAGAATAGTCCCTGCTGATCTTTGCATTTAGCTTTCTTTATTATTACCAAACATAAGGCATATATATATCACAACAGATATGATTTGTATGTATATAAATGTCAATTTAATGAATTGGAGCACAAAATCTTTCCCTGTACCCCTAACAAAATTGACGTTTTCAGTCAATTTCGCGTCCATGTCGACTTCTGGTCGACAAATCAAATATTCCTTTCATCTCAATTCGTCATCCGAACTTCATGATATTACACCTAATAACTGCACATATATACACGTGTACACATGCCAAATTATTTAATTGTATCTGCGTTGGTTACTAAAATACAGTTGTGTTCGCATTACTTCTTGGACCGCCCACGTAGATGGCCCATGTAGAACAAACTGTCTCCAGTCTGTAGAATTGTCCAACGATAGCAGACTGTCTCTAATCTGTAGGATGGCCCAAGTAGAGCAGCCTGTCTCCAAGCGTTAGGCTGGTCAGTGTAGAGCAGCCTGTCTCCAATCTTTAGGATGGTCCATGTAGAGCAGCCTGCCTTCATCTGTAGGATGATCAATGAAGAGCAATCTGTCTCAATTGTGTAGCATAGTCCATGTAGAGCAGCATGTCTCCAATCTGTAGGATATTTCATGTAGAGCAGCATGTCTACAGTCTGTATGATGGTCCATAAATACCAGCCCGTCTCCAGTCTGTAGGATGGTCCATGTTGAATAGCCTGCCTCTAGTCTGTATGATGGTCCATGTAGAGCAGCCTGTCTCTTGTCTGTAGGATGGTCCGTTAGAACAGCCTGTGTCCAGTCCTTAGGATGGTCCAGGTAGAGCAGCCTGGATTTAGTCTGTATAATGGTTGATGTAGAGCAGTCCGTCTCTTGTCTGTTGTGTGGTCCATGTAGAACAGCCTGTGTCCAGTCTGTAGGATGGTCCATGTAGAGCAGCCTGTCTTTAGTCTGTAGGATGGTCCATGTGCAGCAGCCTGTTTTCATTTTGTATAATAGTCCATGTTGAACAGCCTATCTCAATGTTGTATGATGGTCCATGTGGAGCAGCCTGTCTACAGTCTGTAGGATGGCCCATGTAAATCAGTCTGTCTCCAGTCTGAATGATAGTCCATGTAGAGCAGCATGTCTCCAATCTGTATGATGGTCCATAAATGCCAGCCTGTCTCCAGTCCCAAGAACAGTCCATGTAGTACTACCTACTTCCAGTCTGTAGGATAGTCCATGTAGAACAGCATGTCTCCAGTCTTGGTGGTCCATGTAGAACTACCTGTGTCCAGGCTTTAGAATGGTCCATGTAGGAGGGTCTCAATGGGGTTTACTGATTAGCGATTTTGGTCATTATTTTTAATGATTAGCGATTTTTGAAAGGAAATTTTACCGATTAGCGACTTGACACATTTTAATGTTTAGCGATATTCGGTGAAACTGAAGTAGAATGGGTGCACTTCTACTCAAATTTAGTCGGCTGTATTGTGAGCTTATTGCAATTGTGTTCCTGTTTCTAGACGTCGATTTTAAATGCAACAAGTATTAGATTTTTTCAGTAAGCTGGTTTTGATAAATTGTAGTAAATACTATAATTTTCTGTGTGTATTTTTTTTCTGTTGAAGTTTTTGCATCATGAGCTCCTAAATAAGTGAATATCACAGCAGGCGCGCCTACATTTACACAGTGGACGGCGCTAGTACATTTGCGCTCATTTTTCAAATATTTGGCTTGCGCTCATTATTCATTTGCGGGATGAAAAGTGTATCACTTGCGCTCAGTTTAAGTGTTACATTTGTGAGCATGTTTTTGCATCTCTTCCTTGGCCAGCTGCTGGTATTTTAAATTATCGTCTTTAGGAAGTATCTCGCTGGTTGGATTTATCTGCACTTCATCTTTGACGAGTTTATTTGGTCTTTCATGTGGTTCTTCTATTGCTTTCAGCTTGCATGTCTGGCTCAGTGCCAGCCATTCTTTTTCTGTCCCCTTTTATCGTTACATCGTCATGTTCGAATCGCGCTCCAAGAATCATTTTATCATCAACATCAATTCTTATTCTGGCTTTGCAAGTTTAAGATCTACACGGCTTAGATGAGACAAGATGCATTGCTTGGACTGGACATGAATTAGTGTAATAATGTGTATCTCTCGGGCTGGAAATGAGAGCTTAGCTGGTCTTGCGATCACAAACATACCATCTATTACCCGAGAAAATCTAGTGAGCGCAAATGTAACGTTTACCTGGGAAAATTGTGCGCCCAAATGGATTTGTTTACCTGAAAATTGTGCGCGCAAATGAATCACATTTTAGAAAAAAAAGAAAGAGCACAAATGTGCTGTCACCTAGGGAACGCCTGTGATAATGTGGATACCAACTTTAGACTATATAGTTCTTCTTTGTAAAACTCATGAAGTAATGTTTTACACTTTGTCAGAATCTGTAGTATCCAAAGTTGCTTACAGGTAATGTGAAAATGTTGACCATCGAAACATCGAACATAAACTGCGGCGGGGTGCGGTCATCTTTTGTGCAGAAAATAAATGAGAGTTTTACGAACGCGCTGTTTTTCTTTTTCTTTCTTTTTTTTTTTTTTTTTTTTTTTTTTTTTTTTTTTTGTTGTTGTTGTTGTTGTTGTTGTTGTTGTTTTTCCCAACGATTTCTCTCGAGTTGCCTTATTTTTCGCAAGCATCAAGCTGACACATTGTTTGTTGGATTGCTATAATAAATTCCTTCTCTGAACGACTGTCTGTGGTAGATCCATACTTTTCCGGAATCAAGTTTCAAGATCACTTTTTTCTTTGTCTATACATTTTGCAGGTTGTAAATGTTTGGCTACACATTCAATACGACCCTTTAGGACTTCTTGTCATAGCTTCAAAGCCGAATTATTCTTTTTCGGCTTTATTTGCAAAACATTCAAGACTTTTGCTCTCCATAAAAATCTATGCAAACTGAAGATACTGTATGATTATGTGATTTGGCGATAAAACATGAACTGTTAGATCCAAAGTTGTTCATTCATTGAGAATGACCAGCTTCAACATTTTATGCATGTTTCTGTTTCCAAAATTGAGCCTTACGGAGTGCAGATCGTATTCAGTGAAAGTGGAGTTTTTCATATATGGCGTATAGTCTCATCCTTAGCACAAAGTAAAAATGCTGTGAACTTACATAATTTGGTTTGTAGCTAGGCCAAGATATGAAATACATGTGATAAAAGATTCCGTATCACCAGAAAACAGGAAAATGGACTTTTTTCTAACTTTTCAAAAGAGCTAAAAGCGTGGCCTAACTTTTTTTTCCATGTGTATATATAATATTTTCATTCATGCTATTTTTACAGGGAGCAGAAGCTTCTTATTCCTCTTCTGAAATCCCTTAAATTATATTGATAAAGAAAAGATGATAATCTGTATGCCTGTAAAATTATCTTAAAATTAAACATCATCACGTTAAAGCTACATGTATTTACTGATTTGACGAATTGTTAATTGATTAGCGAAGTTTTGGCCAAAATTTTACTTGGTAGCGATTTTTTTAGCCAAACTTTTACTGATTAACAATTTTTTGGGTCAAAATTTTACTGATTAGCGATTTCAGAGGTACCCCATTGAGACCCTCATGTAGAGAAGCCTGTTTCTAGCTGTAGAATTCTCCAAGAAGCGCAGTATGTCCCTAAACTGTAGGATTGACACCGTAGAGCAATTTGTGTCCAGTCTATAGGATACGTCTCGTGGTCCACGTACAACAGTCTGATTCCAATATATAGGATTGTCCATGAAGAGCAACCTGTCTCAATTCAGTAGGATTCTCCATGTACATCAGTTTGTCTCCATTCTGTGTGATGGTGCATGTAGAGCGGCCTGTCTCCAGTCTAAATAATGGTCCATAAATGCTAGCCTGTCTCCAGTCTGTAGAATAGAGCAGCCTGTCTCCAGTATGTATGATTATCCATGTCAAGCAGACTGTCTCTTGTTTGTTGGATGGTCCATGTAGAACAGTCTGTGCACAGGCTGTAGAATCATGTGCGGATCCAGAAAATTTTCTCGGGGGGGGGGGGGGGGTCCGCCCATGAGAATGGTACATGAAGAGAAGCCTGTTTCCAGCTGTAAGATTCTCCATAAAGAGCAGTATGTCTCTAGTCTGTAGGATCGATCATGTAGAGCAGCTTGATTCTTGTATGCAGGATTGTCCATGAAGGGCAACCTGTCACGAACCTGAAGGATAGTCCATGTAGAGCAGCCTGTCTCCAGCTGTAGGATTGCCCATGTAGAGCAGCCTGTCTCGAGACTGTAGTGTAGGATGATCCATGTAGAGTGAGTCTGTAGGATAATCCATGTAGAGCATTTTGTCTCCAGTCTGTAGGATAGTCCATGTAGAGTAGCCTGTCTCCAATCTGAAGGAAAGTCCATGTAGAGTAGCCTGTCTCTGCCAGCTGTAGGATGGTCCATGTAGAGAAGTCTGTCTCGAGTCTGTATGATGGTCCATGTATAGTAGCCTGTCCCCAATCTGTAGGATGGTCCATGTAGAGTATCCTATTTCCAGCTGTAGGATGGTCCATGTAGAGAAGCCTGTCTCGAGTCTGTAGGATGGTCCATGTAGAGTAGCCTGTCCCGAGTCTGTAGGATGGTCCATGTAGAGTAGCCTGTCTCGAGTCTGTAGGATGGTCCATGTAGAGTAGCCTGTCTCCAATCTGTAGGATGGTCCATGTAGAGTAACCTGTCTCCAATCTGTAGGGAGGTCCATGTAGAGTAGCCTATCTCCAGCTGCTAAGGATGATCCATGTAGAGAAGCCTGTCTCCAATCTGTAGGGTGGTCCATCAAGAGTAGCCTGTCTCCAATCTGTAGGATGGTCCATGTAGAGTAGCCTGTCTCCAATCTGTAGGGTGGTCCATGTAGAGTAGCCTGTCTCCAATTTGTTGGATGGTCCATGTAGAGTAGCCTGTCTCCAATCTGTAGGATGGTCCATGTAGAGTAGCCTATCTCCTTCTGCTAAGGATGATCCATGTAGAGAAGCCTGTCTCCAATCTGCAGGGTGGTCCATGTAGAGAAGCCTGTCTCCAATCTGTAGGATGGTCCATGTAGAGTAGCCTGTCTCCAATCTGTAGGATGGTCCATGTAGAGTAGCCTGTCTCCAATCTGTAGGATGGTCCATGTAGAGTAGCCTGTCTCCAATCTGTAGGATGGTCCATGTAGAGTAGCCTGTCTCCAATCTGTAGGGTGGTCCATGTAGAGTAGCCTGTCTCCAATCTGTTGGATGGTCCATGTAGAGTAGCCTGTCTCCAATCTGTAGGATGGTCCATGTAGAGTAGCCTATCTCCAGCTGCTAAGGATGATCCATGTAGAGAAGCCTGTCTCCAATCTGTAGGGTGGTCCATGTAGAGTAGCCTGTCTCCAATCTGTAGGATGGTCCATGTAGAGGTCTGTCTCGAGTCTGTATGATGGTCCATGTAGAGTAGCCTGTCCCCAATCTGTAGGATGGTCCATGTAGAGTATCCTTTTTCCAGCTGTGGGATGGTCCATGTAGAGAAGCCTGTCTCGAGTCTGTATGATGGTCCATGTAGAGTAGCCTGTCTCCAATCTGTAGGATGGTCCATGTAGAGTAGCCTATCTCCAGCTGCTAAGGATGATCCATGTAGATAAGCCTGTCTCCAATCTGTAGGGTGGTCCATGTAGAGTATCCTGTCTCCAATCTGTAGGATGGTCCATATAGAGTAGCCTGTCTCCAATCTGTTGGATGGTCCATGTAGAGTAGCCTGTCTCCAATCTGTAGGATGGTCCATGTAGAGTAGCCTATCTCCAGCTGCTAAGGATGATCCATGTAGAGAAGCCTGTCTCGAGTGTGTAGGATGGTCCATGTAGAGTAGCCTGTCTCCAATCTGTAGGATGGTCCATGTAGAGTAGCCTATCTCCAGCTGCTAAGGATAATCCATGTAGAGAAGACTGTCTCCAATCTGTAGAGTGGTTCATGTAGAGTAGTCTGTCTCCAATCTGTAGGATGGTCCATGTAGAGTAGCCTGTCTCCAATCTGTAGGGTGGTCCATGTAGAGTAGCCTGTTTCCAATCTGTAGGGTGGTCCATGTAGAGTAGCCTGTCTCCAATCTGTAGGGTGGTCCATGTAGAGTAGCCTGTCTCCAATCTGTAGGATGGTCCATGTAGAGTAGCCTGTCTCCAATCTGTAGGGTGGTCCATGTAGAGTAGCCTGTTTCCAATCTGTTGGATGGTCCATGTAGAGTATCATGTCTCCAATTTGTAGGATGGTCCATGTAGAGTAGCCTATCTCCTTCTGCTAAGGATGATCCATGTAGAGAAGCCTGTCTCCAATCTGCAGGGTGGTCCATGTAGAGTAGCCTGTCTCCAATCTGTAGGATGGTCCATGTAGAGTAGCCTGTCTCCAATCTGTAGCGTGGCCCGTGTAGAGTAGCCTGACTCCAATCTGTATGATGGTCCATGTAGAGTAGCCTGTCTCCAATCTGTAGGATGGTCCATGTAGAGAAGCCTGTCTCCAGCTGCTAAGGACGATCCATGTAGAACAGCCTGTCTCGAGTGTGTAGGATGGTCCATGTAGAGTATCATGTCTCCAATTTGTAGGATGGTCCATGTAGAGTAGTCTATCTCCAGCTGTAGGATGGTCCGTGTAGAGAAGCCTGTCTCGAGATTGTAGGATTGTCCATGTACAGTAGCCTGTCTCCAGCTGTAGGATTGTCCATGTAGAAAAGCCTTTCTCGAGTCTGTAAGATGGTCCATGTAGAATAGCCTGTCTCGAGTCTGTAGGATGGTCCATGTAGAGTAGCCTGTCTCCAATCTGTAGGATAGTCCATGTAGAGTAGCCTATCTCCAGCTGTAGGATGGTCTACGTAGAGCAGCCTGTCTCGAGTCTGTAGGATGGTCCATGTAGAGTAGCCTGTCTCGAGTCTGTAGAATGGTCCATGTAGAGCAGCCTGTCTCGTATCTGTAGAATGGTCCATGTAGAGTAGCCTGTCTCGAGTCTATAGAGTAGCCTGTCCCGAGTCTGTAGGATGGTCCATGTAGAGTAGCCTGTCTCGAGTCTGTAGGATAGTCCATGTATAGTAGCCTGTCCCGAGTCTGTATGATGGTCCATGTAGAGCAGCCTGTCTCGAGTTTGTAGGATGGTCCATGTAGAACGCTTTGTCTCCAGTCTTTAGGATAGTCATTGTTAAGTAGCCTGTCTCCAGCTGTAGGATGGTCCATGTAGAGCAGCCTGTCTCCAGCTGTATGATGGTCCATGCAGAGTAGCCTGTCTCGAGTCTGTAGGATGATCCATGTAGAACAGTCTGTCTCGAGTCTGTAGAAAGGTCCATGTAGAGTAGCCTGTCCTCTCCTGTTGTCTGTAGGATGGTCCATGTAGAGCACTTTGGCTCTTATACATGTAGCTGTTTTCAGCTGTAGGATGGTCCATGTAGAGCAGCCTGTCCCGAGTATGTAGGATGATCCATATAAAGCAACCTGTCTCGAGTCTGTAGGATAGTCCATGTAGAGTAGCCTGTCTCGAGTCTGTAGGATGGTCCATGCAGAGCAGCCTGTCTCGAGTCTGTAGAATGGTCCATGTAGAGTAGCCTGTCTCGAATCTGTAGGATGGTCTATGTAGAGCAGCATTTCTCGAGTCTGTAGAACGGTCCATGTAGAGTAGCCTGTCTCGAGTGTGTAGGATGGTCCATGTAGAGCAGCCTGTCTCGAGTCTGTAGAGTGGTCCCTGTAGAGTAGCCTGTCTCGAATCTGTAGGATAGTCCATGTAGAGCAACCTGTCTCGAGTCTGTAGGATGGTTCATGTAGAGTAGCCTGTCCTCTCCTGTAGTCTGTAGGATGGTCCATGTAGAGCACTTTGGCTCTTATACATGTAGCTGTTTCCAGCTGTAGGATGGTCCATGTAGAGCAGCCTGTCCCGAGTATGTAGGATGATCCATATAAAGCAACCTGTCTCGAGTCTGTAGGATAGTCCATGTAGAGTAGCCTGTCTCGAGTCTGTAGGATGGTCCATGTAGAACAGCCTGTCTCGAGTCTGTAGAATGGTCCATGTAGAGTAGCCTGTCTCGAATCTGTAGGATGGTCTATGTAGAGCAGCATTGCTCGAGTCTGTAGAACGGTCCATGTAGAGTAGCCTGTCTCGAGTGTGTAGGATGGTCCATGGAGAGCAGCCTGTCTCGAGTCTGTAGAGTGGTCCCTGTAGAGTAGCCTGTCTCGAATCTGTAGGATAGTCCATGTAGAGCAACCTGTCTCGAGTCTGTAGGATGGTTCATGTAGAGTAGCCTGTCTCGAGTCTGTAGTATGGTCCATGTAAAGTAGCCTGTCTCGAGTCTGTAGGATGGTCCATGTAGAGTAGCCTGTCCCAAGTCTGTAGACAGTTTGCTATCGCATGCCATCGATGGGTCTTTCAATTCTATTTATATGTATCTGAAATGCAACAGGACAGCCTTCTATGCTTGAGGACACTCAATAAGAAAGAAAGAAAAATGGATCAAACATCTCTCGTTCTCTTTGAGAAATCATATTTAAAATTTAAAATTTGTAATGATAGCATTTCCGAGTGTCCTTAAGGTACATTTTCATCTCAGTCTCATGTCTCATTGAAAAACACTAATGTAATTACATACATGATTATGTTTGATAGGTCTCCCAGACATCTTGATTTGTACATATGTATATAACTATGTAGATATGTTTAACTCTTAAGAGGACCATGTGTGAGATTAGTCTATGTACTTAATATGTCATCCTCTTTAAATAAAGACATTATTATTATTATTATTATTATTATTATTATTATTATTATTATTATTATTATTATTATTATGTAGAGTAGCCTGTCTCGAGTCTGTAGGATAGTCCATGTAGAGTAGCCTGTCCCGAGTCTGTAGGATGGTCCATGTAGAGCAGCCTGTCTCGAGTCTGTAGAATGGTCCATGTAGAGTAGCCTGTCTCGAGTCTGTAGGATGGTCCATGTAGAACGCTTTGTCTCTAGCTGTAGCATGGTCTACGAAGAGCAGCCTGTCGCCAGTCTGTATGATAGTCCATGTAGAGTAGCCTGTCTCGAGTCTGTAGGATGGTCCATGTAGAGTAGCCTGTCTCGAGTCTGTAGTATGGTTCATGTAGAGTAGCCTGTCTCCAGCTGTAGGATGGTCTACGTAGAGCAGCCTCTCCAGTCTGTAGGATAGTCCATGTAGAATAGCCTGTCTCGAGTCTGTAGTATGGTTCATGTAGAGTAGCCTATCTCCAGCTGTAGGATGTTCTACGTAGAGCAGCCTGTCTCCAGTCTGTAGAATGGTCCATGTAGAGTAGCCTGTCTCGAGTCTGTAGGATGGTCCATGTAGAGTAGCCTGACTCGAGTCTGTAGTATGGTTCATGTAGAGTAGCCTATCTCTAGCTGTAGGATGGTCTACGTAGAGCAGCCTGTCTCCAGTCTGTAGGATAGTCCATGTAGAGTAGCGTGTCTCGAGTCAGTAGGATGGTCCATGTAGAGTAGCCTGTCTCGAGTCTGTAGGATGGTCCATGTATAGTAGCCTGTCCCGAGTCTGTAGGATGGTCCATGTAGAGTAGCCTGTCTCGAGTCTGTAGGATGGTCCATGTAGAGTAGCCTGTCTTGAGTCTGTAGGATGGTCCATGTAGAGTAGCCTGTCTCGAGTCAGTAGGATGGTCCATGTAGAGTAGCCTGTCTTGAGTCTGTAGGATGGTCCATGTAGAGTAGCTTGTCCCGAGTCTGTAGGATGGTCCATGTAGAGTAGCCTGTCTCGAGTCTGTAGGATGGTCCATGTAGAGTAGCCTGACTCGAGTCTGTAGGATGGTCCATGTAGAGTAGCCTGACTCGAGTCTGTAGTATGGTCCATGTAGAGTAGCCTGACTCGAGTCTGTAGGATGGTCCATGTAGAGTAGCCTGTCTCGAGTCTGTAGGATGGTCCATGTAGAGTAGCCTGACTCGAGTCTGTAGGATGGTCCATGTAGAGTAGCCTGACTCGAGTCTGTAGGATGGTCCATGTAGAGTAGCCTGACTCGAGTCTGTAGGATGGTCCATGTAGAGTAGCCTGTCTCGAGTCTGTAGGATGGTCCATGTAACGTTTGTACGAGCCTGTCTCCAATCTGTAGGAATGTCCTTATTCAGCAACGTGGTCCATGTAGAGCACTTTGTCTCCAGTCTGTAGGATAGTCCATGTAGAGTAGCCTGTCTCCAATCTGTAGGAATGTCCATATAGAGCAGCGTGTCTCCATTCCGCATGATGGTCCATAAGTGTTAGCATGTCTTTAGTCCATGTAGTGCTGCCTTCTTTCAGTCTGCAGGATAGTCCATGAAGGACAGCCTGTTTCCGGTCAGTAGGCAGCCAGTCGTTTTGAGCAAGGACAATTTCATAGACGAATAGCCGAACAAACTTACAAATGACGGAGACATCGTTTCTGTTTCCCTACACCTCGTAATTGCAGTGCCGGAACGCCATGGAAGCGCGGTGCGAACGCCGAGGAAACGCACTTGCATACACCAAGAGCGCCGCGCAAGCTCAATGAAAACGTCGTATGGGCGCAATGAATAGTCAGCTAAAACTCCGTTCGAATGCGAGAAAACGCAGTGTGAACTCCGAAGCAACGCTTTGGACGCGGTGAGGACAGCATTACTTGCTTTTTTTTCACAAATAAAAATCATTTTTCCTTGGAGTTCTTGTGGCGCTCTGGAAATTTAAGAACACTTTGGCAAAGCCTCCTGGTCAGAGAGGGGTTTTACAAAGAAACAATTTGATTCAATATTCCATAAGTGTTTATTTAGACTGGAAATAATCAAAGAAAAGTAAGACGATAAGCCTATACAATCCGTACTATCTCAACAAATGATAACCACCGAGTACAAAAGGTCGTATCTAATGAAAGGAACGAAAAGTCACAATTGCGCAATGAAATTATGCGAATTAATTAAGAATATATGAATAGGCAAATTCTTGACCTTGGCAATTTCTTTTCTATGGTGGCATATAGGTGCCATCCACATAACGAGTTAGTATCACGTTAATTTTAGTTTCTTAGTTGACTTATAACATGTTGGTGAGATACTATCTAGTCTTCCGGTAAATAAAATTTTATCTGCTATTGGACATGATTCCGCTCTTAAGCGCCATCTCGTTTATGAGATAGTAACTTGTTAGCTCTAGTTTTATGTCGACTTAGGGTGAATGGTTCTAATACAATCTTGACTTTCTGTCATCCTGAGTCGACATAAAACTAGAGCTAACAAGTTACTATCTCATTAACTAGATGACACTTAAGAGCGGAATCATATCCCATATAGTCTTGTAGCCATCAGCATAACCTGGAAGATGGTGCCGCATGAAATTTTATTGTGGTTTCCAGTTCACTGGGCCATGCTAGTTCAGAAACTGCATGATGCCACCCTGGCATCATTGAGCATTTTGGAAAAATCAAGATGGCGTCCAAAATGGTCGCCTTAAACAAGAAAACAGCGACCCAGGGTTTAATATACTCATTTCTCTGCGAAAAAATGCTCGGTTTATGCTGTAAACAATATTAAAAAAAGATGATTCTGTGTTTTGATCCCTATGTTATTATTATGAGGCAAGATGGCGGACAAGATGGCTGCCACAATCATACTAAAAGCAATATTTCGAAATAAAACGGCATTGAAGTGCTGCATAAAACAGTGTATTGTGCTTGAAAGTCCATTTGTGTTGTACACATTATACTTAAGTGTTTCGTTTTCAATTATGACCCCACATCATAACAACGAAAAAAGATAGCGACCAAAATGGCCACCATTATTAAAATTTAAAAGATTGTGTTCTCTGATTAAAACATCATTCCTGTGCTGAATAAACTAAATGTAATGCGTTTGAAATGCTCATATAATGTTGTGAGCAGCATGGTTTATTGTTTATTCCCACATTATAAAAATGAGCCAAGACGGTGGCCAAGATGGCCGCCATAATCATAATATATGAGTACATAATTTTTGATTGAATCAGCATTCCAGTGCTCAATGTTTTGTAATTCAAAAGCTCAATTAATGTTGACTAATGAAGTGTTTCTGTATTATATTTGACCAAACATGATAACAAAAAAACAAGATGGTGACCAAGAGGACCACAATATTCATACTTTAATGTTCTCTGGCTGCAGCAGCATTCCATTGCTGCAAATACTGAATGACTTGTATTTGAAATGACCATTTTATGTTGTAAACATCGCAATTTAATGTTCGTGTTTTATTTTACACCGCAAAATGATACTGGGGCGTATGTGTCCTACGAAATTATATTACGACTAAGATCTTCTATACTGACCAAAACATCAGTTTAATTGATTTAGCAGAATAAACGGAGGGAAGCAAATCAATCTACACCACTAAATGGAAGTATTCGTAACATTTACATCTTAAATATATAAAGAAGAAAAAGGGACTGCATTTTTTCTTTAAAGATAATTTAGTGAATCCTTCAATAAAGCTACAAAACGCTAGACGCTTGGTCTGTAGCATATTTGGAAAGGATGTAACAGACTACAAACGCAGATAAAGCTGGTTCACAAAGAAGAAAGGAAGAGTCGAACTGACGCTAATGCTAAGAACAGAAAAGTTTAAAACGTTCATAGAAACTCTGAATATTGGGATATACTCGTACAACATCACAACTTTATATACAATATTGTTGTTTTCTTATTTCAAATAAATACATGTGTAAACCTTGGCCCATCCCCTTTCTCATTAATGTGTTCCCTGCTCTTACAGGATCTCAGTTTTATTTTTATTTCTTAGCGCATGGATTTAACTTGATGGATGAATTTGAAAAAGTTGGCTGGAAAGTTTCCAAACAATGATCGCTTGATCATTTCTATGGCTATTACAATGGCGGGACGCAAAACTCATTTAAGTAAAAGCCACAAACATTTGAAGCAAAAATTATTTATTCAAAACACTTCCAGGTAGATTTACCTTGCCATGGTATACCCTCAGTAGTTGGCTCCCAGCATTCTTCAATGTTGGGGGGGGGGGGGGGGGCAGCGGGGACAAGAGGATTACGAACACACAATATGTTTGGAAATGTACTAGCTGAGAAATCGACATACACTGCGCAGGCCTGATACAGTCGTCACCGATTGGATGTGCTATTCTGTGGACGACCCATTGTTACTTTGACTGTAGCATGAAAACATAACCAAAACTTCTCTCGCAAGACAAGAGGTTTAAAAAAAACCCATTAGCATTCTCTCAACACTATTCGATCTTCTCAGCAGATGACAGATTTAAAACCACTGTTGAAAAGATACATGTGATTCATGATTGTGCATGCAACTTTGACCATCTCACATTGAAGAAGGGCTTGTTATATCACAGACTGGTTAAAAGTATACTCGCTGATCAAGTTCGGACCTAACGCTAATGATGTTCAGATGAGACATAGTGTAACAGTGGAAAGAAGTGAGATGATTGCGAACCATTGAGGACAATGTGTAAGCGTTATACACGAACGTCAATGTATTACTCAAGATTAAATATCTACAATCAATGTAAACCGAAAAGAATAAAAAGTAAAACCAAGTCCCTTTAAGAGCAGAGAAAGCATTAATGCGAAAGGGGATGGACCATATAAAAGGGGCATTTGAAGGACGCTTAATATTGGGTTAAGTGGTAAAAGATCAGACCGTAGTCTGCTTCCTTCTTGCAGTCCAGTTTGAAATCAATGTCAAAGGGTTTCATACCTGACAAGCTTAAACTGAGTAAGCCTTTACCAGATTATATCAGGTGAATCATCGCATTTGGATGATGTTATCGCAGCAACGTAGAATTATTTCTGTAAAATATATGGTTGAATGTAAAACTGGTAAGCAAAGCTAACAAACGCTCCCTAGCTTAATGCATATAATCACCATATACACATTCGTTTACCAAAACAATGTGAAACCAACACAAGTCCAGACATCCATTTGATAATCCACGCTTGGTCAAGGGTAAGTGGTCTAATATCCAACTAAAGGCAGGTGGTCGAAATAATGTTGAAGGGTTCTGAGCGCTTGCGCCAATTACAACAACCGACAGTGTGGCTCCAGCAACAGATAGTATACTTCAAGTAGAATGATTTGCTGTGTGTATGCTTCTGAACAACAATGCACATCATCAAAGTATACAGGCGCTTCATAAATCAAGTAGTCTGTACAGTGTTTTGCAAATGCAATTGAATTAAAGAATCAATTGTTGCAATAGTTGAACAATACAGCTGATGATTTTGCTAATTATTACAATGGTAATGACACAAGCGAATATCTAATCTCAGTTTTAGAATAAAATGCCTATTCTATATTTCATTAAATGATGTTGATTTGCATCCCTCTGTTTATTCTGCTTACTTAAAACTTAACAAATAGACATTTAAATAAGCTTTTTGAATCAGAGACCATTTTCCCTTACACTAAGATTAAGACGGTTATTTGACCACGATCTTGCATCATTGTTATGATGTTGGGTCAGAACTAAACTCGAACTTGAACTGCTAACAAAATAAAGTAAATTAAAAAACAAGACAGTTAATGCAGTTTATTAAACATCAAGTTCTCTATATCATTATTTCGGCGGCCATCTTGGAAATCATCTTGCCTTTTTGTTATGACTGGAGCGTAAAAAACATAAACAAAACTAAATTATGGTGATTTTGTTAATAAGAACACAAAATGAGCATTTTAAACACAAAACATTGAATATGTGCAACTCTGTGATGCTGTTTTCTTGTTTATGCCAACCATCTTGGACGCCATCTTGATTTTTGATTTTTTCAAACAATTCATGATGCCGTTTTTGAACTGGCATGGTCTGATGAACCAGAAGAAGACAGTAAGGACAATAAGAGAAGTGAGCGTTTTGCTTCACATACTGTACATGTATTATGTTGATTTTTGCACTATTTTCCGCCATTTGACGGCCATTTTGAATTTTTGAATATTTCAAAATGCTCAATGATGCCAAGGTGGCATCACTCGGATTCTTCATCTGAAAGGTATCAAGAAGTAAAATCCATGAAAACATTTTATGCGGCACACATTTCCAGGTCACAGGCCAAATCCATGTTTGGCAACTGGACTAATAGCAGATAAAATTTTATTTACCGGAAGACTAGATAGTATCGCACCAACACGTCATAAGTCGACTTAGAAACTAAAATAAACGTGATACTAAGTCATTATGTGGATGGCACCTATATGCCACCATACTTTTCCTTGGCACAAGATCAATAACAAACATGTATTTAAATACAAGCTTGATTATCTTAGATTGTTTGGTCTGCGATTTTTCCCTTCGATTTTTAGACATCGTATTTGACCATGGCCTACGACATATGTCATGGCGTACACACGTCTGATTGCTTTGAACCACGAGATACATTTCACTCTGCCTGAGATGAAAGGTAGCTCGGGTACAGATGGTGCACATTACAAGGTACTCCACCAGCGCTACTGCAGTCATTAAACAAATTTTGGTGTGGTTATCCTACACCTCGTAATTGCAGTGCCGGAACGCCATGGAAGCGCGGTGCGAACGCCGAGGAAACGCACTTGCATACACCAAGAGCGCCGCGCAAGCTCAATGAAAACGTCGTATGGGCGCAATGAATAGTCAGCTAAAACTCCGTTCGAACGCGAGAATACGCAGTGTGAACTCCGAAGCAACGCTTTGGACGCGGTGAGGACACCATTACATGTTTGTTTTTGACAAATAAAGATCATTTTTCCTTGGAGTTCTTGTGGCGCTCTGGAAATTTAAGAACGCTTTGAAAAAGCCTCCTGGTCAGACAGGGGTTTTACAAAGAAACAATTTGATTCAATGTTCCATAAGTGTTTATTTAGACTGGAAATAATCAAAGAAAAGTAAGACGATAAGCCTATACAATCCGTACTATCTCAACAAATGATAACCACCGAGTACAAAAGGTCGTATCCAATGAAAGTAACGAAAAGTCACAATTGCGCAATGAAGTTATGCGAATTAATATGTGTGGCGTATCCTCGACTATCTTTTCGTATCTGTGGTGTATCAGCGACGTACGTGTGGCGTATCTCGCGTATCAATGGCGTATGTGCTACGTATGTGCTACGTACGTTTCGCTGCTGTGGAGTATGTGTGACGTATTAGGAGTATTAGGAATATTTTGTGGCGTTCCAAGAGACTCTTAATGCTTTTATGCATGTTTTCGTTTTTCCGAAGTCATGGATCAGATATTTCTCACAGTCCGGGGTGCCGTGCAGGGTTCTTTCATGGCTACGGTTGGTGTAGCCTCTGTCTTTGTTCATGTCGTCTTATGACCAGGATGGGGAGCTTGTGTATGTCCCCCCTCCCACCACCACCACTACCTCGTTTTTTTTTTTTTTTTTTTTTCTTTTGTTTTAATCTAGATTATCTAGATTTCTTCGGTGGCATCTTCGACCTCTGATAATTGATAACTATAATGTGCGACTAGGAATTGCAGGAACAAAGTGAAAACAACCGTTTGTTCTCATAGATATTAATCAGAGGACCAATGGTCCTGTAAACGCTCACCTGAGATCTGCTGTATATACGAATGTTATAGAAAATAGTCCCAGTATAGGGGCAGGTTAAGCCCTTGGGCCATTATTTTTTCAGAATAATCAATATACTGTCCATACAAGTTTTTCCCTTCAAATGACATTTTAACAGTTTACCCATTCAAATACATAGGCAACCCATGTTGACCTTGCCTTAAAATAGGTCAAGGTCATCACAGGGTCATGATTTATACATAAATTGTAGTACTTGAGTCATCGATGCTTCATGCCAAGTTTCTTTGAAATCGATCCACCGGTTCTGGAGAAGAAGATTTTTGAAGGGTTTATACCATATATGGGCATGACGGCCATCTTGGTCATGTGACCTTGATTATTTATATATACATTGATTCCCCCATTCTATAGACGCTTCACATGAAATTTGGCTTTGATTGGCCGAGCGGTTTCAGAGGAGAAGATGTTTGAATATTATGGTAATATACATGTATAATGCCCCGGGGCTGGGGCAAATGGGCCCCTGAGGTCCATTTTTTTTTCAGAATCATTAATATTCAGCCCTACTGCCCATTTCCTGCAAGACTTTCACTTTAAATGACATTTTTAAAGTTTCCCCCATTCAAGTGCATTGGCGACCTATGTTGACCTTGCTGTAAAATAGGTCAAGGTCATAATTTATAAATACATTGTAGTACTTCAGTCCCCGATGGTTCATGCCAAGTTTTGTTGAAATTGGTCCATTGGTTCAGAAGAATTTTAAACGGTTTTTACCATATATGGGCATGGCGGCCATCTTGGTCATGTGACCTGGATTATTTATAAACACATTGATACCCCCTTCCCATAGATGCTTCTTATAAAATTTGGCTTTGATTGGCCAAGTGATTTCAGAAGATCTTTAAATATTTTTGTAATATACATGTATATTACCCCAGGGTGGGGGCAGACCAACCCCTGGGGTCCAATTTTTTTTCTTCAGAATTTATAATGCCTACCTTCAGTCCATTTGCTCTTTTCCTGCAAGATTTGCCTTTCAAATGACATTTTAACAATTTTCCCCATTCAAATGCATGGGCGACCTATGTTGACCTTGCCGTAAAATAGGTCAAGGTCATCCAAAGGTCATAATTTATAAACATATTGTAGTACTCTAGTCCCCGTTGCTTCATGCCAAGTTTCGTTGAAATCGGTCCATTGGTTCAGGAGAAGAAGAATTTTGAAGGGTTTTTACCATATATGGGCATGGCGGCCATCTTGGTCATGTGACCTGCATTATTTATAAACACATTGATTCCCCCTTCCCATAGATGCTTCACATAAAATTTGGCTTTGATCGGCCAAGTGGTTCCAGAGAAGAAGATCTTTGCATATTTTTGTAATGTTAAAGAAGGCTAGATTAAGAGGAATAATTGATCATGCTTGAAAGATAATTTTGTTAGCTCTTAATAAAACATATATTATGGGTACTCCCCCAGGGGGGGTACTCAGAAATTTTCTGTATACATAGGCGAGGCTGACTTTTTTGGGGTCAAAATTTTGAATTTCTGTATTTTTTTGGGTTTTCAGAAAAACTAGTTATTTTTTAGGGTAGTGAGCTTTTTATGGATATTTTTTTGGGGTCATGACTTTTCTGAATTATTTTTTTGGGGTCATCTATAATTCTAAGTAATTTTTTGGGTTTTGCACATTTCTTGGGAATTCTCTTTATTTCTATAAAGATAAGAGTGGCTTACACTTATGTCTTACAAGGCCTTAAGATTCAATTTTGTTTGCGACCATGCCTTATGACTGGTCTCGGTGAAATTTTGGAAGCTTGATCATGATGATGTTGTTTGGATTGCAAATCAAATGGAATCAAAACCACTTTGAGAATAAATAAGATCTTTAAATTTTATCCAACTTGGTATTTACTTCCTAGTTCCTACATATACTAACTGTATTGTGACGTGTTCTGTTCTTTGGTTGATTTGGGATTTAACGTCCCACCAACAGCTTAGATCATATGGATGTGATAAAATTTCATCAATAGGCATAAAAAAGATGAATACATGTAAATTTTTAGGGTAAGCTAAAAGTTCAAGTATTTTTTTGGGTATGCCTGATAGGACTGGTATTTTTTTGGGGTGGTCAGCAAATCTCAGTAAGTTTTTGGGTTTGGGGGTAGAAGCTGGGGCCTCGCCTATGTATCCACAAAAAATGAGAGTACCCTCCCTGGGGGTACTCCTAAGAATCACCATGACGAGGCAATGCCAATGGGTACCAACAACATGGGTTCTTATGAAAAATAAACAAAATTATCCCATAATTATCACCAAATACACCTTATTATCTAGTGCTTTGTTTACCTGTAAAAGTGTGTTACTGCAAAGCATGTAGATTTCATGAACTGAAATGAGTTCAGGCTATTTATAGCTAACTGGAAGGACCAAATCATGTCAATTTCATCAAGCCCATGTTGATTTCATGCTGGTGCTATTTTTGGGTACTCAGGAGCGTAATATAGACTTTGGAGGTTAATATAGAAAACCTGTCAAAATAATTAACCTCCAGGAACTGGTTTGATCTGGTTTTCATCAGTTTGGTCTGGTTACAGAGAAATATAAGGATTTATTAATACTAAATGAGCCAATCAGGAGACAGGAATTCCTTCAGTCATATAACAAACATGTATATTGCCCCGGGGTGGAGGCAGACCAACCCCTGGGGTCCATTTTTTTTCTTCAGAATTACCTACCTTCAGTCCATTTGCCCATTTCCTGCAAGATTTGCCTTTCAAATGACATTTTAACAATTTTCCCCATTCAAATGCATGGGCGACCTATGTTGACCTTGCTGTAAAATAGGTCAAGGTCATCCAAAGGTCATAATTTATAAATACATTGTAGTACTGTAGTCCCCGATGCTTCATGCCAAGTTTCGTTGAAATCGGTCCAGTGGTTCCGGAGAAGAAGAAATTTGAAGGGTTTTTACCATATATGGGCATGGTGGCCATCTTGGTCATGTGACCTGGATTATTTATAAACACATTGGTTCCCCCTTTCTATAGATGCTTCATATAAAATTTGGCTTTGATTGGCCAAGCGGTTTCAGAGAAGAAGATCTTTGAAAATGGTGGACGACGGACGGACGGACGACGGACGACGGACGGACGCCGGATCATGGCGGTAGCCGGACTGTCACAACTCGGACCCAAGACAACTCGGACCCTTGGTATTTTTCGGACCCAAGACGAATCGGACCCAAGCCTGAGACAACTCGGACCCAGTTTTGAGACGACTCGCACCCAACAACAAGGACGACCATGCAAACAATTTCTTTTATATTATGTAGATCAAATTTGTATAAAACACTAATACTCGCTAAAATCAAAATGCAGCTCATGATGTTATTTTTTGTAACTTTGGTTATTGAATATACTTGAACATTTGATAACTACTTTGATATGATGATTCTGTGATCATATGATAAGGAAAAAAAAATTTTCGATAAAAAATGACAAAAAAAAATGCATGAAATTGAGTCATTTATCTGAAAAAATGCAGCTCATGATGTTATTTTGTGTAACCTGCGTTATTTTATGTAACCTGGGTTACTGAATTTACTTGGACATTTGACATTTGGTGACTACATAGATATGATGATTCTGTTATAATATGATAAGCAAAATGTTTTTTTTTTTTTTTTTTTTTTTTTTTTTTTTTTTAGTAGCTGAAAACTAACGAGAATTTTGTGTGTCTTCATCGCATATGGCGTACCGATAAGGTTTTCCTGCTTTCACATTTGACACACAGATCAAACATTGTCTTAAATTACTGATGATCACCCTTCACAAATTTGCAGAAAACATAAAAGTTAAAAACCAAGTTTACGCAGTTAAAATTCATACAGCTTTAAAAATCGAAAATTACATATGTCGAAAATGTCCCCATGACCAGACCTTTACCCCAAACCTAGTGGTTGGTGGCTCAAATGTGGACCTACAGGCTAGTCTCATACGGAATAAATCTCAGTGGAGATAGGAAAATCTTAACCCGAGGGTCCATCCGTTCCAGTGGGAAACGAGGCTCGCCGAGTTTCCCACCGGAACGATGGACCCGAGGGTTGAGATTTTCCTTTCTCCACTGAACACCACTGATGGATTCTTTTTCTTACATACCCCGATCAGGCCTATATTCATTTTACCGGTAAAGTAACCTGGTACCGTGCTTTAACTCTGATGACGTAGTGTTTATTACGGATATGACGTCAATGTAAATAAATCGTTGTCAAAGTCAAAAGAGATGCAGTTTTGATTTGTTTTTCGTTGAAAACGAGCGTGAATCGAGATTATAACCAATAATTCACACCAATTTAGTCTAGTTTTGTTGAACATTATTGCTGCAACCAAGCCAGCAGTGTAAGATCGATTTTTCTTACATACCTCTGTCATAAAGATAGAAAAATTCCGGCATTTTAGTGGTGGTAGATAAATCGATCTTACACTGCTGGCTTGGTTGCTCATACAAGATAAGAAAAGCACGCGACTAAATTCGATCGTTTCTAGCCCAAAGCAGCTGCTTGCAGCAAAAATTGGTGTGAATTCATTGTCACGCTCGTTTTCAACGAAAAACAAATCAAAACTGCATCTCTTTTGACTTTGACAACGATTTATTTATATTTGACGTCATATCCGTGATAAACACTACGTCATCAGAGTTAAAGCATGGTACCAGGTTACTTTACCGGTAAAATGAATTTAGGCCTGATCGGGGTATGTAAGAAAAAGAATCCATCAGTGGTGTTCAGTGGAGAAAGGAAAATCTCAACCCTCGGGTCCATCGTTCCAGTGGGAAACTCGGCGAGCCTCGTTTCCCACTGGAACGGATGGACCCTCGGGTTAAGATTTTCCTATCTCCACTGGCCACCCATGATGGATTCTATTTATCTACCACCACTAAAATAACGGAATTTTCGATCTTCATGAGGAGGGTCACAGGTGAGCTTATATATATGATATGCATGCATTCAGCGACCATATCGTCGGCTTCCTTCGTGCGTTTACAATTTCAAAGAAGAATATTTCTGAAGCTAGCAAGCCAATCTTGATTAGATTTAATGGGAACCATCATTGGATTGGGCGATTCACTGCATTAGACGTTGGAGCAGATTGTATCAAAATTGTTGTTTCCATGGCAACAAACAGCTCCCATGGACTTACAATGGAGAAAAACATAAAAAAGTCTTCTTCTCCGAAACCACAAGCCCCAAAGTTGTTATATTTTGTGTGTAGCAATGTTTTGTAGTCCCCTTCATAAATCTTGCCAACAATTCCATTGGGATCCAAACTGAACATGCCCTAAGTGCGTCAATATCTGCCTAAGGCTTATATTGAGGAAAATCTTCTTCTCCACAAGAGCCAGAGCTTGTATAGGTAACAATGTTTAGTGGTACCCTATATAAATCCTGCTAGTCATGTCCTTGGGGTGTAAAATGACTAAGCCCTGGGGTCATTAGCCCTCATAGACTTACATCAGGGTGGAATCATAATTTATTTGTTTGTCCTTGATGATTCATTGACTAGTTAAAGATTCACCACGAGGACCGAACACCTAACTCAATGTTGTGAACCACTGCAGGAGATGAGGGCGAGGTTAGGCGCCTGTAAAACCGGTTTAAGTCCCCCAGTAATTTTATATTACTGATCGTTCCAGTGCGATGCTTCTGTTGTGATTCTATTTGGTTTTTTTTATGTTTTGGAGTCGAATTATTTTACTGTTTGAACCTTATGAACGTTTTCATATTTTTATTTAAGTTCGGGTAACTGATTAGCCGCCTATTGGGATACAGATGCTCACTCGGCTTACGATATTTTTTCTTAGTATAAATACTTAATTTTCAATATACATGTAGTTTTTCCCACCTCGGTTTTTGGAGTGGGAATTTCTTTCTGATTGCACATTTTCCTGATCATTGCCTACTTGTACCTGGAACCACACAGTTAAGAGCTTTTATATTTTATGTACAGCAATCATGACTTATAATCCCCTTCATAAATCCTGCTAACCATGCCCCTGGGGTCCACAATGGCCACGCCCCATGATCGTCAACATCTGCCATAGGCTTATAATAGGAGAAAGCATGAAATATTCTTCTTCTCTGGAGCCACAAGACACAAATCTTGAATATCAAGTATGCAGCAATTTTATAAGGTTCTCTACATAAGTCTGACAAGCATGCACCTGGGATCAAAATGGCGCCACCCGGGTAATTTGCTCCCATATACTTACAATGGGAGAAACACACAAAATCTTCTTTTCAGAAACCAAGAGTCCTGGAGGTTTAGCAATTGTAAGTAATCCTCTTCATAACCCCTGCAGCCTATGCCCCTGGGGTACATACAGGCCATGCACAGGGGCCTCATTATCTACCATGAACTTATAATAGGAAACCGCAAGATTCAAAGCTTGTATATTTAGCATGCAGCTATGTTGTATGGTATTTTACATAGATCCTGCCAATGATGTCTCTGGGATTCACAATGGATCCACCCAGGGGACAATTTAGCTCCCATTTACTTACAATGGGCAAAACATACAAAACATTTCTCCTTTATTCTCAGAAACTAGGAGCCCTGGAGCTTTTATATTTTTGTGTAGAAATGGTTAGTAATCCTCTTAATAAATCCTGCCACACCTGGGATCCATACAGGCCATGCCATAGGGCAGGGGTCATTAGCTCCCGTACAGTTAAGACGATCGTTTACAGTTATCCTCTTTACTCATACCCTTGGGGTCCATACATGCCGCGCCACGCCCCAGGACAGGGTCATCAGCGCCCCTGCAAGTTAAAATGTCTAGATCAGGTGAGCGTTTACAGGACCATCGGTCCTCTGGTTATAAATTCTAGGGCTGGTAATTCCCGGTTATCTCAACGGTATAGTTTAGTCAAAATTCAAACTCAGCATTTGTGAAACAGAATAGAATCTGACCCTAAACTGATTGTATACTATATATGTATTGCACCACAGGCTGTTACAATGCAAAGTCAGCGACTGAAACCATTATCTGGAAAAATGTTTTATCAACCTGATAAAACAACAAAATAATACGTGCACCAGTTTCACTGAGACTTTAATCAGCATCTTTACAATCATGATAACATTGACCAGTAATATGTCTAGATATATAATTCTCTTAATCTTGTCTGTATTAATGTAGAAATCTCTGTGACTTGTAAAAGAAAGACTCTGATTTAGGTACCTCATAACATGCCGTCTAAAGTCTTAATGTTGGTTTTCGTTTGCTCTGGCTCAAGTTATAAGTTCGGTAGACTTTGACTAGATACAACTGCGCAAAATGATAACATGTTGCTATATATATCGCTAGACCAACTACATTTAACCATCATACGAAAGTAGTTTCGAGAAACCTGCAACTCGTCATACTGTCTATAATAACTTATACAAAGAGTTGTTAGAAAGCAAGAACCCCGAAATGGGGCACATTATATTTTTACTTTTTACTGTACTGGCTTGTATTTCTGCAGGTAAGTTGTATTTGTACTCTTTCGCGTTTTATGTAGCAACAGTGATTTGAAAACCCGACTTCTTCATTCTACTACCAACTTCAAACGTATTTATTTTACGAAAAGTCGAATATAACCAAACAGTTTAGCGTTTCGTCAAATTAATCGGTGTCTTTTCAGTCTATAAATCCAACACACCCTGTTTTGTTTCATTCTTCAGTACCAATACAAGAGACAGTATCTAGAGACCAATGCGCTACACAATGTAAAGCTACGAGCAAATTTAACTACGAACCGGGAACGACCTACGAATTTGAATATGACACAGAGATCCAAACCTCTCTCCAAGGGGCCGCTGAAGACTTCTCTGGAGTTCAGATGTCAGCCATAGTCCACATGGAATTCACATCCAAATGTGAAGTCACTATGTGGGTAAGTGATATTGAATGTATACCGGGATGTGTATAGCCTTGTTGAAGATGATTTCTGGCAACTTTCTGCAACAGAAACCGTCATCCCATCAAAGAAATACACCTTAATCAATATTTTCCAAATAAAATACAATAAAAAAGCATTAAGAATATGCATATGTCTATCCATCAAACTTTCTTTGTTGTTTTTCTTTTGAACACGTTCAAGACCGGGTATAATAATTGATACCAACACGAAAACAAAAGTATTGTTCAAAACACTTTTGACGACGTTTTCGATAGTTCATACAGTCGTACCAAAATAAAACATACAATATTGCCTTAAATAATATGACTGTTACGTATTTTGAAAATACTAATACACACACTGAATGGCATTTTCAGCTCACAGGCGTAACAATGACGGAATATGATCCCGAGACGTCCCGCAAGGTAGAGACATCTAAAACACTGGCGACCCTTCTGGAGGAGTACCCTCTGAGGGTTTCTTACCAGGACGGAAACATTGAGCAGATCTGTCTGTCGGCCCCCGAGCCCGTTCAGGTGTTGAACATCAAGAGAGGTATCCTGTCGGTCTTCCAGAACAGCATGGACGATATCAGCAAGAGCCAGACGGTCTCCGAGGTAAGGACTTCTTTTATTAACAGACATAGGTTGTATGCTATATGTTATGAGCGAGCAAACCTAAACTGTATAGCTATTATATAGTAACTTTTCAAAACGTTATTCTACTCTATTCTAATTCCATTTCCACTATGGGTGGGTTCGGGGTTCTTCCAATGGTAAACTTTGTAAATTTACCAAATTTGTCATTGGTAACATTTTTACACATGGAAACCAGAAAACCCCAGACGTTTTTCGGCATTACTATTTACAATGGTACCACTGGTAGATCCAGTGGAAATAATATCATACTTAGCAATACATCTCACTCGTTTTGGTCGTTTTATATTCTACAAGTATAATGTGTCACTTGTGACATAAACATGTGCACCTATGGCAAGAAAAGTGCTTATTTGAAAGTCATAAAATATTTTTCAGGATCACCATATTTTATGATATGACTTCCTGTGGTGGTAGATTCACCCATACTGTATTCTGTCTGCATTATTTGCACATTTTTTACCATTTGTACCAATGGCATTACCAGTGGTAACCTTGGTAAATTGTTAAACGGTATTGGTCTACCATTGGTAAAATGCTACAAATGTGAAGAACCCCGAACGCACGCTATTAGTCATTCCATTCTATTCTATTCTATTCTATTCCTATTGCGTTCTGTTCTGTTCTGTTGTATTCTATCTCTATTCTTAAGTCAAGTCGTATATTGCCGAGCCATTCTGTTTCACTCCTCAATGTATATCACATCTTTTTATTCCGTTCTATCTCCGCCTCGTACACGCGTGGTCCATTTCAAAGTCATCTTTCTATTCATCTTGTGGGTCTAGGTGAGAGACTTTAAGTCCCATAATCCAATTCGTTACCATATTGAATATTTTAGACTGACGTGACTGGCAACTGTGATGCCGAATACACAACTGGTGAGAAGGGCTGGTACAATATGATCATCAAGAAATCCAAGAATTTGCTGGGATGTACCGGTCGCCAGGGAGCACAGACCTCAATCCAGGGAATACCGTACAAGGCCCAGTCTGTAAGTTCTGTTATTGAAGCACAGCTTATTGCAAACATACTTGAATTAAAGTGAGATATGAGTTTCAGCAATTTTCTGCTAATACTAGATAATGAAATAGACTGAACCATCGGCATCTTCTTTTTTTAAGATGCACTGGTTCACATTTACAACGACAAATATCAAATGCATGTTTCAATGGAATCTATTTTATGTTGTTCAGAATGTCCAGTCCCTGCCAATCGTAAAGAGCACCCACGAGTGTACACATGACATCAACATCAACAGTGGACGACTTAACAGCGCCATCTGTCAGGAACAGCACAAGTTTGTCCCATTCTCACGTGATAACAGTGGTGCCATTACACAAAGCACACAGAAACTGACATTCAAGAAGGAATCATCTGTTAAATCTAAGCCAGGTTAGTAGGGCCTATAATATGTACATATCGTAATACTTAAGCGGTTACGAAAGTCCCAGTTCATGCTTTTTCATCAAGAATCAAACAGCATTTCACAATATTCTGTTTGAAACAAGTTTTCGTAGATTACAAACATTCGCATGAACGATACTTTTCATTTCAGCTCCTATTGTTGCCCGAGTCCCACTCACATTTGAACACGCCTATGACGCAGACCGCGCTGCCAAGAGCAGGAAAGACCTTGAACGCAATCTAATGGAGATCTGTGAGACAACAAAGTCCGGTGTACGCCCCGAGACCCCTCGTCTTTTCACCTCCCTTGTGCACACCCTAAAGACAATGGAAGCTGCCGAGATGGCCGCGGTCTACCAGAAAGTCAGGAGCGGCGCTATCTGCTCAGACAACAATCAAAGAGTCCAGTAAGTGTTATTGTATTTGTTTGAATAAATGATGCATGTTCGAAGTAAGCGGCTGAGTTCCGAATAGTCTTTAACCTGCTTACATGTACATTTTCATGTATGAAGAAGAATGGTTACTGATCCAGTACTTTGTGTGCATACTTCGCCATGCTTATTCTTAACGGGATATGATAAACAATCTGCGCTCGCCATGTAGCAAGCTACAACTCGCCATACCTGACATGAAAATTGGAATTGCTTTTCACACGTTGCTAGGTTTACTTGCTGAGATACACATACTCAAAAAGGTTTGATATGCACTTGTTTACATATCACCCGACATGTAACAAAAGCTCTTTGATGTATTAATTACTTCTATTTGTTGTGATTTGTATCAATGCCAAAATAAAGTTATTTTGATACATATGTTTCATATCATTTACTGAATGTCAAATACCTAAACCTTTGGCCAGATATAAGTTTATCCTCACATGACAGTCACATTGTGCACTTTAACAGTGATATTTTGATATGCCCAAGTACAAGGTCCAATCTCCCGTACTTTGTAACCATGACTCACAATAGCGACTGATCATAAATTGCTTAAAGAACTTGTCCACGGTTTACCCTCAACTCACCACTTAATATGAATTCAGTGAAAGTGTTCTAGCCTACTAAGGAGACATGCATGATGAACACTTAACAATTTAATGAGAGCAAATAATTTTATTTCTTCAGGGTCCAGAGCCATAAACCATTATAATATCATAGTCATGCATACCATTCATTTGTTCACTAGGAAGTTTTTCTTGGACGCCATTCCAATGACCGGAACAGTTGACAGCCTTAAAATGCTCACTCAACTCCTGATTAGCAAAGAGGTGACCGGCCTAGAGGCTGACATGTGGCTCACCACCTTCGCCTTCATCCAGCACCCAACACTCGACATGCTCGCTGAAGTGAAACCCCTCCTGAGTCTGATCGACAATGAAGAAAAAGCCATGTTATCTGTCAGTTCACTGGTCCATAGTTACTGCAAGACCAATACTGGATGTGATGGCAATCTACAGATCAGAAAGATCATTTCTCTACTCGAGAACAAGATTGGAACTGCCTGCAAAGTCACAGATGCCAACTTCAAAACGGTAAGGTTACGCTCAAATGAGCATTAAAATTCTCAGTTGCTAAATACAACGATTTCAATTACATGACTAACATGAGAACGGTTAATTTATCTTGCATATACAAACATTATTCACAATATTGACACTGAACATCAAAAAAGACCCTTATCATGATGATACTTACTCTCTATTTTACAGGTTCTTCTTGCCCTGAGAGCCATCGGCAATGCAGGTTACGGTACCAGCGCCATCAGTACTCTGTCTAAGTGTATCAGCCAGGAGGCGAATCCTATTGAAATCAGACTATCAGCCATCGAAGCCTTCCGCAGAATGCCATGCTCAGCTGATGTAAGTAACATATAAATGATTAGTTTCATAAATTTAACACGATACGATTATACAAGACTCTGATGTCAAAGTCAGTGCCTATAAAAACAGTACTACATGTACTAACTTTGTCATCATTTTTAGTTTTTGGACTTTTGTACATGGGTCGTGGACGAATCACTTCACCTAGTCTCAACCGATGAAATCATTTTATCAATTCATTGCTCGTATTAAACAACATTTGGATTTGGAATGCATAGAAAACATCTTATGCGCCAGAATGTATCTGTATTTCAGAAGCGCCCTATTCTCGAAGTTTTTGTCAACCCGGAGGAGGACTCTGAAGTCAGAATCGCAGCCTACAAATCCTTGATGGAATGTCCCACCAATGAAATCCTCAGTCGTGTCAGAGTGACCCTTAGCAAGGAGGAGGTCAACCAAGTCGGTTCCTATGTCTGGTCTCATCTTACCAACCTCATGGAATCCTCTGACCCCCACAAACAGGCCATCAAAGCTATCCTAGAGGACGAAACTCTCCAGAAAGAATTCGACCTTGACAAGAGGAAGTTCTCAAGAAATTACGAGGGTTCACTGTTCATGGAAAAGATAAACACTGGAGCCACAGTCGAAGGCGATCTTATCTGGTCTTCTAAATCCTTCATTCCACGATCTGGAATGTTCAATCTGACCGTCGATCTTTTCGGTACCGCTGTCAACCTTCTGGAAGTCGGAGGACGTGTCGAAGGCCTGGAGTACTTCATGGAATCATACTTCGGCCCCAACGGTTACTTCAGTGAGAATGATGTCGAGTCTGCCGACGAGACTGCTCTGAAAACCATCAAACCAGATAAAGTCAGCAGGATTGAAAAGAGGGTAAGTTCAATGTCACCTTTCTCATTTAGCTGTTTTCTCTCTTTTATTTTTGTGCTTTTCTTGCAACAGAAATACGGACAATTTAACTACATGACACTAGCTATTCCCAAATGCTCTCCCACATTTCAATATATTATTTCATGATACCCAGCCACTAAAATTAGTATTCGTTGCATTTCTATAGATGAAGAGCGCCATGGACGAACTAAGAGGTTCCCTCTACATGCGCGTCTTTGGTAACGAACTTCGCTACATGAACTTCAAGGGACTCGACTCTATGATCTCTAAAGAGAGCTTCAACTTCATCGATATGTTGATGAAACTCACCAAGGACAATGACTATACCTTTAGCCAGAGCTCTATGTTCATGGACAGCAGTATCATCATCCCAACTAGTGCTGGTTTCCCAATGAACCTCACAGTCAACGGAACTGCCACCATTGATCTTAAGGCATCTGGTAAAATGGACATCATGAAGCTGACAACCAACCCACCAAGCCTTGATATCAACGGAATCATCCAGCCAAGGTATTATTCTAATACAATTCAAATATAGCTTGTTTGTCTACTTGATGCATATGCTTAGATTGGATACATGTCTTGTTAATGCATTTACGTACATGTACTTTTGTTTACTATAAAAAGTCTGAGAACGTTTCACAAATTTAGTTCTAGATGCATGATCATTTTCAGTTTGATACTTATCCACTTTTCCAAATACCTTTTCAGCGCTGCTCTCGAGATTTCCAGTATGATGAGTGTTGATGCTCTTGTGACCAAGACCGGTATCAAGATGGTATCCAACCTACACACCAACGCCATGGTGAAGGGAAAGATCCAACTGTCAGAGGGCAAAATTCTGAACGCTGAGTGGGACCTGCCAGAAGACAAAATGGAAATCATCAGTGTCAAGTAAGTCTAGAAATTACACGTGCATCATTCAAAAACAATACATGCCATGAAAACATAATAATTGACGGTATTTTACTAATTATTAACAAATAAGAATAATTGATTTAATTATCTTGTTTTTATATGCTACATCATTTTCATTGCATTTAATATCAAACATTATTTACAACTGAAAACAATAGGGGTCAAATGATAATGAATTGACATATTTTACTATAGGTCTTCATTCTTCACTGTGCACCGTGACACAGAGAGAGAACAGAAAATGATCACAGACAACCGCCAGGTGATGTCTTCTTGCACCGGAGATAAACTCGCGTACGTTACCGGTCTACAGCTCTGCGGTGAACTACAGTTCCCGAACGCCTCACTGGTCAACTCAGCTCCTTACTTCCCACTTACTGGGCCCGTGAGCATGACCGTGTCTCTGAACAAGAAAGATACCCTGACAGGATACAAGTTTGAGGCCAGATCAACACATGTAAGTAAAATCAACTCAAACAATACCCTTTCTGGTTCTGTACTCGTATTTTTCAAATAATTGAAAAATGGTATGCCTTTATGCTTAATTGTGGTATCGTTTGTATAATTCCTTGATCGGTCCATAAACTATTTAGAGCAAAACAGATATAGCGATATTTACAAGTGACTTTACATTAATAACATTCCCATAAAGTAATTTTGTTTATCCACAGGATGCCGATAACAACATTATTCGTGTTGCCTTTTCCACTCCCAACTCTAAGGTTGACCGAAGCTTCGGTGTAGACTTGAACCTTAACAAAGTTGCCGGAACATTTGATGCCAGTATCACTTCCCCATGGAAACGTGGGGATTTCAAAGGTAATGCTCAATTTGATTAACTGCAGGAATAGCGAATCGTACTATCAGTATGATATACTCACAGCAATTTCTATAATTATTCATTTTGGCAACAGAATTCAACACTACACTTACACTAGATTATGTATATTTTACAGTCATAATACCAAACGCATTAAGTGTTATAAAAACATTCTAAACATTCACATTTCCTGTATTCATTCCATTTTTGCTGACATTCTTAATAGAATGGTGTTGTTGTTTTTCTACAATCTTAACCATGACAGTTGTGAATGTGTTTCTTTCAGGTACCATCGTAAATGAGCGTTTCTCAAAGGCACTAAGCGGTCGTCTTAACTGGGATGGTTCTTTGAGGGCCTCAGTAAAAGCTGCCATCAACTCGGAGAAATCCGGACCTGGAATGGTGTACACACCCACCGTCGAAATAACAACACCAGCAGGCAAAGATATCAAAGTCAGCGGCTCTGTGAAATATGCTCCATGGAAAATGTTTGATGCTGACCTTGTAATGAAAGGCGCAACCCCATCACCAGTCAAGCTACAAGGTACACTTAAATGTATCATTTAGGCTGATTAATGTGATCGTTTACTGATTGATTTTCGCCGTTATACCCTATGCACGATTACGGTAGTTGTGGTTATGATAATAAACAAAGAGTTAACTCATCACAGAGAGAATACACTTATACATGCTTGATGGATTCTGTTTCCGTAAGTGTTGGTTATTGTTCGTCACAGACCGTTTTCTAGTCTCTCTATACTACAATTTTAATATCTTGACTAATTGTGCCAGTGAACTAATCCATATTTCTCTCCCCAGGAACTTTGATGAAAAATACCAAGAAGGTTCGTGCCTCTGCTACTCTCAGCCTGGCCAAGGGCAAGGACTACAGCTTTGAGACAAATGTCCAGATGCAAACCTGGAAGAAGAAGGTCATCTACAAGCCGACCATCTCAATCAGAACACCAACACAAGAACTTCTCACTGTCGGTGGTGGCTTCACCAATATCTTTGGAAAGAAGATGATCCTAGATTTTGTCATGGACAAGGTCTTTTCCAAGCCGCTCATCATTAAAGGTATAAAGATGTTTAATTTAAGTGATCATTTTGATAGCATGATTAATTAAAAAAGATTGTCTTATGTTGTTACGTTACTGCCTGATCTATCACCATGGCTTATTTGTATTCAACAATAAGAAATGCTTTACAACAAATGCTCAGATTGTACACAGCATTATGTTTGTGAATTGAAAAATAAAAGTTTCATGTACACTTGAAACAGGTGCGCTGGGAAAGAAGGACTATCGCCGAAGTCGCCAACTGTATAATGTTAAGATGGATCTGCGATCAAGCCCAATGGACCTGAAGCTCAAGTCAAAGTTCGATAACAGAAACTGGAGAACCGTTGCCACTGATATTGACTTTACATACGTCATTAGAAAGATTGCCAGAAACAATATCAAACTTGTCTCCAAGATAATTGACCTGAGCAGCAAAACCCTGACCAAGGCTAAGGCGACCATGTAAGTTCCAAAATACATTCAACTTTTCTTATACATATTTTCATACATTTCGAAGGCAATGCTGTGCTAATTTCAAGGAAAAAAACAAAAAACATAAGACGATTGACTTCCCAACAAGCATTTACCTTTTTATGATCACGGAACGTATTCAGAGAGTGCTTGTATTCAAAGGTATAAATAATTCTATATAATCTTGCTTTTATATCCGCAGCTTATTAAATAGTAACTTTTTGTCCATTATTTTAATTCTTTCTGTCCTATTCAGGAACCTTGCTGTCAAACAGAACCCCGAACTGAACCTAAAATTCACTGGAAATGTCAACCACAACAGTAAACGTTCTGAGATTGACACTGACATCAGCTATGGACCAGACTTCAAAGATGAAGATAAACAGATCTCACTCTCTGCATCTCTGAATCGAAACATTAAGAGTCTGACATACGCTTCTGCCAGCTTTAATGGAAACTTCGTCATGGGCAAGGTAATGAAACGCTTCCAAATCTGAATTAACAGTTACAAGTATCTTGTATCGAACAGAATTTACATTATATATATTCTTATTACTATGTTAACTTAACAGAACTGTGGTTTGCGTTGAGTTCAAAGCCAAATTCGATTGTATCTTAAATGGAGATTGTTGTACCTTTTACCATAAAGAGTACAGGGACCACAATATCCGATTTAAAGGCTTAGGAGAAAGATTTTAGGTTAACAAGCAGTGTACATTCTTTCTATACAGGACCTGAGATTGGTTGCCAAGGCTGATCATAGACATGACAAGCGTAGTCTCGACTCTAGCCTAATGCTTCGTCTGAACAAAAATGCTCTGGAATCAAGTCTAAAACTGGCCGACAAATCAAAGGACCTCACAGACATGAGCGGAGAATTTACTCTGAACTACCCAGGAAAGAAGGTAGCAGCCACACAGACCATCTCTGAAAGTAAAGATCACCAGTTTAATAGCAGTATGACTCTGAGGATAGGCAAATCAATGAACAGCATCGTAACGTCATGGAAAAGATCTTCACCGACGTCCCTCATGGTTGGTTCAAGCATTAACATCCAGAACATGGACCCTATTGACATCAAGGGTGAATACAGTTTGGGACCAGAAACATACATCGGTAGAGGATTCTTTACTAAAAGCAAGTCAACCTATGGCGCTGCTTTCATGACAGACATGTCATCTGACACCCTCCAAGTCACAACCGACCTTATGACTCCTTCAAGGAAAATCATGGCATCAGTAGATGGCTCAAAATCTGGCGACAAGTATACATCCAGAGTTGATATCAGACTAGATGCTGAGAAAGATGATGCAAACAGAATTGTTCTAACTGGCAGCGGGAACTTTCCATCTAAGAATGATATTGAAGGATCTATGACTCTACAATATCCAGGCAGAACTCTCGCTATGAACATCAAGAACATCGCCAAGGGCAAATTCATTTCTCATATGGATTTCCAGTGGGAATCTGGCAAGGTCATCGCTATTGATACATCCTTCGGAGACGTTACGAAAATGGACATGCGTGAGGTCACTGGTGATGTTAAACTACGAACACCTTTCACAGTGCTAAGGACACTCGACCTTTCCATGAACCAACAAATACAGCCATCGCAATATGTGACATCTATGGATATAGAATGGAATCCTAAGCAGATAATTTCATCCACACTGACTTTGAAGCGACCAATGTCCCTAAAGTCCTTCCATGCGGAACTTCTGGCTAAGACACCAGCAAAATCCATAAAGACCGTCCAAGTTACACTGTCACACAGACTGGATGACAACTTAGCTTCCACCATTGCTGCCAAATGGAACAAACAATCCGCACAGGCGGATGTTACTCTCACCAAGATGGGCAACTCTAACATTAAAGGTCAGGTAGACATCAAGACATCTTTCAATGACTTTAAGAATGGCGGTGTGACATTCAATTATCTAAATAATCAAATGAAGAAATCAGCGGAGATGAAACTTATAAAGAATAAGGACATTTACTCCATAGCCTCTGAAATGAACCACAATTTCATTGGATATAATGTCAGAAATAGCGGCAGTGTCAAAGTGAATGCGCCAGAAGAAATATTTAACACAGTTTGGGATCACAGTAATACACTAAACGATGTCACCTCCACCGGAACCGTGACCTACAAAGACAATCGGGTTTCTTTGAAATATACCGGACATCAAGATATGGGCGTGTCTGCAGGAAACATGAGATCAAGTCTCGAAATCCAGTCAACATTCTCACCTATCCGTGATATTATGGTTACTATGGACCACGAGCACAAACAAGGGCTGATTGATAGCACCATGAAGGTGTCAAAGGATGGCGATACTCTGGTATCTGCTGACGCAAAATACACAAGAGACAATGGCAAGGTGATAGGCGTGTTCAAGGCCACCACTCCGTTCAGTGAAGATGATCTTTCTGCAAAGATCGACTCAGCCTACCTTAGCTACCCAATGACTGGACGCGTTGAACTGTCGGCCTCACCTGTGCTTACTGCCGTTCTAGATGGATCTGTTATGGTTTCGAATGGAGATATCGACTCTTCATTGCAACTTAAGTTCCCATACATAGATCCAATCAACATCAAGTTCGGTAAGCTAATGGAAGACAGAGACATCAAAACCAAAGGGTCAATGGAATATGCTCCAGGTAAACAAATGTCATACGAGAGCAGATACCGCAATGATAGAATCAAGAAACTCCAGCTCATTGTAACCCCTCCAACCGCCAAATCTATGATTGCCGAGGTTGAATTACAAGGATCAATGGAAACATTCAGGGTACAGGGAAAACTTAGCGCTTTGCCACTTATCAATACCTGGTCTGCCGTCGGAACATGGGATTCTCGTGACAGCCTAGGCGGAAACCTGAGAATAAATACGCCCTACAGGAATGTGTCATATGTACAGATCTCAGCAGAAAGCTCAAAGCGTGATGGTGAAAGACAGAGTGTTATCACAATTGAGTACATGCCAAGAAAAGAAATCAAGCTCATCAGCGTGTACAATCTTATGGACCCGAAGGATATGAAGATGACAATGAAACTCACAACTCCATTCACAATGCTGCCATACGCAAGTGCTGGCTTCTCTCATAAAGGAGATCTTCAACAGTTCAGTAATCAGGCAGAAATTGAATATCAAGCAGGAAAACGCCTCACTGCTGAATCAGAATTCTCAAGGTTGCGCGGACTGTCAGGATCGGCTAAAGTCACCTCCCCCTTCAGTTCAGACATGGTAGGATCATTCTCTCACAATGGAGATATGAAGAACTTCCACTCTCGCGCTGAGGCTACATGGGGAACCACTTCCGCAATAGATATCAAGCACGAGACTAATAATAACAACTTCAAATCCAACATGGAAGTATCCATGGGAACTAACAAATATGAAGGTGAAATGATAGTCGAAAGGTCTCCTACATATTCCGCAGAACTCACCCTGAAAACGCCGATTAAGTATTTTGAAAATACGAAAATTGCACAGACATTGGATGGAACATACAAGCAATTTTCTAGCCACTCTGAAATTTCTAACTCATACACTGGAAAATATTCGACTAATATACGCATGAACTTAAACAGACCAATGGCTGGAGAGATTTCTATCCAATCACCAGTCAAAGGATACAGAAATATGAGGACAGCTTTTACACATGACGGCAGTCTAACAATCGACGGGTCGTTTGCTACACACGTTGAAGCCGAACTGAATGGTCAACAAGTCAGCGGTGACATAAAGCTGAGCAGCAAACCCATTATATCATTCGAAACAACAGTGAAGACACCAATGAAAGATTACAAGCTTTCAAGAATATCCTATACACACGACGGCAGTTTCTCTGATTTCAAATGTCACGGAGAAATCCAAAGAAACAAGGACATCTCTGAGGCTGATCTCAGCGTTAAGGCTAGTAAAAAGGTCGACATAGACTTATCTGTGCGCAGTCCATATATGGATACACTCAAGGTATCTTTGGATCACTGGGGATCACTTAAAAAGTTCACAACTAATCTACGTGCCAAACAAGGAAAACAGAAAGGCAGCGCTAGCATTAAGTTCCAGTTGAACCCTACCTTCAACACAATGATTGCTCTGAAAACTCCATTCTCCTATCTGAAGAATCAGCAACTCACACTTAAACATGCCGGAGATCTAAACAGTTTCAAGTGCAACATGCAGTACAAATGCAATGGCAAAACATACATCGGAGATGCTTCTTTTGATAGTACCAACTCACTAAATGGACAATTTAACCTTAAAGGATCAGGCATTAAGCCTGTTGCAGTAATACTGACACACACTGGCCCCTTAAGAAACTTCCAGTCATCAGGCGAAGTGTCGTACGGCAAGCAAAAGATGCAAGTAGATGCCAGCTTAAACACTGTCGACGAACTCTCTGGTAAATTGTCCGTCATCAGTCCCCTGGATGCCTTCAACAAGATGACAGTTATGATGTCTCATTCTGGTCCTCTCACTAACTTCAAGACTCATGGAGAAGTCGCCCTTGACAGAAAGAAGGGACAATTTGATGCATCATTCTCCTCAGCTGACAACATCGAAGGGTCTCTGTCTATTCAAACGCCATTCAGAGGTGTGGAAGACATCTCAGCTTCAGTGACTCACATGGGTGACTTGCAGGACTTCAATACAATAGCCAAATACGGATTGAATAAGAAAGCAGTCGGAGGCCGCATTGGTTTTGTGAACGGTCCTGTCATGACGGGAGCTGCATCTCTTAGATCCTCTTTCCCATACATTGATAACTATGAAGCATCTTTCCGCCACGAGAACAACGGTGGTGCCTTTAAAACACATGGTGAGGTTGATCTTGCAGGACAAAAACATGAAGCTGACGTTGAATTCAACAAGAACAATGGCTATTCAGGCAGCATAAACGTAAATTCGCCCAGTATCAAAGACACAGAGGTTGCCTTCCGACACTCTTTGACAGACAAATCGCTCGACTCCAACGCTTACATCACATACGGTGGGGAGAAGAAAATTAACGTAGTTGCTTATGGCAGCGTGGACCCAGCAATCAGCGGAAACATAAAGATTGAAACACCAGTAAGAGGCTTTGAGAACAGTGAACTGTCAGTTTACCACGACGGACCACTCAGCAACTTCAGAAGTCACGGTGAAGTTACATTCAGAGGTGAAAAGTCCGAAGCTGATGTGGAATACTCGGCGCTATCAGGAGTAAGGTCTAAAATGAGTGTCAAGTCTCCTATGACAAAGAATATAAACTCTGAATTCTCCTATCGGCATGACGGAAATGGTGTAAAAACCTCTGCTGAAGGATCATATGGTGGAAAAACAGCCAAGGGAACAGTGTCATTGAGATACAATCCTGATATCAGTGGCGATATTTCACTGGAAGCCCCCTTCATGAAGCCATTAGAGCTTAGTGTTGAACATACCGGACCTATGACAAACTGTAAGACCACAGCTGAATATAAATATGATGGTGAACCGAAGATGAACTGGGACTCAAACTTTGCAATGCAGTCAGGTAACATTAATAGTGGATTGAATGTTAAATCAACAATACCTGGGTACAGACGATTCGGAGGATCGGTGCAACACACTGGTGGTCTTTCAAACTTCAAAACAACAACAGAAGCATACTGTGACGAATCTGTACACAAGGGCGAAATATCGTTTTCACCAAAAGAAGGCAAACTGACCATTGAGAGTCCATTGATGCGACCAATTAACATAGATTACACTGTCGATGGTGACCTTTCGGACTTCAGATCTCAAGGCAAGATTGAATTCGGTAACGATCGTCTTGTTGATGCTAGTGTTAACGCCAACTCCAATGCTGGAGATCTCACATTGTCAGTTGAAGGCCTGAAAACGATCCATATGTCTTACACAAACAGAGGAACAGTACGAAGATTCACTTCCCGTGGTGAAATGTCATATGGTAGCAACACTGTTGAAGGAGACATTTCGTTCAACTCCATTGACAATCTTGAAGGCAGTGTTGGTTTGCGATTGCCGACCATTCGTCCTCTTTCAGCTTCATTCAAATATGACGGCGAACCTATGAATTTCCAGTCCCACGGGGAAATAGCTTTAGGATCAGACAAACATGAAGTAGACACATCATTCAACATGAAAGGTGATATTGAAGGTTCTTTCACAGCCATGTCTCCGCTCATCAAGACTGTCTCTATGTCGTTCAGAACCACAAAGGACATTGCTGATCATGACTCAAATGCCAAAGTTCATTACGATAATGAAAAAATACTTGACATCTCTACAACTTGGACACTAAAACCAATCACTGCCTCACTGACAGTCATCACCCCAACGAATATGGTTAAATCAAACTTCAACTTTAACGGACAAGTAAAGAAGTTCCAGTCTGCTGCTAGTGTTAATGTGAATGGTCAGTCCACCAAGGTAGACGCTTCACTGAACCTAGTTGATGAACTAAATGGCAAACTTGAAGTTTCAACTCCAAGCATGTACCCAACATCCATCGGTTTCAACTGCGATTCCAGAAGCACGTCTTCAAAATGTAGCGCTGTCGTAGACTTCCAAATTCAGAAACATACCGCTGAGGCCAGCTTATCTATGGATAGCATCAAAGAAGGAATTCTGTCTGTAAATTCACCTTTCATTGGCTCTTACTCCGGAAAGGCTTCATTTGAAGGCAGCATGAACAGATTCCGATCTTCAGCTGAATTTAAAGCCAACGAGAAAAAGGGATCCGTCGAGATTACGTCTTCTATTTACCCAGGTGACGTAGACATCCACGTAAGCGCTAGCACACCATTCGAAAATTTCGAAACCAACAGTGCTGGATTTACTTTAACCCACTCAGGTAGTGCTAGGAACTTTAAAGGAACCGCACTCCTTACCTATAACAAGAACAAGGTCGAGATTGACAGATATTATAATATTGAAACAGCTATGGAGGGATCACTCAGCGTGAAAACACCTTTCACTAAAGATTTCAATATTGCCTTTGACAAATCAGGAAGCACCCTGACCAGCTCAATGAATTACGACGGCGAAACCATCTTCAGCACCGAAGGAAGCTTCAGTAAGATACCATTACGTGGCAGCATGAAGGTTGAACTGCCATTCACAACTTACAAGACCATCAGTGGCGCATTCAGTCATGACGGTACAGCCCTTAAATCAACAAATCATGCCGAAATCACCATTAATGAAGAAACAACTGAAGCAGATATGTCATTTAACTTTGGATCCAAACTTGAAGGTAGCGTTTCCCTCAAGAGTCCATATATGGAAGACATGACAACCGGATTTGACTTCTCTGGAACTACTTCCAATTTCAGATCGCATGTTGAAATGCAGTATGGCGCCAACAAATACGCTGTTGATTCAACTCTGAATGCCAATAATGACATTGATGGTGAAGTAACAATCACAACCCCCTTCAAGGGATATAGAAATATAAATGGGAAACTAACATACTCAGGCAAATTCCCATTCATCAATGGGAAGGTTCAACTTAGCGCTAACAGAAGAAATCTCGCTATTGCCGGAGTCCAATTGAGTAACAGCAACAACAAATTGACTGGCAGCGCATCATTCCAATCAGTTGTCACTCCAAATATTGAAGTCAGTTTCAACCACCAAGGAGATCTATTAAACTTTGCATCAGATGCTGAAGTTAGATACAATGGCCAGTCCAACACTGGTAGCGTGTCATTTAAGACTTCTCCATCAGTGGAAGGAGCAATGTCATTGTCTCTACCTGCTTTCTTGGCCGACGATATGTCCTCAAATTTCAAATTCGAAGGCAGCCTCCAAGATTTCAAGCTTAACATCGAAGATCGTCTTGGTAAGAAGGTTATCTCTACTGAGGTCACATTTACAACTTTGAGACAAATTGCGCTCTCTGCCTCTATCAAAACTCCGTTTGCTGACTTGGAAGACATTTCTGGAGGATTTTATCTGAAAGAAAAGTATGGTGGATACACTGCACATATGGAATTGGATCTTGGAGCCAGACAAAAATCTGAAATCGACATGTCTTACACATTCAGACAATCTCTGAAAGGAAGTGTATTGATAAAATCTCCATATTCTGTTCTACGTTACTTCAAGGCAGACCTGAGTCACTCAGGATCCCTACCGGCTATTCGATCTGGATTGACACTTTCAAACAGCGACAAAGAGTACACTTTCGAACTCAACATCGAAGAATTGACTCCATCAATGGGCAAAGTGACTTTTTCTACACCTTTCGAGGGCTACGAAAGCACTGTTATTGAGTACAATAATCGTGGACAATTTCCTAATCTTTACGCTGATGCAAAGGTTACATGTTTCAGAGGGAATGAAATCTCAGCCTCTTTCCAGAATACAATTAGCGGGAATAAATTAGACACAAAGGCAACATTGATGACACCATATACCGAGGACCTGCAACTGGAAATTGTTCATAATGGTCCGGCTACTGATTTCACCAACATGGTCACCTTGTCAATGGGTCCAGATAATAGCTTTACTGCGTCGACCACACTGAAATCCTACACGACCACTTTCGATTTCGACACCACGATCTCCACAATGTTTGCTGGATACTCCAATGAACAGAAAGCAACTGCCAAATTTGACGGTTCTCTTGAGAACTTTAAAACATCAACATATGTTAAAGTGCTGGGTAACGAATTTTCTGGAGATGCCGCCATTCAGTCACAGCCCTCGCTCGATTGGAAATTGTCACTAAAAACACCAATACAAAATCTCAGAGACATTCAACTTTCCCTGGAACACTCTGGTGACCTGAGACGGTTCAGTTCTAAGGCTGAAGTTCAGTATGCCCCAGGAGAAAAGATCGAAGGTACAGTTAGCTATTCCAGATATGGATGGAGACGTTTACAGTCTTCTGTAGAAGTCAGAACACCTTTCTCTGGGTTTGAAAGAAGCAGTGCCTCTTATATCCACTCCGCATCTGTTGACAGCTTTGAATGCAATGCTGACATGACAATCGTCAACAAGGATTTCAGTGGAACACTCAAGGCTGCCAAATCACCACTCAGTGGAAGTTTGGTACTAAAAACACCTTTCGAAAACTTTGATGACCTCAGCGCTAGTATGAAACTGGAATCTGATGCAGCCGAAGCAAGTGTTACCTACATGAAAGACAAGACCATAACGCTAAAATCAGAAAAGAAATTTGACATTTCTCCAAAATCAGCTTCCGTAAAACTGACAACACCATTTGAGGGTTTCGAGTCATCAGAATTAAAAGTTGAATTCGCCGGTGATATGAAGAATTTCCAAACGTCTGTTACTCTTATTGCTCCCATCGTGAACACCATGAAACTACAAACCAACTTACAGAGCTCATCTCTTGCCTCAATGTCAGGTTCTATGTCATTCAACAGTGAAATCAACAGCTTGGAAAACCTTAGCTTGAACTTTAGAAATAGAGCTTACCAGGGAAGATACAGTACCCGAGTTGAAACATCTTGGGCTCCAGGACAGGAAATCGTTCTTGATAGCTCTATGAGAATAAACGAGCGTGAACAAACCGGGGAAATAACGCTTACAACACCATTTTCTGTCGTCCGCCAACTGGAATATAAGACAGACCGACAGATGTCTACCGGAAGATACCAAGAAACTTCCTCGGTTAGCTATAACAACAAGATTATAAGTGATTATGACATTGCATGGAGCATGGACAGAGGATTCCAACTGACAACAGCCGTGAGACAGCCAGTCCCTTACTCTCTTGAACTCTCAGGGCGCAATGATTATGGTAAATATTCCGGTTTAATTGCCGCCAACTGGGACACCAACAGAAGTGACAAGAACGTCCGTATTGAAGGTGACCTTGACATGAATAATGACTATGCATACAACCTGAAGTACAAGTGCCCAACAAATGATATAACTGCCACTGGTTCAGTAGGAAAATCAAACTCAAAGATGGACCTATCTCTCAATGGTGTTCGTTATGGCTATGATTCTACATACAGCAACAAGGACTTGAAAGCCAAGCTTATGTACCCTAGCAGGAGCATTGAAGTGTTCGGTGGCAGCGATTCCAAGACAACTGAGGGCTACATTGCCTGGGACGCCGACAGAGATGAGACCAAGAAGATCGGAATGAAAGCTGTCCTTGTACCAACTGGTGACTCTATGAAGGCTGATATCTCTGTAATGATGCCAAGCATTGGAAAGGTAAGTCGGATCTCTAACTTTGTACTAGTGTTCGGAATTCAAGCACACTGTAATTAAAATTTTGATAGTTTGATAATAAGATATGTTGGTGGTAAATGTATATTGTACATATAGGCAAAACAACACAATCAAGCATTTTTATTGATTGGATTACATGTCATTCTGATCATGGCACGTGTAAAATGATAATGTTAATGCATATACCTCATTCTGGATATATGTCATTTTTAAGGATGTCCAACTCGATTCTGAGACGATTCTTAGCCGTGGCCGTGTCATTTTTGATGGCAAGACCGAATTCACCTACTCCCGGGATTCCAGTAAGAAGATCTCCTTCGTGACACGTCTTGAGGATATATCTAGTAGCTGGTCCGTGAAGAACTACAGCTTTAGCGTCGGAATTAGCCATCCATTCTCAAGTGTTGACATCCAGATGTCATCCAAAGTTGGACATTCTAACGACAAACTGACCGGTTCCATTGACGTCGAATACCAGACCGTCAAACGTGACGTCAAGTCTTTCAAAGTTGATGGACAACTCGACAAACTTCGCAAGAGTGTCAGTTTGAATGTGAGTATTTAGTACATTATTTTACCTGTTATGTAAAACGTTTTGTTCAAGCTTTACCTCATGTTTCATTGTTGTTTGGTTTCCTTATCTCGATACATTGGATAAGGTAATAATATGATCTGATTCATTTTCTTTGAATGGTCAAGCTTTTTCGTTATATATCTGATTCGTGTTTACATGTCGAATTATTCATGCAGATTGACTTTCTTACGATATGATAGGTTCCTTTGAAATGATATAAAATGACACTGTCGTACAAAATAATACTCTCTATTACCAAAATAACCAACCCTTTTTTGTTATAGGTTGATACTCCAGTGAAGAAGATCAGTATCCTTGGAAACGGCCGGATGGACTCCCCCTATAGAATGGCTCTGGAGAACAAGTACGACAACAGGAGACCCCTGAACACGGTTTTTACACTTGACCCAACCAAGAGAAGCGTCGACTTCCAGATGAATTACGATCTAGGTGAGATTACAGTCTATCATGATTCTGAAATGCAAAACAATAAACAATTAAACATTTTATCCAATGATTTTAATCTTATTGCATAGGTATCACACTCAGTAACAATCTTACTGTATATACATATAGACAATAAATGCAATTTCTATATTCCTAATTATTTAGACAACCCCTTCAATGAGTTCCACGTCAACGCCAAATACGTCAACAGCTCTGCCGTGGCAGCCGAGGTATACCACGTGACCAACAGGGTCAAGGTCACTGATGCTCTGGTAGCGCTCAGACTCAACACTTCCCATCTGCTTCACAGTCGTATCCACTGGAGGCCAACTGCCCTGGTCGATCTCAAGGTACATTGTCATGTTGTTTACCATGATTGGTTCAGGTCATAAAGCTGCGTTTTAGCGTTGATACAAAAGAACTTAATTTACAAAATCGTCAGGTACAAATTTCTAAACATCATTTGTAGAATTGGGGTTTTATTTTTCAATTTGATCGATTTAATAATTTTAACAGATACAGCCAACAATTTTGGTAATTTAAATAAAATTAACCACTTATGATATTTGATTTCAGGCATATGCCAACAAAAAGAGCCAAAGTATCAACAGACGTCTCAGCAGTTTCATGGACGAAGTCTCAACAGCTGTAAAAGTCGAAATTGAGGGCAAAGCTAAGCTGATCGGTGAAGAGATGTTCCGAGAACTTGAACCAGTTATTCTCACAGCTCTGGAGATGTATGAGACTAATGAATACCATGTCAGAGATATTACAAACGCTGTAGTGAAAGCTATGGAGAAAATAAGGTATTGGCCATTCTGTAACTTAGTTAAAGTAACAGTTGACACCATTGTTTTATCACTAAAGTTATTTTAATTGGAAACTTAATTAAGACTTAATATGACGTTTTATCGATCACATAATGAACACTAACCCATATGCGATAAGCCATTCAAAGGATAATTAACTGTGTTGCATATCAAAGTAGATTGGGACATTAGTGCTATATATGAAATTTATATAACCATACTTAATAAATAAAGCCATTTTATTTTATCTTTACTGACTAATGTCAGCATTACAAATGCAACACCCAACTCTTACGATGGAATTTGTTTTCGTGTCTGACAAAATTCAAGTTCCTTGCAAACATATAGAATAAAATCTTTTCTTGGATATATAAAACTTGTTCTTGGGTTTTACAACAGATCTGAATACAGCATGGCGTCAGAGAAGACAAAGGCCTTAGTTGATAGTATACTTAGACAAATAGAGGAACGACTCAAGATGGTCATTAACTCAGCCAACAACAAAATCACTGTAAGTCTTTCTGATTCAATGGTTAACAATCTGTAAATATGGCAATTCCGTTTTATTGTCGAATCACCAAAGGACACTTGACGGATACTACCAACTTACATTAATGACATATTTAGGATTATATTGAATTATGTCCTCAGAATCTCTTTGTCCATCCTTATATACGAAATCATATTATTTACGGTGTTCATAAAATTGATTTTGGTCAAACAAACACGTAGCATTTACCACTCTGCTATTCATACGTAAACCTATTTTCTAGTATAAGTTGTTGTTTTACGCCCATCATTCCCCAATATTTCAGATGATGAGTGACAAACTTGAGGGAGCCCTGACCTACATCAGTGAGGAGAATGCCAGGCTATATAATCACTATTCAGGTATGTATGATAAGCAAGAGGGTTGTTATACAACTATGAACATTTATAATAACCCAGACCCACATATTCATGATCGATTGCTTTGTCTACCTGGTCAATAGTTTATCTGCATACAGGCAGTAATAGATAGAACATTATGCTAAAATTACTTAGTCTGTCGTCTATCATATCGTATTTGAAGTTGTTCAAAGTTGAAGATTGATATTTAGAAACTATCCTTTTAAGATATAAAATTTCATCTTTGATATTACAGATTATAGTAGTATTTACTTTGTATGAGTGACGTATATCTGTATGACTGAGAAACATTCGACTTATTACAGAGCGTATGTACAACGCCACACAACACCCCACAGTTGTAGAGCTCAGACAAAAATATGGTGACTACTTGAACCAGCTAAACTCCTTCAATCCCAACGTGTATGTGTCCAGTATGGCCGATCAGTATACATCAACCATGTACAATGCCAGAGAGCTCCTCAACGCTCGCTTGGCTGGGCTTAGCCCAGTTATTCAGCATGTAAGTTTCATACTTTTGAAAGAGTATTTTGCTCAATAAACCAGTACAACGAAACAAAATATTGCACCGTTTAAGATTCACTTTTCTGCTTAATTCTAACCAGAGAATACTATGGCTTGTATAGTATTATCCTAAAAATAAAAAAAAATCGTTTAGAATTCTGCTTATTAAAAAGAATTATGACAGTTTTTGATATATTTCTTTTAGTCAATAACATTTTGGCATTGTCATTTAAAGGCAATAACAGTTTGGTTTTGTCCTCTGACAGTATAGCATTTTGGCATTTCCCTTTCAGAGCAATAAAATAAATTTTGGCACGACGTTCTAGGGCAATAACATTTTGGCATAGTCATTTCAGAATGAAAACCTTTTAGCATTGTCCTTTTAGGGTCATAACGCCTACAAATACTGGGAGATCCGTGACCATGTGGAAACAGTTGCTATGGCAGTCTATGACTGGATACTTGAAGAAATCGAGACCGAACTTGACAAACTCACCGCCACCATTATCAGACTAGAGAAATCTGCCGTCACCGTGTACGACCCAGCTCATGGGGAAATCCAGATGGAACTTCATCTACCAATTGCTATCAAGTCACTGGACTCTGTACCAGTTGTAAACATCAATAAAGCAAAGAGCTACATTCCCAACATGCCATCTGTGTCTCTTCCCAGCAGTGACATCAGAACATGGATTCCACCATTTACAGGTACAAACTTAACTTTCCCACTTGTACGTTTGACCAGAAATTGAAAGGCAATCAATTAAGCTAAAAAGCAAACAGTGTATGAAACAATGACACTTTACAATATATACTGACCAAATATTGAAAAGTGAGTGAATCGGCGGTCAAGCTTTATAGCTCATATTGGTTCTTTCAAATAGTTATAAGTTTCCAACATGCTATTAGTCACACATTATCCAAAGGGATGGAGCATATGACATTTTACATAATGACATAAAATTGATGAGTTGCTTGCGTTTCACGACCCAACAACAACTGAGGACATACGGAGACCGGCCCTCGGTTTATATTTTCTGAAAGACAAGAAAAGGCATGCATCTTATCGTCGTTCAAATCAAATGAGTTGCTGACAGCACTACTTTTGATTATGAACATTTAACGCAAACCTTTTCTACTATCAGGTGTAGCCACCATCGAGGGAGACAAAGTCACAACATTTGATGGTTTGACCTATGACCTCACTGGTACCTGTACATACGTACTAGCCAAAGACTTTGTTGATGGCAACTTCTCCATAGCACTGAAGAGAGACCCAGAAACTTCTCTAGTGATAATGGCAGACAAAACATCAGTGGAACTGTTACCCCAAGGACAGGTCAGTATGATCTAGAAAATGTTGTTGAAAGGATAGTAATACTTAAAAGAAATGTACACGGCGATTTCTGATTGAGCATTATCAAAACAAACTACAATATAAAATTGAATTGGAAGATATATGTAGTCTAAGAGTGTAATGCAGTTATGAATGGATCCAAAGTATGTAAAGAGACCCTGTGAGAGCTTAAAAATTCAGAGTTCCTGATAAAGTAAAATAGATCATTGTTACTAATAATAATTATACTCACCATCCTTTCCAGGTTCGTGTAAACAACATTGACGTCACACTACCAGTAAAGAACAGAAGTATCGAAATCACCTCTGACAACGGTATTGTTAAGGTAGATGGCGCTGGCAACTTTGAAGTAGAGTATGACAGCAGCCGTGCCCTTTATATTGTCCGGCTCAGCGGATGGTATCATGGTAAAACAAGCGGGCTTTTGGGGACCTTGGACAACGAGCCCAGCAACGATCTGATGACGTCATATGGACGCCCTGTAAATACTCCATCACGATTCACGAGGACTTGGGATATCGGAACCGCTAGATGTCGATAGTGTGCTTCGAAATTCCTGACTGACCTTGGAACCGTCAACCGACAACCCAACCGTGCCAAACTAATAATTATGTTGTGATTTATATAATAACATAAGACAATTCAAATGACTATCGCCTATCTGATCTGAATTTTATTTGTAAATGATATTGAATGGTACGTTCGAAACTACCATCTGTTGGACAACAAAGTTTTCAAAGACATTCATTCCAAAAATCAGGACAAAAAGAAATATATCGGTGAAACATGAAACATTGATAATTGAAAATAAGTAGTTCTTTTTCAGAATTTTGGAAAATTTTACCAAAAAGAACATAGAAAACAAACAAACAAAACTAGAAAACGCATAGTTTTACTTCTGCTGTTACAACATGACAATCACAATTCAATTAAATCAAATTAAAGCATCTTATTAAGTCTTGTGTTGTATATACCATAGTTAACCACCGAATTATCCTATGTAGTTTGCGCTCAGAGTTTGCGTAAGCATAATATTATATAGACATTGCCAAAGCAGTCTTGTAATTGCACGCGGCCCACTGTGGTTCATAGCTTCATTAACCACAGAAAAATGAAATTCGATTCTTAACTGAAATACGCCCAGGACACCATAAGGTTAAATCGAGAATAAACGCCATATTTTTGGTCATAAGACGCATTAATTAGGGGGTTTTCCCACGAATCGTTCAGATAATATTTGAGCCTGTGCATGGGAAAACCAACAATTTGCATAAGCGAAAACAAAGCCGCAGATCAGCTTCGCGGTAACCGCGAAGCTGATCAGCGCCTTTGTTTTCGCTACACGGATAGTACAATCTCTCTTCTTCTTAAATCCGAAATTTCAAGCTTCTAGCCTGCTTCTGTGACTGTACGGCCTGGTTTGTGTCAGACCTGGTCTGAAACCCAAATTGTTGGTTTTCTCATGCACAGGCTCATTTTCCTTTTGATCCTTTGAAATCAGAGAGGATATTTTGAGAAATCAGAAAATTATTATCGGTAAGATTCATTTTCTAACCAACGTTTAATATATTTGGCCCCATTTGGAGTATACTAGTCTTTGTATCGACTACTCTGTTGAAAGTTGCAAAATTACAGTAATTCTCGTTGGCTCCATGCTGCCAAATTTAAAGGGTCACTGAAGAGGTTTGAATAGCCGAAACCGCGGTATGGCCCATCGACTTTCTCATAAACATGCTCACTGCTCTTAATGGACCTCAGTTTTATTTTCATTAAATCTAGCACCTGGAATAGCGATATTCAAAAGAAACAATGGTGTGATTTTAGAACTTTTTACAAGATCTAAAACCAAATATATACGAGGGGGGTTCAAAAAGTTCGAGGAAAAGTGCTGCCAAATTTGTAATTGTCTTCGGAAATTTACGTTCTCTGTGCATTTTGTAAATCAACATATAGTTAACATATGCACAGAATTTGAATAAAATCGGATGAAAATTAGGCATTAAATCACGTGCGTTTCTAAGGTAACAACAGTAAAACCGGCCCAACGTCACAACAACGTCATGCTACACGCATTCATGCCGCTGTTGGCTAGCTCTTAAGCATTTTCGGAATCAACCTGGCATATGGGTTCTGTGTGTGTAATGCGGTAAATGTGCCGAAACTACAATTCGATATGTTGTGTATTTCACGAATTCTAGTCTTTTCTATCACGACGATCATTTTAGACAGTATGACGTTATTTGACGTTACACTGTGCGAGTCGACATGGACGCATTTCTGGTCGTGTAGAAATCATGCATACTACTTGTTGATTGCCGTTTTCTTAATTTTCTTGTTGCCATATGCGCATTCTGCTCTTAGCAGTGTTTCTTTCATTTATAGTCCTTTCCAAACACACAATTTATCGAATAACGTTGTTCCCTTCGCATTTTAGGCATACCCACTAAACAAAATGGGCGCTTAACGCCAAAATGACGTCACAGACTTATATGACGTAATGTGCTCATCGCAAACATATTGAACTTTGCTCATACAAAGTTTGGTGAAAAAAGCATGGTTAATTATCAAATGCAACCTCATCATTAGACATCGACTTTTTACAAAAATGAACAAAAGTGGGCCGGTAATCGTGATGTACGGTTTCCATAGCAACCACTGTTAGCATTGTGTTCATGCCAGAGCAGCAAAATTTGCTGTATATGTACAAATCATGTTGGTCTATATAAATGTATTAGTTTAATTCACCTGATTTACAAAATAAGAATATGATGGCACTTTTCCGCGAACTTTTTGAAACCCCCTCGTAGTACTGCAATTGGGTTACCATATCGTCAGCATTTTGTGAATGCTTTATAAGAATTTGACTACCATTGGCATTTTGACAGCGGCTGATTGTTAGCAAAATCCAAGCTCGCATATTTACTGGTTAAAACTACAGTTACAGTTTTTTTTCTATCGCTTCTCACCAAGTCCGACCTTTACAAGGTCTCCTTCTCTAGTAGATGAACTAGACGATCAAGTCCAGATAGAAATATTTCGGTATGTGTTACATTTGTATGTTTGATTTATTGCTTATATTCATAGTCAACAGCTAGGGCCATGTCAGAACATTGCATCCAATTTACGGGACTTTAACGTTGGTATGTCATACCATGCACAGTGTGCTTCGAAATATAACCACTAATGACCTCTGTCGATGCTCATATGTAAAAGGAACAAGTAGGCAACGATCAGGAAAAGGCGCAATCACAAAAAGATTCCCACTCCAAAAACCGAGGCGGGAAAAAACTAAATTAACAATCAGGTACTTATACCATGAAAACATATCGTAAGCCGAATGTGGCCGCTCAGTTACTTAAACTTAACTAAAAGTATGAAAACACACATAAGGCGCCAACAGCACAAACATTTAAACACCAAGACACCAACAACACCAAGGTGGTTTGACTTAACCACTTTTCCTGGCCTGGCGCAGACCTTCTAAGCAGTTAATCAAATAACACAGCAGCAATTAACTTACCTGGTGGCACAAACAACCCATCTATTTCTCACAGCCCAAATGAGGATTGTATCTATTTTGCCGCTTATAGGATACCCAATTGTCTCACAGTGTTTAACTCACCCTGTCGTAGTGCAGGTAAATTTTATGATCTCTGCTATGGATCTTTATGATTTTGCTACAGATTTTGTACGACTTTCTTAAATCATCTAATATTAGAAAGTAACGTACGTTTGCAATGTGTTCGACGACAGCAATGGCAGTTTCATATGCATATAATTTAACAATAACTGAAACTAATCAAGTGTTCACTGACAGTCCCAAACATCAATGACCAGGTACAATGTACTGATACAAACACAGTTAAACCTCGTCCCAAACATCAATGACCAGGTACAATGTACTGATACAAACACAGTTAAACCTCGTCCCAAACATCAATGACCAGGTACAATGTACTGATACAAACACAGTTAAACCTCGTCCCAAACATTAATGACCAGGTATAATGTACAGCTGCAAACACAGCCAAATCCCACCCAATGACCAAGTACGTTGTACTGCTGGAAACACAGCCAAATCCCGCCCCAAACATCAATGACCAGGTACAGTGTACATGTACTGCTGGAAACATCAATGAGACCAGGTACAATTTACTGCTGGAAACACTGTCATATCTTGCCCCAAACATCAATGACCGGGTACATTGCACTGCTGCAAACACTGTCAAATCCCGCCCCAAACATCAATGACCAAGTACAGTGTACATGTACTGCTGGAAACACAGTCAAATCTCACCACAAACATCAATGACCAGGTACAATGCACTGCTGCAAACACAGTCAAATCCCGCCCCAAACATTAATGACCAGGTACAATGCACTGCCGGAAACACAGTCAAATCCCGCCCCAAACATCAATACGAGAAACAACATAAAAAAGAAGAATGATCACAAATCGGTCACCTGAAAGGGCTCTTTCCCAAAAGGTGGCCATTCAGTTTCTCAATACAAACTTTGTACACGTAATCAAAGGTATACATGATCACATAGATTTCGACACAACCTATATTGAACTGCAGTACGGATGTCACCAAAGGGGCCCTTCCGATCAGACAAAACATTCGCGTTTTCCAGCGTGTAGGATAGTTTATGTAGTGCAGCCAGACTCCAGTGTATGGTGGCACAGATAGAGCGCCATTCCGCAGGTCTGTAGGATAGTCCATGTAGTGCAGTCTTTTTCCAGTCAGTAGATATAATGCAGCCTCTTTCCAATCTGTAGTTTATTCTATATTGTGTAGCTAAGTCATGTCTGTTGTATGGCTCATACAAAAAACAGTCTGCCTCTGATTTGTAGGATGGTATATGTAGTTCAGACAATTTCCACTCTGTATGATGGTCCATGTAATTCAGTTTATCTCCAGTCTACAGGACAATCCATGTAGAGCAACCTGTCTCCAGTCTGGGGGACGGTCCATGTAGAGGAGCTCGTCTCCAGTCTGTAGGATGGTCCGTGTACTGTCTCTAGTCTGTAGATTGGTCCATGTACAGCAGTATTCAACTCCAGTCTGTATATTAGTCCAAGTTGAGCAGCTTGTCTCCAGTCTGTAGGATAGTCCATGAAGAGCAGCCTGTCTCTAGTCTGTAGGATAGTACATGTAGAGCAGTCTGCAGCCAGTCTGTAGGATAGTTCATGTAGATCCGCCTGTCTCCAGTCTGTAGGATTATCCATGTAGAGCAGTCTGTCCCATGTCTATGGGATAGTCCATGTTGAGCAGCCTGCCTCCAGTCTGTCGGATGACCTATGTAGAGCAGTCTGTAGGATAGTTCATGTAGACCCGCCTGTCTCCAGTCTGTAGGATGATCCATGTAGAGCAGTCTGCCCCCAGTCTGTAGGATGGTCCATGGTGAGCAGCCTGCCTTCAGTCTGTCGGATGAACTATGTAGAGCAGTCTGCCTTTAGTATGTAGGATAGTTCATGTTGAGCCGCCTGTCTCCAGTCTGTAGGATGGTCAATGTAGTGTAGCCTTTCTCCGGTCTGTAGGATAGTCCATGTAGTAAAGATTGTCTGTATTCTGTAGGATAGTCCGTGTACAGCAGCCAGTCTACAGTCTGTAGGCGTGTCCGTGTACAGCGGCCTGTCTACAATGTGTGGGCGTGTCCATGAACAGCAGCCTGTCTCTGATCTGTAGGATAGTCCATGTACAGCAGCCTGTCTCTAGTCTGAAGGATAGTCCATGTACAGCAGCCTATCTCTAGTCTGAAGGATAGTCCATGTACAGCAGCCTGTCTCTAGTCTGAAGGATAGTCCATGTACAGCAGCCTGTCTCTAGTATGAAGGATAGTCCATGTACAGCAGCCTGTCTCTAGTATGTAGGATAGTCCATCTAGAGCAACTTGTCTCCAGTCTGTAGGATAGTCCATGTACAGCAGCCTGTCTCCAGTCTGTAGGCTAATAGCTAGTCCTTATACTAAAGCAGCCTATTTCTAGTCTATAGGATCGTCCATGTACAGCAGCCAGGATAGTCCATGTAGAGCAGCCTGACTCCCGTCTGTAGGATAGTCCATGATTAGCATCCTGTCTCCAGTGTGTGGGCTTGTCCGTGCATTTCAGCCTGTCTCTAGTCTGTAGGATGGTTCATCTGGATCAGTATGGCTCTTGTCCATGTACAGCAGTCCGTCTCAACTTTATCTAATTGTCCGTTTAGGGTAGCTTGTCTCCAGTCTGTAGCAGATTCATGTAGGGCAGCCTGGCACCAGTTTGTCGGATTGTTCGTGTAGAGCAGTCTGTCTCCAGCCTTTAGAATGGTCCATGTAGAGCAGCCTATCTCCAGTCTGTAGGATACTCCATATAGAGCACCCTGCCTCTAGTCCCTAGAATACTCCGCATAGAACCTACTGTTTCCAGTCTGTACGGGGTGGCCCGCGCAGAGCACCGCGTCTCTTGTCTATGGTGTATTACTGTATAGATAGCTTTCTTTTTCTGGGATTCTGTCTCTAGTCGATATATATAGTTGTAGAACACCCAGTCGACAGTTTATATAGATTAGTCCATCTATAGCACCATGTCTCAAGTCTTATTGTCTAAAATATTTGTTCTATGACGTTTACCAGCAGCAAATACCACAAAAAGCATCGAAAAATGCTTTGGCTCTTCTCCCAAAAATATAGCAGATTCGATTCGCTAGTTATTTAGCTAATTTCGAATCTTGAACAGTTCCGAATCACGGTGGCCTTATCGTCATGAACAACACAACAGCGGTATGATTTAAAACAAACCTTTTGTTTTGAAGTCCATCGTTATCTCTATCTCTGTCAAATTTTGAAAATTTATCAGCATGTTGAAAATACTCCGTTCTTCGCGATGACGTGTATGAGAACATAATTTTGCTCAATTATCTGTCTGCTGTATGTTTTTCGTAATATTTCCATCGGTATTCCGTTAGACCTCTCCATACCGGGAGAGGAGCGATGAGCCAGCTGATCTACAAAATGCATTAATCTGAAATAGTGTGACCAAGACGCATGAAGACGATAAATTATTCGCGACACTGGATGCTCTTTTAGGCCTATATAAAAATGATACTGCTGATTAATAATAGATTAGTAAGACAGAAATATAATCATAATTTGCACCACAAATTATTTGGAAACCGCACTGAAAGAAAAGTGATTAGGAACTAGTAAAATGCTGTAGCATCGCATGTCTATCGAAAATATGAAAAGGTCCGAAAAATAACAAAAAGGTATGATAATATCATAATAAACAATGTCTGTATTTACTTGAGGACCGCATGTCACGGAAGATAGGCAATTGTTCTTAATGCGCCGGAGTGTACAATGTACACCTCCCAAGAATAATCAGAAATTGATTGATGGGAGTAACAAGAAAGCCAAAACAAATACGCTATCCCCCTAAAATACAGCTCCTGCCTCCACCCGACCCCCTGGGGTAGGGCGCTCCCTGGTCAGCGGTGTACCGATGCGCAAACAAAGGATTGTTAAACATACCCTGAAAACAGTGTGATCGGTATTTTGAATAAACCCCCACCCTAAGGATTGTTAAACATACCCTGAAAACAGTGTGATCGGTATTTTGAATAAACCCCCACCCTTTCACTGTCTTATTAAAATATGACCCTTTCAATCGCATCCAGTCAAAAAGTACCCCTTTCCAGTGTAGTCAATTAATACACTGGGAAGCACGGTGGCTCAGAGGTATAGCGTCAGACTCTCAGTCTGTAGCCAGAGGCTCAGGGTTCTAACCAAACAATTGCTGTGGTTTGTCCTTAAGCAAGACAGCTTAAGCTTTGAAAATATTGATGGACGAACGGAAGAGAGTTGCCGGGTGCCCGTCTATTGATTCGGTCGGCAAGCTACTCTTAAATTCACCTTTAAGTCTTCGGCTCAGGAGAGCCAAAATGTTTCAAAATGTATGGAACTGGAATGATCTTATATAAACATTTGGCCATGCAACAAAAACTTGAAATAACTAAACGAGTAAATAGGCAAACACAATTATAAGAAAATATGATTTCTTTCTTTCTATATATACTGCAGCACCCTCTCGCGAGGATTATGTGCAGGTGCGCGCGTCTAGGAAAAGGTTGATAGAAGAAAGTTTAAATGAGTTTAGTAAGGCTAAAAAGTATGATAGTGTTAGTATGGAGAAGAAGTAAAAAGTTAAAAGCTTAAAAAAAAAAAAAAAAAAAAAAAAAAAAACATATTCTGGGTTTATCGCATTATGTGGTTAAGGCTGCAAATGGCAGACCTGAACGTTGTCAGGTCTTCTGAAAGGACATGATATGATATACCAAAGGAGCAGCAATTTCCCTAAAGGTGCCATTACGCTACCATAGGCCAAACTAAAAAAATACATAAATGAAAATAAAAAAAAAAAAAAAATAAAATAAAATAAAAATTATAAAAATAAAATGTTCCGACCAAAAAAACATCTCGACCGAGGATACCTCGGTCAAAAACAGCATTTTCCCTATCCTAAATGATGACAGCGCTGCGCACTGCCCTTCCTTTACCATCGTGTTTTTTTTTTTTTTTTTTTTTTTTTTACGCATTGGTACACCGCTGACCAGGGAGCGCCCCCGGACCACCCCTTAACTGAAGAAATATTTGAAGGACTTGAAGATTTTACTATGCTCTAGTCCGCGCCCTTGATAAACTCTGCTGCGATTGATAAACAATAATTTTAATTTGTTTTGGATATTTTCTGTCTTGCGAATCCCGGTTTTTATCATGCATGTACCAGGATAAAAAGACACGGGAACAAAATGAAGACACCGTCTTGATAAATCAACTTCCGGTTTACGTCAACGAACTGCGATCGATTTTTCTCCAATATTTTCATTGATTACTGCAAAACAGAGCGACAGTTCTACAAAAGTGTCTGCAAGATCACCACTTTATATGTTACGTTAACCACATGACTAGATTTTCGAAGGACCTGAGCTGACATGTAGCTGTAAAGCGTAGCAGAATTTCCCCAATGATTTGTATGCATAAGCTTCTCAATTTTTCTCTCATTGCTGTGTACGGGGTGCGTTCCTTTACCGGAATGGACTGGAATGGACTACCGGAATGGATATTATGCTGTAGTTTGGGGTGCTTTAAGTGTATTTTATCTGCATAAAATGTACTTCTGGAGTCATATAAATAGTTTGCATAAAATAAATTTCATCTTAGTATAGCAAAATTGACTTCCCGGGGTGGTTAGGGTAGCCCAGTGGTGGGGTCTGGCATGGCACAACTGCTCAGAGGTTTCTATGATTAAATTATATAGAAATCAACAGTGGATGTTTTACAGAAAAAAACAGGGGTGAATAGTTCTAAGTAGAAATGAGTAAAATGTGCTGGCACCATGACAGTGACCTATAAGCATATGTGAGTCCCTGATCTATAGGCCAACCCATCGCACTGAACACAATTTAACTGTACTTAAACTACATGATTCTCGAACTAATCACTGTCTGTGAACATTCTAGGCAAATCTGCACTAAAAAACAAATTAAAAATACTCAAGGGCACATATAAATGTCCATTCCGGTAGTCCATTCCGGTAATCAGGTCCATTCCGGCAAAGGAATGCATGGCTGTGTGCGATTTGTTGTGTTTCTCTTTGTCATTTACATAAATGACCTTCCAGATGTCATAGAGTGCTGCATACCACTTTTTGCTGATGATTCAAAGATCTATTGGAGAGTATCTAGAATAGAACACGTTGAAATTCTGCAATCATGCTTAAACAAGGCTGTAACATGGGCTGATATCTGGGAAATGTTTTTTAACGGTTTGAAATGCCATCATCTTCATGTAGGGAAAAATTCTATGGGACAAATTTACACAATGCAGTCACCAGATGGAGAAGTCAGGTTAGAAACGGTTGAATCAGAGAAAGACTTAGGTGTAATCATTGACAGTGCTTTATCATTTGGAGAACACATTGGTAGTAAGATCTCAATTGCCAATAGAAACCTGGGACTAATTTTTAAAACATTCACATTTATGGATAAAGATATGTTTCTAAATCTTTTCAAATCATTGGTGAGACCACACCTGGAGTATGCCTCCAGTGTGTGGTCACCACAACACAAAAAGGATATGATTGCAATTGAAAATGTTCAACGAAGAGCAACTCGAATGTTACCATGCTTGAGAGGTAAAACATATCCAGAACGATTGAAAATTCTAGGCTTGCCGTCATTAGAATACAGAAGGGAAAGGGCTGATATGGTTCATGTTGATAAAATCATGAATGACATTGATATGGTAAACAAGGAGAAACTGTTCACAATGTCGCAGTATACAGGAACACGAGGTCACTCTTTCAAAATCTACAAGAAAAGGTTTAGACTGAATATCCGAGGAAATTACTTTAGCAACAGAGTTGTAGAGCAGTGGAATGAGCTCCCAGAACATACTGTTATGGCACCCACTCTCAATAGTTTTAAGAGTAGACTTAATAAGTGTTGTCATGGGCATTCCCATAAGTTCAACCCCTGGTGCTATATTCCCGGCGAAAGGACAAGACATTGGCAAAGGCATCCAAACACATCAACAGAGGTTGCAGAGCCTAATTAGATGTTAACGTCGTAAGAATCATAAATTACAGACAACATGGATTGGGTCAAAATGTTTCGGAAATCTCTTCTTAAGCTACTAAGACATTGGGCTTTCTTCAGCACAATTTGGCTCTGGCAACTAGGCATATGAAGGAAGCTGCATACCAAACGTTGGTTTGCCCCCATCTCGAGTATACAGCTCCTATTTGGCTTCCCTATAATGACACTGAGACAGAAGATGTGGAGAAAGCACTGAGCACAGCAGCCAGGTGGGCCTGCAGGGGATGGAGACACGCTAGTAGCGTCGACAACATGCTTGACGAATTTGAGTGGCCATCCCTGGAGGACAGCAGGCTGAAGTCTTCCTTAACTTTCTTTTACAAGATTCACTCTGGTACAGTGTCTCTTGACGAAGATAAATATCTGACACTGGCACCCAGATTAAGATATGCCAGGGCATCTCATGATTCACGGTACACAAGATACATGGCCTAGAACATGCTCTGAAGAATTCTTCCCAAGGACTATTCCATTTCCATTGTGGAGTAGTCTTCCTTCTTCAATCTAAAAGACTTAAACCATGGAAGAATTTAAGAGGCTCATATTTAAGTGACGGGTCCAGAGGTATTTAGTATGCCTCTGTTCAGTATCTTGTAAATAGGTTTAATGGCCCATCATTTTTTTCCCCATTTTGCTAAATTCAAAATTTAGCCACCCACCACTAACCTGAAATTGATAACTTCAGTACGGTCAGTATCTGAAGAAAGAAAGTTTACCGGGTCTCTACCTTTTCAGACATTTCTTATGAGTAGGGTTATGTCAAAATGCATTCCTGCTGTACTTTATTTGGTGTAAAGGCGTTGACTGAACAAGTTTGAGGGGATATGGGGGTGCCAGCCCCCATTATTTAAAAGGATGATAAACATATAAATAATAGAAACCGGTAAAGTGAAGTTGAGCCAGTTAATCATAATGTATTGACACCAGTCTTAAGTATAGCAGACAAGTATTTGGGCATAAACCTACACATGAGAATTAGTCTGCAAATCCTTACCTCAGGCTGGTTGTGTCCTGGAACAAGACTGGCACATGGTAAAGTTTAGGAGGTGGGGTATGAAAGCCCATGCTAAGCCCAGAGCTGCCGAGCCAGGTTTTGACATTTAATCGCCATTCTAATGTGAAGTACCAAAAACGAATGGGTTCATATTTGAAAACAGATGAAATCAAATATTTCTCCTTATCATGTTTATGATTTAATACTTTAAAAACAAACTTTGGTGGCATTTTTCTCTCTGATTGCTAGATAAGGTGAGCTTTTCTATCAAATTCAATATGTTTGGCAAATCAGCATATGTGAACAGGTTCCAATGATTTAAAATCATTTCATATGCTATAAAATATTGTTCAGTATATTATTTTTCATGACAAAATCAAACTTTTAGCAATAATTAATCAAAAACCTGGCTCAGCATATGAGCTGGGCAGCTCTGGCTCGACTAGGGCTTTCATACCTGACCAATCTAGGACTCTAGTCCTAAGGTAATGGTCAGCAATTGATCAACTTAAAACACATTAAAAATGCACTTTTACAACTAAAGTGTTGGTCATGTTGGTAGTAGTACCTGTTAATCATAATGTCCATCCTTACAAATATGAACAAATGAAGAGTGATTGAATGTTGTGGAGGTGGTGCTAATGTTTAATGTCCTGAACAACTGTATGGAGACACAAGGCCTCTGTTTTGTGTCTCATCCGAATAACTGGAGAAATCTGGTCTTGAATTCATAATCCCAAGTTTATTAGAGAAGTGGCTTAAAGACTATGGGGGGTTGGACAGGGGGGCGGGGGTACGGGGAGAAAGGGGGCAGGAAGCGGGGGAGGGGAGGGAAGTGGGGAGAGAAGGGGAGGGAAGCGGGGAGAGAGGGGGAGGGAAGCGGGGAGAGAGGGGGAGGGAAGAGGGGAGAGAGAGGGGGAGGGAAGCAAGGACAGAGGGGAAGGGAAGCGGGGATAGAGGGGGAGGGAAGCGGGGAGAGAGGGGGAGGGAAGCGGGGATTGGATACCCCCCTGTCCACCCCCACCACTATGTCACAGAGGCTTCAGAACATTTAACAGCTCATCAGGGATGTCCATTATGACCTTTCAATAAATATGAGTTAAATATTAACATACGTGTATTCACCTAGCCTGAGATCAGGGCCCTGTTGTACTCATTTTCACAGTTGTTCATCTATCATTCTGTCCGTCCTGCTGGCTAGACTACCTATTTAACACAATGAGAGGTAAGGTTATTATATTTCATTGTAACCTTTATTCACAGGAATGATGAGATAGTTGCCAGCCATCACCAGTGACGATGAGTGCCGGTCCACTGGTTGTTGAGATCATCTGTACCTGTTTCCTAGCAGCGTATCTCCTCCATCGCTATGGTAACCTGAGAAAGCAGCATGTGTTGGTGACATTGTTCACATTCATAGCCTGGTACTTCTCCTTCATGATCATCTTCATCCTGCCACTAGATGTCTCCATTGTAAGTTGGATATTTGAACCAATTTTTGTGAAATAAAATATGAAATAAAATATAAAAGCTGTTTTTCAGAGTTTTTGTTCACGTTCAACATAACCAGGCTATGCAGTTGCATACATGATAGATGTCTGTTGGTTAAAATTTTCAGAATTAAGAGAATGATTGTACTATCTATTCAATTAAAACAAACATGCTGATTTATGTTAGCATCCTGGACACAATTATATAAATTCTTTGTTCCCCATTTTCATAGATTATGCATTTATGCTCTGTTGCTAGACATCATTCCCTGTCAGACATTGGTGATTTAAGGAGAGAATTTGTCATCTAAAAGATATTCATTTATTAATGGTAAACGACTTAGGATTAAATAGCCTGGTTATGTTATATCCTCTCTGTAACAGTTTTGGAGTCAAAGACGGCTTGGGACATTTGAAATTGAAAACATGCTACTGTACATGTAATTACATTATTACAATTATATCATACATTTTACAGACATTCTACAAGCAATGTCTTGTCAACAAACATGGCCCAGCTCCAGCCACCATTGTAACCACACCCTCCCACCCCAACACCACCAATGCTTCCATGACAACCACCCATGGCAATGTGACCTCCCATCTCACACGGCGCTCTGTGGGGCAGGACAGGTGTGAGGAGCCTGTGAGCTATGTACCAGACCATGTTCTACCTGCACTGTGGAAAATTGTCTACTGGACCTCACAGTTCCTCACTTGGTAAGAACTAAGATACATATACATATAATTAGCTGTTCAATTTTTTATGCCACCAATTTCGAAGAAGTCGAAGGGGCATATTGGTTTGGGTCTGTCTGTAGGGTGAGTCCACTGCGTGAGTTACGCCTAGCACTCGGTCAGTAACCGTTAGAGCTAGGATCTTGAAATTTGGAATGTGGTTTGTATAGGACCCTTATTTTTTCTATTAGGTAAATTCAAGGGGCTAGGGGCCCATTCTGTGAGAGTTATTTCCCTTTTTAATTCTTGATAAAGTGTAAAGATAGTGGGTACCTTGTGTGCGCAACTCCTCTTACAGTTTAATACTAATTCTTTTGAAACTTTACAGATGTTGTGACCATGCTTTGAAGATATGCATGGTTTGGATATAATCATCGGATTATGTTTATGCCCCCAACTTCGAAGAAGTTGAGGGGGCATATTGGTTTGGGTCTGTTCGTGCGTGGTGTGGTGTGCAGTGAGTCTGTCTGTGATGCGTAATGCTTAGCACACGGTCAGGAACCGTTAGAGCTAGGATCTTGAAATTTGGTATGTAGTTTGTATATGAAAATTAAGAGGACCCATATTTTTTTCTTTCAGGTAAATTCAAGGGGCTAGGGGCCCATTCTGTGAGAGTTATTTCCCTTTTTAATTCTTGATAATTTGAATAGATAGTGGGTACCTTGTGTGCGCAACTCCTCCTACAGTTTTATTCCGATTCTCTTGAAACTTTACAGATGTTGTGACCATGCTTTGAAGATATGCATGTGGTTTGGATATAATCCTCAGATTAATTTTTGTCACTTTTTTCGCAATTTGAACTTAGCCATTTTTCGGGCATTTTGACAATGAAAGTGAATGGGCAGTGGGTACCTTGTGTGCGCAACTCCTCCTACAGTTTCATGCCAATTCATTTAAAACTTTACATGTGTTATGGGCATGGTCTGAAGATATGCATGTGGTTTGGATATAATTCTTGGATTATTTTTTTGACAATTTGAACTTAATCATTTTTTTGGCATTTTAGTGAATGGATAGAGGGTACCTTGTGTGTGCAACTCCTCCTACAATTTAATACCGATACTTTTGAAACTTTGCAGACATTGTGACCATGCTTTGAAGATATGCGTGTGGTTGGGATATACTCCTCAGATTAATTTCATAAACATATATTCTAGTCTTGGCATAAAATTGAATAAAATTATTTATTTTAAATTTTTTGTGAGAGTACCTTTTGTCTGACTTAAAAGTTACAACAATTATTTATGTTTATGTATTGAAAAAGTAAACAGGCATTCAATAAATTTTGTGGTCACTTTTTCTGTGTTCAAGCAGAACACTTGTCAATTAATGGTGAAAGAGATGTGCAATAAGTACTGGTAACCTGCCTACCAGGTACAGTATGGTTAGCATAACTGACCATTCTAACATGACCTTAGCTCTTCACCATGTATGTTAAGAAATCAAATAAACAAATGAATTTATTTATTTATTCTTGAAGTTCATTTGATCAATTTCTTTAATTCATGAGTAGCTACCCATGCATTCTTTAAACTTTATACATTTGTAATAGTTTTTATTTGCAAGTAATTTGAATTTGCGAGCTATCAAATTTATGAATATTGACAAAAGTAGTTCTCGAGAACATTTCCAAACTTACAGTATTCTGTTCCAGGCTTCTCCTGCCTATGATGCAGTCCTACTCCAGAGCTGGTGACTTCACTGTTCTAGGAAAGATAAAATCGTCACTCATCGAGAATGCACTGTATTATGGAACATATCTACTGATTTTTGGAGTCTGTTTAATATATGTGGCTGCCAGGCCTGACCTACATATTGATGCGTAAGTTAATCTAATACATTTGTAACTCCATAGACTGTGCCAGTTAGAAAAAAAATAGTGACAAGGTCTAAATCAGTGTTGTTAATGTTTCAGAATTAGTAAAGCTACAAGTGATGTATGCCTAGTCTTGTATAACATGCTTTGTAACAACCATTTTGAATTTACACTGCAAGAAAAAATAGATGGAAACCAAAAATTGTCACAAGAATTAAAAACAAAAATGGTTCTCAGTAAATAAAAGAGGACACACAAAATTTATCTTGAGAAGAGTGTTTTACATTGACAAATTGTAAACAAGGGAGGTCTCTATTTTCCAGGAAAAATATTTCATATAATGTAACAGAGATTTTAAGATCAATCACTTCAAAAAATCCTCAGTTGCTTAAGAATCAATTTTAGCTTTATGGATTACTCCCCCCCCCCCCCCACTGATCCCCCCACTGTCATACATGTAATCTATACAGCCAAATTATTTTCAGGCATAACATCTTTATCTGCGAACTATATTTTAAAAAATTCAGATAGCAATTTAATGTATATGTGTTGTTGATATATTATATCATTTAATTGCAGTGAGAAACTGAAGGTCATAGGGGTAACTGCCAGCAATACCTGGGGGCTGTTCCTACTGGTACTGTTGCTAGGTTATGGCTTGGTGGAGATACCCCGCCTGGTGTGGAACAATGCCAAACATGAGTACATGTTAAATAGGACATACTTCAAAATAGCCAAACAGAGCACGGAGAAAACAGAGGCTGAGGAAAACTTGGAGGATGTTTTAGAGGTACTAACTATTTTGACATACTGGTAACAAGACATAATAGCATCATAAGGTTCCTGAATTGGAACGATGACATGCCCAGCATATAATCTCTTGACATCATGGTCATGAGAGAGAAGTGAAAATCTATGAAATGTCTCCTGAAGTCCAAACTTCTCGTAAATTTTCTTTGGCAGAGAAAACTTATCTCCCTTAAGTTTATGACTAGCTTAACCCTGATCTTAAATTAGCAGTCACTTTATGAAATGTTTTCTTTTCCCTGTTTTAGGAAGTTCGTCAGGCATCAGAGAAGATAAGATACAACCACTCTTTGAGAAAGCATGTTGATATTATATTGCTGAGGGTAAGTAATGTATCCAATTATAGATACAAGATTTGAGCTGCCTCGTGGAAAAACCAACTATATGGTTTTCGAACAGGTGCAACACAAACCGGCCTGTACAGGCACAGAAAAGAGCTAGATGCTTGAAATTTTGGATTTAAGTAGAAGAGGAATTGTACTATCCAAGTAGCGAAAACAAAGGCGCTGATCAGCTTCGCGGTTACCGCGAAGCTGGTCAGCGTCTTTGTTTTCGCATATGCAGATTGTTGGTTTTCCCATGAGGCGGCTCATTTTTTGTTAGAGTATTTTTCATGCCTATCCCAACTATGCAATTGCATGAATTTTATCTTTAACATCTTATAATGAATAGGACAAATAAATTAATAAATAGGTTATATTTGATTTAGCTTAGAAATTGCATTTGTGCTACATGCATGTGCTCGTTATTTAATTTTAATTTTTAAGGGAAAGTCCTGGATTAAAAGCTGAGATTCATTTGTGTATCTTATTTGAAACAAAAAAAAATAAAGAAAGACAAAAAAAATCCATTCAACGTTGCTGGTTAGGAGACAGAGCTAAATATTACTCTAAAGCTCAGTGTCAAGAAATGTTGAGAAAGTATTGCACAAGTCTGAATTTTAAGAAATAATGTTTAATAAACTATTATACCATTCTGTATATTTTAGTGTCCAGAATCGTTGAGAAACAGCGCCAGTCGTAATGAAGACTATGAAGATTACAATAAGAGTATCGACACGCCATCAGAGAAATCTCTAGTCAAGCTACACCGTAACGTGATCCACTACATGCAGACCAACACACGTCACCAGACACAGTGGAATAATATGATGAAGAAGGCGTTCAGTCTTCAAGATGTGATTCAGAATCAGACTAGTCTGGATAAACGATATAAACATAGCTTCTCTGAGGGTAGACCTAACTTTATAAGGAATATTTATACACCAACTGTTGGTAAGAATTATAAGTCTGTTTTATCTGCTTAACCAAAATTATTGGCTCCTCATGCACAGGCAGATGTAGAGAGGTGCAGGACATTCCGTCTAAAACCATTTCATCTAAATGCATTTTTGTCTAAAGGATGTTTTGTCTAAAAGCCTATGTCCTTTAGGCAAAACATTTTTTAGACAAAATGGTTTTAGACAAAATGTCATGGGTCTATTTAGAGCATAGTAGACAGAGCAAGAAATCCGTAGTTTGAAACCCTATTCTGCTGTGTTGTCCCACAGAAAGACACATACTACTTTCCATATTACTGATGAAAAACCCAGGAAGTGATGTCCCAACATGTATGAGTCGATAATGTCGATGAAAAACAAGCCTCTCTGCTGAATTTGTGGAAGAAAAAGAAATCGAGATTGGTTTGTGGATAGAATAGGCCATTATGTCCCTTGTGTCATTGTTTGGCATCACTCAGCCTTGTCTTATCCACAAACTTGTTATATATTCCCCATGGACTTCACATGAGCCAAGTCATGAGAAAACCTACAATCTACATATGCTAAAACTAAGGCGCAGATCAGCTTCACAGTAACTGTGAAGCTGATCAGCGCCTTTGTTTTCGCTACACAGATAGCACAATTTCTCTGCTTACTGAATCCAAAATTTCAAGCTTCTAGCCATCTTCTGTGATGGTTCAGACCAGTTTGTGTCGGACCTGTTCAAAACCACATTGTTGGTTTTCTCGTGTCGTGGCTCATATTTTTATTTTCTTCACAGAATGGCATTGGAAGTGTATGATAGAGCCGTGGGTGCTGCGTGGTGTAGCCGTAGTCCTGACAATCCTGTCTTTCATGGTTGTGTGGTCCGAGTGTCTGTTCTTTATCAAAGAACCTGTCCTCTCTATATTCGCTGTGTTCATTAACTTGGCCAAGGATAACTATGACTATGCATATATTGAGGTGAGAAAAAGTTTTAACTCATTTAAGCATGTCGTCCTTTTTATGGGACAAAGGCAAACAGCATAGCCCCAGATGTGACGCCGCAGAATGCGGCGTCCCATCTTGGGCTATTCTGTTTGCTAACAGAAATTTCATCGAAAATTTCAATAAAATTTTAAAATCACACCTGAAGCCCCTAAAAATGAAAGTGGACTCACCCAATTGATAATGATGGGAGAATCCATTCGTCAAGTAAGGGTTAAAATCATAATGAACAACAATGTAAGAAAAACATTCTTCTGGTGTTCTGACTGGGTCTCACACAAACAAATGAGCCGCCTCTTGGGAAAACCAACAATGTGGTTTCCAAACAGGTCTGACACAAACCGGGCTGTACAGCTACAGAAGCAGGCTAGAAGCTTGAAATTTTGAAGTTAAGTAGAGGAGAAATTGTACTATCAGAGTAGTGAAAACATAGGCGCTGATCAGCTTCGTGGTTACCGTGAAGCTGATCTGCGCCTTTGTTTTTGCCTATGCAGATTGTTGGTTTTCCCATGGGGTGGCTCAAATCTGTACAGTCACAAAAGATGAATAGAAGCTTGAAATTTCTGAGTTTACAAAAAAGGGGATTGTACATGTATTATCTGTGTAGCGAAAACAAAGGCACTGATCATCTGTGCAGTTACTGTACAGCTGATATGCGGCTTTGTGTTTGCAACGGCAAAATATCTAATTTTCTTGTGATGCAACATTTACAATACTGCAAACAAAGAGTGAGCTTATTAGAAATGTATAATTTTGCTTATAGCAATATTTGCTGAAATTACCCAAGCTTTAGAAGGGAAATCTTTACATATGAGTTGTGTTTTGAAGAGAATATAATTAGAAATTATATAGGGGATACCCTGTTTAGAAGACAGAGGATGACATGATGAAAATACAATGCACTGTTAATTTGTGATTTTCTCATACACACTTCTTTATTTTGAAATACTTATCTAAGGATGTAGCTTCTTCACACCCACTAAACGGTCAATTTGTACACCGTCGGAGTGAATCGTATATATAATTTGACCATTTCCGGAGTGAAAGTTGACCTGGTAAACAAACCATAAAAAAGGAGAGAGAGTTAAACTAACGTAAGTTTATTTTGTTATTTTACTTTTGTTTAAAAATCCGAGAATGTCATATGATGGGTATTTGAATAAAGATCATACACGCACAAAAGCACATCCAAAAGCTTGTGAGTTTTGCCAAAATCATTTTCGGCGTGGAAAATACCTACGTGAAAAATGTAGCATCGAGATGAAATGCAACCTGGCATTCCAATCTAAACAGTCTGGCTAGGTTTTTATATGCCAGGGATGCCAATAATATTGGGAAATAATTATTAATCATGCAGTTTTGGAAATCATGCGTTTGTGTAATCTGCGGAGGGGCTGTATTTCCAAAGCGTACTAATTGACCAGCGGAGCCCAATTTAACTAATAGAAAAATGTGTTTGAAATGTTTAAGCGTTTTTTCATGAAACATATCAAACTCCAGAACTGAAATACAGTTGAATTTTCTTGATTATTAAATATATGTTACAATTCAAATAAAAAAAGAAAAGAAAATAACACGAACGTTTAAGAGAAACGTTCATATGTACTTCCCTTTGAGACTCTGCATGTTTATATCTGGAGGTGTCATATTTTATCAGGCAAGAAATTTGGTGAGAAAAAAACGAGGGAAAAGATGCTTACCTTGCAGGAATTTATCTTTTACTTATTTGTGTACCATTTGACAGCTTGGTGTAAAAATTGACATATGGAAAAATATTATAGCTGATATGTACCTCCCAGGTTCGGATTTGCAAGTGCAGCTGGTACCACACTATTGGTGGGGGGGGGGGGGGGGGGGGGGCAAGAGCCCAATAAATACAATTGCGATAAGGAATATGAGCTGTCTCGTTAGAAAACCTTTTTTCAGCGTAGCTGATCAGCATATATTTTTCGATACAAGAAAGTCCAATTACTTCACTTTCTATAGTGTCAGACATCTAGCCCAATTAGTTTTCTTTCTGTATTAAAAGTACTCAATATATAGCCATCTTCTGTGAGTGTACAACCTGATCTGGTCAAAATGCCCAAACCGCATTTTTGCTCATTTGATGAGTAACTCTCGGCACCTTGAGATATTTTTAATTAGACGTCAGAACTCTGCAAACTGTGAGTGAACGAGATACTGAGTAACCAGAGTGTAGGTTAGCCTGCGGCTTCTTTCAAATTTCCAGTACACTGATTTCAATGGCAATCCACAGGAAAACAGAGAAATAACATAAATAATTACAAATTTTGGTCTTTGCTTTTACTATATTGGAATGGGGTTTTTTCGCTTGGCATGCAATGTCTGAATTATACTTAATCATTTGCTCACAGTATGAAATAATTGGTTGTCGTGTCGGCCAATATGTGAAAATAGGGTTTTATGATAAAATAGACCCCCACAAATGCAAAGAATGCTATTTCTATGGTTCTTCTTTGCGCTACTACAACGTCTACTGGTCGAACGTATAACAATTGTACTGTACTTGATTTTAAAAGAAGATATTATGTGATTTTAACTTTAGAGATATTGTATGTGATTTTAACTTTAGAGATATTGTATGGCCGGACAGACTCAGCCAATCTGGGTCATCATTGAGTCAGACGGAGGGTCAGATTTTGATAGATATCATGAATGACCATGGTTTGGTACAGTTAGTCAATTTCCCCACCAGAGAAAGAAATTCTTAGGACTTAATTTTGACCTCTCTTCCTGGTCAGTTTGCAGACATTCATTCCCCGGATAAGCTCAGTGATCATGACATTGTTTCTGGCACATTGAAAATTGCTATCCCCCCTATAAAAAAACCTAGGAGAAAAGTGTATCGTTATCAGAAAGGTGATTATGAATCTATGAGAGCAGAAACACTTAAATTTGCAAAGGAAAGATACTTCAACGGTTACTCAGATACTCGGTCGGTCCAGGAAAATTTCAATCTCATTACATCGTTTATTCAGGAATCAGCAGATAAACATATCCCCTCAAAAACTAGTCGCTCAGTTTCCTCTGTCCCTTGGATAACACCTGAAATAAGAAGGAAGATTCGCAGAAAAAATGCAACTCACGCAAAAGCTAAAAAGACTGGTAGTGCAAAATTTATATCTAAATTTGAATCTTTACGGAAAGAGATCAAAGCTGATATCAGGAAGCAGCATGATCTTTACGTGAACAACTTGGTAGGAGATGTAAAGGCTAATCCTAGAGATTTTTACAGGTACATAAACAGTCAGAAAAAAGATACTCAAGGTATTCCCCCGTTGAAAAAGAGAAATGGAAATGGAATTGCACAATCCGAATTTGAGAAGGCGGAAGAATTTAATGGTCAGTTCTCGGATGTTTTCACTAAAAGTGAATACAAACAGGTCCCTCTTATGGATAGATCTGCCCCATTCATGCATGATATTGTGGTCACAAAGGAAGGGGTGACCAAACTTTTCAAAGGTCTAAACCCGTCTAAAGCCTTAGGGCCTGATGAGCTTCATCCCAGAGTCCTAAAGGAACTGGCTATGGAATTAGGGCCGGTATTCGCCATCTCTTCCAGCAGTCAATTGATACATTTATCACTGTAGTCAACTGAGTTTCACAGCTATGCCATTTCCTAAATGCGTGTCGCCTGTCCGACAAGAGTTCATGTTCATCAAGATGGGCCATAATATTTGAGCATACAATGTGTTCAAGAAGCTTACAAGGAATGTATGTCAAAGAAACAGGGTGGTAATTGCGGGCAAGTGACCTGTCGCCCTTCTTAAACAAGGGGCAAATATTAGCAAGAGACCATTCTGTAGGAATTTCACCTGTATCAAAATGACTGGGCCAAAATCTTAGACCAAAAAGGCCAGGTCGACACTTTTATACTCGATTTTGAAAAGGCTTTCGATACTCCTCCCCATGAAGAACTCCTTAAAAGCAAATTGTTTAGCTATGGAATAGGTGGAACAACACTGAATTGGATAAATGCTTTCCTTTGTTTCAGACAACAAAGGGTAGTGGTTAATGGTATTAAATCGGATTGGGCTCCAGTTGTGTCGGGTGTCCCTCAGGGCACCGTTCTCGGCCCCTTGCTGTTTTCCTTGTATATAAATGACATCTCAGCAGACATTGAGTCTGAAATAAGACTCTTTGCTGATGATTGTGTTTGCTATCGTGAAATCAAGAATGAAGAGGATACATTGAAACTTCAGAGAGACATTGATCGTTCAGGCAGTTGGGCTAGGAAATGGGGAATGAGATTTCAACCCGTCAAATGCAACATGATGCAGCTGACAAATAAACGGTCTAGTAAGATACAGGCTAACTACACCCTTGAGGGCACTGTACTGGAAAACGTTGAAAGCATAAAATACCTGGGTGTAACTATCACAAATGATTTGAAATGGAATACTCATATTTCCAATGTTTGTACAAAGGCTAACAGAACTCTCGGATTCTTGAGGAGAAATTTGTATTCTTGTCCCCCAGATGTGAAAGACGCAGCTTATAAAGGACTGGTGCGGCCGGTCTTTGAATATGGAAGCTCAGTTTGGGACCCTCACACTCATGGCCTTCAGGAAGAACTGGAAAAGGTCCAAAATCGTGCGGCAAGGTTTGTGACGGGAAATTATGTTTTTGAAACTGGGAGCATGACTGGCATTTTAGGTCAACTGAAATGGGAATCTCTTAAGAAAAGGAGGAAGGATAGTAGACTTATATCGCTATACAAAGGTCTAAAGGGTAAGGCCAGAATACCCACAGATGACCTTATCCCAAAGAATAGGCGTTGTAGAAATCAACACTCTTTGGCTTTTCAGATACCTTCAGCTAGCAAAGAAACGTACAAAAGTAGTTTCTCTTTCCACAGACTATCATGGACTGGAATGACCTCCCTGATTCACTTATCTGATGATATTCACTTATATCTGATGACTGTGTGTCCAAGTTCGCTTCATTCGTGCGTTCAAGGGACTAATTTCTCCCCCATCTGAACCCCCTGGTGAAATAATGCCATTTGGCGTGTCACCAGTAAACTATTCAGATTCAGATTCAGATGCAAATAGATGCATCTGGGAATATATTTTATTCGATTCAAAATTCTAAAAATCTAAAAATTCTTTAAGTTGCGCCAAACCTATACCGATTGTTTCATCTCTATATAGCAGAAATAATCTTGAAAGGTACGAACTGAATATAGAACATCTAATCGTGAAAACACTTAAATAAAAATTGTTAATTTCGAAGTACTACATACTAAATGCTGAAGTCGTAGTTTGTTCTCGTTACTATAGTGTAACACAGTCAGTTAGGAGAAGTCAAAGGTGGGCAATAAAATCAAAACCCCACTTTAAGGCAGTGTTAATGAGAAAGAATGTCGAAGAGTGAGACACGTCAGTTATTGTGGCTGGATTTATATGAGCCAAATTGGACGCTCCACTGTCAAATAGCACACCTATAAAATCTAAGCGTAAAGTTAAAGAATTCTAATTTGTCGCGCTTGATACCCATATTTATCATGCATACACATCTATACTACATTGTAAATATACTGACAACCACTAAATACTAGATACCTGGTTGTACTGACCACCATTCAGTCACTTCCATGAGTTTGCAACAGAAAAAAGCAAGAAAATCTTATGATATCTAGACGTATGAAACTGATAGTATGTAAGAATAATAGCTTATCATAAACATACACGAAATACAACGTAGCGAAAATACTGATGACCCGAATTTAAACTATGCCAAATAGCATTGCAAATGTCATAAGTTAAATTGTACACCACCAGTCAATTGGTACGCTCGCAAAAATTTAGACCCATTCTCAAAACTGAGGGCAACCCTTTCAAATTTAATGCCTTGAATTGAAAGAGTATTCATAAATCTTGGTATTTCGTTGCTAAGATGTTTTTGGGACTGTTAAAAAAGCTTTCCTCAGACAATTTTAGCTCGGTCTAGATTTTAAAATTAAAATATTGTATACGCCAAAAATGATAATTACATAATCTTATGACTTTTTTATGAAGTCTCGGTGTCTTAGAAGCCGCAAATTTATAGCCCATCATATGACATTTTCGGATTTTGTATAAAACTAAAACAGAAGAAATTATCTTACTTTGATTGCGATAGTCCTGATGTTTCCGTCCTATTTATACCGGTCAACTTGTACTCCGGAACTGGTCAAATTATTTCATAATTGTACGCCTTCGGTGTACAAATTGACCGTTTACCCGGCGTGTTCTTTCTTGAAAGTGAATTTTAAAGGGTCATGAAAATTGTTGAGTTTCGAATAATTAATGAAGTCATGTAAGTCTTGTTCATTACGATCCTGTGTCAGACAAATGTTATCAAGGAAACACAGTCAAAACAAAAGTGTTTTATTTTATCACAGGAATTGAGAAAATCCATCTAAAGCTTACCCATTTATTGTGTTCCTTTGATTCCAGATTGCCAGTATTCTTACTATAGCGTACCTGTGTACCTGTGCCTACTATAGTGTGTTCCAGATCAAAATTCTAGACTATTACTACATTGCTCCCCATCACCAGACCAATGAATACAGTCTTATATTTACTGGAATGTAAGTTGTACGAGCTATGTAAGAATAAAGCATGAATTTAGTGTTTCAAATCTTACAAAGTAAAATTTAAGAAACCCAGGAATGGACAGAATTAAATCAAAAACCCAAAGTTTTGTCAGCAGGTGGAAATGAAACAAACAAGACTTCAAAAGAAACATTCGAAAACACACAGAGAGCAATATGATTAGCTCTTTCCCAGTGAGGTGGTGTGGTAAATGCTAAAGGCTTGGCTAGAGGTATTTTGAGTACAACAACTACATAAATGTACTAATGTAGAAAATAGATAAGAAATACAAGTTTACTCAAGTATTTATAAGTTTATATAAGTTGTGTTTGATGATGAGAATTACATGTAAGTCCAGTCAGTTTGCATTCTTTTTAATTTGAAAATCAAAGTACCTAGGCTTATAATGAAGCAAAATACAATGTATTTTAATTTATTTCTGGCAAATCCTCAAAACATTGTGCCCAGACAATGATATTTCTATTTTTTCCACCTTTCCAGGATGTTGTGTCGTCTTACCCCACCCATGTGTCTAAACTTTCTGGGCCTGATACACCTTGATAGTCATGTGACCCACACAGAAAATCTCTTTGAAACTTCCTATACCCTGGTGAGTTTATACACAGTTTATATAGTTAGTTTTTCTAGTGTTTTTCTACAGTCAGCAACTGACACACCATTTCAGAATAATTTCTATTTAATACACCTGCTGTTTTAAATTTGAAAAGGTTACCACAATGTTTCTAATGCTTTAGACACATACTAATATTGCAGTAAACTAATTTCAAACTAAGAGGTGTATGATATCTCCATTAGCCAATGAAATAGCAAACAGTACTATTGATGACTCTGAGCAGACTTGTTTTAAAGCTCTTTTATGGTTATCCAAACCTGTCTGCCTATTAATTAAAGGCGCTCTACTGATAAGTCCCTGAAAGCCTAAAACCGATGGGTAAATTTATATAATAGGTAATTTAAGCAAACTTTTACACTGTATTATTGGGTATACATGTATATGTAAATTGTTTAAAAATGTATTTGGCAGCAGTTCCAAATGCAAACAGGTGGAGATAACTCTCGGTTTTTGTACCTACCCAAATATGTACAATTTCTTACACTACTAATGTTCATCGAGCAAAAATATCCTATGTATTTGACTGCAAGGTTTTGCTATAAACTCTACCCTTTGACATTAAGGAATGCTGTCAAATCCAATTTTGTACAATTTACTGTTTATACCCAATAATACAGTTTAAAATTTTGCTCAAGTTACGTGTTTTGAAAATTGTCCCCTCGATATTAGGCTTTTAGGAACTTTCCTTATCCTGTCAAGATCCTTTAAGAAAATAAGGGTTTAGAGAACTGAGGCTTCCTTTTAGCGTGCTAAATATCTCAACTGTGGAATGGCTTCAATAGCATTAGTGTACTGTTATAGTGTGTTTTCCAAAAACGCAGATGATCAGACTGTTGAACAAAATGTTAATTATTGTTGAACTTTTTCAGAACTTGTTTAAGGGCTATAAGCATCTTGAACTGCCGGTATATTTATCTACTTAATGCATGCATTATATCAAACTGAAAAAAAATGAAACATTGAAAAAACATTAACACAAAAAGGATTTGTTTCACTAACATAGTTTTCAGAAGGAATAGGTTTTGGTGTTGGATTCAACAAGACTGAGCCATCTCATCAGAAAACAACAATCTGCATAAGCGAAAACAAAGACGCAGATCAGCTTCGCGGTAACTGCGAAGCTGATCAGCGCCTTTGTTTTCACTACATGGATAGTACACTCTTCTTCTTAAATCTGAAATTTCAAGCTTCTAGCCTGCTTCTGTGCTTGTACAGCTCGGTTTGTGTGGGACCTGTTTGGAAACCACATTGTTGGTTTTCCCACGAGGTGGCTCAAGTAATTTTATTCTTGTTTCAGGATTCAGGAGGTGAAAGTAATTTTAACTGGTGTCAGACTTTTGTTACTGAGATATTGAGGTCTAGGTCTCTTTTCTTCAATGAATAGTATAAACTTAAAAAGGAAGTTCTTGATGTGTCATAAAAACAAAAACATGAAGGTGAAACTTCTTCTCATACCAAAATTCTTAATGACATTGATTCCTTCATTCAGCATATTTTGCAAGTCTCATTTACAACTACATGTACTTCTTCTATTAAATGGTTTTACCATCACTAGCAGTTCAAACATATATTCCCTTCCCGTGCTGAAGAAAATTCCTTCAGTGAATATTTGGAAAGACTAGCAAGAAACATCATGGAAATAAAGTAAGGTAAAGCCTTATAAAAAGAAAGAAAAACTGCATGTTAACATGTGACAAACAAACTAAAGTGTGTTTCCTAGTGTCTGATATGTTTTTTGCAGATAGTTTGAAACTGTAAAAGTAAAGTTGACATATTTTTGGTACAAACAAGCACTTAGTTGCAAACTTTGTAGCAAAAATTTGAAAATTAATTGGAAAATTCTGGCAAAAATGACTCGGTGAGACCAAACAAAGCTTTTTGAAAAATGTGCATTTTCATGATCATGGATTATCTCTCTTGACAATTCAAAATTAATTTCCATCTGCTGACTGATTTTCAAATGAGCCTGTGCATGAGAAAAACAACAATTTGCATATGCGAAAACAAAGACGCAGATCAGCTTCGCGGTAACCGCGAAGCTGATCAGCGCCTTTGTTTGCGCTACACGGATAGTACAATCTCTCTTCTTCTTAAATCCGAAATTTCAAGCTTCTAGCCTGTTTCTGTGACTGTACAGCCTGGTTTGTGTCGGACCTGGTCTGAAACCCAAATTGTTGGTTTTCTCATGCACAGGCTCAAATTTTTGCATGTCCTATAAGATCCCTACAAGAAAATGAGACTCCTACCTTCCTACAGACCTACAGACAAAAAGGTTCAGCAAAATTCATTATCAGAGGGAAGGTTTTCTGCTGTAGAAGAAACAATGATTTATATTCTATCTTTCCAGATTATGGGTCATATGGATGTCATTCCAATCATCTCAGATGGTTTCAACATTTATTTCCCAATAATGATAGTTCTGCTATGTATCGGGACCTACTTCAGCTTAGGGAGCCGTATATTACACTTCCTAGGGATCAATCAGTTTATCGGAGAGGATGATCTCACTCAAGAGTTGATAGATGAAGGGAGAGAACTAGTGAATAGAGGTAAGGAAATTACAAGGTAAAACTGAATTTATTCAAGCTGTGGCACTGACAGTATGCAAGAAATATTCTTGCACACCAGATAGAGAAATCCAACGTTTTACCCCATGTAAGAAATTCTTATCTCACCCTCGTTATCTCACCCCGTCGCACGCTGCGTTCAAGTGTTCTTTTTTAACATTGGTTGTATAGGACGTCACGTAATTTCGTCGCTAAGCGCAAACGTCAGGATGACGTCAAAACGTTTTAATACAAAATGGCAGATGCCGCCACTGTAGCATTTTTCTAGGTAAATAGTATAAGAATGGAGCTTCGCCGTATTACGGCGTGCAAGAAAAAGAATTCATCATTCGTGTCAGGTATGGATAGACAAATCTGTCCCTCGGGTCACAGTTTGGCATCACGAGGCGAGCCTCGTGATGCCAAACTGTGACCCGAGGGACATTTGTCTATCCATACCTGACACTCATGTAAGATAATCCAACATACGTCTGTGGAAAGGATTAACGATACTGGCTCACAGAGTGCTGTTATGCTTCTGCACAACAAGGACCCGGCATTATCTATCCCAATCACAAAGTCAAAAAACTTTAGGAAGTAACATACATATATTGTTATATAATATTGTTAAGTATTCCTGACTGTCGGACAAGGCACAAAATATTACTTGTATGGTACATGTACTTATATGGAAAATCTGATTTTTCTGTAACATTTGTTCTGAAATTATTCATAGAGAGAAGACAGCGTGATCGTAAGCTTGACAGCGAGGCTCGGCGTCGGGAGTGGAACGAGAGATACGGGGGTAAAGATGGAGAGTTTGCTATAGGATCTAGGAATGAAGAATCAGAAGATCTGAAAATCAGGGCTCATGCTAGTAAGTTGTACTGTCGATGTTACTTTAAGAACATGTTTTTGCATTAAAAATATGTCTCATTTTAGCTGTATGGTAATTGCACAGCTGACTCGTGCCTTGACTTCACATCATAGATTGTGTAGTCCTTCTAAGGAAATGCAGTTCTATTGTATTTTTAAATGCAAAATTTTATGCCTCTTGAGATCTTGTAATGGGTTTGTAGTCCAAAACGTGTTGGTTAGTCTCAATTCAAAGGCCGGATCTGTCAAGGCAAGGTTCGACAATAATTAGTCATGTAGTCTGTTGTTTTTGATTGAACTTCGAAATTCTGAGAAAAACTACCTTGAAGGAGTCATGACAATTCATACTTGTTGGAGTATTTGATCCTTATACATCATGATGTTAATCATGACTTGCTGTATCAGCAGAAGTAAGCTCACCCTGCCTGGTTATCACGTCTGGCACTTCTAGGATGTATGATTTCATCTGATAATTGAGCCGCCTCGTGGGGAAAAAAATAACAATGTGGTTTACGACCAGGTCCGACACAGACAGGTCTGTGCAGTCACAGAAAAGAGCTAGAATCTTGTAATTTCGGATTTAAGTAGAAGAGGAACTGTACTATCTAAGTAGCAAAAACAAAGGCACTGATCAGCTTCGCAGTTACTGCGAAGCTGATCTGTGCCTTTGTTTTCGCCTAGGCAGATTGTTGGTTTTTGCCATGTGGCGGCTCATATGTAATTGCCAAGGCAAATTTGGGTTTCCTGGGCATTATTGAGTTTTGTCAAGTTGCCTTGGGGTCATTTTTTGTCACTTCAGTTTATTATTCAATATTTTTCCAGGTCGCTATACTGTCCCACTGACCCCACCAGACACGAATGACAAGGGTGACCTACTCAGCCAGGCCGAGCCTATAGACTATATAGGGGGTCGGGATGATGACTTTAGCTCCTCCTACTCTACAGGGGGTTACCAATCTCAAGCCAAGTACCCTAGAGCTAAGACCCACAGGGGGTCAAGACCACCACCCAAAGACTTGTTTGATGATGTATGACATTAACTGTCTGGCTAGTCTTCTGAATATCCTAAGGTTTTGAGACAGACACCCAAAGACTTGTTTGATAGGATCTATACTTAAATACATGTACCGGTAGTACATGTACGAAACTTTTTATGGTCCAGCACTAAAAGTCTTTGATGACATATGAGCTGCAACACAAGAAAAGAGTCATCAATTTTCTGACCAGGTCTGACACAAACCAGCCGGTTCAGTCACAGAAGTAGGCCCGAAGCATGAAATTTCGGATTTAGAAAGTAGAGGAAATGTACTGTCTACATTGCGAAAAGAAATGCGTTGATCAGCTCTGCATATCTGCACCTTTGTTTTGGCATATGCAAAAAATTTGCTTTTGTCATGTCAGGGCTTAAATGGTCCAGCCCTAAAACTCTTTATTTGATGACATATGATACATGTATTGATTGACTGGCTAGTCTGTAGAATATTCCCATGTTTTGTCTTAAAAATCTAGACAGATTTCTTTTTCCTTTCTTTCTCTTTCTTTTGAACCAAATATTGTTGTGATACTTCTATCAATTGTGTTTCTTATCATCTGACTTTCTAATGTATAAAAACAATTATCTTCACTAAACTGCACAATCCATTAATGATCATAAGCAATAAATCATATTATGCCAAAATGGAATAGCTTGAATGTATCTAGTATCCACTTATTCTGATACTTTGAAATCATTCAATCGTAGACCTGTGATGAATTAAGTTTGTCAGATTGATCACATTCTGTGTATTTGTCATTTGATGAACTTTTTATCATGAATGAAAATAATGCACATTCCAAAGTTTCACGTCAGATAATTTGAGAAACGTAAGTTGCAAGGTGTTAAAAATTAGTTTAGCTTCTACATGTAATAATATGGTTTCTCAATTTGCTTAAGCTGATGACACATGAATCATACAATAAATTACACTTATTCAACTTATTAACTATAAATTGACTTCGTATTATGCATGTTTTCACATTAAACATTATAATTATTCAAAAGTTGTATTGTTGTATTAAGATTTTTGTGCAATAAGAATAGTAGTTGTTAGAGAAAGAAGTAACAAGAAAGTTTATTGTAAATTTGTTTTAATATTTTATACTCATGTTGTCTGTTACTTATAAAGATGTTTGTGAATTCCATTACCTCAGCCGTATCGTGAGATAACCGAATTTTTGTCTATGTGAAAACAAAGGCGCAGATCAGCTGTGCAGTAACTGTGGAGCTGATCAGTGCCTTTGTTTTCGCTATACGGATAAAACAATTCCTCTTCTTCTAAAATTTGATATTTCAAGCTTCTAATCATCTTCTGTGGCTGCACAGGTCTGTTTGTGTCAGACCTGGTCGGAAACACCGAAGACCCGTTTTCTCACGTTGCGGCTCATCTATAGGTGAGCCACATCATGTGAAAACCTGTCTTTAGTGTCTGACATAAAATTGGCATGGCAAGCCCAAGAAGATGGCAAAAAGCTTGAAATTTAAAGAGGGATATTAATGTATCCATGATGAGAACATAAAACCGGTGATCAGACAGTGCGGCTACATTGGCTTATCTGCTGCATTTTTAATATGCTGAAAGTAAGCTTTCTCATGATGTGTCTCTTTAGAATATAGGCCTATTAATATGTACATATATCTGGGTTTTGTAATGTGCTGTATAGAGATTCTACAAATGGTAAATGATTTTTATTCATTTGATATTTTATAGTACTGCATCCATTTCAAGATTAATTCACTCTAATAAGATGAGCCAATCAGTAGGTGCGACAAAACTGAAGTACCTGGCAAAAAACACTAACGTCTTGACACATCCCCTAGCAGAACTTGGCTTGTTTGAGTTGTAACCCATGTGGGGCTCGAACCCACACTGGATAATTCAGAGCAGTAATGAAATCAGTTACGTAAACTACTTGGCCACAGGGGCCATCGGTATGTGATTTATACAGGCCTTTTAAGCAAAAGGAAGATGTTCCCATGTCAGAGACCTGTTCATATTATGTTGTATGTTTTGAAACATTCCTATTGAATTGTTCTCATGAGAAAATTAGTGATGTTATATTATATATAAATATAAATAGTTGAGTGTGGCTGTCTGTAATTTGTTATGTATTGTCCAGCTGTTAAAAGGGTAATGAAATAAGACTGGAACATAATTTTATATAGAGACGTTGTAGTATACTTGGTTTAAGTCACATTACCAAATGGCTGTTGCACCAAAAACTTGGCATTGAGGATTTTTAAAAAATACAAAGTTTGTATGGATGGTAAATCTTGTTTGTTCAGTTATTGCTGTCAAATTTTACCAAATCAGTCGCCTGAATGTTGATACTGTTTTGTTCACTAACTTATAATGGCTTTCAATATGTATTACGCTTGTCATTTAACTTGTAAACATGAAAATGTGTGTTCCATACCTATAATAGATTTTCTTTGTGGGCATTAATTCTCATTTTTTTTCAGTATTCATCAAGGAAAATGACTGTACGGAATTACCCTGTGTCATTGATTTTGCATTTGAACATTTTCAGTAGTTATCAAGGTAAATGCCTGTACGCCATTACCTTGTGTTATTAATTTTGCATTCCGTGCTACAGCTTCAGTCAGCAATGCACATTTTCTACTTTTAGTACTTGGGGGCAGCATTTAAAATATCACAAATGGTTATAGCCAATTGCATGTACAGCCCTCTTTGTGTTGTACTTAGCTGGAAACCCCATGCGCGGATCCAGAGGGGGGAATCGGGGGTCCGGACCCCCCCTGGAATTTGAAAATTTTATCTAAAAAAAGGTAATTTCGGGATTTTTTGGGGGGTTGGACCCCCCCTCGTCTGTGACCAAAAATTACCATTTTCGTTGGACCCCCTCTCATGAAAATTTCTGGATCCGCGCATGAACCCTGTAGAAATGCTTTTTTGAAAAGTTGCTTTTACACTTGCAAATGTAAGAACAATTATTGACCAAGAAACATACATGCTATTGTTCTACCACTTTCAAAAACAGGCCTACTGAAGATTAACTGACATGCAGTTTCCACATGATTTATGGTAACATATATTCACTTATATATATTATTCACTATTAGCCACATGCATGTTTGTCCGGAGTTTTTGTCACAATTTTAGTGGCCAGTGCATACTTTGACTGATGGGTGGCATTTGGTTAACTGTTCAATGATAATGATTGACTTTTTAATGTTTTTTTTTTTTCTCAGTTTCATAGACACAATATGTTGGGAAAGAAAATAAACACACTTGAAAAAGATTTTTTGGAGTGATTTTATTATTATCTAATCCTATTGCTGTATGAGGAAGAGCTGAGTGTCGATTACTTGTAAAATTTGGAAAATTCTGAGAGATTTAGATAGCAAATTATATGTCCAGTGGGTGATATTTTTTTTCAGAAAACAAGGTCTTTGAGATGCTATTGAAAGTGATACCAGATTTATTATTACAGTTCAACCTCATTATAATGCCCCTCATTATACTGCAGTTTTCAATATAACATTGGCATGTCATGGTTACCAAAAATGATTATTTTACTATATGTCTGTTGTAAATAACCTCTTTATAACACTTTTTCCATGGACCCTAAAGATAGCATTATAATGAGGCTGGCCTGTACTTCAGAGTGACTGACAAGTGAAAGACTCCACCAGCATTATTAAAATGTTCTGCACCATTCTTTTAGGTGGAAACCCTTCTGATTACGGATAGTGTAAACTGTACTGCACAGCTGATCAGTGCCTTTGTTTGATAGTACTAATTCTCCTCTTTCTATAGGTTCTAGCCATCTTCTGTGCCTGTTTGTGCAAGACCTGATCGGAAACCCCAAAGACCGGTTTTCTTGCGTCTCGGCACATGGGATACCATTTGAAAAGTTTTGGGACAGAAATGACAAGCAAATTAACATTCCATATATATATTAATTCAAATGTCCGTTTATAACTAGCTACCTATCACATCGTTACACAGTAGAAAAGCATAGTACATAGAAAATATAGAAAGGTTATCATGAAATATACAATAACTGATGTAAGCTAAAACATTACCACATCTAATTGTCATAATAATGTTTTATGTTATAAGACATAAAAGTTAATTGCATCATATTGTGAAAATGGCATACATGTTACACAGAGCCATTTCCAATTTAGAGTCAAGAATTAGAATACTGTTTAAAAGTAGCTAAGAGAGCACTGGATATTGTCAATATCCCCACAATGCAGACACCAGATAAGTTCATATTTGATTATGCTGAATTTGAGCAAACTGGTTCTTAATAGAGGCATGTATGCATCAAAAAACTGTATCTACTTGAGAAAACAAGCTCCTTGTAATTATACTAAACAGCATAAATCAGCAGCTTGCTGATCATGCAGCATGACTGTGCCTTTGCTATAGCTACATAATAAGTACATTTTCAACTTTTTAAATGTTAAATTTTAAACACCTGGCAATCACCTGTCAGATCTCACTTTAACAGACCACTTTGTGATTGACCGAGTCTGACAACATGAAGGCATATTTTCTGACATAATGGCTTAAAATGCAAACTGCACCCTAGCAGATTTCTCATCTTGAAGACATAGTCTTGTCTGTGTCTACGATTTGCCTCAAAAAAGGCATGAAGACACCTGAGAACATTGCACAAGGAAAAGCATTCACATACCACAACAAAATGACCAATGGATAGAAAAATGCATTGACATGCATGAAAGATTTTTTTTGCATGGTTTGAAAATTCAAAATGACATCAAACCCTGACAAAGAAAAGTGGCAGCTAGTAGTTTACATTAAATATTATGAAAAAATGCATATTATGGCTAAAATATTTTTCAAAGCAGTTGTCAAATAATATTAATGTGTTAATCACATAATGATTCCTTCCTCAAAGAGTCACTCCTCATAATACTTCTATTAAGACTATTAAGAGATTTTCAAAATTAGTTGAGGTAATAGAAGTTCACGTAATTTTAATGCATATAAATGTAAAAATTCTGACTTTGCACCAAACAAAAATTATCACAGTCTATCACATACACGACATATTGTTTAAGTAGAGTTAATGCACAATTTCATATATGAGCCGCCTCATGAGATACAATATAGTTTCCAACCAGGTCAGACACAAACCAGGCTGTAAGGCCACAGAAGATGGCTAGAGGTGGTAAATTTTGGATTTAGAAAGTAGAGGAATCATACTATCCATGTAGCAAAAAACAAAGGCTCTGATCAGCTTTGCAGTAACTGGGCCTTTGTTTTTTTTTCGCATATGCACAATGTTGGGTTTCTCATGGCGTGGCTTATATTTGTGTCTACATACTCAAGGATGACAAAATGGGTGAAAATTAATGTTTTTAATTTAAAAACAAATACAGGACAATGCCCAAAACATCATATAACTTCATAAGGAACTGACAAAACGTAATTCAAACAATACAATACCTCTGAATCATTTGCTTCAAAGTTATAAGAAAAAAGAATCTTGTTTTAACAAACAACGTATAACCATCATCAGGAAAACATGTCCGTGCAATGTATACCCCCTTGAACCCCACTTTTATATAGTAAAACTGGGGTTTGCAGGGGTATACCTATTTTTCTTATTTTTGCTCCAAAACATAGATTGTGGGTACTCGTTAGAACCGCCTCGGTGAGGCGGTTCTAACGAGTACCCACAATCTATGTTTTGAGCAAAAATAAGAAAAATATCAACAATTTTCAGCTGAAAATTTTCAATTTTTAAAGCTAAAAAAATCTCTGTTTATTGCATGGGCAAGTTTTCGTAATGATTCTAAAACCAATACCAGCTTACAAGTCCAGATCATTATAAATGCTCCTACAGATTCTATTGAAAACATACAAAAAAGAATGAAATAATAATTTGATCATATGTTTGTCAAAACAAAACTACATTTTATAGAATAATGAAAAGAATTATTTCAGTCACTTGCTTCCAATATTAAGCAAAGAAATATTATGTTCACATGGCCTTTTTTTGAACATAGGGTAAGGAAAGTCAAGAACAAAGAAGATCTACATGCAAGTTTTAAAGCAAACATAACCCTGTTTCTAGCCCATATGGATTTGCAGACTTCAATTATTCTGTTTACAATTAACTGTTATTGAAACGGGGAACCAAAAGCAACATTAAAAAAATCATGTTTACTCATTTGATTTAATATTAACTAAAACATCATAAAACAATTAAATGGAATGATGGATGAAACTCTGGTGACAAACTAAATTATGACACATGTGAACTCCTAAATCATTTTATCAAGTACAACCCTTTCTATATTTGAGCCGCCTCGTGGGAAAACCAACAATGTGGTTTCCGAACAGGTCCGACACAAACCTGCCTGTGCAGCTTCAGAAGCAGGCTAGAAGCTTGAAATTTTGGAGTTAAGTAGAGGAGGAATTGTACTATCCGAGTAGCGAAAACAAAGGCGCTGATCAGCTTCGCGGTTACCGCGGTTACCGCGAAGCTGATCTGCGCCTTTGTTTTCGCCTATGCAGATTGTTGGTTTTCCCATGGGGCGGCTCATTTCAAAGCCTTTAGTTGTTGCAGTATAGCCAGAATTCCCTGTAACTGGTTGGAACCCCACAAAACAGGTGAGCTCATGATATTGCTCATCGATCAACTGGTTTGTAAACAAGCCCACACAAAATTTGCTCATAAATTACTAACATATCCATATTCAATAAAAAAAAACAACAACAATATATCTCAACGACTCGAGCATTTATGAAAATGACTAGCTCTTTATGGCTAAGTTAACTTCAAATTAATTTCAGCTCACTTAAAAATATGTTTGCAAGCAAAAAAGACTTTTTCAGTAAGCAACAAATATGTTCATTTACAAATAATTTATACACCTTGGATAAAGTCTACTAAAGCTGCCTCAACTTAAGGAGTTCATGTAGCTGTGGAATTCTGATGTTCCAGTAAAAATCTTTGGTTTAGCCACACAAGTCATGGACAAAACAAAATAAAATATGGCACACCAAAGGCCATGTTTCATCCTAATGTTACTTGGGTTCAGTTGTTAAAATCAATCTTGGCCTTTGTTTCCTACACTAAAGGAATGTGTCTGTAGGTGTTATGTATATGTACATTTAGTTAATAACAATACAGTATTTCTGCAACAGCAGGCAATCTGTGGGAGAACATGGTAGCCAACACTGTCCTTACACCATCTTTCAGAAACTGAAACCTCCCAGAGTCTGATGCTCTAACCACTACTGTCCTTACACCATCTCTGAACAATTGCTATTTTTCATAATCATACTTTTCTGAAACACATCAAGAAAAATATGATATTGCGGCACTTGTAACAACTTTTAGAATGCAAAAGGGTGACATCATATTTTTCTTGAGGTGTTTAAGAAAAGTGTGATTTTGAAAAACAATTTTTCAGAGAAGGCAGTAATGGTTAGAGCGTCAGATTCGAGAGGTTGTAGGTATGATCCCCCTGGCATCGACTGCCCATAGAACTGGTTAAAACCCAGTCGCTATGACTGACAAATGTTTAACTGGGATGCTAAACTACAAAACAAAATATGAGACCTATCTTTGTACATAATATGTACAACATAAATCTGCTGCCTAAGCAGACAATCTCGTTGACAAACAGCAACTTGACACTTTTTGCCATGTAAAAGAGATTTCCAGCACCTAGTGTTTAACCAATGTTACTTATTAAAATGAGTATTTCATTATTGATGTACCTGATAAATATGAGCCACCTCGTGGAAAAACCAACAATGTGGTTTCCGAACAGGTCTGACACAAACCGAGCTGTACAAGCACAGAAGCAGGCTAGAAGCTTGAAATTTTGGAGTTAAGTAGAGGAGGAATTGTACTATCCGAGTAGCGAAAACAAAGGTGCTGATCAGCTTCGCGGTTACCGCGAAGCTGATCTGCGTCTTTGTTTTCGCCTATGCAGATTGTTGGTTTTCCCATGAGACGGCTCCTATCTTTCACACAGCCTATTTCACCATAGAATGTTGTGCGCACTCAATAGATCTATAAGTGCATTACTTGGAGGCACCTAATGAATTTACACACATTTTTAATGTAGAAGTATAACCAAATACCCACTATAATAAGGCAACTGTTTAAACCACATTACACACCCTTTATCCAGAGACAACCAACAGGACTGAGTACAACCAATGAGGATGAAATCAATAAGTGAAAATAGGGTCCTGGGAGTAAATACTTGTTTCATTCTGATCAGTGGGAAGTTGTTCCCAGAGAGAGACAGACTTGCATCTACTCCCATCCCAATTCCATTTATTGATTTCATCTGGGCCCAGTTGTTCAAATCTTTGTTAGCTTAACATCAACTTGTTAAGTAAATGCCAACTACATAAGCAAATACACTGTAATTTTTTGTTGATATAAAAATGTGAGAATCCTTTGCAATGCAAAGGATTCTCACATTTTATCAACAAAAAATAACAATGTATTTGTAATATTCATGTTTGAAATTTTAACAAATCGTTAAATAACAATGTCGTTAATTTTGAACAACTGGGCCCTGTTTTATTTGTACTCAGTCATGTTGGTTGTCTCCCATTAAGCAGTGTAATCAATATGAATGACAACCACAACTATGTGAGTGACTAGTCCGTTTTCCATCTTTGGAAACTCTAGCTTCTCTTGAAGTAAAGCTTTTGTACAGCCTTGTACACACTGGATATCTAGAGACAACCAACGCCACTGAGAAAACTAAGGCAGATGACATCAATATGGGACAATAGGTAATACATGTCTGAGAAAACTTTTCCATGGATCAGAATGATCTGTGGAAAGTGGTCTGTGGAAAATTCTTCCCAGACAGGTATTTGTATATTAGTCATATATTGATATAATCCGCGTTTGTTATTCTCAGCCATGTTGGTTGTCTCTGGATAACCCGGGCCTTGTAGTTAAGCTTTTTTACAGCCAAGCTACTGGCACATCAGTTCTGTGATAATACTGACTGTAAATTGTTCCAATGCCACAGTGACTAATGCCATCTTTGAGATAAGATTTGAGCCACATAGTCCGTTGCCAGTGTCTATATTGGAGCTACAATATTTTCCTCCGATTTCACGGGATGAACTTGGAAGTCTGTGTCCAACATTTCCAGGTCGTACAACACCTCCTGAATACAGGCTACCGTCCAGGATTGGGCAGGGCATCCGAAAGGGTTCCACTGGAATGGATACAGATTACAATGCCATCAAACAAGTTTGAACACAAGTATGACTTTTTCTTAAGTAATTTGGTATCATCCAACAAATTTCACAGAAAATGTAAATGATTTCTTTAAAAAGTTGAAAATATGTTTGCACTATCAAAATGCCAAATCCAAAAGAAAGGGGGTGTTACAGATGTGCCCACGCATGGATTTCCTTTAAATTTTACACGTATGAAGGTCATCATATATAAGCTATGAAAATGTATATATTGAATTAAATAATTAATTATAGGACTCAGGAGGCAACCCTGGCTCACTCCCACAATGACATGATACCTGCCCTCATCTTTGTGTGTCCTAAATCTTCAGTTTTATAATTTTCTAAGATTTGTTATGTGGATTGGCTCGAGAACATCCCAGGCATTACACTTATATCGTACAAACATTTTACAGTTATATCGTACAAACATTTTACAGAAGTATTATATTGATTTTCTGATTAGATAATTATAAAAATTCTCAGTTTTTTTCCCTAAAATTTAAAAAAAAATTACCAAATTCAACTTCAAAGATAAGTATGTTCCAGTCTTTGTCAAGATATGAGCCTTTCCGGATAGAAATCGACCTTATGACATACGACGTTGAACGTGAGAAAATGACGTCGAGAACGCGACGTTACGTCAGAGCAATTTTGCGCGCTAATTGTTCGTCGTCTGCCACAAATACGTCCCGACGTTTCTGACTTTATTTAAGCTATGCATTCGCCGATTTGCGTAATGTTGCATTTATTTGGAAGTTTAGAAACTCTGCTACAATATTGTCAATGGATTTAGCGTTTCCATTGCCGTATTTGATTTCTCCCACGGTTAAATGAACACCTGATTGCGTTAATTGCTTTTGTCTTTATTAATTGAAATAAACATTGTCTCGTTTTTTTTTTTGTTTTTTTTTTTTGGGGGGGGGGGGGTGGGGGGGCCTGCAGATATTAATGCATAGAAACCCATGTTTGATACCTATATTGAAGAGAGAGGAGAGAGAAAATACAAGATAATTTTAATTAGGGGTGACAATCGGGTTACTTATCGAAAAAAATGTGAGTATATATACCTGTCTTTGATAAAAATTAAAATAATTATGCTTGTGAATTTACATTTCTCTCTTAAACGTTATTTCTTCAAAAGTTATAAAAAGTGTACCTTTGGTGCGTGTAATTTTTATACCATAATACTGAATTTATTTTCAAAAAACATATAAACGAGTGGAATTAAGTAAATCTATCCCGATTTTGTCAAAACAAAGAATTACTGACTATATTTGATGAATTATTTCCCTTGAAAAAAAAACCTAACTTGTAGGGGAGATTGGGGATGAATAGGCCAGGGATCAATATTTCAATATTTGGTGTTTTTACGACTGATTTAACAGTTTTCGTCGTCTTCGATTTAATGTTTCGTCCAAAAGGCTAGCCAGGATCATGATTGAAGCCACAACTTGGTTTCCAAGGCAAGTGGCTCATCTCAGTTTTATTTCTATTAACGTTACGAATTTACCTGCCTTTCTGGCACACGCAACGATCAGCCGGTGAAGGATGATCCGTGGTGGCAGTTTAGTTAGTGTCAACTTTATTCTGATGGTTACGCAAATTCATGATCTCGAGATACCCAAATCTCACCATATTAAGGTTATTGGTGACAGCCTATCGGGTCGCATTTTTTGCGAAAATCGAACCTCGCAAAAGTACAAGCATTGGCAGAAACGTTTAACCATTATGTTACGCTCATAGAGAACAGTTGATATCATGTCGGAAATCAATGTCCGTTTTCATAAGCATGTTTCAGACATATCACTAGAACTTTGCCAGTTGGGAAGGAAGACTACATCTATGACTTAAGAAATATTTTAGAATGTATGTGACAAAATCATGTTTTAAATCGGCTGCTTAACTTCCGAAGCACTACCGGTGGTAACTCAGAAGAAAGTACATGTAGATGGTTCAGGGGACATCCGATGATTCTTTTGGGGGATTCAAAATCTCCTAAAACTGCAAATAATTCTTATTGCGTGCGTCTTAATCTGCCGAACGGACTGTCATGCAACAACGCCAACAACACGCTAAAATGCAACCCAGCTCGAAAACTTGTTCTCAGTTTCATCAAATATTATTATTAAAATCATCATTAAAAGTTAATTAGAAATTCCTAATCCTCGTGATGAAACGAACTTGGAACATTTTTGCTATTTTCGGAGAGAAAATAAAATTTGACGCATGCAAACTTAAAAAATACTGGGTACCAAATTTATCGCATGGTTGCATAGGCGGCACAAATTTATTCACGTGCTGCACGTCGTTGCACGACATTTCCAAGTTTCAGATAATTTTAATACATCTAGCTGCAAAAGAGGAATTTTTTTTTTTTTTTTTGTGTCTGCGCTTCAAGACTGGGTAAGCGGTTGTACAAGTTGTTTTGGATTTGTATGGAGAGTTCCGTTTTTCGAGTAACTATGGGTCCATATGGCATCTCGAATAATGAAAGACATGTAACACACAATAGACGGACACACCGTTTATATGCCGCGAAGTTTGCTTTGGAATGGAAAATAAGCGATCAGAAAAAGTACCATCAATAACGTGGTCCAACTTGCCAGGTTGTTGACATATCGGCAAGGTGCAATAAGAGTGAGCGGTACAAAACTCTATAGTTTGACCATCATAATATGGCCGGGTGTTTGGTAAATATTTTGGTTATTGATGTGTATTTATAAATTTGATGACGTATACGGAATCCTATGCGGGTATTTAGACAACTATTGATCGGTTTATCGGAATTCGTGAAGCGTGGTATTTAACAAATACTTTCATATCATTTGAACGTCTGCATTAGAATAAGCAATAATATGGATACCTACTTTAGTTTCTATGTCCGTAAAAGACATACCTGGAAATTCAAATATACTTTGTTGAGTCCCATAAAAATATGATATGATCTGCAAGGAGAATAAATTAAATAAAATATCAGAAAATATAACACCATAAAAGATAAAGAAAGAAAAAAAATGAAGATAAAGAAGAGCACTCTATAATATTATAAAAATGTCTTTGATGGGATTCGAAAGCGGGTTGTCTCTTAACGTCAAAAATACTTTCTCTTCCAAATGAATTAAACTGCTCCTCTACCTACTGAGCCAATTCCTTTCTCTAATTTTATTAAGAACAACATGTCAATACATTACCGTAGATAATCGGTGAATTGTTTGGAAAACACCTATGATAAACGGAGATCTATAAAAAGCTATATGTTGACAAATAATATAACCATAGCACCGCCAATTTTTCGTGGTCAAGCTATAGGTAAATGTCTTGTGTGGGTCAATGGGACGCATTCTTTTGTCTCTATTTTTCACCATGCGTGGCATTGGGAAGTTTCGCCACTTTTGATTCACGGCATGTGAAGAACGCTGAGTTATGTGTATGCTGTAGTCGGTTTGAATGATGCTGAGTGACGCATCCCAGTCCTTCGTTGAAAGACGGCATGGCCACGGTCGACGTCTTCGAGGGCACCCGGTTGTCATCCTTTCCGCTGGTCTCTCAGTAGATTGAATAGCTTATCCGCTCTCCGTTTCACTTCTTGTACTCGGTCCACTAATTCTGTGTTGAGAGGATTCACGGAACACCGACGGGAACATCAGCTGATCGTAAGAAGTTATCTGGACTCGGAAATGAGACTTTTTATCCAAGGGACTTAAGGGACTCGTTTAACTCGACGTTTTCAGAGGAGTAATATTTTAGTGATTTCCATTGACATGTAAATAAAAAGCAGAAATTTTGCTGAAATTAAACTCCGCGGTTCGATGAATTTGAATATTTTTTTAAAAAATGTTTTGCAATGTTTTCTGTGTTCAAACGTTAAAAATTAACGCGACGTTACAACCCAACGTCATTAAAGAGTGTCTTTACGTTGACACCTCCTTGTTTCAAACCCCCATAAAATCTTCAATAATTACGTTAGAAAGGTAAGATAAATTGCAAAATGCTCATTAAGTATTCTACTTTCTTGATATATCAATAACTGAAAATCGATTTTTTATGGCATAAGGTCGATTTCTATTTGGAAAGGCTCATATCATATTTGCATAAAAACATGCCATATATATCCTCTTGATTTGAGCAAAATTTCATGATAATTTAAAACCGGTAACACTGTCATTTTTAACATTTATACATGTAGGTTACTTTTTCATAATTTTAACAAAATGTTGAAATTGCTCCAAAACATCACAAAAAGGTTTTGGATTATGATCATAATGCACATTTCTGACACACAAGACAATCCTGAATGGCATACAATGTCATTTAGTTACGTTCATGTAACTGAGTGGTCACCTGTTGGGAAATAGCCAATCTCTTGGCAAACTGTACATTCTCTTTGTACAAGAAACTAATTGTTATTTCGCTTGTTTTCCCAATGGGATTTTATATAGAACCTTGGTTCTAATTGCAGCAGCTCCTGGCCATTGCTTACTTTTGCCAAAAAGATGTTTTTCGTGATGGTCTTCTACCATCTGATTTTCACACGACTGCTTTCTTTAGGTTTAGAATGATATAAAGTAATTCTTAAATAGCAGTGAGACCAAATGGCTAAACGTTTGCCTTCAGTTGAATCAATTCTAAAAGCTCTGAATTATTCTTACGAGGAAATAATAGAAGATGTTTAACTTTGTTTAACTGATAATCAGATGTTATTCTTCTCATATAGGAGTAAAACAGGGAGATCCATGTGGACTTGTCTAGTGATAAACTGAATCTGACATTTATATAACTTACTCTTGGACCGATAGTATTTTATTGTAAAATGTCACAAGTGGAATTATAGACAAACATTCACTGTTTATTACTTTAACATACCAATTCCATGTTTTAAGTTTTTTTCAGGGAAAGCTAGAGAACCCCTTATATCCCTTACTGTACCCAAATTATAAAACTTTTATTTTCAACATACGATCTGATTTCGATCTTTAAAACAGACCATAAATTCTGTACAGCCATATGCCATGAGAATTTTAAATATTAAGCTTTCAAACAAATGCAACATCACTGCATTACATATGTTACCCACATAAATGCTTGCAAAATAAACATCAAAATCTCATATAAAATGTATGCATATAGGCTAATTATGAAGTATGCTTCATCGTTAAGGCAAATCCACTTCCTATATTCACATTCCTATGGATCTTATTCAGCCTATTAAACATATATTGTACGTTACATACATTACATCATTTAAAAACTGAATATTAAAGTTAATATTTTCTCAGTAAGAATTAAATTTAGTAAAGTACGTTCTGTCATATCATGACAAACATCTTGTAGACAATGATTTTCCTTTCAAACAAATGCAAACGTTAATCTTGCATAGTAAGTGTTCTTATCAATTACACAATCCTGCAAAAGTACTGAGATAGGGTTTGCGTCAAAATAAAACATTCAATGATGAATAAATGTCAGAAAAACAGATTAAGTAATGAGCTTGTAACCTTTTCTGAAGATTAATATCATGGTACATGTATTGTGATGTTCAATGACATGTAATTTCTTAATTTGTGATTTTTGTAACATGCTAATTAAATAAGGATAAGATGAATGCAATTGAACAACCTCCAAATTTAGCATGTGTATTAACTAGTTAGATATAACAAGAAAAATAAGAAGAAAAAGTTCAACTCTTTAAGGATGTTCGCTGCTAACTTTTGACATTTCGGAACTTCCAGTTTTTCTTTTGTTGAATATCTCGTAAACGGTTGCAGATATTTTCCTAATATTTTATATTTGGATACATATTGATGATATGCATTGAATGAACCATGAAAATTGTCAATCTAAGAAACTTCATTTTTTCACCCCATTTTCTGCAACATTTCAGAAAATTTTAGTTGTCAGTAAAATTTAGGGGGTAGGGTAGATTAAACTTGAATATTACACATCTTCAAATTAATTGCACTAGTTCGATGTTTATTTTAGCTGCAGTATATGTGTACATAGTCTTCTAAGTCAGTCTTTGGGTCTTTGGTGTGCTGGTTATAAAATTTTAGGTGGTTTTATGAAATGGGCTTTAAGAAACAAAACAGCCGAAAAAAGGCTGAAAATGGCGATTTTCAAGTTGTTGGTTCTCTCTTATATGCACACTACCCTATATATTTCTTTCTTTTATTCGAACAATATTACCAAGTTCTATGTTGTGTGAAAATACAAGAAAAAGTTTGAATCAACAAATATAGGTTTGGCACATTTCAAAATATTGCTATTTTCCGACTTTTCAAGTATGGGGGTAGGGTTGGAAAAGGAATCGTAAAAATTTGTCATCCACTTCAAGTTGCAATTTTTTCTTTGCTTTTGGTCCAAAATAGTCTGCGGTACGTAAATACTATGACTTTTGAAAGCATTCTAAGTATATGTTTGTTCAAGACACGTATGCTTCAAAGAATTAAAAAATAAATTAATTTTACTAAATTTAAAACATGGTGCTCAGAGGTCTCATTCAGAGGCCTGTAGCTTGAAAAAATGCACACTACCCTATATTTATTTTGTTACCAAATGTCTTGTGTTGAATTTTGGAATCAAAAAAGAGGGGTTAGAAAAAAAGTTTGAATACTTTTTCATTGGCAGCGAACATCCTTAAGATCGTATCATATGAAAATTTTTCATTGTGCATGTTTGCGCTAAATATAACATATGTAACAGATTTAAAGGTTACTCAGAGACAACTTCTGAATTCGGGAAGATCAATAATATTGCATTTTTAACCCTGCAGGCATACTAATGTGATGTTTAAAACACAAAACTTTATTGAAATCTATAAAGTATGCGAAATCTATAAAGTATGCTAAGTCTTTCCAAACGGTAACTTATGTAACAGGGTATAAGGTCTGTGGGTTGGGTTTCATTAAAGCATGTTATAATAATATAAATTGCTTATGATAAGCCTACAGGAAAATCCTACAGTCATAAATCATTTGTTAAAGTACTTTGAAATTATTAGAGAACATGTTCACATTTTGATGAATAAGGGTCATGTGTAATTAATGTAACAAAACACCATGTTACCGGTCCACGATTTTCGTGAAATTTCATGAATATATTTATTTCTAACATGTGTGGGCAGTTTTTATATTAAAATGGTGTCTTGACAAAGACTGGAACACAGAAAATCTTAAATTCAAATTCTACCTCTTTTGAAATAAGCAGGTGAAAATTGGGGTAACATGTACATAAAAATGACTGTTCCGCCACTATCTTGATACTTACAAAGTCATTTGTAGTATCAGCAAACTTACCAATGACTACTATAAATCTGGAAAGATTTCAACATTTGCTTCGTGAACCGTTGGTCACTATAGAAATGTTTAAAGTGGGGTACCCTCAGCCATGGTAGTGACGTCATATATTACGTTATAATTTGCCAATGGAATTGCATTTACAAGGGAATACACCATTATTATAGCAGTCATAACCAAGACAATTAATGCACATAATTTCATAAAATTCCATGCGTGGGCAAACTCCTATGTTAATTTCCCATACCCTGTAACAGGCCCTTTAATTTTTCTTCCAGAGATTAAAATAATCAACTTCTAACAATGAGAAGATGGTAAAATGAACCAAACCACATGAAAATCACTATCTTCATTTCTTCAACATTTGCAATCAATACAATATCCTACAATATTTTGCTTCCCTTTATCCTCTCAAGCACCCCCATCTACTATTTACCTCTCCATTTGAGTCTGTCAGTTCTGGCAGAGACCGCCATGGTGACGTCATTATCATCTCGTAATGTTTGGTTAGTGTTGTCTTGATATAGGTCACTGTATCTTTGAGTATTCCTGGGTTCTCGGCCTCCATTCTCCGAGCAAAGTGTAACTTAGCTCTCAGGAAATAACCCACTGGCCACACCCATTCCTAGAAACACATATAAGGCAGAAAAAGTTAATTCATTACAAAAACATATTCATGTAATAAACAGATAATTTACAGCTTTGAAAATTGAAACTTTCTGACTGAAAATTAATCATATTTTTCTTATTTTTCCCCCCTCAAAACAGACTGTTTTGCTGTTATATGTTCCAATCAACAGCAATGGTCATGTCTGGACGTTGCCTTCATTTTATGGGACTTATATCCAACAATGGGATGTCCAATAATCTTTGCCTGGGGGCACAAACACATCTATTTGAGCCCCCACATGGGAAAACCAACAATCTGCCTAGGGGAAAACAAAGGCGCAAGATCAGCAGCCAAGCTGATCAGCGCCTTTGTTTTCGCTACTCGGATAGTACAGTTCCTCTTCTACTTAAATCCGAAATTTCAAGCTTCTAGCTGTTTTCTGTCACTGTACAGGTCGGTTTGTGTCGGACCTGGTCGGAAACCACATTGTTGGTTTTCCCACGAGGCGGCTCATTTCTCAGAGCTCTAATGAACAGGGGGTCTTACTCACCGGTCCCGAGTGGTAACTGAATCCATTGGCAACTTTATATTCCTGGGAGTCATCTGCGTTGTTGTACTTTGGATAATAACTCCAGTCACTGAAAATGGAAATATGTCAAACATTGGCTGTTCATCTCTAAGAAATTAGAATGACCATCTTTATTTCTTGAATATTAGAGCCGCCTCGTGGGAAAACCAACAATGTGGTTTCCGAACAGGTCCAACACAAACCGGCCTGTACAAGCACAGAAAAGAGCTAGAAGCTTGAAATTTTGGATTTAAGCAGAAGAGGAATTGTACTATCCAAATAGCGAAAACAAAGGCGCTGATCAGCTTAGCGGTTACCGCGAAGCTGATCTGCGCCTTTGTTTTCGCCTATGCAGATTGTTGGTTTTCCCATGAGGCGGCTCATTTCTTGAATATTAGTTGTTTATGTGTGTAACTTTCTACTGTGGTAGAATTAAGTGGATCTCAACCCAAGAGCAACCTGTTTTCATGGTGAAAATGGAAAATCTAGCTCACTGTTTGGTATCGACAGAGTGGTTCTCTGCCTTTTTCAGAACATGAACAATGGAATATTGGATATTAAAAGTTCATACTAGGTATCTATGAATTTCAGATATAAGGAAATGAATGCCTTTTCATGATTGGCAATGTCTAACTGGTGCTAAGAAAAGGTGCCCTTTTGAAAGAGAAAAGACTTCTTTATATTTCCTCCTAGTTATGATTTCTACACTGCCTTTTCTAAATATGTATTATTTAACTTATATATGAAATAAAACTATCACCAGAATAACTTACTTTGGATCAAGTGTTTTGATTCCTATGGGTCCCATCAATCTATTCTTCATGTTAGACAGACAGGTCCATGCTCTCTCTGGGGTGAACAACTGAGGTGCCTTGAAAATACATAGAAATGGTTAAGGTAAAATTGTGTTCTACTTTGGTCCGAAACAAGAGTCTTTTAAAGGGTATACATGCATGCAAGTCTATCAAGAAAATTATTAAATATAATGCATGTTTGTTGTTATTGGGTCCTCTTTGAAACAGGCTAACATTCTACAGTAAGGGAGGATGTCTATAATTGTGTGAAGTTTTTCACAGTTAACAAGATAATAATTATTGAGATTAACTGGATTTTGGTATTAATTTGCGACACGTCATGAGAAAACCAACAATGTGGTTTCCAAACAGTTTCAACACAAACCAAGCTGTACAAGTACAGAAGATGACTAGAGCCTGGAAATTTGGATTTAGAAAGAAGGGGAAATGTAATTTCTGTGTAGTGAAAACAAAGGCATGATCTCTGTGCCTTTGTTTTCGAGTTGGTTTTCTCATGACATGGCTCATTTCAAGAGTCTTATCCCTAAAATAGTATTTGTTATGTCAATTCTTATTTGAATGTATTTGTATGGAGATGCAATGATAGATCTTGATTGCATGAGAACAAATGAGCAGACTGCACATACCACACACATAGAAATAGCTGAGTTAGGACGGAACTGTGAGTCAGCCCAGAAGTGTGTCGCCAGGTATGAGTCCCGGTAGATCCCTCGGGTGAAGATCAACTCTGGATTCTTCTCATTAGGGTCCGGCTCTGAACTGATCCAGTAAAACTTCTCAAAGTTGGTACAGATCATGTCGTCCCACTCTTTAAATGTTACTATCCTCTCAACACCTGGCAAAATAATGATGAGGTAGCATTTATATAACTGAAGAAGTTGGTCAGTTTTATAACCTTACTGCCGTGTTGTGCCATGTGGCGACCCTAAAATGTCTCCCCATACATCATCCACAGTGCGTATTACATTTTTCTTTTAGTCCTTTGAGATCAGTAAGAATATTCATAGCATAAAAACTTCTAAGTTTAGAGCCATATTCTTAACAATAATTTAATTGTTTGACACCGTTTAGGCATGTGTCTTTGATTTAGACTTCCCTTGTGTAAATTTTTGAAATTACAGTTTATTTATCTATTTATCTGGCTATCGTCGCGGGTTTATAAACAGTCACTGATGAGGGTTCATTACCCGAAATTGCGCAATATGGCCCATACTATCACCCTTTGAACGTTTTCACTGCTTCCAAAGGATCTAAATTTTATATTTTATTTCTTACATATCAGATATGCCTAAATCAGCCATGAATGGAGAAAGCATGGCTAAGTTAGGTACCAAAGTAATTTGCTCAAATATAACAAAATTCTTGAAAAATGACTTCTTATATAGGTTTTTGCCACTGCTGTTTAGTTTGGGGTTTAATAAAAGATAGTTAAGATACTAAACAACCCTCATTTGTTTCCAGATGAAGTCATTTTAGGATTGTCATTCACCTAAGCCATATATTTCCTGAGCATGCACAACCAAGGCATGTGATCAATACCCAGTATCCTTTCACCAGTAATGCTAGTGTCAGAATAGATGAGATTCACAAGCTTACCATCTTTGACCACCTTGACACCACTGTACGGGTATTTGCCACTGTAATATAGTTTAGTTAACCATCTCACTGTGGAAGCTGATAAACCAATTAATAAACATACCATCTTTGACCGCATTGACACCACTGTACGGGTATTTGCCACTGTAATATAGTTTAGTTAACCATCTCACTGTGGAAGCTGATAAACCAATTAATAAACATACCATCTTTGACCACCTTGACTCCACTGTACGGGTATTTGCCACTGTAATATAGATTAGTTAACCATCTCACTGTGAAAGCTGATAAACCAATTAATAAACATACCATCTTTGACCGCCTTGACACCACTGTACGGGTATTTGCCACTGTAATATAGTTTAGTTAACCATCTCACTGTGGAAGCTGATAAACCAATTAATAAACATACCATCTTTGACCGCCTTGACACCACTGTACGGGTATTTGCCACTGTAATATAGTTTAGTTAACCATCTCACTGTGGAAGCTGATAAACCAATTAATAAACATACCATCTTTGACCACCTTGACTCCACTGTACGGGTATTTGCCACTGTAATATAGTTTAGTTAACCATCTCACTGTGGAAGCTGATAAACCAATTAATAAACATACCATCTTTGACCGTCTTGACACCACTGTACGGGTATTTGCCACTGTAATATAGTTTAGTTAACCATCTCACTGTGGAAGCTGATAAACCAATTAATAAACATACCATCTTTGACCACCTTGACTCCACTGTACGGGTATTTGCCACTGTAATATAGATTAGTTAACCATCTCACTGTGGAAGCTGATAAACCAATTAATAAACATACCATCTTTGACCGCCTTGACACCACTGTACGGGTATTTGCCACTGTAATATAGTTTAGTTAACCATCTCACTGTGGAAGCTGATAAACCAATTAATAAACATACCATCTTTGACCACCTTGACTCCACTGTACGGGTATTTGCCACTGTAATATAGTTTAGTTAACCGTCTCACTGTGGAAGCTGATAAACCAATTAATAAACATACCATCTTTGACTGCCTTGACTCCACTGTACGGGTATTTGCCACTGTCATATAGTTTAGTTAACCATCTCACTGTGGAAGCTGATAAACCAATTAATAAACATACCATCTTTGACTGCCTTGACTCCACTGTACGGGTATTTGCCACTGTCATGTAGTTTAGTTAACCATCTCACTGTGGAGGCTGATAAACCAATTAATAAACACACCATCTTTGACCGCCTTGACTCCACTGGACAGGTATTTGCCACTGTCATATAGTTTAGTTAACTATCTCACTGTGGAGGCTGATAAACCAATTAATAAACATAACATCTTTGACTGCCTTGACACCACTGTACGGGTATTTGCCACTGTCATGTAACCATCTCACTGTGGAGGCTGATAAACCAATTAATAAACATACCATCTTTGGCCGCCTTGAGTCCACTGTACAGGTATTTGCCACTGTCATATAGTTTAGTTAACCATCTCACTGTGGATGCTGATAAACCAATTAATAAACATACCATCTTTGACTGCCTTGACTCCACTGTACGGGTATTTGCCACTGTCATATAGTTTAGTTAACCATCTCACTGTGGAGGCTGATAAACCAATTAATAAACATAACATCTTTGACTGCCTTGACTCCACTGTACAGGTATTTGCCACTGTCATATAGTTTAGTTAACCATCTCACTGTGGAGGCTGATAAACCAATTAATAAACATACCATCTTTGACTGCCTTGACTCCACTGTACAGGTATTTGCCACTGTCATATAGTTTTGTTAACCATCTCACTGTGGAGGCTGATAAACCAATTAATAAACATACCATCTTTGACCGCCTTGACTCCACTGTGCAGGTATTTGCCACTGTCATATAGTTTAGTTAACCATCTCACTGTGGAGGCTGATAAACCAATTAATAAACATACCATCTTTGACCGCCTTGACTCCACTGTACAGGTATTTGCCACTGTCATATAGATTAGTTAACCATCTCACTGTGGACGCTGATAAACCAATTAATAAACATACCATCTTTGACTGCCTTGACTCCACTGTATGGGTATTTGCCACTGTCATGTAGTTTAGTTAACCATCTCACTGTAGAGGCTGATAAACCAATTAATAAACATACCATCTTTGACTGCCTTGACACCACTGTACGGGTATTTGCCACTGTCATGTAGTTTAGTTAACCATCTCACTGTAGAGGCTGATAAACCAATTAATTCTACTGCTGAACCATCTCTGTAATGAATGAATCACCACCACTTGAGCCCCAATGTGAGAAAACGGGTCTTTGGGGTTTCCAACCTGGTGCAACATAAAGCGGTCTATACAGTCACAGAAGAAGGCTAGAAGCTTGAAGTTTGGGATTTAAGTAGAAGAGGGATTATACTATCTGTGCAGCCCAAACAAAGACCCTATTTTTGCATATAGAAAATATCTGCTTTTTTGCGTTGCAGCTGGCTTTATAGCACTATTGTTGGGATTCAAACCCTATTTCATCATCATCATCATCATCATCATCATCATCATCATCATCATCAAATACTTTTTATTCATATTAACTATCAAAATGGAAATTAATACTTCTAAAGATTGACAAAGAAAAGTAAATTTAGGTAAAACCAGAGGACCATTGGTCCTGAGAACGCTCACCTGAAGCCTGATCCTAGAGTATTAAGTCATCATGAAATGACCTTGACCTTGAATACTCACACACCTTTATTGAATTCTTAAGTTGTCTGCATCTGCAAAGTTTCAGGTCTCAGGCTGCAATAGTTTCCAAACCCAGTGATCTATGAGAAAACCATGATTTTAATTTTGATATTTAAATGACTTTGGGTCAAGGTCAAGAAATGACCTTGGCCTTCATTAATTACTTACCTTCATTGACTCCATTGGTTGTCTGCATCTAGCAACTTCCAGGTCTCAGACTGCAACAGTTTCCAAAATATCCATTGTTTTCGCCTTTTCCAATGTAAAAGCCTATGTTTCCAAAATTGACCTTGCCGTAAAATAGGTCAAGGTCATCCTATGGTCATCATTTGATCAAACTATGATGGGCTGATGTCCCAAATGCTAAATATCAAGTTTCGCAAAAATTGGCTTGCTGGTTCTGGAGAAGAAAATTTTTGAGTGGTTTTTACCATATATGGGGGTGGCGGCCATCTTGGTAATGTGACCTGGATTTCGCGATCAAACTTTCGTCTCCCCTACCCATGGATGCTCAACATAAAATTTCACTTTGATTGGCCCAGCAGTTTCAGAGAAGAAGATCTTTGAAAAGTGTGTATGGACGACAGACTGGCCAAGGTCAAGAGATGACCTTGACGTAAATTAATCACATACCTTCATCTACGCCATTAGTTGTTTGCATCTACCGCTTTTCAAGCATCAGGCTGCAATAGTTTTCAAAAAACCCAAGTTTTCACTTTTTCCCATGTAAAAGCCTATGTTTCCAAAATTGACCTTGCTGTAAAATATGTCAAGGTCATCCTAGGGTCATCATTTTATCAAACTATGATGGGCTGGAGTCCCAAATGCTACATACCAAGTTTCATGAAAATCGGCCTGCCGATTCTGGAGAAGAAGATTTTTGAGTGATTCTTTCCATATATGGACGTGGCGGCCATCTTGGTCATGTGACCTGGATTTTGCGATCAAACTTTCGTCTCCCCTACCCATGGATGCTCCACATAAAATTTCACTTTGATTGGCCCAGCAGTTTCAGAGAAGAAGATCTTTGAAAAGTGTGTATGGACGAAAGACTGGCCAAGGTCAAGAGATGACCTTGACCTACATTAATCACATACCTTCATCCACTCCATTAGTTGTTTGCATCTACCACTTTTCAGGCATCAGGCTGCAATAGTTTTCAAAAAATCCATAGTTTTCACTTTTTCCCATGTAAAAGCCTATGTTTCCAAATTTGACCTTGCCGTAAAATATGTCAAGGTCATCCAAGGGTCATCATTTTATCAAACTATGATGGGCTGAAGTCCCCGATGCTACATACCAAGTTTCGTGAAAATTGGCCCACCGGTTCTGGAGAAGAAGATTTTTGAAGGGTTTTTACCATATATGGGCGTGGCAGCCATCTTGGTCATGTGACCTAGATTTCGCGATCAAACTTGAAATGCCACTACCCAAGGAGGCTCCACATAAAATTTCAACTAGATCTGCCAAGCGGTTTCAGAGAAGAAGATCTTTGAAATTGTGGACGACGGACGACGGACGGACGGATGCCGGATCATGGCCATCCTATAAGCTCACCATGTGAGCCTTCGGCTCAGGTGAGCTAAAAAGGTTTAATTTCTGAATTCAACTGGAAGAGCTGTTAATGTCTGTACTTAGTTACCTTGGTGTGGCTGGTTTCCCCTTGTTCCCAGCTTTAGAAGAGCTGCCCATCTTATCCATCCAGGTACCACAGTTATGTTGGGTACCACCATACACAAACCCAGTATCCCAGTGGACACCTATCTGACTGTTGAAGCCTGAAAATAGGTCACAACTCCATTACTTTCAGTCTGTCTTGGGTAATGCTTGAGAAGAACATAAAAATGCTATTTTGTAACATCAAAAGAATCATTCTTGTCGGCCCTTTTTTAAGATGGGCGTGCTTAAGCAAAAATAGTAATAGTAATACAGAACAAGCCGAGACCCAATTCATTATTTTTGTTTGTACAATCTAAATTAATGTATGAAACACCATTTCCACTTTGTTGTTACATGGCCAGGTTAACCATTTTTGAATGAAGTTTTACACCATTTTAGTGTTGTCCAAATGTCTAATGGACAAAGTCCAGTAGGCTGTTTACCATTATTTAGTGACCATTCTTTTACCAAAAATGGCAAGTACTTGTACTCATCTTGAATTGGCTGACATGTGGATATGTTTTCATGAATATTGTCAACAAAAAATGTTGTCAGTATGAATCAAATCCCATGTACATGTGGCATGGGTCAGAGTAGTGTTAGGTTAGAAGAGGGAGGGGTTAGGGAGATCAGGGGATGCGGGAGGAGGTAGGGGGCAGGGTGAATACCTTCATCACTCATGTGTTCGTCTATCTGTGGTCCAGCATTTCTCTCTCTGTACTTCAAGCCTGTGGCGTGGGTCTGTAAGGCTTCTTGCATAACATCACATAGGGGCTGATCCTGTATGCAACAAACAAAATATCATTCACTCGCTAGTGAAATCTGTCTGATAGGCAAAACAATGTGTAACCAGAGGACCATTGGTCCGGAGAACGCTCACCTGAAGCCTGATCTTGGAGTATTAAGTCATAATGAAATGACCTTGACCTTGAATACTCACACACCTTTATTGACTTCATAAGTTGTCTGCATCTGCAAAGTTTCAGGTCTCAGGCTGCAATAGTTTCCAAACCCAGTGATTTCTGAGAAAACCATAATTTTAATTTTGATATTTAAATGACCTTGGGCCAAGGTCAAGACATGACCTTGGCCTTCATTAATTACTTACCTTCATTGACTCCATTAGTTGTCTGCATCTAGTAACTTTCAGGTCTCAGGCTGCAACAGTTTTTTTTTCGCCTTTTCCTATGTGAAAGCCTATGTTTCCAAAATTGACCTTGCCGTAAAATAGGTCAAGGTCATCATAGGGTCATCTTTTCAACAAACTATGATGGGCTGGAGTCCCAAATGCTACATACCAAGTTTCATGAAAATTGGCCTGCCGGTTCTGGAGAAGAAGATTTTTGAAAGGTTTTTACCATATACGGGCGTGGCGGCCATCTTGGTCATGTGACCTGGATTTCGCGATCAAACTTTCGTCTCCCCTACCCATGGATGCTCCACATAAAATTTCACTTTGATTTGCCAAGCAGTTTCAGAGAAGAAGATCTTTGAAAAGTGTGTATGGACAACAGACTGGCCAAGGTCAAGAGATGACCTTGACCTATATTAACCACATACCTTCATCTACTCCATTAGTTGTTTGCATCTACCACTTTTCAGGCATCAGGCTGCAATAGTTTTCAAAAAATCCATAGTTTTCACTTCTTCCTATGTAAAAGCCTATGTTTCCAAATTTGACCTTGCCGTAAAATAGGTCAAGGTCATCCAAGGGTCATCATTTTATCAAACTATGATGGGCTGAGGTCCCCGATGCAACATACAAAGTTTCGTGGAAATCGGCTAGCCGGTTCTGGAGAAGAAGATTTTTGAGTGGTTTTAACCATATATGAGCGTAGCAGCCATCTTGGTCATGTGACCTGGATTTCGCAATCAAACTTTCATCTCCCCTACCCATGGATGCTCCACATAAAATTTCACTTTGATTGGCCGCTCATTTTCAGAGAAGAAGATCTTTGAAAACTGTGTATGGACAACAGACTGGCCAAGGTCAAGAGATGACCTTGACCTATATTAATCACATACCTTCATCTACTCCATTAGTTGTTTGCATCTACCACTTTTCAGGCCTCAGGCTGCGACAGTTTTCAAAAAATTCCATAGTTTTCACTTTTTCCTATGAAAAAGCCTATGTTTCCAAATTTGACCTTGCCGTAAAATAGGTCAAGGTCATCCAAGGGTCATCATTTTATCAAACTATGATGGGCTGAGGTCATTGATGCTACATTCCAATTTCGTGGAAATCGGCCCACCAGTTCTGGAAAAGAAGATTTTTGAGTGGTTTTTACCATATATGGGCGTGGCGGCCATCTTGGTCATGTGACCTGGATTTCGCGATCAAACTTTCGTCTCCCCTACCCATGGATGCTCCATATAAAATTTCACTTTGATTGGCCGTGCATTTTCAGAGAAGAAGATCTTTGTAAAGTGTGTATGGACAACAGACTGGCCAAGGTCAAGAGATGACCTTGACCTATATTAATCACATACCTTCATCTACTCCATTAGTTGTTTGCATCAACCACTTTTCAGGCATCAGGCTGCAATAGTTTTCAAAAAATCCATAGTTTTCACTTTTTCCTATGTAAAAGCCTATGTTTCCAAATTGGACCTTGCCGTAAAATAGGTCAAGGTCATCCAAGGGTCATCATTTTATCAAACTATGATGGGCTGAGGTCCCCGATGCAACATACAAAGTTTCGTGGAAATCGGCTAGCCGGTTCTGGAGAAGAAGATTCTTGAGTGGTTTTAACCATATATGGGCGTGGCAGCCATCTTGGTCATGTGACCTGGATTTCGCGATCAAACTTTCGTCACCCCTAACCATGAATGCTCCACATAAAATTTCACTTTGATTGGCCGCTCAGTTTCAGAGAAGAATATCTTTGAAAACTGTGTATGGACAACAGACTGGCCAAGGTCAAGAGATGACCTTGACCTATATTAATCACATACCTTCATCTACTCCATTAGTTGTTTGCATCTACCACTTTTCAGGCCTCAGGCTGCAACAGTTTTCAAAAAATTCCATAGTTTTCACTTTTTCCTATGAAAAAGCCTATGTTTCCAAATTTGACCTTGCCGTAAAGTAGGTCAAGGTCATCCAAGGGTCATCATTTTATCAAACTATGATGGGCTGAGGTCATTGATGCTACATTCCAATTTCGTGGAAATCGGCCCACCAGTTCTGGAAAAGAAGATTTTTGAGTGGTTTTTACCATATATGGGCGTGGCGGCCATCTTGATCATGTGACCTGGATTTCGCGATCAAACTTTCGTCTCCCCTACCCATGGATGCTCCACATAAAATTTCACTTTGATTGGCCGCGCATTTTCAGAGAAGAAGATCTTTGTAAAGTGTGTATGGACAACAGACTGGCCAAGGTCAAGAGATGACCTTGACCTATATTAATCACATACCTTCATCTACTCTATTAGTTGTTTGCATCTACCTCTTTTCAGGCCTCAGGCTGCAATAGTTTTCAAAAAATCCATAGTTTTCACTTTTTCCTATGTAAAAGCCTATGTTTCCAAATTTGACCTTGCCGTAAAATAGGGCAAGGTCATCCAAGGATCATCATTTTATCAAACTATGATGGGCTGAGGTCCTTGATGCTACATACCAAGTTTCATGGAAATTGGCCCACCGGTTCTGGAGGAGAAGATTTTTGAAGGGTTTTTACCATATATGGGCGTGGCGGCCATCTTGGTCATGTGACCTAGATTTCGCGATCAAACTTGAAATGCCACTTCCCAAGGAGGCTCCACATAAAATTTCAACTAGATCGGCCAAGCGGTTTCAGAGAAGAAGATCTTTGAAATTGTGGACGACGGACGGACGGACGCCTGATTATGGCCATCCTATAAGCTAACCTTGTGAGCCTTCGGCTCAGGTGAGCTAAAAAGTTGAAAATATATTCCATGTCATAATTCCTTCTCCCCCTCTTTAGTAACTCAGCTTTACTTTATATCAAATATGTCAGTAACACATCTTTAATACTCAACCTCACTTATTACATACCTCTCCTCTGATTTAAAACTACTCAAGAGTGACCACCTCTCAAATGGCCTCTCCAAGTTGTAACTCCAAGTCTATGGTAGGATATAGGGTCTGATGAACATGTTGTGAGCCCTTGTAATCCCTGCCTAAATCCCCACCCCCAGTGATTATTTTCAGGGAGATTTTGAAAGATTTGCTCATGCTTTGGCCAAAAGGCTAAATGGAGGAAAATCTCACAAAGAAAGGACTTAGCTAAAATTGAAAATTCATATCAACAGTTTTGGCTGAGTGATTTTCTGGGTAAGAATGAGCCATGTCACGAGAAGCCAGATTTTCACTTATGCGAAAACAAAGACATAGATCTGCTGTAACTGCACAGCTGATCAGCGCCTTTGTTTTTCCTTCTTAGTACAAGCCCTCTTCCTCAATCTGAAATTTCAAGCTTCTAGCCTTCTTCTGTGACTTGTACAGGGCTGCTTATATTGGACCCGGTCAGAAACCCCGAAGACTGTTATTCTCGAGTCACAGCTCAAATTATCCCTGCACCCGTTACACTCACCACAGCTCCAGGAGGTTGCATCTCAGCGTCTATGGTAGGGTACAGTCTGGAGACCTTGTCCTGTAGTATAGTGATACCGTCGGGCAAGAACTTGATATATTCCTGTATGGCTTGTAGCCACCACCACACCGCGTCCCGGCAGTTGTAGCGCGCTCCTACACCCTCATTCAGCAGGTTGGGGATCAGACCGCCCCTCAGACAGCCTCCATAGGCTAGAATGATAAACCTGTCAAATAAAACAACAGATAAATTTTATCCACACATGGTTCTGTGTACAGTGTTTTACCTTATCAATAATATCACAGTCCAACTCGTGTTAGACCAGAAATCAAGTAGTTAGGTCTTTATTTTCCTAGTCTGACCCATTGCTTTCATTTTCCTAGTATTATGACCAACTGCTCTTGATGTATGGGTACTAATTTTTTTACTGTTTCCCGCCACTGGTTTTTGCGACTGTTATTTAGCTCTGTTTGTAAAGGTTTTATCTTGATCATGGCTTGCATTTTTATTTTTCGAGCACTATGCATAAGGCTCATATTAAGCTCATAAGCAAAATCGCAAGATCATAACATGAACCACATCATGCAAAAACCAACATTTCGCATATGTGAAAACATAGGCATAGATCAGCATCGCAGTGTTTGATCAGCACCTTTGTTTTCGCTACACAGATAGTACAATTCCTCTACTTTCCTTAATATAAATTTCCAGCTTCTAGCCATCTTCTGTGCTTGTACAGCTCTGTTTGTGTCAGAACTGTTCAAAAACCACACTGTTTGTTTTCTCGTGACACGGCTCAGATACATTATCATGTTTTCTAATGGACATCTGCTTCAAGTTTACCTAGCTTCAGCATATCTGCCAGTCAACAACAGCAGTCCTCGGAGAGATATAAATGTATCACGTCCCCAGTTACGAGTATAACCTGCTGCAAAATGTGGAAGAACTTACCTAGCTTCAGCATATCTGCCAGTCAACAACAGCAGTCCTCGGAGAGATATAAATGTATCACGTCCCCAGTTACGAGTATAACCTGCTGCAAAATGTGGAAGAACTTACCTAGCTTCAGCATATCTGCCAGTCAACAACAGCAGTCCTCGGAGAGATATAAATGTATCACGTCCCCAGTTACGTGTATAGCCTGCTGCAAAATGTGGAAGAACTTACCTAGCTTCAGCATATCTGCCAGTCAACAACAGCAGTCCTCGGAGGATATAAATGTATCACGTCCCCAGTTACGTGTATAGCCTGCTGCAAAATGTGGAAGAACTTACCTAGCTTCAGCATATCTGCCAGTCAACAACAGCAGTCCTCGGAGAGATATAAATGTATCACGTCCCCAGTTACGTGTATAGCCTGCTGCAAAATGTGGAAGAACTTACCTAGCTTCAGCATATCTGCCAGTCAACAACAGCAGTCCTCGGAGAGATATAAATGTATCACGTCCCCAGTTACGAGTATAACCTGCTGCAAAATGTGGAAGAACTTACCTAGCTTCAGCATATCTGCCAGTCAACAACAGCAGTCCTCGGAGAGATATAAATGTATCACGCCCCCAGTTACGTGTATAGCCTGCTGCAAAATGTGGAAGAACTTACCTAGCTTCAGCATATCTGCCAGTCAACAACAGCAGTCCTCGGAGAGATATAAATGTATCACGACCCCAGTTACGAGTATAACCTGCTGCAAAATGTGGAAGAACTTACCTAGCTTCAGCATATCTGCCAGTCAACAACAGCAGTCCTCGGAGAGATATAAATGTATCACGACCCCAGCTACGAGTATAACCTGCTGCAAAATGTGGAAGAACTTACCTAGCTTCAGCATATCTGCCAGTCAACAACAGCAGTCCTCGGAGAGATATAAATGTATCACGACCCCAGTTACGAGTATAACCTGCTGCAAAATGTGGAAGACCTGGAAAAATAATGGACATTGTTCACTGTTTGGGATTGGGGGAAGATTCAATATTGAAAATTGTTTCTGCATTCACTCGAGGACCATACGGAAGATTATTATCATTATGCTGTAATGTTGTGGTCACGTTATTTCAACATTCAGCAGAAGGATTTTTTTACGAATAGTTTTGAAAGAACATGTAACCAGTATGGTTCTTCACTGTTATGTTTCTTTAAATCTATGTTTTTGAGTGATAAAAGTCCAGTCTTTAGTAATTATTTTTGGTTAGGATTAGCTTCCTTCATGATTCTTATACTCAAAGTTTCTAAAATAGAGGTATACACTTGGGTTTACATGGGTAGAATACTTTTTAGGAGGCAACTGTTTGCTCAAATGATGACGTCTTAAAACATGTTCACTCTAAGTACTGAAAAGATTTTATGTGGCAAATTTTTATTCAAAATTGCCTTTTTTGACTGCAAAAGTATGCATAAATAATGATACCTGCTGCCAAAGATGTGCAAACTTCTATCACTTTTTCATTGCCTTCCTCATCTTTGATTGTCCGAGTTGGGGGCTTTGGCTCGGCCAGGTTAGGGGAAAGTGGTGGGAGACTGGCACCCTTTGCATAGCCACACACTATCACTGAGCCCATGGCTAGGGCTTGAATAAACACAGAACCATCCTGAACAAACCTGGGGTAAACCATTGGAGACATTGAAAATCTACCTTTTGAATTTTACTAGTCATCAAGATTACTCCTTTCATACTAAGTTAAATCTATCAATAGTAGCAAACATTGTTAAGATCCTGTAAAAATCATCTGCGAGCTTGGCTTCTGGCATGTTACACTTGTATGATTTGTACAGTTATTTTATTAATTAATGATAAAATCCTGCTTTATAGGTGGTTTGCATTTGATTTGTTAATCTTTTTACTAGAGAGGTACATTTCAGAGTTCATTACTCAACATAAAGCTGTCCCCACCCCCATTCTTCTAGAGGCAGCTTACCTTAACTCATATTATCGTGGTTTACTATTTGCCGTACATAGGCAAACAGTATAGCCCCACGCGTGATGTCAGAAAATGTGGCATTCCATCTGGGGCTATATTGTTTGCTTAGAAAAATTTACAGGGATGGGCAAATCCACTGGAATAGAGAGATAGAGATGTTATCTTCCTCCCATTCTTAGCCCCTTAACCCTCCCCTATATCCTAGCAGTACTTACTCCGACATGAGAGAGAAGGCATGTTGTCTAAGCACAACAAAAGCACCAGTGACTACAGCATCAAAATAACATGGCACAAGATAGCGAGGGGTCTTGGCAAGATAGTTGAAGACATTCTCAAACCATTTCCCCAGCTGAAAACACATTAACATGTACCTTTCATGTTGTGACAACATGCTTTATGAGTACTAATCATCATCATCATTATCATCATCATCCTCATCATCATAGTACCAGTTTATTTTCCTCCAGCAAAAGCTGAGTAGAAAGGCATAATAACCCTTAAGTTTTACCCGTCTGTCTCAAAATAAAATCTACTGTAAAGTAATGTACATTTTTTCTCTTTCTTAATTAACTGTAACGTGGCAGATATTATCTTATATGGGTGCATGTGTTTATATTGATACCAGATGGCGATCTATTCTCTTTAAATTGATGGTCCAATATTCATTGCATGTAGAAAGGAAATTAATCTACATCAATCTCTTTTGAGAAAAGATATTATGAAACACCCTGTGCTCACATTCGTTTCATCACACAATTACACAAAACGAAAACACACAATTACACAAAACGAAAAACAGAATGGTTCCATTATAACTTACAGCTATGGTTCCCTCATCAAACATAAGTCTCCCTGCAATATAGTTAGGGAGCCAGTCACCGTCTCTGAGATTATTACATAGTGGGTGGCCTAGGTCGTTGTTAGGCCGAATAGCACCTAGTACTGTCATTATACCTAAAATAAGGTAAAGTTGTTTAAAGTTTAACATAAATCTGAGACAGTTACACAACAGATGACCTAGATTGTTGTTAGGCAGGATAGCACCTAGTATGGTCAGTATACATGTACCTGAAATGCCTAGGGCATTTAACGCCTGATTTTGGCCTCAGATTTTGCTAAAAATTAAATTTTGGAATTAAGGTGAGAAAACTATTCCTTTAAACAGCCACATGTCTCCTCTAATGAAATCAAGAACAAGTACTTCATTTATGCTACAAGTGTTGCCATGGCAACGCTCAGAAGAACCATAGATAGAGCATATTTTGCACTTTTGGGTCTATTTTTGACCATTTCTGAACATATTTTTTCAATTTTTAAGTACCAGCCCACACAACGAACAAAAAGATACTTTGCATACAATATCTTTGGATGATACAGTCAAGGGACATAATTATTCGCCAGTCTAATACAAAATGGCTACTTGGGTAGTTTACCTTGTTACTTTAACTGAGTCTAGCTATTTATAGAAATGGCCAATCAATACCTAATTAGCATATTTGTGTACACAAAACATATTTTGATGACATCACACAAAGTTTTTTGGTAGTCTGCTTCAAATGTAAACATTGTTGACAGAAAAAGAAGATGGGTAAAAAAAGTAAAGAATTAGGGGGTGATGTTAGGCAAATGATCATAGAAAGCTACAGAAGCAATAAAAATATATCAGAATTGTCAAGAATATTTGGGATACCTAGGAGAATAGTTGGATCAGTGATAAAAAAATTTCATGAATTTGGCTCTGTAGAAAACAGGAGTGGGAGGGGTAGGAAGAGACTATTCAGTGACAGGGACACTACTCAGCTTTCTCGGGTTGTAAAACAAAACAGGAGAAGACCACTTCAGGATATAACTACCATCATTAATGAGGGCAAGGACCATACTTTCTGTACAAAAACTGTTCAGAGAAAATTAAATGAGCTAGGCTACAGGCGGCGGGTGGCAAAGAAGCAGGTTGTTTTAAGAGAAGTTAACAAGAAAAAGCGGGTTGCCTGGGCAAAGGAGAGAAAAAACTGGTCAGTTGATGCACAATGGAGAAAGTGGATATTTAGTGATGAAAGCCAAATAGTGATAGGAAAGAATAACAAAATATATATCTGGAGAAAGGACTCTGAAGTGAACAACCCCCATGTAATCAGTAAAGCTCCTAGGGGTAGGGTGAGTTTAATGGTCTGGGGATGCATATGCTATGCAGGTGTTGGAACTTTAACACATGTGGACGGTAATATAAATGCCCTGAAATATATAAACATTATTGATAATAACCTGTGGCCAGTAATTGCCCGTCATTTCCCCGATGGAAACTATACCTTCATGGATGACAATGCCCCTGTACATAGAGCCCATGTTGTAGATGAATACTGGGAAACTAATGATATCAATCACACAGAATGGCCTGCACAGTCCCCTGACTTAAATCCAATAGAAAATATCTGGCTGAAACTCAAAAGAGACATAGAACCACAAGCTGTGAACATTCACACCAAAAATGACCTGTTAGCTGCCGTGCGCCATAGCTGGGAAAACATCAAGCCAGCTATGGCCTCTACAGCACAATACCAGCTAGATTAAAGGAAGTAATAAGAATGAAGGGCAATTTGACCAAATATTGAGGTAAGGTGTTCATTATTTACTAAGAAATGCTTATTGAAAGTTTGCCTTAATTTTTTCTGTTTTTGGCGGCCATATTGAAAGTGGCGAATAATTATGTCCCTTGACTATCATAATTATTTCATAATAAGAAATTGTTCGTCGCGTGGGCCGGTGTCCCAGTTTATCTTACCCCCTGGACAGCTTACCCCCCGGGGGGTAAGCTGACCGCGGTTGGCTTACCCCCCGGGGGGTAAGCTGTCCCGGGAAATCTTGCCCCCACCCTGGATATCTTCACCCCCGGGGGGCAAGCTGTCCAGGCCAGTTTATCTTGCCCCCCACCTAGTTTCAAGTATTGGTTGTGATTGATTTTTATACCATCCAAAAATGAAAATGTTGGATTCAGATCACAAGACAAGTCCTAAAAAGTTGTTTTCAGAGTGGCAAAAGTGGAAACTTATTGGGGGGGTAACCTGTCCAGGGCAGGTTATCTTGCCCCCCACCCAATTATAACTATATTTTCTATACAAAGCATCTGCATATAAAAGAATATTGAATATTGAATTAAAATAAACTTGTTTTCAGCGTCGGAAAAGTAGAAACTAATTGGTAAAAGGATGGGGGGGGGGGGGGGGGTAACCTGTCCAGGGCGGTTTATCTTACCCCCCACCCAGACTTTGATGTTGATATTCTTTATCTTGATCATCATTTGTCATTTGTACAACCTTAATATGAAATAATAATGGATTTCAATCAAAAGACAAGTACGTCCTATAAACTAGTTTTGAATGTCGGAAAAGAAGAAACTACATGTAATTGGTACAAGGGTGGGGGATAACCTGTTAATATAAAATAATATTGGATTTAAATCACATGACAAGCCCTATAAACATGTTTTCAATGTCCAAAAAGAAGAAACTAATTGTTATAAGGGTGGGGGGTAACCTGTCCTGGGCGGTTTGAACTGACCCCCACCCAGGTTTTTGATAGTGATATTTTTTTCGTCACCATCATCATTTGAACCACGTTGATTTAAAATAAAAGTGGATTTAAAATCACAAGACGAGTCCTATAAACTTTTTTCAATGTCGGAAAAAGAAGAAACTACATGTAATTGGTACAAGGGTGGGGGGTAACCTGTCCAGGGCGGTTTATCTTGCCCCCCACCTAGGTTTTTGATGTTGATTTTTTTTTCTTCACCATCATTTGAACAACCTTAATATAAAATAATATTGGATTTAAATCACAAGATATGCCCTATAAACTTGTTTTCAGTGTCAGAAAAGAAGAAACTTATTGGTACAGGGGTGGGGGGTAACCTGTCCAGGGCGGTTTGAACTGACCCCCACCCAGGTTTTTGATGTTGATATTTTTTTCTTCACCATCACTTGAACAACCTTTCATATAAGAAAGTATTGGCTTTATACTCACAAGACAAGCCCTGTAAACTTGTTTTCAATGTCGGAAAAGAAGAAACTAATTGGTACATGGGTGGGGGGTAAGCTGTCCAGGGCGGTTTATCTTGCCCCCCCCCCCCCCCCCCAGGTTTTTGATGTTGATATTTTTTCTTCACCATCACTTGAACAACCTAAATATAAAATAGTAGTGGCTTTAAAATCACAAGACAAGCCCTATATACTTGTTTTCAATGTCAGAAAAATAGAAAAAAATTGGTACCTGGGTGGGGGGCAACCTGTCCAGGGCGGTTTATCTCGCCCCCCACCCAGGTTTTTTTATGTTGATTTTTTTTCCTTCACCATCATTTGAACCACCTTGATATAAAATAAAAGTGGATTTAAAATCACAAGACGAGTCCTATAAACTTTTTTCAATGTCGGAAAAGAAGATACTACATGTAATTGGTACAAGGGTGGGGGGTAACCTGTCCAGGGCGGTTTATCTTGCCCCCCCACCTAGGTTTTTGATGTTGATTTTCTTTTCTTTACCATAATTTGGACAACCTTCATATAAAATAATATTGGATTTAAATCACAAGATATGCACTATAAACTTGTTTTCAGTGTCAGAAAAGAAGAAACTTATTGGTACAGGGGTGGGCGGTAACCTGTCCAGGACGGTTTGAACTGACCCCCACCCAGGTTTTTGATGTTGATATTTTTTTCTTCATCATCACTTGAACAACCTTAATATAAAAAAGTATTGGCTTTATACTCACAAGACAAGCCCTATAAACTTGTTTTCAATGTCGGAAAAGAAGAAACTAATTGGTACAAGGGTGGGGGGGGGGGGGGGGGGGGGTAACCTGTCCAGGGCGGTTTATCTCGCCCCCCACCCAGGTTTATGATGTTGATTTTTTTTCTTCACCATCATTTGTACAACCTAAATATAAAATAAAAATGGATTTAAAATTACAAGACAAGTCCTATAAACTTGTTTTCAATGTCAGAAAAATAGAAAAAATTTGGTACCTGGGTGGGGGGCAACCTGTCCAGGGCGGTTTATCTCGCCCCCCACCCAGGTTTTTTGATGTTGATTTTTTTTTTAACCATCATTTGAACCACCTTGATATAAAGTAAAAGTGGATTTAAAATCACAAGACAAGTCCTATAAACTTTCTTTCAATGTCGGAAAAGAAGAAACTACATGTAATTGGTACAAGGGTGGGGGGTAACCTGTCCAGGGCGGTTTATCTTGCCCCCCACCTAGGTTTTTGATGTTGATTTTTTTTTCTTCACCATCATTTGAACAACCTTAATATAAAATAATATTGGATTTAAATCACAAGATATGCCCTATAAACTTGTTTTCAGTGTCAGAAAAGAAGAAACTTATTGGTACAGGGGTGGGGGGTAACCTTGAACTGACCCCCACCCAGGTTTTTGATGTTGATATTTTTTTCTTCATCATCACTTGAACAACCTTAATATAAAAAAGTATTGGCTTTATACTCACAAGACAAGCCCTATCAACTTGTTTTCAATGTCGGAAAAGAAGAAACTAATTGGTACAAGGGTGGGGGGTAACCTGTCCAGGGCCGTTTATTTGCCCCCCACCCAGGTTTATGATGTTGATTTTTTTTCTTCACCATCATTTGTACAACCTAAATATAAAATAAAAATGGATTTAAAATCACAAGACAAGTCCTATAAACTTGTTTTCAATGTCAGAAAAATAGAAAAAATTTGGTACCTGGGTGGGGGGCAACCTGTCCAGGGCGGTTTATCTCGCCCCCCACCCAGGTTTTTTGATGTTGATTTTTTTTTTAACCATCATTTGAACCACCTTGATATAAAGTAAAAGTGGATTTAAAATCACAAGACAAGTCCTATAAACTTTCTTTCAATGTCGGAAAAGAAGAAACTACATGTAATTGGTACAAGGGTGGGGGGTAACCTGTCCAGGGCGGTTTATCTTGCCCCCCACCTAGGTTTTTGATGTTGATTTTTTTTTCTTCACCATCATTTGAACAACCTTAATATAAAATAATATTGGATTTAAATCACAAGATATGCCCTATAAACTTGTTTTCAGTGTCAGAAAAGAAGAAACTTATTGGTACAGGGGTGGGGGGTAACCTTGAACTGACCCCCACCCAGGTTTTTGATGTTGATATTTTTTTCTTTACCATCACTTGAACAACCTTTCATATAAAAAAGTATTGGCTTTATACTCACAAGACAAGCCCTGTAAACTTGTTTTCAATGTTGGAAAAGAAGAAACTAATTGGTACATGGGTGGGGGGTAAGCTGTCCAGGGCGATTTATCTTGCCCCCCCCCCCCCCCCCCCCAGGTTTTTGATGTTGATATTTTTTCTTCACCATCACTTGAACAACCTTAATATAAAATAGTAGTGGCTTTAAAATCACAAGACAAGCCCTATAAACTTGTTTTCAATGTCAGAAAAATAGAAAAAAATTGGTACCTGGGTGGGGGGGCAACCTGTCCAGGGCGGTTTATCTCGCCCCCCACCCAGGGTTTTTTATGTTGATTTTTTTTTCCTTCACCATCATTTGAACCACCTTGATATAAAATGAAAGTGGATTTAAAATCACAAGACGAGTCCTATAAACTTTTTTCAATGTCGGAAAAGAAGAAACTACATGTAATTGGTACAAGGGTGGGGGGTAACCTGTCCAGGGCGGTTTATCTTGCCCCCCACCTAGGTTTTTGATGTTGATTTTCTTTTCTTCACCATCATTTGAACAACCTTAATATAAAATAATATTGGATTTAAATCACAAGATATGCCCTATAAACTTGTTTTCAGTGTCAGAAAAGGAGAAACTTATTGGTACAGGGGTGGGGGGTAACCTGTCCAGGGCGGTTTGAACTGACCCCCACCCAGGTTTTTGATGTTGATATTTTTTTCTTCACCATCACTTGAACAACCTTTCATATAAAAAAGTATTGGCTTTATACTCACAAGACAAGCCCTGTAAACTTGTTTTCAATGTTGGAAAAGAAGAAACTAATTGGTACATGGGTGGGGGGTAAGCTGTCCAGGGCGATTTAACTTGCCCCCCCCCCCCCCCCCCCCCCAGGTTTTTGATGTTGATATTTTTTCTTCACCATCACTTGAACAACCTTAATATAAAATAGTAGTGGCTTTAAAATCACAAGACAAGCCCTATAAACTTGTTTTCAATGTCAGAAAAATAGAAAAAAATTGGTACCTGGGTGGGGGGCAACCTGTCCAGGGCGGTTTATCTCGCCCCCCACCCAGGGTTTTTTATGTTGATTTTTTTTCCTTCACCATCATTTGAACCACCTTGATATAAAATGAAAGTGGATTTAAAATCACAAGACGAGTCCTATAAACTTTTTCAATGTCGGAAAAGAAGAAACTACATGTAATTGGTACAAGGGTGGGGGGTAACCTGTCCAGGGCGGTTTATCTTGCCCCCCACCTAGGTTTTTGATGTTGATTTTCTTTTCTTCACCATCATTTGAACAACCTTAATATAAAATAATATTGGATTTAAATCACAAGATAAGCCCTATAAACTTGTTTTCAGTGTCAGAAAAGAATAAACTTATTGGTACAGGGGTGGGCAGTAACCTGTCCAGGGTGGTTTGAACTGACCCCCACCCAGGTTTTTGATGTTGATATTTTTTTCTTCATCATCACTTGAACAACCTTCATATAAAAAAGTATTGGCTTTATACTCACAAGACAAGCCCTATAAACTTGTTTTCAATGTCGGAAAAGAAGAAACTAATTGGTACAAGGGTGGGGGGTAACCTGTCCAGGGCGTTTTATCTCGCCCCCCACCCAGGTTTATGATGTTGATATTTTTTTCTTCATCATCACTTGAACAACCTTAATATAAAAAAGTATTGGCTTTATACTCAAAAGACAAGCCCTATAAACTTGTTTTCAATGTCGGAAAAGAAGAAACTAATTGGTACAAGGGTGGGGGGTAACCTGTCCAGGGCGGTTTATCTCACCCCCCACCCAGATTTTTGATGTTCATTTTTTTTCTTCACCATCATTTGTACAACCTAATATGACATATGACCAAGATGGCTGCCATGCCAATATATAGGGTTTGATGTCCTTCAAACATCAACTTCTCTGGAATCGGATGACCGAAACTGAATGAGGAGGAAATGAGATATGTATTCGAACTAAATGCACTTCTAACTGATAATTCTTCCTACTGCATTAATTTTTAATCAGTGTAATAAGCCTAGAAAATTTTATCATCCAATACATAGGCGGGGGGCAAGATAAACCGCCCTGGACAGCTTCACCCCCACCTGAGAAAGTGAAGATAGGAACTGAATGAGGAGGAAAAGAGATATGTATTCAAACTAAATGCACTTCTAACTGATAATTCTTCCTACTGCATTAATTTTTAATCAGTGTAATAAGCTTAGAAAATTTTATCATCCAATACATAGGCGGGGGGCAAGATAAACCGCCCTGGACAGCTTCACCCCCGCCTATGTAACTGAGGGTATAAAACTGAATGACGAGGAAAATGGGCTTTTTAATAAAATAAATTGCATTTCTAAATGGTAGACCTTCTTATGGTATTCATTTTGAAACAGTGTAACATGCTTTGAAAAATTGATCCTCCAATACCTAGGCGGGGGGGCAAGATAAACCGCCCTGGACAGCTTCACCCCCGCCTGAGAAAGTGAAGATAGGAACTGAATGAGGAGGAAAAGGGTTATGTATTCAAACTAAATGCACTTCTAACTGATAATTCTTCCTACTGCATTAATTTTAAATCAGTGAAATAAGCCTAGAAAATTTTATCATCCAATACCTAGGCGGGGGCGAGTTAAACCGCCATGGACAGCTTCACCCCCACCTGAGAAAGTGAAGATAGGAACTGAATGAGGAGGAAAAGAGATATGTATTCAAACTAAATGCACTTCTAACTGATAATTCTTCCTACTGCATTTATTTTTAATCAGTGTAATAAGCCTAGAAAATTTTATATTCCAATACATAGGCGGGGGGCAAGATAAACCGCCCTGGACAGCTTCACCCCCACCTGAGAAAGTGAAGATAGGAACTGAATGAGGAGGAAAAGAGATATGTATTCAAACTAAATGCACTTCTAACTGATAATTTTTCCTACTGCATTAATTTTTAATCAGTGTAATAAGCCTAGAAAATTTTATCATCCAATACATAGGCGGGGGGCAAGATAAACCGCCCTGGACAGCTTCACCCCTGCCTATGTAACTGAGGGTATAAAACTGAATGATAAGGAAAAGGGCTTTTTAATCAAATAAATTGCATTTCTAAAAGGTAGGTCTTCTTATGGTATTAATTTTGAAACAGTGTAATAAGCTTAGAAAAATTGATCCTCCAATACCTAGGTGGGGGGCAAGATAAAACGCCCTGGACAGCTTCACCCCCACCTAGGTAAATAAATTTTTAAAAAAAAAAAAAGGGCGGATTAGACAACATGTCACTAAATGATGGTAAAAGGACATGATATTATTTCATTGGTGCAGGAAAATAAACATATATATTCTAAAAACACTTTCTTTCCGAGTGGGTGGGGGGCAAGATAAACTGGCCTGGACAGCTTACCCCCCGGGGGTGAAGATAATCAGGGTGGGGGGTAAGATTTCCCGGGAAATTTTGCCCCCCGGGGGGCAAGCTGTCCAGGGGGGCAAGATAAACTGTTACACCGGTAGTTGAAAATGATGTTAAAAGGTGAAAAATAGACCCAAAATTGCAAAAAGTGGTATTTCTATGCTTTTCGGAGCGTTGCCATGGCTACACATGTAATTTGAATGTGATAGTTGTGCTAGAATTTATAAGCAGGGGCCAATACCTGCTTTTTGCAATACTTCTCTCCTCGAAATTCCAAAATTCGATTTTTTACCAACTCATGAGGCCGAAATCAGCCCTTAAATCCCTTAGGCCTTTGGCAGATCTTCACAGGTAAGTTGTAGTTTAATCTTTTAAATTAATGAAAAGTTCATAAAATGCCATTTACAGAGAGATTATGCAATTATCTATGGTTATTTTAAGTAATTTTAAAAGTACTTTGTTCTTTTCACATATTTAGTCAGTCGTTTACATTCAGGTACATTAAAGAAACATTCTAGACAAGGGTTTCAGAAAACAAAAGAATAGAAAATGATTGAAAATGTATTGTGACAAAAACAATGAAATATGCTATTAAACAATGAGGAGAAACTTTGGAAGTAAAAATGTTACCTCTGAGACCACAGTATACCATATCACCATAGCCGGGTACATTGTACGTAGAGTAACCATTGCCCTCGGCCTCCTCCTCAGCCTTACAATGGAAGAAAATTTTGTTCAGGTCGGCCAGCGTCAGTTTGGAGACTATCGTCCGGAAGTTCGACTGGTCCACATGTTCGTCTATCAGACTGCGACCGCTGTAGGATCTCATGAGATAACCAAACTGCCCGATACCTCGCCGGATCTCCAGGATAGAGTGATGGGCCTTGGTAGGTAGCATACACCTGGAATATAATACACAGCATGTAGCTTTGACTCTTGTAAATGCCATCTCTTACATGTTATCTCACCAAGAGCTGGAGTTATCATGCTTAACATGTGGCACTCCAGCTAACTTCAAAGCGAAGCACTTCCAAAGTGCCAAAACGATTTCAGTTCTCTTGTGGATAGCACACACAATTAGAGAATATTTTAACTTAATTTTTTCCAGTCCTTGCCTCACAATTTGCAAGAAAAAGTAAGGGCTGATGAATGCACAGTGTCATTGTTTTGTGTTTTTTTTGCATCATATGGCAAAGCTTCGTACGCTAAACACTGACCCTTGGGACAGTATTTATTATTGCCCTTTTTTGATATGTATGTATTCAATTTTATAGTGACAATATAAAATATTATCCAAATGTTTTGGCATTAAACTGAAATTTCTGAATCAGCATCTGTACCTGGCCAGGATGGCATTATACTTTCATCAAAAACTTACCTGACAATAGTCAAACACTTACTTGAAAGCTATCACACTGCCAGGTGTAAATTTCTCAAACTTGACAATCGTCGTCTCACCATCAGCCGACGGTTCCACAGTAACAAACTTGCTCATAGACGGCGTGATGTGCTGCCTCATGTCTAGATAGTAGTCTGGCAAGCCGTTGATAAACCATTCATTTCTAGTGTAGTGGAAGGCCTTTGTGTGTAAGGTCTCAACCTCGAAAAGTATTTCTGCTATTTTGCCTGATTGAAGAAGAAAAATCATATACTGTTGCAAATAAAGTTCTGATTAGATCATGACAACCATTTTCATTTGATACATTACATGAGCCGCCCCATGGGAAAACCAACAATCTGCATAGGCGAAAAACAAAGGTGCAGATCAGCTTCGCAGTAATGTTATAATGAGGTTATTTTTTATACACAAATAGCAATTTAAACAATTTGGGAGACATGGCATGGCTGTGTTACATTAGAAAACTGCTTTATAGTGACACAGTTTATAATGAGGTTGAAGATTATGGTGTCCCAATATAATTGTACTTTGCAATCCTGGCATGAAACAAAAACACTGCAACAACCATCTGAATGTAAGAAAGAGCAGAACAAATGTCTCTTGAATGTTTGAAAAAGAAAATTAAATGATCCTAAATACTTTTATATTTGAGCATTTCAATTTGCATGCCCAGTTAACGACAGAAAATGTCTGATATCTTCCTGACTTAAATTCCTTACCCTGCACAGTGACAGGCCTGATATATCCTGTCTCCTCTGGATCTTGTGGTTTAGAAAAGCTAGTTCTTGCTATGAGTACTATAGACTCGTGTGTGAGTGGTTTATGTCGTGTGACTGCCACAGTATTGCCATCCACCTGGTCCACAAATATCTACAGAAAGTAGAAAGAAATGTTGGTGTTGAAACTAAATTTATTTTCTAATTCAATATTGAACAGCAATAAGAGAATGTCAAGGTCTTTTCTATTGCAATAGAATTTCAGCAAATCTTCATTCATGCTAACTTTATTGAATTGAGACTCAATAAAGTTAGCATGAATGTAGATTCACAATTAGACAATCTTTGGAATACATCTAATGACTATCTGAGTATCATGTTAGCCAAGTGTCTTTTGAATATCTCACAACAGTTGTACAACAGCATACCAGTTGTGGAACATAAATGCCAACTTATAATGAAATATACAAAACAATTGAGTTCAGGTACTGCAATGTGAAAATTGTCCAAAAAGTCGTGTTTAAATCGTTAAGCTTTGTTGCCAAATGTTTTGCCATATCAGTGAGATACTCCATTTATACTTTATTTTAATGTTCTTATAGCATAACACATGTAAAGGATTACTGTATTCAATGCATAAACATGAACATGTTTATTTCCCCAACTCTAATTTTTATTTTTTTTTTGTCGTAAGTGGGCACTTACCAGATGGAAATTAAAACAAAGATCCCACTAACACTGACATTTTAAAGGCATTTGAAAACCTTGAGCACACATGGCAGAAAATGTAAGAGGGCAATACAAACCAGAGGACCATTGGTCCTGAAACGCTCACCTGAAGCCTGATCCTAGAGTATTAAGTCATCATGAAATGACCTTGACCTTGAATACTCACACACCTTTATTGAATTCTTAAGTTGTCTGCATCTGCAAAGTTTCAGGTCTCAGGCTGCAATAGTTTCCAAACCCAGTGATTTATGAGAAAACCATAATTTTAATTTTGATATTTAAATGACTTTGGGTCAAGGTCAAGAAATGACCCTGGCCTTCATTAATTACTTACCTTCATTGACTCCATTGGTTGTCTGCATCTAGCAACTTCCAGGTCTCAGACTGCAACAGTTTCCAAAATATCCATTCTTTTCGCCTTTTCCCATGTAAAAGCCTATGTTTCCAAAATTGACCTTGCCGTAAAATAGGTCAAGGTCATCCTATGGTCATCATTTGATCAAACTATGATGGGCTGGAGTCCCAAATGCTACATACCAAGTTTCATGAAAATCGGCCTGCCGGTTCTGGAGAAGAAGATTTTTGAGTGGTTTTTACCATATATGGGCGTGGCGGCCATCTTGGTAATGTGACCTGGATTTCGTGATCAAACTTTCGTCTCCCCTACCTATGGATGCTCCATATAAAATTTCACTTTGATTGGCCCAGCAGTTTCAGAGAAGAAGATCTTTGAAAAGTGTGTATGGACGACAGACTGGCCAAGGTCAAGAGATGACCTTGACCTAAATTAATCACATACCTTCATCTTCTCCATTAGTTGTTTGCATCTACCGCTTTTCAAGCATCAGGCTGCAATAGTTTTCAAAAAATCCATAGTTTTCACTTTTTCCCATGTTAAAGCCTATGTTTCCAAAATTGACCTTGCCGTAAAATATGTCAAGGTCATCCTAGGGTCATCATTTTATCAAACTGTGATGGGCTGGAGTCCCAAATGCTACATACCAAGTTTCATGAAAATCAACCTGCCGGTTCTGGAGAAGAAGATTTTTGAGTGGTTTTTACCATATATGGGCGTGGCGGCCATCTTGGTCATGTGACCTGGATTTCGCGATCAAACTTTCGTCTCCCCTACCCATGGATGCTCCACATAAAATTTCACTTTGATTGGCCCAGCAGTTTCAGAGAAGAAGATCTTTGAAAAGTGTGTATGGACGACAGACTGGCCAAGGGCAAGAGATGACCTTGACCTAAATTAATCACATACCTTCATCTACTCCATTAGTTGTTTGCATCTACCACTTTTCAGGCCTCAGGCTGCAATAGTTTTCAAAAAATCCATAGTTTTCACTTTTTCCCATGTAAAAGCCTATGTTTCCAAATTTGACCTTGCCGTAAAATAGGTCAAGGTCATCAAAGGGTCATCATTTTATCAAACTATGATGGGCTGAAGTCCCCGATGCTACATACCAAGTTTCGTGGAAATCGGCCCACCGGTTCTGGAGAAGAAGATTTTTGAAGGGTTTTTACCATATATGGGCGTGGCGGCCATCTTGGTCATGTGACCTGGATTTCGCGATCAAACTTGAAATGCCACTACCCAAGGAGGCTCCACATAAAATTTCAACTAGATCTGCCAAGCGGTTTCAGAGAAGAAGATCTTTGAAATTGTGGACGACGGACGGACGACGGACGGACGGACGGACGGACGCCGGATCATGGCCATCCTATAAGCTCACCTTGTGAGCCTTCGGCTCAGGTGAGCTAATAAATAATAAACAATGGGACAGTATAGTCTTATACCTGGTTGTAACCATTTCTTCCCATGTAGAAATGTAAGGCATTGAGCAATTTCTTTCCTCTAGTAATACCAAAGGTTTCGTTGATAAAGGCACCATCAGGATTATCCCAGCTAGCCCATGATGTGTAGAGACGTTTCTCTGTTACAACATGTATCTACAAGGAAAAACAATCAGGTATGCGAAATTATCATGATTATTGCATATGCGAAAACAAAGGCATAAATCAGAGACATTCTAATCTTGTAGCTGAGCAGTGTCTATGTTTTCCTTTGATAGATAGACTAACGATACAATGATACAGTCCATCTTCTGCTGAAATACAAACGTTCTGCAAGTATCTAGTTACATGTATTTATAGAATCTACGGCCTAGTTTGAGCCTGCCATGGTTACAGACTCATACGAAAGATACTTTCATGATGCTTCTACAGGCCAACCTCATTATAGCACTATATTTGGAGTCTATAGAAACAGCCTGTGTTATAAGTGAACCATGTTATAATGAGGTTATTTACCATAGACATATAGCAAAATAATCTGTTTGGCAGCCATGCAATGGCTGTGTTACAGTGAAAAACATATATTAATGAGGCACGTTATAATGAGGTTAAAGTGTATTTTACTTCAGTTAAAGTAACAGCGGCCATAAAATACCTGAAATGTGGAAAGTCAAAGACACACATTTACACATAAATATTGAAATAAATTAACAATTTATTATTCAGTCAACATAAACTGGTCATGAAATGGTGAACAGTGAAGTCACAATTCAAAGGGATTCCTTTATGATCAGTCTTAAAGACAGGGTTTCTGTGCCAGGGGGTCAAAATACAGGTAAAGAAGTACAAAAAGCTGCCACACGCGAGGTCAATGTTGGATACCAGCATTGTTTTCAATGTCGCTAATATAAGACTGGCCCTTATGTTATCATTATTTTCAATAAAACGTTGCTAAATAAGCATATCTTACTTCATAGCACCAAAACTAACTTGGTAGTCGAGGACTTTTATAGTATTTTCTGATTTGAAATTAAATGGTGAGAAGAAATTCAGTTTTTATTATAAATCAAATTCTGTGGACCAGTTTTCATAAAACTCTAGTTTATGCCTCAAAATCAACAGGAATTTCCCAAATTTCCATTATGTTGAATACAAATTGACTTTAAAATAACTCACTTTTAAAGGAATAGGAATAAAGATCAACTTTTGTTCCAGAAGAAAGAGGCTGATAAGACAAACAATGTGCCACCATTTTTATGAAAATCGGTCAAGTGTTCTTGTACATACGAGGGGAAAGCAAAAAGTTCGTGGACTTTGTTAATAAAATCAAAAGTATATATGCGATTTCTCTGAAATTACCGTATATTTGCGATCAATTTAATACAAACAAGCGTAGAAAGTTTCAGACAAATCGCATGATAAACATCGTTTCTATGGCAATTTGTTTGTTGCGTGTTAGCGCTACCCGGAGCACGCCAAGACGTTAACGTCATTTGCCAACGGGTTTTCTGTATACGCTGGCCGAGTCAACAGTTCCTATAAAAACATTATTTCTCATTCGACTTCAAGCAAATTTTCATATATTTATTCCCCATCCGTGAAGGATTACAGTAGAAAGTTTAAGGCAAATCGCTAGAAAAAATTTAGTTTTTATGGCAATTTCTGCGACAGACGCTAGGATTATACGGGGCATGCCATGACGTTAAAGTTGTTCGCGTAAATTTTTGTGCTTACTTGTTGTTTTTAACAGCTATTTCGTGACTAACACTTTGCACATCATTGAACACTTGTATGCTTTAGTTCTGATGTGTCTCTAGCTGTTTGTAACAAATCAGACGTTTCTGTAGGTTTTATTCTGAAGTCTCGCACAAATTTTATCGATGTGCAAGTTTCCGCCATTTACCAGTAACGTCATTTTTACTAAATTTTTGCTTAGACTTGTCTTTCAAAAAGTGTCGCTGTAGAGTTGTCTTTCGAATGCGAGAACTGCAATTTCACATTTCAAGCCAAATTACATCATTATCAATATTTCCATAATTTAAGGAGATTTAGAAATGACATTTTTTAAAAATATTTTTATATTTATAAACACGTAAACAGAGATTTTACGGCGTGCTCCGGGGTAGCAAACCCCACGTGTTTGTCGATGTAATTTGACCAATCAAAAATAAGATTCGACAAATAACATTTGACATGAATGTCGACAATAGACCATTATTACACTTGTGAAAATACGAAAACAATCGGACGTCAATTATAAAAGTTATTAAGAAAGTCCACAAACTTTTTGCTTTCCCCTCGTATATGGTAATTTACACAATTTACAATGGTGGTTCATGGAAGCCGTCATTTTGTTTGCGATAGTCATGTGACCAAAACTGAAAATAACTAATTTGCAGAATATGCCTAAGTTTTAAAACTCGAAAACTGAACTGATTCATTCAAAACTGATTCATTTCTTTGAATGAATCAAAAGCACTTTCGTACTTCTTTTTAAGATTGTGCGGGTATGAGGTCATTCCATCACAGCCTCGTTTTGGATTTAAATAATCGAAAGTTCAAACCTTCATGATGTTTTAATTTGCAAACTCGGCTAAGGGCTATCCCAGTAAAACATAAGTACGGGGGGAGGAAGGCACTTTGAATTTTGACCCTCCACCTATAGAAGTGAATTTCATCTCGACTGAGCCACCTACAGAACCGTTCATTTCAATAAAACACCCTCCTACAGAAGCAAAATTTAATACGGATAGAAGTAAATTAAGAGGGATTTTTTTAGGAACAGAAGTAAATTTTTGTATTGCTGTTTTACGGAACTGTATTGTGTGATTTTTGTCAAAAGTCATTAAAATAATGTTCTCACTATAATAATAAAGATTGAATACCTATTTTTTGAAAATATATCTTCATTTTATCATCCTGATCAGCAAGCCATGTGGACAAGGAAGCTTGTTTGAATCTCATCAGCTTTCATGACTATTGTGCCTATTTTCAACAATGGGCTATATCCAATTAATTATATGTGTAATGTCACTCTTAACCGTTATCATGCTGAGATTTATTTTTTTCCAATAACGTGTGCCACTGAGTTTGTTTGTTTGTTTTTTTTTTTTTGTTTTTATTTTTTTTGCCAAAAAATCGCTTTTTCACCACTTTTCAGGCTTCAAAAAACACTATGTTGCATTTTCCAAAAAGCTAATACTTGCTTTGGGAGAGCGATACAAGTCAGTATATCGCTACGTTTTGTGTCTAAACATCATTAAATTCATCAATGACCCACCATTTTAGCTTTCGACAGGTATGTAATTGTGATTTCTGACCAAAATCCCGGTTCAAATGCCTTTTCTAGGCTTAAAATGCAAAAAAACAACCTTGATCGCTGACAATTTCCTGATTCAGTTTTTTTTTTGCAGACGTCACCAGCGAGAGTGATAGAGAGCACCCTCACCAGACGATACCTCATCTTGATCTCTCACATTTGACACTTTGAATTGTGGGATATAACCGATTTTGGTTACAGCCAACACACGAAGAAAGCTGGGGCATGCCGCATGAATTTCCCAGATCCCATTGGCCAACTGCGACAGGTCAGTGCGTGAAGCGCTACCTGTCAGCGACGATGCACTCTCACAGGAAAAAATCGAAGTCGGATCGGGCGAACGAAAGGTTTTTAGTCTGTTTAATTTGCTTCTATGCATTGCATTGAATTTTACACCTTAGAACCGATTTTCAAAACGAAAAAATACCCCACCTCCTATAGAAGCAATTTTTCTCCAACTCCCACCACGTACAGAAGTATTTTAACCAAAGAAGGACCCTACGATAGAAGTTTATTAAAGTGCCGTCTTCCTGGGGTACCTATGTTCAACTGGAATAGCCCTAAATAAATTCTTTAATACAAAGAATATTTAGAAGTTTCTAATCTCATTCCTTTAAAGCATTTTTCATGGCTAAACTAACTCGGTAACAATGTTTTTTATATTGCATGAGTCGATAGAACATAAGTTTAAAATAACAAAAAAAGAAGGAAATCTATGGATAGGTCTTTCTGTGGTTCTTTACCTCAATGGACAGGTTTTTTTTATGAGCATGGAATGGAAGTCTGCACTGTTTGCCCCAATTTCTCTATTCAGACATTTAGGACCATTCTATAGTGTTCTCAAAACTATATTTCTAAAATATGAACTCTGTCACAAAAGAAGCTGTATTTATTTGTTTGTTCAATACAATGCTGTACATCTGTAGTCAACAGCTGAAGCTATGTCGAGACAGTCCATTATCTTAGCCACACTGTTCCAAGGCAAGCCTCCAGGAGGTAGGTTACTAGTATTTAGTGCATTTCTATTTTCAAAATTAATTGACCAATGCTCTTCTTGAATCAGCAGAAAAGTGCAAAATGGCCAAAAAACATTTTCATGGTGGAATCTTCCAATATGAATCGAGACACTGTCTTCTTTATACCAAAATCCTGCATCCACTATATTGATAGAAATTTCATATTGTTTACAGTGGCTATTCATGAGACCACCTTTCCAAATTTATCCTCTGAATATTAAACACATTGCCATAACAAACAAGCTGAAACAAGCATATGCATGCAAGACGAAACAATTATGCTATGCTGGGGTTATCAATATACTTTGTCCTATGAATTAAAGCAACAAAACTTTTTATTGGATATAAGCTCATTTACTATAAGCCAAACATAGCAAGGCAGGATCATTTTAAGCAATCCCGTCCCTTAAAATCATTATACAAGTACAGTTCTTTTGCTATTGTATTTGTGGGTTGGACAATACCCATTTTTTGTCACGGATGATGCTTAAATCCAATTAAAATCTAAATTTATGTAAAGATGGTCTGACACACTTTCTTTTGCAAATGACTGACAAATGCTTTTTCTTGTGGAAGAGAAAGAAATTTTAATTTTTCACTAAATGTTGCTAATATCATACTGGAAAGCCTTAATACTTCAGCTTTTAGATACATGCACATACAATTACATTTCCTAAACATTAACAAGTAAATCGTAATAATTCTGATTATATGGTTTTGCATTTAATAGCAAACATGCGCAGGATAAAACACAATCTTACAGGGTGTGGCACCATTTGTTCATACCCTCTAGTACTACCAGTGGCACAGCATGCCATTGTGACTAACGCTGCACTGGGCAGCATGTCAAATGCTGTGTGTTTCTGGAAAACAAGAGTGAGGTGTACAATACAACATCAAAGAACCACAACTCCAGACCAGTTGAACTGCTTTTGGTAAATTATTTATTTGGCTAATATATATAAGAATTTTCAGAAAGAAAATGCCAGTAAATATCAAAGAATTCACGAAAATCTGAGTAAATTCTATAGAATTCTTCATGAAAAGTATCATTTTAAAGTTTTGGATTTTAAAGGCCAAAGAAATACGACCAAGAGCAGACAACTGTGTTGAGATGACCTGGAGCCATGAGGGGTAAAGTACAACACCAAAACCTTACATGATGAGGAACCATCTGTTCGTATCCACGGTTACTGCCTGTAGCGCAACATGCCATTGATATTAGGGCTGAGCTTGGTAATATATCATATGCAGATCTTTTCTGAAATAAATGGGTGTTAAAAACATGCCCTGAAATGAGTTCGTTAATATGTACATGAAATACGAGTCCTTCTTAACATTTATGTTATGCAGAGTCATGGTTCACAAATATAATTTTTGCACAGATTTCATTGTATAATCATTGAGCTTATCATTAAACTCTGGTAGTACTTTTTTGAGCTCATATGAGGTGAACACCTGAAAATGTTGCCAATGCCTTATGAGCCGCGACGCGAGAAAAACGGTCATCAGGGTTTCCGAACAGGTCTGACACAAATCGGCCTATACAGCCATAGAAGAAGGCTAGAAGCTTGAAATTTCTGATTTAAGAAGTTGAGGGATTGTACTATATGCGAAGCGAAATCAAAGGCGCTGATCAACTGTGCAGTTACTGCATAGCTGATCTGCGCCTTTGTTTTCACATAGGCAAAATTCAGCTTTCTCATGACTAAGCTCTTATGTAACTTTGAAGTCCATCTCTCGCAAAAATGACTGACAATTCACTGATCCATGCAGTCTTATGCTTGTGGTTCTGACCGAATTCAAACATTATAAATCAACCATTTTCATCGACTTTCTTCCAAACAGGGCCAAATACATTTTGCAAAATACATATTGCCACTTTTATCAGCATATCAGACTAGTACCTACCTCTATGGGGCAGGGGTTATCATGTGTTTGATCAAAGAATAGGGCATGAGCCATGGTAGGCACTAGGGGTTTCACTCTCGGCTGTATGAAGGCTCCTACAGGGGCACCACCGTAGCGATGGACTAGCCGGCCCAGGTCGTGGGAGTCCTTAGCTGCCATTGCCTCTACAAGAACAGAAATATAACATTTATAAGACTAGTGCATACTATTCACAATTCAAATTCTAATGCACCTATTAACGCAACATGTCAAGAATGGTTCTAACTCACAATCTCCTAGTTAGAGACTTCAAGAAACCTATGAAAAATGCCTTCAAGAAATGCGAAATGCGATATTACAAGTACATCATGTAATCTTTTAAGCATCACAATTCTGTGGCAAGAAATAGTAGCTTGTCATGGATAAACTTTTACCTACACATGCAGTGCACTTTATAACACAGCTGGCACATAATGTCATAACAATATCAGAATCATGACCTAACATAGACACTGCTATGATACTGTGATACCAAGTGATCAATGTTTTACTGACCTCTGATAAGCGAGTTGATTCCTAGTCTGTTAATGAAGATATTGTCCAAGGCCTCTCTACTGGTGAACAACTCGGCTACAACATACAGGTCAGGTCGGATCTTCCTGGCTGCATCTAACATGTACTGAAATACAGAGCATGATATGCATTATTTTGTTTGTATTGTGGTTTAATGTCCCAGTCAACCATTTTTAGTAATGTCAAGACAGAGCAACCTCTTCCATAAAAAAATATGACAAAAGAAGTCAAAGAATGGGCAAAGTGACTGAGTGGTTCTTTTGTACTTCTTAATCTTTAAATTGGTTAGGGTGGCCAAACTTAAATTTCCTACTTTTCTACAATTCAAATTAATTGCAAAATGCTCTAGTCGACCCTGAGGAGAACCAACTAAGGTGGCCAAATCTGCTGATTTCAGTTGTGTACCAATCTACTGTCTATTCACCATCTTCCAGAAACTATATTTTTCAAAATCTCACTTTTATGAAAGACCTCAAAAACCAGAGGACCAATGGTCCTGTAAACGCTCACCTGAGTCTGCTGCATATACCAATAAACATGTTTGAATATTATGGTATTTAACCCCAGTGCAGGGGCAGATGAAGCCCTTGGGCCGTTTTCTTTTTTCAGAATAATCAATATTCTGTCCATTTGCCAATTTCTTGCTGGCTTTTCCCTTCAAATGACATTTTAACAGCTTTTCCCATTCAAATGCATGGGCAACCCATGTTGACCTTGCCATAAACTTGGTCAAGGTCATCACAGGGTCATGATTTATATATACATTGTACACATGTAGTACTATAGCCATGGATGCTTCACGCCAAGTTTCACTGAAATCAATCTATTGGTTTCAGAGAAGATATTTGAAGGGTTTTTACCATATATGGGCATGGTGGCTATCTTGGTCATGTGACCTAGATTATTAATATATACATTGGTTCCCCCATCCTATAGATGCTTCACATAAAATTTGGCTTCAATTGGCCATGTGGTTTTAGAGGAGAAGATGTTTGAATATTATGGTAATATTTATGTATATTGCCCCGTGGTGTGGGCATATGAGCCCTTGGGTCCATTTTTTTTTTCGGAATCATTAATATTTAGTCCTACTACCCATTTCCTGCAAGATTTTCACCTCAAATGACTTTTTAAAAGTTTTCCCCATTCCAATGCATTGGCGACCTATGTTGACCTTGTCGTAAAATAGGTCAAGGTGACCACAGGGTCATGATTTATATACACATTGTAGTACTTCAGCCTTTGGTGCTTCATGCCAAGTTTCTTTGAAATCGAACCATCAGATTCGGAGAAGAAGATTTTTGAAGGGGTTTTACCATATATGGGCATGGCAGCCATCTTGGTCATGTGAACTAGATAATTTATATATACATTAATTCCCCCATTCCATAGATGCTTCACATAAAATCTGGCTTTGATTCGCCAAGCGGTTTAAGAGGAGAAGATGTTTGAATATTATGGTAATATACATGTTGCCCCGGGGTGGGGGCAGATGAGCCCCTGGGGTCTATTTTTTTTTTCAGAATCATTAATATTCAGTCCTACTGCCCATTTCCTGCAAGACATTCACTTTAAATGACATTTTAAAAGTTTTCCCTATTCAAATGCATTGGCGACCTATGTTGACCTTGCTGTAAAAAAAAGTCAAGGTCATCACAGGGTCATGATTTATATGTACACTGTAGTACTTTAGCCATCGATGCTTCATGCCAAGTTTCTTTGAAATCGATCCACAGGTTCTGGAGAAGAAGATTTTTGAAGGGTTTTACCATATATGGGCATTGCGGCCATCTTGGTCATGTGACCTGGATTATTTATATATACATTGATTACCCCTTCCTATTGATGCTTCACATAAAATTTGGCTTTGATTGGCCAACCGGTTTCATAGGAGATGATGTTTGAATATTATGGTAATATACATGTATATTGCCCCGGGGTGGGGGCATATGAGTCCCTGGGGTCCAATTTTTTTCAGAATCATTAATATTCAGTCCTACTGCCCATTTCCTGCAAGACATTCAATTTAAATGACATTTTAAAAGTTTTCCCCATTCAAATGCATTGGCGACCTATGTTGACCTTGCCGTAAAATAGGTCAAGGTCATCACAGGGTCATGATTTATATACACATTGTAGTGCTTGAGCCATCAATGCTTCATGCCAAGTTTCGTTGAAATCAGTCCACCGGTTCTGGAGAAGAAGATTTTTGAAGGGTTTTTACCATATATGGGCATGGCGGCCATCTTGGTCATGTGACCTGGATTTCTTATATACACATTGGTTCCCCCTTCCTATAGATGCTTCATATAAAATTTGGCTTTGGTTGGCCAAGCGGTTTCAGAGAAGAAGATCTTTGAAATTGTGAACGGACGACGGACGGACGGACGGACGACGGACGGACGGACGCCGGATCATGGCCATCCTATAAGCTCACCTTGTGAGCCTAACGGCTCAGGTGAGCTAAAAATATTACCATGTTACCATTTTGCATTCCAAAAGTCTTAAAATGTGCCACAAAAATTTTGAAAATCGGTTAACAAATAAAAATTTTGTGCCAGATAATAATTTTAAATATGGCTTTTTCTATTGTATTATAAAAAGGTCAGCCAAGGAAGTAACTAGTTTCCCGGAAAAAAATATAAATCAATTATTTATCATTTAAAATGCACCGAGCCAAAACAATATTGTATTGTATGCATAGCTGAGCGCCACACTCTTAAAAATTTTCCACAGATTTTTTTAATTTTAAAATGTTTGGATTACCTCCCTTGCACATGCAAAATGCCTATTCCAAATAGTTTTTGGGCATAATTATTTTGTTAGTGAATGGATTTGCAAAACTTTTGCAGCACTTTTTACGACTTTTGGGTTGCAAAAAGATGACATGGTCATATTTTTCTTGTGGTGTTTCAGAAAAGTGAGATTTTGAAATATGCAGTTTCTGAAAGATGTTGTACAGACAGTAACTTACTTTATAAATAAATCACAAAATGAAGATTGTTAGGAAGATTATTTTTATGTTGACAAGTTGATAGGGTTTTCTTTTCACTTCTTCACAAAGAAATTAACAGTCCATCAATGAATTTATATAGAATGTTTGCAACATAAGAAAAAACTTAGGTGTTATGTTGCCCATGCTTATTGTTCCCCGGCTGTAATAAGTCCAATGGAGAGTAAGTGTATCTTGCACGAGAACACAACCTGACACCCCAGGTAAGTTGTACAAACCAAAGTTGGATATCAAAGAGCCCTAACACCATACCTCTGCAACATGTATAGGTGTACTGTGACAGTTGTCCAGTCTAACACCGTGGAATATCTTCACTGATTCCTCTGAGTATTTCTTCATACGCTCCCACAGGTACGGGCAGTCTTGAGGCTTCTCCCCGTAGCGTAACTTTGCACTGTCTCCCCAGGCTATTAGCTCCCGTCGTAGGTAGACATTGGAAGCTAAAACACAGGATTAGGTACTGTAAGGACACCTCACTAAATCATTTAGATTTATTTTATAATCATTATTCTGCTCTACAGATTAGTATCAGTAAAATCAAGTTTGTACCAATTATTCTGTTTTGTATCAGTCATAAACTGGCTGCCTGATTTACACTTTATATAATGGTATGCTCCCTATTTAAAACTGCTATAGAAAAATCACAGTTTTTGTTTGCATCAAAAATTTTGATTTGTGCATGTCAAGTCGCCAGATTATCTTCCAAAACCAAACTATTTCTTCCATAGAGATTGGTAGTGGGGATTTTAACACTATAATCACAGCATTTTCCAATCCTTTCTTTTGACTATTACATGTGTACTTGAATAGTTCTTACTTGGTTCGGCAAAGTTTCTGAGTGGATCATCTCCCATGACCCAGCCATTGGAAGCAAAGATATAATTGGCCGAGTCTCCATACATTGATGCTTCCTCATTACTTATTGAACCTGTCAACTTCTCAGGTACAATGAAATACCTGAAATAAAAATCTTAAGGTATAAGCATGGTCTTCTTATATTGTTATGCACACAGCTAAATGTGTTACAATGGCGAACAAACAATAGTCCATTGAAATTACTTTAGCATGACTTCATTTGACGTAATCAGATCTGCAGATAAATACTAACATGAATTCGGTATAAATTGCTTGGCTTGAAGCTTTTGTTCATCATATACAGCCGAGCCTAACAGTTATAATACCCTCACCGTTCTGCACATTTCTTCCACCATGAAGTCACTTCTTGAAACAGTGGTTGGAAAATGCCAATTTCATTAAGAAATGTACCAAATGTTAGGTTGATCCACTAAAATGCAAATAAGACGCACTGCCAAGTTACTATCAGTATATGTGTAACTGCAGCTACATAAAAATGGCAATTCATACATGTACTTAAAGGAATGGATTCGGAACCGCATAAGACGCCCTATATATACGTAAAATACAATCATAAATTCATTCCTGGTACAAGAGAGTGCATATCGGGTTTGTTACGCAAAATTGTATTCAAAGTTGGGAAACCTGCATCTGAGTGAATCGCCATCTTTATCGGGTATGGTTCCTGGTTTATCGATAATTACACGGTGGACGCGGTAACCAGTATAAAGCTGTGACGTCACTCCCTCACTTTCTCTTTAAGCTTTGGCTATTTCCGCTGATTTCAATTGCAAGACGTTCAATTATTCTCGTGATAATTTCGTTATTTTATTTTGTATTTGTGGATATTTTCTGTGTTAAACTTGTTAGAAGTGTTTCTGTGATAATACCGGAGAATCATATTTACAGACGATGCCTCAGTGCCAGGCGATTATTTAACTGTAAAAACAAGCCACAGAAAGGAGGGAAAAGTTTTTTTCCAGATACCTGTCGTCGGCTTTTTGCTTCCCCCCAAAGCGATAAAAAATCGTAGGTGTAGACATTTTCACTATTTCTTATTAATAATCCAGTATGAACGGAATGGAATTACTGTTACATGTATCTACGCATGGTAGTTTTAATTCCGAATTTTGGCATTTCACATCGACAAAGAATCGCACACAATAGAAAAAGAATATGAATTTGCAAGTTTTTTATCCATTTTATTCCAAAACGGAATCGGTACACACACCAGGGGTAATTTCACTTTTTTTTTTTACATAATTTGATTAATTTGCTTCAATTATCTATTTTATTTAATTTATAATCGGAGATGAACCGCCCATCACTAATTGTTTTTCAATGCGCATGCGTTTCTAAGTTTGCCACCAATCCAGAAAAGATTTTCATTCATGCGGATAATTATTTTAGCATGTGACACGGTAAACACGCCTCAAATGGTCAGCTGACCTGTCAACAATGACAATTAAAGTTGCTTACATCTGTTACATGAAGACACGCGCCATCAAACGATGCGACCGCCATTCTTTAAATCGTTTGATCGACATTATGTGTGAAAGATTATCGACTACCTAACTATCGTTACATAATTTTGATTGGATTTACATCATAAAGGTGCGAAATACACACGGATGGTTGGTGACAACTGTCTCTAAGATGCTTTTTTGGCTAACAGACAACAAAACACAGGTAAATATTGGGACGTATCGCGGCAAAAACAACTTGCGCCCCGGGAATCACCACTGAGGAAAAGCAGCATCTGAGCCCAGATTTTCTCGTCCCGGGGCGCCGGGTCCTGCGTCCGCGAGATCACTGTGACATTTTTTCTGTTCTTTTCTTTTCTTACCTTAATCTGCGAATTTTATCGATAAAATGAAGTGGAATACGATCGCTTGTAAATGGCTCTCAACCGAAAGTGAGGGAGTGACGTCACAGGTAAATAAATATGGCGACAACCTTCGCGATTCGTGACGCATTTTAGCGTAATTTTTAATCGATGATTGTGTACTTATTATGGATTAAAACGTTAGAATTTGATTAGTAACATGTACTGTAACATCTTATTAAATGTGTACAGTGCCAAATATGCGTTTCCGAATCCATTCCTTTCAATAAGTAATGACATACTCATTCATTAGAGGCTCATCCTTAGTAACCTTCTCAATCCTAGGTCCGTTAGGATTGAGGAACCTCCACTGTATATTGGCCATGAAGTTGGTCACCGCCGTGCCCAGGTGGTCGTCTAGTTCTAGTTTCTTCCGAGTGTTGAGTTCCATGAGTTTGTGTCTAAGTTCATTACAACACTGAGAAATCCTCTGACTACGACTAGTACAGCCTGGCCTATGAATATAAAGCTTGAGGTTAGCGCATGTAACAGTAACAGAGGATTTTTTTGTTAAGATTAAAGTCCCAGTCAACAATTTTTCCATCATGTCAGGATGGAACCACCGCTTCCTTGGTATAAACCAGTATTATGGGGAGCTTAAACTTAAAGTGTCTTGCTGAAGGGCACTACATGTCAGAGATAGGCATCAAACCAAGGACCTCTTGCTCTGGAGTACTGTAGTCCACTACTCATGTAAAATAAGATTTCATTTACATCAGAAGGCCTACGTTAATGTGAACATGTTAAAATCAGATTTGATACCAATAAACACTGGCCTCAAAAAGCTATGAGGCAAGCATATGAACAGCCTAATTTTCTGAGGTCAGTTGTTATGCATGACAGTTACTTGTTGAAAGATGTGCATTCAGTACTGGTAAACTTCCCAAGGGAGTATGCCCAGGAAAGTATGATGTTATACATATGATGTTTACTTGTTGTCCTTAGCAATTATTTACTTTTAGTGTCCCAGATATTGGACATAAACAGGTTGTTTACTTCAGAATTTTCTAGAAATTTCAAATTGTTCTTTGACGGAAAAGTCCGTAAAAATCTGGAAGAACCAAAGATGTAGAATCTTCTAGAAAAATCTTTTTTTATGTCAAAAGAATATTGTGGAATTTTCTGGAAGGATAATGGCCTCTCTAGAATATTCCAGAACATTAAATTTGGTAAACAACTTGTTATTTTTAGTATATGATATCATAGAATTTGCTGGAAGAATCCTGAATGTTCCTCAGTGCTATATAAGGGCTACAAATTTTCATGAGGACAATCTTTGGGTACTGTTACTATTAAGAAGTCAAAATCTATCTTACTGGAATTTAAACTTATTCTTGGATTACTTTGTGATATTCGATTCTGGATTGGGACATAGTGCTATTTTGAAACAAACTTTAATTCTTGGGATCAGAAACTGATACAGACTTGTGTTAAAAAATTCTGAGGGACATTCAGACATTCTTTAAGGGAATTAACATCTTGAAAGGTATTGTACATTCATTTTTGTTTGATTGTATATATGCATTTGATTGTTTCACATGTAATTACTGGTTAAATCATTTCTAAATAGATTTGTTAAATTTTAAACAAAGCTTGTTGCTGGCTAACCAACTTGTTGGTTTCCTTAATCTTCTAGTTACGCCTGGCACGTAACAGAATTTGGGGCTCGAGTCCGGGATTGAAATTTCTTGTGCACCAAATTTATTTAAAATTCTAAAGTATCTTCACTGTTTGCTGTTTAAATAGCTAAAGCCAGCAAAAAGCAACCATGTCATTCAAACTAAGTGACTTTATTGCTGCGCCTTCTCAGGAGCTGTTAGATAAGGCCAAAAAGAGTGACCTCTTAGACATAGCTGATCATTATGGGTTGTCAAATATCAAGACTTCCATGTTAAAACATGAAATTAAGAACATTTTGATTCAGTTTTTTGTTGACGAGGAAATTTTTGATTCCTCGGCTACTTCTCAGATTCTAGTCACTCAGACTGACTTGCAGTTGAGGGAACTAGAAATCAAAAGACAAATTGAGATGGAAAAACTAAAATTTGAATATGAAGAAAGAATAAGGTTGGAAACTTTAGAACGGGATGAAAGAATAAGGGCAGAAAAGGCCAAAAGGGAAGAAAGAATAAGATTGGAAACTTTAGAACGGGAAGGAAGAATGCATAAACAAAAGTTAGAAATGGAAGAACGAGAGAAGGAAAAACAAAGAGAATTAGAACGAGAAAAAATTGAGTTAGAAAAAGAAAAATTAGAAAGAGAAGAAAGGCTTGAAATTGAAAAAGAAAAATTTAAATTTGAAATTGAAGAAAAAGAAAGAGAAAGGCAATTTCAGTTAAGAATGAAGGAAATTGAACTTAATGACAAATCAAAATCAAAATCTTTGCCTTTGGCTACTAGTACAGTATTTGATGTCACAAAACACATTCGTCTCGTTCCTCCATTTCAAGAAAAAGAGGTTGACAAATATTTCTTACATTTTGAGAAGGTGGCAGAAAACTTGAAATGGCCAAAAGAGCACTGGACCTTGCTTTTGCAAAGTGTTGTAATTGGTAAAGCTCAAGAAATTTACACTCAGCTTTCTCTTGAGCAAAGCTCAGATTATGATACAGTAAAGGAATTTATTCTTAAGGCTTATGAGTTGGTCCCTGAAGCTTACAGGCAGAAATTTAGGGATTGTAGAAAAGATTATGACCAGACTCATGTTGAATTTGCCAGAACAAAAGAACAACTATTTGATAGATGGTGTTCTTCAAAGAAAGTAGGTTCTGATCATGCAAAGCTAAGGCAGCTCATGCTTGTTGAGGAATTCAAACGGTGCATAAATTCCGATGTCAAGGCATTTTTAGACGAAAAAGAAGTAGAATCATTGGAATCAGCAGCTCGTTTAGCAGATGATTATGCTTTGACTCATAAGGCTTCATTTGTCAACAAGCCATATCCTAGGAAACCATATAACCCTCAATCAAAGCAAATTACCCCTCAGTCAAAACCATATTCCCCTCAGTCCGGTCCCAAAGCCAATCCCAGTAATCCAACTGACAATTCCAGTCCAAAACCCAAATTTTCTAGTGAAAACAAAGGACAAAATCCCTTATCCCAGCCAATTTGTAATTATTGTAAGAAAACTGGCCACATTATTTCTGAATGTTTGGCACTGAAACGAAAGAAAGAAAGAGAAAATCTAGATAGTGCTAAACCGACAGGCCTCACCTCCTTAAAGGCTAAACCACAGTTTACACTATACTGACCAGAACTTGTAAAGAGTCAGTCTCTGAGGATTCTATTATGGAGATTTATGAACCATTCTTATCAGATGGTCTTGTGTCACTTAACAGTGACTCTGCCCAGTCTACCCCTATCAAAATCTTACGAGATACAGGAGCTTCTCAATCCCTTATCTTGGCAGATACCTTGCCATTTTTCGAGAAGTCTTCTTCTGGGACAAGTGTCCTTATCCAGGGCGTAGAGTGTGGATTTGTTAACGTACCCCTCCATAATATCTATTTGTCCTCTGACTTAGTAACAGGTCCCGTGGCTGTAGGTATTAGACCTTATCTACCTTTTAAAGGTGTTCACTTGCTGTTAGGCAATGATTTGGCAGGAGATAAGGTTGTGGTAAACCCACTTTTGACCAGCACACCATGTGTTGATCAACCGCCTGATCCCATTGAGCAGGAAATTCCTGACCTTTACCCTTCTTGTGCTGTTACTAGGGCAATGGCTAAAAAAGCCAAATTATATGATGGGATGCAGGACATAAATTTAACTGACACTTTGATAGGTCAGTCCTTTAATAAAGAGATTTCAACATCTCTTTCCCCTAGTCAGTCTGATATTCAGACTGACCCTAGCAATCCAAGGTCTGGGTCAGAAAATGACCTTTCACCCTCAACGTCAAACGATCAAGGTCATGACCAGATGTCAAGGTCACAGCTTTGTAAAGAACAACACAGTGATTCTGAGATCTCGCCTTTATTTGAAAGGGCTTTAGATGAAAAAGAAATATCCCAGGTCCCTGTTTGCTATTATGTCAAAAATGGCATATTAATGCGAAAATGGCATCCTCCAGATGTCTCAGCAGAAGATGAGTGGACTGTTAACCACCAAATTGTGATCCCTAGGGTTTATCGCCCTGAAATCTTAAACTTGGCCCATGAAACTCCAATGTCAGGCCATTTAGGTGTAAATAAGACCTATCACAAGATCCTTAATCATTTCTACTGGCCAGGATTAAAATCTGATGTTTCACAGCATTGCAAATCCTGCCACACTTGTCAAATGGTAGGAAAGCCCAATCAGACCATTCCAAAAACTCAATTGCAGCCCATTCCTGCCTTTGATGAACCTTTCAGCAGAGTGATTATTGATTGTGTAGGTCCCTTACCCAAAACAAAGAAAGGTTGTGAATATCTTCTGACCATAATGTGTGCTTCAACTCGCTTTCCTGAAGCTATCCCACTCAGAAATATCAAGGCTAAAACAATAGTTAATGCACTTGTGAAGTTCTTCACATTTGTAGGCCTCCCAAAATCTATCCAGTCAGACCAGGGCTCAAATTTTATGTCAGGAATTTTTCAGCAAGTTATGTACGAACTTGGAATTAAGCAATACAAGTCATCGGCTTACCACCCTGAAAGCCAAGGTGCCTTAGAAAAATTCCATCAAACTTTGAAAAACATGATCAGATCTTACTGCTTTGACACTGAAAGAGATTGGGATGAAGGCATACACTTGCTTCTATTTGCTGTAAGAGAATCTGTACAAGAGTCTCTGGGGTTCAGCCCATTTGAGCTTGTTTTTGGGCACACTGTACGTGGACCGTTAAAACTTCTAAAAGAGAAATTTCTCTCAGATGATGACAGTTCTTTGAACTTACTTCAGTATAAGTCTGATTTCAAAAACAGACTATCAAAGGCCTGTGATGCAGCTCAGTCCAATCTCAAATCTGCTCAAAGCAAAATGAAGATTCGTTATGATGAAAATGCTAAAGACAGAAATTTTGAACCTGGAGACAAGGTACTTGCTCTCTTGCCCATTCCTGGCAGACCTTTACAAGCTAGATATTATGGCCCGTATACTGTTGATAAAAAGTTAAGTGACGTGAATTACATTGTTAACACTCCTGGGAGGCGCAAGCAAAAACAGCTATGTCACATTAATATGCTCAAGAAGTATATTGATAGGGATAGTTCTGTTATTTCATCAGTAAATATAGTTAATTCTGTCCCTCATGAACAAAATCAAATGGACTCTGAGGACTTCAACTTGGAGAAATCTGATCCCTCGTCATCAAAACTCCAGAATTCTGACATACTACAGAATCTTGATCAGAAACTGTCTCACCTTGATTCAGACAAAAGACTTGAACTGAAACAGTTAGTTCTCGAATATGAGCACTTATTTCCGGACATTCCATCCAGAACTGACAAAATCTATCATGATGTTGACATTATTGAAGGTTCAGAACCTGTAAAACAACATCCTTACAGAATGAACCCTGTAAAACAGCAATATCTCAGGGAAGAAGTTCAATATTTGCTGGACAATGATTTCATTGAACCCAGCCAAAGTGAAAGGAGTTCTCCTTGTATTCTTGTACCAAAGCCAGACGGGACATTTAGAATGTGCACAGACTATCGAAAAGTCAATTCTGTCAATAAAACAGACACTTTTCCCATCCCACGAATCGATGACTGCATTGATAATATTCGACATGCCAAGTATGTTACAAAGTTTGATCTGCTAAAGGGATTTTGGCAGATACCCCTCACGGACAGAGCAAAGGAGATCTCGGCATTTGTTACACCAGATGGACTGTACCAGTATAAAGTCATGCCATTTGGAATGAAGAACTCGCCTGCGACTTTTCAGCGGCTGGTCAACAGTTTGATTTCCAATCTGGATGGCTGTAAAGCCTATATCGACGACGCTATTATCTTCAGTGAGGAGTGGCAACAACACTTGCAGACAATTAGAACATTCTTTGACCGGCTAAGTGATGCTAAACTAACTGTGAACTTGGCAAAAAGTGAATTTTGCCATGCAAACTTGACATTTCTTGGACACATTGTAGGTCAAGGTCAGGTAAAACCTGTAGAAGCTAAAGTTGAGGCTATCTCAGATTTTCCTGTACCTACTAGCAAAAGACAACTGATGCGCTTTCTGGGTATGGCTGGATATTACAGGAAATTCTGCAACAACTTCTCGGCTATGGCTGAGCCTCTGACAAACTTGCTTGGTAAGAAGGCCAAGTATGTTTGGACAGATGACTGCCAGAAGTCATTTGATAAGCTCAAGGCCATACTTAGAGGTGCTCCGGTTCTCTTAGCACCAAGTTTTGACAAAGAGTTCAAGTTGGCTGTAGATGCCAGTGATGTTGGTGCAGGCAGTGTATTGTTGCAAGAAGATGACAATGGTGTTGACCATCCTGTTTGTTATTTTTCCAAAAAGTTTAACAAGCATCAGAGAAATTACTCTACCATAGAGAAAGAATGCCTATCTCTAATCCTTGCGCTTCAGCACTTTGAAGTTTACTTAGCTTCTTCACATGCACCAATTGTTGTCTTCAGTGACCACAATCCACTGACTTTTATACATAAAATGAAAAACAAGAACCAGCGTTTACTCAGGTGGAGTCTCATGTTGCAAGAGCACAATCTTGACATCAGACATATCCGAGGAAGAGATAATATCATTCCAGACACCCTAAGCAGAGCTTAAGTGCCTCTACAATGCTGATGTCCAGCTTTGTGCTGTTGTATTTGATTAGTTTTGCACAAATTTTGCTAAACATATTGTATACAATTATCCAGTATTGCAAAAGAAAGCTTTATTTTATAAAACTTTCTTTTCTTTGAAGAGGGGAAGTGTTATGTATGACAGTTACTTGTTGAAAGATGTGCATTCAGTACTGGTAAACTTCCCAAGGGAGTATGCCCAGGAAAGTATGATGTTATACATATGATGTTTACTTGTTGTCCTTAGCAATTATTTACTTTTAGTGTCCCAGATATTGGACATAAACAGGTTGTTTACTTCAGAATTTTCTAGAAATTTCAAATTGTTCTTTGACGGAAAAGTCCGTAAAAATCTGGAAGAACCAAAGATGTAGAATCTTCTAGAAAAATCTTTTTTTATGTCAAAAGAATATTGTGGAATTTTCTGGAAGGATAATGGCCTCTCTAGAATATTCCAGAACATTAAATTTTGGTAAACAACTTGTTATTTTTAGTATATGATATCATAGAATTTGCTGGAAGAATCCTGAATGTTCCTCAGTGCTATATAAGGTCTACAAATTTTCATGAGGACAATCTTTGGGTACTGTTACTATTAAGAAGTCAAAATCTATCTTACTGGAATTTAAACTTATTCTTGGATTACTTTGTGATATTCGATTCTGGATTGGGACATAGTGCTATTTTGAAACAAACTTTAATTCTTGGGATCAGAAACTGATACAGACTTGTGTTAAAAAATTCTGAGGGACATTCAGACATTCTTTAAGGGAATTAACATCTTGAAAGGTATTGTACATTCATTTTTGTTTGATTGTATATATGCATTTGATTGTTTCACATGTAATTACTGGTTAAATCATTTCTAAATAGATTTGTTAAATTTTAAACAAAGCTTGTTGCTGGCTAACCAACTTGTTGGTTTCCTTAATCTTCTAGTTACGCCTGGCACGTAACACAGTAAGTAGAGAACCTACTTGGAGTTCAAGAGTTGGCATACGATTTGAGTTTGTCAGCAGCATTACCTGTCAGTGTTATAGAGCCAGAGAGCAGCATCCATATCAACCCTACAGGAATTTCTCTGGCCAGTACTATAACCCTCTACCACTCCCAACACTCCCCCAGCCCCCTTCCTCCCCCCATCCACTAATTACCTGTCAGTGTTATAGAGCCAGAGAGCAGCATCCATATCAACCCTACAGGCATTTCTCTGGTACTCTGGGTCTTGTATAATCTGTAGTTCTGTTGCATAGGAACTCACTTGTCTGTTCTCTGTAAAAAGGTACCAGGAAATGGTGCAATCAGAAACAAATTCCCACTCCATAAACCGAGGGGTGGGAAAAAACTAAAATGACACTTTGGTACTTACAGTATACCAAGAAAACATATCATAATAAGCCGAGCTATTCCCCAATAGGTGGCCACAAAACATCTCATATATCTAATAATGTATACCTGGTTAATTTATAGAACTACAATGCTTCACATCTCAGTCAACAGCCATGAGGATGGTCATGTTGGGATGTAGCATCCATTTATTCATTACGAAAACTTGCCCATGCAATGTACACTGATTTTTCAAGTTGTAAAAAATGAAAATTTTCAGTAGAAATTTTTTGACATTTTTTTTATTTTTGCTCAAAACATAGATTGTGGGTACACGTTAAAACGAGTACCCACAATCTATGTTTTGGAGCAAAAATAAGAAAAATAGGTATACCCCTGCATACCCCAGTTTTGCTATATAAAAGTGTGGTTCAAGGGGGTATACATTGCACGGACATGTTTTCCTGATGGGGACTTCTTAAGTCTTCACTCAACATAGTTTATGTCTTGACATGTGCTGTAATGTATAACTGCTGAAGTAAACAATTAAGGCTTATATGATGGGATGGTTTGACAAAACCATGTTTCTTGGCGTGCTCCAATCATGAGTTATTATGAAACTCCTCAAACTTTTTGCTCGCCCCTCGTCTATAGAAAATAACCTCATTACAACACTGTTTCACTTATAACACACGGTCTGCTTCTATGGACCCCAAAGATAGCGTTCTAATGAGGTTGATCTGTACTTTTTTTCTGGCATCATTTTCATATGCCATCTTACCTAAGGAGCTGATATGAGTGTAAAGATATTTTTCTGCTATTTGACCTACCTTCAATGCCGTGTTTGAATCTTTTCATGATGTCCTCTACATTAACTATGTAAAATTCTTCTAGATGGAAACTTGGCAGTATCTCTTCTAACAAAAGCTCTCCTATTGCCTGTGTAGTAAAAATGGCATAGCAATAATAAAAATAAATAGAAACAGAGTATATGTATGGCTGGATTGACTTGAACCACTTTTTCTGAGTCTGAGCGGTTAACCAGTAATCAGATGGTCAGTCAGTACCATATAAGCTTTGTCGGGAGGCACAAGCAGCCCATCTATTTCTTTAGGCCCCAATCGGCAGGGGCCCTGTCTACATAAAACATTGGCTTTGTATCCATGTGAAAATGTTCCATTTTTTAATGGCAGGATTCATTCAAAGAAACTAATGAATTGCACCTTTTCAATTCTCACAAATTTCTTACACAGTTAACATTAATCAGTGTAATCATGACTATAAACTAACCTGTATTTGCACATGGCTATCAACTTCCGGTAATATTTTATCTTTCTTATATTTCCCCTCCGAGACCTCCATACTGAAGTGGGCCAATATTCTGTCAAGTAGGTATGCTGGCTTGAGATGTGGAGCATTGTGTAGGTTATAGCCACACTCCGGGTGCTCAAACAACCAATCACTATTATTCGCAGAATGATTAAACACCAAATCAGTCATTGACAGAGTTTTCCATTCTCTGTTGAGTTTTGTCACTAGATTTTCCACATCCTTGAACCCATAGTTTTGTCCAGGTTTACTGAAGATAGGATTCAGTTTCAACTGATCCTTAATGGAATACGACGAGTTTGATTTTCCAAGATCCTGAATTGGCGTAAAATGCACCATATTATACCCGGTTTCCATGGCAACCCTGAGACGGCCCTCCCACTCATCCAGAGGGCCAAGACTCTTAGCGAGGACAGTCTGACACTGAATACAGTCAAGAGTGATGTCATCGTCATTGGTGCCGACAGATAGTGTAGGGTCGACCAAGAAATACCCCTGGCCATTGGCATTCTCTGCTTTATCACTGAAACATGTACACACAAACATAAAAACAAACAAACAAAAAAGTCGCAATGCAAGCAAACCGGTCTTTGAGGTTTCTGACCAGGTCTGACACAAACCAGGTTGTGCAGTCTCAGAAGACTAGAAGCTTGAAATTCTGGATTTAAAAAGAAGGGGTATTGATCTGCGTCTTTGTTTTCCCATATGCAACAAGTAGCCCAAGGGCAACGATCACTCACCTGAGAGTCAACAAGTACAGTCACTGGACAAAGTAATTGGGGTTTTTACCATATATGGGTATGGTGGCCATCTTGGTCATGTGACCTTGAAACCCTACTTACATCAGCAGAATAGCTCTTGTCTGGATTGTGTATCCTCTTATCTGCCATTTTGGTTCACTTGAAAAAAATCATCTAACAAGGTCAGGGTCCTATATAATGACCCCCGGAGATAGGGCCATATTTGACCCCAGGGGCATGATTGGTAGGATTTATGTAGAGCTCCACATGGCATTGTTGTATATCAAATATACAAGTTTGGTGTCATGCTGTTGCAGAGAAAAATTTTACATGTATTTCCATTATAAGTCTATGGTAGATAATGACATGCCTGGGGCGTTGCCTGTATGGACTCCAGGGGCACTGTTGATAGCATTTATAAAGGAGAGTATTATACATTAGTCCACACAACATATGAAAGCTCTGGGTCATATGGTTTCGGAGAAAAAGATTTTTTTATGTTTTTCCAATTGTAAGTCTAAGGGAGCTATTGACCCCCCGGGGTGGGGCCATTTCTGACCCCAGGGGCATGCTTGGCAGGATTTATGTAGAGCTCCAGATAACAATGCTGCATACCAAATATAGAAGCTTTGGCTGTTGTGGTTTCAGAGAGCAGAAGATTTTTTCATGTATTTCCATTGTAAGCCTATGGCAAATAATGATCCCCCCAGGGCGGGGCCCGTATGGACCCCAGGGGCACAGTTGGTAGGATTTATAAAGAAGATCACTATACATTGCTACACACAAAATATGACAGCTCTGGGCCTTGTGGTTTCGGAGAAGAAGATTTGTTTATCTTTTTTCCATGACGCCCCCGGGGCAGGGCCCGTAAGGACCCCAGGGGCACGGTTGGCAGGATTTATAAAGAGGACCATTATACATTGCTACACACAAAATATGAAAGCTCTGGGCCTTGTGTTTCTGAGAAGAAGATTTTTTTATGTTTTTCCCATTGTATGTCTACTATACATTGCTACACACAAAATATGACAGCTCTGGGCCTTGTGGTTTCGGAGAAGAAGATTTGTTTATCTTTTTTCCATGACGCCCCCGGGGCAGGGCCCGTAAGGACCCCAGGGGCACGGTTGGCAGGATTTATAAAGAGGACCATTATACATTGCTACACACAAAATATGAAAGCTCTGGGCCTTGTGTTTCTGAGAAGAAGATTTTTTTATGTTTTTCCCATTGTATGTCTATGGGAGCTAATGACCCCTGGGGCGGGGCCATTTTTGACTCCAGGGGCATGGTTGGCAGGATTTACATTGTATAAATAGGACCACTACACATTGCTACATACAAATTCTAAAAGCTCTGGGCCTTGTGGTTTCGGAGAAGATTTTTTTATGTTTTTCCCATGATGCCCCCGGGGTGGGGCCCATATGGACCATAGGGGCACAGTTGGCAGAATGTATAAAGAGGACCATTATACATTGCTACACACAAAATACAAAAGCTCTGGGCCTTGTGATTTCAGAGAAGAAGATTTTTTTATGTTTTTCCCATTGTAAGTCTATGGGAGCTATCTGTTGCCATGGAAACCAGAGTTCTGATCCGACCTGGCCCAAAACCTTACACAACCTTTCCCCCTCCTCAATGATGCTTTAGATAAAATTTGATCACGATTGGCCTTGTTGTCTTAGAGATACTCAAGTTTGAAAATGTGGACGGACGGTCGCACAGACACACGCTGGCTCGACTACTATACTATAAGCTCACCTTGTGAGCCTTCGGCCCAGGTGAGCTAAAAAGTCAGTTTTCTCGTGTTGTGGCTCAAATGTGTTTTCTTTTTTTGCACTTGTGGAAACACAAAAGCAAATGAAATATGTTGTATCATGATGCAACTGATCAGCACTCTTTTTTTTTTTCCTTACACAATGCACACAAACCATTTTTCTTTCTTATAATATCTGCTATTTAAAACCCCATAAGGTATGAGAATAGAGGGACCATCAGGTAGCCTTGTATCAGTAATGGAACTTAGCACTAGTACGATAGCCGTACATACACTTCTCAAAGAGTTGTATGGCAAGTAATATTTCTCATTATTAATTAACTTATTAGTATATACATAGTACTTATACAGAGAATTTGGTCGGTGTCATACTGGTGATGTTTTTTTTTTCGTATAGTCTATACTGGATTTCACCTCGACCTAATACAGCTGACCTCGCACTTATACAGTTGACCTCGTATCTATATGGATTGACCTGCTATCTATATGGAAATCCCTACACCTGATTGGTCAAAATTCACGTGCAAGGTCACGCGCCGCGTTGAATGTGTTGAAACAAAAACAATGGCGGCGATTCAGCCGATCGAGTAAAATAGTGAACAAACAAGCACAAATCATGTCAGCATCTTTGAAAAGAATGTCAGACATGGGCGATAAGAATGGTGAAGGTATGCTTGAGGTACTAGCGGATGATATGGGTCAATATGGACTTTTGACAGTTAATTAATAAAAATCTCATCAAGTTATTTCGTATTGGCCTTCGGCCTCGGTCCAATACAGCTAACCTTGGACCTGTAACTGGTCCAATACGGAATAACTTGATTAATAACATTATAGTATAACCCAGTGCCTATACCTGGCTAGGTCTGGCTAGTGGAAAATGTGGACATATGAGGTTCAGGCTAGTAAAGAAAAAGCCCAATTTCAACCACTGCCTGTATGTTGGCTATGTTAGGAACTCAGAAATGGCAGAGATTTGTCGGTTAATTACTGTAAATTTGGAAGTTTTCGCTTGACTTTTATTTCGCGAATTTTCGATTTCCGAATTATTAGCAGTATATAAAGCTTATTGTTATTCTTTATTAGCGAGAACTTTATTTTTGCGAGGCAAATAATTTGCGAATATTAGCGAAAATTAAGTTCTCACGAACATTTCTGGGTTTACAGTAATTATTTCAGTATTGAATTATTGTTGTTGGTCCAGTCCCATACCTCTCATCTATGGTGAAGAAGTAGTTGAAGGAGCCGGCAGTAACAATCTGTACTTCAGTAAAAACATCATGTCGGTCACTCTTACAGCCACTCAGACTCTTCCACTCTAACTCATAGTACTTCTTCCTGTCAAACTGGACGTCTTTGCTTGACGGATGATTACAGAAGATCCTCACCGTGTCAGCATGTAGAGATGGGCCTAAGCTGAACCTCAGCCACCAACCTAAAATTCAATGACTAATTCATATGACAACATAATTTCTCCAAGAAATGACAACATAATTTCTCCAGAAACTAATGATCTAAAGTCACATTGAACTTGACATTAAACTTGAGACTATTTTGAAATTGAGAAACTAACAAAATGAGTAGAGAGTTCTATGTTGTACAGGCGCAGTAGCCTACTAATGGATAGCATATTCACATAGCAATCTAGAGGTTGCAGGTTTGATACCTGACTGGTACACAACTACACATGCCTGTCTTGTTGATGACAAATGTTCACCCTGATGTAATCAAGGCAAACCGCTCATAGGGGTGTTCAACATTTATGACACTAAATTTTTCAACCCCTTTATTTTGATCCTTTTAAGAAATGATGTAAAAGAATTGAAATGTTGACACAGCAGCCCTAATATGCTTCTGTGGCCAAATCATACAGTAATACAAAATACATGTACCAAGTTTTATAAATGATAAAAGAATAAGCAATTACCAAGAACACAATTATTTTCAGATATTAAAATGTTAAATGCAAAACACTTGTATGTTTAATTACATGTACAACATACCTTTTTCAAGACGAAACAGCTTCTCTTGCAAGTTTTCCCCTTTGTTCAAGGTCAGTAGTCTGACCTGACCCACTTCCATACTCATCAAGTCTGAAAAGAGAAGTTCTAAACTAATCACACATATCTCAGCTGATTCCATTATATTTCACAGTTTTACACTACCTTTGGCTTAAAAACACTAAGGTAATCTGGCACCTTTGTTTAGAACTGCTAACTTATAGTACAATCCCTCTTCTTCTTAAATCTGAAATTTCAAGTGCCAATTTCTTTCCACTCTGGTCAGACACTGAGGACCTGTTACAAGTTTTCTCCAGTCATAGCTCAAATATGATACAACTAGAGTGAAACAAGCATTCACTGATCCTTTACAACCTAGACACTCTTGATTTTTCCTACAAGGAACTTTTTCCTACAAGGAACATACCTTTAATGACATTTGATATACACTTGCACTATACATGTATTTAATGTTTATATTAAAACTGCAAAGGAAAAACAGAAAAACATACAGGCCGACTTCGTTATCTCGAAATCAAGGGGAATTGAGAAACCACTTCGAGTTTTCCGAAGTTCGAGATAAACAAATTGTGACGAGACATGAAAATTGTCACGTACGATCTACGCTATTAATAGAATCAACATTTTGGAGCATGACTGTAGTAACGCTGTTTCTATTAAATTGGTAATGAAATAAAGACAACAAAAACAGTACACTTTGTTTTATTTTTTTCAATACATGTTATATAAAAGTTTAACACACATGAATAACAAATCAAATGCACAAACGAGAGCACAAAACACAAACATGCATTCGTAGTTATACGTGTTGCACATGTTACACAGTCCAATTTGGCACTCGTGATTTGTAAAACCAAACATGCATTCATCGCTTTACATGTAGCGCATGTTACCTAGTCCATTTAGCACTAGCGTTTTGCTTAGCAACAGAGGTAAAGTTCACCGATCTAACTATCCCCCCAGAATCAGATCTGGGTCCTTCATTAGATTTCTCGGCATTAGACAGCATAGACATCATGAAGGTTTGAATATCGAATCCATAACATGGCGGCCTTTAAATAACAAAGTCTGAGCTACTCAATTATGACACTAATTTTAAGACGAATAGACGATATTGTGCCAGTTAAAGAATGCCCCTGATAGCTAACATCGAACACCGCCGCTTAACAGTGTTCAAACAATTAAATTTCAAAGGCGCCGTTAACTGCTTTATTGTCTAATCAAGCGCGCCGCTAGTGTGACGTATTACGGTTCAAGGTCAATTGGTTTACACAAAGCGGCTGACCAAATCAATTACCCCATTGTTGTGTGTAATTATCGGATACCGCATCGAAAAGTGAAAATGAAACTAAAATTTTGATTGATTAAATGACAAATTTCAGTGGATTAAAAACTCCATTAGGGGTTAATTTGTCTTTTTTTTAAATATTTTTCGGACTTTGTATCAATTTGCTGATGTGAAAAATGCAGTTCCGAAAATCGACTAAAATGACCATCGTCTTTTGATTTTCTACATCTTCCTTTTTCTTCTTCTTCGCTGATCATGAAGTCTGACCGATAATTTTCGATTTCAAAGTTCGACACAGACAGGGTGAAACTAATAGATTTTTTTCTGTGGGGATCGAATTATCACTTCGACACAGCCGGGTTTTCGCCATAACCGAGTTCGACACAAGCAAGGTTGAAATACAATAACATATAGGGAGAGACGCTCGGGAGTGGGAGATCACTTCGACATAAGTGGGGTATTCGAGACAACCGAGTTTGAGATAGCGAAGTCGGCCTGTAATACAAATTTCTGACTGAGGGTTTAATTTAACAATCCTTTTTGGTTCAACCAAATTTTCCCTGAAACAAAAACATATTTCTTTACAAGCACTGTAAATTCTTTATGGAGGGTAAGAGTCCTTAAACTAGGGTAGTTGGCAAATACATCTGAACATTTGCCAGACTGAACAGACTGCCAGGATGGCTCAGTGTTCAGGTGCTTGCAAATGAACTCATGAAGGTACACCTCTCCATTTAAAAGCCCCTTGTATCCAACAAGGTACATCTCTTATAACCATCGGCCAGCAAACTTGCTTCTTGCTTACTGCAAGTACATGTATTCCTTAACTGACTGTTTACCCATATTCTTGTAGGTGATGACTTCAATTGTGGTGATATTTAGTGGAGCACGATGCAGGTACCCGAGGGAGTCCTAAAGAGGCCAATTCAGACTAAACTCATAAGCATAATACGAGATCACTGCCTCTCCCAAATGGTTAATATACACATCCGAGAAGATAAGACCCTTGATTAACTCTTAACAAACCAACCATCCACAATTAACTGTGTTAAAGGGATACCCACTGTGTTAAGGGATGCCCCCGATCAGCAAAGCAGATCTTGACAGTGTCTATATTGAGTATGACATTAAGGTTAAATGGATCCAGTGTATTATTTTTCTATATAAACAAGCAGTCTCCGTGACCATCTAGCACACTCCAGGGATTTGTTCCTTTCATCTGACTATAGTCACATGTCAGTCTCAAGTCCGTCTCCGTGACCATCTAGCACACTCCAGGGATTTGTTCCTTTCATCTGACTATAGTCACATGTCAGTCTCAAGACCGTCTCCGTGACCATCTAGCACACTCCAGGGATTTGTTCCTTTCATCTGACTATAGTCACATGTCAGTCTCAAGTCCGTCTCCGTGACCATCTAGCACACTCCAGGGATTTGTTCCTTTCATCTGACTATAGTCACATGTCAGTCTCAAGACCGTCTCCGTGACCATCTAGCACACTCCAGGGATTTGTTCCTTTCATCTGACTATAGTCACATGTCAGTCAATGACATGTGGGTCAGTTTTAAGACAGAGGTTCTCGCTATTGAAAGGTTTATTCCATCAAAAATTACCAAAACATAGCTCAATCAAACGCTTGATTAGGAAGTGTGTTAAACTTTACTTTCGTGCTCGCCAGTCAAGTAGCCTTGACATTAAGAACCATTACAAACTGTTCAGAACACATGTTCAGAAGAGCATTAGATGCATAATTGGAAGCATGTTACCAATATCTTCTCCTTTGAAAATGATAACCCTGAAAAATGAAAAGGCAAAAAAGTTTTGGTCATTTGTCAAGTCCCTTAAAAAAGATGCGTCCAAGGTCACTACCCGCAGAGAAAACAAATCTTGAAGACTGACACTTCGGATAAGGCTAACATTTGTAATTGGGCAGTTTCAGTCAGCCTTCACCCGCGAATCAAATGATGAAATCCCCTCAAAAGGCACAAGTCCCTTCACCGCTATCATGCAGCAGCAGCGCTATGGGCCAGGGTATGATTACAGTTGACACCAAAGGGGTCATTAAACTGTTGAATAATTTGAATATACAGGCCGACTTTGTTATGTATGACAGTTACTTGTTGAAAGATGTGCATTCAGTACTGGTAAACTTCCCAAGGGAGTATGCCCAGGAAAATATGATGTTATACATATGATGTTTACTTGTTGTCCTTAGCAGTTATTTACTTTTAGTGTCCCAGATATTGGACATAAACAGGTTGTTTACTTCAGAATTTTCTAGAAATTTCAAATTGTTCTTTGACGGAAAAGTCCGGAAAAATCTGGAAGAACCAAAGATGTAGAATCTTCTAGAATAATCTTTTTTTATGTCAAAAGAATACTGTGGAATTTTCTGGAAGGATAATGGCCTCTCTAGAATATTCCAAAACATTAAATTTTGGTAAACAACTTGTTATTTTTAGTATATGATATCATAGAATTTGCTGGAAGAATCCTGAATGTTCCTCAGTGCTATATAAGGGCTACAAATTTTCATAAGGACAATCTTTGGGTACTGTTACTATTAAGAAGTCAAAATCTATCTTACTGGAATTTAAACTTATTCTTGGATTACTTTGTGATATTCGATTCTGGATTGGGACATAGTGCTATTTTGAAACCAGAGGACCATTGGTCCTGAGAACGCTCACCTGAAGCCTGATCTTGGAGTATTAAGTCATAATGAAATGACCTTGACCTTGAATACTCACACACCTTTATTGACTTCATAAGTTGTCTGCATCTGCAAAGTTTCAGGTCTCAGGCTGCAATAGTTTCCAAACCCAGTGATTTCTGAGAAAACCATAATTTTAATTTTGATATTTAAATGACCTTGGGCCAAGGTCAAGTCATGACCTTGGCCTTCATTAATTACTTACCTTCATTGACTCCATTAGTTGTCTGCATCTAGCAACTTTCAGGTCTCAGGCTGCAACAGTTTGTTTTCGCCTTTTCCCATGTGAAAGCCTATGTTCCCAAAATTGACATTGCCGTAAAATAGGTCAAGGTCATCATAGGGTCATCATTTCAACAAACTATGATGGGCTGGAGTCCCAAATGCTACATACCAAGTTTCATGAAAATTGGCCTGCCGGTTCTGGAGAAGAAGATTTTTTAAAGGTTTTTACCATATATGGGCGTGGTGGCCACCTTGGTCATGTGACCTGGATTTCGCGATCAAACTTTCGTCTCCCCTACCCATGGATGCTCCACATAAAATTTCACTTTGATTTGCCAAGCAGTTTCAGAGAAGAAGATCTTTGAAAAGTGTGTATGGACAACAGACTGGCCAAGGTCAAGCGATGACCTTGACCTATATTAATCACATACCTTCATCTACTCCATTAGTTGTTTGCATCAACCACTTTTCAGGCCTCAGGCTGCAATAGTTTTCAAAAAATCCATAGTTCTCACTTCTTCCTATGTAAAAGCCTATGTTTCCAAATTTGACCTTGCCGTAAAATAATTCAAGGTCATCCAAGGTTCATCATTTTATCAAACTATGATGGGCTGAGGTCCCCGATGCTACATACAAAGTTTCGTGGAAATCGGCCAGCTGGTTCTGGAGAAGAATATTTTTGAGTGGTTTTAACCATATATGGGCGTGGCGGCCATCTTGGTCATGTGACCTGGATTTTGTCTCCCCTACCCATAGATGCTCCACATAAAATTTCACTTTGATTGGCCGGGCAGTTTCAGAGAAGAAGATCTTTGAAAACTGTGTATGGACAACAGACTGGCCAAGGTCAAGAGATGACCTTGACCTATATTAATCACATACCTTCATCTACTCCATTAGTTGTTTGCATCTACCACTTTTCAGGCCTCAGGCTGCAACAGTTTTCGAAAGATTCCATAGTTTTCACTTTTTCCTATGTAAAAGCCTATGTTTCCAAATTTGACCTCGCCGTAAAATAGGTCAAGGTCATCCAAGGGTCATCATTTTATCAAACTATGATGGGCTGAGGTCCTTGATGCTTCAAACCAAGTTTCGTGGAAATCGGCCCACCGGTTCTGGAAAAGAATATTTTTGAGTGGTTTTTACCATACATGGGCGTGGCGGCCATCTTGGTCATGTGACCTGGATTTCGCGACCAAACTTTCGTCTCCCATGGATGCTCCACATAAAATTTCACTTTGATTGGCCGCGCAGTTTCAGAGAAGAAGATCTTTGTAAAGTGTGTATGGACAACAGACTGGCCAAGGTCAAGAGATGACCTTGACCTATATTAGTCACATACCTTCATCTACTCCATAAGTTGTTTGCATCTACCACTTTTCAGGCCTCAGGCTGCAATAGTTTTCAAAAAATCCATAGTTTTCACTTTTTCCTATGTAAAAGCCTATGTTTCCAAATTTGACCTTGCCGTAAAATAGGTCAAGGTCATCCAAGGGTCATCATTTTATCAAACTATGATGGGCTGAGGTCCTTGATGCTACATACCAAGTTTCGTGGAAATCGGCCCACCGGTTCTGGAAAAGAAGATTTTTGAGTGGTTTTTACCATATATGGGCGTGGCGGCCATCTTGGTCATGTGACCTGGATTTCGCGATCAAACTTTCGTCTCCCCTACCCATGGATGCTCCACATAAAATTTCACTTTGATTGGCCAAGCAGTTTCAGAGAAGAAGATCTTTGAAAAGTGTGTATGGACGACAGACTGGCCAAGGTCAAGAGATGACCTTGACCTATATTAATCTTATACCTTCATCTACTCCATAAGTTGTTTGCATCTACCACTTTTCAGGCCTCAGGCTGCAATAGTTTTCCAAAAATCCATAGTTTTCACTTTTTCCCATGTAAAAGCCTATGTTTCCAAATTTGACCTTGCCGTAAAATAGGTCAAGGTCATCCAAGGGTCATCATTTTATCAAACTATGATGGCCTGACATCCCCAATGCTACATACCAAGTTTCGTGGAAATCGGCCCACCGGATCTGGAGAAGAAGATTTTTGAATGGTTTTTACCATATATGGGCGTGGCGGCCATCTTGGTCATGTGACCTGGATTTCGCGATCAAACTTGAAATGCCACTACCCAAGGAGGCTCCACATAAAATTTCAACTAGATTGGCCAAGCGGTTTCAGAGAAGAAGATCTTTGAAATTGTGGACGACGACGGACGACGGACGGACGCCGGATCATGGCTATCCTATAAGCTCACCTTGTGAGCCTTCGGCTCAGGTGAGCTAACAAACTTTAATTCTTGGGATCAGAAACTGATACAGACTTGTGTTAAAAAATTCTGAGGGACATTCAGACATTCTTTAAGGGAATTAACATCTTGAAAGGTATTGTACATTCATTTTTGTTTGATTGTATATATGCTTTTGATTGTTTCACATGTAATTACTGGTTAAATCACTTCTAAATAGATTTGTTAAATTTTAAACAAAGCTTGTTGCTGGCTAACCAACTTGTTGGTTTCCTTAATCTTCTAGTTACGCCTGGCACGTAACAGAATTGGGGGCTCGAGTCCGGGATTGAAATTTCTTGTGCACCAAATTTATTTAAAATTCTAAAGTATCTTCACTGTTTGCTGTTTAAATAGCTAAAGCCAGCAAAAAGCAACCATGTCATTCAAACTAAGTGACTTTATTGCTGCGCCTTCTCAGGAGCTGTTAGATAAGGCCAAAAAGAGTGACCTCTTAGACATAGCTGATCATTATGGGTTGTCAAATATCAAGACTTCCATGTTAAAACATGAAATTAAGAACATTTTGATTCAGTTTTTTGTTGACGAGGAAATTTTTGATTCCTCGGCTACCTCTAAGATTCTAGTCACTCAGACTGACTTGCAGCTGAGAGAAATTGAAATAAAAAATCAAATTACATTAGAAAAATTAAGATTAGATCAGGAGGAGAGAATAAGAAGGGAGAAAGAGGAGCGAGAAGAGAGAATAAGGTTAGAAACTATAGAACGAGAAGATAGAATGCATAGAGAAAAATTAGAACTTGAGAAATTAAGACTAGAAATGGAAGAACAAGAGAAGGAAAAACAAAGGGAAATGGAACGAGAAAAGTTAGAAAGAGCAGAAAAGCTTGAAATTGAAAAAGAACGGCTTGAAATTGAAAAGGAAAAGTTACAATTTGAGTTAAAAATGAAAGAGCTTGAGTTACAAGGCAAATCTAAATCAAAATCTTTGCCTTTGGCCACTAGTATGGTATTTGATGTCACGAAACACATTCGTCTCGTTCCTCCATTTCAAGAAAAAGAGGTTGACAAATATTTTTTACATTTTGAGAAGGTGGCAGAAAACTTGAAATGGCCAAAAGAGCACTGGACCTTGCTTTTGCAAAGTGTTGTAATTGGTAAAGCTCGAGAAATTTACACTCAGCTTTCTCTTGAGCAAAGCTCAGATTATGATACAGTAAAGGAACTTATTCTTAAGGCTTATGAGTTGGTCCCTGAGGCATACAGGCAGAAATTTAGGGATTGTAGAAAAGATCATGACCAGACTCATGTTGAATTTGCCAGAACAAAAGAACAACTATTTGATAGATGGTGCTCTTCAAAGAAAGTAGGTTCTGATCATGCAAAGCTAAGGCAGCTCATGCTTGTTGAGGAATTCAAACGGTGCATAAATTCTGATGTTAAGGCTTTCTTGAACGAAAGAGAAGTTGAAAACTTGGAAACAGCAGCACGTTTAGCTGATGATTATGCTTTGACTCATAAGGCTTCATTTGTCAACAAGCCATATCCTAGGAAACCATATAACCCTCAATCAAAGCAAATTACCCCTCAGTCAAAACCATATTCCCCTCAGTCCGGTCCCAAAGCCAATCGCAGTAATCCAACTGACAATTCCAGTCCAAAACCCAAATTTTCTAGTGAAAACAAAGGACAAAATCCCTTATCCCAGCCAATTTGTAATTATTGTAAGAAAACTGGCCACATTATTTCTGAATGTTTGGCACTGAAACGAAAGAAAGAAAGAGAAAATCTAGATAGTGCTAAACCGACAGGCCTCACCTCCTTAAAGGCTAAACCACAGTCTTGTATCCAGGAAGAAAACCCTATACTGACCAGAACTTGTAAAGAGTCAGTCTCTGAGGATTCTATTATGGAGATTTATGAACCATTCTTATCAGATGGTTTTGTGTCACTTAACAGTGACTCTGCCCAGTCTACCCCTATCAAAATCTTACGAGATACTGGAGCTTCTCAATCCCTTATCTTGGCAGATACCTTGCCATTTTCCGAGAAGTCTTCTTCTGGGACAAGTGTCCTTATCCAGGGCGTAGAGTGTGGATTTGTTAACGTACCCCTCCATAATATCTATTTGTCCTCTGACTTAGTAACAGGTCCCGTGGCTGTAGGTATTAGACCTTCCTTACCCTTTAAAGGTATTCATTTGCTGTTAGGCAATGATTTGGCAGGAGATAAGGTTGTGGTAAACCCACTTTTGACCAGCACACCATGTGTTGATCAACCCCCTGATCCCATTGAGCAGGAAATTCCTGACCTTTACCCTTCTTGTGCTGTTACTAGGGCAATGGCTAAGAAAGCCAAACCAGAGGACCAGTGGTCCTGTAAACGCTCACCTGAGACCTGAGATATATACCAATAAACTTGTTTGACTAGAATGGTATTATGTATATATCCCCAGGGCAGAGTCAGAGCAGCCTCTGGAGTCAATTTCTTTTTTAAATCATAAAGATTTAGTCCATTTGCCAATATACTGCAAGTTTTGCCCTTCAAATGACATTGTAACAATTTTCCCCATTCAAATGCATGAACAACCTTAGTTGACCATGCCGTAAAAAGATCAAGGTCATCCCAAGGTCATGATTTATACAAACTTTGTAGAGCTTCATTGCCTGATGCTTCATGCCAAGTTTCAAAATCATAGGCCTTCTGGTTCTGGAGAAGAAGATTTTTAAAGATTTTTGCTATTTATAGCCATGGCGGCCATCTTAGTCATGTGACCTTGACCATATATACAAACTTTCATTCACTCTTCCTCAGAATGCTCCACATAAAGTTTGGCTTTGATTGGCCAAGAGGTTTCAAGAGAAGAAGATGTTTGAATATCATGGTAATACACAAGTATATAGCCCCGGGACAGGGGCAGACAACCCTCTGGGCCCAAAATATTTTCATAAACATGAATATTTTGTCCATTGGCTCATTCCTAGCAAGTTTTTTGCCATTAAATGACATTTTCCTGTTTTTTCCATTCAAATGCATGGGCGGCCTAAGTTGACCTTGCTGTAAAAAAGGTCAAGGTCATCCCAAGGTCATGATTTATACAAACTTTGTAAAGCTTCATTGCCTGATGCTTCATGCCAAGTATCAAAATCATAGGCCTTCTGGTTTTGGAGAAGAAGATTTTTAAAGGTTTTTGCTATTTATAGCCATGGCGGCCATCTTGGTCAAATGACCTTGACCATTTATAAAAACTTTCATTCACTCTTCCTCAGAATGCTCCACATAAAGTTTGGCTTTGATTGGCCAAGCGATTTCAGAAAAGAAGATGTTTGAATATTATGGTCATACACATGTATATAGCCCCGGAACAAGGGCAGACAACCCTCTAGGCCCAAAATATTTTCATAAACATGAATATTCTGTCCATTTGCTTATTCCTAGCAAGTTTTTGCCATTAAATGACATTTTCCAATTTTTTCCCATTCAAATGCATGGGCGGCCTACGTTGACCTTGCCGTAAAAAAGGTCAAGGTCATTGCATGGTCATGATTTATACAAACTTTGTAGAGCTTCATTGCCTGATGCTTCATGCCAAGTTTCAAAATCATAGGCCTTCTGGTTCTGGAGAAGAAGATTTTTAAAGGTTTTGGCTATTTATAGCCATGGCGGCCATCTTGGTCATGTGACCTGGACCATTTATACAAACTTTCGTTCCCCCTTCCTAAGGATGCTCCACACGAAGTTTGGCTTTGATTGGCCAAGTGGTTTCAGAGGAGAAGATCTTTGAAATTGTGAACGACGGACGACGGACGACGGACGACGACGGACGACGACGGACGCCGGAGCATGGGTATACTATAAGCTCCCCTGTGAGCCTTCGGCTCAGGTGAGCTAATTATATGATGGGATGCAGGACATAAATTTAATTGACACTTTGATAGGTCAGTCCTTTAATAAAGAGATTTCAACATCTCTTTCCCCTAGTCAGTCTGATATTCAGACTGACCCTAGCAATCCAAGGTCGGGGTCAGAAAATGACCTTTCACCCTCAACGTCAAACGATCAAGGTCATGACCAGATGTCAAGGTCACAGCTTTGTAAAGAACAACACAGTGATTCTGAGATCTCGCCTTTATTTGAAAGGGCTTTAGATGAAAAAGAAATATCCCAGGTCCCTGTTTGCTATTATGTCAAAAATGGCATATTAATGCGAAAATGGCGTCCTCCAGATGTCTCAGCAGAAGATGAGTGGACTGTTAACCACCAAATTGTGATCCCTAGGGTTTATCGCCCTGAAATCTTAAACTTGGCCCATGAAACTCCAATGTCAGGCCATTTAGGTGTAAATAAGACCTATCACAAGATCCTTAATCATTTCTACTGGCCAGGAATAAAATCTGATGTATCTCAACACTGCAAATCCTGCCACACTTGTCAGATGGTAGGAAAACCCAATCAGACTATTCCTAAAGCTCAGTTACAGCCCATTCCTGCCTTTGATGAACCTTTCAGCAGAGTGATTATTGATTGTGTAGGTCCCTTACCCAAAACAAAGAAAGGTTGTGAATATCTTCTGACCATAATGTGTGCTTCAACTCGCTTTCCTGAAGCTATCCCACTCAGAAATATCAAGGCTAAAACAATAGTTAATGCACTTGTGAAGTTCTTCACATTTGTAGGCCTCCCAAAATCTATCCAGTCAGACCAGGGCTCAAATTTTATGTCAGGAATTTTTCAGCAAGTCATGTACGAACTTGGAATTAAGCAATACAAGTCATCGGCTTACCACCCTGAAAGCCAAGGTGCCTTAGAAAGATTCCATCAAACTTTGAAAAACATGATCAGATCTTACTGCTTTGACACTGAAAAAGATTGGGATGAAGGCATACACTTGCTTCTATTTGCTGTAAGAGAATCTGTACAAGAGTCTCTGGGGTTCAGCCCATTTGAGCTTGTTTTTGGGCACACTGTACGTGGACCGTTAAAACTTCTAAAAGAGAAATTTCTCTCAGATGATGACAGTTCTTTGAACTTACTTCAGTATGTGTCTGATTTCAAAAACAGACTATCAAAGGCCTGTGATGCAGCTCGGTCCAATCTCAAATCTGCTCAAAGCAAAATGAAGATTCGTTATGATGAAAATGCTAAAGACAGAAATTTTGAACCTGGAGACAAGGTACTTGCTCTCTTGCCCATTCCTGGCAGACCTTTACAAGCTAGATATTATGGCCCGTATACTGTTGATAAAAAGTTAAGTGACGTGAATTACATTGTTAACACTCCTGGGAGGCGCAAGCAAAAACAGCTATGTCACATTAATATGCTCAAGAAGTATATTGATAGGGATAGTTCTGTTATTTCATCAGTAAATATAGTTAATTCTGTCCCTCATGAACAAAATCAAATGGACTCTGAGGACTTCAACTTGGAGAAATCTGATCCCTCGTCATCAAAACTCCAGAATTCTGACATACTACAGAATCTTGATCAGAAACTGTCTCACCTTGATTCAGACAAAAGACTTGAACTGAAACAGTTAGTTCTCGAATATGAGCACTTATTTCCAGACATTCCATCCAGAACTGACAAAATCTATCATGATGTTGACATTATTGAAGGTTCAAAACCTGTAAAGCAACATCCTTACAGAATGAACCCTGTAAAACAGCAATATCTCAGGGAAGAAGTTCAATATTTGCTGGACAACGATTTCATTGAACCCAGCCAAAGTGAATGGAGTTCTCCTTGTATTCTTGTACCAAAGCCAGACGGGACATTTAGAATGTGCACAGACTGTCGAAAAGTCAATTCTGTCACTAAAACAGACACTTTTCCCATCCCACGAATCGATGACTGCATTGATAATATTGGACATGCCAAGTATGTTACAAAGTTCGATCTGCTAAAGGGATTTTGGCAGATACCCCTCACGGACAGAGCAAAGGAGATCTCGGCATTTGTTACACCAGATGGACTGTACCAGTATAAAGTCATGCCATTTGGAATGAAGAACTCGCCTGCGACTTTTCAGTGGCTGGTCAATAGTTTGATTTCCAATCTGGATGGCTGTAAAGCCTATATCGACGACGCTATTATCTTCAGTGAGGAGTGGCAACAACACTTGCAGACAATCAGAACATTCTTTGACCGGCTAAGTGATGCTAAACTAACTGTGAACTTGGCAAAAAGTGAATTTTGCCATGCAAACTTGACATTTCTTGGACACATTGTAGGTCAACGTCAGGTAAAACCTGTAGAAGCTATAGTTGAGGCTATCTCAGATTTTCCTGTACCTACTAGCAAAAGACAACTGATGCGCTTTCTGGGTATGGCTGGATATTACAGGAAATTCTGCAACAACTTCTCGGCTATAGCTGAGCCTCTGACAAACTTGCTTGGTAAGAAGGCCAAGTATGTTTGGACAGATGACTGCCAGAAGTCATTTGATAAGCTCAAGGCCATACTTAGAAGTGCTCCTGTTCTCTTAGCACCAAGTTTTGACAAAGAGTTCAAGTTGGCTGTAGATGCCAGTGATGTTGGTGCAGGCAGTGTATTGTTGCAAGAAGATGACAATGGTGTTGACCATCCTGTTTGTTATTTTTCCAAAAAGTTTAACAAGCATCAGAGAAATTACTCTACCATAGAGAAAGAATGCCTATCTCTAATCCTTGCGCTTCAGCACTTTGAAGTTTACTTAGCTTCTTCACATGCACCAATTGTTGTCTTCAGTGACCACAATCCACTGACTTTCATACATAAAATGAAAAACAAGAACCAGCGTTTACTCAGGTGGAGTCTCATGTTGCAAGAGCACAATCTTGACATCAGACATATCCGAGGAAGAGATAATATCATTCCAGACACCCTAAGCAGAGCTTAAGTGCCTCTACAATGCTGATGTCCAGCTTTGTGCTGTTGTATTTGATTAGTTTTGCACAAATTTTGCTAAACATATTGTATACAATTATCCAGTATTGCAAAAGAAAGCTTTATTTTATAAAACTTTCTTTTCTTTGAAGAGGGGAAGTGTTATGTATGACAGTTACTTGTTGAAAGATGTGCATTCAGTACTGGTAAACTTCCCAAGTGAGTATGCCCAGGAAAATATGATGTTATACATATGATGTTTACTTGTTGTCCTTAGCAGTTATTTACTTTTAGTGTCCCAGATATTGGACATAAACAGGTTGTTTACTTCAGAATTTTCTAGAAATTTCAAATTGTTCTTTGACGGAAAAGTCCGGAAAAATCTGGAAGAACCAAAGATGTAGAATCTTCTAGAATAATCTTTTTTTATGTCAAAAGAATACTGTGGAATTTTCTGGAAGGATAATGGCCTCTCTAGAATATTCCAAAACATTAAATTTTGGTAAACAACTTGTTATTTTTAGTATATGATATCATAGAATTTGCTGGAAGAATCCTGAATGTTCCTCAGTGCTATATAAGGGCTACAAATTTTCATAAGGACAATCTTTGGGTACTGTTACTATTAAGAAGTCAAAATCTATCTTACTGGAATTTAAACTTATTCTTGGATTACTTTGTGATATTCGATTCTGGATTGGGACATAGTGCTATTTTGAAACAAACTTTAATTCTTGGGATCAGAAACTGATACAGACTTGTGTTAAAAAATTCTGAGGGACATTCAGACATTCTTTAAGGGAATTAACATCTTGAAAGGTATTGTACATTCATTTTTGTTTGATTGTATATATGCTTTTGATTGTTTCACATGTAATTACTGGTTAAATCACTTCTAAATAGATTTGTTAAATTTTAAACAAAGCTTGTTGCTGGCTAACCAACTTGTTGGTTTCCTTAATCTTCTAGTTACGCCTGGCACGTAACAACTTCGCTATCTCAAACTCGGTTGTCTCGAATACCCCACTTATGTCGAAGTGATCTCCCACTCCCGAGCGTCTCTCCCTATATGTTATTGTATTTCAACCTTGCTTGTGTCGAACTCTCGGTTATGGCGAAAACCCGGCTGTGTCGAAGTGATAATTCGATCCCCACAGAAAAAAATCTATTAGTTTCACCCTGTCTGTGTCGAACTTTGAAATCGAAAATTATCGGTCCGACTTCATGATCAGCGAAAAAGAAAAAGGAAGACGTAGAAAATCAAAAGACGATGGTCATTTTTGTCAATTTTCGGAACTGCATTTTTCACATTAGCAAATTGATACAAATCCGAAAAAAAGAAAAAAAAGACAAATTTACCTCTACTAGAGTTTTAATCCACAGAAATTTGTCATTTAATCCATCAAAATTTCAGTTTCATTTTCACTTTTCCATGCGGTATCCGATAATTACGCACAACAATGGGGTTAATTGATTTGGTCAGCCGCTTTGACCTTGATTCGTAATACGTCACACTAGCGGCGCGCTTGATTAGACAATAAAGCAGTTATCGCGCCTTTGAAATTTAATTGTTTGAACACTGTTAAGCGGCGGCGTTTGATGTTAGCTATCAGGGGCATTCTTTAACTGTCACAATATCGTCTCAAAATTAGTGTCATAATTGAGTAGGTCAGACTTTGTTATTTAAAGACCGCCATGTTATGGTTTCGATATTCAAACCTTTATGATGTCTACGCTGTCTAATGCAGAGAAATCTAATGAAGGACCCAGATCTGATTCTGGGGGGATAGTTAGATTGGTGAACTTTACCTCTGTTGCTGAGCAATCCAGCCAAGGACCCTTTTCAGGGAGGAATGGTGCTAAATGGACTAGGTAACATGCGCTACATGTATAGCGATGAATGCATGTTTGGTTTTACAAATCACGAGTGCTAAATTTGACTGTGTAACATGTGCTACACGTATAACTACGAATGCATGTTTGTGTTTTGTGCTTTTGTTTGTGCATTTTATTTGTTATTCATGTGTGTTAAACCTTTATATGACATGTATTGAAAAAATAAAAACAAAGTGTATTGTTTTTGTTGTCTTTATTTCATTACCAATTTAATAGAAACAGCGTTACTACAGTCATGCTCCAAATGTTGTTGAAACGTTGATTCTATTTATATAGCGTAGATCGTATGTGACAATGTTCATGTCTCGTCACAATTTGTTTATCTCGAACTTCGGAAAACTCGAAGTGAATTCTCAATTCCCCTTGATTTCGAGATAGCGAAGTCGGCCTGTACATAATGTGCCTGGGCCAGATGGCCTGAGTGCTAGGTAGTTGAAAGAATATAGTTCTGAAATTGCTCCTATCCTGGCCTATATCTACAACAAGTTACTTGCTCAGGGTGCTGTACCAGATGATTGGCAAATGTAGCCCAGGTATCTTGCATCTGTTGCAAAACTCTAGAGCACATAATAGTCAGCAATATAAACAAGCACCTGGCTCTTGAAAGCATTCTTGCTGACTATTAACATGGGTTCCGAAGTCAAAAGTCTTGCAAAACCCAGTTAGTTCCGTTTTATCATGACTTAGTTAGTAATCTGGATTGAGCTGTGAACCGTGGTCAAGAGCAGACAGACATGATTGTCATGGACTAAGGCCTTTGACCAGGGTTTTCCCTTGAGAGTTATTTTCAGGGGACCAATGTCCCCCTACTGGCAGATTTTGAGGGACATTTTGCCAAAATAGGTGAAATTTTAAGGGACATAAAATTTACTTGAAGACTCAGAAACATTTGAAAATTTTAGGGGACATCAATGTCCCCTCTCTTATAAGTTTTGGGGGTCATTCTAGACAAAAGGGAGTCAAAATGCACATTTTTGTGCGCCAGGGAATACCCTGCAGGCTTTGACAAGGTCCCACATAAAAGATTATTATACAAACTTAACTTTTACGGGATTAGAGGATCTACACATGAGTGGATCAACTCGTGGCTCTCTGAGCACTCTCAAAAAGTTGTATTAGATGGCCATGCCTCAGATCCAGTCTCCTATGGTGTCCCGCAAGGATCCATCTCAGTGTTAGAAATAAGACCCGGAAAGCAGCTTGTCCGGGGGGCAACCTGAAATTAATTTGAACTTGCCCCTCAAGGTTTGAACTTGCCTGCCCCTGGAAATGTCTTAGTTGTACTAAAAGTTTATGAAGATTATTTTACTTAACTTCAAATTCATTGTGTGAATTTGTATTTAAGCTCAACTTAGAATATTGAGATCACAAACTTGTTGGACAATTTCAGGTTGTCCTGGGGGCAACCTTCCAGTAAGATCAGGTTGCCCCCAGCAAATTTAACCCGTGACAGGCAAGGGGGCAACTGCTTATTTCTAACCCTGCATCTTGGGACTGGTCCTATTCCTTATTTCTATTAATGGCCTTTCGGATATCAGGTCACCTGTTCAACTATTTGCTGATGATTGTGTTTTGTACAGGAATATCAAATCATCAATGGATTGTCTGATGTCAGATTCTACAAGATGTTGTGATTCCGGTTTCCTGACTAACTCATCAAAAAAGAAGGGCCCAAGATGAAGAAAAAATAAAGTACACGGCTAACCCGGTACCGTGATCTCGGTTTTTATACATTATCGATACGGTTCCTTTTGCTTTTTGTCGAGACCGCTTCTTTCGGACTGTCTAGATCCAATTATGACTGTTAATCATTTCTGCAGTGTATTTAACATAATTTTGATGCAAGAATGTGCATTATAAATACGTCATATCATTCAAAACAGTGTCAAACACATCACCCTTGTATTTTGGTGCTCAAAAATGGCAATATGGTCTGCAAATGTGCCATATGGGATTAAACTCGCAGTAAGTCTTACATAACATGGAAAAATAAAAATAAAAAAATAATTTTTTGGCACACTGACCCTTTGAAAACTGGCGATGAAACCGGAATCACAACATTATTCTTTTTAGACCTTATGGGAAATGGAATGGCTAATGAAATTCAACATCTGGAAATGACCCAGCTACATATAAGCAGGCATATACAGTTCAATTACACACTGCATCAGCAAGCATTAGAACAGGTTCAGTCCGCTAAATACCTAGGTCTAACTATCACAGACAATCTTGACTGGTCAACATATTTCGGTAATTTCATGCAAGGCAACCAAGACTTTGTTGAGTTGTCTTCGGTGCAATGGCACCAGCACCTAAGGATACATGTCTGAATCTGAATCTGAATAGTTTACTGGTGACACGCCAAATGACATTATTTCACCAGGGGGTTCGGATGGGGGAGAAATTAGTCCCTTGAACGCACGAGTGTAGCGAACTTGGACACACAGTCATCAGACATTTCAGCAGAGGAGATAAGTGAATCAGGGAGGTCATTCCAGTCCCTGATAGTCTGTGGAAAGAAACTACTTTTGTACGCTTCTTTGCTAGCTGAAGGTATCTGAAAAGCCAAAGAGTGTTGATTTCTACAACGCCTATTCTTTGGGATAAGGTCATCTGTGGGTATTCTGGCTTTACCCTTTAGACCTTTGTATAGCAATATAAGTCTACTATCCTTCCTCCTTTTCTTAAGAGATTCCCATTTCAGTTGACCTAAAATGCCAGTCATGCTCCCAGTTTCAAAAACATAATTTCCCGTCACAAACCTTGCCGCACGATTTTGTACCTTTTCCAGTTCTTCCTGGAGGCCATGAGTGTGAGGGTCCCAAACTGAGCTTCCATATTCCAAGACCGGCCGCACCAGTCCTTTATAAGCTGCTTCTTTCACATCTGGGGGACAAGAATACAAATTTCTCCTTAAGAATCCGAGAGTTCTGTTAGCCTTTGTACAGACATTGGAAATATGAGTATTCCATTTCAAATCATTTGTGATAGTTACACCCAGGTATTTTATGCTTTCAACGTTTTCCAGTACAGTGCCCTCAAGGGTGTAGTTAGCCTGTATCTTACTAGACCGTTTATTTGTCAGCTGCATCATGTTGCATTTGACAGGTTGAAATCTCATTCCCCATTTCCTAGCCCAACTGCCTAAACGATCAATGTCTCTCTGAAGTTTCAATGTATCCTCTTCATTCTTGATTTCACGATAGCAAACACAATCATCAGCAAAGAGTCTTATTTCAGACTCAATGTCTGCTGAGATGTCATTTATATACAAGGAAAACAGCAAGGGGCCGAGAACGGTGCCCTGAGGGACACCCGACACAACTGGAACCCAATCCGATTTAATACCATTAACCACTACCCTTTGTTGTCGGAAACAAAGGAAAGCATTTATCCAATTCAGTGTTGTTCCACCTATTCCATAGCTAAACAATTTGCTTTTAAGGAGTTCATGGGGAGGAGTATCAAAAGCCTTTTCAAAATCGAGTATAAAAGTGTCGACCTGGCCTTTTTTGTCTAAGATTTTGGCCCAGTCATTTATCACTGTAGTCAACTGAGTTTCACAGCTATGCCATTTCCTAAATGCGTGTTGCCTGTCCGACAAGAGTTCGTGTTCATCAAGATGGGCCATAATATTTGAGCATACAATATGTTCAAGAAGCTTACAAGGAATGCATGTCAAAGAAACAGGGCGGTAACAGTGTTAGAAATAAGACACAGGAAGCAACTTGTCCGGGGGGCAACCTGCAATCAAGCTGAACTTGCCCCCCATGGTTTGAACTTGCCCCCATAGAAACGTCATATAAATGTTACTAAATGAAGATTATTTATCATGTTTATACATGAATTCAAAGGTACAGTCCAATTGTCATTGCTTTGAATTTGTATTTTAGCTCATCTAAGAATGATGAGATTAAACACTTCTTGGAAAATTTCAGGTTGTCCTGGGGGCAACCTTTCAGTAAGATCAGGTTGCCCCCACCAAATTTGACCCGTGACGGGCAAGTGGGCAACTGCTTATTTCTAACCCTGCGGTAATTGCGGGCAAGTGACCTGTCGCCCTTCTTAAACAGGGGGCAAATATTAGCAAGAGACCATTCTTTAGGAATTTCACCTGTATCAATTGACTGCTGGAAGAGATGGGCGAATACCGGCCCTAATTCCACAGCCAGTTCCTTTAGGACTCTGGGATGAAGCTCATCAGGCCCTAGGGCTTTAGACGGGTTTAGACCTTTGAGAAGTTTGGTCACCCCTTCCTTTGTGACCACAATATCATGCATGAGTGTGGCAGATCTATCCATAAGAGGGACCTGTTTGTATTCACTTTTAGTGAAAACATCCGAGAACTGACCATTAAATTCTTCCACATGTATTAAGGTATTTCTGAATCTGAATCTGCCAGATACTCCAAACACCTCTAAAAGAGTATTACATGGAGTGCGTGCGCAAATGGCGGTTCCAAAAATATCAAGCCAAAAACTTATGTGAATTTAACCCGAATTTCTGTCTGTAATGATAACAAAATTTTGAATTTTGAATTTGTTGTTTTGCTTTAATGTGACTTTAAGAGGGTAGAATGTATGCTGTAGAAATGAATAATGATTGATGCATGAAAATATGATGAATGATGATGTGTGATTGATGAAGCTTGTCTGATGAAATTTACATGGTTTTGAGAAGCCCTGCTCGGAATGAACCGAGGTCAGGGCTATTACAGATGTCAGGTGGGAGAGTGTTCCAAACTTTGGCAGTCCGCGGAAAGAAAGAGTGTCTGTGTGTGTTTATGTTTGATCTCGGGAATGAGTATCTATGTCTCAGAGCTGGTCGGATAGTATTTGGGAATTGAATATTGACTAGCTGATGTTTGATTTTGTAAAACATAATCAAGGCTGAAATTTGTCTACGTTTCTGGAGGGTAGGAAGGTTTAGCTTAGATAGCATACTGCTTACACTGCTAGTAAAACTAAAGTCGTTGAATATGTAACGAACAGCCCTGTGTTGAATCATTTCAATTTTTTCTATATACTTATTTTGCCATGGGTCCCAAACAGAGGCTGCATATTCAACCAAGGGGCGGACATATGTTTTGTATGCTGACTCTTTTAATTTAACATTGTTGGTACGGATGTTACGTTTAATGAAGTTTAGTGAATTGTTTGTTTTTGTAGTGATTTGGTCGATGTGTTTCCTCCATGACAAGTCGCGAGAGATATTGACCCCCAAATATTTAGCCGAATCTGTTTCTTTCAAGCTTACCCCATGGAGCATGTACTTGTATATGGTAGGCTTTTTCTTGTTTGTGACTCTAATAACCTCGCACTTGTCAGGGTTAAAAGACATCAACCACTCCATTTCCCAATTTTCAAGTTTAGTGAGATCGTTCTGGAGAGTATGGCAGTCGGTTTGGTTAGAAACTGTTAAGTACATGATAGTGTCGTCGGCGAAGAGCCTAATATTACTCTGTATTGTGTCCGGCATATCATTTATGTACAGGAGAAACAGACAGGGTCCAAGCACGGAACCCTGAGGAACACCGGACATAACTGGACATGACTCAGACTCTTCGCCTTCGAGGACTACACGCTGTGTTCTACCCGAGAGGAAGGACCCAATCCAAGTAATTACGTCTTTATTGATACCGAGGCGGTGGCGCTTCAGCAAAAGCCTTTGATGGTCTACCTTATCAAAGGCCTTGCTGAAGTCCATTACGATGATGTCGGTCTGACCTTTTTCATTTAAAGTATCAGAGAGATCCTGGATAAATTGAATTAACTGTGTTTCACAACTGAGTTTTTTCCGGAAGCCATGTTGGTTGGGATGAAGTAGATTATGTCTGTCCAGGTAGGCCATGATATTAGATGTTATAACATGCTCCATGACTTTACAACAGATACACGTGAGGGAGATGGGGCGATAATTTTCAGCCTTGACTTTGGGACCTTTTTTGTAGACTGGGGTAACAATGGCATTCCGCCAGTCGTCTGGTACTCTACCCTCATGTAGTGAGCTGTTGTAAATGTCAGTGAGAATGGGGGCTATTTCGTTATGTATGTCTTTCAGAATTCGTGAGGTGAGGTTATCAGGACCTGCAGCCTTGCCAGGGTTTAATTTTGAAAGTTGTTTTGACACTCCGTTTATTGAGATGTGGATTTCAGGCATTTTTGGTAATGAGCTACTCCGAGGAAAAATCAATTCAGTGAGGTGTTTTAGCTTCAATGGGACCAGTTTTGTAAAAACAGAATGAAATTGTGAATTTAGGATGTTTGCTTTTTCAGATGCTTTTGTGTATGTGATTCCGTTGGATTTCAGGGAGTTTATCTCTTTGCTGTCTGATTTCTGCTGTTTGATGAGGGTCCAAAATCGTTTGTTTGGCCTACCTGGTTCTTCAGAATTAGGGGGTTGATCGGTTATAATTGACTGCAGATAGTCATTATATGCTGCACGTATTTCTTTTTGAATTTTGTGTTTAAGGATAGTGAATTTATTTTTGATCATTTTACTTGTCCTGTTTGATTTGAGTTTTACGTAAAGCTTGCCTCGTTTTCGCATAAGGCGTTTGATGTGGTTATTGACCCATGGGTGGCCGTCTTTTGGTTTGCATAGCTTAATTGGGATAAATTTGTCAGACAGTTTGTTAAGAGTTGTTTTAAATAGGTTCCATTTACTGTTGACAGACATGTTACTTGATGTTTTTAAGTAGTCACTTTGGTAATCTGCCATGGCTGATCTGAAACCGTCCCAATCTGTTTTCTTATAGAGCTTAACCGGTCTTGGTTTTTGTCTGTTTCTGCCTAGTGTTATTTTGAGTTTGTGGTGAACAATGTCATGATCTCCTTGCCCAAGAGGGGGGAGAGTTTTGGTGCTTTGTACAAGGTTTGGGGTGTTAGTTAGGAAGAGATCCAGGATGTTATTGTCCCTGGTGGGCTCTTTGACCATCTGCTCCAGAGCAAAATCATGCATCATTTCGAAAAACTTATCATAGATTGATTTGTGACTGTATTTGCATACAACACATTGCAAGGTTCGACCTCAACTTGAGTATGCAGCTCCTATTTGGCATCCCTATAATGAAACTCAGACTGCGAAGGCGGAGAAGGTGCAGAGGACTGCAGCAAGGTGGACCTGCAGGAGATGGAGGAACACAAGTAGCGTCAGTGATATGCTAGTCGAACTTAAGTGGCCATCCCTGAAGTCAAGAAAGATACACTGTGGTACAGTGTCTCTTCTCTGGTACAGTGTCTCTTTCCTAAAATGACCTTGCACTTTTGTGCACTGCAGATGTGACCTGACAATGACCTGTGTACAAGGCATACATTGACATCATGCATTCTGATAGCCTTGAGAACATGACAATCCAAGAAATCAGTGAAATGACAGTTGTGAACATGGACAGACCAAAAATGTAACAAAAACAAAGGCAACATTAAATAAAAGCACAGAAACAGAGGCAATTTACCTGTGACACTGGTTAGATCAGCATGTAATCTCTTTTACCATGAAACTTGAATTTTAGCAGTGTCTCTGACACGGCCTTCACCTTGTCACAATTTTGTCAAAACCAAGGTCATGCAGACGACGCCAGCAAAAATTGCAAAGTAAGCAAAGCGGTATCTTGCTTCTGCACGCTCCTTACATTGCAATTGCTTCTGTGCCAACAAGAGAATACTATATTTTGTGGTACTGAGCCTCTGAATTCAAGAAAAGATGTTGAAAAGCGACAAAATCCACAAAGAAAAAAATTGGAATTCTTAGACCGGAAACGATTTTCCGCCGGTGCATTCAATGATTGTATCTATGAAACTTCATCCGCCACAAAACTAAAATCCGGTACGCAATCGTATAGTATTGCATGCAGTCAGTAATTCTATCTATCTATCTTCTGATACTGAGTCGATCAATTTCTGATCATCACTTCTATCTCTATATACTGCCACACGCCCTCGCGGACATTCTAGGCAGGTGTGCGCATAGTCTGTTAGTATCAGACAGGTAAAAGAATGAAATTTAAGGAGGATGAAAGGGTGATAGTGAAGGATAAAAAAGATGATAGGTTAAAATAGATAAGAATTAGCTAAAAACAGGGTTAAAAACAAGCTTTGTGGGATTATGGTCGAGAATGTTGCAGCTTACAGATAGCAGCCTTGAAGGCATCCAAACTCTGTAAGCATACAACAGATTCGGGGAGGGCATTCCACTGGACAATGGCGAGGGGGTAAAATGAATACTTATAATAATCTCTTGAAGTGTACACCTGTCTAAAGGTCATCGAATGGCAGTATCTAGAGATTCTGTGGCTATACAGCACATGATCTGGGAGAGGGACTGCTACCAAGCCATAGACAATCTTGTAAAAAAGACAAAGACGGGCATCAGCTCGCCTTTGCTCCAATGTTCTCCATCCTAGTTTGTTAATCATCTCAGTTACAGATGCCTGATGGTCAAAATTTCTAAGAGTCCAGCGAGCAGCCCTTCGTTGGACCATTTCAATTTTAGAGATACGCTCTTTAGTATGTGGGTCCCATACTGCAGAGGCATACTCTAACTGGGGCCTAACTAGAGTGTTAAAGGCTGACTCTCTGACATCTGTATTTTGGCATTTAATATTTCTACGGATGTAGCCTAATTCTCAGTAATGTCCTCTTTTTCTGATACTGAGTCGATCAATTTCTGATCATCACCTCATGTGTAGGTGAGTGGCTAAATTTAGAATTAAGTCAATGGAGAAAAAACATTTAGTGCCATTAAATCGACCAGAGGCATACTAAAATACATGACTCTGAGGCAGAGCCCATAATTCAATGTAATTCACAATGGTCTTGGATGTGACCACCGAAGATGGGCGTCTATTCCAAACCGTTTCTTACGTTTCTTACGTCGTTAACATCTAGTCTATGGGGTGCCGTTTTACTATAAAATCCCGATTTTTTGATATCAGAAATTCGATTTTTTGATATCAAAAATTATTTTTTGATATCACAAATTCGATTTTTTGATAACAGAAAATATTATTTGATATCAGAAAATATTTTTGATATCAAAAAATCGATTTTTTGATATCAGAAAATCGAATTTCTGATATCAAAAAATCAAATTTGTGATATCAAAAAATCAGGCTTATTTTTTGATATCAGAAAATCGAATTTTTGATATCAGAAATTCGATTTTTTGATATCAGAAATTCGATTTTCTGATATCAAAAAATAAGCCTGATTTTTTGATATCACAAATTCGATTATTTGATATCAAAAATTCGAATTTTTGATATCACAAAATCGAATTTGTGATATCAAAAAATCAGGCTTAATTTTTGATATCAGAAAATCGAATTTCTGATATCAAAAAATCGAATTTCTGATATCAAAAAATCGAATTTCTGATATCAAAAAAAGGAGAGTATTTTTTGATATCAAAAATTCGATTTTGTGATATCAAAAAATCCTTTAGGCCTTCCTTTGCTGAGAAAAAATGATAGATCCCTCAAATTATTTATAGGCTTGCATGGGCTGAGTTCAGGTGTTTAACTATGGTCACTATAGTTTTCGCAAAAATCTACTTGAAATCCGCTGTGTATGTTCAGTAAAATTACCGATAAATTGCGCGGCATGGTCAGACTTGAAACATGCGCAGCAGAATATACACGGTTTCCCATGCGTTTCTTTATTGAAATGGGCCGGAATGTGCCTATAATTATTGGACACTCGTATGTATCGTGGGGTACTTTTCTTTTCTTTCGTGAAGGCAGAACAGAATAAGAGCCGCCGCATGAGGAAACTAACAGAAAACAAAGGCACAGGATCAGCTTCGCAGTAACCGCGTATCTGATCAGCGCCTTTGTTTTCGCTACACGGATAGTACATCATCAGTTTCAATACTTTCTAGATCTGACATTCCAAGTGTCTAGCATGCTTCTTTGGCTGTACAGGACTTGGTCGGAACTGAAATTGTTGTTTTTCTCACGCACAGACTCATATGTTTAATATTATATAGATAAAGATAATTATCATATATTTACTGTAAAATACGTTCTTTTTACATATGCGATACAGGCGCAAGTCCTATGCACGTATCGGGACACCATATCTCGAAAGCTGTATCAGTTCAAAATTTGTCAAAATCCATATCTCCCTAGGGAGATATGGACTCATATCACACCCCCATATCACACCAAATCTCGAAAGCTGTATCAGTTCAAAATTTGTCAAAATCCATATCTCCCTAGGGAGAAATCCATATCTCCCTAGGGAGATATGGACTCATATCACACTCCCATATCACACCCCAAACCTCATATCACATCTCACGTGACACCCACATTCGGAGCGCTCTGTTCTATTCAATAGTACGTTGTAAATTGTTCTCAATTTATAAATCAAATTTTTGTATTTGAATTTTCTGTATTAATGGTTAAATGTTATTGAATAAAATTTGTAACCAGAATTTTTTTTTTTTTTTTTCATTCTTTCTTTTTTCCACTTGAAATTATGTTGGGAAACATTTTGTGCATTGAACTGTATCAAACACTTTATTTTTTTTTCAATAAAAATATATGATAAAGAGATCATGATATGGCAATTTTCATATCATACCCCGTATCAACCCTCGACTTCCGTATCAGCCCTCGACTCCCATATCAGCCCTCGGGCCTTCGGCCCTCAGGCTGATATGGGAGTCTCGGGCTGATACGGAAGTCTCAGGTTGATACGGGGTATGATATGAAAATTGCCATATGATAATCTCTTATTATTGCTGTTATTATTAGCCTGATATAAGTACCATACAAGTGTGTGCTGCGGCTTACGATGGGGGTCTAGCTGACATCAATTGCCTATGCTTGGGTCCCTGAAGACTACCGTCACGTTGACAACCCCTGATATGAGGTCTGGTCATACATGTAGTTTTGATCGAACATTCTAACAATTATCCCCCTCCACCTTCTTCTGTCATCCGTAACCCAATGCGCAACTGCAGGAGGTTAATTTTATTATGTTAAAATGAAACACATCTGATACTTGTATTTTTATGCATATGAAATACTACACAATTACACAGCAGTAAGGCCATTCCGATAATTAGGTCCATCCGGTAAAGGAACCACGTGGATGCCACGAGGTGCGACTGGTACAGAGCGTTTCGCGAAAAGACAAACAGTCAAACTATGGGACAGATAGTTGAGCGAGTTGCCTTTCATTAGTGAGGATGAACATTTATCACCGACATAAAATGCCTTTACGGCCGATCGGGAATCGAACATCCAACCTCTCGGTTGCAAAGCGAAAAAGCTATCTACTTGACTAGCGTGACAATAGCTACCACCCGAACTAACCCATAAACTGTTTATTTTACATGGGAAACTACTCTAATTGTTTCTTGTTAGGGAGCCATCATTTCTTAGATGGAAAATTTTCCAGATTTTTTGATATCAAAAAATCGAATTTTTGATATCAAATAATCGCTTTGATTTTTTGATATCAGAAAATCGAATTTTTGATATCAGAAAATCGAATTTTTGATATCAAGAAATCGCTTTGATTTTTTGATATCAGAAATTCGATTTTTTGATATCAGAAAATCGAATTTTTGATATCAGAAAATCGAATTTTTGATATCAAGAAATCGCTTTGATTTTTTGATATCAGAAATTCGATTTTTGATATCAGAAAATCGAATTTTTGATATCAGAAAATCGAATTTTTGACATCAAGAAATCGCTTTGATTTTTTGATATCAGAAATTCGATTTTTTGATATCAGAAATTCGATTTTTTGATATCAAAAATTCTATTTTGTGATATCAAAAATACTGATTTTATAGTAAAACGGCGCCTCATACTAGTCAGGCTCTACAGCCTCTGTTGATGTGTTTGGATATGTAGGCCGTTGTCTTGTCCTATCTCTATATACTGCCATACGCCCTCGCGGACATTCTAGGCAGGTCTGCGCAACGTCTGTTAGTATCAGACAGAAAAAGGTACTTATAGAAAGATTTAAAAGCATTAATTAGGGGAGGATAAAAACAGATGATAGGTTGAAATAGTTAAGATTAAGATAAAATTAGATAAAAACAACTGAATTGGGATCTGAGGGCGAGAGTGTTGCAGCTTGCAGACTGCGGTCTTAAAGACCTCAATGCTCTGATATGGTATGGCCCATCCCCTGTCTCATTAATATGTTCACTGCTCTTAAAGGATCTCAGTTCTATTTTTATTCTCAATGCTCTGCAAGCATGCAACAGACTCGGGGAGGGCATTCCATTGTACTATTGCGAGGGGGAAGAAGGAGTATTTGTAATAATCTGTAGAAGTAGAGACCTGCCTGAAGGTCATGGAGTGACAGTGTCTAGATATTCTATTACTGTACTGTATGTAGTCCGGGAGAGGTAGAGCGACGATCGAGGCCATGAACAACTTTGTAAAACAAACAAAGGCGAGCATCAGCCCTTCTTTGCTCCAATGTACGCCATCCTAGGTTTTTAACCATCTCAGTTACACTGGCCTTTTGTTCAGAATTGTTTACAGTCCAACGTGCCGCTCTACGTTGCACTTGCTCGATTTTTGAAATCCACTTCTTATGGTTTGGAGGCATACTCAAGCTGTGGCCGGGAATATAACACCAAGGGTCATACTTACGGGGATGCCCATGCCAACATTTGTTTAGTCTGCTTTTGAAGCTGTTGAGAGTTGGTGCCACAACTGTGTTTTCTGGTAGCTCGTTCCATAAGTCAATTACTCTGTTGCTGAAGTAATTTCCCCTGACATTGAGTCTGCATCTATTCTTGTAAATCTTCTAGTACATATATATATAAGAAATTATATTTACATTTAAATTATATCACTTAATACTATAATTTTTCATCAAACTTTTTACGAATTGTATATATATGTATATGTTGCATGCTATGATGTATAAATTTCTTTTATCTGTGATGTTCACTACCTGCCGATTACATTGTGATAACTCCTTTTATAGTATTGCTTTAACTTATCTGCGATGCTCGATCATTACCTCCATGTAAAAACGATAGAGGCCACCAATTTAAGATACGATATACAAGATTCGAGAATCTTTATTTCACGTCGATTCCAATATAACAATTAACATTAGCTATCTAAGCTATTTTCCGAGCTATTTAATAACATGTATAAAAAGGCTGTAAAAGGAAAAGCATATTAAGTATCAATATCAAGTAAAGCATTAATAAAAATACTGCAGCTGAAAATTAAAGTTAGGAGTTATCACATGTTATCAGGTTGGTACCGATGTTATGTGACATCGTGAATAGTTCTTGGGAAAATATTTTTCAGGGCATCACTATATTAATAAGCAAATTGTCTTGTGTATCATGAGTGATTCGTATGATGCCCGTCAGTACGTCTTAGGTTGGGTGCCGGGGTCAGGTATTTGTCTTTATCACTGAATGTAAAAGAAATTCCTGCAGTACGTGCACGATTTTGGTATTTTAATAAACACAACTGATTCAGACCAACCATATCAAATTATCAAATCGACCCGTCAAAAGTATCTAAACACAATTCTGAGTTAAACACAGTTATTTCTGAGGCGGAAGTTTTAAAATGTTTAAACAATTTGAAGCTCAATATAAGGCTTGTATATATGACCTTATTAAAATCTTTCAAGTTTCAGTTTTCACAACATTTTTTTTTTTAAATCTTGTTTTCAACACAGGTAGGAATGATCGCAGGGCATGATTTCACCAATTTATAAAGACGAGGGCTACAAGTTCACATTTTTTCCCGGACAATAATACACTGGAATGCCCTACCACCACATAACCCCGTACTATGTATACCTAGTGGGCCTCAATTTAGTACAGCTGTTTGCCAGATAGCCAAAAAAAAGTTCTTGAATACTAGCATCTGTTTTTATCTTTTAACTATACTGACACTCTCTATCGCACTGTACAAAGTCTTGTCACCAACTTTTCATTGCTTTTATTTCAACTAACCCCCTTCAGGTCTTGGTATACCAGAAAGCCATCTGAAGTTCTTGATGTAAAGGAAGATAGATAACCCTGACAATTATTATAGAGGCATCGCCATCTGTTTTGAATAACAGACTAAATAACTATCTAGAAAGCGGGAGAAGATAGGATTTGCGAACTATGTAGACTGAACAAACATGGTGATGAGTATCATTATTTATTTGAATGCTCTTATTTTGAAAAGCAAAGAAGAAAGCCTGCCTCGTCAGACAAACACGGTCGTCTTTGATGAGGCCATGAATAACAAAGATTTGCTTTAAGGAAGGGAGCAGAAGAGCTGCATCTATAGTCAGATCAAAGGCTCATTGGAGCTTATGTTTAAGGTTATACATGTATGTCTTGCCACGGGTATCTGAAGTTCCATTTTAGCCCACCAAAATACTTGAAAAGCGACATAAACGCTTAACAAGTGATACTATTTTATAGAATTCAAGCGTTGTTAGTTAAAACGGAATTTCAGATGCCCTTGGTCTTGCCGACTCAAATATATGTTATCTTGTCTTGACTTGTTTTGTCTTGTCTTGCAAACAATACAGCTAAATGTGCACCTGATTTGGCGTGTACTAGGCCAGGCGTGAGGCTGAGAAGTGAGATTTTAAAAACAGATCCTATATACAGCTCCGTTTCATAAGTTTAGTACATCCCCATTTATTTCATAAGTAATGGCATAGCAGTACCCGAACTTGAAGCTTGGCCAAATGTTATTGGGTGTTTGCAGATTTGAACGGATTTAGCTAAGTCAATCCTTATACATAGAATTATTCACTGATTGTAACATTTTAAATTTTGATAGATTTATGAATAGATAATAACACATCAAATATGATAAACGAAATAACATAACTTCTGTGACACAATATCAATGTTAACATTGATTTTTCACATTACAGGACAGTTTGAACTAAAAATTTATTATTCCAATAAAATGACAGACCTACCAGGAGACTACACCTTACATAATATTTGGTCTACCCTATGTACAGTCAGGGTTATTGAAGCTTGAAATCTTGCATTCTACTACACTGCCTTACCTTGTTTGGACTGTCGTTTCGCCATTTTGTGTCCCAGTACCTTTTCGAGCAGCTTTCTTTGGATCAAATATTTATATTCAACTGTTTGACAAGTGTTTTTCGTAAAAACAAACGGTTGTATGTGTAATTATGTATCAAACGCTGACTGATTGTATAATGTGGTGTATCACGGCTATTTGGGTGCAATATTTCAAGCTTCAATAAACTTGAATATACACAGGGTAGATCAAATGTTATGTTAGATGTAGTATGCTGGGTGATATGCCAAATTAACGGTATAATCTGTTTTGGGTTAAAACTATCTTGAAGTGTATGAAATCAAAGTTAAAGTTGATATTTGTATCCCTGAAGGTATGAGATTTTGCTTGCTATTTTAATGTGTGACTATTGATAAATCAATCGATTGAAATCTGAAATGTTATAATCAGTGAATAGTTTTATGTCTTAAGTTTGACATAACGAGATCCGTTCAATTCTGCAAACACCCAATAACATTTGACCAAGCTTTAAGTACGGATACTGCTATGCCATTACTTATGAAACAAATCGGTATGTACTAAACTTATGAAACGGACAGGGGCGGATCTTGGATTTCTAGAGAGGGTTCAAATCTATTAAGGGGATGGGGGTTTGTTTTCATACTTTCACTCTCAAATTTCCCCATGAAATTTGGTCGCAGAGGGGGTTTCGAGTGAACCCCTTGTGCACCCTCCAAATCCGCCACTGTGTAGAGGACGAAAAGAAAGATAATGTTTATGTAAACATCTTGATCGTAAATTGTTTTAATGCATTTGTATCATTTATGATACATCGGGCAAAAACTATTTCATAAATCAAAACTTATTTGCATATATTTCATGTTGCAAAACTTGATGCCAAATGTAGCATATATGCTACATGCAAATCTCAGAGATTTTTAACCTGAATACAAATTTGAATCCTGTTTTCTATTTGACTTCTGAAATTCTGACAGTGCATTATATGTTTGGGTACTAGAGGGTTAAGGTGGTTGGAAGACCACCTTTTAGGAAACAGCCGATCTCTCGGCTTGCCATATGTTCCTATTGTATCTGCATATTGTGTTGTTTGTAGCTCTAACTTTAAAACATTTTTTTTTTCTTTCTTTTCAGCTGTTCTTCATTTGTGTTCATGATCAGGGTCGATGTTTGTTTTTGTTTCTACCAGTTTGTTTGTCATGGCCGAGGTGTGTAATCTCGATGAGGGCACCATCTCAGATGATTCAGTCCCAACAGATCGGCAGGATAGCAGTATTGTTGACGATCTATGTGCAAAGATTAATGGGATGCTCTAAACAACTAGGCAACCACTTGAAATTGGTTGAGCGAATGTTGGTGTTGGAGCGTGCCCAGTGGGATGTGATTTTCACCTAACTCGGCATGTATGTCAACAAGCATGGTCTTTTGATTTATCATCTAAGTGCAGAATCGACCAGTATTTTGCGCTGGATCAAGTCATGCAGATCTTCTGCCCAAACGTTTCATTGAATACAACAAGCATATCAATTATTGCATACGCTGGATAAATTCTCGGGTTGATAAAAGAAACCCTCAGCTTGACTTTTAAGGCGGGATCCAGCAGAAAGGTCCGCTGCTATTAAGTGTATTGTAAATTTGATTTACAGATGATTCATGGTTTAGGTACATGTAGGTGGGTGACCAACTCTTAGATTCCCCACATGTTTATGTTGAAATCTGCATGTTTTGTTGTTTGTGGCACTCACTGAAGCATTTTTAAATCTTTTCAGCTACTCTCCGTTTGGGTTCCAAGGGATGGTGTTTGGTTTTGATTATATCAGCTCTTAATCACTGCTTACTTATTCTTCTTGTCAACGTGTGTTTAGAAGGGACATCAACAAGAGACTACTGCTTCTACAACAAGAATACATAACCATTAAAGCACCAAACAAACACAGGCACGTTCGCCTCTTTTTTGTGGATGGGATTCATCTCAGTCGTTGTCATGTACGTTCTGTGGTTTGTTTGTGCAGCTTTGTTGCCCACAATTATTACTAGCGTGGTCCGCTTAAAGCATACTGCAGTTAACGTGCAAGGTAGTCAAAACTTCGCAAAAGTATTTAGGTTGCACGATGAACCTCTCACGGTATTTAGAGCATCATGTACTATGGCGGTAGGGTTGGGTGACGGAGCGATGTGTGTATATGTTGAATTGGTAGAACTAAGAAAAGGGTACAATTAAGTAGGCAATGATTAGGAAAAGGCGTAATCAGAAAGAAACCCCACTCCAAAATCCGAGATGGGAACAGCTAAATTGACAATTAGGTATCATACTTAGAAAACATATCGTAAGTCGAGTGAGCAGCTATTTCCCAGTAGGCGGCCACTCGATCAGTTACCCGAACTTGAATAAAAATATGAAAACGTACATAAGGTTCAAACAGCACAAAATTCGACTCCAAAACATAAACCAAAGGAATCGCAACAGAAGTATCCCCTTGTAACGATCAGTAATATAAAATTACTGGGGTTTGGGTAATTGAGCAGAGTTTATTTATTTCTTTTTTTCAGATTATGGGGACCCACTTAAGCAATCATATCAAAATGTTTAGTGACCCGTGATGATTTTTTTTTACATAATCTATAGCCGTTCTTTGGAATCTTAAATGTATCATATCCGTGACTTGAATGCATCTATTTTCATGGTTGAAGTTGACCATGTATCGAACATACGAAAAGTCAAAACTGATTCGCATGAAGTATTATGAATTTATGTTTGAAAGCTGTCTAGCGAAATGAGTTTCTATTTGTTTTGATGATTTAAACTGGCAGACAAGTTAGAAGGTTCATATTGAAATTACTAGTTTGACCTTAGATGAAATTTATAAATACGTACATACTGTATACAGAAGTTTAGAAGGGTGGGAATTACTTCCTATAGAAGTAAGAATTTCCTTAATTTATATGTTAACAGGGTTTTGTTTACCAATTTGCCACGCTTTCTTTTATACCATTAAGTCTGAATGATTATTTTCTTCGATGTGTTAACACAGCATTCAGGAAACATTATTATTATTATTATTATTATTATTATTGAATGCATAGCTTTGGAAACCGTAAGTGGAAATGTTTTTTTCATGTGCAGGATATACATAATTTCTGTTAACATAACTTCCCAGCTACATAGTATATACCCATTCATTTTTCTTTTTGATTGCAGTTTGTATAATTTCAATAATTTGATAATGTATGAAAATGCCGTATGTAAATACTATATAAATATGTATTTGATTCTGTTATGGCATGTGAGGAGGAAATGGCTGCTCTAAGTGGTATCATTAATGTTTCACTGCAGCGCAACGTCGTGTTACTTATAGGATTCTGGTCGAATTATAATGGCAATATTTTTATATTCCTTATAATTTATACATTAGACAAGCAATATATTCATTCTCATAATTTATACAAAACAAAGGCTTTCTCATACCGGCTTGATAATTTTATGTTGTTCTAGAGAATTAATGTAGAGTCTTGATCCAAGATTTATTCCTAATCCTTAATATTATGAAAAGAAACATTATAAATTGATGTCTTTGTTGTATGTTTTCTTGTAATATAATGTAATAATAACAACTACATAATGTTCAATATGTGTATATAATAATAAGGTGACACTTAAGAACTGACAAATGAGATAAGTTTACTCCAAAATTGAACAAAATCTTCAAAAAACTTTTGTTAAACTATAACTGCACTTTATTTCAAGTACATTAAAACCATCACCCACTTTATGCCACTTTGCCTAATAATCTTTGAACATTTACAATTACACTCGTTTTTGAAAGATTAATATTTTGTATATGGTATACAAAGTTGCTTTATCCAACATTGTAATGAGCAAGTATAACGTCTCAGACTTTCTGCAACCCAGATTTCTTTTTACTGAAACGTACAATTGCTATATTTGTTCGTTCCTTGAATGCCGTTTGAACAACTAACAATATGTTGTGAACCACTGCAGAAGGTGAGGGTGAGGTCAGGGCCCTGTAAAGCCGGTTTAAGCCCCTCCCCCAGTAATTTTATATTGCTGATCGTTCCAAGGCGATACTTCTGTTGTGGTTCTATTTGTTTTATGCTTTGGAGTCCATTTTTATGCTGTTTGAACCTTATGTAGGCTTTCATAATTTTAGTCAAGTTCGGGTAATTGAGTGGCCGCCTATTGGCAAATAGCTGCTCACTCGGCTTACGATATGTTTTCTTAGTATAAGTATTTAATTGTCAATTTAGTTTTTTACCCATCTCGGTTTTTGGAGTGGGAATTTCTAATTGCGCATTTTCCTGCTCATTGCCTACTTGTATCTTTTTACACCACTGGCAGATATGAATTCGGACTTTATCTTAGATATTACTTTTTTAATTTAATTTATAAAACGTAAAGTAAACGATGATAACAATTTTTCACTGGTTTTATATCATTTTTTCTCACAAATCCTGCTGTGACGCTTGGTCTTTAACCTCTGAATGAGCGCTAATTCTGACATTTACAGCGAGAAATATAGGTTTATGGAATAGTCTTGAATGAAATAGACCATTAAACTCCTCAGGAATAGCACAGTTCAACAAAGCTATATACTATATAAGGAAAATGAACTTGTGATACATCAGGTAAAATGCATATATATAATGTTCTCTTATTTACGTGTCAGTTCTTAGAATTGGTGGCGCTCTGTATACAGGGAATGGATAATATACGTATATAATAAGAATAAAAGGCATAGGGATTGATACACATAGACAACTTTAAATACTGTGAGTCGGTTCGATGTGGGTACAGTGCCGTTCAAGATAATTGCAGACAAATTACACGATATGAGTTTGAACTAGACAACGCAAAAGAAAAAAAATGTAAAAAGGGGTCCTTTCTTAAATGTCAATGTTCCTTATTGAGACATTATCACAAAACATGTCCATGAAATAAATACCCCACTATATCCCACTTTTAAAACGTCATATTCGATTTCTATTTGCCCCAATTGCTATTGACAGACGTCTGGTTATTGCACATTTACCGAATATTTGCTATTGACAGGCGTCTGGTTATAGCACATTTACCGAATATTTGCTATTGACAGGCGTCTGGTTATAGCACATTTACCGAATATTTGCTATTGCTATTAATATATTTTCATTTCGGAAGAACTAAGTCAAACGAAGTTGAGACTGACATCCAGCTGTTAATGAAAGATTTTTTTTTTACATTTTCAGATAATCGTGACCCACATAGTACATCATCATTGAAATATGTGAAAATGACCCATGTTGTTTTATTTACATAATCTATATTCGTTCTTTGAAATTATGAAAGTGTCATATCCGTGACTTGAATGCTTCTGTTTTCATGGTTGAAGTTGACTATGTATCGAACATAAATAAAACTACCTGTCGTAGCAAGAGCATATTAGACGTCTCATAAACTACTTGGTCATAGTCAAAATTGATTCACATGAAATACTTTGAATTTATTTTTGAACGCTGTCTGGTGAACTAAGTTTTTATTTTTTAAGTTGGCATAAACTTTACATACAGTATAAATATGCGACTTCGCGGCGAATAATCCTTTCACTCAGCATTGGGAGAAATGTTAAACGGTTCATCAAAATAACTTATTTGACCTTAGACGAAATACAAAATACGAAAGTTTGACAATAGATAATGTGATATTTTGACAGGAGAAATAAGAAAAATAAATTATTTGGAAGTAAGATTTTATTTTTTAACTATTTCTTTGTGCATTCAAATAGTTTTTTATATATCAATTAATCACTTTTTTCATACAATTTTTATCACCAGTATAAATGCCGCATTATAATTATTATTACAATATATATTTATTGTTTGGAATCTTTAATGTATCAAGTCCGTGACTTGGATGCATCTATTTTCATGGTTGAAGTTAATAATGTATCCAATATAAATAAGACTACTTGTCATAAGTCAAAACTGATTCGCATGAAGACTTATGAATTTATGTTTGAAAGCTGTCTGGCGAAATGAGTTTTTATTTGTTTTGATGATTTAAATTGGCATAAACTTTAAAGATAAATATGGGACTTTGGAGTGAATAATCCTTTCAATTAGCATTGACAGACAAGTTAGAAGGTTCATATTGAAATTACTAGTTTGAATTTAGATGAAACGTATAAATACATACTAAATGTAGGTATTAACTATACAGAAGTTTAGAAGGAAGAAGAGTGATTCCTATAGTAGTAAGAATTTCCTAAGATATTAATTTATATGTAAACAGGGTTTTGTTTACCAATTTGTCACACTTTCTGTTATACCATTTAGTCTGAATGATTATTATCTTCGATGTTTTTTTATAGCATTCAGGAAACATAAATATTATTACCTTTATTATTTAATGCATAGTTTTTGAAGCTGTAAGTAGAAATATTTTTTCATGTGCAGGATATACATAATTTCTATCAACATAACCTTCACGAAAGCGCAGAGATTAATACCGCTAGCTACATACATGTATATGTTGTATTCATTTCTCGTTTTCATGGCAATATGTATAATTTCAATAATGTGATAATGTATGAAAATGCCGCATGGAAATAATACATAATTATGTATTTGATTCTGTTATGGCATGTGGTAAGAAATAGCTGCTGTAAGTGGCATCATTCATATTTTAATACAGCACAACGTCGTGTGTTTCTTTACGATTACTTAGAATTCTGGTCGAATTATAATTGCAATATTTTCGTATTCCCCATTTTATACATTAGACAAGCTTTCAGCTATATATTCATTCCTATAATTTAAACAAAACAAAGACTTTCCCATACCGGCTTGATATGTTGTTCTAGAGAATTTATGGCATGACAATGTAGAGTTTTGAGCCAAGATTTATTCCTAATCCTAAATATTATGAAAAAAAACATTATTAATTGATGTCTTGGTTGTATGTTTTCTTGTAATATAATGTAATGATAACAACTATAATGTTCAAAATGTGTATATAATAATATGGTGACACTTAAATATGAACTAACAAACTAGATAAGTTTACTACCAAATTAAACAAAAACTTCGATAAACTTTGTTAAACTATAACTGCACATTATTTCAAGTACATTTAAGACCATCATCCACTTTATGCCACTTTGCCTAATAATCTTTGAATATTTACAATTACACTCGTTTCTAATTTTTTTTATAAATTTTGGTACGTGTTTATGGTATACAAAGTTGCCTTATCCAGCGTTGCAAAAGGCAAGTAACATCTTCTCAGACTTTCTGCAACCCTGATTTCTTTGTACTGAAACGTACACTGACTATTTGTTCATTCATTGAATGCCATTTAAACAACTAACTATATGTTGTGAACCACTGCAGAAGATGAGGGTGACGTTAGGGCCTTCCTCAGAATTTCTGCAGCCCTGTTTTCGTTTTACTGAAATGTACACTGGGTATTTTGTTCATTCGTGGAATGCCCTTTGAACGACTAACTATATGTTGTGAACCACTGCAGAAGATGAGGGTGACGTAAGGGCCCTTCTCAGACTTTCTGCAACCATAATTTCGTTTTACTGAAATGTACACTGACTATTTGTTCATTCCTTGAATGCCATTTAAACAACCAGCTATATGTTGTGAACCACTGCAGAAGATGAGGTTGAGATTAGGGCCCCTGTAAAACCGGTTTAAATCCCTCAGTAATTTTATATTACTTATCGTGCCAAGGAGATACTTCTGTTGTGGTTCTATTTGTTTTATGCTTTGGAGTCGATTTTTGTGCTGTTTGAACCTCATGTACGTTTTCATATTTTTTTAATAAAGTCCGGGTGACTGAGTGGCCGCCTATCGGGAAATAGCTGTTCACCCGGCTTACGATATGTTTTCTCAGTATAAGTGCTTAATTGTCAATTGAGTTTTTTCCCCACCACGGATTTTGGAGTGGGAATTCTTTTTCCTGAGCACTACCTACCTGTATGAATTCGATATTACTTTTTTAATTTAATTTATTAAATCTTAGGTAAACCATAATAACGATTTTTCATTGGTTTTATATCATTTTCTCTGATATATCCTGCTGTGACGCAAAGTCTTAAAGCCTTGAATGAGCGCTAATTCTGACATTTACTGCGAGAACTATGGATTTATGAAATTGTCTTGAATGAAATAGAACTTTAATCTCCTCAGAAATACCACAATGCAATCAAGCTATACTTTATATGGAATATGAACATGTGATACACCAAAACAAAGATGCAGACATATGTTCTCTAAGTTACGTGTCAGCTCTTAGAGTTGGTGGCGTTCTGGGCCCAGTTGTTCAAAACTAACGACGTCGTTAGTTAACGTTGCGTTAAAATTTCAAACATTAATATTACAAATACACTGTTATTTTTTGTTGAAAAAATGTGAGAATCCTTTGCACTGGGCCCAGTTGTTCAAAACTAACGACGTCGTTAGTTAACGTTTCGTTAAAATTTCAAACATTAATATTACAAATACACTGTTATTTTTTGTTGAAAAAATGTGAGAATCCTTTGCAGTGTATTTGTTACTTTTGCTGATATTTGCTTAACAAATTTATGTCTTAACGATATCGTTAAGCTAACGATGCTTTGAACAACTGGATCCTGTATACAAAGAATGGATAAAGTTAGAATAGAAGGCACAGGGACTGACACAAATAGACAAAATAAAAAAAAAAAACAAACTGTTAGTCGGTATGATGTGGGTACGGTGCCGTTGAAGATAACTGCAGACAAATTACACGATATGAGTTTGAACTCGACAATGCAAAAGAAAACAGGTAAACAGGGGTAATTTCTTAAATGTCACTGTTTCTCATTGAGACATTATCACAAAAACATGTCCGTGAAATAAATACCCCATTATATCCCACTTTTAAATAGTACTAAAACTGGGGTGAGTAAGTTTTTTTTTTTATTTTTGCTCCAAAAACATAGGGTGTGGGTACTCGTTAGAACCGCCCCGCACATTAAGACATGTTTACTTGCCAACTATCAAATCTTGTTTCTCATTTATGTTTGAAATGTTTGTTAAAACTTCAGGTTGGATTTTCTTTTGTTTTGAGGCTTAACGTCCCAGTCAACAATTTTTCAGTCATGTCGGGACGGAAGAAATAAGTCAAACGAAGTTGAGACTAACTAATGAAAGTTGTTTTTTTTTTACATTTTCAGATAATCGTGACCCACATAGTAACTCATCATTGAAATATGTAAAAATGACCCATGTTGTTTTATTTACATAATCTATATTCGTTCTTTGAAATTATGAAAATATCATATCCGTGACTTGAATGCTTCTGTTTTCATGGTTGAAGTTGACTTTGTATCGAACATAAATTAAACTACTTGTCATAAGTCAAAATTCACATTTTGAATTTATTTATGAAAGCTGTCTGACGAACTGAGTTTTTAATTATTTTGATGATTTAAATTGGCATAAACTTTACGTATAAATATGCGACTTCGCGGCGAATAATCCATTCACACAGCATTGCGAGAAATGTTAAACGGTTCATCAAAATAACTTATTTGACCTTAGTCGAAGCACAAAATATAAAAGTTTGACATTATATAAGGGGATAGTTTGACAAGAGAAATAAAAAAATAAATCATTTGGCGGTAAGATTTTAATTTCTTTTTATTAACTATTTATTTGTGCATTCAAACAGTTTTTTTTTAATTTACCAATTAATCACTTTTTTCATACAATTTTTATCACCGGTATTAATGCCGCATTATAATATTTTTTATAATCTATATATGCTCGTATAATAATTATTATAATCTATATATGCTCGTTGTTTGGAATATTAAATGTATCATACCCGTGACTTGGATGCATCTATTTTCATGGTTGAAGTTAATTATGTATCGAATATAAATAAGACTACTTGTCATAAGTCAAAATTGATTCGCATGAAAAATTATGAATTTATATTTGAAAGCTGTCTGGCGAAATGAGTTTTTATTTGTTTTGATGATTTAAGTTGGCATAAACTTTAAAGATAAATATGGGTCTTTGGAGTGAATAATCCTTTCATTTAGCATTGGCAGACAAGTTAGGAGGTTCATATTGGAATTACTAGTTTGACCTTAGATGAAACATATAAATTTATATGGATTTTATAAAGGTATGGTCTATACAGAAGTTTTAGGGGAGTACTTCCTATAGTAGTAAAATTTCCTTAAATATTAATTTAACAGGGTTTTATTTACCAATTTTATTTACCCCACACCCTATGTTTTTGGAGCAAAAATAAAAAAAATAGTAGTAAAATTTCCTTAAATATTAATTTAACAGGGTTTTATTTACCAATTTGTCCCTTTCTGTTATACCATTAAAAGGTACAAGTAGGCAAAGATCAGGAAAAGGCGCAATCAGAAAAAGATTCCCACTCCAAAAACCGAGGTGGGGAAAAAACCAAACTAACAATCAGGTACTCATACCATGAAACATATCGTAAGCCGAATGAGCAGCTATTTTCCCAATAGGTGGCCACTCAGTTACCTTAACTTAACTAAAAATATGAAAACATACAGAAGGCGCCAACAGCACAAAAAAAAAAAAAAAAAAAAAAAAAAAAAAAATTTACGCCAAGACATAAAACAAAAAGAACCGCCACAGAAGTATCGACTTGGAACGATCAGTAACACAAAGTTACTGGCGGGCTTAAACCGGTTTTACATGGCCATAACCTCACCCTCAGCTTCTGCAGTGGTTCATAACATTTAGTTAGTTATTCGGTCCTCGTGGTGAATCTCTAACTAGTCAATGAATCATCAAGAACAAACAGATAAATCGTGATAAACATCCTGATGAATCACAAACCAGGACTCACAGACTGAGTAAGCTGCCCGACGATGGAGATCCCTGGGCGCCGAATAACCTACTAACTCCGGAGCAAAAGAAAAACACCAGTTGGACCCCGGTGGGCCAAGCAACAGACAAGAAGCTCCGGTCCCAACCAACTAAAATGAATAGCTTTATGTCGGGGCCATCATAGAGTCTGACGCCCGACCCACCGGCGTGCAATTAAAGAAGGCAGCATAGTTATCAACCATGATTGGGTTAAAAACTAAGCATGCAGACTGTCGTTGTTGTTGAATACACAGTTTTGGAAGCCGTCAGTCAAAATATTTTTCCTTGTGGAAGATATACATAGTTTCTGCCAACATAACCTCCCAGCTACCCACGAAAGCACCGAGACAAGTATCTACATACATGTAGAAACATGTACATATGTGTTATTCATTTCTCGTTTTTATGTCAATTTGTATAATTCCAATAATCTGAAAATGTATAAAAATGCCGTAAGGAAATATTATTATGTATTCGGTTCTGTTGTGGAAGGTGACCGTCCTATTGTTCTAAGTGGTATCATTCATGTTTCAATACATGACGTTGTGTGTTTGTTTACTATTACGTAGGTTTCTTGTCGAATTATAATTGTTATCTTTATATTCCCCATAATTTATACATTAGAGACAAACACTGTACGTGGTTTGTTCATAAATAATGTTGACTTTTGCTGTGAATGTCATAAGTGATTACAGGTTTACAATTTATATATCATTTTGTTTTGGAATTCATGCACAATCAATGGATGGATTTTCTGTATCGTAGATGAATGCATGGGTGACCCTTAAATATGAATTAACGAAAGAGATATATTTGTTCTCAAATTAAACAAAACCTTCAATAATCTTATGCATAGCCATAACTGCACTTTATTTCAAGCACCTTAAGACCATCATCCACTTTATGCCACATTGTGTCATTATCTTTGACAATTAACAGTTACAGCCATGTTCTAAAAGTTGTTTTTGATATACGGGGTACAACATAAGTAAGAAATGTATTTGCAGACATTTGAAGCTCAGATTATTTTAATAAAATGTATACTGGCTATTTGTCCATTCCTGAAAATCGATTAACACTATTTGCAAACTTGATACTTTCTCCTAGATATTACCATTTTAATTAAATCATTACGTCGAAAACAAACGATAATAACGATTCTTCATTGGTTTTATATCCTTTTCTTGAGCATATCTAGCTGTGAAACTTCCTCTTAATCCTTTCAATGAGCGCTGATTCTGACATTTACTGCGAGAAATATGGATTTATGAACTTGTCTTGAATGAAATACAACTATAAAGTTCTCAGGAATAGAACAATAGTATCATACTGCATTTTCAAATTATAAGGAATATGAACATATGATACACTGGCCAGGATAAAGATTCAGACATACTTACTCGAAATTGAATGGGGTATGCGTTGGTACATAAGTTTTAGTGGAAATTTGGCAGATTTGGTTGTCAACGCGCAAATCTGTCTTATGTCTTTAGCTTACCAGTAATTAGGGACGGTGCATTAGAAAACATGGGACTGACAATGACCCTGATTGCAGGTAGGAGCTCCCGAAAAGACAAATTGATACCTATTGAATTAGGAAGCAGGTAATCTAGGACCATAACATCAGTAACGAGTGGTAGCAAAGGTATTATTCGTAATGGGCCTCTTTATTACCCCATTACCCCGCACCCCGTGTAAAGATATGAGAATCACATCATTATGTCGGTCCTTTGATGTCTGGGCCATATTGTACCAGCATGGGGCATAATCCGAATAAACAGTGGCACCACATTAGCTTCTCGAGAAGCTACTCTTCAGAGACTACTACTTTAAATGATTGTACAAAAACCTCCTGTCGATTTACTAAATGCTGAAATCCAAATAATATGATGAAAGTCAATATTAAGATTATCAGGTAACCGTGACCCACTTATTAATCATATTGAAATATTAAGTGAACCATGATGATTTTTTTTACCATTTACATAATCTATATTCGTTTTTTGGAATCTTTAATGAATCATATCCGTGACTTGAATGCTTCAGTTTTCATGGTTGAAGATGGCTATGTGTCGAACATATAAGACTACTTGGCATAATTCAAAACTAATTCGCATAAAGAATTATATGAATTTCTCTTCGAAAGCTGTCTGGCGAAATGATTTTTTATTTGTTTTGATGATTTAAATTGGCATAAACTTTGTTAGAAGGGTCATAATGAAATTATTAGTTTGACCTTAGACATGTTAGATGAAACGTATAAACTTTATCTGAAAGTGTGGACTATAAAGAAGTTTAAGGGAGTAAGAAATATATCTTATATTAGTATATAGTAGGAATTACCTTAAATATATGTATATCATATTTCATGTACTAATTTTTCACTTTTGGTTAATATCATTTATTCTTAATGATTATTCGTTGTATTGTACATTGCATTCAGACCATTATTATTATTATTATTATTATTATTATTATTATTGGCATATTATTATCATTGTTATTACTATCAACATTATTATTGACATTATTATTATCATTATTATTAGTCAATGAAAATTAAAATTCCAATCCAGACACCAGGCGGGAAAGAAATAACATAACAAGACTCCACCAATAATTATAATAATAATAATAATAGTAATACATTTCTGTCCCGCCTGGTGTCTGGGTTAGGACTTTGAATCTGATTTGCATCAGTTACATCAGTTTCTTGTCCTTCAAAACTCATTTTTGATTCGGGGAATTAGCTGCTCGCGCGTATTGTTCTAAGGGTATTAATACAACAGCTCGTTCTATAGTTGGTAAAACAATAAGTGTTATTTCCCCATATATAAGATATTAGACATTCTAACAGCATTTGTATACTCATAATTTATTGATATGTTATCCTTTGGAATTAATGTTTCGACAATGCAAACCTATCATCTAAGATTTATTTCTAATCCCCATGCGTTATGAAAAGAAATATTTTAAATTGATGTCTTTGTTGTATGTTTTCTTGTAATATAATGTAATAATAACAACTTCAATGTTCAATATGTGTATATAATAATAAGGTAAAACTTGCATATGAAATGACAAAAGAAACAAGTTTATTCTCAGATTAAACAAAGCCTTCAATATCCCTTTGAATAATTATATTGCAGTACATTTCAAGTACATCAAGGCCATCATCCACTTAATGCCACTTTGTCTCATAATCTTTGACTATTACAATTTCACACATGTTTTAAAAGTTTAATAGTTTTTGGTATACGGGATACAAAGTTGCTTTATACAAAATTGCAATTAGTAAGTATCGTCTTCTTATACTGTTGCAGCACAGAAACCTTTCCAATGAAACTACACTGGCTATTTGTCCATTCCTGAAAAGTTATATACACTATTGGCAAATCTAGGACTTTCTCCAAGATATTACCTTTTTAATTAAATTATTACAACAAAAACAAACGATAATAACGATTTTTTCATTGGTTGTATATCTTTTTCGTGTCTATATCCTGCTGTGACACTTGGTCTTAAACGCCTGAATGAGCGCTAAATCTGACATTTACTGCGAGAAATATGGATTTATAAGTGTAATAGTATGAAAAAGAGAAACTTAAAATGTTCACTGGAAATTAATAGCCTCTAAATGATAATTGAAATAATGGTGCCTGTGGATTAGATCCCGATAAATATGAGCCACCTTGTGGGAAAACCAACAATGTGGTTTCCGAACAGGTCCGACACAAACAGGCCTGTACCAGCACAGAAAAGAGCTAGAAGCTTAAAATTTCGGATTTAAGTAGAAGAGGAATTGTACTATCCGAGTAGCGAAAACAAAGGCGCTGATCAGCTTCGCGGTTACCGCGAAGCTGATCTGCGTCTTTGTTTTCGCCTATGCAGATTGTTGGTTTTCCCATGGGGCGGCTCATATGTGAATGTTTATTCCAAGAACCAGTCGCTGTTTCTGGAGTTGTTTAAAAAGGGTTTAATTGGCAAATTCATTCGATACGTCATGTTTTGTTAAAGGCACTTTGCTTAGTTTCATTTGTCCACACATTATATATTAACTCTTAAAAACATTTGTCAGTATAAAGATGTACACCATGCTAACAGACTTTTAAAATGTATCCTGTATATGTGTGTCATTATCGTTGATCATAATTTCAATTAAATGTCTGTTTTCAGGTTTAGAAATAGAAATTATACGACCTGGAACAAGATTTGCAAGACCGAGAATATTGTATACACTGGCACAAGCGTGTTGTCGATAAATGTCATGTAGAGCCCCTACTACAAAAACAGTTTTCCCGGAAGGAATTTATTTGTCTATCAGCTTTGTTTTAAGATGGAAATGTCACGTAGCTATCTGAACTCGCGCATGTCAAGGGCCAGCACCGGAACTCACCTGCTTATGGGAGGACATCATGGCGACTGTTATGATTCACTTCGTGGTTTGTACAAAATAATGGAACCCCAATTGTGTAAATCTTATCGGAAAAGTGTGGAATATGTCCCTCCGGGTTATTCGGACAGATATCGCCAAACGCTACATCCATCCTTTGACAAGGGGACGAGGAGTAAAGTAAAAACAGCTCGTATCGTTATTGAAGCTGTCCATGAACTATCGAGGAAAAGAGAAAACTCTATGAACAAGGAAAGATCATCGTTAGGATCATCAAAGTCACCAGTACCAAGATCTCCGATACCGAGGTCGCCGGTTCCAAAATCCCCGTCCCCGTCAAAATCTCCGGCACCGCCAAGATCACCGGCACCGTCGAAAGGATACCTAACACCTAGAACTAATGAGGCAAAAGAGCCAAGCCAAAGCATGCCAAATCTCACCGTTAACTAAGGTTAGGTGGAAAATTATTCGACAGTGTTAATTTTAAAAAATAGTGTTATACTTCGGAATAGTTTATCTATTACATGCATTTGTGCGGCCGGTAGTGCTGTAGAACTTATCAAACATACACCTTAACCATTTGAAAGTTGTTGTTTTCATGACAAATAAAACAAAACGCCAATTTTGTTTTCACACTAGATGTATCAACGCTCAGCTTTAAAAGAAATTAGCTGTCTAATTTGTTATACGCTTTGCATCACACTGATCCGAATGCAATAGATAGATACTCTGGTCGGGTCCATCATATTGAAAATAGTGGAGTTCAATAAAGAAACCATTTGCACCGGTATTTCAAAGTTCCCTGTTTTGCATACATTTCTTGTTGTCTGTAATGCTTAATGAATGGGCTGGAAAGCTTCTTAGCCTGGGAAGATTCTGTTAGAAAAAGGAAATATTCATGTAATTGAACTATGATCACAGCAGACAAATGGGAGGATTCGGACCTTTTACACCAAATTAAGACCTCCAGCGGTTTTTTTACTATCAGATCCAAAGCGTTTCTACAGCGATTTTGTCTTAATAATAAATATTACTCTTTTTCCCTGTTGGCTCAAGCCGGATGGCCACCTGACTGGGAAAGACAAAATCTTATTTATCATCGATTATGTGATATTTAGTATTTAGTCTTCTTTTTGCCTGCCTGTTGTCTGGGTCCAAACCTTTGTTGTATCAAATTAATATAGTTCCACTGATTAACGCGTTAAATAAACCTCTTTGTATTTAGGCTAATGCCCTTTGGACTAGTCAATGCAGGTTCTATCTTTGCTACAATTTTGAGACAGTTTACCGCCATAGACTAGTGAGGTAATCTTAAATGACACAAACATGTTAAATGTAAATTTTACGGATGTGTATAATATGGATGTAATTCTTTTTGACAGGAGACATGTGATCGGAATGAAAAAATGTAATAGAACAATGAAATTGTAAATGAATTTCATCTGAAACTGTATCAACAAACAACTAAGTTTTAATGCTATTTAAAAGAAATTGGGCATGCCAATGGTTCGCGAAAAATAATGGATATGTGTACATAAACACCTCATTTATAGTTTAGAAATATCTGAAATATCTGAAACACTTTTGTACGTTACTTTATGAGATGCTCTCTGTCAGTTTTAGCAATAAAATGCACCGGGTTTGAATTCCATCTAATCCAGACAGGCACCCAAAGTAAATTGTCTATATACGAGTTTAGTCCACATATCCTTTACCTTATGCGAATTAGAAATGGACAATATGGAATATCCAGGTTTAAGGTATGCAATGATACAAAATTTATATTAAACATTCAAATGCTCATGAAAGACTGCTAGAATTTCTGATTTAGAGTTAAGTGTTACGAGTATACGTTGAGAATCAACAAAGTAATAATTTTGATAGTACATTTAAATAAACTCGAACATCTACACCTTGTACTGTACGAGGGTTGTCCCGGAAGTTCGCAGAAAAGTGTGTTTATTTTGCGAAATGGTAAAGACAGGCTTATGAAACTAATCGTATGATTGAATATGTTTATTCACAAACACCTCGTATAAAATTCTTTATAGAACATTGATGCTCGCGCACAATACAAGTTTCAATGGCAACAAAGCATACGATGCTTGAGTTTGGTCCTATTTTTTATAAATTGATGTGCTTTTCAATGAAATAACGTAAAAGTAAGAAAGGACCGGGAAGTGGCCAATCAGAACGAAAGTCCCATTTCAAATACCGAGATGGAAAAAAAGTGAACTGACATAAACATAAAACAATGAGAACCACAACAGAAGTATCGCATTTGAACGGTCTGTTATATAAAATTCTCGGGGGGGGGGATCTTTTTTCTGCAGTAATTCATAACATTTAGTTGTTCGGTCCTCATGGTATATCCCCTCCGGTCAAGGCCCATCCCAATAGTGTGGTATTGTCAATTTGACGTTTCACCAGTAAACTATTTTGATTCTGATATCTGTAACTAGGCAATGAGTCATCATGGACAAACAAATAAGACGGTAATGTATCGCCAAAAATATCCCAAAAAACTTGATGACATGTCAGTGATGTCTGAGCTCAATTCCCACTGAGTTATACTGTCATAGCAAACGATTATTTAATTGGCTGGCGCTATCCATGAATAGTGCACGTCGTGACGTCAATTTGAAATTTGGTGCAGTGTAGCACTGTCGGTATTTCGACAGAAGGTCTATTCGGCAATAAATGGTGCAGATATCGCGAATGATTGATGTGAACAGGAAGTGCGTGGTGACAGAATATTGCCATGTTAACGTTGCCAGCGTTTAAAAAGGTCATATACTCGGGCCTTATTTGACGTCCAACGCCGTTATGCTACGTTATGGAATATAATGACGTGAAACAAGACGTTGATGGTGGTGCTGGTCGATGTTGTAATGCATAAATACTGAATTATATTTTTGTGTCGAAACAACACACTTATATTTAAATATAAAAACGTTCTTTATTTACTTATTCCTGAAAGAACGTTTCAGCGAACTTCCGGAACGAACCACGTACAATGAAACATGAATTAATGATTTTGGAATTTGATAAGAGCTCTAACCCGTTATGCTGAAGATTTGGTCTATGAAACGAAACGCACACTGAGAAATATAGTCTTCAGTGTGCTCAGGTACAGAAAATGGCGTGAGGTTTAAAATTTTAGATCTTAGACATAATTTCAATAATTTCAGAAAAACAGCATATCTCTGTGTAGATATAAAACAGTTTATAATGACATTTGATGACATGAAGTATGAAGTCATTACATGGAGAAAACACACCCGCATGGAATGTGACTCAGTATACCAACAGTTGTCTTAAAAAACTTCATTGTTATCCAATATCCATTCCTCTTTTACAGCGAACAGATGAAGCAATTTATGAAAAGATAAGAAATTGGATCCCTCTCCTCTCGATCAAGTCTTTTACAACTTCTCCGGAAATCGTTCGTCGTTTGTCGCAACATAACCCTGAATATAAATCTCAAAACCGGTTTCGAGATAAATACATAAATCCTTAATTCCTGAGCAACCATCTATCAAATCCCATCTCCGCAAATGGTAGGGTAAAACCTGGCCATGAACTCCAACTTAAACTCAAACGCTTAAGCCATGTGCTTTTAGGGTAAGCACTTTAAAATGACACGAATTGACGTGTCAGCCATCATCAAACCGGGGTACTGTAATGTCTTCCTGCCAACTTATGTTCTAACTTTTCCTTATCCCTAACCGCCTCCTTCAAACGTGTATTGAGCTCTAATTCTTTTGATTTCCACATACAAAGTAACTCCTCCTTTGTAAATTGGTCGATATTGAAAGAATAATCACCCCTATCTGGTCGAGACCCAGTTCTCTCATAGAATGATTTTCGTTTCTTTCTAGGTCCTGTAAAACTATGTCGGCTATCACCTTTGTTTATTGGTAGTGACGATCGTCTTGTATTCTCTCCTTGACTAAAATCAGTTCTATCTGTTCTCTCATTTAGAAGACATCGTTTCGAAGTCACTGTATCATCACTTCGCAATGGTCTATAACTGTCTGCGAAAAGGTTTCCATTTGGCAACGGTTTAATAGGTTTATCCAGGGCGGTATATGTTTCAATATCACCAGTTGCATTTCCAAACGCTGAATCATGTTGTGATTCAGTTTCAGGCTCGATAGTTTCCTCAATCATATCATAACTGGGAGGCGGGGGAATGTCTATAATCGGACTTGCATAGAATGGGTTAGCCTCAGATGGACGATCACAAATGCTGCTATCATGACAATCTAATAAACCACGTGATATCAAACTCTCGCCTGGTGAGATATCACGTGAACTTGACGCAGTTTCCGCTTCCGGTTCATAAACAGCATTTTCATGTGAATACAACTGATCCGAAGGCTTTATGAGCCACTCTGGCAAATCAGTATTATCGTCTATAGCGTTTTCTTTCGTCAATTTATGCCGATGCATCTCTTCTCTTTGTTGTCGGCGGAATTCGTTCAAGTCGATAGCACTACTGATATCCTTCAATGAAATCTCCGTAATTTGAGGAGCCGGAGAAGCAGGCGATGATTCGTCGCCGAATAAATTATTGTCCTGCATTTCTTGCATCCTGAAAAATAGTGTGCAGTATATAAAGTGAGCCACCTCGTGGAAAAACCAACAATGTGGTTTCCGAACAGGTCCGACACAACCCGGGCTGTACAAGCACAGTAAAGAGCTAGAAGCTTGAAATTTCGGAGTTAAGTAGAGGAGGAATTGTACTATCTGAGTAGTGAAAACAAAGGCGCTGATCAGCTTCGAAGTTACTGCGAAGCTGATCTGCGCCTTTGTTTTCGCTTAGGCAGATTGTTGGTTTTCCCACGTTGTGGCTCAAATGTTACATAAAAGTTTTAATGCGCTGCAACATTGATATTAGTTGCCACAAAATAAACTATCCATCTCGTTCTGTTCAAAAAAGGTACACAGTGCTGATGAAATAGACCACTCTTTTTGTTTTATGTCTTGGTGTGTAAAACAATTTTTGTGCTGATGGCGCCTTATGTGTGTTTTCATAGTTTTAGTTAAGTTAAGGTAACTGAGTGGCCACCTATTGGGAAAATAGCTGCTTATTCGGCTTACAATATGTTTTATGGTATAAGTCCCTGATTGTTAGTTTGGTTTTTTCCCACCTCGGTTTTTGGAGTGGGAATCTTTTTCTGATTGCGCCTTTTCCTGATCTTTGCCTACTTGTACCTTCTTATAGAAAGCACCAAACATTGTATACATAGAGTAATGAATCAAATGGGTATCATATTGTGTTGTAGTTTCTGTAGTTTGCTTAGACTGTCTGATTATTAAAATAGTGACGTCGTTCAAGAAAGAAAGAGCTTTTATTCTAACACTGACTACATAAACGCTTTGCCGTGCATGTTCCGAAAGGGACATTATATTTACTATTTTTATTTCATTTGTTTGGACTGCCATGAATAAATCAGCTTGTTCCCGTAGGCATTGACTGGAAATCATGAGAAATCGCATACCAATACATGATCAAGTAAAATGTTTAATATATATATTATATTTAGTGTGTGTCAATGCATACAATGTACACTGTGCATATAAAATGTAGAACATGCGTGGTAAGTTTGAAGAAGAAAGAGTGAAACATGCTAATGTGGGTAAAGAAATGGTTTAGGACTTAGTTGTAAATAGTTAATGAATATCATCAAATATTAATTAGTGATAAAGTATACACTATAATACACTGGTGCGCTACAGTTTAATTATAAACACGTAAATGCTGTTTTCGAACACTCATCTGAAACAATTATTAACAGTCAAAGTTTATTTTAGTATATTTTTCTACTTTTATTAGTTTAGTTTAATACGATATATTGCTACTGAATTAAAACTATCTATACACACTTTTTATATGTACCATCCTTGTTACCATTCATGAACTTATTCAAATCCTTGTATGTTAAATTAAGGGCGTAAGTGAATAAAGCTATGTCTGTCTGTCTGTCTGCTTAATATTCGAAAAGTGATACATCACAAAAGCATGGCAATGCATTTTTCTGCACTTAGTCAATGAGCACATACATTTATCTGTAATAAACGCATTTTTACCGGTCATGCACAAGAAATGAAATAATATCACATGAAGCTATAATTAGATGTACAAAAGTTTTGATTGAGGAAAATAACAATCACGAGTAAAAACATGTCTGCTCTGGAATCACTTACTTCCCATTGATCAAGTCTTTGTAACTATGGAAACAAACAACATCGAAGGTGAGTCACGTGACAAAGATGGGGATAAGATGTTAAACATAATGACAACATGTCCATATAATGAAAAGCATACCACATACACCCGATTCTTATTTAGAAAACTGGGGTCTACAGGAGTAAACGATGGTAATAATTAAAAGTATTTTTTTTCACGGAAAGTTTCAGTTTTACAGCTGAAAAAAGTGGTGTGTAAAATTTTACATGGACGTGTTTTCATAATGCAAAAGGACCAAGAAGGAAAGGTTATGATGTGTTATAAAGGTTATAAAGCTAAAGGGCGGGGTTTGAAAAAATCAATATTCATGCTGAAGAAATTTAGGTTCGAGGAAATATCTATCATTTTTATTTAGTTTGTGTTGTGGTTATAATTCTCAGTTAACAAGGATTAAAGCATATGAGCCGCCTCGTGGGAAAACCAACAATGTGGTTTCCGAACAGGTCTGACCCAAACCGGCCTGTACAAGCACAGAAGATGGCTAGAGGCTTGAAATTTTGGATTAAGATAGAAGAGAGTAGCGAAAAGAAAGACGCTGATCAGATTCGCGGTTACCTCGAAGCTGATCTGCGTCTTTGTTTTCGCATATGCAGATTGTTGGTTTTCTCATGAGAAGGCTCATATAGTGACAGAGCCACAGTTACTCCGTGCCAATGGAGGATCGAGCCACACCTTTCGAGTCCGTTGATTGACCAAGAGTCCCTGCGCGCCCATATCAATTTAGTAACTTTAAAATAACTGAATAATATTAAATTATCTGAGTATTCTTACTGTTTTGTATGTCAAAATGTATCAAAACATCTCATACATTAGGAATTAGTCCTTCCGAATAAACTTCTTGCACATCTGAAAATGAAGACACCTTGTCATACTGTATATTTAAAAAAAAGTTCCTTCTTACCATTTCGCCTTTTCGACAATGTCAAAGAAATTTCTGTTGAGTCGCTTTTTCTTAGCCAAATCCGCCAGCTTATTGGTCTGGAAAAGAAATTTAAATTAAACTTCTATTTTAGATATTACATTCTTGGTTTTCTCGTCTCGCAGAGCTATGCAATAATCGTTGTTTAATCATTTTAATACCGAAATTGCTTTCTAGTTAGCAGAGATAACTGCGACACGCATGCAAATCAGTGACAAAAGCATTTATTCCTCCTTTCGTACTCGGAAAGCTCTGACTGTTTTCGAAACTAAAAATAACATGTTTAAGTGGCTGAATTAAGAACCATTAAAATTTGATTATTTTACATCGCGGGATTTACACATTGCTACAGATGAAGCAAACTTCTGTCTTCCTTGAAGGTATAGGACCAGCTTTTTTTCACATGCTTAAGCAAACACTCTACCACGTCGCCTTTAAAGCCGGCTTGTACTACAACGCAGTTTGCTTTATACATGTACCTATGCCGTGTGACAATGCAAATGCACAAGTTTATGTTTGTGTTTTATTGGGACATATACAAATACTTAAAATCTGATCTTACTCTGATGGTAGATTTCTGGAAGAGCCTGGCAATTTCTCTGTTTTTGATAATGGTCATCATCTCTCGACACGTCTCGTTAGCGGATACCAACTGGGCACTTGTAATACTGCGATGGAATCTCTGCAGAATAAATACACAATCTCTGCACAACACGATTCATTATCACACGATATATATACAACTGGATACAACACGGACCATTGATGGACCACAAATGGTTATTTGCAAATTGGCTTTGCCATATGTATATTACTTTTAATCTCATTATAAGACGGATTTGATATTAACATGGTTGAAATTAACATGGTTAATGGTTTTCACACCAAAACCTTTATAAAGAGATCGTAATGTATGTAATAGGTGAATGTTTTAGAGGTTTTGATTTCTCAGGAGGTACTGTACTCGAAAATATTATGTGGTCGTATTCTAACTGGAATGCGAATGGACGTGCATTGCTGTAACTATATTTTTATTTTAAAAAGTCGTTGAGTGTCGAACTTTATCCAAAAATGCACAAAAATTCGTTTGATTCCTTATATAACTTTTTTATTCGTTATATAAGTCATTTTTCGAAAAAGAATACGGCACTATTCGTTGATTGCTTGAATTTACTAGAAAATAAACCTTAAATGGTGACATAAGAAACGTTTCATTCTGATACCTCCTGTAGAATTCAAGACACCAACACTATTGCAAGATGATTGGCAATTCCAATATGTCTGCTTCTTTTTGTACTTTTATTAAATTTACATTTCAATTATTCGACTATAAAATATAATTTCTATACGTTTGCTATGATCAATCCTTTTTGGTGGATATCCGTATTAAAATGCAAAGTGAATTCAAATCGATTTAAACAAAAATGTTCCAAGAAATTACAACTGTCCCATGAGGATCAAATATTTTGAGAAACAAATTTCAATAATCGAATTTTCTAAATGCTACATTTAATTCAGATGTAAACAACGTTTTTCACAAGTTATAAAGTGAAGCGAGAAATTCTGTTAGTTTTGTCAGTTGGTTATGTTTTCGATTGAATGTATGCCCCGCCCCCCCCCCCCCCCCCCCCCCAAAAAAAAAAAAAAAAAAAAAAAAAAAAAAAAAAAAAAAAAAAAAAAATCGAACAAAATTGGGTAAGATGATTTGAAATGTCCCAAAACAGTTGAAATGGAGAATACAAGCTTAAGCTATAAATGTAGATCAACAACTACCTGGCACTCAAGCGATCGAAACAAAACATCAACAAAATGCATTGAAAAACGACAAGTTACAGAATACCATGAGCTACTAATCACTTGAGCGATATTTTGAAAGATTTTCATTAACAATTGACAATTGGCCCAAACGCGCATAACCCCATTTAACACTGATGATTAATACCACATACAGGTGGTACTTGGAGCACAGGAACTGACGAGTCAACACCAGACTGAAATACATCCATTGAACGGTCAGTAAACCATATGAGACCCATCTTATGGAGCTGTTTTTTTTTAAATGCCTGGTAAATCATTGAGAAGCCCAAACAACATACCAAAAAACAGAATCACAAGAACCCCGGCGTGTTATGTGCGAACTTACTATATATGGAACACCATAACCTAGCTAACTGAGGAAAAGTACGCTACTATTGACCAGTCATCTAGCCACTTCATAAATCTGATTTGTTACGACCATACTGTACTTTTTGAAAAAAAGAAAACACAAATTTATTGACAACATAACAGATTTTGTTTGCTCTCCCAAAACATAACGTCGCAACTAGTGACCAAATGTATTCAAATTAAATGGGCAATTCCAAGGAATACCCAAAATAAAGAACTGTGTGATATAATTACAAAAATACACTTCTTTTACTATCTTTTTCTTTTTCTTATCTGCGTAAAAGCTGAGTAAATATGTTTCTTCTGGCTGATTTCCCCTAGTTTGTAGGTCTTATATAGATGTGTTAATTTGAATAGATTATTGGCACCAAGATAGGTCATTGAAGCAGAATTCCGTACAATAATAGCTTCCTCTGTAGAGCAATGACGCGAGAAATCTGGTTATCGGGGTTTGACAAACCATTCTGTTCAGTCACAGAAGAAGGCTAGAAGCTTGAAATTTCGTATTTTACAATCACAAAGATTGTACAAATTGTGCAGTGAAAACAAAAGCGCAGATCAGCTGTGCAGTTACTGCACAGCTGATCTGCGATTTTGTTTTCGCATTATGCAGTAATCCGGTTTTCTCATGACTCGACTCCTATAAGGAATGTCTATCAATCATTTTTGGGAACGGAATTGAATTAGCTCACACTTCGGTTCATATTGTCTTCTCAAATATGACACGGTCTCATTTCCACAGCAGCAGGGGGTGAAGGGAAGACGAGTTTTGTAGTCATTTCAGTTTTTCAGTTTGTGTGTGTGTGTGTGTGTGTGTGTGTGTTTTGTTTCAAATATTTATTTTGCCAAATCACTTGGCCACTTAAAAGAGCTTTCTTTTGAAATACTTAAACAATCCATGCCACATGAGCAAAAGGCCTTTGCTTCAGGACATAGCAATAACCTCATTTGGGCCGCAAGATATAGGTAGACTACTTGTGTCTCTAGGTAGGTAAAATTTATAGATGACTGTCCGACCACCTAATTACTGGTTGAACGCTTAGAAGAAGCATGAGCCCCATATTAAATTCAAAACTTAATTTTCTCAAAAACCACTTGACCAATCAATGCAAATTAATCTAAGGAAGGACGATCCAAATGTTGTATAAATGGTTCAGGTCACATAACCAACATGGCAGCCATATCCATATATGGTAAAAACATCTTCTTCTCTGGAACAGTTGGACCAATTTCAATGAAACTTGGTTTGTAGCATCAGAACTCTGGCCCTGCATAGTTTGTATTAATGATGACATTGGGTTGACCTTAACTCAGTGCTTGCACTAGTGGACGTTTTGGGCGTTTTTACGCCTTGAAATGAGTCCCGTACGTCGAAAAATGACACAGCAGACGTCATTTGACTTCCACAAAAATCCTCCTACGCCCTGCAGCAAGGCATGCGACGTATCGCCAGAGATGAAAATTTACCTTTTTCAGTGTATTGAAAACCATCTTAAACCTGTTTATCTAGGGATTAGTGACAGCAGACCATGCCTTCAGGGTGTAAAGGTGTCTCATTTTAAGTGTTGAGTGGAGTATTTTGTGTCAAAACAATAAACAGATCAAGGTCAAGTGTGATCAATATTTACCGTTAGAGAGTAGTTTGGACTCATCCATTAATATTGGGTAAAAAAACTGGAATAGTCCACTGCAAGCATTGGAGGTTCACAAGGGATTTCATCAGAATTTTTTTTTTTTTTTTTTTTTTTTTTTTTTTTTTTTTTTTAATCTATTTCCCACTTTACTTATTGTCACATGGGGATATTTGAAAGACAAGTTTTGGTGGATTTTTTCTTAGCAAGTTTTTTTATTATTATATTTTTTTAATTTATTAATTTTATTCATTTTTTTTTCTTTTACTTTTTTTGTTCAATAAAAAATATCCAAGAGAGGTAACTCAATACCTTGACCAGACAATAACAATACTAATAATAATGTAAATAAAAATAGAATATATATACTGATAATAATTAAGATAAAAAATAATATATAATAATAATAAAAATAAAATAGATATAATAATAAAGAAATAATAATAATAATAATTTTCACATATTCATCAACTTTATTAAAAGTCTGCATCAGGACATTAGCTGTAACTATACTGGTACAAAGAATGCATACCCCGAGCACAGTAAGAGACTATTTCCCGAAAGGTGGCCACTCATTACAATCTAACATAGACTTAATTAAACATATGAATACATGCATCAAAGGTGCAAACAGTACAAAAATGACATTTAAACATAAAACAAATAGAACCACAACAGAATATACACCTTGGAAGTCTAATAGATGCAGTCACCAAATAATTAAATGTGTGCATGTACACTTGTCATGCGGCACCGGTAGTAATCTCTGACTTTCAGATTTTGGGCCTGTGACTTCCAACTCTTAAAGGGTGGAAGTCATGACTTCCTGATTCAAAAAGTTAGTGCAAGCACTGCTTAACTTATTTAAGGGCAAGGTCAAACACGGTCACATAGGCATTTTCAACGGGAAAGAATGGAAACATTGGATTTTCCAGAAAGTCTTGTAGCCTGTGACCCGAAAGTAGGTAGATACAGAAAGCTAACTGACTTAATGTTATGTGAGTGTTCAAGGACAAGATCATTTCTTGACCTTTGCCAATGGTCATTTACAACTAAAAAATTAAACTTTCTTCTCTTCTAAAACCACTGAGCCAATCAAAGCCAAACTTTACGTGGAGTATCCTTAGTGAAGGAAATTAAATAAAAATAAAACTGAGATCCTTTAAGAGCAATGAACATATAAATGAGAAAAGAAATGGGCTATACCGCAGTTTCGGCTACTTCGGCTTTCAGTGACCCTTTAGATTTTGCAAAATGGAGCAAAAGTGAACTACTGCATTTTTGCAACTTTCAAAAGAATAGTCAATACTAAATCTAGTATTATCCAAACAGAGCCAAATCTATAAAACGTTGGTTAGAAAATAACGTAGTCTAAACCGATAATGAATTTCTGATTTCTCAGAATACCCTCGCTGATCTCAAAAGACCAAAAGGAATATATAATCTGCACTATGGATGATGTACGTGGAGACTGTTTAGTCCGCCATACGGCACAACACCAGCTGCAGTAATAGCAAATAAAAATAAAACTGAAATCCTTTAAGAGCAGTGAGCATATAAATGAGGAAAGGGATGGGGCCATACCGCAGTTTCGACTTCTTAATTAAGCCTCTTGAGTGTAAAGTCTGCATAATGGTCCAGTTTACATGACCAAGATGGCCGCCATGACAATATATGGTAAAAACTATATGGTTCTCCGGAACCGATGGACTGGTTTCAATGAAAGTTGGAATGAAATGTCGGGGACTCAAGGCCAAGGGTATTTTAACCTTGGTAAACATGATCTTAGCCAAAGTTCATTTATCGAAGACCGAATCCCAGGTGAGCGTTCTATGGACCATTTGTACCATCATAGCAAAGGTTCACACTGTTCATAGTAAACGCATAGGCAACATCTGAAACGCACAGGCACTCGATTTAGAAGGCAGTTGCGTTGTAAATGAAATTCTTGAATATTTTTTTAAACAGTTGTGACAATATTTGGGTGTTTGTCTTTCGACGTCATTATCTTGGCTTTCGATGTTCTTGACAGAACAAGCGCTTCGATCGTGTATTTAAGAGAGAAATCGGTAATAAAAGGGAATTTTCCTACAAAATACCGTTACCTGAAAAAGTAAATTTGGGTCTATTTTTTCATTTCGAAACAAATTGACTTAAATTTACTACCGTTGTAAAGGAAAATGAATAGGGGGTACTTTTAGGCATGTGTCAGATTTTACAATCGTTGAACAATTATGGTGAAACAGTTAGAAAGTATATATCATACCTTTTTCACCTGTCAAATATCCGCCATTTTATGCGGTACATGTAGCCTGTGCGTCCTAAAACGAGTGCCTGTGCGTTTCAGATGTTGCCTATGCGTGTACTATGACCAGTATGAGGTTTGAAAATTGAATGTACATTTATTTATTTATTAGAAATTTCATGACATATCTATATACATACATACATTCAGTACAAATAATCAAACAGGGTGAAAGAAGTATAAGCATATATATAGACGTCAAAGGATTGGATATAGGCAGGGCCCGTATGCATCCTCTCCTTGGACGTACGGCACTATAATGTACATGTAAAATAAAATATGTAACCAGTCGAACCACCTACTTTGCATGGCCTGTGTAGACAATCAGATTTAATATTGAACGTTACAGTCTTCTAGTCGACTAAAATATGATTTGGTTACTGTTTTATGAAACTTTCCAGACATATTTAATATTGGCTCTTGAAACTGATAGCAAAACTGCAGCAGCAACTTTTGAATTAGAACACGAACTGTGACATTTTGATGGGTTCTTGGCATTTTAGATGTTGCTGTTCTTCAACCAGTCAGCGATCTGATCCCTTTGACGCCATTTCACCATCTAAAAGTCTATTACAAATCAGTCATCCCTTCTGACAATGTTAGAAATGTCTAATGATGACACAGGCAATTGGCTATTGAATGTAATTAATACGTGTCGTCCTTAAAAACGCACTCAGTAATGAAAGGAAACGAGGTCATAGTGTTTTAAAGTAATAGTTAGAATAGAATTGTAGATGTATTGAATTGTAGAGGGCAACACAGATGCAAAATGATTTCTAGGCATTTTAGATGATTTCTATTTAGGCAATGTCTCTTGAACAAAAATACGGGAAAGTATAAGTTGGTCGTTCTTTTAACTGATTTATCTTTATGCTGTCCGTTTGTTTTGTATGTCTCTGTTTTGTTCAGTAGCATTGTTATTGTTTGATGCCAGCCGGATGACTACCTTGCCGTGAAAGAGCTATTTTAGTTTGCTCTTTATACGTTAAACTGTATGTATGTAGTGCCATATTTTGTCATTTCTGGTGTCTGGATTAGGGTTACTTTAGTTGGATCAGTCACTGATCCTTTCACACACTCTGTCGTCCTATGTCATACCGCGCTTTTAAAGCGTATTAATATAGTACAGACAAATTTGCAGGAGATATTTTTTTCTGTGCAAAATATGCAATGTGGCTGCCTAAATGTCACAAGACCGATTAGCAACATTCAAAGAACATAAAATTTCCTTTTGTTCCAAGGACAATACAAAAGACACAACGAAAGTTTCTGTTCTGTTCAATTTACCCGACAATAAATAGAACTTGACAGTGACATAATGAAAGCTGAAAATCATATTCTGGCACCACGGTTCCACTGACCTGTAGAGACTCTTAAAGTGACTTAATTGTCTTGTAAATTACCATAAAAGGACTGGGAATAGCGGAATAAATTTATCACGAAACTACGATAAAACCAACATGACTTGTAATGAAAAGTGTACAATAACAAGAGTCCATAGATTCCCCAGGAGGGAGCAGAACAAAATAACAAATTATAAGAAACGTTCAATAGCAAAACCTCAATACAAGACAGTCTTGCTTTCTGGTAAATTGTATATATCTATCGCAAATGGTTCGAAAAGCCAAAGTGCAATAGATATTGATTTGCACCGAAATAATGTGATGTTTCATTAAAAAGATACAAATGAATCATTAAGAATTCGAAACACATTTTTGAGGTTTGAAGTACATCGTGAAACAAAATGTGAGTTACATAAAACCGAAGAGGATCTTGAAATAAAGGCCAACTGAAAATAACAATTCATTGGTTTGACTCATTGTCTTTGTTTGTTTATTCTAAATCGTGTTTGCTTTAGAGAAGCAATTTGTAAGCTATGAGCAACATGTTAAAATTAATTGAGAGACTATCCGTCGTTGTAACATTATTATGGCGTTATATTGATATTTGATAGGATTGTTCTATCATTACTCTCGAACAAAACTAATTCAGAATAAGAATCGGCATAAACAATGGGATGAATGAAATCTTAAGTAAATATACATGTACCTGACTGAAAAACATCAAATGCGTGCTTTTCCAAATGCTGTGTCCGGGTTTTTTCCTAAGTCCAGGTACCAACCATCTGAATACAGCGTGTTCTAAAAATAGAACCCCTACGCCAGTTATGATACCGACACACAGCATAGTAAAAGAACCAGCGTGGTGCAGCACTTCTAGTTGGGAATCCTCTTCTTTTATCCTTTGTTTGTAGCAATTGGAGTCGGCGAAATGGACGTCTATTAAGTCGTCAATATAACCACTTTCATGGTATCCTTGGATAGTTCTTGATACAGGTAGCTGAGAACAGAGAAACGAAAAGGCGATAAATGACAAAAAATGAAGGTCCACTTCATAAGGCAACACTATTAACATTTTCCAAAGGTCTGGTTATGTAGCAATCGTTTGTCCAAACGTTGGAGACATGATGTCATATTCCTTTTTATTTTGTCTCAGAAATTGGGTTATTACCTTCCCTTTTTAAACTGTTGACGATCATTTTGACATAACACTGATTTTATACTGAGAGGATTTAGAAACTTAAATTTTCAACATTAATTATTGTTCAGTTATTTTTAAGTTCATTTGAAATACAAACAGTTGATAGTACTCTGGTTGTGACAGTGTGTAATCTTTGCTTCACATTTTACATGTTAAAGATTGCATTCCGTCAAATGTAAAATAGATACGACAGTTTGACGTTATCATCCTAATTTGCACGCAAGACCATGATTAGAGCCGGGTCCGCTGATGTTAGATAGTGAGCATAAGCGCCTGCGATCAAACATGTTAGAATACGCTCAAAATAATGTTAATTTGATGTTTTATCCTGAAAATAAGTTTCGAATTTTAACGTCAAACATTTAAGACTCATTTAAATGCATTTCCACGTTTTCTAACGCCGGGAAAAGTTTTTTTTTATTCCTGAATGATTAAAGTCCGTGTTTATGGTACCTCAGAGGAGGCATTTTTCTTGCACACCAGATAGAGAAATCCAACGTTTTACCCCATGTGAGAAATTCTCATCTCACCCTCGTTATCTCACCCCGGTAGCACCCTGCGTTCAAATATTCTTTTTTAACACTGGTTGTATAGGACGTCACGTAATTTCGTCGCTAAGCGCACACGTCACAATGACGTCAAAACGTTTTAAATCAAAATGGCGGACGCCGCGATTGTGGCATTTTTCTAGGTAAATAGCATAAAAATCAAGCTACGCCGCATTAAGGCGTGCAAGAAAAAGAATCCATCATGCGTGTAAGGTATGGATTGACAAATCTGTCCCTCGGGTCACAGTTTGGCATCACTCGGCGAGCCTCGTGATGCCAAAATGTGAGCCTCGGGACAGATTTGTCTATCCATACCTGACACTCATGTAACATTCTTATATGTCTCATCCACATTGAAATTTAAGATCTGGTTTCGGTGTTCTAACTGTATATCTATAATTGATAGCGTCACGTCAACATCAGGAATAGAGGTCCCAAGTTTTGCATACAGAATTTTTATTAGATCAACATTAATTGAATGATTATTTGATTGCTTTTCCTTTCATCAGAAAGCATGCATCGCCTTTATTTAAAATGTCAACATTACGTAACGCACAACTGAGTGGACGTTTACGTTTATGTAAAACTGCTTACATAGTGAAGGTGCCAGATGGGAAAAAGCCACCAAAATGCACTTTAGGTGGCCACCTGTTTAGCAAAAATTTCCTTTGTATAGTTGTTTAGTACTGTCTTTGGGAAGTATGAAAACCAATGTTTTAATTTTTTTCGGTCTTGCAAAAGTACTTTTATTGTGGGTTAAAATGGCGTACCCAAGCTTATTTGATCCGTGACTTCTAGTACAGCCAGCAGATTCCCAAACCATAAATATGTTGCCTATTTTCATGTTCATGCAATATGTTTTCATTGCAGCTGCTAGAAATTACATATAGTTGCTAGTGAGACTTGAATATGCTTTTTAAAACAAAAATAAAGTTACATACATTACATTTTAAGGACGTAACTACGCCATCTTTAAGAGATGTCTAAAATATTTTGAATTGTAATTTATAGTCTTTTGTTAATTGGTTCACTTTGCTTAATTATTTGATTCTGCATTAAACTTTAGAAGATATTAGACTATTTTAAGATAATGGAAGGCTATGGATCCTTACAGTATAAATAATTGTCCATTGTGTAACAAAATAAATCCCTGTAATTGCGTCATTTTTTAGTGACCCGTCAACTTGAAAATTCATTTTAAAAAACCTTAAAGCCAAAATCTTCGAAAATAAAGTTAGCAAAATATATTTTGTTTTACAAAATCTATGTGTTTGACAATTTTTTAGCCTTTCTGTGACATGTAACGTATGTAACAGAGTTAATTTGTCAATCGGTAAGGCTCAAACCAAAGAAATAGCTTCATAATATCACTTTGGTTAGTCATTTTTGCTGGAACAGGTGTTGAGTACTGTCTTTGGACAATATAAAAGCATTTATCTTAGAGAAAACTCAAGCTTGGTTGAATAAGAGAAGTTTGCGCTCTGTGCATCGGGGCATTATCATGTAATAGGCTGTTACATACATTACTGGTAAAAATGAAAATATGATATGACTGTTTGAGCTATAGAAAAATGACAGCTATTTATCATTTTACTCAAGTTACTCATAAGATCTGCATTCTGCATGTCTATGTTACATACTCTTATTAAAGCTGTTTAAATAAACTTCTGACCTCCACTGACTGTAATGTTTACATGTTATGCAAATTAAAATAACCTTTGAAAAACACAATTTTAAGTGGCGTCATTCACTTTTGCGGGTGTTCTATGCATTTTGCCAAAAACAAGATATTTATTTCCATTACCATGTTCAAATGACACGCACGATTTAATTTTTCTTTCTTATATGCATTGTCTAAAATGAAGTATTCAGCAGCCTAACCCCCAGTCTCATATGCCAAATGATGTATTACTATTTACCTATTACATGTTATTTCTTTGGAATAGTGGTTATATCTTATGATTTTGATGCTTCCTTGATAGTTGAGTAACAAAGCTTTGAACAACTGTTGCGACTGTTACCAAGAACCTAGGCTCAAGAGATCTTACTGAATAATGTAACGCTTGTAACATTACGTGTTATGAATTAAGAAGGTCATTGTCTACATGTAATATTTCAGAACAAGGTGAAGACTTTATGTTTCCTATGAGTAATTGAAAGTCTTTAATGTAAATAAAACAACAGGTATTACTTATTCATTTCGAAAAATCATGCCTATGAATAAAGGGTATTCAAATACTGCCTTTCTAATGTTAAAATATATGTAGAGCAAAGAAGATAACTTCATCTTGAACAAAACAAATAAATAATTATTTCAATTGTAGTGATCCCAAACTAATCTTCATCAAAGGCATCCATGGGCGCAGCACTTTTTCCTTAATACCAAATAAGCAAACCATTTAATTTGCATACTCATTAATACGAATAAAAACTTAAGAAATCGCAGAAAACTTTGGAAAATAAAGGATATACATTTACCTACAAAATAACAAAGTTTTGTGCCTCGGCTGTTTATAGACCTAGATTGCTTATAGTGGTATCAAACAGATGATCAATGCAATGTACTGTTGCCCTCTAGCTTTATAGAAATATAAACTTCATCATTATTTTTGAAAATTAAAAATGGAGAAAACACCACAGAAGAATTAAGCGAATATACCTGCAAAATGACATAGAACTCAAGTACCAAAATCCTTACTGTGCTGAAAATGGTACCAAACAACTGCTATGGCAGTTTTCAATAAGCATGTACTATAATATGCAAGTCATTTGACTTTTTGGATTTCATGAGTATTAATGAAATCTTTAGATACTGGAGAAAAATTGTGGAAGAATAAAGTGGTGGTATACCTACTTAACCACTATGTATATTGGTTACTAATAGCCATATGCAGCTGAAATTGGTATAAACTGATTTCCAGGACCAATACTCTTTAACCATGTAATCTTATTATTAAATCATATGAATGTTTGTTTCATGAATTTTAATGAGAAATGAGAGAAACAATGCGGAAATGTAAATTGGATAACCCTACAAAATCGCCTATTTCTCTGCTGGCAATGACATTTGAAAGCTCAAAATAGCATCAGCTAATTGCTATAAGAATGTTCTATTGCCAAGTTGTCAGATATACCACAAAGCATATAAGTAAGCAACCAAAATACAAGCTTTTTGTGGATGGGCATTCTTTACTAGTCTGTCATTTTCTATTTGTATAAATGTTTTACTTAATATCAATGAAACCAAATCTCAAAGAATTCGTGTAAGAGACCACATGGCAATAATAAATTGTCCTAGCTACCCTTTGGTGTTATTTTCAGCATTCAAAGGCAATGGTCATCCGAGATATCAGTGATTAAATTCGTATATCCCTTCATTTTTTCAAACCTTTTCTCTTACTTCTGAAGTTTTCATTAATATCCATGAGACATAAGATCAGAAAATCATATTACACAGTTAAGGTACATTCTCAAAGCAACCATTTGCTACCAATTTCTGCACTCTTATGCTAAGAGTTAAGATACAAATCATTTTGATAGTGTACCTTTTTAACTTTTCTGTGATTTTAACCATTATTCTTACCTTATAACATTAATATTCTTGAAAGTGAAAAGCAAATGATTCATATTTTTTTACTTTAAGGTAATAGTTTATAGTCTAAGCATTCATTCAATCCACTTTCAGCATCCAATGTCAATTTAAAGGTCAGATACAAGTGATTTAGTAAGTTTACTCTTTAAGTTTTTAGCATATTTCTCAAGTTTTCTTAAGTATTTATGAATAATAATCATGAATTTGCAAATGAGAAAATTCTAATATCAGGACTTTGATACCTGTAAAGTTACCAAATGGCATCAGTGGTGCAACAACAGTGTGTCATGATGATAGCTTGGGCCTGGAATGAGTTTATTCTTGGGCTTTAATGATTTTTGTGATTTTATTGATATTTACCATTAAATATATTCATCATAAATATACAAGGTACCAGTAAACATTTGCATTATTCACAACCGGAAAGACAGCTTTACATCCACGCATTCCTGTGGTTTCAATTTTAGTCATCTTCACAACAATTGTCTGCTCAGATGTGAGCTTTTCTGTAGGTAGGCACCCATTCTTTTTCATATTGTTGGTGACCAAGGACACATTTTTTTCATTAATATTCATGAAAATACAGCTGTGATGATTTTCATACATATGTAGCCCTTTTGCATTAAATAAATTGTGCTATTACATCAGTCAAATTATGGTCCAGAATGATGGAATAGGTCAGAAAATAGTTTATAATGGAGTTGAAACTATTGATATTTCTTATATTTGATATTTCATGAATATGCATGAATGATGCAAGCGAGCTTATTGTCATTTCTTACTATTGAATGAAAGTACAGTATCTAAGCTGTAACAGGATAGCAAATTCATTGGTCTATGATAAGTATTAGTTGCGATATGAGCTGTTTCGTTTGTACACCCCCATCTTCGAATACCATGTTTTAGAATGTTGTGTGTTGCGTTATACATCCGTTAATTTCAACACTTTTGCAAGACTTGAAATTGACCAAACATTTGTTTTCGAGCTTCCAGTGGGGTTCTCTGCCAGGGGGTATGAATGAAATTTTTGCTACTCTCCGACCACTTATTACCATTTTTCTGATGGCTGGCACCCTTAATATACAGTGCAAAAAGCGATACAATATTACCATTTTAAAAAGCAAACCGAAGAATAATTCTGCAAAAATGCAAAAGAAGCAAAAAGAATGGCTACGTTACTGACGTCATTTTGAGGACGCCGGAGGACTCTTTAGTGTAAATTTTCAACGCGACAGGTTATCTGTGGACCACTGCCTTTATAGAGCAGTGAACTGAGACATAAGTTATACAGAATTACGATTCTTTACGACTTCATTCACCAAGTCCTTAGATTTGATGAATAAACTTAAACACTCTGATTTTGACCATTGCATAAAAAAGCTGACCGTAGACAGTCCCTTACGCAATGTTCTTTTTGACGCGCCAGTATTATAGCAGAAACGCTTCTCTATGTGTATTGTATAACAAGAAACAAAATGTTTTTATTGGTTAAAAGCAGGAACTCCCTGGAGACAAGACTTAAGTTTCTATTTTCTTTCAGTATAATTATAATCTTCTGTATTCTTAATTTTAGAACGTTTCTGTAACAATACAGATAGGTTTGTGATATTCGTTATTTCCTTTATCTAGCCTAAGGGTAGTTTTGATTTAACAGTCGGGATATGATCATTTTTGTTTAGATCGTTTCGTCTTAGCAGTGGGTTCAAGATTTTCTTTATTTATTTGTGTCACTTAATCTAAAAATAAGGTAATGTCTTTGCATTTTATTCTTCATTAGGTCGTTTAAGGGACATTCCATTTATGTTTTCAAAATGGGCACCACTGCAGTACCTTTAAGGGAGATCCTTTCGGTAATCCAATACCATATCCGTCTTCTCCAAATGTCTGTGTAAGGATTCTAAGGTCGCACTCGGGGTCAAGTTTTACACGAGCGTAGTCCAATATTGGATAGTCACCTAGGTAGGCGTCAAGGTTCTCTCCACTGAAATTATACAAAAGCTGAACTATATGGATGGATAATTGGCAGTGAATTCCACACTCATTTGTAAAGGGTGGGATGTGTTCGTGCCATATTTACTAGGCGGCCACTCTGAAAAGCAAGCCTATTGCTTTATCATACCAACCGCAGTAGTTTAATCAGATAGCCTATTCGAATTCAATTAGCAATGGGGGCAGCAATCAGGGTGTTGCGGGTTCGATACACAGCTCGTACATGCCTGTCATATGGTGACAAATGATCATCCTGACTTATTAAAAGTCAACCGCCTATATGGTACTGTAACAGGAGTTTGAATTGGAATAAAAAAAAAGCCGTAATGATGTGAAGGAGCAATTAAATTGAACCTCATGTTTACGTTGTTGGTTTTCAATAACGTTCACGAAGCGCTTTTAAATAATAACAAAAACAAATCCAAACCAACATGTCTTTCGTGTTGCAAATTAGAACAAAACAAGTCACGTTATCTAGTTACATTGGAACTGCAATACTTGCATATTAAATAAGAGACATCGCGTTCAATGAGGACCAATGCAAACAAACCGTCCCATTTTTTGACAGACCTAACTTGCCTGATGGCAATAATACGCCAAGCCTTCGAATTTCACAGACATCATGGGTTTATAGATTGACATAAAAGATAAATTGATTGACGGTTTTGTAAATGTTGGAGAGTCAAGTAGCTGGTATGATCAAATATTGACTAATTTAATATCATGGCCCTGTGCTATATCGCAAACATTAATACTTGCCCTATTATTAAAATAGGAAAAAATAGGAAGCGTTGATTACATTAGCGTCAGGCGATGAATTACTTAATTATTATAGCCAAATTATCTTATGCCGAAAAACAAATGAACATAAGATATACTGGGGGATTCTAGATTTTAAGGTCCAAACCATTTGTCCAAATTTTAAGGATGCGCCATATTATTGGCATCACATTATATCTACGAAAGTTTCAATTTCCAACAATGTTGATTCCTTCTATCAGTATATGCGACAAAGAGTGTGAGCTTGTGGTTATGTCGTCTAAAGATAAGGAGGGTTCAACGAAGTGGTTTAGAGAATGTGTACCTGCGACAATTAAACCTTTGTGTAAGTGTTAAAATTAAAAAAAAAAATCCGTGACAGTTGAAGATTTGGTTGGGCTGCTAATCATGACACTGTCGGTTTCTCTCAACGAGTTCAAAAATAAATGACACAGCCAATATAAGACATCACATGAGTGTTCAAAAATAAATGACACAGCCAATATAAGACATCACATGAGTGTTCAAAAATAAATGACACAGCGAATATAAGACATCACATGAGTGTTCAAAAATAAATGACACAGCGAATATAAGATACAGTATCACATGGGTGTTCAAACATAAATGACACAGCCAATATGTGATCATACACGCTAATTAGAAAATCAACAAGTCTTGCGACTTTCCACACGTCTGTGAAGAAATACTATTTAAATAAACAACTTAACGAGACATAGAACACGTTGCATGCATAGCCAGCCATAAAGCACGTACTTATAATTGTTGGGACAGTGGTGTGCTGTCTGGACATTGGTTTCCGCCACACTACCACTGTCCCGATTGGCAAATACTCAAAATTAGAGCATCAACAAGTCTAAACATATTCAAAACGCTGCGAAGAATTATTAAGTAAGCAAATTAAGGTTCCTTATTACTATAATAATAGTGTTTTCTGCTCATAAATATTTCATAGATTTTTTTTAAAAAATGTGGCATGTTACATACCAGAATAATCCCTAAACCTTAAACTTTCTTATGAATGATAATGTTTTCCAAAGGGAAGCCATTGTAAAAGAAGTTTTTAGTGAAATTACCTATTTTTCTAATAAATTTCCATAAATAATCCTTTAAAATAAATTTTTGATTTTAATTGATAGAAACCTTTGTGAAGGTCTAAATAATGTTCTCCAACTAATTTGCAAGCTGAAAAATTAGCTTAGAAACGATTTGCATGAATAGCAGGTGCATCATCTTTATCAGATTTATTACTTTAAATAATATTGTCCGTCACTTATGCAAATACCTGTACCTTAAATATACCATGCCAAATAAATTAAGCAACTTTTACTTTGAACAGTGTCTTCATACGTTTTAGACATTAGGGAAGTTCTTCTGACAATATCTTTTATGTATCTAATAAGGGTAAAAACAATTGTTTTGTGTTGTTGAAGTAACGTTGGATTTAAAGTCCTCTGAGACATGTCTCAAATAAAACATAGATAAAATTATTTTGTACAGTATATTTATATGCATTATAGTATGTACACGCTGTGTATACCTGTTAAAATAGGACAGGTAGTCTGTTCATTCAGGTAGAACATACATATACAGTATATTTCCATAGCCTTTTTACATAACAAATAAGCCCATTAATTTGACCTTGATTAGTCTAAAAAAAACGGGCTTTTTGTCTGCAGATATTTCGGTAAGAATTGTTTCAAACAGAACAAAAATGATAGCAGTTGATAGATTTTTCTACTTACTAACTACCGTGCCAACACTCATCCCACAATATTTCTTATTTAAGCGTAAAACAATGCAAGAAAAATAAAAGCAGTTTTCAAACTAACAGTGCATTTCACTACCAACATGCACGAAAATGCAAATACAAATTCTGGTTATATTACTAGGATAACGTTTGTCATTCATAGCCCTTTCAGGAGATGTAATATCATGAATGATCTGTATCCCAGGACTGAGAACAACATGTTCAAAGTTTAGGGGGGGGGGGGGGGTTGGGGACTTTGTAAATATATCAATCCACGTTAACGAGGCATAAAATATGTTGCACGCATACCCAACCATAAAAGCACGTACTTGTTACTGTTGGGGCAGTGGTGTGCTGTCTGGACATTGGTTTCCACCACGTTACCGCTGTGCCGACTGGCAAAATACACGCAGAATGAATTGTATATCAAATTTATTCTCTGACTTCATGTTCTCAAACTTGACTGGATCTGGCTACATTATTAGTATATTGTATTGTTGTCCTCACATTTTGATATTGTATCTATTATTTCATGTTTTGTATTGTTGCGTGCGGTTGCTGACTGCAAACATAGGGCTGAGAGATTTATTGGAGGTTTTCGGCAGCAACGACCTAGGTAGGGAAACCACCAAGCCAGACAGTTTGCTAACGCATGCCATCGATGTTTCTTGAAGCTCTATTTATTTGTATCTTTCATGCAACGGGACAGCTTTTTATGCTTGAGGACACCCAGTATCTTTCCGTAACTCAATTAGCAAGTAAACATAAATTTGGTCCCTGTCTGTCGAATAATGGTTATAGTGAAAGATAATTTCACTGGTCATACGCTTATAAAGATGATAAAATTTACAAATTCTGTATGGATCAAAAGTCTTTTGCTCTCTCGATGAATCACATATTACCTCAAAATATGTTATCATAAATATACATGAGTGTCCTTATAAGTTGTATTTTCATTTTAAGTCTATGCCTCATTTAAAAGCAATAATTGCACATATTTTTGATAGGCCTCACAGACATCACACTTTGTACATATGTATATAACTTTGTTAATATGTGTTTTACTCTTAAGAGGACCATATGTGAGATTAGTTTATGTACAAAATATGTTATCCTCTTTAAATAAAGACATTATTATTATTATTATTATTATTATTATTATTATTATATAAAGACATCACACGAGTGTTCAAAAATGAATGGCATATAATAACCAATATAAGACATCACATGAGTGTTCAAAAATAAATGACACAGCCAATATAAGATATCACATGAGTGTTCAAAAATAAATGACACAACCAATATAAGACATCACATGAGTGTTCAAAAATAAATGACACGGCCAATATAAGATATCACATGGGTGTTCAAAAATAAATGACACAGTCAATATAAGATATCACATGAGTGATGTCCTAATAGAAAAAAAACATCACATGGGCGAGTTGCCATGTTACCGCATGGGTGACATGGCCGAATTATCAGTCAATTTTCACCCAAGTCGAGTTTATTAACCCACGTTAGACTACATCCAATCATATCAATAACTCATCTAATGCAGCATCATGATGCACATATATCAGCTGACAACAAATTAACAAATTAGCTGACAAATACAAGCCTAGTGATCCTATGAGCAACTTATGTACTAATGTTAGTAAGGTTTTTGAGGCTGTGAGAATATTTCACTGTATTCATATGTATTTTCTCTGATAATTTTCCACTGAACTAGCCTCTCATCTTCTCAGCAGTCCTACTCAGAAGCTGAAATCAGTTTATGACCATAGGATTATTGACACATTAATGTAAAATACGTACAATAATGTCAAGCGTCTTGCTATTTTCATTAATCAGCTACACTCCCGCCCGCGTAATTGTACTCATTGAATGCGCGTAACATACGCGAGTAATACTCGCGTAATACGCGCCTATTTTATACGCGTATGTGTCAATAGCCAGTCAAAATTCAATTTTTCTTACGCGTATGATACGCGTAATGCGCATACATTACGCGTAATGACTTTAACCAATGAGCGGTGAATTAGTAAAGCAAGTCATTACGCGTTTTTGAAGTATGTATACGTATTGTTCTAACCAATCGAGATTAAAACAGTCTTACGTAAAAAAATACGCGTAATGAATGAGCCAACAATCTTGAAATTTTATGGTTAAACCAAAATTCCGGACTTTGCTTTAGACCAAAACAATATCTTATCTTGTTCAAACTAAGGCCTGCAGTATTAAGGGCTCGAACAATTCTTGAGTACGAAATAACATCCGTGAGAAATATTTTTAAAGCTTCATCCCCAGATCGGTAGCTGAACGAACACCAAGTTTCTGTTATATTTGCTTGTGGTTTTTATTTTGAAGAAGAAAACATTCGAGTTCTGTTAAATAATAATTGAATATCAATAAATAAGAAAGAGACGTGGTAGGAAAACAAGCGAAAATCTAACATGCCGTATACCGTACGGTGGTGCCTCTAAAAATGGAGGGGGAACTAAACGACAATGAAAAAAAAAAAATGAACAGAACTGAACATGGTTACCTACAGGTGAAAGTCACTTAGTCACGCATGAATTTTCACTCCAGTTGAAGGCTGAATGTTGACATGATGACAGTTATTGGGTAAGTTTTATGCTTCTTGAATCTGTAAACTTTAAACCCCATGTAAACATAAAACAATTTGACAATAACTAGAATAAAGTCACGCCATTTTCACGATTACGATACATCAATAAAATCCATAAAACTTGCACATTGTTTATTTTTGATTGAATAATAAAATCAACCGTTAGGTACTTTAGCTTTTATACTCCTTGTCGTTACGCGTATGATACGTGTAAATACGCGTAAACGTATTGCCAGTCTGATTGGGCGATACTTCATACGCGTAATGACTGAACCTTACGCGTATCGACGCATTTATCTCTGCTTATGAATATTAATGAGATACGTTACGCGTAAATATGCGCATGTTACGCGTAAATGCGCGTAATTGGCCTTACGCACGTAATACTCACGTAATACTCGCGTAATACGCGTAAATGGAGTACAAATACGCGGGCGGGAGTGTAAAATGTTCGTGACGGTTTTGCGTGATTGAACAGTGACGGCAATTCTATAGCGCTAAAGTACATTTTGTCTGTTTCAAACAAGGTGTTGAAAAGTGTTTGCGAAGCTGTCAGTCCATTTTATCTCATGTCTCCAAAATCTCATGGGTTCATGGGTCCAGATATATGGGTTGAGTGATTCTCGTGCAAACAGTTGACCAATGCATCTGACAGAACGTTTGTTGCCAAACATGCTAAAGAGGCTTGTATAGGGTATTTTGGGAGATACTGGGATATTTGTGTTTTTTATTTTGGGATATGGGATATTCAGGAATTTTGGGATATGGGATATTGGAATTTATTTTGGGATACGAGTTAAATTAATTTTGGGATATGGGATATTTTGGACGGTTTATTTTGGGATATGGGATATTGCCTAAACCCCTTACCAAGCCTCGCTAAACTTTGCTGTGAATGTTAATGTATTTGTATTTAAGCACACGGGGTATGAATTTGTAGATTTCGTGCTTTCTTTGTTTATGACCGTGACTAGGCAATGTCGTGTACTAAAACGTAATTGTATCTCTGATTTGATGGTTCCTACCACTAACTGTAGACAGTTGAAATGCTGTTAATTGCACAGTTTTCAACTTCTCACTGAGTGTCGCGCGTATGAAAAGACTTGCACTGAATCGCGCGCCATTTTCTCTTGAACTTAAATTTTAATCAGCTGTTTGAGGGTAATTTCCCTCCAATATGAGTGAAATGTTTTGATTAATCTTGGGTAACCAAATTCTGAGTTTCCAGATTAATTTGTTTTTGACAGGCTCTGAATTCATTCGTAAGAAATCAATTGAAAAGCAATGGATAAATTGTGAATTGATATTTTAGTGACAGATAATCATGTAATAGAGCAATATGGTGCTAGAAGTTTCACAGTTATTCAATAGCTGTTACGTGTCTGAGAAAACTGTTGTTTTCCTAGAATCCCCTTGGGCTTTCTAGATATTAACCAAGAAATAATCATACGGTGAAACTAATTTCCAAAATACATATAGAAACTGTGTGGATAAAATTGTGGACAGGAAGGACACGTCTGTCTATATGTTCGGCTGTCTGGGAGTTCTCTCACCCTTCTGTACATTTCAGTGGGTATCTTTATAATGATAGCCTATGAGTACTGTAATTTGCATTATATACATTAAGCAAACATATCCATGCAATGAATACCCTCTTATACCTCACTTTATGTAGTAAAACTAGGATAATAGGGGTATTCGTTTTTCTTAGTTTAGCCCCAAAACAACGTTTATGGGTACGCGTTAGAACCGCCTCATCGATGCTTTGGTGTTTGCGAAACCTGAATTACGAAGTGTGTTATATTTTCTGAGACCGGCAGATGCAAATAAGGATAGGCTAATGGAAATCATATCTGTACAAGAAATGCAAAACGCACACTATCAGTTTTGTGGTAACATATCTTTCCAATAGGGTAAGAAGAAAAATACCATGTTTATGAGAGAAATCATCAATATATGAATAATTTATCGATATATAGCACGATAGTGTGAATGTTCATCAATCACAGAAGAAATAAGTACAGTTATTGGGGCATATATATTGCTAATATTCAGTTAGTGAAGAATTGAATACCATGTATATGCTCTAATCGACTTGTTGATGCATATGGTTCTTTGAGATTCTTCAAACCTAACGATACATCTGTTGGAATAAAACACAAACATTTGAAACTAACAGGAGATACTTGCACAAAAGACACTTTTACTGACATGCCACAACCACCAATGCCTTCTATTATTTGTAATTTTCTCTTACACATTCTGATCTGAGAGGTGTTTAACTCATATAAGCCTGGTGGTCATTTTGTGGGACATAGGCAAACATCATAGCCCCAGAACGCGACGTCCCATCTGGGGCTATTCTGTTTGCACAGAGAAATTTCAACAGAAAAATCACTCCTGAAAATGAAAATGGACTCATCCAATTGATAATGGTGGGAGAATCCATTCGTCAAATATGGGTTAAAGTTCAATTCAGAGAGATAGATTAACTTACACGAGTGACTTGATGGCTTTGTCCGTGGACTCTTGTTGGTAACTCTGGCTCATATGATACAGTCTGGGATTGATGATCCTGACTACCCCCTCTACGGCACTACCACTCAGTACGCCCACACGGATATCAAGAAGCTGAAAACATAAGTAAGGAAAGTTGATAAGTAGAGTATGAATACAATCATTTACTTCGAGATATTGGCGTACCGTTCTAAGTAACCAGGCCTAGCAAGAAAGAAAGGGGTTATTCGAGTCACAGAAGACACGTCTCGTAAATTACAAAACACCAGTTGTCCGTCTTAAAGCATCTTACACTTCATTTGGATAGATTTTAGGTCTTCAGTATTGTATACAGGCAGCAACGCAGATTGACACATTACGAAAACTTGCCTATGCAATATACAGTGATTTTTAAAGTTGTAAAAAATGAATTTGATATTTTTCTTATCTTTGCTCAAAACATAGATTGTGGGTACACGTTAGAACCGCCTCGGCGAGGCGGTTCTAACGAGTACCCACAATCTATGTTTTGGAGCAAAAATAAAAAAAAAAAATAGGTATACCCCTGCAAACCCCAGTTTTACTATACAAAAATGGGGTTTAAGGGGGTATTCATTGCGCGGACATGTTTTCCTGATGTCTCCCATGTCACGAGATAGGAAACCTTAATTCATGAGATAATCTACAGAAAGGTCTATGTCGTCTAGGTCTACTGGGTCATCCCAAGAAAAGCAATAAACAACGAAGCAAATCGATATAAAATGCATGTATTGAATTAATTAAATTGTTTAATTTCTCAATTTGGAGCATTTTTTTTTCTATTCACCAACATCACGCAAACTTTAGCTGTTATAACCACAAGCGTTGTCATGATCCTGTTACACTTAACATAGAAACTGCTGAAGTGATGGTTTATGGTTGTCGTAAGATGCACAAAACCGATGCAGTAATAGTTTACGATAGTCGTTAGAATCAAGCAGGATTGTTTTATTATTCCCGAAAGAGCATACATTGATTTTCACTAAAACTGAGAGATCAGATCAGCTTCAAAGACCATTTACTCATCTAGTACTGGACGGGTGCCCTTTTTATGGGAAATTGGCAAACATAGCTCCAGATCTCGGGGTGAGGGGGGGGGTGTAACTACCTATATATGACATAGTAGGGATGCGCCGCCCGAATAGCCCCCTTTTTCAGGCTTTAATTTTCAAGGAAAAGTATACGAATGGCTCCATTTTTTAACACAACAATATATGAATAGCCCTAGATTTCCTGTGTGGTATATCAATGACCCATCTTTTCTGGCACCCCTGTGTATGGTATTTGCAAATATTTCCTGTCACGAGACTCAGTCACGAGATATACGCCCTCAGTATACGCCCACAGAATCGAGCTCAGAATCTATGCGCAGATGATACGAAGCAGAAATTAGTATATGAATGGGTATAAAAAATCAAAGGACAGTATATGAATGGGTATACAAAATCAAAGGACAGTATATGAATGGGTCATCATTTTGATCAATCAAGTATATGAATGGCTCGATTTTTTCAATGACCAGGTATATGATTGGGCTAGGTTTCAGAAATTTGGGCCACACACCCGTACCACAATTACCCCTTAGTTACCCCCCCCCAAGCCCTAGATGTGACGCCGCGTTCTGCATCTGGGGCTGTTCTGTTTGCTTGGAGGAATTTCATCGAAACATTGAGTTGAATTTCAAAATCACACCTGAACCCCCTTTAAATGAAAGTGGACTCACCCAAATGAGCCGCCTCATGGGAAAACAAACAATCTGCATAGGCGAAAACAAAGACGCAGATCAGCTTCGCGGTTACCGCGAAGCTGATCAGCGCATTTGTTTTCGCTACTCGGATAGTACAATTCCTCTTCTACTTAAATCCGAAATTTCAAGCTTCTAGCTTTTTTCTGTAGCTGTACAGGCCGGGTTGTGTCAGACCTGTTCGAAAACCACATTGTTGGTTTTCCCACGAGGCGGCTCAAATGATAATGATTGGCAAGTCCTTTCATCATTTATGATGCACTACGTAGATATAGCTATACAAGCTAAAAGGCAACCCTGCGTTACATGTATATGTAGAGCATCGTTGACTCCAATAAAAATCTGGAATTACCTGCGCGCGAGAGCATAATATACGAGTATTGTCACGAAAAACCGTCTTGAATGCGTAAACTGAGTAATGGCAAAATTAAATGGCAAAATGTTCGTGTTGCAGACAGTTCAATGTTAAAATGACTTCAATGAACTTAAAATGAACTAGTTTCTGAAACAGTTGTGCGCGTAAATAATAATCTGTGTCAAAATCGGGTCACTTCAAGACAGTTTTTCTGACAGTAAATTCCAATCGGAATCAATCTTGAATAAACGACTTTAAAAATCAATACTTACCGCTAAGACATACTTTGAAAGGGTTGAAGAGGGCCATTTAATAATGTTACAGCTGCGTTCAGTTATTAATATTACCATACCCCAGCAATATTCAGAGATAAATTGACAACTCGTCTTGAAATCGTCAATGGCTGCAACTGTGGACAACGGCAGAAATTTATTTATATATTTTGTAAAGCATGAGGACATATGTTTGCTTTGAATATGAAACTTGCAGGTGTAGTGATTATACTGATGCTTTATGCCTAATGTGATTACATAGTAAATGGAGCCTAGATTTTGTTTAACAAAAATAGCTTGTTACAGTAATCAAGTTAAGGGACCCCACCTGGTTTATGACATTTTTGGAACAGCGTTTTAGTGTATCACTGAATAACATGAAATGAGATATATGAAATTGTGACATTACTTATCATCTTTGTGAAAACTTTATAAACTGTACCCTTGTGTTTCTAACTTTGTTGGGTAAATATTCTTTGTATTATTCGTAGTAACTAAGCAATGTATGGTATTGCTAGCAACGTTTTGTCTAGGTCTACGGCCATTTAACATATTTTAGAACTAAGAACGGGCAGTTTGCATTAGTGCAGACCATTTTAAGTTAGGCAATATAACAGATTTGCGACATATTCTGACAGTACATCTAAATCTGCGTCAGACTGAAATGCCAAATTGCAATATAAATTGTCTGGATATTTCTGAAATTTAAAGCGACCCCTAGAGAAGTCAGTATGATCAGTTCAAAATCGAGAAACACTGTTTAGTCACTTTAATGTCTTTATTTGCGTCTTTTACTATCATTTACATGAGTGCTTTTTTTTCTTGTATTACTCATACACTTGTGATGTAAAAGTCATTTTATAACAATCATGCAACATTTTGTAGTTAACTGTCACGAATGGTAATTGTTACAGTCTAGTTTTAATAAAAGAAGCTGAAAAGATTTGACAAACGTCTCGGAAAAGGCTTCTCTCATGTTTTTTCCGTAAGTGTTATTTGTGAAAAACTTACTATATTAATGACCATTATTAACCCATAAGCATACAGGAATAGTATTTTATGTGACTTGAACAGACAACATCAGGAAAACATGCCCGTGTAATGTATACCCCCTTGAACCCCACTTTTATATAGCAAAACTAGGGTATGCAGGGGTACACCTATTTTTCTTCTTTTTGTTCCAAAACAAAGATTGTGGGTACTCGATAGAACCGCGTCGCTATATCAAAAAATTTATAATGAAATTTTAGATTTTTTTTTTTTTTGACAACCAAAATATTTCTGTATATTGCATGGACATGTTTTCGTAATGAAAAAACTATTTAACGTTCTGTTCAGTTACAAGTATAAGTACAGGGTGATCAAGAATATCTGACTCTATCTTAAGCTTACATAATTTTGTTCCGAAAACACATACTATTATAGAACTAAATCACAATGCTTTGCAATAATTTAAGTTTCCTTTGGTATAAAATGTTAAGTAATTTTACTAGTAACATTTTGAATATTAGAGTTCAAACATTTTGACAGTTTTTGCATGATGCGTTATTTTGCGTCAAATTTATGTTATTACTACGTCAAGTTTAATCCACACGTGAATGCTTGGTACCACTGACGCACAAATGTGTGCCGTTCTTTTTCAAGTCCTCAAATAAATAGAGTGTTTCAGCTTTCAAAGCGTGTTTAGTTTAGATGAATTTGCATTTTCAATCAAGTGTCCTCCAAAGAAAATGCAAACTATCAAAATAAGCTTCACGCCGTTATAATCCAATATGGACGTTAAACAACGCTTTGAGGGTGAGGTTAGGTATCTGTAAAATCGATTTAAGCTCGCCAGTAATTTTATATTACCGATACTTCTATGGTGGTTCTTATTGTCTTGGTGTTAAAACTTTTTGTGCTGTTTGCGCCTTATGTATGTTCCATATTTTAGTTTAGTTTTAATAGGTAACTGAGTGGCCATCTATTGGGAAAATAGCTGATCATTCGGCTTACTATATGTAATCATGGTATAAGTGCCTGATTGTTAATTTAGGTTTTTTTTCCACCTCGGTTTTTGGAGAGGGATTTTCATTCTGATTGGCACTTTTCCTGATCGTTGCCTACTCGTACCTTTTTACGTAAATGTTTGGAATCTGTTCGACCAATTTAATTAAGCATGTTAGTGGCTTATATACATGCATCTAACATTATATACCAAACAAAACTTGAATCAGTGTAGATTCATTTTATATAGATAATAATATACATGTATACACTGCCGAAACAGAATTATAAGTTTGAAATGTAATCAGATATTCTGGATCACCCTGTATAAGATCAAGCAAGCGTGGCTTCAGAAACAAGTTGGCAATAGAAGAGAAAGTGGCTGTATAGTGGATTTATAACGATAGAAAATTCTGATTAAACGACCAAAACCTGCATTCCCCCCCCCCCCCAAAAAAAAAAAAAAAAAAAAAAAAGATTCAAGCGTTTGCATGGCAAATGTCTATATTTAAACACGATGATCATTTCGGCATAAAACAAACCAGACTTGAGTGATACCATATAATAATTATTGACAAGAGCAGGGATATTGATTTTTGCTGGAACTAACCACTGTTTGTTCGGAAAGACATTGTCAGGAATCATAATTTAATAAAGTCGAGGAAGATAAGATATAAGACAATTTCTTTCACAGTGGGTTGTCCAATGCCAATCACCGTTAATGTAAGCCGAGAAATCGGCAAACTATATTGTACATTGTAATTTGTTCGGGAAAATATAAAAGTAAAAGTAAAACGCTCCACTCCAGTTCCATAGCTGAACTATAAAATTAAACAGCGTTATAAGACCTTATTTTACAAAGTATTTTTATATAAACAGGTTCTACTTCTTATAACAGTTTTCTTAAACCGTGTTCATGTGAATGTTTGGAAGCGGATGCCACGCCAATTGGTCTATGGATGGAACAACTAGACATGGATTTCCAACTGCCTGGAAAACCAGGCATAGAAAGGCAAAAAGAGTTTATTCAAGTCACAGAAGACACGTCTCGTCACTAAATTGCAAAAACACAATACTAGATGTCTGTCTTAAAGGATTATAGAAATCATTATCCTCTTTATACAATTTATCGAGCATCCTAATAACTTTATGACCCTGCAGAAAGAAAATGAGTTCAGTCAGAGGTTATCCAGGTAATCAGAGGTTTATTTATCAGCTACTCTCTCAGAAAATTTCCGCTGCTAATCGGCTTATGACGTCACTGACGGCCACTTGTTAAACAGTGCTTATCAGTTGATTATATTTACTTTATAAGTTTGGAGAATTTATGTATATATTAAATAAATATGTATTAATATATAGTTATGTAAAACACTAGATGAATGATAAACTATAAGATATAAGAATGGTGTATTGTGTGGGATTTGGTTGCAATAGTAGACAGACAAAGGGGTGTGCGATATCATTCTTCAGATTTCCCAAGGACAAAACAGTTTGTAGACAATGGGTTCATTACTGTTCGTTCTGTTATGAGCTGGTACTGGACATGTTTTGGTGCATTGTCGGCGAGCTTTTGTAGACAAGCGTATCTCATTCGAGCCCGGGATTCGAGCCTTTCACTGTATAATGCCTTGTCCAAAGCATTTGCCATAGAAATTCTGCTTAAAAAAGGTACAAGTAGGCAAAGATCAGGAAAAGGCGCAATCAGAAAAAGATTCCCATTCCAAAAACCGAGGTGGGAAAAAAACAAATTAACAATCAGGTACTTATACCATGAAACATATCGTAAGCCGAATGAGCAGCTATTTTCCCAATAGGTGGCCACTCAGTTACCTTAACTTAACTAAAAATATGAAAACATACATAAGGCGCCAACAGCACAAAAAATTTTAAACACCAAGACATAAAACAAAAAGAACCACTACAGAAGTATCGACTTGGAACGATCAGTAACACAAAGTTACTGGCGGGCTTAAACCGGTTTTACAGGTACCTAACCTCACCCTCAGCCTCTGCAGTGGTTCACAACATTTAGTTAGTTCTTCGGTCCTCGTGGTGAATCTCTAACTAGTCAATGAATCATCAAGAACAAACAAATAAATCATGATAAACATCCTGATGAATCAAAAACCAGGACTCACAGATTGAGTAAGCTGCCCGACGATGGAGATCCCTGGGCGCCGAATAACCTACTAACTCCGGAGCAAAAGAAAAACACCAGTTGGACCCCGGTGGGCCAAGCAACAGACAAGAAGCTCCGGCCCCAACCAACTAAAATGAATAGCTTTAAGTCGGGGCCATCATAGAGTCTGACGCCCGACCCACCGGCGTGCAATTAAAGAAGGCAGCATAGTTATCAACCATGATTGGGTTAAAAACTAAGCATGCAGACTGTCGCATAACATTCAAGTTATAACCTATACGTCTGTAACGTGTTATGATTTTTCCGAACTGAAGAGAAAAATCATTTATTCCTTTAAGTTTCTTTAATTTGTAAACCAAGTCACCATAAAATTCAGGTTCCGAAAGGCCCTCACTTAAAAATTTGCTACAGAAGAAACAGACAAAAAAAAAATTATGACTTACGACACGACTACCCCTATCGGACCGGTTACCCCTAACGAGTGAACCTGCAGAAGGGCTCATGGAAACATCCAAAACCTACCCAATAGGTAGGGTTTAATGGGTATTTTGGAATGTAATTCATACCGCAATCACTACAATCCCATTTTACTCACGTCGTCTCCGCATGAAACGAAGGGAAGTGTGTGCAGACACCAAATTTTTACCACCGACGCAGAACCAACCTAGGACCTCTAGCAACAGAGGTCAGTGTTCTTACCACTGAATTAAATCAGTTACTGGAATAAAATCGCCCATATTTCAGTAAATTTCCGTTTTCGGGTTGTTGCTTTATTATAAAATAATTTTTAATTGGGACTTTGTTTTAATAGCAGGAATTCGTCTCGTTAGGTGCAATAGTGCTGATAGGGGTAACCCATGTCGATAGGGGCAACATAAACGAAAAGCTCAGCTTCTACACAAGTGACACTTGAGAATAAATCTTGACAACGTTTGTTTGCAAAACAAAATGGATTAGGATACAGTTATATGTAGCAAAAGTGTATTTTAAAGCATTTATTGTACAGAACCCCCTCACTTGCAACCACGAAATCAGTACCACACTCATGATAAAGTGGATTGCAAGTACTCTAATGACGTTTGTGTGCCCCATTCATTCGTTTTGGGTGCAGACATAAATACTAAATGGAAAGGTATTCCCCTTTTTGTATATATCAAGCTGCAATACTGTGAAAAAATACAATTCTTGAAAACTCACTTGGCTGTTGACATTTTGTCTGATCCCGAAAATCATGTTCGGAAGTTCCCGTGAAGATTCGCTTTGCATAACCTTCCGGTTGCACGTAACGACATTACCAGCCGCGAGATAATGTCATATGGAGACAGGGTCACTTGTTTTTAGTCTCATCCGAAAGATTGGAGAACTCAGGATCGAACCCATGATTCCCGGTTTACAGAGCATGTGGCTTAATACCCACTAAGCCAGAAACAGTTACTGACCGTGACTAGACCATTTATTATTTGATTTGTTTGTCTACAACATATTACTTAGAAATGCTTCCACTCTGGACGCCATTATGTTAGACACAAATCAGCCTGTACTACCACATACGTTTTTTTTTTATATTTTTTTTTATTTATTTTTCATTTTTTTTTATTTTAAGCTAGATTTAATAAGGTAATATTGCAGTGGTTGATAAAGTCGCTGTTCAGCATGCATTACAATGACCTAATCTGTGCCTATGAGTTTGGAATACTATGATACATGTACTATGATAAAGCTGATCATTATAATGGAAGAAATAGGTAATAAGAATATTAAATCAAATTGCAGATATTGAATGTTTTTCATGCATCCCCTATACATATTTCAGCCCTGATAACATTCATTGATTTTACCTCTATCGCCAGTGACGTCACTCCACTGGTCTGCAGCAAGGTGCTTATCATCGGAAAATTTTCTCACAGGTAGCAGAAGCTATAAATAGTGTGTGTAAACCTATGTATAACTCTGTTATTACTGGGAGTAAAATTATAGATTTTATATCAGCTGATTCAGGTTAATGAGATCTGGTCAGCTGTTATGTAGGTTAAATGGTTTCTATAATCCTTTAAAGCCTTTTATTTTGGATAGTTATTAGGTCTTCAGTACTGTATGAGGCAGCCGTGCAGATTGATAACCCCTATTGCCACAAGATATGGAAAGGTACAAGTAGGCAATGATCAGGAAAATATCATGTAGGCAATGATCTACAGAAAGGTTTAAGTCGATCGTCTACTGGGCCACTTCAAAGAAAGTAACACACAACGAAACAAATCAATATAAAATGCATGTATTGAATTAATTATTGCTTAATTTTTCAGTTTTGAGAAGTTTTCTATTCACCAACATCACGCAAACGTTAGCTGTTATACTACAAACGTTGTCATTATCCTATTCAACTTAACATTGAAACTGCTGAAGTAATGGTTTATGGTTGTCGTAAGAGGCACAAAACCGATGCAGTAATAGTTTACGATAGTCGTTAGAATCAGGCGGGATTGTTTTATTATTCCTGAAAGAGCAAACATTGATTTTCACGAAAAATAAGAGATCAGATCAGCGCTTTAAAGACCATTTACTCATTTAATACTGACGGCCTTTTTATGGGACATAGGCAAACAAAATAGCCCCAGATGTTACGCCACATTCTGCATCTGGGGTTATTCTGTTTGCTTAAGGAATTCCATCGGAACATGGAATTAAATTTTAAAACCACACCTGAAAACCCTAAAATGAAAGTGGACTCCCTCAAATGATAATGATGGGCAAGTCATTTTGTCATTTATGACGTACTACGTAGATACAAGCTAAAAGCAATCCTGTGCTATATGTAGAGCGCCGTTGACTCCAGTAAAAATTCCGGAATTACATGCGCGCGAGGCATAATCTAATACTGCCAAAATGACCGTCTTGAATGCGTAAACTGAGAAATGGCAAATTAAATTGCAAAATGTTCATGTTGCAGACAGATCAATGTTAAAATGACTTCAATGAACTTGAAATTAACTAGTTTCTTAAACTGTACTGTTGTAAATAATAATCTGTGTCAAAATCGGGTCATTTTAAGAAAATTTCTCTGACAGTAAATTCCAATCAGAATCAATCTTGATAAATGGCTTTGAAACGAGTACTTACTGCTTAGACATACTTTGAAAGGGTTGAAGAGGGCCATTTAATAATGTTTAACTTTACAGTTGCGTTCAGTTATACCGCTGCAGCATTTGGAAATAAATTGACAACTCGTTTTGAAATCGTCACTGGGAGCAACTGTGGACGACGGCAGAAATTTGTAAAAAAATTATAAAGCATGAGGACTTTGAATATCAAGGTTGCAGATGTACTGATCATAGTGATGTTTTATGCCTAATGTGATTACATAGTTAAAGAAAACTAGATTTTGTTAAAAAAAAAATAGCTTGTAATCGAGTTTCAAAGATTCCACAAGGGACCCCACCTGGTTTATGACATTTTTGGAGCAGCGTTTTAGTGTATCACTGAATAACATGAAATGAGATAAATGAAATTGTGACATTACTTATCATCTTTGTGAAAACTTTATAAACTGTACCCTTGCGTTTCTTATTTTATTAAGTATAAATTCTTTGTATCATTTCGTAGTTACCAAGAAATATATAGTATTGTTAGCAGCGTTTTGTCTAAGTCTACGGCCATTTTACATATTTTAGAACTAAGAACGGGCAGTTTGCATTAGTGCAGACCATTTTAAGTTAGACAATATTTGTCTCAGTTATAACAGATTGGCGACATATTCTGACAGTACAACTAAATCTGCGTCAGACTGAAATGCCAAATTGCAATATAAATTGTCTGGATATTTCGGAAAACAATATTTAAAGCGACCCCTAGAGAGGTCAGTATGATCAGTTCAAAATCGAGAAACATAGTTTAGTCACTTTAATGTCTTTATTTGCGTCTTTTACTATCATTTACATGAGTGTTTATTTCTTGTATTACTCATACAATTGTGATGTAAAAGTCATTTTATAACAATCATGCAACATTTTGTAGTTAACTGTCACGAATGGTGATTGTTACAGTTTAGTTTTCGGAAAAGGCTTCTCTCATGTTTCTCCGTATGTGTTAATTGTGAAAAACTAACTATATTAGTGACCATTATTAACCCATAAGCATGCAGGAATAGTATTTTATGTGACTTGAACAGACCACATCAGGAAAACATGTCCGTGTAATGTATACCCCCTTGAACCCCACTTTTATATAGCAAAACTGGGGTATGCAGGGGTTTATACCTATTTGTCTCATTTTTTGCTCCAAAACAAAGATTGTGGGTGCTCGATAGAACCGCCTCGCTATATCAAAAAAATTATAAGGAAATTTTAGATTTTTTTTTACAACCAAAATATTTCTGTATATTGCATGGAAATGTTTTCGTAATGAAAAACTATTTAACGTTCTGTTCAGTTACAAGTATAAGTACAGGGTGATCCAGAAAATCTGACTCTATTTTAAGCTTACATAATTTTGTTCCGAAAATACATACTATTATAGAACTAAATCACAATGCTTTGCAATAATTTAAGTTTCCTTTGGTATAAAATGTTAAGTACTTTTACTAGTAACATTTTGAATATTAGAGTTCAAACATTTTGACAGTTTTTGCATGATGCGTTATTTTGCGTCAAATTTATGTTATTACTACGTCAAGTTTAATCCACATGTGAATGCTTGGTACCACTGACGCACAAATGTGTGCCGTTCTTTTTCAAGTCCTCAAATAAATAGAGTGTTTCAGCTTTCAAAACGTATTAAGTTTAGATGAATTTGCATTTTCAATCAAGTGTCCTCCAAAGAAAATGCAAACTATCAAAATAAGTTTCACGCCGTTATAATCCAATATGGACGTCAAACAACGCTTTGATGGTGAGGTTAGGTATCTGTAAAATCGATTTAAGCTCGCCAGTAATTTTATATTACTGATCGCTCCAAGGCGATACTTCTGTGGTGGTTCTTATTGTCTTGGTGTTAAAACTTTTTGTGCTGTTTGCGCCTTATGTATGTTCCATATTTTTAGTTTAGTTTAGGTAACTGAGTGGCCATCTATTGGGAAAATAGTTGATCATTCGGCTTACTATATGTAATCATGGTATAAGTGCCTGATTGTTAATTTAGTTTTTTTCCACCTAGGTTTTTGGAGAGGGATTTTTATTCTGATTGCCACTTTTCCTGATCGTTGCCTACTTGTACCTTTTTACGTAAATGTTTGGAATCTGTTCGACCAATTTGATTAAGCATGTTAGTGGTTTATATACATGTATCTTACATTGTATACCAACCAAAACTTGAATCAGTGTAGATTCATTTTATATAGATAATAATAAATACACTGCCGAAACAGAATTATAAGTTTGAAATGATATCAGCTATTCTGGATCACCCTGTATAAGATCAAGCAAACGTGGCTTCAGAAACAAGTTGACAAAAGAAGAGAAAGTGGCTGTATAGTGGCTTTATATAGATAGAAAATTCTGATTAAACGACCAAAACCTGCATTTCAAAAAAAAAAAAAAAAAAAAAAAAAAAAAAAGATTCGAGCGTTTGCGTGGCAAATGTCTATATTTATACACGATGATCATTTCGGCATAAAACAAACCAGACTTGAGTGATACCATATAATTATGGACAAGAGCCGGGATATTGATTATTACTGGAACTAACCACTGTTTGTTCGGAAAGACATTGTCAGGAATCATAATTTAATAAAGTCGAGGAAGATAAGATATAAGGCAATTTCTTTCACAGTGGGTTGTCCGATGCCAATCACCGTTAATGTAAGCCGAGAAATCGGCAAACAATATTGTACATTGTAATTTGTTCGGGAAAATGAAACTGTACGAGTAAAACGCTCCACTCCAGTTCCATAGTTGACCTATAAAATTAAACAGCGTTATAAGACCCTTATTTTTCAAAGTATTTTTATATAAACAGGTTCTACTTCTTATAACAGTTTTCTTAAACCGTGTTCATGTGAATGTTTGGAAGTGGATGCTACGCCAATTTGTCTATGGATGGAAAAACTAGACATGGATTTCCAACTGCCTGAAAGACCAGGCAAGGCAAAAAGAGTTTATTCAAGTCAAAGAAGACACGTCTCGTCATCAGAAAAACATGTCCGTGCAATATATACCCCCTTAAACCCCACTTTTATATAGTAAAACTGGGGTTTGCAGGGGTATACCTATTTTTCTTATTTATGCTCCAAAACATAGATTGTGGGTACTCGTTAGAACCGCCTCGGCGAGGCGGTTCTAATGTGTACACACAATCTATGTTTTGAGCAAAAATAAGAAAATTATCAATTTTTTCTGATGAAATTTTCAATTTTACAGGTGAAAAAAATCTCTGTATTTTGCATGGGCAAGTTTTCGTAATGTAAATTGCAAAAACACAATACTAGATGTCTGTCTTTAAAGCCTTTTATTTTGGATAGTTATTAGGTCTTCAGTACTGTATGAGGCAGCCGTGCAGATTGATAACCCCTATTGCCACAAGATATGGAAAGGTACAAGTAGGCAATGATCAGGAAAATATCATGTAGGCAATGATCTACAGAAAGGTTTAAGTCGATCGGTCTACTGGGCCACTTCAAAGAAAGTAACACACAACGAAACAAATCGATATAAAATGCATGTTTTGAATTTATTATCGTTTAATTTCTCAATTTGGAGAAGTTTTCTATTCACCAACATCACGCAAACGTTAGCTGTTATAACCACAAACGTTGTCATGATCCTATTACACTTAACATAGAAACTGCTGAGATCAGCTTCAGAGAACATATTAAGCAAACCTGCACAACGTAGTTAAAGTCTCCTTTTATTTGTTATTATTGCAGCTTGTGTTGTGTCGTGTGGCGGCCCTAAAAGTCTCCCCGCACACCATCCATAGTGCAGGTTATATTTCTTTTTGGACCTTTGAAATCAACGAGGATTTTGAGTAATCAGAAATTTATTATCTTTTTAGATTCATTTTCTAACCAATGTTTAATACATTTGGCCCCGTTTGGATAATACTAGGCTTTATATTGACTACCTTGTTGAAAGTTTCTACATTACAGTAATGGACTTTGACTCCATGTTGCCATATCTAAAGGGTCACAGAAGATGCTTGAATAGTCGAGACCACAGTATGACCCACATACTTTCTCATTAACATGTTCACTGCTCTTCAGGGATCTCATTTTTTCTTTTTATTACCTAGAAACTGTGTCACATGAAATGCACTATTGGCTCGAGTGTAATACTATAGATGGGTGTAAATGAAATTTAGATTTTCTGTATTTGTACCTTTTTATATTTGGAGTTAAGACAACTTTCCTAATGTTTGGTTTGGGAATCTAAAAATACAATTCTAAGAAATAATACATCAAAACATTACGCTGTTCACTTATTTGGCCAACGTATGCGATACATATACTACACTTTGCTTACGTAAGACTAAATTCTATGGAAACAACCTTCAACCTGACAAAATAATAAGATGCATGTCGTTTACCTATAAAACAGCCGTGCGAGCTTTGTTAAATCAGAAATCCTGGTTTATTATTTGGTTGTAGCTAAAGCCGTTAAAATGTATTATGAACCTGGGTAGAATTAAATTATACGATTGTACGTGGACTTGTTGTTGTCTGTAGGAGGATGTAGTATGACACGAGCTAGAAATTCTGAAATCACGCGCGCGCAGGTGCTGGATATAATTTACTGTTATAAATGACCATTTTGAATGCGTAAACTGAGTCATGGTAAAATTAAATGGCTAATTTTTGTGTTACAGACAGTTCAATGTTAAATTGGCTTCTCTGAACTTGAAATGAACCAGTTCCTGAAAAAAGTTGCGCACTTAAATAATAAACTGTGTCAAAATCGGCTCATTTTAAGAATTTTCTAACATTCTGACAGTAAATTCCAATCAGAACCAATCTTGATAAATGGCTTTAACATAGAAATCAATACTGCTGAGATATACTTCGAAAGGGATTGAAGATGGCCATTTGATAATGCCTAGTTTTACAGCTGCATTAAGTTATTAATATACCCATGCAATATTCAGAAATAAATTTACAACTCGTCTTGATTCTGAACAAGCGTCACAGGCAGCGATTGAAATTCGTTTCTGCAGGTATAATTTGTAAAGCATTGGGGCAAATACTTACTTTGAATATACGGCTTGCAGATGAAGTGATCACAGTGATGCTTTATGTCCAATTTGATTTCATAATACATAAGGCCTACATTTTGTTTTACAAAACAGCTTATAATCTAGATTTCATGAGAAACCATGTGAACCAGATTGCCATATTATATGTAATTTGTTAAGGTATAATCATTTTGGCACTAATCGAAAATTTTGGCTTATTTCTGGGCACTATTTACAAAGTTACATCGTAAATTTTATTCAATGTGTATTAAAAACCTTCGCCGTAATGAAGTCATACGATATAATTGAACTGGGCCTTAACGCACAGTCATTTTGTTAAAATGCAGGAATTCCCACGATGTGGCCTTTACGACGCGGCTCAGTCGCTCAATGGCTAGAAATAGATCAGTAAAACGGTATTCGAGAATGACAAGCTCAACAGATGTCTAGGGTTTCATCATGTTGGTGTTTGATATATTTGGTTATTATCGTTTCTTTTTCTAGTAAAATGTTCTAGTTTTTTATATTTGGCAAACATTCCTTTTAAAAGGAAACTTTTATTATCAATGTAAACTGTTTAGAAAACAAAATGCTCAGCAGTTTTGCCTCCTCTCCCTAAAACAAGTGTCCAATTATTATGCGAATATGCGTAAAAAGTAAACAAATAGGAAAACTACCAATTGATATAAAAAAGGGATTTAATCTAAACAAGTATTATATCAGCCGCCGCATGGGAAAAACAATAATCTGCAAAGGCGAAAACAATGGCGCGAAGCTGATCAGGCCTACGGATAGTACAATTCATCTACTTTCTACATCCAAAATTTCAAGCCTCTAACCATCTTCGGCGACTGTACAGCCCGGTTTGTGTCGGACCGCATTGTTGGTTTTCACACGCACATGCTCATACTATAGTTACATACCCGTGAGTCGTATATATTGTGGTAGGTGATCCCAGCGTGTCTCCATAGCTACTTACCCGTGAGTCGTACATAATATGGTACGTGATCCCAGCATATTTCCATAGTTACTTACCTGTGAGTCGTATATATTGTGGTAAGTGATCCCAACGTGTTTCCATAGTTACTAACCCGTGAGTCGTATATATTGTGGTAAGTGATCCCAGCGTGTTTCCATAGTTACTAACCCGTGAGTCGTATTTACACTGAAAAAAAGTTATAAAGAGGCCACTTTTCAAACTCATTTTTTGTTTCTAAGGCATGTTCAAAATTGCACGATTTTTTGCCAAAAGACGTGTCTTTCAAGTAAGTAAAGTTCCAAAGTGTTAAGAAATAATTTTCTTTTACTAAAGGCGTTTTTGGAGTAAAAATGCAAAAATCAATGTTTTTAAATAAAAAATTGGATACAGCACACCATTTATTGAAATTAGGAACGGGTGTCATCAAAGGGGTCGTTACGGGTCGGAAAAACATCAAATTTTTGAATTTTCTCTACTGGTAGAATTTTTATGCATTTTTAAAAATCGCCAATTTTGAGATTTTTTGGAAAATTCATAAATGTGCCTCTTAAACATGTTGACACCTGTTAAATTCACTTGATGAGGCCTGGAAATGAGAGATATAACTCGACTGAACTGTTTTAGACCATTTTCGAGGACCAACAGGTCAAGGCTGCCGCACACTTCCGGTTTCAATGCCAATTTTTAACGAACAAAATAACAAAATTTGTGGACGATTTTTTTAATTTTCAAAGTTTATGTGAGTCTAGTATTTGACCTAAATAATCGCTGAAAATTTCAATGCCGTGCTGCTGATAATAACGCAACTGGAGAAGAACAAAGTTGGTATGCAAATTGCATACAAAAGCTGAATTCCTGTTATTCAGGTTGTTGTCTTCTTGCATGTACAAAACATAAACGAAGATTCTTATTGCAGCAACACTTTTGACTTAATTTTATCTTGCATCATGACAGTCAGTAGCACTTTCAAATAAATTAGAATGTAAAAACACAACGTCATAATATGACATTTAATTTGATGTTAATAAAGTGTGACTTTTTGAAATAGGGTACCTTTACACATGCTTCGTCTGTGTGAGAAGTATCACGCATTTTGGAATGCAGAAACTCGCAGAGCCACTGTTAGACATTGGTTTATTCATATGATCATGAATTTTAATTGATCGTATTTTACTTTCTGAACTAGAAGAAAAAATATGAGGTGGCCTCTTATAACTTTTTTCAGTGTATTGTGGTACGTGATCCCAGTGAGTTTCCATAGTTACTTACCCCTGAGTCGTATATATTGTGGTAAGTGATCCCAGCATGTTTCCATAGTTACTTACCTGTGAGTCGTATATATTAAGGTAAGTGATCCCAGCGTGTTTCCATAGTTACTTACCCGTGAGTCGTATATATTGTGGTAAGTGATCCCAGCGTGTTTCCATAGTTACTTACCCGTGAATCGTATATATTGTGGTTGGTGATCCCAGCGTGTTTCCATAGTTACTTACCCCTGAGTCGTATATATTGTGGTAGGTGATCCCAGCGTGTTTCCATAGTTACTTACCCGTGAGTCGTATATATTGTGGTACGTGATCCCAGCGTGTTTCCCAGCGATGAAGGCAGCTAGATTGGCCGTGTAGCTGGCGATGATGAATATTGATGCAAACGCCCAGAAGTTTTGCATCACTTTACTTGGCCAGGCTTTTGGCGATTTCGTTTTCACTGTATGTCCAAAAAGCACGGAATATACCATTGTTGTCCCAGATGCCAGTGTGTAGTTTTGTTTTCGTTTCTTCCCCCATGGGTTTAACCCAAATGGACTATTCCATTCAAACAATCCCATGGCGATTGCTGTCAGTGTAGCACTAACTAGAATAGCAAACCACACGTACAAATCAAATGGTTCTAAGAATGCTCTCATGTTTGAATCTCTCCGCTTTTCTGTATACAGAATGGAAAACCCTGAGAAGAAATAGGGAGCTGTAAAATCAATGACCCTGACCCTGTTTCTGGTAATGCTCATTGCAGCGACCGCCATGTGTGCTGTACCAGCCATCAGATCCCGAACCATGCCGTTCCAAGTCCCGTTGATATTTTTGCCATAAGTCCTATCTGTTACTATATATAGATTGTACTCAAAGTCAAGGTCACTAGCTAATCTATTCAACAAATCTATAGAAAGACCACGGCAGCAGAAAATGTCATATGGATTATCAGGGTCAAAGAAATCATTCTCATAATCTCTGATTGCTTTGATGGTGAGTTCTTTGCTCGTGCTATTGATGGAAATACAGACGGTGTCCCCAGAACAATCGTCATAGTCCGGATGGGGCTTTTCTGCTATCACAAAAGGTTTGACTGGGTTTGTTACGATCCTATACTTCTTTTTGCCTTCGGCAGCGTTATTTGACAGAGATTCTCCCGGCCAAATGATTCCAAAAGGACTGACGTCATCGCCTTTCACATGACCTATTTTTCTCCAGAAAATCTGTGACTGTTCCTGAACGAGGTTCTGCACCAGGAAGTTGTATGACGTCAGTTGACCTTGACCGTCGAATTGGATGTCGCCCGAGAGACCGCTGAGCTGTGTGTTGAGGAGGCGCCTGAAAGTAAGTATATGTTAAGCAAAACATTGTCTGAGACAATTTACCGTCCTCACTCATAAAAGCAAATAAAAAAAAGTTTTGGACAGCAAATCTTCCATTAAGACTTATTTGCAATAAAACATCATTATTTTCAATGCAGTTTATTCTTTACCGACCGTTCCGAGATGGCTCAACTCTGATTTATTTTTGTTGAGCTAACAAAATTTGTTTTATTGATGGTAAGCGGATGGCTACATTGTTTGAAAAGAGCTAGTCACATTCATTTCCATATATGAGCCTGTGCGTGAGAAAACCAACAATCTGCCTATGCGAAAACAAAGACGCAGATCAGCTTCGCGGTAACCGCGAAGCTGATCAGCGCCTTTGTTTTCGCTACATGGATAGTACAATCCCTCTTCTACTTAAATACAAAATTTCCAGCCTCTAACCATCTTCTGTGGTTGTACAGCCCGGTTTGTGTCAGACCTGGTCGGAAACCCAAATTGTTGGTTGTGTCATGCACAGGCTCATATGTGTTTTAAGCAATCTATTGTGTTGTACTTTCTTTCCTGCTTACTGTCTGAGTTCAGAGTTGGATTTTAGTTTTGTTATATTTTTGAATGCATCAGTTCCTAGACTTTCTACGATTCTCCATGACTTTCAATAGATTTGAAGGAAGGCAAATAAGAGTTCAATTGAGCCTGTGCATGAGGACAACAACAATTTTGGTTTCCGCTAGAAGCTTGAAACTTTGGACAGTAGAAGATGATAGTACTATCCGTGTGGAGAAAACAAAGGCGCTGATCAGCTGTGCAGTTACTGCACAGCTGATCTGCGTCTTTGTTTTCGCATATGCGAATCGTTGATTTTCTCATGCGAAGGCTCAATTGTTGTTTGCACTTTCCTTCAAATTTGTTTTCATCGACGGTTATAATTGTGTCCTGTAAATCATCAACCGTACAAGCTTTAACGACATAACTAAATCTCTTTGGAACCAGCCATTTTGATAAAATAACAAGAAAACGATGTTTTTCTACACGAAGTCTGCACATAATCTGTTTCGTGTCAGAGAACGTGTCCCTAAGGGACCAACTTGTCTTGTTGTGTGAAAATTATGGGATCATTGATGAGATACAGACAACGATGTCTAATACTGGGCTAAAGAACATGTGATATATAATAATGTATTTTAAGGCATTGAACTATGAGTTGGTACTATAAAATGCTCACCGTATGCTAAACAAAATTACAAATCGTCCGCTTGCTGTTGTGAACTAGACCACACTCATAAAGGACAAGTATAATATCACTGATCGTTTCCACAAAACACAAAATTGCATCCAAAGAATTAAGTTATTCATACTGTAAAACAATTAAAAGTAAAATAAAATAAAATAAAAAAATAAAATAAAAAAAAAAAAAAAAAAAAAAAAAAAAAAAAAAAAAAAAAAAAATAATAATTTACATACTATTGCGCGACAGTCATTGAACACATGACGATAAGAGCAAATTAAAATGAAGCGTTTGTTTTAATTTTGTATATACTCATCAATTAGCAAGCCATAGAAGACCAAAATATGACAAAAAAAGTTCATACTAACCTATACATAGCGTCCCCAGATAAGATTTGTTGAGCTGTAGGGTGAGCGTAGCAATCTCGGTGGACAAACTTCCTGTCGACAGATGGTAGGCCTGCGACAGCTTTCAGGAGCAAGTTGGTACCGTCCACCACAATATCATCAGTATGAACTACATAATTCGGCACTATGGACAGGGTACCAGTAGGAAACGCATGCATGTCATCGAAATCACGTGTGTAACTTAATTCCGTGAGAAACCATGCATGATTGATATGTGAAAAATTTGATTCTTGCACTACTTCAAATATCCGTTTACATAATCCTACTTTTGTGTGAAGCACTATAATTTGTGGACTATTTCCTAATAATGACGTCACAATGAGAGCAAGCTTCCATTTTGAAATCCGTTCTGACACAATCTGCGCGCGCACGTTCCACTTCTCGCCGGATGTTTCCTGTTTCATGGCGTCATAAAATCCATCCACAACAAATGAATTCTGAACAAAAAGAATAATATTGAACCAGAAGTTGGCCTGGAAGAACTGTATAAATGCTTGAGCTTCATCTTTCTTGGAAGGTTTCAACATAAGGTAGAGAGGGTTGTGAATCTGGAAATAGACAAGGAAGCACATGTTACAAGAGAAGCGATTGAATGAAAGTTCTATGTTGATACGACTATAAGCTAGGTGGGTGTGAACAAACCAACCCATGTTTGATATTTCAATATAAGGTAGTATGTTCTGTGAATCTGAAAATATACAATGAACATAATTGTAGGAAGAAAACATAATGGTCTGAAGAAATAAAATTCACATTTGGTCTCTGAAATTAAAGCATGATTATTTGTTTGAAAGTCTGAAAAAATACTGGAGATAGAACGTTTTGTCTTCCGTGTCAATATGGGGTAGAAAGGACTGCGTGTACATACATGTATGTATACCAGAAATTCCGTAGCAAAGAATGTCGAGTAAACGTTCTAGAAGGGTATAAAATATATGTCTGGAGAGGACAAGAACCACCCCCTAAAACCGCCCTTGTCTTAGCCCAGTGCATTTCGTTACAACTAAAACACCTATCTGAAATAAATAACACACTTTTATATTATTTTATATTACATAAAGCATGAATAAACGCCTGACAAAGACCCCAAGTTGAATATATAGTCAATAGGTCACTGTCAGAGAGAAATTCCCACTCCAAAAACCTCGTATCAAGACTTATTGCGAAAAATTCTGTAAACCAGAAAATAAAAAGAACTTTGGCCAAAGGAAGACATGTTGCTACATTAAATGTATCTAATGCTTACTTCAATATATAATAAGGGAGTGACATGCTGTATACCAAATGTCAGTAACAAAAATGCCCTTGGATGTGTGTATATCATGAAACCATAAATTCTGCTTGGTGAAAATCTCACAATTCAATTTGCCTGAGAATCTTATCCACAAAACAAACTGCTGAATTTGTCAAGTGAGTAAATTAAAAGATTAAAGAAACATTTTATATTTCCTTTTTCTTGTTATTTTGCATATTGCTTCATGTACAAACAAATTGGCCGCGTAACACCACCTGAAGTCAACTGAGAGTCAAAATGTTTTAAAAGATGGATGAGAAAAAATAACCAATGCTGGTTTGAGGCTTCAATAAAGGCCTAGGGTGTTTAAGGCCTGGTTTTGGCCTCAGACTATGCTAAAAATAAATTTTGGAGTTTAGGTGAGAAAGCTATTCTTAAAAACAGCCATATGTTTCCTCTTTTAAAAATCAGAACAAGTTCTTCATTTATCCTACAAGCGTTGCCATGGCATTGCACAGAAGAACCATAGATAGAGCACATTTAGCACTTTTTGGTCTATTTTTGACCATTTCTGAACACATTTTTAAATTTTTAAGTGCAGGCCTACACAACAAACAATATCTCTGGATGATACTTCATGATTATTTCTAAATAAGAAATTGTTTGTCGCGTGGGTCGATAGTTGAAAATGATGTTAAATGGGGAAAAATAGACCAAAATGGCAAAATGTGGTATTTCTGAGCGTTGCCATGGCAACATTTGTAATTTAAATGTAAAAGTTGTGCTAGAATTGATAAACAGGAATATATACCTGCTATTTGCATTTCTTGTCTTCACAAAATTCAGTTTTTACCAACGCATGAGACCGAAATCGAGGCTCAAATTCCCTAGGCCTTTTCAGGCCCGTTTTTAGATTTTTGCAGACAGCCACGGATGAGATTTGATCAATCTGAAAACTTGCCTGAGATTTCTCTATTTCGGCCTCAAAACAATCAAACATAATTTTGATCCTGACAGCAATAAAAGACAATCGTGCTGATGAAACCATACAAACGCCAGAGTCTGTGCTTTCTAATGTTTTCAGCAAAAGGAAGAATGACTTGTAAGATGAAATTACAGATTCTGAATTAACTCGACAAGGCCATATTGGTTTGGTTTGGCATTTAAGGGTGGCATTCAATTGGTCTGTGATGATTTTACTGTTCTGGAATTAAGTTATAAAATAGATGAAACTTTAGTCGTTAAAAAAATAAACAGTGCTATCAGCTCAAGTTTTGCACGTCAGTGTAACATATGCACCATTCACATAAAAGGGGTGGTTAAACTCAATGCTGACCGACATCCTTCTACAAAAATTCTGTCAATTTGTCTCCTTTGTAGAATCTGACCCTTAGAATTAAATGAGCCCCGTCATGAGAAAACCAACAATTTGCATATGCGAAAACAAAGGCGCAGATCAGCATCGCAGTAACTGCGAAGCTGATCAGCGTCTTTGTTTTTGCTTCACGGATAGTACAATTCCTCTTCTTTCTAAATCCAAAATTTCCAGCCTCTAGCCATATACTGTGCTTGTACAGCTCGGTTTTTGTCGTACCTGTTCGGAAACCACATTGTTGGTTTTCCCATGACGCGGCTCAAATGAAATGAACAACAACAAACTTTCTCTAAATCACTCAGACTGTCTATTGAAAGACAACTTTCCGCACATATTGAGATGATACAATCAATTTTCTTGGTTGCTTCAAGATAAATATGTTTGTTAGGTGCTTAATGAACCGCTATGGACGCTAAGTAAGAAAATGTAGATCGATGAAACGTACACTGAAAAAAAGTTATAAGAGGCCACCTCATATTTTTTCTTCTAGTTCAGAAAGTAAAATACGATCAATTAAAATTCATGATCATATGAATAAACCAATGTCTAACAGTGGCTCTGCGAGTTTCTGCATTCCAAAATGCGTGATACTTCTCACACAGACGAAGCATGTGTAAAGGTACCCTATTTCAAAAAGTCACACTTTATTAACATCAAATTAAATGTCATATTATGACGTTGTGTTTTTACATTCTAATTTATTTGAAAATGCTACTGACTGTCATGATGCAAGATAAAATTAAGTCAAAAGTGTTGCTGCAATAAGAATCTTCGTTTATGTTTTGTACATGCAAGAAGACAACAACCTGAATAACAGGAATTCAGCTTTTGTATGCAATTTGCATACCAACTTTGTTCTTCTCCAGTTGCGTTATTATCAGCAGCACGGCATTGAAATTTTCAGCGATTATTTAGGTCAAATACTAGACTCACATAAACTTTGAAAATTAAAAAAATCGTCCACAAATTTTGTTATTTTGTTCGTTAAAAATTGGCATTGAAACCGGAAGTGTGCGGCAGCCTTGACCTGTTGGTCCTCGAAAATGGTCTAAAACAGTTCAGTCGAGTTATATCTCTCATTTCCAGGCCTCATCAAGTGAATTTAACAGGTGTCAACATGTTTAAGAGGCACATTTATGAATTTTCCAAAAAATCTCAAAATTGGCGATTTTTAAAAATGCATAAAAATTCTACCAGTAGAGGAAATTCAAAAATTTGATGTTTTTCCGACCCGTAACGACCCCTTTGATGACACCCGTTCCTAATTTCAATAAATGGTGTGCTGTATCCAATTTTTTATTTAAAAACATTGATTTTTGCATTTTTACTCCAAAAACGCCTTTAGTAAAAGAAAATTATTTCTTAACACTTTGGAACTTTACTTACTTGAAAGACACGTCTTTTGGCAAAAAATCGTGCAATTTTGAACATGGCTTAGAAACAAAAAATGAGTTTGAAAAGTGGCCTCTTTATAACTTTTTTTCAGTGTATATGCTTGAAAAAATAACCACACAGTAAACCAAAAAAAGGCGTATATGTTTGAATGAATTGACTTCAGTAATCAGATGTTCACTCAGTAGTTTATAAGCTTCGCCTCGAGGTAAAACTGCCCATCAATTTCTGCCGGTCTCAATTGGCGGGGCCCGTATTTCCACTCGACCACCCTTAATGTTGTAAGATATCAAAATGTCATTTATTAAAGGTTTCATTAACGGGTTGGCGTTTTTACTGACTATTAATTTTTTTCTGAGAAAGTTCTGTTAAAGCAATATTTGTCTTCAGGTCTCGCTTTGTTTCGAGAAGCAATGTTTACGTTGCTCCGTAACTTCTTCAAAATATCAGTTAAGCGCTCGAGGGAAATCAAGTATTATCAAATAATTTGTAAATATTTGTGCAAACAATTTTACAAAACGAGGTGATACATGTTGATACACTGTCTTCTTCTTAGGACAGTTGTACACACATGTTAGTACGGTGTTCTTGTGGTCATAGTTTTCTGTCAAACGTTACCCCAGTCTGCACTACAGTACTGCTCCATTGTCCTTTTTCGCGATTTACTATATACTAGGTCATGATAGGTCAAAATATACAATTTGTCTAAAAAATATACGATTCTCAACGTTACAGATAATAAAAAGTTCCTACAAATTCTGGGACATGATACGCTTGGTGTAGTCATTGCGGATCTGTAGATGATCCGGATCAAAATAATTTTCAAAAGAATTTCACAAAGATATAAAACAAGAAATTTTCAAACGAACTTGGCCACTTGACTCTTGATTCAAACCTGTTTCATTCCATCACTCAATGATTGTGGATAATGACGTCAACATCTTGTTAACGTCAATGGTTCCCGGCTCATATACAGAAACGCGATGGAAAAAACTTTCTTTTTTAAAGGCGGTTCGCCGAATTTCCCGAATATGAATTGTACCATGTAAGATATCTTTCGATTTTGATTGCTTATATTTTTTCCCAATTATTTTCTGTCATTTTGACGTAGTTTCCGTCCCAAAATCGAATATTACGACATATTTAATTAGAAACTTTGAAACGGTGTCATTGTAGTTACTCCGAATCACGATTAACCGCATACCGTCATTTTATGCTCTCAAAGGACTTGGACTGTTTGATGTTTCGATCTAAAGGTATATTTTTACATTCTGGGTGTTAATGTTATGAAATTAAGGGTAAAAATGTAATAATCTGTGTTTTTAACAAGCATCATATAATATTCCGACGTTATTCAGATCACCCATGGAACATCGTGTGTTCGGTGGGAGTGGGGTTGAGCAAACAAGGCTATGGGAAAATGCCGCCGAAAAGGGCATATGCTTTGGTCCTAGGAATATTGAATAAGGTTCACTATATGACTACATGCACAGAATTTGAAGGATAAACCCATCAGTGGTGATATGTAGTCCATGATTCGGATTACCTCCAACTGATTCGCTTTGACTTCAATTATGCATAGACTTTCACGCTCCAGTGGTCACAGTCGCGTGCTTCATAAAAAATGAAAACCATTACAGTTGACGAGGAACTAAATTGGCTTCAAGATAATACTAAGTTTATAATACTCAAATCATTCATATGCGCATGCGCAGCAATTTTCATGAACTTGATCCGGAATGGGTAGAATAATTGTACATTCTTGTCCTAGAGTCATTTTGTCACGTAATCATGAAAAGTCAAAAATAAAATATTGCTCCAAGTAATTCTGCCAGAAGACGACAAAATCTTTGTTATCATTTTAGAAACTTCACAATCATAGCACATCCATTCACAAATTAAACTATGACTTGGTCAGAGGAACTGTGGTAGTATTACATTATGCAGTTAGCTAATGGAGTAGAATGATAAGAAATAAAGATTACCAAAGACCCCCGTGAAAGTTCAACAAACAAAATTGGAAGCAGAACAAATGCATCAACAGAAAAAGCAACCATTCTAGTTTCCCAAATTGTAACCTCTAAGCAACCTAAACGTAACTATTATCATAACTTAATTATATGTAACCAAAAAATAAATAAAAAATAGAGGGACCAGGAATCGATGCAATTAAAGTTTAAGTCTCAACATAGACAGCGGGAAAGAATATATATATATTAAATAAACATAGCAAAACATGTTTCCCGACAACATACTCGAAGAGCAGGATGACTAGCTCTTTCCCAACAAGATAGCCACCCGGCTACTTTCATAAAATACTAAATGCAACGAGCAAACAAGAGAGGCAGACAGAATAAACAGAAGATGTATCATGGAGATCAATCCTTTTTACCGTGACGCCGATTACCGTTTTACAAGGATGATGACGTGTTTGCTGGGGCAGCGAAATGGCCAGTCGACATTCACGATTTTGTAAAGAAAGAAAATTAAACTAAAGATAAATTATTTAAACCGATTTAATAAGTTATGTTACGTCTACACTGGGTCACGTTCTCACCACGTCCTTACCGTGACGAGGACGGGGTCAATATGAAACAATTTCTGGTTTGTAAGTTCACACAACGTCCTTACTACGTCCCCACCACGTCCTTACTACGTCCGCACCACGTCCTTACTACGTCATTTACGTTTCCACTAGGTCCTCACTACGCGCTCACCAAGCTCATACCGTTTACACTACGTCCTTACTACGTCCTCACGAAGACCATGCAGTTCACGCCACGCGTGCACTACGTTTTCAACATGTTCTGTCTGTTTATGTAAGTATAAGTGTGCTCAGTTGAAGAACGAGTACTGAAACTCCATCATCAACGCTGCTAATAATCTGCTGTAATGTCCATAGTTAAACCTTCATCATCATCATCATCATCATCATCATCATCATCATCATCATCATCATCATCATCATCATCATCCATTTTCATAGCTCATAGCTAGGGACACACCTAGCAATATCTCACCATACACTGCGAGTGCACCGCGTAAGTTTGGGAGTTATTGAAGGAGAGAGAATTGCAAGGGTACTGCTGGGTTCATTTTTTTTTATTTCAACTGAACTCAACTCAATTTATTTGCAAACCATATAACATTTAATATTACAAAATGATTGACGCGAAAGCTATTGCTTGAGGGAACGAGTAAATTAAAACAAAATAAATAAAACGGGGAGGACTTGATAAGAACCTGGCGCGAACGTGGTAAGAACCTACAGAGGGCGTGTTGGGAACCGCAAGGACGTGTTAAGAACGCATTGAAGTCTTCTAGGACGTGGTATGGACGTACGAGAAGTGTGGTAGGGTCTTATCGAGAACCTGATAGACGCAGCGCGGACGTAGTGAAGACGTAGTGAGGTCTTGATGGTCTGCAACAGGTTCGTATACCACGTCCATGAAGACCTTACTACGTTTGTACTAGGTTCTTACTACGTCCTACAAGTTCCTTCTACGTCCTTAGCACGTCCTTACTACGTCCTTACTGTGTTCTTATTCCACCCCGTCCTCGCCACGTTTCTTTTGAGCATGTTCAAAATTTGACCAAGACCTTCACGTCCATCAAGACCTCGCTACGTCCTTACTAAGTTCCTTCCACGACCTACAAGACAGTATCACGTCCTTACTGCGTCCTTAATCTTTTTAGGACGTTGCAAGGACGTGGTGGGAACGTGGTCCGGTGTAGAGGTAACATTAAATGTGTTTCGTTGTGCATTCTATAGCTATTTTAAAAGCCCCGAAATGGACAAGCTTTTAATCTGACCCATATAGAGTGAATAGAGGGAAATAAAATCAATAAAAACAATCGTCTGCTTATAGTCCCTTGTCTGCGAGATCAAGCTGTCTTACCGTGAAATAGAGCCGCCTCGAGCAAAAAGCTGCTTCATGTGATTAAAGGCCAATAGTAGGCGTCGAGTTGTCAAAAACAGGAAACATTCTCTGACAAAATTTTATAGTTTCTTGTACCTACTATGATATAGCAGAAAAGATAAAATATTAATTTCTGGAGTTCTTTTCCAAAAGATATAACGGTAGCATTATTTATTGGCGAAACAAATTTCGTCCATGGGGACAGTTCCAATAAACCGAAGTATCGCTTAAGATAGAAAACAGCAATAACTTCTGTGATGAAGTACCATCAATGAAATTAAGTCACTTTCTATCATAAACACTGAAGGCACTGACACATTCTCTACTAGTGTAAAAGACCATGATAACGACCGCCTGTGTCGTACTAGTGCTCGTTTTCATCAAGCACTTTCCTTGTCCCATATTTTGCTTTGCTCATTGTTTGAGGTAAAGTTTTAGGGACTTGATGGAACTTTGCTTTTAGGTTTTGTTATCCATATTTGATGTCGATGCCATTAAGATGCTTTATATTGTAGTACAATATCTGGCTATCGTTGCCGGAATATAAAGCGTCACTGATGTCGGCTCATTATTCGAAATTACGCAATATGGCCCATACCAACTCCGTTTGAAAATTTTCACTGCTTTATATTTTAATCAATGACTTACCATTGATTCCTTTGCTTATGCTAATTGTCCAAATAGTAAAAAAAGGCTATATAACCCAAAGTTGTGCGAAATTTCTTTTAAATATTTTACTACTTCCAAAGAATCTACCTTAAAATCATATGTTTTCCGCCTTGGTTAAAGGCAGGATATTAACCCTGTTCGCACCGGTTCCTTAGCATTGCTTTAAGTTTGTTTTTCAGATAGTTAAAGCGATACCTTGTAAGTTGTAGAACATTGCCCTACATCGATCGTATACAATCATTACATTAATGTCACTTCAGACACACTTTCATCACTGTCTTTTATTCACTTCGAGGATACGATAATAAAGCTGTCAGGGCGAGGAAGTATCAATCCGATAATTAGAGGCCATTTCTTATTTGGTTATCACTTCATCATGATCTTTACATTATCAGAACCAGTTTTTCAGGCCTTTTTCTCAGAATGAATATCTATAGCCTGAAGAATTCACTCATTTTGTGTATCTTAATGTGACCAGCACTAGTAAAAACATGTTAATTATTATAGTGGGTACGTTTTAGGAAACAGCTGCGCACTCAATTGACCTTGTATTCTCTTTTCAATTTTGCTGTTTTCCACGTTGAATAGGCTCTTCTTGTGTGAGTTCTTAGTAACTGTTATCTTTGGATATGCTGTCACTGTGTTCAATGTCTGAAGAAGCGCGACATCATTCACATCTATTCGTTGTTTTTATGATACACAAAGTGTTCAATAAAAATTGATATTTGACGAATTAACGCAAGCTACCATTGAGTAACACATTAACAAGTAATCATTCATATCCAAGTATGATACTTCGTAACAAACATTTGACCAATAACAAAAACAAGTAGCCAAAGGGCAACGATTGCTCACCTGAGAGTCAACAAGTATAGTCACTGGACAAAGCAATTTATTTTTATTTATGTTTTTTACCATAAATGGGTATAACGGTCATCTTTGTCATGTTTCAGGTCTATGGCTGCAATAGTTACCATAGGATCATTGGTCCTGTAAACGCTTACCTGAGATCTAGTTGTCACATTTTCCCATGTTTCCATGTTTGCCTATGTTTCCAAAATTGACACTTTTTCCCATGTAAAAGCCTAAGTTTCTGAAATTGGCCTTGCCGTTAAATAGGTCAAGGTAATCCTAGGGTCATAATTTGATCAAACTATGATGGGCTGGAGTCCCAAATGCTACATACCAAGTTTCGTGAAAATCGGCCTGCCGGTTTAGGAGATTTTTGAGTGTTTTTATCATATATGGGCGTGGCGGCCATCTTGGTCATGTGACCTGGATTTTGCAATCAAACTTTCGTTCCCCCTACCCATGGCTGCTGCACATAAAATTTCACTTTGATTGGCCAAGCGCTTTCAGAGAAGAAGATCTTTGAAAAGTGTGTATGGATGACGGACCGGCCAAGGTCAAGAGATGATCTTGACATAGTTTAATCACATACCTTCACTGACTCCATTAGTTGTTTTGCATCAACTACGTTTCAGGTCTCAGGCTGCAATAGTTTTCAAAAAATCCATAATATTCACTTTTTCCCATGTAAAAGCCTATGTTTCCAAAATTGGCCTTGCTGTAAAACAGGCCAAGGTCGTTCTAGGGTCATCATTTTATCAAATTATGATGGGCTGGAGTCCCAAATGCTACATACCAAGTGTCGCGAAAATCGGCTTGCAGGTTCTGGAGAAGAAGATTTTTGAGTGGTTTTTACCATATATGGGCGTGGCGGCCCACTTGGTCACGCGACCTGGATTTCGCGATCAAACTTTCGTTCCCTCTACCCATGAATGCTCCACATAAAATTTCACTCTGATTGGCCATGCGGTTTCAGAGAAGAAGATCTTTGAAAAGTGTGTATGGACGACAGACCGGTGAAGGTCAAGAGATGACCTTGACCTTAATTAATCACATACTTTCATTAGTTGTTTTGCATCTAACAATTATCAGGTCTCAGGCTGCAATAATTTTCAAAAAATCCATAATATTCACTTTTTCCCATGTAAAAGCCTATGTTTTCAAAATTGACCTTGCCGTAAAACAGATCAAGGTCATCCTAAGGTCATCATTTTATCAAACTATGATAGGCTATAGTCCCAAATTCTACATACCAAGTTTCGTGAAAATCGGTAGGCCGGTTCAAGAGAAGAAGAATTGACCTTGACCTAAATTAATCACATACCTTCATCTACTCTATTATTTGTTTCTATCTACCACTTTTCAGGTCTCAGGCTACAATAGTTTTCAAAATATCCATTGTTTTGCACTTTTTCCCATGTAAAAGCCTAAGTTTCTGAAATTGGCCTTGCCGTTAAATAGGTCAAGGTAATCCTAGGGTCATAATTTGATCAAACTATGATGGGCTGGAGTCCCAAATGCTACATACCAAGTTTCGTGAAAATCGGCCTGCCGGTTTAGGAGATTTTTGAGTGTTTTTATCATATATGGGCGTGGCGGCCATCTTGGTCATGTGACCTGGATTTCGCGATCAAACTTTCGTTACCCCTATCCACGGATGCTGCACATAAAATTTCGTTTTGATTGGCCAAGCGGATTTACAGAAAAAGATCTTTGAAAAGTGTGTATGGACGACAGACAGGCCAAGGTCAAGAGATGACCTTGACCTAAATTAATCACATACCTTCATCTACTCCATTAGTTGTTTGCATCTGCAACTTTTCAGGTCTCAGGCTGCAATACTGCAATAGTTTTTAAAAAATCTATAGTTTTCACTTTTTCCATGTAAAAGCCTATGTCTCCAAAATTGACCTTGCCGTAAAATAGGTCAAGGTCATCCCAGGGTCATCAATTGCGCAAACTATGATGGGCTGGAGTCCCCGATGCTACATACCAAGTTTCGTGGAAATCGGCTCGCTTTTTCTGGAGAAGAAGATTTTGAGTGGTTTTACCATATATGGGCGTGGCGGCCATCTTGGTCATGTGATCAAGATCCCGCGAACAAACTTTTGTTCCCCCTACCCATGGATGCTCCACACAAAATTCGGCCAAGCGGTTTCAGAGAAGATGTTTGAAAATGTGAACGGACGGACGCACGGACGGACGCACGCCGGCTCGACTACTATACAGCTGTACTATAAGCTCACCATGTGAGCCTTCGGCTCAGGTGAGCTAAAAATCCAAAGCCCTTTCAGCTGGGAGTCTTTATTGTTTCACCGAACAGTCAAAATTATTTAAAACCGAACAAGGGCATCGTTGACGTGAGACTTTTAGCTACCTAATATTGTCGCTCCCGAAAACAAGTTCTTGATCCTCTCTACAGGCGGGGACAATTGTCAGGTTTTACAACATACACAAAATGATAAAAAGTAATCAACTGGACCATTATATTGCGGATTATATCGATATTAACTCATATTTGACGAATGGGTTCTCCCATCGTTATCGATTGGGTGAGTTCACTTTCATTTTAGGAATGTTAGGAGTGATTTTCATTTTTATCTCATTTTTTGATGAAATTTCTCTGTGCGAACAGAATAGTCCCAGATGGGACGCCGCGTACTGCGGCGTCAGCGGCGTCACATCTGGGGCTATACGGTTTGCCTATGTCCCACAAAAGGGAGGCCAGGCTTAAATGAGTTAAAGCAAGTAAACTTATGTGTGTTAAGTAGGTCGAGTCTTCTCATTCGTTATGGATCTCCCTAATTTGTTTTTTCTGAAATAGGTGTCGTGTTAACCTTAATAAATATACAAAAATCAAAAGGTCTGTATGCTTAACACACAATTTGTCTAAAAATAGTCACAAGACTCAGACGTTGTCTGTTAACAAGACAAATCAATTGACAATAACTGACTGGCCATTTCTCCTTGATCTGTTTGTATTAAGTCGCATTTGCTTCATTTAACAAACAAGATGATTTTGTTATAGCAGACGAACATTTAACTTCGCCCACCAAGAAGTAAAATGTTTCGTTAGAAAATAATTAACATCCTTGCTATGAAAGTTATACATGTAAGAACATTTCTTTCCTTATTTTTCTTCAGTCATAGCAACTTCGTTTAGTTTCAAGAAGCAAGGTCAACTTAGCTCATTAACTTCTTCAAAAATCCTCATGGGATATGAGGAATCATAAAATTATTTGACGGCGGTCCCCGTGGCTGAGCGGTTAAGAGCGCTGTTTCTTAATCACTCGATCATCTCACCGCTTGTGTGGGTTCGAGCCCCGCTCTGGCCACATGTGAGACAAGCCAAGTTCTGCTTGCGGGTATGTCAGGTGGTTTTTCTCGGAAATCTCCCGTCTTCGCCCAATCTACTGATTGGCTCGTCTCATTTGAGCTGAAATAATCTTGAAAGGGACGTAAAACTGAATTAAAAAAAATAATAATAAAAGTAAAATACAATTATTTGTAAATATTTGTGTTGATATTTTAACAAACCAGTTCAATCAATTCAGGTTTTGCACGTAAGAGCACAAGATCCTTTGACTGCAAAATATATTTATACCATGACATTACATCCGTCATTAGACATATCTGTTTGCACTGTTTGTGTCTCTGTTGTAATCGTCATATACGAGTACGTATGTTATTTGTTAGCGATGGGAAAAAGCTAGCGATTCTGCTCTTCAGATATGTTGTTGCAATGCACGTGGTGTTTTGTGTTGTCATTTCTTTCCTGTCTGGTGTCTGGGATGGGATTCTGAATTTAATTTGACCAATTTCGGGCATTGCTATCCTTTTTAGTATATGCTAATAATTTGTTGTCGCATTGGACCAGTTGTACACACATATAGTACGGTGTTATTTTGGCCAGATTGTCAGTCAAACTTATGTATCGTACAAGAATCCGTAGCACACAGTTGTCAAATGACATTGTAAACCAGGTATCGCAGATTCGATCCCGGGCTACTCCATCTTGTCGGATGGGATTTTTAACCAAATTCAGTTTCATATTACCTTAGCTTTTTGCGGGACCTTCTCTGTGATTTTGGGTCTTGTGGAGGTACGACGTTGACGTCACAAAGCGTAAATGGATGTTGACGTCATGAAATTGCATGCTTCGTTAATTGGATTTTGCGCACTGTGCACTTTGTTTATATTGTCACTTTGTTCTATGTTTGAAGAAGCGCGACATCATTCACATCTATTCGTTGTTTTTATGATACACAATGTGTTAAATAAAAATTGATATTTGACGAATAAACGCAAGCTACCATTGAGTAGCATATCAACAAGTATCCAAGTATTCATATCCAAGTATGATCCCTCGTAAAAACATTTGACCAATAACCATAACTCCAAAGCCCTTTCAACTGGGAGTCTTTATTGTTTCAACTGAACAGTCTTAATTATTTTAAACCGAACAAGGACATCGTCGACCTGAGACTTTTTGCTACCTAATAGTGTCGCTCCCGAAAACAAGTTCTTGCTCTTCTACAGGCGGGGACAATTGTCAGGTTTTACAACAAACACGAAACGATTAAAAGTTATCAACTGGACCTTTATATTGCGGATTATATCGATATTAAAACAAGAAAATTTATATGTGTTTCATTGTAATATCTAAGTAGGTTGAGTCTTCTTCAATGATATACATTCGTTATGGATCGCTCTTATTTGTTTTTCTGAAATAGGTGTCGTGTTAACCTTAGTAAATATACAAAAATCAGAAGGTCTGTATGCTAAACACACGATTTGTCTAGCAATAGTCACAAGACTCAGACGTTGTCTGTTAACAAGACAAGTCAATTGACAATAACTGACTGGCCATTTCTCCTTGATCTGTTTGTATTAAGTCGCATTTGCTTCATTTAACAGACAAGATGATTTTGTTATTATAGCAGACGAACATTTTACTTCGCCCAACAAGAAGTAAAATGTTTCGTTAGAAAATAATTAGCATCCTTGCTATGAAAGTTCTACATGTAACAACATTTCTTTCCTCATTTTTCTTCAGTCATAACAACTTCGTTTAGTTTCAAGAAGAAAGGTCAACTTAGCTCCATAACTTCTTCTTTAAAGGGCCTCATGGGAAATCAGGAATCATAAAATTGTTTGTAAATATTTGTGTTGACATTTTTACAAACCACTTCAATCAATTCAGGTTTTGCACGTAAGAGCACAAGATCCTTTGACTGCAAAATATATTTATACCATAAAATTACACCGTCATTTGACATATCTGTTTGTTCGGCTTGTGTCTCTGTTGTAATCGTCATATGTACGTAATCGTACGTATGTTATTTGTAAGCGATGGGAATGAGCTAGCGATTCTGCTCTTCAGATGTGTTGTTACAATGCATGTGGTGTTTTTGTGTTGTCATATCTTTCCTGCCTGGTGTCTGGGTTGAGATTCTGAATTTAATTTGATCAATTTTGGGCATTGCTATCCTTTTTAGTATATGCTGATAATTTGTTTTCTCATTGAACCAGTTGTACACACATATAGTACGGTGTTATTTTGGTCAGATTGTCAACCTTATGTATCGTAGAAGAATCCGTAGCACAGTTGTCAAGTGACTTTGTACACCAGGTATCGCAGGTTCGATCCCGGGCTACTCCATCTTGTCGGATGGGATTTTTAACCAAATTCAGCTTCATATTACCTTAGCTTTTGGCGGGACCTTCTCTGCGATTTTGTGGAGGTACGACATTGACGTCACAAAACGCGAATGGATGTTGACGTCATGAAATTGCATGCTACGTTAATTGGATTTTGCGCACTGTGCACTTTGTTTATGTTGTCACTTTGTTCTATGTCTGAAGAAGCGCGACATCACTCTCATCTATTCGTTGTTTTCATGATACACAACGTGTTCAATAAAAATAGATATTTCACAAATAAACGCAAGCTACCATTGAGTTGCATATCAACAAGTAATTATTTATATCCAAGTATGATCCCTCGTAAAAATATCTGACAAATAACCGCCACTCCAAAGCCCTTTCAGCCGGGAACCTTTTTGTTTCACTGAACTATTAAAACTGTTTAAACTTGAACAAGGGCACCATCATCTTGAGACTTTCTGCTACTTAATATTGTCGCTCCCGAAAACAAGGTTTTGATCATCTACAGGCGGGACTAATTTTCAGGATTTACAACAGACACGAAACGATAAAAAGTTAATGAGTTGACCCTTTATATTGCGCATACAAACTTAATAAGTGTGTTTTATTGTTTTATTTCTGTTAGTCGAGTCTTCTACAGTAATAAATATATATTTGTTGTGTATCTCACAGTTTTATTGATGAAATGGGATTCGTGTTTACGGTGTGAAGATTTTTTTAATTCAGAAATAGGGGCTGTATGCCTATTTCCCGACGGTGAAACAGTTTATTTTACTTGTTCGTTCCAGAATTGTATAATCACCCGAAACCAAATGTTTCATATTTATTCAAAAGATATGTTTAGCTAAATCATGGTCTCTCCCTACATTCACTTCCTTCCATTACAAACCAATGTCTTCGTAAATACATAAAATCAGAGAGTTTGTATGCTTAACACACACGATTTGTCTTGAAATAATCACAAGGCTCAGACGTTGTCTGTTAACAAGACAAATCAATCGACACTAACTGGTCATTTCTCCTTGATCTGTTTATATTAAGTCGTCTTTGCTTCATTTAACAAACAAGATGATTCTGTCGTAGTAGACAAACATAAAACTACGTCCAAAAAGGCAATAATAATAGCAAACTAGTAGCTGAAACATATGCAGATTGCTAGAGTCTGCAATCATGTTGCGGACTTCAATGCGCGAAATAAATGTTTAACAGACAAACTTCTTCAGCAAGGCTGTTGGTATCATAAACTTCGAAAAACCTTTTCTAAATTTTATCGCAGACACTTTGAACTGATTTCTAAATTTAATGTTGGGCTAAAGACCCTTTTACGCGAGGGCCTATCGGAACCAGAATTTTATGGTGACTTGGTTTACAAATTTAAGAAACTTATAGGAAGGAATGATTTTTCTTTTCAATTCAGAAAAATCATTACGCATTACTGACGTATAGGATATAACTTAAATGTTATGCGACAGTCTGCATGCTTAGTTTTAAACCCAACCGATTGATAACTATGCTGCCTTCTTTAATTGCACGCCGGTGGGTCGGGCGTTAGACTTTATGATGGCCCCGACATAGTTATTCATTTTAGTTGGTTGGGGCCGGAGCTTCTTGTCTGTTGCATGGCCCACCGGGGTTCAACTGGTGTTTTTCTTTTGCTCCGGAGTAAGTAAGTTATTGGGCGCCCAGGGATCTCCATCGTCGGGCAGCTTACTCAATCTGTGAGTCCTCGTTTTTGATTCATCATGGAATTTATTATGGTTTATTTGTTTGTCCATGATGATTCATTGACTAGTTAGAGATTCACCACGAGGACCGAACAACTAACTAAATGTTTTGAACCACCGCAGAAGCTGATGGTGAGGTTAGGTACCTGTAAAACCGGTTTAAGCCCGCCAGTAATTTTATATTACTGATCGTTCCAAGGCGATACTTCTGTGGTGGTTCTTATTGTTTTATGTCTTGGTGTTTAAAATTTTTTGTGCTGTTGGTACCTTATGTATGTTATCATATTTTTAGTTAACTTTAGGTAACTGAGTGGCCACCTATTGGAAAAAATAGCTGCTCAATACGAAATGTTTTCATGGTATAAGTACCTTATTGTTAGTTTGGTTTTTTCCCGCCTCGGTTTTTGGAGTGGGAATCTTTTTCTGATCGCGCCTTTTCCTGATCGCTGCCTACTTGTACCTTTATTTATATTTATAACTTGACAACAAGTGGGTGTTTATAAGAGAATTACATATAGCCCACATGAAATGAAAGAATTGTTTTTCTACAACTTTTTGCATTATACGAAATACTCTTTCTAATCGTTGTGTATGTTCGGATATATTTTATTCGGTCATTTGTCGCTGGTTGAACGTATTCTGGGAAATGCCTTTCAAGGTAAATTATTGTCTTTATTTGCAAACAGTTCAGAATATATGTCAGGACGGAACCATTATCGATTGTTGGTTTTTCTCTCTGTGGGGCCTGAATCAAGGACCTCCACTTGACCTAAGCTATCGCACACACCTTGACAGACTACTTATAACATGGTAACTGGCTTGATGGACGAGGTCATTATTACATAAAATTATTTCAGATCTAAACTGCAGATATTGCTAACAAGAAGGTCAATAATACCATTAAGGATTCTCATCTGAAAAACTAAATCTTATGGTCTAGCTTCAATATGCTTGTTATTATTTGCATCGTCTGGGATACTTAATCCATTTAGTCTAGAGAAAGTAGTTTGGTACAAATGATAGTATTGATTACCGTTCAGCAATGGCTCATTTGTACGCAAAGCACGATAAAAACAGCCATCTACAGTAATTCTTGGTGCGATATGAAACGCTGAACATACAGATATGAGCCGCAAAATGCGAAGTGAGAAACAAACATGTCAAACAAATGATAATTACTATAAAACAGTTTAAATAAGAAAATGAAGATTAAAGATAATGAGAAAAAGGTACAAGTAGGCAAAGATCAGGAAAAGGCGCAATCAGAAAAAGATTCCCACTCCAAAAACCGAGGTGGGAAAAACCAAACTAACAATCAAGTACTTATAACATGAAAACATACCGTAAGCCGAATAAGCAGCTATTTTCCCAATAGGTGGCCACTCAGTTACCTAAACTTAACTAAAAATATGAAAACATACATAAGGCCCCAACAGCACAAAAATTTTGAACACCAAGACATAAAACAAAAAGAACGACCAATTAAGTATCGTCTTGGAACGATCAGTAACACAAAGTTACTGGCGGGCTTAAACCGGTTTTACATGGCCATAACCTCACCCTCAGCTTCTGCAGTGGTTCATAACATTTAGTCAGTTCTTCGGTCCTGGTGGTGAATCACTAACTAGTCAATGAATCATCAAGAACAAACAAATAAATCACGATAAACATCCTGATGAATAAAAAACCGGGACTTACAGATTGAGTAAGCTGCCCGACGATGGAGATCCCTGGGCACCGAATAACCTACTAACTCCGGAGCAAAAGAAAAAACACCAGTAGGACCCCGGTAGGCCAAGCAACAGCCAAGAACCTCCGGTCCCAACCGGCGCTTTTGGCGATTAAACTAGAAAGCGGGACCCTTTGAAAATACAGCATCCAAAGAATTAACAAGAATTTAAGGGAATGGCTCATACAGCAGTGTCGGCTACTTAAGCCTTATAAGTGACCCATTAGATTTGGCAACACGAAGCCAAAGAATATTACCGCAATTTTGCAACTTTCAACTGGGTAGCTGATACAAAGACTAATATTATGCAAATGGGGCTAAATATTTTAAATGCTGGTTAGAAAACAAGATTTCTATATAGATCACATGTGTATGTTACCGAGACCTCTTTTGACGCCTCTGGTTCAAGAATGCCGAATTTCAAAATTAATTATGAACTTCTTCGCTATTTCTGAGTCAACCCTTTAACCGATCTTTTGAAATCACTTGCACATCGAAAAGAGGCAGTTGCTACCAATATGAAAATTATATTCTTGACGTGATCGATTTAATGCCAAGGAGTTTTAGCGCTACAAGTCCCCAGCTGACATTAGTTATTGTGCTTTGTATGCACATATCTATTGAAGTGGGCAGAGTCTAATGAAATGACTTAATAATCCAAAATAATTATGTACATGTAGCTTCCATTGATAAAATTTCATTATAAATTGCAATTCAGACTTATATGGAAAGAACAATTTAGAAAGACGTGAGGATTTCTAAAACCGACATCTCTCAGTTAGTAAAAGTGTCACCACACAAATTTCGCTAATCCATTTTATGGTATTTATGGTATTTATCTACATGTATTTAGTATTTAGTTTCCGTATTTCGTCACATATTCTTGTAAAATCGTTTCCTCCGTTTATTTAACTATTTGGCCTTCCGTTGTTTTAGTGTTAGACATCCTTAAGTATTTCTGAATACTCAACCATCTAGGCATTGCACAAATTCTGCGCCTGTCTGTTCAATGGCGTCAGTTTTACTTTTGTTCAAATGGTGTCTGTTTACATCTCGTTTCTTTTTTTTCTTTTCATCATCTCGTCATTTTGTATTAATGTTTTCGACTATATTGTGATGATCGTTTACCAAACAAGAACTTATCTCCTCACAAGACTAGTAAGCACTTCAGCTATTTCATAGAAAATGTCTTTCCGTGAACTTGCATATTTCAGAGAGATACCATGGTTCCATGATTTTCGAAATCTTTAAATGTAAACCGATGACTTTGCTGTCCCTCTATCCTTTCAAAATATATATGCCCTTTACATATTATGCGATATGTTTGGAAGCTATAAAAGACACACATTGTATATGATGTAACATAATCTCGTATTGAATGTGAAATTACGAAAGATCAAACGCTGTATACGTGATGCGTTTCTAAAGTGTCTCAGTATATCAATACGGAGGACTACGGAGGACTAAGTGTAACAATAGTTAAACTTGTATAATAGCATGGAAAAAAAAAGAAAAAGATTCAACAGTCATACGTCTACAAAATCTATCGCGCGTGACGTCAATGTTGGATACTTGCATTTTTTTTGTTTTCAGAAAAGTTAGCATACCGTGCGTAAATTATTGGCACATAGCACCAAAACTAACTCGGTAGTCAAGAACTTTAATTTCATTTTCTGATTCGCGTGGAATGACAAAACAAAGTCAGATTTTAATCAAATTCTGTGGTCTGAAAATCAACGGGAGTTAAGTTATTTCCCATTACGTTATGTAAAAATTGACTGTAAATGTGCCCATTTTAGATGGTTTCCCGGCAAAACCAACTCGGTAACCATACATTTTATTGCACGGATCGATAGGTGTAAATGCTTCCTCTTAAATATCAAAAAACAAAACAAATCTATGGACAAGCATTTTTATGGTTCTTTATTTTAAGTGATAATTTGTCCGGGATTAATCGAAAAGATCAGACGTGGTCTGGTAACAAGACAAGACAAGTGAAAATAAGTGGACATTTCTTCCTTGATCTGTTTATATTTAGGCGTCTTTGCTTCGTTTAACAAAGAAGATGGTTTTCACTGATGTTTATCAGACAAAAAGCTTCGGAATAGGTTTAGGTGGAAAATATAATCATCTCTAATGCGAATGTTGCTGAGCATGTGTTTTTGAAAGGTTTTAGGAAGTTTCTACCAAGGCAGAGTCAAATACGTTAGAGTAGCAAGCCCATGGGTAGAAGACGAGTTATTATGGAGGATTGGGGTACGCGCTTTTTATGTCAAAGAAAATAACAACTTCGTTTGCGGTACTGGGGCTTCTACAGCTGTACATCTAAATTCATCGTCTTCGAATTGCCTTCCAAAACTGATATCTGCATCTGCCAAATATGTCGTAAGAGACACCGCTGGCTGCCAAATGGTTCTGTCTGTTTGCATCGTCTAGGAGATTTAATCCATTTTGTCCTAATGATAAGATTCGTAAAGAAGGAAGTATTGATCATTGCCTTGATAATGCCATATTCTTATTCACTGCAAAATAGAAGGCTAAGCAATTATTCGTCACGTTACACTTATCTTTGTCGCATTTCATGAAGTGATTAACGAAACATCTGTGTTTTAAATACGTATGATAAAAATACTGGAGCTATGAACTGAAGACCTAAGGGGGTATAAAAAAATCAGACACAGTCTTCAATTATTGAATCAACAAAAATTCAAGCGAATAACACTGCCGACATCAAACAACATGCCCAAGGTGCCTCAGTCATATTATTACGAGGGTTGTCCCAAAAGGATCATTACAATCACTGTTTTGCTACAATTACAGCACGTAAGATCTTACAACAAGCATGGATATCAACTACTATATTTCATGGCTTTGGGGGCACATTTTCGTACTACTACGTGCATCTGTTAAAACACCAAAGACTTTTGAACACTTGCACCCCTACTGTAGCGGAGCAGGTCTAATTGCGTTGCCGTTAATTGTGATTTTTTTTCTTAATATTTTGCCGTTTGGCTAATATGCTATAAACAAGAAATATATTTCCAGATTATATTTAAACTTCAGCTTAATGATATTGTAGCATATATTTGGAAATCTTAGTAAAATAATTATTAGCAAATCGTCAAAATAATGCTGTAAAGGTCAGTCATACAAAATAATAATAATTAACTAATGCTATCCACTATTGACCACTTCCCATGTTTAAGTATGTCATGTAATGTTGCTGTTAGCTGAAATATCTTTCTGAAAATGGGTGTTGTGTAATAGTATTGCAGCCCAAACTAATATGAAGCAAAACAATTGCTTGGTTTGAATTAAAGAACATATTTTATATGTTTAAACACAATGACTCTGTATTTTTGCTCCGCATGCTTTCGCCGACGTCATGATTTTGCTGTTGAAACTTCATCGGTAAGCTTCTTTATTTTTCTCCAAAACTATCAAATTGTCCTCAAATTTCATAACATTATCCCTCATTGATGCTCATAGACAAATAGTATGGCTGGTATATTTTTCTAAATGATCACATTATACATTATATTGATTCAACAGATTGCGAAAAATGGATGTTCCGAAAACATTTTGCAGGCTTACTCATGGTTGCTAAGGGAAATGTAGCAGTGAGGTCATTGAAATGCGTGTCATGTTATACAGTAAAATGAGTTCCTACATACCTAATTATTCTGCATGAGAAACTTCGACTGGTTCCTGCTATGGGTTCAGAATAAAATGCATGTGTAACGGAACTTTTGGGACAAGCCACGTACTCTATGTGCATACTCTATATGCAGTATATTAGTGAGACGTACTATGATTGAGTCTATACCTACGTGCTTTAGACGTTTATAAAGCAGAAAAAATCTCATGGATACCTTACTGTTACACCGTTATCATCAACATTCGTCTAGGAACGGAAAGCCAGTAAAGAGAAACCCGAAATAACCGTTCAAGCGTTTGACGATTTACATGCAACCGAGCTCACGTTCGATCACCCCTTATTGTCTGATTGTTCAGTTGTTTGTTTGTCAAGGCTGAGCTTTAGTCTTTGAAGGGCGCACGTGACAAAGGGCTGATATTTGACAACATAAATTGAAGCGACTCAAATGAACGTTAATGTGTCTCTTGGAACAACAAACACAACTTAATGAACATGATTGTCATGTTTCATAGCATCGGTTTTCTGTGACGAAGGAACTGAAGTCGAGAGTATCAATATTTCACTTGATTAATGCAGAATTAGTTCATGTTCTCTGACAAAACTGCTATGCATTGCAGGCAATTATATATACTGTGTAATATTCGGTCCTGATGCCGAGTATATTTAATATGGTGTAAAATGCTAGAAAGCAGATCTAGACACGTACTTCAATTCCAACGTCGCGCACTAGCCGTAATTACGTGTAAAACGGTAACACACAAAAAATAATTAGAAAATAAAGAGCCATGTTTTGATTATTAGGCAAAGATGCCATGATATCTTCTGATCTGATTGATTAATCTGATACATTAAAAAGTTATGGATGTGAGCTAACCACAAACAAGTGATGTGGTATACATGTACATGTATGTAGAAGCATTCTACGACCCCTCTTATACATATCATAGTCTTTCTTGTGAAAGTTGGTAAAGAAGGTGTTGTAGAAATAAAGTGACACAAGGCTTCTTAGTATTCTTTGGACATTTCATTTATTATCTTAAAGTACATGCAGTCTGGTATAACTGGACCAAAAACAACTCTGCAAAACTTGATACTAGCATCGGACAAACTACTTTGTTAAACCAGACAGAATCCATTTAAGTATTCCACTCGTGCCATTATCTAATACATAGTTTATTGACACCCTTCAGATCGTCGTCTATACCTAATCCCAGAGCAATGATCGTCTTTGCTTAGACTTAATCAACGACATTGTTTCATCTAACGTCGAACATTTGTTTCGTTTACTGCAAGATATAGCCATGGTAGTGTTCTTTATTCCTGTCAAATCCTGACTTCTTAGGACTTTAAACATCCTAAAGAACGACAAAATAAAAAGAAACGCCAATATACCCAACTTAGGAGACACAATCATGTAACTGTTAGTAATAATCACTTTCACTGTTTTTGTTTTAAATAATCACTTCAACCACTAAATGTTTTGTGGAACTGTCAACTGTTACCATTTCCAAAATAAACTATAAGGACCGGTGGGTTGACTTGGTCTGAACTCGTCTAAATTAAGCCGACTGGTTAGCTCCAAATGTTGACAATCGCACACCATGACTCTATTCCATTAAATTATCAGTGTTCTATAAAAGCCATGTTATGTGCTATTAAGCTAAATCATGTCATGCTATCCTGTCATTAATTTATCTGATAAAAGCAATGTATGTGATTTAATCACAACACAGTGAAAATGACAATAATTGATCATGGTTATCCTCGAGGCATTCGAAGACATTAGAACATCATGCCATTTTCACGTGAATAGATGTTCATGAACTGTCGGAAAGGGATTCAAACATCAACAGGTCACAACTATAAATATTAATCAAACGCATATATATTTTCCCTTTTAAAACAAACGCTTGCTCATTTGGAAAGCATTTCAGCACTATGGTACTTTCGGTATTTACCGCTCGAAGACGGTTCTGTTCTGGCTTATCTTTCCCTTTGAATTTGTCTGCTTGTCTGTTGTGATTGACATAATTGTTTTGGACCATGCTAGCTGGATGGATACCTCGTTGGGAAAGATCTAGTATTCTTGTTGCTCTTCAAGTGTGTTTTTGTTCAATTCGACCCTTTTCCGTATTGTGTCTGCATTGGACAATTTTCTTGGTGAAACCAGACCGAATTTGCTTATGTATGCCACTCATGTCATTACAAAGTTTATTGACACCCTTCAGATCGTCGTCTATGCCTAATCCCAGAACAATGATCGTCTTTGTGTAGACTTAATCAACGACATTGTTTCATCTAACGGCTGACATTTGTTTCATTTACTGCGAGACATAGCCGTGATAATTTCCTTTATTCCTGTCAAATCCTCGCTTTTCATGACTTTAAACTTTTCAAATGAACGACAAAATTAAAAGAAAACTTGAAGACACAGTCATGTAACGTCTAGTTAAAGTTCACTTTTATTGATGATTACCTCTTGCTTAAAACATTATATGTTTTGTGGACCGTCAGCTGTTACCATTTCCATGATAAAGGTAAGGGCCGATGGTTTGATTTGATCTGAATTCGTCTAACTTTAACCGACTGGTCAGATCTAATCGTTGACCATCGCTCACCACGACTCTATACTATTTCATTAAATAATCATTGTTCTATAAAAGCCATGTTATGTGCTATTAAACTAAATCATGTCATGCTATTATGTCATTAATTTATCTGATAAAAGCAATGGTTGTGATTTAATCACAAAACAGTGATAATGCCAATCATTGAAAATGGTAAACCTTGAAACATTCGAAGACATTTAACACATCTTGCCATTTTCACGCAATGATAGATGCTCATGAACCATTGTAAGGGGATACAAACATCACCAAGTCAAAGCTATACCCCGGGAGCTAATTTGACCTAACTTACACCCCAGGACATTTTTCATGGGTGCCAAATCGTTCATTGGGACCCCTGAAATGAAAAAAAAAATCTTTGTCATCAAAGATAACTCATTTGCACTTAAAAATGCATGGTTTTCATGGCAACCGTTAACGTGATTTTTGAGCGTGGGCGGGGGTGTACATACAAAATTAATCATATATCCGCTGTTACTTATACTAGACGACTGAACCTGGTCCCCGTGCACTGTCCATATTGTGTATTATACAGTAAGTACAAAAAGAAACGCAAACGTTTGGAAGTCCTTTTTGTGGGATCAAAAGTGCCGAACACCAAACAATATTATTCCATTAGCTTTGCAACTCTTTAGAAAAGCCCATGGCATGAGCTTTGCAAATCTTTAGAGAAGCCCATGGCAAAGTTTTAACGGAAGTTGGACATGGGTCTCGTTTTTGGGAGAAAAACTATAAAATCAACAATTTCACCCCCAAAATCTTTTTAAGACCTGTTTCAGCAAATAATGGTTGGAACGTGTCTGTTATAACCGAGCAAATACAAAAATCAAAACAGATTCTGAATTACGCAAAAATGACGCTCTACAAGAATTTTGAAGAAAAAAAAAAAAAAATCTGGTAATTTTGAAAATTGGCCTTATCACCATTTTTCTATGAATAAACGTGATTTATTCGACCATTTAAATTTTTACTGTTAAAATCTACAGCCTTTTCAAATTTTGAGTTTTTGGCTCCGAATTGCAGTGTGTTACTTTTTATGGATGGTATACACAGTTGGTTGTTTCGGACTTTGTTCTTGTTCTTGTTCCTGGGTAACTACTACCGTAAGAGGCTGTGATCGACATTTTGGCATGTTTGCACAAAATTTAACATAATCATGTCGGTTCGGTCATTTTGGGATACTATTATCATAATGATTTCAATAAAAACGTAATGAGCGTACATTGGCACTAGAGACTTGCACACGTGTCCCTTAAGTGTTAAATAGCATTGTGAATTCGATTTTAAATCATGTACGGACCTGAGAAGTCTGTAAATGAAAGATTAATGGGAAATGTTCATTTTAGATTCCTTGTGCGTTTTTTTAGTTTACGGATACCCTTGCATCACAAACAAAAATGTGAGTGACGTCATACGGTCGGAAATGTTATGACAATCGAACAATAGTTAAAGGACAGAGCAATCTAAGTATCTTGCAAGTTTGAAATGCTTAAAAAAGACTCCAGTTATTCAACATCGCATGCAGTTTGTGTTTCTCTTTGTACATAGTGTATTTTCTTTTTGGTCTTTTGAGAACAGTGATGATATTCTGAGAAATCAGAAATTTATGCTCAGTTTGCATACATTTATCGGAACAAATTTTAATCGTTTGGCTCTATGTAGATTTGCCTTTTTATTGACATACCAGTTAACATTTGTAAAATTGCAGTAATTGTCTGCCAGATTTATAAGGTCACCGATGAGGCTTGAGTATCCGAAATCGCGATATGGCCCATCCCCTTTCTCATTAATGTTTTCCCTGCTCTTTAAGGAACTCAGTTTTACTTTTAAAGCTTAGAGAGACCCCTTTTCTCCTATGGTATGTAATGCAAATTATCTACAACAAGTGTCAGGCTTTATTTTATGAAGAAATATGGTACTCACACGTCGTCTTTACAACACTATAGCTTGGTTAACTTTTATTGCAGTTATTAGATATGTTAAAGTTCCATCAGGAAAACATGTCCGTGTAATGAATACCCCCTTAAACCCCACTTTTATATAGAAAAACTGGGGTTTGCAGGGGTGTACCTATTTTTCTTATTTTTGCTCCAAAACATAGATTGTGGGTACTCGTTAGAACCGCCTCGGCGAGGCGGTTCTAACGTGTACCACCCACAATCTATTTTTTGAGCAAAAATAAGAAAAATATTGAAATTTTTCTACTGAAAATTTTCATTTTTTACAACTTTAAAAATCTCTGTATAATACATGGACATGTTTTCGTAATGGTAAGTAAAATAGCAGCAGTGTCCTTCTTAGCACCACAAGACATTTTCTAGATTCGTCAGAAGACAGTCGGAGATTGTCTGGATAAGATTGTTTCGATCAGACATGTTCAATTAAGATGACAAATTAAGAGAAAGTAACTGACCATTCCTGTTATGGTGCATTTGTTTTAATCCTTCGTCTACATCCTAGACAGAATACCGTGGATATATGGTTTCAGAGTCAAGGAAACACTCCTACTCACGTTCGTTCTAAAATGTTGTGCCTTAAGGAAATGTTTGATTGATTGGTTGCCTAACGTCCAAGTCTGTAGTGATGTCGAGACGTTGGCTCCATTTTAGGGGCCTTCTACACAGGATAGGGTTGCCATGACATGCTAAATTTGCTTTAAATAATTGTTTTTCATATACAGTATATGCTTCTTCTTCTTAAATCCGAAATTTCAAGCTCTTAGCACAGACCGCTTCTGTGACTGTACAAGCAGATTTTTCTTGGACCCGGTTGGAAATAAAAATTGTAGGTCTTTTCATGTGAAGGCTCATATTATTTTCACCTGTCACGCTGTACTACAGTCCGGCGCTAGCATCTGCAAATACAAGGGGTGAATATGAACAACGAACGAGCTGATAGTAGTCTTTCTATTTCATTGTCGAATTAAAATCAATCCTGTTATATACTGTACTACTACCCTTAATGTTAAGAATTAAACTCCGTACCTAACCTGTCTAATTCTGTACTCTGGTTTCTCTCTTACCTGATACAAATCTCTGAAAATATACTGTGCATTCTAATGACGGGCTTCTCTGAGCAATAGTCAAGGAAACAAGTATCCGAAATGAATCGCTTCGTAAATTAGACAAAAAGTTCTGATAGCATCTACTGAATGACCACTTGACAGTGCTCAAGCAGTATTAAATTCTTAAATACACAAGTCGTGAATTCATCTGGTTTTCATAAAGAATCACACCACTACAGGTTTCAGCTGAAAAAAGTCATGTTCCTATGGTCATAAAGTGAAGATCAGTCAGAAGGTTATAGTTATGTGCTAACCGTCATCCACCAATAAATGCGTTTTATTTTGAATCACCCACACCAAAAGTCCGATACAATACTGTATTCAACTTTATTCAATGACTTCGTTTTAAAATTATCGTAACAATCTGATTGACAAAATATGGTAGGAAGTATCATGTAGTCCTTTCTTGACAAAACCGAATGTAGCTTAACTGAACAATATTTTGTCTTTTGTCCTCTAGAAAATGAAACTGCGGAAGTACTAATCGCTTGTATGTTCGGTTATTTTTGATTCGGTCATTATAGCTGATTGAAAGCTTTCTGGGAAATACCTTTCACGTTGTTTTATCATCTTTATTTGCAAACAATTCCGGTCAATTCATGTCAAGACGGACCCACAATCGATTCTTGAATTTTAACCCGGTGTCTGTTGGGTCTGAACCAAGGACCTCCCCTTGACCTAGGCTATGTCATACACCTTGACAGACTACTTATAATATGGTAGCTGTCTTGATGGAGGAGGCCATTATAACAAAGTTATTTCAGACCTAAACTGCAGTTATTGCTAACAAGAAGGTCAATAATACCTTTCAGGATTCTCATCTGAAAACTAAATTTTATGGTCTTGCTTCAATATGCTTGTTATTATTTGCATCGTCTGGGATACTTAATCCATTTAGTCTTGAGAAAGTAGGATGGTACAAATGATATTATTGATTACCGTTCTGCAATGGCTCATTTGTACGCAAAGCACGACGAATCTAATTCTTGGTGCGATATAAACGCTGAACATACAGATATGCTAAATGCGAAGTGAGAAACAAAACATGTCAGACAAATTATAATTGCTATAAAACAGTTTATATTTTCCTTTTGGTCCTTTGAGATCAGCGAGGGTACTCTGAGAAGTCAAAAAATTATTATCGGTTTAGATTCATTTTCTAAACAACGTATAATATATTTGGCCCCATTTGGATAATACTAGTCTTTGTATACTAGTCTATCGACTACCCTTTCGAAAGATGCAAAATTAAAGTAATTCTCTTTGGCTCCATGTTGCCAAATCTATAGGGTCACTGAAGAAGCTTAAATAGTCGAAACCGCGGTATGGCCCATCCCCTTTCTCAATAATATGTTCACTGCACTTAAAGGATCTCAGTTTTATTTTTATTAAATAAGAAAATGAAGATAAAAGACAATTAAGAGACTGTGCTTTTTGGCTATTAAACAAGTAAAAAGGATCCTGTGGAGATATAGCAATCAAAGATTCAGTTAGTAAAATTTTACTAATTCATTTTATTGAATTATGGTATTAATAAACATGTATTAAGTTTCGGTCTTTCGTCACAAATTCTTGTAAAACCGTTTCCCCTGTTTATTTAACTATTTTGCCTTCCGTAATTTTAGTGTTAGACATCCTAAAGTATTTCTGAATAATTAACCATTTACATGTCTAGGCAATGCATAAATTCTGCGTTTGTCTGCTTAGTGGTGTCAGTTCGAAAAGCCCTACTTCGTTTAAATGGGTGTGTTTCCATCTGGTGTTTTCTTTTCATCATCTCGTCACTTTGTATTTATTAATTTAATGTTTTCAACGATATTGTGATCGTTTACCAAACAAGAACTTATCTCTTCACAAGTACGCACATCAGGTCGAGTTTCATAGAAAGTGTCTTTTCGCGAATATGCACATTTCGGCGAGATACCATGGTTCCTTGATTTTCGAAACCTGTAAATGTAATCCGATAATTTTGTTGTCCCTCTGTTCTTTTGAAAGTTTTCGCCCTTTACTAATTATGCGATATGTTTAGAAGCTATAGAAGACATACATTGTATATGATGTAACATAATATATCTCGTATTGAATGAGAAATTACGAAAAATCAAGCGTAGGATTCGTGATACGTTTCTAAAGTGTGTGTTCAGTATATCAATATGGAGGACTAAGCGCAACAATATTTAATTGCATGATAAAAAGGTTCAATAGTCAGAAGTCTTAAGGTAAAGAAGTAAAGAAAGCTATCGCGCGTGACGTCAACGTTGGTTTTAGCAGAATTAGCATACCTTGCGTAAATTATTGGCACATAGCACCGAAACACACTCGGTAGTCAAGAACTTTAATTTCATTATTTGATTTGCAAAACCATGACAAATTCAGATTTTTATCATATTTTATGGTCTAGTTTTGCACAAAATACTAGTTTATGCCTGAAAATCAACTGAAATTTCGCAATTTCACATTACGTTACGTAAAATTTCACTGTGCCCATTTTTAGATGGTTTCCCGGCAAAACCAACTCAGTAACTCTGATCGATAGGTGTAAATGCTTTCTCTTAAATATCAAAAATAAAAAAAAGATATATGGACCAGCACTTTTGTGGTTCTTTACTTTAAACAGTCTAGAATTAATCGAAAAGATCAGACACCGTCTGCTATCAAGACAAGTCAAGTGAAAATAAGTTTCTTCCTTGATCTGTTTATATTAAGTCGTCTTTGCTTCATTTAACAAAGGAGCTGGGTTTTCCTGATGTCTATCACACAGAAAGCTTCGTGATTAAAGGTTGATAGTATTATCATCTCTAATTTGAATGTTGCTGAACATGTGTTTTTGAAAGGTTTTTGGAAGTTTCTACCAAGGCCAAGTAAACAACGGTAGAGTAGCCAGCCCATTGGTAGAATACGAGCTATTATGGGGGAGAATACTCACACGTTGTGGTTCGCGCTTTTTATGTCATGGAAAAAAATCAGCTTGTTTGAGGAATTGAGGCTTTTAAATTCATCGTCCTCGGAACGTCTTCCAAAACTGATATCTAAATCTACCAAATATGTCGGAGACACCGCTGGCTGCCAAATGGTTCTGTCTGTTTGCATCGTCTAGGAGATTTAATCCATTTTGTCCTAATGATAAGATTCGTAAAGAAGGAAGTATTGATCATTGCCTTGATAATGCCATATTCTTATGCACTGCAAAATAGAAGGCTAAGCAATTATTCGTCACGTTACACTTGTCTGTGTCGCATTTCATGAAGTGATTAAACGAAACGTCTGTATTTTAAATACGTATGATAAAAACACTGGAGCTATGAACTGAAGACCTAAGGGGGTATAAATAATCAGACACAGTCTTCAATTATTGAATCAACAAAAATTCAAGCGAATAACACTGCCGACATCAAACAACATGCCCAAGGTGTCTCAGTCATATTATTACTCTATGTGCATACTCTATATGCAGTATAGTGGTGAGACAAACTATGATTGAGTCTAATCCTACTATACGTGCTTTAGACGTTTATAAAGCAGAAAAAATCTCATGGATACCTAACTGTTACACCGTTATCATCAACATTCGTCTAGGGACGGAAAGCCAGTAAAGGGGAACGCGAAGTGACCGTTCAAGCGTTGGACGATTTACATGCAACGATCACCCCTTATTGTCTGATTGTTCAGTTGTTTGTTTGTAAAGGCTGAGCTTTAGTCTTTGAAGGGCGCACGTGACAAAGGGCTGATATTTGATAACATAAATTGAAGCGACTCAAATGAACGTTAATGTATCTCTTGGAACAACAAACACAACTTAATGAATGAGAAAATAGTTTGATTGTCATGTTTTCATAGCCTCGGTTTTCTGTGGCGAAGGAACTGAAGTCGAGAGTATCAATACCTCACTTGATTAATGCAGAATTAGTTCATATTCTCTGACAAAACTGCTATGCATTGCAGGCAATTATACTGTGTACAAGTATAAGCGTTTTCAAAACGCTTGCGATCTCTCAGCACTATTTTCACTGTATGACCACGTATAAACCCATGGCGATAACCACAGACCGAAAAGACTCTGGCAGCTCGGTTTAACGTGAGCTTTCATATCCGAGCCGGCACGCGGTATTTAGTGTGATCCAATCGGAGCTGCCTCGTCCAATCAAGTACGACCGGAAGTCGGTGATCGATTTAAGACAAGATTCTAGCCCTGTTCAACTTTATATGCGCTCCAAGTATAAGCATTTCCAAAACGCTTGCGATCTCTCAGCACTTATTTCACTGTATGACCACGTATAAACCCACGGCGATAACCACAGACCGAAAAGACTCTGACAGCTCAACGTGAGCTTTCATACCCGAGCCGGCATGCGGTATTTAGGGTGACCTCGTCCAGTCAAGTACGACCGGAAGTCTGGTCGATTAACAACAAGATTCCAGCCCTGTTCAATTATATATGCGCTATCGCCATGGCGAAATTGCAAATATTCGGTCCTGTTGCCGCGTATATTTAATATGGTGTAAAATGCTAGAAAGTACTTCAATTCCAACGTCGCGCACTAGCCGCAATTACGTGTAAAACGGTGACACAATAAAATAATTAAAAATAAAGAGCCATGTTGTGATCATTAGGAAAATGTGCCATGGTATATGCCATGGTATCTTCTGATCAGATTGATTAATCTGATACATTAAAAAGTTGTGGATGTAAGATAACCACAGACCCCTCTTATACATATCATAGTCTTTATTGTCATTCATAGTCTTTCTTGTGAGAGTTGGCAAAGAAGGTGTTGTAGAAATAAAGTAATAACCACAAGGCTTCTTACTATTCTTTGGACATTTCATTTATTTTTCTTAAAGGTCATATCTAAAGGTTTTGATTTTATAAAACTGATGTAGACACTGATAAAAGGAACTGATTGCCGAAAACTTCACCAAATTATCATGACAGGTTCCGGAGATAGCTTGATTTGTAATTTGGTATTTTATCTCATGAATATTCATTAGTTCCACTATGACATCATAGAAGCACATAGGAAATTTTGAATATCCATGCTAACAAACAATTAAAACAAACAACTTATCATTTGAAAATAATTATAAACCATTTATACAACTTATTGTTTCAGTTTCAAAACTTTTGATCATCTTTTAAGTGAATTATTTTGGTTTTTAATTGTTCACCAAGGGAGACTACCCTTACATGAATATAATGTTGTTATTCAAATACGGTTCCATATATTTTGAGCCGATGGGTATATTTGGGTTCAGTTTTCGATAAACAATACCCAAGAACAAGTGTGATCAGCAGACAAAACATAAACATGTTCTAAAATAACTTTTGTATATCCCCTTTAAAGTACATGCAGTCTGGTAAAACTGGACCAAAAACAGCTCTGCAAGATACTAGCATATTCATTCCTATACATTTTTCATACGCCCGGCGTGCATTTGGGTTATGCGCTAATGTGTGACTGCTGTTTTAGCATTGAGACCGTCGCATCACAATTTTTATGTAAAAGCCCATGCGTTTATAACTGTGTCACTCATGCCATTATCTAATTCAAAGTTTATTGACGCCCTTCGATGATTGTTTTTATGTAGACTTAATCAACGACATTGTTTCATCTAACGTCTGAGATTTGTTTCGTTTACTGCGGGACATATCCATGATAGTGTTCTTTATTCCTGTGTAATCCTGGCTTTTTAGGACTTTAAACAACCTATGAACGACAAAATTAAAAGAATCGCCAATATACCCATCTTGTAGACACAATGTAAATTTAAGTAATAATCACTTTCAGTGTTTTTTAATAATCACTTCAACCACTAAATGTTTTGTGGAATCGTCAACTGTTACCATTTCCAAAATAAACTATAAGGACCGGTGGGTTAATTTGGTCTGAATTCGTCCAAATTAAGCCGACTGGTTAGCTTCAGATGTTGACAATCGCACACCATGACTCTATTCCATTAAATTATCAGTGTTCTATAAAAGCCATGCTATGTGCTATTAAGCTAAATCATGTCATGCTATCCTGTCATTAATTTATCTGATAAAAGCAATGGTTGTGATATAATCACAAAACAGTGAAAATGACAATAATTGATCATGGTAATCCTCGAGGCATTCGAAGACATTAGAACATCATGCCATTTTCACGTGAATAAATGTTCATAAACTGTTGGAAAGGGATTCAAACATCACCAGGTCACAACTATAAATATTAATCAAACGCATATATATTTTCCCTGTTAAAATAAACGCTTGCCCATTTGGAAAGCATTTCAGCACTTTGGTACTTTCGGTATTGACCGCTCGAAGACGGTTCTGTTCTGGCTTATCTTTCCCTCTATATTTGTCTGCTTGTCTGTTGTGCTTGACATAATTGTTTTTGGATCATGCTAGCTGGATGGATACCTCTTTGGGAAAGATCTAGTATTCTTGTTACTCTTCAAGTGCGTTTTCGTTTTCTATTTTGCTTTTTTTCATCAGCTCTTTTCCGTATTATGTCTGCATTCGACAAACATCTTGGTGAAACCAGACATAATTTGTTTATGTATTCCACTCATTTTATTATCTAATTCAAAGTTTATTGACACCCTTCAGATCGTCGTCTATACCTAATCCCAAAGCAATGATCGTCTCAGCTTAGACTTAATCAACGACATTGTTTCATCTAACGTCTGACATTTGTTTCATTTACTGCGAGACATAGCCGTGATAGTTTCCTCCATTCCTGACAAATCCTCGCTTTTCAGGACTTTAAACTTTTCAAATGAACGACAAAATTAAAAGAAACGCCAATAGACCCAACTTGAAGAACATCAGGAACACATGTCCGTGCAATGATACCCCCTTAAACCCCACTTTTATATAGTAAAACTGGGGTATGCAGGGGTATGCCTATTTTTCTTATTTTTGCTCCAAAACATAAATTGTGGGTACTCGTTAGAACCGCCTCAGCGAGGCGGTTCTAACGTGTACCCACAATCTATGTTTTGAGCAAAAATAAGAAAAATATCAAAAATTTTCCTCTGAAAATTATCGATTTTTGACCTGAAAAAATTACTGTATATCATATGGGCATGTTTTCGTAATGCACAATCATGTAACGTTTAGTCAATGATCACTTTCATTAATGATTACCTCTTGCTTCAACCATTTTATGTATTGTGGAACCGTCAACTGTTACCATTTCCATGATAAAGGATAAGGGCCGATGGGTTGATTTGATCTGAATTCGTCTAACTTTAACCATCGCTCACCACGACTCTATTCTATTAAATAATCAGTGTTCTATAAAAGCCATGTTATGTGCTATTAAGCTAAATCATGTCATGCTAGTATGTCATTAATTTATCTGATAAAAGCAATGGATGTGATTTAATCACAAAACAGTGATAATGCCAATCATTGAAAATGGTAAACCTCGAAACATTCCAAGACATTTATCACATCTTGCCATTTTCACGCAATGATAGATGCTCATGAACCATTGTCAAAGCTATACCCCGGGAGCTAATTTGACCTACCTTACACCCCAGGACAATCGTTCATTGGGACCCCTGAAATGCAAAAAATCTTTGTCCTCATAGATAACTCATTTGCACTGTAAAAAGAAATGGTTTCCATGACAACCGTTAACGTGATTCTTCAGCGTGGGCCGGGGATGTACATACAAAATTAATCATTTATCCGCTGTTACTTACACACGACGGCTGAACCTGGTCCCCTAACACTATCCATATTGTATATTATACAGTAAGTATAAAAAGAAACGCAAACGTTTGAAAGTCCTTTTTTGTGGGATCAAAAATGCCGACCGCCGAACCATTTTATTCCATTAGCTTAGCCCATGGCATTAGCTTTGCAACTCTTTAGAGAAGCCCATGGCAAAGTTTTATCGGAAGTTGGTCATGGGCCTCATTTTTGGGAGACAAACAATAAAACCAACAATTTTACCCCCACCCCGCCCCAACAACAACAACAAAAAAATCTTTTTAAGACATCTTTGTCCTCATAGATAACTCATTTGCACTGTAAAAAGACATGGTTTCCATGACAACCGTTAATGTGATTCTTCAGCGTGGGCCGGGGATGTACATACAAAATTAATCATTTATCCGCTGTTACTTACACACGACGGCTGAACCTGGTCCCCTAACACTATCCATATTGTATATTATACAGTAAGTATAAAAAGAAACGCAAACGTATGAAAGTCCTTTTTTGTGGGATCAAAAATGCCGACCGCCGAACCATTTTATTCCATTAGCTTAGCCCATGGCATTAGCTTTGCAACTCTTTAGAGAAGCCCATGGCAAAGTTTTATCGGAAGTTGGTCATGGGCCTCATTTCTGGGAGAAAAACAATAAAACCAACAATTTTACCCCCACCCCGCCCCAACAACAACAACAAAAAAATCTTTTTAAGACATGTTTCAGCAAATTTTGTTGGAGCGTGTCTGTCATGACCGATCCAATACGAAAATCAAAACAGATTCTGCATTACGCAAAAATGACGCTTTAAAAGGATTTAGAAGAAAAAAAAATCGAGAAAAATCTGGTAATTTTGAAAATCGGCCTTATCACCATTTTTCTATGAATAAACGTGATTTATTCGACCATTTAAATTGTTACTGTTACAGCCTTTCCAAATTTTGAGTTTTTGGCTCCGAATGGCAGTGCGTTACTTTTTATGGATGATATACACAGTTTGGTTGTTTCAAACTTTGTTCTTGTCTCTGGGTAAGCTCACCACTACCGTTAGAGGCTGTGATCGACATATTTGCACAACATTTGACATAATCATGTCGGTTTGGCTATTTTGGGATACCATTTTCATAATGATTTCAGTAAAAACGTAAGGAGCGTACATTGGCACTAGGGACTTGCACATGTGTCCCTTTTGTGTCAAATAGCATTGTGAATTCGATTTCAAATCATGTTTGGACCTGAGAAGTCTGTAAATGAAAGATTAATGGGAAATGTTCATTATATATTCCTTGTGCGGTTTTTGAGTTTACGGATACCCTTGCATGACAAACAAAAACGTGACGTCATATGGTGGGAAATGTTATGAAAGTCGAACAATAGTTAAAAGAGAGCAATCTAAGTACCGTGCACGTTTGAAGTGCTTAAAAAAGACTCCAGTTATTCAACATCACATGTAGTTTGTCTTTCTTTCTGTACATAGTGTATTTTCCTTTTGGCCTTTTGAGATCAGTGATGATATTCTGAGAAATCAGAAATTTATGCGCAGTTTGCATACATTTATCTGAACAAATTTTAATCGTTTCGCTCTATATAGATTTGCCTTTTTATTGACAACCCAGTTAATATTTGTAAAATTGCACTTATTATAGGCTCACCGATGAGGCTTGGGTAGCCGAAATCGCGATATGGCCCATCCCCTTTCTCATTAATGTTTTCCCTGCTCTTTAAGGAACTCAGTTTTACTTTTTTATTTACTCATTTTAAAGCTTAGAGAAACTCTTTTCATCCTATGGTATGTAATGCAAATTATTTACAACAAGTGTCAGGTTTTATTTTATGAAGAAATATGGTACTCACACGTCGTCTTGACAACGCTATAGCTTGGTTAACTTATATAGCAGTTACTAGATATGCTAAAGTTCGTAAGTAAAGTAGCAGCAGTGTCCTTCTTAGCACCACAAGACATTTTCTAGATTCGTCAAAAGACTGGAAGAGATTGTCTGGATAAGATTGTTTCGATCAGACATGTTCAATTAAGTTGACAAATTAAGAGAAAGTAACTGACCATTCCTGTTACGGGGTATTTGTTTTAATCCGTCGTCTGCGCCCTACAGAATATCGTGGCTCATATGGTTGCAGAGTCAAGGAAACACTCCTACTCACGTTCGTTCACAAAAAAGTTGTGCCTTAAGGAAACGTTTGATTGATTTGCTGTCTAACGTCCAAGTCTGTAGTCATAACGAGACGTTGTCTCCATTTTATGGGCCTTCTACACCCTGACGAGATAGGGTTGCCATGACATGCGAAATTTGCTTTTAAATGATTGTTTTTGATACACAGATAGTAAATGCTTCTTCTTCTTAAATCTGAAATTTCAAGCTTCTAGCACAGGCTGCTTCTGTGACTGTACAAGCAGGCTTGTCTTGGACCCGGTTGGAAATAAAAATTGTAGGTCTTTTCATGTCTTTTCGTATTATCACCTGTCACGTTGTACTAGAGTCCGGCGGTAGCATCAGCAAACAAAAGGGGTGAAGATGAGCAACAAACGAGCTGATAAGAGTTTTTCTATTTCATTCAGTCGAAGTAAAATCAACCCAGTTATATACTAGTACCCTTAATGTTAACAATTTATTTAATCCGTTCCTTACCTGTCTTATTATGTACTTTGGTTTCAAATCTGATACAAATCTCTGAAAATATGCTGTGTATTCTAATGACGGGCTTCTATGAGCATTAGTCAAGGAAACAAGTAATACTATCCGAAATGAATCTCTTCGTAAATTAGTATTACCTATACAGGACAAAAAATTCTGATAGCATCTACTGAATGACAACCATTTTATAAGCAGTATTAAATTCTTAGATACACAAGTTGTGAATCCATCGGGTTTTCATAAAGAAACACACCACTACAGGTTTCAGCTGAAAAAAGTAATGTTCCTATGGTACATAAAGTGAAGAAGATCATTCAGGAGTTTATAGTTATGTGCTAAAATATTTTGGGACGATCATTGTCTTTATTTCAGGTGTCCGTCTCTCACCAATAAATGCATTTCATTCTGAATCACCCACACCAAGAGTCAATACAATACTGTTTTCAACTTTATTCAATGACTTCTTAATTTGACCTTTCTAACGGAGTTGGATTTGGAGTTGGAATTGGACTTGGAGTTGGACTTCGTAATATATGCGAGGGTTGTTTCAAAACAGCATAAAAGCAAAACTGCACACAGGGTGTTGTATTTTAATGAAGCAACGTGAACGATAACATTCAGCCAAACAGTGATAGTCATGTTATTCATTGGACTTGTTTACGGCGTTGTACTAGACAGGCGCACATTTTGACAACTCGGAGGAAGCAAGCGTCTCGAATAACGCCACTTCGAACTCACTGAAGACTTTCCAATAGCATGATCTACGCAAACTCTAGCACTATATTTATCAGTGTATTAAATTTGCGACATTTTCGCTGTTCTAACACGTCTTGCCGTCTTGCTATTTGTTGAGCCGTGTATGGAGTCATGAGCGGGTATCTGTTGGGGTATATCTTGTCTACAAGCAGAATGCACTGGTCCGGAAACGGAAGCTGATCTCCACCTATCTGTGCCGTCAGGTTGAATTGTTGGGCATCGCCTAGATACCCAGGAAATCCAGAGGATATAAAACAGATGTTGCTATCCTTGTCTGCTACGATTTAAGCATGATTGGCGTTGTACTTTCTATACCAGGAATAAAAGAGCTGTTGGGGAATCGTCATCGGCTTGAAAATCTGGTGTGAAGTACCATCAATGGCACCCACCGCAGGGTATAGGCCCTCCCAATCACCGCGTTTTAATAGCCACTCATCTTCGGTTGGCCATGTCAAATAGTGTTCCATTTTCTGGAAGAATTTGTCAATCATTTTACTAATTTTGACCTGGACTATGCGGTCGTTCTTATATCGAACATGGTGGCAAGAGCAGCGAATATTGGGTAGCATCTCACCCATATCACAAATAGAAACACTCTTTTAAGGGGGAAAGCTTAAAGCCCGTCCCTGGTCTCAAATTTTATTCCACGAGCAAACACCTTAAGCTCTCAGGAGTTTCACCAGTAATGCTATAGAAGTGGTATCTATTCTAAGAATACATAGCAAAGAGATGTCTACCGATATATGTGTTATTATCTCCAAGAAATAGACGATGACGTACGTCAGAGGTGGGGTCAGGTGGTGGCTGTTCACAAATGAGCGTCGATGCTTATTGCAATCGTCTACATCTCTGGAAGCCTGCACAATTGCAGGTAGGGCTGCCGCAAGAGCGTTTCATTCTGTCATAAAAACAGACAGAATCAGTGTGGTGACACAGTCTAACAGAAATACATGCCGTTTTCCCTTGACCTAAAGTTTTATGGTCATAATGTCCTCTCCCATTTATACAAAGAACGACCATCTTTTACAAGTGGGGTCATATAGGAAATATGTAGGTCATTTTGAATTCTTAATTGGATACGAGAAAACCCGCTATCCATTGTACTGGAATAATTTTCTTGTATTAACAAATTTATGCCTGGTTTAATAAGTGGACTCGAAATCAAGTCCATTAACAACAACAACATAAAAAAGAAGCTTTTTTGATGACGAAATTTTGAAGATCTAGATTTTGTTTAAATGTGGATGATTGCAATATGCTGTATGCGTTAAATAGTTTAAATACATATTGATGCCCCATTCCTAACAGCAGTCACACATTAGCGTATAAGCCAAACATGACCTTAGCTGTTGACTGGGACGTAAAGCATCAATTTAAACAAAATTCAAACAAAAACTTTCATTTTTTAATAAACGGGTGGATTGAAATAATATTACGCGAACCTTGCCGAGCACCATATCCATTATAATGCATGATGTAATGCATTTTTTGTGTGTATCACATATAAACATTTATACATGTATATGCTTACCGGCAAAAATTTAGTCAGTGAAAATCGCTATAGCTTCAAAACCCCTTGATAGTTTGGGATTAAAATTACCAGTTATAAAACTGTGAATAAAACACTACATTTAAAAAAAAAAACAAAAAAAAAAAAAAAAAAAAAACGGTTGAAATATCGCATGTGGTTTTGCCACACTGCACTTACCAATTTTCGTTCTTGTTTTAAATGAAAGGGAGGTAATCTAAAAATAATGCCTATTTGACTTTTTGACTTGTTATTTCTCGAGACTGGCTGAATTTTGAAAAGATTTTTTCGGATTTTTGTCACTGGCAACCACCTCTTTTAGAAAGCGCTATTAATCAAAACGCCGATTTTATCATTTATCGGTTAATGACAAAATTGATGTTTTACGAAAAATGCCAATAACTCTGTTTGAATTGACAACTGGTGGAGTTTCATTCAAAAATTAGAAACAGACTGACTTTGCAAATTTAATAAAGGGGGATATCTAAGGCAAGCGGCTGGGCATTATAGCTATCGGGCTGGTCTGCAAGAGCTGAGCGATGATGAAGACAAAGCTGCAAATAACCAAAGGAGCCACCAGATCCTGAAAATCCTCCAGTTCCAGAGAATCCGCTTGTCCCGGAAAATCTGCAAAACGCGGAGATTCTGCCAAATTCGGAAATAAAATAAAGCTGAGAGCCTTTAAGAGCAGCGAGCATATTAATGAGAAAAGTGATGGGCCATACTTCCGGATATGTTAAGAGAGAACCAGCTTCTGTATAAAAGGTTCCTTTGACACACCCCTCTTTTATATTGCATATTCAGAAATCAAATACCGTATCCTAACATTGCCCTGTGTACAGTTCTGCTTTTATACTCATTTACCTTCGTTGTTTTTAAACAACCCTCGCTAATATTACGAAGTCCAAGTCCAATTCCAACTCCAACTCCAACTCCAACTCCGTTAGAAAGGTCAAATAATCGTAACAAACTGAATGTAACCAATCATGTAGTCTTTTTTTGACAAAACCGAATGTAGCTTAAATGAACAATATTTTTGTCTGTTGTTCCCCAGTAAATGAAACAACAATGTCGTTGATTAAGTCTACGCAAAAACAATCATTGCTCTGGGATTAGGTATGGACGACGATCTGAAGGGTGTCAATAAACTTTGAATTCGATAATGACATGAGTGGAATACATAAACAAATTCTGTCTGGTTTATGAACAACATCTCGCATGTGTAAATTTAGACACTGTTTCGCTAAGCTGTATTTGTGGAAGGAGCTTTGTATTGAAAACAAATAAAACACACACATTTCAAACAGAGTGAATATGACACATGTTTAGAAAACATGTGAATTTTCTAATGAAACTGGGCACAGTTTATATATACGTGACATGAGCATTCATCACATCATCAATTACTATGATCAATATATGTGTTCGGTGCAAAGGTGTAATCTACAATTCATATACGAATAATGCATAGTAAAGGCAACTGTATTATAGAAACCTTGATATTACGCACATAACTGGAATGCTATCCAAAATGATGGTCAGATTGAATAGCTTATATAACGGAACTTATTCTTTTGAAACACAATTCCAACACATCCATCAAGTAATGTTGGCAATTCTCTCTTTCATTTCCATTGTCGAAGAAACCCGATGCCATGAAAACATAGCAATCAAATGATTTTCCCATTCATAAAGCAGTGGCTGATATTCTAACACGCTGGCATTCGTGAAGTCGTAAGTGATACATAACGCCTTGGTTAACTCACTTCGTTTCAATGTTCGAACAAGTGAGTTCTACATGTAGTCAACACAGCTGGAACAGTCTGCCAATCGCTTTTTGTCTGATCAGAAGAAAGCACTTACTCGATCTACTAGTAGGCAAAGGTTAAGCTAGGGGTGGAATAGAAAGAAATATAAATTAATTCCAATCATGTGCCACCAAATGGTAGCATATGAATCACATAATGGTGATCGAACTCGCGATAGGCTGCGTTCATGTACGAGCCACGATTTCCATGTATTTTAGAGAGACGCCTCTATACATGTAGTTTGATGAATGACCCTATGTTAATACTTATCATTAGAAAATGATAAGCGCGATGACTTTGATTTTGATATAGTAAATTTTCCTTTTTTGGATGGTGACGTTCCTCGTCGTGCTTCTTATGGTGTATACATTTCGCAACTTATTAGGTTTGCTAGAGTCTGCAATCATGTTACAGACTTCAACGCTCAAAATAAATGTTTGACGGCAAAACTTCTCCAACAGGGCTATCGGTATCATAAACTTCGAAAAACCATTTCTAAATTTTATCGTAGACACTATGAATTGATTTCCAAATATAATGTTGGGTTAAAGACGCTTTTAAGTGAGGGCCTTTCGGAACCTGAATTTTATGGTGACTTGGTTTACAAATTTAAGAAACTTAAAGGAATTAACGATTTTTCTTTTCAGTTCAGAAAAATAATAACACGTTACAGACGTATAGGTTATAACTTGAATGTTATGCGACAGTCTGCATGCTTAGTTTTTAACCCAATCATGGTTGATAACTATGCTGCCTTCTTTAATTGCACGCCGGTGGGTCGGGCGTCAGACTCTATGATGGCCCCGACTTAAAGCTATTCATTTTAGTTGGTTGGGGCCGGAGCTTCTTGTCTGTTGCTTGGCCCACCGGGGTCCAACTGGTGTTTTTCTTTTGCCCCGGAGTTAGTAGGTTATTCGGCGCCCAGGGATCTCCATCGTCGGGCAGCTTGCTCAATCTGTGAGTCCTGGGTTTTGATTCATCAGGATGTTTATCATGATTCATTTGTTTGTTCTTGATGATTCATTGACTAGTTAGAGATTCACCACAAGGACCAAATAACTAACTAAATGTTATGTACCACTGCAGAAGCTGAGGGTGAGGTTAGGTACCTGTAAAACCGGTTTAAGCCCGCCAGTACCTTTGTGTTACTGATCGTTCCAAGTCGATACTTCTGTAGTGGTTCTTTTTGTTTTATGTCTTGGTGTTTAAAATTTTGTGTGTTGTTGGCGCCTTATGTATGTTTTCATATTTTTAGTTAAGTTAAAGTAACTGAGTGGCCACCTATTGGGAAAATACTGCTCATTCGGCTTACGATATGTTTCATGGTATAAAGTACCTGATTGTTAGTTTGGTTTTTTCCCACCTCGGTTTTTGGAGTGGGAATCTTTCTCTGATTGCGCCTTTTCCTGATCTTTGCCTACTTGTACCTTTTCGTCAGCTCGCTCTCTGATTATGTTTTAAGCAGTAAGCTTATGCAGGACTGGGGATCCCTGTATTGAGTATAGCTTTTACGATTAGGTTGTGAGACGTTCATGGGAATTTCGTTGCTTTCTCCAAGAAAGTTTGCTTTTGACGCTTACGCAGAATACATTGAAAAGTAAGCAATTAATTTGAATATGCACAATCACAAAAACATAACCCCTGAATATATATGGGTGCTTTGAATAGGCAAGATATTATAATAGAAACATAGCAGGAGAAGCTACAAGTATTGTCCAAGCGGCGACCACTCAGTCACTCTAGCCGAACTTAATATAATCTGCAAGAATGTATGACGATTAATTGCTTGAAACATCTCTTATAGAATAATCAATAAATATGCCCTTCTTCGACCATCTTAACCTTAAGTCTAAATAGAGTAAAACTCCTAGACCACGCAAGCAGACCAAGTCATTTGGCAGCAGTTGGTGTCTCGTACGTCATATTTAAGCCGCTGCATGAGAAACCCAACAACAATTTGGTTTCCGACAAGTATATTCCGGCCTGTATAATCTCAGGAGCAGGCTAGAACCTTGAAATTTTGGATTTAAGAAGAAGATGTATTGCACTATCTATGGAGCGAAACCAAAGGCACAGATCAGCAGTGCAGTGACCTGCGCCTTTGTTTTCTCCTAAGCAGATTGTTGATTTTCTCATGCAGCGGCTCATTTAGCACATAACAAAACCTACTGGTTTATAGCCTCCTATTGAACCTTCAACGATCCAGTCATTGCATGAAAACAGAACCACTCGCCCAATACACCAGCTTTCTCGTATTCATGTTTAAATGAAATAGAATCTGCAGGCTGTCAACATAGCGCTGATGAATGTGCTTCTTTCTCACAGATTAACCCTATTGGAAGATGTTATTCAATAATGAGATTTGTCGGCAAGAATGTCAATTTCTCGCATCGTTCTAATGATGTAATTTTCTATCTGAAAGGTGGTAGAATAAAGAGAAGTCCTGTCTAAAACATTTCAGTTTTAGACAATATTTCTTACAGCCTGAGATTGTATTGAATGCTAGGCGACCACACGAGTCAGCCCGGGTATCATGCTAGTCTTATCAGTGTCTTGGTTGCCCATGGCAAGAACGTAAGGGGCGATCAGTTGGTATGTCTATTTTCATGAGCAAATCAAAATGTTATTTGTTTCTCAAGAGGACCGTGAGATATTATTCAGTTATTTCATGCTTCAGCAGGCAATAGTTCAAAATATTTTCCCCGAGGTGCAGGTACCGACTTGGCATGCTAATAGCATGTCAAGTCGGTACCTGCACCGAGGGGAAATGTTTTGCACTATTGCCTGTTTAAGCTTGAAGTAACTGTTTTATTACCTAATTACATCTATAGTCATGTGACTTATCATGTGACCAGGCAATAGACAGCTGGCCAGGCAATAGAATTTTCTATTGCCTGGTACAATTTCATGTTGTTACCTTGTTACATTTCAGTCATATGGCATATCACGTGACCAGGCAATAGACTGATCACTGACCAGGCAATAGAATTTTCTATTGCCTGGTTCTGTTTCAAAGTATTGACAATAGTAACTGGAATAGATAAAAATAACAAATAGCCATTTCTATACAATTTTTGATGTAATTAGGTAATAATGTTTTACATCTCCTTGCTGGAGCCGTATCGCGGTACTAAGATTTACAACACGTGTTTTGGGCATTCGTTTGTCTTTGTGAGGCATTATAATAACGTTACAAGCAAAACATATCTATAGATCCCGGACGATTGGAGTAGACTTAATGCGACACATGTTTACCGTTATAAATATGAATGGAAATAATGCATTTGACCGATAGGAACAGGCGTGCCATTCATATTTATAACGGTAAATCTTTTGACGAAAGTCTACTATGATCGTCCGGGAACTATACTAGTGTAAATTGTGGTGTTGTTGATACACTTACTGACCCCCCAGCTGAGGACACCTATCGAACAAATGCGGTAGAATAATCAATGTAGGTGCAAAAAGTCTGTAGTGGGTTTCAATGACAAAGCTCAAACCGCTAATTAGGAAGACACGAGATTCTCGTAATTGGCTATTTCTGTCAATTAGAATTGTTTATTCTGCCGTACTGCGGGCTAATTGAAACTCGAGGATTACAATCAATCAATGTATTATACTACGTTTGCTTTGTGACTGTTGTGTGCCTTGATCAATTAGGTATGTCTGTCTGTCTCTCCCAATGGACCTTGATATATCATTTATGGCAGTTCTCTTAGTGGTATCACTTGTACTCGGGTGTGTGCGTCAAAGAAGCCTAAATAATCATTTTATCACCAGTTGACCATTATATTTGCGACGGCTCTAGCACCGTGTACCAATTAACAGTGATAGGTTGGACCTGAGCCCAGAATTACAATATTTCCGTAAGATTAAGGCCTACATGTGAAATAAAGGGGACAAGCTTTTACTCAATATTTTATCGTTAAAATCAGTAAGTAAACTTTTAACGCAAATATACAGGTTTGTAAATAAAATTTCGTTTAAATGGTAAAACCGATAAGCTTGATTTCAGGATGCTGCAAATGCATCATTTTGGCTGCTGAAATTCATCATCATAACTTAGGCCTTCCATAACTTTAATGGAGATTGTATTTCTAGGCCATGTTCGGGACCGTGTGGTTAGGGTTACTTACCGTTACTGTATGTACCTAGCTGTTTATCCTTGAGCTTTAAACAAGAAGTCAGAGAAATCATATGATGCGGACCATAACGAATACCTATAAATCAAAAATTTCAATCCTAATGCAATGATTTCAAATACCACACTGATCAACCTGTGCATCGCTTTGCCGTTTTACGACGGTGAACCGGTATTTACGCTGATTTACCTGAGACAAAACATAGCTGCGACCAAAACATATTTTCGGATTTTTCATTTTTATTCGTCAATATTCGTGTTGATGCAGTATAGAAAAGCATGTCAAAAAGCAGGCTATAGAATTATGTCATTTGTAATAATTCGCCATGCTCCTGGCGATTGATGTTAGCACTTAGAAATAGATTCAAGTACCGACCCAGTGGCTAGACCATTTTTGTAAATTTCGTGTAAAATACCGCTTTCAAGCGATTTAATTTTGATATGGGGTACATGCCTTCCTCTTCTTTCTTACGCATTTCACTGCCTGGTCTTGTAGCATCGGAATAGTGTAACCGTTATAAAAATGGAAGTTGTATGAGGAAAAATATCGATGTTATGAAGGGGATTAAAGAAGTTTTACCAAAATCATCTAGATCCCATGATGAGTACTCGAATGCATTCTTCAATGCTTACATAAATCACCCATTGCAACATAGTTTCCCAAAATAAACATAATTTTATAGTCCGTTTGGCATATGGCATGCTTTTGCATAAATTATTAATGTAACTTAAAGAAAAAAATATCCACTTCCTCGGTTTAAGCGCCGGCAAACATCGTAAAACCAGCCAACCCAACGTATAGGTTGGTCAGTGTGAATATGAGTAATGATAGTTTGCATTTGATTTGATACTTTACTTCCTCGGCCAATAATTCAGGTAATGCCTCTACGTCTGTTGTCCCAATGGGAAGGTAAGTACACAAATTTTTTAACCATTAACTAACATGCTCTTTTAGGGATGCAGATGAAAACGGCCGAAATCGAATTAATGAAAGAAGAGGCGGTTTAAAGATGAAATTATAATCTAGCAAATCAGGCATGTGACAGGTCATGGTGTACGTTTCGCCGACTATCCTCAGCAAGGTAGAGGGATAAAGAAAACCGCGATAATGAACAAACAATTGCAAGAACAAAACGCTTCAAAATTACAACTAATAAATGAATAATACAGACAAAAACGATACTTCACTCTGCAGCAAACAACCAGCTCTTACTTGCCATACGGAGATGACAATGAATGATGCTTCGCAGTTGAAAGCCATTAGTGAGAGATCCAATTCGATTTTCTGGAAGACAAATATATCTACTTGAAAACTTTGAGTGATAAACATGCCAGAGCTTTCAACATTGCATAATTTGTGCTTCTGTCTGCAGCACATATGCGGTTAAAGCTAATCAAAATGTTGATAAACGTAGCAATGATCAATCGCGGACGTAATGATCAATCGCGGACCCGCTTCGTCACGAATCGGGCATGCTACCGCTCTTACTATAATAGCCCATTGAACCTTTGCCGATTTTTAGCTCACCTGAGCCGAAGGCTCACAAGGTGAGCTTATAATATACCAATCAGTCCGGCGTCCGTTCGTCGTCCGTCCGTCGTCCACAATTTCAAAGATCTTCTTCTCTGAAACCGCTTTGCCGATGAAAGCCAAATTTTGTGTGGAGCATCCATGGGTAGATGAACGAAAGTTGTTCGCGGGATCTTGATCACATGACCAAGATGGCCGCCACGCCCATAAATGGTAAAAACCACTCAAAATCTTCTTCTCCAGAACCTGCGGGTCGATTTCCACGTACCTTGGTATGTAGCATCGGGGACTCCAGCCCATCGTAGTTTGCGCAAATGATGACCCTGGGGACCTATTTTACGGCAAGGTCAATTTTGGAAACATAGGCTTTTACATGGGAAAATGTGAAAACTATGGATTTTTTGAAAACTATTGCAGCCTGAGACCTGAAAAGTGGTAGATGCAAAACAACTAATGGAGTCAATTTAGGACAAGGTCATGGCCTTGGCCTGTCCGTCATCCATGTACACTTTTCAAAGATCTTTTTCTGTGAAACCGCTTGGCCAATCAAAGTGAAATTTTATGTGCAGCAGCCATGGGTAGGGGGAACGAAAGTTCGATTGCAAAATCCAGGTCACATGACCAAGATGGCCGCCACGCCCATATATGGTAACAAACACTAAAATCAATTCTCCTGAACCGGTAGGCCGACTTTCACGAAACTTGGTATGTAGCATCTTGGACTCCAGCCCATCATAGTTTGATCAAATTATTACCCTAGGATGACCTTGACCTATTTTACGGCAAGGTCAATTTTAGAAGCATAGGCTTTTACATGGGTAAAAGTGAAAATAATGGATATTTTGAAAACTATCGTAGCCTGAGACCTGAAATGTGGTAGATGCAAACAAATAATAGAGTAGATGAAAGTATGAGATTAATTTAGGTCAAGGTCAATTTTTGAAACATAGGCAAACATGGAAACATGGGAAAAAGTGACAAGTAGGACTCAGGTAAGCGTTTACAGGACCAATGATCCGATGGTAACTATTGCAGCCATAGACCTGAAACATGACCAAGATGGCCGTTATACCCATTTATGGTAAAAAAAGGAAATAAGTAAAAATAAATCACTTTGTTCAGTGACTATACATGTACTTATTGACTCTCAGGTGAGCGATGGTTGCCCTTGGGCTACTTGTTTATGGACATGATCTTATATGGGAGTATGAGTCGTTGTGAATGGATCCAGGCCCATTTTTCTTTCTTTCTACCAAAACTGATCTGTCATATGGGTTTACGATTCGTCGTTACTTGCTCGCTAGGTGGGCCATATATCATATACTTTACTTGAAACCTGCGAGACAAGTCAAGTTCTGATTGCGGGTGTGCCAGATGTTTCTTCTTTGGGTTCCCCCGTTTTCGACCCACCTACTGATTGACCAGTCTCATATGCGCTGGAATAATCTTGAAAGCGACGTAAAACTGAAATAAAAAGAATTATAATATTCAATCCAAAATTACAGACATACGCAAGCATGTATTGTAAATAGATATAAATGAATTAGGATTAGAAAGTAAGCCTCTAACATGGGTTGTAGGGAGGGACTTTATGAGCCTTTCACTGTTTCTTTCATTAATTTTCCCGTGCACATGCTTGTCGTTTTTGTTATCTAGCTCTTGTTTTCATTGTGTCATTTAACGTCAACTTAAATAGGACAGTTCAAAATCCAATGAGAATAGCAACAGTTGCATTTGTGGTAACAATTCCATTGGGTTTTAATTTAAGAGTTGTGTTCAATGAATTCAGCACACTTTAATTAAACTTTCCTGGGATGCCAATCAAGCATTCAGCGTGGAACTGGGTTTAAACTGTTTAGCTAGACAAAGATTTAATCATGACATCATTGTCATTGAAAACCCATCAATTTTCTCGTTAAGTCTGTGGCAATATTTCCTAATATATCATTCTGCATCGCTGTAGATTTAATATGATTAGAGTCAAACGCTCCTCTTTATCAGATGGTATTTTGTAAAAGGAGAAATGGAACTGAAACTTACATACATAACAAAATTGCAAGTAATTTCAGATACGACAGTCAATAACAGTCTTTTTTATTAAAATTCCTTTCATTAATAAAGGAATTGACTTTATTGATTTACCAAGCATATTCCAGGATAAATCAGTGACACAATCTATACCTAGGTACTTCCAAAATTCAGAAACTCCCATTATTTGTTACAAATATAATAAACCAATCAGAAATACTATTTTTAATTTTGATAAACTTGTTTCTGATCTTGATATTCATGCTAATACTCCTAAGTCTTGAGATTGTAAAGATTCAAAATATCTTTATCAACCCGCTGGACATATAATAAATGGAAATTTAAAAATAATTTCGGATTCTAGAATTCGTAAAATTGTTTCTAAATGTCCGAAATATAGATTCCCTTCCTACATTAATTTCGACAAATGTAGGGAGGAGATTGCATGTGCATTGAATGATTTCGGGAATCGATGGTGTAAGCGAGACGGTGTTGAGGATCCTGCTCTTAAAGCATGGAAAAGAAGTAGCATTACTATTGTGGATAAACGCATTAAGTTTTATTCACAAAATACTAATATTTTACCTCCTAAACCCAAATCGTCTTTTAGGCATTTGATGCAGGGTATCCAAGAATTTCATAGAAAGTATGTCTTGGTTCCAGCAGACAAGGCCGCACACAAAAAATGTAGTTGTTGTTTGCAGGCTTCACTACATTAACACCTTAAAACAGGAACTTGATGGTACCAGGGCTTATTATAAGGAGACAGATAGTGATGAAATATCTGTAGTTAATGCTCGTTAATGCTCACTTAAACGAGTTACCTGTTAAGTTTTCTGTTTGTGTCAATGAAGGCCAAGACAAACTTTCTACGATGTATTGGTTGCCTAAGCTTCACAAAAAAGACCGTATAAGGCTAGATTTATTGCTAATTCTAGTTCTTGTACTACCACTGAGCTTTCTTAATTATTAACGAAGTTTCTGTCTTACTCCTATCAAATCTCGTGTCATAAGATACTGTTAGACGGTGTATGAAACTTCAAATAAAAACTGGTATTGGTCAATAAAAAATTCTGGCGATGTGCTCAGTAAACTGAAGTGTAGAGGGTTCCGTGCGACGAGTTTGTACACATACGATTTTTCTACTCTGTAGACCACATTGCCACATAATCTGATTAAAGAACAACTTGAGTGGACCTTCAAAAGAGCATTAAAACTATGGTTCACTTTATTTTGCCTGTAATGACAGAAAATCGTTTTTCACCTCCACTGACCGAAGTCGATATACACTTTGGTCATGTCAGAATGTATGCGATGCCTTGACCTATCTCCTAGATAATATTTATATTAGATTCGGAACCAAGTTGTACAGGCAAATTGTTGGAATTCCGATGGGTACAAATTGCGCCCCTCTCGTAGCTGATTTATTTTTAAACTGCTACGAAAGAGATTTCATGGATTCACTTAACCATGACAATCAAGCTGATGGAATCGAGGCCTTTAATTTGACTTCTAGGTACCTCGATGACCTTTTGAACATTGACAATCCTTATTTTGAAGGCATGGTCAATCAAATGTATCCACCTGAACTACAGTTGAATAAAGCTAACACCACAGATACCGAATCCCCCTTTTTGGATTTACATCTTTCTATCGCAAATGGATTTGTTTCGTCTAAGATTTATGATAAACGCGATGACTTTGATTTCGATATAGTAAATTTTCCGATTTTGGATGGTGACGTTCCTCGCCGTGCTTCGTATGGTGTATACATTTCGTAGCTAGAGTCTGCAATCATGTAGCGGACTTCAACGCGCGAAATTAATGTTTAACAGCCAAACTTCTCCAGCAGGGCTATCGGTATCATAAACTTCGAAAAACATTTTCTAAATTTTATCGCAGATACTATGAGTTGATTTCCAAATTTAATGTTGGCCTAAGGAGCCTTTTACGTGAGGGCCTTTCGGAACCAGAATTTTATGGTGACTTGGTTTACAAATTTAAGAAGCTTAAAGGGAAAGGCAATGTTGAAGTACAATGACCCCTAAATGAAAGTACTCACCTCCCCAAACAATATGGAACAAGTTTTATCAAAATCGGATGAAAATTAAGAAAGTTATGTTGGTTTGAATATTCCTTGATTTCTGTTTAAGGAGGCGGCCATCTTGGATATTCATGAGGCTTTATGACGTCATAAAGCCCTAATTAAATATGCATAATGAAGATTAATCAAACTCTGTGAATATTTATATGTTAATTTTTCATTGTTTTAATGTTTGTTTATATTGGTTTACAATCAATTTTGGTCATATTTGTCATACTAGTATTGAAATATAAAATTTATACATTGTTTTTATTTTTACACTTTCTAATTAAATATTCAAAATGGCGGCGAAAAGTCACTTCGTTCCAAAAATATCAAATGCCAAGATCTCACTTATTCCTTGACCGATTTGAACAAAATTTGCACCAAAGTGTTTGCTTTGATTCGATCTTAACTTTAACTTTAACTTTATTTTTGTTGACTATTGCATTCCCCTTTAAAGGAAAGAATGATTTTTCTTTTCAGTTAAGAAAATTCATGACTCGTTACAGATGTATAGGTTATAACTTGAATGTTATGCGACAGTCTGCATGCTTAGTTTTTAACCCAATCATGGTTGATAACTATGCTGCCTTCTTTCATTGCACGTCGGTGGGTCGGGCGTCAGACTATGATGGCCTCGACTTTAAGCTATTCATTTTATTTGGCTGGGGTCGGAGCTTCTTGTCTGTTGCTTGGCCCACCGGGGTTCAACTGGTGTTTTTCTTTTGCTCCGGGTTTCAGTAAGTTATTCGGCGCCCAGAGATCTCCATCGTCGGGCAGCTTACTGAGTCTGTTGAGTCCTCGTTTTTGATTCATCAAGGTGGTTATCATGATTTATTCGTTTGTCCTCTAGTTAGAGATTCACCACGAGGACCGAACAGCTAACTAAATGTTGTGAACCACAGCAGAAGATGAGGGTAAGGTTAGGCGCCTGTAAAACCAGTTTAAGCCCCTCAGTAATTTTATATTACTGATCGTTCCAAGGCGATACTTCTGTTGTGGTTCTAATTGTTTTGTGTTTTGGAGTCGATTTTTTGTGCTGTTTGAACATGATGTACGTTTTCATATTTTTAGTTCAGTTCGGGTAACTGAGTGGCCGCCTATTTGGGAATATCTGCTCACTCGGCTTACGACATGTTTTCATGGTATAAGTACTTAAGTGTCATTTTAGTTTTTTCCCACCTCTCGGTTTATGGAGTGTGAATTTCTTTCTGATTGCGCCATTTGCTGATCATTGCCTATTTGTACTTTTTTCTGACTTACCGCTTTGAACCTACAGCTGTATGTTTCACACTATTTATAAGGTAAAAATAGGCAATGATCAGGAAATGGTGCAATAAGAAAGAAGAAATTCTCATTCCAAAAACCGAGGTGGGGAAAAACTAAATTAACAATCAGGTACAAATACTAAGGAAACATATCGTAAGCCCAATGAGCAGCTATTTCCCCAAAAGACGTCCACTCAGTAAACCAAATTAACTAAAATATGAAAACGCACATAAGATGCCAACAGCACAAAAAGTCAACACCAACACACAAAAAAACAATAAGAACCACCACAGATGTATTGCCTTGGAACGATCAGTAATATTAAATTGCTGCCGGACTTAAACTAGTTTTACAGGTACCTATCCTCACCCTCTGCAATGGTTTGCAACATGTAGTTAGTTGTTCTATCCTCGTGGTGAATACATAACTAGTCACCAGGGACAAACAAATAAATCATGATAACCACCATGATGAATCAAAAACAAGGACTCACAGATTCAGTAAGCAGCCTGACGATGGAGATCCCTGGGCGCCAAATACAAGGTTTTCTCAGTCGTCAACGTTGAAATAGTCTTGTTTAGAAATAATTTTTTATATTGATGTATTTTCCATAAATTTTACAAGGACATATATCTATGAACTATTTAGCTATATGTCTGAAAATTATGAGCGACAACAACCTTTAGCTTCCAAGTTCTTAGAAACGTAAATTGTATTTCTGTATGCCCGTATGGTTCAGGAGAATTTTATTGCAAGTGCACATAAGGTTCTTGTTCATTGATTAAAATATTTCATAGAAACACCTTACAACGTTAACCATGATGCAAACACTGTCTGGGAAGCTTGTGTTTTAGTATTTCAAATAAAAACTACCGTAACAGTTGATTTGTAGACTGAATGTAAATATGTATACATATATACCCTGTTAGGGCGACTTTGGCTGTTTTATACAACACCTTCAAGTCAACTGAACTTAAAATAAAACTTTATACTGTTCTCGCCTCTCCCAAAATGCGTTTAATACAAAGACAGACACCAATGCCATTCCAATTTTGAGATGTTATCATCTGTCAATTGCAGACAAATCGCCTACGCATTTAAGATCGAGCTCTGTCACTCTCTATCAGATCAGGAATACATGTCTGTGTAATATATACCCCCTTGAACCCCACTTTTATATAATAAAGCTGGGGTTTGTAGGGGTATACCTATTTTTCTTATTTTTGCTCAAAAACATAGATTGTGGGTACTCGTTAGAACCGCCTCAGCGAGGCGGTTCTAACGTGTACCCACAACCAATGTTTTGAGGAAATATAAGAAAAATGACAAATTTTTTCTCCTGAAAATTTTCAATTTTCACAACTCAAAAAATCTCTGACTGTTTATTGCATGAACAAGTTTTCGTAATGTATTTTGTTAGTGAGAAATTATCTGATTTGCTTTAATTCATTGTTATCGTTTTAATTTCGACGTCACAGCACACTTACATGCAGACAAACGTCATTTACATCTTCATTTATGTCGGCGATCTTTGAATAGATCTTTAATTCTTGAATAGATCTTAAAAATCGATCTCGTTTGGCAGAAAGAGAAATGATAATTTGTGGTAAATTGATAACTATAGCGTTTAGTTGAACCATATTGACTCCAGATTTAAGATTTTTACTTGTATTTTAAGTAACCTTCCTGATAATGTGCATGTGTTTAAGTAAACTAAACAAAGTGAAGATCCTTTGAAAGCAAAAGCAACATTCAAATGTAGAAAATTGGTAATATAATACTACGTATTTTGGGCAATAAAAGTTAAAGTAGGCAATGATCAGGAAATGGCGCAATCAGAAAGAAATTCTCACTTCAAAAATCGAGATTGGAAAAGAGCTCAATTAACACTAAGCAACTTATACTGAGAAAACATATCGTAAGCCGAGTGAGCAGCTTTTTCTCAATAGGCGGCCACTGAGTTGCCCAAAATAAACTAAATTATGAAAATGCACATAAGAGGCAAACAGCACAAAAATCAATACCAAAACATTAAACAATTAGAATATCTACAGAGGTATCGCCTTGGAATGATCAGTAATAAAAATACTGTCACTTAATACACTGGCAATAAAAGCCTGGAATTTAAAAAAAAAATACACCAGAATAGTCTAAATCAAAGACTCATATACCCAAAGGGACCAAATAATCAAAATGTTGTGAAGAATATATAACTCATTATATGTTTCAATACTTTAAATATTCCTACTGTACTGTTCTTAACAGTTAGAACGAATATAAGTAATAAAATAAGTATTTATTAAACGGCTGACAATTTGTCAACCCTTTCAATAAAAAATCAAACATTATAAGCATCCTGATTTTATTGCACAACGGTCGTAGTGATTATATTTAAATCGTGGATGAAAGAATAATTAAATGCCAAGTTATCTCAGACGACATTTCACGGTATGAAACAACGGAACGAGAAATTCTATGTCTGCGATAATTCATGGACTCAACTTAACGAAATTATTTGACTAGTAATTGGTAACATGTATCAAAAAGGACAGTCAGCAATGAATGAGATACAAGAGATTCTTGAACGCAAAGTGTCCACTGCAATTTTGACAACTTGACCTGTAGCAAGTTACGCCGACTAAAGCCTAGGTTACATTTGCCCTACGATTAACTTGCGATGATCGTACGATGCCAGTTTTTGCATTTTCGTGCGGTCTCCGCAGGGTGACCCTACGATGCCCCTACGATTCTACGGCTTCCTACGACTTCCTACGGCTTCCTACGATCTCCGTAGCCTCTACGATTTTGTAGTAGTCTGCACTTTTACAAATTTTAAAAATCGTAAGACCGTAGCCCGTAGACACGTCGTAGGTAGCATCATCGTACGGGCGCCTTACGGAAACCCTGCGATGATCGTGCGGTCACCGCACGGTTTAATGATAATTTGGTGACTAAAATAATAAGATAATCGTAGCCCTTTAGGATGATCGTGCGGCATCCGTACGGTTATATCACAAGTTTATTAAAATCGTACGGACACCTAACATCGTACGGCTATCGTAGGGAGACCGCAAGAAATCTTAAGGACTCCTCACGGCCATCGCACGGGCTCCGTACGATTTCAAATTAAAGTGTGCGGAGACCCTTTGATTTCCCTACGATCTCCAAACAGTTCCGACTCAGGACATCGAAGAAAGCTAGAACAAGAAATCGAACGGTGCCCGTATGAATTGTAAACACCTACGTCGTAGCCCATGATCACATTCGATTTTTAAAAAATCGTAGGGAAATCGCGGACCGAAAAATCGTACAATGATCGGGGCAAATGTAACCTACTAGGCACGACCCCTTGCGGCCTCCCTACGATCACTATACGATTTTTGTTCCCAAATTATCATAAAAAAAATCGTGCGGTGACCGCTCGATTATCGCAGGGTATCCGTATGGTGCCCGTATGATGCCCTACGACGTGTCTACGGTCTACGGTCTTACGATTTTAAAATTTGTAATAGTGCAGACTATTACAAGATCGTAGAGGCTACGGAGATCGTAGGAAGTCGTAGAATCGTAGGGACATCGTAAGGTCACCCTGCGGAGGCCGCACGAAAATGCAAAAAATGTCATCGTACGATCATCGCAAGTTAATCGTAGGCCAAATGTAACCAAGGCATCAGTCAGAAGTCCAAGGGACTCCGTACGATACCCACTAACAGTCTGCGGAGACCCTACGACTACCGTGTGGCCTCCTTGTGTTTTGTATCAGAACGTATAGGGACTACGTACGGACAACGCACGGGATCTGTACGATATCTACGTACTATCTGCGGAGACATACGACTGCCGTACGATCGCCTTGCGTTTTTGTATGAGAACGTCGACAAATGGCAGATCAAAAAATCGCACGATGCCCGTATGAATTGTTAACACATACGTCGTAGCCCACGATCTCCTACGATGTCTAAAAATCGTAGAGAAAATCGCAGACCGAAAAATCGTACGACGATCGGGGCAAATGTAACCTAGGCTTAACCGACTGTTTCTTGAATACACCCGCGATGTCAAGTTATAATTGAAACATCTTCGCCTGTTAAGTCTCTTCCACAGACAAATCTTACATAAAGATTAAGTTGAAAGCTGCTGAAGGGAACCAGAATTTAAGCCAAGGATAAAACTTGAACGCCTCTTTGAGAGATTAAGTTTGCTGTCAATCAGTGTATACTCCATGTAATGGCATTTATGCATTGTCACTTAAGGAACAAAATATATACGACCTGTTACTTTATTTTCTTAATATATACTTTGCGTGAATGAAAAGTTACCAGTAAATCAGGTTTAATTAACAAATGCCAATATTTGATTCATTCTACCAATACTTCAGCATTCATTTTCATGGCACAGAGTGTCATCAATCATTGTTATTGAAAACGGTGCTCATCACAGTCGAATAGCATATACGCATCCCTTGACAAATGTCACAAACTTCCATTGGAATGTATTTCGAAAACATGCCCATATGATAAACAGTAATTTTTTCAGGTCAAAAATCGATAATTTTCAGATGAAAATTTTTGATATTTTTCTTAATTTTGCTCAAAACATAGATTGTGGGTACACGTTAGAACCGCCTCGCCGAGTAATACCCCTGCATACCCCAGTTTTGCTATATAAAACTGGGGTTCAAGGGGGTATACATTACACGGACATGTTTTCCTGATGTATAGAGAAATGCAAAATTTGGGTACAACCTGAAAGTTAGATCCTCTGTTCGTCAGTGGATGAAACCATTCGAACCAATTTGGTGGCGTTTTCATTACAGGTGTTTGGGGCATAAGCAGGCATGACGATTTGTGAAAATAGGGTTTCCTGATTCTCAAAAATTTTGAACATCACAAAATGCAGGTGTATTACGGACACCATAGTTCCAGGGATAGTGGAACTGATTGGTGTCACTAATTAATGAATGAATCTAAAATTTAAGAAAGGAAATTTATAATTTTCAAAATATTGAAAATTTAGTGACAGTAACTTTTCATTGGCGCTGAGTAACAGTTTAAGCATTGACTTAATTAGTTAATCTAGGTCTTATATAGCGATATCTTTTCCAGTAGTACTTAAAGACACATATTGGGTTGCATAACACCCTAATGTCTCTCAACAGATAATAGATAAGCCCCCATTGGGATAAATGGTTTTCATTGACTAGTTAGAGATTCACCATGAGGACCGAATAACTAACTAAATGTTGTGAACAAGAAGATGAGGACGAGGTTAGGCGCCAGTAAAATCGGTTTAAGCCCCTAGTAATTTTATATTACTGATCGTTCCAAGGCGATACTACTGTTGTGGTTCTATTTGTTTTATGTTTTGTAGCCGGATTTGTGTGCTGTTTTGAACCTTATGAACGTTTTCATAAATTTATTTAAGGTTTTCTGAGTGGCCGCCTATTTGGGAAATAGCTGTTCACTCGGCTAACGAAATGTTTTCTAAGTATAGGTACCTAATTGTCAGCTTAGTTTTCCCACCTGATGTGCATTTTTTTTCTGGCTGCGCCTTTTCCTGATCATTGCCTATTTATACCTTTTTTCATTGGGAGAGGCTCAAGAAGGGGTTGACAAAACCAAATCGGTACATTATGAGTATTGCCCTTTAAATAGCCCCATCAAGATAGACAGTAATTACCCCATAACCTTTTAAAAGGTTTGATGTTTGGTATTCGCACTTGAACTAATTGTTGGGATGATTATGCCTGGCCACCTTATCTATACATGTAGAAGCAGCAAAGAATGCATCACAATTAAAATAAAAAGAAAATAATAGAAAATTCAAAGGAATAATAATCAGATATCACAAAGCAAATGAAGCCCCTATTTCAATGTATGTCGTAAGCCTTGTGAAACGGAGCAAAGATTACGGTCATACTAATGCATGAGTTCGTCGACCGAGTTTCCAAACCATTATTGAGTTTTCCGGCATTGTTACTACAATTAGTCTTTGATTGGCACATAATTCCATTAGTGGACAAGAAATAAATACTTGCTCTGGTTACTCACGAAGCGGCTCTATGGAAACTAAATGAAAAGTCATCGAAGATGGTCGATATGAGTGAGTCCCACACGTCAGAAACAATGCTATTCGGTACAGTCTTAGAATTGCAAGCTGCATGATAAATGGAAACGTACATAATAAAATAACACATTTCGTCATGAATACAGAACGCGGTTTCAAAACATATGATTTAGTCGGCTTTATCAATATCATGTCCAGTGCCCATTGTGATTGGCATGTTCAAAGTGTTACTTTTCAAAGTTTATTTTTCTGAACCCATTAATACGCCATTAAATGTTCTTTAATGAAGTAAACATTGTTATATTGTGGCCCGTAACCCACTACCACTGATATGTGTTTTCATTCTAAAGATCCCATGCTTCAACAGGCAGGTTGAACCATTGGCAGGTCATTATGGAAATAACTTTTCATATGTACCAGATGAACGGTTGCAAGCCCAATTTAGTTGTCAGTAGGATGTTTCATCTTCAGAATTTTTGATATGCTGCTCTGAATAAGCTCAATATTAGTACAACGGGAAAGATAAATGTGGTGATCTGATTTTGCCTGTTTGTTGTTTGAGTCTATCTCTATAATCTTATAACTGCAATTTACGTGCATTGGGAGCAATCTAGAAGTCGCTTGGATAATTTGATGATTATCCAAATGGAAAACTGTAATTGTGGCACAGAGATCTGCATGTGTTTTTATAGATTAACAGGCTGAAATCCAATAACTTCCATGACGGGGAAACCTATTCAGGCAAATTGTTGTGATTAAAATAGCTCTCTATACAAAGGCCCAAATGAAAACGAAAAATCTGTTTGCATGAATAGAAAAGACCCACTCAGTTCTTAGTATTGACAGCTTATTTTAACGAGCAATGTTGTGTTATGAAGAACACAATAGGCAGCTTCGGGGATATACACCATTGGTTGCATCGTGTTCCCTACAATGTCAAGGAAGGTTTGTGGCAGGATAGATAGATACCCAGCGGGCACATGACGTCATATCAACGTCGATGAGACGTCATGACGTCGCATCGACGTTGATATGACGTAATTATGACGTCATGTGCCTGCTGGGTAACTACTGGTTTAAATAACAAGTAAAATTACGACCCGAATACTTATTATTAAAATATATACATGTATGTCTGTGAGTTTTGGCATTTTAGCAGTTTGTTTTGCGTATTTTTGATTAAAAGAGACAAACGGCTATAATTTGGAAGACGGAAACATGTTAATCTTGACATCAGACGTAACATTTATGCTCATATCGCGACATAAAACTAATAGAAAATCAGAATTTCCTGATTTAGTCTGCTACATATTGCTTCTTTCCCGACTTGAATAAACGTGTAAAATAAACATTGTTATTTTAGGTGTTTGTCTTGGTATGCAACAGACTTAAGATTAATTTTGCTCGATCACCGTCATCTATTTTTTAAAATGAGCCTAAAGACTGCCGTCATATTGCATAACATTTTTGTTTTCATTTGAGTAGTAGCTTAGCGTCCCAGTCAACAGACTATTTGGTGGAGACAGGAAATTATGAAAATTTACAAAACCCTTCCGTAAACATGACAGTCGTAGTTTGTATAACGCCACACGGACGCCGGTGATGTTCATTTACCGTTGGACACAGGTGTGCTATGCTGAAAGGCTTGATTGATTGATTGATTGATCGATTGATTTCTTTATTTGCTCATTTTAAGGAGAGCAAGAGATATTTACTGACAATAATACAAAGGGTACTATATGTAAGACTGCGGAAACACTAATATCATAAGTACTTCTGTTTTATGGGGATCAACGACTAGAGTGTTCTTATTATCACAACAGAAGGTCTGTAATAAGTCTTTAATTGGAAAATAATTTTGTTACCAATCGAGTATATTGTACCAGAAACCACCAGGAACACAAAAGCTTTTCTGAACACAATGCTTTGTCGATAAAGTCAGCAACTTTCACTGAATTTCAGTAGAACACTGATTATTTGTAGGAAGGAGTATAATACATTTTAGATGGACTAGCAGAGTGAGGAGGTTTTAACGAGTACCCATAATCTATGTTTTCTAATGAAAATTTTCATTTTCTTAACTTTAAAAATGTCTGCATATTGCATGGGCATGTTTTCGTAATGAAACTGACCATTACGGAAACTTCTCCATGATTACTTGGGAATTTCTTTTAATTACATATTAAATATGTATTTATGAACTAAATTTTAATTTTACAAATATTTACTTTGCCCATCATAAAATAATGGTTTATTTTATTGATTTTTGTTAGAATTTAGCATTTGTGACGTTTAAATTACATAATAATTCATTACATCAATTATTGATTTTTCAAACCTTTATTTTACTATATAAGTATAGGTTTGAAGGGGTTAAGTTCCACACGGAGATGTTTCCATGATGGATATACCACATATGATCAGTATTGAAATTTTTGGTACCTTCAAAGTGGTTGCCAGACTCTGTTGCCTTCATTTCTGTGCAGATGTGCATTTATTGTGCTGTCAGACACGAGACGTTGCTGTCTTTGCAGAAATGAAATGTAAAAAGAATTTCATTATTAATCCATTTTTAATCCTATCCCGGTTACTTCCATTCACTTATTCTGGTGCGTATTTCAATCTTTGTGCTTTGCGTTATTTTATAATTTAATGCCAAGTTTAATAGGATACAAAATTCATTGCAACACGGAAGCGTTGCACTAGTCGTATTAATCCCATTGGGTTTTAATTTAGTTGTTTTCAATGAATTTAGCGCATTGTAATTAAACTCTTCTAGAACGCTAGTCGAGCAAAGAACTGTTTGAAAAGCACATTTGTATGACACATATTTAAGCATAGGATCATGGGCAATGTACAACCATCAATTTTCTTGTGAATTATTCGAAATCAGTTCCTAAACATATAATTGTGTATTCCTGAAGATGATGTATAATTGAATTACGTTCTTTCTCAGTAATCAGTTGTTGTTTTGAATCAGATGGAATATAAATCAACCCAGCAAATATAACGTATTTCAACCAGATGCGACATGCAACATTATATCTCGTTTGTCAAAAATCATCTGAGCTGCAGCGTATTTAATTCATAGTTATCAACTTAACATGCATAAACATGCAGACAGACGGCATTTACAATTTCTTTTCTGTCAGTGATCTTTGAATATATCTTTAATTCATGTAAATACCTTTAATACCTTCGGGGTTCATTCACTTTGCACGCGACCCACTGCGGTTCATAGCTCCCTGAACACCAGAAAAATGAAATTCATTTCTTAAATACTGACGTCAATAAAAACACCTCATTGAAAATGTTGCATAACTTGGCCAAAAGATAAATAATATAAACGAAATTTACATTTTCCTTATTTTTACCTTTTATCTCATGGTATAGCATAAACCGAATTTGGTTAAGATGCGCATTTTTCTCAAAACTTGCGTGGGTGCACCATGTTTAAAAATGCATCCTGTCGTCATTATACAGATGTTTTTGACGTGAAAATTCTTAGCTGCAGTGACGTCAATAACGCTAGATAACGAAATTTTGTTTCAAAAATATGTTTCAACAACATATTGCCACATATGGATATCCCGCTCTATGATTTATGTGTTAGTATTGCAAAGGAGACTTTCAGTAACTGAAAGAAGCGATGCCTGATAAACCGGTTCATGACCAGAATAGGGATTTTCGCGGGGTGTATGTTTTCAACAACATGCCATGTTTCAAGCAGCTGTCTGAATAATTCCATTTCAGCATTTCCGAATGCGTAAAAGGTTAGCAAAATATATGACCAATATTTAAAATAATTTAAGTTGTTACTCTTGGCAGTATGACGCGTCAAAGTTGACTGAGGCGTTTTTGTTGACGTCAGTATACGTTCAACCATGTAGACAAACTTCAGGTTCAAGATGTTTTTAAACGCATTTTTACTTTCCTTTTCTGATAATGCAAATTTGTTTTAATGGAATATAACATGAAATCGTTAGTTCCTTTGGAAGCAAGAAAACATTCAGAAGGAGAAGGTGGACCACATTATATAAATTCTTTTTATGAACTTTCACCAGTGACTGTTTACAATGCAGCAGTGAAAGCTTGACATAAGCGCTGAAAATTTAAGAACTTACATCAGAGTAATGTAAATCAAAGACTCATTTTCCCGAAGGGGCTAATACGTTAAAAGAAAGATGTTTCTTAACGTATTATCTATTAATCTATTTCAAACATTTTACTGAGAGATCAAAACAAAATACATGTAAGTAATAAGAACTAGAATTGTCAGACTATAGCCCCGTTCATGAGCTTCGTTCCAGGGAAGAAAAACAGTGACGGGTAATAATTCCAAGCAAGATCTTTTCAATGTTGATGCATATACAACCAGATGACCAATGGTCCTATAAACGCTCACCTGAGATCTGGGATATGCGACCTAAGCTGACCTTGCCATAAAATAGGTCAATGTCATCCCGGGGTAATGATTTGACAACATTCACTGATGCTTCAGGCAAAGTTTCAAAATCACAGGTCTTCCGGTTCTGAAGAATAAGATTTATTAAGGTTTTTGCTATTTATAGCCATGGCGGTCATCTTGGTTATGTGACCTGAACCATTTATATTAACTTTCATTCAACTTTCCCAACGATGCACCACATACAGTTTGGCTTTGACTGGCTAAGGCGGTTCAGAGAAGAAGATGTTTGAATATTATGGTCATATACATGTAAATATATATGACGGTAAATGGATATAGTGAGACGTGAAAAATATGTGATCGTTAAAAAAGGGAAAAAATGCTTATAAAGTGGATTAAACTTTATAATTTTGGAATATATGACACTGTGAAATGTGGATCTAATGTCTGAAAAGGAAAACGTTGAAAAATCGGAAACGGGAGATTAGAAAAAATCGAAAAAGAAGCGCAAGGAGCTAAGTATTGTAAAATATAGCAACATGGGTAAAATTTTCATTACCGGTGATATGAACAGTAGAACATCAAACTCTCCTGATTTTTTTGAATTTGACAAATATATTGATCATGACTTATTTTATCAAAATAGTAATGATATACCAAAAAGAGCAAATCAAGACCATATATATGACTATAATGGATTAAGATTACTTGATTTATGTCAAGCCACTGGTCTACTTATTGCCAATGGCCGTTTGCTTGACGACAACAATCAGGGCAAATACACATATTGTTCAAATAACGGTCGAAGTACCGTTGATTATTTACTTTTGTACCTTACCGACTTTAAAACCATATCGAAATTTGACATCCGAGAATTTAACGAATTTTCAGACCATGCAGCACTCTCTTTTAGTTTATATACAAATAGCTTTAATCAAAACTACACAGAGGAACCAAGTAGCATTAATCGCAAAATAGTCTGGGACGCAAATAAAATTATAGATTTTCAGAATATACTCACCAATAAAAGTGATACAATCCAGGAATTAACCAGCGAATTGCCACACGAGCCCATCGACCGGGTAGTCACGAATTTTACGCGAATGTTACATGACAGTGCCTTTGAAACATTCGGGAAAACATACAACTCATCCGGCTATAAAGCAAATAAAAAGAAAAACAACGATGCCTGGTTTGACGAGAGCTGTGCGAATGCAAAAACGGAATTTAATGCTGCACGAAATAGATTCAATCGAACAAGAACTGATCAATCTAGAATTAATTTTGTTCGCGCTAGAACACGATTTAATCACATAAAAACGAAAGCAAAACGAATTTTTAGAATCAAAGAAGGGTGCCGTATAGATAACCTTGCTTCGTCGCGACCAAAAGAATTTTGGAAAAATGTAAATTCTAGTTTCAAAAAGAAACATGCAGCAAGCGAATCGTTAACCGCTGAAGAATTAAAGAACCACTTTCAGGAGGTTTTCGGCACTGAGACTGAGCATGTCGAAAATCACGCAGATTTCAATCACGATAATCACAACGTTTCAGACGACGAGTTAAACGGAAACTTTACATACGAGGAGCTACGCAAAGAATCTTTGCTCTTCAGTAAATGTTTTCATTGTTCTCACTATATATGTAATGTACGAATGGCTATAAACGTTGTAAAATGTTTAATGCTAATAAATTTATTTGTATTATTTGTACATGTAAACATCCCCCTGGGGTCAATTATTTTCATAAACATAAATCTTCTGTCCATTTGCATACTCCCAGTAAGTTTCCCCCCATTTAATTACATTTTACTAATTTTCCCAAAATCAAATGCATGGGCAACCTATGTTGGCCTTGTCATAAAATATGTCAAGATCATCCCAAGGTCATGATTTATATAAACTTTGTAGAGCTCCATTACCTGATGCTTTATGCCAAGTTTCAAAATCATTGGCCTTCTGGTTCTGAAGAAGAAGCTTTTTTAAAGGTTTTTGCTATTTATAGACATGGCGGCCATCTTGGTCATGTGACCATTCATATTATCTTTCATTCTCCCTTCCTAAGAATGCTCCACACGAAGTTTGGCTTTGATTTGCCAAGCAGTATCAGAGAAGAAGATCTTTGGTAATATACATGTATATCGCCCGGGGGGCAGACCTACATTTATTTTAAGAATCATAAATATTCAGTCCGTTTGCCCATTTCCATAAAGTTTTCCCCTTCAAATGACATTTTGACAATTTTCCCCATTCAAATGCATGGCACCCTATGTTGACCTTGCCACAAAATAGGTCAAGGTCATCTCAGGGCCATAATTTATATAAACTTTTTAGAGCCCCTCCCCTTGATGCTTCATGCCAGGTTTCAAAATCGTAGGCCTTCTGGTTCTGGAGAAGAAACTTTTTAAAAGTTTTTGCTATTTATAGCCAAGGCGGCCATCTTTGTCATGTGACCTTCACTATTTATATAAATTTTCATTCCCCCATCCCAAGGATACTACAAGGATACTACATATAAAATGGGTAACTGTTAAGCTAATTGACAAAATTTATCAAAAGGAATATTCAGCAATGTGATTCTTATAAAAAGGGTCCTCTACTGACAACTTGACTTGTAGCTATGTTGCGTCTAACCGACTGTTTCTTTAATACGCCCGCAGTGTCTAGTTAATAGAAACATCTTCTATCTTTAAGTCTCTGCCACAGACATATCTTACATAAAGATTAAGTTGAAAGCTCTAACTAAAGAAACAAAAGAAATCTGACACGATACTATATTTTCTAAATATATATCTAACATTTAAGCCTTTTGCTTTTTAAACTTAAACAGTTAATGTACAGGAGATCTGATAAAGCGATATCCATTCTGGTTAAATAAGAAGAGGGATAAACATACATGTACATGTATACATGTACCACAAAGCTAATGTATCGACTGTTTCAACGTACGTCATACTATTTAAACTGTGCTCAAATTGCGATCGGTACAGTACTACGATATTGAGTTTCCCTACAATGTCATTGCAATTAGTCTTTGATTGGCACTTAATTCCATTAGTGGACAAGAATAATTATGCTAGTTACTCAAGAAAATCAGTGTCCCCATGGAAACTAAATAAAAGGTCAAGGGCCATCGAGATCGGTCGATACGAGGGGGTCATCAATTGACAGCAGCTGTAAATGCCGCGCATGTTTCAGGGTTATGTTATTCGGTGCAGAGCCTTAAAACTGCTGGTCGAATGGTATTTGTAAACATCAAGTCTTAGGAACTTTCTCAATATCACGTTCAGTACTTATTACCAATGTCTTGTTCAACGATTTCTGTGTTTCGACTGAACTCATTGAACCGGGTCGCTATTATTTGTTCTTAAAACGAACAAATCCAATAACTTCAATGACGGGGAAACCTATTCAGGCAAATTTAATCATTGTTGTGATTAAAAATGCTCTACATACAAAGACTCAAATGCAAACGAAAATATAAATTCTGTTTGCATGAAATGTCCCAATATTTCAAGAATAGACATACATAGTTCTTACTTACAATTAACACGTTGTCGAGAAATCCTGTGTTTTGAATAAATTAATATTCGAAATATGGATCTAACAACGATGAGCAGCTTCAGAGATACAAAGCACATGTATAAATATGTATTTTTATCTGTACCTGTTAGGTTTTTGGCATGATTAAATATGTACTGTTGGGCAAATCGTTACGACCCAAATGCTTATGAATATATAAATGTCTGTGCTTTCTGGCGCTTTATCAGTAATTTTTGAAGCTTTGTGATTAAAAGAGACAAACAAAATGTAATTGGACAGACAGAAACATGTTAATCTTGACATCGGAAGTAACATTTATACACAAACTGCGACATAAAACTAATAGAAAATCAGAATTTCCTGATTCAGTCTGCTGCATATTGCTTCTTTCACGACATGAATAAAAGTGTCAAATAAACATAGTCATTTTTGCTGTTTGTCTTGGCATTCACCAGACGTAAGATTAATTCTGGACGGTTTCTGTCATCTGTGAGTGAACGCCATCATTACGAAAACACGCCCATGCAATATACAGAAATTATTTTTGTTGTAAAAATGAAAATTTTCAGAGGAAAAATATTGATATTTTTCTTATTTTTGCTCAAAACATACATAGTGGGTACTCGTTAGAACCGCCTTGACGAGGCGGTTCTAACAAGTACCCACAATCTATGTTTTGGAGCAAAAATAAGAAAAATAGGTATACCCCGCAAACCCCAGTTCTGCTGTATAATGGTGGGGTTTAAGGGGGTATATATTGCACGGACACGTTTTCCTGATGAGTTATTTTTTCAGACATGATGGGCGTATTGTATATGATACATGCCGTACAGACGCATGTGATGTTCATCTACCGATGGTATGCTAAGCTGAAATGTTATGTTATGTTATATTATATTTACATGTATATGTAAGACTGAAACACATTATATCTTCTTTTATAGGGGTATATGACTGAAGTGTCCTTATTATCACAACAGTGCTCCTGCAGTTAGGCTTTAATTGGAAAATAATTTTGTTACCAATCAAGCATACGTGTAGCAGAAACCGCCAGAAACACAAAGGCTTTTCTGGAAACCATACTTGATGCTTGGTCGATAGAGTCATCGCCTTTTACTGAATTTAGAGCACCGTTTTTTTTGCAAGAAGGAATAAGACATACTTCATTGTAAAATACATTTTCATTTGATACTGTTTTTTATTGGGGGGGGGGGGGGACTAGCCGAGTAAAAGAGTCAGATGAATCCCTGTCTTTTTCTTCTTTCCTTTCTTTTATTTCTTTCCTGTCATCTGCGTCTTTGCCGTGACGTATGTTTGCTAGGAAAATGAAATAAACATTTGAGCCACCTCGTGGGAAAACCAACAGTGTGGTTTCCGAACAGGTCTGACACAAACCGGCCTAGGCAGTCATAGAAGCAGGCTAGAAGCTTGAAATTTTGGATTTAGAAAGTAGAGGAATTGTACTATCCGTGTAGCGAAAACAAAGGTGCTGATCAGCAGTAACTGTGAAGCTGATCTGCGCCTTTGTTTTCGCCCATGCAGATTGTTGGTTTTCCCATGTGGTGGCTCATTTATATCTCATTCTAAACCTGCAGAAGCAAGATTCCACATAATGATCAAATACATTAAACAGACAGTATGCTTCACATCAACAATATTGAAATTGAATACACCTTGAAATTGGTGGTCAGATCGTGTTCTCTACATTTCTGTACAGATGTACATTTATTTTTTGGTCCAACACAAGACGTTTCAATCTTTGCAGAAATTAACTGTAGGAGGAAATTCATTGTTAGTCCATTTATAATCCGAACCCAGTTTCTTTCATTCACTGATTCTGGTGCGTATGCCAATCGTTGTGGTACTTGTGCTCTACGTTATTGTATTATCTAATTCCAAGTTTAATAAGATAGTTCAAAATTCATTCTGACACGGAAGCGTTGCATTTGTCGTAACAATCCCACAGGGTTTTAATTTACGAGTTGTGTTCAATGAATTCAGCGCATTGTAATTAAACTTTTCTAGAAAGCTAGTCGAGCAAAGAATTGTGCGAAAAGCCGATTTGCATGACAGATATTTAATCATAAGATCATGGTCAATGAACAACCATCAATTTTCTTGTGAATTATCCAAAAATGGTTCCTAAACATATCATTTTGCATTCCTGAAGATGATGTATGATTAAATAAAACTCATCCTTCTCAGTTATCAGTTGATTTTTTAATCAGATGCAATATAAATCAACCTAGCAAATATAGCGCATTTCAATGGGATGCGACCGGCAACTTATCATTATCCGATTTTCTATTTCTACGTGTACTTCCAACTGATACAATATCGTCGATAAATAGATTCACTAATGTACTCAAGTCGACTGAACTTAAACATAATCTCCAAAAGCCTGACTACAATCTTTGAAAGTTTGTCCACTCAGAGATTTCTTGAGGAAAACATGGTATTTATCATATGTGCTGAAAACCTTTTACGACAGATACAGTAAATATATAGTATGATTTCTCCCAAACTATTAACTTTTTGATCGAAATACTTTCTAAGAATGTTAGTCAAGAAGTTGGAGATCATGTTTATTGCGATAGCTTTTAGTAAAATCTATCTAGCATGCCAGACAGATGAAAACGGAATCAAACCAGGAAGTAGCTTGAACAATGAATGCTAATAAGCGTATTGCTGAGCCCTCTAGAGCCAAGTTAAGGGCATAAAATAATCTGTATTCGATGTTTGAATAACTCATACAAGAATGTGTCATTATCCAGTCCACTCGGTAAAATTGTCATTTTGATACAGGTAATTTTAAAAATTATACAAGTATTATATTTTGACAATTGGCACCCCTTAAAATAACATAACGGAACTCTTCGCCGTTTTAGAAAAGTGTTTAAATGCCAAGACAGACACCAAGGGCATTCTAATATAATTGAGATGTTATCATCTGTCAACTGCAGACAAATCGCCTACGCGTTGAGATCGAGCTCTTTCACTCTCTATCTCGTTAGCCAGAAATTATCTGCTCTGCAGCGTCTTTAATTCATTGTTATCTGCTAAATTCGACGTCACAGCATTAACATGCAGACAGACGTCATTTACATCTTCATTAAAGTCAATGATCTTTGAATATATATATTGAAATCGGCCACGTTTGGTACAGGAAAACATATACTAAAATTGTTGTGATGTACGCATTTTAATAAATGGCAATGTCTCTGCTGTTGCCGACAAACATTGAATTTACAGCCCTATATTCTTTAGCGTATCAGTGATAAGGAATAGTGAATTTAAAAACCCGTGGGACCGACAATAATTCTAAATATAAGTAGGGGACTTTCAAAAAGAAAAATCAATAACAATTGGATAAAGAGGCAGTTTTACCGCACAGGTGACATAGGGGCCATATAACCAATAAAGATTGATAACTTTGGTATTATACGTTTTATTTCTTCCTGCGGAGAAATGATGATCACCTTATTTTGACAGCCCTTATAATTAATGTGTGGACCATATTACACCAGCAAGTACTACCATATTAAACCCAATAAACAGTGGTTCCACTTTTACGTCTTCAGAAGCTAACTTGGTCAGCATTTATTACATCTAAGAACTATATAATGCCATCTTCTTTGCTCATGACGCACCAGAACCTTTTCATCCGACTAAAACTATACACATAAGCTGCCAGAAAATACATCAACTACTTTTTTTTTGTTAAATGCGCTGTTGGTGTCAAGAAATATTGCATTAAAATAAATAATTAGCACGCAGTACTACATGTATAGATCGAGTTACCCATAAATCTATCATGATCTTAGTAGACTCACATCACAGATTTAACGTTACGAATCTGAATGACACGCCTGTTCCGATTGGTCAAATGCATGCATTTCATTTATAATTTTAATGGTAAATATATGACATGAGTCTAAGTACAATCATAACGAAATATGTTCAACTACATATATTCAGATCACTTATCCACCAGACGCTCATTCAAACTAAATTATCCAAATACGTCTGCTTCCGACTAATGTTCTGCTTCCGACTAATGTCCTGAAAATGTCCCATATGCACGATCAGTTAGATTCTGGATCGTTAAACCTAAAAACGATAGACCTCTTGGCACCATGGATCATTTCATAACGTTAACACTGTTTATAATTACATCATACTTTACGCATTACTTATACATTTTACAGTTTGATGATGAGACCTAAGACGGATCAAGATGAGTCCTTTATGTGACATGAAAAAGTTAAATCTGGACCATCAATTGCATCACTTCCAGATAGAAGGACAGCAGAAACAATAACATTCCATGTGCTATACGTACTTAGTAGACTCGACCTATCTTTGATCTAACTGCTTGTTTCAAAGTTGGCATGCCGGCTCTGTAAATAGACCTCCGACATATTCATTTTATTACAGTTCAACCAATGCAAAAAAGTTTTTTTTTTTTATTTTGCGTAATATGTTCCATACTGACTCCCTTTATTGTATAAATATCCGTGTGACACGAAGATAAGAGCCATGTACTAATCAGGCAATTCGCGTGTGCGCTGTTGATACACTCCCGTACCAGGCGCCTCGTAAAGCACATGCCAATAATATGAGAAGTGAAGTAGGTCCGGAACAAGCATTAGAACTGAAGCTTTTAGAATAAGAGAATGTGAAGAGGCTACAAAATACAGTATACAGTATAGTGTGTCATTATTTCTAAGACTTTTGTTTTTGCAAAATTTATGCAATAAAAGAAGGATCAAACATGATTTTCCATTCATAAACATTTGCTTTGTCCCAAGGGGAATTCAGCAAAAACTGCAAAAACGAAATAAATGATGGCGCACTATATTTTGTAGCCCCATCCCATTTTAACACGCGTGAAATCTTTCGTAACAATGCTCCTTTCGGACTGAATTCAGTTACTCACAATTTAGCACGTGTTTTGGTGGTGCCCGGTAAAGCATTGTATTGACAGTATGCGTATCCGCGAATGGCCCGATTAATACACGCGGCTATATCTCCATTAATACAAGCATGTTAATATCGTGTGGCACATCTCTTTACGTAATAAGAGCGATCAAACATGTTTTTGCAATTCTTAACCCATTTAAGCCTGGCGTCCCTTTTATGGGACATAGGCAAACAGAATAGCCCCAGATGTGACGCCGCAGAACGCGGCGTCCCATCTGGGGCTATTCTGTTTGCATAGAGAATTTTCATCGAAAAATGAGATAAAAATTAAAAATCACTCCTAACACCCCCAAAAATAAAAGTGGATTCACCCAATTGATAATGATGGGCAAATCCATTCGTCAAATATGGGTTAAGGCCTCTCAGGTAGTGATGAAAACGGTATACCTCGGGATCACCCCGGCTGCGCCCTCGGTTTTCAATTCTTCCCTCGGGATCTAGCGAATGTTAATGGGAAATTATGTTTGATCCTCTGGTGAATGCTTTTAGTGCTTTCAAAGAGTTAGATCCTTATTTGTTGTTTTGTTAATATTTATTTATTAAGAATGTTCGTTATTGAATTGCTAGCGTATGTGTTTTTGTAGATTGTATTTGTATTTGCGTTCATATTGAGCGACTTTGGTCAATTCCTAGATTCGTCTGGACATAATTATCCACTTAGTCCACTGACATGTTTAAATGAAATGATACCGAACTGCTATTGATTATCTTTCAGAGGAAATGGGTTGTTTTCTTCAGAAAGCTTGAGCGTCAACTCAGCATTATATTTTAACCTATCCAAAAATCATGTTGCCATTTTTAAAACCGAGAGCAAGAATACAGAATAAATAAGAAACGACGAGCATACACAGAAACGAAACCGGGGAAAGGTCATAGACAAATTAACAACAGGTTAGTTCCCCCTTTAGTCAATTCCTGTAATGACTGAAATGTTGCAATTTACGTATATGCACAATGCAGTACTTGCCAGTGAGTCATCGATGCTCCATACCAAGTTTCATTGACATCGGTCTACCGGTTCCTGAGATGTTTAAAGGGTTTTTACCATATATAGGCATGACGGCCATCTTGGTCATGTGACCTATATTATTTTAGATGCATTGGTTCCCCCTTCCTATAGATGCTCCATATAAAATTTGGCATTTATTGTCAGCGGTTTCAGTGAAGATCTTTGAAAATGTGAACGCACGCATGGACGCATGCACGGACGCCGGCTCGAGTACCACCATATAAGCTCCCCGTGAGCCTTCGGCTCAGGTAGACTAAAACAAAAACAACTAAGGATGTTAGTCGATACAGGTACACAATTCTGTTAGAAACTGTTTTCTGTATTCATGATCAAATGTTTAAGTTTATTTTGTAAATTACCATGTAAAATAAGCTGAATCTGAATCTGAATAGTTTACTGGTGACACGCCAAACGACAATATTTCACCAGAATGGAAGGGATATAGTTTGGATAATAAAATATAAATTCCCAAACCCAGACACCACGCGGAAAAGAAAGTACAGTGCCGAGTAGCCTTAAACAATAATAAGGCGTCAACGTCAATGAGAGCTGTTCGCATGTGACGGCTTACTCGTATTGACAACCTTCGATGATCCTTGACCTTTTGTTTAGTTTCCATAGAGCCACTGTGTTTCTTGAGTAACCAGAACAAGCATTCTTCTCCAGTAATGGAATTATGTGCCAATCAAAGACTAATTGTAATAACAATGTCGGGAAACTCGGTCAGCGAACCTGTATGACACACGTGTAGCACTAAGTCGGAGCGTAATTTAAATGAAGCTTCACAAGCATACTATTAGTTGAAACAATTCAAGTCCTTTAGGTGCGATAGCTTTGTGATTTTTGCTTACTATCGAGTGAGTTTCCTTCCCGCGTATGTTGTAAATACCACTATCATTGGTGTCGCCATATGATGATATAGCTTCTGAAACAGTGTTTAATAATTTCGAATGTTAAGACTCTGAAAAAATAAAGTTAAAATTGCTTAACAATCAACAGCTTTATTCAAGACTTTTGTCTATGGCGAAGACGTTTCACATCGAGGGATCAAACATTGCTAGATTAAAAGCCGCATCGCTAGCCACCTAGGAGTCAAGTTGCCAATAAATACGATATAGAATATCGCAATTTTTCTCAGTTTTCGTGTTTGTTTCAGTAAATAAATATTTTGTATTCGCTCACTGTCCTTTGACAATCAAGTTAACTCGTGTGTCATTAGCAATTTATTATATACCGTAGTGCCATTACAGACGCTGCAGCATCAAAATAAATGAACGTTTCTATCATCGTAATGCAGATAATTGCTGATTTACGTCCCAGTCAACAGCAATGGTAATGTCGGGACGTTGCCTCCATTTTATGAGACTTTTACCCAACATTAGGATGTCATGACACTCAAAATGTGCTTCATAAATATAACCACCCAACTAAGCCAATAAGGTTTAAATGTATGGATGGTTTGACTAAACCACTTTTCCTGGGCAGGCTCAGCCATGAGCGGTTAACGAGTAATCAGATGGTCGTTCAGTTGATTAGAAGCTTTGCCTGGAGGCACAAGCAGCCCATCTATTTCTCCTAGGCCCCAATGGGTGGGGGCCCATATTCCCACCCGACCACCCTTGTAATGCACATAATAGTCTAGTCTTATGCATTCCATGACAAACAGCGAAAATGACGCTATATATTAGACACTTTTAATTAAATCGTAAAAAATAAATTGCAGCAGACTGAATCAGGCTATTCTGATTTTCTATTAGTTTTATATCGAAGTTTGTACATAAATGTTACTTCCGATGCCAAGATTAGCATGTTTTTGTCTACCTAATAACAACTTTTGTCCCTTTCAATCACAGCAATGCAGATAAAATGACAAAAATCAGAGATAAATATATTTTACAAATCTTTGCATCGTACTGTTTTGCCAAAGAGTATCCTGGTACATCAGGAAAACATGTCCGTGTAATGTATACCCCCTTAAACCCCACTTTTATAAAGCAAAACTTGGGTATGCAGGGGTATACCTATTTTTCTTATTTTTGCTCCAAAACATAGATTGTGTCTACTCGTAAGAACCGCCGAGGCGGTTCTAAGGTGTACACACAATCTATTTTTGACCAAAAATAAGAAAAATATTAAAAACTTTCACCTGACAATTTTCAATTTTTCAAGCTCAAAAATCTCTGTTTATTGCATGGGGAAGTTTACGTAATGCTTGGCGTAGACACAGGACAAAAGTGTTGATCATGGTAACCTGTCTGAGGGGCGGGGGGAGGGGGGGGCTTGCGCAGGAACAGTGTGGCGTTCCGATATGACATTTTAGCTGTTGACAGTGGACGTATTTAGCACAACAAATACACGAACGGACAATCAAAATAATTATTTAAGACTAAAGAGTTTGAATTAAATTTGGAACCCGGAAAATAAAAAGTTGTACACGTTTGACATAAATTTCAGTGATTTGTATTCATTTTCCAAGATCGACGGTAAAGAAATACTCTTCGTCGGAACGAGATTCTCTACCACTTTCTGTTATTATTCCAGATGAAAGTTTCAGTAATCTTGGCCCAGTGCCATCTAAACCAGTGGCTTTTGACCAAAATCTTTATCCACAACTGCCACTGCGATTTCTATTGAAATGGGTAAGTTAATTCTTGGATAGAGTGCATTTCAGGCAAATAATTGAGCCACCTCGTGGGAAAACCAACAATGTGGTTTCCGAACAGGTCTGACACAAACCAGGCTGTGCAGTCACAGAAAAGAGCTAGAAGCTTGAAATTTCGGATTTAAGTAGAAGAGGAATTGTACTATCCGAGTAGCGAAAACAAAGGCGCTGATCAGCTTCGCGGTTACCGCGAAGCTGATCTGCGTCTTTGTTTTCGCCTATGCAGATTGTTTGCTTTCCCATGAGGCGGCTCAATTATCATGATTTTGAGGCTTTGTATGGAACGTTATTTTAGTCAAAACATTTATTACATTTGGCTGAATACGCTTCCCCGCAATTTAAGTTATTGGATTTTAGCCTGCTAATCTATAAAAACACATGCAAACCTCTGCACCATAATTACAATTTTCCATTTGGATAATCATCAAATTATCCAAGCAACTTCAGGATTGCTCCCACTGCACGGATTGCAATGTTGAATTAAGGTAGACACAATCAGCAACTAGGCAAAGTCCGAACACCATATAACTATATTTCCCTTGGTACTGATATTGAAAACAAAAACATAATTGAGCCGCATCGTGAGAAACCCGGATTTTTGCCTATGCGAAAACAAAGGCGCTGATCAGCTTCGCGGTAACCGCGAAGCTGATCAGCGCCTTTGTTTTCGCTACACGGATAGTACATTTCTGTTCTTCTTAAATCCGAAATTTCAAGCTTCTATCCATCTTCTGTAGCTCCACAGGCCGGTTTGTGTCAGAACTGGTCGGAAACCCCGAAGACCGGTTTTCTCGCGTCACGGCTCATATGATTCCTGCAAAAAACAGCACAGCCTTTCCGAAGAGGATACAGCTTACTGATACAAAATGTAGTTAAAGTGGGCTTGTAGCGGAGCACCTGATACGGTATTTGACCTGCCAATATTCCATCCTGCCCGAAGACGAGCTCTGTTTAATAACTGGAATGAAAAAAAAAAAAAAAAAAAAAAAAAAAAAAAAAACACTGCCTGTATCAGTGGTTTACGGGCTGTGAAATTTTGTGGAACAAATAATTGTTTGTATTGAGGTTTAACGTACAGTCAATAAATTTTAGTCATGTCGGGACAGTACTCTTGGGAGTTAATGTGCCCTGCTCAAGGACACAACACGATGACGCCAGTGGGGATTGAACACAGGAGCTCTCAATTCATATCCGATGCTCAACCACTTTGCCACCACGCTCCCCAAGAACTAATAATGACGAGTTCGCTCGAATGGGTTCAGTCGAAGAAAGAAACGGTTGACCTTGACGAGACAATAATTATTACAACTGAACTTGAAATTGAGCCGCTGCATGGTAAAACCAACAATCTGCATAGGCGAATACAAAGGCGCAGATCAGCTTCGCAGCAACTGCGAAGCTGATCAGCGCCTTTGTTTTCTCTACATAGATGGTACGATTCCTCTACTTTCTAAATCAAAAATTTCCAGCCTCTAACCATCTTCTGTGACTGTACAGCCCGGTTTGTGTCGGACCTGGTCGGCACAGAAATTGTTGGTTTTCTCACGCACAGGCTCAATTAATAAAGCTCATAAAGTTAAGTCGATGCAAGTACGTGTCTTTGTGAAGCTGCGTTCTGTATTCTTTACCAAATATATATTTTACATTGCCATTTTCTAGGCGGAATAATTCATTAAATATTAATTAATGGAAAAGAAACTGTCCTATCAATTAATTGATAAGGGGTTTTTCGGTATTAGTATAAGAAGCTCTATTTGGAAGCAGAAAAAAAGGCTCAATACGGGGTGCTGGAAATTACCTAAAGCTAGTTCTTCTTGGGTTTGTAGCAAATTGTTTAATTACAGCTTGTTGATATATCACGTAAACATATTTGAATGATTTTTCTTTGTTCTTAACAGTTTTCTTGTTTATTTACTTGTTTATTTACTTGTCACTTTTACTTATGTACTTGTTCTATCTATTTTCATGGTCAATCTGTTTTCCCTGTATGGGGCCTCTATTTGCCTCTCCACAGCCTAAAACAAAATGTCTGCCATTAGTTTTTACCTGAATGAATTAGAAATATTTTTTGTTTTATTAGTTACTGGATATCAGTTTTGTCAAATCAGAGGATAGGGAGAAGGATTAATGTGCTTAGTTTTTCTAACAATAGTTCTTATTAATGAGATTTATTTTGCTTCATGTAAATCATTGACTCATAGACTGTGACTGTATAAGCTGACCTACTTTTCATCAATAACTTGACAAAGGAATTTCTACTAGGTAAAGTCACTTTCATGGTTTGTCAGATGTATAATATCTTGATATATTTATTATGAAGTTTTTCTTTGTTTACCATTGCTGCTTTATCTGAATCTGAATAGTTTACTGGTGAGACGCCAAATGACAATATTTCACCAGGGTTTAAGTTTTAAGACTTTCATATACCGGTAGGTACCGTAGATTATCAAATCCACCATTTTCTAGATTGATGTTTACCTTACGTGAAAAAAGAAAAGATTAAAGAAATGTGAGTTTAAAACTGTATCCCTCTTTCTATTTATAAATGATTGTCAATGCAGAGAACTGTTGAATATTTGGAAATAAAATTGTGGGATATTTCATGATTTTTAGGTCACCAGGTGACTGTTTCTTGCAAAAAAGTATTCTGTCTGTATATTTATAAAAGTACAAGCTTTTCAAAAAAGCTTGTCAAAAAAAAGCTTGTCATCAGAATCAATAGTTTACTTGTGAAACTTTAAATTGACTGACAATACCACACCAGGGGGATGAGGCTTGACCGGTCGGGATTAGTCCTGAGCTCTCACCATGCTCACAAGAAAAGTAAATGTAGACACTGATACACAATCATCATCTGCAGGGATTATTCTGGCATTCAGTTGCGTCTCCTGAAGTTGCGCAGCACATGGACAGCACATGTCGAATTTTTTAATGTGTGAAAGTTTACACATTGTTTGTTTCATGTATTAACATTTTGTCGACAAACTTCATTATATAAATCAAAATGTAAAATAAGATAGACTGAACAGAACAGACTGTAAAAGTTTAAAAGTAAAACATACATGCCTTTCAATTTGTTTACCTAGTGTATTGCATTTTCCTATTTATTTATTCATTGGGCTGCTCTATTTATAATATCTTGTCAGTCAAGCAAAAAGAGGATTATTTGTTTTATTCAGAATGAGCTTCTCTTCTAATCCATACAGTCAAAAAATGCCTAGGTGCACAACTCCAGGGACAGCATGGCTTTAAAAACGGGTACAGGGTCCAACTGAATTGGAAATTTTTGATCGGTCATTGTCTGAAATTGGGAATTTTTTAATGGGTTGAGGAAACAAATTGAGAAATTTGACATCCTCTTGAATTCTCAGGGCCATCGCAGCGTTCTACAAAGTGGTCTAGTGAAAACAAGATCAAGTGCCTTAGGGACGAGGGGGGGGGGGAGTAAGAGAGTGGGGTTTCCCCTTCTCGTAAGGGGGATTCGGCCGATCTCTCCCGAGAAATATATTTTTATTTATTGATGCTTCTAATTGCATTCTGTATGTATCTTTGTCTTTGAATTAAACTAGTTTTTGTTGACAAAAATGACCGATATTCAAATATAATATGAAAAAATAAAGAAGAGCTAAAATACTGATATGAATTTTCATATTTTTGGGGTTTCCAGAAAAATTGCCCCACTCATTGGGACCATGAGAAATAGATAGGCTGCTCGTGCATCCAAGCAAAGCCTGTTATCAGCTGCCCGACCATCTGGTCACTACTTATACAGCTAAGCTCAGTGGTCTGAGTATGCCTATGAAACGTGATTAAGTCAAATTCGTTATTATATTCAAAGCACATTTCGGATGTCAGGCATGTTGATTAGAAGTCCCATAAAATGGAAGAAATATCATGTCATGATCATAGCTGTTGACTGGGACATAAAACGTCAAATCAAACAAATTTTCCAGTAAAGGACTAGGGCATTTAACTCCTGATTTTGGTCTCAGATTTGGCTAAAAATTAAATTTTGGAATTTAGGTGAGAAAACTATTCCTTAAAACAGTCATATGTCTCCTGTATTAAAAACAAGAACAAATACTGCATTTATCCTACAAGCATTGCCATGGCAAGCCCCAGAAGAACCATATATGGAGCACATTTTGCACTTTTTGGTCTACTTTTGACAATTTCTGAACACATAAGTGCCAGCCCACACGACCAACAAAATGATACTTAGCAACCAATATCTCTGGATGATACTTCATAATTATTTCATAATAAGACATTTTTATTCGCATGGGCTGGAAGTTGAAAATGATATTGAAAAAAGGACCCAAAATTGTAAAAAAATGGTATGTATATATGCTTTTCGGAGCATTGCCATGGCAACATGTGTAATTTGAATGTGATAGTTCTGCTAGAATTTATAAGCAAGGACCTATATACTTCTCTCCTCAAAGTTGCAAAATTCAATTTTTTACCAAAGCATGAGGCCGAAATCAGGCCTTAAATTCCCTAGGCCTTTGAACAATTATTTTATGGATATTTTTGTGGGAACATTGTTTGTTTTAGATTTCGGTATATTTTTGGGTTACGTGACAAAAAAGGAATATATATATATTATATTTTAGGTTTTAACTACAATATTTGACCCTCTATGAATCTCATGAGGCGGTGGCACAACAATTTTATTACGACTATGATATATCGCTTAGCTGAACATAACTCTTTACAAATGACGAATCTAACAGTCTGTTTAGACGGGTTCGAACCAGGTCTGATCTATATTGGACCGGTCCAAGTTAGTCCGGAATAAATCTATCTTGCTGTTTACATTGAATTATTTAGATCGGAACAAATGACTCACAATATTCAGCGCACTAGATATAAGCTGTTAGAAAGAACCTATTTTAATACATGTATGACTTGCATATCTCGTATACTAAATCAAAGTATGTCGCGGGAAAACGCTCAGTTTTTCGATTATTTAAGCTGTGCATTCTAAACTATAGACAAATAACCGTAGGTGCATAAAATAAACATGACTGTCTGTAAACAGTTTAATATAATTTGATTAATTCCATTGCAAGTATTTTGCAAGATCTTTCTCCAATTATATTTTTATGGTACCGTCGGAAAAAATGTGTGAAACTGGACTTTTGCGGGAAAATCTGAGTAAATACACAACCTACATTTGGCACAGTTTCATTACTCAGAAATTTTGTGCCAATTTCCAGATTGTCTAAAATCAATATTGATTCTAAGTTGGACCGAACCAAAGCGTTTAGACGGAATATTTGTACCGAACCAGGATCAGAACATGATTGGACCGGACCAGGTCCTAGGTTATGTACCGGGCCAAGCTGGACCGTTCCAAAATTTTGGAGCGAACCAAATGTGTTCGTCTAAACACTTGGACCGAACCAGGTCCGGTCCTGGTTCGGAACAAATTCGTCGTGTAAACAGCATATAATTAACAAGGTGTCGTTTCAATGATAGTACTGTTTTTACACAATTTGTGATTCCTTAAGGCTAAGCTGTTTATTTTTATACCTTTGCCTCGATGACACGAGGGTCAAGTGTTGATAATGACAATAAGATGAGATTCGTATAATGATGCCATTAAGCGGTGTTCAGAAAATACCATGCTTGGCCAAATAAGTGGTCTGGGCTCTGGCTGGACCTGTCGCACCGACGACAACCTTGATTCTATTTTATTACCGGTGTCAGAAGATGAAACAGACTTTGTTTTAATTTTCTAAAGCTGCGTCAAAGCATCTATTGGAAAGGTGGAACTGACTTGTAAAACACAGTCAGTATTAAAACGCCTAAGCATGAAAAAAAAAAATACCCATTAAATGGGCACCAGTAATTTTTCTTCATGTTTAGGCCTTTCACATATTGGCCATTAATCTATAATATAGGAACCATCAGTATCATATTTCCCACCACTTGTTAAAATTAAGTGCTCCATGATGCATAGCGTTTACATTTGTAGAAATACTGATTCTGACAGATGTTTTCAGGGGAGCCTGGTGGACTGGTAGGGCATCAGACCCAAATTGAAGGGTCTTGGGTTCAATACCCACTTGGATAGCCTTGCTGTGTCCTTGAGCAAGACACAGTAACTAACTCCCTAGAGTACTGGTTAATACCCAGGAAGTGAAGGCTCTATCCCAACATAACTGAACATTTGTTGAGTGGGATGTACAAACCTCAATACCCTCCCCCCCCCCCATGTACAATTACATATGAGCCACGTCAAGAGAAAACCAGGTTTTTGTCTATGCGAAAACAAAAGCAGATCAGCTCTGCAGTAACTGCACAGCTGATCAGCATCTTTGTTTTAGTACAATTCCGTTTCTACTTATAGCAAAACTTCAAGCCTCAAGCCTGCTTCTGTGACTGTACAGGCTGATCAGTGTCAGACCTGGTCGGAAACCCCAAAGACCGGTTTTCTCTTGATGCGGCTGATAGGTATTTTGTTCGCTGTGTCATGTTGCTGGTATTTTCTGGTGTGTAGGTTGTGCTAGAACAGAGGGGTATTATAAACAGAGTATGAAGGAAAAGGCGTAATATCTTCAGGGTGCTTATAACCAACAGCTAGATGCAGAGAAAGCCAAACAATTGGTACCGGTAGGTTTAGAAGTCATTAGCTTTCAAAATGAATGTTTTCTGTATCTCCGGGAGCATGGTTGCAAAGTGATAGAAAGTTGTGTTGGACTCCAGATAGAGAAGTCGGGAATTTAAGTTCAAGTTAATACATATAGCCAGTCTTCGCGAAATCATTTTATTAGCTGCATGACAGCTGTCTGGCAGACTGCATTTTGTTGCTGGACAAAACCCAATTTTGGCAGATCTATATGTTATCATTGTAATTATGATAATTTTTGTTGGACTGTTGTCTGACAGAATAAAATATTTTGTCAGTCAAATGAAATTTCGCTGGTTTTGACCAACAGACCGGCACTTTACGTGAAGACTGCATAGCTTTTGATTTTGACTCCCAATTTTCAGTAAAGCCCCATAGAAAGTACAGGTCAACCATGTAGTATATTTCTGTCTTTGGGGTCCATAGTCACAGACAATAAGTGAAGGCTTGTTATATTGACAGGTTACATGTATATTGAAAACTACATTATAGTGAGGCACTTTATAATGAGGTTTACCTGTGGAGCAAAAATCCAACATTTAATAACAGGCCTTAGTTTTAGTCAAAGGTCTTATGTGAATCCTAGTGAGAAGTCACTGAGTTATGTCGTGTAGCACATTGATTTCAAGTAATTCCATAGAGAACTGGTTAGATACCCAAGAAATGATGGCTCTGTTTCAGCAGTTATGAGTTAAACATGCTTGGATGTTTAACAGTAATACAAACAAACTATTAAGACTACGGTCAACCAGGGCATCTGCCCAGTCTGTTCTGAACTATGCTGTTTGAGTAAGGGCATTAGTTTCATCATGTTGGCATTAAAAAACTTATCAGATTGTCAGATTGTCAGAATCTCTTTAAATTGTTTCCTGCTTAATCCATCACAACCATGCAATACCAGTGATTGATTTAATCAAAGCATTGTCTCTATTTTAGGAGGGTGGTGCCTCCAAAACAGTTCAGCAACAGTCCCAACAGGCATCCCTTGTGGCTTGGCACAACCGACGTTTACAGACCACATACTTATTACGCAGATCTCAATCTCGGAGAATTACTCGGGGTGTAACCAGCTCAAGGTAAGAAATGAGCCATCATGGGAGAAAACTGGCCTCAAGGATAAAAAACTTTTTTCCATGCTCAGCTCAGCTGAAGCTAAAACTTATAATGCTCATAAATATAAAAATACAATAAAGGAAATGTTTATGGTCAGGATAAATTACTAGTTGTTGAGTACTGAACCTGAATTTTCCACTAATTTCTACTATTTCAGCATTTATGAGCAGTTGACATTTCATGCTCAGCTGATCTTGAAAAAAGTTTTATAACCTCAGGGCCTGGTCTTCAGTGTTCTGGACAAGGCCTTGAGGTTATAAAGCTTTTTTTGGTGCTCAACTCAGCTGAGACAAAAAATTTATACAGCTCTTAAATGTTACCTTTACCATTTTAGCATTTATACGCAGGATAAATTCTAGTTTTTTTTTTTTGTTGTTGTTTTTAAGATAAAGATACCAACTGCTTTGGCTACGCTTTTAATTTAGGAGTTCCTAAAATTTCAAGATTACTGACTGTATTGAGCATGAAAAAGTTTTTTAACCATGTGGCCTGGTCCTACACAGACCTGTCTATACAGTTACAAGAGAAAGCCAACAGCTCGAAATTTCAGATTTAACTAAATAATAATAGGGATTATACTATCATTGAAGCTAAAACAAAGGCAGCGATCAGCTGTGCAGTTACTGAACAGCTGATCGGCTTCTTTGTTTTAGCATATTATGAGAAGTTCTGGGTTTCTCTTGGCACAGCTGAAATAGATGTAAATGAAAATAATGTCTTTTTTGATGGTTTTGACCCTTATGGTTTGGAAATAATTTGTTTCATTTTTTCTGTTTTTGTGAAAAACAACAACAACCAAAAAATGATAAATTTATCAATACCAGTAGAAAATCTTTGGATTTGGAAATCAAGGGCCCTTAATGCACTTCCTTGTCAATTTTATCATATCAGAAAATAAATATCAAGGTCATACTTCCTACATAAGAACAGTCTATACTGAAACATTGCTTTTGAAAATCTAGTTGTAGCTATTGTTGCACGTAATCATCATCTGACATTAAAGAAATCTGGGCTTTGACTAGGCTTATTTTATATTCAATTTTTCAGTTCCACATAAAAGATCTGTAGTATCCACCACTGAGGCCTTTGTGTCCTGGAGCTGATAGCACCGGATGGAAATAATGGGACAGGGAGACAAAATGTAGTGGAGTAAAAAAAGACTTATGTTTACATTACAATAATTCAGGTTTCAAGGCCTAGCTGTATACTTGTATATCAGAGCTAAACTATATGTGTTGTAAATTACCTTTGAATACACATAAGGAGCATTAAGCTCAACATTGCAAAAACATGGGACACTCATTTTACAGCCCCTTTCACTCAAGCTTGCCATTTGTGCGTTTAGGTTTATCAAGTTTGTATGTTAATCAGGTAACTTTATTTTAGCTCACCTGAGCTTTTCGGCTTACAAGGTGAGCTTATAGTATAGGCATGATCCGGCGTTGGCGTCTGTCGGCGTCCACAATTTCAAAGATCTTCTCTGAAACGGATTGGCCGATCAAGTTGAAATTCTATGTGGAGCCTCCACATAAATTGTTTGGTTAAAGCACATTTTTATTTCCAAATTCTTTGCACAACATATACAATGCATATTAAGAACACACATTTGAAATAAGATAGGGACAAAAGCAGAATTTTATCAATTTTAGCAGGTAAGTATCAGTATCAGTCTACATGGCCAAAATTCCACATGGACCGATAAAAATTACACTTGAGTTTGCTGTTTTGAAGGTCATTTAGTTTGAAACTCACTCAAATCAGCTGATCAATCAATCTAGATGTCCTTGTGGACAACATGAGAAGAAACTAAGATCTTCACAACTCATGGTCTTCTTGCATAATGTAAATGGTAAATGGCAAACTTGAGTGAAAGGGGTTGTATTTATGATAGATGGCAACTAATCATGATGATAAGAGTTGTGTCGAGTGAATTGCCTTCTTATTTTAAACTTGTGTTGTTATACCGATGGGAATATAGTTTTCGCTTTTCTGTTCGTCTGTTTGTTTCTTCGTTCGTAATTCCAGAATGTTTGTAGTTTGGGTTACAGTTTCTCTGGTGGTTTTTATCTCATGAACCAATGATCAGAAACCATTCATATTTGGACCATAGGTACACTATAGGGTTTGCTTTGTTTCCGTGAGTTAGGACTCCAGGGTCCATGCCCAGGGGTGGGGCTAGAGATCAAAATCTAGGTCACCTTTAATTTTGGTCAAAGTTTTGGTTAAAGTTTCTCTGGTGGTGTATATTTTATGAGCTAACTGTCAGAAATCATTCATATTTGGACTTAAGGTACCCTATAAGGTTTGCTTTGTTTCAAGGAGTTTGGACCCGAGGGTCGATGCCCATGGATGGGCTAGAGTTCAAAATCTAGGTCATCTTAAAAATGTGCTTTTTACATAGTGTTTTTCTTCTGTAAGTTATATCTTAACAAATACTCATAAGAAGATATTCCTATTTAGATCATAGATGCCCTGTAGGGTTGAATTACCGTTAGTATTCTATTAAACGCCCATACTCTAATAAATGCCCATCCCCCTATTTTGATGCCCCAAATGGCCATTTTATCGGCAAGTTTTGGAATTCCAAAAACCTCTAATTAACGTCCACTTTGGAACTATTTGGGAAAATCCTACATGTATATTATTAAGCAGTAAATTTCTAACTGCGCTTAAACCATATAAGTAAAAAAAAAAAAACAAGTCATTTTTTCTCTTGTAGTCCGAATAAATGGCAATTATAAATTCAGACAACTTATACCACAAAATCAACTTACCATCCTTTACCTGAAAATCGATAGACAGACAATTTGTTTCCAGGCGAAAAAACATGCTATTTAGGACCACCAATGATTTCAAATCCTTTATATGAATGCTTGGATGTTGCCAAACAGTGTAGCCTCCAATAAACGCCCATCCCCTTCTATAGAAAGTGCATTGTTTATGATAAATGCACGGGCATTAAATAGAATGTTAAGGTATATTCCATGGCATCAAACAATAGGGGTGGGGCTGGAGGTCAAAATCTAGGACACATTTATATAATACAATAGTTACCAAGATTAATATTCTGTAGGTTTATATCTTGACAACCATGTGACAGAAAGCATTCCTGCATACACCATAAGTGCCACATAAGGGTTAGACCCAACCCTAGGGTTCATGCATTGTTGGGGGGGGGGGGGGGAGAGAGAGATCTATGAGGTCAAGATCTAGGACATTTTTTTTTTTCAGAATGACTATCCTATTTTCATTTCAATCTAGGACTGAGGACCTGACCCACAATGTCCGTGCTTATGTCTTAGATTGGGTATACATGTCAGCTCTGTATACCACTCTAAAAATATCTGTCATTCTAAAACTACACTCCCCCATCTTTATACGTAAAGTCCTTTACAGTGCTTATTTCTAAATTGTACTTGATAAGGGAAGGCACTGTCTTTCATTAGGGATTTGAGGTTCAATTTCAGGTGTGAACATGTGCAGGGTTGTTTTGATAGGGAGGGAAGCTTGGTGGCTACCAGCCAGGGGTATACATGCCTCTCAAGGCACTTTTTCTAGTTTTATTTAGAAAATAGTTCATCTTCTGAATGTAACTTTATATGCATTGTTGTCTGACTCTGTATGAAAACTGGAATTACAAGCGTTAAGTCGGTTAAAAAGCTCATCAGAGCTTATGTTGTACTGTTGTGATACTTGCCGACTCAAAATAAATCTTATCTTATCTTAAGCTCAACATTGAAAAAAAAAATCATGAGAGACTCATTTTATTGATACAAAGTAGATAGATATGAGCTGTGTCAAGTGAAATATCATCATCAGGATTTCAATAAAAGTTGAAAATTTTACAACAATATGTCAGATATGAATACTAGTCACTTTAACTTTTGTATGAAAGGTTTCACAGCTGTTGAGTGTTATTATTTGTGATGCAGCTCATATGAAAGAAGTCGGTTTATATGTTAAGTTTTCAACAATTAATATGCATTATGAAATGTTTCTTATTATGCAATCATTAACTGTAGTCTAGTGTACCTTAACTGCCTTTGAAACTGTGTAAATTCTATTAGTGAATATCAGGGAAGACAGTGACTAATTTCTCTGAAAATTGAAGAAGCAGTATGAGCTGCATGATGAAATGATAGAACCAACACAAAAATACAAATATCAAATTGGGAAAAGTCACACAGAATGCTAAAACCTTGTTGTTTGCATTTAAGAACAGAAATGACATCACATTTTTCTTTTCATATATGTATACAAAAATGCTAACATTCTCATCATGCAGCACATATGAAATAATAATAACTCTTAACCTCAAAACTGTTCTTCAAGGATTCTAACCAGCCTGTGATGACTCAAAAGATGGTCAGGTTTGAAAAATGAAAATTTAGAATTTAAAAAACATATTTACAAAACTGCAAATCATTGTGTTGCTCAAAATACTCTCAGGGGTAATTTCTGGACCATTGGTCCTCTGATTGACATGAGTACTTGTCAATTTCAGTTAAATAGATAAGCAGTGACTCTTCGAACTATCATGTGCTCATAACATTAAATTAGAACAAAATACATAATTTAGTTTTCATTTATACCATCCTAACCCCACCGCCTATTTTTATACATGTGTAAACATGTTAAAGCTTTTCTTGTTATCATGCAATTCGCAGTTTTAAGTCTGCACCCAACAGCCTTAAGCATTAGCATGCGCGTTTATGACACATGCTATCATGTCACGGCTCAGTCGTATCAACGTTCGAAGTTCTATCGTTCTCGAACTGTATTCTTGTCCACTGATGGAATCATGTGCTAATCAAAGACTAATTGCAATAACAATGTAACTCTAAAATTGTTAAGAAGGTCGGTCGAAGTATTATAAGGACCGTAAACTAAGTATGAAACAGACAGCGCGATAGCTCTGCGGTGTTTTGCATCATATCCGGTTGGGTTGCCTTCCTTGTGTTTTAAATACCACTTTAATTGAGTCCTCCGTCATTTTATATTGACCATTTAAATCAGCACATTTGCTAACGGTCAATGACGGTTAGACAACAAGGGGGTTAGACAAACAAACCAACACGTCCTTTTTACAGGTAAATAAAGGTGCAAAAACACAATGTTTGTCTAAGGAAATAGGGGTGGGCGTGGTTTATACCTTGCTCAGAGGAGTCAGTTGGTGTCGCCATATAAGGCTTAAGCTTGTAAAGAATTAGAAGGTTGGATTTAGAAAACTAACTCATAAAAGCCTGGCGTCCTATTTATGGGACATATGCAAACAGCATAGCACCATTTATGACGCCTCAGAACGCGGCGTCCCATCTGGGGCTATTCTGTTTGCACAAAGAAATTTCATCAAAAAAATGAGATAATAAATATCACTCCTAACACCCCTAAAAATGAAAGTGGACTCATCCAATTGATAATGATGGGAGAATCCATTCGTCAAATATGGGTCAATATAACAAGTCAGATGTCAGGAGTGCGGAAAAGTTACATACTGACTGATATTCTGTAATATTCTTCCTAAAACATGTTATATTGGCTTAAATTCTACTTCCACTCAACAGATTTCCTTTTTGACTCAATCTTTATGAAAGATTTGTCTGTGGTAAAGACTTAATCAGAGAAGATGTTTCAATTAATTTGACACTGCGGGCGTATTGTACAAACATTGGTAGATTTGTCGCGACATGGTCTTAACCAGCTACAGGCCAGGTTGCCAATATTTTGGAGGATTGTGTATGTTAAGGAACGATCTACAATTTGTTCATTTTGCTCTGTTAAATAAATATGTATTTTAGTAATTTTCCGTTGACATTCACGTACATGTACTTGTGTGTCATAAGTAAGTTATAAATCACAGATACAGAGATATAGGCCTGGCGACTTCTCGTGACATTATTATCATTTTTAAAGTTTGTAAACAGAGAATGGTAAACATAAAGACGGGTTATATTTAGGATCAATAAAATGAAATTTATAATATTGAACAAATAGGTGTATTGGCTGGATGGCTCAGTGGTCTAGCATGCTGACTCTCGTTCAGGAAAAAAATGCTTCGTTTAAATTGGCGCTGATCTAGATTTTGGAAGCAAAAAAGTTGATCCTACCCGGATTCGAACCTGGGACTGACGGATTCCAAGAACATCACCGTAACCACTGCTCTATTAGTATATTGTTGAATGCAGGTCGTTTTCCAAAAGTCTTATACTTTCCCATTACTAACTTACCTGTTGGTGTTCTATTAAAAGCTCGTCCTCAAAATAGATTATTGTTATTGGAAAATATTATTGTAAACCAAAAGTATCAACACGACAGGATACCGCGGCTGACCTGCAGTGTATCATAGTTTTTGCACGAACTACAGCTGTGTGCCAGCATGAAATTAAAACCAACGTGGTCCATCAAGATAAGTTTAAAGTGAGCAATGGTCAGGAACTGGTGACAGAACCAAACCCAAGAGGGAAACAACCATTGAGACAATTAGGTTGTGTTATATATGAAGAGAAAACCGGATTTTTGCCTATGCGAAAACAAAGGCGCAGATCAGCTGTGCAGTAAGTGCACAGCTGATTTACTGCACAGCTGATCAGCGCCTTTGTTTTCGCTATACGGATATTACAATTTCTCTTCTTCTTCTTAAATCCGAAATTTCAAGCTTCTAGCCTGCTTCTGTGACTGTACAGGTCGGTTTGTGTCTGACCTGGTCGGAAACACAAATTGTTGGTTTTCTCACGCACAGTCTCACATACGATTAGACGATTTTAGCAGCTCATTCTCTAAAGTTGGCCACTCACATGTAGGTGCAACGAGCACAAAATAAAAACATAAAACAAATAGATGGCCTGTGAATATTCTCCCATATACCTCCATTTCTAAAGCTGGCACACTTCAAACTACTCGGGTGGAACTTATAATCTTTGAGCGAATGCTGATTGTCCTACTCCTATAAACCCTAATTATTGGTTCTACTTTAAGCATTTACTTCCTGAATTAGAAGGTGTGTTTACAAATCAAACATCATTGTTCAATACAAAACTCGGTCTTTCAGTATCTTTTTTGCATAAGTGAACATGTACAAGCAAACGCGTCAATAATAATTCAGTCACATGGCAAGGAAGCTTAAATGCATCTCCGATGATGCTGCATAATTTTCACAGCCAATCTTTGTCCTTCTGCAATTGCAAGTTTCTTCACATGATACCCAGAACTTAAGGGACACTGCTCAGAAAGGCTTTTATAATGTAACAGCTGAATGTTAAACATTCCCAGACGCATTGGTATTTGTTTATTGTATTGTTGTACAAAAGTGCATGTCAGTCTAAACATCTAACATACGAAATGCAAACAGTTTATTTAAGCAGCATACAATCAGCTTCCGTTCAGCTTCACTGTATACCACAGAATACGGTTCATAGATACCATTCTTCCACGTTAGCAACGTAGAACAGTTCACTCCATCAGCCACGGTGACTGTATGACTTCTCCAGCCGCAAACAAACTGGCGTTGATCATTCCTCACGTGCAATCCGAGTGGTCCGTCCAAGTCAACGTTTTTGTATTGGTGCCGGAAACTACCTTCTGCTGTTAGGCAAGTGACGATATTTGAGGCGAAATCCGATACGTATAGGTCGTAGAAATCTCCTGCGACGTTAACGTTCGCCTTCTGCAACGCAACGTAATACGGCTGATTAAACGAGAACGATCCCCCAAGACTGACGCCAATTCTTCTCTTTAGTTTTCCTTTCAGGCTGTATACCTTTACTTCCCCGTCATTATGTATACTAAAACACGAAACGTAAATGAGTCCACCCGCCACGTCAACGCCATAACAAGGCTTACCGGTGGAAATAGTGCGACCTTTCTTGAAGTATGTCTGCACTTGTACAAACTGTAGCTGCTGCTTTTCATAAAAGGTCACAATTATGTATTTATCATCCACAGCAGCGACGTCCCAGGGTTTCCCGTTCAAGCTCATACCACGCTCAATTTTAAGGTCAGTGTCCGCCAGCCAGATTCTGTCTTGATATGAATCACACAGAATAATATATCCGTCAGCCATGAAGGTGCAACCTGATATCAACATCTTTCCGCGACCATTGGATACACTTACGTCAAGTTCACCACAGGGCTTCATCTTCATACCAGCCACTGTAACAATTTCATTTTCTAGTTCGGGTTGCTGTTCATGGACAGTTTTGCGAGAAGACATGACATCTCGTTTAACACTCTCGGCGTCTTCACTTTCACTTGACTCAACCTCGTCAGCGTTCATATCGGACCTAGTAGTCGTTCCAACTTCTTGCTGGTCTTCAACGGTACTTTCCCGAGACATGCTGCTATTTTGTAGAGTTCCTTTTGAATGTTCTCTTTCATTACTCAGACTTACGCCACACTCCGATTCAAAATCTGTCTGCGTTGAAATATCAAGTCCTCGCTGTTGCCCGACGGTGTTTTTGTATGACACAACACTATTTTGTTTAGACACATTCACACTGTGTCTTTCCATTACGAAATTAAACCCAATTTAGCTATCACTTGTATTTGAAGATACCAAGTGTTATCCGCTCATTCGATGTTCATGAAATCAAGTCAAGTTATCATTTCGTTTTGCGTTTTATATTTGTTTTCAATAGTGTCTAATAATGATCGTCTATTTTTCAGTCTTAACGAAGGATAATTTATGTAACGATTAAAATCGACATAATATATTTTGACAATTTGTACAGCATTCGTACATTTTGCCAATTTGACTTTTGTTCATGGTAGTATTCACAAGTAAGGAGTCAAAGGTGGTTAATATTTTGTTGAGGTTCGTCTAAGCCTTAGAAATGCCCATTTTATTAGGTAAAACAAATAGTTATTCATTGTTTTAATTACGGCAAAAGGTACACAATATGCAAAGCATGAATTAAGTAATATTGTAACTTATTCTTTGACAGGGTGGAAGAGTTATTCATTAAAAGAAAATACATGTAACATGACTTTCAAAAATGGCAAAAGACAGAAATGAACTGTTTAACACTACCAGGTGAAAAAACTTTGGCTGATTCTGAAAATGTCACGTTTTGTTAAGTACTTAAAACAAAATTACATGTACACGGAATTTAATATAAATTATTAAAAAAAATACTCACAAGAGGTACATGTATACGCACTCTTCATGCAAAACCAAAGCATTGCATTGACGTAACGGGCTGAAATCTTACATTACGTACGTGTACTATCGGATGATTGCTTGAAACATTTACGGAACACAACCAACTGCCAGTCACAAAGTTAAAATAGAGACTCGGCAACCAATAAAGTACTGTGTTCTTTAACCGCACCACATCAATAGTCTTAACATCAATAGCTGTTGTCAGCGACAACTATTTCATTTTATTTTTCATTTCCTGGGAATCAACATATATGTGTAAGAATTTTAAAAAGCGCATTACATCAAACAATCTCCAGATGAAGCTATTTCATTAATAAGATCATAGTCTGATTTTAAAAATAAATATATATGTATATTTTATTATTATTATTATTATTATTATTTGTTTTGTTTTTGCATTTTCTTAGAAAACATGCAATTTCATCCATCTAGTGCAAATGAGTCTCCATTTCAATAAATCACATGGAGAAAAGAATTGTTTTGATGGCGCATTCCTAGTGCAGGATTTTATTTATTTATTTATTTTTTATTTAATTTAACAAAGTCATTATTGGTGATTGTTATTGTAAATCTCAATTCAATAAGACTCGTCAGTATAACGGGTTAAGACGTCTCTTCGCAACATAACAATGGCCCGTAATGTCTACTCCCCATAGACAAATAGCCCTGTCGTTGCGTCGTAAACATTTATTTTCTTTATTGGTCGGACATAAGTCTATTATTTCTATAATTCAAAACACATGTATGACATGTCTGCACACAAAGCGAACGTTTGTTGCGTAACACTATAGTTGCGTCCGCTGCTAATAATGCAACTGGAAAAGAACAAAGTTTGTATGCGCATTGCATACAAAAAGCTGTCTTCTTGCATTTACAAAACTGAAACAAAAATTCTTATTGCAGCAACACATTTAACATGATTTTATCATACACCATAGCAGTCAATAACACTTTCAACTAATTTAAAAATTAAAATATAAAGCACAACGTCGTAATATGACATTCGATTTGTTGTTAATAAAGTGTGATTTTTGAAATGATATGTGAAATGAGGGTACCTTTACTCATGTGTAAAAAGTATCACACATTTTTGAATGCAGAATTGCAATTCCTGATCTATATTCTTCCCAAAGAACGTACAACCGCCACGAATATTTGCACACGTTTTTATATAGATCTTAGAAGAGCAGACCGGCTGCATACCTGAGAAGTCGTCTTGAGACCGCGACTGGTGCTTAAGCACAGTCAGACAGTATTACAATATTAACGAAATTGCCAGTCCTAGCAAGAAGGTGATATTATCTAGAACAGCATTATCGTTGATGCGACAAGTTAATCATATTTTCCTTTCAGTAAATTGTGACACCGGGTTATATAAGGACGTTATTGCCCGCACGGGAGTTTGATTTATTTCAACGATTTCAATGAAAGCTTAAGTGAAAATAGTATTTTCTGTTTAAACGTTTCAGTACCAATTAGGATGGTTGATAATACAGCAATAACGCTTGGTGATTAATAAACTAGAGCAAATAACAAAGTTATGGTGGCATTATTTCAACAGACGCAATGGAAATTTCAATCGAACGGATATGTAACGAGCGGAATCTGCCGGAGGTCGAGTGCACGTTTTGTGTCATTCCAGGTGCACAATAGATTTTTGCCTCGGAATCCGGATCGACGGTTCGATCCCCGCTGAAATTAAACAAGACACATCTGTTTTCTATATCGCCGGTTAATAGTTTGGACTCCGTATCGAGTGGTGGGAGATTCGATCCACTGGAACCCGTTTGTTTCCTTAAACATGACACATTTACTTTCCACATGACTGGTTTGTATATGAAGGAAGCGATGGCTGTAACCCTGCATGACTGAGCCGTTAAATTATGACTGCATTTAAACTAGCCTAATTTTGCAAGAGTAAAGATAATATAATAGCATCTTGAAGCACATGCAGCCAAAATTCTTGCTTTATATCAGTGTGAAAAGGATTTATTGACCATGATGGTGGTAATGGCGAATTTGCTACAGACTGGGAAGAGATTATTTGCCGTTCCGTTACATTATAAGTCTATTTATTAATTAACTACATTAATATTGATATTTGTATGAATAAATCAGCCCGCATCATACGAATAAAAACACTCGGCCAATACAGAATAAGTCGGCCAATACGAGAAAAACTGGGCCAATACGAGAAAAGTCGGCCAATATGAAAATGACGTCATTCAACGTTCCTTTTCATAAGAAAATGGCAGCCATGTTTTCCTCCGCATCGACGCTAATAAACTGCAGTTGTATTTGTAAAAATTAATGTGCTTTAAAAGCAGTTGCATTTATAAAATTAGAAATAATCGTCAACAGTTATCGCTAATAAAAAGGATAAATGGAATTCAGACGACGATTTTGTTTTATTTTGTATCTAGATCTAGTCACTCTTGAATGAAAACATAAGGTAAGCAGGAATTTTACTACGACTTGCCAAGTCTCAAAAGCGCCTGTTTCATCTTTTGAAACTTTTTTCTATTTATTCAGGAAATTCATTGTTATTATGTTCATTGGCCTTCTTCCAAGAGTCGACTCGCTATCAAGAATTTCGTTTGTATCATCAAGCTGTGGGTTGCATTCCCGGGGATGGAGGTGGGGGGGCGGGGTGTGAGACCCACATATAAAATGGTTATGTACATGCCGCCCAAGGTTAAAAAGAAGGGGACCTACAGAGCTGGTCAAATTTAAAAAGTTGGCATTTATAGAGCTGAAAGAACTGTAAATGTTTTGCATGTAGGGCTGATAGAACTATACAAGTGTTACCTTTAGAGCTGTTCAAACTTTGAAAAATAGGTGCAATCAGAAAAAGTTGGTGCTTTTAGAGCTGATCGAAATGAAAAAGTATGTGCTTTCAGAGCTAAAAACCACAAAAGCAGAATAGAATGGTTGACAGAATTTTTTGTGCACGTACATCTTTGTGTCTAATAGTCTTAGTCACCTGCATTGTCAAAGAGCACACTTCAAATAGAAAAGTTAATTAATAAAATTTTCATTAATCAAGTAATTTCGTATTGGCCCAGTTACAGGTCCTCGGTCAGCTGCATTGGCCCTCGGCTTCGCCTCGGGCCAATACAGCAGACCTCGGACCTGTAACTGGGCCAATACGAAATTACTTGATTAATAACATTATAGTATAGCAAAATAAATAATATTGGCCCCGCCATAGATGGGTCGCTTGTCTCCAGGCAAAGCTTATAGCCTACTGGCCGACCACCTGATAAATGGTTAGCCACAAGCCACCCATACAAAGTACTCCATATAAGTATTTAGCTGTTTTGAGGTGGTTATATTTTGATGTACATTTAATGGCATCATAATGTTGATTAAAAGTCTTATAAAATGGAAGCAACGCCCGGACCGGAGCATAACCGTTGACTGGAACTGTAAATAAAATATGAAAGTTAGAGCATTTAGAAGCAGTGAAAATGTTCAAAGGGTCAAAGGGAGAAAGTATGGGCCATATTGGAAAACATAAACTTAAAAAAAAAAAAAAAAAAAAAAAAAAAAAAACGTATTTGCAGTGTATGACGCAAGCTGATATGTTTATGAATTGTCAAACAAATGAAATGCAGTTTTAAAGGAATCCATTCACAACTTTAATAAGACTTTCCGCTCTGGGATTCGAATGCGTTGTATAATTGGCTCAGAACAGAAAGTGTTTAATTAGACTGTAAAAGCAAGTATGATATACAGTATTTTCTGTCAAATATGTCATACAACTGGCTTTTGTATGCCGAGGCAGTAATCAAAAACTTTACACAAACATTTACAAAATTACAGAATCTATAATAAGGGCAGTAAAAAAATGGCCCCGGACCATTTTAAGGCTTTAGACCCCAGTGAGACTGAGCTGCATGCATGAATATTATAAAGTGCTATACCAAAATAACAACTACCCAGATTGGCTTGATCTGACAAAAAACATTTCTATGATGTAACTTTATAAATAAAAAAGTTTTGCACATATTTGATGTAAGGAGGCAAGATTTTTGTGACATTTTTAGTGAAGACAAATTTGAAAGCTATCATACTGCATCAAATTAAGGAAAAGAAATTGGAGAGATACAAAAAATCAAACATATTAATATAGAGATAAAAAGAATGAATAACACAGCCTCTATGGTATTTTCAGATTTTTATATCACCGCGCGCAAGTCACCTGGGGGTCTAAATGTAAGGAGTGTAAGATTTCAAGGTTTTTTGTCAACAAATGTTTAATACTTGTGGTTATCATTTATTTTCTTACTGTTTAAACTGAGCTCAGGCCCCCAATCAGTTAACACAACATTTGCTTTAGCTCTGTCACTTGGTTTACTTTTTTATGAGTAGTGTTTTTTTAAATGTAAGGAGTGTAAGATTTTTTCCACTTTACAGCTAAAAAATCAACGAAACGCCATCATTTTAAAGAACAATCCTTCATAATTTATGGAATCTCTTAAAAATACTAGAATTTGTTCTCTATGTGAAAACTGATGTCTCCCCTTTTCTACGTGCATGTCCAAAATATGCAAGCAAGAGTTATAGTTCTTGTGCATCACATATCCTGTCATTCTGTTTTATAAGTGTACCAAGTTTCATTGAAATTTACGGTTTTCAAGTTATAGAGCGGGCACAACATTGTATGGAAAATAATCAAAGGGAAATAACTCCAAAGATATGAAAGCAAGAGTAATGATTCTTGTGCATGGCACATTGTCTCATCATGCTTTATAAGTGTACCATGTTTCATTGAAAAATCTCTAATGGTTTTTGAGTTATAGAGCAGACACAAAATGGTATGAAAAATAATCAAAGGGAAATAACTCCAAAGATATGCAAGCAAGAGTTATGGTTCTTTAGCATGACACATCATCCTATCGTGCTTTATAAGTGTACCAAGTTTCATTGAAATATTTCTTATGGTTTACAAGTTATAGAGCGGACATGAAATTCTATGGAAAAATAATCAAAGGGAAATAACTCCCAAAGATATGAAAGCAAGAGTTATAATTCTTGTGCATGACACATTGTCTTATCGTGCTTTATAAGTGTACAAAGTTTCACTGAAATTTCTCTTACGGTTTTCAAGTTATAGAGTGGACACGAAATTGTATGGAAAGTAATCAAAGGAAAATTACTCCAAAGATATGCAAGCAATAGTTATGGTTCTTTAGCACGACACATCATCTCATCGTGTTTTAAAAGTGTAATAAGTTTCATTGAAATATCTCTTACGGTTTTCGAGTTATAGAGCGGACACGAAATTGTATGGAAAATAATCAAAGGGAAATAACTCATAAAACACTCAAGCCAGAGTTATGGTTCTTAAACATGACACATTGTCTGATCATGCTTAATAAGTGTACCATGTTTTATTGAAAAATCTTAAACGGTTTTCAAGTTATAGAGCGGACACGAAATTGTATCGAAAATAATCAAAGGGAAATAACTCCAAAAATACTCAAGCTAGAGTCATGGTTTTTGTGCATGACACATCCTCTCGTCGTGGTTTACAAGTGTACCAAGTTTCATTGAAAAATCTTTAACGGTTTTCAAGTTATAGAGCGGACACGATTTGTAACGGACAGACAAACAGACACAGACGGACGGACAGACAGACGCCCGGGGAAAAAACAATGTCTCCCGATCCTGAAGGGGGGAGACATAACTAAATCAGAAGTATTACGGTACAAATAAGTCCAGATTTGTCTGCCAAATAACAGTTTTAGTGTTTTAACCCAATGTCACACTTTGGGGCCATTTTTTAAAGCTGAATGGGCCCATCTTTGGTTACTAGACGTGTAAATGAGAAATCAAAGCTTTAACTATAAACATTCAAGAGTGATTCACAAACTTATGATTAAATTTAAAAGTTTTTGTTCGTTGGATTTGTTGATAACGCCCCAATCAACAGATTTGGTCATGTCGGGTCATTGCATCCATTTTATCGGACATTTTAACGTCGGGACACGCGAAACGAGCTTTTAAATCTAACCATCAAAGTTGCAACTAAGGCCAGTATGTATGGATGATATTGCCTAACCACTTTTCTAGTGCAGGCTCAGACCTCTTCAGCACCTTACTTGAGATCAGTTGTTCAGTCAGACGAAAATAAGCTTTAGACTATCTGATTACCTGTTCAAGGCCTGTCCCATTGCTTTTCATGTCTATTGAGGGTCATTATATAAGGGACAGGGCATTAGAAAACCTAGTGCCCTGACAATGACTCAGAATACAGTTAGGGGCCAAAACAGGAAAAAATCAATATTGATTGCAGAGGGAGGCAGTTTTATTGCACAGGTTATCAGGAACCATATAATCAATAAACAGTGGAACTACAGGTATTATCCTCTAGGGGCCTCTTTATGACCCCCTGCAGAGATGTGATAATCACCTCATTATGACAGTCCTTTGATCTAAGGATCATAATTGCACCATTAGGGGTCATTAACCGAATAAACAGTGGTACCACTTTTAGCTTCTTCAGAAGTAGGTATTTAAGATTGCTAAGATCGTCTTACGACCAGTTTAGGATTACATTATTGTGATAATCACAGGTAAACTCAGTGAATCGCAAGACCGATCCCTAGTGATTTTAAAATTTAGGCGGTCCTGTTCTATGTCTCATTATAAGTACACACGGACATTCCAAAATGTCTGATGCTGAAATTTAAGATACATGTACAGATGTTGCTGTAATATGAAATATGAGATTTTTTTAATAAGAAATTGACGCTTTAAGCCATAATCTTGCAGAAATAATGTGAAGTATCTTACATCATCCTACTATTGATCCTTCATGTGCAATTGTAGGAATAAAAAGGTACAAGTAGGCAACGATCATGAAAAGGCGCAGGTGGGAAAAACTAAATTAACAATCACTGGGGTTAGTAACTCGGAGGCATCGTATGTTCCCCTTCTTACGACATACTTACGATGATCTTAAGATGACCGCCTTAGAATTTACGCCATTGCTATTCCAGTTTCTATAAACTATCGTAACTTTTTTGAAATGAAAGGCGCTACTCGTAAGATAATACGATGCTAAGGTGGCTTGAGTTGACCGTAAAGTTACGATGCTGTTAAGTTGTCACCATAACTTAAGGTCCTTTTCAGTTATTCTCCATAATCCCTAAGAGACACCTAAGTCGGTTGTAAGTTGATCTTAAGCTTAAGATTGCTTTGAGTTACTAACCCCAGGTACTTATACCATCATCACGAAAACATGTCCGTGTAATGTATACCCCCTTGAACCCCACTTTTATATAGCAAAACTGGGGTATGCAGGGGTATACCTATTTCTCTCTTATTTTTGCTTCAAAACATAGATTGTGGGTACTTGTTAGAACCGCCTCTGCGAGGCGGTTCTAACATGTACCCACAATCTATGTTTTGAGCAAAAATAGCAAAAATAACAAAGATATCATTTTTTTTCAGCTGAAAATTTTCAATTTTAAAGCTAAAAAAATAACAGTATATTGCATGGGCAAGTTTTCGTAATGATGAAAACATATCGTAAACCGAATGAGCAGTTATTTTCCCAATAGGTGGCCACTCAGTTACCTAAACTTTACCAAAAATATGATAACATACATAAGGCGCCAACAGCACAAACAATTTTTAACACCAAGGCATAAAACAATAAGAACCGTCGTAGGCGGTTTTTGGACATATTCAAAAGTCTTAAAACAATCCGATTACCAAGGACGTGCTACACCAGAGATGCTCCGTTGAATTGTAGTGAATACGCCCACTCAAGTGAATTATGTAAGAAACTATTTGTTTTCTAAAATAAGTTGATGTTTAAACGAGACTGCAAGAAGGATCGTTTGATCTGTTCAAAAATGTTTCCACCACTTTGGCATATACGTATAATGCACTATGTTTAAATCGAGTATATTTGGTAAAATCGTAGGATTGTGTTACATCTGAAAAATTACTAAGGATCGGTCTTGAGAGCATGCAAATTTCTTAAGATTGGTCTTGATACCACCGGATCTGAAGAAATCTTGCGTTTCTGCAATTGTACGATTTAGTGGGATTTAACCGCTCAGAAGGCCTGAGCATGTCCAGGATAAGTTTTGTTGTTTGAATTGATGTTTTACGTCCCAGACAACAGCAGTGGTCATATCGGGACGTTGCCTCAATTTTATGGACTTTTACTCAACATTAGGATGGCATGACACTCAAAATGGGCTTCATAAATATAACCATCCAACTAAGCCAATAAGGTTTATATGTATGGATGGTTTGACTAAACCACTTTTCCTGGGCATGCTCAGACTTGAGCGGTTAACAAGTTATCAGGTGGTCGGTCAGTAGTAAAGAAGCTTTGTCTGGAGACACAAGCAGCCCATCTATTTCTCCTAGGCCCCAATGGGCACCTAGGCCCCAATGAGCGGGGGCCCATATTGGTTTATGTCAAACCATCCATATATAATTTTATATATCTTTACTTGGGTAGTTATATTTTCAAGCGTATTTTGAGCGGTATGATATTCTAATGTTGGATAGAATCTCCATAAAGTGGAGACAACGGCCCGATATGACCATAACTGTTGACTTGGACGCTAAATCCATCAAATAAACAGACAAAATAACTTTTCTCTTCGTTATGATTTATTATGGAATTAACTTTTTACTAGACGACAACTGTTGGAATATGTACCTTTCAACACGGCATTCCAAAAAAGAACTATACACAGACGAAAGCTTTAAACATTATTCCATCGAAAAGCTTTTTGCGCCCTTCAATGTTACTAATTATTTATACTGATTAGTTTAAACAATTTGTTCCTCGTAACTTAATAAATGCATTTATTCTGTATGATTCTCCGTTCAACAATATTCGAATGAAAGTCCTTTAGCCTTATGGTCTCCATTATAATTGCTTCGTAAATTGAATCCCTGTCATAGTCAGTCTTCAAGAGCAAACCTTACAATCACTAGCCCTGTCAAGATTTCAGTGTGGTTGTCAAATTTTCAGGATATTCGGTATAATTGAGACCAAGTCAGCTGTTGCTATTTTAAAACCAGAGGACCAACGGTCCTGTAAACGCTCACCTGAGATCTGCTATATTAACAAAATATTTATTTAAAAAATTTGCCCTACCAACCAATCAAAATAAACGATTAGGACAAAAGTCAACCAAACTGTAGAGGACTACTCCATAAACATTGCTGCAAAAATAGAATTCAAATATCTGCGACTGGACCAGAAAAAAAATAGCCAATTTCCACTTTTCCCGTTTTAAGTCTATCGAAACTTTAACTTTAACCAGATTTCATCCGACTGAAATAAGAAACACAAATTATGTAGAGACTACTGTCAGGAACATGTATACAAATTACAGGCTTCATGCCGTAGACAATTTCTGAGGAGAAGATTTTTAAATGTTTTTCGAAATTTTACCCTTTATGTGGCCCCAGCAACCAATCAAAATAAAGGATTAGGAAAAAAGTCACATGAAACATAGAGATATACTCAATAAATATTTCTGCAAAGACAAAATTCAAATACCTACAATTGGTCCAGAAAACATAGCTAATTTCCACTTTTCCCATTATAAGTCTATGGAAACCATAGCAACCAGAGTTCTTATCCGACTGGAATAAAAACACAAATTATGTAGAGGCTACTGTCAGGAACATGTATACAAAGTACAGGATTCATCCACTTGACAGTTTCTGAGGAGAAGATTTTTGGATGTTTTTTTTTTTTTTTTTTTTTTCTAAATTTTGCCCTTTATGGGGCCCCAGCAACCAATCAAAATAAATGATTAGGACAAAACTCTCAAGAAACGTCAAACACTACTCAATAAACATTTCTCACGGCCACCAATCCAGCTCTTACATAGCAAAATGCAATGATAATAAATTCATTTGCGGTACTTCCCACTAAGCAGCTGCGGAGTTCGAAACGTGTAAGTGACTTCGTGTTCTCTTGTTTTATTATCAATTACTCCTATTTTAAGACATCTTTCAAAAATCGGAGAATGACATGATGTGGGTAATATATCTAGCGTCTTTCATCTCCAGCAGATCTCCTGAAAACACAGCACGTGGTTTGGAATCACTTTTAAGGTGAGTGCAACACATGCGTTTTTAGGTTGTTTACTAGATTTTCAACACAAACACGCCGCATAACTTCGTTTTCCAACTTATGCAATGCGTCCATTTTATTTGGAAGATTCTATTTTGACTAATGATGAAGATTTGTGACCATAAACGTCATTTGTATGCCTCTGATTTGAAAATAATCGATATGCTATGAAGCGGCGTGATAAGCGATGAAGAAAGGTGTCTAGCTATGAAGAAAACGTGTTATGCTTGGAGGATGAGCAGTCCAGTTGATTTTACTATAACGAAATACGCTGGCCAGCCTTGTATTGTCAAGAGGCGTATTTAATATCATCCTCAGCTTCGACAGCAACTTAGCAAATCTGGTAAATGTGTTTCTTGTTTTGAAAAAGCATGATTCTTCCTTTACAAGAACATGTTTTGTCTTGCAGTATGTATTTGTGTATTACATGTATTTTTTTCGATATGTATGCTTACTTATATTTGTATGTAGTTCGCTTCTTATTGGAGGAACGAAAAAGAGCTATATGCATTACAGAAAATGATCAGTTTACTTCTTTTTGTACATGGAACTATTATGGTTCATACAGTAACCAGCATGACATCATTATAACAAGAGTTTTAAAAGGGTGCAGCGGTCTCAGATTTAAAATCCAACAACTGATTGAATGACCCAATGTAAGCGCAAGAGTGACTGATAATGAGCTAGCTAGAAAACGTGCAAGAGGTCTATCTAAGTGCAATGAATACTTACTTTTTCCATACTATTTCAAAACAAGAAAGACATTTATCAGCTTTTCTTAGTTGCCGAATAAGCTAAGTAAGTGACTTCTTTATTTCATAGCTGAGGATGATATTAAATACGCCTCTTGACAATACAAGGCTGACCAGCGTATTTCGTTACAGTAAAATCAACTGGATTGCTCATCCTCCAAGCTAACACGTTTTCTTCATAGCTAGACACCTTTCTTCATCGCTTAGCACGCCGCTTCATAGCATATCGATTATTTTCAAATCAGAGGCATACAAATGACATTTATGGTCACAAATCTTCATCATTAGTCAAAATAGAATCTTCCAAATAAAATGGACGCATTGCATAAGTTGGAAAACGAAGTTATGCGGCGTGTTTGTGTTGAAAATCTAGCATACAACCTAAAAACGCATGTGTTGCACTCACTTCAAAAGTGATTCCAGACCACGTGCTATGTTTTCAGGAGATCGGCTGGAGATGAAAAAAGCTAGATAAATTACCCACATCATGTCATTCTCTCATTTTTGAAAGATGTATTTAAAAAGGAGTAATTGATAATAAAACTAGAAAACACGAAGTCGCTTACACGTTTCGAACTCCGCAGCTGCATAGTGGGAAGTACCGCAAATGAATTTATTATCATTGCATTTTGCTATGAAAGAGCTGGATTGGTGGCCGTGTTTCTGCAAAAACAAAATTCAAAAGTCTGCAATTTTAGCGGGAAAAATAGCCGATTTCCACTTTTCCCATTATAAGTCTACGGAAACTTTAAGTTGCCATAGCAACCAGAGTTCTTATCCGCCTGGAATAAAAACGCAAATTATGTAGAGGCCACTGTCAGGAACATGTATACAAAGTACAGGCTTAATCCCCTTGACAGTTTCTGCGAAGAAGATTTTTGAATGTTTTTCGAAATTTTGCCCTATATGGGACCCCTGTAACCAATCAAAACATAGGATTAGGACAAAAGTCACATGAAACGTAGAGGACTACTCAATACACATTTCTGCAAAAACAAAATTCAAATATCTCCAACAAGACAGCAAAAACTGGCAATTTTCACTTTTTTCATTATAAGTCTATGGGAAGCATAAGTTACCATAGCAACCAGAGTCCTTATCCGATCAAAACAAAAACACGATTATTCTTTCCCCCTACCTGTAGATGGTGTATGTGTAATATGAGAACAATCGGCCCAGCGGTTTCAGAGAAGAAGATCTTTGAAATTGTGGACGACGGACGGACGCTGGAGCATGGGTATACTATAAGCTCACGTATGAGCCTTCGGCTCAGGTGAGCTAAAAAAGTTAATCAAGTCAATTAACTAAATGTACTGTTCATGTTAAGTTGTAGCATGTTAACCGTGAAGAACTGTTTAACAATTTCTTCAATTTGACGCCTTACGAACGATTTGTAACGTTCGTGTGTAAATTCTTACACGTATCTTACACGTATCGTAAACTTAAAATCAAGTGCTCAGCGGAGGTTTAGGAATTCGCGCCGTCTTATTTATTGTCTTAACGAAAGAGCTTCTGAAAGAGCTAAAGTGATGCCACTGTTTATTCGATTTATGACCCCTGATGTTCCAATATGACACAGAGATCAATGAACTGTCATAATGTGGTGATTATCTCATCTCCGCTGGGGTAATAGAGAGGCCCCTAAAGGATAATACCTATGGTACCACTGTTTATTGGTTTTATGGACCGTCCCTGATAATATGTGCAGTAAAACTAGCTCTCAATAAGCAATATTAATTTTTATTTTTGGGGCCCCTACCTATATTCAGTCACTGTCAGGGTATCAGGTTTTCTAGAGTCCTATTCCCTTACCAGTAATAAAAAGTTTGTCCACTCTAGAGATTACATGTATTTCTTTTTGAGGAAAATATGGTATTATCATATGTGCTGAAACAGCAGATACAGTAAATAGTATGATTTCTCAAAAAATATTGACTTTTTGTTCGAAATACGTTCAAAGATTGTAGTCAAGAAGTTGGAAATCATGTTTATGGCAATAGTTTTTAGTAAAGTCTCCGTGGTAAAATGCCATTTTCTTTATACAGGTAAAAATTATAAAAGTATTGGAAATCATGTTAATGGCAATAGTTTTTAGTTAAGTCTCCGTGGTAAAATGCACTTTTCTTTATACAGGTAAAAATTATACAAGTATTAGATTTTGACAATGGCATCCCCTTAACAGTAATAAGCCATATTCAAAGTGCTCTAAGAGAAAAATGAAAACCATTTTCGAAGTGCTCTAAGAAAATGAATAGTAATCCTTAAAAGTAAATTTTATATATATACTCCTCAAAAAAAATCCGGTCACCCAAATTCTTCTACACTGTATTTGTATCCGGAGGAAGCTAGCATGGGCTAGTCGCTAGACCATATTCCTCACCCCTTTGTACCCTATAACTACCATATAACATCTACTTTTTAAACTGAGCATGCGCAAAAGGCATACACTGCATGCGAAATGGCTGTTTATACACTCGATTTTGTCAAGTATTTCAAATTTACTAGCAATGGAAAACAAATTTCGTTTATTTGTTGGGCGGTTGCAACACAATTGGGTGACCGGATTTTTTGGAGGAGTATACATGCTCAACGACTATTGCCCATTTAGCTTGTGGACAGAAGTCTATGGTGTACCAGAAGGGTCAAAACCACCGGTAGCAGTCCACTGGTAAATTTTTACCAGTGCACTGCTAAATTTTACCAGTGCACTGCTATATTTTACCAGTGCACTGCCAATTTTTACCAGTCCACTGATAAATTTACCAGTCCACTGATAAAATTTAGCAGTGCACTTTCGATATACCAGTGCACTGGCATTTACCCTATCTCATTATCCAATCAAAAATCGGCTTACATCTCAATCGATACAGGTATATTTCATCCTAATCGATACAGGTAAAATTAATGCTGTGTAAACGCACAAACAAATTCCGTAATACTAATAGTTATATTATAAAGTCGGTATATTGCCTGATTTCTTTCTTTAATTCTTTCTTTCTTTATTTATTTATTTATTTATTTACGCACTTTGAAAGGTATTCATTTTGAAAATTGTTGTAAAAATAAAAAAAAAAAAAAATGGATCGATATTTTACTGGACTATTTACATGCGTTCATGTACTGCTTAGTGCCTCCTTCCATTCATTCAATTATAGACAAATTCTTTATTTATTTATTAATTTATTTATTTATTTATTCATCTATTTATTTTTTTTATTTATTGGGCAGTCTTTTGAAGGACAAAAAGGTTTATTTGGACGTCTTTGTTATTTAACGAACGTTTTGGCTATCTTTGCGTTTGATGAATATCCATAGTGGTGCGTTGCCTATACAACGCCTGGATAAACATTTGTCACCAACACGACTAGACAGGCATGTACCAGCCGGGTATCGAACCCGCAACCACTTGGTTTCTCAGCGAATACGCTTGTAATTAAACTTCAACGGCACGCACTTTATTTTTTTACAATTTTTTTAGTCGCTTATCGAATAAGGTAGCTGTCTATTGCATGCATTAATGACGCACTTTAATTGAACCATAAACGTGCGTCATTAATGCAAGCAATAGACAGCTACCTTATTCGATAAGCGTGCCATAAACAACTACCGTTTGTTGAAAAGCTGGAAAGTAGACACCCCAAACTTCATTTAAGTATGTCAAGTAACCATTAAACATGTGCATAGCAATGATAGCGACGAATGAATGAATGAATGAATGGAATACAAACATGTAGCACTTTCTACTTTTCTCTTTTTTTTTCGGAAATATATATAAGATTGTCTTAGATTTTAATTTCTTAGAAAAAAAAGATAGCTTTTTTTTCTTTCTTTTTTTTTTTTTTTCAGTTATGGCACGCTTTTGTTTTATGGCCCCTTATTATAAAGGTGTCAAGCAGATACCTCCATGTGGTCTTATTTAGACTGAATTAGCTTTATGTAAGGACATCATCTTGAAGCAATATACATGTACGCGCGTGCCATTCAATGGCTACCGTGAAAGTTCAAAACCTACAAATTAAAGGTGCTCAGGACCATCACACTTCGTACTGTCAAAACATTCGGTAATTACTTAGGTGTCATCTTGAAGCAATATACATGTGAACGCGTACCAATGGCTACCGTGATAATTCACACGTACAAATTAGTTTCGGGTTTCATCTTTTGTCGGTGAGTATACATACTTTTTATAGACCACTTTTAAACTGTTAAACATGCAAACTATTCTGAAGCTTATGTTATCAAAATGCTAAAATGCCAACAAGGAAAATGGAGGATGTACGAATACATGTAATTAGTTAGATAAATAAGTGCCATTTAGACCACCAAGATTCAGTATTAATTAAAAATCAATGTGGCGTGTGTCGCGATATATGTACCTGGCTTGAAACTAATCGATTATTCATCGATTGTCAACTATGAAAGCGTCTGTCAGAAGCGATTCGGTATATTTAGTAGGGTTTCAGTAACAATTTACCTCATGGGCTACTTAATTAGGCTTCTTTAATTTCGTTTTTAGAATGTAGCTGTAAAAACAAAGTACCCGAGAAGTTTAAGAAAACAGAAACACGCGTTCACACCGCCGTTAAGAAAACAAATACGCGTGTTCACACCTCAAGATTAACTTTTAAAATTATTACGTCCATTTTTACTGTATAGGCAGAAACTTTTACATGGAGTAAAATACGCGCACAATTTAGTTTAACTCCTTAACTTGGAAAAGGTAAATATTACATGCACATGCATTTCAAGATCTACACCTTCTAGGAAAAAATACCACAACAGTTTTTTATTAGATTTCTGTTCAAGTAGAAGTCAACACGGCCTATGGATTCACGGAGATTGTCGAAAGTTTTGATTATTGTCAACGAACGAAAAGAAATGAGTAAGACCAGACTGCGCGATTAGCGTATTAAACTCTGTCCACAAGTACACTTGTATGAATTGCAAGATCCATAACATAAACAACATTCCCTATTACAAACCATAATGATCACGAAAATCAGCACATCAGCAAATGCGCTTCAAGTTTCTAAATGGTATGTTTGCGCATACTGCATAATAAATGTTCAAAAACATAAAAGTATTATTTATAAACTAAGTTCATTTCCTTAAATTGATGAACGTTGTACATGTACATGGATTTCACGGGCTACACTTTCTACGAAAAAAAAAAAAAAAGTTTTTGTGAAAATTATGACCAATGAGCCTATGAAACCACAGAGAACTGTGGAAAAATTTATTTACTTACAAACAAAAGCAAAGAAAATAGTAATGCGATTTGACTGCGCGACAACGTATCTTATGTATTACAAAGCATAATACCTGATCACAAAAGTCAGCACATCAGCAAATGAGTTTCAAGTTTCTAAATGGTATGGTCGCGCACTGTAAATGTCGAATATACTGCATTATACATGTTATAAAAACATTAGATCATTATTTACATTTGATAAACTAAACTCAAAATTGAGCAAGAAAAAAAAAATCAGCAGTTCAGTATTTCAGTGTTTTAGTATATCTTGCTGATTGTCTGTTTGCTGAATTTAGCAGCGTTTTAGGCTTCCCCCATTTACTACGTTTGGTCGACATGCCAGTCTTGTAACAAAATAATATTCATAAGGTAGAACCATGTAGCTGCATGTGTAAGTTTCCAGATAAGGAGCATATAACAAACTCAATTTTTAGTAATGCACATAACAGACCCACGTTGATTCTCACAAGTATCGTCGTTTGTCCTGATGAGTGGCATCTTTCAAATGTTTAATAGCGACATTGTTATTATTTCTTGTGATCAGTAAAGGTTCATCAGAAAAAGTTTTGATTTCTTACCGTTAGTACGCGAATATCTCGAATTACGGTGATGTGATCAGACTGCGCGATAACGTATCAAACTGTCCACATGCATACAGATATGAAACTGCAGGAACTATATCGAAAAATTAACAATTTGAATACTTTTGATGCATTTCAATACATCATAGCTAATTTTATTCAAATCGGCACATCAGCAAAAACGACTGTCAAGTTTCTAAATGGCATGGTCGCACACGGTCAACATTTTCCAGCCCCACCCCCATAAAATAAAATGATCGCTCTCTTAGTTGGTTAGTCAGTTACATGAACTAACAGTTAGTTTAGTTTATCGGGCATTTTGATTTCAAGATATTTCACCAGGATAGAGGCGAATCATTTGGATCTTTGGAGGAAAACGATTGTTTTGTCCAACGTGCACCCCAAACCCACAACGGCAATATTACAGAATGAAGAGCGACCTAAGCCAGTTGAGCAAGATATTTCGTTGATGTTTACAGGGACTGATTTGATCAGTCAGCGCTTCAAGCAAATTTGCCACGGAACGAAAAGTTGCGTATTTAAATAAATATATGCATACATGCACAAAATTTAAGTCACAAAAAGAGAAAAAAAACATGTATCTGTCTGCTGACGTAACAGCAAAAATGTCAAATGCTACGTATATTATATTATTTTGTCATCTTTTATCGACACAAATAAGGGCGTGTGCGTGTATGTTATCTACTTAAAAACGCTGAATGATATATTTCAAGCCTAATGTTCAATTGGTAACAAATTATCAACTTTCATGTAAAGTAAAAATCGAATGTCCAGGGATACATACAAATATTATACGTCCTTTTCAAGATTATTTCAGCTAATATAGGACGGGTCAATCAGCGTATGTGGCGAAAACGGGACGCCCCGAGAAAAATAACCTGGCGTACTCGCAAGTAAAACATGTCTCGTCTCACATGTGGCTGCTCGTGTATGGATCGCACCAACATCGGAAACAGCGGTGACTATATTACATAGCCCAGACAACAGGCTAGAAATTTGACAAAATTGATATTAATGTACAAGCACGAAGAGCAAGATAACCAGCTCTTTTCCCTACCAGATCATATACTATATTCATACCTTCATTCCTTCCCAAAATAACGCAAAGGTTCATCCTCCTGTAGGTGCGATCGACAATAGACGCATGTCAAATTAATTACAATCGATATATGATCGATTTCACATGGATGTCAGTAACTTTAAAACTGGCTGACACTCGCGTATTAAAATACATATTCTATTGTACGGGTGGGTCGGCAGCAAAACGAGGCAAAACTATGAAAAAAAAAAGATGTACATGTAATCTTAAACTCACACGTAGGATTTAAAAAAACACTATATATTGTAAAGCATTATAATGTTTTAAAGTTTGAAAAACATTCAATGATAGTATTCTTAACAAACGCCGCGGCGACCAAGTTAGACACATGCCAGTCTGCTTTTGAATGAATCCACTATTACCTTGAGTATGCTTCTTTTGATATTAGCCAACATGTCGTTTTGCTTTATCATTTTTCAAATTATGACATATTCACACTTACTGTACTAACTACAGCGACTGCCATAATCATATTTCGAATGTAGGAATTTTGCATACTAAGACGATAAACAAATGAGGGCTTGTACACATTTCCCATGAAACATGTACATATATAAAGCATTTGACGTAACGCACAATACTGGTCACTTTCAAATTTTGCTTCCCTTGTCTTGTTTTGGAAGCACTGGATAGATGATTAGCATAGAAAGCATACAGTATCATATATCGTTTTAAAAATTAAACGCTGCGCTTTACTACAAATTGCAATTTTCAAAAATCTAATCTGTCCCAAACGGCCTGTAATAGAAAGAATCTGTAGTCCACGGCTAAAAATAGCATGTCACATGTTGCGCTTTTATTTTGGCACTCCGGAAAAAGTTGAAACAATGTGCGCTTATGCAATTCAAAATGGCTAAAAGTTCCTTATCTCAATAGCACAACACAAGCGAACAAATAGATGCGTCCGCACATTTTTGTCGCTGCAATGTATTGGATGCGGGGTGAAACAAGTAGGGCGATCATTTATAAAATATGTGTCACACCACTAATGTTGCAACAGAAGTTGACATTTTGAGATACTATGCGGGAATTTTTTTTTTTTTTTTTTTTTTTTGATTCAGTTTTACGTCCCTTTCAAGCTTTTTCACTTATATCGAGACGAATCAATCGGTAGGTGGGGCGAAAACCGGAGTACCCGGGGAAAAACCACATGACACACCCGCAAGCAGAACATGGCTTGTCTCACATATGAATTCGTGCCCCGTGCGAGGCGCGAACCCACATCGGTGAGATGATCGAATGATCAAGAGCACTGAAGTCAGCGACCTTAACCACTCGGTCACGGGGGCCGCCGTGGGAAAATATGACGCGAATGACAGAAGCTGACATCATAACATGAAACGACACCATTTCAACATAGATATAGCAAGACCAATTGCCCGCTGTTTCGTACGGCTATCAAAATAGCGCATTATAAATGTCCAAAATTTTGTTAACCATCACTGAATTTTACATTTTCGCCAGTTGTCGAAACTTTTTATAATACATTTAATCATTTTTTGCTTATTTTGAATATAATAACAAAAACGACAACATATAAGCTTTAAAATGATGTACAGATAATAATTCTGGCATTTCCCACGATAAAATAACATTATTTTTGCGATGTCCAAAAAATGTTAACCCCGTCAAATTATGACGTTATGTGTGTATTACACGCAGACTCGTATGTGAATCTGAACCGGTTCTCCTTTTTCTATGTAAGATGCTATCATTTTTCAATGGGAACATTATAATAAATGGAATAACGAATGTCTAACATTTAACTTATAGTCACCTGTCCGTTTTGTCTTCTAATTTTCGAAATGTGAATAAGGTCTCCATGCGGGACTCCGTAAACCTAGGCTTTACGAGCAAAATCGACACAAATTAAGTACTCTACATATCGTATATGTGAACCACTTAATATTACCGCCTGAAAATCTTTTTCATTATGAACCATAGCGTAGTACATGCACAATACAGCACACTCATGCCGAAACTAGTTTATTTTGTTAAAATGTTGATTTACTAGCTGTTAAACGACGCGCAACGGAAAGTGACACCAGTATTGCGCGTTACGTCATATGCCATAAGTCAAAGATTACCCAGCATGTACACAGATCATACCGCAACAATTAGCTTTTCAAACAAGTGCGATGACTTAGCGTCTTTAATTAATACACTTAGGTGTGGATTATCACGATAGGTGTTGGCTGGCACGTTCGTGTATTGCCTTATGACACTTTAGATGATATACCCATTACTGACTCTACAAAGATAACGTATATTTTTAAAAGAAACCATATTAACATTTTATCTTAAATAAATGACAAAATTGGATTTTACGTATATTTTGTCTCTATTTAATGGTAAAATGCCCATTTTCGACTCTTTTTGAGAAAAAGCCTCTAGACATGCCGTTCCCTTTATACTGTTCACTTTGCACATAATTTGTAGAGTTTAACACATAAAAGCGATCATTAGAAATGTCACCTTCTCTGCGTTAAATCAGCAAACAAATCTACAAATCGCATACGAGTGTATATCCAAAATTTGGATTTGGATTCCAAATAAAGACAAGAACAGACGAAGCTACGGTAGATATAACGTAAATCAGCCTTGAGAAGTTTCCTATGAATATTTGTAAATGTGTTTTATCATACGGACAAGAAACATGATGCATCCATACTACACAGCGAATGTGTATATTTGATAAATAAATAAATAAATAAATAAAAAGGTCAAAGGCATAGTAACTCGTAATTCCTGTAGGCCTACTGGTATATGCGACTGTGTGCGGTTACACACCATGATTACAACTGTCAAATATGCACAGGTAAATCGATACCGATAACGAGATAGAAGCTGTATTTTGATTGGCTGAAGAACATACCCTTAGATGGCAGTGCACTGGTAAAATACAAAGTCACCGATTTTACCAGTGCACTGCTAAATTTTATCAGTGGACCGGTAAATTTACCAGTGCACTGCTAAATTTTATCAGTGGACTGGTAAATTTATCAGTGTACTGGTAAAATTTGGCAGTGCACTGGTAAAATATAGCAGTGCACTGGTAAAATTTAGCAGTGCACTGGTAAAAATTTACCAGTGGACTGCTACCGGTGGTTTTGACCCTTCTGGTACACCATAGAAGTCGTTGTGTCTGCAACGATAATTGTCCATGGTGAACAGAAGTCGTTGATGGACAGTTATCGTTGCTACATAGGAATTATCGTTGCTACATAGGAGTACATGTCTTTAATTGCTCCTTTGCTTTCACTCGATGTGCACTAGCGACGCCCGTATACCATTAGTTATGTTCTGTTTTACAAGCACTGTTACCAATAAAGTTAATGCCTGCCTTCGATTTATTTTATTTTTGCATTTATTATTCCGTTTTAATTTTGAGGGCAGAAAATAGGTTTATTGTGCTCATTGTTTTATCATAAAACTGTCTATTGTATATTAAATAAATGCGTTACTTGAAGCTTTCTATAGTTATCAGATAAGTTATCTTTAATTGGTGCTAAACATTAACACGGAAACGAGTTTAATGTCAATGACATGACGGAATTAAATACAGAACTCCTCCGGGACATGTCAGGTAGTTAAGAATCGAAAGCTGTAGAATATGAATAAAACGGTGACGACTGTACTATCTCTTGTAATATATATAGACACCAGTTGCGTGGACAGTCTGAAATGTTTTCAGTAAAGTGACAAAATCAGTCAAGAAGAATCGTAGATTCGAAATGACCAAGATACATCATGTAGGTGTAATGTCCAAAACGACAAAAGTAGGTGCGAAATGACAAAGTGAGGGATAGAAAGAAAAATGTACACTGTAGATCTAGATTGGCATACATTGAAACGAGTTACACATAATGATAAAAGGCGAAATGAAGTAAAGTATATGTCATGTCCTTAGAATTTTATACAAGTTTAAGTACATGTTTATGTATAGGACACGTATAAGATTGAGAACGTAGTACTCCCGAGGCAAGAATCAGTGACAGTGGTCTGTTTGTTCCTCTCAGTAGACATTAAGATCACGGCTTTCGACTATGATGTTGTTAAGTTCGGTAAATTCTGAAGATGTCCCTAGAGGGATATTATGTGACGAAGTAATCAGGAACAGCTCAGACACTAATTGCACGAGAAACGAACCGTAATTACTTACTCATTTCAGTATTGACCTTGATATACGGCACTGTTCTAGTTATGTGACAGAAACAACTTGTGCTATGCTGAAGATTTCCCTGTATGCATGCATGGGAAAGGCATGAAATGATTTTAAGCTTAAGTGGATACATGTATTTAACGCATCTCATCATTGAGAGGGTATCAATAATGGATCAAGCGAGTACTTTGAATTGATGCTTAGCGTCCGTGTCAACAACCCTGCTCATGTCGGGACGTTGCCTCCATTTTCTGGGACTTTTACCCAAAATAAGGATGTCATGACATCGCAAAAGTGCTTCAAATATAACCACCAAACTAAGCCAATAAGGCTTATAAATACGTATGGATTGTTTGACTCGAACCTCTTTTCCTGGGCAGGCACAGACCTGAGCGGTTAACCAGTAATAAGATGGTCAGTAAGTAGAGTAAAAGCTTTGCATGGAGGCACAAGCAGCCCATCTATTTCTTTAGGCCCAAATGGGCGGGAGTCCATATTCCCACCTGACCACCCTACGAACCTATCGTAGACTTTAGACTTCGACAAAGTAAGCGTATGGTTGACATTCATCACTGATTTTTTATTATCATTTCTGTATTTTTTTTTCTAATTCGAAGATTCAATAGAAATGTCATTAATCTAAAGACTGCCATTCATACATCAGACACGACGTATTAACAAAATGATATAAGATCGATTTGTAGTAACCAATGCGCATCATGGTCAACAAGACCTATACCCAGGCAACTCTGGGCCTTACCATACGCATACATTGCAATATAACGGAAACGTCGATTGTTCAATAAATCAAATGGGTTCGCATTTACTTAGTTTTGGCATCCACAATTTCGGTCTACACGTACTTTAAGTGTTTCATTCTTTCTTTCTTCTTTTTTTTCTTTTTCGGAAATTTTGACAGTACAAAACATATAAAAACAGATTTTGAATTGTTTGAATTGATGCTTAACGTCAAAGTCAAGAGTTATGTTCATGTCGGGATGTTGCCTCCATTTTATGGTACTTTTACCCAAAAGGAGGATGTCGTGGCATCCAGCAAGTGCTTCGAATATAACCATCCAACTAAGCCAGAAAGGCTTATATATATGGATGGTTTGACTTTTCCTGAGCAGGCTCAGACCAGAGCGGTTAACCAGTAATCAGATGGTCAGTACGTAGTGTATAAGCTTTGCCTAGAGGCATACGCAGACCATCTGTTTCTTAAGGGCCCAATGGGCGGGGGCCTATATTTCCACCCAACCACCCTTCGCTACACGGATAGTACTATTTCTCTTCTTCTTAATTCCGAAATTTCAAGCTTCTAGCCATCCTCTGTGGCTGCACAGACAGGTTTGTTTCGGACCTGGTCGGATACCCCGAAGACCAGTTTTCTCGCGTCGCGGCTCAAATAATGTTACGGAAACGTTTAGTACAAACGATGCAGTGGTCCTTTTCCGAGGCTTTGGAATAATATAATAAAGGTCATTGTGGACCACTTCAGTGATGTCCTGGCTAACACAGTGAATGAAACTGAGCTACAGATGGACTGGCTCAGTCTATAATCTGTTCTGGAAAGCAGGTACATTCAATTCTGACTTATTTTGTTTGTTTGAACTGATGCTTAACGTCCCAGTCAACTGCTATGGTAATTTCGGGACGCTGTCTCCATTTTATGGGACTTTTACCCTAAATTAGGATGTCATTACAAACAAAAAGTACTTCAAATATAACACCCCAAATAAGCCATAAAGGCTTGTGTGGATGGTTTGACTTGAAACCACTTTTCTTTGGCAAGGTCAGACCTGAGCAGTTAATCAGATGGTCAGTCAGTAGTGTATAAGTTTTGTCTAGAGGCACATGCAGCCTATCTATTGCTGTAGGGCCCAATGGGCGGGGCCATATTGAATTCACTATTTTCCCGAATGTTATCCTCGTTAAATAAAGATATCATTATCAATATCTAAATCTGTACAGCAGAAACGCCATCAATACAGTACTGTGCCAACCTATTTGCAATTTAGAATTTTCATAATCATGTTATGTGATACCAAACACAGTTTCATTACGAATTGGTATACTTTTGTATGAATAAGTCGGGATAAGTGTGGTTACCACAGTTGTTGAAAAGGTTATTCATTGTAAAAAATACATTGCTTTCTTTTTCAGAAAAAAAGATAAACTCAGACATGAAAAAAATGTTCTCACAGTATTGACATTTTGGGTAGAAGGAAAATGCTTGTGATATCTATAAAGTAACATGGAGTTACCTGATTGTCGGTACATGTAAGCAGATGCCGCTTTAATTGCGAGACATGACACAAGCTGTGTTTGTTTTAGTTTTGTTTGTTTGAATTGATGCTAAACGTCGCAGTCAACAATTATGGAATAAACGTCACTATAGGCCACTTCAGTGATGTCCTGACTGACAGTGAATGAATGAAACTGAGCTACAGATGGAGTGGATCAATTTGAAATCTGCACTGGAAAGCAGGTAAATTCAATTCTGACTTATTTGGTTTGTTTGAGCTGATGCTTAACGTCCCAGTCAACAGCTAAGGTCATGTCGGAACGTTGCCTCCATTTATGGGACTTTTACCCAAAATAACGATGTCATAACTGCCATTAAGTGCTTGAAATATAACCACCCAACTAAGCAAATAAGGCTTATATGTATAGATGGTTTGACTTGAAACCACTTTTTCTGGGCAGGCTCATATCTGAACTTTCAACAAATAATCAGATAGACAGAAGCTTTGCCTGGAGGCACAAGCATTCCATCTTTTTCTTTAGGCCCCAATGGGCGGGGTGGGTTTCACTGTTTTACTGGAAGTTTTATCTAGATGTTATACTCGTTGAATATAGTAGTAGTTGTAGTATCTAAATTAGTACAGCAAAAATTTCATTTCTGCAATACTGCACCAACTTATTTGCAATTTTCATAATGATATACCAAAGAAAGTGTCAAATCAGTATCATTACCAACTGGTACACTTTTGTATGAACAAGTCAGCATCAGTGTGGTTACCATAGCCGTTGAAAAGGTTGTTTAAAACATTGTAAAATATGTATTGCTTTCTTTTTCAGATATAAGGATAAAGTCAGAAATCAGACATGGGCTGGATTAGTTAATGTATTTGGTCATGAGTATCCAAATGTCACCAGTCTTAAAGATTCTATCATTGCCTGCCTCATCAGCTGAAAATGAACGGGATTTCAGCAACATGTGACTTATCAAAAGAATGCAAAGCAGAAAACACACACATAAAACCCGCAAAGCATAAGACTCACATCACAAACTTTAAACAGCTTACTTTTGATTCAAATGTGTACTCCAGACATTGCCCAGTTTGAGCAAGACAATGCAATTGAAATGTGGCTGGGTGATGTAACCACTCCCCGCAGACATTGTCTTAAGGATAATGATATCAAGAGAAAAAAGACTGGTGGATCATGATATCAAGAGAAAAAAAAGACAAGTAGATCATGATATCAAGAAAAGTTAGATATGCCTGTCATAGTAGGGGATGGTGGGTTGATACAGTAGGAGAAGATGAAGATGCGTCTGAAGTAAAATGAAGACCCGAAGCAGCACCAGGCTAAGCTCCCCACAGAATGATGTTGCTATGGCCCTCATTCCAGGGAAGGATGAGGTAGAGGATGATGATAACTGAGTGTCAGAGACTGGTGTGTAGAAAGAGGCATTTGATTTAAATTTAAATTAAATTGTTAAGAATCATTTTATTTATCTTTTATATACGTGTTTCAGTCAGTGTAAATTATGCCTTGGTGTACTTCAAACCTAGTGTGAAAAATCATAAGCCTATGCTGTCGTTTCTTTCCCTGTACATGTAGCTGAAACTCTAAATAGTTTTGTTTGTTTGAGATGTGGTTTAGCGTCCAAGTCAACAGCTACGGTTATGTCGGGACGTTGCCTCCAATTTATGTCACTTTGTGACTTCTACTATTCAAAAGTATGACCTCATGACATCCAAAAAGTGCTTCAAATATAACCCATTTAAGCCATAAGGTTTGTATGTATAAATGGTTTGATTTAAGGGGATGCCAATTGTCAAAAACTAATAGTTGTATAATTTTTACCTGTATGAAGAAAAATGATAATATTACCAAGGAGACTGGATATCCTTGACACATTCTTGTATGAGTCATTCAAACATCGAATACAGATTATTTTATGCCCAAAAACTCAGCTCTAGAGGGCTCAGCAACACGCTTATCAGCATCGTTCAAGTTACTTCCTGGTTTGATTCCGTTTTCATCCGTCTGGCATTTGGATAAATTTTACTTGAAGCTATCGCCATAAACATGATCTCCAACTTCTTGACTACAATTTTTGAAAGTATTTCGAACAAATAGTCAATATTTTGGGAGAAATCATACTATTTACTGTATCTGCTGTAAAAGGTTTTCAGCATATATGATAAATACCAATTTTTCCTCAAGAACAAATAATCTCTGAGTGGACAAACTTTCAAAGATTGTTGTCAGGCTTTTGGAGATCACGTTTTTGGTGGTAATTTTTAGTAAAATTTATCCAGCATGCCAGACAGATGAATTTTAACTTGAACAATGCTGATAAGCGTGTTGCTAAGCTCTCTAGAGCTGAGATTTTGGGCATAAAATAATCTGTATTCGATGTTTGAATGACTCATACAAGAATGTTTCAAGAATATCCAGTCTCCTTGGAAAAATTGTCATTTTTCTTTATACAGGTAAAAATTATACAAGGATTAGTTTTTGACAATTGGCATCCCCTTAAAAAAACACTTTTATTTTATACTTAGCAGTGAAATTAATGTATATCAAAAATGGATAAAAGTGATATTTTCAGTGCAGAATTGATATTGATATTTTCACTAGTGATTGATATCAGCCGATATTTTCACTGTAGAGTTTGGATTACTTCTGACGTTTTCATTCACTTGACGTCATTAAATGTGCCTCACTTCAGAAATTCAAATGCCTATAACTCCGTTATTTATGAACGAAAACATAAAGTGTGGGTATTCATTTTCTTAGTTAGAACGTTAGGAACAATGTGGTACCAAAATTATTTGTGTTTTCAAAAATTTTTGGTTTTTGCATTTTCACCGCCTGCTTTGTGAATAGGAAAATGCCCGTGTATTGTATAAAATAAAAAGAAAATTTACTTTTTATCGGTAAATACCAAATATATTTCATCTCGTGACTTGAAAACATCTAAATTTTCAACTCACTCGATGAAAATTGGGTATTCACCTCAAAAAAGTAAATATCCTCTATTTCTTGGGCAGGCTCAGAGCTGAGCGGTTAACCAGTAATCAGATGGACAGTCGGTAGCGTAGAAGCTTTGCCAGGTGGCACAAACAGCCAATCTATTTCTTATGGCTTAAATTGGCGGGGGCCCATTTTCCAACCCAACCGATTGCTCTGCCCACTAGCTGGAATTACAATGTATGAGTTGCATTCCTGTCTGTGGATTCTTGCTGCACCAACTCGAGGTCATTCTTAGTGAGTGAATACCTGCGATTCAATAGCACAGACCACACACTGTTTTAGGTCCGTCACAGTGTGAGTGATTCTTTATGATATCAGCTACTGATTCTTGATGATATCAGGTAACGGATTCTTGACAAATGCTACGGATTCTTGACAAGGCTTGATACTCCCAATTGCAAACAGCAAAAAATGGTAATTTTAGATAGTTGTAGATCTAAATTTTGTCAGGAGACATATAAGAAGCATGGTTCATGATAATCTATGTATATATTCTACATGTTAGGGTTTCAAAATAAAACCAATTAGATAAATTGAGCAAATATGAAAAACATGGCAATTCGGTATAATTATGTGAATTCCTAAGCAAACATGTTTGGAAACATTGAAACAGTTAATAAAAGTGATATGTGGACCTTCAAATTCTACATTACCCTGCGATATAACCCTTTTTCATTTTTTTGCATGCTACGGATTCTTGATGATACGTTACAGATTTTGTATGATATCAAAATGTGGGTAACGGATTCTTTATGATATATGTTACTGATTCTTTATGATAAATGTTACAGATTCTTTATGATTTAAAGCAAGTTTATGATGTTCTACAACATGAAATATTAAGGCAGATTTGGACCCATGGTCCACCAATGAAGTGTGTTTTTATCAACTCCACAATGCAAGAAATATGATGTGCAGTGTAAAATTCGATCAGATTTAGCACAATTCAATTAATAATTGTGATTAATGTAGAACCTTGTCGTATATTTGTGTATATCACAAAACACTATTATTTATTTATTTATTTTTTAACATTTTGTTAAAATCAATTCAATTTTTTCAATCAGTGAGACCGACAATCTTATAAGTAGTATTCATGTGTGTACAATTTTTCATTTTTTTCTGTTTTTGGTCTCACAAGGATGGGCATTGATCCCATTTATAACCACCTTACCGCTTCGCTATGTCACCTTATGTATGTTTTCATGTTTGGGTAACTGAGTGACTGCCTAGTGGGAAAAAGCTACTCACTCAGATTACAAAATGTTCCCTAAGTATACCAAGTACCTTATTGTCAATGTAGTTTTTTCACATTGGTTTTCGGAGTGGGAATTTCTGATTGCACCATTTCCTCTCATCATCATCATTGCCCACATTTTTTCCTTTTCGGTGCCACTTCAGAGAGGTAACATTTACTGCCAGACTGGAATTCAGGAAATACAAATATTCAAGGCTACTAACGAGTATTGATTATTTGAAACAGATCCACATTCCTTTCACTGCTGTTTCAGGATCTCATTTCTATGGCAAGCCAATTTACTGTTTATTCAAGAAAGCAGATATCTGTTATAAATATTATATTTACTTTAATTCATTATATATCTATTATAAAGAAGATATATTATATAGCAAATACGATATCCATTTAATATATTAGATATACAAAATGTTAATATTAGATATCCGCAATGTTAATTTAGATGTCTTATATAATATATTTAGATATCATTCAGGCTTAATAAGATATCTTATTTGTAAAAAATGATATCTAAATTGACAAATAAGATATCTCAAAAATTATATTTGATATCTTATTTGTAAAAAGTAAATAACATATCTTAATTCATAATTTGTCATAAAGATATCTGATATAGCAATTATGATATAAAATATTAGATTTTTTTTCTTAATATGACACCTTAATCAGCATTTGAGAATATGACAGCTTAATCAGCATTTGAGATATCTAAAATAGTTGTATAGATATCTTTGTTTACATATAAGCTTTTTATATTTGTCAAATAAGATATATTCTTGAGTATATAAGATATATTTATTAAATAAGATATCTAATATGCTTAAGTAGATATGGTTTTAGACAAATAAGGTATCTTATTTACAAAAAAAAAGTTATCTTATATCCTTTATTAGATACCTTATTGAGCTAAACAGATAAGACACCTTTAGTTTATATTATATCTTATTTATTTCGCCCCATCACAACCTATTTCTTTTACTTAAATTAGATATCTACTATGTCAATACAGATATCTAATTTATAGCCTTAATTAAGATATATTGTATTAACTCATACATCTGCATTATAAATTAAGATATCGTTTTTCTAATTAAGATATCTTATTTACCGTAAAAGATATCTTATTGACCACTGTATATAAGATATTTGTTTTTCCAATTTAGATATCTTATTTACTTATTAAGATACCTAGTTTAGCAATAAAGATGTCTTATAAACCAAAGTAGATAATTATCTTGATTAATCTTGTAAGGAAGGTATCTTGATTAATCTTGTGAAGAAGATATCTTATTTAGGTATAGCAGACCTCGCATTTAGCATATAAGATATCTTAATTATATTAGTTTCATAATCACTCAAGCATCTCAGCGCTGTGTTTGGTGTGTGTTCAAGTCCCACACTGGGTAATTGTGAGACTAGCCAAGTTCTGCTTGCAGGTGTGACAGGTGTGTTTGGGGAGTCAGGGGTTTGAATGAATCACAGGTTGAATGAACCAGGGCCAGGGATGTTAACCTTTGCTAGAGCATGATACATCAACTGCCTCCTGCAATGTTAAAAGGACATCTTGTAGATCTATCGTAGAATGTAATACTAACAGCTGTGTTTTTTTTAATTCCTTTTTTAAATGTTCTCTTACACGTGTTAAGTAGAAGCAAGTTCTTATTTGTATTGGAATGAAAACAATAATATGCCGTGTTTACAGAATTCTTATTGACTTAATATAACAACCAGGGGTATGTGATGGACCGGGGTTGAATAAACCATGCCAATATGCCACTACATCACATAGCAGGTAGGCCTACGGATAACTAAATTTCTGCACCACTAAAAAGACGATGATTACAAATGAATAAAACATGTACTCTATCATCACTAGAAAAAGTGGCTGCTTTTCACTGAAAATACCATTTTCAAATGAATATTATTTAGGTGGTTAATTCAACTTCACATGACACAGTCCAGTCTGTTTCAGTATTCAGACTTCACTTCAGAGCCCGGTGTTATAGTGGTAGAGTGTCGGACTCCAAATAGAGAGGTCCTGGGTTCGATCCCCACAGGCGTCACTGTGTTTTGTGCTTGAGCAAAACACATTAACTCCTTACAGTACTGGTAAAACCCAAGGAGAATTGGCTCTGTACCGACATGACTGAAACAATGTTGACTGGGACATTAAGCCTCAATACAACGACTTCATTTCATTTAAAAAAGGAAGTGCAGTGCCGTATGGGTAGACTGCAGGACTCCGACGCGGGAGGCCCTGGGTTCTAGACATAATTCTACCATGCAAGCTGTGTTCATGAATCTATAGTATTGTTTCAAACAAAAGAAGTGGTGGCCCTTTGCCCCAACATGACTCAAAACTTGTTTACTGGGACGTCTAGTCATAACTTAACCAAACCATGTGATTATATTTGAAAACAAATGCTCAAATCTCAGTTTGCCTGATAAAATAATGACTTGTTTACCGAACCGCATAGTACAAACCTGCTTTGTAGATCAGAGCCATTAATAATTGCCCCCCAGGGGGGTCGTTGCTCGCTGCTCCCTGAAAGAAAAATGACCTTTCTCCCCAGCTCATAAAATGTTTTCCTCAGCCCCCTGCTCTCTAAAACTCCAAAAAGTTATGCTTCCTCCCCAAATCCCTTAAGATAAATTACCCTTTTCCCCAAATGTCTGAAAATAGATAGCCCTTCTCCCTGAATCCGCAAAAAGCCTGGGAGGGCCTCATAATTGGTAGTTTATCTCGATAAAAGAGTGTCATAAAGAATCTGTAACATATCATAAAGAATCCGTTACCCATCATTTAGTATCATACGGAATCCGTGACAAAATTTTGTCACAGATTCTTTATGATACTTTTGATGCTTTAAAACACAAAAGTCTGCAAAACAATTCCTTTGAAGATTTACATGCATTGAAAAGTGTTAGTTCATAGATAATTAGTTAAATTTCTAAACTGTTGATAAAATGTTTTGATGTGTTATGTATTTTGATATTCATTTTCGATTTTATTTGCTTAAATAACCATTTTAAGGATTTAATCACCCATTAACTTTCAACCTGTATACCAACATTGCTAAAAGTGGTGGAGAACAATTTCCAGCTCATATATACTATATATGTGTGCCAAAAAGGTCATTTCTGGCATCAAAAACCATAGAAACGCAGGTTTCTCATCACCTACCAATAGATGAGCTAAGAGAATCATAAAGAATCTGTAACGCTATCATAAAGAATCAGTAGCTAATATCATAAAGAATCATCTCGCACTGTGACGGACCTAAACCCCTGTGGACCATTTGTAGAAATGATGGAAATGAAAGCATTTTGTAGCGCTGTGTTTATTGCACTGCCCAAAAGGTGCGATTCACAGTGTCACTTGTGATTTGCTGCTGTTTATTTTGTCAACAACAATGATCATGTCGGGACTTTGTCTCCATTAGGACGTCATGGCACCCAAAATGTGCTAGAAATTAAAGCACCCGTAAAACAATATTGACTATAAGGCTGTATGGGCTTGAACCACTTTTCCTGGGCAGTTTCAGACCTTCTGAGCGATTAACCAGTGATCAGATGGTATGTCAGTGCTTAGTTTTAAGCTTTGTCTGGAGGCACAAGCAGCCAATCTATTTCTCTTAGGCCCCAATCACACTGGTCATAGTAAACGCATAGGCAACATCTGAAACGCACTCGTTTTAGGACGCACAGGCTACCTCATAAAATGGCGGATATTTGACAGATGAAAAAGATATAATACATACTTTCTAACTGTTTTACCATTGTTCAACGATTGTAAAATATGACACATGCCTTAAAGTACCCCCTATTCATTTCCCTTTACAACGGCAGTAAATTTAAGTCAATTTGTTTCGAACTAAAAAAAAAAAAATAATAATAATACTTTTTCAGGTAACGGTATTTTGTAGGAAAATCCCCTTTTATTACCGATTTCTCTCTTAAATATATGGTCGAAGCGCTTGTTCTGCCAAGAACATCGAAAGCCAAGACAGTGACGTCGAAAGACAAACACCCAAATAATGTCACAACTCTTTAGGAAAAAATATTCAAGAATTTCATTCACAACGCACCTGGCTTCTAAATTTAAAACAACGCAGATGTTTCTCACGAAATTTCAAATTGATGAAAAAGAAGGTATTTCATTGTATTTTATGTGTAAAGCTTATTCACCATTTTTGCATTATCTCCTGGTTCCCAGCATACATATAATCAATATTGGAAATACAGGTAACCAAAACCCCCCTGAGAAAAAAAAAATAATCCAAGGGGGGTTTGGCTACCTGTTTTTCCTATATTGATTTCAGTAAGCTGGGAACCAGTCGATAATACAAAAATGTTACACCCAGCGTTTTAAATGATAGTGTCTATAGATATGCCCAGGCCCTTTGAATTTGTAGATCGTCATACAAAGTTTACAAATATGTTTTTGGTTTCAATATTGCGGCAAGAACAATTTTATGTCACATCATGAAAACTCAAATAAGTTAAACATCATTCGTTACAAAATACGACGGGCCACCCTTTTAACATCACACGTGGCTTTTAAAATATACAACGATCAGTTTTCATGCCAGCTCTGGTTTGGTAGCAGAACAGATGACTCGAGTAGTTAGCTATCCGTCTTATATGATGATTGGTAGCATAACCAGGACAGTATCTACCATAATAAAATATGTTTTGTTAATTTCTGAAATTGCCTCATGTGTAATATATGTGTATTGCCTGGATATATGAGTTTTGTGACATTATTAAATGGTACATAGATTTAATGCAATTTCTTTTGCAGAGATGACGAAGATGAAAGTCTGTCGTGTGTTTCATTTCCCTCGTGTGTTTCGTCGACGTAAATACTAGTATCAGTTCTAAACAAGAAAATGATATATATGTGTGGATGGTGTCTTTCTTGGCGTTACAGATGGTGTAACTGTTGTCTATGGGGACGTCACGACTTTCATCGTCATCTCTGCAATACAAATGCAAAGGAATGGCATATATCTGACTCAAAATTCATACATCCAGACAATATATACATATATTGCACATGAGCCAATTTCAGAAATTAACAAAACGTATTTTATTATGGTAGATACAGTCCTGATTATGCACCCAATCATCATATAGCTAACTACTCGAGTCATCAGTTCTGCTATCAAACCACAGCTGGCATGAAAACCTGATCGTTGTATATTTTGAAAGCCGTGTGTTTTGTAATATTCTTTGATGAAAACTCGACGGACGCGTCGTATTTCGTAACGAATGTTGTCCAACTTGATTATCTGAGTTAAATGATGTGACTTATAGCATTATTCTTGTCGAAATATTGAAACAAAAAGCATATTTGTAAACTTTGTATGACGATCTATATAGGGTCTAGGTTATTCTTCATGGACATATCTCTAGCCACACATTTAAAACGCTGGGTGAATCATATGATTATAAGCCTTACGCATAAAATACCATGAAATATCTTCTTTTTCATCTATTTAAAATTTCGTGAGAAACATCTGCGTTGTTTTAGATTTAGAAGCCAGGTGCGTTGTAAATGAAATACTTGAATATTTTTTCCTAAAAAGTTGTGAAATTATTTTGATGCTTGTCTTTCGACGTCACTGTCTCTTGGCTTTCGATGTTCTTGGCAGAACAAGCGCTTCGATCGTGTATTTAAAGAAATCGGTAATAAAAGGACATTTTTCTTCAAAATACCGTTACCTGAAAAAGTAAAATTGGGTCTATTTTTTTATTTCGAAACAAATTGACTTAAATTTACTACCGTTGTAAAGGGAAATGAATAGGGGGTACTTTAAGGCATTTGTCAGATTTTACAATCGTTGAACAATGGTAAAACAGTTAGAAAGTACATGTATGTATCATACCTTTTTCACCTGTCAAATATCCGCCATTTTATGAGGTAGCCTGTGCGTCCTAAAACGAGTGCCTGTGCGTTTCAGATATTGCCTATGCGTTTACTATGACCAGTGTGCCAATGGGCGGAGTCCGTATTCACACCCGACCACCCTTTATTTGCAGATGTACTTGGCCGATTCAAAATTAATGTTTATTCAGGGATTGATAACCTACTTCTGTTTAACAACAATGGGATATCTTTTAGTTCCCGCCTGGTGTCTTTGTTGGGACTTTAAGTTTCCTGGTCCCTCGGATATGGGCCCTGTTCATTGGGGGTGGGGGTTGAGAAATGGGTGGTCTGTGCCTCTAGGCAAACTTCTTAAACTACTGACTGACCATCTGATTACTGGTTAACCGCTCAGAGATAGGAGCTCAAGTCGACATCCATCGTACATATAAGCTCCCTTTTTCGGTTGACTTGGGTGGTTATTCTTTTACACAATTTATTTTGGGTGTCATGACATCCTAATATTGGTAGAAGTCCCATAAAATGGAGACAACGTTCCGACATAACCATAGCTGTTGACTCGGACGCTAGGTCGTATCTCAGACAATATACACTACCGACGACCATCTGATTACTGGTTAACCGCTCAGGTCTGAGCCTGCCCAGGAAAAGTGGTTCAAGTCAAGCCATTCATATACCTATAAGCATTTTGTGGCTTAGTTGGAAGGTTATATTTCAAGCATTGTTGGATGTCATCCTCATTTGGGATAAAAGTCCCATAAAATGGAGGCAACTTCCCGTCATGACCTTAGCTGTTGACTGGGACGTAATACATCAACTCGAACAAATAAAACAACTCTAACAAATACAATAACGCTTAATTAAGTCAGGAAGTTACAGCTATACCACATGTACATATACAGGGAGCGAAACAACAACATTGGCTTGAGTGACTTTTAAAACTCGTCAAGAATAATAAACACTCAAACACAATATATTCTTACTTAATTATGCTCCGAAGGTATATAAAAGAATACACAGGATATAAAATCAGGTGATATTTGCCAGAATAATTGAGCCGCATCGCGAGAAAACGGGATTCTCGCCTATGCGAAAACAAAGGCGCAGATAAGCTTTCAGCGCCTTTGTTTTCGCTACATGGATAGCACGATTCCTTCTCTACTTTTACGGTTTAGCTTTCTTCTGTGACTGTACAGGCCGGTTTGTGTCGGACCTGGTCGGAAACCCTGAAGACTAGTTTTCTCGCGTCAAGGCTCATAATATAATGGATTCGGGGTACTTTTCAAAAAGTTAAAGAAGGGTGGTCGTGTTGGAATATGGTGCCCCGCCCATTGGGCCTAAAGAAATAGATGGGCTGCTTGTGCCTCCAGGCAAAGCTTCTTCGCTACTGACTGACCATCTGATTACTGGTCTGAGCCTGCCCAGGAAAGGTGGTACATGCCAGATTATCCATACATATAACCCTTGTTGGTTTAGTTGGGTGGTTAAATTCGAAGCACTTTTTTGGATGTTAGGCATCCATTCAAACAAAAAGTCAAAGGGAACCCCTTCCAATGCCCCCATTTACTCGTGTCATTTTGAACATTATGTTCTCATTCTGTAAACTGGTTTCAGCTAATTAAGTATTGTGCTCAAATATTGAAACACCGGCCTGGGAAGTATTTTCAACGAGAGTCGATAAAATTGATCTCGATATGACTAAAAGTATTTATAAATAAAAATGAACCGCGTCATGAGATAACCGAATTATTGCCTATGCGAAAACAATGGCGCTGATCAGCAGCTGCTGTGCATTTAATGCACAGCTGATCAGCGCCTTTGTTTTCGCTACACAGATAGTACAATTGCTCTACGTTCTGAATCCAAAATTTCATGCTTCTACCCATATTCTGTAGCTGCACAGCCGGGTTTGTGCCAGGCCTGGCTGGAAAACCCTAAGACCGGTTTTCTCACGACGCGGCTCAAATGAGAGTGGACCAGACAGATCTTAATCAATCACTTCTTGTAAGTGACCCTAAATAAACTGGAAATGTAAGTCAGGTTAAATAAACTGTTATTTGAAATATCGACATTGACAGTTGGAAATACTAATTCATGGTCCAAATGTTCTGTATATGTATTTAATCTACAATTACAAATATTTTCCGATCAGTAAATAATTCTTATTTTCATATGGGCCCAAAGCAAAGGATGAATTTTATTGTTATACTTAATTGCTCATCGGTACTGGTCATATCCAGCCACAAGTCGTGGAAGCGCCCCCGCCCATTTGGGCCTAAAGAAATACTAGTAGATGGGCAGCTTGTGTCTCCAGGCAAAGCTTAAATACGCTACTGATAACCACACATGTCTTAGCCTGCCCAGGAAAATTGGTTCAAGTCAAACACCTAATATAAATACACAAAAGCATTATTCGCCTAGTTTTGTGGTTATAATTATTAGAAGCACTTTTTGGCTGTCATGACATCCTAATTGGGTGAAAGTCCCATAAAATGGAGGCAACATACCGACAAGACAAGAATAGCTGTTGACTGGGACGTTACGTACATGTGTATCAGTTCAAATAAACAAATCGTAGTAAAGCGATTGCTGAACATTCACAACAAGCTCAGGTCCTTGAAAATTATCTGGAAATTAATCTAAAATAAACATGCTGCTTGGTGAAGGGGATACAAATTTTATTCCAGGCTTTGTAACACTTGACCACACTGAAACATTAAACTTGGTTCCCATCTAACATAATAATTATTGTCTCGAACACCTCAAACAGACATTGGAGATTTTCTTTGTCTGTACACGTGTACATAGATTAAACTCGCAGTTCTCATTTCTGTAATTCTGGGTTTTCAAATACAGGCTCAGAACGCTACATTGGGCTTAGTATAAATGTTCAACGTTGTGTTCGGGAAATCATATTTAACGCCTTTAAACTTTCGTTCTAACATTTTTATGATCTAACTGTCTTGCCTGCAGTCCGTAGCATTTTTTTCTACTTGTCCTGAAAGACTATATGTAATCTAGAAAATGCTACTTGTCCTGAAAGACTATATGTAATCTAGACATGGCGGATACTGGGAAATAAGAATTGAGAAGCCACAGAAAGTGGTGATACAACGAAGCTTTTTCAATCATAAAAACTTGATAACTATTTCAAAAGGTATCACCAATATCACGCATCAGAATGGTAAAATTTAAAAACAAAATATTGAAAGGCTTCATTCAAATAAATTCATAGCACAGTCTTTTTTGTATTTAAATCGTAAAAAATGACATCAAGGCGACTCTTTGAAAGCATTGCTGTCATTTTACTTTTCGTCGTTCTTTTAACTTCCACATAATTGCGCTTTGCGTGTAGACAGAATGATTCTTATTGGTAAAATAAGCTGATGATAGCCAAATAAGCTATGTTCTACAAGTAGTAATTATTGTAAAGTATGCGTTAATATCGATGACATGGCAGTTTGTCTAAGAAAAAAATGCCTATTACTGTCAATACTATGTAATCAACACAATAAAGAAAAGAACTGCATGCGGTTAATTTTGTGTGAATCGCGCTTCTTGAGTTTAACCTTTATTTTAAGTTAACCGTATTTTAAGTTTGCTTGAAACAAGGGATTCTCTCCTGTTGGCAATTATGCCCAGACATAAAGTGAATCTAACTACATCTAAATAAATTGTTGCATTGGTATCAAGCTGACAGTCATGATACAAAGCTATTTTGGTAGTGATTTTCATCGGGACCCTTTTCATTGCTGTAATAAGAAAATAACGTTACTACTATTAGCGTCTGATACAGCAAATAATAACTTTGTGGGGGTATCCATGCTTTTTAAAGGTTATCAATTTTCAAAAATAAAAATAAAATGACTTTTTTTATATACATTTTCAATTTCATTTTTCACAGAATAGATCTAAAATATATTTCAACATAATGTGTTCACAAAATACTTGGCTTGCCAAATAATAAAAGGTTACGTGCATTAAGAGCACAAAATGGTCCCAACGGAGCTGAGTAACAATGATGTGAAATATAGCCTGGAAATTGCTCTTCATGAAAATAATGCTGAAATATGTGTGTGAGGCTTTCTCAGAAATGACCTTGGATCAAAGGCCATGACCCATTAAAAGCAATTTGAATACAGATATATTAGCTAATGGGAAAATTTGATAATATGTCAACTGTTACTTATTGTAAACCACTGAAACTGGTATCAGATTGGAGCTTATACGCCTGCCTTGCATTCAGTGGTGCTATTATGCAAATAATATTCAGTTTGCATATACATAAATATCAATGAAAACATTGAAAGCAATTGCAAATAAATAAGTATGTTAGAACTTCATAACTAAATTAATTTCAGTTCAAACCATAACAACTGTTGTTACAACATCAAAAAGTCAATACCTTCAATTGCCCTAAAAATTGTCTCATTTCGATATCAATGAAAAACTAGACAAAGAAGAGACTAAACTCATATCCCTGTAAAGGTCGGCTTGTGATATTTATATCTTCCTTACATACTTCGGGTAGAATATCACTGAAGCCTTATGGTTTGAGGGAACCCCCTGATGTAAAGCAAAAACAAAAAACAAAAGATGTCTGCAAAAGTGCATATGGGTTATGCAAATTTTCATGTTTTCCATAGCAACCCATACTGTAGTTCAAATGTGTACGTCATTACTCATATCCCTGCAGCAGCATATTTTTAAAAGTACTATTATTGTCAACAAAGAAATGCTTCGGATAAGCAGTATTACCTAATCTGCATTCAATATGCAAACTATGAAATTTACATTTTTATGAATATTGATGAAAACATAAGCAGTCCATCAGAAATTATCGAAAAGAATAATAAGGTATGGAATGTCCTTACAGAAGTAAATGTACCTATATTGCACTTGTCCAATAGCATCAATTCCATCCACTGTCAGATTTGCTATCAGCTTTATGGCAAGCCATTGCAAGATATACCAGAGGACCATTGGTCCTGAGAACGCTCACCTGAAGCCTGATCCTGCAGTATTAAGTCATCATGAAATGACCTTGACCTTGAATACTCACACACCTTTATTGAATTCATAAGTTGTCTGCATCTGCAAAGTTTCAGGTCTCAGGCTGCAATAGTTTCCAAACCCAGTGATTTATGAGAAAACCACAATTTTAATTTTGATATTTAAATGACTTTGGGTCAAGGTCAAGAAATGACCTTGGCCTTCATTAATTACTTACCTTCATTGACTCCATTGGTTGTCTGCATCTAGCAACTTCCAGGTCTCAGACTGCAACAGTTTCCAAAATATCCATTGTTTCCGCCTTTTCCCATGTAAAAGCCTATGTTTCCAAAATTGACCTTGCCGTAAAATAGGTCAAGGTCATCCTATGCTCATCATTTGATCAAACTAGGATGGGCTGGAGTTCCAAATGCTACATACTAAGTTTCGCGAAAATTGGCCTGCCGGTTCTGGAGAAGAAAATTTTTGAGTGGTTTTTACCATATATGGGCGTGGCAGCCATCTTGGTAATGTGACCTGGATTTCGCGATCAAACTTTCGTCTCCCCTACCCATGGATGCTCCACATAAAATTTCACTTTGATTGGCCCAGCAGTTTCAGAGAAGAAGATCTTTGAAAAGTGTGTATGGACAACAGACTGGCCAAGGTCAAGAGATGACCTTGACCTACATTAATCACATACCTTCATCTACTCCATTAGTTGTTTGCATCTACCACTTTTCAGGCCTCAGGCTGCAATAGTTTTCAAAAAATCCATAGTTTTCACTTTTTCCCATGTAAAAGCCTATGTTTCCAAATTTGACCTTGCCGTAAAATAGGTCAAGGTCATCCAAGGGTCATCATTTTATCAAACTATGATCGGCTGAAGTCCCCAATGCTACATACCAAGTTTCGTGGAAATCGGCCAACCGGTTCTGGAGAAGAAGATTTTTGAGCGGTTTTTACCATATATGGGCGTGGCAGCCATCTTGGTCATGTGACCTGGATTTTGCGATTAGACTTTTGTCTCCCCTACCCATGGATGCTCCACATAAAATTTCACTTTGTTTGGCCCAGCAGTTTCAGAGAAGAAGATCTTTGAAAAGTGTGTACGGACAACAGACTGGCCAAGGTCAAGAGATGACCTTGACCTACATTAATCACATACCTTCATCTACTCCATTAGTTGTTTGCATCTACCACTTTTCAGGCATCAGGCTGCAATAGTTTTCAAAAAATCCATAGTTTTCACTTTTTCCCATGTTAAAGCCTATGTTTCCAAAATTGACCTTGCCGTAAATTAGGTCAAGGTCATCCTAGGGTCATCATTTTATCAAACTATGATGGGCTGGAGTCCCAAATGCTACATACCAAGTTTCATGAAAATCGGCCTGCCGGTTCTGGAGAAGAAAATTTTTGAGTGGTTTTACCATATATGGGCGTGGCAGCCATCTTGATCATGTGACCTGGATTTCTCAATCAAACTTTCGTCTCCCCTACCCATGGATGCTCCACATAAAATTTCACTTCGATTGGCCCAGCAGTTTCAGAGAAGAAGATCTTTGAAAAGTGTGAATGGACGACAGACTGGCCAAGGTCAAGAGATGACCTTGACCTAAATTAATCACAAACCTTCATCTACTCCATTAGTTGTTTGCATCTACAAATTTTCAGGCCTCAGGCTGCAATAGTTTTCAAAAAATCCATAGTTTTCACTTTTACCCATGTAAAAGCCTATGTTTCCAAATTTGACCTTGCCGTAAAATAAGTCAAGGTCATCCAAGGGTCATCATTTTATCAAACTATGATGGGCTGAAGTCCCTGATGCTACATACCATGTTTCGTGGAAATCGGCCCACCGGTTCTGGAGAAGAAGATTTTTGAAGGGTTTTTACCATATATGGGCGTGGCGGCCATCTTGGTCATGTGACCTGGATTTCGCGATCAAACTTGAAATGCCACTACCCAAGGAGGCTCCACATAAAGTTTCAGCTAGATCGGCCAAGCGGTTTCAGAAAAGAAGATCTTTGAAATTGTGGACGACGACGACGGACGGACGGACGACGGACGGACGCCGGATCATGGCCATCCTATAAGCTCACCTTGTGAGCCTTCGGCTCAGGTGAGCTAAAAATTTGCATACACATGAATATTAATGAAAATTTCAGAAAATAGAGAAAAATCCCCAACATAAGTCGAATTACCACATCGCACTCTTACCTCAGCTCCTGTCTGCTATAGAGTATTCAACAAGAATCAACTAAACAATGCTCATAAACGGACCTTTTCACACTGATCAGATGCGCAAATCTAGTTTTGAATATCATTAATGTGCAGACTATCTAATTTGCATAGAAATGATTATTCACCAAAATAATAAAATTAATCACAATTAAAAACTGTAAAGAAGCAAAGTATGTGATTCGAAAGATGTTACACACGGTAGATCTTTCGGCTCTGACTGTTATGAATAGACAGATCGATTGATTGATGCCCTTGGTTTGATACTTCATGAATATGCAAATTTACACACAGATACATTACATGTTAGGTCATGCAAATCACATAAATGTTTAACGACAACATACCACAAGGCTGGTGTTTGACTGAAATAAATACGTTAAAGGTTTTATTTGAAATTTCTTTCTATTTCTTATTGTCTGATCAATGTTCATGAATATGCATATATGGTAATTTTCTTACCGCCCAATGCATATAAGAATAGTCAAATTTATACTACTGATAAACTGGAACATGTCACAAAGATTTTTTGACTTAAATAAGTAAGTTGAAATATTCGAGATGAAAGATTTTATTAACCTTTATCGCAATTTCTTGTTTCTTGTTATCATTATTTTCATGAAGGTCAATATCGTGAATATGCAAAGATTGCAAGCTAGATACTTGTCATTTAGTACATTGCTTGTTAGGACTGTCAATTTGTATAAATGGTCCATGATCACATGCCACAATGATGGTGAGTGACTGCTGTTGGAATATTTACGGATTTTATTGAATTCCTCTTCAATTTCCAATGTGCTTTCATTCGATATTCATGAATATGCAAATAAGATAATTTTTCATATTGGGCCATGTAAAACTGTTTAACTAATTGACAACAACAAACCATAGTAATGATTTGTGACTGAAATAAGGTTATTACTGACTTTTCTTTCTATCTCTTTTGTTTCTATAAATAGTCATAAATATGGAAATGAGCTAAATTTCATATAGGGGTCTATTATTTGTTAGGACATGCCAAGTTGTGTTGTTTATCGACAACATTCATCAAATATGTTTTTATAACTGAAGTCAGTATGTTTAAAGTTTTTTGTTTCTATATGTGCTTTTGTGATTCTATCAATATGTTAATGAATATTCATATTTATGAATGTGGAAATTAGATGAATATGTAAATTATATATGTAAATTATATAATTTACACAAGTAACGTTTGGGTGAAAGGACTGAGTATGAGCTTTAATATGATAATGTTTGTGAACTAGGATAATGAGTAACTAAGTTATGTTTGATTTTGTAGGTAAACCCCCATTTTCAAAACTCACATTGGCGGTTGCCAATTTGGCACAACCTGTCGTGACTGGGTTATGGTTTGGAGTCTACATGATCAAACCCTAGATTTTGGATATGTTTTTATTGTAGCAATAGTTTGGTTATTGGTTGTGTAGACTCCATGACTTGCATATTTCCTGATTCCTTGTAACAGAGTGGGATGATCCTAAATTGGCTGGAATTACTACATACATGTACAATACAATACAAGTTGCCATGGAAACCATGTCTTCCTCCATAACACAAATAAGTATCTTTGAAAAAATTCCCATTGTATTTCGGGAATCCTAATAAACAGTTTATCACCCATCAGCAAATGTAGAGGGTGCTGGGTGGAATTAATTAGCACCAGGCCCTGTAATAATACTTTGAGTCAAATGAAGGTATTCTATAGAGCATAAGGTATGAGCACAGCTAAAACCAAAAATACATTTCCATATTTTGTGCATCTTAGTGATACAAATCTGCTATGAAAATATCTTTTTTGTATTTCGCTGTGCTCTATGTAAACTTTTCTGTTAAATCTCTGCAAATTGGTCCAAAGGAAATGGCATTTTTCATACTTTAGCCCAAATTGGCGGCCATTTTGTGTTACCGTAGCAACCATGAAAGTCAAATCAATATTACATCAAAATACTTGGATCATTCTTCTATTAAAACATGTAAGACAAAATGCTGCACAGCAACTTTGATTTTTTCGCTTTTATGTAGACCAGGAAACCCTCTTAATGACGTCCCCGTTTGAAGGGTAAAAATGAATATCTGCATTCTAGGGGGAAAATGCAGCAAATAATCTTTCCTATTTTTGAACATTTCGTCTAGAACATGTCCAAATTTATAGGATGATACAGAAAAAAAAACTGATTTTTGAACAGGGGAATGCTATAGTAACAAGCTGTTCGATACGCTACAAACTTCCTTTTTGATACCGGTGGGATCTGAGTCAGAATAGGCCTTCTAGAAGAACAAGTTAAAACATTTTCATTTAACAGGCCTAATATTTTTTTCAAATCTGAAAGAACTAAGCTGAAGCAGTTTCGATTCATTTTCATTTTTTAATTCTTCTCGCTTGATGGGTTGTGCATTTTTTCGTCTGTCACAATGTAAAATCCAACACAATATACATGTATGTAAAATATAAACATCGCACCTTCCAAAGAACGACAATTCTTTGTTTGTTTTTTAAGCTCGATACTGTTGTCTTTTTATCAGGGTCACTATGCCTTAATTCCCTTTGCACTACTTATACTTAATTCAGAGACAAATTTGTTACTTAGGCTAGATACATTTTTTCTGATTCGAAGATTTCAATAGATAAATGCATTAATCTCACGATTGTCATTCATGCTCCAGACACGATGTATTAACAAAATGAAAGAATATCGATTGAAGATTACCAATGTGCATCATACTTATCAAACTTGGACAGACGTTATATACTTTGGCAGCTTGTGCTTATCTGATTGCACCAACATCAGTTTGTTTAGACCAAGGCATTGAAAACTGAAAAAATAATAATGTGTGATATAGAAGAAAAAACATTGTTTTTGTTTTACAGAATACATGCCAAATCTTGTCCATAAACTATCTTTTATATTTAAGTCTGTAATGCAATTGTGCTTTAGTACTGTGCTAAAGTACTTTTTTATAGTACAATTTGAACGTTTTCTATTTTTGTTTAAGTAAAGATATAAAAACAGAATGCCCAGAAATTTACATAATTTAATTTTAAATCCCAACCCAGGCAACAAGTATGAAAGAAACACCACACATGACACCACACAAAACACATTCGAAGAGAAAAAAAAGTTGTCGGTAACAACATATATTGGTGAAGATCGACTTTGTAAACCTTGTTCTTTAATTTCTTGTGTTTCAACAGAATCGATCAGGGTTTATTTCATTGCACTTTGACGCTGGGTTAAATCAGGATGATATTGACACCATGGGAGCTTTATAAACCAACAAACTGGATTGTATGCTCACCGAGCTGTGTGACTTCTGGTCCTGTAGGAAGAATACATGAGCCTCTGCATGAGAAAACCAACACTTTGGTATTCAGACCCGGTCCGACACAAACAGGCTTGTACAAGCACAGAAGATGGCAATTGGCTGGAAACTTAAGTTTTAGAAAGAATATGAACTGTGCGAAACGTGTAGCAAAAACAGAGTGGCTGATCAGGTTCGCAGTTACTTTTAAATTGAATGAAGATTCAAGATAAGACATACAGCGAAAACGTAGTAACCACGTAACATGGTTATACCGTTTTTTGTGACATTGCTAGTCATCTCTTAAAAGGATTTCAATATCCGGAAACTCGCGTCACATTCCTATCCTACACTATGGTTCACGCACCGATATTCACAAACCTTTTATATCACCAAAGCTGATTTGAGTTGTATTTGGACGCAAATTGCACATCGCCGGCTTTCTGTAAAGCACCTTAAGATAATATTGATCTTCTTCCTATTTAAGCCTTTGATCAAGTGATATAATAGGAAATTGTGTTATGTTGTTTATTCTTCGATTGTTAATTACCAGAAAATATGTTTGTGGTACTCAAATATCGTTGTCATTAATTGTCCTGTGGCAAACGAAGATGACTTTCAAAGCAAGCGACAACAACAGTGCAGAGAAATAGATATTAATGAACAAATTCTACAACAAAAGTGTAATGAATGCAAAACCACTAATGATCAGACCGTATTTTGCTCACCTGGGCAACTAGGCTTAAATCGGGAGTCCCATACTTTGACTGGCCATGCACATGGTCAACATTGGCTTTGATTAGTCAAACGGTTTAAGGGAATATCTTTGAAAATGACGGACATGTGACGACGGCTGGTGAGTTTTGCTGCGCAGGTTAATTAGCTAGAAAAGAAATCTTAGCAAATGTTTATATTATTTACAACGTAAAAACGTACTACTGATGAGGGTTCATTACCCGAACTTGCGCAATATAGTCCATAATATCTCCCTTTGAATGTTTTACTGCTTCCAGAGGACCAAACCATTATATTTTATTTAAGGGGGGCGGGTGGGAATATATTATGTCATTCTTATAACGGACAGAACCCATAAAACGGAGGCAACGTCCCGACTTGACCATATGACCATAGCTGTTGATTGCAAAGCAAAACAGAAATCAAACGAACAAAAATAGAACAGATTACACGAGTGAAATGTAAGATTCGATTTATCATATGATTTCTAAAATAGGATTTACGTGCCTTCAACGTGGGCATATTTTCAATTAAAATTGACATTGTTACGGACGTCGTCAATGACGCTAGGTATTCCCGCAAAATTGTTTATACGCGTTTGGTCATAACACTTATTACATGATAAACGCTTTTAATTAAGAACTGCAAGCTTGACTTTTCTTTTTTTGTTGTCAATCTTTCCGACATTCCATGGAGACGTCATTCGACTGATTTAAACAAAACAAAGCGTCAAACATCAATAACAATTATAACCATTAATATTCTTACTGTTATATGAATGAAGTGCGCACTTAAACTATGATTGAATGATACAAAACTAAAGCAATGTATAATTATGTCCCTGTTATAGCATCTATTGATCTCTATCCTATTTAAGCTTTCATTTAATCGCTTTTTTATCTGATGGTGTAATAAAATGTTTTTTGTTTCGTTCAATAATTCTCATTTGATGGCTGATAACCAGGAAACCGTTGCACATGCTCATTGGAATACAGAACTTGGAGAAATTGTGCCAGGTTAAATGCAAAGTAAGAATTATAGAATGTTCAGGAACTGATTTATTTGAATTTAAAACCTCAACCCGACACCAGTTAGAAGAGATGGAACAATCAGATGACATTCCGTCAAGAATGAAAATATCGTTTTCAGCTGGCTATATTTGACTTACTCTACCTTTAACTTGTGTACTCATTTATTAAATGGTAAGCAATAACAACCGCGAGCTCAGATTATGAAATAACAGCAGCCCAATACTAGTGCTTCATGTGGCAGGAACAGAATGGGTATTATATGTATAATTATTTTTTTCCTATTCGATCCATATTTTTCCATTCAGTTTTACTTGATTGATCACCAGTAATTGTTATGAATAGTAGAAATTAATTATAAATATCACCAGTATTCTAATTATTAAAATTGAACATGCATCGCTTTTATTATAAAATAAAAATGTCAAACGGCGGATTCCATGATTAATGATTTTAGCTGTATTTCCGTGGTATGGATTCAGCCTGAAAGCATAGCCTGTCTTGGTTCAGCTTGTATCTGCTCATCTAAATGTTGCTGTTTTAATGTTGGTACAAACAATTAGCCGCGACGCGAGAAAACCGGTCTTCGGGGTTTCCAACAAGGTCTGACACAAACTGACCTGCACAGTCACAAAAGCGGGCTAGAAGCTTGAAATTTCGGATATAAGAAGAAGAGGAAATATACTATCCGTGTAGCGAAAACAAAGGCGCTGATCAGCTTCGCGGTTACCGCGAAGCTGATCTGCGCCTTTGTTTTCGCATAGGCAAAAATCCGGTTTTCTCACGATGCGGCTCAATTATAGGGGACATTAAACGAGTGGTCATTTCATTATCATCATCAATGTTATCAAAAATATTTACATTTCTGATGCAGTCTTAATGAATCTTTAGAACTGAAATGCGGTTCATTTAAGAAATGAATTTTATTTTTCTGGTGTTCATGGAGCTATGAACCGCAGTGGGTCGCGTGCAAAGTGAATGAACCCCGAAGGGGTTCATGTAAGCTTTGCTAGCGACCCACTGCGGTTCATAGCTCCATGAACAACAGAAAAATTAAACTCATTGCTTATATTTACATTCATTTCTCTCTATCGCTTGTTGAAAAATCACCAAGGCGGTCACATTTACCAGCAAACAGAGAATCTACACACAGTGTGTGTTCAAACAGCGGAACGGCATCGACGTTTACAACGTCCAATCAGATTGGCGAGATTCATGTTTTTTGACGTCAAGTTTGGATTACGTCACGTCGCGTGACACAATGTTGTTCATGGAAGTATGAACACAGATGAACATCTAATGGTTCATCTAAGGAGGTTTTAGAAAAATGTAAATATAGATTCATGAACAACGTCGTGTCACGCGACGTCACATGACCCAATCTTGACGTCAAAAACACATGACACTCATCAATGTGATTGGACGTAAACGTCATGACGCCATCGATGCCGTTCCGCTGTTTGAACACACACTGTGTGTAAGTTTTCTATTTGCATATATGTAAATGTGATCGCCTGGATAATTGTTAACAAGCGATAGAGGGAAATAAATGTAATTATATGCAATTTTTTTTTTTTTTTTTTTTTTTTTTTTTTTTTTTTTTTTTTTTTTTTTTTTTTTTTTTTTCATGGACTTATGAACCACAATGAGTCGCTAGCAAAAGTTAAATGAACCCCTTCTTATAAAAGATATCAAAAAGACCAAAACGTAACGAAATGGCCTGCGCTTTTTATTACTTTGTCGTATTCGATACATGAAGGAAAATTCATCTGGAACGACCAGTGTAAATTTCAAAACTGAATCTAATATCCGAAGACTACATGCATTTGAACTTCAAAACACATACAAAATTAAACATTTTGGTGTAGGCAGTAGGAAATTGATATCTCTCCATGACGCCGCAGAAATAACGATCGTTGTCCAGCTTTGACGTAAACTAAGTAAGAAACTGCAATACACGTGATTCCCAAGCTGACTTTGGTGCAATCGTAGCTTTAGTTTCATGCAATCATTATGAAAACATGCCCATACAATATATGGAGATTTTTAAAATTGTAAAAAATGAAAATTTATGTAGAAAAAAAATTGATATTTTTCTTATTTTTGCTCAAAACATAGATTGTGGGTACACGTTAGAACCGCCTCGGCGAGGCGGTTCTAACGAGTACCCACAATCTATGTTTTAGAGCAAAAATAAGAAAAATAGGTATACCCCTGCGTACCCCAGTTTTGCTATATAAAAGTGGGGTATAAGGGGGTATACAACACACGGACATGTTTTCCTGATGATACAGAATTATATTGACACTTGCATTATTATATATTATAAAAATCGTTCTCTTTCAAGACGTTCCAAATAGTGCACAAAGCAAATTATATAATGTTGTGAGGTGGCTTCTATCAGAAGAAATATCCGAGAAAACAATTTGCTCATGGAAAATCCCGCTCTTACAACATTTTCGTCTCAAAATGCTTACACATTTTATAGTGAACTTAGGAGCGAGGAGTTTAACCCCCTTTAAATTGTACACTATGGACCGCTTTGGACCAGTTTATTTTTCCCTTCGCAAGTACAGTGGGTGCATAATTTTTAGATTAAATATCGTGTTATCGTTTCAATAACGAAAACACGCCCATGCTATATACAGAGATTTTTTCAGCTGTAAAAAATTGAAAATTTCATTAGAAAATGTTTGATATTTTTCTTATATTTGCTCAAAACATAGATTGTGGATACACGTTAGAACCGCCTCGCCGAGGCGGTTCCAACGAGTACCCACAGTCTATATTTTGGAGCAAAAATAAGAAAAAATACGTATAACCATACATACCCCCAGTTTTGTAATATAAAAGTGGGGTATAAGAGGGTATATATTACACGGGCATGTTATCTTTTTTTTTTTTTATTTTTCCTTTTCTTGTTACACTCAATTTCAACATAATATACAAAGCACAAATACTTGCTAACAACATATAGTATGGTACATCAACAAATTGTTTTGTTCATCAGCACTCTCAACAGTTAGGTTGCTACAATTTCATGTCTGAGATAGATAAAATACAATATATGTTTGAAATAAACTAAATATTATATGTCTATATTTGCCAGAAATAAACTAATTATCGTCTATATCCTGTTGTCTTAATTTTTAGTCATAAAGTAATGAAATAGAGATGACCATTTGCCTAAAAATTTATCAAATGTATTATTCAATTTTGAAATATACATTTCGTTTACAAATTTTGATTTAACATACAATTCAAAACCCAAAATGTTTAAGGTTTGTGTATAAAACTTATTCTTATATATATAATATTTTGCAAGAATAGTTAAGTAGTTTATTAATGAACTCTTTGAAAAACTTGAAAACAATATGTTTTTATCATTTATTTCCAGAGTTGTGTTTATTTTATCCGTTAACCATCTTTTGAAATTTTCCCAAAATTCTTTAACTAAATCGCATCTTGCAAATAAGTGCATGATACTTTCACTTTCCTTATGACAATATGAGCAAAGATCAGTTTCTTTCTTTTTTATTTTTAATAGAAATGAATTTGTTACCAATATTCTATGATTGATTTTGAATTGAAAGTCTCTCAATTTTATTTCCTTCACATATTTAAGATTCCTATTATAGACTTTCATTTCTTCACTTGTAATGTCGCCTAGTTCCTTAGTCCATTTATTTGTTAATAGTAATTGGTTTACTGAAACTATTTTATCGTAAATTGACCTACAACCTTTCTCGTCCTTCAAAATAAATTTAATATAAGGGTTTATTTGAACAGTATACTTCAAATTTATACAAATATCAGTATTGGCATTAATCTTTTCTTGCCATGCTCTAGGTATTTTCCTTATAACTGCCTCGTAATCCAAAAAAGTTCCCCTTATTTTGTATATTTCTTTTAATCCTTCAAATGTATATACGTTGCCATTACTATCAATTAGGTCATTAACAGTTCTTATACCTTTATCAAACCAATGTTTATAGAGAAAATTGTCCGTATTTGATAAGTAAGAATTGCACCATATGGGAGAACTAAGGATATCATCTAGGTCTTGAATTTTGAAGGAAGAGTAATATTTATACAGACTTTCTAAAACATCTTTCCAGAAAGGGTTATGTAAGTCCTTACTGAGAAATCTAAAGTATGTATCCCCTAGGCTACAAAGACTATTAAAATTTATATTTGATAGAGTACTCCAATTATTGTTATTAGAATTTGTAATTATACGTCTTAACCATGTAACCTTTAAAGATGTTATAAAAGCTTTAACATTTGTCATTCTCAAACCTCCGGCTTCAATATTTTTTACAATTTGCATTCTACTTATTCTATCAGGACCTTTATTCCATAAGAATTCAAATAACATTTTTTCTAAAGATTTAACTAAGGAACCTGGTGGGTTTGGTAATGCTAAAAACAAATAGGCAAATTTAGACAACATTAATGACTTAATAATGGTTACTCTTCCAATTAAAGTTAATTTTCTTCTGGACCAAGTCTTAATCATACATTTGATTTTTTCTAAAATACTGTCCGAGTTCTGGTCCCATATATCAAATACTTCTGCGGTAAAAACCACCCCTAAAATCTTTATAGGTTTTTGTTCCCAATCTAACTTAAAATTTTTACACATTATTTTTGTTGATTTACACATAGATCCTATCCATACAGCTCTTGTTTTTTCTAAGTTAATATTCAGGCCTGACATATTATAAAATTTATTTAATATAGATACAGCGCTATATAGTGAAAGTTCTGACCCGTCTAAAAACAACTGAGTGTCATCAGCATATTGACTTAGTTTGTATTCTTTACCATTTATTTTAATACCTTTCACATTTTCATCATTCCTAATCATTAAACCCAATATCTCTACACACAGGATAAAAATATATGGAGAAATTGGATCACCCTGCCTGCAACCTCTTTCTAAATAAAAACATTCAGATATGAAACCATTTTGTATGATACATGATTCTACATTTGTTTGAAAAAGTTTAATCCATTTTTTAAAAGATGGTCCAAAATTATAATAGTCTAATACTTTATGTATAAATTTCCAGGAAATAGAATCGAATGCCTGTTTAAAGTCTATAGATAATAATAGACCTGGCATATTTTGTTGTTTTGTTTCAAATAAAATATCATATATTAATCTTATGTTTTCACCAATATATCTACCGGAAATAAAGCCTTTTTGATCTTGATAGATTATATTATTAAGGACTTTTTTCAATCTGTTTGCAATAGCTGATGACATTATTTTATATATAACATTTAAAAGAGAAATTGGTCTCCAATTTTTTAAAAGGTGTCTTGGTTTATTTGGCTTAGGTAGACAAGTTATAATTCCTTGTTTTTGTGTTACTGATAGTAGTCCATTTTCATATGCGTAATTTATAGATCTTAAAATATATACCCCCAAATCCCGCCAGAAAAATTTAAAAAACTCAACCGTAAAACCATCATTGCCAGGACTTTTTGAATTTTTCATTGATTTCAATGCTTCGGCCAATTCTTTATATGTTAGTTCACCTTCTAAATCATCTGCTTCCTTTTGACTTAATTGTTTTGGGTTAGTTCCAATTATTGCTTCAATGGGGGTATCATCAATTTCAATAGCTTCTTTATATAAGTTTTTGTAATAGTTTTTTTGTACTTCTAATATATCTTTTGTTCCATACACCTCTTCCCCATTTTCATCTATTAAATATTGAATAACTTTTTCTTGGTAGTTTCTATTTTCTAGATTTAAGAAATATTTTGTAGGTTTCTCTCCAAGCTCTTCGTATCTACATCTTGACCTAAGCATTACTCCTTCTATTTTCTTTTGTCTAATTTCTCTTAATGCTTCATGTTTTTCTTGTAATAATAATATTTCCTCATTTGAGATTTCATTTATATTTGTTTGGACCTTTTCTTCTAAATGTTTAATATCTTTTTCTAGTTTTACTTCTTTTTCTTCACTTACTTTCTTTTTATATGAGCTATATTTAATCGTTTCGCCACGTATTACTAAAAGGATTGTCTCTAAAAGCAATTGATCATTTATTGCAAATTTCCTTTTTTTATCATTTTCAATTTTATCGCTATTTGTTTCAATGTTGTTATTATCATATGTGTCATTATTACTTGGAGTGTTAACAGTATGTTCATTTAGGCTATATCTATCAATATTTTCTTTAATAATGTTGTGTACTTTTTTAACATAGTCCTGATCTTTCAGTAATGAATTATTAAATTTCCAGTAACCATGGCCTTTTTCGTTATCAAAATTTATTTGCAGCCTTAAAAGAACACCTGAATGATCGGTTCGATAGCCAGGAACTATTTCACATTCGTGAAGAAAGAAAAACATATCTGAGCTGATCAAAAAATAATCTAAGCGAGCTTGTTTCTTTTCTGGGTTTAATCTTTTCCAAGTAAAACCTCTTTTTTCCTCATTTAAAAATCTCCAGGCATCCATATAATCCATATCTTTTATAAAATGTAATACCTCAGATCTAGCATTAGGGTTATTTATATTTTTATAATTTTCTGTGTCAATACTTGGGTCAATAACTAAATTCCAGTCTCCACATATTACTACGTTATCACACTCAAACTCATGTATCTTTTGTTTTAAATTTTTATAAAATTGTGGTTTGTCCTCATTTGGCCCATAGATATTAACTAAAATAATTTTTTGTTTTTGTATGGACATTTCCAAAATAAGAAAATTGCCATTAGGATCTCGTACTACTTTAGTTACAGCCTGGTCAAAATTATTATTAATCAAAGTCATTACGCCCCTTTTAGTACTTGTCAGACCACTCATATAGATTGAATACCCCCATTCATTTTTAACAAAGTTTTCCATTTTATTCTCCAGATGCACATCCTGTAAGCATAAAATATTATATTTTTTCTTCCTCAGATATTGGAAAACATCCCTCCTTTTCTGGGAACAATTTAAACCTCTTGTATTCTGGCTGTAAATAGTTATGATATCAGCCATTTTCTAGGTTTGCATCTTCTGGTCTATTTATTTGGCAACCCAACCATGAGAGCACTGGTGATCGACTATTAAGCAATACAATATCTATAATGTTGAAAAAAAGTGTAAACGTAAACATAACAAATAGAAAAGCAATCGTTTCCAGGATTCACAAAGCACGGCGCTTAGGTTCCACTGACTATGTAATATATTCATTTGAATTAAAAGGCACATAATAAGCATAATTGACTGCAGTTACTATAAACAGATATTTTTCTTTTGGAAACTACATTCTTTCCTGATTACCAGTGTGTGTATGCTCAGACAAGAAACAAAAAGTAAAGCTGGAAACCAATCTCACTATATTTATATGCATTGATTTTCTAATTATAGACTACTATATTTATCCATAAATGTTGGAATTCCAGTGTGTATGTTCATCAAGAAAACCTGTCTATGTTCCAATTCGGATAAACAAGCACAGGGTTTTAACCTGTAATGACCCAATGGCTAAATCTTCAGATTTAGAAGGTTAAAACAATATAAGACTCTTTTTAGTAAATACCACTAGCCAAAGTGCTATAATTCAGCTACAATTGACCCATAACTTTGTCAGTATAGTGCTTTGAAATAACTATTAAAAATATCTTCTGATTTTTCAACAAAACAAACAAGTAATTCTTGTTTCATATATAATGAGCAATGAAAACACTATATGTATGTAGTCTTTGCACAGATATTTATAAATGATGAACTTGTTATTACATGAACTAACAATTGAACATCAAATACAGCACATGACATAAATTGAGTTTTGTCATTACAACACTAGATTCAAAACTGGCTCCCAAACCAAGACTATTTATGATTAGCTCTTTGGAATTTCTTATTTATTCAAAGATATTTAACATATAAACATGTCAGTGAAATCTTTTAATAATTTCCGATACACTGTGAATAACTTAAACTTGTGTACATTTCTCCTACCGCCACCAAACCAACAGAAAAAGACAACAACAATAGCAAAACAATTCTACATCATATAATATGCATGTTCAAAACAGTAAATGTTGAATTTATGTTTCATCAGGATATCCTATTCATGTACTATATACCCTCTACAGCCAACCGGGGTTTACAGGAACATAGTTTTCACACTCTAAACCACATAGATCTTGAGTGCCCGCTAGAACGGCCTCGGTGAGGCGGCTATATTGGGCACTAACAAACAATTTTCCTAATACACAGATCATGGGTGCCAGCTAGAGCCGCCTCGGTGAGGCGTCTATATCAGGCACCCACAAACAATGTTCCAAGCAAGGCTATGCAAAAATTAAAACCCCTCAACTGAAAAAGATCAGCCCTAACCATTTCAGTTCATGGTTTTCCCACTCCAAAACACAGATCATGAGCGCCAGCTAAAGCCGCCTCGGTGAGGCAGCTATATCAGGCACCCACAAACAATGTTCAGAGCAAGGCTATGCAAAAATTTAAACCAACTGAAAAAGATCATTTTTAATCCCAACACACAGATCATGGGTGCCAGCTAAAGCCGCCTCGGTGAGGCGTCTATATCAGGCACTCACAAACAATGTTCCAAGCAAGGCTATGCAAAAATTAAAACCTGTCCAACTAAAACAAGATCAGGAGCAAGGCTATACAAAAATTTTAAACCCTTCCGACTATTTTCCCACTCTAAAACACAGATCATGGGCGCCTGTCAGAGCCGCCTCGGTGAGGCGTCTATATCAGGCACCAACAAACAATGTTCCGAGCAAGGCTATGCAAAAATTAAAACCTAGATCAGGAGCAAGGCTATACAAAAATTTAAACCCTTCCGACTGTTTTCCCACTCTAAAACACAGATCATGGGCGCCTGTCAGAGCCGCCTCGGTGAGGCGTCTATATCAGGCACCAACAAACAATGTTCCGAGCAAGGCTATGCAAAAATTAAAACCTCTCCAACTGAAAAAGATCAGGAGCAAGGCTATACAAAAATTTAAACCCTTCCGACTGTTTTCCCACTCTAAAACACAGATCATGGGCGCCTGTCAGAGCCGCCTCGGTGAGGCGTCTATATCAGGCACCAACAATGTTCCGAGCAAGGCTATGCAAAAATTAAAACCTTTCCAACTGAAAAAAGATCGAGAGCAAGGCTATGTAACAATTTAAACCCACTCTAAAACACAGATCATGGGCGCCAACTACAGCCGCCTCAGTGAGGCGGCTACATCAGGCACCCACAAACAATGTTCAGAGCAAGGCTATGCAAAAATTTAAGCTCTTCCAACTGAAAAAGATCATTTTTAATCCCAATACACAGATCATGGGCGCCAGCTAAAGCCGCCTCGGTGAGGCGGCTATATCAGGCACCCACAAACAATGTTCCGAGCAAGGCTATGAAAAAGCCCAAAATTCTCCAACTGAAAAAGATCATTTTTAATCCCAATAAAATCTCTGTTCACTTCATAGGAATGCTCTCCTGATTTCCTGGATTTACTTTATAAATCAAGACAAAAACCTATATACACAAAGTAAATTAAGAGGGTATATATTACACGGGCATGTTATCTTGATGTTATGAAGATCAAGATTATTACAGTGATCAGTGATTTTATGGATTTGTATTATGAAATATTCAGTAGATGACATGATAAACTCGTCTCCTGAAAGAGCTTTTTCGCCCTCATCGCGACAAATTTAATTTTTATTTATATCAGACTAATGCATTTGATACACGGCACAAATTCCACAAGGTGCAATCCTGAAAGTACATTTTGTATTTTTACACGTTGACTAGGGACTGTGTCGTGTGTTTGCGATGAGGATCCTATTACCCCACCATACACCTATTTATTCTCTTCGGGATTTGTAGTAGTTCCTTTTGAAATGTCCATATACTGCATCCTTTCTTTTACGAAAACGTACAATATTACAGTCATCATATATTTTCTTTTGCTCTTTAACCCTTTCGTGTATGTTAGATCTAAGTAAGTTTGTAATCTAGAGCAAAAATTATTATCGAGAAACAAAACTTTCTGTCCATTTCAAAGGAAAAGCTAGTAACTTGAGGGTTATCCTGTATGGCCTACCCGATTACATGATTACATAACTGTCTGCTATTCATCGTCTCTGACATATTTTATGATTACAGTTATTAATTACACGACAGACCATGGGGTCTTTATAGGGATCAGACATGGGCATGACGGTAAAATATAGTTGCTGGGTATCTACAGTTCCAACCATACTAACTTTCTCTAGGAGGGAGTGGAGCTCTGTGCCTCTGCAGAGATAGATTTCTGGAACATTATTTACATGCTCCTTTTTCGCAGAACAATATATAGCTTGCTTTTTAGGCAGTGCTTGTATATATCTTTTCTCTGGTCCGACCAACAAACATATCAATAACCGAGTCCCCAGACCAATTTACAGTTGATGAAAAACGGAAGAATGTGACTCCCTAATGGGTGTCATTGTCTGTGAATAATCCGTCATAAGATGGAGTTACCTTTCTATTCCCAGAGGCCAGTAGCATTTCGAAGGCATTCTCTGGATATGACACAGTTCAAAATATAAGTAGCTAAATATAAGCAATGAGCAGGACAATTTATACCTGGTTTAAGCCCGCCAGTAACTTTGTGTTACTGATCTTTCCAACCAAGGCGATACTTCTGTGGTGGTTCTTTTTGTTTTATGTCTTGGTGTTTAATTTTTTTTTTTTTTTTTTTTTTTTTTTTTTTTTTGTGCTGTTGGCGCCTTATGTATGTTTTCATATTTTTAGTTAAGTTAAGGTAACTTGAGTGGCCACCTATTGGGAAAATAGCTGCTCATTCGGCTTACGATATGTTTCATGGTATAAGTACCTGATTGTTAGTTTGGTTTTTCCCACCTCGGTTTTTGGAGTGGGAATCTTTTTCTGATTGCGCCTTTTCCTAATCTTTGCCTACTTGTACCTTTTTGTATTTGCGAAATTAATAGAAACTCGTTTTCCTAAATAATATGGGTGCAGCTCCTATATCTCATGCAAATATTATATCAGAAAAGAGTCTAGTTTGAGTCAGGGGTGAAATACAGCACTCCACAGACAGGAAACCAAACGTCTTCAATATTCCCATCGAAATAAAACTTTCCTTTGTGTTTCGTATTTTGTCTTTACGGTATTAGAACTTCACCTTTGTATATTACATCAATGTACGGGGACTGAAATATACAGGCTAATACTACTGATCGTTCCAAGGCGATCCTTATTGTCTTGTGTTTTGGAGTCGGAATTTTTGTGCTGTACCTAAGTGTCATTTCAGTTTTTCCCACCCCTTGGTTTTTGGAGTTAGAATTTCTTTCTGATTGCGCCATTTCCTGATCATTGCCTATTTGTGCCTTTTTATCCAAAAACGCATTTGCCGTAACTGGAATTGATATTGATTTAAAGTTTTCTCAAAATCAGAAGTAAACTAGGATAGAATTTGTTCGTTTGAGGTTTATGCCCAGTCAACAGTGTTTCAATCATGTCTGAACAGTGTCATCGTTTCCTCATCAGGAAAACATGTCCGTGTAATATATACCCCCTTAAACCCCACTTTTATATAGTAAAACTGGGGTATGCAGGGGTATACCTATTTTTCTTATTTTTGCTCCAAAACATAGATTGTGGGTACTCGTTAGAACCGCCTCGGCGAGGCGGTTCTAACGTGTACCCACAATCTATGTTTTGAGCAAAAATAAGAAAAATATCAAAAATTCTCCTCTGAAAATTATCGATTTTTGACCTGAAAAAATTACTGTATATCATATGGGCATGTTTTCGTAATGTGGGTATTAACCAGTACTCTGGGGAGTCAATACACCTTGCTCAAGGACACAACACTGTGCCGCCAGTGGTAGGCTAGAATAGATAATTTCCCACCTTAGTTGTCTATGTACAAAGATTAAATGGCCGCAAAGGTTGTACTACCAAATAATTAAACCAGAGGAGTATATCGAAGATACTAGAATATATACTCCTAAAAAATTCTAAGGGCCAATGTATTATTCCCCATATATTGTAGTTTCAGGTACCCCAAGTTCAGCTCAAATTAAATTGGAATCCCAAAGGACGCAGATACCCCTTTGCATTTGCATTATTTTTTATATTGCCTGGAAGGTTATGAATGTAAGAAATTTGAAACAGAAAACACTCTGCCAAAACCTGTATGTAATTTTTGGCAAATCTGAGTTTTTTCCAAAAATTGGCATTTTTTTGAAAATCAGCTAAAACGTGACATTTACACGCAAGTGTGAATTTCACAGTAACAACATTTGCTGCAATGCCTTTAAAAGTGACTTTCATGGAAAAATCAAACTTAAGTTGAATTGACGTGAATCTGTGGACTTTCAGAAAAATGCCATAATTTCAGGATTTTTGAAAAAATGCAAAAACTGTTCCATGGACTTTGGGAGGCCATATGCTTTTTCAAACTTCTTTTAGTCAGTTACTTCGAAGCATTTTCTGAAACAAATCAAATGAAACAGGCATTCTGTGACCTTGGGTAGTGCCATTAAATTTTGGTTAAGTATTGGGTGCTTTACGCAAGAATATATGGAAAATATTACAGTGGCCCTTAGATTTTTCTGAGGAGTATATGACCGACGCTTTGGTCTTGTCACAAAATAATATATATCCGCTGACAACACTGTATTTGAAACGTTTTGCAAATGAGCTACTCGTATGCTCGCGAAATATGTGCCGTTTAGCCTTTCATTGTTCTTGGCATGCTAGATGCATGGTTATGACTGTTTCTTACGATACGCTAGCACTGTAATCGAACCCTATTTGTTTTATGATGCAATTGTCAATTTAATTTTGTAGATCGCATCAAACTAAAGCAAATATTGCACCAAAGACGGCTTGGGAATCGTATATATTGCAATTTCTTATTTAGTTTACGTCAAAGCTAGACAACGATCGTTATTTCACACGTCATGGAGATATATCCATTTCCTACTGCCTACACTATATTTTTAGCTCACCTGAGCCTCACCTGAGCCGAAGGCTCACAAGGTGAGCTTATAGTATGGTAGTCGAGCCGTCGTCCGTGCGTCCGCCCGTGCGTCCGTGCGTTCACACTTTCAATCTTGAATATCTCTGAGACTAGCTGGCCGATTGCAGTCAGATTTTACATGAAGCAGCATTGGGGTGGGGGATTGCCTGCCATAGGTTTTTAAGCAGATCGGATCGGAACTCTGGTTTCCATGGCAACAGATAGCTCCCATTGAGTTATAATGGGGAAATGTTGTGGCCACTCTAGCAACTTCATTTTTGACTGGATCTTCTTCATTCTTGCAGGTAACAAGGACAACCATAAAATCTCGGATGAGTTCGAATTTCGGCCAGGTTCGACCTCAGATTGCGGAGTTAGCTGCTTTTGAGCGTCTGGAAAAATCCCCATAGACTTATAATGGGAAAAATGTTTTGTGGCCACTATAGCGCCTTTAATTTTTATTAGATCTTCTTTATTCTTGCAGATAACCATAATATCTCGGATGGGTTCGAATTTCAGCCAGATCCGACCTCTGACTGTGGAGTTAGCTGCCCTTGAGTGTTTGAAAAATCATTATTCTGACCCTGGACTGCAGAGTTAATTTGCCCTTGACAGTGTGAAAAATCAATGTTAAGTGTTGTGGCCACTCTAGCGCCTTCATTTTTATTTGGATCTTCTTTATTCTTGGAAGTGATAAGGACATCCATAACATCTCGAATGAATTCGAATTTCGACCAGATCCAACCTCTGACTGCCGAGTTATCTGCCCATGAGTGTTTGAAAAATCAACATTTTGTGTTGTGGCCTCTCTAGCGCCTTCAATTTTGATCGGATCTTCTTCATACTTAGAAGTAACAAGGATAGCCATAACATCTCGGATGAGTTCTAATTTTGGCCAGATCCGACCCTTGACTGCAGAGTTATCTGCCCTTGACTGTGTGAAAAATCAATATTTTGTGTTGTGGCCACTCTAGCGCCTTCATTTTTATTCGGATCTTCTTTATTCTTGGAAATAACAAAGACAATCGGATGAGTTCGAATTTCGACCAGATCCGACCTCTGACTGCAGAGTTATCTGCCCTTGAGTGTTTGAAAAATCAGTATTTTGTGTTGTGGCCACTCTAGCATCTTTGTTTTTCAGTGGATCTTCTTTCTTGCAGGTAACAAGGATAACTACAATATCTCGGATGAGTTCGAATTTCGACCAGATCCGACCTCTGACTGCGGAGTTATCTGCCCTTGAGTGTTTGAAAAATCAATATTTTGTGTTGTGGCCACTCTAGCATCTTTGTTTTTCAGTGGATCATCTTCATTCTTGCAGGTAACAAGAATAACTACAATATCTCGGATGAGTTCGAATTTCGGCCAGATCCGACCTCTGACTGCGGAGTTAGCTACCCTTTAGTGTTTGAAAAATCAATATTTTGTATTGTGGCCACTCTAGCGCCTTCAATTTTGATCAGATCTTCTTCATCCTTGGAAGAAACAAGGATAACCATAACATCTTGGATGAGTTCGAATTTGAGCCAGATTCGACCCTGGACTGCGGAGTTAGCTGCCCTTGAATGTTTGAAAAATCAATTTTTAGTGTTGTGGCCACTCCAGCATCTTCAATTTTGATCATATCTTCAAAAAAAAAAAAAAAAAAAACTTTGTCCAGTGACTGTACTTGTTGACTCTCAGGTGAGCGATCGTTGCCTTTGGGCTACTTGTTTAATTTTGTATGTGCTTTGAATTTTGAAAGCATGTGCTTGAGTCATCAATATGGTAATCAGATCAGTTAGAATGAAACACTGGTCATCCCAAGATGAATCTTCCGTCATGGGTCTCTTGTTTTGTGTGTCCTTAATTTTGTACTTAATCTTTATAAAAGTTTTCTTTTAAAAGGAATGTTTGTCCAGTATTTAAAAAAAGAAAACAAGCGAAATTGCGACAGGGCATGAACATATTCATATATGTGGTATATATTTCGTCCAAGAGAACCGGTTGTTTGCTGATTACGATAACGATCAGCAAACATTTAAAAGTCGCTTTATAACGAATATCCGGTGAGTATATATTTATGCATATACTCGTATAAATCCTGTTTTGACCTATACACGACAACAGCCTCGTATATGGGCCGCATCAAGAAAAAACCCTGCGTTTTGCATTTGTGAAATCAAAGACTAAGCAGTAATTATAACAACATTTGAATTTCATTCACGGACAATAAATTCCAACGTCTAATGTCTCTAACCTACCTCTGTGACTGTTTAAGCTGGTTTGTACTTGACTTGGTCACAAACATCGCAAGCAGGATATAAGTACAAAGGCTCATTTGTAAGTCGAACGCACTGTCTGGACTGTATACCTCGGTTGCTACATGTACGACGAGGACATATTTAGCTGATCTTTCTGCTTTTCAGATTTCTGTTTTGCTTTAATATCCTAAGTTTTTTTTTTTTTTTTTTTTTTTTTTTTTTTTTTTTTATTATTATTATTATTATTATTATTATTATTATTTAAAAGCGACAATATGTGTTCTGGTTTCAAGCATACAAATTCGTATATCATAATTCCCCTCTTCTTTCAAAAGAAGATTGCTTATATTACCTGTGAAGCGAAACAAATACAATAATTAACATGCGGCTACCGTTTTTGTTTTGCATGTGTAAAATGCTTGATTTTTCACGATGCGGCCTTTATGACGACGCGGCTCCATCCCTAAATGATATGATGGCTAGAAATAGAACGGTACTAATAACATTTCATAAGAAAGTTCAACAGGTGTCTAAGGTTTCATCATGCTGGCATTTTATAGTTTTGGTTATTATCGTTTAATTTTCTACTGTCCATACACCATCTTTCAGAAACTGTTTTTTTTTTCCAAAATCTCACTTTTCTATTACATCAAAAGAAAAATATGACTACCTCATCCTTATGCAACCCAAAAGTCATAAAAAGTGCCGCAAAGATTTGAAAATCGGTTCACTAATAAAAAAATGCCAAACAATCAATTTGAATAGGCGGCCTTTTGCATGTGCAAGGGAGGTAATCCAAACACTTTAATATTGAAAATAGAGCAAAAATGTGAGGAGTACATGTACTTTTAAGGGTTTTCGTTTCAGCTATATGTATATTATTATTATTATTTTTTTTTTGGTTTGCTGCATATTAAATGAAAAATAATGAAGTTTTTTTTTTTTTCGGGAAAATAGTAATGTTACATCCCTTGCTTGCATTTTCACAATGGGAAACGCCCAATTCAAAATTATTTTTTGGCATAACAGATTCATTTGTTACCCAATTTTCACAATATTTGCGGCACCTTTTAAGACTTGGAATGCAAAATAGTGACAAAGTCATATTTTTCTTGAGGTGTTTAAAAGAAAAGTGACATTTTGAAAAATGAAGGTTCTTGAATAAGGTGTATGGACAGTACTGTAATATCTGTGGCTATTACTGCTCTTAATCAAACCAAATAAGCAATGACGAACTTAGGTAACATACGAACACAAGTTTCTTTCCTTTTGTAAACATACTCGATACGAGTATTTTAGATGGTCTGTCATAAACAATGTCCGATTAAATGTTGTAGCGAATAAGAATTTACGTGATAAATGGGGTCATTTATTGCGGTCTGTTGCTTTCAAAAAGAGCTGGAATTTTCGGAGAAGGAACTATCTTTTATCGAATTCGTCCGAGCGTCTGTCAGCGTCCGTCAAAGTTTCTTTGAAGTTGACAGGATCTCCGACAGTTTTGGTTTTTGCCATTCCTTCCTCCTGCAAGAGCAGTTTCTGAGCTTTTTGCTGATATCAAACATACTAGGAAAGATTCTTGTGTAAGACATTTAAAGTTTTGCCAGAAGAAGTTCGGAAGGCGCCATGTTTTGAAAAGTATAGAAAATCTATACTCTTGTCAGAAAATCTTACCTCCAAATCCCCATTATTTTAATCCATTTTATAAAGTCCCACTAGTCTATCCCATTTCTAAATTGTCCAAGCTTCATTTTAAGACTGGGATAGATCAAGAATTTCCAGTATTTATTCCAAAACCTGGCGTCAAAATCCCAAACTGAATAGATGTCCGCCATTGTTTTCTACACTGGATAGAAAAATCTAAACTCTATCCCTGCAATGATTGGTGCATAGAAATTTTCCCCTTGCGTTCTGGCATTTGATTGGCTGGTCAAGCCTATATATAGAGCTCGCTCAAGCGTGTTGATCATCAACTCTGATCGGAAGATCAAAAGGTCAAAAAGTCAAAAACGTCAATCGATAGCCAGGCTACTTTCACTTTTGCACTGTGTACAAGGGAAGCAACTCTTTTAGTCTAAAGTCAAAGCAGTAGGTGTGTAGCCTCCCTTCATTTGGACATTAAAGCCTGGCATATGAACATTTTACAAATTCTAGAATAATTAAAAACATCCAAAAAGCTTTGTAAATTAAAAAGAGACTTGAAAATAGATATTAAATTCCATAAAAAGGATCAGTAAATACATCAAAGAGTTGTTCAACACTTGAGTCAAGAGTACAAAGTATTAATAGAATAGTTAATAGACCTTAATAGTCTATGAAGTCTCAGTATGACTGAAAGAATGATGCATAAGTCAATATAGACTATATATCAATACTTGTTTTCAATTTGTGTTCCCTCTTGAGGACCTAGCCAGACATTACGACGAATTACTATGCCTCGGCCCATCATAAGAAGATCAATTTGATTACAGTACCCAGCAGACATTTGACGTCGGTTGGACGTCAGATAGACGTCAGACTCCGACGTCATAATGACGTTGGATTTAGGTTGATTTTGAAAGTTTGTTTGACGTCAAAAACAGACGTCATTCTGACGTCAAAAACAGACGTCAAAAACAGACGTCATTCTGACGTCAAAAAAACAACGTTGGTTTGATGTCTCAAATGTGACGTCATAATGACGTTGGGGTTAGGTTGATTTTGAAAGTTTGTTTGACGTCAAAAACAGACGTAAATCTGACGTGATAAAACCGATATCGTGAATGTAATTATATATAATTATTATTCTGAAATCCTGAAGTGGATTCAGAAATGCGGTGATGCACTATTGTTATTCCCTTTCACTCCTTTGATAGAGTTATTCGGGAAATACAAAATGTTTAAGATGTTAAATCACTCTGGTGTTGCAATGGTATATCTTATTTATGTCAAATTTTATTGCTATATGGTGCTAAAACAAATAAGACATTAGTGTAAATAATAAGACTATTGTGAACAATCAATAATTTAAAATGGTGAAATAAGTATTAAAATATACAAATTTCATTTTCGTCTTAATAGAAGGTTTAATAATTTAGTGAAAGACTTTATTTTGATTAACAAATAATTATTTTTTCTAAATTAAGCATGGTGGGCGAAATACAGTGAACTCGACAATAGAGAATCATCGACAATGGCGAACCACTCGTAAAGATATTGCAGAATTTCTTGAAACTTAGACAAAATATTATTTATTATATTACTCAGTCATTTACTTTCATCTATGCCTTGGGGTTTGGTAAAAGAATGGAGTCAAAATTCCACCGGACAATAAAATCAGGGTTGCTGAAACGCTTGACCCCTTAACTAAGATGCCTAGTTTATTGTTCCACAAAAAGTAACGTTCAGATAAAATATGTTTCATACCTCGTTTCTAAGCATTTGATGATGGCCACTTTTGCATTACTTTAATGCCTAATATCCCTAGTTATGCAATATGCCTGTTTTTGATAAAAGTTTTGACACTGAAGGTAGATGTAAGCGGGGAAAGATGTACATGTAAATTCGACAATAGCGAATCATACTTTGTGTGGTGAAAAGAATATGCACAAAATACTGATAATCTACCTTTTGAAGGCTTGCCCTGGAACCATTTGGTTTGGTTAATGGTGTAACTAATATTGGTGCTAGTCGTGGTTTAACCATCTTGTTTTTAGGCTTACATTGATTCGTTAAAGCAATAAGACATGCTTAAATCGGTAAAATTGACCTTTCCGATATGGCATTTACTGTTGACAGTAAACGTAAAGCACAAAAGCAAATTAACACAATATTGTCAAACACCATTTAGTGTCGAATGATGATGGCACCATTTGTGTGCAAAAATACTCTTCTAAAATGGTTTCTTATGGGCTATAGACTATCTGATTCGCCATTGTCGAGTTTGGTTCGCCATTGTCTAATGCAGGAGGTATCATATCAACAGAGTTATCTCCCATTAAGAAATTGAATGAATTAAAATTATTATTTTCCTGTAAAGCTGAGATATGTTAGATGTTCTTAGTATCAAATAGAATAACATTCCCATGGTCGTGTTTAAAATAATAGCGTTAGATCTCTTAGTGATTCGCCATTGTCGAGTAAACTGTATGTGATTTCCGATACGAGGCCAAGATATGACTTTTTAAAAGTGGCAATGTTGAAATTATTATTTGAATTTGATTTTGTTACATAATTTGCGCAAGAAATTATGTCAGTTCAAGGGCAGCTAACTCTGTCGACATATGACGTTAGACTTACGTTTGAATCCGGCGTCATTTCGACGTCATATCAATACGTCCACTGACGTCAGGACTGGACGTCAGGTTGGCGTTGATTATTGGTTTTATTATATACCTACCAAAAATAACCATTGATACTACCCATTTTCCGAGACAAAAATACGGAATCTTGTTTCACCACACTGTCCTGATACGATTCCGTATCACCATCCTCCATTTTTTACCCAACAGCATCTAAATCTGAATGACAACCAGAGTAATTTCTATTTTAATTTATAAAACAACAACTGTTTCAGAAGTTAAAGAGGTTCGCTTGTCATCAAAGCAACATAATTAACAAAAAATTAACGACTTTTCTAGCTTTGACGTAAGAACTGGCACAATGTTACGTCATCAAAGATTTGACGCAACGTCGTATGGTACGTCGTCATAACGTCGCAAATTTACGATTTGAATTCTTGTGGCTGATTACTTTTGTAGGTATATAATAAACGCGTTATTACTTCAGTAACTTGATCTGATGGGTCTGATCACGTCTCGTAGCTGCGCCAGGAAAGACCGGATCACGCTCGTCTCCGACTCGCGTGATCTGGTCTTTCCTGGCGCAGCTACTCGACGTGATCCGACCCATCAGATCAAGTTACTGAAGTAATAATGAGTATGTATGACGTCGTGACCAAAATACAACCAATATCCGACGTCAAGTTGACGTCAGATGCCTGCTGGGGACGTGTTTTTCGTATATGTCGTAAGAGTTAGCTGCCCTTAAACTGACATAATTTCTTACACATATTATGTAATAATATCAAATTCAAATAATAATTTCAATCTTGCCACTTAAAAGTCATATCTGAGTCTCGTATGGGAAATCCCATATTTCGCCCTCATGCTTAATTAATGTAGAAAAAATGATTACTTATTAATCAAAATAAAGTCTTTCACTAAATTATCAAACTTTCAATTAAGATGAAAATAAAATTTGTAAATTTTAATATTTATTTCACCATTTTAAATAATTATTTGTTCAGAATAATCTTATTTCTCACACTAATGTCTTATTGGTTTTAGCACCATAAAGCAATAAAATTTTGCTTAAATAAGATGTATCAACATCAGGCTGAATTAATATCTTGAACATTGTGTATGTCCCGAAAAACTCTATCAAAGGAGTGAAAGGGACTATCAAAAGTGCATCACTGCTCTTCTGAATTCACTGTTATTCAAAAATGCGAAAAAATATACACCTTAAACTATTTATATGACATTAATTCAAACGTCGTTTTTAGGACGTCGGATTGACGTCAGCTTTCAGACGTTAAACCGACGTTGGCTTTAGCACGTCACATTGACGTCTAGTTTTGACAACAAACTTTCAAAATCAACCTTACTCCAACGTTATTATGACGTTGGAGTCTGACGTCAAACTGACGTCCAACGGACGTCAAATGTCTGCTGGAAGTAACATAGAAAAAAAGAAAGAAAGAAAGCAAAAGAAACACACGAAACGAATGATCTGATTTTACCCAAAGTGAAGTTTCATTAATTTGCACACCACACATGGTCAGAAGTATGAAAAACACAAGGTCTAAATCACGTCTTGATTATGACGTCTAACTGACGAACTAGTTGGACGTCAAAACAACGTCCAATCCAGACGTCCAAAAGACGTCAGGAAATGACGTCTGATAGACATTGGAAATTGGTTATATGACGTCGCGACCAAAATATAACCAATATCTGACGTCGAACAGACGTCAGGTGCCTGCTGGGTAGTAAAATGTTCTATTCTATTTTTTATACTGGACAAACATTCCTTTTAAAAGAAAGCTTTTATTTTCAAGCCTACATTTCATTCATTACAACAATTTCATCATCTATTTGGTATCATGAAATTTGTTCGCTGTTTGGCTAAATGACCAGTCATTCTACGCGGGCAGTATGACGCAACATAGGCAGTGGCAGTTGCTTCTAACACTGGAGAATGAATCACGCTTTCCGAAATGGGTTAGACTGTACAAGGGATGCAATTTAAGCGAATCCCTTGATTGATTTGTCAAACCATGTGCTCCTCCATTGAATGTTTCAGTTCATTGCATTAATTGTGTTCATGCAGTTAGCAGCTTTTTTTCTTGATCAACTGAATGATGTTGAATACTGTAAATGTGTAAAATGCTCGTTTTGTCACGATGCTGCTCAGATTAACCGCTAACATGAGGAACATCGTGAACAGTTACCTTTTAAAAGAAATGTGTGTCCGAATAGAATGACATTTTACTAAAACAAAATAAATAGAATAAACTTCAATAGGCATAGTTATAAATTTCCAACAATAGCGATTACTGATGCAATGTCTCGAGAAATCGTTCTAGAGTAATCTTGGTAAGAATATTTCCATTTTCGATGTCCCAGGTGCGACCCAATTTCGTCCAGCTCTGGAAAGTCGGTGCACCTGGTGGATCGAGGATGGCTATTTCTAGCCATCACATCATTAAGGAACATAAACCGCATCGTGAGAAATTCTGCATTTAACATAATGCAAATATCAAGACTGTGCAGTAACAGGACCGTTGATCATCAGATCTGTTTTCTCATCACATATATAATTAATTAATCTCTTTTTAAGCCAAAAATAATTTCGCTACACGGATAGTACCATTCCTCTACTTTCTAAATCCAAAGGCAGAACGCGCACAAGATGGTGTTTGTATATGTTGACATTTATTTCGCAAACACGTTTGGGTGCTATTTAATTTTCATTTGGAGATTTTATTCTTATTAATTAAAACATACCTAACGTTAATGCATTCCTAGAGTTATATAAACAAATGCATCGGAACCGTATCATAAGAAAACTCACCTTTTCAGACGTGAAAACAAATGCACGGATCGGCTGTGTAGGCAGTACCTTTATTTTCATTTCACGGACAGTGCAATTCCACTTTTTCTTAAATCACAAATATCTAGGTTGAACCGCTTTTTGTTCGTACTGGCTGGTTTGTGTGGGACATGTTCGGAAACCTCAAAAAGTGTGTTTCTCGTGACGCTGCCTCTTGCGAGAATCATGGCCCTATGTGGCTGTCGAGTACACATGTACCAGCAACAATATTAAACCGTTGCATCAGCCAGCTTTATTTTGTTGCCACTTTGAGGCTATACAGAAGTCAAGGTCAGAAGAGGCATGATTGTTATAAATATAAATACTATGAAAACTCGCAGGCGCAACTCACCGGACGTCAACAGAAAAACGACCTAATGTTTGTGTTCGTCAACACAAACAAAAAGGAATAAACACATAAAACATTATTTTAAGTTGTTGGTCTTAATTGACATCTTTTTTTGTAAGAATTAGCGAACACATTGGGGAACTGGTAGACGGGGGTGGGGGGGGGGGTCGAAACCTACCTCCGCCATGAAGAGTACATGTATTAGAGCGAAACTCTTTAACATTCCCATCACAGCTGTGGTCCAATGCATGGGAACGCGCTGGCGGCTTCGCCCCAACATGGCTAATGCGCCCCAACATGGCTAATCCTGACTTTATATAGGCAAACAGCCCATATGGTGTAATATTTTTAAGATTGTAGACTGTGGTTTAAAGCAGAAATTTTAAGGGTACTGTCGCCATTCCCTTGACCTGGTTCTGTATTTCTACATTGAACCTTGTCACAGTAATGTGTACTGGTGAAACTGTTCACGTTTTGTATATATACTAATGGCATAAAGTTAAGCATATTTTGATATGTGTGTATATATTTTTCAGACTGTAAAATTAACCAAAATTGTTTATTGCCTTTTTGAAAGCACTGTTATTCAACATTCCAACCTTCTACTTATCTCTGGTACGTGATGACAGGCCAATTCATGTGCCTAATTAGACACCCCCTATAGCCAAATATGTGTGTTTCTCCAAAAATCGGGATTTTTTTCAATGATTTTCTATCAAAGTTTTAAGATATGCATCTCTAGTTTATGGAACTGGCATAGTTGAATAGTCATGTCAATAAATACAGCGATAAAACAGTAATGAAATTTTGCTCATTTGATTTAAGGTGTATTCATGATAATGGCTTGCAAAAACCTTTGACGGTTTTCATTGTCTTTAAATGTGACTGTGCCTCTTTTTCCATCTTCAAACAATACTTTGAACCAAGTTTGGGCAGCAAAAACAGTCAAACAACAAATTTATAGACAAAACCATAGCACTTTTTGTGATAAAAATTTGTAATTTTTTACTTTCATTTTTCTGCCTACATGATCACGTGATCTGTAAAACTTGACTGTCAAATCTTAGATTGATCAATTTCCCTTAAATTCTGAAACAATTAGACCCACTTTATGTCGTTATCTTAGAACAGCATCAACTTTTGGCATTTCGCCTACTGGTAGTACATGTCGAAATGCCGTTCTTTCGAGTTGATAATTGTCATTTTGAAAACCAAAAATTTGCCCCCAACCTTCAAATAAGTTTCTCTGACTAGTGTATGAAGCATATCATTTTCGGACATCTGATTTCATCATATTTGCTGATGAAAGTGGAATATGCTTAACTTTATGCCAATAGTATAGTTTGAACACATATATAGAGGTACAGTCTAAAAAGACAGAAAAAAGAAGAACTATCTAGTGTATGGCGTTTTTCCTCCCATTGTCACCTCACATGCCCATTTTTCCGTCTCTAATGAGTTAAAAACATGTTGAATCTAATATGCTCTCAGTACGATTGTTTTATTATTTACAATAGAAAATGTCCAATAACGTGCTATTTTTCTCAGCAGGAGACTGCAGCATCTGGACGGTTTATTAGATCAACTGAATGATCCAGTAAGTAGTTCCCTGCAATATCAAAGGTTTTATAAGATAAAATATAAATGTTAGATCCTTGGGAATCAGTGAAAACGTTCAAAGGGAGATAGTATGGGCCATATTGCACAATTTCGGGTACTGAACCCTTATAAACCGGCAACGATAGCCACATAAATTGCAATTTCACAAATTTACACAAGGGAAGTCTAAATCAAAGACACATGCCTAAGCGGGGTCAAATATTAATTAAAACAAAGTTTAGAAGATGTCTCTAAACGTACAATTTTAATACTCTGAATATTCTAGCTGATCTCAAAGGACCGACGAATAATATAATCTGCACTATGACTGATGTACGGGGAATCAGTTTTGTATGATTTAAAAGACGAAATGTGTATTGACCACCGTCAAGTATAACACAATTTCTTTACCGCTCAAATTCCATATTTCGTGAATGTATGAAACGGCAAATGCTCAGGTGAGACCACGCACATGATATCGATGTACAGTTATAGTTATGCTAAGACGAAACGTAACACCCTTGTGCACATGGGGTGCACTAGTAAGTGCACTAATCACTATCAAACATTGCAAGGAAAGTGCACTTTGTCATGTACACCAAGTGCACTTACTGTTACCTACTGTATATGCTTGTCTGGGCTCCCGCCGCACTTATAATCGATTAATACCACCATATAAAGTTTTGACTCAATTGACATTTACAAATTTTAGATATGTCTGATGCATACTTGTATGGATTAGCGTTATGTAAAACGTCTGATCTTTTACGATGTAAATTTATAGACAAATGTTTTATTTATCGACTTATCCAAGAAAGCAGAAATAGTTCAAGACTTTTAAGAGAGAAACATAAATCAAACAATCACAGATACGATGGCTACTATAAAATGGCTAATGTAAAATGTATTTGCCTAAGAACAGTGAACAAATTCAAGAGAAAAAAGGACATTTGGTCTACGAGCTCTATAGTTGGGTTGGAGTTTAACGTTCCACCTACAGCTTATGTATCACCCATGTAAGAAATTGCCAGTAATTAGCCCGAGATCCAAAATCCAGGAGATGTCAAAATTTTGGTTTACCCTACACGATCTTGGCCTTAAGGTTTGATGGCTTTTTTTGAAAGATATATGATAGTAGTCTATGAAACGGGTCCGTGTATAAAAATTTAGGCCGGCGAAAGTCTTCAAAATGGCCGCCATCCAAGATGGCCGCCAAAATTAGGAATTGTACAGGTTTGTGTAATAAACTTTTTCATTTTAGATTTTGTTACATTTAACTGCATTCAGTGTTGGTTTTCTATAAACTCAACATATGTTGAAGCATATTAAGTTTATTTAACACAGTTTGTATGTTCTCATGTGTTACATACATTACTTTTTAACGCTATCTGCCATTAAATGATAGATTGGCTGTTATTGTTTGTTTGAGTGGTATCATTTAAAGGTTTAAGTGTGTTTTTGTATTTAGTACAGTGAAAGACATAAGGAACATCTATATAATGCAATTTTAGATACATAATCTTAACACTTAAGTCAACAATGGGTCTTTGAACGCATAAATCCGGGTTCACACTTGATCACTAAAATATCATAAATTCACATATTTTGGGTTTGAAAACATTAATTGAACAGCTACTTATGTTTTATCAATAAAACATAAAATAGAAATTTGCATTTTTAAATTAATTTGATTTAGGACGATTTTGATGTTCTCACATGTTACATACGTTACACCATTAATGTTACATGCTACAAAATCATAATATCCATTGTTACTGTATATTTTAGTGTTATTCTTTAAAGTTTTTGTGTATTTTTGCATTAATATTTTTACAAAACACGAGGGGTGTCTTGCTATAGCCATTTTTGGTGTGTTTTTTCCTGCTTTTGTTGGTCAGCATCATGTTTTTTGAAGGCTTAAATAAAGGTTCAACTCGATCACTGAATACTGATACATTTGGGTTCTTAACACACAAAATTTCAACAGCTGCTAATTTTTTTTTATGAATTATAATACAAATGTCGTAGCACATTAACTCCAATTATATTTGAATGTTCTCTATGTTCTCAAGATGTTGACAACTGTTACATATGTTACTTGTCATAGGATATCCCATAATCCCATATAAAATCATTATTTGCCTAATCTTGTTTGTTTAATGGTCCCAATTTCTGTTAATGAAAGCCTATCTTGTATTTTCTTTATAAAAGATTGTGACAATTTTAATCAAAGTAAATTTGTGTAGTTTTGAAGACCATGTTGGTGTAGTATTATAGCAACACACTCCTAAACGAGTGCTCCTTGTTTTGAACCATGCTGGCACGGAGTTACATTGCCATAACCCATATTTGACGAATGCATTTTCCCGTCTTTATCATTCTGGTGAGTATTCAGTTCTTAGGGGCATCAGGTGTAATTTTTAAATTCTATTCAACTTTCGATGAAAATTCTTTAAGCAAACAGAATAGGATGCCGCGTTCTGCAACGTCACATCTTGGGCTATTCTGTTTGCCTATGTCCCATAAAAGGGACGCCAGGCTTATATCTGTTAAGCTAGTTAAGCTATAGGTATCTGGTTAAATGTCTCTGTCAACACAATACTCAAACATTATTTGACTGGCATGTTAACCTACAACACAAACAAAACATTTGGGTGATCTAACTGGTTTTATTTTCATTAACTTTTGTTTAAAAACAAACATCCCCCTTTACTTGAGGCTACTAGTTGTATTAAACACATATAATCTTTGGTCTTAACTATTTACATTACATGTACATATTGTTGTTTTATATATATTTACATGTATATATATATAATGTTACATGTTAGAATATTTTCTTTATTAACACAGTGTAGATGTTCTTAACTGTTACATATGTTACTCTTATTGGTATATTCCCATAAAATCAAGAGTTTGACCATTTTTGTTCATTTTTAAACTGTTTATAGTAATTTTATGATTTATTTTTTTTATGATTGAACTTGTACACATGTATTAATTTTGCAAAAGATTTATAACATTATCAGATTATTAACTTTTTAAGTTAAACGTTAAATGTCTCTCAGCTAGTTCGCTATGCTAGAGCCTGTTGTAACTACGAAGACTTTGTTGAAAGGGGGAAGTTACTCACCACCAAATTGTTGTCACGGGGATATCGCAGGACCAAGCTTGTGTCAACTCTTAAAAAAGTTCTATGGGAGACACCATGACCTTGTTGATACCTACAGCGTGGCTGCGTCTAAACTTGTGACTGACCTTATGCCAATTGGCAACAATTAATAAAGCTTTCAATTACTGGACATTCGTTTCTTACCAGATATTAATTTTCTCCGCTTTGTAAGCAGTCATAAGGACATGGCGGGTGCATTATAATGGGCAGGTGATGCTCACCCTTCGCAAACACCTGATCACACCTCCTGTTATTGGGGGATCCATGCCTGTATGGTTACATATCTCGTATTTGTCAATGTTATTATGGATATTTACGAGCTAGGATTACGATTTCGGTACCTTGACCCCTTTACTTTATATTCTTTGAAAGTGGCATAAATAATTAAAAGGAGAAGTGTGGGTACATTATACAATTTCTGGCAATGAATAAAATATTGGAAACAGTGAACACCCTCAAAGGGGTGAAGTAATGGGCCATACTGCGCAATTTCAGGTAATGAACCCTCATTAGTGACCCTTTATAAATTGTATACGATAGCCAGATAAATACACTGCAAGTTCAAAAATTTACACAAAGGAAGTCTAAATTTAAGACACATGCCTAAATTGGGTCAGATAATTAAAACAATGTTTAGAATATGGCTCTCAATGTACATACTATGGATGATGTCATATTTAGACATTTTATCTTTTTATTCATCATCATCTGCTGTTTGGATATACATTTCAGACAATACCACTAAAAAAAGAAAGTGACATGGTGGGTTAAGCATATCAAAATTTAAATGATTGAATCAGATAGGTAACAAAAAGACACAATGGGAGACAAACCCCTTTTCCCGTAAAATCTGATCCAGTAAGTCATATATGTATAAATGAATTGTTCCCATTTTTAGGACTTTCCCAGTCTAAATTTCTATACACAGTCCTCTTCAACTAAAAATAAAATTGAGAACCTTTAAGAGCAGTTAACATATTATTGAGAAAGGGGATGCTTGGCTACTTAAGCCTCCTCTGTGACCATATGGAGCTTTTGTATAGAATATATTAAAAGTAACGTATGTAACAGTTGAGTACACGTAGAGAACATTGAAATTATGTACTTGTATATTAAGTTTAAGATTCTTATAAATATATTTATGTGTTCCGACCCGAACTATTTGAGTTTACAATATGTAAGTGATCTAGTTTACCACGGATTTATATGTTTAAAGACCCATTGCTGACGTTCAAAGCAAATATCGCATCCAAAATGTCTTTATCAAAATGTCTCCCATGTCTTTTAATGCAATCAATATAATACCAATTCAAAAACCTAAGAGCATATAAACGCCATTTACAACAGTTGTCAATAACAACAGTTGTCAATATATTGATTCTGTAGGATATATCATTTAAGAAAAGTGATGAATGTGAACATGGAAATAATGTTAATCGTGTTAAAGGCTCCTTAGAAAAGTAACGTATGTAACAGCTGGGTACATCTTGACTCTAAAACATTTGAGTTAAAATTCTATTACATATGTTCAATCTATAAAACCACATCAGCTGTTTTATCAATGTGTTTGACCCCAAATATGTGAGTGTATAATATTTTAGGGGTCAAGTTTAAACCTGGATTTATGTGTTTAAAGACCCATCGCTGATGGATGGAGCAAATAAAGCACACAAACTAACTTAATAAAGATATTTTTTCATGTCGTTTAATGCATTAAATAAAAAAAATCAAAAACTTTAGAGAATAACATTAAAATAAACAAGAATAGTCAATATATTAATTTTGTAGGAAATATTATAAAAAAGGTAACATATGTAACAGTTAGGAACGTCTTGATGGTATCAAAACTATATAAATGGAGTTAGCGGTTCTAATCCATATAATTTATTAACAAATCATCAACAGCTGTTGATTGTATGTATGATCAGACCCAAAATATGTGAGTTTACCAAAAATATGTGAGTTTACAATATTAAGTGATCAAGAGTGAACCTTGATTTATGTGATAAAAGACCTGAGGCTGACCACCAAATGCAGATAAACGACCCAAAGAAGCTTTATCAAGACGCTACTCAAGTCTTTTAAGGAACACTTTGCATAAACACTTCAAAAACTTTGAAGAACAGCACTAAGATAAACACTAGTAGTCAATATTTTCATTTCTCGCAAGTAACATTAATATAGTAACGTATGTAACGCACGAGAACATCAAAACTGGGTTAATTCAACTTAATATGCTAAAGCATAATGTTGAGTTTATAGAAAATCTACACTGAAAGCACTTAAATGGAACAAAATCTAAAATGAAAACGCTTTTTACTCAAGCCTGTATAAATTCTAATTTCGGAGGCCATCTTGGATGGCGGCCATTTTGAAGACTTTTGCCGGCCTAAATTTTTATACACGGACCTGTTTCATAGACTACTATCATATATCTTTCAAAAAAAGCCATCAAACCTTAAGGCCAAGATCGTGTAGGGTTAACCAAAAATTTGGACCTTGGATCTCGGACTAAATTAAAAAGCATATATTACATGTATGAATAATCATTTCTCATGCATCAGCGCCCCTCTAGTCATTGGTAATGCAAGATAACCCTTTTCTTTTACTGTTCATGATAATTATCACGTGACTGCCCTTTAACGGGTAGGGAAAAGGATTTAGATATATAGTGTTTCTATAAATTTCTATAAAATGTTCTATAAATTTATAGATTCAACAGATACTGAAAGAAAACCGCAGCCCGAATACGAGTCCACATTTTGTGTCTAGGGTCTACGCCACGGAATTTCCCATTCAACAGCAATGGCCTTGTCGGGACGTTGTCTCCATCTTATGAAACTTCAACCCAACTTTAGGATGTCATGACATACGGAATGTGCTAAAGAATATAGCTAGCCAACCAAGGCTTGTATGTGTAAATGGTTTGACTTTTAACTTTTTTTCCTGGGCGGGGTCAGGTCTTCTGAATGTTAACAGTAATAAGATGGTCAGAAGTTTATATGCTTTGCCTGGAGACACAAGCAGCCCATCTATTTCTCACAGATCATGGGGATTTTAAAGTGTAAAAATGTAACCAACATCAATAATAATTACTTCCATTAATATTCTTACTGTTTTATGAATAAAACCCGCACTTAAACTATGATTGAATGATACAAAACTAAAGTGATGTATACTTATAGTCCCTGTCATAGCATCTGTTGATCTCCATCCTTTTCAAGCCTTCACTTAATCGCTTTTTAATCTGATAGTGTAATAGAAAATGGTTGTTCAATGTTTGTCATTTTATGGCTGATTACCGGGAAACACGTTGCACATGCTCACTGGACTAAAAATTTGAGCCATTTTACTAGTTAGAACAGAATGGTGGTTAAAATCAGACAGGGATGAAAGGGCAGCGCAAGACTCATTAGAAAACACTACGTCGCGAATAAATTGATTTTTCCCAGCTAAGTTTCACTTACTCTGCCATAACTATTACCGTTATTTATACTCATCAAAAGAAGTTTTGCACCATTTGGATTTTTTCATATTTTTAAGTGACATTTTAACTAACAAATTTATAACCTAGCTTTTTGAATTTGCACATAGCCCGAGATCCAAAATCCAGGAGATGTCAAAATTTTGGTTTACCCTACACGATCTTGGCCTTAAGGTTTGATGGCTTTTTTGAAAGATATATGATAGTAGTCTATGAAACGGGTCCGTGTATAAAAATTTAGGCCGGCGAAAGTCTTCAAAATGGCCGCCATCCAAGATGGCCGCCAAAATTAGGAATTGTACAGGTTTGTGTAATAAACTTTTTCATTTAAGATTTTGTTACATTTAACTGCATTCAGTGTTGGTTTTCTATAAACTCAACATATGTTGAAGCATATTAAGTTTATTTAACACAGTTTGTATGTTCTCATGTGTTACATACATTACTTTTTAACGCTATCTGCCATTAAATGATAGATTGGCTGTTATTGTTTGTTTGAGTGGTATCATTTAAAGGTTTAAGTGTGTTTTTGTATTTAGTACAGTGAAAGACATAAGGAACATCTATATAATGCAATTTTAGATACATAATCTTAACACTTAAGTCAACAATGGGTCTTTGAACGCATAAATCCGGGTTCACACTTGATCACTAAAATATCATGAATTCACATATTTTGGGTTTGAAAACATTAATTGAACAGCTACTTATGTTTTATCAATAAAACATAAAATAGAAATTTGCATTTTTAAATTAATTTGATTTAGGACGATTTTGATGTTCTCACATGTTACATACGTTACACCATTAATGTTACATGCTACAAAATCATAATATCCATTGTTACTGTATATTTTAGTGTTATTCTTTAAAGTTTTTGTGTATTTTTGCATTAATATTTTTACAAAACACGAGGGGTGTCTTGCTATAGCCATTTTTGGTGTGTTTTTTCCTGCTTTTGTTGGTCAGCATCATGTTTTTTGAAGGCTTAAATAAAGGTTCAACTCGATCACTGAATACTGATACATTTGGGTTCTGAACACACAAAATTTCAACAGCTGCTAATTTTTTTTTTATGAATTATAATACAAATGTCGTAGCACATTAACTCCAATTATATTTGAATGTTCTCTATGTTCTCAAGATGTTGACAACTGTTACATATGTTACTTGTCATAGGATATCCCATAATCCCATATAAAATCATTATTTGCCTAATCTTGTTTGTTTAATGGTCCCAATTTCTGTTAATGAAAGCCTATCTTGTATTTTCTTTATAAAAGATTGTGACAATTTTAATCAAAGTAAATTTGTGTAGTTTTGAAGACCATGTTGGTGTAGTATTATAGCAACAAACTCCTAAACGAGTGCTCCTTGTTTTGAACCATGCTGGCACGGAGTTACATTGCCATAACCCATATTTGACGAATGCATTTTCCCGTCTTTATCATTCTGGTGAGTATTCAGTTCTTAGGGGTATCAGGTGTAATTTTTAAATTCTATTCAACTTTCGATGAAAATTCTTTAAGCAAACAGAATAGGATGCCGCGTTCTGCAACGTCACATCTTGGGCTATTCTGTTTGCCTATGTCCCATAAAAGGGACGCCAGGCTTATATCTGTTAAGCTAGTTAAGCTATAGGTATCTGGTTAAATGTCTCTGTCAACACAATACTCAAACATTATTTGACTGGCATGTTAACCTACAACACAAACAAAACATTTGGGTGATCTAACTGGTTTTATTTTCATTAACTTTTGTTTAAAAACAAACATCCCCCTTTACTTGAGGCTACTAGTTGTATTAAACACATATAATCTTTGGTCTTAACTATTTACATTACATGTACATATTGTTGTTTTATATATATTTACATGTATATATATATAATGTTACATGTTAGAATATTTTCTTTATTAACACAGTGTAGATGTTCTTAACTGTTACATATGTTACTCTTATTGGTATATCCCCATAAAATCAAGAGTTTGACCATTTTTGTTCATTTTTAAACTGTTTATAGTAATTTTATGATTTATTTTTTTTATGATTGAACTTGTACACATGTATTAATTTTGCAAAAGATTTATAACATTATCAGATTATTAACTTTTTAAGTTAAACGTTAAATGTCTCTCAGCTAGTTCGCTATGCTAGAGCCTGTTGTAACTACGAAGACTTTGTTGAAAGGGGGAAGTTACTCACCACCAAATTGTTGTCACGGGGATATCGCAGGACCAAGCTTGTGTCAACTCTTAAAAAAGTTCTATGGGAGACACCATGACCTTGTTGATACCTACAGCGTGGCTGCGTCTAAACTTGTGACTGACCTTATGCCAATTGGCAACAATTAATAAAGCTTTCAATTACTGGACATTCGTTTCTTACCAGATATTAATTTTCTCCGCTTTGTAAGCAGTCATAAGGACATGGCGGGTGCATTATAATGGGCAGGTGATGCTCACCCTTCGCAAACACCTGATCACACCTCCTGTTATTGGGGGATCCATGCCTGTATGGTTACATATCTCGTATTTGTCAATGTTATTATGGATATTTACGAGCTAGGATTACGATTTCGGTACCTTGACCCCTTTACTTTATATTCTTTGAAAGTGGCATAAATAATTAAAAGGAGAAGTGTGGGTACATTATACAATTTCTGGCAATGAATAAAATATTGGAAACAGTGAACACCCTCAAAGGGGTGAAGTAATGGGCCATACTGCGCAATTTCAGGTAATGAACCCTCATTAGTGACCCTTTATAAATTGTATACGATAGCCAGATAAATACACTGCAAGTTCAAAAATTTACACAAAGGAAGTCTAAATTTAAGACACATGCCTAAATTGGGTCAGATAATTAAAACAATGTTTAGAATATGGCTCTCAATGTACATACTATGGATGATGTCATATTTAGACATTTTATCTTTTTATTCATCATCATCTGCTGTTTGGATATACATTTCAGACAATACCACTAAAAAAAGAAAGTGACATGGTGGGTTAAGCATATCAAAATTTAAATGATTGAATCAGATAGGTAACAAAAAGACACAATGGGAGACAAACCCCTTTTCCCGTAAAATCTGATCCAGTAAGTCATATATGTATAAATGAATTGTTCCCATTTTTAGGACTTTCCCAGTCTAAATTTCTATACACAGTCCTCTTCAACTAAAAATAAAATTGAGAACCTTTAAGAGCAGTTAACATATTATTGAGAAAGGGGATGCTTGGCTACTTAAGCCTCCTCTGTGACCATATGGAGCTTTTGTATAGAATATATTAAAAGTAACGTATGTAACAGTTGAGTACACGTAGAGAACATTGAAATTATGTACTTGTATATTAAGTTTAAGATTCTTATAAATATATTTATGTGTTCCGACCCGAACTATTTGAGTTTACAATATGTAAGTGATCTAGTTTACCACGGATTTATATGTTTAAAGACCCATTGCTGACGTTCAAAGCAAATATCGCATCCAAAATGTCTTTATCAAAATGTCTCCCATGTCTTTTAATGCAATCAATATAATACCAATTCAAAAACCTAAGAGCATATAAACGCCATTTACAACAGTTGTCAATAACAACAGTTGTCAATATATTGATTCTGTAGGATATATCATTTAAGAAAAGTGATGAATGTGAACATGGAAATAATGTTAATCGTGTTAAAGGCTCCTTAGAAAAGTAACGTATGTAACAGCTGGGTACATCTTGACTCTAAAACATTTGAGTTAAAATTCTATTACATATGTTCAATCTATAAAACCACATCAGCTGTTTTATCAATGTGTTTGACCCCAAATATGTGAGTGTATAATATTTTAGGGGTCAAGTTTAAACCTGGATTTATGTGTTTAAAGACCCATCGCTGATGGATGGAGCAAATAAAGCACACAAACTAACTTAATAAAGATATTTTTTCATGTCGTTTAATGCATTAAATAAAAAAAATCAAAAACTTTAGAGAATAACATTAAAATAAACAAGAATAGTCAATATATTAATTTTGTAGGAAATATTATAAAAAAGGTAACATATGTAACAGTTAGGAACGTCTTGATGGTATCAAAACTATATAAATGGAGTTAGCGGTTCTAATCCATATAATTTATTAACAAATCATCAACAGCTGTTGATTGTATGTATGATCAGACCCAAAATATGTGAGTTTACCAAAAATATGTGAGTTTACAATATTAAGTGATCAAGAGTGAACCTTGATTTATGTGATAAAAGACCTGAGGCTGACCACCAAATGCAGATAAACGACCCAAAGAAGCTTTATCAAGACGCTACTCAAGTCTTTTAAGGAACACTTTGCATAAACACTTCAAAAACTTTGAAGAACAGCACTAAGATAAACACTAGTAGTCAATATTTTCATTTCTCGCAAGTAACATTAATATAGTAACGTATGTAACGCACGAGAACATCAAAACTGGGTTAATTCAACTTAATATGCTAAAGCATAATGTTGAGTTTATAGAAAATCTACACTGAAAGCACTAAAATGGAACAAAATCTAAAATGAAAACGCTTTTTACTCAAGCCTGTATAAATTCTAATTTCGGAGGCCATCTTGGATGGCGGCCATTTTGAAGACTTTTGCCGGCCTAAATTTTTATACACGGACCTGTTTCATAGACTACTATCATATATCTTTCAAAAAAAGCCATCAAACCTTAAGGCCAAGATCGTGTAGGGTTAACCAAAAATTTGGACCTTGGATCTCGGACTAAATTAAAAAGCATATATTACATGTATGAATAATCATTTCTCATGCATCAGCGCCCCTCTAGTCATTGGTAATGCAAGATAACCCTTTTCTTTTACTGTTCATGATAATTATCACGTGACTGCCCTTTAACGGGTAGGGAAAAGGATTTAGATATATAGTGTTTCTATAAATTTCTATAAAATGTTCTATAAATTTATAGATTCAACAGATACTGAAAGAAAACCGCAGCCCGAATACGAGTCCACATTTTGTGTCTAGGGTCTACGCCACGGAATTTCCCATTCAACAGCAATGGCCTTGTCGGGACGTTGTCTCCATCTTATGAAACTTCAACCCAACTTTAGGATGTCATGACATACGGAATGTGCTAAAGAATATAGCTAGCCAACCAAGGCTTGTATGTGTAAATGGTTTGACTTTTAACTTTTTTTCCTGGGCGGGGTCAGGTCTTCTGAATGTTAACAGTAATAAGATGGTCAGAAGTTTATATGCTTTGCCTGGAGACACAAGCAGCCCATCTATTTCTCACAGATCATGGGGATTTTAAAGTGTAAAAATGTAACCAACATCAATAATAATTACTTCCATTAATATTCTTACTGTTTTATGAATAAAACCCGCACTTAAACTATGATTGAATGATACAAAACTAAAGTGATGTATACTTATAGTCCCTGTCATAGCATCTGTTGATCTCCATCCTTTTCAAGCCTTCACTTAATCGCTTTTTAATCTGATAGTGTAATAGAAAATGGTTGTTCAATGTTTGTCATTTTATGGCTGATTACCGGGAAACACGTTGCACATGCTCACTGGACTAAAAATTTGAGCCATTTTACTAGTTAGAACAGAATGGTGGTTAAAATCAGACAGGGATGAAAGGGCAGCGCAAGACTCATTAGAAAACACTACGTCGCGAATAAATTGATTTTTCCCAGCTAAGTTTCACTTACTCTGCCATAACTATTACCGTTATTTATACTCATCAAAAGAAGTTTTGCACCATTTAGATTTTTTCATATTTTTAAGTGACATTTTAACTAACAAATTTATAACCTAGCTTTTTGAATTTGCACATAACAGTCTGAAAGAGTTTGATATTGTGTGTGATAAGACCAAAAATTATTGCGGAAAAGATTTTAGGAAAAAATGAAAATTCCCATTTTCTGTAAATGCTGAAAATTGAAAAATCGAAAAAATTCCACAAAAAATGCCACAGCATTAAGAACACATTTGTGTTTCCAAATTTACACACAAGAGCTCCAAAGCTAATGATTTAAAAGCCTAAAAAAAAAACATTTTTAAAAATCTCAAAAGTTTAGTAAAAATTCATTTTTTGACAAAATTGCAATTTTTGAGTAAAATTGATAAATATTGGAAAAAATTAGTAAAATCGAAATTCATTTCAATTTTGGATCACTATGAGATGTTTTGACACCAAAACCTGCCGCCTGTTTTCTTTCTGTTAAAGGCAATCTCATGTCAAAGATGTTGCAATGCAGCTTTTTAAAAATTCTGAATTTGGATGGGTTGAAAACCAGTACCTCCAGTTAAACATGAATGGGTGCTGCATGCTGTGTTTGAAAGAAAAACAACCCATTTTATTGGAGAGATGAGTTACTTAGTTTTATCTTAGAATTTAAACAAAATCTCAAAAATAGTTTATTTTTGGTCAAAAATAGTGTTTTTGTCCCAAAAATTCAATTTTTAGTTTTTTGCTTTAAATGATTGCTTTCAGTATCTCGAATGAGGAAGTGAAACGAATTCGGGTTCGGAAGCCCAGAAACAAAGATGTGGGCGTTTTACTGCATCCCAAATTTTGGTGTTTTCAAAAACATGCATTTTTGCACATTTTTTAAGAAAAAATATTGAGTGTCCAGGACTTTAAGATGGTATTAAGTTTTAAAAGTTTATCTAAAATATATCTATACTAGACATTATTTTAAAATGAGAAAAATATTAACTGGTGCAAAACTTCTTTTGATGAGTATATATAAATTGATGAGAAAGCTCGGGTTATAATATACTGAAAATCAAAAGTCTGGCATCATCCTGTTTTTGGTAATTTTCATAATTGATTACAATTATTTTATTTCTAACATAATTCTTTGACTTTGACTTTGCAGTAACTTCAAGAGTGTTGATGAAAATGCAAACTTTTCGGAGCAAAAAGTAAAATTTCATTTTCTTTTATAATAAAATTGATTGCCAATTGAAATTTTCATTGAAATTATAATGAATGAAAACGGCAAACCAAATACGTGTCCGCATTTGTGTCTAGGGTCTACGCCACGGAATTTCGCTTTTCGTTTTTGCATGGTATTTGTTTTATGCACATTGATCTTTCCCCTACCTGTTTCTAAAGCAAGGGTTAGTAAACTTCAGGATCATCGCGATGGGACTCTGTCTCACCCAGTTCTAACGAATAAACATTTCCTCACTGTGATTGTTAGGTGTCATATGTTCCTTGACACAAAATTTATCAAACTGCACCGTTTGAGAGGAGCGGGTAACACAGTCACCTGATAACAAGGATAACGACAGGCCAGGCTTTTAAACCCCACTTTTACACGGAAAAACTTGGGTATGCAGGGGTATACCTATTTTCTTATTTTTGCTCCAAAACATAGATTGTGGGTACTCGTTAGAACCTCGCCGAGGCGGTTCTAAGGAATACCCACAACAAGAAAAATATCAAAAATTTTGTACTGAAAATTTTCAATTTTTACAACTTAAGAAAAATCTGTATATTACATGGGCATGTTTTCGTAATGCTGAACCGTAGAGATCTAGATCAGGTTGAAATCATTAATTAATCATAGTATCCACCGTTTGACATTTTATTTAATCATGAAAGCGATGCATGTTTAATTCCGACAATTGAACTACTGGTGATATTTATAATAATAATTATTATTTTTTACTATTTATAGCAATTGTTGGTGATCAATCAAATTAAGCTGAATAGAACAACATGGATCCAATAAAAAATAGTTGTAATATTTATAATACCCGGCATTCTGTTTATACTGCTGCATGATGCATGAAAAATGAACTGCTGTTATTTTCATATCCAGAGCTTTATCGGTTGTACATGTATTGTTCATTATTTTTTTGTTTGTTTGAATTGATGCTGTACGTGCCAGTCAACAGATAATGTCGTGTCGGAGGTTGCCTCCATATTATGGGACTTTTACCCAAAATGAAGATGCCATGCCATCCAACTAGTGCATGAAATATATACCATCCAACTAAGCCACGTAAGGCTTATACGTATTGATGATTTGACTTGAACCACGTTTCCTGGTCTGGCTCATACCAGAGTGGTTCAGTAATCAGATGGTCAGTCAGTAGTGTACAAGTTTTTTCAGTCCATCTATTTCTTTAGGCCCCAATGGATGGGGTCCATATTCCCACCGACCACCCACGTATTGTTCATTAGTTTATGAGATAATACACAGGTAATCGAAAAGTAAGTCGGACTACAATTAAGCGAAGTCTTGTCATTACGGAATCACTCCTATGTAATATACTGATTTTGCCTAAACTGTAAAAAATGAAAATTTCAGTTTAAAATATTATATGAATATGCATTTTTCTTACTTTTTCTCAAAATATAGATTGTGGGTATACGTTACAAACGCCTTGCCGAGGCGGTTCTGGTGAGTACCCACAGCCTATGTTTCAGAATAAAAATAAGAAAAAACGTATACCTCTGTTAACCTCAGTTTAACTACATGTATATAAATATATACTGTACTGTCGCCATTGTATATATGTAATGTATGTTTCCTCATGGGCTTTATAGCCTTTTGGACTTCTGAAATAAACTACTTAACTTACTTATAAAAGATAGGTTTAAAGGTGTATACTTTTCATGGACATGTTATCTTGATGTTTAATTTCTGGTGTGCCTCGTGTTGTCCCTTCTTTCCTGACTGGCGCCTGGTTGAGATTTTAAACACAACTGTATCAATTTTCTGAGCATCGTCCTATTCTTTCTTTGTATTACCACTGGCAATACTACTCGGAATTTTATTCCAATGAGCGTGTGCAACGTGTTTCCTTGTAATCAGCCATAAAATGACAAATATTGAACAACCATTTTCTATTACACCATCAGATTAAAAAGCGATTTAATGAAAGCTTGAAAGGATGGAGATCAATAGATGCTATGACAGGGACATAATTATACATCGCTTTAGTTTTGTATCATTCAATCATGGTTTAAGTGCGCGCTTCATTCATAAAACAGTAAGAATATTAATGGAAGTAATTATTATTGATGTTTGACACGTATTTGCACTTTAAAATCCCCATGAAGTGTGAGGAATAGATGGGCTGCTCGTGTTTCCAGGCAAAGCTTATAAACCTCTGACTGACCATCTGATTACTGGGGTCTGAACCAGCCCAGGAAAGGTGGTTCATGTCAAACCATGCTTACATAATTATAAGCCTTAGTTGTTTACTTGGTTGGTTAGCAATCCAAAATTAGTTGTGAAGATCTCAAGAATTAAAAGAATTTAAACTTTTCCTAAAAAAAAAAAAAAAAAAAAAAATCAGCAAAAGTTTAATGTACACTTCACGATCAATCGGATGAGATCTATAACACCATTGCCTTTCTTGACGGAAAATCAACAAACTGCTACGTGAATTATTCCGATGCTTTCAAGGGTGCAAACTTATCTCTATTTTAATACGAAGAAGAAATTGAATTGACGCCTGCATCACAAATTATCTGCCATTTGAGAATTCTGAGCTGTTAAGATGAAAACAATGATAGCATTGCAGCAGTCATAGCTATGGTGAAATCTGGGTTTATGTAATTTTAGTACAACATCTGCAGACAGTTACAATTGTACTTAAACAAAAACGCACAATGAACTTTAAGAAGGAATTCACCTATTCTAACCTATTTTTTCTGTATAAGGAAGTACACTGAAATTCAGTATCCAGGACAAGTGCTGGAAATTTGTGTTTTAGTGAAGACTGCAAATTCCGGTCCCGTTTCAATGACGTCGTATAAAAGTGTCATGTAAAATGTAACAAAAGCACGAAAATCGAAGAAACCATTAAGAAAACATGTCCATACAATATACAGAAATTTTTTTGGTTGTAAAAAATCTAAAATTCATTAGAAATTTTTTGATAGTTTTCAGGCGCCGAGGCGGTTCTAACGAGTTCCCACAATCTATGTTTTGGAGCAAAAATAAGAAAAAAGGTATACCCCTGAATACCCCAGTTTTGCTATGTAAAAGTGGGGTATAAAGGGGTATACATTACACGGACATGTTTTCTTGATGTGCAATTTTAGTACATTTGTAGACAGTTACAATTGTACTTAAACAAAAAAGGACAATGAACTTAAAGAAGGAATTCACCTATTCTAACCTACTTTTTCTGTACAAGGAAATACATTGAAAAATTATCCAGATCAAATGCTTGAAATGCGTGTTTTGATAAAGCCTGCATATTCCGGTCCCGTTTTAATGACGTCCTATAAAAGTGTCATATAAAATGTAACAAAAGCACGAACATCAAAGAAACCATTAAGAAAACATGTCCATACAATATACAGAAATTTTATTTTTGGTTGCAAAAAAAAAATCTAAAATTTCATTAGTTTTTTTTATAGTTTTCTTATTTTTGCTCAAAACATAAATTGTATGAACTCGTTAGAACCGCCTTGCCGAGGCGGTTCTAACGAGTACACACAATCAATGTTTTGGAGCAAAAAATAATAAAAAATCGGTATACCCCTGCATACCCCAGCATACCCCAGTTTTGCTATGTAACAGTGGAGTATAAGGGAGTATACATTACACGGACATGTTTTCTTGATGTGCAATTTTAGTACATTTGCAGACAGTTACAATTGTACTTAAACAAAAAAGTACAAGAACTTTAAGATGGAATTCACCTATTCTAGCCTATTTTTTCTGTATAAGGAAGTACACTGAAATTACGTATCCAAATCAAATGCTGGAATTGCGTGTTTTGATAAAGCCTGCATATTTCGGTCCCATTTCAATGACATCAAATATAAGTGTCATATAAAATGTAACTTGAGGAAAAAAACATGAAAATCAAAGAAACGTTTTATTATAGTTGGAACTAGGTCATTGTGTCTCCTGCCAGTGAAAGCCATTTTTTGCACCACTGAGACAAACCGGACTCCATTTTGCGACAGAAGATTGCTAAATATTGGAACATATTATATAGCAAAACAACTGTGACCACCTATTGGTAAAATAGCTGCACATTTGGCTTACGGTGTGTATTCTTAGAATTATGGACAATTCGGACCTTGGCTAATTCGGCCCTAGTTAATTCGGACCCTAAAAAATTCGGCCCTAGTCAATTCGGACCTTCACCACTGGTCAATTCGGACCCCGACCACTGGTCAATTCGGACCCTTTTTCATTGGTCAATTCGGACCGCAAAAAGAAAAATTCTTTGGTCAATTCGGACCTTTTCCATTGGTCAATTCGGACCTTTTCCATTGGCCAATTCGGACCTTTTCCATTGGTCAATTCGGACCTTTTCCAATGGTCAGTTCGGACCTTTGCATTATGTATTTTTCATAAAGAAAACTGTGTTCAGATTAAAAACGAGCCGTCCTAACATCAAGAATGAGACTTCAATCCGTATACAGTCCGTACAATCTGCTGTCTCGTTTTAATAGAATACTTATTGCTTTCACGGTTGTTGTAAGCAGGCTTTACTGATTTCTTGCCGTGCTCTATGACGGTCTTGCATTGCATAAGGTAAAAAAAAAATGCGGTTTGTGCTGGCTTATGCCATACGCCAGATGATCGTGAACTACAAAACACAAAGTACCCGTAAGAAACAGATGGGCTGCTTGAGCCTATCACTACTGATTGGCCGTGTGATCACTGGTTAGCCGCTTAGAAGGTGTGAGCGTGCCCAAGAAAAGTGGTTAAAGTCAAACCATCCTTACATATATATAAGCCTTGGTGTTTACTTGCGTGATTATATTTCCAAGCGCATTTTGGGTGCCATGACATCGTTATGTTGGGTAAAAGTCCTACAAAAATGAAGGCAACGTCCCGATATGACCATAGCTGTTGACTGGGATGCTAAGGCACAAATCAATCAGTCGATCTACAAAACAAAGTAACTGCATGAAATAATGGTATGAGTACTACAAAGGATTTTTATTTTAATGATTTGAAGACACAATCAATCCTTTCATCTTGAATCGATTCAAGCATTGGCTGATTCGGACCTTATTTCTGTCTCACATGTGGTCAATTCGGACCCTGAACAGATTCTGACATTGGCTAATTCGGACCTTAATCTGATTCGGACCTTGGCTAATTCGGACCTTAATCTGATTCGGACCTTGGCTAATTCGGACCCTATTTCACAAAAATCATTGGCTAATTCGGACCTCGATTTTGCGGGGTCCGAATTGACCAGTGGTCGAGGTCCGAATTAGCCAAGGTCCGGATTAGCCAAGGTCCGAATTGTCCACAGCTAAGGTCCGAATCAGGTCCGAATTAGCCAAGGTCCGAATAGCCAAGGTCCGAATTGTCCACGTACCGTATACTTAGTGTAAGTACCTGATGGTTAATTTAGTTTCTCCCACCTCGGTTTTTTTGGGTGGGAATTTCTTTTTGATTGCACCATTTCTTAATCAGGATCAGTGCCTACTTCTACCTTTACAATGCGTTATTCTTGCTGTGTAGTTTCCGATTATTTATTTTTTTCGCAAGTGAAACAGGTTGGATATTTAATTCTGGCCATAATAACCGTCACTGGTCAATGCTTATTTTAGCTTCTTATGTTCTGAATTGTGTGACACACCCAGAGGATGCCCTGAAAAATGTTACTGGCCTCTGGGAGTAGAAAAATAACTCCATCTTATGACGGATTATTCGCAGACAATGACACCCATTAGGGAGTCACATTCTTCCGTTTTTCATCAATTGTAAATTGGTCTGGGGACTCAGTTATTTATGTTTATTGGTCGGGTTCGAGAAAATAGGCAATGCTATCATTGTTATAACTGAAAATAGGGTGGTATTTAAAATTTGATTGTACAAGCTCTGTCCTTTCTGTTTTGACTTTGGTCTCCATGAATACATTGTTCTTCGAAAGAGTAAATACACGTGTTCAGTGCTTGAATAAATATTGCTGTACAGAGATATAAAATGACTACGTTTGAACTGAAGAAGTTAATGTGGGTTGTATGCAGACCTCTCGTAAAGATGTTTTGAATTTGAGACATATTAGCCGCATCATGAGAAAAGCAACATTCTGCAAATGCAAAAACAAAGACACAGATCAGCTTCGCAGTAACTGCGAAGCTGATCAGCACGGATGGTATAATCTCTCTTCCTCTTAAATCTAAAATTTCCAGACTCTACCCATCTTCTGTGCTTCTACAGTTCGGTTTTTGTCGGGCCTGTTTGGAAACCATATTGTTAGTTTTCTCATGACGCGGCACATATAATGTAATCATATTTTCCATCGGTGTCTATGTGTGATCCGGCTACAATCTCGTTGACAGTTCTGTGATTAATAATTGTGGCGGTTACAATTGCCAAAGACATCCAACAGAAGACAGTTATTTAACCAGGTATTTGACACAACCATACAGATAACCCACTAGGTTATCACAATCACTCCAGATTCTTAACCTGAAAATTGATCATTTCTAAAGCCCACAAAAAGGTGAGGACTGATGTTCTTACAAGTGTAACGTGTGCCGACCACAAGAGAGACAGCTAAACCCTGTCGGTGGGAAAGCATACTCACCCACCGAGGGTGGTTTACTGTCGTATAAAACAATACGTCATATTGTCACAAACTACCGAGTTTGAAATTTGCATATCTATACTGGACAGTAAAAGAAACTTTACACTCTTTAACTTCTGAAATATTTAAACATACCTTTAGTTCTTCAACATGTATGTATAAATGAGGAACATTCGTCCTTAAACACAGCCACATATGGCATACATGTTCAACGCTGAAACACGGCAAACTTAGATCAGCTGGCTAACCTGCACTCCGATACACTTCGTGAACTCGCTCCACTCCTGTGTGGGAGGGGTCAAACGGAACACCGATGGAAATATTCCATCTACGTCAAACTATATGAGCCGCATCATGAGAAAACCAACAATATGCAAAAAAGAAAGACGCAGATCAGCTTCGCGGTAACCCCGAAGCTGATCAGCGCCTTTGTTTTCGCTACAGGGATAGTACAATATCTCTTCTTTTTAAATCTAAAATTTCAAGCATCTAGCTATCTTCTGTGCTTGTACAGCTTGGTTTGTATTGGACCTGTTCGGAAACCATATCGTCGGTTCTCATGATGTGGCTCATATTCTGATAATATGAATATCTAAATGCCTTCTTCAGTTCTCCTTTGAGTCTTAAAATAACGATGAGGCATTTATGCCAGTGGCCAATGGCGGCAACTGTAACTTACAGGCGCCCTAACGTTTCGATCGATGTCATTAGAAAAATCATTCGAAACGTATGTGCGATTTTGGGTTTTGAGTTTTTGACCCCTCTTTGATTTGACGCGCTATTTGTCAATGACGTAGCAATACTTCCGTGTTTGCATTATACCAGTATGAAGATTCATCAACACTGATGTATGGTGGGCGATATACGCAAAGACAGAACATTGTCCTATACATTAAATGCGTAACTCGCCAAGACAATAGAAGAGTAATAAGATACACCTTTGGGACCAGAAAACAACTCCAACTTAAGGCGGATAAGGCGCCAATAAAATGTTAGCCATAAGAGACTCGAGTTCTTGCTTTTCTACAACTGTTTTATATGTCTAACTTCATTAAGGATTTTTGTGGTGAATGGACTCTTTGACTTCGCTATTTAAACAAAAATAAACTAAAATGCTAACAAAAATGTTCGCACATGTTCAACATAGGGACACTAATCAATTTCATCATCTAATGGCATTATTAACAAAGACACTATTTCAGTATAAATTGTAGTTTCGTCTTAGTTGTAAACACAAGGAGTGTAATTTGTACTCTGTAGTATCGTCTGTACACCCCTCGTTCCTACATTCCTGTGAACACTACTGGAAACTAAGTTACGCTTTAAGATCAGTGATAGATGCTGACTGGTTACTACGTTCTGTCAGAGATTGTCGCGGTACATGTATCTGTAGCAGTTCTCATCATTTCTATTGCCGTTGTTTAGACAAACTAAATCAACAATGCCACTTTAAACCAATATTTCTAATAAACTTTTCAAAAATAATCGACTATAGTTTAAACTTTTGTCAGATCCTAAGCATAGGATATTAGTATGAATGATACTTAAATCACGACATAGTAGAAATGCATCTCACAAAACGATTTTGTCCCTAATTGACACATTCGCAAACAAATCCCATAGCCAATTAAAATATATATAACTACATGTACTAAATCTGTATGCAAGTCTAATTTTCTATTAAGCTGTGTTTCTGCTAACATTCCGAAAATAATCAGGGTCGGTAGGTAGGCAAATCTTTTTATTTTTTCTCTAATTTTTATTTGTTGAAAACAGGTAAAATTGATAATATCCAACTTGATTCATCTCAAATACTAGATAATGACAGACATTGAAGTTTAAAACATAAAGAAGGTTAAATAAAGTGATTTTAAATATTATTGTTGCAGTCTTGACATATTTTAAGTCATATGTCCATTTATCTGAAAATTTCAAGGGTCGGTAGGGATGAAAATCTTTTTCTTTTCTTTCAAAATGGCAATAAAAACTGCACGGTCGGCACAAAAAATCAGGGTCGGTCGGGTTAGCGGAAACACAGCTATTTTTTTCGGCCTTAATATGTAATATAGTTTCAACAAAGTGCAAATGATACTGCTTCATATATAAAACAGAATAAAATATTAAGTTTTCTTACCTGTACAAACTTATCCGCCATGTCAGTGGTATATCCCAATACGGGGATTCCCATTGGGTTTGCAACGAGGCTTACAGAATGAATGGTTCTCTGTTTTCCAACCACTAGAAGTGACCGTATATCACGATCTTTGATAAAAGAGCAGAGAACCATTATAGACTGGTAGAGGTCATCTCCTACTGGCATGGCTCTCCCACTGATAGAATGGTTCAGCTGCTGGAGACGTTGATTTTCTTCTAAAGTCCTGAAAAAGGATGTCGTAATGGTGATTATTCATATTCTATACACACATATGCTGGTGAATGGCGAGCTTCCAGCTTGCCTTTAATAGCTAGTTGTTTATGTGTAACGTGTAGTACAAATCATGTTTCTTTGCTCGTAGAAAAAGAAAGATCAATCATGCCAGTGTACCAAGCAGGCAAGATACAGGGTCATAGCAATCTTAACTCACTGATGATATAAGCCTTGCGTCCTTTACGTGGGACATAGGCAAACATTATAGCCCCAGATGAGACTCCACAGAACGAGACATCCCATTTGGGCTATTCTGTTTGCCAAGAGAGATTTCATCAAAAATTGAACAAAATTTTAAAATCACTCCTTATACCCCCAAAATTGACAGTAGACTCTCCAAAATGATCTTGACGGGAGAGTCCAGTCGTCATCAATGGGTTAACTTGCTCTCTATAATGCCATCAAAGTTCGCAGAACAAGCTTTTATCATCTTCAGCTAAATGAGTTTGAAAGTGTTGAGACACCATTAACGGGGAATAAATTTCGCTGAAGTCATCGTAGTGACTAAATGTGGACCAGAATGACGAAAGACACGTGCACTGAATCGGATGCGGACACTAGGAGATTTAAAATACACACGTAGTCTTATGTATCGTACTTTGCGAACAAACATCCAAGGACTGAGATCAGTGTATATTGCACAATACATGTAACTCTTTTCTGGAAAATAAATTGCCAAAATAAGCTATATACGTTGTCGCCACAGTATTTTAAAGGACGTACGTACGCTATTTCTTTCGTGTATGACAACTATTTTGAAATACTCTGATAACTGATGCTGGAAACCCTGAATGTACCATGCATTTCATCAACAATTACCTTATTTCTTTTAAGATTTTAGGATCCTTGATGACATGTACAATTTAGCTTGGATGTAAACTATTTTTATACTGAAAAAGCTGGTCCCGTGACATACAATCATACAAGTACCTGTACAGTGCGATTTTTTACCGTGTTGGTTGATCTTTGATGCATTCGCTATTAATCAGACTGCTTCAAATAGAAATTTTAAATAAAGGTGATCTGGTCAATAAGACATGTCCACGCACTTTCCGTGACACATGAAAAATAAAACCCCTCCGCTAATGTTTACAAACAGTTGTCACGAGAGTTAAAGCGGCACGGTCAAAGCAATAGCACTATAACGATTTTGGAAAATACCTATTGACGTCACTAGTGTAATGATTGGACATTGAAATTTGTATTCAAAATTTATTTTTAAATGCCGACCGGAAGCATAAAAAGTTTAACTAGACAAGCCCAAAGAAAGGGCTTACGCCACTTCAAAAATGGATGTAGATATTTGTGCTCAGTATGTGTGTTATATTATTTTTAAAACATAAGGCAGCCTTTAAACTTGCCTGTAGAACACTCCATTGTAGTGGTTGTAGTCTATGGACTCGAACACAGCCCCTATTCCTATCTGGGGCTGCAGGGAATAACAAAACACCAGTAGAGATAATACGGTACTAATCCAGATAACCAGCGAATACATACTGAATACACACTGAATACATCCAGAAAACACACATAACAATGCACACAATATAATTAACAATGTTACAGGATCACTTGTTATTAAATATAATTAACAACGCATACTAATATTTTGCGGAACTATAAACATGATAAAACACGGCAATGGATATTATGCATCAATAAAGGACATGATTTTAATTTTAATTGCTTAGCAAAAATGCCAATATTTCCTTTTCATGTAATTCCATATAAACACGTATCATTACATAGCAGATATTTAACTCCCGAATCAAAAACAATTTTCAAAACTTTCATATTCTACCATATCAGAACGTAGAGTTTTGATCATTCTATTCAAAGCAAGGATCGTTTTATATATCTTTTTTCTTTATTTCGCCACTCTTTTCTCCATTTCATTTATTTCAGAAACAAAATACACCTCTTAACCCCTTATTTATGGAACTTCTATTTCCATTCAAACCACTAGGACAAATTTATTATCACAAACTTTTTATTCATTTCCAATAAAGCCACACGATTTATTTTCTATTTAACCCATACTGCAACAAGTAATCCCCGTTATTCCTGTGCTGATTCCATAGATATCCTTATTTGGACGCTTTCAGGAATTACAATTTGCCGTAGTGCTGAGAACTACTATTGAATATAAATACGGCTCTTCGCTTAACTTTTTCATAATTCGATAGAGAAGCCGTTATCTAAACAGGGCCGCATCGTGAAAAGATCTGACGTCCTGGTATGTCCAAGCCTGTCTGTTCTTTAATAGTTTACGTACAGAGGCATTGGACTCTGTAATTCTGTTTAGATACACGCTGCATTATAATCAACCACGGTGTTATCATGATATTTGTCATAACAATACGCAGAAAATTCTGCAGTTTTCCTCACCATATTTAATATGTATTTGATTTCGTCAGGACCCGACTCAACTGATTTGATAGACAAAAACAGCATCTTTTTGTAAGAAACTTCAGAAACAATTTTCTTTAGGGCCAAAATCAATACAAACTTTCCAACTACTACCTTGCATTAAGACAAAAATGTATACTTTTAAAAAACGGAACTAAATTATACGCGATACATCATTTTGCAATTAAGATCTAAATGATTTTATAAAGACATCTGTCGACGACGTATTGTTTTGTAATTAAGATCTCAATGATTGTATAAATTTTTCATAACTTGAAGTGTGCATAATTCTACCTATGCGAGACAAAAAGAAAGAAGGTAGAAGGAATTCCCCAAAAGTATGATAACCAATATTTATTCTCAGTAAAACGTATATTTTTTATGTTAAGTATGACCAGTTGCTTACACAGTCACAAGTCATGTCCCTAAATACCAAATTGATATCATCGAAATAACAAAAAAGCAAGATACAAGGATTATCCAGGCGCTTTATTACGTTCATTCTGTCCTCCATAGAACATGAAGGATCAATCGCGTTAGATACAATAGGAACAATTGGTAAGAAAGTCTATCTTCTGATACTGAGTCGATCAATTTCTGATCATCACCTCAGTCAATTCAATTACTGGGTTTTATACATACCGGCTGACCTTACTTGCAGCGAACCTATTTCGAAGCGGTTACATATTTGTTTGTATGTTTAATGATGCTATTGCAGCAACGTAGGTTCTAGGCTTTTTTATCTGAATGGTTAAAGATTCGGATTTTAATGTAGAACCCCTAGATTTATACAATCCAAAGTCTATGGGCCAGGAGGGCATATGTCTTAATAGCTGATAGATCGGGCCCTCAAAATGGGAATGCGGACAGGTTCAGCGTTTTAAGACGTTGTGCTCCTTCTTATATGGCTTCTTTATGATTGTTGTTCGCGTTGATAACCTGATAATTGTTTCCTACTGTTTATTCAATATGTAGATAAATAGATTTGATTCGTTCTTCAGGAATCAGCTGTCACTGCAACTTTTATGGCTGTGTGGACTTTCTTCTGTATGAATTATTCCTCTGTTCTTGATTCCATTTAAGCACTTTCTGTAAAGAAAGCTATTGCATATTCAGTTTGGAAATTCCGTAACGTTAATACGCAAGTCTTGTGCAATGTAATGTTAATTCTTTTTATCGTCGATAATATACATGGTACTTTGAATTAAATACACACTTTTTATTCGCCTGAATTGGAGTCACGCCTCAATACCCAGTTGAATTGAATATTACTTTCAATATTTAGCCAGTACGCCCTCTTTCCAACTGAGGTTAAAATACCCATTTTAAGTATGTTTAACTGACTTCACGTGTGTGGTGGATTGTACGTCTGGTGGTTATAAAGCGGTCTTTATGTTAACTAAATTCACTTAATATGCCATTCAGGCGAAGGTTGTTTCGTTTCGCATAGGTTTGGGTAATAATTATAGGATATACCATATCGGTCGGGGAAGAAAGAATTGATAATTCAGATATCGAGCACACGTGTTTGGTAAGTCCGTGATGTTCCAGGTTTTCTTCTTTTATTCATTCAATTTGGTTAATTTTCGCATAAAATGTATTTTCAGCCAGGCTGTTCAAAGCCTGGGTTGACATTAAATAGCGTATGGCTTATTTCCATTCGATTTGTAATATTTGTACATAAATTTAAACACTAATCCCATATCCCAAATATAAATGTACCATTGCCATCTTATAAATCTTATAGTTTTGTGTACAATCTTGTTATAAAAGTTGCAAGCTCCTTTTAAAGCCAGATGGTTTTCATTAAAGGTTACTGATCGAATGTTATTTTTCCGGCACAGGTTGCATTTACTTTTTGTTCATTGTTTATCTTTTCCCTTTTCTCTTTCAGCAAATATGGCTGAGGCGACAGAGTGTCAACCACCGAAGAAAGCAAAACCCGAGCCGAGAAAAAGATTAAATGATTTATGCGACACAATAGCCAAATCGGCTTCGATTGATTATAACAACACTGAAATAAAGGATATTCAGACTGCATTGGACACAGTTCTAGAGACTATTAAGACCAGAGTAAATGAAAGGGGTGTCTTCAAAATAGCTCGAATTCAGCCCGGAGGCAGTATGGTTGAGAAAACGTCTATCTGGAAGTATCATTGGGACTCGAATGGCGGAGTTACAGCTTCTTGTAATCATAATCGACCTTTCATAGAGTTCGATTACCTCGCTCTGTTGAAAGACCCGGTTGAAGACATTTTTGATCAAAAATGTCCTGGCTGTATTAAAATGTCCACAAATCCTGTAAACTTAGAGCAGTTGGAAAAGTTATATCGTAAGGAAGACGGATATACCAGAGAAACATTGAAAGATAAAAGCGTGTTGAACGAACTCTTCTGGCATGAGATAAATAAATGTCTAATTTCATCCTGTGATTGTCTGGCTTTTAACGATGATCATACAAAATGGAAATTCAATCGACAACTTGCATTCCAACGCAAATCAGAAACTGGGATAACTTCCTGTGACAAATGCAGTGTAACGACGTCATCAGGTACTTTGGGAGTAGCCATTTTACCGAACAATCAATGGTTTCCAAATTTCGAAGATTGTTCTCTGCTTTTTCAGTGGACCAGTCAAGCAAAGAGTATTTTCGCTCCTCACAAGTTGTTCTTACAGCCACCACAACAATTGTCGTCCCTTCTGGTTTATGTTGACTTTCTGCCTGCATTAGAATATTGTACAGAAACTCCGAGTGACGAGGAAACTTCGGATAATGAGAATCTTTCAGAAGAAATAGATCTAGAACATGTATACTTTATCGTTCCAAAGCAGTGTAATGTTTGTGTTTTTGCAAACAGAACTAAGATGAAGAATTACGAAAGTGCCGGTCAGGGTTGGAGAAAATCGTGGTGCAAGACTGAACTTAATGAGTTTGTTAATGAAATGTCTGACAAACACAAAAGATGTTACCAGATTTTAAAGTATATTCACAGTTTAGCGTCAGAGGAACACATAAACAATTACCACATGAAAATTGCAGTTCTCCGCCACAATGGGTCGTGTACAGATAGTACAGAACAATGTGCAGAATGTGTTTTGAAACTGTTTCAGCAACTTCGAAAAGCCTACGAATCAAAGAAGCTGATATCACCATATTCGAACCAGAACTTACTCAGGCATGATGGGTATTATGATGTACAAACCCGTTTCTGTGAAATGCGTATAAATGATCTGAATTTTGTAACTGACACTGACACTTGGGAGACGTTTATTAGCAAGTGTTGGTTGAAAGTTTTCTCGCTTAGTCCCTGAGCACTTGGCACTTGTGAAACATTTATATTGTTACATGGACGGATTGTTGTCCTCCGTCTACAGGACACGTAAGAAAACGTTCCACAGGATACCGTCTGTACAGTTTGACTGACCTCAATCGACATCGTTTGAGTCAGTATAACCAACAATGCTTTAAATGTCTTTAAATCTTGCAAGAATTGCATCCTATATTAGTTCTGTTTCTGCATGATATCTATGAGATTTTGTTCTAGTAGCTACCTTTCCTCTTTGTCTTGTCTAATTGGTTTTAACCTGAATCATCCACCTTCTGCCATGAATTATGTTCGCCGAGCATTTGATTTGATAGTCCTTTGATGGCATTAGTGTGTTGAACGATTGAACAGAACAGCATATGCGAATTTATCGTATGTTACAAATGGCAATACATTTTTCTCTGAAATCAGTTTGTTATCTTTCTTGAGCATGTAGTGAGTGAGTAACGCATGTTTATCTGATCTTATTAAGATTACCATTTGTTACACATGGTCAATACAACAGTCAGTTGCTTTGGGTTTCATGTGAACGAGAACTATTTTACCAATATCTTGAATTTTAATACATGTTAATTAGTGATTTATGAACGTTTTTATCACAAAATTGTAAACTAGACAAACCTTAGTTCGTTCCAGTGAACAGATCACAAAATGCAATGGACAAAGCTAAAATTCTTTCAAGCATACTGCAGACAACGAACTTTAAATTATATTTTATCGCCTTACGTGGTATGGATTTTTACATCTATCCTTGTTCTCTTTTTACTGGCAGTGCTTACTATTAACATTCAGACAACGAAGGCTAAAGTTCTTGCTCAGCGAGCAAGTCAAAGGAATGAACGCTCCAGGATTCAAGTTTCTCAGAGAAATTTTCACACAGATGATATCATTCAGATGAGTGATAATCGTGTCAGTAATAGATTGGAGACTCCTGACCTTATACTGTTCACTACAATGTTCAAATCAACAGAGAAAGATGAAGTAACAAATCTAGTTCTAGACATGTGGAAAAGCTGGGAACCAACTGTACAACCGTTAATGTTCGCTTCGGATGTTGAAGTTATAGGGAACTCTTTACAACATGACTGGCCAACTCTACCGGAACCGAGAAAGAACCCGGCTTGTTTTGGGCCACCACTGTTTCCGGATATGTTTATTGAAACAATGCGTAATTACAAAGCAACATTTTACGGCTTTGCTAACGCGGATATAGTGTTTGATGACGGACTAGCGCATACTGTTAAGGCATTATCAGAAATAAATTCACTTGTAGAAAAACCGGTGTTTATAATAGGTAAACGAATTATTTTTGATTACATGAAGTATGGTCATTTGTTGAGGAAACCTGAGGATGTATATGCTTTAAAACATTTAGGCGAAGAAATCCACTGGTCCTCTGATTATTGGATAACAACCCGGAGTTTTCCGTGGGGTGAGATGCTACCCCTGACAATTGGTAGACCATTCTTCGACAGATGGACCATGGCTTACGCTAATGAAAATGAAAACATCACAGTAATAGATACCAGTGCTACAATCAAAGCCATGCATATGACGACACAGGATGGTAACTTCAGTTCCTGGCTAAAGCCTGGAAATGATTGTAATGTAAACCTTATCATGGAGGGTTTTCCAAAGGTAGACCAGATGGGAATGGGTCGACCTGAGTGTGCCAGTTTGGAAACCTATTGGGAAGATGGTGAAGTAAAGCTTAGGGAAAGAGAACCGTCGATGACTGAGTGTAGACCTTACTATGTGCCACAGAAGAAACAAGTCTGGTTCTTGGATCCGAAACTCGGCATAAATGCAAAGCAAACTTAAACAATTATTGTGTCTTATGCTTTGCTTGTCCATATGCGTTCAGATTTTGAGTGACGTTTGGCATGATCTTCAGAAGTTGAAATGCAGTTTATCTGCCGATTCACTGAAATAATTGCTTCTACAGTTTGTGAACGCAGTAAACCATAATTATGCTAAGAATATTACGTGTGTATCATAGAAAGGTTATCACATACTTAGACCTATATTTCCAGCAATAACCTCAAGTTTGCATATGTGATAATGTGTTTCCCGCCCTCTGGTTATCAGCACAGGCGGACTGATAAGAGGAAATCGTGCATTTTGAATGGAGATAGGTGCGACCTTGTCGCGCGACGGAATATGTGACGGCAAGTGAAATGACATTACGTCGTTTTGATGGTGCCATTTTCTTTCGGCAATTTTTCGCATTTCTAAATAAAACTTCACTGAATAGAAAATTTTTAAATGTGATAAACAGATTATAACATGGACAGTTTGGTCATCGCCCTTAGTATCAACCCTCGACCATTATCAGCCCTCTAGCTAAAGCTCTCGGGCTTGATAATGCAGTGTCGGGTTGATACCAAAATAGCCATGTGAATCTCTAAGGATTGTTTATACTTACTTTTTTTTTCATTATTTTACTTAGATAATATGTCTATCACTCATACATAATGATATCAATAATATATCTGCAACTACTTGGCATAGGGTTTTGCAATTTTGTTTGAGGTTTGATAATGGTAATACTGTTGTATTGTATATTAGACAGCCATGTACATTTAAAATAGTTCACCAATTTTTGTGAAATCATAACAAAATTTGTTGAAACGTTACCCGAAAGTGTATAGCCCACCTTTATTTTTCCTTTGATTGTATTATCCACATAGTAGGCTTTTTTATGGTTACTGGTAAATATATTATATAACATGTATTTAGTTGAAAAAGGTTCATAGACAAGCCAGATTTTGTTATCTTTTTGTATTTGATTGATTGTTTTACGTCCCAGTCAACAGCTATGGTCATGTTGGGACGTTGTCTCCATTTTGTGAGACTTTTTCCAAGCTTTGGGGATGTCTTGCTTTGAATACAACCACCCAGATAGTTGGATTTCCAGAAATTACATCTCACGCTATGATAGGAAAAGAAACAAGTAGCCCAATGGGGCAACAAAAGCTCAACTGAGAACCAACATATTTTAACCTTCGGTAGCTAGTACTCAAGGGAAGCTAATTCCACAGCCTTAGTGGAATTTGTTCAAAATTCAAACTTACCCAAGTTTTATGGTTATCCTCCGTTATAATCTGCAAGATTGTAGAAGACACAATCTTTGAAATAGTTAATAAAATTCTCCTTATAAAAACGTAAGGCTTACGATATTTTCAAGATTTAGGTGGGTAGCTAACTCCGCGGTCTGTAATCCAATCTGTTTTATTCGAAGTTCGATCTCATAAAATATATTACCTGAGTAGGCGCTAGAGTGTTAACAACAGTGTCACTATGGGGATTTTTCAAAACGCACAAGGGCAGCTCAGTCCGCAGTCTGGCCGAAATTCGACCTTTTGTGAAATATTATGGTTCTTCTTGCTAGCTGCAAGAATGAAAAAGATCCGATCAAAAAAGAAGGTGCTAGAGTGTTATCGACGCTAAATATCAATTTTTCAAACACACAAGGACCTAACTCCGTATCCATTGGTTGGATCTGGCTTAATTTCCAACTCATCTGAGATTGTATCGTTGTCCTTGTAACCTGCAAAAAAGTGGAAGATTCAATCAAACATGAAGTAGTTGGAGTTTTGACAAAATTCTCAAAAGATACGATCCAAAATGAAGGCGCTAGAGTGTTAACAACATTAAATATCAATAGCAATGGCAGTTAGCGTTGACTAGCGTTTTAGAGGGATCTGGCCAATTTTCACTCATCTGAGATTTTATGGCTCTCCTTATTAACTTTTCAGTCCGGGATCCAATCTAGACGAAATTTGAACTCATTAAAGACATTAGGGTTGTCATTTTACCGGCAAGAAGAGAATCATTTCAAAATGTGGGCGCTTGAGTGTTAACAGCTTTTCGCCCGTGAAAATCGAATAGAAGCTATCTGTTGCCATGAAAACCTGGGTTTTATCCAGTCTTGACCAAATCCCTCTCCCCAATGATGCTTCAGATTAAATTTGGTTGCAGCTGGCCTGCTGGTCTCGTTTTAATGTTTGAAAGTGTGAACGCACGGACGCCGGCTCGAGTAACACCCCGAGTAGCACACCTTGTGAGCCATCAACTCAGGTGGGCTAAGAGTACAGTGGGTGACTGAGGTTACTACAATAGCTGTTCACACTTTGTGCAGTCTAGTTTAAAATGTGGTTTTCCACCAATAATCATATTAAAAGTTGTAGATGTCTTCAGAAAATAGTGCCAAATGCATGTTCTGTTTTCTTTTGGAAAAAGTTAAGTACATAAAATGATATTTAAAGACCTATTTCCATGTCTATTGAGGGTCATTAGATAAGGGACAGGGCATTAGAAAACCTAGTTCCTTGACATTGACTCAGAATACAGGTAGGGGCCAAAAACGGAAAAAATCAATATTGATTGCAGAGGGAGGCAGTTTTATTGCATATGTTATCAGGGACAATAAATCAATAAACAGTGGAAATACAGGTATTCTCCTTTAGGGGCCTCTTTATGACCCCCTGCAGAGATGTGATAATCACCTCATTATGACAGTCCTTTGGTCTAAGGACCATATTGCACCATTAGGGGTCATTAATCGAATAAACAGGGGTACCCCTTTAAGCTTCTTCAGAAGTAGGTCTTTAAAGCAATTAAATGACCAAAATATTACAATGAACTTCCAATTTGCAAAATTTCCATTTAAGAGAGATTTAAATATACTGGCAACAATATGATTACGTCTAATTTTGTTGTAGCTCTACATACGAGGGAAAATCCAAAATAACGTAAACTTTTGCCGTAGCTTCAACATACGAAGATAAATTTTAGAAAAATGTATATTGCGATAAATCAGAACACTCGTTTAACAAGATGAGATAAAACAATTACACATGTCATAAGTATCTGAAACACGCCGCGCCATTTTATAACCATGGTGACGCATAGGCGGCGCACGCGAGATTTCGGTCGTGTCCTGTGTCAGACATGTCTAGATAAAATGTAAAATAGGCATGCAAATCGTGCCAAACTTAGTCCAGTAAAAGCTTGGTGTTTAGATAATGCTGTGCATAAGTTTCAACAAATTTGAGTAGGGCGTTTTTGAAATATCAATATCAATTGTGCGCTTTTTGAGTGCATTTAACGTTAAAAACGTCGTCACCAGACACAGCTTAAATTTATGCTATTACTAAACTTGCTGCGAATTTTGAAAGCGCCAACACAAAAACCGAAAATAACTAAATGTAGACAAAACGGGAATATTCAATGAATAAATCTGTTGCGTAAAAATATTCCCATTGTGATTCTGACGATAATATAGCATAACAAAGATGAAAAAAGAAACAAAAATAACGCGCGTCAGTGGTGACGTAAATGCGTAATGCGCTGACCGTATGCAGACGGCTGATGATGAGGCGATTTTGAAGCAATTTAAAGTAAGAATTTGTTTCGAGTTTTGAATACTGACGTAAAAATTGTGAAGTACAAAGCACAATACGCAAAAAAATCTTTTATCTATGGTACATGTTGAATAGATGTCCGTGAGCGCTAAGAGGGTGTTAATTTCAAAGTTAATAAAAACGTCAACGACGTCACGAAATCAAAGATGACGTGCGCCGGGTAGACCATAGTGACCTGTTTGGTTTGACTGTATATTTTTAACGGGTCGTTATTTTTGCCTGCTATTTTGCCACGATATTCTAGACATATTCCGATTTATGTTCATGTTAATTTGTAAGCATTTGAATGAGTTGTATACAAGCTACAGCGAAAGTCTACGTTATTTTGGATCATCCCCCGTATTTAGAAATATAGTTTAAAATACCAAGGATCACCCCTGACACTTCCGTAAATCTGAATCTACGGTTTAGCAAGAATCTTAACATCTACCTTAATTTATGTTATAAAGACGAGAATATTTTCAACTTCATATCACAGCCCAAGCTGACACCCAAGTTGAACATTTTACTTCTGTACTAAACTTACTTTTATCAGCATCACAAATCTTTTCAATAGCTTGTGTGCAAAACAAACATATGTTTTTGACTGATGTGCTCGGTAAGAATTTTTGTGATAATTCAGATTAATAATTCTTAGTGTGATAACTCACTCAGATGAAATTTATTGACGTCAGTATCTTGATGCCTTATAGCGTATATTATCTTTTCCCCCAGTTCTTTCTGAGTAAATTAACAGAATGATCTTCACATTCATTCAAATCTTAACTCTTTTAGTTGAAATATCAGACAATTCATATTTTGGCAGCCATTTTGGACGCAATCTTGGATTTCGGTGTGAAGAATCCATATCCAAACTTTACCCGGAGTATGATCTTTATTATGAAATGACAAAACCTTTTCAGTGGAGGGGTTTAAACGACCTTTTTCTGGCTGGATATTCTGAGCTGGCTTCTGCGCTAATATTGCTTGCCTGTACAATAAATGTGGTTCAGTCAAACAGTCCATAGATGTACATGTAAGTTTAGTTGTTTACTTGGGTGGTTTTCGCATGTCATTGCATTCCAGTGCAATGAATGAAGTCGCACAAAATGAGGCAACGGGATGCTAAGCAACAAATCAAATAAACAATATTTCCGTGGGTCATCGTTTCAATCCCTTCCGATGAAGAGCTTGGCATATTAGGTCTCTCGATAGGTTCCAGTTTCTTTTGTGGACAGGCACTACAGACATGGCTCCCACCGGGTAGCTAAGTCGGTGGCTCGTTTGGCTTCTGATCAGCTTGCAGTTTCGAATCCCACTGGCGACACAAGTAAAATATCGAGTGAAAAAAAAAACACTACATGTATCAAATCGTTCCTGCATCGTAATGTACCAACGGTTTGCCTGCCACCCTCCAGGTGTGGTTATTTCACAGGGTACTCCCCGAGTATTTAATGTATCGCATATGTCAAGGGCCTTCCCCCACCCACTTTTTTCATATAGTGATTGAAGGTCTTTTTGTTTAATCATTTGAATTGGAACTCATGGCTTCAGGTTTTGTCGGTCCAACTGTGGGGCGGTTGACTTGTCGGGGTGGAAAAGAGCTGGTATGTTGTTTCCATACACCGAAGTCTTGTCCGCTGCTCCTCAGGTTGGCTTTGTTGTTGGTTTTTGGGCTCTGTGTTTGGAAGTGGACAACATCAGGAGATATTTTAGATGCGAACCAGGACTGTAGTATAGGATTTGGTAAATCAGTTGGTGGAATTGCTCAGAGCTTGGCTCTCACAAGGAAAATTGGTAACCGAAGAGGCTCCGAAGGATTACGCAGTTTCAATCCTTCAAAGGGAACAAACTTGTTGATTCTTATTATTTTGGCTGGAGATATAGAAATGAACCCAGGCCCCAGGTTCCAGTGCCGCACGTGCAAGAAGTATTGTAAGGCGTCCGAGAAAGCAGTTAAATGTGAAGATTGCGAGAAACGCTTCCATGCGTCTTGCGTAAATCTTGGGCCCGTTGAGTTACAAAAGATTGAGTCGGGTAATGATTCTTGGTACTGTTCAAACTGCAAAGCTGAGTGCAGCCTATGCAGTGGTGCTGTTTTGAATTCCCATAAGGCTGTCCAGTGTGACAAATGTGAAATGTGGGTGCACAATAACTGTTCTTTTATGTCAGACTCAGAGTATGAAACGATGCAAAACTCAAACTGTACATGGATTTGCCCAAAATGTGACTTTTTCAATTTCTCAGACTCTTTTTTCAATGAACAGTTTAACTTGGAAAGTGAAAATAGGTTTGACCTACTTGCAAGAGGTAATGAAAACAAGTCCACTGAAACCTTGAATAGCAAAAACAGTTTTATTAGTGGTCTGAAATTTTCCAGTATCAACATAAACAGTATAAGAGGAAAAAAACTTGAGTTGTTGGCCTTCATTGATTTTCATCAATCGCAGATTTTGGCGATTCAGGAAACAAAAATTGACAATTCCATATTAACGTCTGAATTATTTCCGGAATCTTTTCCATACAGCGTGTACAGAAAGGATAGAACCTTACATGGTGGTGGTGTTATGCTTCTTGTACACAAGGACATCCCACACATGCCCCTCACAGAATTGGACAATGACTCGGAGTCAGTTTGGGTCAAACTTTTTGTAAATAAGAAAACTCACTTTGTGGCTAGCTGGTATCGACCACCTGTCGATGGTCATTTACCAGTATCGGACAATGGAAATGACTTATTGAATTCACTGGAAAAGTTTGACAATTTATTTAGAGAACAGCTTGACAAAATCAAAAATATTAATAAAGGCAACAAACCCCCCTTAATTCATGTTTTAGGTGATTTCAACTTTAGAGATATTGCATGGCCGGACAGACTCAGCAAATCTGGGTCATCCTTGAGTCAGACGGAGGGTCAGATTTTGATAGATATCATGAATGACCATGGTTTGGAACAATTAGTCAATTTCCCCACCAGAGAAAGAAATACTTTGGACTTAATTTTGACCTCTCTTCCTGGTCAGTTTGTAGACATTCATTCCCCGGATAAGCTCAGTGATCATGACATTGTTTCTGGCACATTGAAAATTGCTATCCCCCCTATAAAGAAACCTAGGAGAAAAGTGTATCGTTATCAGAAAGGTGATTATGAATCTATGAGAGCAGAAACACTTAAATTTGCAAAGGAAAGATACTTCAACGGTTACTCAGATACTCGGTCGGTCCAGGAAAATTTCAATCTCATTACATCGTTTATTCAGGAATCGGCAGATAAACATATCCCCTCAAAAACTAGTCGCTCAGTTTCCTCTGTCCCTTGGATAACACCTGAAATAAGAAGGAAGATTCGCAGAAAAAATGCAACTCATGCAAAAGCTAAAAAGACTGGTAGTGCAAAATTTAGATCTAAATTTGAATCTTTACGGAAAGAGATCAAAGCTGATATCAGGAAGCAGCATGATCTTTATGTGAACAACTTGGTAGGAGATGTTAAGGCTAATCCTAGAGATTTTTACAGGTACATAAACAGTCAGAAAAAAGATACCCAAGGTATTCCCCCGTTGAAAAAGAGAAATGGAAGTGGAATAGCTCAATCTGAATTTGAGAAGGCGGAAGAATTTAATGGTCAGTTCTCGGATGTTTTCACTAAAAGTGAATACAAACAGGTCCCTCTTATGGATAGATCTGCCCCATTCATGCATGATATTGTGGTCACAAAGGAAGGGGTGACCAAACTTCTCAAAGGTCTAAACCCGTCTAAAGCCTTAGGGCCTGATGAGCTTCATCCTAGAGTCCTAAAGGAACTGGCTATGGAATTAGGGCCAGTATTCGCCCATCTCTTCCAGCAGTCAATTGATACAGGTGAAATTCCTAAAGAATGGTCTCTTGCTAATATTTGCCCCCTGTTTAAGAAGGGCGACAGGTCACTTGCCCGCAATTACCGCCCTGTTTCTTTGACATGCATTCCTTGTAAGCTTCTTGAACATATTGTATGCTCAAATATTATGGCCCATCTTGATGAACATGAACTCCTGTCGGACAGGCAACACGCATTTAGGAAATGGCATAGCTGTGAAACTCAGTTGACTACAGTGATAAATGACTGGGCCAAAATCTTAGACAAAAAAGGCCAGGTCGACACTTTTATACTCGATTTTGAAAAGGCTTTCGATACTCCTCCCCATGAACTCCTTAAAAGCAAATTGTTCAGCTATGGAATAGGTGGAACAACACTGAATTGGATAGATGCTTTCCTTTGTTTCAGACAACAAAGGGTAGTGATTAATGGTATTAAATCGGATTGGGCTCCAGTTGTGTCGGGTGTCCCTCAGGGCACCGTTCTCGGCCCCTTGCTGTTTTCCTTGTATATAAATGACATCTCAGCAGACATCGAGTCTGAAATAAGACTCTTTGCTGATGATTGTGTTTGCTATCGTGAAATCAAGAATGAAGAGGATACATTGAAACTTCAAAGAGACATTGATCGCCTAGGCAGTTGGGCTAGAAAATGGGGAATGAGATTTCAACCCGTCAAATGCAACATGATGCAGCTGACAAATACACGGTCTAGTAAGATACAGGCTAACTACACCCTTGAGGGCACTTTACTGGAAAATGTTGAAAGCATAAAATACCTGGGTGTAACTATCACAAATGATTTGAAATGGAATACTCATATTTCCAATGTTTGTACAAAGGCTAACAGAACTCTCGGATTCTTGAGGAGAAATTTGTATTCTTGTCCCCCAGATGTGAAAGAAGCAGCTTATAAAGGACTGGTGCGGCCGGTCTTGGAATATGGAAGCTCAGTTTGGGACCCTCACACTCGTGGCCTCCAGGAAGAACTGGAAAAGGTACAAAATCGTGCGGCAAGGTTTGTGACGGGAAATTATGTTTTTGAAACTGGGAGCATGACTGGCATTTTAGGTCAACTGAAATGGGAATCTCTTAAGAAAAGGAGGAAGGATAGTAGACTTATATTGCTATACAAAGGTCTAAAGGGTAAAGCCAGAATACCCACAGATGACCTTATCCCAAAGAATAGGCGTTGTAGAAATCAACACTCTTTGGCTTTTCAGATACCTTCAGCTAGCAAAGAAGCGTACAAAAGTAGTTTCTTTCCACAGACTATCAGGGACTGGAATGACCTCCCTGATTCACTTGTCTCCTCTGCTGAAATGTCTGATGACTGTGTGTCCAAGTTCGCTTCACTCGTGCGTTCAAGGGACTAATTTCCCCCCCATCCGAACCCCCTGGTGAAATAATGTCATTTGGCGTGTCACCAGTAAACTATTCAGATTCAGATTCAGATCCGAGTTAATCATGGGCAGAGTTTGTTATGAGCCGAGATGACTCGAAATCTTGCGGAATTTTCTCAAGGTACCGGTTTATATTCAATTGCAATAATTCGGTAAATCGTAACACCGGTGTCGATGTAAACAAAAAATGTGACGATGTTGTGTTAAAATTTATTTAAAATTCCCACTTACTTTTGAGCCTTCATGATGTATATTGTTAGCAAACAAACTGTCTCGTGGATTCTTAATTTTGTAAGCATATCATCATCACTGAACAAGTTCAGAGTATTACAAATTAAGACGTTAAACATGTTCGGGCACATTGGCACTGTGAATCCGGGTCGTTTCGGCCCTGGGTCGTTTCGGCCTGAGTCGTTTCGGCCTGGGTCGTTTCGGCCAATTTTGGGGGTGGGTCGTTTCGGCCTTGGTAGGTGGGTCGTTTCGGCCAATTTTCTGGGTGAGTCGATTCGGCCCTGAGTAGTTTCGGCCAAAGTTTATGGAAATCTTCTATTAAGTAACAACTCAAAGATAAATTGATCGTCTGGGGTATATGCGTGCTCGTGGACATATACATGATGTATGCATGTGAGATGCATGTGAGATGTTTTGAAAGTATTGTAGTCACAGTTCCAGCCTCACATATTCTTAGTGTCTCGGAAAAAATCCCATTAACATTTAATGATTAGTGCTGGTGATAGAAAGGATTGATAGGGTTGAGGGAGTGAATAGATAGATAGATAGATAGATAGATAGATAGATAGATAGATAGATAGATAGATGAACAGAACTGATAGATAGATAGATAGATAGATAGATAGATAGATAGATGGTTTGTACAATTAAACTAAACATGTAGTTATGAAGTCATCGGCAATTGCAAGGGAAAACTTTTCAGTGATGCATCGGCTGTCTGTGATCTAATTATAAGGGTGATTATCAAGGTGTGAAAACTCGTGTCTGTTATCAGCAATGCTAATCCATGGTGATTTATTATCAATGTACTCAATTAAAGTGTGAAAACGTGTGCTTGTCAATTTAATTTGAGTCTACGCATGAGAAAAATAACAGTTTTGGAATCCGACCAGGTTTATCACAAACCAGCCTGTACAGTCACAAAAGCAGGCCAGAGTCTTGAAATTTCATATTTAAGAAGAAGATGATGATTGTACTATCTTTGTATCGTAAACAAAGGCGCTGATCAGCTGTGCAGTTAACTGCGCCTTTGTTTTCGCCTATGCATATTGTTGGTTTTCTAATGCGACTTTGATCGGCTTAAATTGAAATGAAACTTAAAATACCGTTAAAATAATAACTTAAATAAGTTATGAAAAAGCTCAACCTTGTTACAGCTGAATTTGTAAGTTTGAAAGTCAAATTCTATTAGATACATGTACTATGTTTACAGATTTTATATAGACTTCTTAGAATTCTCTGAGATAGGATTGTTAATTTGCAGTTTGCATTGTACATGTAAAGCTTAGATTGCATTAACTAGTCTAATTTCTGTTTGATACAGGCATTACTCCAGAAAAATCTAAAGTTAATTTTTTTCTACATGATGTTTAGTTCGAGATGAGAAAATGTAAGGAATCTTATGAAATTTAACCGTTTGTGCTTTTTTGTTTTATAATGATTATCCATGACGCCATAGAAATGGCCATTGTTGTTTCTCTATTGTTTTTAATGGAATAAAGATGCGAATTTTTCACCCTGTAATAGACCAAAGTACCCTTGCAAGACTGGCTGCATGGTAAACTAGCCTCGTATAACATACACATCTAGCATAAAGCATATTATATAGTATGTAAGGATTAAATAAAATCAGGCCGAAACGACCCACCAAAATTGGCCGAAACGACCCAGGGCCGAATCGACTCAGGCCGAAACGACCCAGGCCGAAACGACCCACGGCCGAAACGACTCAAGGCCGAAACGACTCACGGCCGAAACGACCCGTTACCGGCACTGTACTAGTATTCGTTAGTTGCCTTTGGTTCGGTAATATTTTGTCTGAAAATGGCCCAAACCTGCACCTGGATAGTTAGACAAAGACATTGTGTGTGTGTTTGTGTGTGTGTGTGTGTGTTGGGGCAAAAATAGGGATACATAACCCGAAGCTTCTATGGCTGAAACTCAGGTAGTGCGGCTGCGAAGTACATTGTATATAGTTATTATAGTGTATATCTGAATCTGAATAGTTTACTGGTGACACGCCAAATGACATTATTTCACCAGGGGGTTCGGATGGGGGAGAAATTAGTCCCTTGAACGCACGAGTGTAGCGAACTTGGACACACAGTCATCAGACATTTCAGCAGAGGAGATAAGTGAATCAGGGAGGTCATTCCAGTCCCTGATAGTCTGTGGAAAGAAACTACTTTTGTACGCTTCTTTGCTAGCTGAAGGTATCTGAAAAGCCAAAGAGTGTTGATTTCTACAACGCCTATTCTTTGGGATAAGGTCATCTGTGGGTATTCTGGCTTTACCCTTTAGACCTTTGTATAGCAATATAAGTCTACTATCCTTCCTCCTTTTCTTAAGAGATTCCCATTTCAGTTGACCTAAAATGCCAGTCATGCTCCCAGTTTCAAAAACATAATTTCCCGTCACAAACCTTGCCGCACGATTTTGTACCTTTTCCAGTTCTTCCTGGAGGCCATGAGTGTGAGGGTCCCAAACTGAGCTTCCATATTTCAAGACCGGCCGCACCAGTCCTTTATAAGCTGCTTCTTTCACATCCGGGGGACAAGAATACAAATTTCTCCTTAAGAATCCGAGAGTTCTGTTAGCCTTTGTACAGACATTGGAAATATGAGTATTCCATTTCAAATCATTTGTGATAGTTACACCCAGGTATTTTATGCTTTCAACGTTTTCCAGTACACTGCCCTCAAGGGTGTAGTTAGCCTGTATCTTACTAGACTGTTTATTTGTCAGCTGCATCATGTTGCATTCGACGGGTTGAAATCTCATTCCCCATTTCCTAGCCCAACTGCCTAAACGATCAATGTCTCTCTGAAGTTTCAATGTATCCTCTTCATTCTTGATTTCACGATAGCAAACACAATCATCAGCAAAGAGTCTTATTTCAGACTCAATGTCTGCTGAGATGTCATTTATATACAAGGAAAACAGCAAGGGGCCTAGAACGGTGCCCTGAGGGACACCCGACACAACTGGATTCTAATCCGATTTAATACCATTAACCACTACCCTTTGTTGTCGGAAACAAAGGAAAGCATTTATCCAATTCAGTGTTGTTCCACCTATTCCATAGCTAAACAATTTGCTTTTAAGGAGTTCATGGGGAGGAGTATCAAAAGCCTTTTCAAAATCGAGTATAAAAGTGTCGACCTGGCCTTTTTTGTCTAAGATTTTGGCCCAGTCATTTATCACTGTAGTCAACTGAGTTTCACAGCTATGCCATTTCCTAAATGCGTGTTGCCTGTCCGACAGGAGTTCATGTTCATCAAGATGGGCCATAATATTTGAGCATACAATATGTTCAAGAAGCTTACAAGGAATGCATGTCAAAGAAACAGGGCGGTAATTGCGGGCAAGTGACCTGTCGCCCTTCTTAAACAGGGGGCAAATATTAGCAAGAGACCATTCTTTAGGAATTTCACCTGTATCAATTGACTGCTGGAAGAGATGGGCGAATACCGGCCCTAATTCCACAGCCAGTTCCTTTAGGACTCTGGGATGAAGCTCATCAGGCCCTAAGGCTTTAGACGGGTTTAGACCTTTGAGAAGTTTGGTCACCCCTTCCTTTGTGACCTAAATATCATGCATGAATGGGGCAGATCTATCCATAAGAGGGACCTGTTTGTATTCACTTTTAGTGAAAACATCCGAGAACTGACCATTAAATTCTTCCGCCTTCTCAATTTCGGATTGTGCAATTCCACTTCCATTTCTCTTTTTCAACGGGGGAATACTTTGGGTATCTTTTTTCTGACTGTTTATGTACCTGTAAAAATCTCTAGGATTAGCCTTAACATCTCCTACCAAGTTGTTCACGTAAAGATCATGCTGCTTCCTGATATCAGCTTTGATCTCTTTCCGTAAAGATTCAAATTTAGATCTAAATTTTGCACTACCAGTCTTTTTAGCTTTTGCATGAGTTGCATTTTTTCTGCGAATCTTCCTCCTTATTTCAGGTGTTATCCAGGTTTATACGGTGCATAATTGACCAGTCTAACTGGTCTGGACTTTTTAGCCTTGTGTTTATGACGCCTGATTTCTACCCCGGCGATCGGGGTACGAGCCCATTCTCTGGCTGGATGTTTTTAGTGGCCTGTTTTTATTTACAGGTCTATATTTCTTCTCCTACTACATTAACTATACGTACTACACAAACTATTAAACAGTGAATTGATAGTGTTTCCCCTAGCCCTTAAAGCTTTTTTGTTTACTATTTTCCTACAGAGAGGGCTAGCTTGTGAGTTCCTGGATGTGTCCAGGGACCAAAGTTACACTGACCCTTTTTAGAGGTAGTTCCCCTGTTTACAACCTGTGAACTAGTGAAATGACACCAAACCATATGAACTTATTTTTAATAGATAATATCTTGCATTTGTCTCTTGAGATGAACCAATAAAATATTTGTAAATAAAGTTTGAAATTGTTATTTTCTCGCACTTGTTTAGAGATGATTCATTTAAGTATTTGTAAAATATTTTTAGATAATTTAAGTTGAAATTGTCAATAGGTGACCCCCGCGGCCCTGGTGATTTGGCATGTCACCAGTAAACCATTTAGATTCAGAGTGGTTAATAGCACTGATTTCATTAATGCATTTAATCATTCAATCATCTCATCAATTGAGTTTGAGCCCACACAGGTCAGATGTGAGACAAGCCAAGCTCTGCTTGCGGGTGTGCCAGGTGGTATTTCAAAGTGGGGAGAGTTGTCTTTTCAAAGGGGGGTGGGGGGAGTTATCTTGGGGCGACATTTATTTGGTGCAAGTTGTCCTGATTCTGGTGGATTTTCTCAGGCTTCTCCAGTTTTCACTCCACTTTCTGATTGAAAGACAGAATATGACAATTGTTTAGCTCATCATCAAGTTACTAACATTCTTGGTCTTGATCTTTTAAAACCTATTTAGGGCTTTTGACAGAGATTTGACCATAATATGGTCCTAGCATTAGATGGCATACAACAGGGCTTTGGAAAGAGAAAAGTCCTTGCTATTTCTCGGCCCAAAAAGTCAATAATGAAGAAGCTTACTTTTACTATGTAAAAAATTTTATATTTAACAATATATTTAGCTTGATGCCACTTGATTATTAAATATTTGAATCAAAAATGTACAAAGACCTGTAGAAAACTATGACAGATGTCTCTAAATAGATACTGTAAAAATAAAAAAGATTGAATGTCACACGTTGACTAATTTAGAAAGATTTGATTTCTAAACAATGTACAATACCTATTAAAGATATTTTCTGCAACAAATGCATGTATAACTATCACTGGCATAGTTCTCACAACACAAAAGCTGGAAGAGGTTGGACATGGCTTTGAAGACAACAAAGGCTAATCTTAAAATAGAATGAGGCATTGAAGTGTAACTGCTGGTCACCAGCTGATCTAGTCCACATCTGCCGGGTCTAGATGGCTAGCTTATAGCTACCTACCTGTATATTGTAGCCATCCAGCACCAACCTGTCTGTGAATTTTCATCATGTTACCATTTGATCATGTAACAGACCATGTAACAGTTTAATCCTGTAATTTCTCTTAGACTTATCATTGAAACCCCAAAATTTTGTCTGAAGGGACATATCACTTTCTACATTTTAGTTTCATTTTTATGCCCCCAACTTTGAAAAAGTTGGAAGGGCATATTGCTTTCGGCTTGTCTGTGTGTCTGTCTGTGTGTCTGTCTGTGTGTTAACTTTTGAATGGTGAATGCTAGGGTTTTGAAATTTCATATGCACATTCCTCATGAAAAAATAGTTGACCGGTATTTTTTTTCATATCCGAGTTACGCCCCTTTTCTGAGTTATGTTCCTTTGAAAACAAAATTTGAAAATCTTGTGTGCAAGATATCTCAAAAAGTATTTTAGTTAGAGCCTTCATATTTGGTACACTTGTTGGGGCTGAGGAGTAGATGACCTAATTTACTTTTGAGAACTTTCCGTCAAATTTTTACAAAAATACGGAATTTTGAAATTTTTATTGATTTTCCCACTTTTAGGTGAAATTTGAAACTTTTGAATGGTGAGTGCTAGGGTTTTGAAATTTCATATACACATTCCTCATGATAAAATAGTTGACCCGTATTTTTTTGTATGGCCAAGTTATGCCCCTTTTTTTGAGTTATGTCCCTTTGAAAACAAAATTTGAAAATCTTGTGTGCAAGATATCTCAAAAAGTATTGAAGCTAGAGCCTTCATATTTGGTACACTTGTTGGGACTGAGAAGTAGATGACCTGATTAACTTTTGAGAACTTTTTATCAAATTTTTACAAAAATACGGAATTTTGAAATTTTGATTGATTTTTCCCTTTTTCGGTGAAATTTGAAACTTTTGAATGGTGAATGCTAGGGTTTTGAAATTTCATATACACATTCCTCATGATAAAATAGTTGACCCGTATTTTTTTTCATATCCGAGTTACGCCCCTTTTTTGAGTTATGTCCCTTTGAAAACAAAATTTGAAAATCTTGTGTGCAAGATATCTCAAACAGTATTGAAGCTAGAGCCTTCATTTTTGGTACACTTGTTGGGGCTGAGAAGTAGATGATCTGATTAACTTTTGAGAGCTTTCCGTCAAATTTTTACAAAAATACAGAATTTTGAAATTTTGATTGATTTTTACCTTTTTCGGTGAAATTTGAAACTTTTGAACGGTGAATGATAGAGTTTTGAAATTTCATATACAGATTCCTCATGAAAAAATAGTTGGCCTGTATTTTTTTCATGTACATGTTATGCCCCTTGTTGGGATAATGTCCCTTTGAAAACAAATTTTGAAAATCTTGTGTGCAAGATATCTCAAAACTTATTTGGGACTGAGAAGAAGATCACCTGATTAACTTTTGAGGACTCTTTGTCAAATTTTGACAAAATTACTCCATTTTTAATGTTTTACTTCATTTCTAACTCGCCTGCAAAAAAGCTTACATTCTGTTTCTGGATGGAGGTCAAAACAGACGCAACCGAACAGCTTCTTCAGGAAATTAAATTTGACTGCATTCGAATGAAATAAATGAATCATACAAACTGCCAGTTTAGGGACAAGCATACAGTTGGGGGCATAGTGTTTTACAAACACGCATTTCTAGTTTCTATTTCAGCTTCTTTTTGCCATAGTTATCTTATCCTGGGTGTATGTGATTATTGCTGGCCGTTGGGCTGCAAAGCGATACTTGAACGAACATTACTTGGAGTAGCTGGGACAACAGAAAAGGTATTACTACCATAATATAGTTTTACTTTTATTACACCATCTCTCTGTCGTTACTCAAGGAGCGTGCGGGTGAAGTGGTAACAATGTTGGACTCTAAACCTAGAGTGGAGAGGTGGAGAGAAGGGTGTTTAAACCCTAGTGGCTCCAAGTTTTCTTGATCAAATCAAAACTTTTAAAAGTACTGGTCAGTACTATTAAGTGGTAGAAGTCTGGGTAGCTTAGTGATTAAGTGACTTGCCTTGTAAATTGGTGATATGGTTAATAAATGATCTTTAGACTTTCTGACAATACATGTACTTTAAACAGACATCCTGTTTCCATTTTCTGACAATACTTTAAACAGACATCCTGTTTCCATATGGCATTAGATGTTTAGCAAAATGTAAAGCATGAACAGTTATATGAGCCACATCATGAGAAAACCAACAATGTGGTTTCTGAACAGGTCCAACACAAACCGAGCTGTACAAGCACAGAAGATGGCTAGAGGCTGGAAATTTTGGTTTTAGAAAGTATAGGCATTGTACTATCGGTGTAGCAAAAACAAAGTAACTGCAAAGCTGAATTGCGCCTGTGTTTTCTCATAGGCAAAAATCCGGTTTTCTCACGATGCGGCTCATTAGATATTTAGCACAATGTAAAGCATGAACAATTATATGAGCCGCATCATGAGAAACCCAACAATCTGCATATGCGAAAACAAAGATGCAGATCAGCTTCGCGGTAACCGCGAAGCTGATCAGCGCCTTTGTTTTCGCTACACGTATAGTACAATTCCTCCACTTCTAAATCCAAAATTTCAAGCTTGTAGCTGTCTTCTGTATTTGTACAGGCTGGTTTGTGTCAGACCTGTTCGGAAACCACATTGTTGGTTTTCCCACGAGGCGGCTCATATTATAGGAATCAATGGCTTTGTTTGGACATGGTTCAAAAATAGTTGACTGGGTTGTTAAACCACAAAACAATCAAACAAATTATTCACTGGTACAGCATGTCCTTTAATGAAAACTTGTACTGTAATCAATTAATGACTTCGGAAACAAATATGTAAAGGATACAAAAGGAGACACATTCTGCATTTGCAATAAGAAAACACTACTAAATGATTTTTGAAAAGTTCTATGCAAGGTTTTGGTAAAACAGTCAACAACTTCACTATGAATCCTTGGAGAGGTGACTAAATATATGTACACCTAATTGCTAACAAACTTGTCCTACAATTGAATTATACCTTCAACCAATACATATTGAAAGTCATATAATGCTAGCCTTATAAACTGATCCTTACTTACCTGAGACATCACTGCTAGACATGACTTTTAGTCTATTCATTATTACCATACTGAGTCACCTCGTGAGAAAACCAACAATCTGCCTATGCCAAAACAAAGACTCAGATCAGCTTCGCAGTTTTTGCTACACGGATTGCACAATCACTCTACTTTCTAAATCCAAACTTTCCAGTCTCTACTCTAGCCATCTTCTGAGTTTGTGGAGCTCGATTTATATAGGACCTGTTTGGAAACCACATCATTGTTTTTCCCGCGAGGTGGCTCAATTTTATCTTGTTTCAGAATGGAGGTGAAGCGTGAATGTGCCGCTATGCTGAGCAACTATGAGGTTCTTCAGCTCCTGTCTGACCTCAAGACTGGAAAAGGACAGAAGAAGCCAAACACCAGCCAAACACACCTAGCAACAGTGTCATACGAGACTGTAAAATATCTTGAAAAAACACCCTGCGCAAAACAAACTCCTGAGATCATCTCAAAATTCATGACAGCACTTCAGCCATACAATTTAACTAAATCTGAAAAGTTACAATTGTTAAATCAGCGGCCAGTGACGGCAGTTGAGATACAGTTGATTGTTGAGGAGAGTGAGGAACGACTGACAGAAGACCAGATATATGAGTTGTTGGATGTGGTGAAGGAACATTTACCAGGAGATGATGAAGAAGCAATGGAGGAAGAGACAGCTGAACAAGGATAGAATAGAATAGTTGTAGATTGTTAATGATAGAAATATACTTTTTTCATGTCTAGACAACCTTTGGAATTAAGACCCCATTAAACACTGATCACTTTAACCTTAATGTGTCAAGGCCTAGCTGCTTGAGAGTTTAGATTTAGAATTTAAAGGGATTTTAGCATCTGCACAGTCAAATAATGTGCAGCTGAATGTTCTGTATATGTTTAGCTTTTGTAAAAAATAGGTTTTCTTTAGTTGTGGCCTCACACATATATAGGAAAATTGCGTTGGCTAAATTAAACAGTAGTGAATTACTACATGTACTACAGTAGTAATGGAATACTTTAAAATATAGGAAGGTTTTGTATGAAATCTTTTGTTTTCTTCAATTGCCATGAAGAGAGAAGTTGTGTAGTAAATAGTCTTATATGACGTCGCTGTTTTCCAGTGGATAACGTCATGTCATAAAAATCGTATGACCACACGTGTAATAACACTTTCGCGGGAATACGTAACGTCATTGACGACGTCCGTAACAACAATATAAATTTTCATTGAAAATAAGTCCACTTCGAAGGCGATAAAATCCTATTTTAAAAGTCATATGATGAAACGAATCTTACACTCGTGGTCATTTCATATGAAATAGAAGGCTCGTTTAAAAAATTTCATATGAAATGACCACTCGTGTAAGATCCTCTATATACCCATAGTAATAACTTATGTTACCAGTCATGAGCTCAATACAAGACTTCTCCAGTTGTTCGAACGTGTATAACAATATATGAGCCATGTCTTGAACCGCGAAAACAAAGGTGCAGATCAGCTGTACAGTAACTGTACAGCTGATCAGCACCTTTGTTTTCACTACATGGATTGTACCATTCCTCTTCTTCTTAAATCCGAAATTTCAAACTTCTAGCTGTCTTCTGTGACTGTGTCAGACCTGGTCGGAAACCCCGAAGACTGCTTTTCTTGTGTCACGGCTCGTATTACATGTATATGACAACAGTGAGAAAATTGGAGTAAAAATGAGGCCTGCTGCATGCCTTAATCTTGTCTTTGGCTACTTTGTGAAGATGCTAAATTCAATGCAAATTGAATGGATTGCAACTACAACATTGTTACTGGCCTTTGAAACAAAACATTATTTTTACCAAACTTTGAATCTAAGCAGAAGTACCATCAGTGCTTTGATTAATGGCAGTGGTGAATAGAGGTTGATGACATTGACAGTGACTAAAAACAAAACCAAAGACCAAAGGACCTGTAAACGCTTTGTATATTGGGTGGGTGCAGACCAACACCTTGGGCCCAATTTTTATGCCCCCAACTTCGAAGAAGTTGAGGGGGCATATTGGTTTGGGTCTGTCCGTGCAGTGCAGTGAGTGAGTGCGTGCATGCAGTCAGTCAGTCAGTCTGTGATGCGTGAGCACTCGGTCAGGAACCCTTAGAGCTAGGATCTTGAAATTTGGTATGTAGTTTGTATATGAAAATTAAGAGGACCCGTATTTTTTCTTTCAGGTAAATTCAAGGGGCTAGGGGCCAATTTTGTGAGAGTTATTTCCCTTTTTAATTCTTGATAAAGTGAATAGATAGTGGATACCTTGTGTGCGCAACTCCTCCTACAGTTTTATTCCGATTCTCTTGAAACTTTACAGATGTTGTGACCATGCTTTGAAGATATGCATGTGGTTTGGGTATAATCCTCAGATTAATTTTTGTCACTTTTTTCGCAATTTGAACTTAGCCATTTTTCGGGCATTTTGACAATGAAATGCGCAACTCCTCCTACAGTTTCATGCCAATTCATTTAAAACTTTACATGTATTATGGGCATGGTCTGAAGATATGCATATGGTTTGGATATAATCCTTGGATTATTTTTTGTCATTTTTTTCACAATTTTAACTTAGTCATTTTTTCGGGCATTTTAGTGGATGGATAGAGGGTAACTTGTGTGCGCAACTCCTCCTACAATTTAATACCGATACTTTTGAAACTTTGCAGACATTGTGACCATGCTTGAAGATATGCATATGGTTGGGATATACTCTTCGGATTAATTTTTGTCACTTTTTTTTACAATTTGAACTTAGTCATTTTTTGGACATTTTTACATCTTGAAAGTGGCTTACCAGTTGGGGGCATAGTGTTTCATAAACACATTTTCTAGTTTTAAGAATTATCAGAATCGACCTATGTTGAACTTGCTGTAACATAGGTGAAGGTTGTCACAGGGTCATGATTAAAGTACATATTGTAGTATTCTCATCACCAATGCTACATGCCAAGTTTTGCTGAAATCCGACCTGCGGTTCTGGAGAATTTTTTTTTTTTTTTTTAATTCAGTTTTATGTCTCTTTCAAGATTATTTCAGCTCATACGGGCCAATCAGTTGGTGGGCGAAAACTGGAGAACCCCCGAGAAAAACAACCTGGCACACCCGCAAGCAGAACTTGACTTGTCTCACGTGGCCAGTGTGGGGTTCGAACCCGCACCAGACACGGTGAGATGATCGAGTGATTAGGAAACAGCCGTCTTAACCGCTCGGCCATGGGGGGAAAATTTTGAATTGTTTTACAATATACATGTATTGGTCATGTGACCTGGATTGTTTATGTATACATTGGTTTCCCCATCCTATGGATGTTTCATATAAAATTTGGCTTTAATTGGCCAAGTGATTCAAGAGATCTTTGTATATGGTGGACGACTAATGGATGCCAAGTACCTGCCTATCACACAAGCTCACCTGTTCAGCCAAAAGTTCAGGTGTCTAGTGAGCTATTAAAAATCATGTGAAATTCTATAACTGTCAGAAGAGATAACGGGTCAAGTATTCAAAACTGTGCATTCAAAATGTAATAATAAGAACAAAATGGTGGGTTGTATCCTGCCAAAACCAGATGTGATGTTTTCTCTTTTTTACCTGTGAATGTTAGGTATTCAGCTTCATTACTGATTAATTTATGCTCAATGTTCATGAAGTTTTGAAGCTACAATATCTTTGGCTTTCATTTGGGCTTTATATGCATTTTCAGATTAAAATTTCACTTCTGATCATACACCAGGTTCTATTACTCAATTGCAAGCTTCAAAAGACTGATTTCAGTATTGCTAAGCTTCAAAAGACTGATTTCAGTATTGCTTCCCTTTAGACAACAATCGACATTCCTACCAGCCTCTCAGTAGTTCAACCAATCTTATACTGAGAGCTATTAATTTCGCAATTTCATCTTCAAGTGCATTTTGGTGGCAATTTATTTTCATGAACTGAAGAACTTACACTATGCAAGATCAATATATGCAGTATGTGAAAATGACATTTTAGTGGTAATTATTTTTTTTGAATAAATTATTCTTTCTCTGACAGGGAAAATAAATTGGTTTACAGTAAAACCACAGAAAAAGGTACAAGTAGGCAATGATCAGGAAAAGGCGCAATCAGAAAAAGATTCCCACTCCAAACACTGAGGCGGGAAAAAACCAAACTAACAATAAGGTACCATGAAAACATTTCTTAAGCTGAATGAGCAGCTATTTTCCCAATAGGTGGCCACTCAGTTACCTAAACTTAACCAAAAATATGATAACATACATAAGGCGCCAACAGCATGAAAATTTTAAACACCAAGACATAAAACAATAAGAACCACCACAGAAGTATCGCCTTTGAACGATCAGCAATATAAAATTACTGGCAGGCTTAAACCGGTTTTACAGGATCCTAACCTCACCCTCAGCTTCTACAGTGGTTCATAACATTTAGTTAGTTGTTCGATCCTCGTAGTGAATCTCTAACTAGTCAATGAATCATCATGGACCAACAAATAAATAATGATAAATTCCATGATGAATCAAAACGAGGACTCACAGATTGAGTAAGCTGCCCGACGATGGAAGTTCGCTAGATTGTGTCTTCAAAGTTTTGAGTCGGGAAGAAGAGGTATCTGACAGTAAACCATATGCCTTGAACAAAAAAATAAATAAATAAATAAAATAAAGAAAACATTATAAAAACATGCCCATATAAAATTTTTGATATTTTTCTTATTTTTACACAAGTACCCACAATCTATGTTTTGGAGCAAAAATAAGGAAAATAGGTATACCCTGCATACCCCAGTTTTGCAATATACATGTAAAAGTGGGGTTTCAGTGGGTATACATTTCACGGACATGTTTTCCTGATGAATAGAACTTCGTGTGATCATACTGGTTTCAAATGGAAAAAAAAAAAAAAAATCATTTTCAGATATTGTAATTCTCTTCACAATAGTGTATCACGAGGGCAATTGGAGCACATATAACAGAATTCTAAATTTGTCAGCTTTATTCATCCATTTGGAAAGGTATCCATGCTAGCTGATGAGATATTGTTCATCTAAACTGTTAATAGATTTCATGCTTCATACTAGTCTTTAGTGAGTTGGCACGACTGCAGGATCTTGCATTATTTGGAAACACGTCTATAGTCTCATAATTCTAAATTTGAAGAGATTTAAAATACATGTATTGATCTAAGTGCCCTGAAACTCGAGGCAAATTATACTGAAACAGCAAAATATTACCATCAAAGATGCAGACTGAATCCTGAACTGTAAAGAACCATTAAATCATTGATCTTGGAATGGTTAACACAATCTTGTCCATTATTAAAATGTATATTTCACCTAAACATTTAGGAAAATCACCATCATGATTTATAATAATCAACATAGTCTTCATCCTTTGGTTTGATCACAACTTTGTCTTTTAAGCACACCACCCAACCGGGATTCAAACCCCAGAATATCTGCCGAGGATCTTTCCTCTTTAATAGCATATGATATAATGGACTTTGTGACAAGTCAGGCAGTTCATAACCATACTTCTGTGCCAGTTTGAATCTCTCCTTAATTATCTCTTCAGGGTCAGCTAGGTAGCCCCTATTTTTAGGGTCTGTGTAATATTCAATAGCATCAGAGGGTGGGAGGGAGCATATCGGAATAGGGATTCCTTTCTTGAAGAAGCTGAGAGCGTCTGAGAGGGCGTATACCGATATGTTGTCATAGTAACGGGTCGTTATGACCCCGCCCGCTCTCTCTACGGCAGCAATACTGGCCTCACATGTCCACTGGACTTCAATGTTGACAGGTGTAGAGAATATGTCGGCACCCTGAAATACATGAGAAAAAATAAACATCATCAAATAACAGTGTTTTGGGCATTCATCAAGTTCGATCAGTGTTCATGAACTGTATGCCGAAATTTATTTGCATCGAGGTTTATCGTCCAGATAACAGTTTTCATTTATGTCAAGACGGACCCACCACTTGAACTATTGGGAGTTAATGTGTCTCACTCAAGGAAACAACATGACACCAGTGGGGGGCTGAACTAAGGACCTCCCAACTGGGAGTCTGATACTTTACCTCTAGGCAACTACCCTCCTCTGTATGCGGAAGCAAAGGTCCTGGGCTGCCTATTGAGGGCACAGTGAGACTGGCATGAAGAAAAGAACTGTCAGACAGGCTTGAACATTTCAGCTGCGTCATGAGAAAACCGGATTTTTGCCTATGCGAAAACAAAGACGCAGATCAGCTTCGCAGTAACTGCGAAGCTGATCAGCACCATCGTTTTCGCTACTCGACTAGTACAATGATACTACAATCCCTTTTCTACTTATCTCCCAAATTTAAAGTGTCTAGCCATCTTCTGTGACTGCACAGGCCGGTTTATGTTAGACCTGGTCGGAAACCCCGAAGACCGGTTTTCTCGTGTCACGGCTCATTAGTGTTTTTGGCTCACATGAGCCAAAGGCTCACAAGTGAGCTTATAGTATACCCATGCTCCGGCGTCCTTCCGTCCGTCGTCCCTGCGTCGTTCACAATTTCAAAGATCTTCTCCTCTGAAACCGCTGGACCAATCAAAATAAAACTTCATGTGGAGCATCCTTATGAATTGAAGGGGGAATGAAAGTTTGTATAAATGGTCCAGGTCACATGACCACCATGGCTATAAATAGCAAAACCCTTTAAAAATCTTCTTCTCCAGAACCAGAAGGCCTATGATTGTGAAACTTGGCATGAAGCATCAGGGAGAGGAGCTCTACAAAGTTTGTATAAATCATGACTCTTGGATGACCTTGACCTATTTTACGGCAAGGTCAACTTAGGTCGCCCATGCATTTGAATGGGAAAAAATAGGAAAATGTCATTTAATGGCAGAAAACTTGCTAGGAATTAGCAAATGGACAGAAGGTTAATGTTTATGAAAATATTTTAGGCCCAGGGGGTTGTCTGCCCCTGCCCGGGGGCTATATATATGTATATGACTATAATATTCAAACATCTTCTTCTCTGAAACCACTTGGCCATACCAATCAAAGCCAAACTTTATGTGGAGCATCCTTAGGAAGAGTGAATGAAAGTTTGTATAAATGGTCAAGGTCACATGACCAAGATGGACGCCATGGCTGTAAATAGCAAAAACCCTTAAAAAGCTTCTTCTTCAGAACCAGGAGGTCTGTGATTTTGAAACTTGGCATGAAGCATCTGGGAATGTAGCTCTACAAAGTTTGTATAAATCATGACCCTGGGATAACCTTGACCTTTTTTGCCGCAAGGTCAACTTCGGTCGCCCATGCATTTGAATGGGGAGAAATAGGAAAATGCCATTTAATGGCAGAAAACTTACCAGGAATGAGCAAATAGACAGAAGATTTATGCTTATGAAAATATTTTCGGCCCATGGGGTTGTCTGCCCCTTCCCTTGGGCTATACACATGTATATGACCATAATATTCAAACAGCTTCTCTGAAACCGCTTGGCCAATAAAAGCCAAACTTTATGTGGAGCATCCTTAGGAAGAGTGAATGAAAGTTTGTATAAATGGTCAAGGTCACATGACCAAGATGGCCGCCATGGCTATGAATAGCAAAAACCTTTAAATATCTTCTTCTACAAAACCAGAAGGCATATGATTTTGAAACTTGGCCTGAAGCATCAAGGAATGGAGCTCTACAAAGTTTGCATAAATCATGACCCTGGGATGTTCTTGACCTAATTTACGGCAAGGTCAACTTAGGTCGCCCATGCACTGAAATGGGGAAAATTGTTAAAATTCACTTGAAGGGCAAAACTTGCAGTTAATTGGCAAATGGACTAAATTTTTATGATTTGAAAAAAAATATTGACTCCAGGGGTTATTCTGACCCTGCCCTAGGGTTATATTATACAATTGTTGCCCTTGAGTGAGGGTGACATGACGATTTGTTCACCCGAGGCAGGTAATATAATCTGTCGAGGGTGAACAAATCGTCATGTCACCCTCACTCAAGGGCAACAATTGTTTTATTATACCGAACCACTTTTAAGACGAATAAGCGACATGCCACACGACAAACACATGTGACTACAAATGCAACTGCACATTTAGGCGAATATGACGTCAGAGGGTAATATGATCATGCGACATGACAGAATAGCACCCTCCACGTGCACTGTAAACAAACGCATGTGACTACAAGTGCAGCTGCACGTTTTAAGGCAGATATGACGTCAGAGGGTAATATGATCATGCGACATGACAGAATAGCACCCTCCACATGACATGCTCTGGACCAATCAAAATCCACGCTCAGCCAATGAATATTAATGAGGTATAATAAACATGTTTGTTATATGACTGAAGATAATCCTTTCTCACCCACCAGACAAGCATATCCCTTTTTGTGCCTGTCTGAGATATTTCTGTCTCAGTACTAGTACAATTTTAGCTGTCTCAAAATGTCAATCATTTCTGTGTTTAGCTAATAGAAATGTACACCTCATGCTTACCTCCATATAAGGAAGTCATGAGCTAGGTGTAAACTGTCAGAGACAAAAATAGCCTAGTAGGTGTTAATTTCAGGAAGATTTCAAGGGTGATTGTAGTCTGCTGCTCTCATAAAAATCTAAAAATTTAATTTTGCTGGGAATTTTGTGATTAAAACAAAATGATGATTTAATATTTTTGTAAGGTGAGTGCAAAATCAAAATTATTTTTATTTATTTCACTGGCTAATTTGCATATTGTTTTATGTCCAAACAAAATGGCTGCCTGAACAGAAATTGAAGCCCATTCAGAGTCAAAATGTTTTAAAAGGTGGGCGAGAAAAATAATCAATGATGGTGTTGAAGCTTCAACAAGGAAATCTCAGGCTCGTTTTCAGAGCCTCGGATGAGACTTGAATAATCTGAAAACTTGCCTGAGATTTCCTCGTCTCGGCCTCAACCCCATCATAGATTCTTTTAGTCTCCTGATTGGATCATTCAGTTTTAATAAATCCTAATATTTGCTTTAAAACTAGATCAAACTGATGAGAACCAAATCAAACCAGTTCCTTGAGGTTAATTATTTTGACAGTTTTTCTATATTAACTTCCAAAATCTATAGTCACCTCCTGTGTACCCAATGAAATTAGCATGGGCTGGGTGAAATTGACATGATTTGCTGTTTGCAGTTAGCTATAAATAGCCTGAACTCACTTCAGTTCATGAAATCTATACACGCTTTGCAGTAACACACTTTTACAGGTAAACAAAACACTAGATAATGAGGTCTATTTGGTGATCAATAAGGGATAATTTTGTTTATTTTTCATAAAAACCTGTGTTGTTGGTACGAATTGGAATTGTCTCATCGTCCTGATTTTCTTGAGTACCCGTATTGTAGGTTTTATTAAGAACTAACAAAATTATTCTTCAGTTATAATCAATTGCTCCTCGTTATCTAGCCTTCTGTAACATCTGTTATGATTTTGTTTATGTATTTGTTTAATGAAAATATGAAAAAAAAACATCAAAACAGTTGAAAAGTCATATAACAAAACAGTTATTGACTTCAATTTCGATAGATATAAGGATTTATCTACCCTCAAAAGTGATATTCACCTCGGCCTTATATCTACCTCATTGAAGTCAATAATTGTATAATATTACCATTCTAGTCATTCAAACAAGTTTATTGATATATATCTCAGGTCTCAGGTGAGTGTTTACAGGACCATTGGTCCTATGGTTGTTGTTGTAGCAGCCTATTTTCATCATGTGTCGTGTTGGGACAAATGGATACTTAAACAGTACTTGGGGAGCTTGAAGTGTGTAACTCTTCCTCAGGAATATTTCAGGAAGGTTTAAACCCTGACCTCAGTTGTCAGAATGCAACATTACCATTACGCCATCAAGCTCCCCGAGAGTAAGCTTCTGAGCAATTATCATATCCCAGACTGCAGTAAATCAAAAAGTTTACGAATTCAATTTCAGATCTTGGAATTTGTGATCACTTCAGTGACATCTGAGCTTGAACACTGTGTTAGACTTAGGCTAAGCAAGTGTTCAACAAACCTGTGAGACCCTTACTGGACCTTCGGTGAGACAAACATCCAGTTTGGCTGACTGAACGAATTTTAATCTGACCAACAAAATGTTGGCTCAGTATTTGCCCAAAAGCTTTGTCTAACCATTATCCGTTTTACTAACATGTCAGACAGACTATCGTAAACACTGGCATCAGTTCTTTAGAACTGCAAATCCAATCATAATGATCATCAGTATAGCTTACCTCATCAATAAGATTGATCCCATACTGTTTATCCCATGAATTGAGCTTGATAAGCCTTGTATTACAGATTGTGTTAAGGTCTATCTGTTCTTCTGGGTTGACTCGGCCAAGGTCGATCATTCTCTGTAGCTGGAGCAATGATACTGGGGGATACTCCCGCCGTAAACTGCAATATACGTACATATACTGTTCTGAACAGAAACATTCTGGGTTTGCGACAAACTCTGGTATCATCATGAAAACATGTCCGAATACCCCCTTAAACCCCACTTTTATATTGTAAAACTGGGGGTTCCGGGTCATTTCGGCCCATAACCATTTCGGCCCATGACCATTTCGGTCCATAACCATTTCGGCCCATACCATTTCGGCCCATAACCATTTCGGCCCATAATCTTTATTCCTATGAATATAAATGGATATTGGGGGGTCTTATTGTTACCTAGATGCAATATTCTTGGTTGTTTTACTCATTTGGTTAGGCAATTAGAAAATATTGAAGCTTGGTTATGACGTTCTCTGCGATTTTGGTCAGTTTGGGTCTTATGGAGGAACGAGATTTAAAGCCGCTGATGTCAATTCTTTTCATTGATACACACTCGGGATCATTAGGTATTTCGCAATTTTTATTTTAGAATTATCTTGGTGCTTTTTATATATGATTATTGAAATCTCTCATAAAATCCCAATGGAATTCAAAACTTTTAAAACAGAATTTCCAACCTTTGACCCCACAAGACACTAAATGGCAGGGATAAACTTTTCTTTTAAAAGAGACACTCTGCAAATTTGCAAATAAAATAATAACAAGCTGATATAAACTCTTAATCAATTCATTTATCTATTATACTATACAAATTACAAACATATAAACGAATACAAATACAGGATAATAGTAGTATACTTATGGGCCGAAATGGTTATGGGCCGAAATGGTCATGGGCCGACATGGTCATGGGCCGAAATGGTTATGGGCCGAAATGACCAGTTACCAAACTGGGGTATGCATGGGTATACCTATTTTTCTTATTTTTGCTCCAAAACATAGATTGTGGGTACTCGTTAGAACCGCCTCGGCAAGGCAAATCTACTGAGTCGGACCAGGCTGATCGCAGTTTCTGTAGTGTATTGGTGGGTGGGGAACCTATACGACGTGTGTATTGGCTTAACCGAGCTAGGCGGTTTATCGCAGAGTCCTTGTAAAATGGAATAAACAAAAGTGAAGTATTGCGTGTTCCACAGTTTTATCAGTTAAAAACGATCTACAATGAAAAAATTTGTTTATTTACAACGTACAATCACAGGACATTGACGTTTAATGTCTACAAGCAAACTAAAGGGTCCAAAGCTTGCAAAGTGCCCTAAAACCCCCTTTTTCTGAATCGCTGCGATACAGTAATGGGGCTTCTAGGGCACTTTGGGCCTTTTATTTTGATTGTAGACATTAAACGTCAATGTCCTGTGGTACAATTTTATATGTGAAAAGAGCGTCCATGACACCGGGCTTATGTTGCTGTTGTATTGTAGTTCCGCCTTTGACTTATTGGCGCACCCGGATATTTAACGCGGACAAGAGTCTTTTTGCCGATACCGTATTTACAGTTATTTTGATTCGCCTTTCTTAATTGAATTTTCTGATCGGATAGAATTATATAAGATATAGGTGTCCCAATGCTTAGACAATCTTTGGTTTGTGTCGCCGTCGAAAATGAGCAACGTTGCGTAACAGGTGTCATCAATAGCCTACAGCAACCTGTGTTTACGGTCTCGTTACGGTCTATCGATAATCCCCTAGCTCATTGGGCTTATTTTCACAACTTTTATGGCTTATCTTAAGAAAACAATGTGTCATCCACGCTTCGCGAACGGTGGATTGTGTAAGTCTAAAAATTACTGACATGGCAATTATCACACTTGAATATACACGCAGCCGACACGGTTCGTAAACACATTATGCTTTCTATAAGAAAACCTGTTCTTTCAGTTTTAAATATGCAAAAGATAATTAACATTTATTGTTCTCAATGTATAATATAGAGAAACTGTTAGAAAATAGCACCTTGTCAAACGCCTGACAACTGCTTTTAATTTTTTTTCTCTCGAGTACCATAAAGAGAAACTGTAAGAAAACTGAACCTTGTTGAATTCCCTGCAAACGATCTTTTTAACAGTGAATTCATCCGCACATAAACGCCTTAAACTGTAATACAATAAAGGAATATATAAGGGTAAAACGGCGCCTTCGCGACGCCACGATTTTTTTTTTTTTTTCTCAAAAGTGGGTGGGCGAAATTTTGGGATCCAAGGTGCCCTCGCGTTATATCCAACACCGCGTTAATTCAAGGCGCGGTATAGCGGGTCTGTCCTGTATCAATGGAATGAAATTTATGAAAACAAAGATGTGATCAGCTGTCAAACTACTGGGCAGCTGATCTGTGCTTTAGTTTTCTCCACACACGCATGATTCAAATGGAAGAGATGCACCAAAATATAAAATTCAGCTTTTAGAAAAATGCCAGAAACAAACTTAACATTTCATTACAAAATAATGTACTATGGGTCCGTGTCGTGAATGACTAGTTCAAATCCTCCTGGTTGGAACATAGCTCCCTAGACATCAACGAAAATTTAGATTCACATTTCTACATGTGTGTAGACTTTTAATACTTAAATATGGTTTAACTCATTTATGCTTGGCGTCCCTTTTATGGGACATAGGCAAACCGCTATGATGTGACGCCGCAGAACGCGGCATCCCATCTGGCGCTATTCTGTTTGCGGCGCTATTCTGTTTGCTTGGAGGAATTTTATTGAAAAATGAGATAAAATTGAAAAATCACTCCTAACACCCCTAAAAATGAAAGTGGACTCACCCGATTGATAATGATGGGAAAATCCATTCGTCAAATATGGTTTAATTAGATACATATACCATAAAAAACCAGATATCACTTACTGTTGAGCATAGAAGTATAGTTCCCTGGTGGTTCTTAATTTAGCTATCACTTACTGTTGAGCATAGTAGTATGGTTCCCTGGAGGTTCTTAATTTAGCTATCACTTACTGTTGAGCATAGTAGTATGGTTCCCTGGTGGTTCTTAATTTAGCTATCACTTACTGTTGAGCATAGTAGTATGGTTCCCTGGGGGTTCTTAATTTAGCTATCACTTACTGTTGAGCATAGTAGTAGGGTTCTCTGGAGGTTCTTAATTTAGCTATCACTTACTGTTGAGCATAGTAGTATGGTTCCCTGGAGGTTCTTAATTTAGCTATCACTTACTGTTGAGCATAGTAGTATGGTTCCCTGGGGGTTCTTAATTTAGCTATCATTTACTGTTGAGCATAGTAGTATGGTTCCCTGGGGGTTCTTAATTTAGCTATCATTTACTGTTGAGCATAGTAGTATGGTTCCCTGGGGGTTCTTAATTTAGCTATCACTTACTGTTGAGCATAGTAGTATGGTTCCCTGGGGGTTCTTAATTTAGCTATCACTTACTGTTGAGCATAGTAGTATGGTTCCCTGGGGGTTCTTAATTTAGCTATCACTTACTGTTGAGCATAGTAGTATGGTTCCCTGGGGGTTCTTAATTTAGCTATCACTTACTGTTGAGCATAGTAGTATGGTTCCCTGGGGGTTCTTAATTTAGCTATCACTTACTGTTGAGCATAGTAGTATGGTTCCCTGGGGGTTCTTAATTCAGCTATCACTTACTGTTGAGCATAGTAGTATCGTTCCCTGGGGGTTCTTAATTCAGCTATCATTACTGTTAAGCATAGAAGTATGGTTCCTTGGTGGTTCTTAATTTAGCTATCACTTACTGTTGAGCATAGTAGTATGTTTCCCTGGGGGTTCTTAATTTAGCTATCACTTACTGTTGAGCATAGTAGTATGGTTCCCTGGGGGTTCTTAATTCAGCTATCACTTACTGTTAAGCATAGTAGTATGGTTCCCTGGAGGTTCTTAATTTAGCTATCACTTACTGTTTAGCATAGTAGTATGGTTCCCTGGGGGTTCTTAATTTAGCTATCACTTACTGTTGAGCATAGTAGTATGGTTCCCTGGAGGTTCTTAATTTAGCTATCACTTACTGTTGAGCATAGTAGTATGGTTCCCTGGGGGTTCTTAAGTAGAAAGGAGTGTTACCCCCCTCAAAGCCTAACTTCGGCAGAGTCATTCTGTGTCGCTGTCCATTTTTGCCCCGCCCACAGGATCCTCCCCTGTGCGAGCCACGTCTAGGCTTTTTCTATAAAAACATTAAGGAACAAATATGTGAAATATGAAACAGCGTAAGTTTTAAGCACTACAAACATGAAGGATTTTGTCGGCATGTTGTTTGATTTCATGTACGCATTATGAAAACATGCTATTGTAATATACAGAAGTTGTAAAAATGGAAAATTTTCAGTAGATTTTGTTTTATGTGTTTCTTATTTTTGCATAAAACAGAGATTGTGGGTACATGTTAGAACAGCCTCGCCGAGGCGGTTCTAACATTAAAACAAGTACCCACAATCTATGTTTTGGAGCAAAAATAAGAACCAGAGGACCAATGGTCCTGTAAACGCTCACCTGAGACCTGAGATATATACCAATAAACTTGTTTGACTAGAATGGTAATATACATGTATACAACACCATGGTAGGGTCAGAGCAACCTCTGGAGTCAATTTCTTTTTTAAATCATAAAGATTCAGTCCATTTGCCAATTTACTGCAAGTTTTGCCCTTCAAATGACATTGTAACAATTTTCCCCATTCAAATGCAAGGGCGGCCTAAGTTGACCTTGCTGTAAAAAAAGGTCAAGGTCATCCCAGTGTCATGATTTATAAAAACTTTGTAGAGCTTCATTGCCTGATGCTTCATGCCAAGTTTCAAAATCATAGGCCTTCTGGTTCTGGAGAAGAAGATTTTCAAAGGTTTTTGCTATTTATAGCCAAGGCGGCCATCTTGGTCATGTGACCTTGACCATTTATATAAACTTTCATTCACTCTTCCTAAGGATGCTCAACAAAAAGATAGGCTTTGATTGGCCTAGCGGTTTCAGTGAAGATGTTTCAATATTATGGTCATACTGTTTACTCGACAATGGCGAATCACTAAGAGGTCAAACGCTATTTTTTTAAACACGACCATAGGAATGTTATTCTATTTGGTACTAAGAACATCTAACGTATCTCAGCTTTACAGAAAAATAATAATTTTAATTCATTCAATTTCTTAATGGGAGATAACTCTGTTGATATGATACCAACTGCATTAGACAAGGGCGAACCAAACTCGACAATGGCGAATCATATAGTCTATAGCCCAAAAGAAACCATTTTAGAAGGGCATTTTTGCACATAAATGATGCCATCATCATGCGAAATTAAATGGTGTTCGATAATATTGTATTAATTTGTTTTTGTACTTTTCGTTCACTGTCAACAGCAAATGCCATATCCGGAAATGTCAATTATACCGAATTAAGCATGTCTTATTGTTGTAACGAATCAATGCAAGCCTAAAAGCAAGAAGGTTAAACCATGACTTGCGTCAATATTAGTTACGCCATTGACCAAACCAAATGGTACCTGGGCAAGCCTTCCAAAGGTAGATTATCAGTGCTTTGTGCACATTCCTTTCACCACACAAAGTATGATTCGCTATTGTCGAATTTAGATGTACATCTTTCCCCGCGTATATCTACCTTAAATTTCAAACATTTTATCAAAAACAGGCATATTGCATAACCAGGGATATTAGGCATTAAAGTAATGCAAAGGTGGTCATAATCAAATGCTTAGAAACGAGGTAAGAAACACATTATATCTGAACGTCACTTTTTGAGGAACAATAAACTAGGCATCTAATTTAGGGGTCAAGGGTTTCAGCAACCCTGATTTTATTGTCCGGTGGAATTTTGACTCCATTCCTTTACCAAACCTCAAGGCATAGATGAAAGTAAATGACCGACTTATATAATGAATAATATTTGGTCAAAGTTTCAAGAAATTCTGCAATATCTTTACGAGTGATTTGCCATTGTCGATGATTCTCCATTGTCGAGTTCACTGTATACAAGTATAATAGCCCCGGGGCAGGGGCAGACAACCCCCTGGGCCCAAAATATAAACATTAAACATAAATCTTCTGTCCATTTGCTCATTTCTAGCAAGTTTTCTGCCATTTAATTACATTTTCCTATTTTTTCCCATTCCAATGCATGGGAGACCTAAGTTGACCTTGCCATAAAAAAGGTCAAGGTCGTCCCAGGGTCATGATTTATATAATCTTTGTAGAGCTCCATTCCCAGATGCTTCACACCGTTTCAAAATCATAGGCCTTCTGGTTCTGAAGAAGAAGATTTTTAAACGTTTTTGCTATTTATAGTCATGGCGGCATCTTGGTCATGTGACCTTGACCAATTATATAAACTTTCATTCCCCCTTCCCAAGGATGCTCCACATGAAGTTTGGCTTTGATTGGCCTAGCGGTTTCAGAGAAGAAGGTGTTTGAATATTATGGTCATATACATGTATATAGCCCCGGGGCAGGGTCAGCCAACCCCCCCAGGGGCTAAAATTTTCCATTAACATTAATCTTCTGTCCATTTGCCTATTCCCAGAAAGTTTTACCCATTAAATAGCATTTTACCATTTTTTCCCATTCAAATGCATTGGGGACATAAGTTGACCTTGCCGTAAAATAGGTCAAGGTCATCCTAGGGTCATGATTTATATAAACTATGATGGGCCCGCGTCCCCGATGCTACATACCAAGTTTCGTGGAAATCGGCCCACTGGTTCTGGAGAAGAAGATTTTTAAAGGTTTTTGCTATTTATAGCCATGGCGGCCTTCTTGGTCATGTGACCTGGACCATTTATATAAACTTTCGTTCCCCCTTCCTAAGGATGCTCCACATGAAGTTTGGCTTTGATTGGCCAAGCGGTTTCAGAGGAGAAGATCTTTGAAATTGTGGACGACGACGGACGGACGCCGGAGCATAGGTATACTATAAGCTCACCTGTGAGCCTTCGGCTCAGGTGAGCTAAAAACAACAATTAGGTGTACATGTAACTTCACTTAAACGACGATCCAACAATTCTTGTCATCAATACAGGTGTCAGTTACACGATCATGTTTTTACAATGAGGGTCTTTTACACCCTGGGGTGTCTGACCCACCAAACTTTTTATCAATAATCAGTTTTGAGCAGAGGCATTAAACCAGAGGACCAATGGTCCTGTAAACGCTCACCTGAAACCTGAGATATATACCGATAAACTTGTTTGACTAGAATGGTAATATACATGTATATAACCCCAGGGCCAGGTCAGAGCAACCCCTGGAGTCAATTTCTTTTTGAAATCATAAAACTTCAGTCCATTTGCCAATTTATTGCAAGTTTTGCCCTTCAAATGACATTGTAACAATTTTCCCCATTCAAATGCATAGGCGACCTAAGTTGACCTTGCCGTAAAAAAGGTCAAGGTCATCCCAGGGTCATGATTTATAAAAACTTTGTAGAGCTCCATTGCCTGATGCTTCATGCCAAGATTCAAACCCATAGGCCTTCTGGTTCTGGAGAAGAAGATTTTTTAAAGGTTTTTGCTATTTATAGCCATGGCGGCCATCTTGGTCATGTGACCTTGACCAATTATACAAACTTTCATTCACTCTTCCTAAGAATGCTCCGTATAAAGTTTGGCTTTGATTGGCCAAGCGGTTTCAGAGAAGAAGATGTTTGAATATTATGGTCATACACATGTATATAGCCCCAGGGCAGGGGCAGACAACCCTCTGGGCCCAAAATATTTTCATAAACATAAATCTTCTGTCCATTTGCTCATTCCTAGCAAGTTTTTGCCATTAAATGACATTTTCCTATTTTTTCCCATTCAAATGCATGGGTGGCCTATGTTGACCTTGCTGTTAAAAAGGTCAAGGTCATCCCAGGGTCATGATTTATATAAACTTTGTAGAGCTCCATTGCCTGATGCTTCATGTCAAGTTTCAAAATCATAGGCCATCTGGTTCTTGAGAAGAAGATTTTTAAAGGTTTTTGCTATTTATAGCCATGGCAGCCATCTTGGTCATGTGACCTGGACCATTTATATAAACTTTTTTTCCCTCTTCCTAAGGATGCTCCACATGAAGTTTGGCTTTGATTGGCCAAGCGGTTTCAGAGGAGAAGATGTTTCAATATTATGGAAATATACATGTATATAGCCCCGGGGCAGAGGCGGACAACCCCCAGGGGCCAAAACTTTTCCATAAACATTAATTTTCTGTCTATTTGCCTATTCCCAGTAAGTTTTACCCATTTAATAGCATTTTACCATTTTTCCCCATTCAAATGCATTGGCGACCTAAGTTGACCTTGCTGTAAAATAGGTCAAGGTCATCCCAGGGTCATGATTTATATAAACTTTGTAGAGCTTCTTTCTGTGATGCTTCATGCCAAGTTTCAAAATCATAGGCCTTCTGGTTCTGGAGAAGAAGATTTTTAAAGGTTTTTGCTATTTATAGCCATGGTGGCCATCTTGGTCATGTGACCTGGACCATTTATATAAACTTTTGTTCCCCCTTCCTAAGGATGCTCCACATGAAGTTTGGCTTTGATTGGCCAAGCGGTTTCAGAGGAGAAGATCTTTGAAATTGTGGATTTTTGATGGGTTTTTACCATATATGGGCGTGGCGGCCATCTTGGTCATGTGACCTGGATTTCGCGATCAAACTTGAAATGCCACTACCCAAGGAGGCTCCACATAAAATTTCAACAAGATCGGCCAAGCGGTTTCAGAGAAGAAGATCTTTGAAATTGTGGACGACGGGCGGACGACGGACGGACGCAGGAGCATGGCCATCCTATAAGCTCACCTTGTGAGCCTTCGGCTCAGGTGAGCTAAAAATATTAAAAACAAAATTTACAAATTCAGATGACAATCTCTGACTGTATAGATCCCAAATGATAATCGCCCATGGGAAACCAGTCTGTGTTTCGTAATTCCGGAAAGGAGTAAAACCCGGGATCAACGCCCGGAACCTGATAGGGAAGGGTCGTTTTTCGACCGCATGAATTATTTCGGTCTTTAGACCGCTCCCATGTGCATGTGTTCGATTTTAAAATCCATAGACACAGTCCAATGGCTGAAACCATGGAAATCAAGAATATATACATGAGTTGGTGGCTGGCTGGTGTGTGATTGGCAATAAACTCCCTCAGCATACCAGGCTATTCGGTCTTCAGCTGCAGGGTAGGGCAAGGTAGACTGATGTAGGAGTAAGGTAGGGGGTAAGTAGGATAGGGTAGTAGGTGGGGATGGGTAGGGTGTGATGGTGATAGAGATGGGTAGGGGGTATGACTGAGTGGGAGATGGTAGGGTAGGAGGACTAAGGAGGTGGGGGTAAGTTATGGCAATGAATAGTGGTGGTGATAGGGATGGAGGACAATGGGATGTGTAGGGGTAAGTAGGATAGGGTAGTAGGTGGGGATGGGTAGGGTGTGATGGTGATAGAGATGGGTAGGGGGTATGACTGAGTGGGAGATGGTAGGGAAGGAGGATTAAGGAGGTGGGAGTAAGTTATGGCAATGAATAGTGGTGGTGATAGGGATGTGTAGGGGGAGAATGGGTGGAGGACAACGGGATGTGTAGTGGCAGGTGGACGGTAGGATAAGGCTGAGGCTATCCGCACGACGGTCATGCCGATAACGCCGCTTATCCGCACAACGGTTGTGCCGATAAGCGGCGTTATCGGCCCGACCGTCGTGCGGATAGCCAATGCTACAGGTATTGGCTATCGGCACGACGGGAGTATGAGATTTTCTAACAAGCTTTCTTATGCATTAAATTATTAATTTGCAATTAAATGAATTAATTATAAGTTTGACTATTGAAGTTTATAAAAAAAATATTTTGTTAAAAAAAATAAAATAAATAATAAAAAATGAATAGGCTTTATATTAAAAAGGGGAAAACTATCATGGTACACCATTGTACATTTTATGCTAATCTTTGTCTTCATGACATGTTTCCATACTAATCAATCAATTGTTATTAGATCAAAAGGATGTTTATTGTTTTGGATTACCACATTCTTTTATTAATTAATCTGCGATAATTTCTTATTTACGCATACGCATGGCTGATTTTTACAGGCAAGTTCACAGGCCCGGATCACAGGTAAGCCAATTTCAGCAAAATAATAATTGTGTTAATGAAAAAGTCAAATTTCTTGCATGGATAAATATTCTGTTTCAGTTTGAAACAAATTGATAATATTTATAAACTTAAAATGTTACCAATTCTCTAAACATTTAATATTTAAAAATCTATTTTCCTGTCGTGCGGATAACGCCGCTTATCCGCACGACGGTCGTGCCGATAAGCGGCATTATCAGCACGACCGTCGTGCGGATAGCCAGTGTCGTAGGATTAGGCAGGAGGGGGTGGTTAGGGGTTGTGTGGTGGTGGTGGTGATGGTGGTGGTAGAGGAGTGTAGGGAGGGCTTGGGTGATGGGTGTTGATGTGCAGGGAGTAGGGCTGGGGAAGGGGAGGGGAGGTGGTATGGTCATGAAGGGAGGGGAGGCGGTATGGTCGTTTCCGTCCCTGGTCATTTCGGTTCCCAGTTCGTTTCCATCTCGGGTCATTTCGGTCCCGGGGTGTTTTGGCCCTTGGTCATTTCAGTCCTGGGTCATTTCCGTCCAGGGTAAATTCGGTTTAGGGTCGTTTCGGTCACGGGTCATTTCATTCCCAGGTCGTTCCAGACCGGATAGATATAGATTTCGGTCCCCAATTAACTCATTTCAGTCTCGTGACCGGGATAGTTTCTTTACTGTGTGTGTTTGCAGATAAGGCAGTGTAGAGGGTCTACCTTTATTTCATATTATTCAAAGTATTGCATTGTCCGAATTATGATCTGGCCAAATATAAGACATATAGGAGATAAGCTTCTACTTCAAATTTCGCGAATCAACTCGTGTCAGCGTTGTGTACCTTCTTTTTGCCACCTGGTAACTTCTTTATGTTGTCCATTGCCACTCTAGGATATGTCCTGAGAAGCTTTAGCGCAGTATCAGCAACGTTTTTGGCCATCTTCAATCCAACTGTTCACCAACTTCCAGAACTATATACTCCAAGGGCACCGGGTCTATTGTCTATTTATACAATTATCGTGCATGGATTTCCTGCCAGCAGTGGGACACCTGCAAGTGTACTCAATGTGTTTATATTAACATATTTCTTTCAGACAGTCAGTAAGTTTGATCAGTAAATGTGCTATCGGTTACTTTGACCTTATTTTACAGTTCACTAATTTTACGAGTTGATTCGCAAACCGACGTAAAATAAATTTTACTTGACTTGACCCTTTTACTCAATTGGCTGGCTTATTGTGTAATTTCCTCCTTCGAAGGAGCACCTCGCACTGTGAGTAGTTGACTCGACCATTTGCATCGTGGAGCTATATATGTTTTTAACAAAGTCTTACCCGGGGGATACGCTGGCTATGATGTGTAATGTTGAGCAATGTATGCTTAAATAGTCTCTTGCTCTTGGTTTTCGAAATCAGCTGCAACTGAATCTGACATAGTACACGTAGCGCATACACGAGCCTTTAAGTATGATGACGTCAGTTGACTACAGTGATAAATGACTGGGCAAAAATCTTAGACAAAAAGGCCAGGTCGACACTTTTATACTCGATTTTGAAAAGGCTTTCGATACTCCTCCCCATGAACTCCTTAAAAGCAAATTGTTTAGCTATGGAATAGGTGGAACAACACTGAATTGGATAACTGCTTTCCTTTGTTTCAGACAGCAAAGGGTAGTGGTTAATGGTATTAAATCAGATTGGGCTCCAGTTGTGTCGGGTGTCCCTCAGGGAACCGTTCTCGGCCCCTTGCTGTTTTCCTTGTATATAAATGACATCTCAGCAGACATTGAGTCTGAAATAAGACTCTTTGCTAATGATTGTGTTTGCTATCGTGAAATCAAGAATGAAGAGGATACATTGAAACTTCAGAGAGACATTGATCGTTTAGGCAGTTGGGCTAGGAAATGGGGAATGAGATTTCAACCCGTCAAATGCAACATGATGCAGCTGACAAATAAACGGTCCAGTAAGATACAGGCTAACTACACCCTTGAGGGCACTGTACTGGAAAACTTTGAAAGCATAAAATACCTGGGTGTAACTATCACAAATGATTTGAAATGGAATACTCATATTTCCAATGTTTGTACAAAGGCTAACAGAACTCTCGGATTCTTAAGGAGAAATTTGTATTCTTGTCCCCCAGATGTGAAAGAAGCAGCTTCCCAGATAGCAAGGATACGTTGGGCCCACGTGGGTAGTTGGTGGAAATGTGGGCGTGGATTTGTCAACATTGGACCCACATCGGTCCAACGTAATATAGCCATTTAATCGGCTTATGAAATTTATTAAATAACGTTGATATATACACATATCTTGCGTTTCTCCATTCAAGCTAACATATCAAGTTAGTTATCACATTTTTTATAGACTTTCACTTTTCCAGAGTACATTACATCGAACCAACGTCGCATTTATGTTGGAAGCAGAACATAATTGTATATAAACATACGCAATAATTAAATTAGGGGTTTAATTCTGAAACACTTGAAACACGTTAAACATTAATTGAAATGATCCAATAACAAAAATGGGACCATTTCAAATTGGTAATGTCGGTTAAACGTGGGTTTACCCACGCTTTGCCCACATAACAATTTAAGATTACATAATAATTGCAAATATTAATGAAAATAAGCAATAATGACAGAAACTAAAAATAAACAACAATTTATTTTATATTTCTTTTAAAATGTTTGTCTTGTTTGGTTGTCATTAACTGTTCATTTTTTTAAAATATGCAATTACACCATTAACTACATTCACACCTAAATGTAATGGAAAAATCTTGAAATAAGTATGCAAGACAACTCAGACATGTATGTATTCTTAAATTGCTCCCTTTAAGCTGCATCTCTTGTGCAGTGGGAGTAACAGTCGTGCTTTCAAGCACACTGGGCATAATCTTCATAAGAGGATGCAGAATATGGAAACTATATAAGTTGAAGAAATAAATTAAGTAATAAAAATATTAACTAAATTTAATATACACAATTAAATATACAAACGTTGGCTCGACGCGGAACCGACATTCAGGCATATGTGGATCCGATGTGGAGCCATCATGAGGGTTCCATGTCGCACCCACGAGCAAAGTTACGTTGGGCCCACGTGGATTGCCGACGTCGGACCCACGGAGTGAATGTGGGCGGTCAACATCGTGCCCACGTGGGTCCAACATATCATTGCTATCTGGGTTATAAAGGTCTGGTGCGGCTTGTCTTGGAATATGGAAGCTCAGTTTGGGACCCTCACACTCATGCCCCCCCCCCCCCCCCCCCCCAGGAAGAACTGGAAAAGGTCCAAAATCGTGCGGCAACGTTTGTGACTGGAAATTATGTTCTTTGAAACTGGGAGCATGACTGGCATTTTAGGTCAACTGAAATGGGAATTTCTTAAAAAAAGGAGGAAGGATAGTAGACTTATATTGCTATACAAAGGTCTAAAGGGTAAAGCCAGAAGGAAGCGAGATAGCCGAGTGGTTAGCGCACTGGCTTCTTGTGCTAGAGGTCCCGGGTTCGATCCCCGCCGGCGGCGAGGAAAATTTGTTGGTCCGAACTTGCTTCCCTTCGTGTCATTTGCAGGAATGACATGATACAGTGCGCCGTCCTTCGGATCGGGACGTTAACTGGAGGCCCCCTGTGCAGGGACAGTCATCCCCTGTGCAGGTTAAAGATCCCTACACAGGTTCTATCCTCATGCATGTAGGCTCATCCTGCAAACACACCGGAGTGTACGATGTACACCTCCCAAGAATAATCAGAAATTGATTGATGGGAGTAACAGGAAAACAAAACAAAACAATACCAACAGATGACCTTATCCCAAAGAATAGGCGTTGTAGAAATCAACACTCTTTGGCTTTTCAGATACCTTCAGCTAGCAAAGAAGCGTACAAAAGTAGTTTCTTTCCACAGACTATCAGGGACTGGAATGACCTCCCTGATTCACTTATCTCCTCTGCTGAAATGTCTGATGACTGTGTGTCCAAGTTCGCTTCACTCGTGCGTTCATGGGACTAATTTCTCCCCCATCCGAACCCCCTGGTGAAATAATGTCATTTGGCGTGTCACCAGTAAACTATTCAGATTCAGATTCAGATTCAGCCGGTTCATATGTTCTTGCTTAACACCCGTTGAGTTTCCTTCATCACATTGGCTAAGTGCAGTGCAGTCAGCAATCAAATGTACAAGTCGACCTCAGTTCAACCATATATGAATAGGCCAATAATATATAGTTCGATTCAATAAGCTTGCATAATCGAACGCCGAGTTTCTCCAAGAGTACCAGTAGCAAACGGCACTCGAGCATGGTTCAGGTTCATGAAAATCAAGACAGCACATATATACACTGTACTTCTTTCAGAAATGAGAATGAGTAGAATTTGTTTCAGAACCTAGCTATATAGGTCACTGTGACTTCACAGTGTTATGGTTCAGTAATTTGCCTTACATCTTGTCACTCAAATAGTGTATGAATATACTATTTTCAAATTATGATTAAGTATGAACAGATTTTTGACCCAGACATACGTGTAGGCCATTGTGACCTAATTTCACGGTTCAATTATTTTGCTATATCACATATAATTTCAACGTCACTCTCCTCAAATTTATGAGTGAGCTTGGATTAATATTTTTTGAGTGAGTAAGTCAAGTTCTTATATAGGCCCAAATATTGTTGAAGGTCACTGTATCCTTATTTCATGATTTAGTGAAAGCCCCAGAGGAGCACAATACTGTGAAAGTAACTATGAAGAATAGAAACAAAATTAACAATTAATATATCGTTGGCTCAAGCTTCACGATAGGGCCATAGTTAATACATGTATGCATATTAAATTGATGACCTCTTTACTGAGTGATCAATTCATATTTATATTTTATCTTGACACTCAATTGGTATAATAATATTATGAATCATTTCATTTGTTTATTTATTTAGTAGATACCATGTTGGTCTAGGAGACAGACCGAAAAAAAAATCGTCCCCCACCCCCAGGAAGAAAAATTCCATTGCTACCATGCATCAGACATACATCTAGGGTGCTTAGAAAAACATGTTTTACTAAGTTACCTCAACTTAGCTGTGGTCAATTTTTCTTACCTTATGACTTCAATGTAACCCATAGGAAATTATTTTTCATTCTGTATTGCAAGTGCGATGTTATGGTCAGTTATCCAGGTGGTGAAAGTTCTTTCATACCTGTCTGGAGGTGAGGAAAGCCACTTTCCTTACCCCCAGACAGGTGGTGAAAATACGTTTTATAACGGTTCCAATATAAAGAGTTTAACTTCTTGTTTGAGAACTGAGGAAAAGTAGACACTGATCTGACTGAGCAGTTACGTAGAGCTGAGAGTCTTCTCTCGTTGGAAGTTGGTTTCAGATTCGCAGATTATGGTTAGTGGGTTATTGTTGTGCAAGAACAATGAATCAGAAACCAATTTCACATATTTTTGCATTGGAATTATGATCATTAGAAACGACCAACTGTATCCCTTAAATACAGCTGGGCATTTCGTACTCCGGTCCCCTAACTGACCATGTGGATTTGGGAAAGTTAGGTCCGAGGGTTTCAAAAACCTGCATTGCAAACCTACACACAGTATATATACCTATCCAAAAACCATTACGCAGTGGTAATATGTTTTTTGCATATATAAGAGATCATTTACATTGACCACCCAGTCTGTTAACTGTTTCAATAAAAGATAATGCCTATTGTAGATTAATAACTTTGAGAGAAAAAATGCTAAAGAGTACCAATAAAAATTACGTCTCAATCATTTTTAAATGCACAAGGGAAAATACTCCCTTATGATCTATTTTTGACAATAGCGAAACGATACAGTGGACGAGCTTCCTCGTTTTGCACGTGCAGTGTTCGGTCAATAGTTACGCCGCGAGAAAAATCACCGTTACCGGTGTTCATTATCGTTGCGTAGGTCTTACAAACTGTAATTCCACTCAATGGTGTCATAAGGTAAGTTAATTACCCGCTTCGCGACAGGTGGGCATGATATTTTCCTGACCTGTCCATCCAAATACATGCACCTCGAGCCCTTCGGGCTCTCGGTGCATGCATTTGGCTGGACAGGTCAGGAAAATATCATACCCACCTGTCGCTCAGCGGGTAATTACTACATAATATACATGTAAAGTATGTTACCGCATGGATTGCAATAAAGTATACAAAGCATTATGTGAATAATATTTTACTATTGATCAATTTTTACAGCATAATAAATTAGTGTTTCGTGTTCATATGCTTAAATGTAATATAATTAAGACAATGATGAAACAATTGGTCAGTCAGGCATGTTACTTACGTTACTTTTTTATACACAATGTACTTATTTTTAAGACAGCAACAGAAACAGTTGTTTTTGCTGCATATGAATAATATATCCTGTTTGATCTTTTTTTTATCTATGTATTAACAACTCTTTTATAAGAAAACTCACAGCTTTTTAGAACACAATTTTGCAAGGAACATAAATAATTAACAAAAATCACACCAATTTGCATTATAAAACACTAATTTAAACAAACACTGTGTTACAGGATAATAATTATGCATGCGTTCATTGTGTACAATTACTGATGCACTGGCAAGACAATTATGTGAATTTCATATTTGTTTTTACCCTTCATATATTGTGTTTGAGTGTCTGAAGTATAACTTATGGCTAGTAACGTATATAACATACATGTGAATATATATCATGGTCAACGACATCTAGGCGGCAAGCCTTAGGGTCACGATCGCATGGCCTGCCCGCAGAAGGGACTTTTGCAGACATATGCTATCTTAAAATACACATAAAGCTGTGTCTAATAAGAGACATTTGGCTTTCGCTTTGAGCAGTGGGTGTTATCCTGTAACAACCTGTTACATACGTTACAAAATTGAGAAATTTGTGATATGCTGTCTTGACGGAAGTAAAATATTAATTCTTTAACATTTTACTCAACTTCTTCATATAGTCTGCATGTTCCATGTCTATCCTACCTATCGCAAATAAATCTTACCTTAAAGATCAACTGAAGCTAAGTCTAATGAGTGATATTTGCTGTAGCCTGTAACAATCTGTAATATAAGTTACCAACTTAACATTTTCCAAGGCGGTACTGCTTTAGCTGTTCACATTTGTCCAAGTTATTCCAAAAATGAGTCTTATGTCGCATGACTTTGTGGTCACCCGAATATCATTTGGATGTTCTTTTAGCCCTCTGTGTTTTATTTGTTCAATAGCTGCTCATCCTGTATACCGTGATACAGCTAGGTTATACGTTTGTACTGTCTTTGTTTTTTACTTATTTTTTCTTATTGAATGTTTATATTTGTGTATATCAGAACCATATCAGAAGCTGAGGGGTGAGGTTAGGCGCCTGTGAAATCGGTTTAAGCCCCCTCCTCCCCCCCCCCAGTAATTTTATATTACTGATCGTTCCAAGGCGATAGTTCTGTTGTGATTCTAATTGTTTTATGTTTTGATGTTGAATTTTTGTTCCATCTTAAGTACGTTTCCATATTTTTGTTCAGGTCGCGTAACTGAGTGACCGCCTATTGAGAAATATCTGCACACTTGGCTTACATGGTCTCGTAATATACTAACCCAAAGAGCAAACGCAACAGTGGGTTGTTTTCTCAGTTGCTCTCGTCCTGTTCACAATTTTGCTGAAACACATCTCAAAATAAAATGCTGGGTTATTTAAGCATCAAATGGAACTTCAATTTTTACCACAAGTTGCTAATTGTCACGAATAAATCGATTTTACTGAGGCAGTGTGTCTGTTAAAAAAACGAAATGCATGGGACTTTGCCGGTATTCAGCATGTGACATGTATTCGTACACCAGAAAAAGAAGCTTCGTTAACTTCAAACATTTGAAGTTTATGGGACATCCAAACGCATCTGAACAGAAGTGTGTTATTCGTTGCATGTTTGGTTAAAATTCTGAGGATCACTGAGTAGTAACCAGGAAATGATATGCAATCGATTGATGGTAGGCGAAAGTTGGATTTTTGCAAAATTCTCTGCATAGGATTTAACCTAAACCGGTACGATCTTCGGAGCTGAGCTTATCAACATTTATAGGCAACACAAATCGACAGTTTCGGACTTTAAAATGAATGGAAATCATTGTTTTATAGCGATTTTCTTCGATTTTGAATTTGTATTGAATGAATAGGCGTTCATGAGCGAAACACAAAAATGCAAAGTTTTCTAAGTTCAAAGTAATCCTGCAAGAAATTGGGGTGGTATTTTCACATGCAACAACGTTTTCCAGAATGGACGAACGTTACAGAATTGTGAAATGCAAAGCCATGGTCACCAAAACGTCAAAAATACCCTGAAAATGGGAAAATAGCGTTTTGACCAATCAGAGCACAGCTCAGTGGTCCCTAATCTGTAGAAATAAATAATGGTTTTAAAATGCTTGTTGCCCATTTTTGACTAACTGCTATCAGTTTGGTTTGCCTGCAAAATTTATTTCTATAACATTTAGCCACACTGAGTTGGGTTAGTATATAAATACCTGATCGTTAATTTAGTTTTTTCCCCATCTCAGCTTTTGGAGTGGGATTTTTTTTCTACTGCACCATTTCCTGATCATTTATGATTACCTACTTTTTCCATTTAAAAAAATACTATTACAATAATTATTTGAGCTACAGAAAAATTAACTTTATCATTTTATTCAACTTTCTGCTATAGTTTACATGCCTATCCTACATGTACTTATGAAAATTGTTTAAACAATAATCTGACACCAACGGTGTATTGTTGAAAATGGCCCGCACGGCGTAATGATTATGATCTACCTCCAGTTTCATAAGCCAAATGTTGTACTGATATTTAGATGCTTGCTACTGGTGTTTATATCTTACAATTTCAATACTTTTTTGGATACATTTGTGAGTATGATAGCTCTGAATGACTATTACCAAGTATCTAGGCTTAGATATCTTACTGCAGATTGTAACATACATGTATGTAACATATATTTCACTAATAAAGAGTGTGGGGCGGACTGGCGCAATTGGTAGCCAATCGGACTTTGGGCCAAGGAGTCCCCGATTTGATGCTCGTCAGGGGGCGTCGTTTGTTGTGGCCTTGAACAAGTCGCAATTCCACAGCTCAGTATTATATATGTATTATAGGTTCTTAGTTAGTCGCAATAAAAAGCCCCACATAGCTTATGTCGATTGTTAATATATGTATGCGACTTTGAATAAAGATTAATAATAATAATAATAATAATAATAATAATAATAATAATAATGTCACAACATGTTTTATTCATTTCTGATAATTATACATGTACCTCTTTGTTTAGACATTATGAATCAAATAAATATTGTTTACTAACTCCTTTTGTAATACTAGAATATGTACAATCACAATCATAGCTTTGTATTAAATCAATTCTGTAGGCCAGGTTTGCTTTTAGGGTATAAGTAACATTGTAACATTACAAAAGTAATATAAACAGCTTGGTATTACACCGTTACAATGTTATACACACATCTAGCACATGAAAATAATACAGGTGTCCTTCTAAGTTTGCACTGCAAGCAATGAGTTCCAATAACCAAATTTGATTTCAACATTTATAAAGTTGACAGTCAAAACTTCTATTGTGGCACCATACCGTCATGTACCATTATACCCCCGGCATTTATGCCGACGGGTATATAGCTTTCGCTTTTCCGTTCGTCCGTTCGTATGTTAGTTAGTTAGTTCGTTTCTTCGTTCGTAATTCCGGAACGTTCGTGGAATTTACGTCAAAGTTTTGGTTAAAGTTTCTCTAGAGGTGTATATCTCATGAACCAATGGTCAGAAATCATTCATATTTGGACCATAGGTACTCTATAGGGTTTGCTTTGTTTCCATGAGTTCGGACTTCAGGGCCCATCCCCAGGGGTAGGGCTGGAGGTCAAAATCTAGGCCACCTTTAAAATATGCTGTTTACAATTTTAATGTTTCTTCTATAAGTCCATATCTTAACAAACAATCATAGGGATGTATTCTTATTTAGTTCATAGATACCCTATAGGGTTTGCTTTCATACTCCATGCTCGGTATGATCTCCAGGGGGGTGGGGCTAGAGGTCAAAATCTAGGACTTATTTATAATATGATAAATATCATAATAAATATTTTCTGTAAGTCTATTTTCTTGACATCCACAAAGTTTTATCAGAAAGCATTCATACTTAGACCATAGGTACCATGTAAGGTTCAGACACTAGGGTCCATGTGCGGGGGGTGGGGCTAGAGGTCAAAATCTAGAACTTCTTTAAAAAAATGTATTTCTTTACTTTTCTTTACCACTGGCATGTTCAGAAATGATTCGTACTTGCACCAAAGGTACACTATAAGGTTTGCCCTGTTCCTAATGACATTAGACTCTAGGGTCCGTGCCCTGAGGGTGGGGCTAGAGGTCAAAATATAGGACATCTTTTTTTTTTTTTTTTAATATTATTGAAGAATGACATTCTACTTTACATCTAGGACCGAGGACCTGACCCTCAATGTCCGCGATCAAGTCCTAGATTGAGTATACAAGTCAGCTCTATATACTGCTCTAAAATAGATCTGTCATTCCTACACCCCACCCCCCTTCCCATGGTTTTAGACAGTGTTTTTTGCAAATACAAATTTATAAGATTTACTTGTTGAGGGCGCTTTCTTTCATCAGGAATTGAGGTTTAATGTGTCACTGTCAGTGAGCATGTCTGGATTGGTGGCGGTGGGCTGAGGGGTGGGGGCGTTGGAGGGAGCTACCAGCCGGGGGTATACGTGCCTCTCAAGGCACTTTTTCTAGTGTATGTTACATATGTGCCCGAATTGGCATTTACAGCCTGTGAATTCAATAACGTATAGAAAATTATCTTTCTAATGCTTAATTATGTAGAATCACAATCATAATTTCATATTAAATCAATTTTGTAGGTCAAATTGGCCTTTAGGGTATAAGTAATGTTGTAACATTACAAATGAAATATAAAGAACTTGGTGTTACACCATAACACATACAGCACATGTAAATAATACACATGTTATTCTAAGTTTGCACTGCAAGCAATTGGTTTCAATAACCAACTTTAATTTCAACATAATAAAGCTGACAGTCAAAACTTCTATTGACTCAACTCAACTCAACTCAACTTTATTTGCAAATCATATAACATTTGACAATGGATACATGAAATGCGCCCATAAAAGGCAGTGAATAACAAAAAGACAAACTATTCCACCCACCCCACAAAAATCACTTCGGAGTGCCGGACTGTGCCCGGAAATATCCGGTCGATTCCGTAAGGAATCGCCGAACTTGTCGAATGCGCCTACTAAAGACCGGGACCAATCGAGCACTCCCATCACATGCAGTCCATGGTCCAGAAAAGCCAGCACAAACAACGAGATGCTGCCTTTAACAGACCATGAACTACACACAGTCATTTATCATGCATGTTACATACGTGACCGAATTGAAATTTACAGGCTGTGAATAAGTATTCAATTATGTATAGAAAGCTATCTTCCTATTGTATCTACATTGTATTCGTAATGAAAAATTATACCAATATTGTACCTAAAATAATTAAATTATCATGTATTACTGGACTTACATGTACTACATTTTTGTTATTTTTGTCTGATTCCAATATAATGTTTGGACTATAATGTTGGCCACAAGATAAAAAAGGTAAATTGCGATCAATTTGTTAGATAAATCTATCTATAGATAGAACAGTACAATGATAGCCTGATATCAATCGCACATCTATAATTAAGATAGAAAAAAGAAAAAGGCAAATAGAGATGCTTATTTCAGCTGCCGTATTGAAAAAATGTAACATACGTAACGACTCTGAACAGCAAAACTTTCATATCTGGTTGGAATCATTGATTTATTAATTGCACAATAAAAGATGACAAGAGTAATGCTTTTTTTCTTGACTTTAACAAACAAAACAAGTATCGCTTGTTTGCACTGCATGATAAGACGAGGTTGCGGGTTACCTAGATTACAAGCTGTTTACAGACTTATGACCACAGAGAACTTAGTAAAACATGGTTTTCTAAGAACCTGAGACATGCCCCTGACCACTGACAGTAACCAAGTTTTTCTTCCTGTGGGGGGGGGGGGGGGCGGGGGGGAACAAACTTCAAAAATAACCTATATATCTCAGATTGGCTCCTAGACCATGTATGATTCAGTCACGAGTGAGTACGACATATTGATAAATTTATAGTTATACAGCATGTACCTGTGACCTTTAATGGTTCGGTGATTTTGCATTTTACATTGACACCAAGTTGGTATATGGGCATGATAACAGTGGGTCAAACTTTTGATCCCAAGTAGTTATGGGTATCAATGGCCTATATTTCATGGTGCAGTGATTCTGCCTCAGCTCCAAGACCAGCGATGGTATGGGTAACGAGTCAGAGTTGAGCCCACATTTTGACAATGCAAGTATGCTGTCATACCAGACAACTTCTTCTTCTTCTTCTTTATTATACCTGTTTTACGTTGTCGTAAACGTTTTGCTTGTATAGATGTCATAGATACATTGTGTATATGCACATGTATACGTGTATGAGTATTGTATATGAAGTTAAGTCTAAGTAACTGAATGGTCACCTTTTGGGACAGAACTGCTGACACGAATTGTGACAGGTCATGCATTTGAAATTATTTATTTTGCTGTTTGGTTATGTCCCAACTTGTGCACCACTCCTATGAATTTAGCTAGGTCCCGGGATCTATTTATAAATGAGACATATCTTGAACTATACGCAGATGACACAACAGTTCATTATGCCAGCAAAAATAAAACAACACTTAGAACTAAACTGCAGCAAGGATCAAATGGTTTTCTATGTTGGTGCATTTCCAACGACATGCATGTTCATCTTCAAAAAACATCTATAATGTGGATATGCACTTGGCAAAATTTGCAGAATTTAGGTTCACTCGAAATATTTCTGGAAGATGAACTTATCAAACAAGTAGATACACAAAAGCTTTTAGGAATTATCATCGACAAAACATTAGATTGGACTGAACAGATCAATGCAGTTTGTTTGAATCTCACTCGCAGAATCTCACTGTTAAAACAATTATCAAAATACGTTCATACTGACAGTCTAAAATTGTACTACAATTCATATATCTTACCAATTTTCGACTATGGTTGCATCATATGGAGTCGTACTTCTGACAAAAACATAAACAGGGTACATAAACTCCAGAAAAGAGCAGCGCGAATCATTCTCAAAGTTGATTATATGACTCCATCCGCCGAGATGTTTAAAACACTGCAGTGGTTGTCTTTCCCGAAGCGTATTAAATACCATAAAGCTCTGATGGTATATAAATCACTAAACGGCCTGGCCCCAGATTACTTAGCAAATCTTTTCACAAAAATATCGGAAAAGCATAGCAGAAATTTACTATCAGTAACAAATGATGATCTGGCAGTCCCATTTGCCAAAACAAATTATTTCCAAAAATCGTACAAATTCAAAACATAAATACTTTCAAACTATCTTTAAGATCACATTTTTACTTAACGACGATTCTTGAAACGATCCATCAGTCGAGGTTCATGTATCATAACATTTAGCCAATTTAAACGTACGAATGCATTGTTTCGACCATCCAAAACGCTCACCCTCCAACATCTGGGATTGCACGCGCTTTACTCGAGGCACAATGTTCCTTGAGAAAGCACCCGCCCTCACGAAGTGGTACCTGACGCTTCGGTCGGCCCCGCTGACGTGCAAGTATCTGACGGCATGCAGTGAGTCAGTTGTTGTAGGAAGGGCTGCTGGAGGTTAAAAGAGTTTAGAACGAACAAGTCTCAATATTTTATTTTTCTTTCGTTACTGTCCAGGTCTGGTGTGTAGGAAATCAGAATAATAATAAACATACTGTCTTATGTAACTTTGATTATATCTCAATATTTATAATTTTATACATCAAGTTTATCTCTTAATCAATATCATCAAATACGTAACAATTTATAATAAGTATTCAGACTGAGACGGTCTTATCCTTGCATTTTATTCATTCTTGTGCCAAATTATTCTGCTGAAATTTAATGTTTTAGTATATCAAATGTCCATTTTAAATCACTGCAATCACATTCTTAACCACAACGTTTTGTAACAATTTTAATAAGTATTCAGACTGAGACGGTTCTTATCCGTGTTTTTTATTCATTCCTGTGCTAAATTACTCTGCTGGAATTTAATGTTTTAGTATTATATCAATTGTCCATTTTAAATCATTGCAATCACATTCTTAACTACAAATATTTGTATATTTCTTTTTTAAAAATTCCTAGACAAAATTAACTATACTTTTAATTGTTGATATTATATTGTTTGTTTGTATATATTATTGTTATATTGTTGTATGTGTATTGTTGAGGACCATATGTAAGATAAGCTGATGCTTAATATGTTATCATCGTAAAATAAAGACATTATTATTATTATTATTATTATTATTATTATCTAGGTGCACTATTGACAACATTTTGGCCAATATGCAGGCCAATACATGTATGTTAACAGGTACCTATTTTCAATTAATAAACGATGAAACTAAATTTGCCGACTTATGTCAGAAGAGAGGCTCAAGCTGACATAATTAAAAGTCAAACAACTTCCTTGGAATTCGTACGTTCAACCAATAGTGATTGTCAGTGTTCAAGTCAGCAGCCTGACCACAGCCTGGGCGAACACAAAGGCGGCAGCCAGCGTTATTATATCATTAACGAATGCTCTGTAGACAATCTGATCATATTCCCAGATACTGCGGATGTACAAACTGCCCAAATATCGTTTTAAAATTGTTTAGGTTTTGCCATTCTTCGGGTCAGTATGATTAGTTTTCAATCTGGATCAATGCAGATGTTTGAGGTCTGATAAGCAGTGTCGTAAAGACGCTGTCACTTCCGATTGAATTCAATATGGCGCACGTCGCCCAATGTTTGATTGCATCGCCTAATCCTTTGATTTAAAGGAAAAGCACAATTCATTAGCAATTGATTTGTTATTCGAAATGTAACTAATCAGATTGTTGTTGAGAATTGAGCCGCCTCGTGGGAAAACCAACAATGTGGTTTCTGAACAGGTCCGACACAAACCAGTCTGTACAAGTACAGAAAAGAGCTAGAAGCTTGAAATTTTGGATTTAAGTAGAAGAGGAATTGTACTATCCTAGTAGCGAAAACAAAGGCGCTGATCAGCTTCGCGGTTACCGCGAAGCTGATCTGCGTCTTTGTTTTCGCCTATGCAGATTGTTGGTTTTCCCATGAGGCGGCTCAGTTATGATTTAGGAAGGAAACTATCTTTTTATGTGGAAACGGCGTTTCTAAGAATTTCCTCTACACCGCACAAAGAATTTTCTTTATAGATCTAGAGTACTTTGAGCTCTGGTTAGACTAGCTACTAGTCTGTAAAACATATTAATGTCATATGATTATTGTTTTCATTTTTATTATTCTCTTTATATTGAAATTTCTCGAGTCTCTAAGCTAGTCTATCAATGAATTTTTCTTCAATCATCTTGGCTGAGTTTTACAAATCGAGCCCCATCTATAGACTAGACTAGCCGCAGAGATTAAAAAAAATGAAAATTACGAAAGGCGTTTTTCTTTATTTCTAAGCCTTGGGCAAGGCTAAGCTCTGGTAGGCATGCAAATCATTGAAAGCAGAGCACGTGGTTTAGAATCACTTTTGAAGTGAGTGCAGCACATGCGTTTTTAGGTTGTATGCTAGATTTTCAACACAAACACACTGCATAACTTCGTTTTCCATCTTATGCAATGCGTCCATTTTATTTGGAGATTTTATTTTGACTTATGATGAAGATATGTGACCATAAACGTCATTTGTATGCCTGTGATTGGAAAATAATCGATATGCTATGAAGTGGCGTGATAAGCGATGAAGAAAGGAGACTAGCCATGAAGAAAACTTGTTATACTATGAGCTATAGCAGTCCAGTTGATTGTACTATAATGAAATGCACTGGTCAGCCTTGTATTGTCAAGAGGCGTATTTAATAGCCTCCTCAGCTATTTAATAAAGAAGTTACTTACTTACTTTGCTTATTCGGCAACTAAGCAAAGCTGATAAATGTCTTTCTTGTTTTGACAAAGTATGGAAAAAGTTAGTATTCATTGCACACAATTAGACCGCTGCACTTTGTTCTAGCTCATTAACAATCACTCTTGTGCTTACATCGGGTCATTCAATCAGTTGTTGGATTTTAAATCTGAGACCGGCGTACTCGTTTTTAACTCTTTTTATAATGTAGCAATGTTGGTTACTGTATGAACCCTGATAGATCAATGTACAAGAAGAAGTAAACGGATCATTTTCTGTAATGCATATAGCTCTTTTTTGTTCCTCCAATAAGAAGCGAGATACATAATTATAAGTAAGCATACATATCGAAAAAATACCTTTAATACATAAATACATACTGTAAGACAAAACATGTTCTTGTAAAGGAAGAATCATGCTTTTTCAAAACAAGAAAGACATTACCAGATTTGCTAAGTTGCTGTCGAAGCTGAAGAAGCTCTTGATGATACAGTGCTGATCAGCGTATTTCGTTATAGTAAAATCAACTGGACTGCTCCTCCTCAAATTATAACAAGTTTTCTTCATAGCTAGACCCCTTTCTTCATCGCTTATCTCGCCACTTCATAGCAAATCGATTATTTTCCAATTACAGATATATTAATAAAATTTATTATCACAAACCTTTAACATTAGTCATACAAAATCTTAGGAAGAAATTGGATGCATTGCATAATTTGGAAAACGAAGTTGTGTTTGTGTTGAAAATCTTGCGCACAACCTAAAAACTCATGTGTTGCACTCACCTCAAAAGTGATTCCAAACCACGTGCTGTGTTTTTAGCAGATCGGCTGGAGATGAAAGACGCTAGATAAATTACCCACATCATGTCATTCTCCGATTTTTGAAAGATGTCTTAAAACAAGAGAACACGAAGTCACTTACACGTTTCGAACCCCGCAGCTGCATAGTGGGAAGTATCGCAAATGAATTATTATCATTGCATTTTGCTATGAAAGAGCTGGATTGGTGGCCGTGAATCAGTCTATCTTCAGACTTACATTTTATAAAATACTAGTATATTTTAAGACATGTCTTAAATTAAGCAAGCAATTATAGTATCTATCTTCTGATACTGAGTCGATCAATTTCTGATCATCACCTCAGGTAGTGTTTCCCTTGGTCGCTTGGTTAAGTCAGGTTAGACTGTATATGATATATTTTGTAGAGAAACGAATGTATGGCCATTTCAATTTCCCCCAAATGTTTTCTCTTTCACAAAAACTTTGAGTCGCATTATAATGGTGACATTGACATGATGGGAGGCAAATATAAATGCAAGGAGAGTACAGAGCGTTTGGCATACACAAAATTATATACCGTATTCGTTCTAATTAGCGCACAGTGCTCTTAACTTTTCAAACTTACTTAAAATCAAGGTTACAAAATGTTGTTCTAATTAGCACACACTGCAAACGAAAACAACACATACTCTGACTGAAACAACCATGCCAAAATATCAATTAATATGATGTATACAAGTGTTCCAATCGTTGTAAAATATTGTTTGATCATTTACGGCCACGTTTTTAATGCGTTAAATACAGTATAATTAATGTTTAGAATTGATGCAAAATACTAATATGCTAGTTGAGCAGTGTGCGCTTATGCACGGATTTTTTTTTTCGGAAACGACCTGTGTGTGCGCATATTGGAGCATGTGCTCTGATTAGAACGAATATGGTATATTTTTGCAACAATTTTCTTATTTTACACACAAAATATTTTGCGTCCACGGTAGAACGCTAAATTGTTATGTTTCACTTAGCCAGAAATTCACATAATCTCTTTAACTCTTAACAAACACCGTGTCTAAAGATGCTTATGGCATTTGTCTATAGAGAGTCCTCTTCTCCACTAGCATCCCCGAAATACATAGATTCCTGGGACATCAGTCTACTATCTCTCCTGAAATTATACTCAGGTGGTTTCTTGGTGCCATCTGACGTCACAAAATTGAACTGTTTTGAATGGCTACCTTCTGCAGGTGCACTACTTTCACAAGTGTTCATCTGCGCCATTGCCTCTTTTTCTTGAAATTCGATCACTTTTGATAATATATTAATGTATCTAATAGTGCATCTTAGAATTTCACATTTGCTCAGTTTCTTATCGGGAGGGTGGGTTGGTAGTATTTTTCGTAGGTCGTTAAATGCTCCGTTCACATTTTGTTGCCGCCATCTTTCCCGACTGTTTGTATACATCCGCCGATTGCACAGTTTTCTCGGCATTGCGCCGACACTTCCTACAAAGTCAACGGGACTACTTCCTGAGTAGTCTCTGTTATTGCGTAAGTCAAGCGGCATGTCGGGACCAATGATATCCGGCGTGCTACGGTCATAGTACATCGACCTACTGCTTGAAAGTGTATACGGTAAACTTTCGAGACAAATATAGTTGTGTGATACTTTATCGTCTGTAAACACATTGTCGTCTGGTTCTTCGCGATCTTGGGCGTCGTTTTCTTCCTCAACTATGATTGGTTCATTCGAATTTGTCGAGGTTATGTCGTTTGGGAAAATGTTTCTGGACATGCTCTCTGATGGTGAAATCTGACTACCGCTATCAGAACTGGAGTTCCGAATGAAAGTGACGTCATTGTCTGCCACACGCCTCTCGTCTGCGAACTGCAGTGGTGAGATACATTGTCGTGTAGTCTGGAAACCGGGCTTCATCGCTGTCGACTTACTTGTCTGTCAGTACAACCTATGAATGAAAAAGCAAATGAAACAGTTGGTAATACATTTTCCATATTTTCCCAAAGATGGCGGCTCTCAATTATTGTTATATACTGCTTGATGCTTGCTGTATGGCGACCTTTCTGGGAAAAGTCATCTTGCTGGTGTCTAGATCTGCTAGTTTTGTCATTTCTTTCCAGCCTGATGTCTGAGTTTGAATTTGAAATTCCATTGTATCAGATAGTGAATTCCTTATTCTTATTGTAAACAACAAACTTAGGGCACGCCATATTTGTAGCTTTGAGAAAAGATGCATTTTGGACAACGTTAGACCGCCTAAGTGTGCTATGAAAATTCAAAAAAAATAAACTCGTTCTCTATATATGAGGGGATTTTGGTGCAATATCGAAACGTTTTCCATCGTTCATCACTTCGTATCGATATTGCGACTATTGCATTACTTCTGTTGCACCCTGGCCACCTGTGTACAGACAGCCATGTGTTCTTGATACTTTCTCGGCTGTGTGATTGTTTATGCACGAAATCATAATTTGATCGGTATCGCCAATTATTTATATCCTGAAAGATCACTATAAAACAAGCTTGCAAAATGCACATTTCTTAGAAGCCAAATCTTGAATAAACCTGTCGGTATTCGGGATTTCACGATCTGAATGGACACAAACCGGAACCCTGAGCTACGGGTTCAATTGCTGAATTAAAGTCTTTTTCTTGCAGGCTGCAGAACAGCTTGCTTGATAGTGCTACTGACATGTTCACTTCTTTTTTGCATCATGCAAAACTATTTATTACGCGTCTCATGAGTGTTTGTTGATAGTAATCCGTATCAGCTCAAGTGATGAAAGATTCTTCAAAGTTAAAATGATAGTATTTATACAATTATTCTGTTTTTGGAAAATTATATTTGTTCCCCGTTTTCAGCATTTAAAACAGTTACAAGGCTGGTTTATCAAGATAATATGAATGTTTAGAAAATTTAATAATTTGTGAGACATGTTAAAAGTGAGAAGAAAATCTTCCCAGAAAATTTCTATAGGTAATTGGCTAAAATCAAAATTAGAAAATAATATTAAATTTTGATGTAAATGCACCCAGATTCAATTTTGCCCGGAAAATAATTATTTAGTGACAGATTCTCTTACATGCGTGTACATTTATCCCATTAAAATTGCGTTTTCATAAATTTACAGCTGCATTTTTATTTATCAATTTAACACTGTAACGAACTGTTTTTTGAGTGTCTTCAGAAATTTTGGTCCAGAGTTTCAAATGATTTATAAAGTATATGAAACTTTTATGCGAGCTTTATTTCCGTGTGTACGACTTGTCAACGCGGTTGACCGATACTGTCAGGTGTGATTTGTGTTTTTGAAAACCCATAGAAAATAATAGAAATAGCATTTTAGCCAATTTAATATTTTAAAAAGAAACTTTTAACTGCTCGTCGCTCCTGTATCATTACTCTCCCAGGACAGGGGTAAGAAATGATGAATAATTGAGCCGCCTCGTGGGAAAACCAACAATGTGGTTTCCGAACAGGTTCGACACAAACCGCCCTGCCCAGTAACAGAAAAGAGCTAGAAGCTTGAAATTTCGGATTTAAGTAGAAGAGGAAATATACTATCTGAGTAGCGAAAACAAAGGCGCTGATCAGCTTCGCGGTTACCGCGAAGCTGATCTGCGCCTTTGTTTTCGCCTAGGCAGATTGTTGGTTTTCCCATGTGGCGGCTCAATTATTTACAAACGATGAATGAATGAGGAATTCTGTAGGCACACTGACATTGTGAGTGTACTTTTGCATTTTCACATGCCAAAATTCGTTAAACCATATGCTATAATATTTGTTAATGCTGCTCTTTGAGATGAAAATTGCAATAAACTTTCAACACGTCATTAAAGAGAAACTTTATTAAAAAGCGATAGACAAAATGTGCAGCTTGTCTCAATGCATCACGTAAATCAATTGAAGATTTGTTGAAAATGCACTGAGCAGTGGGTTAAACCACTTATCTTGCTGGATGCTCCACCTAACTTATATTTTTAGATCTTGAATTTCGATTTAACGCATGCGTCCCAAATGCGACGGTAGCATTGTTACATTTCACAAGGCTTTACATTGTGAATGATTGGTACCAAATCTGTCCGTAAAGAATTGGTACCAGTATGTCACGGATTGCATTCAAATATCCACATGCCTGTGAGAAAAGCGCATGAAATCAAATTCCATAGTAGTATTCATACGTATTCTTCACATTGATAAAAATACCCATCTGAATTGTCTTTGCCTTCAATTCCAATTCTTCACAGCATAATAGGTGAACATTGGGTATCATGTTTTCTCACCAAATCATACCAGTTTTTCAAAGACGTGATGAAGTTACATACTGAATCTTCCTAAACTTGAAAATTTGGTACCAATTCCTCACATGTGAGAGAACCTCATACTTGTTTTCAGAGATCGGAATAATGATAAATAAATCTTCACACGCACTTTTGCATTTACATAATAAAAGTGAAATTGGAGTACAAATAGCACCCCTAAAATTATTCAAATGAACGTTCGCTAAAGTCACATTTCACAAATGTGACATATTGGTACCATTTTTCACATAGGCGCGAAATTTGCGGTTCTACATAGCATGAAGGTCAGAGTTTGAACAACGAATGATTATAAAACACGTCATCAATTATTTTCTAGCTAGTTCTGTCGCAGAATGACCAAACTGGCCTCCTGGCATTACGAAAATTTGCCCATGCAATAAACAGAGATTTTTGATGTTGTAAAAAATGAAAATTTTCCAGAAGAAAAGTTTCGATATTTTTCTTGGTTTTGCTCAAAACATAGATTGTGGGTACACGTTAGAACCGCCTCGCCGAGGCGGTTCTAACGAGTACCCACAATCTATGTTTTGGAGCGAAAATAAGAAAAATAGGTATACCCCTGCATACCCCAGTTTTGTAATATAAAAGTGGGGTTCAAGGGGGTATACATTACACGGACATGTTTTCCTGATGGCAGGTTCAAAAGCCCTTTTTTGTATAGACAGTGAGGTGCTTTAAACTGTTAGAACTATAGAAAAAAGTTAAGCAAACGCTGATATTAATAATCATGGTTTTTACCAAAATATGATCTGATACTGGTGATCAGTTTGGAATAAACTGTTGATAAAATTTGCAGTAAAGGTGCCAAATCACGTTTTACGATTGGAGGAAAGATTGCGGGTATATCATTTGACCAATTAGTACTTATTAAACGGTCCCGGTAGTGAAAACTGTTGTTTTATGACTATATTGATTCACAACACACCTGCAGATTCCACCATGAAAGCACAAACTTTTCAATGTCTCGTCTATGTGAAAGAATCTTGGCAGCAAAACGATTTGCTAAAGATATGGTCATATAATACATGTATACGCATTTGCCGCTGTCAAAATACAATTGCCATAAATCTGGCAATTTTGTACATTACGAAAACATGTCCGTGTAATGTACATGTATACTCCCTTGAACCCCCCTTTTTTTATAGAAAAAGTGGGGTTTGCAGGGGAACACCTAGTTTTTTTTCTTTTCTTTTTTTTTTTTTTTTTTTTTTTTATCCAAAACATAGATTGTGGGTAATTGTTCAGTAGAATCGCCTCGATGAGGCGGTTCTAACATGTACCCAAAATCAATGTTTTAAGCAAAAATAAATAAATATAAATTTTTTCCGATGATTTTTTTTTTTTACTTTATTTAATACTTTCTTATATATATATACATATATGAAAAAAAAAACTCTCTGTATATTGCATGGGCAAGTTTTGGTAATTGTCCAGCTTAGAAATATTTGAAAAATGATGCGTAAAATATTAAACCATTAAATGTATATACAAGTATTAAGACGAGAAGCAGTTTTAAAAAAAAATGAAGTGTTTTACATGCTTGTTAATATATTTTTTTCTTTTTAGATTTCAAAGAGTCAATAAAACACGCTAGATTCGAGGGCTACAGTTTATTTTTTGTCGCGGCTTCGTATCTGAAATATCAACTGAGCAACATTTTAGTGCAAGAAGGGCACATGCAAGATTTGTCATACATTAATACGAAAACATGTCAGAGATTTTTTTTCACCTTTAAAAAAATAAAAATTTCATTGGATAAAATTTGATATTTCTAATATTGTTGCTCAAAACAAAGATTGTGGGTACACGTTGGAACCGCCTCGGCGAGGCGGTTATAACGAGTACCCACAATCTATGTTTTGTATCAAATTAGAAAAATAGGTAAAGCCCAGTTTTACTTATGAGGGGATATTACATGGAAGCGTTATCCTGATGAAGCGCTTTTCCCACATCATTGCAGACATGCCCAGACATGATGTTGACCTTTTATCAACGTCAATGAATAGATGCACAGTGCACTGCGTTATGTGATCGTTTAACAGTTTAAAGATCTAATAAGTGCCAAAATATAGCGTCAACATTGCATAACATTACAATAATTTATTGCAACTGCATGCAAGCGCTAAAAGACGTGTGTTGAATTAATATAATCCACACGGGTACAGCTCCGTAGAGCAAAACATCTTGCATACAGGAATATTAAAATGATATCTGTAGCATTGTCATTTTTCCCTTAGATATTTGCATTATTCCTCTATACTATATGTACGCTCGTATTTTCGGCGATCTGATTACACAATAAGTTTTTATTTGGAGATGTCCACTTAATGAATTCGACGACGTCTTGTGTCAGCTCATTTAATTTCGTTTTCTACAATGTTAGGGTTCGTTTAATGCCAAACAAACAGCTGGTGTATTGTGGAAACGGAACCATGAAGCTAAAGTCTATGATTTAATCCAGAAGCAAACCCATGGCTCTCTGTGACACACTCTTTATCGCTCGCAGAGGCTCAATCGCGATTAGCATAGCATGTTGCATAAATGCCTCGTGGATAAAGGCCCGTCACACATAAGCGAAAATTTCCCGACGTATTACGTAGACGTGCGTTTAATTGCAAAAATAAGTTTTGTTTGTTTGTTTGATTTATTGCTTTACGTCCCAGTCAACAGCTATGGTCATGTCGGTAAGTGAGCTGTTGAAAGGGACGTAAATCAATGAACCAAACAGACAAGAATCTATTTTAGCAATTAAATGCAAGTCTTCGCATGTCTCCTAAAAGTACGGTCATACAAAGTTGTAAGAATTGTAAAACTTGTTTGCAATGTGTACATATTTGTATAAATTTACTTGATATGCTCATACACTTGACTGCTATATTCCCAAACTGGAATTAATATTTATGTGTCAGGCTTTTACGTCATATTAACAGGTCATTACATACTGAGATACGACATGCTGAAAATTGTAGATGCCCTTGATCGAACACACGGCCCTATATATAAAGTGAAAAGCTTTTAACACCAATACGACACAGAGGAATATAAATATTTCTAATATTTTACTGCATTTGTTTGTTACATCAGGAAAACATGTCCGTGCAATGAATACCCCTTTAAAACCCCACTTTTATATAGCAAAACTGGGGTTTGCAGGGGTTTTCCTATTTTTTCTTATTTTTGCTCCAAAACATAGATTGTGGGTACTCGTTAGAACCGCCTCGCCGAGGCGGTTCTAACGTGTACCCACAATCTATGTTTTGAGCAAAAATAAGAAAAATATAAAGTTTTTTCTGCTGAAAATTTTATTTTTAAAGCTCAAAAAATCTCTGTATATTGCATGGGCAAGTTTTCGTAATGATCTGGAGGAAGCAAGCATGTTCCAGACCACCGCCCGATTGTATATTTACTTCCATAGAACATCTGCGTTTAAAACCTGAGCATGCGCGTTAGACATACACTGCATGCAAAATTTCTGTTTATGCACTTGATTTTGTCAAGACCTTTCAACTTGCCAAAAACATGGAAAACAATTATTTTCGATTAGTTGTTGGATGGTTGAAACACAATTCAATTGGATGACCGGATTTTTTTAGGAGGAGCAATAAAGATGATTTAAGTGATTGCATGATGGTTAACCTTACTGCATTTGTTTGGGACATTTCATGTAAAATATTTTCACTATTTGCACACTGGCGTAACGCACAATACTGATGTCACTTTCAAATTTTGCTTCCCTTGACGTGTTTTGGAAGCACTAAATGGATAATAAGCAAAGAAAATATACAATATTATGTATCATTTTAAAGGTTAAACGCTGCGCTTTAATACAAATTGCATTTTTCAAAAATCTAATCAGTCGCACACGGCCTGGAATTGAAGGAATCTCTCTCCCACGGCTGTCACATGTTGCGCTTAGATTTTGGTACTCCGGAAAAAGTTGAGACAACGTGCAGTTATACCATTCAAAAAGTCTCAAACTTACTTATCTTAATAGCACAACACAGGCGAACAAACAGACGCGTCCGCACATTCTTGTCGCTGCAATTTATTGGATGCGAGGAGAAATAAGTAGGGCGCCGGGTTATAAAATATGTGTCACACCACTAAAGTCGCAGCAAAAGTTGACATTTTGAGTCACTGTGTGGGAAAATATGACGCGAATGGCAGAAACTGACATCATAGCATGAAACGACATCATTTCAAGAAAAATATAGCAAGACCAATACCTCGCTGTTTCCTACAGCTATCAAAATATGTCCAAAATTTTGTTAAACATTACTGAATTTTGCGTTTACGCCATTTTCCGAAACTTTTTAAAATATATTTAATTATTTTTCGCTTATTTTGCATATAATCTCAAAATCGACAATATATAAGCTTTAAAGTGGTATATAAATATTGATTCTTGCAATTCTCATCACAAAATGCCATTATTTTTGTGATGTCCAAAAGAATGTTAACCCCGTCAAATTATGACGTTCTGTGTGTATAACACGCCGACTCATATGTGAATCTGTACGGTTCCTCTTTTGCTATGTAAACTGCTATCACTTTTCAATGGGAACATGATAATAAATGGAATAACGGATGTCTAACATCCATCTAATAGTCACCTGTCCGTTCTGTCTTCTAAGTTTCGAAGTCTGAATCAGATTTTCTTGCCGGATCCCGTAAACCAAGGTTTTACGACCAAAATCGACACAAATTATACTGCCTCTTTGTGGAACTACAGTATGCTGCACCACTTATCTGAAATTTCACACTCATACTTATGCTAGAACATTTTATAATTTGTCCTCATATCTACACAAAGGCACTTGAAGCCATTTTCTCCGTGTCAAAACTGGAGTTTTACTTCAGGTTTTTTTTTCCGAACTCTTTTCTGTGTCATTGTAACATTGCACTCTTAAGAGGGAAAGTTGGCAGCGGAGACTTATTCCAGTTCTTCCTTTCGTAATTTACTGACCGTTCTAAGTTGTGTTGTGGCTCATTATGCTTCTTGTTTGATGTCAGTTTCAGCGATGCCAATTTATTACAAACTTTATATCATTAACTGCGTTTCATGTGGCTCAGATCACCTTTTGGTTAAAAGCTATTCCCTCTGGTTACTATATTTTCATCTTGTATCTAGTCTTATCCGAGATCGTGTGTCATATTTTATGTTTGATTTTATTTCAAAGAAAATCTGTTTTCGATGTTGACCTCTTGGTCCAACACAAACGAGGCTTTACAACCACAGTCAATGAAGATTTTTAGGGATTTTTAATATGTACAACAATTCAATCCACATTCACCTATGAAGCGACTAAAAAGCCGCGGATCAGCCGCTTGGTCAGCGCGCACCTAAGTAGTTTTAGTATTTCATGCAAAAAGTTTTCTCGATGGGGAGGGGGCTCATTTAACACTTCACATCATATCCTTTTTAAAACGGATCTGTCTCTTCTTCTTATGTATCTAATCATAAGAAAACCTGCAGCTCTACGTAGAGGTTTATAAGAGCTGAACATCGAAAGAAGTTTTACTTCAGATTCGCAGCGATCCTAAATAAAGCTTAATTTATGAATAAATGTGTCTGAAAGTGTGCGCATTTTCAGAAGTGTATATGCATTTTCATAATATTTCAATCAGATGAAATTACAACGATGAAAACAAAATGTATTATTCTTGCATTTGCAAAAATCCGTGAAGTGTGACTGAAAAAAAAATCGCCTATAAATCTAAACAGCTAAACATAGGCTCACGCGTTTTTACTGGGTAAATAAATAAATAAATAAATAAATAAATAAATAAATAAATAAATAAATAAATATGTATTGTTTGTGAAAAAAGACATTTATAAGAGAAGCTAAATGCCAAAAATAGTCAACTTGATAAAACTTTATTTGGCATTCAACGTTTTTTTCCCCTTACTTTGCAAAAGCATCTTAAAACAAAAACTTAAAAACTAACTTACCTTTCATATAAAAGATTCCAAACTGCAAATTTTAGCTTATTAGTGAAGTTTCATAATTGATTAATAGATCGACAGAAAGGATGCAGCACTTCTAGAAAACAGAAGTTGGTTAAGTTCAAGAGGCTTATTATCATAGGAGTCTCATCATGGGAAAAACTTTCGTCAGCGTTTGTGAATAACAAACTGTTAATAACAGTCAGCTTGAAGCTTATAAGACTTGCATTTGTACAAGACAGAGAGTAACAGATTGCTTGCACATCTGTGCAGTCTTGTCCACGTCTTTGCCGTTTTCTAGTTCACATTCCTGTTTCTTCTCTCACGATACGGCGTATACATTTAAGCAACATCCAACATGGATTTGCTCCGCCCTGAAAGTCACGTGATATCGCTGACAGTGGCTGCAAATGGAAATACAAGTTTCCATGCCAGTGTGTAGAAAACCGCACGATATTCTGTGAGACGCCTTTTTATGGTAATTCAAATATTTCAATAGGTTTAAGCATTAATCAACTTGCATAAATACAGAAATTATAATAATTTGGTCATGCCATTGCAGAATATTCGTCTTTCTGTGCGTTGCAATGCTGCGTAATATTGTAAGTTCTTTTTGCACATGCACGAACGCCAAACAAATATGAGGCAGGGGTGGAGGGCTCGGCAACCAAGTTTTTGTCTCAGAAGAGGGGGTCCGAATTCTCAAAGCTGATCCATTTTATGGATCCGCGCATGAAACACATATAGTATGATTTTTCCTTCTGTCAGTGTCATTGCAGCTGTTTAGAGTGTTCCTCTTGGCGTTCAAGTGCAGCTTAGTATCAATACGGAAGAAATAGTTTGTTAGTTGATTGGTCTGCTACGACAGTCGGAAGCTAAAGTCACTGTTCTGCAGTGCTTAAACTCAAGTGGTTTGAACAAAGGGCCACGGCCGACAAGTGCTTCGTGTCAGAGGAGAACGAACCTTCAGCTGCGCTTCTCATAAAAATGCAGCTTAAGCTTCTTTTTTATTTTCTATTTAAAGTTCAACAAAGTGGTTCACAATGTCGGAAAAAAGGGCATGAGAGAAGGTACCACTTTGTGTCTCCCTAGCACTCATATTGATCAGATTGAGGGGCTGTGTATACTGAAATGAACTTTTTTTCACATAAAGCTGGCATGTTTTCTCATGATTTGAGCATTTGAGCAATCACATGAGAAAATCAACACTTTGGGGTTCCGACCAGGTCCAACACAAATCGGACTGTACAGTCACAGAAGCAGGCTAGAGGCTTGAAATTTTGAAATTAAGAAGAAGAGAAATTGTACTATCGGTGTAGCGAAAACAAAGGCGCTGATCAGAGCTGTGCAGTTACTGATCAGAGCTGTGCAGCTACTGCACAGCTGGTCTGCGCCTTCGTTTTCGCCTAAGCATTTTGTAGGCTTCCTTGAGCAGCGGCTCATTTATCGTACTTTGCAAATTCTGGTCCTTTGTGAGGGACAAACTCAAGTTTGCAGGCCATTTCCCAAATGCAGGTTATTTATCGTCTCGCATAGCATAGTGTACAATTCCGTTTTGAAAATACATTTACATGTACATTGAACAAAACATTACACTTCACTTTTGAACATAGAATCCGTTCAAACAGATTTTCAAACCATTTAAAAGCTTTTCTCACTATTATAGCGAGGCGATGTAACTCTTTACGATATAGAGCAACACATTGATAAAACCATACTTCTATAAGAAATGCAAAATCAGTTGACCAGTTGCCTGATCATCAACATATAATGTTAAAATCGTTTCATGATTTTAAACTACATTTAGTCTGAAAATCGTTTTGTCACCAACCATTGGCATGCACGTGAACAGCACGCGCTACTTATACAATATGACAGAAATATCGCAATAATCGTTACAAAAACGCTACTATAGCTATTCTTAATAAGCCATCAAGTGTCGAAGTGTGTGCTAATGAAATTGACACCATTGAGCTGTGTGACATAAAACCGAATCAATTGCATTAGCACTATTTGAAGAATTAGATCAGACTGAGCAGCCGCGAACCCTGTTTTCAATAGCTGTCCTAGGCTATAGACATGGTAACCCGCTACTGTGACAATCAGGCTTGTTCCATGCACATGCTGACAAGGGTATTTGTTATCCGCGAAAAAGGGGTTATGGGTGTTTTTGTTCCGATTTGACTTAATTATTATAATGAATCGGATGTTAATATGACAATAATCCTGATTCATTGACGCACGAATTAAAATTCATGACTTTGCAATGACATATTGATACTGAATTGATCGGTTTGTCGGAAACGGATAAATCTTTTGTGGGATTATTTGTCCTGTTTATGAAAGCTGAGCGATACTTTTAGAGGCTAGAGAATATTTGAGCTGCACCAGAGAGAACCACGAGACCTTCCTTTAAAATGAGCCGTGACGCGAGAAAACCGGTCTTCGGGGTTTCCGACCAGGACCAACACAAACCGGCCTGTACATTCACTGAAGCAAGCTAGAACAATGAAATTCCGGATTTAAGAAGAAGAGGGTTTGTACTATCCGTGTAGCGAAAACAAAGGCGCTGATCAGCTTCGCAGTTACTGCGAAGCTGATCTGCGCCTTTGTTTTCGCATAGGCAATAATCCCGTTTTCTCACGCTGCGGCTCAAATAATGTAAGGAAACAACAAATTGAATGCAACATCATCGTTACTGCTGCGCTAGTGAACCAACCGGTCAATGCCCCCATCTGTTAAACTATCGTTGTCCTTATCATTCGGTTTCCAACTTTTTAACATCCATAGACCTAGATTTGTAAATCTTATTATGGTCGAATGCAAATCTTCAAATTTTTAACATCCATAGACCTAGATTTGTAAATCTTATTATGGTCGAATGCAAATCTTCAAATTTTTAACATCCATAGACCTAGATTTGTAAATCTTATTATGGTCGAATGCAAATCTTCAAATTTTTAACATCCATAGACCTAGATTTGTAAATCTTATTATGGTCGAATGCAAATCTTCAATTTTTTAACATCCATAGACCTAGATTTGTAAATCTTATTATGGTCGAATACAAATCTTCCGCGCGGCCCTCCAGTGAACATATGTGGTGACTGTGGTCTTGGCTTAACTGTCGAAAAAACAGAGGGAATGCCATGCGTATTTAAACCCTGCTGTCAACCAAACCGGTATATCCAGACATCTGTATAGAGTCGGATACCAGCCAAATTACTAGAATCATATATAGGGAGCGCGGTGGCGTAGTGGTAGAGCATCGGACACCGAAACGAGTGGTCCTGGGTTCGATCCACACAGGCGGCACCGTGTTATGTCCTTGAGCAAGACACATTAACTCCCTACAGTACGTGTTAAACCCAAGAAGCGTTGCCAGCTCCGTTCCGACATGACTGAAAAATTGTTGACTGGGACGTTAAGCGTCAACACAAAATCTATAATCATACACTACTACTAACACTTCTGGTGTATTGATTATTTCCATTACATTATGAAAAAGTACAAATAGGCAATGCTCAGGAAAAGACGCAATCAGAAAGAATTTCCCACTCCAAAAACCGAGGTGGGAAAAACTAAATTGACAATTAGGCACTTATACTTACTAGAAATCACTCGTTAGCCGAGTGGGCAGCTATTTTCCAATAGGCGGCCACTCATTTACCCGAACTTAAGAATATGTCACAACAACTAACTTATATAGAGAGAGAGTCTGAGAGAGAGAGAGTCTGAGAGAGAGAGAGAGAGAGAGAGAGAGAGAGAGAGAGAGAGAGAGAGAGAGAGAGAGAAAGAGAGAGAGAGAGAGAGAGAGAGAGAGTCTTACAAAAAATATTCAATGTCCTGTACTTCAGCAAAGCTAGCTCTGTCCCCATATGATGTACCCCGCCCCCTCCCCCGATGCGAAATGTCTCGGAGGTAGCAGTGCACGATGATGATGCGAATAGTCATATTTTACCGGCTCTTCATTCGAAGGTAAAAAGTAATATCTACTTCCGGGTTCGAAAAATTGCACATCTGGCATTGAAAAATGATGTAATTTCAGGAACTTCAACGCTCAGCAACATAAATCACCATAAATATGCCGAAAATAGTATTCATTCATCCAGACCTAGGTATTGGAGGTGCAGAGAGGGCAGTAATAGACGCAGCATTGGCTCTGAAATCTCGTGGGCACTCAGTAGAATTTGTGACAGCTCATCATGACCAGGGACATTGCTTCCAAGAGACCAAGGACGGGACGCTTAAAGTAACAGCTGTTGGTGATTGGCTACCAAGGTCTATCTTGGGAAGATTCTATGCATTGTTTGCCTATGTTCGGATGATTTATGCTGCAATTTATTTGGTTTGCTTTAGTGCCATAGACTTTGATGTGATATTCTGTGACCAAATATCAGCATGCATTCCTATCCTAAGACTATCAAAGGCTAGGATTATATTTTACTGTCATTTTCCGGACATGTTGCTGACCAAAAGGGAAAGCTTTTGGAAGAAACTTTATAGAACTCCAATAGACTGGCTCGAAGAGAAAACTACTGGAATGGCACATTGTGTTCTTGTCAATAGCAAATTTACAGGTAGATACTATTCTTAACATATTAAGAAATTTGGCTTTAATCTTTAAATGTTAAATTTTGTCACCTAAAAAAATCTTTATTGCCTGGTTTTAGATTTAATTTCTGAGACTTCCCAACTAATTTGAATTATTTCACTCATTTTATTATTGACAGCAATCAATCATTATGTATAAGTAGAACAAAAATATTGATCAACCAAAAAGAACCTTCTTGCTTCTGGCAAGCTTAAATCACTCGTCTAACCTGACGCTAGATGATTGATCTTTATCTTTTTTATTTTATTTTATTTTTTTTTTTTTGAAATAAATGTCTTACATATTTTTGTATTTATTTCTACCATTTTTAGAAGTTTACTTTTAAATGTTTTTATTGTAGCTGGAGTTTTCAAATCAACATTCAAGTCTTTGGAAAATGTGACACCAGAGGTTCTGTACCCCATCCCAGATTTCACAGCCTTTAATCAACCAGTTGATGAACCAACAGATGATCTTCTTCCAAAGAAAAAGAAACCTGTGTTTCTGTCTATCAACAGATATGAGAGGAAGAAGAACCTTCAACTTTCTCTGAAGGCTTTAGGTAAGACTCAAAACCTTTATATACATGTACCAGTTGTGCTCCACTGCAAAGGCTTGCTAGACAAATTTTGCTTTCTTTCACAAAATAGACATCAGTCACATCAGTTCACTCCTATACTCTAATGAAATGTTAAATTGTAACGAACAGCCGAGCCAAGCCACAGCAAATCCTGTCGGTGGAAAAGCATGCTCATCCACCAAGGGTGGTTTACTGCGCTATATACTCAACACTTACTCGACTTCACAAAGTTTTGAGTTTGAAATTTGCATATTACAAGCATTCAATGTGCCGCTAATATGTTGCACCAACATATTTTTCCGAGGGAGGCTATCCATCCCGTCACATTACTTCCCCCTCCGTGAAGACTTGTCCCGAGTCTTTGTCTGGGAAACACATGGGTAAGGCAACTCCGGTCTGGCAGTTGTCTTTATCCCACCGCTGCCACCAAATGTAACGAACAGCCGAGCCAAGCCACAGCAAACCCCGTCAGTGGAAAAGCATGCTCATCCACCAAGGGTGGTTTACTGCGCTATATACTCATTACTCAACACTTACTCGACTTCACAAAGTTTTGAGATTGAAATTTGCACATTACAAGCATTCAATGTGCCGCTAATATGTTGCACCAACATATTTTTCCGAGGAAGGCTATCCATCCTGTCACAAAATTTCTGGATTATATGCTAGTTGATACAGTGAAGATTCAACTGTATAAAGGTATAATCATTTTAGCAAAATAAATAGTCACAAACTGTCTTAAAAGCCTTCTTTCGCTCAGTGATTCAGAAAAGGGCTTCTAAGACAGTTTGGATTATTCATCTAGGTCAAGCACATATAGGGTGTCCCAAAAAATGCATACATGCATGTCCTTTGGTTTTACAGACTTTAGGTTTTTTTCTCTCCTTTTTCAGGCAATCTAAAGGATGAATTATCCCCTGCTGAAGCAGAGAGTGTTCATCTTATTGTGGCTGGAGGATATGATGAAAGAGTCACTGAAAATAAAGAGTATTACCTACAACTGAGAACATTGTGTCAGGAACTGAAACTCAATGACAATGTCAGCTTCCTAAGGTCTTTCAGTGATGCCCAGAAAAGAACTCTGCTACATTACTGTGACTGTTTGCTCTATACCCCAGACAAGGAGCATTTTGGTATAGTACCTATTGAGGCCATGTATATGAAGTGTCCTGTGATAGCTGTAAACAGTGGCGGGCCTCTGGAGACTGTTGTTGATAGTAAGACAGGGTTTCTGTGTGAAGGTACGCCAGAGGCATTTGCGGCAGCTATGCGGAAAATTGTAGAAGAGAAAGGACTTGCCAATAAGTTAGGGGAAGCTGCCAGAAAACATGTCATGGAGAAATTTTCATTTGATGCATTCACAGAACAGCTGAATTCTGTTGTTAATAAATTGCTGAATGATTGAGATCAGTGGTTGTTTGTTTCCCCTGCATTGTTTTAACAAGACATTTAGTAATGCTTTTGAGTTACCTTATGGGTGGCTCCTCATGAAACTTTATTCATGAACTAGTTTGACACTATAAAATATTTATGTGAACCCTTCTCCTTGAGTAGAAGGAAAATCCTTGAGTAGAAAGAATAGCCAATCTCACTAATATATATATTTATTATATAGCTATAAATATCAAATGATTAAAACATAGGGATAAAAGCCGAGTAACAAGTGTGCAGATATCAGACGATATCTGCACACTTACTTGATATTGCACACTTTGTTAAAAGCGAAAAATTCTGTTTATGAAAAATTGCCAAATTCTTTACTTGAGGGTCATCGTGCAAAATTGTAAAATTGGGACGTCAACTCTAATGACGTCATCTTCATCTGACGTCACGTGGAAAATGACGTCATACCTAGCCGAAACGTCAGCTGAAGTTTTTCATATTCAGATTTAAGCAATTTAAGCCGAAAAAAGAAAACAAAATGTCAACAATATTTATTCAGTTGCAAAATGTGCTTCCGAAAAGTAACAGTGCAAAAATGATATCATCTGAAATTGCACTAGTGCAAAAATGATATCACTTATGGCTATTATCGCGGCCTTCGTGTAGATATTTCAATTTTGTAAGGCTAACTCTCATTAAGGATTTATCAATATTGACATGAGTGGGTGGGGTATGTAAAACAGAAATCTACTGTTTTCTTGAATCTGTCAATCAAATGATGTGTATTTATTGCTAATAGACGTCACTGATACTAGGAATGACTCAATATAGTTATTATTTTAAAATTTTAAAAAGCTTGGTGTAAAATTGGAAATGTAACTGGTTTTCGTGGGACCCATTTCCTGGAAAATGGAATGCATTTGAATAAAAATTACGCAATGCCTAAATGTCTAGGATATATAATCTCACAAATTATGGGTTATTTTGGGGTCATGGAAATGTATTTCTCTGGGAAAAGTTAGTGTAAACATATTTTTCTGGAAAATTCTGAAAGTGGGTAACTTGGGGCGGCTCGTGTGCGCTTATTGTTTGCTGAAAGATGACATGCCTTTTGTTTCAGGTTCTTATATGACTGAAGTCAATGACTACATCGAAAAATCTGTCTTATTTTTTTCAAAAAGCTAAGAAAAATGGGTCCGACGATTTCAACCCGGAAGTAACTGAAAAATGACTCACTTGCTCTGAGCTGACCACTCATTCCACAATCATGTATACACAAATCCATGTATTTGCAACATATTCTATAGTCCCATGATAAAGCATGCTAAAGAATGTAGCATTGTTGACAAAATAAACAATGCTTATTTATACAGGTAAATCTTCAATTATGTATATACAGTGACCACCCATAAGTCATTAAAACATCAAATATGAGAAGCAGATATTTATAGCTATATAATAAAAGGGTTATTGCACTGATATCGGTGAATATTGTCCCTCGTTGGGATATCTACTGACGCTCGCAAGCTCGCGTCCTTCGATATCCCAACTCGGGACAATATTCACCGATATCAGTGCAATAACCCTATAATATTCAAGTTGTTGCCTATACAGTTTCCCAGTTGCCTTCTTATATATGAAACCATGTTTTAACCTACCAAGCCATTAAATGATATTTGATCTTTTCCTTTGTTGCCTTCAATAAATATGTATTAGCATTTCATCTGAATGGGACTCCTCTTCTTGAAACTTTAGTAATAGCTTATAATAACTTAAATAAATAATAGTTAATTCCTAATAAATTTTAATCGTTTAATCGTTTATGGAAGCCAAATTTCTTTAATACCAAAATTGTAAAATCTGGTTTTTATCGCACCTGCTTATAGCAGGGTGCGATATAGGAGTCCAAATTTCCGTCCGTTCGTCCGTCCGTCCGTCAACATTTACGTCGAAGTTTGGTTTTCTCGACATCAGAGATAGCTGCGAGTCTGAAACCTTGCATGGTAATTGTCCCTGACATACCCTTCAAGCACGCACCTTAACCCGGTGGCTTTGACCTATATTTCATGGTCCACTGACTTTGAAAATTTTTACGTCGAAGTTTTGTCAACATTACATTTCTCGACATAAGAGATAGCTGGGAGTCTGAAACCTTGCATAGTAATTGTCCTCGACATACTCTTCAAGCACGCACCTTAACCAGGTGCCCTTGACCTATATTTCACGGTCCACTGACTTTGAAAATTTTTACGTCGAAGTTTGGTTTTCTCGACATCAGAGATAGCTGCGAGTCTGAAACCTTGCATAGTAATTGTCCTTGACATACCCTTCAAGCACACACCTTAACCCGGTGCCCTTGACCTGTATTTCACGGTCCACTGACTTTGATAATTTTTACGTCGAAGTTTGGTTTTCTCGACATCAGAGATAGCTGCAAGTCTGAAACCTTGCATAGTAATTGTCCTTGACATACCCTTCAAGCACACACCTCAACCCGGTGCCCTTGACCTATATTTCACGGTCCACTGACTTTGAAAATTTTTACGTTGAAGTTTGGTTTTCTCGACATCAGAGATAGAGCTGCGAGTCTGAAACCTTGCATAGTAATTGTCCTTGACATACCCTTCAAGCACACACCTTAACCCGGTGCCCTTGACCTGTATTTCACGGTCCACTGACTTTGATAATTTTTACGTCGAAGTTTGGTTTTCTCGACATCAGAGATAGCTGCAAGTCTGAAACCTTGCATAGTAATTGTCCTTGACATACCCTTCAAGCACACACCTCAACCCAGTGCCCTTGACCTACATTTCACGGTCCACTGACTTTGAAAGTTTTTACGTCGAAGTTTGGTTTTCTCGACATCAGAGATAGCTGCGAATCTGAAACCTTGCATAGTAATTGTCCTTGACATGCCCTTCAAGCACGCACCTTGACCCGATGCCCTTGAACTATATTTCACGGTCTGTTGACTTTGCCCGATGCAGGTGCGATATCGACCTCCGCGGAGTTCTTGTCTTATATGGAGTCTACCATCGCAAGATTCCGATTTGTATTTTTTTTATTGTCCATTGATTTTAAGGACTGAAACATATTCTGACAAGAACTATGAACCTGTTTTCCATATTTCCATCAAAGCAATCACAATTTCTTTCTGAGAAGGTTTTACCATAGTTGTTGACCAGTATTTATTACTAAGCCATTTACCAGTAACTGACACTTGAAAGAACATGTCTAGGAGACCCAGGAGTTCTTGACATGCACTGACTCACTGTTAGGAAACAAAGTCTGTGTAAGCTATCATTCGTGTGGATGTCATATGTAAATTTAAGTTCTGACAGAACCAAAGTTCGGAAACCTGGTGGCGCTTTGCGTAAATTATTTGAAATTTTTATACCGATCCTATCATTGCGGCAAACATTAACAGTTGTATGGCTGCAACAACTTTCAAAAGTCATTATAATATATGGTCACTGAGAACACTTCAAGAACTTGACAGTTGCGAAGTGTTCTAAATGTTTACAATAGTTAAAAAGAAGCACACACTGCTAAACAACAACCAAAATATGAGCCGCCTCATGGGAAAACCAACAATCAGCACAGGCGAAAACAAAGACGCAGATCAGCTTCGCAGTTATTGCGAAGCTGATCAGCGCCTTTGTTTTCACTACACGGATAGTACACTCCCTCTTCTTCTTAAATCCGAAAGTTCAAGCTTCTAGCCTGCTTCTATGACTCTACAGGCTGATTTGTGTCAGACCTGTTCGGAAACCACATTGTTGGTTTTCCCACGAGACGGCTCATATGTTGCATATGATAGGCTATGCGAATATCAATCTTACATTATGTGACAGATTGTCACTAACAGTAGTAATACACAATTTCCGAATTTAGGTAACATGCGAATATCCTGGTGCATGACGTTGACACAAATGATAGCAAACACAGTTTGTTTCCCAACACTGTGTCAGACTGCTCAGGCTTATTGCACTGGTTGTTACATAAAAAAGAATACACTACAGTGGAGGTGATAGAGAAACCTGAAGATTCATATTTCTTTAGGATTTGATTTTCAATATTATCATGTACATCTATCCACAAAATATACAACATGTCTGTAAAAATCTCTCCCTATTTACTGAATAAAATATTTAATTGCCATTCCTTTGGAACAAACACTTAACAGTTGATGTTTCTTTCACTTGAGTACCTTAAAGTCCCAGTCAAGTTTAGAAAAACTTCTGCTTCATTGGTATTTAATCACCAACATTAGGAGTAAACCGTCTTGCTCAAGAGCACAAAATGGTTGTAGTAAGTATATTATGCCCAACCTCCTCCAGTAGGACCCTTTACCAATGAGCCACCACTCTCCCTCCCTATCTTTGTGCACACTCCTCAACCATATGCAAAAGCACCTCTGAATCTATTGATTCCAAGCCTAAAACTGGCACTGTAATCTGCATTTTATACCTCAGTGTCATCCTCTGCTTAATCAAAGGTGATTCTGAATTGAAGCCAATTATTTTTGCACAATAGAAATGTCTTGAGACACCTGTCTTTTGCCTATGCAAGAACAAAGGGGACAAGTAGGACAGTCAGTATCTGTGCAGCTGGTCAGCACCTATTTTAATTAATCCATAATTTCAAGGCTATTGCCATGTCCTGTGGCTGTACAGCCCAGAAGTTTGTGAGGACCAAAGACATTTTCTGACACAGCTTATGTTTGATGTTATCAAGATTTCTTTTGTTTCTTCCAAGGTGGCTGTATGTCTGTTTCAGGTATCTTTTCTTCTGTCTCGGCCTGGAACACTGGCTTTGGCTGGGTCCTGGAAATAAAGTTGGTTTTATAAAAGATGAGTTATACCAGTCTGGCCACTATACAGCAAAAAATTGTCCAAACATATGAGCCGCCTCATGGGAAAACCAACAATCTGTATATGCGAAAACAAAGGCGCAGATCAGCTTCGCGGTAACCGCGAAGCTGATCAGCGCCTTTGTTTTCGCTACTTGGATAGTACAATTCCTCTTCTACTTAAATCCGAAATTTCAAGCTTCTAGCTCTTTTCTGTGACTGTACAGGTCAATTTTTGTGTCAGACCTGTTCTGAAACAACATTGTTGGTTTTCCCACGAGACAGCTCATATGTTATCAGTTGACTACTTATGATATCTAAAGCCAGTGTAAACCACTCATCGGAGACAAGCAACATGACAGATCAATCACAGCAGATGAGACAATAAGCTGCTATAGAGAGTAAATACATGTACCTGTTTGGGAACAACTTGCCATCATGCATGATGTGTTGTTTCCGTGCAGGTATTTGTATTATTCAACCTTATATTGACTCTATCTATATTGGTTGTACTCATCAGCTTTAGTTGTTTCCAGATAAACGGAGTGAACCATGAATGTAGCCATAAACGTAGCATAAGAGTGGCTCAGAATTGCTTCCCTTGGATTATTTTCATATACATTTTCATAAAAAAAGCCTCGTCACGAGAAAACCTGCCTTTAACATGATGATATGCAAAACAAAAATGCAGAATACTGAGCAGTCAGCCCTGGTTGAAACCATGTCACCTGGTTGTGTGACATGGTCTAAATATAAACTTACTTAGCATAAGCTGGTGCAACATAGAGTGGTTTCTCCTCCGCAACCTTAGCATGTCTCAGGATTGCCTCCCTTGGATTGTTCTCGTACGGATCCTCTTTCTGTACGACTAACAGCTGAGACACATACTGGGCAAGGGTACCACCCTTGTTGGCTAGGCGACCACCCTCACCTGGGGAAAAAGTGATCATTAATAAAGACATGCTGCCTGGACCTAGGAATAGAGGGAGCAATGAAGTGAATTTTTCCTAAGACAGGATAAATGCCCAGAATTGCAGGATCATCAAGTTTCCAACTAAAATTACAACAGTTATGTCATGACAGAGCCACTACTTCCTGGGTACTACGATCTTAATGTGTTTTCGAAAGGATAAAACATGACAAGAATTAGGTTTCAACTGCCTTCAACTATCGTCAAATAGTCATCATCAAATAGACCTTAGTTAAGCTGCAGTGAATAAACATGGCATACCTGGCCCATACACTGGCAGATCTGGTCTGTGGGATTTGACAGGGTCTAATCTTGCCCTCTCTTCCTGCCTTCTGGTACTGGACTCTCGACCTTCACGGAACATTGGTAATGCATATGCTGTGGGAGAAAACGGGAGTAGCTATGTAATTATGCAGATAAAGAATATTTGAGCGGCATCATGAGAAAATGCATAGGCTATGGGAGAAAACAAGTAGCTAAGTAATTATGCAGATAAAGAATATTTTTTTTTTGCCTATGCAAAAACAAAGGCGCAGACCAGCTTCGCAGTAACTGCGAAGCTGATCAACGCCTTTGTTTTCGCTACTCTGATAGTACAATTTATTTTCTTTCTAAATCCGAAGCTTCTAGCCATCTTCTGTGCTTGAACATCTCGGTTTGAGTCAGACCTGGTCGGAAACCTCGACAACCGGTTTTCTCGCGTCATGGCTCATTGTGACATTTCACTATTTGCTTTTATTTGTTTATGCGAGTTGGTGCTTCAAGAGCACAGTTTACAGTAAATGTTACGTTGGGGCTGTCAGTTATCCTAGTCATACTGTTCCAGAGCAAACTTTCAAGAGGCAGGCTACCAGTATTTAGTGCACATTTCCTTTACCACTAACTGAAAAATGTTCTTTCATCAGAGGAAGATGGAGAATGGCCCTAGAAATATTTTCATGTCAAAATCTTGTTGAGAGAAATGTATCTGACATGAGGATCAACCACAGGTCTGCATTATGAATAAGACATTGCTACATGTAGCAATGGAGCTATCAAACCAAATGTATTTTCATTTTGCAGCCTTCAATTACCTTAATATGAGGAAAAACATCAGGCTTGAGTGAGAAACTAATAAACTCTATTTCTATTTGTAAATAACTTATTAGTCATGCTCATTTCCAGCATATAAAGAAAACAGAACATTTTTAATTACTCACGAGTTATGATTCTTCTTGCTGCAACAACATCAGATAACTTCACTTTAGATGGTTTCTTTCCTATACATAACAATGCCCCTCTGAAATGATATACTTACATGAATGACTTCTGAATGAACATATTGATTTTTGAAAAAAGCTAATCCAACAGTTTGCTTCATTGTATTACACAGTTGCATAAAACTTCTTTCGATTCAATGCTGCCATTTGTGCAGAATATTACAACTTTTATTTCCAGGCATCACACAAATTTCAGAAAATCTAAGCAGATAATCACTTTGGTTTCATAATAGAGTATAAAATCTTCTTGGTTTGTTCAATCACATAAAGCTCTGATTTACTGAGTATGATAAAAGCCTGTGGGATGGGATTATTTTTGCCACTAAAATATCTAGAATAGAAATTTAATCATTTTCAATACAGACTAACAAGATGAGAGCTTTATAACTTTTAAGTTAGGCAGGTAGCCAATCCATTTGATCAACCCAACTGGCTGACAAACAAGCAGCCACTTTTTTTTTTTTAAATACCTGTGACTTTTTTGCTCGTCATAGTACAGTTTAGCCTCTCCACTTCCACATCCCACCACAAATTGGTTGAGCCTTGGATGCCAGATACATCGAACAACACTCTAAAAGAATTGATAAATATGATAACTTACCTAAATTTTAACACATGGGTTCACATTAAAAATCAAACAAAAAATATTAAAACCGAGAAATTCTTTACAAAAATACAAAATGAACTGTGGAAGACACTGAAGCTTCTGCAGGATATAATTACTAGGAATAGGCGTCTAAACTGTCCCGAGATCTGTCTGAAAGTTGAGTATTGATATGGCTATTATGCGTTCACACTTATTTGTCAATGCATTATGTCTTTATAAATACCAATTAAAAATCTATCTGTATTTCATTCATGAACAGAGATATCAAACAATGTGAAAGGAATTCTTACATTTCTGTAGGAGTTGTAATAAAATATCAAATATATTAAGAGGATAAAACTGACTGATTTCTCGGTTTACTTAAAAATTGCTAAACTTTCCATATTCAGAAACACAGAAAAGAAACTTACAGTATCTGAGACCTCTAATTCAGTGAGAGTATCAAGAGTTTCTCTATCCATGAAGAGTAGTTTCCCTTTGCCCTGATTTTTCTTCACTGAGACACCAGTTACCACCAGTCTGTCGTCGGGACTAAACAATACATCAGTGCTGAAGCAAAGACACAAAAAAACTATAGTTAGACTTTATATAGTATTCATCAAATACAAAGTTCTTGTTAATTAAGCCTTACTCTAATTACAGTGTTCAAAGATAATACTGATCCAAGTCCTGACATTTATTTGGGAGCAGTCTAAATGGTTAACATTTTGTATTACAGCATAACTCTTATGGTGTATCATGAAATAAATAGGGATTAAAGCTTAATGTGACTGAGTTAATAGGAATGATTACTTGACATACATGTATAAGAATTGAATCCATATCCTTGCAATTAAATCCTTCACTTAGCACCACTAGGCCACTAAGATGCCCCTATTTCTTTTGACAGCATATTAAAACTTACACAGGGAAGAAGTTAGATAGATCTTTTTTCTCTCTCAGAGGTTTCTTAAAGTTCCTGAGATCCCATAACTTTACTGTGTCATCACCTACAAATTGAAAAGAAGTTATTTTCCTATATAACTATTAAATAACCGTTTGAGCCACCTCGTGGGAAAACCAACAATGTGGTTTCCGAACAGGTCCAACACAAACCGGCCTGTACAGTCACAGAAGATGGCTAGAGGCTGGAAATTTTGTATTTAGAAAGTAGAGGAACTGTACTATCCGTATTGCGAAAACAAAAGCGCTGATCAGCTTCGCAGTTACTGCGAAGCTGATATGCGCCTTTGTTTTCCCATATGCAGATTGTTGGTTTTTCCATGAGGCGGCTCATTTAATCATTATCATTTGGGTGAATCCACTTTCATTTTAGGGGCATCAGGAATGACTTCAAGTGTATACTTCATTTTTGACAAAATTCCTCTATGCAAACAGAATAGCCCCATATACTGTTTATGTCCCCTAATAGGATGCCAGTATCATATAAGAGTTAGGCAATAATTTTAACCAGTCCCTACTGATTCGGACTAATTTTTATGGGTAGTCTTGCATCCAAAAAGCTGCATATGAGAAGATCAGCTGTGGGATCAACACCTTTGTTTTAAGTGAACAGATTGGACCTTTAATTAAGACGGTCTGCTTTCAAGCTTTTAACAATCTTTGGAGGATATCCATTAGTGTATGTCAGATATGGTCGGAAATTCTGTATCAGACAGTTTTTTTCATAATAAAGTTCAACTTATACCTCCTCTAGATGCTAGTACTCTGCCGTCATAAGAGAAACACAGAGATGAAGTATCACTACCATTCATGTGAGCTGTCCGCAGTGTCTGGGCAATATTTACCTGAAATAAATTAGCCGCTTCATGAGAAAAAATGCTTTTTACTTATGCAATAAGAGCTGTCGCAAGACAGCGTAGCTCGCCTGACTTGTGCTTTGCCACTAAATTTATCAAAATCTATGACCCATGACCTTGATCTCAAGGTCACTCAGGTGGGTCGTAAAAGCATAAATTTCAGACCAATATCTACAAACATGCAAAGTATCAACTTGATCCATCAACATGTTCAAGAGATATAGACTTCTAACAACTTTAACGAAGAACTTCAACAAAAAATTTCTAAATCTGTGACCTTGACCTCACGGTCACCCAGGGTGGGTCATGATGGTACTCCATAAAACTTCAGACCAATATCTTCAAACATGCAAAGTATCAACTTGATCCATCAACATGTTCAAGAGATATAGACTTCTTAAATCTTTAATGAAAAACTTTAACATAAAATTTCTAAGTCCAAGACCTTGACCTCAAGGTCACCCAGGGTGGACCACGATGGTACTGCATAAAACTTCAGACCAATATCTACCAACATGCAAAGTATCAACTTGATCCATCAACATGTTCAAGAGATATAGACTTCTAAAAACTTTAATGAAAAACTTTAACATAAAATTTCTAAGTCTGTGACCTTGACCTCAAGGTCACCCAGGATGGGTCATGATGGTACTGCATAAAACTTCAGACCAATATCTACCAATATGCAAAGTATCAACTTGATACATCTATATGTTCAAGAGATATAGACTTCTAACCGAAAGTGTGACGCGGACGCGGACGTACACGTAAATGTAAACGCGGACGACCGAAGTGACAACAATAGCTCTGTGCACTTCGTGCAGGCAAGCTAAAAACAAAGCTGCAGATCAGCTGTGCATCAACTGTATTTGTACAATCCTCCTTCAATCCTGAATTAAAAGCTTCTAGACTTCTTCTGTGACTGTACTAACTGGTTTGTGTTAGACCTGGCCGGAATCCTGAAGACCAATTTTCTTGCATCACAATTTAAATACCAATGATTTGTATCACACCTTGAAACAAGCACAAGAAATACATAGAAAGGCCGCTGAATGAAAGGCACACATCACTGAAGAGTGTGAATCTTGTCCATCTGCCTAAGAACCTTTTCAAAAATTCTTTTGGTACCAGTACTCTACAGCCTTTCAATCAATTATGAGCTGCATCATGAGAAAACGAACAATGTGGTTTTTGAACAGGCCTGATTCAAACTGATCTGTACCATCACAGAAGATGGCTAGAAGCTTGAAATTTTGGATTTAGAAAGTAGAGGAATTGTACTATCCGTGTAGCAAAAACAAAGGCACTAATCAGCTTCGCAGGTACTGCGAAGCCATTAATCAGCTTCGCAGGTACTGCGAAGCTGATCTGCATCTTTGTTTTCGCATATGCAGATTGTTGGTTTACTCATGATGCAGCTCAACCAGAAATGTTAAAGATCAGAAAGGTATGCAGACTGATTGTTTCTTGTTCAAACCTGCACAGTCAGTTTATTATGACAGTCTCTAATTTGAATGGGGGTTTCCAAGCTGTTGGAGCTTAAGAATTACATGAGACACTTCATGACAGATCCTGTTTTCAGCATATACTGATCGGTGCCTTTGTTTTAGCTAAATGAATAGTGCAATTCCTCTTCCACTTAAACCCAAAATTTCAAGCTTCTGGCCTTCTTCTATGACTATGCAGATTGTGTCGGACCTGGTGACCACTTTTCTCACTTCGTGGCTCATATTATTCTAGGCCTTAATGCCTTGGTGTTAACACATTTTACTCTAAATACCAAACGTATCCTTCAATAAAAGTTTCACACAAAAGTAATATTTAAGATAAAAGAAATTTACAAATGACTTAGAATGATCCCAGACTTGTATAGACCCATCTTGACAGGCACAGACCACCCATCTCCCATCAGGGCTGTAGGTACAGGTAGTTGGGATGACCCTGCGACCTTGAGATGACCTTGGCTTCAGGACATATCTCTGCTTCTTGCCTTCATCATTCACATCCCAGAGTCTTACTGTACTGTAGAGATGGGAAACACTTTGATAAGTACTATTCTTACAAAATCTGTATGATAATCGACTGTGATAATCAGTTTTACTCTCAATACCAAACACACGCTTAAATAGAATAGCTAGTCATTTGGATGGAAGCCGATAGTTTTTCAGTTGTTGATGAATTTGGATGGAGAGGTAAAGAATGAATTTGGATGGAAAGGTAAAGAAAGAGGACTTCTAGATCATAGTTTAAAGTCATGCCTCTGATAATGGTTTTTGGCAGAAATATTTTGTGTGGAGGACGGTAAGAAAATTATTTTCATGTCAAAATCTTCGACACAGTTTGTCCAAATAGGACTTCATCTACGATCAAACAGTTGCAAAATATCTACGTAAAAACAGTATCAGACACTAGGAAACACACTTCAATTCAGCCTTTAGCCATCTTTCTGAAGTTGAAAAAAAAAAGAATAAAGAATATTTTGTACTTTAAGAAGAAATCTTACCCATCATTAGAACAAGTCATAAACTCTGCTCTGACCTTGGGATTGAAACATCCAGAGTTCAACATAGTTGTATGTCCCTGTAATGAGATAATAAAATTAATGAGATATGAAAATTGAACAGAATAAAACTCTGGGCCAATAACTTCTCTTTTGCATTATTACTAGCAAATACATGTAACTGTATTCACCTAAGTTTTCATTTACAGAGAAGATCAACTGTTAGAAATATTGACACAAACTTTGTTTAATGGTGACATAACAGTGAAGTCCTTCACTGTTTCCAAATTACTATTGCTTGTATGTTCTTGAATACATTATCATGCAGTTTATCAAACTAACAGTATAGTCATAAGCTAGAAATTCAATTCAAGAGGCAACAGATTTGCAAATATAAGAAAACATCACACTCTTATTACAAACATTTCCAAACTTGGGTAATTTCTGAGAGTAGGATTTTCCTCAATGGTATAGTAAGTTTAACTTTTATAGTTTAACACATGAAACAGGACACAATTAAATATCAAATCCCAACCAACACACCAACCAAGTATTGCATTTTTGGCAAAACATTACAAGTTATAAATACTAGTTGGACTAGTTTCTGATGGTATCCAGCATAACAAATGTCTAAAATGTTCAGACATTGTGACCAAAAGTTGCTTTCCACGCTAAATCATAAGAAATGTTGTTTGTTTTAAATTTGCTTGACAAAGTTTCTCTCACCTTAGTTTGAGCCATATCAGCTAGGTACTGGTCCCCTCTCTTACACTCAAATTGCACATGTCCGTCCCGGTCTAACACCTTAGCCTGAGCATTGCCGGCCACTATAAGTATCACATCACCAGTTGAACTGTAGTGAATCTGTTTTATAGGATGGCTGGAAAAATACATTACATGAGCTGCATCATGATTTTTGTCCTATGCGAAAACAAAGGCACAGATCAGCTGTGCAGTAACTGCACAGCTGATCAGTGCCTTTATTTTCGCTACATGTATAGTACAATCTCTCCTTTTGTTAAATCCAAAATTTCAAGCTTCTAGCCTTTTTTCTGAGACTACAGATCGATTTATGTCGTATCTGGTTGGTAACACAGAAAACATTTGTTGTGCTACTCAATGTCCCAGTCAATTTATGGTCAGGTTTGGAAATTTACCCATTGAGCCATAGCATTGGAAGCCATTATCAGAAATTACATCAAAACCTCTTCATTTATAACAAGGTTTGTTACAGTACTGTTTTGGATATAACACAGACCATTCATGGACCCCAAACTGTAAATTTAGACTAATTTTGCTACACATTTATACATTTTACTCTCATAATCACACAGAATGGATAGCCAACATGTACACTGTCTTGGACCCAAACAATAGTGTTATAAAGAGGTTGTTGTGCATTAAGCTGTAGTGGATCTACTTGATAGAATGGTTTGAAAATTTCGTTAAGCACTAATATAGCTGATAGGGGAACTTGTATTAACACAACAGCCAAATGCTCGGATATAAAAGCCATTTCGGAGTCTATTTAATGATGAAAAGTGCTACCTTTCACATGGCCTCAGTGATCTGAAGGGTTTCAGTGTAGAGTCCATCCCAGCAAAATCAAACAGTTTAACATCATAGTCATAGCCCCCTGTCACTAGTCGGGCTCCTGAGGGGTCTAGGGCTAGGGCTGATACCTAAAGAGGGAAAAATATGTACCATGAGAATATGTCAAAAGACAGCATGTCTTCATGGTTTAATGTAAGTAGAGCTGCCGCACCAGAAAAAAAAAAAAAACAATCTGCATATACAAAAACAAAGGCGAAGACCAACTTCGCAGCAACCATGAAGCTGATCAGTGTCTTTGTTTTCTTCTTCTTAAACCTGAAATTTCAAGCTTCTAGCTATTTTCTGTGACTATATAGGCTCATTTGTGTCGGACCTGGTCAGAAGCCCAAATTGTTGCTTTTCTTGTGGGAAGGCTCAGTTGTAAGCTTGAGACTTCAGTTCTAGAAAACAGATCATACTGTAGAGAAATCAAATGTTACAGTTGTGCTCATCATCTTTATCGCATGGCTACCTCATTGGGAAAGAGTTAGTCATCTTGCTCTTCATATGTGTCATCAAAATGTCTTGCAATGTTTTGTATTGTCTATTCTTTCCCTCCTGGTGTCTGGGTTTGGATGTTAAATTCAATTGTATAAATTCCTGGACCTTCTATTCTTACTTGATCAGCTGCAATTACACTTCAACCTCATTAAAACATGCCTCACTATAATGCGGTTTTCAATTTAAGTATAACACAGCAATGTCATGGCTCCCAATGGTCATATTTTTCAATATGAGTATATGACTTTAGTAACATCACTATAACATGGTTTCACTTATAACAGTCTGCTTTTATGGACCCCAACAATGCGTTATAATGAGAATGTACTGTCATTTAAACAAACTTCAAACATGATCAAAATTTAAAATGAGCTTACAGTTTTTGAGCCATGGTTTAAGGTGATCTGTAGACTGGATGGTATCTTACTCAAGGGTGACTGAAAATACAACAATAATATATAATAAGTCATGTCAACAAAAGATGGCTTACTACTACCTATATCCATTTTCTTCCACTCCATTTTCTCCACTATAAATTTATCTACTTTGCATTTTTAGGAGCGCCCAGGCATAGGTAGAGCATCAGACTCAGAATCAAGAGGTCCTTGGTTCAATCCCCACTGGTGGCACCGTGTTGTGTCCTTGAGCAAGACACATTAAGTCCACATAGTACTGGTTAAAACCCAGGAAGGGTTGCCCTGTCCTCACATTAAGCCTAAACCCTTACAAACAGACAATTAGGAGAACCCCCGGCATTTAAGGCTGTAACAGATGCTATTAGCATACTGCTGTTGCTGCATGGGGTGGGAGAATTGAGGTGGGCTGAGGTATTGCTCTAGTTGTTGTTATTGTTGTGACTTACCTCGTCCACTTCCTCTCCCTCCTCATCACTATCATCCCTATCCCCTGTAGTAGGGGGTGGAAGAGGGGGCCCTATCATCTCATCTGGCTCTTCTGTGACTGGGGCTTTCATTGATGGCGGCAAAGGTGGGCCTATCATGTCATCATCAGAATCTGCCATAAAGAATACATACTTAATATCGCAGCCATTAATAGGCTATGTCTGCATCATATCTCAGTGGTAGGTGAATGGGGGGGGGGGGGGGGGCTCTAATCTTGTCTGCCTCTTCAGTGTCTGGGAGCCTTCAAGGATAAACACCCTAGAATAGCAAAAAAAAAAAAAAAAAAAAAAAAAAAAAAATCCTGAGCATAAATTTCTATTTCATGATCAAGCCAATGTTTTGGAGGGGCTGGGATAGGGTCATATAATTACTCCTGACTCTTCTATGACTGGGGCTTTCATGCCTTAATATTTACATTTCTGATGCAAAGTCTTAATGAATCTATAGAACTCAAATGGGATTCATAGTTTCATGAACAACATCGTGTCACGCGAAGTCACATGATCAAACATGATGTAAAACAACAACAACAACAAAAAAAAACATGGCTCTCACCAATGTTGTAAACGTCATGACGTTGCCGATGCTGTTCCACTGTTTCAACAAACAATGTGTGTGAGCAGGTTTACTCTGGGGACAATTTTTTTATAATTCCAGGACTGAGGGTCGGTCATTGTTCAAAAATGGATAGAACAGGAGAATAGAACTTGTGTTCTGTTCTATTCTATTTTTGAACGATGCCGCTAAATCAAGCGCGACTGATTTTCATCCGGGCATTATAGCGCCATTTGTCAACCAGAATAAACCTCGAACAAATTTTAAATTTTGTTTCTATTTTTCTTCCCTTATAGGTAAGTTGTCATCCCAAAATAAGCTGGTATTTGTACAGATGAGAGTTTGTTTATGCTATTGTCATGCATATTTTTGACTGATGTTTATGATAAAAGGCTAATTTTTCGGATTGAAATGGACTTGGTAAGTGGCTATTTTAGAGATGTAAATTTGTTGCCTACAAATTTCAAAGTACAGGTAGCACCCAAAATACCATTCATTTGCCTTTTATACATGAATGTCATGTTATAGACTAAGTAAAACTTGACAGTGAGGTAAATAAGTTTTTGCCAAAACTTATTTTATGCAAGAAGTGCAGTTCCCGGTAGCGGTTCCGGGATTTACTTTCACAATTTTGATAAAATACAGCCAGAATGCGGAAGTGATTTTAACATGTAAACTAGTGGGTGGAGTTATGTTTAAAATAAATAGAACATTGCCTAATTTGACTGAAATTGTTGACCTGGTGTCTGATAAACACATTCTAGTTTGGAAGAACTATAAAGTTCCAGGATCGTGTTTTTGGTAAGACAGGTAATTGTCGAGATAAACATGTACTTGAACATGTGTATAACTTCATGATAGATTGAAGTTTGATTCTTTTGAGTACCCACAGCGTGTCGATTATGTCCTTAATTGAAGTTGTTCGTACATGCGAATATAGGCTATTTATAGAAAATCCCCTAGACAAACTATAAACAATGAGCCGAGATTTTATTTGCATATTGTTACATTGGATTAATGGTTTGTGAGATACTTTACTGGTTGGTTACAAGAAGGATACTGATCAGACATAAGCAGTATCATCAGTGTCCGTGTTGTAACCTGGCTCGGTTTGTGGTAATCAGCTTTAACGAAAGCGGAAGTATATTTGTTTGCCTGTTCCAGTGTATTTTCTCACATTCCATTGTGTTTTGTCAGTTACTGGAATTCATGAAGAGATTCATATAAGCAGCCATTTCTGCTTATTTCTGTATTGTTTGCATTCATGACTTGAATGTTTAATGCGATATGTTGAGTAGACTGATATGATAAGCAAAGATGTAAGTTCCATTCGCAATGTATATTTTTTTTATTTTCAAGTATGATAAGTGTGATTCTAAAGGCATCTCCATTACCTTCACTTGTTGTCCTTACCCTGTTAGTCCTGTCCTGTAAACCCTTTCCCGTCCTTTCCCATGACAGTTGTCACTGGTTTTCGTCAACTGCCATCCCTGTCCCATGTCAGTTGTCAATGGTTTTCGTCAACTGCCATCCCCGTCCCATGTCAGTTGTCAATAGTTTTCGTCAACTGCCATTCCCAGTCCCATGTCAGTTGTCACTTGTTTTCGTCAACTGCCATTCCTGTCCTATGTCAGTTGTCAGTAGTTTTAGTCAACTGCCATCCCTGTCCCATGTCAGTTGTCACTGGTTTTCGTCAACTGCCATTCCCGTCCCATGTCAGTTGTTACTGGTTTTTGTCAACTGCCATCCCCGTCCCATGTCAGTTGTCACTGGTTTTCGTCAACTGCCATCCCCGTCCCATGTCAGTTGTCACTGGTTTTCGTCAACTGCCATCCCCGTCCCATGTCAGTTGTCACTGGTTTTCGTCAACTGCCATCCCCGTCCCATGTCAGTTGTCACTGGTTTTCATCAACTGCCATCCCCGTCCCATGTCAGTTGTCACTGGTTTTCGTCAACTGCCATCCCCGTCCCATGTCAGTTGTCACTGGTTTTCGTCAACTGCCATCCCCGTCCCATGTCAGTTGTCAATAGTTTTCGTCAACTGCCATCCCCGTCCCATGTCAGTTGTCAATGGTTTTGGTCAACTGCCATCCCTGTCCCATGTCAGTTGTTAATGGTTTCGGTCAACTGCCATCCCTGTCCCCTGTCAGTTGTCATGGGTTTTGTCAACTGCCATGTCAGTTGTCAATGGTTTTCGGTCAACTGCCATGTCAGATGTCATTGGTTTTCGGTCAACTGCCATCCCTGTTTCATGTCAATTGTCAATGGTTGTCGGTCATTTGCCATGTTGACCTAGTTCTGTCAAATGTTTACTGTCACCACCCATCCTACCTCAGGTTAGCTGATATTTAGATCACATTTATCCATGCTTGAACTTTTGATTGTTTAGAAGCTTAGTACTTTTGTACCACAATAGTGTCCATGCCAACCTCATTATAAGGCTATGTTTGGCTAAATAGATCATGCTATAAGTGAAACTATGTTCTAATGAAGTTTCTTTCTGTAGACATGTATCCAAATAATCAGTTTGGAAGCCATATTGTGTCGAAGACAGCATTGTAATAAAGCGTGTTATAATGAGGTTGAAATGTACTATCGTTACTGATTTTCATCCGGGCATTATAGCGCCATTTGTCAACCAGAATAAACCTCGAACAAATTTTAAATTTTGTTTCTATTTTTCTTCCCTTATAGGAGACTGACTGCCTGTTGCCGGGACCTTGTTACATTTTGGGGGCTCGTCCGGGATCAAATCGTGGAAGATGGCAGAAGAAGTTGTGCTGTCTGTCAGGGCCATGATTTTTGTGGCAGATGTAGACCTACTAAAAGGGCTGATAACAGAACATGGTATTGAAGTTGATGACTTGGAAGCAGTTACCAAGATCCAAGCTGTCACGTTGGTAGACAAGTGGTTTCTAGACCAAGTGAAAGATAAGGACAAGGGGTTAGCCGCTATTCATTCAGTCATGGAGACATTAGACAAGAAACCTGTTATAGCAGGAGTTGATCCTAGTACAGCTGCACCAAAATATGCTTACAGAAAGGACCTTAAGATTTCAGGACAAATTGACTCCAAAACTGGTATCTCGTATACATCATTAAGAAGACAAATTGAAAACGCAATTGAAAAAGACTACAAAGAAATTGACATACTTGATGCCATTATAAAAGCTATACCACCTACGTCGGGTTTAAGGCGATATCTTGAAGGGAAAGAGAAACTTACGTTGGATAGTTGCATACAAATATTAAGGGCACACTACAATGAGAAGTCAGCAACTGAACTTTATAATGAATTGGGACAGCTCACCCAAAACACCAAAGAATCTTCAGCAGAATTTTTATTGAGAGCCCTTGAACTGAAGCAAAAGGTAATATATGCTTCTAAGGAAAGCACTGAAGAGATGAAATATAGCAATGAATTGATAAAAACATTATTCATGAGAACAGTATCAACAGGATTGTCAAATTCAACTATAAGACAGGAGTTCAAACCCTACCTAGAGAAAGATATAGAAGATGAAGAGTTAATTGAATGCCTCAATAAAACAGTTTCACGTGAAACAGAAAGAGAATCAAAGTTTGGTCATTCTGGAGCAAAGAAAGTGAATGAATTGAAAGCTGAAAGTGATGGGAAATCCGACGCTGGTATGCGAGCCGTCCGATCAGAAATTGCAGAGTTGAGACTCGTAGTGGAGCAACTAGTGAATTCGAAATCTTCCACATCAGAAGCAGACAAACCGAAGCAGCAGTTTTCAAGATTGTGTCAGAAATGTCAGGAATCGGGTAACGCTAAGTGTACTCATTGTTGGAGGTGTGGTTCAGAAGAACACTTCAGCCGTGGTTGCAGAAAATCAGTTGGAAAGTCAGCCGATCAGGGAAACTCCAACAGGTCACATCAAGGGGGCAAGATGTGACCTCGACTACTGAAGAGCCCCTCTGTGTAGTGTGTAAACAGACTGCTGGTTCAGTATGCAAGAGTTGTCATGCAGTTTCGTACTGTTCATCAGACTGTCAACGGAAACATTGGCCAGCGCACAAGATTTATTGTGTTTCTATTGCCAGTCTGAGAAAATCAGAACATGCTAGAGTGCAAGACAATGATGCTTGTAATGTTCCACCAAAAGTTAAAAACTTCTTTGTTAATGTGATAGGAGAACAATGTTTGATAACTTGTCAGTTTAATGATCATCCTGTTGAATTATTGTGGGATACAGGAGCCCAGGTCTCACTATTAAATTTAAAGTGGTTACAAAGTAATTGTCCAGATGTTAAAGTTAGACCTTTATCAGAGTTAATTGAGGGTGACTTGACAATTTTATCTGCAAATGGGATAAAGATTGATTTTGAGGGTTGGGTCCCGATAAATTTGCAATTCGGTACTGCTGAGGAAGGGAATGATAGCATATTTCAAGTACCATTTCTGGTGTCTAGCACAGCTGCTCAGGATAGACCCATTCTAGGTTTTAATGTCATACGTGAAGTTGGGGATATCATAGGGAAAGCTAGTTGTATTGAAATGCTTCAGACTGCTATCCCATCTGTTAGTAAGGTACATATTGCTAAAGTTGCAAATTTATTGTTTGACGACAGTGGAGATATAGGTCAAGTAAAATCTGGGGGCAGGAATATGGTAATTCCAGCAAATTCATCAATCATTGTTAATGCTATAGTTCATGGCAAGGTCCGTCAGAACTCTGTACATGCATTATTCATACCAGGTGCTGAAAGTGAAATCACAGGTCTTGTAGTACAGGAAACCCTTGTTTCAGTCAAGCCAGGAAATGTTAGTAGGGTTAAAATTCTGGTAAGTAACTGCTTATCCAAAGATCAGATTTTACCTAAAAGAACTCAGCTTGGTAGTTTGGAAATAGTACGGTCTGTGGTTACTCTTGGCCATACATGTAGCTCAACAATGGATGAGTCTGAGGAAGAATCGAACATAGCCAAGGTAGGTTCATTTCAGGAAAGTAGCTCTGAGGCGGATAGATGGGAACCAGATGTTGATTTAAGCTGTTCCGGACTTACTGTAGAACAGGAAGAAAAGGTGAGAGCTTTGTTAAAGGAAGAGTGTGATGCCTTTTCTAAAAATGATCAGGATGTAGGGTGTGTTCCTGACTTACAAATGAAGATAGAGCTTACAGATAATCAGCCTGTGCATAGTTCATATAATGCATGTCCCCGACCATTGTATCAGGAAGTGAAAGATTATCTACAGGATTTAATAGGTAAAGGTTGGATCAGAAAGTCCAAGTCCCCTTATTCCAGTCCAATAGTATGTGTCCGGAAGAAAGACGGCAGTCTACGCCTCTGCGTAGATTATCGTAAGTTAAATGAAAAGACAATTCAGAACCGGTTACCTCTTCCCCGTATATCTGACGCTCTTGATGGCCTTGGCGGAAGTAAGTGGTTTACCTTATTGGACCAGGGAAAGGCATATCATCAAGGTATGATTGCAGAAGAATGTAAAAAGTACACCGCATTTGTTACTCCTTGGGGTTTATATGAGTGGAATAGAATCCCATTTGGTTTAAGTGGGGCGGTAGGAACATTTCAGCAATTTATGAATGATTGTTTGGAGGATTTGCGAGACAAGATTTGCCTGCCATACTTGGATGACTTGCTAGTTTTCAGTCCTTCTTTTGAGGACCATTTAGAACATGTCAGACTGGTTTTGCAAAAGCTCAAGTCAAAGGGTATTAAATTAAAGCCGACCAAGTGTGAGCTATTCAGGAATCAAGTCCGATACCTAGGTCATTTAGTCACATCTGAAGGACACTGCATTGATCCAAAAGATAAAGAAGCTGTGCTCCACCTGAAAGAGAAGAAACCTGGCACTGTGGGAGAGGTAAGGAAATTAATGGGTTTTATTGGCTATTTTAGAACGTACATTTCAGATTTTTCAAGACGGGCTGCACCAATCTATGATCTGTTGCAGAAGAAGGATGAAAGTACCTCAATTCAAAGCAAGCAGAAGAAAAGAGGTAAGGTACGTAAAATTAAGAATGGCCAGTTGCCGTCAAACCTGAAAGTTGAGTGGACAGATAAGCACCAAGGAATTTTGGAGGAACTTATTGACTGTTTGGTGCAGTCTCCGGTTATGGTTTACCCAGATTTTCAGGCCCCATTTTCTCTCCATATTGATGCTAGTCATCAAGGCTTGGGTGCTGTTTTATACCAAAAGCAGAGTACAGGTAAACAGGGAGTTGTAGCTTTTGCATCAAGGACCCTAACCCCTGCTGAGAAAAACTACCATATGCATTCTGGTAAATTAGAGTTTTTAGCACTTAAATGGGCAATATCTGATAGGTTCAGGGACTATTTATTTAATGCTGAAGAGTTCTCTGTTTATAGTGACAGCAATCCTCTGCAGTACATTTTTACATGCCCAAAATTAGATGCCACAAGACTGCGCTGGGTCTCGGAATTAGCAGGCTTCAACTTCAAGGTATATTTTAAACCAGGTTTTAGAAATGGGGATGCTGACGGACTCAGTAGGATGCCTCTAGATTTGGAGAAAGTTAAAGGTGAGTATTCAGCAGAATTACCACGAGATGCAATAGAAACCACAATTCGGGCAGTAGATGTCCAGGAACAGTCTGGTGAGGTCGGAGTTATGTCCCTTGGAGCATATTGGGAGGAGACTGACTCTGATTCAGAACATTTGACTACAGGAGTGAGTATTGATAGTTCCATTTTAAATAGGGCACAAGATGATGACTCTGTAATTGGACCAGTGAAGGAGATGGTGCGGCTAAACAGGAGGCCACCTATCAAGGATCTGAAAAGGTTTGCTCCTGATAGCAAGATATTACTGAGAGAATGGTCGAAACTTAGCATTGACAGTGATGGACTGCTGAGAAGGGTGATAAGTCAACCAAAAGAAGGTATAGTTAAGCAGTTGGTGCTGCCGTTGAAATACCAGAGTTTGGTAATGAGGGAATTACATGATGAGATGGGCCATTTAGGACATGATCGTGTTTTAACGTTGGCTCGTGATAGATTCTATTGGCCGAGAATGGCTGCCATCATACAGAGGTATGTGACTCAAGAATGTACATGTATGATAGATAAAAAGCCAGTATTAGGGTATAGAGCTCCCATGAAAAATATTGAAACCTCAGGGCCTATGGAATTAGTCTCGATGGATTTCCTTCATTTAGAAAGAGCAAAAGGCGGATACGAGTACATATTGGTAATCGTAGATCATTTTACTCGCTTTGCACAGGCTTATGCTACAACCAATAAGTCTAGTAAAACTGCTGCTGAAAAGCTGTACAATGATTACATACTGAGATTTGGCCTGCCCAATCGCATACATCATGATCAAGGCCGTGAGTTTGAAAATGGGTTATTTGATCAGTTGAACAAATTCTGCGGTATTTCCAAGTCGCGTACTACGCCATATCACCCAGAAGGCAATGGCCAGGTCGAAAGATTTAACCGTAGCCTTCTGGGTATGCTCAAAACTCTTCCAGAAACATGCAAATCTGACTGGAAATCACACCTAAACAAAATGGTCCATGCATACAATTGTACCAAGAATGACGCCACAGGATTCTCTCCTTATTATCTATTTTATGGCCGGCATCCTAGACTAGCTGTAGATTTGCTTTTTAATGTGGGTAAGTCTGATCAGTCAGGAAAAGTCACACATAAGACCTATGCTGAAAAATGGGCTAAAAGGATGCAGGAGGCATATGAAATAGCATCCCAAAACGCAGGCAAGTTAGCAGAAAGAAACAAGCACCGTCATAATTCTGGTCTGATCAGCCCTGTACTGGTACCTGGAGATAGAGTTTTGGTCAAAAACCATGAGACTGGTGGTCCTGGTAAGTTGCGTTCCTATTGGGAACACCACATTTATGTAGTCCTCCGAAAGTTGGAAAATGCTCCTATCTATGAGGTTAAAAGAGAGGATGGCATTGGATCCATGCGAAGACTACACAGAAATCTTCTGTATCGGTGCAATCATCTGCCTGTCCCTGAGAATGTGAAAAAGAAGAAATTGGTAAGTAGAACTGAACGGAATAAGCGCAATGCCAGAAAGACGAATCAGTCAAAGGTTGAGTGGAATCCAGGTAGGACAACCTCTAGTGACTCTGATACTGTCTGGTTTGAAGGAACAACTCTAAATCCTAACGCAAAACCATTCTGTCCTACAGCCCCTGACAGCACCACTTCTATAATTGTTCCGGACGCAACTGATGAAATTGAGACATTAGTGAATCTGGAAGAATCTAGTGAGGATTCTGACTCCTTAGAGATTCACAGTGACTCAGAGGTTGCTGAAGAACAGGATGAAGAGGTAAGTTCTGTAGAAAACCCAAGTAGTAGTTCAGGTGAAGAGACGGAACCAACAGGTAGACCTAAGCGTACAGTACGGGCTCCAAAGCGGCTTACATATGAATCAGCCGGGAATCCTAGTTACGTACAAACAGTTCAGAGAACCTTGCCATGGGAAGGTCTCAAGTTGACGGCAATCTGGGTGTAATAAATTATGGAAGTCTATTAGATATGTTGTAAATATTTGATTTTGCCATGATTCATGTTCTCAGATGTTACTTAAAATATGAAATTCCTAAATTTCATTTTGACTACTGAAATGTGGCATGTAATTTGTGAGATTTTTGTTTGATGAGCTGTTGTGCTGGACATCAGAAGTGGTATTGGGTGCAAAGAAAATTACATTTTGTCAGAGTCAAAATTTTCATACTTAACTTTAAATATGCAATGATTTCCTATATGGGATTATAACTGAACTAGGGCTGGCCACCTGATGTTTCATGTTTATATGGGGTAAAGCCTGTAGTTGCAGAAATAAAGTTTTGTTTACAAGCTTTTATGAGATTAGAGTAATTGAGGAATATGACCTATAATAAGAGGTGTTACCTGTGAGGTGTTTTGTTACAGAAACATAGCAATTGAGAACAATTTTATTTAAGGCAGTTTTTGTGTATTTGAAGAGATTCTGTTAAACCTAGTGTAAAGAAATGTATTTTGCTAAATTTGATATCTCTGGGTTTTGTTTTGTACATAATGATTGTCAAGTAAATCAAATCAGATGAAACATATTGTAATTTTGTACAAGGGTTGTTCAAAATTTTATAGAAATGTACAAGGGGTGTTCAGTTATTTTGTAGACATAATATAATTTGATACAATTCACTTTTCAATTTTCTAGTCAATGATAACTCACACATTTTGTGATTTATTTGAACATACTAGTCAATGTTGAAATAAATTGATTTTGTTAATATGTGAATTGTTCTATAAGTAAATGGCAGGTGCCATTTAACTTTCAGGGGGAGAATGTGAGCAGGTTTACTCTGGGGACAATTTTTTTATAATTCCAGGACTGAGGGTCGGTCATTGTTCAAAAATGGATAGAACAGGAGAATAGAACTTGTGTTCTGTTCTATTCTATTTTTGAACGATGCCGCTAAATCAAGCGCGACTGATTTTCATCCGGGCATTATAGCGCCATTTGTCAACCAGAATAAACCTCGAACAAATTTTAAATTTTGTTTCTATTTTTCTTCCCTTATAGGTAAGTTGTCATCCCAAAATAAGCTGGTATTTGTACAGATGAGAGTTTGTTTATGCTATTGTCATGCATATTTTTGACTGATGTTTATGATAAAAGGCTAATTTTTCGGATTGAAATGGACTTGGTAAGTGGCTATTTTAGAGATGTAAATTTGTTGCCTGCAAATTTCAAAGTACAGGTAGCACCCAAAATACCATTCATTTGCCTTTTATACATGAATGTCATGTTGTAGACTAAGTAAAACTTGACAGTGAGGTAAATAAGTTTTTGCCAAAACTTATTTTATGCAAGAAGTGCAGTTCCCGGTAGCGGTTCCGGGATTTACTTTCACAATTTTGATAAAATACAGCCAGAATGCGGAAGTGATTTTAACATGTAAACTAGTGGGTGGAGTTATGTTTAAAATAAATAGAACATTGCCTAATTTGACTGAAATTGTTGACCTGGTGTCTGATAAACACATTCTAGTTTGGAAGAACTATAAAGTTCCAGGATCGTGTTTTTGGTAAGACAGGTAATTGTCGAGATAAACATGTACTTGAACATGTGTATAACTTCATGATAGATTGAAGTTTGATTCTTTTGAGTACCCACAGCGTGTCGATTATGTCCTTAATTGAAGTTGTTCGTACATGCGAATATAGGCTATTTATAGAAAATCCCCTAGACAAACTATAAACAATGAGCCGAGATTTTATTTGCATATTGTTACATTGGATTAATGGTTTGTGAGATACTTTACTGGTTGGTTACAAGAAGGATACTGATCAGACATAAGCAGTATCATCAGTGTCCGTGTTGTAACCTGGCTCGGTTTGTGGTAATCAGCTTTAACGAAAGCGGAAGTATATTTGTTTGCCTGTTCCAGTGTATTTTCTCACATTCCATTGTGTTTTGTCAGTTACTGGAATTCATGAAGAGATTCATATAAGCAGCCATTTCTGCTTATTTCTGTATTGTTTGCATTCATGACTTGAATGTTTAATGCGATATGTTGAGTAGACTGATATGATAAGCAAAGATGTAAGTTCCATTCGCAATGTATATTTTTTTTATTTTCAAGTATGATAAGTGTGATTCTAAAGGCATCTCCATTACCTTCACTTGTTGTCCTTACCCTGTTAGTCCTGTCCTGTAAACCCTTTCCCGTCCTTTCCCATGACAGTTGTCACTGGTTTTCGTCAACTGCCATCCCTGTCCCATGTCAGTTGTCAATGGTTTTCGTCAACTGCCATCCCCGTCCCATGTCAGTTGTCAATAGTTTTCGTCAACTGCCATTCCCAGTCCCATGTCAGTTGTCACTTGTTTTCGTCAACTGCCATTCCTGTCCTATGTCAGTTGTCAGTAGTTTTAGTCAACTGCCATCCCTGTCCCATGTCAGTTGTCACTGGTTTTCGTCAACTGCCATTCCCGTCCCATGTCAGTTGTTACTGGTTTTTGTCAACTGCCATCCCCGTCCCATGTCAGTTGTCACTGGTTTTCGTCAACTGCCATCCCCGTCCCATGTCAGTTGTCACTGGTTTTCGTCAACTGCCATCCCCGTCCCATGTCAGTTGTCACTGGTTTTCGTCAACTGCCATCCCCGTCCCATGTCAGTTGTCACTGGTTTTCATCAACTGCCATCCCCGTCCCATGTCAGTTGTCACTGGTTTTCGTCAACTGCCATCCCCGTCCCATGTCAGTTGTCACTGGTTTTCGTCAACTGCCATCCCCGTCCCATGTCAGTTGTCAATAGTTTTCGTCAACTGCCATCCCCGTCCCATGTCAGTTGTCAATGGTTTTGGTCAACTGCCATCCCTGTCCCATGTCAGTTGTTAATGGTTTCGGTCAACTGCCATCCCTGTCCCCTGTCAGTTGTCATGGGTTTTGTCAACTGCCATGTCAGTTGTCAATGGTTTTCGGTCAACTGCCATGTCAGATGTCATTGGTTTTCGGTCAACTGCCATCCCTGTTTCATGTCAATTGTCAATGGTTGTCGGTCATTTGCCATGTTGACCTAGTTCTGTCAAATGTTTACTGTCACCACCCATCCTACCTCAGGTTAGCTGATATTTAGATCACATTTATCCATGCTTGAACTTTTGATTGTTTAGAAGCTTAGTACTTTTGTACCACAATAGTGTCCATGCCAACCTCATTATAAGGCTATGTTTGGCTAAATAGATCATGCTATAAGTGAAACTATGTTCTAATGAAGTTTCTTTCTGTAGACATGTATCCAAATAATCAGTTTGGAAGCCATATTGTGTCGAAGACAGCATTGTAATAAAGCGTGTTATAATGAGGTTGAAATGTACTATCGTTACTGATTTTCATCCGGGCATTATAGCGCCATTTGTCAACCAGAATAAACCTCGAACAAATTTTAAATTTTGTTTCTATTTTTCTTCCCTTATAGGAGACTGACTGCCTGTTGCCGGGACCTTGTTACATGTGTGTAAATTCTCTGTTTGCTTGTAAATGTGTTCACATTGATAATTTTTCAACAAGCAATAGAGAGAAATGAATGTAAATATAAGTAATGAGTTTATTTTTTCTGATGTTCATGGAGCTATGAGCCATAGTGGGTCCCTAGCAAAGCTTACATGAACCCCTTTGGGGTTCATTCACTTTGCACGTGACCCACTGTGGTTCATAGCTCCATGAACATCAGAAAAATGAAATTCATTTCTTAAATCAGAATACATACAGTTACGTGCCAAATTAATGTCCACAACGTCGCAAACTCCATAGACTTCAATGTATTTTCACGTTTACAAGAAAAATTATCCTGTCTTTCCTGGTCAACATATTTTCATAATTTTGGTGTCATTTGAATGGTAAATGAATGTGAATAAATAAAATTTTTGATGAAATTTTCTGACTTTGCATTTTTCATATACAACAATTTAAAACTTTAGGAAAATTTAAAAAATTCATTTTCCCATTGACGTCAATGTTGACGTTGCCCAAAAACTGCAAAAATATTCTTTTTCTTTAAAAAATTGCAGCCTTGAAATGCATGTATAGAACTGAATGAAAACGCCTTGTTTTAGTATTGCTTTATTCATTTACCTTTCAAATGACACCAAAATCGTGAAAATCAGTTGATCAGGAGAGGCAGGATAATTTTTCTTGTGAACGTGAAAATGCATTGAAGTCTATGGAGATTCTGACGTTGTGGACATTAATTAGGCACGTAACTGTATATCAATTTATCTTTTTTCAATCTTTAGACATTTTTGAATGCTTACTGTAGAATAGAATGTATGAAAATGTTGCAGGCACAGCAGCTCATACACAGTGTGGACCATGATCAGATCACACAGCTCCTCTGTAAATACACTGAAAAAAAGTTCTAAGAGGCCACTTTTCAAACTCATTTTTTGTAACTAAGCCATTTTTAAAATTGCACGATTTTTAGTCTAAAGACGTGTCGTTCAAGTAAGTAAAGTTCCAAAGTGTTCAGAAATAATTTTCTTTCACTAAACGCGATTTTGGAGTAAAAATGCAAAAATCAATGTTTTTGAATAAAAAAATTGATAAAGCACACCATTAATTGAAATTATGAGCGGGTGTCATCAAAGGGGCCCTTCCGGCTTGGAAAAACATCAAACATTCGAATTTTCTCTACTGGTAGACTTTCTGCGCATTTTTAAAAATCGCTAATTTTGAGATTTTTTTAAAAATTCATCAATGTGCCTCTTAAACATGTTAATCGCTATCAAATTCACTTGATGAAGCCTGGAAATGAGAGATATAACCCGAGTGAGCTATTTTAGACTATTTTCGAGGAAAAACAGGTCACGGCTGACGCACACTTCCGGTTTCAATGCCAACTTTTAACGAACAAAATAACGAAATTTATGGACGATTTTTTAAATTTTCAAAGTTTATCAGAGTCTAGTATTACACCTTAATACTCGCTGAAAATTTCAATTCCATACTGCAGATAATAATGCAACCAGAGATGAACAAAGTTTGTATGCAAATTGCATACAAAAAGCTGAATTGATGCTATTCATGTTGCTGTCTTCTTGCATGTACAAAACAGAAACGAAGATTCTTATTGCAGCAACAAATCTGATTTAATTTTATCTTGCATCATGGTAGTCAGTAGCACTTTCAAATAAATTGAAATGTAAAACACAACGTCATAATATGGCATTTAATTTGATGACAATAAAGTGTGATTTTCGAAAATAGGGTACCTTTACTCATGCTTCGACTGCGTGAGACATATCACGCATTTTGGAATGCAGACACTCTCAGAGCCACTGTTAGACATTGGTTTATTTATTTGATCATGAATTTTAATTGATCGTAATATACTTCCTGAACCAGAAGAAAAAATATGAGGTGGCCTCTTATAACTTTTTTTCAGTGTAGTCAGATCTCCATCAGCACTCTTTTCTCTAAATGTTGATTCAAAGACTTGTGGTAATTATTACGCAAGACTAAAAATTGTACCTGAATCTGAGCCACTAGAGTTATCCTTCTTCTTTGATTTATCGGTGACATTCTTGATTTTTTCCTTGTCAGTCTTGTTAAGTTTTTCAACAACTTTGTCAGCATCTTCACTGGTCACAACACCACCTGACACAGAATGAGGAAAACAAGTTGTTCCAATAGTAGCAGATTATATTTTTTCATGCACAACTCATATGAGCATGAACTTTGATTTTCTGCTTTACATCCCAGTCACAGCTAATCAGCTATAATCATATGGAGACAGGACTTAAGTTTTAAGTCTCAACTGAAAGGCTTGGGAAACCCCGAGATGGAAACAACAACTCCAGGTTTATAGGGTGTAAGGATTTACCGCAATGCCACCTTGGCTTCTAAAAGCATCAAACTTATGTGTCTTTCTAGGCTAGTATGGATGAGTGCATGTACAATATCTTGTTCAACTATGATCAACATGATTACAGTTGTTTTTTAAAAATATCCCAACTTCATACTTGATCCAAGGTCAAATACTTTACTAATAAGCAACAGATCTTCTCAGCACGAGATTTTAACCACAACTTACAAATAATAATTATCAGGCATACTTACCTATATCAGAAGACTGGGTCCTTTCAATGGCCGTCTGTTTTGCCTCCTCAAACATAGCCATAAAGTCAAACTGTCGAGCCTTCTTCTGAGGCTTGTCTAGAAAAATCAAAAACAGCTGGCAGTCATAGGAAAGACTTTTACTAAGTCAGCCAATCTCTGACCATTACCACAGGAGCTGTGTTCATGTGACTTGTCCCAGGCCACAAACAACAGCTGAGGCACAAGCCAAGATACTTCATCACAAAGCCCCAGACTTTACCATTGTGCAAGTACCTCGCAAGATATAATTATATGCCTTTTTTGTGTCAGGGCTTTTCCAGGAAAATTTACCTGGGAGACACGGAACTGAACCGAATTTTTTTCATCGTGGTGGTCGGTGTTCAGACAGTTTCAGTTTCCTTGGTCGTCGGGGTCGTTGATATTTCAATTTCCTGGGTGGTAGGGTTAATTCCGAGATGGATTTATTTCTGGTGGGTCAGTTAAGCCACAAATAAACTCATTTTCACGTTAAATCGCAGGTTTTTATTCCCGAAAACGACTTCGTTTGTATTTTGTATTAAAGGTAAACAATGTGGAGTGTTTGTTTGTTTGTTTGTTCCGCGCCGAACGGCGTTACGGTTTACCGATTTTTTTGGAATCCCAGTCGTTTCTTCCGGGGTCGTTTCCCCCTTGTTTTAGGGGTGGGTCGTTTCGCCCTTAGAAGGTAAGTCGCTGGATGGATGGATGGTGGATGGATGGCTGGATGGGTGGCTTGCAAACGCATGATTCAATTAATTAGCCAATAATTGATTGTGCACTTCAAAGACCACAGCTTGTTTTGATAATTAATTATACTCACACCTGTTAATTAAAGTGGAAGCCTTTCTAAGACACAGTGCCAATCAAGAAGAACAAAAAAAGGAAAAACAAAAAAAAGTTGCTTTATTGGTCTCTGAGTCTCAGAACCATTTTATCACCCCTGATTTTAAATGACTGCAAACGTTGCTCAGTTGGTTGATTTAGTCCTTTGCGAAATAGATCACATGCTTAACTTTTGATAACTTTCTGTCGAATAGTGACAATAACGTAATTTTGAAAACAATATTTTTCTATCTTGGTATCAAAAAGCATGCATTCCGTTTTTACAAATACGACATGGATCTAGGTTAAAACAGAGGCAACAGAGCAGCTACACCGGGGAATGAAATGTCACTTTATTCACTGTTAAGTGTTCACTTTATTCACTATTAAGTGTGTATCTGTTATCACCAGAAGTCCTCGAGTTTGCCGAAATCCCAGTATTTGTGTCTGGAGAATATGATGTTGGTCAGGATGGTAGATAGGGGTGCTTGCGCCTCCGCCATTCGCAAATGCTCTATGGTCATAGTATGGTTCAGGCATTTGCAGACCAGCATCCTCTTGGTATTTTGATGAAACAGACAAGGGTTCTTCCAGGACAATTGAGGACCAATCCCATTTTCCTGGAAACCATTGTCTTAGTTTATTTGAATACTGCAACCCCATAAACGGATACAAAGGTGAACCGTGTTTATGTGTTTATACTGTTGCTAACAGGATTTTGTAACAACTAATTTCTATCCATGGAATCCATGTCGTTTCGCCGTTATCGCCGAGATCGGAAAAGTTTGCTTCAAAATCGTTGAAATTTATTGAATAAAGTATTGAGTATAGAACATCTCCCTGTTGTACGGTCCTTCCGAGATGAGAAATTTGATGGTCAGTTACCATTATAGCATGGAAAACACCAATACATAAAACAATAAGAACCACCACAGAAGTATCGCCTTGGAACGATCAGTAATATAAAATTACTGGCGGGCTTAAACTAGTTTTACAGAGCTCTAACCTCACCCTCAGCTTCTGCAGTGGTTCACAACATTAAGTCTACAGCCTACAAAACACTCCTGAGACCACAGCTGGAATACGCCTCCATTGTGTGGACACCTCATACAGCAACCTCCATCAATAAGTTAGAATCCGTGCAGCGTAGAGCTACTAGGTGGGCTACCCGAGTGTCACTGCTATGCTCAAAGACCTTCAATGGCATCCATTGGCTCAAAGACGCATTGATAGTCGTCTCATAATGCTATACAAGGTCACTTATGACCTTGTTGCCATACCAGTAAGTGATTATCTTGTCCCACATATCAGAAGAGACTCCAGACATAACCATCCTTTGGCATACAGCTTGATTACCACTTCAAAAACTACTACAAATTTTCCTTTTTTCCACGAACTGTCACACATTGGAATGCCCTACCTCGCCAAACAGTCATGTTACCCACCGTGGCACAGTTCAGTGATGCTTTCCCCCTAATCTCAAGCATCTGTTTTTATCTTTTAACTATACTATACTAACACCTCTACTCGCACTGTATAAACTCTTTTCTTTTACTTCAACTAACCCCCTTCAGTACTTGGTATACTGTAGTCACTCAGTGGCGGATTTAGAGGGGTTCAAGGGGTTCGCTCGAACCCCCCTCTTGACCCAAATTATTTCATGTTCATGGGGAATTTCAATGGATTTTGTGTGAAATTAGGCAAATGAACCCCCTTTTCTACATTTGAACCCCCTCTTGAGAAATCCTGCATCCGCCTCTGTCACTTCTGAAAGTTCGGAGGTTAAGAAGTACTGGCAGCTAGATAGAACATGAGCCGTTTTATTTTTGGGCCGTTTTGACCATCTTCCGGCCGAAACGACTCTGATTTCCTCTGATCGCAAAATCAAGTTCAACGTTGTACTTCCGTTTCCGCTGATAAAAACGTGATGGAGAAATTTTCCGTCGAACAAGTATTAAAAATTTCTGGGTGGGGGGGTTAAATTTAAAAATTTCTGGGTGGGGGGGGTTTATTGGAATTTCAATTTTAGTGGTGGTACCCATAAAAAAATTAAAGTTAGATGGGTGGTCCCCCTAAAAAAAAAGTTCAGTTCCGCCCCCCCATGTAATTTTTCCTGGAATAGCCCTCATCAAAATATCTTTAACAATCTTGCTAATTAAACATTAAATGAGCTGCCGCATCAGAAAACCAACATCTGCATGTGTGAAACCAAAGGCGCAGATCAGCTGTGCAGTAACTGCTGATCAGCATCTTTGTTTTCGCTCTATACATAGTATGCTGCCTCTTAGGCTCTTCCCCCTTACCCCCTATATCAGAAATTTTAAGCTTCTAGCCATCTTCTGTGACTGTACATGCCAGTTTGTGCTGGAACCCAAGTTGTTGGTTTTCTCAGGCGAAGACTCAAAAAATATTAATTACTAAGGCCCCTGAGCACAGCAAAAATAACAAGATAAACGATGAAGCACTGAGAAAATGTTCAATCTAAGCTACAAAAAACTAAACTTGATATATAGTATTTAAACATTATTTGTGATAATATGTTTTCTATTCCATCTAAAGTATGCTACTTTATACCTTCATTATTAGCCATTTCGGTGTATCAAAGGCAGAGATCCAAGTGCAAGAATATCAGCTAGCTTCCATGTAACTACACTCCTTCTGAAATAGAAAAGATGTGTCATGAGATTACCTGCTTTTGGCATATAATGGAATGTACCAATCATCTTGACATTGTATGAGTTAGTAAATCATTATCGCCTTGTAAAATCCATTAAATACTCACAAGTGAATGTCTTTAAATACCATATTTTTTTTTTACTCTATCATCAACTGAAGCAGAAGGCTCAGCAGCAAAGAGGGATTACTCTACTCCAGGTTCATACACAAGTTCTGTACAGGTGGCCTAGTCAGTAAATAAAAGATGATTTTTTTTAATGTTTACGTGAAGTTTATTTCATTTGCAAACTTAAAGTTCAATTATTTCAAATCAGAGAAGGATTTCTTAGAGATGCAAATTTGACTTTTTGCCAAGGTATTTCAGCTGGAGAAATCAGCTGGGCCCTTAGACCTTGATCAGACTGCTGTGCAATAGACTGGTTAGGTCAGAGAACACAAGGCTGAGCAGCCGTTTCCCTGAACAAGATGCTTCCAACTATTAGTCAGATGGTATATCTGTTGCTTCCTATGTTTAAGAATGCACCACACAGAATTGGACATTGTCTGAAAGTTCTATTGAAATTTGAATTGTATGGATTCCATCAGTGTGTACCTTCAAAACCATAGCCTGAGGTGATGATCAGAAATCGATCGACTCATTATCAGAAGATTGGGTACGTTCGGGGTTTTTCCAATGGTAAAATCTGCAAATTTACCAATGGTACCATTTTTACCAATGGTAACCAGAAATCCCTGAACATTTTTCTGCTGCCAATGGTACCATTGGTACTAATGATACCATTGGTAGATCACATGGTGGTATTTTTATCATATTAATCAATACACCTCACTCTTTTTGTCTGTTTTATTTTCTACATGCATATTGTGCTATTTATAAAATTGACATTTGCATCTTTGACAAAAATAGTGCTTTTTTACGAAATTCATTAAATATTTTTAGCCTCGCCATATTGAATCACTATCTATCTTCATATACTGAGTCCATCAATTTCTGATCATCATCTCAGGTGTTGGGTGGGTGCTAAATTTTGAATTTAGCAAGATGGGGAGAACATTCGGAATGGGCCATTAAAACTATTTAAACAGAGGCATACTAAAACGTATACCTCTAAACCCCTGATCTAAATGAGAGCCTTAAATTCTTCAGCAGTCTTTGATGAGACCACTGAAGAGGGAAGACTATTCCATAAAGGGATAGTACTCGGGGAAAAAAGAATTCTTCAGAGCATCACTATAGGCCATATCTTGTGTATTGTGAATTATGAGATGCCCTGGTACTTCTGAAGTTGGGTGCTGGGGTCAGATATCTATCTTTATCAAGAGACACTGTACCAGAGTGAATCTTGTATAAGAAAGTTAAGGAAGACTTCACCCTGCGGTCCTCCAGGGATGGCCACTCGAGTTCGTCCAACATATCGTCAACGCCATCGCCTGCAGGTCCACCTGGCTGCTGTCTTCTGCACTTTCTCCACCTTTTTTGTCTCAGTTTCATTATAGGGATGCCAAATAGGAGCTGCATACTCAAGCTGAGGAGGAACCAATGTTTTGTATGCAACTTCCTGTATGCACTTGACTTTTCCCATGTTGGTAGATTTACCCATGTAGTTTGTCTGCATTATTTGCTGCCATACGTTGGTAACATTGATACCAACATTGACATTGGTACCATTGGTAAAACCTTGAACGGAATTTGTCTACCAATTGTACCATTTTTACCATTGGTAAGAACTAGGAACGCATGCATAGATATGGGCTACGTTCGGGGTTCTCCCAATGGTAACATCTGCAAATCTACCAATGGTACTGTTGGTACCATTTGTACCAATGGTAACCAGAAAACCCTGAACGCTTTCTGCTGCCAATGGTACCATTGGTACCAACGGTACCATTGGTAGATCACATGGTGGAATTTTTATCATATTGATCAATACACCTCACTTGTTTTTGTCTTTCCTATTTACTTTATGTATATTGTGTTATTTATAACGTTTACATTTGCATGTATAACAAAAGTATTGTTTATTTACGAAGTTCATGATATATTTTTAGGCTCGCCATATTGAATCACGTGACTTTTCCCGCGTTGGTAGAATTTCCCACGCTGTATTCTGTCTGCACCATTTGCTGCCGTATGTTGGTAACATTGGTACCATTGGTACCAATGGCATTACCAATGGTACCATTGGTAAAACCTTGAACGGAATTTGTCTACCAATGGTACCATTTTTACCATCGGAAAAAACTACGAACGCACGCATGGTCAAATTTGATTACCACGAAAACGGTGCACTTAGGTGGGGTATGAAAGACCCTGCCGAGCCGAGCTGGGAGAAAGACCCTGCCGAGCCAGGTTTTTGACTTGTAATCGCCAATTTAACTCAAAATACCAAAAATGAATGATTTCATATGTTGAAATAGATTAAATTGCACAGGTGTTAAAGATATTGTTCGGCTTCATTTATTTTAAAACAACATTTGATGGAATTTTTCTATTCGACTGGTACAGAAGCTGAGATTGTCTATAAAATCCAATAAATTTGGCAAATTATCATAACTGAGTTTATGTAAAATGTTTCAAATCATCTCAAATCATTTTAAATGCTATAAAATATCATTCTGTATCTTACTTGCCATGAAGATATCCAGCTTTTAACAATAGTAAGTCAAAAACCTAGCTCGGCAGGGTCTTTCTCCCAGCTCGGCTCTGCAGGGGCTTTCATACCCCACCCACGAAAACACATGACATTTAAAAAAATGTAACGTGTAGCCGAGCGTACAAATTTTTACAAGTTAAAAAAAGGTTCTGAAATCATCAATTCATTGCAGAGAAAAAGAACACAGTAAACAATTTTACAGTTGGCTGCTTTGCCATATGATTAGCTACAAATGATTTCGAAAATGATTGGTACAAGTATAAGAATCAAGACAAATCAACTATTATTTAACACAATCAAGTTTCCAGCACTGCACTTTCACGTTTTAATCAGCAGTGTTCCAACTCTATTCTTCCCCAGTCCAGAGCTTTGACTTTGGAGAACAAGCTGTGCTCGCACCCAACGTCGCCACTCACCAGGATTTATGGTTTCAACTCCGAGAGTTGCAGCTCTGGTTGCAGAACCTTAACTTGAGAGAACTAGCTAGGCTTGAACCCCAAGTCGCAGCTGACCAGAGCTATGTGCAGTTGCAACCCAAGTTACAACTAAGGTCTCTGTCTATAAGTAACTGCTGCTTCAGTCCTCTATGCAAAAGCCAGGCTTCGGCAATAGAGCAAAAGAAGCTGAGCTACTTAAGACTCGCCAGTACTCGCGTACTATTGCAGTTTGCTACGATGTTCACTCTGCAGTGACAAAAGCAATTGTGTCGTTTTCGCTTGAAAATCCGCCTTATATACCCGTGAGAGCTGTGCTGGTTCCCGGACTACAAAGGCGAAATGGTTGGAGCGCCTGCAATTTCCGGTATCAGATTAGTAACTTTATATCATAATAAGCGTCTGCTAATCAACTGGATTTATGCATCGTTTTGCACGTAAAGTAACAAATAAAGCTTAAAACGAAACAGAATCGTGATTATAGAAATAAACTGCATCTCTGTTTACAAAAATCAAAGTGATTTGCATTACTAATCAGTCAGTTAATTCGGTTTTAATTGGTAAATTAGGAAGAAAAAATCAATATCATTACGACGCTTGCTTTCTGCAAAGTCGTTTCGTCCTATGAAGGCGCACCGTGGTCTTTTCATTACACTACCCACGCCTCCGGGTTCATGCGTCCCGCATGATAAAAAAACGTGCAGCCGAGCCAAGCCACAGAAACCCCGTCGGTGGAAAAGCATGCTCATCCACCAAGGGTGGTTTACTGCGCTATATACCTAACACTTACTCTAATCACAAAGCTTCGAGTTTCTAATTTGCATATTACTACCCGCTAATATGCCGCTAATACGTTGCACCAACGTATTCTACAAGGGAGACTATCCCGTTACATTACTTCCCCCTCCGAGAAGACTCGTCCCGAGTCTTGGCCTGGGGACTATATGGGTAAGGCAACTCCGTTCTGGCAGTTGTCATCATCCCACCGCTGCCACCAAATGTAACGTGCAGCCGAGCCAAGCCACAGAAACCCCGTCGGTGGAAAAGCATGCTCATCCACCAAGGGTGGTTTACTGCGCTATATACCTAACACTTACTCTAATCACAAAGCTTCGAGTTTCTAATTTGCATATTACTACCCGCTAATATGCCGCTAATACGTTGCACCAACGTATTCTACAAGGGAGACTATCCCGTTACATTACTTCCCCCTCCGAGAAGACTCGTCCCGAGTCTTGGCCTGGGGACTACATGGGTAAGGCAACTCCGTTCTGGCAGTTGTCATCATCCCACCGCTGCCACCAAAATTTGTAACGTGTAGCCGAGCGTACAAATTTTTACAAGTTAAAAAAAGGTTCTGAAATCATCAATTCATTGCAGAGAAAAAGAACACAGTAAACAATTTTACAGTTGGCTGCTTTGCCATATGATTAGCTACAAATGATTTCGAAAATGATTGGTACAAGTATAAGAATCAAGACAAATCAACTATTATTTAACACAATCAAGTTTCCAGCACTGCACTTTCACGTTTTAATCAGCAGTGTTCCAACTCTATTCTTCCCCAGTCCAGAGCTTTGACTTTGGAGAACAAGCTGTGCTCGCACCCAACGTCGCCACTCACCAGGATTTATGGTTTCAACTCCGAGAGTTGCAGCTCTGGTTGCAGAACCTTAACTTGAGAGAACTAGCTAGGCTTGAACCCCAAGTCGCAGCTGACCAGAGCTATGTGCAGTTGCAACCCAAGTTACAACTAAGGTCTCTGTCTATAAGTAACTGCTGCTTCAGTCCTCTATGCAAAAGCCAGGCTTCGGCAATAGAGCAAAAGAAGCTGAGCTACTTAAGACTCGCCAGTACTCGCGTACTATTGCAGTTTGCTACGATGTTCACTCTGCAGTGACAAAAGCAATTGTGTCGTTTTCGCTTGAAAATCCGCCTTATATACCCGTGAGAGCTGTGCTGGTTCCCGGACTACAAAGGCGAAATGGTTGGAGCGCCTGCAATTTCCGGTATCAGATTAGTAACTTTATATCATAATAAGCGTCTGCTAATCAACTGGATTTATGCATCGTTTTGCACGTAAAGTAACAAATAAAGCTTAAAACGAAACAGAATCGTGATTATAGAAATAAACTGCATCTCTGTTTACAAAAATCAAAGTGATTTGCATTACTAATCAGTCAGTTTATAATTCGGTTTTAATTGGTAAATTAGGAAGAAAAAATCAATATCATTACGACGCTTGCTTTCTGCAAAGTCGTTTCGTCCTATGAAGGCGCACCGTGGTCTTTTCATTACAAAATAAATTTTCCTTGTTAAAAGGAACGCTTGGCTAGTCTGTATAAAACATTACTTCGTCTATACTGCAAAACTGGTCCTGGATCTAAATTCTTGGATGGGTTCCCATATGGGGTCCCATATTTTTATCAAAATTTCAAATTTTCGAATTCTTTGGATAAACGATGATTTAATTCATTGAAACTGAGATAAAGATTGAAATGACCTTATAAACTACACACGCATATGATAGTGCCTTTTAATGACCGTAAAAAATGGTCCTGGATTTTGGTCCCGGGTTTTACTCCTTCCCCAGCAGAAGACTTCCTATAGACCATTCCATATCACAAACCAATGTTGAACTTTGCTTAACCTGCCAGCTCTGGGTTTTTACTGGCTCATTCTTGTGGTAAATACAACGTCATATCTGAGTGTCTGCAAGTTTCCTATTCTGTTTATAGAGCTGCTGAAAACTCACTCTGATAACGAAAATTCAAATACTTCGTCCCAAGTATTAAATGCACAGAGAAGCCCACAAAATACCATTAATCCCATGTGCAAGCGTGGACCAAAATATGACTAATGAGAATATTTGCTTTTGCTATGCTTCATGCAGACAACTTAGGCACTGTTTAAATGTGGCTGTTAAATTATAAACAATGTAAACATTTATTTTTGTTGGTACTGCAGTGCGTTGGCTCAATAGATTTATTACTAAGTGCAGCTATTAACATAGGCTACGTTCGGGGTTCTTCCAATGGTAAAATCTGAAAATCTACCAATGGTACTGTTGGTACCATTTTTACCAATGGTAACCAGAAAACCCTTAACGTTTTCTGCTGCCAATGGTACCATTGGTACCAATGGTACCATTGGTAGGTCACATGGTGGAATTTTTATCATATTGATCAATATACCTCACTTGTTTTTTGTCTTTCTTATTTACTTCATGTATGTTGTGTTATTTATAACATTTACTTTTGCATGTATGACAAAAATATTGCTTATTTACGAAATTCATGATACATTTTTAGGCTCGCCATATTGAATCACGTGACATTTCCCGCGTTGGTAGAATTACCCACGCTGTATTCTGTCTGCACAATTTGCTGCCGTATGTTGGTAACATTGGTACCATTGGTACCAATGGCATTACCAATGGTACCATTGGTAAAACCTTGAACGGAATTTGTCTACCAATGGTACCATTTTTACCATTGGAGAAAACTACGAACGCACGCATTGTGTTATAAAGTTCAGAAGCTACTTTAGGTAAGAACAATATGTTAATTTTAGATCCTCTAGCAGACGCTTCTCCGGGGAAAATGCAGTGGAGCATCTAAAAGACTTCCTCGGTGGATACAATCGTACTTGGTCGGACCTTGGACTAGTTCCGGGTTTTAGCATTATCCATGAGGAACGTATTAATAAGTCTAATTTTACATGGTATATGTTTACCTCCGCACCGATATATGTTTAGAGCCAAGCACGTCATTCTTCCCACAAGTCCTAGAGAGCACGTCTGGTTTCCGTTTTCCATTGCTTTATAATGCGACAAGAGTAGCAAAAAATTACGACTGAAACCAGGCCCCTGGCTGTCAAAGGGAAACCCCACAGATTGAAGGAAAAGACCCCGCAGATTGAAGAGAAATTCCCATTCCGTCTCAACTGCTTGGCAGCTGGCGCTGCCAAGCAAATAATGTTTTACACTGCCTGAACAAAGTAACTATTGTCAGACGATAATGAAAGTGTGGTTAACCATTGATTACAGAAGACTCACAATGGCAAAGATAATCAAATAAAGTTAAAAAATACCGAAACTTTTGGCAGGATTTGCTAGCTATAAAAAAGACTTTTCTTGTTCAGGGGAGATAATTATAGTGGGTTTCCATTCAGACTATGCTCATAGACACCGTGCGCAGTGACACTTTCTTTCTATATATACTGCAGCACCCTCTCGCGAGGATTATGTGCAGGTGCGCGCGTCAAAGAAAAGCTTGATAGAAAAAAGTTAAAACGAGTTTAGCAAGGCTAAAAAGTATGATAGTGTTAGTATGGAGAAGAAGTAAAAAGTTTAAAGCTGATAAAAACAACATATCCTGGATTTATGGCATAATGTGGTTAAGGCTGCAAATGGAAGACCTGAACGTAGTCAGGTCTTCTGAAAGGACAGTAGAGGTCGGGAGGTTGTTCCACTGCACGATTGCTAAGGGGAAAATGAATATTTGTAGTAGTTAGCCGTTGTTTGGATCTGAATAAAGTGGTATGGGTGTGTAGTACTTGTCATTCGGGTCTGTCTGTGAATGTAAGATGGTAGTGGTATCTCAACCAAACCATGTACTATTTTATAGAACATTATGAGCCGGGCATCTGCACGTCTTTGTTCTAATGACCTCCATCCTAAGGTATTGATCATCTGAGTCACACTACTGTATGAAGAGTAGTCATGGGTGACCCAGCGTGCTGCCCTGCGCTGGACAGCCTCGATCTTATTTATGTTTTTGTCAGTATGAGGGCTCTATACAGGGGAGGCATACTCTACTTGAGGCCTAACAAGAGTTTGATATGCTGTTTGACGTATGCCTTTATGTTTGGTGCGTATATTTCTACGTAAGTAGCCCAGTGTCTTATTTGCTTTGGTGGTCACATTTTGGATATGGTTGTTCCAGCTTAGTTTATTTCCGATGTCAAGGCCCAGATACTTTGCATGTTCTACTGCCTCTAGGACTTGGCCATGTAGAACGTATTGGGTTTTGATGGGATTTGGGGATTTACAGATGTGCATGACTTGGCACTTGCTAGGATTGAAGTGCATTTCTCAAGTCTTTTCCCAATGTTCGAGTTTTATGAGGTCCTGCTGAAGGGCATGGGAGTCATCTTTGCTGGTTACTGTCAGATACACAGCAGTATCGTCAGCAAATAGTCTGACCTGTGAAGTTATCTTGTCGGGCAGGTCATTTATATAAAGTAGGAAACGTAGGAAAAGGATCGGTCCATGGACCGATCCTTGGGGTACCCCCGATGTGACCGGAATCTCAGACGATTTTTCCTCTTCAAGAGCCACACACTGTGAACGTCCGAGAAGGAATGCCTTAATCCAGCTGAGATTGTTTTGAGTTATCCCATGCTGGTGGAGCTTGAAAAGTAGCTTGGTGTGGCTAACCTTATCAAAAGCCTTGCTGAAGTCCAGGAGAATTAGGTCAGTTTGTTGACCTCTTATGGAAAGACCTCTATATATAGCTAGTTCGTCAATGAGTTGGATGAGTTGGGTTTCACAGGACCTCTTTTCCCTAAAGCCGTGTTGAAGGTGGTATAGTAAACAGTTATTTCATGGTGGTTTGGTGAATAGTCAAAACTATTGCCCCAAGGTGACGAGGATGACCATGGTGGACTATTGCCCGAGGCCGAAGGCCGAGGGCAATAGTCCACCGGGTCATCCGAGGCACCGGGGGGCAATGATTTTGACTATTCACCAAACCACCATGAAATAACTGTTTTATTACCCAACAATAATATACATGTATAAAGATTTAATTCGTCTGACCCTCCATATCAGTTCAAAATCAAATTGGTCTTTAGCATCTTTGAAGACACACTGCCATTAATGAGGAGGTTGACAATTTGCTATCAAAAACACTGTTCAGTGTATTTTAGATCCACATTCGTCGACTGCATTTGTGTTTTCACTTGCCACCTATCTATTCTTTGATTTGATTTTTCTATTACATCTACCAGCTTATTCCTTATATTCTGTGAGCTGGGTACCAGGCCATGGTATAGTCCCATGTTATATCCAAAACTATGGACCGGTCCAGGCATGCGCAGTTGAGGCCAAACTGTGACATAGTGCTATAGCTCTGACATCTTTTGAACTGGGTACCAGGCCATTGTATATTATATCTTTTGAGCTGGGTACCAGGCCATGGTATAGTTCCATGTTATATCCAAAACTATGGACTGGTCAGAGACCAACTCATGATATAGCGAAAAATATGCCATTACTCTGTATATAGTGGGTTGGGTAATAATACATTATGTTTGTTGAGATGTTTTGTTAGGTTTGATGCAATGATGTGTTCCATCAGTTTGCAACAGATGCAGGTTAAAGACATTGGTCTATAGTTGCCGGGGTCGCACTTGTCGCCTTTTTTGAAAAGTGGTGTGACGATAGCCTTCTTCCAGTCAGAAGGTATCTGGCCAGTGTGTAACAAGTTGGCTTCTTTAAAAAGAATCCAATAGAAAGGTCTTCTGCTAGTTCATAGAGGTGGTTCACTAGTAAAACATTTTAGAGATTTCAAAGGAATCAAGAAAATGGCTGACATGGCTGAAAGTAAGGCTTGCAGTATACCCCCGCAAGGTGATAACTTGTAAACCCTGTTTGCTAGTTACAAAGTATTTTAATGGCGTCAAACTTCTTCATAGAGCTGCAGTTTATCCATATTCTTAACAATGATTTTTTCTTCAAGAAAAATCTTCATGCAGATCTTCAGTATGTCTGAAAGATAATGTCAAAGTATTAAAAGGATATACTGAAAACTCTAGGAGGAGTTGATTTCACAAAGCAGGCACTATATCCCATTATTCAATATGTAAAGTGAACGAAAATCGGCTAAGTTTAATACACTGTAAAATTGTTCAAAACAATTTTTTTCATCAAGAAAAATCTTCATGCACATCTGCAATTTGGCTGAAAGCTAATTGCAAAGTATTAAAAGGATACACTGAAAAGTCTAGGAGGAGTTGATTTCTCAAAGTAGACACGATATGCCATAGTTCAATATGTAAAGTGAATGAAAATTTGCGAAGTTCAAAACGCTGTAGGTTAGGTTAAGTTAACCTTAAATGTAAAGTGAAACGCACATAAAATTGTTAAAAAAATTCACCTTGAAAAATCTTCATGTACATTTTTAATATGTCTGCAAAGTATTAAAATGATATACTGAAAGCTCTAGGAGGAGTTTTCACAAAGTATGCACTGTTTGTACAATAGCAAACATCTAACATCAAGAATTACAAAGTGGCATAACTCTTGCAATATTGATTCTTCAGTCCCTATTTTCCAACCAAACATGCATTGTCTGATGACTATGGTGTGGTGCAAGTTTGAATGAGAGTATATTATGAACGAGTTATCCACTAGTCATTTGTAACCACGGCCCCCATCCCGGGGGAATAGCGGGGTCGTTGACTTTTTATCCAGCAAATCCCCGCTAAAAACCGCCCTGCGGGGACAACTTGGTAGTAAAACCACTGCTGTTTCCCCCGCAGTCTGCTATGATTTCATTTCACAGCTGTTTTGAATATATATAAAGCAAACCCCCGCACTGCCGTGGCAAAAAAAAAAAAAAAAAAAAAAAAAAAAAAAAAAAAAAACATTTGTCAAACCAGGATCATTTCCACAAATGACTGGTGCAGTAGAAGAGCATGTTGTTACGTCATGTAATAAGCATGCACATTGGCGTATCACCGCAATAGATACACTTCTAAGCAATGGATCCTTTATAACAAAAAAAAAACAAAAAAAAAAAAAAAAAGATCCTTTATAACAAAAAAACAAAAAAACAAAAAAAAAACAAAAAAAAAAAAAAAAACATTGTCATTTCTTTGTTTTTTAGACTGCAATATTTCCCCACGAAGATAACATGCACGTGTACTGCATCTTAAAGCAAACTTTTAAATAGTGTACAGAAAGGAATAAAATGAGAGTTGATTTAGTTATTAGAAAACTTATAATATGGACCATACTACCTCCCTTTGAACGTTTTCCCTGCTTCCAAGGGATAAAACTTTTATATTTTATTTAGATACAAGACTTCCATTGAGCAGACTAAAACCGAGACTTTCTACTGTTGTTGTTTCAAACTCACCCCGAATCTATCCCAAATGTATACACCTGCTCTGTGGTGCGGCTTGTTGGTGAACTGTCTTATCTCCATGGACTGGTTTCTTGTATCGATCTTTTTTCGTCTCAACGATGGCCAATTTAGATGTAAAATAAATAGAACCAGCTCAAAATTTACTGCATTCAAGCTTAGACTGCTCCACTGCGCATGTGTCGGATTTGAAAATCCAATAACACAATTCCGTGATTGATAATGAACTCGCTCAGCCTAGCGGGCTACATTCAAGCTCAACACAGTGGAAAGGTCAAAGGTCTGAGGACCTTTCCAATGAATGCTGGAATATTGCTTGGAGTATGATCCTTTAAGGATATGAGCACAATAGGTTTTATTGCGTCGGGACCGGCAGCTTTAGATGGGTCAAGCCCTGCTAGCAGTTTCAAGATGCCTGCTAGCGAGATTTCAATTTGGGGCATCTCAGGGACCTTAGGACTGAATGTTCCTGGGATGTTCTCTTCTTTAAGGGTGCCTTAAGCCAGTCCTTCTAGTATAGCACTCTCGGAGAGCTGATTTAATCCGAGAGGTGATACTGGAGTGAAAACAGATTGTAAATGGTCATTGATCAGATTTGCTTTGTCGGTATTGGATGTAAGGACCTCGTTGGTAAGGGGGTCACGAGGTGGACCGATACCTTGCGAGTCCTGGCGAGAATTCTTCAAAAAGGAAAATAACTTCTTGGGTGCAAACTTGGAAAGACCTGTCTCACCAGCGGGTGAGATGTTTTGGTCAGGATTATTGACACCCAGCAAATCCTCCAAGTAGCGGTTGTATGCCTGTTTGATTGGAAAAGGTCCCTCAGGACCTTTTCCACAGTGTTTACTTTGAATATGAAGAAAATTGTACCCCTGATCGACTGCTCTCCCTCAATTACGCGTTTTGTTACGTAAAGCGCTTACTAAAAACTAGTGAACCCGTCTATAGGGACTAGACAGTTCACCACAATCAATATGATTTATCAATTGTTGTCACTCCCCGTCAAATAGCGAGCTATCGTGATGTACAATAAACTATTACATTTGCTTTTTTCATCTATGTTTTATTAAATTAATTTGATGTTAATTTTAAAAAAGGTACATAAATCTATATTTATTTTTGTTTTTAATATCTGGTATTCTATTATTTGTATTTTTGGTAATTCTAAGCGACATATTTTAATGTAGGTACACAGTAATTATTTGTACATTGTGAATCGCTCCGAAGTTTGGCGCCATTTTGAGTTTGCGATTTATTTGCGTTTTTAATACCGCTTTAGAATCTTCAAAATTCACACATTGTGCATTTATTTTGGCGAAAATTCAGGTAATTTGCATGAACATGCCACTAAAAGCCACAAATGGTAATTTTCACCAAGCCAACGTTGTATCATTTGGACGAGGAGTTCAATGTACAATGATTGCGTTTGCCGCATTACTTGCAGTTTTCAGTGGCAGATATATTCAGCCCCAACATTGGACTCCAGAAATAATTGATGACATTGTTGTAACTGGTAGTCATCTGTACGATGATACTGCGGCAACTTTAGGATGGACAGAACCTAGATACCTCTTTCAAAATGAAATACCAGCTTCAGTTGAAATGTGGAATTCTATTTACAATATTGAAGTATATGATAATTTATTTTATGGTCTCATAGGAAGTAATACAGACATGGAAAACATGGCTTCTACCTTTAGATCTGCAGCAGCCCACGCTTTTCAAATGAGCAACTTGCAATTATTCAACTTGCAATGGTTTAACAACTGCAATTTTTATGCATGATGGCCACTACTTCATATTTGATTCTCATGCAAGAAATCATCTTGGTGCACCTGATTCTAATGGCAATGCCGTACTTCTGCAGTTCACAGATTTTCATGAACTCTACAGTTACATCGAAAACTTTTATTCTTCACATCAACAGTTTGAACTATCGCCTTTGCTTTTACAACCTTTAATTTTAGATACATGTAGAAATACTGATAGTTCACAAACAAGCATTTCTGATACAGCTAACTGTAATGATTTTGCACAGGAGACTTCCAGTAACCATGGTAACTATTGTAATCTGAAAATAAATGATCCAATAACAAGTAATAATAACGAGAAAGAAAAAACGCATGAAATAACAGAGAAAACATTAAGTTCTTGCAGAAAAAAAGACATCAATCAAAGTATTAAAAAATCAGATAATAAAGCAAAATTTATAAGCCACAGGGTATGTGTACCATCATTTACCCTTGATCATTCATACAGTTCAATTAGCAAAGGAATCAGGTTTAACGCCCCCAAAAAATCTAGGCAAAAAAACAAAAAAACATACGAAAGGATTCAAAGGATAACAAATGCAGATGTAACTCCCAATGATAAAAAAGCCGATGAATTTTGCATGGCGGTAGATGATGTGTGTAAAGATAGTCAAATAGATTCATTTAGCATTAACACAAATGCATCTAGCCCTGCAATAGATCTTGCCAATGTAGAATTTATTGCTGTTAATCACTCATATGCTAATGTCGCATTTGCAGACACACCAGATATCAATAATTGTCCTAATTTAGAGCTTTTAGATAAAAAGAAACAACTTGATAGATACCTTTATGAACATAGCATTCAAATGTGTGCTGATTATTCTTGTAAAAGCTGTCATAAATTTTTGTTTGCTGACAAAAAGAAACACTTGCGACAAGAAACTGATACCTCCAGAGCATACAAAATAACTGTACTTGACAATCTCTGCCAGTCCTGTTGCAATCAAATTGAAATGGATAAAATTCCAAAATTTTCATTTGTTGGAAATATGTTTGACACAGGCACTATACCCACTGAGCTTAAACAACTTGATAGCATTGAAAAAAGATTAATTGCCTTAATTCAAGTATTTATGACCATTATTCAGCTACCGGGAGGTCAGTATGCTGAAAGAGGGTCTGTTGTAAATTTCTTGTCCCCCTATATTGATATTGCTTGTCAACTGCCTGCCAAAGATAGCATTATTGCGGTAAAATTTGTGGATGCAAAGCCGGAAGTAGCAAATATTGTGTCTTACATCTCACCTGTTAAAATACATCAAGCTTTATTGTGGTTGCAATTTAATAACCACTTATATACAAATTGCAACATTTTAAATTTGCCAGATACGTCCTCTAATGATTTTATTGACTTTGAATGCATGAATGAGTCATCAATTATTGCTACTAACTATTCTGTACCAAATGTTAAAATTTCTGATGCTGTTAAAGAAAAAGACATTCTAAATCTTAAGAAAATTTCATCAGCACCAATTTCTCCATACTCTATGCCATATGGTGAAGAAATGGCTTTTCCTTGGCTTTTTCCTGAAGGAGTAAATGGATATCTAAGTCAGAGGCCAATGAAAATAAGTTTAAGGGAGTATTTTCATCAACGTATGAACGACTTTTCAGGCAATTTTAGAAAAGATCTCTCATACCTTTTAAACAGTGTGAATGTTTGTGACAATGAGAAATTACGCACTGATATTTCAATACACATGCTTATGAGAAAACCACAGCATGAAAATAGTGCAATTACTGTTAAAGATATCAATAACTTGCAAGATAACCCAGATTTATTGCAAAACTCATACATGTTTATGAAAGGAATTCGAGGCACTGTCGCATATTGGAAGAATGCACTTTCAGATTTGTTAGCAATGCTGAAGTGTTTAGGCCCGCCAACACTTTTTGTGACTTTAAGTGCTGACGACTGCCATTGGCCAGAACTTGCTATGCTTCTGACAAATTGTAAATATGAAGAAGTAAATAAACACTTGAAAGATTTGCCTTTCCTAATGAAAAAAGATCCATATATGACTGCAGTTCACTTTCAAAGAAGGTATAATGCATTATTTAAATTCATTTTAAAGTCAAGGAAAAAGCCTCTGGGTGAAATAGAAGATTTTTTCTGCAGAGTTGAGTTTCAAAATAGGGGAAGCCCCCATTATCATTTGTTTTATTGGATTAAAGACATTCCTGTTGTAACTGATGCAAAAACTGCAGACATAGCATTGACTTATATTGATAAAACTATATGTACATGCCTGCCAGACAAAAATTCTGATGTACAGTTTTACAAGCTTGTAAAACAGCTGCAAACTCATACACATACAGATTATTGTATGAAAAACAGACATACTTGCAGGTTTGGTTTTCCTTTTCAACCAACAGAAAGAACTCATTTTTATTCAAACTTTGATTTATCATTAAGAGGCAAGACTTATGCAACGAAACGCTCATCCGATGATGCTTACGTGAATGCATACAACCCTGTCATTTTGCAGCATTTCCGTTCAAATATGGATATACAATTTGTCAATAATGCAGAAAGTGCTGCTTATTATGTTTGTGCATATTTATGCAAAGCAGAGCCTGATGAACTAAAAAAAGAATTTTCAAAATTAATCACTGATCTGCTTAATTCAAATGAGGCTATTACACTGCATTCAAGATTGCTCAGAATTGGATCTTGTGTTCTGAAAAATAGACGTTTGAGTGCACAGGAAGCAGCCTTTAGAATATCAAATCTCAAATTAGTACAATGTTCTAGAAATGTTGTTTACCTTAATTGTAAACCAAAGGCAAAGCGAATGAAAGTTTTGAAACCACTTGCTTTACGTGTGCAACTACCAGATGATAGTACTGACATCTTCCTTTCAAATATAATAGATTATTACCACTTTAGACCAACAGAATTAGAACAAATGTCTCTCTTCAGGTTTGCAAGCAGTTACCAAATCTGCCAGTATTCACCAGTTGGCACTAAGGGTCTACCAAGATACAAGCTTCTTAAATTTGAAAAGTGGATCAGAGAAAAGCGGAAAAAAAATGTCATACGTCTACCGAAAATGCAAATCAATTCTAATGATTATTTCTTCAGCATTTTGTTGCTACATTTACCACACAGGGACGAAGAAGAATTAATTGCTCCATATAAGTCGGCAGAAGAAGCTGTAGCTAAAAAGCGTTCAGAAATGGACACTTCTCTGAATTGTAATTCATATGTCACTGATCAGATTGAAAATGCTGTTAGAATGTATAGATTAACTCATGACGAAATATCACAAGCGTTCATGCTGTCTTCTTTAACTCAGCCTGTAGATGCTTCTAGTGAAGAAATAGCTAATATATCATTTTCACATGAAGCACCATCTACCTCTGTAACTGAAGCAGCACTCTCAAATTCTTTTGCTATACACCAAGAATATGAAAATGATGAACATGAATTACATTCTCTCCAGGTTGCAACATGTTCTGAAGAAGAAATTCAGAAAAGAATCGATCAGTTGACACATGACCAAAAGAAAGTTTTCAATTATATAAAACAAAAAATTACGAAAGACTGCAAAGCTAACTCTGAGAAAGTGTTTGCTTTTGCATCTGGTGGGGCTGGAACTGGAAAATCGTATTTGCTCTCGCTTATTGCAGACTTTTTATCATTGACAACACCAATAAAATATGGTGAAAGTCCAGTACTATTAACAGCTCCTACAGGAACAGCTGCTCGCAACATTCATGGTCTTACTCTGCATACAGCGCTTGCTCTACCTGTAGAAAATGAATACAACAGTAATAAGTTTTCTGTGTCTGGATGGACTTTAAAGAAACTAAGGCAAAAATTTGCTTACATTCATACTATAATGATTGATGAAATAAGCATGGTTAGTGCGAAAATGCTAACATTAATTCATGAACGACTATGCACAATTTCAGACACAGACAATATCTTTGGGAATTTCAATATCATTCTTTTTGGTGATTTTTTCCAGTTGAAACCAGTTAAAGAAAACTTTTATGCATTTGAAAATCATCTTCTTTGGCCACATTTCAAACCTTTTATACTGAAGCAAAATATGCGCCAGTCTTCAGATCAACCCTTCATAGAGCTTTTAAACAGAGCAAGGACTGCATCGCTAACAAGTGAGGATATAACAATTTTAAAATCTCATATGACACAGTCCATTTCACATTTGCCAGATTTTCATAACAATGCATTACATTTGCTATCAAAACGACAAAAAGTCTGTGAAATGAATTCAAGAATATTACGTAATGCTGTTGATAAACGTATTGTAAGTGTGTCTGCTATTCACTTTTATTCACAAAATGATATAGGACCTTCTCAAGAATTTGATGAAACACACATTCCCAAAGATGATAGAAATGCTGGTGGTATGCCAAAAGTATTAGAATTATGTGTAGGCTCTAGAGTTATGCTTTTAAGAAATATATTTACCAGTCAAGGACTTGTAAATGGAGCTCTTGGTCAAGTTGAAGCTATAGAGTGTAGTGAGGAAAATGTTCCTTCAAGTATTTATGTACTATTTGATGACCCTAATGTTGGCAGAATGCTTCAAGACAGTGCACATCACAATGCTATTCCTATACAAATGTGTGACCAAGAATATTTTTACAAAGGAAGATGTATCATACGCAGGCAATTCCCTCTTAATCTTGCTTGGTTTGTGACCATACATAAGGCAGAAGGCTGCACTCGTGATGAAGTCTACTGTGATATTGGTTCAGATATATTTGAAAATGGTATGTCTTATGTAGCTTTAAGCAGAGTCAGAACATTACAAGGCCTACATTTATATGCATTTAATCCTGATAAGGTAACAGCTGATCCAAGAGTACTTAAATTTTATAACAAGATTTCAGATTTATGAGATACACCTGTTAGCCTTGTTTGAAGCCTATATAAAGGAGTATTTGATGATAATTAAGGGATAATTATGCTTAATTCTTCATAAAAACCCATGTTGTGCGTACTCATTAGAATCGTCTCAGCCAGATGATTCTAATAGGCATGAACAGCATACATTTTTATGAAGAAAAAAGCAAAAATCAGCACAGTCATACAAATAATTTTGGCAAACTATGGCATATTATAAAAGCATTTAATTGTACGTTTTAATACATCAATTGAAATAATTGGCTTCCAAAACAGATGTATTGCCAATTTTGCAGCCATGTAGTGTGTGCTCATTTACATGATATTCTCAAAAGACATCGATGTTCACTTATTTGAGCATCTGCGCTTATTAGAGCAAATACGGTATTCAAGAGAATAAATTTGCTGTTTAACCTCATTATGACACACCTCATTACAACAGTTTAAATTCAGTACAACGGCCATGTCATGGGTCCCAAATTATAAATTTGCTATACTTCTTATAGTAAATATCCTCATTATAACACAGTTCATTCATAACACAAACTCTTTCTGTAGACCCCATAGATAGCGTTATAATGAGGTTGTACTATACATATATATTGTTGCAAACATACACACTGTCGGGGAAACAAACTCGTATGCTACCTTTTACGAAAGCAATGCTGACTTCACACGTACATTTAACATTTCAGACTTAACCTAAGTTCGGAAAATTTGTGATAAAAGTTGCTCGAGTCATCTATTATGAAATATTGTACATACCCTATCATGTGCAGCGCACATAAATGATTATAATAACTGTAAGAAAATGCTTTATCTGGTCGCCGAGAACACTTCGGAAAGTTTAAAGTTGTGAAGTGTTCAAAATGTTGACAAATGTTTCATAGAAAAAAATCAAAGCTTATACTATGCCACATATTATTAATAGGAAACATGTAATCCGTTTTTGCTTTAAAATGAATATAGAAATGTGTGATTTCCGAAATTATGTACAGTACGAACATGCCGTCCAACGTATGGCGTTAACACAAATGATAGCATACACATAGTTTGTTTCACTGATACAGGTGGCTCAGTATTTTCTCTTTGTTCATAGCTCTGGAACTCTCTGATATTGAGTTTACATGTTGAAGAGCAAGAAAAATCTATGGCAATTATAAGAAGCTAAATTTATTATTTCACGTCCAGCATTATTCTTTATTATATCTGAAAGTGTTATATATAACTTATAACTCAAGCAATTGTGTTAAAACCCAATGTTTAACTGTGGTCTATATTTCAAACTTACACACCTGAAAAGCTCAATATTGCTGCAGTTTTTAATGTAAGGAAAATCAGCTACAATATGAATATATTATATGTTTGAATATTTCTCTTTTTTTTTTCCATGTGATACAGCATGACATCAACCTTAGCAGAAGCGTTTGAAAAGGGTGATGACACTAACGTTAATATAGAGGTGAAGGTAATGGAGACCTTGAAGAGAGAAAAACCACAAAATGGTAAAGAGTACTTACTTGTGCGAGTAGGTGATGCAACAGGCACAGCTCTGTTAAAAATCTACAAGGATGACCAGTTTGAAAAATTCGAACAGCATCCTTCGCTTCTGCTCATCAACATCATCAAGAAAACCAACAGTTTCATCTTTACAAAAAAAAGTATGGCAAGCTACTGCAAGTCAATAGATGTAATCAAAAAACAAGATATCCAACCACAAAAACAACCTGCAAAGTCTGGGACCATCAATGATGTCTTCCAAGGGTCGAATGATATTACGATTAAATGTAGAGTGATTCATGTAAGTATTAGCTTTACTTGCTTAGGGCTGTAACGATACGGCTGTCATCCGATACGATATGTATCGCGATACAAGCAATGCGATACGATACGCATCCCGATATATCGACACTAGTATACAGCAACAAGTACAAGCACAAATTTTGTACTCAATAAATTCAAAAATTGCTGTTTTTCTTCTGTTTTGCTGAATATACACATTTTACAAGCAAATCATTCAAAAAGACATATTTTTGAACCAATTTTGTTAATTGGAGTATTTAATGGTACACTGAATTGTAATTACATAGATTAATGAGGATTGTAATACATTGTATTAAGACCAGCATGCCGCTATAGCTCGGCAAATAGGTCACTGTATGGGCGTTACCTTATGAATACGTTATTGGGTATGGTCTACTTTTGACCTAGGTAAAAGCTAAAGGTATACAGTTGAAAGACTCAACTCACATGTTGTCCGTTAGAATGAAAATCCGAGTTTGTCTAGTTTACTGGATTGGACAAAATAGGTAGCTGATCTTTAACGGTAAAATATGTGACAGCGCTCTAGGCTGACTGAATTAGACTTTTCTATTATCTCCCTACTTGAACAGATGGACTAGCCGACCACGCCCAGATATGAATATTAAAGTTGCCGCCCATACAGTGACCCATTTGCCGAGCTATACTAAAATTATAAAATCGTCCATATGTTGTGTGAAAAGCGTAAGACATGAATTAAAAGATTTTTTTTTTCAAATTTTAAGCAATGTTCAGCAAATCATGAACAATTTGCATACCGTTGCCCTATATAAATGGGCAAGGATGAAAATCAAATTTTAGTTGCATTCTTATGGGTTTTTTTCACTTTGTTGATCTTGGAAATAGCAAAATAACATAATAAAATGCACCTGAACTTATATAAAGGTAAAAATGAAACAAAATTTGATGTTATAAAATCTCTGAAAGTATCGCGATACGGTACCAAGCGTATCGATACGCGTATCGACCAAGTCTGTATCACGATACATCGGCGTATCGATATATCGTTTCAGCCCTACTTGCAACTAAATGTTGTGTCACAAAATACAAAGGAATATACATATTTTGTTCAGATTTTCATGTGATGGCTCACCGATTTATTTTAATGAGGATATATTACAGTAATTCCCACAGTATTAACACACCAGTCATTTAATCCAGCGTTTACAAGTCTCTCGCCCGTCATCCATATACCAGATTTCATGTGAGCATTTACAGGACCATTGGTTTTCTGATTAGATAATCGATCGAATAGCGTAAACAGCTTTCCCAAAACATTACCCCTGATCTGCCCTTTCGGAGAACGATGTACCTTAAAACGTATTTGTGAACTTGGCAGTATTGGCTTCTCAGTTATTAGAATGAGGCTCTTAAACTGTGTTGACACACGGCGAATTCCTTGCTGCAGATTCTAGCCATCTTGTGGTCAATTTCGCTACTTTTCAGTTGTCATAACCTTAGGATGACCTTCATATATTTAAAAGCAAGTTCAACTTTGGTTGCCCATGTAAAGTCACAGGGTTCCCACGGTCAGGGAAAAGTCAGGGAAAAATGTAAAAAATTCAAGGTCGGGGAAAAGTCAGGGAATTTTGAAATTAGTCAGGGAAATTTAAAAAAAAAATGGCAAAAGTCAGGGAAAAGTCAGGGAATTTCAGAAACAGAAGAAGAAATTTTAAAATAGTAAAGGAGAAACAACAAGTGGCTATGGCAATTTCTTCTAAGAACAGGCATGATGACTTTGTGAACTCATCTCAAATTTGAGTCTCTGTCCTGGTGAAATAATGTCATTTGGCGTGTCACCAGTAAACTATTCAGAAAGAGAAAAATTTGCGAGTCTGAAACCTTGCATAGTAATTGTCCTTGACATACCCTTCAAGCACGCACCTTAACCCAGTGCCCTTGACCTATATTTCACGGTCCACTGACTTTGAAATTTTTACATCGAAGTTTGGTTTTCTCAACATCAAAGACAGCTGCGAGTCTGAAACCTTGCAAAGTAATTGTCCTTGACATACCCTTCAAGCACGCACCTTAACCCGGTGCCATTGACCTATATTTCACGGTCCACTGACTTTTATAATTTTTACGTTGAAGTTTGGTTTTCTCGACATCAGAGATAGCTGCAAGTCTGAAACCTTGCACAGTAATTGTCCTTGACATGCCCTTCAAGCACGCACCTTGACCCAGTGCCCTTGAACTATATTTCACGGTCTATTGACTTTGCCCGATGCAGGTGCGATATCGACCTCAGCAAAGTTCTTGTTGTAGGTTAGATGGCTTCAGAGAGCTAAAAATGGAGTTGAGAGGCCGATGAAAAGGGTCTGGAAAATTATAAAAAGTCAGGGAAAAATCATGGAAAAGTCAGGGAATTTTGAAATATAAAATGAGTGGCAACCCTGTATTAGTACTCTGAATGAAAATTATTAGCCTTTCTACATGTATGCAAGTGTGCATTCTTCAATGTTTATTAGTTTAAAACACTTGCAGTTGTCCATTTTCAGGTCTCTCCAGTAAAAGACAGAACTAACAGCTATACTGGAATGCCACTAAAACTTCGCCATTTGATGGTTAAGGATGGAACCAAAACAGCTAAAATGGCTCTGTGGAATGACATATCTACCCACAACTACTCAAGTGGAGATATCATTGAGGTGTCAAATGTCAAACTGGCCACTTTCGACAATAGAAAGCTGCTTGGTACAACACCTAAGTCATCTATGCAGGTACATGTAAACTATACTAGGAATTCTTTATAATGATTTGTCTTAACTTGGTTCCCAAAAAGCTCCTAATTGAGTGCTATTGTAACAAAATTATGGTTCATAATTTAGAATCTTCAGACTTGTTCCCATGTACCACGCGTGAATTGAAAGCGCAGAAATCAAATAAATCGAATATCCTATTAAAGCTATCATCGCAAAAAATATGTAATCCCCATTTTTTCAATATAACAGAAAGTTGTAAGGAGTTATACAATTCACGGACATGTTTTCTTAATGTTCACTTCTAGATACAAAGATATCTTGCAGGCTTTTCAAATGGAACTCATATTCATTCCAAAAAAAAAACAACAAACTTTCTTCATTCTATATACATGTATTATATTTGCAGTTTGTTGCTGAAGAAACTACAACTAACATTCCAGACGTAACAAATGAGGATCTCCGCCTTGCGTACGAAGATGCAGACTTCAAAGACTGTATCAAACAAAACGGTACTATCAGAGGATTTGACCAGCTCAGAATTTACAATATTTGCACAAAAAAACGTTGCATGAATAGAGAACTGAAGGACAACAGCTGTCCAACTTGTAACAGTGTTCCAGACAAACAACAGAAATACATGAGGGCCACACTTACCATTGAGGATTCTCAAACATCATCAATAATCAATGTCACATTGTTCTATCCTGACTACTGCACCCTGTGTGCTTTCAGTGAAATGCAAACAACATTGGACAGAGATGTCGTACAAGAGAACCTAATAAGTCTCATAGGACAGAGCATTTCATTCAATACAAGAAAAACTTGTATCACGAATATCACAATGAAGAGAAAATCAAAGGAAAACTAAGAAGTTTGTATCAGAACATGTCCACATGATTTTACTTTGTAAGCCCAAACTGCATTCTAGTCAAGTTTATTTTGAGTTAAGCTTTTCAATGATAAAAATCTTGTGTGTTTATCTACCTGGTTTTCTGTACACTGACGAGATATTTTTAGTAGTTTAGAATGAACAATTGTCACTCATGCTGTAGTTTTGTAGGTGTGTGTATGTCAGTTCTACACACATCCAGAAGACATATTTTCCTGTCACCTGGAACATTTAGAGCTATTGTATATAGTGTGTTTGGTCTTTACATCATGATGCCAAGTATGTATACTGTATCTAAGTTGTGAAGTAACATTATGTCAAATGAGCTGTCTCGTGGGAAAACCAACATAATGGTTTCCAATCAGGTCTAACACAAAACAAGCTGTGCAGCGACAGAGGACAGCTAGAAGCTTCAAATTTTGTATATAGAAAGTGGAGGGATTGTTATAGCTGTTACGTGAAAACAAAGATGCTGATGAGCTTCGCGGTTACCGCGAATCTGATCTGAGCCTTTGTTTTCCCATATGCAAATTGTTGGTTTTCCCATGAGGCAGCTCAAATAAGGATTAGTTGATTTAAGACATACTGACAAAATTTTGATAACTCATGCGAGGCCAAAAACAGTCTATCACTAATCCTTTGACAGCTTTGGTACCAGTTGGCACTAAAAGCATTTCATAGAGAATTATTGCTCAAATTTAGCAACAGTGTTAAAATCTGAATCTAGTCAGTTCATTTTCCATGTTTGAACAGTTTGTAACAACGCTTATGTGTGCTGTAATAAATTCTAGTAGCTGCAAGAACACTAGCCTGTGCCAGTGAACAGTATGGTCAGTCATAGCTATTATAGAATAATCAGGATTTTTGACATAGTTCCAAAGTTTTTCTGTTTCTTTGAAACTTCAGCTAGGGATAGTATAGCTATCTGATCACAATAATACATACTTTTGCGATTTCTGACCAGGTCATTGCAAAATGTCTGTACAGCTACTGAATGTGGCTACACATCGAGTATCAGATTTATGTAAAAGAGGTACTATACTATCTGTAGTGAAATCAAATCTTGTTATAAACAGGGTTTCTATTGACAAAGCACATTGTTATCATCTTTCATCATTTCATTTTGTACTAAATATTTGTCATTATATCATTTTCATCACCTTATCATCATTACCTAGACAAGACTGGTTTGTATTATTGCTTATAAACCATGAAGACAGAGTTTCTATTGACAAAGCACATTGTTATCATTTTTCACCATTTCATCTTGTAGTATATATTTGTCATTATATCATTTTCATCACCTTATCATCATTTGAGCTGCACCGTGACAAAGCCAACAATTTGAGTTTCCGACCAGGTCCGACACAAACCAGGCTGCGCAGCCACAGAAGATAGCAAGAGGCTTGAGATTTCGTATTTAGGAAGTAGGGAATTTTATTACCCGTCTAGCGAAAACAAAGATGCTGATCAGCTTCATGGTTACCGCAAAGCTGATCTGCGCCTTTGTTTTTGATATGCAAATTGTTGGTTTTCTCACGCAGTGGCTCATTTGTTGATCAAAGTTAATGCATTAAAAATCATTTTTCAGTTTCATTTTGTGTTTAAAAGTGTTAGTCATCTAAATGAAAAGTAAGTGTTTTCATAAAAAACATATATTAAGTAGAAAAATGGTTGTCATTTTACATGTTTTATCCATTTTCAAATACCAATATTAGATTGTCCGCAAAGTCTAATTTTCAGAGTCATATGCAATTAATGTTACTATCAGGGAGCAAATCTGATACAAACGAGAGTGTATTTTCCTCTAAAAATTATATATGTACAATTGTTGATACAAAAGCTAGTATTAAACTCCAACCAATAATATTTACAATTTTTCTGGGAAAGGGCCCAAAATTCATATCCAGGCATTTCTGAATGCAGCAATGATTAGCAACATAATGACCCTCAGCTAATTAAAACAGTTGTACTTTGCTTGGTTGCTTTACGTCTTGTCAACACCTTTTTAGCTCGCCTGCATGAAGTGCATAGAGCTATTGTAGTCACCTCGGTCGTCCCCGTGTACGTGTACGTTTACGCCCGCGTCACATTTTCGGTTAAAGTTTTTTATAAGTCTGTATTTCTTGACCATGTTGATGGATCAAGTTGATACTTTGCATGTTGCTAGATATTGGTCTGAAGTTTTACGCAGTACCATCATGACCCACCATGGGTGACCTTGAGGTCAAGGTCATAGACTTAGAAAATTTTGTGTTTCAGTTTTTGGTTAAAGTTTTTGTAAGTCTATATCTCTTGACCATATTGATGGATTGAGTTGATACTTTGCATGTTGCTAGATATTGGTCTGAAGTTTTACGCAGTACCATCATGACCCACCCTGACGGACTTAGAAATTTTGTGTTTTAATAAGTTATTGGTTAAAGTTTTTGTAAGTCTATATCTCTTGACCATATTGATGGATTGAGTTGATACTTTGCATGTTGCTAGATATTGGTCTGAAGTTTTACGCAGTACCATCATGACCCACCCTGGGTGACATTTAGGTCAAGGTCACGGACTTAGAAATTTTGTGTTTCAGTTTTTGGTTAAAGTTTTTGTAAGTCTATATCTCTTGACCATATTGATGGATTGAGTTGATACTTTGCATGTTGCTAGATATTGGTCAGAAGTTTTATGCAGTTAATGTTTTTATAAGTCTATATCTCTTGAACATGTAGATTGATCAAGTTGATACTTTGCATTGGTCTAAAGTTTTATGTTGTACCATCATGACCCACCTGAGTGACCTTGAGGTCAAGGTCATGGGTCATAGATTTTAACAGATGTAGTGGCAAAGCACAAGTCAGGCGAGCTACGCTGTCCTGTGACAGCTCTTATTAGTCATGTTAGGACAGAGCCACCACTTTCTGGGTATTATTAGCTGTACTTTACTCAATTACACAAACATGGCAGCTAGTAGATCTCCAGCTCACGACCCTTAGATGAGGAGTCCAACACTCTACCCTGCCTGTCACAGAGCCACTGCGCTACTTTGCAATTTGATGAAAGTTTATTGATAGATTGAATGATGTCAGTTGTCCCAAATTCTAACTTATTCTTTGAGCATCTCCTTATGTTAGATATTAGGCTTGAAAATTAATTACATTGGTGTAGATGTATTTCCAAGGTAGATAGTAGTTGCTTACAATATTGCCTCAGTGCTCTGGGACAACTATCTTGGAAGTGCAATATCAACCATAAACAAAAATTTACAAATTGAAATGATTTCGCCTGGTTTGAGAATGCAAAGTTTTGTCGGATATTGCCATTGTCTCAATTACATGTTGCTTATGATTCTTTGTTATTTTTTCAAAAAAAAAACCTTCATTAGTTTTCATATCACATTTACATGTACACATGTATCTGTACTTTTTTGTAACTTAGTTTTGATTTGCATTTACTCATTAACATTTGCATACCAAAAAGGATTAAGGTTTTATAAGCAGAGCTTCTTAACTTTTGTATTTCTATTAGTTTTCTCAACTTTCATTTCTACAAATGAGTCTCCGCATGCCACAATAAACAATCTGGGTTTCCGACCAGGTCTGACAGAAAACCAGCTATTAGTGACAGAAGATGGAGAAAGGCTTGAAATTTTGTATTAAAAAGTAAAGGGAAACTACTATCCATGTAGCAAAAACAAAGGTACTAATTAGCTGATCTATGCCTTTGGTTTTGCATATACAGATTGTTCATTTTCTTGTGTGGCATCTCAAATATTATGATTGCTCTGAATGTGGAACATAATGACAAAAAGATACACAATTTTTACAGGCTTTCTCTTGCAATTCCATAAAAGAAATAAAACAATCGGGAAATACTATTTGATAGAAATTTGGGGCCATATAGTTCTCATCAGTAAGCAATTACCACTCAAGTTTGAAGTTTTTATACATATTCTACAGAACAACTAATAAGGAAAGTCACACGCTTCATTGATGTAACAGGTTAAGAAAAACTCGAATATAAGAACATTTGCATTTCAACAACTGTTGAGGAATCGAAAATTTTATATCGTATCTCACTTCCTTCAATATCATTTATAAAGATCTATTCCACCACCAAACAATTTCGACACTTCTGCACAACATTTCTCTGTGACAATACCTTGTCAATCAAAGGGTTAATCAAACAAAAAACCATAAGTGTTTTTAGTGACTGTGTCATGATATGTGGGACATCTTGTCAATGTTAGAATAAAATAAACTCCATATTCATCATGAGTTTTCGCGGTTTTGTTGGATCTCAGAAAACATCTCAGCATGCAAAAAAAAATTCAGGCAATCTGTGAGATGTGTGTGGCCCCAAATTTGCACCAAAACTGTTAGACTTATTGGGCTATCAAATGGTTTTCAAATTTTTATTTCTTTCATACAAAAAAAATTTTGCCTGAAAAAGGCGTTTACATTTTTTTGCACCATCAAAGACTTCACTGCCTGTCCATCGAATTGGTTTTGACAGTCTAAATTGTTGATTTAAATAATCGATCGTTTGGTAGGTATATTTAAACTCACGATGACAGAGCTTCTCTTTACAGGAAATTATTTGTAACTTCACTTTCATACACAAATGGTTGTTGTCTGTAGTTTCATAATCATTTTTTGATTTGTTGTTTAATGCTATATTTGCACTACTAGAAGTCATTCTATTAGATAATTGCCATATGATGTTTATGCACCTGCCTACAATGTTCATCATTCAGTCTGCAAGTCTTAATTTGTGCAATGACGGCATACAAGTTTTGCATACCTGTTGTTGACTATTGTTCCAATAATAATCTGGTTTAAATTAATAAACCATTGCTTCCAGAAAGGCCACAAATCAAAATAGTAAACAAACCAAAGCAAAAATCTTAAGATACAGATTTAATATTCAGACTGATGTAGCTGAAGCTAGATTGGCATAAGTGCATCAAAAGAAAAATGACTTCTACCATATGAGCTGCGACGTCAGAAAACCGGCTGTCAAAGTAACAACCAGATATGACACAAACCAGGCTGTGCAGAGGCAGAAGATGGCTAAAAGCTTGAAATTTTGTATTTAGGAAGAAGAGGGATTGCACTATTTGTGTAGTAAAAACAAAGGCATTGATCAGCTCTGCAGTTAATGTGCAGCTGATCTGCACCTTTGTTTTTGCAAATGCAAAAATCCGAACTTCATGTCGCAGCTCATATCACATGGCAATTCCATATTTTATTGCATTTTTTCAATCTTGTTTTCTTTGTTAGATTAGATGTAGCGTAAGACATTATAAGTTGCATGTCTTTCAGTTTTAATATTTTAATTGTTTATTATTTTGTTAATGAGAAAGTTCAGACACAAGTATTGCACTTATCCATGTTTTGGCATTGCTCCAAAGTTTAACATTTATAAGTCCATATATATCTTGAACTTGTGTAAAACTCTAGTCATACTTTGCATGTTACATCTTGATCTGAAGTTTATGCTATATCATCCAGATTCATCTGATTGACCATTAAGTTAAACCTTTAAGTTAAACATGTGCACTTTTATGTTAAAGTTTTGGTTAAAGTTTTTAGAAGTTGGTATCTCTTGAACATGCAGATGGATTTAGCTAATATATAGAAGCTTTTGCATGACAAAACCAACAAATTGGCTTTCCAACCAGGTCATACACAAACTGGTCTATTTTGCCACAAATGATAGCTAGACGCTTGAAATTTCGCAGTTAGCGCAAAACTGATCTATGCCTTTGTTTTAGCATATGCAAATGGTTGGTTTTCTCGTGCAAAGACGACTATTTTTTATTGATAAATCATATTCAAACTTTTAATGGTATATCATCTTACCTAATGTGCCATGATATGAAAGTCATGAACCTTCAATTTTTTGGATAATCTTTTCGCCTGCAAATCTGTTGAACAACTTGGTGCATGTCGTTCATATTAGACAAAGGTATTGTTGCATAATTCTCTTAAGTTTTATTCTGTACTATCTCAACCTACTGTGCTGAACTTGCAAATGCATCTAGTTGATATTCTATGCATGTTGTTACATATGCGTTTGAAATTTTATGCTGTAACATCCCCGACAAACCTCGATGACTCTTAGGTCAAGGTCATAGACTTAGAAATTTTATGTTTCAGTCTTTCGTTAAAGTTTTGAGAAGTCTGCATGTCGTGAACATGTAGATGGATCTAGTTGATGATATGCCTATTTTTGTATATTTGTTTGAAGCTTTATGCTGTATCATCCCAACAAATTTCAATGACCTTAAGATCAACGTCACATACTTAGAAATTTTATGTTTAAGTTTTCAGTTAAAGTTCGTAGAGGTCCGTGTGCCTTGAACATACCAATGGATCCACTTGACACTATGTCTCTTGTTATGCTATGTCATCCTATCTTACCTCAAAGTCGTGGACTTTAAAATTGTACTTAAGAAGATATCCTCTTCTTCAATTAGATTTTAATAGTTTTAGAGGCAAAACACATTTCATGCAAGCTACGCTGTCCTTGGACAGTGACCAAGCATAAAATCAAAAGCAATGAGAGAATGTGCACATCTCAAAATATAAACAATATTTTTACACAGCAAAGCATTAAAAAGGTTAGAACTACAAATGTTATGTCAATCTCTATGGATATTCTTATCCATTAATTAATAAATTCATCCATTGGCTCCAGAATTCAATAAAGCCTGTTAAACCTTTCAACCAAATGGGGCATAAACCAAGCTGCACAGTCACTGATGATATATTTTTATCATGTATAGTGTTCCATTGCTGCTTGAACTTTCAATTTTAGTTATCCTACATGTACACTTGAAGTGAAAGTATTGCTCAGGTGCAACTTAACCATGAACATGCACCTTTACATGAAGAAATCCACTCAACTGTAAAATCTTTGTAGTTTTTATTGGTTAAAATGTTTTGACATTTTGTTTTAAAATTCAAGAAATTAAAAAAAAAAAATAATGTTTTTTGTTATATTTCTTGACCTCTCCTACATTGTGAAATATATTATCTCTATCTAGTTTTCATGGACATTTAACAAATCTGAAAACTAGAATATTATAAAAGATACTGACATTGCAAAATTCAATAAAAGGCTTGTGCATTCAGAAAAAGGCTTAATTCGCAATACAAGGAAGGGCAGTAGCACAGTGGTAGAGTGTTGGACTTTAGAGCCAGAGGTCAGGTGTTCGATACTCACCGGCGGCACCGTGTTGTGTCCTTGAGCAAAGCACATTCACTTCCCATAGTACTGGTTAAACTCAGGAAGCGATGGCTACGTCCCGACATGACTGATAAATTGTTGACTGGGACGTAAAGTCTCAACTCAAACAAACAAATTAATTTGGAAATACAAAAAGTTGTGCATAAAAGTCTTCCAAACATTTCCAAACTTGCATTGCCATTCTTTTAAAAAGCTGCTGACCTTTTCATTGGTTTCTTTTTAAAGAAGCCAACTTGTTTTTGTTTTGACTATGTGGCGTGTTGTGACAAATTGTTTTCTGTATTTAGGTCTTGATGACCTTTTGTACATTTGTAGAGAGAGTCCCTTTTTCGGATCAGGCGTTTTATTTCCTGTGTGATCCAGGGAAGGCTCCTCTTTGAACCAATCTTTTTGCAGGGAACAAATTTAGAAAGGCCTTCATTGATAGATGATTTTAACAAAATCCAAAGTTTTTCCACCGACGTAGAAGTTGTGCTTGCCACAATTTCCACTTTGACCTTTTCCATGTAGGTCTGAAAGCCTCCCCAGTCTGCTTTTCTATACAAGTATGCAGACCTGGGTGGCTGCCTAGTTTCAATTGGTTTGGTAAAGACCTCCGAAAAGACCAAGTCGTGATCAGAAATTCCTGGTTTGACATCAACATTGCTCACCAAAGTGTAATTAGAAGTTAAGAAAAGATCCAATGTGTTTTCTCCTCTAGTTGGTTTTGACACCATTTGTACCAAGTTACAGTCATCCAATGTGTTAATGAAATCCTCATAAAGTTTAGGAAAGCTACAGCCGGGTTTGACAGATGGTACATGATATGTCAGGAAAGTTTAGGTCACCTAAGACCCAGACTTCACCTTTCAACTGAGAGACATGTTCGAGAGATTTCCTAAGTTCTTCAAAGCTATGCGAATCGCCTTCCTGAGGCCTATAGTATGAAGCAATATACAATGACTTGCATCCCTCTAACTCAAGTTTGACCCAAATAATTTCACAGTCAGTTTGCAGTTCTTTTTGCTCAGTTGCTACAAAAGTGTTCCGAACCAAAATGAGAACTCCGCCACCCTTGGTTTCAGAGCATCTGACACATAAAAGAATGACAGTGAGGGATGAAACAAAATGAAAGTGTTAGAGTATTAGTTTAAAGCAGGCTAAAACAATATTTTTCTCTATGGCGTTAAATAGTTGACCATGATTATTGTTTTTAGCTTGCTTTTAATCTATCTTTCCCTCACGTCCCTCTTGAAGGATTCGAGATCAGGTCAAAGAATAATTTCTGCTGGGATCCGTTCCATAAAACAATCGTCATTGAATAGAACGAACACCTGTACACATCAGTACAAGCAAACGTGTACCTGGCGCCAACCGAGAGGCTTCGGCGAGAGATTCTATCGGGACGCTCAAATTATGACAGCATATGTACTGCAACAAGGCCATACCAGGGCCGGGCCATACTGTATTTTATTGTGATGGCGTTATACCTAGCCGATTTTGGCACACGATGGCCACACGAATATGAAATTTTGAATTTTCCCTCCAAAGTTTTACTCCAAGAATCCACTACTCTACTAGAAAGAAAACCGGACGGGGTACTGCTTGAAAGACAGCATAATAATAAACACACTTGTAAGAGATGGCGTTGCTCCTGCATGATGAGATGATGATCAGAAATTGGTCGACTCAGTATATGAAGATAGATAGGTACATGTAGTTTATTATCATGTCCCAGTTGCGTCTAAATAAGCAGTGCTGCAGTCTGTCTTATCTTCGAAATACGCCATGATTTTGTCAGAATAGAATCAACAGTACTCAACAAGACTTTCTGAGAAAAATGCTGTGTGGATGCTGATTTTTGTATGTCCACATTATCAAGGGAAATATTGGAAACGCAGAAAGAACAGTTTTGGTTAATATTGTGTACCCATCGAGATGCCATCGTGTTCCAAATTTTTCAGATACGATGCTTATTCGATGGCGTTGCAAGGGCTATACCATGTCGTGTTGCCTTCGCAACACAATCGGGCAACATCGTGTCTCCTTTGTATTGCCTTCGTGTAGCAAAACCTAGCCGATGGTGCCGATGATCACACGACAGAAGTACGATGTAGTCCCGATTTGATTGTCCACGATGGCTTTGCGAAGGCCAAGATGTTCACACGAATTCAACACGAAATTGAACCTTCGAGTGTCCTTTGGACATTTTTTGGTATATCAAAGATTTGGTGCCGCTCGCGATGGGGTTACCGAAGGCTTATAAAGCTCCCGATGGACATACGATGGGTAAAGATGCACTCACGAATGGCCCGATGTCTTCACGATCCATGCCGAATTTGAAAATTTCCATAATCGCGTGTCCATCGTGTGTCAAAATCGGCTAGGTGTGACGCCTATATAAAACATCGCGATTCGCGAGCCATAAAAGCGATATTCAAGGGAGCGCCAACCCAGATTGCATAGCATCGTAGTAACACTATCGTACGAGGTATATTGATGGTTTGAAACCTACCGTGCAGTCCAAGCCTCCTTTGGACCATTTCAATTGCTTCTATATTTGTATCAGTATCAGGGCTCCATACGATGGAGGCATATTCAAATTTAGGCCGAGCAAAAGTTTGATAGGCTAATTCTTTAACTGATTTGTTTCTTGTTCTTACTTTTCTTTTAACAAGACCCAAAGTGCGATTAGCCTTAGTAAGAATTTCCGTTATATGTGTGTTCCAGGTCAGGTCTTTTAAAATATATACATGTACTTATCCAAAACTAATTAAACTTGGTTTCTTTTATTGTTATAATTGATAATTTTACCACGATAAACGTGAATGCTCCCAGCGGTTGGAGGAAAATACATACAAAAGAAAGAAAGAAAAAGTTTCCGGTTATCTCGATCTGGGTAGGTATGAAAATCGATGGCCATCTCAGCCTATTCACACAGGCTAATTCACATAGCTACCCATTATTATCAGTATTCATTTTCCCCAACGTCGGATATTCTTTGAAACAAGTTACCAGCTATGTGTCTGATCTTGAGTCAGTAAGATCATATACACCATTCATCTTCGCAAGCCAAGGGTGCCAAGTCCACTTCGTTGCTTAAGTGACGAAGTGGACTTAGTACCCTTGGCTTGCGAAGATGATGCACCATTGGGCCAATACTGCTTTTACCCTGCTTATCCTAACTCTTATCACTTTCATCTTTCAACCTAACTGAGTTACTCACTGTCATACTTTATTTTTTGTCTCTTCTTCATATTTTGTCTTTTTACTAGATGCACACTAACAAAAATATCTAATAATACTCGAAAGAGGGTACAGAATCATATAGAGATAGATAATATCAAGTTTTGCACTGCATACACTAACATAAAAGGTTTGACGTTTTGCGAATTTTAATGTAACCATGTCTTTTACATGAATTATATATACTTATCTATCTTAAGTCAATCAGTGTGTTGAATTAGACGGATGTAATGTTATAGCATGTCCTTTCCACCAGGATGAGACATTTAAAAATATTCTTCACCTGCACTGTTATCTTTTTACTCGGAAAACCGGATATGAAGATAACTACAGTATAAATTTCTACTGTCCCGCTCAGTCACAACCAAAAGTGACAACCTTTACAGTGGGAAACGGTAAATATGCTTTGGAATTGTTTTCCGTTTTATTCAAAATTATCATGATGATCAAAGAGATTCAGTAATAGTGACATTATACATGTATTAACATTCTGTGATTGCATGGTGGTTGGTTCGTCTTTTTTTTTTTTTTTTTTTTTCTTTTCTTTTTTTTCATTTCATGTAACATGCCGATATTACAATTCCATCCATAACCGATTCGAATCTTAGTCAACTATCATTTCTGTAAAAGAACTTCACACACAGTTTAACGTTAACTCTAAGCCTTTCGTTTATTCCTACGCTTTGTCATACAGGGAGAATATGAAGTTGCTCATTGGGTTTTTGGTCTGTCAGTTTCTGATTGGCACTGGATTTGGATTTTTATTTCAAAAAGGTAAGAATTTGGATAGCGCGCCTCATATGAGTAAATACATTGGACCAAAGTTCTAACCGTGGCGATCAGTCGGCTTTGGATCAATTTTACACAAAACCGTTTACCTTCAGTAAACAAATAAGAACGGTTTTAAACAACGCAATCAAGTTTCAGAAAAAGTCATTAAGGGTCCTGTTTTGATTTTTTTTTTTGAAGAACCTAACCAAATGTTTCGCCTTAAATTGTAAGTGATATTCATTTTCAATGTATCTGATTTTCATAAACAGTCTTTTAATGGCAAAAAGCCACTTACATTTGATTATTGGATGTGGACATGATAAAACTGCGGACACGTATTATTTAATCCAACACACATTTTGCCCTATGGATAATTGCCATCGTATGCCCTTACTATTTCGATTACTAAACATTAGACAGGCAAACAAATGGGACATGATGGCTCAGTCAATGGCAATCTAACAATCATTTGAACCCCCGAAACAAAGTAAACAGGACCTTACCAGATACCGCAAATTTTACCAGATCATGCATAACTTTGATGAGTCTTTAATCAACAGCTGTTTGTGGAACTAAAACCTACTATTATGGGCGAGCAACGTGTTGCAATGGAGTTCTTGTAAGCGGCTTTGACGTTTCTTGTTGTGGCTCTGAGGGTTACCAATACGGAAGTCAAACGTGTTGCAATGGAGTTCTTGTGAGTGGAGACGTTTCGTGTTGTGGCACTCGCGGTTACAAAAGAGGAAGTCAAATGTGTTGCAATGGAGTTCTTGTAAGTGGAGAGGTTTCTTGCTGTGGCACTCGCGGTTACAAAAGAGGGAGTCAAACGTGTTGTAATGGAGTTCTCTATAGTGGTGGACCCCTTTCTTGTTGTGGCACAGAGGCATATCAGTATGGAAACCGACAATGTTGCAACGGAACGGTTTGCTAGAAATTAACGCGAGTACAATAATTAATGCGTGATTTGACCCTGTGCGTGAGAAAAACAACAATTTGGGTTCCGACCATGTCTGACACAAACTTGCCTGCACAATCACAGAAGCAGGCGGCTAGAAGCTTGAAAGTTACGGATTTAAGAAGAAGAGGGATTGTAGTATCCGTGTAGTGAAAACAAAGGCGCTGATCAGCTTCGCGAGCTTCGCGGTCACCGCGAAGCTGATCTGCGCCTTTGTTTTCGCTCAAGCATTTTGTTGGTTTTCTTATGCAGTGGCTCATTTACTATAGCAAGCATACACTTATATACATGTATTTCTTTGTATTTATCTTTTATTCCATAACTATTATTGCTGTTTTATATTTGGATCTTAATTCGGTACTTTTATGGATTTTCATAATTAAAACTTATATAGTCGTGAGTTTGGAATAGGCAGAAATGCACAATCGGTGCTGTGTCAAGTTGTCCTCATGCAGTTACATGACACAGGTAAACAAACGAACTGACTGGCTGGCGTTGACAGTACTGCCATTCAAATCTTCCCTGCTATAATATATGTATGATTTGATTATATCTACTGCCTTGCATTGAGTCTAGACTGTGGAGTTGATGTCTGAAGTTGGTACACGTCTACACGTCCCGTGCTCTAGACTGTGGAGTTTATGTCTGAAGTTGGTACACGTCTACACGTCCCGTGCTCTAGACTGTGGAGTTGATGTCTGAAGTTGTACACGTCTACGCGTCCCGTGCTCTAGACTGTGGAGTTGATGTCTGAAGTTGGTACACGTCTACACGTCCCGTGCTCTAGACTGTGGAGTTGTTGTCTTAAGTTGGTACACGTCTACGCGTCCCGTGCTCTAGACTGTGGAGTTGTTGTCTGAAGTTGGTACACATCTACACCCGTGCTCTAGACTGTGAAGTTGATGTCTGAAGGTGGTACACGTCTACGCGTCCCGTGTTCTAGACTGTGGAGTTGTTGTCTGAAGTTGGTACACCTCTACACGTCCCGTGCTTACAGATGATTCATGTTTGCATTTCACATGTTTCATGAGGTATAGAAATTGCTGTCTGAAATTTTCATTTAGAAATGCATAAATTACAGGGTTAGCCACATTATAGGTAAAATATAGATAGTATATGACTACATGCATTGGTATAACACGGAGTGCCATCAGCCATGCTGGCAGAAATGCCACAATGAAAGTTATAGCAACTATTGACAGCATAACTGCAGTCTTGAGGTGTTGCCGCCGTCTTGTAAAGACAGTTTGGTAGATTATAGAGTAAAGCACAATAACGACAACAGCACAAACGCCGAATAACGTGGAATAAATCTTTTGATACACCGCATGGTATAACCCGTCAAATATTACGTCATTAGGCCAACAAATCCCCGAATTAATGAACTCTCTTTCCAGTGATATATTACACTGAGCTGGCTCTGTTGATGATGTAAACTGCACTTGTGAATTAATGGTATGTAAATCATATGTGGAATTATTTGCCTGAACGCAACTAATTTTTCTTGAATAAGTTCCATACAGTAAGGCGCAGAGCAATCCAATCGTCATCGCTAGGAATAAAAGCAATCCCACGATCACTTTAGCTCTTCTGTTTGTCATGATTGTCCTGTGCTTGAAAGGATGAACTATACATATATATCTATCAGTGGCGATTGCAACCATAACAAATGTCGAGAACGGAACTGTACTCGCGATCAGGAACATGTACAGTTTACAAACTATGTCATACACCACCTTAAAGTTTGAAAGTTCAACGAAAATTGTAAACGGCATTGTCACGAGTGACGTCACGAAATCAGTACAAGCCAGCGTCAGAATGTATATAGTTGATGTCGGTTTCTGTTTCTGTCGAACAAACACGTATATTACGAGGGCGTTCCCGATCGTACCCGTCACTGACAGAACACCGACAATCACCATAGCAATAACAACCTCAAGGTCCTCTCCATCGTACACTTCCGTAATTCCGGGATGCACAGTTGTGTTACTACTAGTATTCATAATCAAAAGCAGATTTCCGATCCTTACACCATAAACAGTGTATTCATGTTGCTCTGAGTTCCGATTCCCGTTGTCATATAAGCAACGTGTTTGTAGTTTCAGTCGTTTACATATATATATGTCTCATTGGTCAGCTATGCCATTCCTTTTTCTGTTCCAAGATTTCTAAAACTTTTTGTCTCAGCAGAAACTGCAAAAAATACCAGAGATATTAAAGTTGTTATATTTGTCACAATATTCAGCTGTTCAGAACAATTTCAATTATATAGAATGTCGCCCGTCACAAGAATCGTGTAAATAATTAATAAATGCCCCATGTCAGTAATCAGGTGATATCCATCAATAAGCCACGGGTCAGTGGATGATAAGTCAGAAAAATCTGTTATTTCAAATAATAATTACGTTCGGGGTTCTCCCAATGGTAAAATCTATACATCTACCAATGGTACCACTGGTACCATTTTACCAATGGTAACCAGAAAACCCTGACATTTTTTTCTGCTACCAATGGTACTATTGGTAACAACGGTACCATTGGTGGAATTTTTATCATATTGATCAATACACCTCACTCGTTTTTGTCTTTCTTTAATTTCTACCTGTATATTGCGTTATCTTTAAAATTTACATTTGCATCTATGACAAAACCAGTGCTTATTTACGGAATTCATGAAATATTTTAGGCTCGCCATATTGAATCACGTGACATCTCCTGCGTTGGTAGATTTACTCTTGGTGAATTTTGTCTGCGTTCTTTGCTGCCATATGTTGGCAACATTGGTACCATTGTGGCAACATTGCACCATTGGTGCTAATGGCATTACCAATGGTACGATTGGTAAAACCTTGAACGATATTTGTCTACCATTGGTAAAAATTTTACCAATGGTAATAACTCCGGAGGTACCCGGTATTCGTTAATGTACAAAGTAAATCCAGGACACACAAAATGGCTTCTTGTTAGTAAAACCACTGCTTTCCCCCGCAGTCTGCTATGTTTTCGTTTCACTGCCGTTTTTTGAATATATACAGCAACCCCCAGGTACTTCCCCGCACTGCCTTGGCAAAAACACTGGTCAAAACCCGGATCATCACCGGGGATGGGGGGCGTGGTTACAAATGACTGGTGCATTAGAAGAAGGTACAAGTAGGCAAAGATCAGGGAAAGCCGCAATCAGAAAAAGATTCCCACTCCAAAAACCGAGGTGGGAAAAATCCAAACTAACAATCAGGTACTTATACCATGAATGAGCAGCTATTTTCCCAATAGGTGGCCACTCGGTTACCTTAACTTAACTAAAACTATGAAAACACACATAAGGCGCCAACAGCACAAAAAATTTAAACACCAAGACATAAAACAAAAAGAACCACCACAGAAGTATCGCCTTGGAACGATCAGTAACACAAAGTTACTGGCGGGCTTAAACCGGTTTTACAGGCGCCTAACCTCACCCTCAGCTTCTGCAGTGGTTCATAACATTTAGTTAGTTCTACGGTCCTCGTGGTGAATCTCTAACTAGTCAATGAATCATCAAGAACAAACATATAAATCAAGATAAACATCCTGATGAATCGAAACCCAGGACTCACAGATTGAGTAAGCTGCCCGACGATGGAGATCCCTGGGCACCGAATAACCTACTAACTCCGGAGCAAAAGAAATACACCAGTTGGACCCCGGTGGGCCAAGCAACAGACAAGAAGCTCCGGCCCCAACCAACTAAAATGAATAGCTTTAAGTCGGGGCCATCATAGAGTCTAACGCCCGACCCACCGGCGTGCAATTAAAGAAGGCAGCATAGTTATCAACCATGATTGGGTTAAAAACTAAGCATGCAGACTGTCGCATAACATTCAAGTTATAACCTATACGTCTGTAATGTGTTATGATTTTTCTGAATTGAAAAGAAAGATCATCATTAATTCCTATAAGTTTCTTAAATTTGTAAACCAAGTCACCATAAAATTCTGGTTCCGAAAGGCCCTCACTTAAAAGCGTCTTTAACCCAATATTATATTTGGAAATCAATTCATAGTGTCTACGATAAAATTTAGAAGAGCATGTTAAGTCATATGATTAAGCGTGCGCATGGGCGTATCACTGCAACAGATACACGACTCAGCAATGGATCCATCATAAGCAAAAAAAAAAAAAAAAATAATAATAATAATAATAATAATAATAATAATAATAATAATAAAACGACAAAAAAAAACTATATGTCCTTTCTTTGTTTTTTACACTGTTTTAAATAGTGTACAGAAAGGAATAAAATAAGAGTTGGTTGTGTTTTTAGAAGACTTTATATACAAGAATTAGTTTGAGCAGATTAATAACGGAGACGTTTATCTGTCGTTGTTTCAAACTCGCTCCGAATTTATCGGAAATGTGTACACCAAACGGGTCGGTGGTGCGGCTTGTTGGTGAACTGTCTTATCTCCAACGTTTCACGTGACAGGATATGTATTGCTGCGTATTGGATTCTGTACAGTGAATTTGGACTGGTTTCTTGTATCGATCTCTTTTCGACGTCATCGATGGCCAATTTAGATTGTGAAAATAGAATCAGCTCAAAATTTACTGCATTTAACCTGAATACAGTTGAAAGGTCTAAGGACCTTTCCAATAAACAATAACTATGTACTTATGTCATTCGAAACGCACCAGAAATGCCTAAAGTTGTATAAGTAATTATCCGAAAGTGTAATTAAACTAATTATCTGTAGCATTGTCCAACAATATTACAGTAAAGTTAGCGGAAATTTGGTTTAGGACTTTCCGAAGTCAAACCAGGCTCGATGAAAAAGGACACAGAGAGGTATCTTTTTTTTTTTTTTTTTTTTTTTCTTCTTCTTTTGCTTCACATGTATAGCCAATATATTAATTGTGTAATTAGGACCGCGCTTTTCCCCTGCAATGTGTGCCTTTTTTACCTTTGGCGTCAGTTGACATGTGCACAATCCATTAATCCATTATTATGAAGGTTTAATTCTTCAGATGGCCTTGGGGTTTATAATTTATCATGATCGTGGACATCGCATTCCATTAATATACGGTCCGCCATTTACTTCATTACTGAGGATGACAGTATTTAACTAGAATTGTCAGAGAATCTGACTATAGCCCCGCTTCTCAGCTTTTTTGCAGGGTGAAAAAAACAATGACAGGTAACTATCACAAGCTAGATCTCGTCAATATTGATGCGCATACAAAATTTGGTCTGATTATGTCAATTCGTTCTCAGGATATTGAGCGGAAACGAAATTCTGACCTCAATAAAGGGCCATAACTGCGTCAAAATTTTGCGAAAAATGACGGGTAACAATCCCAAGCTAGATCTTGTCAATGATGATGTGCATACAAAATTTGGACGGATTCTGTCAATTTGTTCTCAAGATATTGAGTGGAAACGAAATTCTGAAGTCAATCAAGGGCCGTAACTCTGTCAAAATTTTGCAAAAAATGACGGGTAACAATCCCAAGCTAGATCTTGTCAATGTTGATGTGTATACAAAATTTGGTTGGATTCTGTCAATTCGTTCTCAAGATATTGAGCGGAAATAAAATTCTGACGTCAATCAAGGGCCGTAACTCCGTCAATATTTTGCGAAAAATGACGGGTAACAATGCCAAGCTAGATCTTGTCAATGATGACGTGCATACAAAATTTGGTCGGATTCTGTCAATTCGTTCTCAAGATATTGAGCGGAAACGAAATTCAGACGTCAATCAAGGGCCGTAACTCCGTCAAAATTTTGCAAAAAATGACAGGTAACAATCCCAAGCTAGATCTTGTCAATGTTGATGTGCATACAAAATTTGGTCGGATTCTGTCAATTCGTTCTCAAGATATTGAGGGGAAACGAAATTCTGAAGTCAATCAAGGGCCGTAACTCCGTCAAAATTTTGCGAAAAATGATGGGTAACAATCCCAAGCTAGATCTTGTCAATGATGACGAGCATACAAAATTTGGTCGGATTCTGTCAATTCGTTCTCAAGATATTGAGCGGAAACGAAATTCTGACGTCAATCAAGGGCCGTAACTCCGTCAAAATTTTGCAAAAACTGAAGGGTAACAATCCCAAGCTAGATCTTGTCAATGTTGATGTGCATACAAAATTTGGTTGGATTCTGTCAACTCGTTCTCAAGATATTGAGCGGAAACGAAATTCTGACGTCAATCAAGGGCCGTAACTCCGTCAAAATTTTGCCAAAAATGACGGGTAACAATCCCAAGCTAGATCTTGTCAATGATGACATGCATACAAAATTTGGTCGGATTCTGTCAATTCGTTCTCAAGATATTGAGCGGAAACGAAATTCTGACGTCAATCAAGGGCCGTAACTCCGTCAAAATTATGCGAAAAATGACAGGTAACAATCCCAAGCTAGATCTTGTCAATGATGATGTGCATACAAAATTTGGTCAGATTCTGTCATTTCGTTCTCAAGATATTGAGTGGAAACCAACTATTCACGGAATCACGGAATCACGGAAAGACGGAAAGACGGAATGACGGAAGGACAGGATGAATCCAGTATAGCCCAACTTTTCCAAAGCGGGGCTATAATAACCGTTGCCTCGCCGATAAAGACAATTAACCTGTCTGTAAATTGCACTGCTCGCTTAATATTGTTCACCATTTTTTGCATTATCCGCTGGTTCCCAGCTTTAGAAAAATCAATATTTGAAAAACAGGTAACCAGAACAGGATCTGGTTACCTGTTTTTCCAAGATTGATTTTTTTTGTAAGCAGGAAACCAGCCGATAATGCAAAAAATAAAACCTGCCGATATCAGCTGGCTGTCGGGTCATCTGATAATCAGATAATGTCTCGGTATGTCAGTCCTTATGTGAGTTTATTTATTTATCTATTTTAAAGTAGGCATCAACAATAATTTCTAGGAAGCGACAATGTCTTATGCGATTCGATACAACTAAAATTACTCACCCTTACATTGTTTGTCGGAATAATTAGAATATGTACAACTTCTTTTGATTTATTAACATCATAAACAGTCTAACAAGATGTCCAGTAATGATCACTCCCCATGTTTTATGTTCTAGTATTTATGTGTATTTGTACAACATATACTTAAGGAATTAAAATACGCAACACATTAAATTTCAACTCTTACGTACGTATTTGACGTTTTGATAAAATTCTTTTTAAAATTGACTTACTGACTGCTTTTTGCACGTGATGAATTGAGAAAACGTCATTTTATTAACAGTATTAATGATAAAACGTCAAAAACCATGAAAAACGCAAATTGCGACGTAAACATCGGGGCGAAGGTGAAGATGCCTATTTCTTTGCATGCTGGGTTACCTGACGTCGACCTAACAATGTGCAATAAAGACTTGCATCATTGCATACTTCGTTGACGTCACATGTTGCGTTAAAACTGGCTAACAGAATGCTGAAGTTTACAATAACAAAGAATGAGCAATTAACGTCATTTAAATTAATCGATGTGACCTATTTGTGCTTAAACGGTGTAGATCGAACCAAGATACGGCACAGCATGCTTTTTAATCAAAAGTGACGTCATAAGTACCGTAAAAATGGGTCACCGGATCGTTTGTTTTGACGTTCGTCAAAGAGAATATGGCGTTACGTAAAGAAGCAAAAAAGGAGGTCTGCGTTGAGTAAACACTCGATTTGCGCACTGCAACCTAAGGTTTGGCAATTGATCGTGTTTACATCAGAAAAATTGAAGAACATAATGGCGTTTTTTTTAATGTAGGATGTGGAATTTTGACGTTATCATGGACGTTTTATTGCTGTCTGAAATTCAAAGGTTATACTTTTTACAGAAATGATCATTTTATTGAATAAAAGGCAAGTCGATTAAAATGATGGCTTTTAACGCATTTTTTCGAGGAACGTTGGTGACGTTAAACGTACCATAACATAGCCTAATGTTGCCAACTGATCAATGGTTACATCTGCAATCACTTTTAGGGTGTTTGGAAACGAATGATTGATTTTGGTTCAAATTTGACATTTATTGATCATAGTTACAGGGTGCGCTACTGTAGGTCGGTGTGGTTACGCGCACGCCATTAAGCGTACGTAACCGACATAGTGGCTCAACCTGCTGCAATTTGACGATTAGATATTGCTTTCATATAATAAGTTCAGTAACACCACAAACTTGTGTTACAAAACATGCTTTTAGTGACCCAGAGTATTTGTTGCGTTTCTTTATTCTTTAAGTATATTTGTCTTCCCTTTGAAGCTCTATTCAAAAATGCATATCTGATAAATGTAAAGTTCGCTCTATACCTGTAGTATAAGTATATCCATCTTTCTTAACTTGTTGTCTTTAAATGAACGGATTCCTGTTTAGAATTTAATTCAAACTATTTCAATGATGATGTTAACTAAATGTGGATTTATTCATTTACTAGTCAGATGACGTCTGTTAGAAACAATGTTGCTAAAATTACTGCTGTGAAAACAGCTAGGAGATGGACATAAAACATAATCATGTCAAATATATCTACCACCAGAGGCCATGTGATTTCTAACTCCTTGGCACTCTTACATCGGACGTTCTTCTTTTCTGCCAACATTTCTTTGTCCGACACCAACTCATCTATAGACCGAACGTTAATGATCTCACCAGGATGCACTTGCGGACTTTTAAATTTTCTACCGAATTTGTGTTTGATAAAGAAAGTTGCAAACGTATGCAGGCAGCCGGATACGGGCGTAAACTTCTGCGCAGCGATTCGGCTAAAGATGACGCTAATAATAACGTTGACGGTGCACATAGCTATCAGTGATGACGTGACCATGGACAGAACGGGCACATTGATAGCTGTATGTGGCATACTATCTCCTATGTTTGAGGTGAAGAAAATCATGGCTAGCAACACTGTTACAGAGAATGAGATACGCTCACCAGACTGAATTGGGACTACATATATCACCATGTTCAAGAGAGCGAGTAGGAATAGAGGTGCGGTTGTATGGATAAGAATAAACATTGGCCTCCTCTTCAATTTCAACTCATACTGCAGACCACCTACTTCTATGTCAATATCTGGCTCTTTATACATGAATGGGTATCCCCTTGATTCAACAATGCTCCATTCACCATGTTTTATAAGCTGGGTTGTTTCAATTGTATCTGCAATTAACGACAGCTTCAAATCAGATGCCTCTGTGTGTGGTACAATAAGGGAGAACGCACATAACTGTTCATCAACTGGAAAGTAAAGTATGTCGACATCGCAAAATCCAATTAATTCACCAACTACAACCATTCCAACTCGTCCATCATCATTCAGCCATACTGATGAAAACAAGCTGCTCTTTTCAATATTTGCAATTTGTAGCACTTCTGGGATCCAAATTTCATTTTCGAAAGCACGAATTCTGGACAGACCGCCATAGTCGTCGCGCTGCCATTGTAGCATTTCATCCCTCCATTTTAATGTTAGATATCCTAATATTGTCACTTCTCCCGTCAGAATGTCATATTCGGAGATGCTGTTTAGGGACATTTTGACCTCAACCTGAAAGCATTTGTTTTGTATGAACTATTATGCAATATTTGCTATTACTTCTATATAGAATATCGCATAAGGTCTGTTTAATATTGTCTAATCTGTAGCTGTAATGATGTGTATGCCATAGATAGTTCCAAATTAGCAAAGTGTTTCTAAGTGTTTCTATTGGTGAACCGCTTGGTAGATCTATGCATGTCTAGGAAAAGTGTTTAAGTCGAACTAGCCATACATATTATAAGCCTAAGTTATTTTTTCTCAGACTGGTGGTTACATCGTAGCTCATTTCGGATAACCTGACATCGCAAATGTTGGGTAGAAGTCCCATAAAATGAAGGCAACGTCCCGACATGACCATAACCGTTGACTTTGACACAAAGCAGCAAATAAAATAAATTTTACCTCAGTATATTTCGATTGGTTAATAGAAGGTCTAATCCTCCAGTCGTAGCCAGAATCTTCAAATAAATGCTTCCTCAGGGCTTGGACGTCGCTTATATTGTAGGAATCAACGGAAACCAGTAATTGTAAGAGCATAGCTGATAAAAATGCCCTCATCATGATTATCCCCTTTATATTTTATTCATTCATTTATTTGCAAACAAAAACAAACTCCAACATTAAACAAGCGCGTCTACTGATGGTTTCATATGCAACAAAGTAAACCAAAATGGCCCGCCGCGGCACCGTGGTTCAATGTGAGAAAAAAAAACGCCAATGCACATTACGGTCGAAATGAACTTCATTTGTAAAAACCTAATCTCCATGCAATTAAGGGAATGCAAAGGGCAATATGAAATATTGTTTGTTTAACGACACATCACAGTTACAGTCAACGAATAGAACAACCATTTACCAATTGAGTCCTCCGTAAAACCACCCATCATTAATATTCATTTTATATTGGCCATTCAAATCTGCACATTAGCTAACGGTCAATGACGGTTGACCAACACGTGGGTTAGACAAACAAACCAACACGTGCTTTTTACAGGTAAATACAGGTGCAAAACCACAATGTTTGTCTATGGAAATAGGGTGGGCGTGGCTATACCTTGCTGGCGGAGGAGTCAATTGGAGATAACGGAAAGAAATAGCAGCTGTTTAAGGAGATATGTTTTATTTGTGTGCTATCATGGTCCAAGAACAATTTAGTTTGTTCAATTCAACCAATCATTTTACTTTCAATTTGAATTATACTAGATGCAATTCAGTTACAGAAGAATACATCAAGATTCATTCCTATGTTGCAGCCGGGCGTTGCGGCTATTTGACAAAGCCTAGAAAATAAGTTCACATTTCAGCAGCTGGGAAACACTTGTTCTGTGACAATAGCTACCCTGTAGTGCTGACATTTAGTCGATGACATTGGATCCCGGAGCTCAAGCATCAAAATGGGGCTGCAGGTCAAAATCTAGAAAACCATAACAAATTGACTTTACTGTGGAATATTTTAATATCAGCATATATCTGATATATCTGCATATATCTTGGATCATAGGAACCTTATAGAATTTGCTTTGATTAACACCAGAAACTGATTGAATGTTTAAGTTCTTACCGGGATTGAGACTAATGGTTATACCATAGAGACTCACGCCAAGAGTTTGCAAAAGTGGGCGGGATTTTCCCTATACTCCATGTTGTATTTTTACTAGATGCTAGAAGCTGATAAGCCGTAAGTCCTATAGGTAGTTACATGTTTAAACTTTGCTATTTTAGATTTCCAGAACTTCATATCTTATTAGTAACTGCTCAGAAACCATAGAGTACCATTTGAGGATAACACAGATGAGACGTTTTCATGTCTGTCTTTTTTTTAATGAAGCCAACTTTTACTACCATCTCCCTTTTGTGTCAGTGAAACCAGAAACGTAAACCAAAATCTTAACTTTGTTTCGCCTTTCATTTCGAAACATGAAAATCAAGTTTATTCACCAGTCGTAATTAATGAGTAAATCAAAGCATTTCTCAATCCAATTTATTGTTGGATAAAAATCGAAAAACTAAAATCATTTAATTATTATTGCGCCCAAGAGACTTCTCGGAAGAAATATAAAGAAGCATTCGATTTGCAATCATTTGTTAACAATCCTCTGCATTAATCTATAAATTGTTTCAGAAAAAAGTAAAAAGCATTGCACTTTGTCGAACCAATTCAACCTTGTTTGCATAATAATGCATAAATGAAGAACATCAAGGAAAAGTTGTCCCTTGTTTTAGTATCAAACAACAACTTTGCAAATAATATTGGGTCAACGCCTAGAACATCTGCGTTATGAAAAGGTACAAGTATATGCATATCGAATAAAATTTTGAGCCGCCACACATGGGAAAACTAACAATCTGCCTAGGCGAAAACAAAGGCGCAGATCACCTTCGCAGTAGTAACTGATCAGCGCCTTTGTGTTCGCTACTCGGATAGTACAGTTCCTCTTCTACTTAAATTCGAAAAATTCAAGATTCTAGCACTTTTCTGTGACTGTACTGTACAGGACGGTTTATGTCGGACCTGGTCGGAAACCACATTGTTGGTTTTCTCACGAGGTGGCTCAAATCTTAGAACCTGTGATAAGAATCAGTTTCTACTGCCGATGTCCTTCTTTGTAAAACGTGCTTCTTTGTACAATGGAAAACGTTTTAAAATAAACTGCGAAGGCGACGGCAATCTTTCTTTGATTCTGAAAATTTTCAGTTTTAGGGACCTCATTGATATTCTTTGCGATAAGTTCGTTATATGAGTTTTTCATTTTGTCGTATGAAGCTGATACATTATTTATTGAACTTTGAATATACATGTAATTTCGTTATTTTCTGACCATCTGTCGACTGTTGATTTGAGTGTAGCGCAGATGCAAACAGGCAAAATCCAATGGCTTATTGCATCTTCCGCGACCCACAGGGAAAAAATTGTTACCGCAATCATAAAGACTGAAGCTCAATCGGTCGGTATAGGAGATATGAATAACTTTCCATATCTCCAGAAAAGAGGATATTAGATTTTCTAACACTTTTCAAAAGTTCAAAAGCGCACCTAACCTTTTTCTATGTGCATAGTTAAAATGATTATTTCAACATCGTATATTTTTTTCTAAAATATATTGCCTCTTTTGTCCCAAACAGTATTTAAACTAAAGAATTTGTCAAACAGCCCAAACTTATAATCGCGGCCTTGTAATAATAACTACATCGTATACTTCACAGATAACTACATCGTCTACTTTAGAGCATTATTAAGCTATCCGTACATCAATTATTCGATATTATGCACTCTGCGATATGTTTACATAACGTCGGAAAAGATATACATTCCACCAAGTACTGTTCCTGCTACAACGATAGAAAGATGGGCATAAAATAGGATCGCATCGAACATATCGACAACCATTAACCATGTTATATCAATATCGTCAGCTGGTTCCGTGAGACGCGAAGTATGTGACGTGACCGTATTTTTGTTATTGCCTGTTTCGCCTTTCATGTCTGTTCCTTGAACAGCTGTTAAACGAACCGCACCTCGTGTTTTATAGCGCCGTCCTAGTTTTAGATAGAGAGAAAGCCTGGTGAGAGATTTTAGACATCCTGACACTGGCTTGATCGTCTCTGATGCTAATCTGCTCAGTCCCACGCTGATCGCCACATTGACAGAGCATAAGAAAGTTAACGCACCCATTGCTCTTGACAGAAGCGGGACCTCTATGGCGTTCTGAGGAATTCTGTCGCTTATACCGCTGGTGAAGAAAATCAAGGTCAGCAAAATCTGAACAGAAAACGAGACACGTTCACCAGATGCGACTGGAACGACGTATATCATAACGTTGAGTGAGGCTATCAACGCAAGTGGCAAACACGTGTAAAGTAGAATTGACAATGGTCGTCTTGAAAGATTAAGATGAAAAAGACAACCCAAAAGTGTCAAATCATTATCATCGTCATAAATGTTCATGTGAGTGACATTAGAACTGTCTATATTCCATTCCCCATGTTTAGCTAGGAGATTGGTCTGAATACTATTGCTAATAATGTCAAAGTACAGCTCAGTCGCATCGTTTGCAGTAGAAAGAAACACGAAGTAACATGTTTGTTTGTCAATTGGAAACAAAAGCGTACTGACACTGCAATACCCTATAAAATCTCCAGCTAATATCATGACCGCCGTTCCATTGTTTGTGACCCAGACAGATGACGTGATAAAATGGTTGCTGACTTCCGCATCATTTCCTTGTTTTATTTCAGGCGTCCAAACTTCATCCTTTGTAGCTATTATCCTGGTCACGGCACCATGCTGAGTGTCATTCCAGTGTAGCAGTTCGTCTGTCCATTTCAGTGTTATAAAACCAGACACTGTGAGTTTTCCATTCTCGATGTCATAGTCGGATAAACTTGTAATTGACATCTTTATTGAAACCTAAAATAGAATACAGCATAGTGGCCAAAAAGTCACTAAATCATAAGTCCAAATACAACAAATTAATTACAAAAAGAACACGTAGTAAATTCAAACAAAACTATTAACAATATATAACCTATTTTATGATGTACTGAGTTGATCAGAAAGTCATCGATTTTGCAACTGTGCCAGTTCACGCCAATTGATGATTTTCGAACAATTAAACTTACTTAAGGACTCTTTGAACCTGCCATGTTTAAAATTGCTTTGCTCTTATTTATGTTTATCATTTTTTTATTATTATTATTTTTTTTTCAATATGCAAAAAAATCTATTTACCTGAGTAGGACTTGACTGGTTGACCGCTGGTCTCACGTTCTTGTTGTAAGTTTTCTTATCAAACAGGTATTCCCTGAGAGCTTGCACTTCAGTGACGCTGTGGCACTTGCAAAGTGTTGTTAAAGTTATGCACATCAGAAAGGATGGCGCATATTTGAGGTGAATTGTCAACATGTTAAACCGTGATTGGGTGAGCTTTCTAAAACAATGTTACATGCGTTAAAGTTATTTTATAATGCAATACGTTAACTCTATGTATATGTAATAGTAATTGTAATAGTGTATGTGATTTATATCTCGTTAATTACTTCTTTTTTTTTTTCGGAAAATATGCCATATAATATTTAGTTGGGTTTTCTGCAGTTACAAGTCTAGATTTTAAAATTCTTTACGGCAGATTTTCTATGATATGTTTTATTCATATATGGTTGCATTTACTTATTTATGCTAGAACTTTAACGCACTTACTTATTGCTCTTCTGCAATAAACATTTTCGTCATACCTTTTTGTCAATTTAGTTTTTCCCACCTCGATTTTTGGAGTGGGACTTTTTTCTGATTGCTCGTTTTCCTGATCATTGCCTACTTGTACCTTTTTAACCTATACAGAAGACTTGAAGCTTTGTAACAAAAATATGTAATTGGTAACTTACATTGCTAAATATGAACGCAATTCATGAAACAACAAACGAGTATATCTGCTTACCGTTAGCCGCCGATATTTTAAATCATTTTAATACATATTCCATATCTCATTTCAGTTAAAATGTATTTTATCGTAAAAGCATTTTAAGCTTGCTTATCAATTAATGCAGATAAGGTATATTTATTCTTCTCTCGATTGCTGATGGTGTCGTGCTTTAAAGGTACAAATATTTGTTTCGACTTTCCTACTGATACTACCATGAAGGATATGCCGAGTCATTTTTTCCATTTAAAGCAATAACCTGAAAATTCTTGTTTGACTGGTCAGTTTAACAGAATTATACTGCACCACAGGTGTTCACTTGTGTAATTTTTAAGTTGCTTTAAGGAACTAAAAGGAAAATATTCCTCTATAATACCTGCAATGTCTACACGACGTCGGTGTCTCGATTACCGGTTGGGAACTCGGAGCCAAGAGTCACCTTTAGCACATATAGTCTTACGTATTGGATGTCACAGATAAAATACGGGACACTAGAAAACCTAACTGATTGAGATATTGATTCCTAATTCAAGTAGGAGCCCCATAAAGAAAACTATTGATTGTAGAGGGTACATGTTTTAAATGGATTATTTATGCAATGAAATTGAACACTTCCCTTAACGATTTAGCTGTTAAACTAAGGATTCACGGTCGACATCTAATGCTGTCTTATGCTGTCTTAAATGGATTATGTTACATTAGGGTACATGTTTTAAATGGATTATTTATGCAATGAAATTGAACACTTCCCTTAATGATTTAGCTGTTAAACTAAGGATTCACGGTCGACATCCAATGCTGTCTTATCTGTATTACGTTCCTTGGACACAGAGGCTAATAGATTTTACGATAGAAATCATCAAATGTATGACGCTGCATTGTTAACAAGATGTTGTACTCAGCATGCTCTTCGTCCATTTATCGATTCCGAATCTAATCACATTAGAAGTTTTATTAAAATTCCTTTCATTAATAAAATAATTGACTTTATTGATTTACCAAGCATATTCCAGGATAAATCAGTGATACAGTCTATACCTACGTACTTCTAAAATTCAGAACCTCCTATTATTTGTTACAAATATAATAAAAAGGTACAAGTAGGCAAAGATCAGGAAAAGGCGCAATCAGAAAAAGATTCCCACTCCAAAAACCGAGGTGGGAAAAAACCAAACCAACAATCAGGCACTCATACCATGAAACATATCGTAAGCCGAATGAGCAGCTATTTTCCCAATAGGTGGCCACTCAGTTACCTTAACTTAACTAAAAATATGAAATACTATTTTTAATTTCAATAAACTTGTTTCTGATCTTGATATCCATGCTAATACTTTTAAGTCTTGAGATTGTTAAGATTCAAAATTTATTTATTAACCAGCCGGACATATAGTTACTGAAAATTTAAAAATAATTTCGGATTCTAGAATTCGCAAAATTGTTTCTAAAGGTCCGAGAAGCCTCCGTGGTGTAGTGGTTATGTCACTCGCCTTGTAAACCAGGGGTCGCATGTTCGATCCCGGGCTTCTCCAGTCCGTCGGATGGGACTATAAACCGAGGTCCCGTCTCCATATGACCTTAGCTGTTGGTGGGACGTTAAACCCCAATCAACCAACCTAAAGGTCCGAAATATAGATTCCTTTCCTACATTAATTTCGACAAATGTAGAGAGGATATTGTAACTGCATTGAATAATTTCGGTAATCGATGGTGTAAACGAGAGGGTGTTGAGGATAATGGTCTTAAAGAATGGAAAAGAAGTATCTTCACTATCGTGGATAAACGCATAAAGTTTTATTCACAAAATACTAATCTGTTACCTCCTAAACCCAAATCGTCATTTAGGCATTTGAAGCAGGGTATCCAAGAATTTCACAGAAATTATGTCTTGGTTCCGGCAGACAAAGCCGCAAACAATATTGTTGTTGTTTGTAAGCTTCACTACGTTAAAACAGGAGTTTGATGGTACCAGGGCTTATCTGGAGACAGATACTGATGAAATGTCTGTAGTTAATGCCCACTTAAACGATTTACCTGTTAAGTTTTCTGTTTGTGTCAATGAAGGCCAAGACAAACTTTCTACGATGTATTGGTTACCTAAGCTTCACAAAAGACCATACAAAGCTAGATTTATTGCAAATTCTAGCATTGTACTACTACTGAACTGTCTAAATTATTAACTTCCTGTCTTACTGCTATCCAATTTCATGTAATAAGATACTGTGAGACAGTGTATGAAACTTCAAATAAAAATTGGTTTTGGTCAATAAAAATTCTGGTGAGGTGCTCAGTAAATTGAAGTGTAGAGGGTTCCGTGCGACGAGCTTGTCCACATATGATTTTTCTACTCTGTATGCAACATTACCACATAACCTAATTAAAGAAAAACTTCTGGATTTGATAGAGTGGACCTTCAAAAGGGCATTAAAAACTATGGTTCACTTTATTTGGCATGTAATGACAGAAAGGCTTTTTTCACTTCCTCTGACCAAAGTCGGTATACACTTTGGTCATGTCAGAATGTGTGCGACGCCTTATCCTATCTCCTGGATAATATTTATACTAGATTTGGGACCAAGTTATACAGACAAATTGTTGGAATTGCGATGGGTACAAATTGCGCAACTCTCGTAGCTGATTTATTTTTATACTGCTACGAAAGAGATTTCATGGATTTCATGATAGTCAAGCTGATGTTATCGAGGCTTTTAATTCTACTTCTAGATACCTCGATGATCTTTTGAACATTGACAAACCTTATTTTGAAGGTATGGTTAATCAAATTTATCCACCTGAACTACAGTTGAACAAAGCCAATATCTCGGATACCGAAGCCGCCTTTTTAGACCTACATCTTTCTGTTGAAAATGGATTTGTTTCTTCTAAAATTTATGATAAGCGCGATGACTTTGATTTTGATATAGTAAATTTTCCGTCTTTGGATGGTGATGTTCCTCGTCGTGCTTCTTATGGTGTATACATTTCGCAACTTATTAGGTTTGCTAGAGTCTGCAATCATGTTACAGACTTCAACGCTCGAAATAAATATTTAACGGCCAAACTTCTCCAACAAGGCTATCGGCATCATAAACTTCGAAAAACATTTTCTAAATTTTATCGTAGACACTATGATTTCCAAATATAATGTTTGGTTAAAGACGCTTTTAAATGAGGGCCTTTCGGAATCAGAATTTTATGGTGACTTGGTTTACAAATTTAAGAAACTTATAGGAAGTAATGATTTTTCTTTTCAGTTTAGAAAAATCATAACACGTTACAGTTACAGACGTATAGGTTATAACTTGAATGTTATGCGACAGTCTGCATGCTTAGTTTTAAACCCAATCATGGTTGATAACTATGCTGCCTTCTTTAATTGCACGCCGGTGGGTCGGGCGTCAGACTCTATGATGGCCCCGATCTAAAGCTATTCATTTAAGTTGGTTGGGGCCGGAGATTCTTGACTTTTGCTTGGCCCACCGGGGTCCAACTGATGTTTTTCTTTTGCTCCGGAGTTAGTAAGTTATTTGGCGCCCAGGGATCTCCATCGTCGGGCAGCTTACTGAATCTGTGAGTCCTGGTATTTGATTCATCAGGATGTTTATCTTGATTTATTTGTTTGTTCTTGATGATTCATTGACTAGTTAGAGATTCACCACGAGGACCGAAGAAATAGCTAAATGTTATGAACCACTGCAGAAGCTGAGTGTGAGGTTGTGGCCATGTAAAATCGATTTAAGCCCGCCAGTAACTGTGTGTTACTGATCGTTCCAAGACGGTTCTTTTTGTTATATGTCTTGGTGTTTGAAATTTTTGTGCAGTTGGCGCCTTATGTGTGTTTTCATATTTTAGTTAAGGTAACTGAGTGGCCACTTATTGGGAAAATAGCTGCTCATTCGGCTTACGAAATGTTTTCTTGGTATCAGTACCTGATTGTTGGTTTGGTTTTTTTCCCACCTCGGTTTTTGGAGTGGGAATCTTTTTCTGATTGCACCTTTTCCTGATCTTTGCCTACTTGTACCTTTTTAGACTCCCTTCAGTCAAATATAAATAAAATAAATGTGTCTGGCCAAAAGGAACAGATTTGTCATTCATTTTTATACCAGTTAATAACATTATGTGAGTCTATGACGAAACAACTCTAAATATATATCAGGGGTTATAGAAGCGATGACGGTATAACCCTTAAGAGGCCTCTTTATTACCCTCTCCAGAGATATGATTATCTCCTTTGTTCTCTGTATCGTATGTTACCAGTACGGGTCATAAATGCAACTAACATTGGTAACGCAAATGTTTCTGTTGAGCTACGGCTTTCCATCAAGAAGTATAGAATACTATTAAACACAACACAAAAATATATATTACTCGATTTTAACTAGTATGATTCTTGGTAAAATATATTTTGAAAATAATAAAGCACAGTATATTTCATATATAAATAGCACTGAACATATTATAACGAACATTCTATTCAAAACCATCCTTTGACAACTATATACACTACATAGAATTATATTTTTCAAAAATTAAACTAAACGGAGTTGCACTTTAAAGTGATTCCCACTGCGCATACAAGCTAGTTTGAGGATTTAAGGATGACCATAAGAGATAAGCTAGCACTGGAAATCTGAGAGACACCGCACAAATATTTAATTGAAAACAAACTCATGTTTGAATTACATAATCACATTTGATAACATACATACATGTATATATATTCATACACGTATATAAAGCTTAAAATATGCATTTACCCTTATAAATCATAAATTCTTACAACAACAAAGCTCAATTTTATTTCACGTAAAAGAGACCATGCAGAAAGTGTAAAAATATATGACATTACAATATTCAGCCTGAAGCCACTTGATTGCTTACTTTCAATCGTTCTGTCTACAAATAACGGTGCCCTTTTGCCAAGCAATACCATACAAGTTTGATAATCACGAGCACGACAATGTCCCGTTTTTTTCATGTATATAAAAATACCATACCACCGTATATTTAAGTATTTACACATTGTTTATAAGATATTTATAAAATGCCAAAAATGAACAGACCTCCAATCACAATTCCAGCTACAACTATAGAGAGTTGGGCATAAAATAGGAGCGAATCGAACATGTCCACCACCATTAACCATGTGATCTCAACATCCTCAGCCGGCTCGATTAAACGTGTTGGTGCTGATGCGACCGAGTTTCTTTTAATGACCGTTCCGTCACCATTAATATTTGTCACCAGTTCCTCAATGGTTGTCATATGGACGCTCCCGCGGGTCTTGTAGCGTCGGCCAAGCTTAAGATATAGATGAAGTCTGGTCAGTGACTTGAGACACCTTGACACTGGCTTGATCGTCTCTGATGCTAATCTGCTCAGTCCAACACTGATCATCACATTGACAGAACATAGGAATGTAAGAACAGCCATTGCTCTTGCTAGAAGAGGCACTTCCAATGCGTTCTGTGGTATCCTGTCGCTTATGCCGCTGGTAAAGAAAATCAAAGTCAAAAGGATTTGAACAGAAAATGAGACACGTTCGCCAGACCCAACAGGGACAACGTATATCATTATGTTAAGAAAGGCAATTAACGCCAAAGGCAGACATGTGTAAATTAGAATAGACAGTGGCCTTCTTGTGAGATGAAGATGAAACAGGCATCCTTGAAGCGTCAAATCAACGTCTTCGTCATAATAGTTGGTATGTGTGACATTTGAACTCTCGATATGCCATTCCCCGTGTTGCGCTAAAAGGTCAGACTTTACTTCTTTGCTACTCAAATCAAAATACAAACCAGACGCATCGTTCGCAGTAGAGAGAAACACATAGTAGCATGTCTGCTTATCGTTGGGAAAATAAAGCGTTTGAACTGTACAGTAGCCTATAAAATCACCAGCTAACATCATAGATAATGTTCCATTGCTAGTTACCCAGACAGATGATCTGAAGAAGTGATTCGTGAGTTCGGCATTGTTGGCTTGCTTTAATTCCGGAATCCATACATCATCCTTTGATACTATTATCCTGGTCACGCCACCAAAGTGAGCTTCGTCCCAGTGAAGTAATTCGTCTTTCCATTTCAATGTGATAAAACCAGACACCGTTAGTTTCCCATTCTCGATGTTATAATCGGATATACTTGTAATAGACATCTTTATTGAAATCTGAAAAACGGAATCATAGTATGTTAATTAATGAGAAATGTAACAGTAAAAAGGTAAAAGAAAGCAACTATCATGATATGACGCGATCAGAACCAAAGTCCCATCTTAAACCTAGTTTGAAAACAATGTCAATTAGTTACAGCTCAAGTGGTAAAGTGTCTGCTCCGGGAGATCCAGACCTCGGTCACGCAATACTAAAGGTAATGAAATGGTAGCGAAAGGATACATTATTTGACATTGTATTATCATCAGTATTGCGACTATGTGAAAAAGGTGATTTGGTATTTGTAAAGAAAAGATTAAATTAGAATATAGAATTAAAAAGATCATTGCAACAACGTTAAATTGTCACCCTTATGAGGGAAGTCTGTTTGACATTTTTCTCATCGAAAAACGTTGACTAAAATGCAAATAGTTCAATGCAAAACCAAAAAGGAAAATCTCCAATTTAGTTTATACATACATATACCTTTGTTGGCTTTGACTGGTTGACTGCTGGTCTCACGTGCCTGTTATAATTTGAATTGTCGAATAGATATTCCCTAAGTGCTTGGACTTCAGTTATATTATGACCTTTGCAAAGAGATACTATTGTTACACACATGAACATTGTTTGAGCAAACTTTAATTGAACACCTAACATTGTTGCTTATTTTTTTAGTCCTGTGATTGCTCAAAATTTAATTTTATGTCTCCTTATGATGCTATACTTCCTAGCAGTCTATCTTTTCCAAAGTTTGTTTTAACGAACACGAATCTATGCGGACATAAACACTAAATTTGGCACTAATATGAAATTAGTAGTTTTACAAATCCTGGCAAATGTTTCGATAACATTGTTTGTATAAACCTGTAACATGCTAGATCATAATGAAAATGACGATGTTTGCATTTTCTATTAGGCCTCAAAGGGCATACATGACAAAACTGCAAAAATCTGGAATTTTCCTGTTTGCCGTCAGCCTTCAATAATTACTTTTATTCTTAATTAATATTTTATTCTCTAAGGATCATACACTTGCATTAAAATGTACTTAAAGATCAAACTATTGTATACAATTTGCTTATCAGTTAATGCACGTGAGTTTATTTATTTGTCTCCCCAGGGATGGTGGAATTTACGCTTTAATAGTGGAAGTCAGTATTTGTTTTGAATGTCATGCTGATAGGTATTTTCCATATAAGTCTAAACACTTCCAGGATTTAAAATTTTCCAACGATGTTTTCAAAGGAACACTCGTCCGCCATGCTAATCTAATTTTGTAACTCAAACTACTGTCAGTTAACACATGGCAAATGTTTTAAACTCGCATTGCAAACGTTAGTTTAAAGAACGCTCGAAATAATAAAAAAATGGTTACACTATGCTCAAAATAAACACTGTAATATACCCCCTCCCTTATTGCACAGAGCCCACAAAGGGAACACAAAGATCCAGGATGCTCGATTCTTTTTCATCATTTGAATAGATATTCGTTGTAAAATTCTATAGGAATTTAACAGGGGAAGTGTCATTTTCAGTCACAGGAACTTTTTTTTTTTTTTTTTAAAAAATTGGCTTTTGCAAAAATTATTATTATTAGATAAGCCTCCGCTATCTTCTCATGAGTTACGCAGTGGCGTGACGCGAGGAAGTAAACCAGAGGACCAACGGTCCTGTAAACGCTCACCTGAGATCTGCTATATTAACCAAATATTTATTTAAAATATTTGCCCTTTATGGGGCTCCACCAACCAATCAAAATAAAGGATTAGGACAAAAGTCAACCAAACTGTAGAGGACTACTCTATAAACATTTCTGCAAAAATAGAATTCAAATATCTGCGATTGGACCAGAAAAAATGGCCAATTTCCACTTTTCCCGTTTTAAGTCAATCGAAACTTTTAAGTTGCCATAGCAACCAGATTTCTTATCCGACTGAAATAAAAAACACAAATTATGTAGAGACTACTGTCAGGAACATGTACACAAAGTACAGGCTTCATGCCATAGACAATTTCTGAGGAGAAGATTTTAAAATGTTTTTCCAAATTTTACCCTTTATGTGGCCCCAGCAACCAATCAAAATAAAGGATTAGGAAAAAAGTCACATGAAACATAGAGATATACTCAATAAATATTTCTGCAAAGACAAATTTCAAATACCTACAGTTGGTCCAGAAAAAATAGCTAATTTCCACTTTTCCCATTTTAAGTCTATGGAAACCATAGCAACCAGAGTTCTTATCCGACTGGAATAAAAAACACAAATTATGTAGAGGCTACTGTCAGGAACATGTATACAAAGTACAGGATTCATCCACTTGACAGTTTCTGAGGAGAAGATTTTTGAATGTTTTTTTTTTTTTTTTTTTTTTTTTTTTTTTTTCAAAATTTTGCCCTGCAACCAATCAAAATAAAGGGTTAGGACAAAACTACTCACAAGAAACGTCAAACACTACTCAATAAACATTTCTGCAAAAACAAAATTCAAATGTCTGCAATTTTAGCGGAAAAATAGCCGATTTCCACTTTTCCCATTATAAGTCTATGGAAACTTTAAGTTGCCATAGCAACCAGAGTTCTTATCCGCCTGGAATAAAAAACACAAATTATGTAGAGGCCACTGTCAGGAACATGTATACAAAGTACAGGCTTAATCCCCTTGACAGTTTCTGAGAAGAAGATTTTTGAATGTTTTTCGAAATGTTGCCCTATATGGGGCCCCTGCAACCAATCAAAATAAAGGATTAGGACAAAAGTCACATGAAACGTAGAGGACTACTCAATAAACATTTCTGCAAAAACAAAATTCAAATATCTCCAACAAGACAGCAAAAACTAGCAATTTTCACTTTTTTCCATTATAGGTCTATGGGAAGCATAAGTTGCCATAGCAACCAGAGTTCTTATCCGATCAAAACAAAAAACACAATTATTCTTTCCCCCTACCTGTAGATGGTGTTTGTGAAATATGAAAACAATCGGCCCAGCGGTTTCAGAGAAGAAGATCTTTGAAATTGTGGACGACGACAGACGGACGACGGACGGACGGACACCGGAGCTTGTGTATACTATAAGCTCACCTATGAGCCTTCGGCTCAGGTGAGCTAAATATGGAAAATGTCCTGCTTAAGTTCATTAAGCAGTATTAGTAGAGTTGCTTATGTAACGAAAAATGCTCCCGTGGACTTTTCTTGTTAATCAGGGTTTTTATATACCAAAATGTTCACTAGTAAGTTAGCATGTGTAGGTTTCAAAAATGTTTCCTGCCATTTTTTCTATTAACTTTCAAGGTCAAGGTCAAAGGTCAAATGTCACGGCTAAGGCTTAATGGTGTGACTTACAATATCAATAATTATGACCAAGATAATGTTTTTGAAAAGTAAAAATTTTGATTTTGCAAAAAAATGATCGGTTTTTCCCAAATGACGTCATACAAGACCAGGGCAACGAAATTTGAATCAGACACTCGCGGCTATTACTCACCAGAATGCATTTCAGACTAAATTTGACAGGGAGATCAGATTCAAAATAATTGCCATCTAATCTGCGGACTTTCAAATTCACAATTTTAAAAAAATGCAAAAAGGTGGAAAGTACCTGTATTAAATTTCTTGTACATAATCAAAAACTTCGAGGCATTGTGCGCAACTAGCTGACAACCGGTAAATATGTGTCAAAATTAAGTTACTTTATATTGCAGTATATGGAAAATAGTGCAGTGCTCCTTGAAAGTCAGATTTTGGCTTTCACTGGATGATGAAAAACATTAGGCTGTTTTAATGTCTGTGAAGCCCGAAGGGGTTCTCGGAGACATTAAAACAACTAATGTGTTTCATCATCCAGTGAAAGCTAAAATCTGAATTTCATTACTTATATTTACATTTTATATTATCAATCGAGTATCAGATTTTTAATTGCACATATAATTTTCATGTTATTTGTCATTAAGTCCGACAACGTCATTTTGGAACAGCCAAAACGTCTAATTTTCGCGCTCAACGTCATGGCGATACGCGACAAACGTCACGCCAACTAGAGTAAACAAACAACGTCACTGGCTGGTTTTGACGTCGCCCCGCCCATAGGCGTGGCCTCTAGATCACGTGACTTAATGTTTTTCATTGGGAAATGAAGAACATCAAGAAAGATACTTTTATCTAGGGCGATTGCAATAAAAATGTAAATATATAAATTTATTTTGAACATTGTATGTTCTTACCCCACATAGGCCTACGACAATTGGACTTGCCATCATGTGGGTGAGTCCACTGTTTTAGGGGCATCAGGAGTAATTTTAAGTTTATTCCAGTTTTCGATGACATTCCTCTACGCAAACATGGATGCCTTGTGCGGCGTCACATCTGGGGCTATACTGTTTGCCTATGTTTCATAAATTGGACGCCAAGCTTATTTGATAACATTCTGTCTAATGGTGCCAAACAAAGAAGTGCGACAAAATAAGAAGAAAGTCAGATGTAAACAGGTAAATGAGTTAAAAATCACAAGGTCTCTGATTGTTGATATTTTGATATGATTATTTTATGTTCACATCCTAGCTTTTCCACAGGAGTAACTTTTAGCAACATTGCTTCTTACTGACGTCATCTGACTTGTAGATGAATAAATCATCATGTACGTATACGGTGACAATTATGCCATTCCCCCCCCCCCCCCCAAAAAAAAAAAAAAATACTTACAGTTTCATTTGTATTTGTGTACTTTTAAAAGTACATGATGTATTATCATTATTTGACATCATGGTAAAAGTTTAAATGGTGTTATTAAATTTGGAGAAGTGCACATGTTGTCATTATTCTTATATACAATTTAGAGGTAGTCTAATAATTTTAAACTTTGATTTTTACTGTATGAATGTCATACGTATCGGCGACAACTCCACTGGGGGCATTGCCATATGTATTTTTTGCAAATTATTCTTGATAATTATTTACAGAGAACAAAAGTCAAATCATGTCATACAAGACATTATTTGAGGTGAACTATCAACATGTCATACCAAGATCCTGATTCAATCGTATTTCAAATTGAGTGATACCGTCAGGTCCATTATTATCTTGAAAATGGCGAAATTTCAAGTGGCCAGGGATCAGAATTTAATGAGTGTCATATAAAGAACATATGGTGAAAATTTCATGCTTGTATCATCACCTGAAGTATTTCCTCAAAATCTCTTACTAAGCCGCTCCACTATAAATTGGCAGGCATGTAAAGTAGAAGCTTGGTAACGGTCATGCTCAGTTAAGTGAATGGCGGAATGTCTTGGCAACGATTGTTGATTACTGTCATGATCAGTAAAGAAAATGCTAATACGGTGGTCTGAATAAAAAACAAAGCCTCTATTGATGGAAAGATATATCTCGGAAAAAAGATATTAACTAAAGTTTCGATTTGAGCCGCCTCATGGGAAAACCAGCAATCTGCATATGCGAAAACAAAGGCGCAGATCAGCTTCGCGGTAACCGCGAAGCTGGTCAGCGCCTTTGTTTTCGCTACACGGATAGTATACTACCTCTTCTTTTTAAATCCGAAATTGCAAGTTTCCAGCCTGCTTCTGTGACTGTACAGCCTGATTTGTGTCGGACCTGTTCGGAAACCACATTGTTGGTTTTCCCACGAGGTTGCTCATTTGTTCTGAAATGGAATAATGGGTTGTGAACTTATCAGTTGCAGCTAAACGTACATGTAAGTGGAAGAACAACAGGAATTAAACGCGGTTTTAACTGAAGATACATTAATTGTATGGACTACGAATAAGGGGTATTGAAAAAAATAACAGTGAAAAATAAAATATAAGAGCTTGATTCTTTGGAAGCAATGAAAACGTTCAAAAGGAGATAATATGGGCCATATTGTGCAATTTCGGGTACTGAACCCTCATCAGTTTCGAAACAATCTTTGTCCTTGGAATGCCTTAAATCATATTTTCGTATACAATATGCAAGATATTTAGAACATAGGTACTTCATTTGTTGGTGACAGTGCGACTAGGTCTTGGGAGAACTACGAATAAAGGGTATTGAAAAAAATAATAGTGAAAAATAAAATATAAAAAGGTACAAGTAGGCAAAGATCAGGAAAAGGCGCAATCAGAAAAAGATTCCCACTCTAAAAACCGAGGTGGGAAAAAACCAAACTAACAATCAGGTTCTTATACCATGAAACATATCGTAAGCCGAATGAGCAGCTATTTTCCCAAAAGGTGGCCACTCAAGTTACCTTAACTTAACTAAAATTATGAAAACACACATAAGGCGCCAACAGCACAAAAAAATTAAACACCAAGACATAAAACAAAAAGAACCACCACAGAAGTATCGCCTTGGAACGAACAGTAACACAAAGTTACTGGCGGGCTTAAACCGGTTTTAAAGGCACCTAACATCACCTTCAGCTTCTGCAATGGTTCAGTGATATACAAGAAATAAGAAAAGATCATAATTAAGAAAAAACTAAACACATAGATACCAACGTTTAACATAAATAACGGAAAGCAGGGTGAGCAGCTATTGAAAAGCTTGATCCTTTGGAAGCAGTGAAAACGTTCAAAAGGAGGTAGTATGGGCCATATTGTGCAATTTCGGGTACTGAACCCTCATCAGTTTCGAAACAATCTTTGTCCTTGGAATGCCTTAAATCATATTTTCGGATACAATATGCAAGATATTTAGAACATACATGTAGGTACTTCATTTGTTGGTGACAGTGCGACTTGGGTCTTGGGGGAAAAAGAATTGGGAAAAGGCCAAAAATTTACCGAAGCTTCAGCCAATTCATATCCTCCATTTTCGCAAATTAAGTGGGAGTTGCAGATATTGATAAAGCTTTTCTTAAGCTTTTGACACATCTGATGTTAAGAAAAGACAATGTTCGACTTTGATATTGGAGACTAACATTTGAAGCAACACGTAATCTTCTCACTAATTGGCCTATTGGTAAATATCACATGATAATTGATATGACAAAGCTATTAATTATTTAGACAGTTCTGTGACTAGCGACATTCTATTATTGAAACTCTAAACAGCATTTTATATTGTGACAACTGTTAGTAACTTATCCATTGTCTGTATGGACGATTTATTACTGAGAAAAAAATATGCCAAATCTGCTAGGTAAAAATATTTTTAAAAAACCTGGAGGAAATTAAGGAATGGCAACTGAACGAAAGACATAAATGATTGCTTTTTAAAGTCATTGAAACTGCAAAAAAAAAAGTTACTTCTATAACAACAGGAGTCAGGACTCAAAAGATATGAATTGGCCTAAAATGCTTATGGTGTAAAATTAGAAGTCAGTTTTTGATAATGAATACTAGTAATATAACTATTCACCCGGGCATGACGGAAGCGTATGGCGCAGAGGATCTCGATCTTATAATTGCTATGGTGATCGTTGGTATTCTGACAGTGACGGGTACCATCGGGAACGCTTTCGTAATATACGTGTTTGTTCGACAGAAACCGAAACCGACTTCAACAATATACATTCTGACGCTGGCTTGTGCTGACTTTATGACGTCATTCGTGACGATGCCATTTACGATTGGCGTTGAACTTTCAAAATCTAAGGTAGTGTATGATATTGTTTGTAAACTATATATGTTTCTGATCACGAGTACAGTTCCGTTCTCAGCATTTGTAATGGTTGCAATCGCCGTTGATAGATACTTATGTATAGTTCACCCATTCAAACACAGGACATCAATGACAACAAAAAAGGCTAAAGTGATTGTGACTTTGCTTTTGTTTCTTGCGATAACGCTTGGATTACTTTGTGCCTTAATGTATGGAACATATTTAATTAAAAGAAATTGCGTCAAGATAAATAACTTTACAACTGGTTTACATACCATTAATTCAACAATGCTGTTTACGGCAACAACAGACCAAGTACAGTGTAATTCATCCCTAGAAAGTGAAATCATTCATACAGGGATTTGTGGTCCTAATAGTGTCATATTTGACACGTTATACCGTAAGGTGTATCAAAAGATTTACTCTGCTTTTTTCGGCGTTTGTGCTATTGTCGTCATTGTGCTGTACGCTATAATCTACCGAACTGTGTTTACACGGCGGCGCCAACATTTCAAGACTGCGGTTATGTTGTCAATAGTTGCTATAACCTTTATTGTGGCTTTTCTGCCTGCGTGGCTAATGGCTCTCCTTGTAATACCACCGAATGTAATAATATACTATCTTTACTTTACATACAATGTTGCTAATCCAGTAATTTATGGATTCCTAAATAAGTATTTTAGACAGCAACTACTGAATCTCATGAAATGCAAACCTGAATCATCCATAAGCCATCTAGACGTATATCAACTTCCGACAAAACATTTACAGGCAAAGCTGTTCAAACGCTAAGTATGTAGAATTAGACATTACGAAACTGTTAATATTATTTTAGAGAAGAATCAACTGGTTTAGTGATCTAAGTAGCACGTATAACACTCTGACGTGTCAGCGATGTAATAAATTTTTGTTCACCTTTGTCAGTGCCGGTTCGCAGCTTGTATATCTTCTGGCTGTTTCAAACTCTCCGCCAAATAAGTTTTAATTCTAAATGTTACGAATGTACAGAAGTTAGGTCCAAAAGTAATTATGATGGAATACATGTTTATATGTAGAGATATACTGATCTTACAACTTTGAGATTCATCGAATGATATGTCAGAAAGGAAGGCCCGAAAAATACAAGCTACATAATTTAATATATCGCACGTTTCATTGAATGGAACTAAATAGATCAGCTGGATAACCTGCACTACGATACACTTTGTGTATAGCACGTAATATACTGCATTTTAATAAAGGATAGTTCACTCAGTGGTGTTTGGCTGGGCGACGGGCATTTTTCCCCGACAGTAGACCTTTGAAAGTGACCGACCATTGTCTGTAAAGCCTAGGTTACATTTGCCCTACGATTAACTTGCGATGATCGTACGATGCCATTTTTGGCATTTTCGTGCGGTCTCCGCAGGGTGACCCTACGATGCTCCTACGATTCTACGGCTTCCTACGACTTCCTACGGCTTCCTACGATCTCCGTAGCCTCTACGATTTTATAGTAGTCTGCACTTTTACAAAGTTTAAAAATCGTAAGACCGTAGCCCGTAGACACGTCGTAGGTAGCATCATCGTATGGGCGCCTTACGGAAACCCTGCGATGATCGTGCGGTCACCGCACGGTTTTATGATAATTTGGGGACTAAAATAATAAGATAATCGTAGACCTTTAGGGTGATCGTGCGGCATCCGTACGGTTATATCACAAGTTTATTAAAATCGTACGGACACCTAACATTATACGGCTATCGCAGGGAGACCGCAAGAAATCGTAAGGACTTCTCACGGCCATCGCACGGGCTCCGTACGATTTCAACTTAAAGTGTGCGGAGACCCTTTGATTTCCCTACGATCTCCAAACAGTTCCGACTCAGGACATCGAAGAAAGCTAGAACAAGAAATGAAATCGAACGATGCCCGTATGAATTGTAAACACCTAAGTCGTAGTCCATGATCACATTCGATTTTTAAAAAATCGTAGGGAAATCGCGGACCGAAAAATCCTACAATGATCGGGGCAAATGTAACCTACTAGGCATGACCCCTTGCGGCCTCCCTACGATCACTGTACGATTTTTGTTCTCAAATTATCTTTAAAAAAAATCGTGCGGTGACCGCGCGATTATCGCAGGGTATCCGTACGGTGCCCGTATGATGCCCTACGACGTGTCTACGGTCTACGGTCTTACGATTTTAAATTTTGTAATAGTGCAGACTATTACAAGATCGTAGAGGCTACGGAGGTCGTAGGAAGTTGTAGAATCGTAGGGACATCGTAAGGTCACCCTGCGGAGGCCGCACGAAAATGCAATAAATGACATCGTACGATCATCGCAAGCTAATCGTAGGCCAAATGTAACCAAGGCATCAGTCAGAAGTCCAAGGGACTCCGTGCGATATCCACTAACAGTCTGCGGAGACCCTACGACTACCGTGCGGCCTCCTTGCGTTTTGTATCAAAACGTATAGGGACTCCGTACGGACAACGCACGGGATCCGTACGATATCTACGTACTATCTGCGGAGACATACGACTGCCGTACGATCGCCTTGCGTTTTTGTATGAGAACGTCGACAAATGGCAGATCAAAAAATCGCACGATGCCCGTATGAGTTGTTAACACATACGTCGTAGCCCACGATCTCCTACGATGTCTAAAAATCGTAGAGAAAATCGCAGACCGAAAAATCGTACGATGATCGGGGCAAATGTAACCTAGGCTTAACCAATTCGGGTTATGTACTCAGAGGAAAAAGTTTAGTCAGTAGCTTTGACCAGGCCGATTTCTATAATGCCCAGCCGCTTGCCTTAGATGTTCCCCTATATTAAATTTGCAAAGACAGTCTCTTTCTTATCCTGGAAAGAAACTGCACCAGTTGTCAATTTTGACAGAGTTTTTGGCCTTTTACGTAAAACATCATTTTTAATTACCCGATAAATGAGCAAATCGGCGCTTTGATTAATAGCGCTTTCTGAAAGAGGTGGTTCCGAAAAAAATCTTTTCAAAATTCAGCCACAGTCTCGAGAAATAACAAGTTAAATATTCATTATTTTTAGATTACCGCCCTTTCAGTTAGAACAAGAACGAAAATTGGTGTATGCACTGTGGCAAAACCACATGCGATATTTCAATCGTTTTTGTGGGAAATGTTAGATTTTGTTCATACTTTTATGACTGGTAATTTTAACCTCAAACTATCGAGGGATTTTGAAGCTATAGCAATTTAAACTGTCCCAATGGAAGTTTGCATGTATTTTCACTGACTAAACTTTTGCATATGGTAAGTGTAAAATAAGATACAGTCTGGTTCTCTATGTTTAATCCGCGATTTCATTCTCTTGACATCAAACCAAACACTTTATTGCTGTCACTCTCATATTCACTTTTCACTTCAACAAAGAGCGTCAAAATGCATCGAATGTGATGAGTTTTGCCGGATTTGTTACCGAAGCAAGGGAAAAAACTACATGTATTTAACTAAACATATGTATTTATCAATCGATAAAAGCAAGTTGTTGTTTTTTTCTCCAAATTTTCAGACGGATGTTTTTGTATCAACATTTGAATTTTTGCATTTTCAGACATTCATGCGAGGTGTTGAATTCGTTAATAGAAGTTTGTCACGGTGTAATCAGTAATCCGAAGAGTAACCATTTTATAGATGTACTTATTTTTGAAGAATGTTTAGCAAGACTAAGAACTTAAATATTCTAAACACACATAGAAATTAACTTTTCTACATGTATTTATCAACATTTCAGATGCAACTCATCGCAAAGACAACTACCTACATCTTTTTGTGTCCCTGATCAGATTTATGTTAGTTTTGCATTGCTGTGGCATTCCATTACTCGCGATGAATATATAATCGCAAGTAGCTTATGTCAGTTTGAACAAAAACAGCGTGTTAGATCTCCAACAGCTAACAATGAGATCTTTATAGGCAATGGAGTACGGGGTCCTTAGTCCATTTTTAGTTGGGGGCCCTTAGTCCATTTTTAGTTGTAAGGAAGGTATTGTACTTCTTACCATCTGGACTGATTGTTTGAACAGCGTTGGAATTGCAGCCACACACCAAGAGAATATCCCAGAGTCACAAATCAAACCTCTGGGGCATCTCATATCGCCATCTTTGTATGTGTAGATAACAATGCCGTTTGTTGTCAGACAGGTGATGGTGTCTCTGTTCCAGTCTGAGACAAATATCTTCTGACCAGAGGTACTAACGGTGATATAGCTAGGACTGGAGAACATGTAGGATCCATCTGGGTACGTCATGAGGCGTCTTTTAATCTTTCCTTGCAAGTCGAGGACCCTCACCTCCCCATCTCCGGAGTCATCATGGCATGTTGTATAAATCTCTTCACCAAGTACGGCAATACTGAAACATTTCCTGTCCAGTTTGATAGTTTTGACAGTTGTCAGCTTTGGAAAGACTTGTACTCTCTGTATCTGAGCCGCCTCGTGGGAAAACCAACAATGTGGTTTCCGAACAGGTCCGACACAAACCGACCTGTACAAGCACAGAAACGAGATAGAAGCTTGAAATTTCGGAATATTGCACTATCCGATCGAGTAGCGAAAACAAAGGCGCTGATCAGCTTCGCAGTTACTGCGAAGCTGATCTGCGCCTTTGTTTTCGCCTATGAAGATTGTTGGTTTTCCCATGTGGCGGCTCATTTGTTTCTCTGGCGAAGAAACGATGACATTACTCGAGTCGACAACGGCAACATTCCACGGATCTTGCAACTGCAGTCGCCCTATAATGATGCAGGAGTCGTCCAATAGATTGATTTGCTTATTTCTCTGGTCACATATCACAACATGACCTTTTGGCATAACTGTACAGTCCGATATCCAGAGATCGTTTGTACCAGCAACTAGTCTAAATTTAGGTGGGTGAAGTTAGCCGAAACAGCCGAAGTAGCAGAATCTGCTGGCAGAAGTAGCCAAAACAGCCGAATCAGCTGTTATTGCTAGCAGAACCAGCCGAAACTGCCAACATGAAATTTAAGTTGCACAGACGAGATATAACGGGGATTGAATTATCTACTCAGCCCAAGAAAAATATTACGAAAATGACCGAAAATACGCTTTTCCATATAAAAAAGCAAAGTGCGGGTGCATTCTTCGGCTGTGAACCTGTCATCGCCGAGCGCGGACTTTCGGGAGCTAGCCACCTAGTGGGTCTTACAGACGAAGGGTGGCACTCTCAGACCACATCCACCGCTATGCCGGGAAAACTCTGGTTTCCGAGAAATAGGGGGGCAAATATGACCGAAAATGCACATTTCCGTATAGAAAAGGCATGCCGCGGGTACCCTCTTCGGCTGGGTACTTTTTCGACTTTCGGGAGTTGGAGACCGAATGGGTTTTGTAGTACATACAAGTGCCTTCACGGCCCATAGGTCGACTATACCGGGAAAACTCTGGTTTCTCGGAAATTTTAACTCGAACATTGGGCTCTATAACATGTGCCTGTAGGGGGTGGGGTAATTTGCAGGCCTGTCATCGCCGAGCGCGGACTTTCGGGAGCTAGCCACCTAGTGGGTCTTACAGTAGAAGGGTGGCACTCTCAGACCACATGCACCGCTATGCCGGGAAAACTCTGGTTTCCGATAAATAGTGGGACAAATACGACCGAAAATGCACATTTCCGTATAGAAAAGGCATGCCGCGGGTACCCTCTTCGGCTGGGTACTTTTTCGACTTTCGGGAGTTGAAGACCCTGTGGGTTTTGTAGTCCATACATGTGCCTTTACGGCCCATAGGTCGGCTATTCCGGGAAAACTCTGGTTTCTCGGAAATTTTATCTCGAACATTGGGCACTATAACATTTGCCGGTAGGGGATGGGGTAATTTGCAGGCCTGTCATCGCCGAGCGCGGACTTTTGGGAGCTAGGCACCTAGTGGGTCTTACAGACGAAGGGTGGCACTCTCAGACCACATGCACCGCTATGCCGGGAAAACTCTGGTTTCCGATAAATAGGGGGACAAATATGCCCGAAAATGCACATTTCCATATAGAAAAGGCATGCCGCGGGTACCCTCTTCGGCTGGGTACTTTTTCGACTTTCGGGAGTTGGAGACCCAGTGGGTTTTGTAGTCCATACAAGTGCCTTCACGGCCCATAGGTCGGCTATTCCGGGAAAACTCTGGTTTCTCGGAAATTTTAACTCGAACATTGGGCACTATGACATGTGCCGGTAGGGGGTGGGGTAATTTGCAGGCCTGTCATCGCCGAGCGCGGACTTTCGGGAGCTAGCCACCTAGTGGGTCTTACAGTAGAAGGGTGGCACTATCAGACCACATGCACCGCTATGCCGGGAAAACTCTGGTTTCCGAGAAATAGGGGGACAAATATGACCGAAAATGCACATTTCCGTATAGAAAAGGCATGCCGCGGGTACCCTCTTCGGCTGGGTACTTTTTCGACTTTCGGGAGTTGGAGACCCAGTGGGTTTTGTAGTCCATACAAGTGCCTTCACGGCCCATAGGTCGGCTATTCCGGGAAAACTCTGGTTTTTCGGAAATTTTAACTCGAACATTGGGCACTATGACATGTGCCGGTAGGGGGTGGGGTAATTTGTAGGCATGTCATCGCCGAGCGCGGAATTTCGGGAGCTAGCCACCTAGTGGGTCTTACAGTAGAGTAGAAGGGTGGCACTCTCAGACCACATGCACCGCTATGCCGGGAAAACTCTGGTTTCCGAGAAATAGGGGGACAAATATGCCCGAAAATGCACATTTCCGTATAGAAAAGGCATGCCGCGGGTACCCTCTTCGGCTGGGTACTTTTTCGACTTTCGGGAGTCGGAGACCCAGTGGGTTTTGTTGTCCATACAAGTGCCTTCACGGCCCATAGGTCGGCTATTCCGGGAAAACTCTGGTTTCTCGGAAATTTTAACTCGAACATTGGGCACTATGACATGTGCCGGTTGGGGTTGGGGTAATTTGCAGGCCTGTCATCGCCGAGCGCGGACTTTCGGGAGCTAGCCATCTAGTGGGTCTTACAGTAGAAAGGTGGCACTCTCAGACCACATGCACCGCTATGCCGGGAAAACTCTGGTTTCCGAGAAATAGGGGGACAAATATGCCCGAAAATGCACATTTCCGTATAGAAAAGGCATGCCGCGGGTACCCTCTTCGGCTGGGTACTTTTTCGACTTCGGGAGTTGGAGACCCAGTGGGTTTTGTAGTCCATACAAGTGCCTTCACGGCCCATAGGTCGGCTATTCCGGGAAAACTCTGGTTTCTCGGAAATTTTAACTCGAACATTGGGCACTATGACATGTGCCGGTAGGGGGTGGGGTAATTTGCAGGCCTGTCATCGCCGAGCGCGGACTTTCGGGAGCTAGCCACCTAGTGGGTCTTACAGACGAAGGGTGGCATTCTCAGACCACATGCACCGCTATGCCGGGAAAACTCTGGTTTCCGAGAAATAGGGGGACAAATATGACCAAAAATGCACATTTCCGTATAGAAAAGGCATGCCGCGGGTACCCTCTTCGGATGGGTACTTTTTCGACTTTCGGGAGTTGGAGACCCAGTGGGTTTTGTAGTCCATACAAGTGCCTTCACGGCCCATAGGTCGGCTATTCCGGGAAAACTCTGGTTTCTCGGAAATTTTAACTCGAACATTGGGCACTATGACATGTGCCGGTAGGGGGTTGGGTTATTTGCAGGCCTGTCATCGCCGAGCGCGGACTTTCGGGAGCTAGCCACCTAGTAGGTCTTACAGTAGAAGGGTGGTACTCTCAGACCACATGCACCGCTATGCCGGGAAAACTCTGGTTTCCGAGAAAAAGTGGGACAAATATGCCCAAAAATGCACATTTCCGTATAGAAAAGGCATGCCGCGGGTACCCTCTTCGGCTGGGAACTTTTTCGACTTTCGGGAGTTGGAGACCCAGTGGGTTTTGTAGTCCATACAAGTGCCTTCACGGCCCATAGGTCGGCTATTCCGGGAAAACTCTGGTTTCTCGGAAATTTTAACTCGAACATTGGACACTATAACATGTGCCGGTAGGGGGAGGGGTAATTTGCAGGCCTGTCATCGCCGAGCACGGACTTTCGGGAGCTAGCCACCTAGTGGGTCTTACAGACGAAGGGTGGCATTCTCAGACCACATGCACCGCTATGCCGGGAAAACTCTGGTTTCCGAGAAATAGGGGGACAAATATGACCGAAAATGCACATTTCCGTATAGAAAAGGCATGCCGCGGGTACCCTCTTCGGCTGGGTACTTTTTCGACTTTCGGGAGTTGGAGACCCAGTGGGTCTTGTAGTCCATACAAGTGCCTTCACGGCCCATAGGTCGGCTATTCCGGGAAAACTCTGGTTTCTCGGAAATTTTAACTCGAACATTGGGCACTATGACATGTGCCGGTAGGGGGTGGGGTAATTTGTAGGCCTGTCATCGCCGAGCGCGGACTTTCGGGAGCTAGCCACCTAGTGGGTCTTACAGTAGAAGGGTGGCACTCTCAGACCACATGCACCGCTATGCCGGGAAAATTCTGGTTTCCGAGAAATAGAGGGACAAATATGCCCGAAAATGCACATTTCCGTACAGAAAAGGCATGCCGCGGGTACCCTCTTCGGCTGGGTACTTTTTCGACTTTCGGGAGTTGGAGACCCAGTGGGTTTTGTAGTCCATACAAGTGCCTTCACGGCCCATAGGTCGGCTATTCCGGGAAAACTCTGGTTTCTCGGAAATTTTAACTCGAACATTGGGCACTATGACATGTGCCGGTAGGGGGTGGGGTAATTTGCAGGCCTGTCATCGCCGAGCGCGGACTTTCGGGAGCTAGCCACCTAATGGGTCTTACAGACGAAGGGTGGCACTCTCAGACCACATGCACCGCTATGCCGGGAAAACTCTGGTTTCTGAGAAATAGGGGGACAAATATGCCCGAAAATGCACATTTCCGTATAGAAAAGGCATGCCGCGGGTACCCTCTTCGGCTGGGTACTTTTTCGACTTTCGGGAGTTGGAGACCCAGTGGGTTTTGTAGTACATACAGGTGCCTTCACGGCCCATAGGTCGGCTATTCCGGGAAAACTCTGGTTTCTCGGAAATTTTAACTCGAACATTGGGCACTATGACATGTGCCGGTAGGGGGAGGGGTAATTTGCAGGCCTGTCATCGCCGAGCGCGGAATTTCGGGAGCTAGCCACCTAGTGGGTCTTACAGTAGAGTAGAAGGGTGGCACTCTCAGACCACATGCACCGCTATGCCGGGAAAACTCTGGTTTCCGAGAAATACGGGGACAAATATGCCCGAAAATGCACATTTCCGTATAGAAAAGGCATGCCGCGGGTACCCTCTTCGGCTGGGTACTTTTTCGACTTTCGGGAGTTGGAGACCCAGTGGGTTTTGTTGTCCATACAAGTGCCTTCACGGCCCATAGGTCGGCTATTCCGGGAAAACTCTGGTTTCTCGGAAATTTTAACTCGAACATTGGGCACTATAACATGTGCCGGTTGGGGTTGGGGTAATTTGCAGGCCTGTCATCGCCGAGCGCGGACTTTCGGGAGCTAGCCATCTAGTGGGTCTTACAGTAGAAGGGTGGCACTCTCAGACCACATGCACCGCTATGCCGGGAAAACTCTGGTTTCCGAGAAATAGGGGGACAAATATGCCCGAAAATGCACATTTCCGTATAGAAAAGGCATACCGCGGGTACCCTCTTCGGCTGGGTACTTTTTCGACTTCGGGAGTTGGAGACCCAGTGGGTTTTGTAGTCCATACAAGTGCCTTCACGGCCCATAGGCCGGCTATTCCGGGAAAACTCTGGTTTCTCGGAAATTTTAACTCGAACATTGGGCACTATGACATGTGCCGGTAGGGGGTGGGGTAATTTGCAGGCCTGTCATCGCCGAGCGCGGACTTTCGGGAGCTAGCCACCTAGTGGGTCTTACAGACGAAGGGTGGCATTCTCAGACCACATGCACCGCTATACCGGGAAAACTCTGGTTTCCGAGAAATAGGGGGACAAATATGACCAAAAATGCACATTTCCGTATAGAAAAGGCATGCCGCGGGTACCCTCTTCGGATGGGTACTTTTTCGACTTTCGGGAGTTGGAGACCCAGTGGGTTTTGTAGTCCATACAAGTGCCTTCACGGCCCATAGGTCGGCTATTCCGGGAAAACTCTGGTTTCTCGGAAATTTTAACTCGAACATTGGGCACTATGACATGTGCCGGTAGGGGGTTGGGTTATTTGCAGGCCTGTCATCGCCGAGCGCGGACTTTCGGGAGCTAGCCACCTAGTAGGTCTTACAGTAGAAGGGTGGTACTCTCAGACCACATGCACCGCTATGCCGGGAAAACTCTGGTTTCCGAGAAAAAGTGGGACAAATATGCCCAAAAATGCACATTTCCGTATAGAAAAGGCATGCCGCGGGTACCCTCTTCGGCTGGGAATTTTTTCGACTTTCGGGAGTTGGAGACCCAGTGGGTTTTGTAGTCCATACAAGTGCCTTCACGGCCCATAGGTCGGCTATTCCGGGAAAACTCTGGTTTCTCGGAAATTTTAACTCGAACATTGGACACTATAACATGTGCCGGTAGGGGGAGGGGTAATTTGCAGGCCTGTCATCGCCGAGCGCGGACTTTCGGGAGCTAGCCACCTAGTGGGTCTTACAGTAGAAGGGTGGCACTATCAGACCACATGCACCGCTATGCCGGGAAAACTCTGGTTTCCGAGAAATAGGGGGACAAATATGACCGAAAATGCACATTTCCGTATAGAAAAGGCATGCCGCGGGTACCCTCTTCGGCTGGGTACTTTTTCGACTTTCGGGAGTTGGAGACCCAGTGGGTCTTGTAGTCCATACAAGTGCCTTCACGGCCCATAGGTCGGCTATTCCGGGAAAACTCTGGTTTCTCGGAAATTTTAACTCGAACATTGGGCACTATGACATGTGCCGGTAGGGGGTGGGGTAATTTGTAGGCCTGTCATCGCCGAGCGCGGACTTTCGGGAGCTAGCCACCTAGTGGGTCTTACAGTAGAAGGGTGGCACTCTCAGACCACATGCACCGCTATGCCGGGAAAATTCTGGTTTCCGAGAAATAGAGGGACAAATATGCCCGAAAATGCACATTTCCGTACAGAAAAGGCATGCCGCGGGTACCCTCTTCGGCTGGGTACTTTTTCGACTTTCGGGAGTTGGAGACCCAGTGGGTTTTGTAGTCCATACAAGTGCCTTCACGGCCCATAGGTCGGCTATTCCGGGAAAACTCTGGTTTCTCGGAAATTTTAACTCGAACATTGGGCACTATGACATGTGCCGGTAGGGGGTGGGGTAATTTGCAGGCCTGTCATCGCCGAGCGCGGACTTTCGGGAGCTAGCCACCTAGTAGGTCTTACAGTAGAAGGGTGGCACTCTCAGACCACATGCACCGCTATGCCGGGAAAACTCTGGTTTCCGAGAAATAGGGGGACAAATATGACCAAAAATGCACATTTCCGTATAGAAAAGGCATGCCGCGGGTACCCTCTTCGGATGGGTACTTTTTCGACTTTCGGGAGTTGGAGACCCAGTGGGTTTTGTAGTCCATACAAGTGCCTTCACGGCCCATAGGTCGGCTATTCCGGGAAAACTCTGGTTTCTCGGAAATTTTAACTCGAACATTGGGCACTATGACATGTGCCGGTAGGGGGTTGGGTTATTTGCAGGCCTGTCATCGCCGAGCGCGGACTTTCGGGAGCTAGCCACCTAGTAGGTCTTACAGTAGAAGGGTGGTACTCTCAGACCACATGCACCGCTATGCCGGGAAAACTCTGGTTTCCGAGAAAAAGTGGGACAAATATGCCCAAAAATGCACATTTCCGTATAGAAAAGGCATGCCGCGGGTACCCTCTTCGGCTGGGAATTTTTTCGACTTTCGGGAGTTGGAGACCCAGTGGGTTTTGTAGTCCATACAAGTGCCTTCACGGCCCATAGGTCGGCTATTCCGGGAAAACTCTGGTTTCTCGGAAATTTTAACTCGAACATTGGACACTATAACATGTGCCGGTAGGGGGAGGGGTAATTTGCAGGCCTGTCATCGCCGAGCGCGGACTTTCGGGAGCTAGCCACCTAGTGGGTCTTACAGTAGAAGGGTGGCACTATCAGACCACATGCACCGCTATGCCGGGAAAACTCTGGTTTCCGAGAAATAGGGGGACAAATATGACCGAAAATGCACATTTCCGTATAGAAAAGGCATGCCGCGGGTACCCTCTTCGGCTGGGTACTTTTTCGACTTTCGGGAGTTGGAGACCCAGTGGGTCTTGTAGTCCATACAAGTGCCTTCACGGCCCATAGGTCGGCTATTCCGGGAAAACTCTGGTTTCTCGGAAATTTTAACTCGAACATTGGGCACTATGACATGTGCCGGTAGGGGGTGGGGTAATTTGTAGGCCTGTCATCGCCGAGCGCGGACTTTCGGGAGCTAGCCACCTAGTGGGTCTTACAGTAGAAGGGTGGCACTCTCAGACCACATGCACCGCTATGCCGGGAAAATTCTGGTTTCCGAGAAATAGAGGGACAAATATGCCCGAAAATGCACATTTATCAACATTTCAGATGCAACTCATCGCAAAGACAACTACCTACATCTTTTTGTGTCCCTGATCAGATTTATGTTAGTTTTGCATTGCTGTGGCATTCCATTACTCGCGATGAATATATAATCGCAAGTAGCTTATGTCAGTTTGAACAAAAACAGCGTGTTAGATCTCCAACAGCTAACAATGAGATCTTTATAGGCAATGGAGTACGGGGTCCTTAGTCCATTTTTAGTTGGGGGCCCTTAGTCCATTTTTAGTTGTAAGGAAGGTATTGTACTTCTTACCATCTGGACTGATTGTTTGAACAGCGTTGGAATTGCAGCCACACACCAAGAGAATATCCCAGAGTCACAAATCAAACCTCTGGGGCATCTCATATCGCCATCTTTGTATGTGTAGATAACAATGCCGTTTGTTGTCAGACAGGTGATGGTGTCTCTGTTCCAGTCTGAGACAAATATCTTCTGACCAGAGGTACTAACGGTGATATAGCTAGGACTGGAGAACATGTAGGATCCATCTGGGTACGTCATGAGGCGTCTTTTAATCTTTCCTTGCAAGTCGAGGACCCTCACCTCCCCATCTCCGGAGTCATCATGGCATGTTGTATAAATCTCTTCACCAAGTACGGCAATACTGAAACATTTCCTGTCCAGTTTGATAGTTTTGACAGTTGTCAGCTTTGGAAAGACTTGTACTCTCTGTATCTGAGCCGCCTCGTGGGAAAACCAACAATGTGGTTTCCGAACAGGTCCGACACAAACCGACCTGTACAAGCACAGAAACGAGATAGAAGCTTGAAATTTCGGAATATTGCACTATCCGATCGAGTAGCGAAAACAAAGGCGCTGATCAGCTTCGCAGTTACTGCGAAGCTGATCTGCGCCTTTGTTTTCGCCTATGAAGATTGTTGGTTTTCCCATGTGGCGGCTCATTTGTTTCTCTGGCGAAGAAACGATGACATTACTCGAGTCGACAACGGCAACATTCCACGGATCTTGCAACTGCAGTCGCCCTATAATGATGCAGGAGTCGTCCAATAGATTGATTTGCTTATTTCTCTGGTCACATATCACAACATAATTTGCAGGCCTGTCATCGCCGAGCGCGGACTTTCGGGAGCTAGCCACCTAGTAGGTCTTACAGTAGAAGGGTGGCATTCTCAGACCACATGCACCGCTATGCCGGGAAAACTCTGGTTTCCGAGAAATAGGGGGACAAATATGACCAAAAATGCACATTTCCGTATAGAAAAGGCATGCCGCGGGTACCCTCTTCGGATGGGTACTTTTTCGACTTTCGGGAGTTGGAGACCCAGTGGGTTTTGTAGTCCATACAAGTGCCTTCACGGCCCATAGGTCGGCTATTCCGGGAAAACTCTGGTTTCTCGGAAATTTTAACTCGAACATTGGGCACTATGACATGTGCCGGTAGGGGGTTGGGTTATTTGCAGGCCTGTCATCGCCGAGCGCGGACTTTCGGGAGCTAGCCACCTAGTAGGTCTTACAGTAGAAGGGTGGTACTCTCAGACCACATGCACCGCTATGCCGGGAAAACTCTGGTTTCCGAGAAAAAGTGGGACAAATATGCCCAAAAATGCACATTTCCGTATAGAAAAGGCATGCCGCGGGTACCCTCTTCGGCTGGGAACTTTTTCGACTTTCGGGAGTTGGAGACCCAGTGGGTTTTGTAGTCCATACAAGTGCCTTCACGGCCCATAGGTCGGCTATTCCGGGAAAACTCTGGTTTCTCGGAAATTTTAACTCGAACATTGGACACTATAACATGTGCCGGTAGGGGGAGGGGTAATTTGCAGGCCTGTCATCGCCGAGCGCGGACTTTCGGGAGCTAGCCACCTAGTGGGTCTTACAGTAGAAGGGTGGCACTCTCAGACCACATGCACCGCTATGCCGGGAAAACTCTGGTTTCCGAGAAATAGGGGGACAAATATGACCGAAAATGCACATTTCCGTATAGAAAAGGCATGCCGCGGGTACCCTCTTCGGCTGGGTACTTTTTCGACTTTCGGGAGTTGGAGACCCAGTGGGTCTTGTAGTCCATACAAGTGCCTTCACGGCCCATAGGTCGGCTATTCCGGGAAAACTCTGGTTTCTCGGAAATTTTAACTCGAACATTGGGCACTATGACATGTGCCGGTAGGGGGTGGGGTAATTTGTAGGCCTGTCATCGCCGAGCGCGGACTTTCGGGAGCTAGCCACCTAGTGGGTCTTACAGTAGAAGGGTGGCACTCTCAGACCACATGCACCGCTATGCCGGGAAAATTCTGGTTTCCGAGAAATAGAGGGACAAATATGCCCGAAAATGCACATTTCCGTACAGAAAAGGCATGCCGCGGGTACCCTCTTCGGCTGGGTACTTTTTCGACTTTCGGGAGTTGGAGACCCAGTGGGTTTTGTAGTCCATACAAGTGCCTTCACGGCCCATAGGTCGGCTATTCCGGGAAAACTCTGGTTTCTCGAAAATTTTAACTCGAACATTGGGCACTATGACATGTGCCGGTAGGGGGTGGGGTAATTTGCAGGCCTGTCATCGCCGAGCGCGGACTTTCGGGAGCTAGCCACCTAATGGGTCTTACAGTAGAAGGGTGGCACTCTCAGACCACATGCACCGCTATGCCGGGAAATCTCTGGTTTCTGAGAAATAGGGGGACAAATATGCCCGAAAATGCACATTTCCGTATAGAAAAGGCATGCCGCGGGTACCCTCTTCGGCTGGGTACTTTTTCGACTTTCGGGAGTTGGAGACCCAGTGGGTTTTGTAGTACATACAGGTGCCTTCACGGCCCATAGGTCGGCTATTCCGGGAAAACTCTGGTTTCTCGGAAATTTTAACTCGAACATTGGGCACTATGACATGTGCCGGTAGGGGGAGGGGTAATTTGCAGGCCTGTCATCGCCGAGCGCGGACTTTCGGGAGCTAGCCACCTAGTGGGTTTTACAGTAGAAGGGTAGCACTATCAGACCACATGCACCGCTATGCCGGGAAAACTCTGGTTTCCGAGAAATAGGGGGACAAATATGACCGAAAATGCACATTTCCGTATAGAAAAGGCATGCCGCGGGTACCCTCTTCGGCTGGGTACTTTTTCGACTTTCGGGAGTTGGAGACCGAGTGGGTCTTGTAGTCCATACAAGTGCCTTCACGGCCCATAGGTCGGCTATTCCGGGAAAACTCTGGTTTTTCGGAAATTTCAACTCGAACATTGGGCACTATGACATGTGCCGGTAGGGTGTGGGGTAATTTGTAGGCCTGTCATCGCCGAGCGCGGACTTTCGGGAGCTAGCCACCTAGTGGGTCTTACAGTAGAAGGGTGGCACTCTCAGACCACATGCACCGCTATGCCGGGAAAACTCTGGTTTCCGAGAAATAGGGGGACAAATATGCCCGAAAATGCACATTTCCGTATAGAAAAGGCATGCCGCGGGAACCCTCTTCGGCTGGGTACTTTTTCGACTTTCGGGAGTTGGAGACCCAGTGGGTTTTGTAGTCCATACAAGTGCCTTTACGGCCCATAGGTCGGCTATTCCGGGAAAACTCTGGTTTCTCGGAAATTTTAACTCGAACATTGGGCACTATGACATGTGCCGGTAGGGGTGGGGTAATTTGCAGGCCTGTCATCGCCGAGCGCGGACTTTCGGGAGCTAGTCACCTAGTTGGTCTTACAGTAGAAGGGTGGCGCTCTCAGACCACATGCACCGCTATGCCGGGAAAACTCTGGTTTCCGAGAAATAGGGGGACAAATATGCCCGAAAATGCACATTTCCGTATAGAACAGGCATGCCGCGGGTACCCTCTTCGGCTGGGTACTTTTTCGACTTTCGGGAGTTGGAGACCCAGTGGGTTTTGTAGTCCATACAAGTGCCTTCACGGCCCATAGGTCGGCTATTCCGGGAAAACTCTGGTTTCTCGGAAATTTTAACTCGAACATTGGGCACTATGACATGTGCCGGTAGGGGGTGGGGTAATTTGCAGTCCTGTCTTCGCCGAGCGCGGACTTTCGGGAGCTAGCCACCTAGTGGGTCTTACAGTAGAAGGGTGGCACTCTCAGACCACATGCAGCGCTATGCCGCGAAAACTCTGGTTTCCGAGAAATAGGGGGACAAATATGCCCGAAAATGCACATTTCCGTATAGAACAGGCATGCCGCGGGTACCCTCTTCGGCTGGGTACTTTTTCGACTTTCGGGAGTTGGAGACCCAGTGGGTTTTGTAGTCCATACAAGTGCCTTCACGGCCCATAGGTCGGCTATTCCGGGAAAACTCTGGTTTCTCGGAAATTTTAACTCGAACTTGGGCACTATGACATGTGCCGGTAGGGGGTGGGGTAATTTGTAGGCCTGTCATCGCCGAGCGCGGACTTTCGGGAGCTAGCCACCTAGTGGGTCTTACAGACGAAGGGTAGCACTCTCAGACCACATGCACCGCTATGCCGGGAAAACTCTGGTTTCCGAGAAATAGGGGGACAAATATGCCCGAAAATGCACATTTCCGTATGGAAAAGGCATGCCGCGGGTACCCTCTTCGGCTGGGTACTTTTTCGACTTTCGGGAGTTGGAGACCGAGTGGGTCTTGTAGTCTATACAAGTGCCTTCACGGCCCATAGGTCGGCCATTCCGGGAAAACTCTGGTTTCTCGGAAATTTTAACTCATTGGGCACTATGACATGTGCCGGTAGGGGGTGGGGTAATTTGCAGGCCTGTCATCGGCGAGCGCGGACTTTCGGGAGCTAGCCACCTAGTGTGTCTTACAGTAGAAGGGTGGCACTCTCAGACCACATGCACCGCTATGCCGGGAAAACTCTGGTTTCGGAGAAATAGGGGGACAAATATGCCCGAAAATGCACATTTCCGTATAGAACAGGCATGCTGCGGGTACCCTCTTCGGCTGGGTACTTTTTCGACTTTCGGGAGTTGGAGACCCAGTGGGTTTTGTAATCCATACAAGTGCCTTCACGGCCCATAGGTCGGCTATTCCGGGAAAACTCTGGTTTCTCGGAAATTTTAACTCGAACATTGGGCACTATGACATGTGCCGGTAGGGGGTGGGGTAATTTGCAGGCCTGTCATCGCCGAGCGCGGACTTTCGGGAGCTAGCCACCTAGTGGGTCTTACAGTAGAAGGGTGGCACTCTCAGACCACATGCACCGCTATGCCGGGAAAACTCTGGTTTCCGAGAAATAGGGGGACAAATATGCCCGATAATGCACATTTCCGTATAGAAAAGGCATGCCGCGGGTACCCTCTTCGGCTGGGTACTTTTTCGACATTCGGGAGTTGGAGACCCAGTGGGTTTTGTAGTCCATACAAGTGCCTTCACGGCCCATAGGTCGGCTAAACCGGGAAAACTCTGGTTTCTCGGAAATTTTAACTCGAACATTGGGCACTATGACATGTGCCGGTAGGGGGTGGGGTAATTTGTAGGCCTGTCATCGCCGAGCGCGGACTTTCGGGAGCTAGCCACCTAGTGGGTCTTATAGTAGAAGGGTGGCACTATCAGACCACATGCACCGCTGTGCCGGGGAAACTCTGGTTTCCGAGAAATAGGGGGACAAATATGCCCGAAAATGCACATGTCCGTATAGAAAAGGCATGCCGCGGGTACCCTCTTCGGCTGGGTACTTTTTCGACTTTCGGGAGTTGGAGACCCAGTGGGTTTTGTAGTCCATACAAGTGCCTTCACGGCCCATAGGTCGGCTATTCCGGGAAAACTCTGGTTTCTCGGAAATTTTAACTCGAACATTGGGCACTATGACATGTGCCGGTAGGGGGTGGGGTAATTTGCAGGCCTGTCATCGCCGAGCGCGGACTTTCGGGAGCTAGCCACCTAGTGGGTCTTACAGTAGAAGGGTGGCACTCTCAGACCACATGCACCGCTATGCCGGGAAAATTCTGGTTTCGGAGAAATAGGGGGACAAATATGCCCGAAAATGCACATTTCCGTATAGAACAGGCATGCCGCGGGTACCCTCTTCGGCTGGGTACTTTTTCGACTTTTGGGAGTTGGAGACCCAGTGGGTTTTGTAGTTCATACGAGTGCCTTTACGGCCCATAGGTCGGCTATTCCGGGAAAACTCTGGTTTCTCGGAAATTTTAACTCGAACATTGGGCACTATGACATGTGCCGGTAGGGGGTGGGGTAATTTGTAGGCCTGTCATCGCCGAGCGCGGACTTTCGGGAGCTAGCCACCTAGTGGGTCTTACAGACGAAGGGTGGCACTCTCAGACCACATGCACCGCTATGCCGGGAAAACTCTGATTTCCGAGAAATAGGGGGACAAATATGCCCGAAAATGCACATTTCCGTATAGAACAGGCATGCCGTGGGTACCCTCTTCGGCTGGGTACTTTTTCGACTTTCGGGAGTTGGAGACCCAGTGGGTTTTGTAGTCCATACAAGTGCCTTCACGGCCCATAGGCCGGCTATTCCGGGAAAACTCTGGTTTCTCGGAAATTTTAACTCGAACATTGGGCACTATGACATGTGCCGGTAGGGGATGGGGTAATTTGCTGGCCTGTCATCGCCGAGCGCGGACTTTCGGGAGCTAGCCACCTAGTGGGTCTTACAGTAGAAGGGTGGCACTCTCAGACCACATGCACCGCTATGCCGGGAAAACTCTGGTTTCCGAGAAATAGGGGGACAAATATGCCCGAAAATGCACATTTCCGTATAGAACAGGCATGCCGCGGGTACCCTCTTCGGCTGGGTACTTTTTCGACTTTCGGGAGTTGGAGACCCAGTGGGTTTTGTAGTCCATACAAGTGCCTTCACGGCCCATAGGTCGGCTATTCCGGGAAAACTCTGGTTTCTCGGAAATTTTAACTCGAACATTGGGCACTATGACATGTGCCGGTAGGGGGTGGGGTAATTTGCAGGCCTGTCATCGCCGAGCGCGGACTTTCGGGAGCTAGCCACCTAGTGGGTCTTATAGAAGAAGGGTGGCACTCTCAGACCACATGCACCGCTATGCCGGGAAAACTCTTGTTTCCGAGAAAAAGTGGGACAAATATGCCCGAAAATGCACATTTCCGTATAGAAAAGGCATGCCGCGGGTACCCTCTTCGGCTGGGTACTTTTTCGACTTTCGGGAGTTGGAGACCCAGTGGGTTTTGTAGTCCATACAAGTGCCTTCACGGCCCATAGGTCGGCTATTCCGGGAAAACTCTGGTTTCTCGGAAATTTTAACTCGAACATTGGGCACTATGACATGTGCCGGTAGGGGGTGACGTAATATGCTGGCCTGTCATCGCCGAGCGCGGACTTTCGGGAGCTAGGCACCTAGTGGGTCTTACAGTAGAAGGGTGGCACTCTCAGACCACATGCACCGCTATGCCGGGAAAACTCTGGTTTCCGAGAAATAGGGGGACAAATATGCCCGAAAATGCACATTTCCGTATAGAACAGGCATGCCGCGGGTACCCTCTTCGGCTGGGTACTTTTTCGACTTTCGGGAGTTGGAGACCCAGTGGGTTTTGTAGTCCATACAAGTGCCTTCTCGGCCCATAGGTCGGCTATTCCGGGAAAACTCTGGTTTCTCGGAAATTTTAACTCGAACATTGGGCACTATGACATGTGCCGGTAGGGGGTGGGGTAATATGCTGGCCTGTCATCGCCGAGCGCGGACTTTCGGGAGCTAGGCACCTAGTGGGTCTTACAGTAGAAGGGTGGCACTCTCAGACCACATGCACCGCTATGCCGGGAAAACTCTGGTTTCCGAGAAATAGGGGGACAAATATGCCCGAAAATGCACATTTCCGTATAGAACAGGCATGCCGCGGGTACCCTCTTCGGCTGGGTACTTTTTCGACTTTCGGGAGTTGGAGACCCAGTGGGTTTTGTAGTCCATACAAGTGCCTTCACGGCCCATAGGTCGGCTATTCCGGGAAAACTCTGGTTTCTCGGAAATTTTAACTCGAACATTGGGCACTATGACATGTGCCGGTAGGGGGTGGGGTAATATGCTGGCCTGTCATCGCCGAGCGCGGACTTTCGGGAGCTAGGCACCTAGTGGGTCTTACAGTAGAAGGGTGGCACTCTCAGACCACATGCACCGCTATGCCGGGAAAACTCTGGTTTCCGAGAAATAGGGGGACAAATATGCCCGAAAATGCACATTTCCGTATAGAACAGGCATGCCGCGGGTACCCTCTTCGGCTGGGTACTTTTTCGACTTTCGGGAGTTGGAGACCCAGTGGGTTTTGTAGTCCATACAAGTGCCTTCACGGCCCATAGGTCGGCTATTCCGGGAAAACTCTGGTTTCTCGGAAATTTTAACTCGAACATTGGGCACTATGACATGTGCCGGTAGGGGGTGGGGTAATATGCTGGCCTGTCATCGCCGAGCGCGGACTTTCGGGAGCTAGGCACCTAGTGGGTCTTACAGTAGAAGGGTGGCACTCTCAGACCACATGCACCGCTATGCCGGGAAAACTCTGGTTTCCGAGAAATAGGGGGACAAATATGCCCGAAAATGCACATTTCCGTATAGAACAGGCATGCCGCGGGTACCCTCTTCGGCTGGGTACTTTTTCGACTTTCGGGAGTTGGAGACCCAGTGGGTTTTGTAGTCCATACAAGTGCCTTCACGGCCCATAGGTCGGCTATACCCGGAGTACCCAGCCGAAGAGGGTACCCGCGGCATGCCTTTTCTATATGGAAATGTGCATTTTCGGGCATATTTGTCCCCCTATTTCTCGGAAACCAGAGTTTTCTCGGCATAGCGGTGCATGTGGTCTGATAGTGCCACCCTTCTACTGTAAGACCCACTAGGTGGCTAGCTCCCGAAAGTCCGCGCTCGGCGATGGCAGGCCTACAAATTACCCCACCCCCTACCGGCACGTGTCATAGTGCCCAATGTTCGAGTTAAAATTTCCGAGAAACCAGAGTTTTCCCGGAATAGCCGACCAATGGGCCGTGAAGGCACTTGTATGGACTACAAAACCCACTGGGTCTCCAACTCCCGAAAGTCGAAAAAGTACCCAGCCGAAGAGGGTACCCGCGGCATGCCTTTTCTATACGGAAATGTGCATTTTCGGGCATATTTGTCCCCTTATTTCTCGGAAACCAGAGTTTTCCCGGCATATCGGTGCATGTGGTCTGAGAGTGCCATCCTTCTACTGTAAGACCCACTAGGTGGCTAGCTCCCGAAAGTCCGCGCTCGGCGATGACAGGCCTGCAAATTACCCCACCCCCTACCGGCACATGTCATAGTGCCCAATGTTCGAGTTAAAATTTCCGAGAAACCAGATTTTTCCCGGAATAGCCGACCTATGGGCCGTGAAGGCACTTGTATGGACTACAAAACCCACTGGGTCTCCAACTCCCGAAAGTCGAAAAAGCATCCAGCCGAAGAGGGTACCCGCGGCATGCCTGTTCTATACGGAAATGTGCATTTTCGGGCATATTTGTCCCCCTATTTCTCGGAAACCAGAGTTTTCCTGGCATAGCGGTGCATGTGGTCTGATAGTGCCACCCTTCTACTGTAAGACCCACTAGGTGGCTAGCTCCCGAAAGTCCGCGCTCGGCGATGACAGGCCTACAAATTACCCTACCCCCTACCGGCACATATCATAGTGCCCAATGTTCGAGTTAAAATTTCCGAGAAACCAGAGTTTTCCCGGAATAGCCGACCTATGGGCCGTGAAGGCACTTGTATGGACTACAAAACCCACTGGGTCTCCAACTCCCGAAAGTCGAAAAAGTACCCAGCCGAAGAGGGTACCCGCGGCATGCCTGTTCTATACGGAAATGTGCATTTTCGGGCATATTTGTCCCCCTATTTCTCGGAAACCAGAGTTTTCCCGGCATAGCGGTGCATGTGGTCTGAGAGTGCCACCCTTCTACTGTAAGACCCACTAGGTGGCTAGCTCCCGAAAGTCCGCGCTCGGCGATGACAGGCCTACAAATTACCCCACACCCTACCGGCACATGTCATAGTGCCCAATGTTCGAGTTAAAATTTTTAAGAAACCAGAGTTTTCCCGGAATAGCCGACCTATGGGCCGTGAAGGCACTTGTATGGACTACAAAACCCACTGGGTCTCCAACTCCCAAAAGTCGAAAAAGCACCCAGCCGAAGAGGGTACCCGCGGCATGCCTGTTCTATACGGAAATGTGCATTTTCGGGCATATTTGTCCCCCTATTTCTCGGAAACCAGAGTTTTCCCGGCATAGCGGTGCATGTGGTCTGAGAGTGCCACCCTTCTACTGTAAGACCCACTAGGTGGCTAGCTCCCGAAAGTCCGCGCTCGGCGACGACAGGCCTGCAAATTACCCCACCCCTACCGGCACATGTCATAGTGCCCAATGTTCGAGTTAAAATTTCCGAGAATCCAGAGTTTTCCCGGAATAGCCGACCTATGGGCCAGAAAGGCACTTGTATGGACTACAAAACGGCATAGCCGAAGAGGGTACCCGCGGCATGCCTTTTCTATACGGAAATGTGCATTTTCGGGCATATTTGTCCCCCTATTTCTCGGAAACCAGAGTTTTCCCGGCATAGCGGTGCATGTAGTCTGAGAGTGCCACCCTTCTACTGTAAGACCCACTAGGTGGCTAGCTCCCGAAAGTCCGCGCTCGGCGATGACAGGCCTACAAATTACCCCACCCCCTACCGGCACATGTCATAGTGCCCAATGTTCGAGTTAAAATTTCCGAGAAACCAGAGATTTCCCGGAATAGCCGACCTATGGGCCGTGAAGGCACTTGTATGGACTACAAAACCCACTGGGTCTCCAACTCCCGAAAGTCGAAAAAGTACCCAGCCGAAGAGGGTACCCGCGGCATGCCTTTTCTATACGGAAATGTGCATTTTCGGGCATGTTTAACCCCCTATTCCTCGGAAACCAGAGTTTTCCTGGCATAGCGGTGCATGTGGTCTGAGAGTGCCACCCTTCTACTGTAAGACCCACTAGGTGGCTAGCTCCCGAAAGTCCGCTCTCGGCGATGACAGGCCTACAAATTACCCCACACCCTACCGGCACATGTCATAGTGCCCAATGTTCGAGTTAAAATTTCCGAGAAACCAGAGTTTTCCCGGAATAGCCGACCTATGGGCCGTAAAGGCACTTGTATGGACTACAAAACCCACTGGGTCTCCAACTCCCGAAAGTCGAAAAAGTACCCAGCCGAAGAGGGTACCCGCGGCATGCCTGTTCTATACGGAAATGTGCATTTTCGGGCATATTTGTCCCCTCATTTCTCGGAAACCAGAGTTTTCCCGGCATAGCGGTGCATGTGGTCTGAGAGTGCCACCCTTCTACTGTAAGACCCACTAGGTGGCTAGCTCCCGAAAGTCCGCGCTCGGCGATGACAGGCCTGCAAATAACCCAACCCCCTACCGGCACATGTCATAGTGCCCAATGTTCGAGTTGAAATTTCCGAGAAACCAGAGTTTTCCCGGAATAGCCGACCTATGGGCCGTGAAGGCACTTGTATGGACTACAAAACCCTCTGGGTCTCCATTCTCGATTTTCAAAATATACAACAATATTCCATCAAGTTTTGCTGGTTGTTGTAACAAACGACTATGATTAATATTTTAAAATAAAAATGTGCTTCTCATTCATAATTCAAGGTGAAAAGGTACAAGTAGGCAATAATCAGAGAATGGTGCAGTCATAAACAAATTTCCACCAAAAAACTGAAGCAAAAAAATAAATAAATAAATAAACCAGAGTTTTCCCGGAATAGCCGACCTATGGGCCGTGAAGGCACTTGTATGGACTACAAAACCCACTGGGTCTCCAACCCCCGAAAGTCGAAAAAGCACCCAGCCGAAGAGGGTACCCGCGGCATGCCTGTTCTATACGGAAATGTGCATTTTCGGGCATATTTGTCCCCCTATTTCTCGGAAACCAGAGTTTTCCCGGCATAGCGGTGCATGTGTTCTGAGAGTGCCACCCTTCTACTGTAAGACCCACTAGGTGGCTAGCTCCCGAAAGTCCGCGCTCGGCGACGACAGGCCTGCAAATTACCCCACCCCCTACCGGCACATGTCATAGTGTCCAATGTTCGAGTTAAAATTTCCGAGAATCCAGAGTTTTCCCGGAATAGCCGACCTATGGGCCGTGAAGGCACTTGTATGGACTACAAAACCCACTGGGTCTCCAACTCACGAAAGTCGAAAAAGTACCCAGCCGAAGAGGGTACCCGCGGCATGCCTGTTCTATACGGAAATGTGCATTTTCGGGCATATTTGTCCCCCTATTTCTCGGAAACCAGAGTTTTCCCGGCATAGCGGTGCATGTGGTCTGAGAGTGCCACCCTTCTACTGTAAGACCCACTAGGTGGCTAGCTCCCGAAAGTCCGCGCTCGGCGATGACAGGCCTAGAAATTACCCCACCCCCTACCGGCACATGTCATAGTGCCCAATGTTCGAGTTAAAATTTCCGAGAAACCAGAGTTTTCCCGGAATAGCCGACCTATGGGCCGTGAAGGCACTTGTATGGACTACAAAACCCACTGGGTCTCCAACTCCCGAAAGTCGAAAAAGTACCCAGCCGAAGAGGGTACCCGCGGCATGCCTGTTCTATACGGAAATGTGCATTTTCGGGCATATTTGTCCCCCTATTTCTCGGAAACCAGAGTTTTCCCGGCATAGCGGTGCATGTGGTCTGAAAGTGCCACCCTTCTACTGTAAGACCCACTAGGTGGCTAGCTCCCGAAAGTCCGCGCTCGGCGATGACAGGCCTGCAAATTACCCCACCCCCTACCGGCACATGTCATAGTGCCCAATGTTCGAGTTAAAATTTCCGAGAAACCAGAGTTTTCCCGGAATAGCCGACCTATGGGCCGTGAAGGCACTTGTATGGACTACAAAACCCACTGGGTCTCCAACTCCCGAAAGTCGAAAAAGTACCCAGCCGAAGAGGGTACCCGCGGCATGCCTTTTCTATATGGAAATGTGCATTTTCGGGCATATTTGTCCCCCTATTTCTCGGAAACCAGAGTTTTCCCGGCATAGCGGTGCATGTGGTCTGATAGTACCACCCTTCTACTGTAAGACCCACTAGGTGGCTAGCTCCCGAAAGTCCGCGCTCGGCGATGGCAGGCCTACAAATTAATCCACCCCCTACCGGCACATGTCATAGTGCCCAATGTTCGAGTTAAAATTTCCGAGAAACCAGAGTTTTCCCGGAATAGCCGACCTATGGGCCGTGAAGGCACTTGTATGGACTACAAAACCCACTGGGTCTCCAACTCCCGAAAGTCGAAAAAGTACCCAGCCGAAGAGGGTACCCGCGGCATGCCTTTTCTATACGGAAATGTTCATTTTCGGGCATATTTGTCCCCCTATTTCTCGGAAACCAGAGTTTTCCCGGCATAGCGGTGCATGTGGTCTGAGAGTGCCATCCTTCTACTGTAAGACCCACTAGGTGGCTAGCTCCCGAAAGTCCGCGCTCGGCGATGACAGGCCTGCAAATTACCCCACCCCCTACCGGCACATGTCATAGTGCCCAATGTTCGAGTTAAAATTTCCGAGAAACCAGATTTTTCCCGGAATAGCCGACCTATGGGCCGTGAAGGCACTTGTATGGACTTCATAACCCACTGGGTCTCCAACTCCCGAAAGTCGAAAAAGCATCCAGCCGAAGAGGGTACCCGCGGCATGCCTGTTCTATACGGAAATGTGCATTTTCGGGCATATTTGTCCCCCTATTTCTCGGAAACCAGAGTTTTCCTGGCATAGCGGTGCATGTGGTCTGATAGTGCCACCCTTCTACTGTAAGACCCACTAGGTGGCAAGCTCCCGAAAGTCCGCGCTCGGCGATGACAGGCCTACAAATTACCCCACACCCTACCGGCACATGTCATAGTGCCCATTGTTCGAGTTAAAATTTCCGAGAATCCAGAGTTTTCCCGGAATAGCCGACATACGGGCCGTGAAGGCACTTGTATGGACTACAAAACCCACTGGGTCTCCAACTCCCGAAAGTCGAAAAAGTACCCAGCCGAAGAGGGTACCCGCGGCATGCCTTTTCTATAAGGAAATGTGCATTTTCGGGCATATTTGTCCCCCTATTTCTCGGAAACCAGAGTTTTCCCGGCATAGCGGTGCATGTGGTCTGAGAGTGCCACCCTTCTACTGTAAGACCCACTAGGTGGCTAGCTCCCGAAAGTCCGCGCTCGGCGATGACAGGCCTACAAATTACCCCACCCCCTACCGGCACATATCATAGTGTCCAATGTTCGAGTTAAAATTTCCGAGAAACCAGAGTTTTCCCGGAATAGCCGACCTATGGGCCGTGAAGGCACTTGTATGGACTACAAAACCCACTGGGTCTCCAACTCCCGAAAGTCGAAAAAGTACCCAGCCGAAGAGGGTACCCGCGGCATGCCTGTTCTATACGGAAATGTGCATTTTCGGGCATATTTGTCCCCCTATTTCTCGGAAACCAGAGTTTTCCCGGCATAGCGGTGCATGTGGTCTGAAAGTGCCACCCTTCTACTGTAAGACCCACTAGGTGGCTAGCTCCCGAAAGTCCGCGCTCGGCGATGACAGGCCTACAAATTACCCCACACCCTACCGGCACATGTCATAGTGCCCAATGTTCGAGTTAAAATTTTTGAGAAACCAGAGTTTTCCCGGAATAGCCGACCTATGGGCCGTGAAGGCACTTGTATGGACTACAAAACCCACTGGGTCTCCACCTCCCAAAAGTCGAAAAAGCACCCAGCCGAAGAGGGTACCCGCGGCATGCCTGTTCTATACGGAAATGTGCATTTTCGGGCATATTTGTCCCCCTATTTCTCGGAAACCAGAGTTTTCCCGGCATAGCGGTGCATGTGGTCTGAGAGTGCCACCCTTCTACTGTAAGACCCACTAGGTGGCTAGCTCCCGAAAGTCCGCGCTCGGCGATGACAGGCCTGCAAATTACCCCACCCCTACCGGCACATGTCATAGTGCCCAATGTTCGAGTTAAAATTTCCGAGAATCCAGAGTTTTCCCGGAATAGCCGACCTATGGGCCAGAAAGGCACTTGTATGGACTACAAAACCCACTGGGTCTCCAACTCCCGAAAGTCGAAAAAGTACCCAGCCGAAGAGGGTACCCGCGGCATGCCTTTTCTATACGGAAATGTGCATTTTCGGGCATATTTGTCCCCCTATTTCTCGGAAACCAGAGTTTTCCCGGCATAGCGGTGCATGTGGTCTGAGAGTGCCACCCTTCTACTGTAAGACCCACTAGGTGGCTAGCTCCCGAAAGTCCGTGCTCGGCGATGACAGGCCTGCAAATTACCCCACCCCCTACCGGCACATGTCATAGTGCCCAATGTTCGAGTTAAAATTTCCGAGAAACCAGAGTTTTCCCGGAATAACCGACCTATGGGCCGTGAAGGCACTTGTATGGACTACAAAACCCACTGGGTCTTCAACTCCCGGAAGTCGAAAAAGTACCCAGCCGAAGAGGGTACCCGCGGCATGCCTTTTCTATACGGAAATGTGCATTTTCGGGCATATTTGTCCCCCTATTTCTCGGAAACCAGAGTTTTCCCGGCATAGCGGTGCATGTGGTCTGATAGTGCCACCCTTCTACTGTAAGACCCACTAGGTGGCTAGCTCCCGAAAGTCGGCGCTCGGCGATGACAGGCCTACAAATTACCCCACCCCCTACCGGCACGTGTCATAGTGCCCAATGTTCGAGTTAAAATTTCCGAGAAACCAGAGTTTTCCCGGAATAGCCGACCTATGGGCCGTGAAGGCACTTGTATGGACTACTAAACCCACTGGGTCTCCAACTCCCGAAAGTCGAAAAAGTACCCAGCCGAAGAGGGTACCCGCGGCATGCCTGTTCTATACGGAAATGTGCATTTTCGGGCATATTTGTCCCCCTATTTCTCGGAAACCAGAGTTTTCCCGGCATAGCGGTGCATGTGGTCTGAGAGTGCCACCCTTCTACTGTAAGACCCACTAGGTGGCTAGCTCCCGAAAGTCCGTGCTCGGCGATGACAGGCCTGCAAATTACCCCACCCCCTACCAGCACATGTCATAGTGCCCAATGTTCGAGTTAAAATTTCCGAGAAACCAGAGTTTTCCCGGAATAGCCGACCTATGGGCCGTAAAGGCACTTGTATGGACTACAAAACCCACTGGGTCTCCAACTCCCGAAAGTCGAAAAAGTACCCAGCCGAAGAGGGTACCCGCGGCATGCCTGTTCTATACGGAAATGTGCATTTTCGGGCATATTTGTCCCCTCATTTCTCGGAAACCAGAGTTTTCCCGGCATAGCGGTGCATGTGGTCTGAGAGTGCCACCCTTCTACTGTAAGACCCACTAGGTGGCTAGCTCCCGAAAGTCCGCGCTCGGCGATGACAGGCCTGCAAATAACCCAACCCCCTACCGGCACATGTCATAGTGCCCAATGTTCGAGTTGAAATTTCCGAGAAACCAGAGTTTTCCCGGAATAGCCGACCTATGGGCCGTGAAGGCACTTGTATGGACTACAAAACCCTCTGGGTCTCCAACTCCCGAAAGTCGAAAAAGTACCCAGCCGAAGAGGGTACCCGCGGGATGCCTTTTCTATACGGAAATGTGCATTTTTGGTCATATTTGTCCCCCTATTTCTCGGAAACCAGAGTTTTCCTGGCATAGCGGTGCATGTGGTCTGAGAGTGCCACCCTTCTACTGTAAGACCCACTAGGTGGCTAGCACCCGAAAGTCCGCGCTCGGCGATGACAGGCCTGCAAATTACCCCAGCCCCTACCGGCACATGTTATAGTGCCCAATGTTCGAGTTAAAATTTCCAAGAAACCCGAGTTTTCCCGGAATAACCGACCTATGGGCCGTGAAGGCACTTGTATGGACTACAAAACCCACTGGGTCTCCAACTCCCGAAAGTCGAAAAAGTACCCAGCCGAAGAGGGTACCCGCGGCATGCCTTTTCTATACGGAAATGTGCATTTTCGGGCATATTTGTCCCCCTATTTCTCGGAAACCAGAGTTTTCCCGGCATAGCGGTGCATGTGGTCTGAGAGTGCCACCCTTCTACTGTAAGACCCACTAGGTGGCTAGCTCCCGAAAGTCCGTGCTCGGCGATGACAGGCCTACAAATTACCCCACCCCCTACCGGCACATGTCATAGTGCCCAATGTTCGAGTTAAAATTTCCGAGAAACCAGAGTTTTCCCGGAATAGCCGACCTTTGGGCCGTGAAGGCACTTGTATGGACTACAAAACCCACTGGGTCTCCAACTCCCGAAAGTCGAAAAGGGTACCCGCGGCATGCCTGATCTATACTGAAATGTGCATTTTCGGGCATATTTGTCCCCCTATTTCTCGGAAACCAGAGTTTTCCCGGCATGGCGGTGCATGTGGTCTGAGAGTGCCACCCTTCTACTGTAAGACCCACTAGGTGGCTAGCTCCCGAAAGTCCGCGCTCGGCGATGACAGGTTCACAGTCGAAGAATGCACCCGCACTTTGCTTTTTTATATGGAAAAGTGTATTTTCGGTCATTTTCGTAATATTTTTCTTGTGCTGAGTAGATTATTCAAACCCCGTTATATCTCGTCTGTGCAACTTAAATTTCATGTTGGCAGTTTCGGCTGGTTCTGCTAGCAGTAACAGCTGATTCGGCTGTTTCGGCCACTTCTGCCAGCAGATTCTGCTACTTCGGCTGTTTCGGCTAACTTCACCCACCTTCTAAATTTTACCTCACAGCGGAACTTTATTTTTCTATCTTTCAGAGTATTCGTCGAGCCTTTGTAATATGTCTTTGTTAGCAGCTTAAGATTCTGTCTATGATCTTTCCGTTCGTGTATGATAGATACCACTATGTGTAATGACAGCAACCAGGTCAGCAAGTAGTTCGTTCCTATCAAATGCGAAAATGCAAATATCTCTTTCTAGGTCTGTAACTTTGGACAGCTTTCGAAATATAAAAATCTGCGACAAACATCGCCTCTGTGTCATCACCTCTAATAGCATCTTCTAAATATTTACAGTCAACCTTAAGCAACTTATCAGCTGCTGCAATAGTCGCGATATCCTGGTCAACACAATGATCTATATTTTGTTTACATTTATCTAAGTCAGTCAGTATGTTACGGAATCTTTCGATCTCGTTCTTAAAATATTCCTTCAACGTTTCTATCTCCTTCTTGCTCCCACTACTTTCTTGTTTTAGACAATTATATTTACGGTAAGAGGTCTTATTTCTGCTAAAACCATTCAAAACTTTGCTGGTTTTTTCCTGGATACTGGATGTCTTGCATTTCTGATGATGAAGTGTTTTGCAAGTATTGCAGATGACATCTTCGTGATTCATGCAATAGAACTCTAAATGCTAATGTTTGTTGCAATCACAGGTGATTACAAGACTGGGTGGAATATTTTCTGGACTAGCAAAACTACTGACGCAGACCGGAATGCTGTTTCCAGACACTATAGTATGACCTCTAGTAACCGCATGACCATCATGGTACTCTTTACAGTCATCGCAAAGGTATTCCGGGCAATCTTGACAAAAGTAATTGACAACCCCTGTTTTTCTTCGCCCTGAACAGGGTCTACATTCGTCACATGCCTTGTCAAATGAAAATCTGTCAACAGTAGCCATCGTCTAGAGCAACTAAACAAGAGAGGGTAAATATGTAAGCTTTTGTAGTTTCAGACAAATTCGCAGAGAGTGTTTCCTTCACAGATTGTAAAGCGACATGAATGGCTTGAAACCTAAATTTTCGGAGCAGGAATACTTTGTACTAGACCAATTACCGTCAACGGTTCATTCGACTTAACGCCCTAATTAACATTTCTTAAACGCTTCCACAGTACTTTACAAGTAGTATAATGAAGATAAAATGAAGTGGTTTTCGGCGTTGTGCCCGGTAAAAACGTTAAGTTGTGTCCCAGATAGAGTGGTTTGTCTTCATCATACTTGTCCCCAATTAAATTGATAATCGGTCTCACAGGAAAGGTGGTATCTTCATTATACTACTGTTTATTGTGCCTACCTCTCTGTCGTGCTCGTTCCCTTTTGTTCCTGTTGAAACTTTTATAGCCGGATGGCTACCTTGTCGGGAAAGAGCTAGTCATTCTGCTCTTCGAGTGTGTTGTCGGAAAATGTTTGTTGTGTTTTATTTATTTTCTTTCCCACCCACTGTCTACGTTGGGACTTTAAATTTAATTGCATCGATTCCAGGTCCCTCTATTCTTACTTCATAGAATATATACTGACCAGGGCGAGGCTTTTGTTATTTATGACCCTTGTGGCCATCATCGGCTTTATCAATTTGACCTGAATCATGTACACAGTTTTCTAAGAAAGAAATAAAAGTTAGATCCTTTGGAAGCGGTATTTAAAACGTTCAAAGGGAGACAGAATATGGGCCATATTGCGCTATTTCGGTTAATGGACCCTCATCAGTGACCATTTATAAACCGGCGACAATTGTATTTGCTTATTACCACACCATAAGGACACATTTTGTGGCCAATCACGTTTTGTTTAGTTACGACAACTACCAGGAGATGAAAACGGAAAAAATATAGACCACACTGATGAGTTTGTCTGCATTATAAATGCTATTTTCTAAATGCTATTTGCTAAATGCTATTTGCTACATGCTAAATGCTAATTGCTAAATGCTGATTGCAAAGGGCGACGTGCATTAAGAGCCAAAAATAGCCCCCAACCGAGCTGAGTGACAATGATGTGAAATATAGCCTTGTTATTGCTCTTCATGAAAATAATAATAGAATATGTGTATGACCTTTCTTATAGGAATGACCTTGGGTCAAAGGTCATGACCCATTCAAAGCAATTTCAATATTGATATATCAGCTAATAGGAAAAGATGGTCATATTTCAGCTTTTACTTGTTGTAGACCACTGAAGTTGGTATCAATTTAGAGCTTACACACCTGCCTTGCATTAATTGGAGTTATAATGAAAATTATATTGAATTTTCATATTCATAAATATTAATGAAAACACTGAAAGTAATTGGAAATAGAACTTCATAACTTCATTAATTTCAGTTCAAACCATAGAATGATATGTTGCTATGGCGTCATTAATACTTCTGAACAAGTCATTCAATTACCATAAAGAAAAGTGGTCATGTCGAAATTCATGAATTTTAATGAAAAACAAAAAGAAATGACTAAACTCATATCCATTTAAGGGTTGGCTTGTGATATTTAGACCTTCGTTACATACTTCAGAAAGAACATCACTGAAGCATTATAGTAAGAGGGACCTCCTTAATGTAAAAATGAGAGAAAAACCCATAAATTCTGCAAAAGTGCATATGGATAATGCATATATTCATGGTTTCCATAGCAACCGATACTACAGTTCCAATAAGTTGAATAAGTAATTACTCGTATTCAAATACTAACATTGTCAACCTAATATGTTATTAACAATGCTTCGGCTCAGCTTTTGAACCTAATCTGCATTCAATATGCAAAATATGAAATTTGCATATTCCATATTCATGAATATCGATGAAAACCAAAGTGCTTTATCAGAAATTAACGAACAGAATAAAATGTTTTGAGTGCCTTACAGATGTAAATGTACCTATATTGCACTTGTCCAATACCATCAATACCATACAGAGTCAACTTTATGCTAAGCCACTGTGGTTATGCAAAATTTCTAATTTGCATATTCATGAATATTAATGAAAACTTTAGAAAATACAGGAAAAAACCCAAATTAATACTGTTTACCACAACACACTCTTAATTCATCACATGTCTGCTATAGAATATTGAACAAGCATTAACTAAGAAATGGTTACAAACAAAACTTATTACACTGATCAGAAGTGCAAATTATCTAATTTGAATACCATGAATTTGCATTTGAATGATTATTTATTTTCATTCACCAAAGTAATCGAATTAATCACAATTTCAAACTTTAACGAAGCAAGTCTAGGATTCAACAGATATGACATGGGGATAAATCACTCAGCTTTGACTTATATGGATAGACAGATCGATTGATTGATGCCACTGGTTCGATACTTTTGTGAATATTCAAATTTTCACATAGATCCATTACATGTTAGGTCATGCACATCGCATAAATGATTAACGACGACTTGACACGATGCTGGTGTTTGACTTAAATAAGTATGTTTACGGTTTTAATTGAACTTTCTTTCAATATCTTATTTTCAGATCAATATTCATGAATATGCAAATATGGTTAAGTTCATACGGGCCCCATGTATGTAAGAATAGTCATATTATATTACTGACCAACAATTACATGCCAAAAAGATTGTTTTAAATTGAAATAAGTATTTTTGAAATATTTACGCTGAAGGCTTGTTTCAAATTCTATCTCAATTTCTTGTTTCTTTGTATCATCGTATTCATGAAAATGATACAGTGAATATGCAAAGTTAGCAAACTAGATTCTTGTCATATAGTATTTTGCATGATAGGACAGTCAAACCGTATAAATGACAACATGCCACAGTGATGGTGGGTGGAATATTTACGGATTTTATTGAATCCCCCCCCCCTTCATTTTCAATATCCTTTCATTTTATTTTCATGAATATGAAAATTAGATTATTTTAATATTGGGCCATTGCAGGTTAGAAAATGAAAAATTGTATAACAAATGGACAACAACAAGCCGCAGTGATGATTTGTGACTGGAATTAGTATATCTTAGAAGTCCATTGAAATTTTTTTCTTAATTTCTTATATTTCTATAAATATTCATAAATATGCACATGAACTAATTTTTATGCATAGATTCATTACGTGTTAGGGTATATCAAGTTGTGTGGCTTATCGACATGATGCGAAAATGGCTGTTTGTTATTGAAGTCAGTGTATTTTAAGTTTTTTTTCTATTTATATATTTTCTATTATGATTCTATCAATACCGGTATTCATGAATATGCAAATTAGATGAATATATATTTTAGATATTTTACACAAGCTACAGTTGGATGAAAGGCCTAAGCATAAGCTTTAAAATGATACCATGTTTAGTGAGCTAGGATAATCAGTAACTAAGTTATGTTTGATTTTGTAGGTATACCCCTATGTTCAAAAATCATATTTGTGGTTGCTGATCTGGCACAACCACATGTCGTGACTGGTTTGTAGTTTGAAATCTACATGATCAAACTCCATATTTCTGAGATATTTTTCTGTACCAATAGTTTGGTCAATGTTTGCGTAGTATCCAAAACTTGTATTTTACCTGGTGCCTTATAGCAATGTGAGGTGAACCTAAATGGGCTGGAAATACAATATACAGTACAATACAAGTTGCTATGGAAACCATGATTTTCTTCATAATACAAATAAGTGCGCCTTTGAAAAAAAATCCCATTTTATTTCGGGGGTCCCAATCAACAATTTATCACCCATCAGAGGATGTCTTCTGGTGCTTGGTGGAATTAATTGGCACAAGGCCTTATAATAAAGGTGTCTTACTTTGAGTGAAATGCAGGTAATCTATAGAGCAATTTTTTAAGAATTAGGTATGAGCCCAGCTAAATACCAAAAAGATATTTTCACATTTTGTGCATCTTTGTTATACTAATCTTTTATGAAAATATCTTTTTGGTATTTAGCTGGGCTCTATGTAAACTTCTCTGTTAAACCTCTAAATTTCGGTCCAAAATTGTGATTTTCCTACTTTAGCCCATATTGGCGGCCATTTTGTGTAACCATGGCAACCATAAAAGTGAAATCAATATTAGATTAAAACATTTGGATATTTCATCTATTAAACATATAAGATAAAATGTCGTACAGATACTTTTATCTTTTGGCTTTTGGGTGGGCCAGAAAACCCTGTTAATGCACGTCCCTCTTTAATTGACTATGCTTGTACATATTATGTTTTTATATTGTTAATTTATCCTACATAGTGTAAAATTATGAATATTCTCAATATCCCTCATCGGCTCTTTTCAAACTTCTTAGTTAAAATTATTAGCATTGAGCAATTAGCATGTCGTCCCGGCTTTCCATATAAATCAAAGACACTAACGCTCCACATGAAGTTTGGCTGTTATTGGCCGAGCGGTGTCAAAAGAGAAGACCTTCGAAAATGTGTTTGACGACGACGACGGGCAATTGTTATACTAAAGCTCACAACTGGTACAATTTACCTCAGTCAGCTAAGGGACGTTACCAAGGCGTTACCTGGAAAATTACCTGTGCAGATCAAATTTCGATTGTTTCCCATAGATTGCGATGTGCGCGATGTCCTATTTTGACACCTGAGGGACAATTACCAATATAGACCTGTGTTTTACAGGTAACTTGTGGCTAAGGCCTGGGATAGATTTATGCAATTTGAGTTATATGAAATTGAAAGAAAAAGAGCCCATCATAGTAATAGTAATAAGAAATGGATGTTTCAAGGGTTCTGACCAGATTAGACGTATTCCGTCTGTGCACTCAAAAATGCATCATGAAAACATGTCGATGCAATGAATACTCCCTTAAATCCCAAAATTATTTAGATAAACTGGGGTATACAGGGTAACCTATTTTTTCATATTTTTGCTCCAAAGCGGTTCTAACGTGTATCCTTATTCCATGTTTCCAGCAAAAATATGAAAAAATATCAAATATTTCCAGTGAAATGTTTCTATCATTACCGCTGAAAAAAATCTCTATATATTGCACGAGGAAGTTTTCGCAATGGGTAAACTATATTTGAATTTTTGAAATTAGAAAAGATAGCAATTATTTTTCATAAAATTTACCACGCATGTGCATGCTCCTTAGAATTGCAGGAGCGGACTTTGCTGTCGGTCTGGGTGCTTTTTGGTAATTAAAATACAGTAGAAGGGAGCTCCATATCGAGCGGTCCTGGGTTCGAAACCCTCATGGGGCACTGTGTTTTGTCCTTGAGCACGACGCATTAATTCCCTAGAGTAACGTTGTATGCATGGGAAGAAAGAAAGAAAACAAAACATGATGCAATTATGCAATTTATTTTTTATGATCAGGCACGAATCGCACAATAGAGGTACAAATTGCCTGCGGGGATTCAGTGTGCAGGCTAATCCTAAGAGTTCAGAGAGTGAATAGGGACCGGTCCGATGGCCTATTGTCGTTAATTTTAGTTGTGAATTGTCACTTGACAAAATTGAAGCGTCTATCACCTCGATGCAGTTATTGACACATATGTTGATTTGCACAAACACAGTCTCATGTCTTAAAATGAATTGGAATTTAGACGCATTATTTTTCAGACTAAAAACTGTTTGTAATAAAAAAAATCTATTTTTGTAGGTGAAAATTAGCTTCCTTCGTTTTGCGCCTAGAAATAATGCTTTGTTATATTGCCAATCTCGGAGACTCGCCAATAAGTATGTACGTGTTTATGGAGCAGATATGGTGTGCAGGCTGATCGAAACATGTTTTCTTATCCATATACTCAGATCTATATCCAAAGTCTTGTGTGCATCTAGTTTCTGTACTTGCGTAGAATATATAATGTTGGGCCTAGTCCTCTTTCTCAGCGATTTTTTTTTTTTTTTTTTTTTTTTTTTTTTTTTATTTTATTTTTATTTTTTTATTTTTTTTTTTTTTTTTGTTTTCTACATGTAGCTCTAAATAGATCATTTATTTTACGAAGAAAAACATACGCAAGATAAAGATGCAATCTCTATTCCAAACGCTGAATTTGTCAAAATCACCTATCGTCAAGGTAATACGGCCGCAGGCCCCAGCTTTTATTGCAGGGAATGTTTATTTAAGACACGCGCCACAAGTTGATTTGAGAACTTGATGATGACAACCTGATTCAATGTGTGAACAATCAGTTTGGCCGCGACATGAAAAAAAAAACTTGCTTAATGTTTTCACCAGCCTGTCATCAAACCAGGCCGGTTTGTGACTAAAGATGATAACGCTCCGGAGTTTGGGACAGGTATACTATCTACATAGCAAAATCATTCACGCTGATTAAATACATGTTCAATTCTCATGCAGCTTATTTTCATCTATAAAAAAGTATCTAATATGTATTTCGCGTTAAAAGTTCTCAGTGTGAGGTAATAGTTTTATTAAAAAAGATGCATTTAGTAAGTCAAAATCTTTAAATTCCACAATTCATAAAATAAGTTCTTTAATTAAACATGATTTGAACTTCATATTTTATTATCGTTTCTTTCTTTCTTTCTTTTTCTTTCTTTCTTTCTTTCTTTCACTTTCTTTCTTTCTTACTTTCTTTTTCTTTCTTTCTTTTTTCTTTCTTTCTTTCTTTCTTTCTTTCTTTCTTTCTTTCTTATACTATGCATTCTAACACGCACTGATTAAATTTATGTACAATTTCCATGCAGTTGATTTCTACCTGTTAAAAGTTGACTATCATGGTGTCAACATGTATGTCGCGGTATATTAAATGATTTAAAGTTCTCACTTCCAGCTAAACTGCTGTTGAGTAAAACAAATCACTATAGCGAGTACAAACCTTTAATTTCTGCATTGAATTCGGCTCCTTTCATTAAAATAATTACCGTAATTAAACATGATCTTTCATTATTTCTTTATTTCTTTATTGAATAACCGACTCAACTGGTTACAGTGGTAGCGACGCTGCTCCTCTTGGTTTGGACTTGGGCATTTCATAGGATAAGTCAGGATGGTAGTTGCGAAACGCGTAATTTTGCATCTTCTGAGTCAAATGGAAGAAATTTTGAAAATACTTATTTTATTATAAAACACATCAGATTAAAGCTTATAAAATTTTCTAAATGGTGATAACTTATAAAAAGTTCGCAAAAAATCCCAAATTTATGAAATTTAAGGCTAAAAATGACTTCTTACACCTTTTCGCAAAATTCCTACTGAGTCTATGAGATTAATATGGACGAACTTTCGAATATGGAAGGATTTTCAATCGCAAAAGGAAGAAACAAGGCAAATACTTATTTTGTATATTTTTATACCATATTTTATGGCATATTATAAACATTATGACCATAACTTATAAAATTTTGTCGTAAAACGGAAAAAGTGTCATTTTTAACATTTTATATGGTTTTCCTATTCAATTGTGTACATCGCTCAACAGTAATTTCACAGGTAAGCGCTCGGGTATTTCCGTAAATCCGATAATAGCCGATGGTGCTAGTGAAGACTATTGTTCCCTATGCTTGTGATCTTTACGGCTCAGGTGAGCTATAATTAACTTTCAAATTAGGATATATATGAAATGCAACATTGCATACCAATCATTGGAAAAGGTCCCTCAGGACCTTTTCCACAGTGTTTACTTTGAATATGAAGAAAATTCTACCCATGATCGACTGCTCTCTCTCTCAATTACGCGTTTTGTCACATAAAGCGCTTAATAAAAACTAGTGAACCCGTCTATACTGATTAGACAGTTAACCGCAATCAATTAAATTTATCCATTTTTGACACTCCCCGTCAAATAGCGGTAAAATCTAGCAAGCAGTCTCGATCGTGGTGACTGCTTATCATAGCGCATCTAGGTTTAGATCGTAGATACCCTGACGAGGGGTACAGAAATTATAGGAACTCTATATGGCTGACTTTTAGTCCATCACATCGGTCCCATGGGTCTGTTTCTGGTAGTGAGGCTGCAGGTCAAAATTCAGAACTCTGTCACAAATTGACTGCACTGCAAAATGGTTTTCTACACATCGACATATTGATTGTAATCGTGTTCCCTTTAGTACTGGCTTTGGTTCCATAACATCAGAAATTTTGGTCAATGCTTTGAGTGACAGATACACACACTGGTCAAGCGTTCATAACAAGAAATGACATTCATGTATAGGAAACGAAACTGAAACGTATGAGAATCGAAATTAATGACAAACCAGAGAATCAACAACACTGAAATCTAGATCAAAAGGAATCTCTTATAACAAACGGCTGCTGACCTTTTCATTGGTTTCTTTTTAAAGAAGCCAACTTGTAGTCTTCTTTCCCTAAGGTAGCAGTTCCAATAATAATGACTTCTTCCTTAATACATTGATCAAAATCAATAATAAATAACAACCGTCGTCAGGATCCTCAACCACAAAAGAGTTTACTCTGTCTACCCAGGTAACTACCCATCTCAAAGATTCTCAAATATTCCGCCTCCTATGTGAGAACGCTTGCATGTTCACTTCGTGACCGGGATTACATTTAATGGGCGGTGTGTCTTTATCAAGCCAGGATCAGCATCAGCCACCATATCGACAGGCAGATCCCAGTGCTAGCTTTATAATGATGTGAACCAAGACAGTAGCCACTTATACCATTTTAATGTATTTGGTATGACGCGGCCCGTGATCGTACCCGCGACCATCCGCAACCTTACGTAACGGGACCGTACAAGAGTTTTTACTCGGGTATGCAAGTTGAAGTCGGTCATAGTGTATTAACTGAGCCGCGACATGAGAAAACCGGTTTTCGGGGTTTCTGACCACGTCCGACCCAAACTTGCCTGTACAGCCACAGAAGATAGATAGAAGCTTGAAAATACGGATTTAGGAAGAAGAGGGATTGTACTATCCGAGTAGCGAAAAAAGGCGGTGATCAGCCTCGCAGTAACCTGCACCTTTGTTTTCGCATAGGAAAAAATCCGGTTTTCTCATGGCGCGGCTCAACTATGGAATGTCAGAGATATACCGGCATGGTGAAATATATTCTATAATATTGGTAATATAAAATATAAAAGGTTGATCCTTTGGAATCAGTAAAACATTCAAAGGGAGATAGTATGGACTATATGTAAAACTTGTGCACAAACAAAGGTTACTCTCTGTGCCAGAGATTAACTATCAGGATGAAAAAGAAATTAAACCTGACTCAAACTACAAACGGGCAAACTAATACAATACTTCCCTACTCTTTGTAGAAAGACCCTGTTACATGACATTATAATGGCGACATTCACAGACTTCGTTCATTGACGCATGTTCTCCACTACAGTAATTGCAATGCTTATTTACGAAGATAAAATATCAAACGTACGTCGAACTCATTATCATACCAGACGCTACATGTTTATCTAGCATTTAACAATGCTTTAATCAGACCCAATGTCTTCTATATGCACATATCGAGTTGTAAAATTACTACGAATATCGTCATGTATATTATGATTTATACTGTAGAGTACTGTGTCCCAAGGGTCTTAGGAGCAGAGAAGAAACTATAATGAGAAATGAACTGAAAGACAAAACCGCCATTTATAGTAATTGATATGTAAAATACCAGAGCAGGTAAAATTTATCAACCATTGTATCAACAACGAAGATGTGTGCAGAGTGCAGAGAGAAAAAAAAGAGAGAGAGAGAGAGAGATTGCCCGGGCTCAAAAAGACTATGATATTGTTTCTCATATATGCAATACGCGCGAATAACACTACTGGAATTCAAAACAAAAAACAAACAAACGAAAAACCGACATTGCCCGGGCTCAAAAAGACCATGATATTGTTTCTCATACATGCAATACGCGCGAATAACACTACTGGAATTCAAAACAAAAAACAAACAAACGAAAAACCGACATTGCCCGGGCTCAAAAAGACTAAGATATTGTTTCTCATACATGCAATACGCGCGAATAACACTACTGGAATTCAAAACAAAAAAAAACAAACAAACGAAAAACCGACATTGCCCGGGCTCAAAAAGACTATGATATTGTTTCTCATACATGCAATACGCGCGAATAACACTACTGGAATTCAAAACAAAAAACAAACAAACGAAAAACCGACATTGCCCGGGCTCAAAAAGACCCTATTATTGTTTCTCATACATGCAATACGCACGAATAACACTACTGGAATTCAAAACAAACATTCAACAATGGAAAATGCGGGCATTCATGCAGAGACTATTGTGGGTCTAATGATTCGGCGTGACGTACATGAAGCGCAGTACGGTAGATCACATATCCTCATTGACTAACATCATTGAAACAAGAAAGAAACAGAAAAAGGCAACATTCTGTGCGTTTATCGACTTCAAAAAAGCGTACGATACCATCAATCGTACAAAACTATGGCATCGTTTAGGTAGTACCGGCCTATGTGGAAAGCTCTTTAGGGCAGTGAAGTCTCTGTACTCTTCCGTATATTCTTGCGTTCGTTTAAACAATCTGCACACAGACTGGTTTGAGGTTAATTCCGGCCTTCGTCAGGGCTGTATTCTGTCACCATTGATGTTCAACCTTTATATCAATGACCTAGCAGTTTATCTTAAATCACTTGGCATTGGGGTTGCATGTGATGATGACACTGTTTGCTTGTTGATGTACGCAGACGACATTGTCCTTCTTGCAGAAACAGAAAATGATTTGCAAACACTAATCGGTGCTCTAAATGACTGGTGTCGCGCTAATGATATGGTGGTGAATAACAATAAAAGTAACATAATTCATTTCCGCAATCCGTCGATCGAAAGAACAAATTTCAAATTTCAGTGCGGTGCCAGTGCGCTAACCACAGTCGACAGGTACACGTATCTTGGGTTACTGCTAACTGAGCATTTAGATTTTGAGCTCACTGCTAAGTTTGTCGCCCAGAGTGCAAGCCGAGCATTAGGTCTTCTGATATCAAAATGCAAGCTTGCTGGCGGACTCCCATTTAATGTGTTTTCCAAGTTGTACGACTCGGTAGTCTACCCAGTAATCAGCTATGGTGCCAGCATATGGGGAAACAAGTCCTACTCATGCATAAATGCGGTGCAAAACAAAGCGATGCGCTTCTTTCTTGGTGTTGGTAAATACACCCCAGTTGCCGCCGTAGAGGGTGATATGGGTTGGGAACCTAGCCTTATTAGACAATGGTCTAGCATCGGTCGACATTTGACAAGAATATCGCGCACCCCTGCGAACAGAATTAATAAAAGAATAGCATTGTGGGCACATTCGAAAGCGTCTCATAGGTGCAGAAACTGGTTCTATACTATAAAAGATCGCCTGTCGAAGCTCAATTTAAACACAGATTATGATATTAATAACCCTATCGGCACAGACTTTGTTGAAAATCTAAGGGTAGCCGGTCTCAACAAATTTAAAACGGATTGGAAAGACAATATACGGAGTGAGGTTGGCCCCTCAAGGAGAGGCCGAAATAAACTACGAACATACTGCCTGTTCAAGTCCATATATGAAACCGAGGCTTACTGCAAAATTATGTTGCCCATAAGGCACCGTTCGGCTTTCGCAAAATTCCGCTGTGGTGTCGCACCCCTTAGAATCGAGACTGGAAGGTATGAAAACCGTCTTTTAGAAGACCGCATTTGCCCCTTTTGCGATGAAATAGAAAGTGAAGTCCACGTACTTTTTAACTGCCATCTGTATGACGATTTTAGAAACGAATTATTTAGAAATGCCCTTAATGTAAACCATGATTTTAATGTACTTTCACTTGAAGATAAGCTTATATTTTTGTTTTCCAACCTTTTTATGATAAGATTTACTGCCAAAACCTGTTTTAACATCTTACAGACGGAAGAACCTTTTATATGAGCAAATGATTTTTCAGATGAATTATGTAAATGGGTCTGTCTTAAATAATAGTCATTTCACACTTCTATTTAATTTCGGGTTTAAAGAATCTGGTGTAAACGCTAGTGGACCCCCGCTTGCTCTGGGCACAAATGTTCCTGGAGATGTGGGTGGTGGCTCGTGGAGAAGCTTGATGTGACGCTCCGGTGCCAGGTCTTGGTGAGCAAGTACCCGAAGGCTCGCAGACTCGCTCCTTTAGGTCTACTGGTGTTTGCATTCTGATGGTAATTAAGATTTATTTGAGAATGCTCTCTTTCTTCTTTTACTGGAACTCTTTAAGTTGTTTAATGACATTTTGTAAAATTTTGTATTTTTCCATTTTTTAATGCAATCGAATGTTGTTGTTTTTTATGTTCTATTACATGTGAATTTTGTACATTTTTAAATTCTGTTTCAGGTATTTTTGTTGTACATTTTTGTAAATCTGTGATATTTTTGTTCTGTTTTAATGTAAATTGAAAAACTTATAGTGTCTCGTAAGTCTGTATAGACTGGATATCAAATGTTTTAGCATGTTATAAATTTGTAAATATTGTATGTATTTGATATGCGACACTTAAATAAACTATTAAACTTAAACTACATGAATGCACTGGTGGAGGATAGCAATTTGTAAAAACCAACACAATTATCGAGTGACCCGAAGCTTATGGATGAATAACATTCGCAGAGGGAAACCATTTATTATTTATGCACAATACTTACGAGTCACGGCATTAAATCCAGTACTTTATTCACGGTATTTAAGACCAGCCCAACTCATCGCTGTGACGTTAATTTGTTGAATAATACTGCTGGCTATGATAAGACAACTCGTTTTAGTGACGGGGTGCAAAAACAAAAGACACAGCTGATACAATGAGAGATATAATAGCATTTAAATTGCAAAATATAGCACATATTTCGTATGGCAGATGCAGTCAAATATCTCATCGCAATTCATCGCAATATGGCTAGACTGTCTAAGGTGTAAGGGTTAAGCTGAAAAAGAGACTTTGGACTTATCGGAATATATTTGGAAAATGTATGCTAATAATACAACTGTATATCCGGGCATTACGGAAGCGCACGACACAGACAACCTTGAGGTTATTATTGCTATGGTGATTGTCGGTGTTCTGTCAGTGACGGGTACGATCGGGAACTCCCTAGTGATCGTTGTGTTTGTTCGACAGAAAAAGAAACCTACATCAACAATATACATTTTGACGCTGGCTTGTACAGACTTTGTGACGTCAGTCGTGACCATGCCATTTACGATTGTTGTGGTACTTTTAAACTTCAGAGTGGTGCATGATATTGTTTGTAAGCTGTATATATTCCTGATCACGAGTACAGTTCCATTCTCGGCATTTCTAATGGTTGCAATTGCCGCTGATAGATATTTATGTATAGTTCATCCTTTGAAACATATTACATTGATGACAACTAAAAGGGTTAAATTGATTGTGGCTTTGATTTTGTTTCTTGCAATAACACTTGGAATACTTAGCTGTTTGACACATGGGACGTTTTCAAGAGAGATAAAATGCTTAAAGGCAAATAGTTCTTCTCTTGATGCAAATGTTACCATCAAGTTAACAGAATATGAAACAAATATTGACCAGATACCATGTAATTTTACATTTGAAGAAGCAAGTTTTAGAATTGTGCATGTAAGACAATGTGGTCCCAGTAACATTATATTTGATGAATCGTATATTAATGTATATCAAAAGATTTATTCCGCTTTTTTCGGCGTTTGTGCTATTGTCGTCATTGTGCTGTACGCTATAATCTACCGAACTCTCTTTACACGACGGCGCCAACACCTCAAGACGGCGGTCATGTTGTCAATAGTTGCTATAACTTATATTGTAGCTTTTCTGCCGGCATGGTTAATGGCCCTCCGTGTCATGTCGTACAATATAATTATATATTTTCTTTATTTTACATACAATGTTGCTAACCCTGTAATTTATGCATTTCTAAATGAGAATTTTAGACAACAACTCATAGATCTTGTGAAATGCAAAAGTCAATGATCTATAAGCCTTGATATGGAGTCGTTTACCAACTTCTTCACAGTGTACAGTAAATGTTAAACAGTAGATATAACAGTGTACGTACGTAACAGTAGAAGTAATAGTATAAACAACTCTTCATTTTTAAATATCCGAAAAGGTACCCAAGTACGTTAGAAATAAAAAAAAAAGTGATAAACTATAAAAGCGTGATCCTTTGGAATCAATGAAAACGTTCAAATGGAGGTAGTATGGGCCATAAAAGGTAAATATTATAAAACATGTACTCGTTATCTTTACTTTTAGATTTAATAGAGTTATTGTCACTCGTGTGATGTTAAAATGCATTAAAGTATACGAGACGGAGGCCTTTATCTTCAGTTCATGTGGTGATGGTTTTGATGGTGTAATCTACGTTGTAAAGTAGATCATCGTCGAATACAAGTATTTACACACATACCTGTATGAGCACACAATGTATAATTTATATGGCTTAATTACGTTTCGCCGTGTAACGTCAATATTACATTCTTGCATAGATATCTATGCACATAGCTGTTTGAAGCCGTTTTTGATTGGTCGAAAGCCGTGTTCAAACCGCAAAACCCATGTTCAAATCATGAAATTCACGTGCCGTTTGAACATGGGTTTTGGCCGACGTCATTGGTCAAAGTGACGTGACGTCATGAATTTCATAGAAACAAAATGGCCGACGTTGAAGAAGCTTCGCGGTTTTCGGTGCGTATTTACGTTGTTAATGTTATTTTCAAGAGACTTTAAGTGGATTAGAGTGAAAATGCAAGAATAGCGATCAACCATGGTTTGTTTCAGTGTTCAAACATTCGATGGATCACTCGGAAGGTGTTTGAACACGCGGCCTGCGGCCTTGTGTTCAAACACCTTCCTCGTGATCCATCGAATGTTTGAACACTGAAAACCATGGTTGATCCCTATATTCAGCTTCGTTAAACAGGTTCCATGCCAAACCGGCTTAAAAAATCCTCTAAATCACGTCCGATAGAACATACTCGCGTGAAAATGGTACGCCTGAAAGAAAATCTGCATAAATTTGCCTAAAGATGCAGTTCTGATCACTTCGAAGCGGACAACATGGACAGTTAACAGAATAAATGTCGATATACGGATACGACGTGACAGGGATGATCAAGTTCTTGGACATACGCGTTTGTTTGGCTGAAACGAAATTGACATTCATACTACCGTCCGACATAAGCATGTCTAATTTATGACGTAATATCGATATTCAGGTTACTGCAAAGGGATTTGCTCAAGTATTCACATCGTTTAGGCCCTAACTAAGAAGAAGAAATATCAAACCTCCTGCTTACGCAAATTTCATCAAAATAAACTTTATCATCTGCTTGTCCGACTGTTTGATAGTCTTGAGCCAAACGTCTAAATAGAGTTTCATCACAAATAACAGGGGATTCGTCTCACCATTCAATCACCCGAAGCTTATCGATATGAATATTAGTGACCATTAATTATTAATATGCATTATATGATTGAAAATTATTATTCACTAAACTAATCAGTGTTCCTGTAATTTACTAAGTTGAGTTATATAAGGTTTCATTTGTCTGTGCCAAGAATGACTTAAGCGACTGTACATAAAAGCAACCAAAGATAAAGCTGGGGAATGTTCTTTAGAGCACTAAAATAGCAAAACATAGTTAAAAGGTCAGATGGTTTCAGAAGTCAAAACAAAATATAAATACACTTTTGTGGTGTAAGGGTTTAGCGGGAAAAGATGGTTTGGGCTTCAATGAATATATTTTGAGAATGAATGCCAGTAACACAACTATACATCCGGGCATAACGGAGTACTGACTTTGTGACGTCACTCGTGACGATGCCATTTACGATTGGCGTTGAGCTGTTAAAATTTAATCTAGTGTATGATATTGTTTGTAAGATTTTTCATTTCCTTACTGCAAGTACAGTTCCGTTCTCTGCATTTATAATGGTTGCAATCGCTGTTGATAGGTACATATGTATAGTTCATCCTTTCAAGCACAGGACATCAATGACAGCAAGAAGGGTCAAAGTGATAGTGGCTTTGCTTTTTCTGCTGGCAATACCATTTGAACCGCCGCACGAGAAAACCAACAATTTGCATATGCGAAAACAAGGGCGCAGAACAGCTTCGCAGTAACTGCGAAGCTGATCAGCGCCTTTGTTTTCGCTACATGGATAGTACACTTCCTCTACTTTCTAAATCCAGAATTTCCAGACTCTAACCATCTTCTGTGACTGTACAGCCCGGTTTGTGTCGGACCTGGTCGGAACCCAAATTGTTGGTTTTCTCACGCAAAGGCTCATTTGGATTTCTATGCTGCTTAATGTTTGGGACATATTCAAAAGAAGTGAAATGCGTTCAGACATACAATTTCGCAAATGGGTTATTTATCTCTGCTACACCAGTACAAGACAATGCAACAAAAGAAAACGTAAACTGTACTGGTAATATTAATACATCCCTGGAAAATGAAATAATTAATACAGGAATTTGTACTTTAAATAACCTCATATTTGGCGAACACTGTCGCAGTTAAGTGTATCAAAAGATATACCCCGGTTTTTACGCATTCTGTGCTGTGATTGTCATTTTGTTATACACTGAAAAAAAGTTATAAGAGGCCACTTTTCAAACTCATTTTTTTGTTTCTAAGCCATGTTCAAAATTGCACGATTTTTTGCCGAAAAACGTGTCTTTCAAGTAAGTAAAGTTCCAAAGTGTTAAGAAATAATTTTCTTTCACTTAAAGCGTTTTTGGAGTAAAAATGCAAAAATCAATGTTTTTAAATAAAAAAATGGATACAGCACACCATTTATTGAAATTAGGAACGGGTGTCATCAAAGGGGTCGTTACGGCTCGGAAAAACATCAAACATTCGAATTTTCTCTACTGGTAGAATTTTTATGCATTTTTAAGAATCGCCAATTTTGAGATTTTTTTGGAAAATTCATACATGTGCCTCTTAAACATGTTGACCCCTGTTAATTTCACTTGATGAGGCCTGGAAATGAGAGATATAACTCGACTGAACTGTTTTAGACCATTTTTGAGGACCAACAGGTCAAGGCTGCCGCACACTTCCGGTTTCAATATCAATTTTTAACGAACAAAATAACAAAATTTGTGGACGATTTTTTGAATTTATCAGAGTCTAGTATTTGACCTTAATAACCGCTGGAAATTTCAATGCCGTGCTGCTGATAATAACGCAACTGGAGAAGAACAAAGTTGGTATGCAAATTGCATACAAAAGCTGAATTCCTGTTATTCAGGCTGTTGTCTTCTTGCATGTACAAAACAGAAACGAAGATTCTTATTACAGCAACACTTTTGACTTAATTTTATCTTGCATCATGGCAGTCAGTGGCACTTTCAAATAAATTAAAATGTAAAAACACAACGTCATAATATGACATTTAATTTGATGTTAATAAAGTGTGACTTTTTGAAATGAGGGTACCTTTACACATGCTTCGTCTGTGTGAGAAGTATCACGCATTTTGGAATGCAGAAACTCACAGAGCCACTGTTAGACATTGGTTTATTCATATGATCATGAATTTTAATTGATCGTATTTTACTTTCTGAACTAGAAGAAAAAATATGAGGTGGCCTCTTATAACTTTTTTTCAGTGTACGTTATAATCTACAGTTATTTATTTACTCGACGGCGAACACACCTTAAGACAGCTGTAATGTCGTCAATTGTTGCTATAACCTATATTGTGGCTTTCCTGCCGGCCTGGTTAATGATCCTCGAAATTATACAATTCCATGTAGTTGTATTCTATCTTTATTTCACTCACCATGTTACTAACCCTATAATTTATGCATTTCTAAATGAGGATTTTAGACAGCAACTTCTGTATGTTATGAAATGCAAACGTGAATCATCTGTTAGCTGTGGACATGCAAACGTGCACCAACTTCAGACAGCCTCTGCAACTTAGATTAAATGCCAGGTAGATATAATTGTGATTGGTGAGAGGGAAGATATTATATAGAAAATCATGACGCAGTACTGAAAATTTAAACCATCATATAGTGAGTGAAATCAAAGTTTAAGTATATATTTATGTAACAAAAGTTATACATGTACTGTTTTGCTTAACATATTTTATGTGTTATTATTTATATAAGAATACACAAAAATTTAAAATGTTACAGTCGATGTGTATACTGACTTAGCACAATCAAGTACTGGTTTTGATATGCACTAACTTATGGAACAAATTGCTATGTAGTTAACTTATGAAACGAAATACGTTTAATTAGATTAACTAGCACTATTGCAAATAAATCTCTCCTACGATGGAACAAGAAATAAGGATCTTCTATTTGTCTATGTGAAATTCTGAAAACAATCAATGACGAACAATAAGATATATTGAGTTAAAAACAGAAAACAGTTTTAAAACAAGTTTGTGGCTTGAAATTTCCGGAATGGTCTGCCGGGATATGCCGGGATTGGCATTTAGTTTAGAAAACTTCAAGCAGCTACAAAAAGTGTGGAAAGACCCTTCGATTTATACATAATCTTAATTGGCAAGAATTTCCCTTTTCCCGAATCAGTTTTTGTCATTCTAATTATATTTCTTTAGGTAATGAAATAGACACATTTGTTCAAAACAAAATGAAAATTTATTTTCTGCAAAACAAAAATGTGTTTTGTCCTATATATATTAATTATGTATTCAATTTAAGCTTTCAATTGTGTTACTTGTATCATATTTTGTGAAAACATGGTTACCCCACCCTCCACCCACATGGGGTGCGGTTTTACTATTTATTCCTATTTATGAATATCCATAATTCTTTTTAGGATATCCATAAATCATTTTTGGATATCCATAAATGAATTAAGGATATCCTTAATTCACTTAAGGATATCCTTAAATTGATTTATGGATATCCTTAATTCAGCTGAATTATGGATATCCATAAATTGACTTTAGGTTATCCTTAAATGAACTATGGATATCAAAAATTGCAACCTTATCTAAGGATATCTATAATTCGATTTAAGGATATCCTTAAATAAAGTGAATATTGGATATTCATAATTCGATTTATGGATATCCTTGAATCGATTTATGGATATCCTAAAATAGGGTTGTGTTTAAGCCTATCCATAATACTTGAAAGGATATCCTGAAATCACAAGACAATTATATAAACGAAATAGGGAAGATTTTCAAAAAATGAATTAAGGATATCCTTAAGTCGAATTATGGATATCCTGAATTCGAATTATGGACATCCTAAATTCAAGACTATTTTTGGATATCCATAAATACATTTAAGGATATCCTTGAATAATCTGATTTAAGGATATCCATAATCCGAATTTAGGATATTCTAAAATCGAATTTTGGATATCCTTCATTCAGCAAGATTTTTTGATATCCAAAAATGTATTTCATGATATCATTAAATATATTTATGGATAACCTTAATTCATTTATGGATAACCTAAATTCATTTTTGCCCCGCTCTGGCCACATGTGAGACAAGCCAAGTTCTGCTTGCGGGTGGTAAAAAAAAGCTAAACATAACATAAGTTTATTTCACTCAATCCATACAGTACATGGAAATATGAGGAACATGGAAAAAGCAAACATATGAGGCATAGGTCATACAACAGCTAAACATAACATAAGTTTATTTCACTCAATCCATACAGTACATGGAAATATGAGGAACATGGAAAAAGCAAACATATGAGGCATAGGTCATACAACGTAAATACAAATACATGTTACAAACCATATCCAATTCTTACAATACGTACATAAAAAACTTATAATTAATCAATTATTTCTTAGTTGGGAGGGATACTCACAACAATTCAAAGATATCTTTTATAAATAAACACAGCTTTCTTAAAACTCCAATGTTTTTTGACTTCATAAGTTTTTGAAATTTATATGTGTTTGGTCGAATACAATAATATGGAGCTTAATATTTCTTGTGAAGAACTGTTAGCCGTTTGCAGACCATCAAATAGTGATACTCATCACCTATATCATCTAAGCATAAAAGACACTTGCATTGTTCCCTCGCTATTTTTCTCCATCGCCCCGTTTCTACTAGAAGCCTATGATTTAATGTACGAAATTTTATTAAATATTTTCTTAAATTAAATGGTACACGCGTAAGATAATTTTCAAATTGAAAGTCTGTTTTGAATATTCTATATGTAAAAGAGGAAGAGTTCGTTTCCACATCGCTTATCCATTGGTTTAAAAATAAGTCGATTAACTTTTGTTTTACTGCTTTAGCTAGCCATATTCTGCTTGGGAACTGATGCGTGTTCCAGAGTCCACTAAATCCATTTGAGTTAAGAATGAGACGCACTTTTTCTATCCAACCAAACTTGCTGGTGTTACGTGTGTTGTTAATATGTGATTTTGCAAAATATAACTGGGAGCATAATTTATTGTTATCATCACTAACTAATTTCGTCCAGTATGAGATAATGCGATGGTTTATTTCAAGTTTCCCCATATACAATATAGTTTGGAGTTTTAGTTTTTAAGTTTAAAACATGTTTTAAAAAGCGAAGTTGAACTTGTTCTAAAATTTCTACATTGCCGTACCCCCAAACTTCACATCCATATAGCAAAATTGGTCTAATACATTAATTAAATAGATCTATTTGAATGTCTAAAGGTAATAATAATTGTTTTGCCTTTTTCAGAAGAGCAAATACTGCTTTTCTTCCTTGATCTGCTATGTATTTCTTCGCGCGAAAGAACGAACCACTACGACAGAAAAGAATCCCTACATGTAGGTATTTGTACTCACTGACAACCTCCAATTGCGTTCCGTTTAAAGTAAATTCATAATGAGGCAGTCTACCTTTCGAGAATATAAGGACGTTAGATTTAGACGCATTAATTGATAGTTTCCAGGCATTACAGTAAAGTCCGTAAATACGTAAAGCACTATTCAAATCTTCGGCACTTTCTGCCAGTATCACGGTATCATCCGCATAGAGTAGAGCGAATAATTTAAAGTACATAAAAGCCGAGTCGGCATTAATTTTACTACTACTTTCAACACCATCAACTTCATTACTAGTACTCAAAAAAATTTTCTAGATCATTTAAAAATACGCAAAATAAAAAGGGGACAAATTCTCACCCTGTCTAACACCTATTTTACATTCGAAGAAATCTGATCTTACACCATTCAGCATTATGCAGGATTTAACATTTTCATACATATTTCTAATCAGTTGGAAACATTTGCCATTTATCTTGAACATATTCAATTTATACCAAAGTTCATTTCTCCAAACACTATCAAATGCACGTTTCAGGTCGATAAATGCACAGAATAATCTTTTTTTTTTTTTTTTTTTTTTTTTTTTTTTTTTTTTTGCTATTTTCTAATAAATTGATCATGGTATTAAGTACGAAAATATTGTCTATTGTAGAAAAGCCTCTCCGAAATCCTGCTTGACATTTAGTTATTTTATTGTACTTTTCGGAAAATGTTTGTAATCTTTCATTTATAATGCTTGTGAATAACTTTCCCATGCAACTAAGGAGCGTGATGGGACGATAGTTTGCCGGATCTGATATATTACCTTTTTTGCTTATAAATAGGAAGAATACAACCCGTCGACCACTCTTTTGGCGCTATTCCAGTGTCTAAAACAAGATAAAATAAATTCGTGTATAGATTTTTCATAACCGGAATGTTCCAAAAAGCCTTAATTAATATGTTCATTTACGACCATGTCGATACCGCTAGCCTTATTATTTTTTAATTTATTTATACATTTATTTATTTCGTCGTGGCTTATCGGTCGATTTATCTCTTGATTATCTTCATTTTGAATGTCATTTTCGTTTATAACATCGGCTGATTCATCGGTATCAGGGCTGTTGTTTACATTTCTAAAGTGTTCAAAGAGGTCCTCAAGCGAAGCATCAGCTTGCGGGTGTGTCAGGTGGTTTTTCTCGGAGTTCTCCCGTTTTCGCCTCACCTACTAATTGGCCCGTCTCATATGAGCTGAAATAATCTTGAAAGGGACGTAAAACTGAATTTAAAAAAAATCATTTTTGGATATCCATAATTCATTTATGGATATTCTTAAATAATTTGGGATATCCATAATTATTTCAGGATATCCTTAATTCAATTTAGGATATCCATAAATGAACAATCGGTATCCATAAATGAACAATCGGTATCCATAAATGAATTATGGATATCCATGAATAGGAATAAAAAGTAAAACGGCATCCTATACCCCATCTCCAAAATTTGTTTGCCACTTAATATTTTTTCGCCTTTATTTCAAGATATCTTAGAAATATTTAATAAGTGGTTTATTTATCACCAAAATTAGTATCGAGAGTCCTAAATGGCACGACAGAATCTGACGATGGTTTATTACAAATGGTTCCATATACTGACAGAAGGAAAGTGTGACGAGTGTTTTACTGCATTTAACACTAAAACTGTTAATTATCTGAGGCCCAGAAAGATGGACTGTGGCTTTAACGGTTGAGTTCTCTCTCAGGTACTTGTAAATATTAATGGAGAAGCAAACCAAATACAGACAAAATGTTATGGTAGATCCTAAAGAAGCAGTAAAGTATCCAATAGAAATGTGAGGGCCATAAACTGTCTCAAGAAAATATAATAAAAAAAAATGAATTAAGAAATTCTTTTAAAGAACAAATTGTTAGCACGCTACAACAATACAAGGCAAGAACTCAAATCTATGGTGCACTCAATAATTCGCAATACGTGGCGAAGAATGTCAAATCTGTAATATAAGGTTTGCTCCACAAATAATAATGGTTGTCCAAAATCATGCTTCTTCAGAGATAATGATAAGTAGCAGCTATATGACGAAAATGCATAATGCATGGAAAATGCATAATGCGGAGAACGAGCAAACTTGTGCTCACTGGTTTGCACCGGTTGTTGACAGATTCGGGCGAATAAGTGATATCAATATTTATTGTTTGCTTTGCAATGGCAAAATATACCACCCGGGCTATCTTTGCTCCGAAGTCAGACCGGACAGATAAACAGATCCGTTCTGTTACTTTTCCAATACATTACCGTCGGACTATAGGTCTTGTCGACAAAGACGCCATTTATCAGCATGATGAAACACCAAACCAATAAGGTACTTGAAAGGGACTGTGAACTAATTATTTATCCCATAGGCTCCAATGCTAAATCCCTGCTCTTTGACAGTTTATCCTGCATTCCAGGTAACACTTGGGCCATCAAAAAATACCTGAATGTCAAGCCAAAAATGGGTAAGAAGATTTAAAATTGAAAAAAAAACATACCATCACCTGCTCTTTTCTCAGCTGTTGCATGTTGAAGAATGGCCGTCAATTTTTGGGAAAACCCACCTGACCTCATTTTCAAAATCACTGTTTTTACTTTTTGGACCAGAAAACAAACACAATTTATGTGCATCAGGTGGTAAATTATATACCAATTTGAAGAAAAATAATTTTTCCAGATGCTAGAAAGAAAAAAATGTATTTTTAGTTCACAATTATCACCCAATCATATGCCTCAATTACCAGATAACAGTCTCGGAGCAACCTGCAGGTTTTGACTTCTGGGATATGTTGACATAATTAGTTCCCGGTCTCCTGAAAACACCTGTAGCTCATACAGAGTTAAAGTGCTGTTATAAATTCATAATTTTCCCCACGTGTATTAAAGAATGGAACATTCTTGTCAATGTTTCGTTTTCATTTGTATAAAGTTTTCATGATCATGGTATTTATATATGATTTCTTTTCAGTTCCATAGCTGCTTATTCAATATTATAGTGTTTTATAAAATGATTGTACAGACCCAACAAATCTTGAATAAAGTATTTATAGCTTAATTCATTCTTCTTTTTTTAGATTATCTTTCTGATGCAAATGGATTTCTTTCTTCTAAAAGATATGATAAGCGCGATGACTTTTGATATAGTAAATTTTCCATTTTGGTGACGTTCCTCGCCGTGCCACTTATTGTGTATATAGGGTATATAGTTCACAACTTATTAGGCCAGTTTGCTAGAGTCTGCAATCATGTTACGGAATTAAACGCGCGAAATAGATGTTTAACGGCCAAACTTCTCCAGCAGGGCTTTCGGTATTTTAAACTAAAAAAAACAAAACAAAAAAAAACAACATTTTCAAAACTTTATCGTAGACACTTTGAATTGATTTCCAAATCCAAATTTAATGTTTGGTTAAAGACGCTTTTACGTGATGGCCTTTCGGAACAAGAATTTTATGGTGACTTGGTTTACAAATTTAAGAAACTTAAAGAAAGTAAGAATTTTTCTTTTCAGTTTAGAAAGATTATTATACGTTACAAACGTATAGGATATAACTTAAATGTTATGCGACAGTCTGCATGCTTAGTGTTTAACCCAATCATGGTTGATAATTATGCTACCTTCTTTAATTGCACGCCGGTGGGTCGGGCGTCAGACTGATGATGGTCCCCACTTTATTTGGTTGGGCCGGAGCTTCTTCTCTGTTCCTTGGCCCACCGGGGTTCAACTGGTGTTTTTTTTCGTTACTGCATCTGTAAGACCTCGTTTTTGATTCATCATGGTGGTTATCATGATTTATTTGTTTGTCCTTGATGATTCATTGACTGGTGTTAGAGATTCACCACGAGGATCGAACAACTAACTAAATGTTGTGAACTACTGTAGAAGCCGAGGGTGAGGTTATAACCCTGTAAAACTAGTTTATACTAAGCCCTCCAGTAATTTTATATTACTGTTCGTTCCAAAGCCATACTTCTGTGGTGGTTCTTATTGTTTTATGTTTTGGTGTTGATTTTTGTGTTGTTTGCTTTTTATGTGCATTTTCGTATTTTTAGTTAAGTTTTGGTAACTGAGAGGCTATTGGGAAAATAGCTGCTCACTCGGCTTACGATATGTTTTCTTAGAATATGTACCTAGTTGTCAATTTAGTTTTTCCAGATCATTGCCTTTTACCTTTCTTCCCTTCAGTAACTGCAATACATTTTCGTCGGCTTACTTGTGCCCAGTCGATTTCGTCTACAGCTGCAGCTGATGCTTTTCGGCTTTCGTGGACCAACTTTTACATACGACAAACATCAAAGGTTTAGCTATTCATTTTAGTTGGTTGGGGCCGGAGCTTCTTGTCTGTTGCTTGGCCCACCGGGGTCCAACTGGTGTTTTTCTTTTGCTCCGGAGTTAGTAGGTTATTCGACGCCCAGGGATCTCCATCGTCGGGCAGCTTTCTCAGTCTGTGAGTCCTGGTGTTTTATTCATCAGGATGTTTATCATGATTTATTTGTTTGTTCTTGATGATTCATTGACTAGTTAGAGATTCACCACGAGGACCGAATAACTAATTAAATGTTATGAACCACTGCAGAAGCTGAGGGTGAGGTTATGGCCATGTAAAACCGGTTTAAGCCCGCCAGTAACTTTGTGTTACTGATCGTTCCAAGTCGATACTTCTGTGGTGGTTCTTTTTGTTTTATGTCTTGGTGTTTTAAATTTTTTTGTGCTGTTGGCGCCTTATGTATGTTTTCATATTTTTAGTTAAGTTAAGGTGACTGGGTGGCCGCCTGATGGGAGAATGGCTGCTCGTTCGGCTTACGATATGTTTTATGGTATAAGTGCCTGGTTGTTGGTTTGGTTTTTTTCCCCACCTCGGGTTTTGGAGTGGGAATCTTTTTCTGATTGCGCCTTTTCCTGATCTTTGCCTACTTGTACCTTTTTAAGTGACGAACGCGACATGGCTAGAGACACCCTTGAACGGAACACTGTTTGACCTGTTTGAACGTGTCATCAAGGAGATCGAAATAGACAATAAAAATTTGGTCAAGTTATTTGTTCATGTGGGAAATGCGTCTAGATCGAGAAATCTAACTAATACGTTTCCAGGCTCTGAACTATAACGATTAAAAGGAGAACTATTTCAGTATTCTGTAAGCTTTTACCGATACCAAATCTACAAATAGAAAATATGACGTTGAAAATGATGTTAAAGGTAGTTTTACAACAAAAGAAACTGCAGCTGGGGAACCGTACCAAAACGTTGCGTCGTATAAACCAATACCCGGCGCTTTTATGTTTAAGAAAACCAATTTCTGCAACCGCTAGCGCCTTAACCGTCTGTCAAGAAATTCAACTAAATATCAGTGAAGAGGTATTTGACAACGAAAAGATGCCACGTGATTCAGAGTTTGACATATTTCTCGATGATCTCGAAGAACCTACGTTAGACATAATTATCATGCGTAGAGGATTTCAATCCATATCACACGGATCAACTAGTCAGACCGAGAAACAAGGCGACATTTTGTGTAAGGCCACATGTTATGCAGCCAATTACGATTGTGGTGACGAGCTACATACATTTGCTCCTTTTGTAGACATGAGCATATAATATAATGTAGTAAAATGGCGTTTCCTTTGCCGCTCTATGTGCAGTTTTTAATATTACCGAAATTCTACTATGTAAATGAAATTTCTACGAAGGGGGCTGCAAACTAAAATGGTATTAACACTGAATATACAGTAAAAACGCTTGAAGCGTTTACAACTCTTCATCTAAGTACTAACACTGGTGTTGGTGTAGAAAATGCCAAACAACAGAATGCTCACTGATTACCATCAATATGCATTGGAAAATTAGTCATGGAGAATGTCTCGGAGAAAGGGGCAAAAGCAGTATTGCTATTTTCTTCGAACCGAACAATCATGTGATTTTCTGGAAAGAAATTTGGGAAGACTAATAAAAAAAAGTACAAGTAGGCAAAGATCAGGAAAAGGCGCAATCAGAAAAAGATTCCCACTCCAAAAACCGAGGTGGGAAAAAACTAAATTAACAATCAGGTAACAATACCATGAAAACATATCGTAAGCCGAATGAGCAGCTATTTTCCCAATAGGTGGCCATTCAGTTACCTAAACTTAACTAAAAATATGAAAACATACATAAGGCGCCAACAGCACAAAAATTTTAAACACCAAGACATAAAACAAAAAGAACCACCACAGAAGTATCGCATTGGAACGATCAGTAACACAAAGTTACTAGCGGGCTTAAACCGGTTTTACATGGCCATAACCTCACCCTCAGCTTCTGCAGTGGTTCATTACATTTAGTTAGTTCTTCGGTCCTCGTGGTGAATCTCTAACTAGTCAATGAATCATCAAGAACAAACAAATAAATCACGATAAACATCCTGATGAATAAAAAACCAGGACTCACAGATTGAGTAAGCTGTCCGACGATGGAGATCCCTGGGCGCCAAATAACCTACTAACTCCGGAGCAAAAGAAAAACACCAGCTGGACCCCGGTGGGCCAAGCAACAGACAAGAAGCTCCGGCCCCAACCAGCTTTAAGTCGGGGCCATCATAGAGTCTGACGCCCGACCCACCGGCGTGCAATAAGAGAAGGCAGCGTAGTTATCAACCATGATTGGGTTAAAAACTAAGCATGCAGACTGTCATATAACATTCAAGTTATAACCTATACGTCTGTAACGTGTAATGATTTTTCTGAACTGAAAAGAAAAATCATTACTTCCTATAAGTCTCTTTTTGTAAACCAAGTCACCATAAACTTCAGGTTCCGAAAGGCCCTCACTTAAAAGCGTCTTTAACCCAACATTAAATTTACACTGTCATCAGTAATAAATTCGAATGGTTTAATCCAAATATATGTAAAGCATCATAAGGAATTAAAATTAAAACTGAGATCCTTTAAGAGCAGTGAACATATTAATGAGAAAGGGGATGAGCCATACCGCGGTTTCGGCTACTTAAGCCTCTTCAGCGACCCTACAGATATGGCAACATGGAGCCAAAGAGAATAACTGTAATTTTGCAACTTTCAACAGGATAGTCGATACAAAGACTACTATTATCCTAATGGGGGCCCAAATATATTAAACGTCGATTAGAAAATGAATATAAACCGAAAATAATTTTCAGATTTTTCATAATCAAACGACCAAAAGGAAAATATAATCTGCACTATGGATGATGCCCGGGGAGACTTTTTAGGGCCGCCACACGGCACAACACCAGCTGCAGTAATAGCAAATAAAAATGAAACTTTTGGTTCTTTGAAATCAGATATTCTGAGAAATCAGAAATTCATTGTCGGTTTAGATTCATTTCTAACCAACGTTTGATATGTTTGGCCCGTTTGGAGAATATTAGTCTTTGATCGACTATTCTGTTGAAAGTTTCAAAATTACTGCAATTATATTTGGCTCCATGCTACCAAAACTGGCCCATCCCCTTTTCTCATTAATATGTTCACTGCTCTTAAAGGATCTATTTGGTAGTTTTACTTTATAATTCATTAAACGTGTTAAACGTCTAACAAATCATTACACTCGGTTTTCTCATCGTTTTGATACTGGTGGTTTGGTCATGCTCTTCTAAACATCCACTTCTTGAATTCAGTTTGAAATTTTCTGTCCATAAATCCATAAATAAAGGCGTTAGTGACGAAATTGATAATGAAGAATGTGTAGAGAAATCTGTATCCTCCTAGCTCGGATGGGGTAAGGCTCAACCAGAAGTCGGGGTTTCTCGACTCCAATATCATCATGGTGAGTTTGGGTATGAAACAAATAACGAACACACCGGCTATAATCATAAACATGATGGTGACACGGTACCCAGGAGATCGGTGTTTCTGTAGCCGACTATCGGCTGTTATCGACTGTCTGTTGTTGTTATTTGGAGAATGATGAACACTTTCATCTGCGGAAATATGTGTTTCGTGGCTGTGTGATGATTTATGAGCTTTATCGCTGGTTTCGCATGTGCCACTGTCAGATGTAACTGATGTTACTTCTTTGGTTAAGTTCAGCTTCACGCTAAACTTTGCTTGTTTGTAAAGCACTTTGCCTATCAAGCTGTACAGGACTATCAACACGATCAGAATCCCAAATATTATTAGAAATAGCACAATTTTGTACACAAGAGCAACTTTCGGTAAACCCGCGGTCACGCTGGTACATCGAAGTCCAGTCAAATCAGCCTCGGGATGTTTTACTTCCGCTGAACCGTAGAATGCGAAACATGGTAAGGCGATAACCACCATGACACTCAGAATGATCGCCAGCAATATTTTCTTCCACTTGTGTGTTATTTGTCTTCCATAAGGTTTACATAACTTCAGATACCGATGCACCGCTATTAGCATCAGTGTAAATGCCGAGTTACCTGTGGTGAGCATAGCAAGGAACCACATAAACTTGCATGCGATATCACTATTGTATTTTACTGGAAGAAGATTAATCGACATACTGAACGAACAGTTCACGATGCATGCCACCAGATCGATTATCGCGAGAACTGGAATGAAGAATCGATCTTCGTTGTTCAATCGTGGTCTCTTTACATACGTACAAATTATTAATGAATTTCCGATACCTCCAACAAACAGATAAATAGCCAAACAAACTATGTCACCAACAAGTTCAGATGCAAGTTCCTTGTTCCATTCATCCACTGAATGCATGTCCTCAGATAGATTTGTATCATTTTCCATTGTCCACCAAACCTTGTTCTTATCGTGCTCTCCAGTATATTGTAGACACGACTGTTTCACATATGATGATTGTAAATGTATCCGGTGTTATCCAGTTTCGGATCTCTGCTTTTTCATGCGATCTTCTCTCATGGTAATTAAAGTAGACTGAATATACTTGTGTTCTTTTAAACATTCAAACCGATCCTTAATAAGTTAAGCGAACTTAAATATTATCTCAAACCTACAAAAACTCACTCTAGCATGAAAAAGTAATAGCTAAAATGATGTGTTTACAAAGTTTTGCCTCCTATACAGTCAACATTCATGCAATCAACAAGCAACAAGTGCATTTTAAATGAGCCGCCTCGTGGGAAAACCAACAATGTGGTTTCCGAACATGTCTGACACAAACCGGCTTGTACAGCTACAGAAGCAGGCTAGAAGCTTGAAATTTTGTAGTTAAGTAGAAGAGGAATTGTACTATCCGAGTAGCGAAAACAAAGGCACTGATCAGCTTCGCGGTTATCGCGAAGCTGATCTGCGTCTTTGTTTTCGCATATGCAGATTGTTGGTTTTCCCATGAGGCGGCTCAAATATTAGACTTTCAAGGTCTTCATTCGCTCAATTTTATATTAAATTTTGTCTTCACTCCTTATAAGAATTTTATGAAACATACTCCTCATATATGTTAATCTGATGGACTTAGATTATTAATTTATGTTATGAAAACAACTTTAATTTATACCATTTTTACTATTATACTAGTTTTGCTAGTGTGGCCAAATAAACCCAACCGGACAATCGTTTTTGATATACGACTGTTCGCCCATGACGATTATTTTATTGATATGAACGCAATATAATTGTTAATACATACATCTATATCGTAAACGCTTTAAGTATAACATCCAATGCTGTTTGTAGGTCTATTATATATTTATATTTTATTACGATTTTGTCTTGCCGATTTGGATTAGAGTTGAATTCATTAAACACAATTCATTTTTTTATAATACACATATTACTAGTAGTTATAAAATGTTACACAAATAAAGCAATAAAACAAGTCATATTGATGTATGTGAAGTTAGCAGTACAACAGTAGCAGTAGCAGTACAGCAGTATACTGCCAGCAGTATGAAAATTGGCATTTGGTTCCAAGTTCTGTAAACAAAGCAGGTAGCCGCGAAGATTCGGGTAGTATACATGTATATGATTCTTGTGATTCTTTGCAGAAAGGGTCGATAAATGCACCTGTGTGCAAGAGTCGCATAATTATGTATAGATAGTTATTTTGATAGTAAGGATCTTAATAGTTTCAAACTCAGTCGTAAAATTTCAACTTTTTTTACCAGTAGATAAATTGGATTATTAAAAAGCTGTAAAATATGTTATTTGCTATGTTATCCCGGGAACATTTGAGAACAAAATATAATATTTGTATGTTACATTGTTGGGATATGATGCTACTTTCTGTGATTCATTAGCTTGCCACCTTTGGCACAAAATGAACAAATATAAGTTTTACTTTGTTAAAACCGCGTACTTGTCCGAGGCTATACACGCTATGACTGTTTACAGCATTTTAGCTCACCTGAGCCGAAGGCTCACAAGGTGAGCTTATAGGATGGCCATGCTCCGTCGTTCGTCCGTCCGTCCGTCCACAATTTCAAAGATCTTCTCCTTTGAAACCGCTTGGCCAGTCAAAGCCAAACTTCATGTGGAGCATCCTTAGGAAGGGGGAACAAAAGTTTATATAAATGGTCTAGGTCACATGACCAAGATGGCCTCCATGGCTATAAATAGCAAAAACCTTTAAAAATCTTCTTCTCCAGAACCAGAAGGCCTATGATTTTGAAACTTGGCATGAAGCATCACAGAAAGAAGTTCTACAAAGTTTATATAAATCATGACCCTGCGATGACCTTGACCTATTTTACGGCAAGGTCAACTTAGGTCGCCAATGCATTTGAATGGGGAAAAATGGTAAAATGCTATTAAATGGGTAAAACTTACTGGGAATAGGCAAATAGACAGAAAATTAATGTTTACGGAAAAATGTTGGCCCCTGGGGGTTGTCTGGCCCTGTCCCGGGGCTATATACATGTATATTTCCATAATATTGAAACATCTTCTCCTCTAAAACCGCTTGGCCAATCGAAGCCAAACTTCATGTGGAGCATCCTTAGGAAGAGGGAATGAAAGTTTGTATAAATGGTCCAGGTCACATGACCAAGATGGCCGCCATGGCTATAAATAGCAAAAACCTTTCAAAATCTTCTTCTCCAGAACCAGAGGGCCAATGATTTTGAAACTTGACATGAAGCATCAGGCAATGGAGCTCTACAAAGTTTATATAAATCATGACCCTGGGATGACCATGACCTTTTTACAGCAAGGTCAACTTAGGCCGCCCATGCATTTGAATGGGAAAAAATAGGAAAATGTCATTTAATGGCCAAAAACTTGCTAAGAATGAGCAAATGGACAGAAGATTTATGTTTATGAAAATATTTTTGGCCCAGAGGGTTGTCTGCCCCTGCCCCGGGGCTATATACATGTGTATGACCATAATATTCAAACATCTTCTTCTCTGAAATCGCTTGGCCAATCAAAGCCAAACTTCATATGGAGCATTCTTAGGAAGAGTGAATGAAAGTTTGTATAATTGGTCAAGGTCACATGACCAAGATGGCCGCCATTGCTATAAATAGCAAAAACCTTTAAAAATCTTCTTCTCTAGAACCAGAAGGCCTATGGGTTTGAATCTTGGCATGAAGCATCAGGCAATGGAGCTCTACAAAGTTTGTATAAATCATGACACTGGGATGACCTTGACATTTTTACCGCAAGGTCAACTTAGGTTGCCCATGCATTTGAATGGGGAAAATTGTTACAATGTCATTTGAAGGGCAAAACTTGCAGTAATTTGGCAAATGAACTGAATCTTTATGATTTAAAACAAAATTGACTCCAGAGGTTGCTCTGACCCTGCCCTGGGGTTACATACATGTATATTACCATACTAGTCAAACAAGTTTATTGGTATATATCTCAGGTCTCAGGTGAGCGTTTACAGGACCATTGGTCCTCTGGTCAGTATAACCGTCCCTAACGATCCGAGGTAATCAGAATATTGACACCGATATATCTTGTTTATTTTGATACATTAATTTGCTTTTTTATCCCATGACCTTTTCCGTATTGGTCACATTGGCCACATCTTAGGTTGACATCGTAATATTGAACGCATTATTTGTATTATTGACAGACTGACAGTTGATCAAAACATTACTGCGCTGTAATATGCAACCGCTTCAATTTCCTTTTACAAAATGCAAATTTATAATGCACTGTCACAAATTATAGATATCATAAACTTCGAAAAACAGTTTCAAAATTTTATCGTAGACACTATGAATTGATTTCCAAATTTAATGTTGGGTTAAAGGCGCTTTCGGAACCAGAATTTTATGGTGACTTGGTTTACAAATTAATATTAGGAAGGAATGATTTTTCTTTTCAGATTAGAAAAAAATATTATACGTTAATACAAACGTATAGGATATAACTTAAATGTTATGCGACAGTCTGCATGCTTAGTTTTTAACCCAATCATGGTTGATAACTATGCTGCCTTCTTAAATTGCACGCCGGTGGGTCGGGCGTCAGACTCTATGATGACCCTATTTAAAGCTATTCATTTTACTTGTTTTGGACCGGAGCTTCTTGTCTGTTGCTTGGCCCACCGTGGTTCAACTGGTGTTTTTCTTTTGCTCGAGATTTTCATTAAGTTATTGGGCGCCCCGGGATCTCCATCGTCGGTTCGCTTACTGAACCTGTGAGCTCCCGTTTTTTATTCATCATGGTGGTTATCATGATTTATGTGTTTTTCCTTGATGATTTATTGACTAGTTTGAGATTCGCCACGATGACCGAACAACTGACTAAATGTTGTGAACCATGACAGAGGGTGAGAGTATGGCCATGTAAAACTAGTTTAAACCCGCCAGTAATTTTATATTACTGATCGTTCCAAGGCAATACTTCTGTGGTGGTTCTTATTGTTTTATGTTTTGGTGTTGAATTTTTGTGCTGTATGCATTATGTGCGTTTTCATAATTTTCGTTAAGTTTGGATAACTGAGTGACCGACTATTGGGAAATAGCTCCTCACTCGGCTTCCGATATGTTTTCTTAGTATACGTACCTAATTATTAATTTAGTTTTTCCTACCTCGGTTTTTGGAGTGGGAATTTCTTTCTGATTGCCCCTTTTCCTGATCATTGCCTACTTTTACATTTAATATTGGCTGTCTTGCTTTGCTCATGGCGACGCTGAATGTCTTCCCGCTACAGATTCTGGATTATTAATTGAGGTGTCTCTGTCGGTTCGGCGGTCATCTTTCTGATAGAAACTCAGTCTGTCTATATATAGCTTCGGACACTTTGTTACAGTCCTTTACAGATGCGTCCCAGAATGATCCCGTGGACTTAAATAAAATCATTATAGTGACAATCTGTCAGCCTCTCTCCTAATCAAATCATTAGCAAATGACCAACTCTCGATGTTGGTGTAAATCGAGAATAAAGGAGGGCCTACCCACTGTCCCCTTAGGAATAATAGAAATTACAGAAGAGAATGAGGGTTTGTTTGTTTGTTGTTTTAGCGCCTAACGCCACTTTCTGTCATCTTTTAGCAATCCTAGCACGAATCTCTGATGTGTGCGGTTTGCCTATAGATAAACACTAGTACCAACAAATGACGACAGGCATGTTCCGGTGATTGCCTTATAATGCTGAGCGACGAGCAAGGTGCCATTTTAGCGCCTTTGTGATGGTGCAACGGGCCTGGCGCGAACCAACGAACTACTGTTCCGGAAGCAGACGAGTGGTAGAACATTTGCAGCAAGGTGTTGAGTTTTTTTTTTTTTTTTTTTTTTTTTTTTTTTTTGCATCTTAATAGTTTGTTTGTGTGGTTGGTTTGTTTGCTTTGGTCATGGTCAGTTCTGTCCGAGGCTGTGTCCTGGGACCTATTCTGTTCCTCATCTACATCAATGACTTGCCTGATGGGGTCTCCTCCCAGGTGCGTCTGTTTGCTGATGATACAGCCTTGTATCTCACGATTTTTATTTTTGTATTTCACGATAAGACCATAGTTCAATACAACAAAATGACTTGGACATACTATCAAGGTGGGAGACCAGGTGGGACATGGAGTTCAACCCCTCGAAATGTCAGGCTGTACATATGTCAGACTCTTTAAAAAAAAAAGCCCATTTAAAGAGACTACGTTCTGCATGGACAAATTCTGGAGTCTGACAAGTGCAAAATATCTTGGGGTTGACATCTCCAGTTCCCTCTCCTGGAACTATCACATTTACCGGATTGTCTCCAGTGCAAACCATACACTTCATCAAAACGTAAATGCCAAAGGTCCGTAAAACGGCCTATAATTCCCAATGTGTCTGGATATGACATTATATCCCACCATGTCTGATATACACCACTTTACCATAATTATTATCATCATCATCCTCATCATCACCATCGTGATCACTGTAAAATCTGTTTTCAGAATGTACAAAAGTTTAAGAAATAAGCAAAATTGTTTACACATGTAAGCCACTTTGCTAATGTGACTTCAAATATGACTTCTACATGTATGTCTAAGAGAACTGTGCCAGTTTATGGCAAAAGAATGCGCACTCATTTCTTGTAAATGCCTTTTGGTGGCATGCCAAGGAGCAGGGGAGATGTGACTATAAATGCCATAATACATAAATTCAACAACAATCAAAACTGTGCATTACAATATTCGTGAAGTTGATACATGTATAAATTTTGTTGAATTCTGCATTTGAAAAAAGAAGAAAGATGCTCAGTGAAAGTTTTTAGGATTTGGTCTCAAATCTTGACTGCAGCTGAACTTTTGCATGTTATTCTAAAATTCACCATAAACTTGCAACAGATGTTATCAGTTGTTGGTTTGTAGACAAAACAGTCCAGCTAATGTTTAATGGATTTGGGAAGAAACTGATTTTCTGGGGGGAAATTTACCCTGTACGTAGCAGTGGTGGTAATATCGCAGCATCGTCTGAGCTGTGTGGGACCCAAACCATAAGACGTTGATTTCGAAAATTGAACAAGTCAAGCGAAGAGCTGCTTCTTGGACAGTCAATAACTTTGAACAAAAGACTAGTGTAACTGAGATGGTTAGAAACGTAGGATGGCGCACATTGGAGCAAAGAAGGGCTGATGCTTGTCTTTGTTTGTTTTACAAGGTTGTGCATGGTCTCGTCGCTGTACGTCTCCCGGACTATATAGTAATAGAATATCTAGATACTGTCACTCCATGACCTTTAGGTAGGTCTCTACTTCTACTTCATAAATACTCCATAAATACTCCTTCTTCCCCCTCACCATAGTACAATGGAACGCCCTCTCTGAGTCTGTTGCATGCCTGCAGAGCATTGAGGTCTTTAAGACCGCAGCCTGCAAGCTGCAACACTCTCGCCCTTAGATTCCATTGAGTTGTTAAATTATATCTAATTTTAGCTGATATTAACTATTTTAACATATCGTCTGTCTTTTTTCAAATGCTTTTAAATCTTTCTTTACCTTTCCCTTTTCTGTTTGATACTAACAGACGTTGCGCACACCTACCCAGAATGTCCGCGATGGCGTATGGCAGTACATGTATATACATAGAGATAGATGTCGGGATTGTGCACCGTGCATAATGTACACATTTGCTGGTACATTTTTTTCCTCTTTTTTTCCCAGAAAATTTGATATGCATATATTTTGGTTGAAGCAAAATAAATAAATAAATAAATAAATAAATAAATAAATAAATAAATAAATAAATAAATAAATAAATTCGTTGGCTCGATCTTGATCTTTTTTTTTTTTTTTTTTTTTTTTGGGGGGGGGGGGGACAAAATGGGTGTACTATTTAAGGGTAGCTCAATGCAAATGCACTGCTCCAGCCATGTATGATCTAGAATATATGTCTAGATCTGTGGTCACAAAGGAAGGGGTGACCAAACTTCTCAAAGGTCTAAACCCGTCTAAAGCCTTAGGGCCTGATGAGCTTCATCCCAGAGTCCTAAAGGAACTGGCTATGGAATTAGGGCCGGTATTCGCCCATCTCTTCCAGCAGTCAATTGATACAGGTGAAATTCCTAAAGAATGGTGTCTTGCTAATATTTGCCCCCTGTTTAAGAAGGGCGACAGGTCACTTGCCCGCAATTACCGCCCTGTTTCTTTGACATGCATTCCTTGTAAGCTTCTTGAACATATTGTATGTTCTAATATTCTGGCCCATCTTGATGAACATGAACTCCTGTCGGACAGGCAACACGCATTTAGGAAATGGCATAGCTGTGAAACTCAGTTGACTACAGTGATAAATGACTGGGCCAAAATCTTAGACAAAAAAGGCCAGGTCGACACTTTTATACTCGATTTTGAAAAGGCTTTCGATACTACTCCCCATGAACTCCTTAAAAGCAAATTGTTCAGCTATGGAATAGGTGGAACAACACTGAATTGGATAAATGCTTTCCTTTGTTTCAGACAACAAAGGGTAGTGGTTAATGGTATTAAATCTGATTGGGCTCCAGTTGTGTCGGGTGTCCCTCAGGGCACCGTTCTCGGCCCCTTGCTGTTTTCCTTGTATATAAGTGACATCTCAGCAGACATCGAGTCTGAAATAAGACTCTTTGCTGATGATTGTGTTTGCTATCGTGAAAGCAAGACATTGATCGCTTAGGCAGTTGGGCTAGAAAATGGGGAATGAGATTTCAACCCGTCAAATGCAACATGATGCAGCTGACAAATAAACGGTCCAGTAAGATACATGCTAACTACACCCTTGAGGGCACTTTACTGGAAAACGTTGAAAGCATAAAATACCTGTGTGTAACTATCACAAATGATTTGAAATGGAATACTCATATTTCCAATGTTTGTACAAAGGCTAACAGAACTCTCGGATTCTTGAGGAGAAATTTGTATTCTTGTCCCCCAGATGTGAAAGAAGCAGCTTATAAAGGACTGGTGCGGCCGGTCTTGGAATATGGAAGCTCAGTTTGGGACCCTCACACTCATGGCCTCCAGGAAGAACTGGAAAAGGTCCAAAATCGTGCGGCAAGGTTTGTGACGGGAAATTATGTTTTTGAAACTGGGAGCATGACTGGCATTTTAGGTCAACTGAAATGGGAATCTCTTAAGAAAAGGAGGAAGGATAGTAGACTGACTGTCAGCATGGGTTCCGAAGTCAAAGGTCTTGCGAAACCCAGTTAGTTCAGTTTTATCATGATTTGGTTAGTAATCTGGACCGAGCAGTGGGTGGTGGCCACAGGCAGACGGATGTGATTGTCATGGATTTCGCTAAGGCCTTTGACAAGGTCCCACATAAAAGGTTATTATACAAACTTGACTTCTACGGGATTAGAGGATCTACACATAAAGTGGATCGACTCGTGGCTCTCTGAGCGCTCTCAAAAAGTGGTATTAGATGGCCGTGCCTCAGACCCAGTCCCGGTTCTTTCTGGTGTCCCACAAGGATCGGTCTTAGGACCGGTCCTATTTCTTATTTTTATTAATGATCTTCCTGACAACATCAGGTCATCTGTTCGGCTATTTGCTGATGATTGTGTTTTATACAGAAATGTCAAGTCACCATTGGATTGTCAAATTTTACAAGATGACCTGAATAGCTTGGCCAAATGGGAAATGGATTGGCAAATGAAATTCAATGTTAGCAAATGTCATTCAATGAGGGTGACGCGGCTACATCCAAGCAGGCATATAGATTTCAATTACACACTGCATCAGCAAACATTAGAACAGGTTCAGTCCGCCAAATACCTCGGTTTAACTATCACAGATGATCTTGATTGGGGTCAACACATTTCTGAAATTACATGCAAGGCAACTAAGACTTTGGGTTTTCTTCGGCGCAATTTGGCACTGGCACCTAGGCATACTAAGGAAGTTGCATAGAAAACATTGGTTCGGCCTCAACTTGAGTATGCAGCTCCTATTTGGCATCCCTATCATGAAACTCAGATTGAGAAGGTGGAGAAGGTGCAGAGGACTGCTTCCCGGTGGACCTGCAGGCGATGGAGGAACACCAGTAGCGTCGGTGAAATGCTAGACGAACTTGAGTGGCCATCCCTGGAGTCTCGCAGGGAGCGGTCCTCCTTAACCTTCTTCTACAAGATACACTCTGGTACAGTGTCTCTTGATAAAGACAAATACCTGACCCCGGCACCCAATCTAAGGCATACTCGAGCATCACATGAATCACAATACACAAGACCATTTGCCTATAGTGATGCCCTGAAAAATTCCTTTTTCCCCAGAACTATTCCGGTTTGGAATAGTCTCCCTTCTTCAGTGGTCCTATCTAAGACCATTGAGGAATTTAAGGCTTCTATTTAAATCATTAGCCCAGAGGCATGCGTTTTAGTATGCCTCTCATCTATATCTTGTAAATAGTTTTAATTGTCCACCCCAAATGTTTTATTTTCCCTTGACTAAATTCTAAATTTAGCCACCCACCCCACACCTGAGGTGATGATCAGAAATTGATCGACTCAGTATCAGAAGATAGATAGATAGACTTATATTGCTATACAAAGGTCTAAAGGGTAAAGCCAGAATACCCACAGATGACCTTATCCCAAAGAATAGGCGTTGTAGAAATCAACACTCTTTGGCTTTTCAGATACCTTCAGCTAGCAAAGAAGCGTACAAAAGTTTCCACAGACTATCAGGGACTGGAATGACCTCCCTGATTCACTTGTCTCCTCTGCTGAAATGTCTGATGACTGTGTGTCCAAGTTCGCTTCACTCGTGCGTTCAAGGGACTAATTTCTCCCCCATCCAAACCCCCTGGTGAAATAATGTCATTTGGCGTGTCACCAGTAAACTATTCAGTACCCGAATTTAGAAGACAACGGATCGAAATGACCAAGGTCCAATATACCGGTAATACCGCAGAATATCATGAATTGAGAGCGCCTGGCGGAGCTGCGTTTTCGCGCAGACGATTCTCCCGGAAACGCGAAAACTGGTTATTTTTAATTTCAGGTATTTTCTGATTTGTCGCAATAATGGATTATTTTTACCACAAATGTTTAGTTCATTTAGGATCATGAAATCGAATATAAGCTCGATATAACGCGTGATTGTCTACTTTTCCGCTTTTCGCTTTAAATGCGAATGATTTTTTTTCGGACAGTCCTAGAATTCGATGTTTGCGTATGCTGCATATAACATAAGTCCTTTTCAAACAGTAACATGGCAGGAAATCAGACCCTCTTTTATGAAATATTGTGGCGACAAAATTTAATATATCTTAAACCAGTATGCAAAGTGTTAGACAGGGATACCAGGGCTCCTTATTGTATTCAATAGCTTGCCATTGGAGCATTTATATTACACAAGAAGATATTGTGTTCCGAAGATCTGAGTTTCTTTTCATGTTGTACACAAACATCAAGAAAACATGTCCGTGAAATATAATATACTCCCTTAAACCCTGCTTCTATATAGAAAAACTGGGGTTTACAGGGGTATACCTAACCCCGCCTGCTCGTGTGATCAGCGCCGAGGTACTCCGCTTACTGATACACAATAGTACAGAATGACCAGGAACGTCGTGTCAATAAAAGAGGCCTAGGGTATACCTAATTTTCTTATTTGTGATCCAAAACATACATTGTGGGTACTAGTTAGAACCACCTAGCCAAGGTGGTTCTAACGTGTACCCACGATGTATGTTTTGAGCGAAAATAAGAAAAATATAAAAAATTTTCTTCTGGAAATTTTCCATTAAAATTACAACTTGAGTATGTTACATGGGCATGTTTTCGTAATGGACATCTGGATTGATTGATCTGCTAATTTGAGTGACAGTTTTATTGTTTCAAACTAAATGACCTTTAAAACGACATACTCAAATGAAATTTTTAATTTACTATGTGGAATTTTGGCCATGTAGATGCCAATAGGTAACTGCTAAAATTAATAAAAATTCTGCTTGTGTTCCTATCCTATTTCAAATGTGTGTTATTAATAATTAATATGCAAATGTACATGTTGTGCAAAGAATTTTGAATTATCAGAAGAGATGACTGCAAAGATAAATGCTGAATAGATTTAAAGAACACCTGGCAGCTTGGGACACTGTTTCAGTTCTAAAATAGAATACAAAATTACCTGATTTACACACAAACTTGATTGACCTACATGCTGAAATGGCAAACTCAAATGAAAAGGGCTGTATTTAGCATTTTACAAAAGATCAGCCAGGGATTTTTTTCGGGTGCCTCAGGGGCCGAAATAAGGCCCCATTTCCAATGCAATTTAGGTTACTTTTTTTTCCAAATTGAAGAAAAAAATTCCCAGTCAAACTTAAAAATAATTTCATTATGAAAACACGTCCATGCAATATACAGAGATTTTTTAAGTTGAAAAAAGTGACAATTTTCAGTTGATTTTTTTTTTTATATTTTTCTTATTTTTGCTCAAAACATAGATTGTGGGTACATGTTAGAACCGCCTTTCTTAGAACTGCCTTTGCGGTTCTTACGAGTACCCACAATCTATGTTTTGGAGCAAAAATAAGAAAAATAGGTCTACCACTGCAAACCCCAGTTTTGCTATATAAAAGTGGGGTTCAAGGGGGTATACATTACATGGACATGTTTTCATGATGTCAATAGTTCCGTACATTGTGAAATTCAAACTTAGCTGTTTGAAATGGAGTTTAGTTTAGGATTACAAGTTATTATTTAATGATTCTAAATGAAATTACTTTATAAGCTAGGTCACATTTGAAAATATTATCAACTAGTAATGTTTTGAAAATTTTCCAAATTCTGACAGGGTTTACGTCGCTAAATTTCCCAATCAGAAAGGCCCAAATCCCAAAATTGACAAAAAAAAAAAAAATCCCTGTCAGCAGTTGTTACATGGGTTATAATCGCAGGGTTAGAAATAAGCAGTTGCCCCCTTGCCCGTCACGGGTTAAATTTGGTGGGGGCAACCTGGCCTTACTGGAAGGTTGCCCCCAGGACAACTTGAAATTCTCCAACAAGTTTTGATCTGATACATGTAATTCTTAGTGGAGCAAAAGTACAAATTCACAACCATATCTTTGAAGTTTGGCAGTAATAATATTGATATAGTAAAAACTATAAGGCATTTGCTATTGGGAAAGTTCAAAACTTGAGGTGCAAGTTCAGATTAATTTCAGATTGTCTCCCGGACAACTGTTTCCTGGGTCTTATTTCTAACACTGCACCGGAATGATCTGCAAAACTTGTCAGCAGTTTGAATCATTATTGATTCATAAGGGCCTATTATAACAGGAACCGTCTCATACAGAAAAGACTCAACACTCATGAAGAGTCTGACACTCACAAACACAATGTGCTTAAAGAGCAGCAACTACAGTTGTTCTAGATGGCAGTTACTTAGCATTGAAAAAGAGTTTCCATTCCTGAAGAAGGCCCAAGGCCGAACATTTGAAGAAAAGGGTTTCTGAACAACAACAATATATTACAAAATTCTGTTATAGAATTGAATTTCACACTACAATTTTAAACTACCTAGCTGTTGCATTTTACTTTTTCGTCAAATATTTGGTTGATTTATGAAATTCCAACTGGAAACAACCCTAAGAAGGTAAAAGTACTTTTAGTTCATAATTAACAAACTGTTGTAGTGTAGCAGCTTTGGGGGCAAGTTAAAATCTTGGGGGGCAAGTTGAAACTGACTTCAGGTTGCCCGTCGGACAAGTTGCTGTCGAGATCTTATTTCTAACACTGTAATCGTGAACAGTTTACGTCACAATACAAATCATTTGGTCCATGTATTGATTCTGTGGCAATTAAAGACCTCTCAACACCTGTACAGGTTCGAGTGGTTAACAATGTATTGATTGTAATTAATACGCAGCTGGATACTAATCCAACAAGTGTAATCAATTCTCTAGAAGACTAGAAAACATGTCACGCATGTCCCTTTTTATACATGATTGTTTCATCAATAGCAGAGATTGTCTAAATAGAAAATTTAAACCATCTTCTAAATTCTTATGACCACAAGGAAAACAAACAGAGCCTGTACGGAAAATGAGATGTGTAAAAAAAAAAACCTGTTTTTCAAATCATGTTGCCTGTACAGCCACATGCTGGACTTGAATTAGTAACAGAAAAGAATATGCTGATAATCACTGCACACTAAATGCACAGATCACAGTTTGCACATTTTTGTTTTTGGTTTTAGACTATTATTGGCAGATCAAAGGCAGATTTTCTCGCAATATGGCTCATATGATTGATGATGCAGCTAGTGTAAATTTATATGTCTAATAAAAGATTATCAATATTCTTAAATTACAAGACAAATAGTGGAAAGATTTAATCTATTTATTTATTTTTGTATTTTTTTTATCAAAAAATCTTCTGGAAGAAAAAAAAAAATGGAATTTGATGGAAAATCACAGCAAAGCATCTGTTTTTTAACACTGTCTCCAATGGAAAAAAATTACAAGCTATAGCGCTTTTCTGTAGATTTACAGACCATATCTGTCTGTCTTGTTTAAATGTACAAAAAGTAGGTTTTCCTGTTGCTTGTTTGGTTTAAAACAGTCTGCAAAGATAGGTTTCACTGTGATGTGACTAAATCAAGCAGGCCTGTGGTTAAACATTGTCTAATATTGCATTGGAATCTTTTTTCTTATTGATTAAACAATCACTACTATTGGTAGTAATTAGCTGCACGCAATCTGTTTTAAGATTTATACGAAGCTGGATTAGCCTTCCATAGACATGTCATCAGTAGTCATGGAAACATTGCTATAAAACTTTGAGAGCTGGATAAACCTTTAGGCTCGAATTTTTATTGAATATTGGTGACACATTTTAAGATTCTTTAAACGGTTGGACTTCATGTACTTTTAAAGTGGACTTGGATGTTGATTAATTAATGATCAGAATCTAATAAAAGAGACTAAAACAATGATGAAAAGATCAAGTAGAATAGAGAATCAATCAAGTAAGATGCCTATGATATTTATGTACACGTTAATTAAAGCATGTTCATTGATGATACAGTTTATTTTTGCTTATACTATTATTATCATTATTATTATTACTACTAAAGCAAGACTGGGTAAGCTTGTGAAATCTTATCTTTAAAAACACAAAGTGTTCTGACTTTGATTTTTTTTTCTTTAGAATATATTCCATTACACTGTATATGTGGGTGTGTGGGGAGGGCGGTTAATGTTGTCTACTTAAGGTCTGTCAGAAAAACAATAATCATGATAATACGATTCCCAGGAATTTATAGGCAGTATACTTTGACTTCATCATTCATTGTTGGCTGTGATAGTAAGCTGTTACAGTGATAAAACAATAAGTTTTGAGATTATTCTTATTTCTCTGTAAAGTGGACCCTTTGGAATTTAGCAGCCAAAGATTGAAAAGTTCAAAACAGCAGACTCGGTTTTATTGAGTTCGCAAATAAAATAAATAAATACATTTGCATTTAAAAGCATTTCTTTACATTTGGACTGGCTTTAGTCATTAATCATTTTGTTAAGTCAATGACTGAAATACTCAAGGATGCAGCATCTTGTTCTGAAATGGACATTTGAATATTATCTTCATGTCATATTGATGATACAACTGAGAGATTAATGTAAATGACATTTCAACTTTCTGCTATGAATTGAATGCAATTCATAAATGGCTATGAGCCAGGTAGCTCGTGAAATTGTTTCTTGGAAAATTTGGACTCATGATTCTTTGCCGATTTCATGTTTTATGCTGTTATCATTCAGGATCAAAGAAGTCTGAAGGCTCCAAGGCTGGTGCTAATTCTTCCGGTTCTAGTCAGAGTGGGGGCAAGATGACGAATGTCCCGCTCTCCACCAAACAGTCCAGTCTGTTTGACATCCCAGAAAAGCGGGAGTTACACGCTTATGGCTCCAGTATCACTTCATTTGCCTATGAACCTCATGAGGATCATAGAAGAGTCAAAAAGGTATCAAATGTGAAGTTTTTACAAACTTTTTACTGCAACAAGCAAAAGGTAAAAATTCTAAACGATCAGAAGTGTATCAGCAAAATTCCTTGCAACTGTATTACATAGTTTATATAAAATTAAGTACTGGTAGTTGTAGAAAAATTTACAAGCACTAGCTGGTACTTTATAGAATTTGAGGTAGGATGACAACATTGTTTGGAATTCAACTTTCAGAGCCTCAGTGGCTTGAATCAATGATTCAGAATCATTATATATATCATTTTTATACCCCCCGCAAAACGAAGTTTAAGGGGGGTATACTGTTTTCAGCCTGTCCGTCATTCCGTCATTCCGTGATTCCATCATTCCGTCATTCCGTCAACATTTGGACATCTTTGCTGAATAACTTGAGTAGCTTTTGCCTGATTTGTTTCAAATTTTCACCACACTTGCACCATCAGACAATACATGTGTGGTATGAATTTAGGGGCCAACGGGTCAGTATTGCAAGAGTTATGGGACTTTTTAAGTCTTCCTATAACATGTTTGCCATAGTACTGAAAGTACATACTTTGTGAAATCAACTCCTCTTACAGCTTTCAATGTTTCCTTTTAATATTTTGCTGATATGTTTCAGATATATTGCAGATGTGCATGAACAATTGTCATGCTGAAAAAATCATTTTTGACAATTTTACAGCATTTTTAACTTAGCAAATTTTCTATAATTGCTTATATTCAATAATGGTTGGTAGTGCATACTTTGTGAAATCAACTCCTCCTAGGGCTTTCAGTGTTTCTTTTCAGTACTTTGCAGACATGTTACAGACATATTGAAGATGTGCATGAAGAATTATAATGCTGAAAAAATAATTTTTGACAAATTTACAGCATTTTTAACTTTGCCATTTTTCGACTATTGCTTACATACATACTTTGTGAAATCAATTCCTCCTAGGGCTTTCAGTATTTCTTTTCAGTACTTTGCAGACATGTTACAGACATATTGAAGATGTGCATGAAGAATTATAATGCTGAAAAAATAATTTTTGACAAATTTACAGCATTTTTTAACTTTGCCATTTTTCGACTATTGCTTACATACATACTTTGTGAAATCAACTCCTCCTAGGGCTTTCAGTATTTCTTTTCAGTACTTTGCAGACATGTTACAGACATATTGAATACCGGTATGTGCATGAAGAATTATAATGCTGAAAAAATAGTTTTTGACAAATTTACAGCATTTTTAACTTAGCCATTTTTTCGACTATTGCTTACATACAATAATGGTTGGAAGTGCATACTTTGTGAAATCAGCTCCTCCTAGGGCTTTCATTGTTTCTTTTTAATTCTTTTCAGATTTGTTCCAGATATGTTGAAGATGTGCATGAAGAATTTTTATGCTGAAAATTTTAGTTTTGACAAATTTACAGCTTTTTAAACTTAGCCAATTTTGACCATTTCTGCTTATATTCAATTATGGTTGATAGTACATACTTTGTGAAATCCAACTCCTCCTGGGGCTTTCAGTAATTCTTTTCAATACTTTGCAGACATGTTACAGACATATTGAAGATGTGCATAAAGAATTTTATTGGTGAAAAAATATTTTTTTGACAAATTTACAGCATTTTTCAACTTAGACATTTTTCAACCATCGCTAATATACAATACGGCTGGTAGAGCATACTTTATGAAATCAAGTCCTCCTAGTGCTTTCATAGTTTCATTTGAATTCTTTGCACACTTGTTCCAGATATATTTCAGATGTGCATGAATAATTCTTATGCTGAATAATTTATTTTTGACAAATTTACAGCTTTTTTTTAGCATAGCCAATTTTTGACCATTTCTAATGATAAATAATGATCAACAGTGTACAGTGAAATCAACAATAATTGTACTCCCTGAGCTTTCAGTATATTATTTAATACCTTACAGACATGAGTCAGACATACGGAGGATTTTCATGAAGGATTATAATGCTGAAAAGATATTTTTGACAATGTTTTGCATGTTTGACTTAAAGGAAGTTATTGGCCTTAGATAATTTTGCGGGGGGTATACTGAAAGCCTTGCTTGCAGCTAATTTCTAGTTGTGAAAGAAAAAATTTCACTGGTCAATAATAAAATTTATTTTTACAGTTAAAAATCTTACACCACAGACTTTAATACATATTTAAAGATTTATCGATACAAAATACAAATAAAATACTGGTCACCTGTTTTAGCTCTGAAAGTGAATAATGTAACATCACATGGCCTGAGAGCAATGCAAGTCTACTGCATCCATGTGGGAACAGTGAAAATGAGGTTTGCTTATACAAATAAGTCTGATTTCAGTGACTTAATCGAGTTTATTAAATTTCAGATAGCCTATGAAAACACATATAAGATGGAGCCTCCAGAAAAATTCAGGCCAGACAAAGTTAGACCCATTATACAGAAGGTGCTTTCAACAAATCTTGAAGGTAATTTAGTGTTGTTAAACTTGGCAAAGAGTTACCATACTTACCATAGTATGTGTATGCCTGTGATGGTAAATATTTTTTAGCTCACCTGAGCCAAAGGCTCACAAGGTGAGCTTATAATTTAAGATGGTACTCGAGCCGGCGTCTGTCCATCCGTCGGTGCATTCACATTTTTAAAGATCTTCTCTGAAACTGCTTGGCCAATCAAAGCCAAATTTAATATGAAGCATCTGCAAACTGTAAACTGCAAATTGATCACCATTGATGGTCAATGTAAGAAAAGTTGAATTATATCCTGTGGTAATTTTGAGCATTTCTTGTAATTAGTTGCGAGATTCACTGATTAAACTCCTTTTAAATCTGAAACGTTTTTTTAATCTATTCACTAGAACTTAAGTCTCCACTTTCTGATTTCCAGGTAGAAAATACGACGCAATAGAATGCTCATTATTAAGTAAAGCCTTAGCAGAAGAAATCAAAGTCCGAGTCAAAGAACTCAATTATAAAAGGTAAAGTTGTATAATTGAGCCGCCTCATGGGAAAACCAACAATCTGCATAGGCGAAAACAAAGACGCTGATCAGCTTGCTTCGCGGTAGCCGCGAAGCTGATCAGCGCCTTTGTTTTCGCTACTCGGATAGTACAATCCCTCTTCTACTTATATCCAAAATTTCAAGCATCTAGCACTTTTCTGTGACTGTACAGGTTGGTTTGTGTTGGACCTGGTCGGAAACCACATTGTTGGTTTTCCCATGAGGAGGCTCAGTTATCACAGCCAATATGGGATTTGAACCCCTATAGGTGTGACAACATTGCCTTGTACATGTATATTAAAAAAACGCTTTTGTCTACTTATTGCTCTACTAAAACTTTGTAGAATATTCTGTGGGGCAGAGCTATAGTCAGTCGCCTTGTGAACCAGGGGTTCCCAGGGATTATTTTTGGAAGGGCCCTGTGCTAAAAGGCCCATAATCTTTCAAATAAAGCCCCTCCTTTAGAAAGCTATGAACATTTTTTGGCAATCAATGTGACTGTATAGGAAGCTGCTATCCTGACCCAAAAATTACAATGGATTTATCAAAAAGGCTCATCATGTTTGTTTCTCCAGTGGCTTCTCCAGTCTGTAGGAGGAGATTTTAAACCGAGGTCCTGTCTCCATATAACCTAGGCTGTTGGTGGGATGATACCTTAAACTACAAATCAACCAACACAAGCATAAAATCAAACTCTAATAGGGAATCAGAATCAGAATAGTTAAAAAACTAAAATGGAAATCAGAGATTATGGATATTACAGATTACAGTAACCCATGCAAAGGATGGATCTACACACTATGCAGCCTTCTCTATAAAAGGGAACAAGGTTTTGAAATTCAAACTTAAATTTGTTACCTGCGAGACATGACATTTTATCATTTTCAGCTGCTTCTAATTCCATTGTGCCATTACAGGTATAAGATTCTCAGTATCATCACAATCGGTCAGAAGAAAGAGCAGGGTGTAAGAGTAGGTAGCAGGTTTCTCTGGGATGCTGATCGGGATAGTTTCTGTGCTGTGGACTGGAGCAACAAGGAATTGTTTGCAGTTGGGACAGTTTATGCTGTGTATTATGAATGATTGTCTGGCTCAACCTAGTACTTCTCGACTTTGCCATTGAGACCTGTTTAACCATGCATTTAAGGGCAATCAAGTAAACCTTTATGGTTTACTATGTACTTTCTTGTACTATTTAAAGCTTCCAGACCCTCAGTTTATATTACTTTTTTCATGCTCAACTCAGCTGAGACAGAATTTTATGCTGCTCATAAATGCTAAAAATGCAAACACTCTGTAAGTTCTGAAATTTTTATAGGACTTTCGTTTTGTGATTTTTAAGTTCAGAATTTCTAGAATTTGCGAATGAGTCCTATTGCAGTCTATAAGATCTTCAATTAATTTAGGTCTTTAAGTATCTATGAGCAGTTTAAATATCATGCTCAGCTGAGCTGAGCATGAAAAAAGTTTTATACTGAAGCACTAGAGTGTCAGGCCTGCGGCAGACTGATCAAAATCTTGAAATCAGGTTTTCTAAGGGTAGGATGCCAGTAACTTACTTGGATACTGCAGCAATATGATCCTTCAAGTTTCATCCAGATCATAAGCATTTTTGTTCACACAGTTTTTAGTCTAGCAATTGTGTTCATTTATTTTTTGTGCAATATTACATGTATTTTATAACATTTTGTCTTCCTGAATTCTGCTAATTTAATGTAGATTTTAGGCTTTTTGATTGTCTGAACATTTACAAAGTTCATCTCTCAGATTTCTTTTCATAAGTGCTATGTTAAACATATTTGAGCAACGCCATGAGAAAACAAACATTTTGCATATGCGAAAACAAAGGAGCCGGTCAGCTATGTATTACTGCGAAGCTGATCAGTATTTTTGCTACACGGATAGTACAATTCCTCTTCTTACTAAATCCAAAATTTCCAGCATCTATTCATCTGTGCTAAATGTACAGCTAGGTTTGTGTTGGACCTGTTCGGAAACCACATTTTTGGTTTTTTCATGACGAGGCTCATTTTATCATTTTTGTTAGTATTCATTATTAAAGAGCATGGACAGAATTGGGTTGCACACTTCATGTGTTTAGTTGAGCATGGATTTTAACCTTACCATTCATTTTGAAATCTTCACAAATGATAGGTTTTTTGAGCAGAAAAAGTTTCAGCCTTTGATGAAACAATCCTCTGAATTCCACTTATTTGTCTATTTGAACATATAAAGTATAAATTTTATGCTCACTTAAGTATGCAGCTCAGCTCAATCATGGGGATTCCGAACTGAAAAAATTGCTTCAAATTGAGGGAAGACAGGCTTAGTATAATAGAGCCGCATCGTGAGAAAACCGGATTTTTGCCTAGGCGAAAACAAAGGCGCAGAACCGCGAAGCTGATCAGCGCCTTTGTTTTCGCTACACGGATAGTACAATTTCTCTTCTTCTTAAATCCGAAATTTCAAGCTTCTAGCCTGCTTCTGTAACTGTACAGGCCGATTTATGTCGGACCTGGTCGGAAACCCCGAAGACCGGTTTTCTCGCGTCGAGGCTCAATACATGTGCTGAATTTCTTCTTCAGTGTGATGATTTTGTTGTGTACATGCATGGTTATTTCAGTTGAAAGCACCCATATATTTACTGTGTTCATAACACAGTTGAGGACATAACTTTACAGGTTATCAAAACAATAATTGAATCAAGTTATCAAAGCAATTAAAATAATGTCCCTCTCAAAGATGTTTGAGTTAATGTTTCTTGAATATTTTTTTTTTTTCACTAAAAATCACTTATACAAGTTATGTTTGAAATCCTCGATATCGTCACTATTAACTTGCATACATTATTATTGCTACGATACAGGTCTTCAAACCATGTGCGCACAACTTTTTTCAATGATGCATACAAAGATTTGATTGTGATCGCTGAATTAAAGTTATATCTTCTAGGAAAATTGTTGAGAAGTGATAAAATAGTGCTAAGATGTGGATATGATTTAAAATCAAGAGTTTCACCAGAAATCTAACAAAATATGTTATTTTACCGATAATATAAAACCGTTTAGCTGCTGTCCACCATATTGGAATAAAGCTCTAGTCTGGTGGCATCTCGCGAGAGTTTTGATGAAGCAAAAGCTGCAAAACTAACAAACATGTATGGATAAGATGGGAAAAGTTCCTAAAGGCCTAAAACTGAGGGGTCAATTTTTAAAAAGCTTAGTTTGAGCAAACTTTTAAACTGTATTATTAGGTATACATGTATATGTAAATTGTGTAAAAATGGATTTGGCAGTAGTCCTTAATGCAAATAGGTGGAGATAACTCGTTTTTGTACCCACCCAAAAAATTTACAATTTCTCACACTGCTAATGTTTATAAGAGCAAAAATACAGTTTCCTATGTAGTTTACTGCAATTTTTGGGTATCAATCGAAGCAAACTGGATGTTGTCAAGATAAGACAGTTTTGGTTTTGTTGCGCATGCGCTTCATTGGAACCTGCTTTAATATCATTTTATTTCCGATTGGAAATAATAAAATGGGGACCATTACTAATTTTAGTTTTAAACTATGTTCCCCCCTAGACCCAACAAATCCTTTTTACTGGAGACACCTAATATATATTTACACAGAACGATGTTCACCAGGCCGTGCAACATAAGTATTTAAGCGTGATTGGAAGCAGAATGACCTTAAAACATGTTCCAATGATGCACAATAACAACAAAACCAAAACTGGTTTATATCGTCAACATCACTGTTGCATCTGTTTATAGCAAAAACTTGCAGTCAAATACATAGGAAACTACTGATTTGCTCTATGAACAGAAGCTGTGTAAGAAATTGTAAATATTTGGATAGGTACAAACAATCAAGAGTTATCTCTACCTGTTGGCATTTTGGAACGCTGCCAAATCCATTTTTGTACAATTAACAATTAAATCCAAAAATACACTTTAGAAATTTGCTTAAATTCGGTGTTTCAGAAATTTACCCAACAATTTTACGCATTTAGGGACTTTCCCCATATTCTTCTCAGTAGATCTTCCTTCAAATAAACAAGGGTAACAGTGGACAATTTTGACCAATTCAGTAGAAAAGAAAAATAAAGCAATTGGGTTATTTTTTTTTTTTTTTGATAACGTGTTAAGGTTATGTCCCTGACTGTAAAAAGCAATCAATTTTATAAAGTTGTGGTTATTCACGTTATTTTTCTGTTGTTATATTATTGGAAGATTTTAATGAATATAAAATGTTATTTCTGCAGGATTGTATTTGTTTTTTCTTCTAAAGCCATTCCTTAGAACCAGCTTACAAATGTTCTAGATCAGCATCAGGCATGCTCTGTCCAAGTGTTTACAAACAACAGTTTATTAAATGTCCTCTATGAGCCAGAAATCCTATATGAAGCTTTGCATGTGAAAACCAACAATCTGGGTTTCCAACCAGGCCCCGAGGTTATAAAACAGTTTTCATGCTCAGCTAAGCTGAGACTGAAATTTATCCTGCTCATAAATGTTAAAATGCCAACAATTGTTGGCATTTTAACATTTATGAGCAGGATACATTTCCGGTTTTTGAGGTTTGAACCCGAATTTTCCATTTATTTTGATAATTTCAGCATTTATGAGCAGTTGAAATTTCATGCTCAGCTGAGCTGAGCTTGAAAAAAGTTTTATAACCTCGGGGCCTGGTCTTACACAAACCAGCCAGTACAGTCACAGAAGTAGGCTAGAAGCTTGAAATTTCAGATTTTAAGAAAGTGATTGTTACTGTGTAGCAAACAAAAACACCAGAGGACCATTGGTCCTGAGAATGCTCACCTGAAGCCTGATCTTGGAGTATTAAGTCATCATGAAATGACCTTGACCTTGAATACTCACACACCTGTATTGACTTCATAAGTTGTCTGCATCTGCAAAGTTTCAGGTCTCATGCATGATCAGGCCGCAATAGTTTCCAAACCAAGTGATTTCTGAGAAAACCATAATTTTAATTTTGATATTTAAATGACCTTGGGTCAAGGTCAAGAAATGACCTTGGCCTTCATTAATAACTTACCTTCATTGACTCCATTAGTTGTCTGCATCTAGCAACTTTCAGGTCTCAGGCTGCAACAGTTTCCAAAATATCCATTGTTTTCGCCTTATCCCATGTAAAAACCTATGTTTCCAAAATTGACCTTGCCGTAAAATAGGTCAAGGTCATCCTATGTTCATCATTTCAACAAAGTATGATGGGCTGGAGTCCCAAATGCTTCATACCAAGTTTTGCCTAAATCGGCCAGCAGGCTCTGGAGAAGATTTTTGAGTGTTTTTTTACCATAGTTGGGCATGGTGGCCTGATCTTGGTCATGTGACCCGAATTTCGCAATCAAACTTTCGTTCCCCCTATAAATGGACGCTCCACATAAAATTTCACTTTGATTGGCCAAGCAGTTTCAGAGAAGAAGATTTTTGAAAAGTGTGTATGGACGACAGACTGGCCAAGGTCAAGAGATGACCTTGACCTAAATTTATCACATACCTTTATCTACTCCTTTAGTTGTTTGCATCTACCACTTTTCAGGTCTCAGGCTGCAACAGTTTTCAAAAAATCCATAGTTTTCACATTTTCCCATGTAAAAGCCTATGTTTCCAAAATTGAAATTGCCGTAAAATAGGTCAATGTCATCCTAGGGTCATCATTTGATAAAACTATGATGGGCTGGAGTCCTGAATGCTTCATATGAAGTTTCATGAAAATCGGCCTGCCGGTTCTGGAGAAGAAGATTTTTAGTGGTTTTTACCATATATGGGCGTGGCGGCCATCTTGGTCATGTGACCTGGATTTTGCGATCAAACTTTCATTATCTCTACCCATGGATGCTCCACATAAAATTTCAGTTTGATTAGCCATGCAGTTTCGGAGAAGATCTTTGAAAAGTGTGTATGGACGACAGACTGGTCAAGGTCAAGAGATGGCCTTGACCTAAATTAATCACATACTTTCATTAGTTGTTTTGCATCTATCACTTTTTAGGCCTCAGGCTGCAATAGTTTTCGAAAAATCCATAATTTTCACTTTTTCCCATGTAAAAGCCTATGTTTACAAAATTGACCTTGCCGTAAAATAAGTCAAGGTCATCCTAGGGTCATCATTTGATCAAACTATGATGGGTTGTAGTCCCAAATGCTACATTCCAAGTTTCGTGAAAATCGGCCTTCCGGTTCATGAAAAGAAGATTTTTGAAGTGTTTTTACCATATATGGGCGTGGCGGCCATCTTGGTCATGTGACCTGGATTCCGCGATCAAACATTCGTCACCCCTACCCATGGATGCTCCACATAAAATTTCAGTTTGATTGGCCAAGCGGTTTCAGAGATCTTTGAAGTGTGTATGGACGACAGACTGGCCAAGGTCAAGAGATGACCTTGACCTAAATTAATCACATACCTTCATCTACTCCATTAGTTGTTTTCATCTACCACTTTTCAGGCCTCAGGCTCCAATAGTTTTCAAAAAATTCATAGTTTTCACTTTTTCCCATGTAAAAGCCTATGTTTCCAAAATTGACCTTGCCATAAAATAGGTCAAGGTCAACCACCCAGGGTCATCATTTTAGCAAATTATGATGGGGTGGAGTCCCAGATGCTACATACCAAGTTTCGTGGAAATCGGCTCACCGGTTCTGGAGATTTTTAAAGGGTTTTTACCATATATGGGCGTGGCGGCCATCTTGGTCATGTGACCAAAATATCGCGAACAAAATTTCAATGCCACTACCCAAGGAGGCTACACATAAAATTTCAACTTGATTGGCCAAGCGGTTTCAGAGAAGATCTTTGAAATTGTGGACAACGCCGCCGGATCATGGGTATACTATATGCTCACCTGTGAGCCTTCAGCTCAGGTGAGCTAAAAAAAGACTGACCAGTTGTGCAGTTACTTCACAGCTGATCTGCGCCTTTGTTTTTGCCTATGGATACTGTTGGTTTTCTTATGCGGCAGCTCATATATTCTTTTGAACAATTGTTCAACAGGCCAAGGCTTCAGGGTGTCCAACAATGTGGCGTTAGGGAAATGTCCTTTTTTTCAAGGTCAGGGAATTTTGATAATACTCTGGTCAAGTCCAAATTCTGATTCATCGTTATCACATGAATGTTTTTGGGGCAGTCATAAACCAGACGGTATCTAGAAGTGTATTTTTCGTGTTCAATTAAGTTCTAATTGGTGTGCTGTAGTAACAATGACTTTTCATTTTAAGAATGATTTTACAGGCTGTGTGCCAAGATGTCAATGTCTGGGGAAGTATGAAATTCTATAAGGAAAACCATCAGCATGGTCAGGGAATTTTGTCCACTTGAGCGTGGCAACCCTGAAACTAGAAATTTGCAACTAAGACAAATGACAATACATGTCATTTCAGAATGTATATTAAGCCATTTTCAGTATTCAGTCTACACATCACCACAGGGACAAATTAAACAAGAAAACACTTTTTTAATAAAATTTATTTTGTTTTTCTTTCAATGTTATAATTTTCTTTATTTGAAAAATAATTTTTACAAACTAAAGCTAGTATCTGGCATTTGAATTCCTCACGACTGTTTTGCAAAATTTCATGTGTCACGAACTAGTCGCCAACCAGTCACAAAGGTTTTAAATGTTCAAATTTTTTTCACCAAAAATACTCATTGCAAGACAGTTGCGTGACTGTCATACGACGATCGTGCAAGTGTTGCCATGAAATAACAATGCGACAATTTCGCAACACTCATATGAATGTCGTACGACAGTCGCTTGAGTCTTGAGAAAACATGAACAGCCCATGACAATCTGGCAAGAAAATAAACTAAGCGACATTTGTACGAATGTTGTGAGACAAATGCCATACGAGTGAAAATGAAACTTCAGCTAAATTCATGAGAATGTTGCGAGACACTAACGAATGTCTCACGACTGCTATACGAGTGTCTTGCCATTTATCATGTTACTGTGAGATATACAATGTATTTGTAAAATTAGGCCAAAATTTGCTAAATTGTTGCATAAATGTCCATTCAAAGAGACAGCAACATGAAAGTTATGTTTATATCCTTAATTTGTGTCGCAAAATAGTCACAAACTTGTCACAAACTAGTCAAGAACTTGTCTCCAGATGTTGCATTCCAGTGAGATAGGGGCTTAAGACTGAATCACCAGGATTACTTGTAAATACTGTAGTTAGAAATCAGATTCATCATTAGGAACACAACCTGTATCATCAAAAAATGCCTTTTTGCATATACGAAAACAAAGACACAAATCAGCTGTGCAGTAACTGTACAATTCTTGTTCTGAAATCAGGTTTCAAGCTACTTGAGCCTTCTGTGACTGTAAAGGTTGGTTTGTGTCAGACCTGTTTAGAAATCCCCAACACGTGTTTTCTGGCGTGTTGAGAAAACCAAGACTTTAGCTTTACTAAAAACTGGCAAGAACAATTTATTTCATAATTAAAAAAGAATAACGGAAAAACAATGAAGATGCTACTCTGCAGTGCAACTTATTTGCTCATTTTTTTCTAACAGTTTTAATTTGCTTTGTGCATACACCACTGTCTCATTATAACACTACTGTTGTTTTGTGTATCAAAGTATACTAGCCAGAAGTTCTAACTGGCCAATTACTTTTATTTTCTTCAAAATTTTAAATGATCTGAAAATGCTATTTACACCTACACAAAGAGCAGTAAAAATGTTTACAAGATTATCCTCATAGATGCTCTGCAGAATACCAATATTCCAAGTGTCAACATTCTCAAATTTTGATATATAGTGGGTTGTGACTTTTTCAACTGTACAATTTTCATCCATAAACATTTTTTGTTTCTACAGATAAACTCATAAGGAACACTTCTCTGGCATTACATCTAAACCGAACAACCAAACTAAGTGAAAACTTATCCCGCTACCTAATGCAATTTTTTTATATGAGGGTACATCTTTGTCAAATCCTCATTGGTGCAATTTTTCGACTTACACTATTAAAACTTTAAAATGTATATTCAGAGATTCAAATAAATTGTTCTAGAACTTTGCGCTTTGAAGCATCGATAAAAACCTTGTGTTTAGAAGTAGTATATATAGAAATTGTCCTTTATAAGGCCTGTATATAGCCTTTTAAGGTAAGTTGGAAAGCCTTAAACATATCTGAGCCGCATCATGAGAAAACTGGCTTTTTGCCTAAGCAAACACAAAGACGCAGATCAGCTGTGCAGTAATTGCACAACTGATCAGCGCCTTAATTTTCGCTTTATGGATATTACAATTCCTCTTTTTCCTAAATCTAAAATTTTAAGCTTCTTGCCATCTTATGTGACTATATAGCCACATTTGTGTCGGACATGGTCAGAAACCCCGAAAGCCAGTTTTAATAACATGAAGCTCACATGCAGTTGTATCAGTGAACAGAAACTTGCACTGTCAAAAGATGATCCATATATCAACAATATAAGAAAGCATGAAAAATATGACTAGAAACAAGCATGGCACATGCTTTGTCTCAAATTACTTTCAGAAAAATTACATAAGCTGCTGCAAAGTTATCACTAGGCTAAAACCTGAAATTCTCAGATTTGTCATAGAGATGCAGCTTCTATATCTAGCTTCAACTTTTTTGAAAATTTTGCATATTAAAAGAGGCTCAGCCATCAAAAGCAAATGAACAAAAAGTACACAAACAAAAGGTATTAGAATTGTAATCAATTCCCGAAAGCCAGTTTTAATAACATGAAGCTCACATGCAGTTGTATCAGTGAACAGAAACTTGCACTGTCAAAAGATGATCCATTACATCAGCAAACAAAAGGTATTAGAATTGTAATCAAGTTTTTTTTTTAATTTTTATCAGTTTCTTTCAAACATGGACATAACAGAACCAACAATGTGACATTTGTACACCCATGATCCAGATCAGCATGTGCATCTACCCAGTCTAATCGGGGCTGGTTGATTTGTTGCTTTACATCTATGGTTAACAAGTAAAGCCATCTCGAGCCAGCCTACAGTAACGAGGGTCTTGAGAAGGTATCCAAGCCACACTGTTCCTGGGCAAGCCTCTCAAAGGCAGTACTTAGTGCACATTTCTTTCCCACTAATGACATATGCTCTTCTTGAATCAGTGGATAGGGAAAAATGGCTGAAGAAATATTTCCATGACTAAGTCTTCATTAAAGATGTGTGGATCAATTGTGGGTCTTCTTTGTAACAGATAAGACAAACTACCCATCTAGCTACTGCACCCAGTTAAAACTGAATCATGTTTGTGTACTTGTTGCATAATGTCAACAGCTTTAAAGACAGCAAACTGATTAGACTGTGCATATGCTCAGACTGATCTGGAGTCTTTGCTTGATGCAAAAGCCACATTGTTGGTATTCCCATTTAAAAATATTGTCTTATGTATCTGAAACACTTGTGACCATCGTGTAGATCATATCTTCACAGAATTGTTGGGCCTTGTGTGGGTCTATCACCACAGCTCTTCTCTTTGACTCCAACATCTGCCGCTCCACCTCAATGAAACCCTTGTCACCTGATACTATCGTGAAGTGGATATGTTTAGGGAGCCTCTCATGCATTTGGCCAACCTAAAATAAACCATGGAGAAAATTTAGACTCAGTGATATTACTCAGTAATACTCACACTTAAAATATATACTGTATAGCAAAAGTTCTATGGTTTTATTCCTTATTTGGACTTATAACAGCAGTGAAATCAGGAATGAGGTACCTTTTCTAAAATGTTTCAAAAACCATCAATATAGGGATCAAATATGATTTTCCATTCATTAACATTCGCTAGGTCCCAAGGGGAGTGTTGAAAACCGAATGACAAAATAGCTTTTGATCGCTATTATTGCATAAATTCTGCACAAACGAAAGAAATAATGGTGCACTACATTTTACAGCCTCATCACATTTTCATACACGTAAAAGTTTTCATCCTTATGCTACTTTAGTTAGTTATTATTAGCACGTTTTGCATGGCCCCCGGTAACGAGCATAACTAAAAGCCATATATTAACAGCATGCGCCCACAACAATTGCTACATATTAATACATGGCTTTCTTTTCATTAATATATGGCTGTTAATATTGTGTGACACGGGTATTTTTTATGAAAGTGTGAACAAAGCTTTTTGCACTCAAAACACTATACAGAACGAGGAGCTTCATAAAAATGTTAAAGCACAACATCATTGTAACAGTGATACATTTGAAACATGCTTAGTCGATGATGTGGTATGCAATAATCAGGGTTAAAACCATCATGAGGGTCTGGATGGGGTATAATGATTAATGAATAATGGCCTAAAATTTTTAATGAGAGTGAATAAAGAGCAAAAGAAATAATGATTAGTGAATAATGAGGTCCTAAAAAATAATGAATAAATGTAAATTTTTAATGAATAACAGAGTAATATAATGAATAGTGAATATTAACATTTTAAAGAATAATGAATATGCTAAAATTTGGCTATGGAATTGTCTTAGATGGCTTCCCTGACATTCCAGAATTTCATTTTTTTTCTGGGGTCTGGGGGACGAGCCCCCCAGACCCGATTCAGTTCTAATGTTGTATTCATATTTCATCATCATCGTCATCATATCCGTTTTATAGTCCGTTGTCCTCTACTGAGGGTTGGACTTGTTTGACAAGTCTCCTTCTTAGACGACCTCTCCACTCTGAGCGGTTCTGAGGATCAGCAGTATTCATTCCTAGCTTTTTTCTGTCGTCTAACAACACTTCATCCAATGATTTCCTTGGCTTGCCAGATCTTTTCTGTGTAACTATGCTTAGCTTGCGTATTTGAGCAATCCAGCCTTTGCTGCGATCTATGTGTCCATACCATGACCATACCATCTCATTCTGCTGGAGCGAAGCACCACATTTATATGCTGGAGTCCAAGCTTTGAGAGAAGGGAGTCTGAGCTTACTTCATCATTCGCCTTGACATTACAGATCCAGCGGATCATCGCACGGTCATTGCGCCGTAGGCGGTTAAGTTTAGCCACAGTCATGGCCCATGTTTCTGCCGCATGCAGCATTACACTTCTCACGCAAGTTGAATACACTCGACTTCTAGTAAAAAGTGGTAGATTGCTGTTGGTGAGGAGGGGGAGTAGCTGTCGGAACTTGCCCCAAGCGGATTTGCAATGCGTAACTGCAGCCAGTTCACAACCACCACCAGCAGAAAGCATGTCTCCTAGATAACAGAACTCTGGAACAGCCTCAACTGTTTTGTCATCAACCTGAACCTCCTTCACAAGTCTTCCATCTATTGGACGAGCCTTTCCCAGACAGCCAGCACATCTGAAATCAGGATCAGGGCGTAAGGGGTCTTTGATTCCACTGCATTTCTTGTGGATCCAGGACAAGCAGCCACCACAGAAGATAGCATTTCTTCCTACACCTATCTGACAGACACCACAAGGATCCTTTCCAGATTTTTTCAGAAGGTCCAGATTGGGACCAGAGACCATGATCTTTGTCTTCCCCATTTTCACTCGAAGGCCCTTCAGAAAATCCTTGAATATTTGAAAAGACATATGTCTTGAAGGCAAGCATGTTGGGGCTCACCTCATGGACCAATCAAAAAAGAACTGTGTCATTTGAAGGCAGAGAAAAATAGATCAAAACATTCTGGATTTTTACTGAACCAGATAATATTTAACTGTTTTGTTTGCTTATGTATATGTATTTTCTTTTTATTCTATTACCCCACATTGTCCTTTGAACATAAGGTATAGGTAATGTTTTCTGACATTTTCTTATGAAAATTTTCTCTTTTTTTTGCTTGCTCACTTACTACTTTACGATCCTAAATGTACAGTGCAATCTGTACTTAGGGTGTTGAGAATGTTTCCCTTACATTTTCTGTGTGTCAAAATTATAGTTTTCCTCGCTTGCTTTGTTGGCTGGCTACTTCAGAAAACAATTCAAAAAGGTACTGTACAATCAGGCATACAATTAGATCCAAGGACATTATGTATGTTTCTATATAAATGATAATTTTTTCTGTGGATGGACATCATCTTGCTTTTTATATGACAGAACATAATTATAGTGTCTTTTGCAATCAGAAACAAGGCAGCACTAAGAACGTTAATGCAAAGCTATCTTGCAGTTTATATGGCACTACATATTTTTTTCCTCGCTCGCTTCGCTCGCTCGTTATTTAAGACATCAAAAATGGTTTGTACAACAAGGCATGAGCACAAATCCATACATCACATACTTACTCCTATACTAACTAATTCACTAAATAAAAACAACAGCATTTTATCATGTTTATTATAACTTTTACCCCTGAAGTAACAATTTTGTCTGAAATAACCTTTGGAATTCATAATTGAACAGAAAGATTCGAGGTAAAACTGAGCTTATTCAATATTTAAGGTATTTATACTACCAACAGATTAAAAAGGGGATTTGCTAAAAAAAAATCCGAAGGTCTCTATAAAGCTTTGTGGTCTAGCAGGTAAATACGCTTCTCTCAAGATGCAATATCAAGGTTGCACTCAGCAGTCTACAATTTAATATCATAGAACTAGCCCTTGTGGCTTGAAATATGGGAACACTTAGGTGGGGAACACCTATTTGCTTATGAATGTAAGCTGGGTGAAGATTCAGTGACTAGTAATTATCATATTTTAATGAATAATCAAGCTAATTTTAATGAATAAGCCAAAATTTTAATGACAGTGAATAAATGGCTAAATTTTTAATGATTAGTGAATACCAGGACCCCCCATCCAGACCCTCCATCATGGTAAGACACTTGTGTTATATGAAACAGAATATGCTATGAAACAGAAAAAAAAATCGCAATCAGAATTTGGAGTGGGTACAAATCTGCCATGTCTACAAACTAGAGGTTTGCTGAACGCCTGAATAAAATTCTTACAATCTTTTCAACAAAAGCAATGAACTTACCGTCAGTACTATGGCAAAGTCAGCAGCATCTTTAGTATGACCACATCTATCGTGAAGGTAGAATGTATTGTTGGTCTTCATAGAGTTGAATGCAAGACACCTGTATCATGGAAGAAATGTTGGAAGATTTAGTCAACTAGAAACTTTCTTTTATCAAATGTTAGATGGCCAAATGACTAATAGGGCTGTCACTAAAGCTGCGATAAAACTACTTGTCTGATCCTACACTATAAATTACAAGTACATGTACTATGGGAATATGATGTTGTTGAAACAACATTTGTTAACATCCTAATATTTATGAGCAGAATAAACTTCATGCTCAGCTCAGCTGCGGTCATGTTCATGATTTATGTCCCACTCAACAGCTGTCATGGTGACCATACACTGGTTTAAGGTCTCATCTGAAAGACTGGAGAAGTCTTTAATTGAACCCACTACCTTTGAATTATATGAGCCGCGGTGCGAGAAAACCGGTCTTCTGGGTTTCCGACCAGGTCTACCACAAACCGGCCTGTACAGTCAAAGAAGATGGTTAGAGGCTGGAAATTTTGGATTTAGAAAGAAAAGGAATTGTACTATCCGTGTAGCGAAAACAAATGCGCTGATCAGCTTCGCAGTTACTGCGAAGCTGATCTGCGTCTTTGTTTTTGCATAGGCTAAAATCCGGTTTTCTCACGATGCGGCTCATATGGCAAGAGGCTTAATTACTACAACATGGAGGCTTATCAGTTAAGCTGAGCATGAACAAAGTTTTCTAACCTCAAGATCAGACCTACCTAGATGGTTCCTTCCAGTTCATCTTGCCACCGTAAAATCCCCAGACAAACGTGAGGTCAGGCAGACTCCTGGGCAGTTTACTGAAGAAGCCAGGCCAGTTGTCTAGGTCCAGGAATATGATGTTCTTCATCTTCACCAGGTTTTCTGTCGAGGTGGGGTGCGGTCTAGCTGGGCTTCGGGACCTTTCTCTAGAGGGGTCGGGCTGAAAGGACTTCTTTTGCTAGAAAGATCAATATTACACATTTTAATGGACAAGTCATCAAAGATCAATGTTTCAAAGCAAATATATATTTTTCTCCGAATAGCACAGATCGCTAACACCAGTTGTTAATACGTGTAATGCAGTAATAACGCACAAATCCTTGTTTGGATGTTTTAAAGCCAATTCAAAGCAATGATTTTTAGCTTGCAGTAGGAAAAGCTAAATGCTTGCACATTCTTAATGAAGGTAAAAAAATATAATGCCCCATACGAATCCTTACCTCACTTGATTTACCCCCTGGTGACTTTGATCTATCGCCCCTCTTGTCATCATCCCTAGCAACCTGTGTTGCCCTCCTAACACTTGGCTCCACTTCAGCTCCCTCAGGAACACAGCCCTTTAAAAAGCTTAAATCAGTAGTTGAGCCCGGTGGGGAAACAGCAGTTATCACGTTAACCATATTCTGAAACTTCGTCTCACAGGAATACACTCCTGATGTACTTGGCATTTCCATGTAATGTCCACTCTCCTTCTTTGAATTAGCAGCCTTTGTTGTATCAAGTTTGAACACAAGATATTTTGGATTTTCACATTTTCTGACACCATAAATGTCCGTCTGCTCTCCTTCCTGTATGGTAACTGACTTCCCTTTACCAGATTTTGCAATCTCAGGCCCAGGTGATGTGTCCAATATAATAATTTCTTCATTTGCATTTTCCAATTTTTTGTCTTTTGATTGCTTCCCTTGAGGTGTATTATGATTATGACTAGTAGATGGTCTCCCTTGTGATGGGTTGGAACTGCATGCTTTCTTATTAGCGACTGTTTGTGGAAGTTTGGGTATGGCACCTTTCTCAGGAGAATGTCTCACAGATTCCATCAAGTTTTCAAACACTAACGAGGGTCTCGGACCGGGTACCGTACAATCTGTACTTGATGAACTTTCAGGGTCAACTGGGGTCAAGGTCAAGGCACAACTTTTCACAAAACTGTGGAATGATTTCACATTGTTTTCTATGAGAGTTCCCTCTATTCCTCTAGCACAATAATGTGTAGGGACATATTTGGTGAATAGTCTGCAACACATAGAGCACTGATACTCGGCAAGGTAGTCCGCAAATATGTCAACCTGAAAGATACATAGCTGGTGTTTAGAATTACAAAATATTGGAGGCATTTTTGTAAAACATTATCAGATGCATTACATTCTGCAAGTATTATGTTTCTTCAAAATCAAATATTTACATTTTTATTGCAATCGCCCTAGATGAAAGTATCTTTCTAGATGTTCTTCATTTCCCAATGAAAAACATTAAGTCACGTGGTATAGAGGCCACACCTATGGGCGGGCTGACGTCAAAACTTATCCAGTGACGTTGTTTGTTTACTCTTGTTGACGTGACGTTGGTCGCGTATCGCCATGACGTTAGGCGCGAAAATTTGACGTTTTGGCTGTTCTAAAATTACGTTGTCGGATTTAATGTCAAATAACATGAAAATGAACGGTGATATGCGCAAGTAAAAATCTGATTCTTGACTGATAATATAAAATGTAAATATAAGTATTGAAATTCAGATTTTAGCTTTCACTGGATGATGAAAAACATTAGCTGTTTTAATGTCTCAGAGAAGCCCTTCGGGCTTCACAGACATTAAAACAGCCTAATGTTTTTCATCATCCAGTGAAAGCTAAAAATCTGAATTTCAATCCTTAAATGAAGCTCCCTCCTCTTTACAGTTTGCTTCTTCAGCCTAATCTCTATTGCATATAAGGCCCCATATTTAAGAATCTGAATTGATCCATCTGATCATTGTGATTTTTATACAACCTGTTCAAAAGGCTTTTTTCTATCAAACAATCAAAAGCTGATGCTCAGTCCATGCCATTGGCAACAGAAGATAACTATTGTACATGTACAAAGCCTTTGTCGGTCTATACAACCCATTTCAAAAACCTTTGAGTTTCTCCTAAATCGACTCACATTATCATCTACAACTTTACTACCCAGAAACAACACTTACAGGATTTGAGTCACACAATGACGACACAGGATGTTGTCTATTTGTCTCCGCCATGTGCTGCCTCAGCATCAGGGCTGTCTCAATCTCCAGTGAGCACTCTAGACATTGCACCTTGAACGGCACACGCTTACACTTATCAATGAAGTCCATGGCCAGCTCCTCTGGGATGGCTACAGGGCCAACCTCAGTTGGCTGTGGGCCTTTCAGATCATCTGTAAATGAAAGCACATTTGAGCTGCGACACAAGAGAACCGGTCTTCAGCGATTCCAACCAGGTCTTAAACAAACTGGCCTGTAGAGTCACAGAAGAAGGCTGGAGGCTTGAGATTTCTGATCTGAGAAGAAGATAAATGGTACTATCAGTGAAGCAAAAACAAAGATACAGAGCAGCTGTGCAGTTACTGCACAGCTGATCTGTGTCTTTGATTTTGTATATGCACAAAATTGGTTTTCTCATGATGTGGCTCATTTTATTCTCAAGATGACAAAAATTTTACTACTTGAAATTTTACGTTTTTCTACAGAGGAAAAATCCCTAGATAAAATGGTGCACATGTCCTAATCACCATGTTCCCTTAGAATCCTGCTATGATGGCTTGAGGAGCAGTCAAATGCAGGCAATTCACTGATCGAAAAGTGCCATTTTTCTTTTTTTTTTTTCTAATTTTTATAGGGATAACATACTTCAAGTATATGTATTTGTTATACAATATCACTCAGCAAAACTGAGCTAAGACTTAAACTTTGGTTAAATAACTATTGACTGTGAGGATAAATCATTGGAATTCTGGCTTGAATTATATATTTTCTTCACCACAGACATTGAGCAAATCAAGACTGCACCAAAGCTCAAAAGGTTTTCTCGCAATTTGACTTTTAGTTATATTTTTATCAATGCTGTTGAAATTTACCTGCAAATGGGTAACTAACAAAGCGGTGAGACATCTCTGTGATATGGTTCCAACAAGTTTCAAAGTTCTCAAAAATCGCCAGACACTGGGGACAGATGTAGCCAGCTATTTTCAAGGGAGGTAAATACGGCAGGTGGTCCTCCTTCCGCATGTGTGATCGACATTCTAGGTCAGTCTGGAATAAAAATTGTACATTACAAAAGCACACCTTGGCAATAGGACAACACTTCTGCATTTGTTCTACAATTTCTTTTGTATGGTTCAGTCAAATAAATGTTTCAAAATTATTGTTGCAAAAAGAATATTATTTTCAGTTGAAAAATGTTGGTATTTTTCTTAAAACTTAGATTGTGGGTATAATAAGAACCAGCTCAGCAAGGCAGTGCTAACAATACCCATTATTTATGTTAAGAAGCAAAAATGAAGAAAAATGTATACCCTGTACACCCGTTTTACTTTTTAATATGGGGTGTAACGGGTCTCCATTTCATGTCGATGTCACAAAACATGAATGAAAGTGAGGTCAGAGAATGGCATATTTACTAGTAAACCTTATTTCTATACAATCTGATGCACAATCAAAAGTCATCTCCTTACCATAAAATGAAGGTCACACTTCGGACACATATGGCAGACTGGATCTGGTGGAAGCTTTCCATCCTTGGCTCTAAGACACGGATTACATGGTGAATGTCGGAACTGATTATAATGGTGATTTAGCTTCTCTCGGGATGTGAAAACTGACTGGCAGTGTATCACATGGCACATGTATTGTTTTGGTTTGGCTGGAGATGATGGAGTATTCACCCCTGATACTATAATTAGAGAGCTATCTAGATCCTGATTGGTTGTATTTCCACTAGTAGACTGGTCATTTTGGTTTGAATCAGACTGGTTATCACAATTTGAAGATGACTGGTTATCACAATTTGAAGAGGTCTGATTTTGTCTGTTTCCAACAGGCTGTGAAGAATCAGACTTGTTGTTTCTCTTTGAAACTGAATGTGAAGATGAAGAAGCTGACTGGTTTTCTTTTTCAGAGCCAGAACTAGACTGATTCTTATTGAAGGAGGTTAAATTGTCACTATCACAGTCTAATACTGGGGAGCAGCCAGTTTCACGACTGTTTCGCACCTCTGCAGACTCGGGGGTCCCTATACTAAGGTCTGAAATGTTTAAAACGTCTGATGGCGAGGGAGTTGAGCGTTTTTTATGAATCACTGTAGCTCTAGACGCCGTAAGCGTAGGTCTAGTTGTCAAGTCTGTCACAGGATTTCTGAATGAAGATGAAGCAGATGTTACTGTCAGGTTGTTGTGTTTGGGCAAATTTCGCTTTCTCTTTGGGTCTGGTTTTACACCTGCAATAAATTAATAAGTTAACACCATATATTTGCAGAAAATCAAGTATAATTATTCATTTATTTGAGCCACCACATCATAAAACCAACAATGTGCATATGCCAAAACAAAGGCGCACACCAGCTTCCCGGTAACCATGAAGCAGATCAGCCATTTTGTTTTCGCTATAGTACAATCCTTCTTCTTCTTAAATCTAAAATTTCGAGCTTCTAGCTTGCTCCTGTGACTGTACAGGCTGGTTTGTGTTGGACCTGGTCTGAAACACTAATTGTTGGTTTTCTCATATTAAATAAATATTCAATATATTATTAAAGTATTGGTGATTGTAATTTTCTTTAACCATTAATCTTAAATGAAATAAATAAAGACATAACCACCAATAGTCTAGCGTTCAACAGTAGATAAGTGCCCTAGAAAACAAGTTTGTGGGCACTTTTGCGACATGGAGTGCAACAGTGCCTAAGTTATAGAGGGACACACCCTCTTTCAGTTTCTGCCTGTTGCAAAAACGAAAGACCAGTATTACGGTCAATAAATGAGGTCAAAGGTCATCAGGTGCAAAATTATGTAAAATGTACTATACAATTTCTTTAACCTCAGTAAAAGTACTGAGAATTTTGCCTCAGTAAGTCCTTAAAACAGAAGCACGGAGTCCTAGTTGTTGCCCTTATGGTAAATCAATATTGAGGTCAATACATGAGGTCAAAGGTCATCAAGTACGTGCAAAAGATGTGAAACGCAATATACAAAACTTTTAAGCCTACTAAAATGTCATTTTGTTACAATATTTCTTAAAAATCAGATAATCTGAAGCCCAAAGTGGCTTAATTGTCCTAAACCGTGCTTGGATCCATGATTGGGAAAAAAGTGTTGGTAGGGTAGGGTGGGGTAGGGGTAAGTGGCTATGGACCGCTTGGATTTTAGAGGTATGGGGTTTGAAATTATACATATTTATTGGACTTTCCTTGCTTTCAAGTTGGCACTCCTAATGAAAAGTTCAAATTAGTTGGACTTCCCTTACGCTCAAGCAGCCACCTGCTCGAATACTGTACCCTAAGAACTTGGTTTGTCTCACGTGCCCTATGTGGGGCTCAAACCCACAACATACAAAGCAGTGATATAATTGAATGATTGTGCAGTAATGAAATCACTACTGTTAATCACTCGGCCGTGGGGCCACAATTGCATATGCTAGAATCGGACAATTAATAATGTTTGGTTCATAAAGCTGTTTTGGCAGTGCACTCACAAACAGTGGTTACCATGTACAAATGCGCACCAGATTCACAGCTGCAAACAGCACGCTTTCTAATTATCCAGCCCATTCAATTATCTCTGAACATTCCTCAAAACATTTTACTATAAAATCTGGGCACTTCATGTCATGAACCACACTTGACAGTCAAAATATGAATTAAAGTGATGGAATTAAAGCCAATAGAAAATAGTTTCAACGATAACCCAGACAAACAATCGCTTTGCCTTGTATACTATGGCACAAATTGTTTTCCATTAGTCCATATCACATGCTAATATGGCTGCTGAGTTGCATCAAACATAGAGATCAAACATTGGTTCAGTTGTAGAAGATGGAATTGTTGTTGAAACATGAAGTATTTGCATGGGCATCTGACATAAACACATGCATGAGCTGCAACCAGAAAACCCAGTTGCCAGAAAAAGCTCCTTTTCACACATTAACAAAGAGAAAGCCTCTTACTCTGTTGGGGTTTTCAAACCTTATCGTTTGTAATCATACATATATCGGAGAACATTTAGCATTTTTGGTAGTCAGTTGAGAAGTAAGTGCCAAACGTGCCGTTATTTGAGACATAGGTATCAATTGTGCCTTCTGTAGGCAAGATGGTGCCAAAGTAATTTAAAAGAAAGCTGTATGGACAAATGGACTTGCTGTTGTAAAGACTATATTGAAACTCTAGCCGCTGGTACACAACATATTCGAGTGATGTATTAGGTCTAAGGCCCTTTTTGCGACACTAACAATGGTTTCAATGGAAAATCCCATTACAAATTGTTTGCCATTTTTCTTTCGAACCGATGGGATTCTTTTGCCCAGCCAGTGTTGCCACAAATTTCAAATGAGGCCCCAACGATTCGCAATAAAAAGCTCGATACAATTAAAGGAAAAGCTCTCAGAAAATGGATAAAGTTCACTATTGGTTTATATCAAAGGGGGGTAATTTCGATGCAAAGCAACAAAAGCCTAACTAAATGTAGGAGTGAAATGACAGTCATGACTAAATGTAGGAGTGAAATGACAGTCATTGAGTGGTTTTTGGCACAGCGTGTTCAAATCTTCTTCTACCTTTGATTTGGTGCGAAAATGCCATTTTTGTGTTTTAAATGAAAGCACAGATAACTCGCAAGTGGGTTATGTTATATCGACCGCTTTACATACATTATGCTCGGACACGTGTTTGAGACACACTCCAATAGATACTTTGTTACAATTGAAAACGAATGAAAATATATTTAGCAATGAGACATATAAAGTTACTTTTGGTGTTAAGTATACAAGTAAATTTTACCCGTCTCGACGTAGCAGTAAGATGATTGCAGCGATGAAGACAAATAAGACACACACATACACACACACACACACACACACACAATCTCAAAGAAAAAACATAAATTTGACCTTTGACCTCGATGACCTTGGCCTTTCAAAAATGAACCCCTCAAGCTAATATCCGGGGCCGCCCTCCACCTTCCCTCAAAGTTTGGTGAAGATCGGCCCAAGGACCTGGGAGAAGTAGGGGAACAAACAAACAGACAAACGTTGCTCAAATTATTAGTACCTCGATGACCTTGACCTTTGACCAAATTGGACCCCTCGGGGCCGCCCTCCACCTTCCCACCAAGTTTGGTGAAGATCGGCCCAAGGACCTGGGAGAAGGGGAACAAACAGATAAAAACATAAATTTGACCTTTGACCTCGATGACCTTTGACCCAATTGGACCCATAAATCTTAATCAGGGATCAACCTGTATACACTCACCAAGTTTCATCCAAATTGGACGAAGGACTGCCGAGATACAGAAATTTGACCTTTGACCTCGATGACCTTGACCTTTAAAAAATGAACCCCTCGAGCTTATATCCGGGGCCGCCCTCCACCTTCCCACCAAATTTGGTGAAGATCGGCCCAAGGACCTGGGAGAAGTAGGGGAACAAACAGAAAAAAAAAACAAAACATAAATTTGACCTTTGACTTCAATGACCCATAAATCTTAAGGATCAACCTGTATACACTCACCAAGTTTCATCCAAATCGGACCAAGGACTGCTGAGATACAGAAATTTGACCTTTGACCTCGATGACCTTGACCTTTAAAAAATGAACCCCTCGAGCTAATATCCGGGGCCGCCCTCCACCTTCCCACCAAGTTTGGTGAAGATCGGCCCAAGGACCTGGGAGAAGGGGAACAAACGAAAAAAACACATAAATTTGACCTTTGACCTCGATGACCTTTGACCCAATTGGACCCATAAATCTTAGTCAGGGATCAACCTGTATACACTCACCAAGTTTCATCCAAATCGGACGAAGGACTGCAGAGAAACAGAAATTTGACCTTTGACCTCGATGACCTTGACCTTTAAAAATGAACCCCTCGAACTAATATCTGGGGCCGCCCTCCACCTTCTCACCAAGTTTGGTGAAGATCGGCCCAAGGACCTGGGAGAAGTAGGGGAACAAACAGAAAAAAACATAAATTTGACCTTTGACCTTGATGACCTTGACCTTTCAAAAAATGAACCCCTCAAGCTAATATCCGGGGCCGCCCTCCACTTTCCCTCCAAGTTTGGTGAAGATCGGCCCAAGGACCTGGGAGGAGTAGGGGAACAAACAAACAAACAAACAGACAAACGTTGTTCAAATTATAGTATGATATAACACATCAATCTAGATCCCAAACTTTGACTTTGAATGTTATCATACATATGAAAATTACTTACACTGTCAGATGGTCCCCCTCTCACATATTATACTGAAAACCTACAAACAAGGGCATTACGTAAAACTACTCGTATATGGTTGACACCTCCATTCATACAACGCTCATTCCAACCACAACTGTTGCTGATGGTTTTGAGACACGGTTGACAGTTACATGTTCTGTATTGTGCCCCCTGGCCCGACCAGACTCACCACCAAGCGCCCACAGCTAACTGCCAATGAGGCAGATCAGTTACGAAATGTTTGCTGCTTTTGCAAACCCACTTTGTCCACCCAAATGTAGATACAAATTCGAAGTTGAACGAATTAGACGATAATTTCTCAAAGTGCACTTAATGACCTGTAAAAAGGGGTTGGGTATTCAGCAGGAAACCATGTAGTGTCAGTGGTGAGCATGCACATCTACAGTACCGGTGTACTAGTGATGCACTGTGCTCATAATAGTCACACTTTTCTTGTATCACAGACAATCTAGTTTGTAATTTGCATATTTGAACATTATCCAATATGTTGCACCAACGTTATATATCCGTGACATGAACTGTCACAGACATATCGCTATTTACATTCTGGTTGTAAAATAATCAAATCCATTCAAAAATAGCATCTGATCTGGTTCAGAGAAGATACAATTTATTCCAACAGTGTTAATTCAAATTCTTAGATTACACAAACAAAAACCGACAAAAATAAGGACATTTGACCCCATTTTTGACCTTTTATATGGTCAGAATGTTTTGTGAGTATGATTTAATCACACCATGAGTGTCTGCTAATATAGTTTTATCAACATACACCTTCTTCTAAGGAGCAAAATGAATATTGAAACTACCCTTTAATCATATTGCAATAAAATGCACCTGATGACCTTTGACCTTGATTGTGACCTTATTTTGGGCTTGTCAATTTTGCAACAGGGCAAAATCATATCAGGAATGTTTACTGAGATAGTGGCAGCTTATGCCGCAAAAGTGCCCACACTTCCAAATATGCACCCCCTAAAACCACCTGTCTACAATAATTATTTAATCATTAAGTCTTTTGTTTATTGTAGATGAGAAAATATACTTTTTCGCAAAAGAAACACGAAAATAACTAATACGCATTTTTTTTCTTTCTATATCGCCAAAATTTATTTAAGTGATATAAATATCGATAGTCCGGTTCATTCGCTTTCACCCAATTAGAAATTCATGATGTCAAGACTTACGCGTGTCGCGTTGCCGCGAAAAAAAGGTATCCCCCATTTCCATAGCTACAGGGTTAGGATACCTTTAATTACCTTGCAAAAGTTTCCAAACCGATACCAATATTCGAAAGTCACGCTTGAAACAAAATCAAATCAGAAAATTTTATGTCTTTTCCGACGCTTTTTTCTTCAATGTGACGTCGGTTTTACTTTTTGACGTAAATTGATGTTTTCTATCAAGCGGATAGACGTACTCGAAATCTTTCAGTGCCATAAGATAGCTGTTGAATCACAATTTGAAAGCCCATAGTGTGTCTGAAGTGATCAATAATGACGATCTCAAAACAATAGGCTGACGTCAACACTGAACAGAAAAACGCGATCCTTGGGAGCGTTGACAAGGGGTATTTTCCAAATCTTTTTGTAGTATTTCTTTAGATTAGACATCCGGCTACTACTTCGCGCCATCTGTTTTCAAATCGCATTAATCGTGAATGTTTTAGATTCAATTTTGTAATACACGAGATCGTACACTAACATCATTGTAATGTCTTAATGAAGCATGCTACAAAAGTTTAATTTTGGTTGATTATTGCTCACTGAAAATACCCAAAAGTTATATTACTGAAAATTCCATCACAATGATTCTTTTCAAGAAAATTGTGTTTTAATAGTTTCGCATTTCTTTTGCGGATAAATATAGAAAGAATGAAAGAGAGAAAGAATGAAAAGAATTCATTTGATTTTTTTCTTGTGTTAGTATTCTCTTATTTATTCATTTATTTATTTATTTGTTAATTTATTTTTCTATTTAGTTAGTTATCTATTCATTTATTAATAAATAATTAATTCACTAAAATAAATAAATTCATAATAAAACAATCACCAATAATAAATTATTTATTTAATAAAGTACACACTAGTGACATCACATATGATCTGACAAAATAAATAAAGTATTTTCACAAAAAATAACAATGTTACCCTTAAAATCCATCAGCAGCTCTCCAAAATATCTCAGTGACCCAACCATCGTCACTTGTGAAGAAATATTACAAAATTATATAAAGAAAAGCCTAAAATGAACTAAATTCTCAATTTTTCTTCAGCACCCAGCAACAGTAGTCTTCCATGTCCTATTATGATGTCATGACGTCATCATGACGTCAAGTCAATTATGACGTCATCAAAATGTGAGATGATGTCATGGTTACTATGCCATAAATCATTTGACTTCATCTGTTATTTTGACTTATTAAAATATCCTAAAATATTATTATATATTATTTTTGCAGAAAAAATCATCATACTTTCTTATTTCTTTTTATTTTTCCTCTAAATATTATTTCATTCTTTTTTTATTTCCATTTCTTTTTCTTTTCTTTTTTTTGTTGATACAAAATTACATCAGATTTTTTGTTTTGTTGATCTTTTTTTATTTTTTCCTATGTATAAATTTTATATTATTCAGCATGTTCAGTGTTGGATTCAATGAAGTTTATTGTGTAACAAATAAATAAATAAATACTTCTGAGTATTATGAGCAGCGGGAAGAGAAGTCAGGGCCTTCTTATAACAATGGTACCGTTTTAAGGCCTTTGGTATGGCAAAACCAAGGCCAAAAATCTGCTAGTCTAACATCCCAAAATGTATGCTCTAGCTTTTTGGTTAATTTCAAATGCCAATTAGTGCATTTTTTCACCTTTTTTGGCATTGTGAATAGCACTGGCACATCATCTTTCCATATATACGTGTAGTTAAGATTGTTATTATAATATTGTTCACTTTTTCATTTTCTTTTGTCCAAACTAAAGTTAGGAAGGTTCTGTACTCACAGGCTCTGCCGTACATTATTTATTTACACTGTTGCACATGTATAAGTGGCCACCTCTATAGCAAAGAGTCTGCACAAACAGGAAATGTTGACGCAAGATTCTTTTGATTTGCAGCGCTCTAATGCAGGTGCTAAGAAACTTTCTGCAACACACAGCTTCAGTTAAAATAATTATTTTAAGAAAAAAACTTGGATTGTGAAATGTGGCTCACCCACTGTAAGAGAGTGTCAATGTTTAGGTTTCAATCATACAGCTACATGTATTACAATAACAGAGAAGCACTTTTGGTCACATGTCAGAAATTGTTGACCAACAAAATAACAAACGCAGACCTTCTACAATCATATTATAAGCTATTATTTAAGAAATGAATTTCATTTTTCTGATGTTCATGGAGCTATGAACCGCAGTGGGTCGCGTGCGAAGTGAATGAACCCCAAAGGGGTTCATGTAAGCTTTGCTAGCGACCCACTGCCGTTCATAGCTCCATGAACATCAGAAAAATTAAACTCATTTCTTATATTTGTATTCATTTCTCTCTATCGCTTGTTGAAAAATCATAAAGGCGATCATATTTACGAGCAGATAGATTATTTATACACAGTGTTTATACAAACAGCGGAACGGCGTCGACGTTTACAACGTCCAATTCGATTGGCGAGATTATTGTTTTTTCACGTCATGTGTGACGTCGCGTGACACGATGTTGTTCATGGATATATGAACACAGATGAGCATCTAATGGTTCATCTAAGGAGGTTTTAGAAAAATGTAAATATAAGCAGAATGAGATACAATAGAGCCACATCCTGAGAAACCAGGCTTTTGCCTATGCGAAAACAAAGGTGCTGATCAGCTGTGCAGTAACTGCACAGCTGATCAGCATCTTTGTTTTCGCTACAAGGATAGTAGAATTCTTCTTTTACTTGTAGCCAAAATTTCAAGCATCTAGCATTCTTCAGTAATTGTACAGGCCGGTTTGTGTCTGACCAGGTCTGAATCCACAAAGACTTTTTTTCTTGTGTCGCGACTAAATAAGCAACTGAACTCACCATGTACTTTTGCCCAAGTCCCTACAACGTAACTGGCCTTGGCCAGCTGTGTTGGACAAGCAGTGTCTTGGATCAACTTGGCATGAACCTTTTCTGCCTCTCTTTTTGTTTCCTCTTTTGCGATCTGGAAATTTATGACAATGAAAGCATTGAAATGATATTATGATCTAGAACTGGTGCAATGAGAACCAAAGTCCCAACTTCAAAACTGTGTTGGGAAAACCAGGCCCAGAGGTTATAAAACTTTTTTCATGCTCAACTCAGCTGAGCATGAAATTTAAACTGTTCATAATTACTGAAATAACCAAAGTTGGTTGAAATTTCAGGTTAAGAATACGAAAAGGTACAAGTAGGCAAAGATCAGGAAAAGGCGCAATCAGAAAGAGATTCCCACTCCAAAAACCGAGGTGGGAAAAAAACCAAACTAACAATCAGACACTTATACAATGAAACATATCGTAAGCCGAATGAGCAGCTATTTTCCCAATAGGTGGCCACTCAGTTACCTTAACTTAATTAAAAATATGAAAACATACATAAGGCGCCAACAGCACAAAGAATTTTAAACACCAAGACATAAAACAAAAAGAACCACCACAGAAGTATCGCCTTGGAACGATCAGCAACACAAAGTTACTGGCGGGCTTAAACCGGTTTTACAGGATCCTGACCTCACCCTCAGCTTCTGCAGTGGTTCATAACATTTAGTTAGTTATTCTGTCCTCGTGGTGAATCTCTAACTAGTCAATGAATCATCAAGAACAAACAAATAAATCATGATAAACATCCTGATGAATCAAAAACAAGGACTCACAGATTGAGTAAGCTGCCCGACGATGGAGATCCCTGGGCGACGAATAACCTACTAACTCCGGAGCAAAAGAAAAACACCAGTTGGACCCCGGTGGGCCAAGCAACAGACAAGAAGCTCCGGCCCCAACCAACTAAAATGAATAGCTTTAAGTCGGGGCCATCATAGTCTGACGCCCGACCCACCGGCGTGCAATTTTTCCCACCTCGGTTTTTGGAGTGGGAATCTCTTTCTGATTGCGCCTTTTCCTGATCTATGCCTACTTGTACCTTTTTATATCAGAGTTCTTGTGGTTGTGCCCTGTGGCGGCCCTAAAAAGTCTCCCCGTACATCCATTTAATGCTCTTATTTTTCCAATCCTCAGGGATTGCTTGCAATCAGTTTGTATTTTCCTATCTCTAACTACCACAACTCTTCGATACCGTATTGAAGGTCATTAGTTGACCGTCACTCGTATCTCGTTGTATAAGCGATTCTTACGTTTCTATCTATGGACTTGTATTAGACATGGATCCGAGATGTGGGCTTCGGTTATACCTTTTTCTTACATTCGAAAGCCTGTAATTTATCCATTTATCCTGCTCATAAAATGTTAAAATGCCAACAATTGCAGCTTTTCCCCCAAAGGTGGACAGCTTTTTCCCCAAAGGTGGACACTAAATTAAGAATCTCAGACAAAAGGAACAATGTATTCATCAAGTGACTTTGTTTACTTGTCCCAGTCAACAATTTTTCAGTCATGTCGGGACGGAGCCAATGCAATGGGTTTAACCAGTACTGTAGGGAGTTAATGTGTCATGCTCAAAGACACAACACGGTGATGCCGGTAGGGATCAAACCCAGGAGTCTGATGCTCTACCACTACGCCACCGTGCTCCCTGAATCTGGTTCTATTGGCGTCAGGGGTTACATACCACTAAAGAATATGGAGGATAATACGTACCCTCCTTTCCCTTTCAAGTCTGTTCTGTTGAAAGCATGCTCCTACAGACTCCAGTAGGGGCCTCTTTGGTGGCGGTTCTCCTGTATCTTCATAGCTAGAGTCCAGCTCTATCTGGAAAGTGGGAGGGCCACAAGGGAGATTAGTTTTGCATTACCCACCCTTGTGAAAAATGTCTTTAGTTATAGTATTGTGAGCCCCGACGCGAGAAAACCGGTCTTCGAGGATTCCGACCAGGTCTGATACAAACTAGGCTGTATAGTCTCAAAAGAAGGTTAGAATCTTGAAATTCCAGAGTTACGAAGAAGCAGGATTGTACAATCTGTGTAGCACAAAAATAAAGGTGCTGATCAGCTTTGCAGTAACTCTACAGTAGTGCACAATTGATCTTCTTTGTATTTTCAGAGGCAAAAATCCAGTTTTCTCATGACGCAGCTCTTGTCATAATTTTCATACTATCATTTAGAATTAGTACTAGGAAAAGTGCCTTGAGAGGCATGTATACCCCCGGCTGGTAGCCCCCCCTCCCCCACCCCACCCCTAAGCCCACCTCCCCCGACCCAGACATACTCACTAACAATGACACACTGAACCTCAATTCCAGAAAGAAATAGAGAACTCTCAACAAGTACATGTTAAATTTTTTTTGTGCAAAAAGCGATGTCTAAAACCATTGGGAGGGGGGGGGGGATGTAGTAGAATGACAGATCTATTATAGAGCAGTATACAGAGGTAACTTGTATACTCAATCTAGGACTTGATCACGGACATTGAGGGTCAGGTCCTCGGTCCTAGATGGAAAATAGAAGGTCATTCTTTAATAAAATTAACAATAAAAAAAAATAATAGATGTCCTAGATCTTGACCTCTAGCCCCACCCTGAGCATGGACCCTAGAGGCTAATGTCATTAGGGACAAGGCAAACCATACAGAGTACCTATGGTGCAAGTATGAATGATTTCTAAACATGGTGGTAAAAATAGTACAGAAAATACAATTTTTAAGAAGAAACATTAACATTGTAGCGTATTTTAAAGGTGACCTTGATTTTGACCTCTAGCCCCACCCCCGGGCATGGGCCCTGGGGTCTAAACTCATGGAAACAAAGAAAACCCTATAGCGTACCTATGGTCCAAATATGAATAGTTTCTGACAATTGGTTCATGAGATATACACCTCTAGAGAAACTTTAACCAAAACTTTGACATAAATTCTACGAACGTTCCGGAATTACGAACGAAGAAACGAACTAACTAACTAATTAACATATGAACGAACGAACGGAAAAGCGAAAACTATATACCCGTCGGCATAAATGCCGGGGGTATAACAACAGAAAAAATTGTGAAAATATAATTTGCAGTTGTATGAAAACAGGCAGCCACCAATATTCCGTGACTTAACTGGATTGCCGAACCATCTAGTTTCCTGCTGCAATATTTAGGGTACATGTAAGTTATCAATGTTAATACTGATCTGAATGTCATCCATCAACTCAATATAAATAATAGAAAATATTTCTTTAACATTTCAATCATATGACCCCGATCACAAGGAAATCAACAATATGCATATGCGAAAACAAAGACGCAGATCAGCTTCGCGGTAACCGCGAAGCTGATCAGCGCTTTTATTTTAGCAATACGGATAGTACAATTTCTCTACTTTGCATATATATCCAAAATTTTCATCCTCTAACCATCTTCTGTGCTTTTGCAGCTCAGCTTGTGTCAGATCTGTTCGAAAACCACATTGTTGTTTTTCCCATGAGGTGGCTCATATGTCTGTTAGGGGATAAATTCATGGATGGATTGAATCAGAACTGGTCAAACACCCCTATATGGGCGGCGACGCGAGAAAAACGGTCTTCAGGGTTTCCGACCTGGTCTGACACAAACAGAGCTTTACAAGTACAGAAGATGGCTACAGGCTGGAAATTTTGGATTTAAAAAGTAGAGGAATTGTACTATCCACGAAGCGAAAACAAAGACACTGATCAGCTTCGCAGTTACTGCAAAGCTGATCTGCGCCTTTGTTTTCGCCTAGGAAAAAATCCGGTTTTCTCACGAAGCGGCTCAATATATTTTTCATATTTCTGAAAAAGTAGGGATCTTCCACTCAACATATATTTAAAGGTAGACCTATGACAGATTCAGCCAGTGGGCCGACTATATAGTGATGTGGATACATGTACTTGTTGTCTCAAACAAATGTATATGATGTATCTGCCATTTTAACTTTTCTAGGTTAATATCTGCATCTGAAATGGCAAAACATTTTTAAAAGAATAAATCTAAATTAAATCTAACAAATACATGTTACGAAATGAGCCTTCCCTTGAGAAGACCAACAAGGAGAACGTCCATTCTGTATGGGAGACTGCCTATAGAAAATACGAAATAAGTTTTTATTTCAAAAACACTTTTTTGTCAGTGAATTTAATAGTTTGAATACGCCTTCGTTGACTCCTAGAATGTTTTCCTCCAGGAAAACCTACCAATTAAAATTTTTGGTGTGAAAACATAGTTTCTGCAATTAACCTTAATGGAAATTGAAAAAGTTTTTTTCAGGTGTTCCCCCCCCCCCCCCCCCCCCCCCCGACCCAAGAAAATCCTTTTGCACACAGTTGTAGTTTTATATTAACCCGGATAAGGCATTCAAGCAAGTGTCAATTTATGTTGTCTGGTTTTAAGTATCACAAAACACATTAGGATGGTCTAAAATGAGTTTATGTGACAACTAAGGCTCTAATAAGAGGTTTTTATCATGTTTGATCAAAATTTATAAGTTACTTTCAATGATAATGGAGTTTTCTCCTTCATTTAAAAATTATCAAAATCTAGTGATTTTCTATCAAAAAAGCTGAAAACGGTGAAATTTGATACCTAACTTTCTAGACGATTTGTGAAGAACATGATGATTTCTCCAGAAATAAAATGATACTGTCTTAAAGTTTATATATTAAGCTATTGTTTTATGAAAAAAAATATCTTGGATATTTGCTCAAATAATTAAATTATCAGCTTTTAAACTTTATCAATTACAGCTTTGACAATCTAGCAGAGACCACATATTTCCAATAAATACCATAAATATACTGTAGTTACCTATCCGGGGTTTATTGGATCCGAGTGAATGACCCACAAATTTTGGAGTCTAATTTTTGATGACATCAACAATCAATACGTCATTCAAAATGGAGTCTATGTAAAGAATAAACAGAATTACCATGAAATGGTAAGCTGGACATGCCAAGAATTATTACAGGGTTCATACAGGCAAGGCCAAGTAAAATTCAAGGACTTTTCAAGGACAAATCTTACCATTTTCAAGGACTTATTATTGAGAAATACTTACACTATTTATCAATAATCGAAACACTGGGCCCAGCAACACACAGTAGCTTTTGGGGGTGGGGGTATCATTATATTGTCACTTGTATTGTCACTTTGGGTGGGTGCTGTAGTAGAGGTTTCTGTCTTAACTTTAGTTTACTTCTTGATAAAGAAGTTTGTGAAAGTTCCAGATAAAGACTGCTCATGTTTGTTATGTCTATCGCCACTTGCCTGTGAACGCAAAGCACTTTCGCCCATTTGAGCCACATCGATATCTTTATTACATGCACGACAATGTGCCTTGTGTTTATTGTCCGTTTCCTTGACCCAAGGATAACGTTTCGGCCAGTCTCTGCTGTACATTTCGTTGAGAAATGTTGAAATTAAATTTGTGCTCGAAAAAAATATCATTTCGACGTCATTTTGGTTCCGCTTAGTCTGTATTCATCATGGATTTTCACTGCCGATAAAACAGATGCAATAAATCGTGAACCATTCCTCAAGGGAAGCAACTCAATTACGGTACGAGCCGATTCGCTCCATATATTTTCGGCCCAAATTTTCGCTACCATTTTCGCAAGGGAAGCAACTCAATTACCGATTCGCGCCCTACACATTCGGCCTATTCTTTCATTATGGCGCTCTCGCCGATCTTTTTGTATTCAAACGTGCCGAACTTGTTCTTAAATGCTCACATTTGATTTTGAAACCGAATCTAATTGTCTGGAATACCCGAATAAGTGAAATTCAAGTGCTTTTCAAGGCCAATGGCTAATTTCCAAGCACTTTTCAAGGCAAATTTGGTTTTCAAGTACTTTTCAAGACAGCCCTTCATTTTCAATTACTTTTCAAGCCTGTGCGAACCCTGTTATTATGTATCATTCCATATTTATTTAAGAGCTTACTTGTTTCTATCATCCTGGAGTTTCCTATGAATTGTTAGTAATACAAACTGGAACAAACATCATATAACCTCCAATGATCCCCAAAATTGTCCAGAGAGGGGACAATGATGTCCCCCAAAATTCACAGATATTTCTAGTTCCTGATATAACCTTCCCCTGAATTCTCAACCATTTGTCAGAATGTCCCTCAGGAACTGTCAGTAGTGGGACATTGGTCCCCTAAATTAAAACTCTGAGGCCAAACCCTAAAACTTTGTTCCTTCTTGAGTAATTATTAATTGATTATCAATCCTAATCCTAGGACTGATAATCAATTGCTATTTAGAATCAATTAGCCAATCCAACAGACTAGTTCCAACCCTGTTTACTTAAAAATACTTTTTCAAAAAAGAAAGAAAAAAAATTATCAAATGTAATTGATAAATCTCCAGGCATTGAAAGTGCCCTTTTTGGAACTAATCTATTGGCTTAGGCTTAGGGAACACTACTGATGTAGACATGTCTAACCCAGAGAATATTCTTGATATGTCTGGTTTTAAAACTTAAATTTGTAAAGTTTGGCATCACTCCTGAGAAACTTTGATATAGATATATCAGAATGATACAAGAGCGGCCGCATCAGAAAACCAACAATCTGCCTTTGCAGATCAGCTGTACAGTTACTGCTGTGCAGTTACTGCACAGCTGATCAGCGTCTTTGTTTACAGCGTCTTTGAAGGATAGTACAATCCTTCTTCTTCTCACATAAATAATTTCAAGCTTCAAGCCTGCTTCTGTGACTGCACATGCCAGTTTGTTTGGGACCTGGGGTTGGTAACTCGAAGCCATCTTAAGCCTTAAGATCATCTTACGACCAACTTAAGCATCTCGTAGGGATTATGGTGACTAACTGGAAACGATCTTAAGTTACCGTGACAACTTAACAGTATCGTAACTTTATGGTCAACTCAAGCCCACCTTAGCGCCATCTTATCTTACAAGGTGACAACTTTAATTAAAAAAAGTTTTTATTTTCGTATTATGTTGTCGCCGTGGTGCAATCCAATTCAATAATTAATATGTAAATACTAATATGGTTTACGTAGCTACATGTAATGAACCATATGTTGCATTTTGAGACAATTCACCGACACTTCTAAAGACAATTCACCGACACTTTTATTCAAAGTTAATGACTTGTAACTGGTGATCTTGATTGGCGATCATACATTCCCCATTAATGCAAAGACCGTTTAATCACGTTTTCACAGATAAAATGTTGAGAGAATCCACCGACAGATTCAAGTTTTTTAAGGCAATTTATCGGCTTATAAAAAATTGAAAGCAATGTTCAGACTATTCACCGACAGATAGAATTAAGATTTGATTGAAAATTTTCAGACAGTCCACAGGCAAATTTAACTTTTAAAAGACTATTTTATGATATTTCATCACCAGATTTGAATTTTGAAACAATTCATCGTAATATAACATTTTGGAGCACATATTTAAGACAATTCTCTGACAGATTAAAGATTTTATAGACTAGTTTTTAACAATTCACCGTCATTTTTTAAATATTGAGAGGCACTTTTAAGACGATTTACTGACAGATATAGATTTCAAAGACAATTCACCGACAGTTTTAAGATTTAAAGGTTTATAATAATTTAGTAATATTCACGGACAAAGTTAAGATTTGAAAGACTTTCGGATAAGAAAATTTGCCGACAGTTTTAAGATTTAAAAGATTTATAAGAATTTAAAAACAAAAATTTGGAAGACTTTAATATAGGAATTTAAATGCAATTTAAAGACAATTCGCCGACAGATTTAAGATATTTACAAGTTTTGCCATTATAGAAACTTCACTGACATGTCTCTAATCTCATGAACTACTTTCAAGTGTCGTTAAAGTAAACTCGCCGACACGATTTCTGAAACAATTCATTGACAGATTTTCATAAATACTTATGATTGCATCTGACCAAAATTTAAAGTGTCATAAAATTAAACTCACCGACACGATTTTTGAGACAATTCACCGACAGATTTTGATATTAAAATGCACATGAAGGCATCTGATCAAAATCTGTCCTTGAATTGTCTCAAAAATCATGTTGGATGCCTTTATTTGTATTTTAATATCAAAATCTGTCGGTGAATTGTCTCAAAAAATCATGTTGGTGAGTTGTCTTGAGATATTTTATATAATTAAGCGACATTAAGGTTCTTTAAAGTCACCTCATATTAATCAAATCTGTAACTAATAATCGGTCTCAGGCTAATAATTGCCCTTAATTGCTCATGATTACCGATGACTATCATCAGTTACAAGTAATTAACTTTGAACAAAAGTGTCGGTGAATTGTCTTCAGAAGTGTCGGTGAATTGTCTCAAAAACCGTGTCGGTGAGTTGTCTTGTCGGCGAGTTGTCTTGATTCCCGATAGCCTGGGCTATAGCTGCTGTTCCATTATTTGATATTCTCCCTGAATAAAATTGACCAATCAAAAGGGTCATATCAAATGCAGTCATGGAAATCCGGAGATGTCGTTTTGGCCTTTGATTGGTCAGTATTCTTCATCCAGGTATTTCTGGGCTATAGCCGCGACCACGCTTCTAAGGATAGTCAGCGTGGCCGTGGCTATAAATTGGGCTATCGCCGTTCGGCTGAGGCTAATAGCCGGGGCAAATAGCTGGTATAGCCACAAGCGAACTCTGTCACTGGCCAGTGAACTCGGCCTCTTTTAAATTTCCTCAATTTTTCTTTATTTTTGTTATCCATTTGCAAGGAGGTTAATGACGTCACCTCTGGGGTGTTGCATCATGAAAAGTCAAAGATAAAGCATATAATTACCATGTTCAGATGCACAGTCTTACAAAGTGGTAACGAGGGCTCACAGTCCTTGAAAAACTTAAAAGTTTTAAAATCGTCTTCTTCCACAATGACAGGAAACGGTTCTACGGTATGCCGATGTATATTTGCCGGTAGTTTATGCAATTACCGGAATGTGCTTTTTTTTTTTTTTTTTTTTTTTTTTTTTTTTTTTTTTGACTCGTTTCTTGTCAACCTACTTAATTGTACCCTCGGGGGGGGGGGGGGGGGGGGGTAACTACCTATATATGACGTAGTAGGGATGTGCCGCCCGAATAGCCCCCTTTTTCAGCCTCGCCAGATATATGTTACCTTTTTCAAGTCAAAATATATGAATAGGTTACCCTTTTCAAGTCAAAATATATGAATGGCCCCATTTTTCCATATTTAGTCTATGAATGACCAAATTGTTCGGACATCCATGTTTAAGAGCACTTTTTTGCTGACATACACAGCTCAGAAAGTCGAAATATTTGTATATAATTGTGTATAGGTCAAAATTTTGTACAATCAAATATATGAATGGGTCACTTTTTCGAAGGCATGATATATGAATAGGTCCCTTTTTCGATTACCAGATATATGAATAGGGTATGTTTTAAAGTATCGGGCGGCACGTCCGTACCAAAATTACCTCCGAGTTACCCCCCCCCCGCCCCCCCCCCGCCCCCCCCCCCCGAGCTTGTACATAAGTCAACTTGTACCTTAGTCAACTCGTAAGTGATATTGGTCATCTCGTACCTATTTTGGTCAACTTGTACCCGTTTTGATAAACTCGTACCTATTTGGTCAACTCGTACCTATTACCAAAAAGGACGGTACGTCTCCCTAATTACCGACAAGAAGTGACAAGTGGTGACAAGAAGTAAAAATTGCTCGAGGGTATGGTATTAGAAAATGTTGATAGCATTAAATATCTATGTGTAACAATTACAAATGACTTGAAGTGGAATGCCCATATCACCAATATCTGCATTATCGCCCCTTAGCTCACATCTTCAATCTGCATAGCACATGATCTGATGACGCAATGCCAATATCTGTACTAAATCCAACAGAACACTTGGATTCTTGAGGAGAAACTTATTTTCTTGCCCCCATGATGTTAATAAGCAGCTTATAAAGGACTTGTGCACCCAGTCCTGGAATATAGAAGTTCTGTTTGGGATCCTCATACAAAAGGTGGAGAAGGTACATGTACAGAATTGTGCCGCTAGATTTGTAACTAGGAATTATACTTTCGAGGAAGGAAGTATGACTGGCATTCTTGAACAACTCAAATGGGAATCTCTCAAGAAAAGGGGGATAGATAATCGGCTTATATTGCTATCTGAATCTGAATAGTTTACTGGTGACACGCCAAATGACATTATTTCACCAGGGGGTTCGGATGGGGGAGAAATTAGTCCCTTGAACGCACGAGTGAAGCGAACTGGGACACACAGTCATCAGACATTTCAGCAGAGGGGATAAGTGAATCAGGGAGGTCATTCCAGTCTGTGGAAAGAAGCTACTTTTGTACGCTTCTTTGCTAGCTGAAGATATCTGAAAAGCCAAAGAGTGTTGATTTCTACAACGCCTATTCTTTGGGATAAGGTCATCTGTGGGTATTCTGGCTTTACCCTTTAGACCTTTGTATAGCAATATAAGTCTACTATCCTTCCTCCTTTTCTTAAGAGATTCCCATTTCAGTTGACCTAAAATGCCAGTCATGCTCCCAGTTTCAAAAACATAATTTCCCGTCACAAACCTTGCCGCACGATTTTTGACCTTTTCCAGTTCTTCCTGGAGGCCAGGAGTGTGAGGGTCCCAAACTGAACTTCCATATTCCAAGACCGGCCGCACCATTCCTTTATAAGCTGCTTCTTTCACATCTGGGTACAAGAATACAAATTTCTCCTCAAGAATCCGAGAGTTCTGTTAGCCTTTGTATAAACATTGGAAATATGAGTATTCCATTTCAAATCATTTGTGATAGTTACACCCAGGTATTTTATGCTTTCAACGTTTTCCAGTACAGTGCCCTCAAGGGTGTAGTTAGCCTGTATCTTACTAGACCGTTTATTTGTCAGCTGCATCATCGATGTTGCATTTGACGGGTTGAAATTTCATTCCCCATTTCCCAGCCCAACTGCCTAAACGATCAATGTCTCTCTGAAGTTTCAATGTATCCTCTTCTTTCTTGATTTCACGATAGCAAACACAATCATCAGCAAAGAGTCTTATTTCAGACTCAATGTCTGCTGAGATGTCATTTATATACAAGGAAAACAGCAAGGGGCCGAGAACGGTGCCCTGAGTGACACCCGACACAACTGGAGCCCAATCCGATTTAATACCATTAACCACTACCCTTTGTTGTCTGAAACAAAGGAAAGCATTTATCCAATTCAGTGTTGTTCCACCTATTCCATAGCTAAACAATTTGCTTTTAAGGAGTTCATGGGGAGGAGTATCGAAAGCCTTTTCAAAATCGAGTATAAAAGTATATTTATAACTGTAGTCAACTGAGTTTCACAGCTATGCCATTTCCTAAATGCGTGTTGCCTGTCCGACAAGAGCTCATGTTCATCGAAATGGGCCATAATATTTGAGCATACAATATGTTCAAGAAGCTTACAAGGAATGCATGTCAAAGAAACAGGGCGGTAATTGCGGGCAAGTGACCTGTCACCCTTCTTAAACAGGGGGCAAATATTAGCAAGAGACCATTCTTTAGGAATTTCACCTGTATCAATTGACTGCTGGAAGAGATGGGCGAATACCGGCCCTAATTCCATAGCCAGTTCCTTTAGTACTCTGGGATGAAGCTCATCAGGCTTTAGACGGGTTTAGACTTTTGAGAAGTTTGGTCACCCCTTCCTTTGTGACCACAATATCATGCATGAATGGGGCAGATCTATCCATAAGAGGGACCTGTTTGTATTCACTTTTAGTGAAAACATCCGAGAACTGACCATTAAATTCTTCCGCCTTCTCAAATTCGGATTGTGCAATTCCACTTCCATTTCTCTTTTTCAACGGGGGAATACCTTGGGTATCTTTTTTCTGACTGTTTATGTACCTGTAAAAATCTCTAGGATTAGCCTTAACATCTCCTACCAAGTTGTTCACGTAAAGATCATGCTGCTTCCTGATATCAACTTTGATCTCTTTCCGTAAAGATTCAAATTTAGATCTAAATTTTGCACTACCAGTCTTTAAAGCTTTTGCATGAGTTACACTTTTTCTGCGAATCTTCCTTTTATACAAAGGTCTGAAGGGTAAAGTCAGAATACCTACAGATGACCTTATCCCAAAGACTAGGCGTTGTAGAAATAGTCACTCCAAGTCATTTCAGCTTCCATCTGCTAGTATAGAGGCCTAAAATGTAGTCTATCAGGGATTGTAATGACCTCCCTGACTCTCTGTTTTCTACTGCTGAAATGTCAGATGATTGTGTGTCCCAGTTCGCTTTACTCGTGCGTTCTAGGGACTTATTTCTCCCCCATCCTATCTATCTATCTTCTGATACAGAGTCGATCAATTTCTGATCATCACCTCAGGTGTGGGGTGGGTGGCTAAATTTAGAATTTAGTCAAGGGAAAAAAAACATTTGGGTGGGCCATTAAAACTATTTAAAGATACCCCTGAACCCCTGGTGAAATAATGTCGTTTGGCAGTGTCACCAGTAAACTGTGCAGATTCAGAAGCCATTTAAAGCATCATTTTATTAAGTTTCTCATGTTTACATATAACTTTCGTGTTTTATAGTCATATCATCAGGTTGCTTTTGGTGACGAAAAAAAGGAGAAATTATGAATACCCATGTTACTCTTTTTGTCGTCAAGAAGCCTACCAAGAGAAATAGCTGTAGACTAACACTGTGACTTGATAAGTGGAGAGATGACAAGAAGTGAAAATTGCCGACAAGAAGCCTTTAAAAGCATTATTTTATTAAAATTGTTTCATTTTTACATATTAGTTTAGTGTTTTATAATCATATCATGTCACAAGGTTGCTTTTGATGACGAAAAATAAGGAGAATTTATGAATACCCATGTTACTCTATTTGCCGTCAAGAAGCCTACCAAGGGTCTTTGCCGTCAAGAAGCCTACCAAGGGTCAAGCCTACCAAGCCAACTGTCACACTTGATAAGTGGAGAGGTGACAAGAAGTGAAAAATGCCGACAAGAAGCAAAACAATATAACAAAACTGGGGTATGCAGGGGTATACCCTTTTTTCTCATTTTGATCCATAATATAGATTGTGAGGCGGCTCTTACGAGTGCCTACAATCTATGTTTTGGAGCATAATAAGACAAATAGGTATACCCTTGCACACCCCAGTTTTGCTATATAAAAGTGGGGAATAAAGGGGGTATACATGGTCATGTATTCCTTATGAACCCGATGAATTCTTGAACTCAAGGTATGTAGTAGAGTTCTAAAAACAAACAAAAAAAAAAAAAAAAAAAAAAAAAAAAACGAAGACCGTGACCGTGACATTGATCTCAAGGTGGGTCGCGATGGTACAGAATAAAACTTCAAGCCGATATCTAACAAACTGCACAGCATCAGCTTGGTCCATCAATATGTTCAAGAGATACAGAGTTCTAAGAGCTTTATTCAAAAACTTAAACATAAAATTTCAATGTCCGTAACCTTGACCTCAATTTCATCTATGTGGGTCACGATAGTACAGAATAAAACTTCAGACCAATATCTAACAACATCCATGATAGTATCAACCCGATCCATCAATGTGTTCAAGAGATATACATGTATTTCTAAAACAACGTTAACCAAAATCTTCAACACTTGTGTAACGCGAAGCCGACGCCAAGATTACTGCAATAGATCTTCCTGTACTTTCCTACAGGCGTGCTAAAAAGCATGGCATACACAGCAGTAGTTAGTCTGTTTGTCTGTCTGTCTGTCTCTCTCTCTCTCTCTCTCTCTCTCTCTCTCTCTCTCTCTCTGTGTGTGTGTGTGTGTGTGTGTGTGTGTGTGTGTGTGTGCTTTCTTCATAAAGTAAATAAAAATGTACACCGGGACTCGTATAAGTGCCCTGGTAGTCCATTCCGATAATCAGGCCCATTCTGGTAAAGGAACACACCGCTATGTTCAGCTTCTTGTAAATAGTTTTGATGGCCAATCTCTAAAGTTTTCCCACTATCATGCTAAATTCTAAATTTAGCCACCCACCCCATACCTGAGGTAATGATCAAAAGTGTGTCGACTCAGTAACTGAAGAAAGAGAGAAAGAGCAGTGTGTGCTTATGCACATGCTTTTCGGAAACGACAAGGATGTGCGCTTATTGGATCACGTGTGCTAATTAGAACTAATACAAACTCCCCAACAGTGCCAACACCTACGTTGCTCTCCGATAGTGTTTTCCGAGGTCGAGAGGACTTACGTCCGCGAAGTATATAATACTTGGACAGATACCAGTAATTGTAACGTTGCAAGCGATTGGCCCAAAGTGTGGGCAGATCTACCGCGGTAAATTTAAGATGTAACACTACCTACCATCAGTCATAAATGCGATCTATCAACCGTCTTTTGTCACATGATAGTATAATCTTTCTTGAATATATTGCTATATATTGTGTGATATTTAATCAGCTGCCGATTTGCCATACAATATCCAAATTGCGGATGTAGTGATTTTTTAATAACCATTTTTTCATTGTTGAGCGATTTTGGTGTGTCCCTAAACGGTAATGTATAATTTAGGGACTTTTCTTGAGGGACCAAGGGACCAGGGACCTGGTCCCTCAAGGACCAAGGGCTATAATTTAGGGACCAGGTAACAGAGGGACCAAATGCAAAACATGTGCATATAATAACATAACTGTATGCATCTAATTTGCAATAGGCTTTTGTGTGGACCAAATCAGCCTGTGCCAGTCCCTGATGGTGGTTTGTCTCTAGGCTGATTTATTTATTTATTTATTTTAATTGATTTTGAATTTACTATATTAATTTAACTATCAGTAAAGTGTATAGTAAGATACGCCTGTAGGGAAAACCAAAGAAAGAGAGAAATAAGCAAGAAAGAAAATTAAAAGAAATTTGGAAGAAATAAGAAATGAAAAGAAAGAAAAAATGGAGAGAAAGAAAAAAATGGAAAAATATATAAAATTCTATTTACAAGCGTAGTTTATGCAAACTTGTTGTTTTAGAAGGAAAAAATGGAGAGAGAGAAGAAATGAAATGAAAAATACAATATTCTATGTAAGATGCGTTTTAAAAGAAGGAATACCAAGGAAAGAAAGAAAGACTGAAAGGACAGAAAGAAAAGAAGAAAAATATAGAATTCTATTTTTTACTAGCTTACACAGTATTAGTTTCTGCAATACTATTTTTGTACCTTTTGAAAACTTTCTTGTCATATTCTTGTATATTGTAAAAGTAAATCACCAACTATGACATACGTTTATTGCCCCCAATAGACACCGTCTCTATTGCTACTGTATGATTTATGATAATCTCTTACATTCAACATAAGTCAGATAGCAAAGGAAGAAAAACCAAAGACAGACAGAAAATAGAAGGAAAGAAAAAATGAGCTTAAATAATCTTGAGAGGGACGTAAAATTAAATAATAATTCCTAAAGTTTCATAAAATCTTTTAAAGACCAGGTCCCTTTGATTTTACTGATTAAAATGAAACCATCATGAAAATATCCATGAAATATAACATAACCACCACTGACCACCAAATTACCAAAATTGTCATTTAGCCAATTTAAGGATGTTCGCTGCCAATGAAAAAGTATTCAAACTTTTCTTCTAACTGCTCTTTTTTTTATTCCAAAATATAAAATAAGACGTATGAAAACAAAATAAATATAGGGTAGTGTGCATTTTTTCAAGCTACAGGCCTCTGAATGATACCTCTAAACAACATGTTTGAAAATTAGAAAAAAAAAAATTAATTTTCAATTCTTTCACATATACCTTCCTGGATAAACAATACATCACGAATGCTTTCAAACGTCATTTTTCAATATTTAAGTAGCGCTGACTATTTTGGACCTAACACGTACATAAATTTTCATCTTTAAGTGGATGACATTTTTTTGGTTTAAACAATATTTATTTCAATGAAGTCATACATACAATCATATTATTATATGGTACAGGATTTGATAAAAAGCAAATGCTTATAAACATCATCTCCCGCATGCAATTGTGCCTGTGATGTATGCAGATGATAAGTGAAAAAAAAGTCTATTAGCAAAGAAATGTGAAACAAAAAGAGTGAGGAATAATAATAATAATAATAATAATAATAATAATAATAATAAGAGGAAGTAGAAGAAGAAAAGGAAGAAGAAGAAAAAGAAGAAAAAAGAAGAAGAAGAAAATGATGATGATGATGATGATGATGATGATGATGATGATGATGATGATGATGATGATGATGATATTACACGAAAGTGTGAAAAAAAACAACATGAAAAGCCCATCACCGATCGACAATACCCAGTTAGAGAGGAGGTTAAATTAACCGCAGAGAAAACGTTTCGGTGCCTAACATGATATTGAATTAACATGAGATAGCAAGTTTCTGCAACTAGAGTGTAGTGACTCAGGCGAACCTTCCTGAATTCAGTATAAAGTCTTGAACTTTTGAAAAAAGGGTTTCATTTTCTGTTTCTGTTAAGTTTGATTTACCATGCAGTAAGTCGTTTGTATTAAGATCATTAAGGTTGTTCGGGAGGTATCGGTTCCTAATTTGTGAGTAGTTTGGACATTGAAAAAAGAAATGATATGTACTTTCGTAGCTACCACACGAACATGATGAACTAGGTACAATATTCTTCTTGTGAAGATGTGCGTTTAAAGAGCTACATTCCATCCGTAGCCTGGCGTGTAGAATTTGCCCCTGACGTGTGCCAGTGTTGAAGTAGTTAGGTGGCTTACGTAGTTCTCTGTTTAGTCTGAATTTAAACGAAGCGACTGAAGGTGAAGTTTTTATATCATCAGGAAGTTCGTTCCATGCTCGGATGGTGGATGGGAAAAACGACTCATAGAATAGGTTTGTATTGGTTCTAAAGTTGCGGAAATCGTTAGCATTTCTCAGATTACGGGATGTAGCATCTTGGACACGCGGTGGGACCAAAGATTGGAGGTATTCGGGCGCAATGCCATTTAGAATTTTATAAAGTATTGTAAGTTTGTGCTTCGACCGCCTTGCCTGCAATGTCTCCCACCCAAGATCCTCATGAAGTTTCGAAATGCTACAGAGTTTCGTTGCACCTGTGATTATTCTGGCTGCTTCATTGTGGACAGCTTCTAATTTCTCTTTACACTCTGATGTAGCGTTATCCCAGACAGCATCGCTATATTCAAGTAGTGGGCGTATAAAGGAGTTGTATATTTTTTCAAGAGCAAGTCGGTTTATCTTGAATTTTAGAGCTCGTAAAAGATTTAGTCTGGACCAGGCGGTGGTTGTTATGTTACTTATATGTTCATTCCAACTACAATTTCTTGAAAAGGTAATACCTAAGTGCTTATGCGATGTAGTTTCAGAAATAACTGATCCATTCATAAAGAGAGGCGGGTGAAAAGGTAAAATCCTTTTCAACGTTAAGAGCAGTGAGAATGTTTTGGCAGCATTGAAATTAACTAACCAGTCGCACGCCCAAGAAGAGATATAGTCTAAGTCATTGTTTAAGGTTATTGCAGCAGTATTGGGATTTTCAACTATAATATATAAACTTGTATCGTCAGCAAACAATCTGACGGATGCACGAAGTTCATTAACTATGTCATTTATATAGATTAGAAATAATAAGGGCCCAAGTATAGATCCTTGTGGTACGCCTGCTTTGACATAGGTCCACTTAGATGCCTTGCCATTAAGTACGACGCGCTGTCTCCTTTTAGTTAGATAGCTTGAGAACCATTTTAAAAGATTTTTTGAGCACCCTATATCTCGAAGCTTGTGAAGTAAACCCCTATGCCAAACCCTGTCGAATGCCTTGCTTATGTCACAGAAGACTACACGAACCTCCTTGCCACTGTCGACAGCTTCGCAGAACATATGGTACGTATGGAGTAGCTGGAAGGTCGTGGAGTCTCCTGGGACAAAGCCTGACTGAAATGGAGTTAATAGTCTATGTTCATTAATGTAATTATATAATAGTTTATGTACGCAACGTTCCAGAGATTTGCCTGCTTGGCATAGGAGTGATATAGGTCTATAATTTGACGGCAGTGATCGATCTTCTTTTTTATGTAAGGCGGTAATATTGCCATCTTTCCATTGTGTTGGGAATCGTCCTAGTCGGAGTGAAGATGTAAAAATTGTTGAATAAGGTTCGGCAAGTATTTGGGAGCCTTCCTTGAGAAGACGAGGGCTCATGAGGTCGGGGCCACAGGATTTGTTGACATCAAGAGCATCTAGAACTTCCTTAACTGACTGAGGAGAAATTTGGAGAATGTCTAGAAGGTCATGTTCTACAGGTTTGGGAGGGGGTAAAGATTTGTTTTGGTCATCTATGTCTGACTGTGAAGAAAAATATTCATTTAGCATGTTTGCCTTTTGGTAATCAGTCTCAGCATATTCATTGTTTAAAGAAAGCGTGGGTATGTTTTTGTTTGTTTTTTCAAGTCCTAAGAGCTGTTTAGATGTTTTCCAAAATAATTTAGAGCTCAGGTTTTCGTTACTGAATACGTTTTCAAGTCTATCAAAATAATTTTGTTTTGATTTACGAATTAAGTCAATAACGTTATTGCGTATCACTTTAAATTGATTCCAAAAATGCAAGTTATTTGTTTTCTTGAATTTGTTGTAAACTCGGCGACGTTTCCGAATCAACGACTTTATGTGGCAAGTTATCCAGGGGTAATCATTTGGTCTTATATTTACTATTTTGTTCGGTATTGACTTTTCAGCTGCATCGAATATAGCATCAGCAACGATTTGTACGCTGGTGTCGAGTTCTTTTCCCCTTATCTGTTCTGGTAGGTCATGTTCGCTAAGAATATGTCTAAATTTAACAAAGTCAGCTCTTTGATAGTTCCATATTTTACGTTTGTATGTTGTGGTTTTCGGTCGGATGAACTTTAAAAGAACAAATATTGGGCAGTGATATCTTTTAAGGTTTGGAAATATAGGATCTGCGACACCGCTTGCTAAGATATTGTTTCTGTTGCGAGCAATAATTAAGTCTATAAGCGAGATGGATGGCTTTTCGGTGAAATGCGTCGGTTCTGTTATTAGCTGCGTCAGATTGAACTCTGAAAGGAGATCTTTCATTTTGTTGTTGCGGTCTAAAAGCATATCAAAGTTGAAATCACCTGTTATAATAATATCATGAATATTTGTGCTACATGCGCGATCTATACTTTCTAGAATTAGATTGAAGTAATCGGAGTTGCTCTCTGGGGGTCTGTAAATTCCTCCTATAATGATTTTCTTAGACTTTATTGTAACTTCCACCCAGACAGATTCAAGGCCGTTAATTTCGAAATCTTTGCGTCGCTTACACAGGAGCGTATCGCGCACGTATATCGCTACTCCACCACCAGGTCGGTCGCGCCTATCTGTTCGGAATGGTGGTAAAAAGTTTAGTAGAGCAATGTCGGCGTCGGTAGTATTCGGTTTGAGCCAAGTTTCACTAAAGACCGCTATATCGTATAGCTCGGATTCTGCTCTAATTATATCTATTTTTGGCAAAAGGCTCTGCACATTTAAGTGAAGGATACTAAGGTGATTATTTAAAATATCTTCAGAGTTTACACTTGAGACACTGTTTCGAACGTCAGAGCTTACAGACTCGGGTCCAGGATTGGGATGAATGTCCCCATCAAGCATTATTAGACAAACGAACCATATGAGAAAACAAGCATTCCGCAAAATCCGGATACATGTTATGGTGAATTTTATATTATTATCCGGTGTATTGAATTTTCTGCGATGGTGTTGCATGAATTGAATATTTTTGTAAGCCTCATTACTCCGTTGCAATGAAAGGATTATACTTAAACATGAGTTACCATATGCAATGCAATCGTACGCTTGTGTTACCATTAGCAAGATCAGGATAACGTGAAATCTTCTATGTAGCAATCGTTTCTTGGCACCAAGTTTCAGCACCATGGAAACCACCAAGACCATCTGACTGGATTCTGTTGCTTATACTGAAGCTACCTGTGGTTGCCTGGTAATTTTTAAAGAAGGTCTTGGTGGCCACCCTAGTGCTTCCAAACACATGAGAATATAAAAGGAATCGTTACTCTCCATGGAAACCGGGATGTCGATCGGCGATAGACTAAAAGATGATGAAAATGATATGATATGAAAAAACAGAGCAACAAACACAATATTAACAAAACACATAAATACAATACTATTGAATACGAATCTGACATGGGCATATGGCAAACTAGCAGAAATTGTTTTATTCTTATGTAACAAACTATCAAGACTTGTTTCATCTGGTATTAATTACATACATGTAAGACCATTTTGCCAAAAGCTTCATGATCTGTATCTGTATATTTAATACAAGGAAGTCAATTTGGAGAAATTATCGCAAAAAGCACGATAGTTATAAATAGAAATCAGTACAGTAATTGTGCTGTTTGTTAAATATGCGTATCATTTTGATCAACATTTTTTTTCGGCTCATTTAACAACCCTACCCCCTAACTTGAAAAGTCGGAAAAATTCCATACTTATAAATGTGTCAAATTCTAATTGTAGATTGTCCCTAAACAGCGAAAAATACCGTTCTTGAATGCTGGCTAACCCTTGTTTTTTGCTGCACTTGTATACGGCCTGAGGCGATCTCTCGTCTGCTGAATGTGTTGGAGTCTACCATGAGTTGTGAAGCGCATGTATGAGTCTTGTTTTGGGGCAAATTACAATGGGAGTCTATGGGTCTCTGCCCACTCTTGTCTCGATGAACGAACCCATTTCTCCAAATGTCGAAAGTGGAGAGAAACGGAGAGTAACGTAATCGCCGAAAGGTCATGAGGATCAGGTCAATGCCCACTCAGCATGCTTAGTTAGATATTACCGGTAATACCGGTTATTATACCGAGCCTTTTGCAAGCGTCTGCAGCACTACGATTGTGAGAAAAATATGATATTTTACAAAATGATGAAAATTGTCTAAAATTCCAGTTTATAGATGCGACAAGGGTAATCAGGTAACGCAAAATTAAATTATACTGTCACAAAATGCTTTGTGCATGAATTGAAATGAAAACACGTTTGTAAATCACGTGTAGGCTGTTAACGTGTAGGTTACCTTTGTTCGACAAGTATCTAATTTCGATGGGTCCAGGTCATTTGGGTCCATTAGGACAATTAATACTATTTCATATTTTGTTTCATAAATTTTCTGTATATGCTCAGATGTTAAATTTTATTGTAGTTCCAACTGAGGCTGGCATGATTCATCAGACACACACAGGATATTGATACACTTCAACAAGATATAGACAATTTATGTAAATGGTCCAGAGACTGGCAAATGCTTTTCAATGTGAAGAAATGTAAAGTACTGCATATAGGACATAATAATGCACATCATAACTACAGTATGAATGGAGAAAATTTACAGACTGTTTCAGAAGAAACTGACTTGGGTATTATTATATCGAGTGACTTAAAACCTTCTAAACAATGTATTTGTGCAGTTAAGAAAGCTAATATGACATTAGGAATGATTAAGCGCCATATAGTGTCAAGAGATAAAAACATCATTATCAGGCTTTACAAAAGTCTGATTCGTCCCAAACTAGAGTATTGTATTCAGGCTTGGAATCCATCGTTGATCAAAGACATAGAGCTTCTAGAACAAGTACAACATAGAGCAACCAAGTTGATTCCTGAAATTGCTCATTTATCATATCATGAAAGGCTAAAACGCTTAAATCTTACCACCCTGGAACTTAGAAGACATAGAGGAGATCTCATTGAAACATTTAAGATATTGAAAGAATTTGAAGGAATTCCTGTGAATAGCCTTTTTGAATTGAACAACTCTGTTACAAGAGGAAATTCTCTCAAGTTAAATAAACCTCGGTCAAGACTTAATATCAGACAAAACAACTTCAGTCAGCGTGTTATTAACGCATGGAATCGACTCCCAGAGCAAGTTATAGCAGCTACCACTGTGAACGGATTCAAAAACGCCATCGACAGACACTTCAGAGAGATACATGGGGTTTCTATGACTCGGTCGCTTAACCCCTAGGCTGCACTCAAGGGTGTGGCCGCAGGTATAACAGGTATAACAGATGTCAAATAATCAAAAGATAACACCAGAAAAAATGATTATGGTACTTAACCCAGTTTTTATGGTATACAGCTGAAACTGTATTTCTCACAAGTCGTCAAGATTACCTGCATCTGCCATCCATATTATGCAAGAAAAATAACAAAGATAGTTTTTATGGGGGTTGTTCAATAATTTTTCATTGATCTAAAAATGGGTAGATGTCTTCAAAATGCTTCTAGTATTAAACCTGGCAGTGCATTATTTTCCATCAGGGATTTTCCTACCTTTTCAAAACAGGGACCCGGGACCAATAATTTTGGGAAAAATAATACGTATATCAGTCAAATTGGGAAAATGGATACAAAACAGAACAGGGGATAATATGCATATTTGGTGTTAATTTGAGGATATTTCCCAAAAAAAATATTTTGAGGGTATGATCTACCTATCCACAACAAAGGAACAAGGATTTATTTATTATTTTGGGATTTTTTACCTGAAAATTGGGAAATTTTACACATTTTTTCAATTGGGAAAGGGGCCTGTAATGGGCCCCATAATCAGCCCAGGAAAATCCCTGTCCATGTTACTTATTTCAATTCACAATGTGTAATAAAATGACGAAACATTAAAATATGATAAAAATTTGTTGAAGCATTGAAATTGACAGCCACTTGTTGAATGACGGATCCAAAATAACCTGGATAAGGCATTCAAGCAAGTGTCAATTTATGTTGTCTCTGCTTGGTTTTAAGTATCATAAAACACATTAGGATGGTCTAAAATGAGTTTATGTGACAACTAAGGCTCTAATAAGAGGTTTTTATCATGTTTGATCAAAATTTATAAGTTACTTTCAATGAGAATGGAGTTTTCTCCTTCATTTTTATCAAAATCTAGTGATTTTCTATCAAAAAAGCTGAAAACAGTGAAATTTGATACCTAACTTTCTAGACGATTTGTGAAGAACATGATGATTTCTCCAGAAATAAAATGATAACTGTCTTAAAGTTTATATATTAAGCTATTGTTTTATGAAAAAAATATCTTGGATATTTGCTCAAATAATTAAATTATCAGCTTTTAAACTTTATCAATTACAGCTTTGACAATCTGGCCGAGACCACATATTTCCAATAAATACCATAAATATACCATAGTTACATATCCGGGGTTTATTGGATCCGAGTGAATGACCCACAAATTTTGGAGTCTAATTTTTGATGACATCAACAATCAATACGTCATTCAAAATGGAGTCTATGTAAAGAATAATCAGAATTACCATGAAATGGTAAGCCGGACATGCCAAGGATTATTATGTATCATTCCATATTTATTTAAGAGCTTACAAGTCTTGTTTCTATCATCCTGGAGTTTCCTATGAATTGTTAGTACTACAAACTGGAACAAACATCATATAACCTCCAATGATCCCCAAAATTGTCCAGAGAGGGGACAATGATGTCCCCCAAAATTCACAAATATTTCTAGTTCCTGATATAACCGTCCCCTGAATTCTCAACCATTTGTCAGAATGTCCCTCAGGAACTGTCAGTTGTGGGACATTCATTGGTCCCCTAAATTAAAACTCTGAGGGCAAACCCTAAACTTTGTTCCTTCTTGAGTAATTATTAATTGATTATCAATCGTAATCCTAGGACTGATAATCAATTGCTATTTAGAATCAATTAGCCAGTTCAACAGTCTAGTTCCAACCCTATTTACTTAAAAATACTATTAAAAAAAAAAAGAAAGAAAAAAAAAAATCAAATGTAATTGATAAATCTCCAGGCATTGAAAGTGCCCTTTTTTGAACTAAACCAGTAAACCATTCCCATTTGAGTGGCTTGACTTGAGGAACACTACTGATGACCAAGAGAATATTCTTGATATGTCTCCAGGTTTACTTAAATTTTTAAACTTTCACATTACTCCTCAGAAACTTTGATATAGATATATCAGAATGATGTATTAAAGAGCTGCCGCATCAGAAAACCAACAATCTGCCTTTGCAAAAACAAAGGTGTAGATAAGCTCTGCAGTTACTGCACAGCTGATCAGCGTCTTTATTTTTCGCTACTAGGATAGTACAATCTTTCATCTTCTCAGATAAAAAATTTCAAGCTTCAAGCCTGCTTCTGTGACTGCAGATGCCAGTTTGTTTGGGGCCTGACCGGAAACACAAATTGTTGATTTTCTCATGCAAAGGCTCATAGTAATTATTTTTTCCATTTGTTGTAGGAATTGATGCAAGTCCATGGTTCTAAGAAGATTAACATCAGTAATTAGGAACTGCTCTGGAAAATGGACTCATCTCCCCTACCCCATTGTTAGAAGATCTGTTCAACACCTCCTTCCACAAAGCATGGAACAGACAGTGATAACTAAGTCTTTGAATGATAAAAGAGATTATAGGTATTAAACAATTATGGATGTGAGCAGTGGTCATTGACAACAAAAATCTGTCATTACAGCAGAAAATAGATACAACTCCTAAGAATCACACTTGTCAATGGAAACGCAATGAACCTGAGGTGATGATCAGAAATTGATCGACTCGGTATCAGAAGATAGCATCTATATATAGCCAAGGCTTTCTTCGAAATGCAAGGGATTTCATATTAGGACGCACAGGCTCCCTAACAAAATGAAGATTTGTTAACAGGAGAAAAAGATATGCTTTATAAATGTTGAATCACTGTTCAACGTTTGGGAAATCTGACCCCCTAATTATTTTACTAAGGTAGAAAATTTAAGTCAATTTTTTTTTAAATGAAAAATAGACCCAAATTTACTTTTTGCCATAAATACTGTTTTGTAGGTATTTTGCCATTAAGATTAAATTATCAACAGATTTCCCTCTTCAATACATGATCAAAGATCTTGTACATGTACTACCAAGAAAATTGAAAGACAAGATAATGGAGTCAAAGACATACACCCAAATAATTTCAGAACCTTTCTGAAAAAAAAAAAAAAAAAAAAAAAAAAAAACAAATTCAAGAATTTCATTTACAATGCACCTGGCTTCTGCATTCAAAACAACGTTGAGGCTTCTCACGAAATTTTTAATTGACAACAATGAAGAGTATTTCATGCAGTTTTATGCCTATCTTTGATTAAATGATACACCCAGCGTTTTTAGCTCACCTGAGCCGAAGGCTCACAAGGTGAGCTTATAGGATGGCCATGGTCCGTCCGTTGTCCGTCCGTCCACAATTTCAGAGATCTTCTCCTCTGAAACCGCTAGGCCAATCAAAGCCAAACTTCATGTGGAGCATCCTTAAGAAGGGGGAACAAAAGTATATATAAATGGTCCAGGTCACATGACCAAGATGGCCGCCATGGCTATAAATAGCAAAAACCTTTAAAAATGTTCTTCTCCAGAATCAGAAGGCCTATGATTTTGAAACTTGGCATGAAGCATCACAGAAAGAAGCTCTACAAAGTCTGTATAAATCATGACCCTGCGATGACCTTGACCTATTTTACGGCAAGGTCAACTTAGGTCGCCAATGCATTTGAATGGGGAAAAATGGTAAAATGCTATTAAATGGGTAAAACTTACTGGGAATATGCAAATAGACAGAAAATTAATGTTTAGGGAAAAATTTTGGCCCCTGGGGGTTGCCTGCCCCTGCCTCGGGGCTTTATACATGTATATTTCCATAATATTGAAACATCTTCTCCTCTGAAACCGCTTGGCCAATCAAAGCCAAACTTCATGTGGAGCATCCTTAGGGTTATGGTCAACTCGTACTTTTTCCAACTCGTCCGTAGTCAAGTCGTACTTTTCAATTGGTCAACTCGTACTGACGTAAACTTGTACCTTTAGTCAACTCGTACTTTTTTTGGTCAACTCGTACTTTTGAAATAATCTTATATATTTTATGAATATTTATTTGACAAATATGATGTTTTGCATTTTATTGTGCCTTTTCTTGAAAAAAGATGTAATCACAAGCACTACGTACATGCATGACATATTTATGCTTTAGTTAATTAAATCATTGACCGTGTGAGCAGAATTTATCTGAATCTCATATTCAGGCTTAGACATGCATGGCATAAATCATCACCTGAGTGAACGGATTTTACTACATAATAGTAACGGTTAATTGAATATTTTACCTACATGACCATGCAGAATGGGAACGACTGCGTCTTTTAAATTATTTTAAATAAAGTTTCATCAGTTTTATCAGTTTTATGATTTCATCAATTTTAACATAAATGGGGAATATAAGAAAAACTGAAAATTGCATTTCATGCAGCAAGAAGGTGACGGGGAGACAGCATGTCATTCAGTGCGATTCAATCAATATTATTATAGTATACCTTAGAAACTAACTTTTAATGTTTTAGCTATAAATTGACTCATTTTAAGGTTGTGTCATCGAATTATTTTAGCAATTTATCACTCAGCTGTGTGCTTTTATCATTTTAACGGTTGTAAACTTGCTTGTGCTTGCATTAAAACTTTTTATTTAGAATTAAACATTTTTTTATATCTTAGAAAATGCACTTTTAATTTTTGCAAAGCCGTTTAAGCTAGAAACAAATTAATTTTAAAATTGTGCCCTCCAAATTGTTTAATAAAAATAAGATTATTTGTATGATTACTTGCATTACACATTTATTAGTTTGACATTTTATTATTATTTGTTTAAACTTCAGTAGAAAATAATGCTAATAAAGCTATTGTTGTACATTTTATGAAGTTGCTTTGATCTTTGTAAAAAGGTACAAGTAGGCAAAGATCAGGAAAAGACGCAATCAGAAAAAGATTCCCACTCCAAAAACCGGGATGGGAAAAAACCAAACTAACAATCAGGTACTTATACCATGAAAACATTTCGTAAGCAGAATGAGCAGCTATTTTCCCAATAGGTGGCCACTCAGTTACCTTAGGGCTGTGGCAAGATAAAATGGACAAAAAGTGTTTCCTGGGTGTCAATTTTTCAACTTGTTCAAATCATCATCTCTTTAGCACTATGTTATAGCCTAATCACTGCCATAACCAGAAATGGTAATGAGAAGATAACTTTTTGCCATATTTGCTGACAGTCTTTTTTTTATAGATGAACCCCTGAAAACTCTTCGGACGCTACAACCACCTTTTAAAGCCAGTAACTGAAAGAATGAAAACTGTGTTGTTTGTCATTTCATGTTTTATTATAAGTTTAGTCCTTCATCCAAAAAACAAATATGGACCAAAGTTGCTTTGAATTTGCTTATGTATTTAATTTCCACATCTTTTGAAGTACTGTATCAAAGTAACATTTTTTATAGGTTTTTTTAGGTTAGTTCTGAGAGAAGTGAATGCAAACATCTGTCTTACTCAAGGATGTGTTGTTGGTATTGTTTTCTCTGACATACAACCCAAACCTTTCCAAAAGATATTGGGCAATTTTTTTTGTAAAGCATTACAGTCAGCTCTTCGGATGATACAAATGCTCTTCGGACGATACACAATGCTCTTCGGATGATACACAATGCTCTTCGGATGATACAGCTTTTGAATCAATTTCATGATTTTTTTCATAATTTACACCATAAAGCTACTTGATAGATATCTTACATTATTATTAAAGCTTCTTTTTTCCATTTTAATCTTTTTAAAAATTGTAAGTGAACTCTTCGGACAATACATAGAACTCTTCGGATGATACAATTCAAGAGGTGTATCGTCCGAAGAGTACTATGTATCGTCCGAAGAGCTCTTCGGATGATACAAACCCAAGAATGATATAGATTTTAATACATGCATCTATTATTTAAATAAAACCAAAGCATAACAATGATCACTCATATGTTTCCTAATTCATCACTGCATATTAATTTTATATGATTTTTATATGTGTGTCCTAAGAATGAACTTAGGAAGTCGAATTTCTAAAAATCATTTTTTCAAAGTTCAGCATACTATGATAGAAGATTTTTGGCTTACAAATCATCACATCTTAATTTGTGAAAAGCTTAGGTAAAAAAACAAAATAGAGAAACAGAGAACAAAATCACAGACCAACATTTTGTGAAAAGCACTCTTCGGATGATACAAAAATTTGTTTCGGACACATATCGGCAACAATGTTTTCCGAAGGTTTACACAGAGCAAAAAAATTCCCTTGTGTTCTTATACTGTTTTTCATCTACCATTAAAAAAAGGTAAAATGAACTGTTTATAACTTTGTGCGTAAGAGAAAACAGCCACTCTTCGGATGATACAGGCCGTTTCGGACACCCTAAAAAATAGCATGTAATAAGTGATATCAATTTTCCTCTTAGTAGTCAGCTTTCCAAAGCCTGAAGTATAAAAAAAGACATGTCATGACTATTACATACCACAGTTTCAATTACACAATTCATATATTTGGTATTTTTATAATGGTTTATAAAAAGCTATCAAATTTTGAAAATCTTTTTGTAACATCCGACCACAAATGTTCAAACGTTTGTCATATGAGCATCAGTTGCCATAAAATTATGAACAATATATCAAAACAAACATCAGTAATATCTCCAGGTTATAAAGCTATATATGTGCTGCTTTGGAGCTAGATAAGGGTTAAAAATGCAAATGAAATTTGTTGAAAATATACAGGAAACATTGTACACTCAAAATTTAGCCATTTTAAGGCATTTATTTTGATATTTCATCGCAGTCACTAAATCAAAATTATTGGATTTGTCTTTCCAGTTTGCTACCACCATGTACCACTATCTGAGGCATAAACTGTCTCTATATCTCAAAGCATTGTTTTTGTACATATGAAAAGGTTGAAATGACCATTTTATCTTGCCACAGCCCCTTAACTTAACTAAAAATATGAAAACATACATAAGGCGCCAACAGCACAAAAATATTTTAAACACCAAGACACAAAACAAAAAGAACCACCACAGAAGTATCGACTTGGAACGATCAGTAACACAAAGTTACTGGCGGGTTTAAACCGATTTTACATGGCCATAACCTCATCCTCAGCTACTGCAGTGGTTCATAACATTTAGTTAGTTCTTCGGTCCTCGTGGTGAATCTCTAACTAGTCAATGAATAATCAAGAACAAACAAATAAATCATGATAAACATCCTGATGAATCCAAAACCAGGACTCACAGATTCAGTAAGCTGCCCGACGATGGAGATGGAGATCCCTGGGCGCCGAATAACTTACTAACTCCGGAGCAAAAGAAAAACATCAGTTGGACCCCGGTGGGCCAAGCAAGACAAGAAGCTCCGGCCCCAACCAACTAAAATGAATAGCTTTAAGTCGGGGCCCTCATAGAGTCTGACACCCGACCCACCGGCGTGCAATTAAAGAAGGCAGCATAGTTATAACCAGTTTTGCAAGAATAAATTCTTACTTGCTTTTATGTCTGAAAAACGTAGTCTAACCCCCAACAAAGACTCACTGATTGCTCCATAATTGGATACAATTATATACTCTAATTAACCTCAAGATAACAAAAGGGGTGCGATTTGGCAAAAGTACGACTTCACCAATTATAAAGTACAAGTTGACCAAAGTAAAAAGTACGAGTTGACTAAGGTAAAATGCGGTACGAGTTTTTTTAGTACGAGTCGACCACAGTACGAGAAAAAAGAAGTACGAGTTGACCAGCACCCGCATCCTTACAGTAAGAAGAGGGAAAAAAGTTTATATAAATGGTCCAGGTCACATGACCAAGACAGCCGCCATGGATATAAATAGCAAAAACCTTTAAAAATCTTCTTCTCCAGAACCAGAATGCCTATGATTTTGAAACTTGACATGAAGCATCAGGCAATGGAGCTCTACAAAGTTTATATAAATCATGACCCTGGGATGACCTTGACCTTTTTTACAGCAAGGTCAACTTAGGCTGCCCATGCATTTGAATGGGAAAAAATAGGAAAATGTCATTTATGGCAAAAAACTTGCTAGGAATGAGCAAATGGACAGAAGATTTATGTTTATGAAAATATTTTGGGCCCAGAGGGTTGTCTGCCCCTGCCCCGGGACTATATACATGTGTATGACCATAATATTCAAACATCTTCTTCTCTGAAACCGCTTGGCCAATCAAAGCCAAACTTTATATGGAACATTCTTAGGAAGAGTGAATGAAAGTTTGTATAATTGGTCAAGGTCACATGACCAAGATGGCCGCCATGGCTATTTATAGCAAAAACCTTTAAAAATCTTCTTCTCCAGAACCAGAAGGCCTATGGGTTTGAATCTTGGCATGAAGCATCAGGCAATGGAGCTCTACAAAGTTGATATAAATCATGACCCTGGGATGACCTTGACCTTTTTTACGGCAAGGTCAACTTAGGTTGCCCATGCATTTGAATGGGGAAAATTGTTACAATGTCATTTGAAGGGCAAAACTTGCAGTAAATTGGCAAATGGACTGAATCTTTATGATTTAAAAAAGAAATTGACTCCAGAGGTTGCTCTGACCCTGCCCTGGGGTTATATACATGTATATTACCATTCTAGTGAAATAAGTTTATTGGTATATATCTCAGGTCTCAGGTGAGCGTTTACAGGACCATTGGTCCTCTGGTCATTGAGAGTGGCTAGAAATATGTCCATGAAGAATAACCTTGATTCATGACTGTGAACTCATGATTGTTTACCGGTAATTTTAGACTGGTTGTCTTAGAGAATGGTATACGAGCTCTGTTGATCTCAGACCTAGATGGTGAAGACCAGTCTAGTTTTGTAGATCAGGTTGATGATGCGGAGAGTGGGGAGGAGTCAGACTGCTCAGAGGCCTCAGGTAACATGAGCCGTTACACGAGTAAATCAATCTTCAGGATTTATGACCAGGTCCGACACAAACCAGCCTGTACAGTCTCAGAAAGTGGCTAGAAGTTTGAAATCTCTGACTTAAGATGAAGAGGGATTGTACTATCTGTGTAGAAAAAACAAAGGCACTGTGACTTTGTTTTCGCATAGGCAAAGATTCGGTTTTCTCATGTGGCGCAGCTCATATATATACTAAAGCACTAATGGTTGGTTGGCTGATTTGGTGTGCATTGTCCCACTCAACAGCTAAGGCCATATATAAAGATGGAAACTTTGTTCAAAGTTGTATCCATTTTTAGGACTGGAAAAGCCTTTACCACAATGCCACCCAGGCTTCTAAGTCTAAGAACTAATACCATTAGACTTATATTTATAGTGTTCTTTTAAATTTCTTAACATGTTACTGCCTATGACCAAAGACAAATGACCATCTCGACTTGACCTTATATTTTGACAGAGTAAGTATAGCAGTAACTCAAAACAGAACCTTTTCAGCCTCATTATCTTGTTGCAGGAGGGGAGGAAGATGAAGATGTTGAAATGAGGGCAACCACAGATAAACCAGGCCACGGAGAGAAAAAAGTAAGTCGTTGCACCCTGCTATAATGGATTATGTGTTACTGAAGGTTATTATTTGAATTATCAGAAAAGTGTGGTAAAACACTGGATCTGGAGTACATGCGCAATTAGATGCAATATAATTGATCTGAGACTTGATCTACAGGATTTTCATTGCAAATTTTGTTTATGCTGGAAAAAAAAGCAAATCTAGACCCCACTGCTTTTGACTAGTGTGAAGCAATTCAAATGGCACAGTCGAATGAAAAATTTACACCAGTTGTTTGTTGTTCATGGTTGCTCAGATAAAGAAATGTTGAACTGGTCTTCAGGGTTTCTGATTAGGACTGTCAAAAAACAGCTGGCATAGACACAGGAGAAAGCTAGAAGGTAGATTTGGCAGAAAGAGGGGTTGGACTGTCTGTGAAGGGAAAACAAAGATGCGCATTTACTGCATGTGCAAAGATCCATGTTTCTTATGAGCAGCTCAGTATATCGTGTGTATTTCAGTCAGCTGTGGCTCTATGTGTTGGTGTGGGAAGTTTCTCTGACCCTGATGATATCCCAGGCTTTGCTCATTTCCTAGAACACAGTAGGTACCATTACAGCCGAAACCTTCTTTAAGATTAAAAATACAAGAAGTGTGGTACCTTGGAAACTAGAGTTTGTGCGTTCAATCTCAGGGGCTGGGTCTCCTTCTTTCAGATGATACCTCGCTGTTTGTGGGATGTTTAACAATAACACAAGTGGTAGAGCAAAGGACTCTGAATTGAGAGATGCTGTGTTCAATTACCAGTGGTAGCACAGTGTTGTGTCCTTGAGCAAGACACTTTAACTCCCAGAATACTTGATAACACTTAAGAAGCAGTGGCTCTGTACCGACATGACTAAAAATTCTGACTGTTAAATCTCAAAACAAAAGAAACAAAAAATACAAGAAGTTAATGAAGGCTGTAGATGAAGGCTTTTTGGACAGATGTGTCTAGATTAAAAATGTCAATCTAGTTCAAACTGATCTTCAAAGTAAATGTGCATAATTTAACACCTATTTAATCCTGGCATCCCATCTGGGCCTATTCTGTTTACTTAGAGGAATTTCATCGAAAAATGGAATAAAATATTAAAACTACACCTGAAGCCCCTAAAAATTTAAGTGAACTTGACCAAAAGATAAAGATGGGTGAATCCATTCGTTATCAAAGGGTTGAACTGTATTTACAGTGGTATTTATGGGCAGTGAGAAGTACCCCGATGTTAACAGTTTAGATGACTACCTCAGTAAACATGGTGGAGAAACAAATGCCTGGACAGACAATGAAAAGGTAATTACATTATTGTATTGTCACTTAGTTTGAGATTCGAATTTTATGTTTGGAAGCACTTTTGAAAGCATAATATCTACCTCTATATGTTGTGTTGCACAGTTATGCAGAGACGCCTCTGTGGCACAGTGAGTAAGCTACCCACCTTGGAAACTAGAGTTTTTGCATTCAATCTCAGGGGCTGGGTCTCCTGTCTTTCAGATGATACCTCGCTGTTTGTGGGATGTTTAACAATAACACAGCCAAAAAAAATGAAAGTAAAAGAAAGTCAGGGTTTCTGACTAGGTTATACACAAACCTTACTTTACAACCACAGAAGATGGCTAGAGACTTGAAAGTTTGAATTTCTGAAGTTTAAGGATTTTACTATCTATGTAGCTAAAGAAAAAGAGCAAAAGGATAATCTCTTTTGAGTTTTGATGTATCCATTAAGCAGGTTCTGTATTGACAACAATGACGCATCTATTGTTTGTTTCAGACCTGTTTCTACTTTGATGTAGAGAGGAATTATTTAAGAAAGGCTCTTGATAAGTTTGCCCATTTCTTCACCGCACCACTTCTACAGAAAGACTGGGTAGACCAGGAAATACAGGCTGTTGATAGTGGTATGTATATAGACATCTCATATAGGCACAGCATCCATGATGCACAATACACGTGGGTAGTTGCAGTTTAACACTTTAAGATATACTGTATATACGAAAATTTTCTGTTGACTTTTAATTAAGCAAATTATTCATTTCCTAATTATATTTGAGTTCTTGAATTCCCAAGGGAGCAGCATGACATGCATGGGAACACATATGACCAAGGTGACTACAATAGCTCTTCGCACTTGGTGCATTCGAGCTAAAAAATAATGTTCAGTGACACCCAGTGCATCTGCATCTCATAATGAAATTTAGAGAAACTTTACTGTTGTGCATACAAGATAGCCACACTCCCTATACTAACACAAAATTATTTCACATTTCAGAATTTCAAGAGAGATTACCAGAAGACTATACCAGAATCAGTCAGCTGCTATACTCCACAGCTAAACCAGGGCACCCCATGGCCAAATTTCTTTTTGGTTAGTATTTTGTGGAAATCTTCAACTTTTCGAAAAACCCTTGGTGGCTTATGTGTGATAATTATTGTGACTTTTTGAGAAACAAGACTTTATTAAACAGAAGAAGCACAATTGTCCTAATGGCAATAATTTTGTTGTTCTTGCCTTGTGACATTGTCATGTTCTGCTTTAGAACTGTAAAAATAAATTGCTTAAAAATTTGATCGCAGAGAAAAATTTGAAAATAGATATCCTTGTCCCTTGAACATAGTTGGTTTACAGAAATTGCATGTATCCTCACAACTTTGTTCTTCTATTATAGGTAATACAGAAACCCTGAAAACTACCCCTGCAAAGCGAGGTATTGATGTATATGGCAGACTTAGAGATTTCTTCCACAGAAATTACTCGGCACAATACATGACTTTAGCTGTTCATTCTAAACGTAAGTACTCTTATTTTCATGAGTCATGATGATTTTCGGCCATCAAATGTATTGCAGACTTGCACAGTCATATTGGGGTGTGAATCTTCTCATCTTGTTTGACAATGAAATGAACTGTGCCATGACAAACCCTGCTTTATTGGATACTTGGTACATGCCTTCAATTCCGTTTGTAAAAATAAAACTTGAAGTCTGTACACAATCTTCTTTGGCTTAACTGCCTGGTTTAGTTTTGAGATCACAACAAGTTTTGTGACAAGGCTCAAATAGCACCTGACTAGAGTTTGAATAAGCAAGCTGCAGACAATGTGGCTGATTAGTCAGGACTGTTTTCTACATCTGGACCCAGTTGTTCAAAGTATCGTTAGCTTAACGATATCGTTAAGACATAAACTTGTTAAGCAAATATCAGCTAAAGTAACAAATACACTGTTATTTTTTGTTGAAAAAATGTGAGAATCCTTTGCATTGCAAAGGATTCCCACATTTTTTCAACAAAAAATAACAGTGTATTTGTAATATTAATGTTTGAAATTTTAAAGAAACGTTAACTAACGACGTCGTTAGTTTTGAACAACTGGCCCCTGAAGTTTAAGAGTTTAGGCTTGCCTCAACAGGAGCACAACATTAATTGTGTCAGTTGAGCTTTCGGACTAATGAAACCTTGTCTAACAATGTATTCCTCTCTCACAGACAGGCTTGACACACTGGAGTCCTGGGTAAAAGACAGCTTCTCTGGAGTCCACAACAAGTAAGCTATCTATATTTTCATATTTACCATGCAATGAAAAGAACTATTTGCGAAAAAGGAGATTTACTAATTATGCTGCATAATGATCCCCTGATTAACTCATTTAAGCCTGGCGTCCCTTTTATGGTACATAGGCAAACAGAATAGCCCCAGATGTGACGCCGTCCCATCTGGGGCTATTCTGTTTGCTAAGCGGATTTTCATCAAAAAATTATTTAAAAATTGAAAATCACTCCTGATGCCCCTAAAAATGAAAGTGGACTCACCCAAATGATAATAATGGGAAAATCCATTCGTCAAATATGGGTTAAAGAGTCTTTGGTGTTACAAACATTCCTTGAATTTCAAGAACTTTCCATTTGCTTATTGATGATGCAATTTTTGATATTGAGAACCTTCCATTATATTTCTGGTCTCTTTCTTTAAATGCTGGATAGCTTTTTAAGGGATTGTCGTTTGTCTGGTGTATAGGTTAGTCAATCACCTCATAAACCAGGGGCCAGGAGATGGATCTTGGGCTTCTTCAGTCTTTCATGATACTTTAAATGGAGGCCAGTCTCTGTATGACTTTAGCTTAGTATTTGAGCCACCTCGTGGGAAAACCAACGATATGGTTTTGGAACAGGTCTGACACAAACCGGCCTGTGCAGTCACAGAAGATGGCTAGAAGCTTGAAATTTTGGATTTAGAAAGAAGAGGAATTGTACTATCCCTGTAGCGAAGACAAAGGCGCTGATCAGCTTCGCGGTTACCACGAAGCTGATCTGCGTCTTTGTTTTCGCCTATGCAGATTGTTGTTTCATGGTTAGCTTCAACTCATCTGAATTTATGTTTTAACTATTTGTACTGATTTTCAGCAAAGAACCAAAACCTTGTTTCAAACATTTAAAGGTAAGTGGCTAGGAAACATTGCAGGAAAAATCCATTCAATGGCTTTTAATAGCAGAGAGATTAATTTTTCTATTCAAGCCAAAATATCATGATTGATCATTACTCATTTTAATCCTAATGCTTAATAAGTCGACAAGTGGCATCTTTTACTTGCTGTATGTCTTTACTTATGACAGTTTAAGACTGCCAGGTTAAGAAAAATGCTGAACTGTACTTTTGATGATAAGGATAATTGTTCAGAACGATACCCTACCCAAGTCTTGATTTAGAAATAAACTTCTACTTAATGCTATAGCCAGATAGTTGGAAGCTCATCAGAAACACTAAATATTTCTAATATCTTGGTATTTTGTTAGCTCACCTGAGCCGTTAGGCTCACAAGGTGAGCTTATAGGATGGCCATGATCCGTCGTCCATCCGTCGTCCGTCTGTCGTCCATCTGTCCGTCCATCCGTCCGTTGTCGTCCACCATTTTCAAAGATCTTCTTCTCTGAAACCGCTTGGCCAATCAAAGCCAAATTTTATATGAAGCATCTATAGGAAGGGGGAACCAATGTGTTTATAAATAATTCAGGTCACATTACCAAGATGGCCGCCATGCCCATATATGGTAAAAACCCTTCAAAATTCTTCTTCTCCGGAACCACTAAACCGATTTCAACGAAACTTAGCATGAAGCATCGGGGACTAGAGTACTACAATGTGTTTATAAATTATGACCTTTGGTTGACCTTGACCTATTTTACGGCAAGGTCAACATAGGTCGCCCATGCATTTGAATGGGGAAAATTGTTAAAATGTCATTTAAAAGGCAAATCTTGCAGGAAATGGGCAAATGGACTGAAAGTAGGTAATTCTGAAAAAAGTTTGGACCCCAGGGGTTGGTCTGCCCCCACCCCAGGGCAATATACATGTATATTACAAAAATATTCAAAGATCTTCTCTGAAACCACTTGGCCAATCAAAGCCCAATTTTATAGGAAGCATCTATGGGAAGGGGGAATCAATGTGTTCAAAAATAATCCAGGTCACATGACCAAGATGGCCGCCATGCCCATATATGGTAAAAACCCTTTAAAATTCTTCTTCTCCTGAACCAATGGACCGATTTCAACAAAACTTGGCATGAAGCATTGGGGACTGAAGAACTACAATGTGTTTATAAATCATGACCTTGTGATGACCTTGACCTATTTTACGGCAAGGTCAGCATAGGTCGCCAATGCATTTGAATGGGGAAAACTTTTAAAATGTCATTTAAAGTGAAAGTCTTGCAGGAAATGGGCAGTAGGACTGAATATTAATGATTCTGAAAAAAATTGGACCCCAGGGGCTCATTTGCCCCAGCCCCGGGGCATTATACATGTGTATTACCATAATATTCAAACACCTTCTCCTCTGAAACCGCTTGGCCAATCAAAGCCAAATTTCATGTGAAGCATCTATAGAATGGGGGAATCAATGTGTATATAAATAATCAAGGTCACATGACCAGGATGGCCGCCATGCCCATATACGGTATAAACCCTTCAAAAATCTTCTCCGGAACCGGTGGACCGATTTCGAAGAAACTTGGCATGAAGCATCGATGACTCAAGTACTACAATGTGGGTATAAATCATGACCCTGTGATGACCTTGACCTATTTTAAGGCAAGGTCAACATGGGTTGCCTATGTATTTGAATGGGTAAACTGTTAAAATGTCATTTGAAGGGAAAAACTTGTATGGACAGTATATTGATTATTTTGAAAAAAAAATGGCCCATACTGGGACTATTTTCTATAACATTCATATATACAGCAGATCTCAGGTGAGCGTTTACAGGACCATTGGTCCTCTGGTTTCATATGTGGTTTAATGTCCCACTCACAATGTTTCACTTGTGTCAGGACATAGCCATCTTTTGTGGGTATTAACCAGCATTATCGGTTAATGTGTCTTGCTCAAGGACATTGGTCAAAGACCCAACTATGACACTTCAGTGATGGCTGGGGTTCCAACCCCTACGGGTCTGATCCTCTACAACTGGGCCATCATGCTCCCCCACTATTCTAATATCAATTCAATTGAAATGACGAGTGCTCATTCTTTTTCAGGAGCCTTTTGATACAGAAAATTTTAGAAAATTCTACAAAGGTTAGTATGTTCACCCTAATAGCACAGTGTCCAAGGAACTCTAGCATTTGTTTTTGCTGTCTGCATGCAAAAATAGAGTTTAAATGCAGTTTTAGACATTGTTTTTTTTTAACTTAGTCGTATTGTCTAACCAATATAACAAGTCCATATGAATTTGGAAACAGATTTTATCTTTGCATTGAAAAATAAACAAACATGTTACTAAAACATTGCAGCTGTGCAGGCTGATATTCAACTTTCAAGATAATTGCCCAAAAGAAATGTGAGATCAAAGAATGATATTGCAATATAAATTTCTATCAATCATTTGAGCTGCGGGGCAAGAAAACCGGTCTTTCCAACCAAGTCTGACACAAATCGGCCTGTGCAGTCATAGAACAAGGCTAGAAGCTTGAAATTTTGGATTGAAGTAGAAGACGAAAACAAAGGCGCTGATCAGGTTTGCAGCTGATCTGCATTTCTGTTTGGTGGTGTCCAGTGCAAAAATCCAGTTTTCTCATGATGTTGCTCATTAGTCTTATTGCTTTTACAAGGTAGTAGACTTGTATACGGTATTTCTTGTATTTCAGTGATACCAGTAGAAAATGCTCACAAAGTGATTCTATATTGGGCTTTTCCACCACTACAGCATAATTACAGGTAAAGACAGTATCACAAATCAGAGAACTATCATACAAATATAATTGCTTTTTTGTCACAAAATAGCTTTGATATATCTTATGCTATTATTTGATATGTACATGTATGTTAACCTCTTGTTTTTTGTATCAAAGAATGTTTTCATGAGATTCCATTTAATTTACATGGAGGCTTAAAAGAATCCCTGTATTATTCTTTAAGACTAAAGATTATCATTTATCATATGACGTTGCTGTTTTCCAGTGTATAACATCATGTAATAAAAAGTGTTTTAACCACACGTGTATTAACACTTTTGTGGGAATATTTAATGTAATTGATGACGTCTGGAACAACAATGTAAATTTTCATTGAAAATATGTCTACTTTGACGGCGATAAAATACTTTTTAAAAGTCATATGATAAACCAAATCTTACATTCGAGCTCATTTCGTATGAAATTTATTAAACTTGCCAAAGCTTGTTTAATAAATTTCATATGAAATGACCACTCATGCAAGGTCCTCTTTTTTTCTGTAGAAAGAAGCCATTGGAGTATATCTCTAGTTTGGTGGCTCATGAAGGAACTGGTAGTATTCTTGCTTATCTTAAGAAAAGGTTTGTTTCCTACAGTGCATTCCTCTGGATCATGAAATTCTGACTCTATGATCATCTTTCAGACAGCTATATTTTTTATCCAAGATTTGTGAAGGGCACATACATGTTTAACTAATTGGTTACACAACATTTGATTATCTGTCTGTCTTTCAAACTTTGAGTTTTCTTACAACACTGGATACAAAATCTGGTAGTAAAACTATAGAAAATGGCTAAATACTTAAACTATCATATAGGAAGTAGTACAATTGCACAATCTATGTAGCAAAACAAACACACAGATCATTTGCTGGCATTGTCATCTGATAAAAAAGGTTCAGCAAATAATGTTTCATTTATGTCTTTATTCACCCTGTATACCGTTGATGCAACTGAATATGTTACGGCACAGATTGATGCAACATTTCACGAGGTTAGTGAGGAATGTAAAACGGTAAGTTGACGATTATTTCAATTAAAGTGACGATGTCGAGTCGTAAGTTTTAGGGAAACCACAGTAAGGATGCTTTCAGTTTTTGCCATAAGTAGTTCGTTAAAAATCCTTACCTTGTGACAGAAAATATACATTTTATTGGAGCAATATGCCACCAGAGACACGAAAATTGATTACGTTTGCTGATTGATCGAATTCTTCATCATCGTTTGTCAATGTCAAAGTTTCGGTATATACCGGAATCATTCCTTGTTTCATACCACCAAACGACAATCATGACCTCAAGCCGACTTTTGCACAATACGGTGTTTACACACCTAGATTGGAACGTTTGGGAAACAACGTACGTCAAGGTGTTCATTGTCTGGATGCAAGCTACGTCTAAGATGTGTTGTTAAAGAATGAGGCTACATACGGCGGATCTTTGGGCCGAAAATGATATTTCTTACGGCGGACAAATCGCAGAATGGAAATAATGTTCAATTTTAGACATTTTCTGCTGTGAATTGACAGATTCAATATCAATTTGGATAAACATATAATTTTTTGTATATCGCTTAACATATTTGTTGTACTTATCTACACGCGTTGCAGAATTATTAATATACTTAAGGAATAAAGAAACGCAACAAACACTTTGGGTCACTGTAGTCAGGATGTGTGATGCAAGTCTGTGGTGAAACTGGTCTTACTACATGATCGCAATATTTTTACCGGCGTCACATATCATAATTTAGCCTCGACGCGAGAAAACCGGCCTTCGGGGTTTCCAACCCGGTCTGACACTAACCGAGCTGTACAAGCACAGAAGATGGCTAGAAGCTTGAAATTTCAAATTTCAGATGTAGGAAGTAGAAAACGTGATATCCGAGTAGCGAAAACAAAGATGCTGATCAGCTTCGCAGTGACTGCGAAGCTGATCTGCGCCTTTGTTTTCGCATAGGCAAAAATCTGGTTTTCTCACGATGCGACCCATATTATATTACACACCTTTCAACGTTTTCACTGCTTCCAAAGGATCTAACTTATATATTTTATTCTTTTCAAACTTTATATGCCCGATTTGTGCAATATTTGTGGAAATTTATCCTTCCGTCAAATGTAAGGTACTCGCTGCATTAGGGTGGATAGGTATAATGTGTATATATGGTTCCATACTCTTGTTACGCAAGCGTCGGGGCGAAGGTGAATATTCCAAATACTGTACATGCTTGGTAATATGACATTGACTAGAAAATATGCCATTGAGACTGGCGTGATTGCATACTTGGGTGTCATGCCATGTTGCGTCAAAACTGCAAAAGTGCACAATAATGAATGATAAGCAATTAAAGTCATTTACAATTTTCGATGTGGATGTTTTGTGTTTATACGGTATTCATCGAACCAAAAGACGACACGGCATGCTTTTCAAGCAACAGTGACGCCACAATTACTGTAGTAATGGTGCACCTAACATTTGTTTTGGCATTGACGTAGGTGGCGTTAAACGTCCCAAATCACAACAAATGCTACCCACGGTCAATGATCACCTCTGCAATCACTTTTAGCAGATTTGGAAACAATAAAATTGGTTTTGGTTCAAATTTGACTTTTATTGATCATGTCTCCAGAGTGCGAGACTGTAGGCCAGTGAGGTTATGCGCACGCCTTCAAGCAAACGTAACCGACATAAAGGCTTTAACTGCTGTAATTTGACGTAAAGATATTGCGATCATGTAGTAAGACCAGTTTCACCACAGACTTGCATCACACATCCTGACTACAGTGACCCAAAGTGTTTGTTGCGTTTCTTTATTCCTTAAGTATATTAATAATTCTGCAACGCGTGTAGATAAGTACAACAAATATGTTAAGCGATATATAAAAAATTATATGTTTAACCAAATTGATATTGAATCTGTCAATTCACAGCAGAAAATGTCTAAAGTTGAACATTATTTCCATTCTACCATTTGTCCGCCGTAAATATCATTTTCGACCCAAAGATCCGCCGTACGTAGCCTCATTCTTTAACAACACATCTTAGACGTAGCTTGCATCCAGGCAATGAACACATAGACGTACGTTGTTTCCCAAACGTTCCAATCTAGGTGTGTAAACACCGTATTGTACAAAAGCCGGTTTGAGTTCGGGATTGTCGTTTGGTGGTATGAAACAAGGAATGATTCCGGTATATACCGAAACTTTGACATTGAAAAACGATGATGAAGGATTCGAGCAATTAGCAAACGTAATCAATTTTCGTGTCTCTGGTGGCATATTCCTCCAATAAAATGTATAATTTCTAGCACAAGGTAAGGTTTTCTAACAAACTTCTTATGGCAAAAACTGAAAGCATCCGTACTTTGTTCTCCCTACAACTCACGACCCAGACATCCTCGTATTTATGCCTGTAAAATTGAAATAATCGTCAACTTACCGTTCTCCGTTTTTCCCTACCCTCGTGAAATGTTGCATCAATCTGTGCCGTAACATATTCAGTTGCATCAACGGTATACAGGGTGTTATTGTGGTGTAGTAGCATTTATACGCAAACATCACACTTTTTATCATTGTAGTTCACAACTTTTACCATTTCAAAAGTTTTAACTATAATATTTTTACCAGGAACTGGGCTGTAGAGTTGACAGGATGTAACACAGGGAAAGATTCTGACAACAATTCCACCTGCTCAGAGTTTGATATTAGCATTACTCTTACAGATCTGGGGCTACAGAATTACAAAACAGTAAGGAAGGATTTCAACTTTGATATTCACCACCAGTATTTTATGGGTGTAGGCAGATCAGGGGCTACTTGATATGATATGAATGTTGATCTTACTGAGTGCGCACAGTTGGTCTATGTGACTAAAATTAGCAAATATACATTTCTGTAAGATCTTCTTTACAGACTTATTTGCAAATGAATCCTTATATAATTTCCTACTACATGGACAAAGGATTGAATATATAGTTGATGAGATTATATGTGTACATTTAGATGCACAGATTTGCATGTAACTTGACATTTGGCAGACCTACTATTGGCCTTCGGGCTGTTAGGAATCCTTGTTTAATGAATAAAGCATTAAATCAAAAATTTGGCAGATCTGATAATGAAAATTTAAATATCTGTTTCAACTTTCAAACTGCAGTGTCTTTTGTCATCTCTGTTTTCCAGGTGATTGAGTCAGTGTTTGAGTACTTGATGATGTTAAGGACTGTAGGCCCACAGGAATGGTTCTACAAGGAACTACAAACTGTTGAGGAAACTAGCTTCAGATGGAAAGAACAGGTAGATAAATACACCCCAAACCTCCAGTTATTCCACGGCACTGTGGTAACAATTTATAAGTCAAAACACTGCAGTTAAGTCCAATTGTGCTTCCACTATCCCTGGCCCTGAGTGGAGTTTTTTTTTTCTATTGTTTGGTGAAACTTAAAGGGACATAACATCACTATTCGATTCCCATGTTTCTTCTTCCTGAAACTTAACATGCTTCAAGGTAATTGTATCCGTGGACAAAATTGAGATAGAATAAGTGGATCATGGGACTTGTTTCCATTGCATCAGAACTTTTTGGATGTTACTTGCACATTTAAAAAAAAAACACTCAGCGCGAATATATGTTCTACTGCATATGTATTAACTATAAAAACTTCTTAAACACACGGTTATCGTTAGTTTCTTTTATTTTGATACTGTTTGCACTTAAATTGACGAGATTATAAGCAAAATTAACTTTTCAACCATTTTCTCAAACCTGGTAAAAGTTTATTGGCAATATAACGTAAACTGCACATTTGTTTCTGATTAAATGACTGCAATAGGGAGAAAATATATCAATATAAATATGAAACAAAAAATGGGGATCACAGGATCACGTCAGAAGATATGGAGAAAAAAAAATTCAATACTTTTGTCACTTTATTCAGATTGTCATTATTTTTACAGGGTGATCCAACAGAATATGTAGAGGCAGTGTGTGTAAACATGCAGAATTATCAAGCAGAAGACTATCTCACTGGACATAGGTTATACAGACACTATGATAGTCAGGTGGGTGGTGGTAATATAACGTTTTGGAATGATACGGGTGAATATTGTCCAGGAGTTATGGTCATGCGACCACTTGCCATTATTCAGAGCTATCCGGTGTGTGTGAACATGCAGAACTATGAACAAGAAGACCACCTCACTGGACATAGGTTCTATAGACACTATGATAGTTAGGTGGGTGCTGTCAGAGGAGCATTGGCACTATCATTATGAAAACATGCCTATGCAAAACAGAGGATTTTAGAAATATAAAAAAATAAATTTTTCAGTTGAATTTGTTTTCTTTTAATGTTTGTTCAAAACATAGATTGTGGGCACTCATTAGAGCCGCCAATGATAGGCTTACAAGGTTTTTGTTTCAGCTGATTCAAGAGTGCCTGGATTATCTACGTGCTGACAACTGTAACGTGATGGTGGTGTCCAGTGACTTCACAGAGTCAGACTGCCCAGAGAAAGAGCATTGGTTCCAGGCTCAGTACAGAGCCTGTGACTTTGATGCTGACCAGATGAAAAAGTGGAAAGGTATATTACATCCTAAGGGGTTTGCCTGTATTATGCCAGGATGAACATTTGTCATGAACATGACAGGCATGTACCAGCTGGGTATCGAACCTGCAACCTCCTTATTGCTAAGCAAATATGCTATCCATTAGCTCGATTGGAACATATACATGTAAATAGAAACACTGGATAGTTGGACAACCAAATTGATGTTAACAGTTGACAAAAGTATACTAGCAGCAGAAGTGTAGTGACAGTGAACTGGTGAACACTGAATATAAATGTAATTGATGAATCCCTTGAAATGAAAACCTTGACATCAATGAAAGTTTGACATCATAGTTTAAAGAGAATTCATGTACAACAAAACCTAGATGGGGTAGTACAAGTAAAGAAGCCATAGTTTCAAATTTGTTGGTAAGAAAAATTTGAGACTTTGATGTGGCACATCAGAAATTCATATCCTGTAAACATATTGGATTACAATGTAAATTTTTGTGTCAAATCGGGTTGTTTATTTCTTTCAGAGGCCCAAATAAACCCTGAGCTTCACATGCCTTCATCAAATGAGTTCATTGGTAAGATAATTGTTAGGCTTTTTCAGGGTTGGTTTTGAAATTCCAACTTCCATTAAAAGCTCTTTTGTGTTTTGATTAATAATTTAAGATTTTATGCACATTTGAAATTAAAAGAGTTGTGAATACAACTAGTTTCTCTAATGAATTAAGATAATTTTTAAAAAATATACACTAACTTATCAGCTATAACTTTGTCATGATAGTCTTAAAAGCTGATGGCTCAGCTGATTATCTGGTCTGTTGAAGACTCAGTATGTGCATGTTTGTGAAATGATGGCCGATCAACCTGTCAAGATTGCACCCACATATATTTGGTTCATACTGTACATTTCAGCTACAGATTTCTCCCTCAAAGGCCCTGAGCAAGGGGAGCAGTCATTATTACCCACAAAGTTAATAACAACTCCACATTGCAAGCTGTTTTATAAGAAAGACAACAAGTTTAATGTGCCTAAAGGTGGGTATTAGATTTACATTGTAAATTTAATACTGCAGAAGTATAATTATATCTTTAGCATTCAGAAAAGCAGGTTTATGTAAAAAATATATTGAGTTACTCAATGGTAACTTACAAGCCAATTATGAGAAGACCAGTACCAAAACAAATTTTAGATGTATGGTAATAGTTTTACCATATTTAGAGTTAAATTGTATGGAATTCATATTATCTGTACAATATTTGAGTTGTCCAGGCACAAAGACACAGATTATATCATGAGTGATTGTATGTTTCAGGTCATGTTTATGTGTTCTTGAGAAATACAATTGTGAAACAGTCGGCAAAAAAGTAGGTAAAACATTCCGTCAGCTACTTCCATTCCAGCTTAGATGTTTATAGCTTTAACAGATGAGCTTTTGCCACTACTTATCTAGATTTTAAAGAGATCTGTCCTGTCTAATGGTTTTGCACACTGACTGAAGTAACTTAAGAATAGAAGGTGCAGGAATGACACAAATTTAGAATCCAACCCAAGAACACCAGGGTTTAGTTGTTCAAAATTTTGTTAGCTTAACATCATCGTTAAGACGTGAACTCAGTAAATGTCGACTACATAAGCAAAAACACTGTTATTTTTTGTTGAAAAAAATGTGAGAATCCTATTGCAAAGGATTCTCACATTTTTTCAACAAAAAACAGCGTATTTGTAATATTGTCATTGGAAATTTTAACTAATCGTTAACTAACGATGTTGATAATTTGGAACAACTGAGCCCAGGTGGGAAAGCAACAGCAATACAAAGCATTACAAACATTCTATAAGTCACACATGAAGAGCAAGATGGCCACTAGCTCTTCTCAGTAGTATAGCCATCCAACTAACATAAACCAAAAACAAAAATAACAAGCACAACAGAAAGGCAAACAGAATAAACAGAAATAAAGATAAATCACAGCAGAACTGCCTTGGAATTGTCAGTAGAGAAGTTACTGGAGGGCTTATTGCTTTATGTTTAATACAAAAATAAGCTTGAAACTCTTCCATTGTTATTATGTGTTCTATTTTCAACTTTTTCAGTTTGGCCTTGTTTGGTTTGTTTGATACGATACTGTGTCAACAAGTAGCTGAGACTATCTATCCTGCTGTACTAGCTGGTTATGAGTAAGTATCAGTTTTATTTCTTAATTCTTTTGGCAAATCAAATGATTTGTTATAAGACTTAGTCTAAGTTTAACCTCAGATATGTTGTTTGACAGCAAGTTCAGAAAGAGCTATCTCTAGGCAGTTTTTCAAACCATTATTTGACAAATTTGCATACTCGAAATAAAGCATTTAATGCATGTTTATTTGTTCAGTCTTATCATATTCACTAGTATATTAGAATAGTATCTAATCTGAGATAAGGTGGCCCCCGATTAAGAGCACTTAAGAGCGCTGTTTCTTAATCACTTAATCATCTCACCGCTGTGTCTGGTGTGAGTTCGAGCCCCACTCTGGCCACATGTGAGACAAGCCAAGTTCTGCTTGTGGGTGTGTCAGGTGGTTTTTCTCGGGGTTCTCCCATTTTCGCCAGACCTTCTGATTGGCCAGTCTCATATGAGCTGAAATAATCTTGAAAGGGATGTAAAACTGAATTAAAAAAAAAACAACACAAAATGATGATAATAATGATCTGAGACAAAAAATGTTCTGGCAATTGTGAATAAATTTTCTGTTTAAATTTTAGTGTAGAGATAGAAGTAGATGGAAACCAGTCAGGCCTGCTCATTGAGATCAGTGGCTTCAGTCATAAACTACAGGTACAGTTTTCCCCACCCATTGGGGCTGTGAGAAATAGATGTACTGCTTGTGTCTCCAGGCAAAGCTATGAAACTTCTGACTGACCATCTGATTTCTGGTTAACCGCTCAGAAGGCCTGAAGCATGTCCAGGAACAGTGGTTCAAGTCAAACCATCCACACATATTGGGTGGTTATATTCTATAGCATATTTTGGGTGTCATGGCATCTTTATGTTGGGTAGAAATCCCATAAAATGGAGGCAACATCCAGACATGGTCATAGCTGTCGACTGGGATGCTATGCCACAAATCAAATAGGTACAGTACACTGCTTGTTTGACTTACAAATAAATCCATAAGCATGGGAGAAGCCTCCATGCATAGTGGTTTAGCCTATTTAAGGAGGGATCTGAGGCCGTTCAAGACTTTTGGATGAGACTTAAAATAAACTAAGGTCTCATCTCCATATGACTTTGGCTGTTGAGTGGAATATAAAATATATAAAATCAACAAACCTTAATATGAGAAGCTAAGGGACAACCTGTCTTTTAAAAAAAAGCTTCAGATGAGAATGCTACACTAGACACTCTTTTGGGTATACCTTGAAAGACAGCAAGTGAGCTGTGTCACTAGAAATCCAGTTTTCAGGGTTTCCAACCACAAATTGGCCTTACAGTCACAGAAGGCTAGAAGCTGGAAATCTTGGATTTAAGAAGAAGGGGGATTGTGCTTTCTGTTTAGCAAAAAAAAAAAGGCAGGGTTGCCACGCATCAGGGAAAAGTCAGGGAAATTTAAATTTTTTCAAGGTCAAGGAATTGTCAGTGAATTTTACAAACTGTCAGGGAAATTTGGAATGATTTTTGAAAATACCAGATTCAAGTCAAATTAGTGAATTTGTCTACATCCCATCCATGTTTTTGGGGCAGTCTTAAACCAGATAATATCTAGCAGTGCATTTTTGTTTAAATAAGCTCTGATTGGTGTGTTGTAGTAATAAATGACTTTCCAAGTTTTAAGAATTGTCCTATTAAACTGTCATCAGAGGCCACATGCGAAGATGTAGATGTCAGGGAAATTTGAAATTCTGCCAGGGAATTGTCAGGGAAATGTCAGGGAATTTTGTTTCCATCTGAGCGTGGCAACCCTGAAAGGTGCTGATCAGCTGTGCATTAGCGTCTATATTTTTGCATATGCAAAAATCATAATGTGGTTCAACTAATTAGTCTTGGTACTTCCAAGAAAAGCATTAGCTGTTTTCTGACACAACTGAAAAACATTAAAAAATTGTGCAATAAAATTGAAAGAATTGTTAAAAAGTAAACTAGTGCTTGAGTAATTTGGGCAAATTTGCAGAAAACACTATTTAGATGTCTCAAATAAGGACTTCAGTTTTTATATTGTCAAGAAACTGACTCAATTCTTGTTATCGTCAGAATGTGTTGAACAAAGTGATAGAGGCTATCAACCAGTTCACTTGTACAGAAGAACAGTTCACAGCCATGAGAAGCCAACTAAAGAAAGCTTATTATAATGAGATGATCAAGTCTTATGAAGCTGCCTTGTAAGTTGCTGTGGTTTAGGTTTTAATAATGTAGATGAAAATTATATATACTCATCAAAAGAAGTTTTGCACCAGTTAATATTTTTCTCATTTTAAAATAATGTTAAGTATAGATCTTTTTTCAAATAAACTCTTAAATCTTAATACCATGTTAAAGGGCTGGACTTTGTGAATAACAAATCAATATTTTTTCTTAAAAAGATAAAGCAAAAATGTGCAAAAATGCATCTTTTTGAAAACACCAAAATTTGGGATGCGGCAAAAATCCCGTATCTTTTTTTCTGGGCTTCCAAACCTGAATTTGTTTCTTATCCTCAGGGCTATTCCAGTTGAACATAGGTACCCCGGGAAGATGGCACTTTAATAAACTTCTATCATAGGGTCCTTCGTTGGTTAAAATACTTCTGTACGTGGTGGGAGTTGGAGAAAAATTGCTTCTATAGGAGGTGGGGTATTTTTTCGTGTTGAAAATCAGTTCTAAGGTGTAAAATTCAATGCAATGCATAGAAGCAAATTAAACAGACTAAAAACCTTTCGTTCGCCCGATCCGACTTCGATTTTTTCCTGTGAGAGTGCATTGTCGCTGACAGGTAGCGCTTCACGCACTGACCTGTCGCAGTTGGCCAATGGGATCTGGGAAATTCATGCAGGATGCCCCAGCTTTCTTCCCCGGGCTTTCTTCGTCGTATGTAGCTAAAATCGGCTATATCCCACAATTCAAAGCGTCAAATGCGAGAGATCAAGATGAGGTATCGTCTGATCTCGCGAGAATGGTGAGAGTGCTCTCTATAACGTTCGCGCTGGTGACGTGTGCAAAAAAAACTGAATCAGGAAATTGTCAGCGATCGAGGTTGTTTTTTTGGCATTTTAAGCCAGAAAAGGCATTTGAACCGGGATTTTGGTCAGAAATCACAATTACAGACCTGTTGAAAGCTAAAATGGCGGCTCATTTATGAATGTTATGATGTTTAGACACAAAACGTAGTGATATACGAACTTGTATCGCTCTCCCAAAGCAAGTATTAGCTTTTTGGAAAATGCAACATAGTGTTTTTTGAAGCCTGAAAAGTGGCGAAAAAGCGATTTTTTTTGCAAAAAAAAAAAAAAAATCAGTGGCACACGTTATTGGAAAAAAATAAATCTCAGCATGATAACGGTTAAGAGTGACGTTACACATATAATTAATTGGATATAGCCCATTGTTGAAAATAGGCACAATAATCATGAAAGCTGATGAGATTCAAACACGCTTCCTTGTCCACATGACTTGCTGATCAGGATGATAAAATGAAGATATATTTTCAAAAAATAGGTATTCTATCTTTATTATTATAGTGAGAACAATATTTTAATGACTTTTGACAAAAATCACACAATGCAGTTCAAGATATATTTTCAAAAAATAGGTATTCAATCTTTATTATTATCAGGTCGAGGAAACCCATCGAAGGACAGATATTCTGTCAAAGGACAGAATATCTGTCGTTTGACAGATATCACTATCTGTCAAACGACAGATAAATGCCATACCAAATGTAATTTTCATGAACAAAACATGTAAATCAGAAAATCCGCATTTAGATACATGTTGAAATCTGTTCTTTTCAACCAATGCAACCGTTTACTGAAGACCAGAGGTTCCTGGGTTGGTGCGTTTTCTGCGGAATTCTAGAATTAGTTCCTGCAATTTATTTGATGTTATTCAGCACATAAAAACACCCGTATGTAAGTTATAATTACCAATTTTTCGACAAAATGCAAGGAATCATTGATAGCTGCTGTCAGCATCACGCCATCTTGATTGACTGGTTGATTTTGTTCTACTTCTCTGCGATTCTTGTCGTTTCGGGTCCAGAGGCAGATTGTCGTTATTTACCAAAATACTACGGTGGCCCACACGATACACCGTTAGACAATCCGTACTGTTCATATTCACATTTTTGCATTGTTGTTGTTGTTTCGTAGGGTCTCGCCGTAGACTTACCTGCGCACCCGGGAAAACTGGTAAAAGATGGATTTTTTTTATAAAACTTATTTGCACTTATCTTGGTGAAGTATAAAACGTTCGTGTGAATAAAATAATTGTGTGTTACAGTGAATAAAAGTCTGTGAAGTATAATAATCACTATATTGGTGTTAATTTGTTTTAGGAATAAAAGATCGTTTTATATCAGAAAGCTTTGTATTCTATTGGGACTTGGTCAATTCGTTCCTTAGTTGATATTGCCTGTATATTCAACTCACATTTTTGAGGGAATAAGACATGCTTACTGTATATCTTACACTAATCAGCGATCATATAAGCATTATAATTAATATCGAAGGTATCCAATACCTTCTTACGACCACAGCTTGGATATCTACAGTAAGTAAGTAAGTAAGTAAGTATCCAATACCTTCTTAAGACCACAGCTTGGATATCTACAGTAAGTAAGTAAGTAAGTAAGTAAGTAAGTAAGTAAGTAAGTAAGTAAGTAAGTGTTTGAGACACTTAATCTATTATATATACAGACAAATATCTTAGATAGAACAAGTCCGATGAATATAGTCTCTGACACGACAGCCTGCAATTTTAATAATCAAGACATTTGTTAGTGTATGTGGGATAGTAAGAGACCTAAATGTAAGATGGCAAACACTTTATCAAACTGACTGTCGCTCATGTTTGTCTTTTTTATACGAGGCAACGCATGGCTCAGTTACCATATTCATCATGTACGTACTCGGTCAGTCTCATTCCATCGTCCATTACATTCATGTAGGCATTAACCTCTAAGTAGTATTAGCACATATTCATTTAAAATTCACACTATCAGGTAATAAGGAAGGTGTTTGGGTGGGAAAGTATGCACATGTAGATAGGCCTATAGGCATATCGTGATTGTAAGGTTGGTCAGAACCTGCCTGGAATGTCCGCGAGGGCGTGTGGCAGTATATAGAGATAGATAGATAGAATGGAAGCGGGTCAACTCGGCCTGATACCAACTCGGCCCGTGAGACAACTCGGCCTCGGGTCAACTCGGCCGGGTCAACTCGGTCTCCTTTTCCTTTTACAGGAGAGGTATTTTATAAGTGCATGGTGCTTTTAGATATGAATAATGATTTTTAGGCTGATATATTCCGGATACGTACACAGAAAATATAGCATGGCATTATTTATAGTATTACAAACATATCAACAATTGGATAAGGCAAAAGATCCATAGGGTGTAGACTGTCTATAGGGCGACGAGCATGCAAGTTAATCAGTTTTAATTATTAGGCATTGACTTAAATGTGTATTACCAAAAGTAGATGAATAGGAGAAAGTCTGCATCTGCTGATAATAGGTATTGGAAAGGCACAGTACTAATTTCCACCATACCGATAACATGTGATGACGTAGCAGACCTGAAACGGTGTTGCTATAAATAGAAACGGCTCATGGGATAGGTAAATCGCACCTTTGCAGCGCCATCTGTATCGCACAGCAGGCATAAAATTGGCCATAATTGAACCTGTTGTTAGACCATGGTTATGTTAATTGAGAGCAGAATCGCAATGCTTCCTTCACGTAAAGACAATTTGATTAAGCTGACTATAAACATCGCATCAAGGACTTTTTTTTATGTAGAATTGTATACATATAAAACAAGCATTTAAAATGCGAAATTCAACAGAAGCATGTTCTATGCCGACATGACTGAAAAAAATATTGACCGAATCAGCAAATCTTCCAACTACATGCAATACAAATGTGCGACTTTCAAAAGTTAAGATCAACCATGATATTCGCTATTAAATGCATGAAAGTTGAAAATCGCGAGCAAATCACACATTTTGAGTTCACAACTTTTTAGTTTAGTTTAGACAGATGCTCGCTTGTATACACCATGAAATCTTCCGCCATTTGTGGTGAAGTTATTCAGATTTGTCGTGACATGTATATGATCTTTTTAATAGGGCACATTGGTTGATATTTAAATATTTTATTAACATTCATTTGTATATCGCCATACCACCACAATTGCTTCTGGTTATCGCTGATTATCAGGTACATGTTAATTATCATTTATAAGAGTTTATGTAATCGTTGATTAACTCCTGCTGCTATCTCCACATGTTCTCTTCAAAATGACTCGTCTAGTAATAGAACAAATATCTGCGCGGGAAGCCGGGTAAATTAGTCACATGTGTTTCCTCAAACTATTGCCGATGCAGGCTTTCGCCTTCATAGGCTTTTGGTATTACAGTAAAGTGTTCCCACCTAAAACAGTATCGCAAATAAATAAAGTGTTGTTACTTTTTGGTTACACCCAATTGCAATGGTAGGCCTACATGTGTATTCAATGGTATGTTTAAAAAATTTTAATTCTCATGTATATTATGGAAGAGACAGGACGAAAATAACTAGTTAAAATGAGAATTATATACATTGCCTCACATCTGTTCCACTTGCTTTAACCATATTTATATATAGTTAAATATAAGGCCGACTTGACCCGAGGCCGAGATGACCCGGGCTGAGTTGCATAACGCGAGCGCTACGTAGCGCTTTGTTGCTTGTATGCGTCTGCACAAAATGACATCGTGACGTCGGCAGCCATCTACAAAGCGCTACGTAGCGCTCGCGTTTTGCCACGTATCTCGCGGATTCGATAGAATGGGTCGGACTTACTGTAAGCACGAAATGACTTGGAATTTCTGTAATTCGTAACTCATACAGTCCTCCGTACACTTGTTGTCAATGTAAATATATTGTATGCTACTGCTACCGAGGTATCATAGCAGACGCTGGAACAAATTGACCTAAAATAATCTAGACATGAAATTGAAAGGGATCCAGTCTAATTCACACGACCTTCACCTTTGCCAAAATGGTTGAAATGTTAAAAGTGAAATCTGGACGAATTTTATCTCTATTTTCAGGGTTTTAGTGGCACTTCCGGTACTTTTGTGTAATTTTTTCATTTTATTTTGGGAATTCCGCAGAAACTGCACTAATCAAGGAACTTCGGGTTTTCACTAAACGGTATCCTGGTGTCATATGTTCTCGATAGCGTAAGAAAATCATTGGCCAATGTTGATAATACTTTGAACTTACTCCAAGCATTCTCATTGTGCCGACAGATACCCTTTCTCTAAAAGTTTTAGTGGCGATTCTATGCCGATCTCCATGCCGGGTGTTTACAGATATGACCTTGACCTTAGGATGTTGAAATTGACCAATCAAATGACCCGTCATATGATCTCGATAGTCATTTACATATTGTGTTAGTCACGCGCAGGTTAAGTGGAAAAGCTTCAGCTATACGGGAGCGCATCATGGCGACATATGCCTTCAATATTAACTATGCAACACCGCAGAATAAAGGCAGTGCAGATCGTGAAATGTAACTTTAAACAAGAAGTTCGAATTTTAACTAGACCACTAATGCACCGAGAAATGGCTTCGTGCCACATATAGGTAGTCTCAGTGTCCATCATGTCCCTCAACAAAACCATCGGAACTGCACCTTCTCAAGATGCCATTTACCCCAGAAAGCCTTACTTATTACAACCGTATAAGCTCTTTCAAAAATGTTATGGATATATGCCCACAAAATTTGCTTTTTGGAGACAAATTCATACTGTTTTTACAATTCCTGAATGTTTTCCTATAAACTGCAACGTAAGATCCCATTACACGTTTTTGCTCCCGTATTTTCAAAATGCAAGGAAGACATGCGCATTTCTCTTATCTAATTATAGCATCATGGTATAAATAAAACAGACAAAAAGTGGATGGCTGTTCCAAGAGTCAGTTTACTTGAATTTTAGGGTTCAAATGCATAAGAAATTTGGAAATAGCGGGAAAAGGCTAAGTTGAATGTAATGTTGTAGAATCACAAAAATTTTCTTTTAATTTGAGCATTTTGATTGCTGAGTTATGATAAAACTTTGAGGACTTTAATTGTCCTGTAAAACAAGGGGTCAAGGCAATGTATGACGTCAATCAAAGGGAAATCTTCGCGACAGAATAAAAGCTATCGAGAACATATGACTATCGAAAACGTATTACGCGACGATAGCTTTGGGTGAAAATTAGCGATTTCAACATGCTTCTACGTGCGGTTTTTAGGATTTACTCATTTTTTTCTTGAAAATTACATTTTGTATGGCATCTATCTGTCAATCGACAGATTGCTATATCTGTCAAACGACAGATATTCTGTCCTTTGACAGAATATCTGTCCTTCGATGGGTTTCCTCGACCTGATTATAGTGAGAATATTATTTTAATGACTTTTGACAAAAATCACACAATACAGTTCCGTAAAACAGCAATACAAAAATTTACGGATTTTCAATTTTTCCTAAAATCGTTTCCGCAACTTGTTTTGGTCTTATCACACAAATTATTAAACTCTTTCAGACTGTGCAAATTCAAAAAGCTAGGTTGAAAATTTGTTAGTCAAAATGTCACTTAAAAATATGAAAAAATCTAAATGGTGCATAACTTCTTTTGAAGGGTATATATAATCATTTTTCATAAATATTGTCTTTGAATGATATTGCATTTCCATCTTTCATACTTTTTAACCAGTTATGTCATGTGCTTTGAGATGCATCAGTGGTAGAGCGTTGAACTGCAAATCGAGAGGTACTAGCTTCGAAGCCTACCTACATGTACACTTAAAGCTCCCCATAATCAATAGTAAAATATCCAGAAAGCAGTGTCTCCATCTTGACATGACTGAAAAAGTTATTGACTACGATGCTAAAAAGAACCAAAAACAACTTTCTTGCTTCACTGCATATGGACTGATACAGTAGATTCGTTTCCATGTATATTACAGCATCAGAGTTCTCACTAGGATTTTGAAAACAGGATTCTAAGAATCCATCACTGGAAAAAGTTGGAGTCATAAATGAAAACTTGAAGTTTGACCAAAAAAACTTGGAGTTTTACCCTTAATAATATATTTCAATAACTTTTTTCTCAACTAGGATTCTGCTCAAAATTTGTACATGTCCTAAAAAAATGCTACGACATGCTACGAGTTAGTGCAAATCATAACTAGTAGCTTGTCGCTCGAGTTGCTATGAGTTATAATGTCCTATGAGTTCTACACAACATCTCTACGATATAAGTCATGGAAACTCCCGGAGACTCTAAGGAATATCGTAGTAAACTCGCAAGATGTCATAGCAACTCGCGAGAAGTCGCCTTGAATATCGTAGCAACTCGTAGGTAACTCGCCATATTTGACAAGACACTGAGAACCCCAAAACGTTACTACGAGTTCTGTATGATAAGCTACAAGATCAGTACCGAGTTATGCTCCACCCACTTTTAGACGATGAGTTGCTACGAGAATTTTAAACCGTTTAAAATTCTCGTAGCCTTTCCACGACAAGCTACGAGCTGCTACGAGTTGAGAAGACTTGTGTACAACAACAGCCGACATATGGCGAGTTTTGTATGAGTTGCTAAGAGTTCACAAAAAAAGTGGGCGGTGCTTAACTCGTAGCTCCAACTCGTAAGTGTGTGACAGGGGCTGAAGGGAGACCTATTGGAGTTGGAGTGATAGACACAGTGTAGTAGATTCTCTTAATAGAAATAATGTCATAAACCTACTTAATAACTTTCTTGGTACAACTTTGCTACATACTAACTGTTTGGTATCTTGGTTTATTACAGTATGGTGCGACATTCCATCATTAGGGAGACCTATTGGAGTTGGAGTGATAGATACAGTGTAGTAGATTCTCTCACTAGAATTGAGCTTATGGACCTAGTCAATAGTTTCCTTGCCTCTCTACATATGGACTGTTTTGTCATTGGAAACTTTTCCTCTCAGGTGAGAAAATTAGTACAGGTACAACACAAGATACATGTATAAGGCTTAGGCAATGAAAGGGAACTACACTTAAATTCTTATAAACTTGTAATACATGTACTATTGATCACAGTAGTAACTGGCACTCTGAACCCTGTCCATAATGCTGTATATGAGCACACGCAGCTACAGCTAAAGGTCTTGTCTGAAAATATCACTAAAATATTTATGCCAATTTTCTTATGAGAAACAATCCAACCAGACCTTTAATTATCCTGCCAAAATGGAATATGATTATTTAATGGCAAGTTAACTGGTTAACCACAGATATTAAGCATACTGCGGAAAGTATGTCTGTTAGGATTATTTGTTATCCCTTCATGACTATAGCTTTTTACTGTGAACATTAAAGAAGAAAACTAGCAAAAAGCTATTCTTAGACAACATTGATTTTGCATACTGTAGGAAGCACGAGAGCTATGCCACAGTGTATGTAACCAATTAAAAGGAATCTCACTGGATGAAACATCCCTGATGAAGGTAAGCAAAGTTGATTGGTCCAGAGTATAACTTAACTGCAATTGGGGAATTGAGAAATAGATGGGCTGCATTCTAAGCCGCCTCAGAATAAGTGGTTTAGTCAAACTAGCCATACATGTATACTTGGTTAATTATAGTTTTGAAGCACATTTGGTATATCATGACGCCCCAATTTTGGATAGAAGTCCTATAAAATGAAGGCAAACTCCAGACATAATGATAGCTTGGGGACTCGAATAAACAAACAAACAAAATAACCTAATTTTGGGAATCTATTGAGGTCATTGGCACAAACTTACAAGGCAAGCTCTTTTGTTTTTAGTTGCCCAGATTGAAGAATCTTGTTTGAAAAACATTTTGGTAAAACTAGAGCATTAGTTCTGTGTATTCAATATCTCTAACCATTGAATGTAGTATTTTTGATTGTCGGCATATAAATATTTCATCCAAATTTTCTGTACAATATTTGCACAACTATATACTGGAAACAAACAAAATCAACTGAACCAATTTCCATTAAATGTATTTCAGAACACCATGCTTGAGATACCAGTTGGGAAATACTACTGTCAGGTTCCTGGGTTCAATCCTGATGACCTAAACTCATGTATCACCAACTATTACCAGAGTGGGCCCAGAACCCTGGAGAAATCTTGTCTGAATGAAGTCCTGGTGGTAAGAGTTATTGTTCTTACACATTTGAGAATTTGACATTCCAAGAAGTTACATGAAAGGGCTTGTTTCAGTGAAGCAAATGAAAATAAAGCAGTACATGATATAGATAGAAAACTTTTTATGATAAAGAAGGATGTTCTTAAGTTTCACTTTAAGTTAAAATCTTGTCTAAAAAAGAGCCAGCAGGCTGAAGTAGTGCATTGTTTAGCAGGTTAGCAGGTTTTATTGTGGGGTCTTTGTCAGATAATGATGATATGATATGAAACATGGTCGGAGATATTCAATATTCATGTTCAAATACCTGATCGCCACGTGACCATAGCCAATTATTGAAATATCAAACAAGTCTTCCATTTTTGCATCTTAACAAAAGATTTCACTTTAACTGTAAATCATTTCAGACCAGAATCCGGGAACCAGCCTTCAACACACTGAGAACCAAGCATCAGCTGGGATACAGTGTGTACACTAAAAACTATGACACATGTGGAGTCGTGGGACTTGGTATTGTTATAGAGTATCAGGCCAACAAATTCAGGTACACATATAGTAAATATGTTTTCTGCTTGGCTAACTTCTTCAGTTCTATACTCAAATGCCAGTTTTGATAAATGACAAGATTATAAGAGGAATAAGGCTTTGTTTAAAACTGGGGAGTGCAGTTGCTTGGTGGTAGAGCATTGGAGTCCCACTTGAGAGGTCCTCGCTTTAATCCCCACTCAGGACTGTGTTGTGTCCTTGAGCAAGACACATTATTTCCCAAAGTACTGGTTAATACCCATGAAGTGTTGGCTCTGTCCCGACATGACTGAACAGTTGTTTCCTGGGACGTTTAACCTCAACATAAACAAACAAAAACAAAAAAGGCTAAACTACAGACTACCACTGCACAAAACACTGCATGTTTTTGTCTGGTTGTTTGAAGTTAAATTCAACACATTTACCATTTCTTTGTACAATATATAATTTAATTTCAGTATGGCATATGTGGATGAACTGATTGAAAGCTTTGTACAAGAGATGAAAGATGATTTGGCTTCAATGTCACAGGAAGACTTCCATGATCTGGTAAAATACTTACTGTATAGGTCAGTTGTAATCTGTCTCATTATGACTAAAAATTGTTGACTGAGACTGAGTCCTAACCGTAACAAACCTAACTAACTTATTTTTGGAGATATAGTGTATTTTATCACCCTATCAGTGGTGATGCAACCGAGTTTCTTACAGTGTAGATTGATGCAACATCACACCACATGATGAAATGCAGTGTGGTGAATGGAGAATTTGATTGCGCAACAACATACAATGAAGAGTTCCTTGTATCCATTTCTTCCTTTGTCATGTAATGTTGCATCATCCTATGCTGTACGAAATTGTGTTGCATCGCAGATATACAGGGTGATAAGGAGGTTTGAAAGTTTTCAATGTCATTGTTCTTATTTTCAAACTTGATAATTTAAACAGATTTTATAATTATTACAAATGTTACATTTTTGATATTATATTTTACTCTCGACAGAAATTTTGACAACAAGCTTTCGTATTAATGCTCATTTCCAGATTGAGTCAGTAGTAACACTGAAGAAGACAGAAGACACCCATCTAGGGGAGGAGGCCGGTAGACACTGGAGGGAAATAGAGGAACAGGCCTACTTGTTTGATAGACCACAGAAAGAGGTAGTGTATATTGTGATGATGTTTTCATGACAAATCAAGAGACTTGTTCTTTGGATTTAGTAGAGGTCAATGTCATTATAATGCTCTCTTTGGGGTCATGGAAACAGACTGTTTTATAAGTGAAACTGTGTTAGAATGAGGTTTTTTACAATAGACATATGAGCGTCGTCACGCATAAAAGGTCCTTAGCGTAATTCCTGACGTTGCGAGATATTGACGTCAAAAGCGACGCGTAAATTACGCGACATATTCATTCCCAATTAACGTCCGTGTGTGCATGTATTATGTTTGCATGGAACATGGAAAATGTAGTGGCGTTTGTTATCTTTGTTAAAAGTCACTGGTAAGTGCATATGTATATGGTAAAAAGAATTGACCTTCAATAATAAGACAACTACAAACATGGATCAAAATGTACCAACATAGCCGCGACCGTTTTAGTCTATTATCTCGACGGCAAACGGTGTTAACGGTGAAGTATTATCAATTTGGCGTGTCACCAGTAAATCTTTCAGATTTAGACGCATGCATGTATGCATAGATTTGTTTTCTGGTCAGTGTTATCACAAGATCTGAATTGAATTTAGTCTTGTTGGACCAAAAATCTGGTAAAAAATATTTTCATGTCTTTCTCTCTACATGTTCTGATCTTTCCAAAAAAAAGCCACTTGTTATATTTTAATTCAAGGGAGAGCAATCTTTAAAAAACACATAACACGCATGTGGTTTGAAACTGAAAATGTTTTGTATTTTTATTTTGTTTTAAAGCAAAAGCAAACAATAAACATAAAATTTAAAAGATTAAATACAAATTGTACTATTTTGCATCTTTTTTACCTTAATTATTACAAATATGCGAATCCATTAAATAAAGAACTATTAAAATTAATATTATTATATAGCCATAATTAACTCTGCAGACCAATGTCAAATCAAAAAGCCTCCGTGGTGCAGTGGTTAAGTCACATTGTAAATCAGGGGTCGCAAGTTTGATCACATGCATAACATCAAAAATCAAACTCCCGGTTGAGCCTTCGGGTGCTCCCGGAACAATAAACCAGAAACAATAAATAAATAACCATCGGGTGATAAACAATAAATATATGACCATCGGGTGCTCCCGGAACAATAACCTACTGGTCTCGCCCAGGGAAAAAAATAAAAATAATGCATTAAATAGCAGGATTCATCACCGATTTTATTACGTTCACGCGCTTTATTTCTTCTAAAACAACTTGTATCTGGCATATGCGTAACCCTCTTACATGAACTACTGCTGTCGCAAGACAGAATATTGTCCCTGTGACAGTTTTTGTGATGTAAAACCACTCCAAACAAATCATTGTTATATTAACATTCAGAGATGGGGTAATGGTAATGTGTAATGGTAATGCTCTGTAATTCATTACAAATTTCAAAGTAATGGAAAATAATGTGTAATGAAGGATTTTATCATTACAAGTAATGGTAATTTAATGAATTACAATTGAAAAAATGCCTGTAATGCCACCTTAACTTCTCATTACATTATCATTACTTTGTATATCAAAAATGGTACAGCTTCTACAACTTCACAATCTGTGCATCAGATCACAATGATGTGGTTCAACAGCAAATGAATAACAAAATACATTTTTTTCACCAAGTTGTAAATTTATATAATGTTAGAAACAAAGAGAACAACAGCTGTGATGATGATGTTGATGAAAAACAATATTATTGTTGATTTAGGATTTAAAAATCCTATATTCCCAGAAGATAATACTTTTTTATTATTGTTCACTATGGTACAATTCAATTCTAAAGCAATACATCTATCTAAATCAACCTTAATAATCTACTCTGTTGTTACTAAAGGTGACAAAGTAGAACAAAAGAGTTTGCAAAGTGTGAAAACAGTTCCTCAAGATTAGCTCAAATTAAAGAATACCCTGATACATTGTTTGACAGATGCACACATGATGAATCAGTCTATAAAGTCACTACAAGGGGCTTCGAATTCAATCTTGCAAAAACATAAGACAAGTTAGCTGTGCATACATGAAAGTTAACTTTAATAAAAATGAAAATTGATTTTAACTTAGAAATCAAAGCAAAACATCATATTAAACATATTAAACAACTTCATCCAGTGATAAGTTGTTTTTGTGAAACAGTCCTTTCAAATTTGATAGTCAACTTGCATGAATAAAGAAAAGAATTTCAAAAGTATTAAGATATTTCTCTATAAACAGATTTTACAAATCTTACTTTTTCATTTGTTGCCCAAAAAAGCAGTTGCAGACAGTCTTGTTTTAATATGTCTAACCCTCTCCTAAGTTGGTGTGCGGCAGACATCCGCCAACATCATTTTTCAAAGTGGGGCAAATGTCTGAGGGAGAATTTGTCTAGTACACTCATTTTTGGTAAGGTATCAGTATAAAAATTTAACACCATGTTTTAATGCTGTCAGGCACTTGTAACTGTATGTTTAGTCCAAAGTGAACTTTGTTCAAATCTGCCATATTGGGACAAATCTGTCATATCGGGACAAAAAGTAATGTGTAATGGTAATGATTACATTTCCTATGTAATGGTAATGGTAATGATTACTTTTCTAAAAAGGGTGTAATGGTAATGGTAATGTTAATGAAGAAAATGCAATGTAATGGTAATGTAATTCATTACTTTCAAAAGTAATTGACCCCATCTCTGTTAACATTTATTAATTAACTTATTAGTATATAGTACTTATACAGAGAATTTGGTCTGTGTCATACTGGTGATGTTTCTTTTTTCGTATAGTCTATACTGGATTTCACCTCGACCTAATACAGCTGACCTCGCACTAATACGGTTGACCTCGTATCTATATGGATTGACCTGCTATCTATATGGAAATCCCTGCACCTGATTGGTCAAAATTCACGTGCAAGGTCATGCGCCGCGTTGAATGTGTTGAAACAACAACAATGGCGGCGGAGTGAAATAGTGAACAAACAAGCAAAAATCATGTCAGCATCTTTGAAAAGAATGTCAGACATGGGCGCTAAGAATGGCGAAGGTATGCTTGAGGTGCTAGCGGATGATATGGGTCGATATGGACTTTTGACAGTTAATTAATAAAAATCTCATTAATCAAGTTATTTCATATTGGACCAGTTACAGGTCCTCGGTCAGCTGTATTGGACCTGTAACTGGTCCAATACGAAATAACTTGATTAATAACATTATAGTATATATACTTAAGGAATAAAGAAACGCAACAAATACTTTGGGTTACTAAAAACATGCTTTGTAATGCAAGTTTGTGGTATGACTGAGCTTCTTATATGAACACAATATCTAAACGTCAAATTGCAACAGGGTGAGCCACAATGTCGGTTACGTATGCTTAATGGCGTACGCGTTACCACACTGACCTACAGTTGCACACCCTGTAACCATAATCAGTAAATGTCAAATTTGAAATAAAAAACAATATTTTGTTTCCAAAACCACTAAAAATGATTGCAGATGTAATCATTGATATGTTGGTAACATTTGGGTATGTTATGGGACGTTTAACGTCACCACCGTCAATTGAAAAAATGAGTCAAAAGCCAGTAAAATTACCTTCGGCATGCGTTATATTCAATAAAATGGTTATTTACGTAAACATTATGACATTTGTACTTCAGACGTCACTAAAACGTCCATTATAACGTCAAAATCAAACATCGTACATTTTAAAGACTCTATGTTTTTCAAATTTTCTAATTAAAAATTGATCAATTGCCAAACGTTTGATTACAGTGCGAAAATCTAGTGTTTACTCGAAGCATATAATCCGTTTCGCTCCTTTACATAACGTGATATTCTGTTTAATAAACGTCAAAACAGACGCTCCGATTATACATTTCTACGGTACCTGGGACGTCACTGTTGATTAGAAAGCACGTCGTGTCGTATGTTGGTTCGATATTTACCATTTAGGTACAAATAGGCAAAATGACGTTAATAACTCATTTTTCGTTATTGTAAACTTCAGCATTCCGTTAACAAGATTTAATGCAACATGGGACGGCACCTAAGTACACAATGATCCTAGTCTTTATTGCACATTATCAAGTCGACGTCACGTAACCCACATGCAAAGAATTTGTCATCTCCCCCTTCGCCCCGACGTTTACGTCACAATTTGCGTTTTTCATAGTTTTTGACGTTTTGTCGTTAATTTTGTCAATAAAATGACGTTTTCTCATTTAATCAGGAGCAAAAAGCAGTTAGTAGGTCATTTCATAAAAGGATTTTATCAAAATGTCAAATACATACGTAAAAGTTGAAATTTAGTGTGTTGCGTATTTTAATTCCTTAAGTATATATGGAGATGGAAAAGGTCACATTCAGAGGAGAAGCTCGACCTTCAAACTAGAGATAGCAGTTACATCAAATAAACTGTGTCCGCGCGAATTTCTTAGCAGCCGACAGATGTGCGATTTTCTTACCGCCGGATTCTAATGGACCCAGTAGTCCGCAGAATGATACATTTTTAGAAAAGAAAAAATCATATCCCCACATGCACACTCGTCGTGCGGACACAGCGGGTCCTGAAGGAGAGATCTTAAGGTCTCAGGGGAAAAAAGTTTATCATTCGGCTGATCGCAGGGGTGATGCGAGATGTCCGTGCAATGCCTGTGAAATAGCATGGATATCGTGTGCAGCAATCCTAAGAAAATCCCACGACGTCCACACTATTATCGTGCGACCGCTTTGCTGTGTGAGTATTTTGCAGATTTTGACAGAGCCAGATGTAGTAATAAAAGAAAGTAAAACGACGTGACCGAGGCACAGGCTGAAATTTTATTGACCAATACAACCATTCCCGCCATTTGCTTTTATTGGTTGTTGCCATATAATTTTATTTATTTATTTATTTATTTATTTATTTATTTATTTGGCCAATCAGTAGGTGGGTCGATAACGGGAGAACCCCGAGAAAAACCACCTGACACACCCAAAAGCAGAGCTTGGCTTGTCTCACATGTGGCCAGAGCGGGGCTCGAACCCACACCGGATACAGCGGTGATTATTTATTTATTTCAGAATATAAGGCTTTATACTTTGATATTTAGAAATGCATGACAACACACGGTTATCGTGACATCGCATTGCGGTTGTACGGAGATCTCGCATTGTTGTTGAACAGAAGATCAGAAAATAGCATAGAATAGATCACCTTACTCCACTTCTGTTGAAGTTACTATGGCAAACCCGTCTACAAACAGAATAACGCGCGTGTTAAAGAAAATGATAACATTTTAGCCTTTGGGCGTTATATGTTATATACCGGAATATAAGCAACCAAGTCTTAATAAGGGAAAGTGCAAGCGTTGACACCACCAGTTGAATAATGCGCATTAATATTCATTTATTGTCCTTGTAGTTTCAGAAGGCATAAAGACCGATCGAACATGATAATTTGGACAAGCAATTAGCCAACACAATATTAAAGAGCCGCATTGTGGGAACACCGGACTTTGGCTTATGCGAAAACAAAGGCGCAGATCAGCTTCGCAGTAAGTGCGAAGCTGATCAGCGCCTTTGTTTGCGCTTCACGGTTAGCTGAATTTCTCTTCTTTTTTAATCCGAAATTTCAAGCTTCTAGCTTGCTTCTGTCTATTCAGGTCGGTTTGTGTCAGAACTGGTCGGAAATCTTGAAGACAGATTTTCTTTCGTCGCGGCTCATTAACTTACTTTAAATATATAGATCTACATCAATATTTTGTCAGTCAGTATTCATTTGTAATATAAATATTTCTTTCGGTTGTTTTGTTTTCCTTTTAATTCTGTATTATGTAAATTCAAAATAACGAGTAGTGTTCAAGATATTAATCAACAACTGAATCGTTTTTTAAGGTTTGTATTATTTCCCTTGTCATGAGATAGCAAGAATTAATTTTTGAAAGAAAACGTGTAAAAAAAATTAACACATCGCTCTGGACAGTTCTAAGTGTATTTTTTTTTTAATTCAGTTTTACGTCCCTTTCAAGATTATTTCAGCTCATGTGAGACGGGTCAATCAGTAGGTGGGGCGAAAAACGGGATAACCCTGAAAAAAAAAAAAAAAAAAAAAAAAAACATCTGGCACACCCGCAAGCAGACCTTGGCTTGTCTCACATGTGGCCAGAGCGGGGCTCGAACCCACACCAGACACAGCGGTGAGATGATCGAGTGATTAAGAAATAACGCTCTTTACCGCTCAATCACGGGGGCCGCCAAAATAGGTAAAGACTCAGAGTAACCAGACACGAGAGTGATGCATATTCGTGTTAGTTAACACAAATACGCCAAAATTTGTAAAATTCACATTTTTAACAACTGGTTAAGAGATCATATTCTTTTCTTTCGGTCACGGTCGGAATCTGGAGAAGGCCTGTCAGAAATTGGTAGGTATACATTTAATAAAGTGTAGTAAAACGAGATCAAAGTGTTTTACGTGCATGTGTCCCTAATAACAGTCGTCCTCATTGCCCGGGACTTATTGTGATTATTATTTTCTTTGTCATCGCTTTGATTGTTTTCCAATAGGATGATATTGTCGCGAAAAAAAAATCCGAGAAGCTTCAGCTGCTGAACCAGAATAATTTTGCAACATATATTACAGAACAGCATGAACATTATGAATACTTTTTCACAATATGTCAGACTTACCTCTTCAGATATTGTATAACTTAGGACGTACAACTGGAAGTGTCAAGAGAGTTTTTTCATTGACGACGTCGTCACGTCGTTTGAACGACGTCACAATTTTGTTGTAACAATGGTGAGGGTAGACAAGTTTGAAATGCCATAGAAATGTCAATAACAGAGATACCGTCTTCAAATTTTCACAAATTGTTACGAATATGTCTCTCTTTTGAAAAATGTAAAAATTGGAATTTCGAAAAATTTAACCCTAAGGACCCTTTATGCGTGACGACGCTCATATATAGCAAAATAATCATTTTGGGAGCCACAACATGGTTGTGTTGTATTGAAAACCATACTGTACATTGAACTGTATACAGTATAGTCTCAAATCAATCACATGTTTTAAATATGTAGTGGTGGTGTATAGGTTCAGATTTTACATCACACTCAGCAGCTAAGGCTTTATGGACATAGAACGTGGGTAAGGCTGATGAAGCCTGGCAACTTGTGATCCCTGGTTTATAAGGAAAAATATCATAACCACTACAACATGCAGGCTTCTGCTTTTGTTTAAAGTTTTATACTTAATTATGAAGTCAGTACGAATTTAAGGACAAAACACAATTGAAATACTGTCAGAGTGAAATATCAGTGAGAGCTTTACTTTTTTTTACCATTTTTTTTTTCAGATTGAAGTATTGAAGACATTAACCCTCACCAAATTACAAGACTGGTTTATGCAATATCTCGGTGATCAACAGAGAAAACTCAGTATTCAGGTAATATTGCTCTTTACCACTTTACAAACTTGAGGGCCCCCATTGAGGGCCCCCATCCATATGAGAAATAGATGGGCTGCTCGTGCCTCCAGGGAAAGCTTATAGCCAACTGACCAAGCACCTGACTTCTGGAATGTCTTAGCTTGCCCAGGAGTACCATCCATACATTATTAGCCTTATTTATTTACTTGGTGTTAAAGTACATGCCATCCTATTGTAGGGAAGAAGTCACACAAAATGGAAGCAATGTCCCCACATGACCATAGCTGTTTACTGGGAAGTAAATTGACAAATCAAACAAACTTATTCCTGATTCAAAACAAAATAATAGACAAAGGCCTTGGGGATTTAAGGCCTGATGTCGGCCTCATGTGTTGGTAAAAAATTGAATATTGGAATTTTTAGGAGGAAAGTATTGCAAATAGCAGGTATAGATCCCTGCTTACAAACTTTAGCACAACTATCACATTCAGATTTAAATGTTGCCATGGCAACGCTCCGAAAAGCATAGAAATACCACTTTTTGCAATTTTTTGTCTATTTTTCACCATTCAACATCATTTTCAACTACCAGTCCAGACGATGAACAATTTTTTATTATGAAATAATTATGAAGTATCATCCAGAGATATTGTAGTCTAAGTATCATTTTGTTCGTCGTGTGGGCTGGCACTTAAAAATTAAAAAATGTGTTCAGAAATGGTCAAAAATAGACCAAAAAGTGCAGAATGTGCTCTATCTTCTATCTATAAAGTGCAGAATGTGCTCTATCTTCTGGGCATTGCCATGGCAATGCTTGTAGGATAAATGAAGTACTTGTTCTTGTTTTTAATAGAGGAGACATATGGCTGTTTTAAGGAATAGTTTCCTCACCTAAATTCCAAAATTTATTTTTTAGCAAAATCTGAGGCCCAAATCAGGCTTTAAATGCCCTAGTCCTTTACCCCGCTGGCAATAGGAAAGGCAAAAGTTGAGATTGGTTGGTTCAGGCACAGTATACATATACATTGTATAGTAGCAGTGCTTGTGTAATTCATACTTTCATAGGTTGAAAATCCAAGAATGTCAATATTTCTTTAAGGCATTATTTCTCTTACATAAATATAACAATAGACAATGTGACTTACCTATTAATACATAATCTTAGACTATTTATGAGAAACTAAATGGATAAACCCTTTTGAGCAGAACCATTGAGTAAATCAATATGCATTGTGATACCTTGAAATGAGAAATAAACAAATCTTTGCTATTTTCATTATCCTTATTAAGGGATAAACATGCTATTTGTTGCATTGATATTAAAAGATTTCTACTTCCTTAATCTAAATTTATAGCCATTGTACAGCCCTATTTGTGTCCAACATGATTGGGAATTTCAAAGATGGGTTTTCTTTTGACGAGACATATCTTGATGTAGTGAAGCTTTCTGGTACTACTATACTATTAATATACTATTTGAGCTGCGTCATGAGGAAACGGTATTTTTGCCTATGCAAAAACAAAGGAGCAGAACAGCTGTGCAGTAACTGCACAGCTGATCAGCACCTTTGCTTTTGTTATATGGATAGTGCAGCTCCTCTTCCTAAATCCGAAATTTAAAGCTTCTAGCCATCTTTTGTAGGTGCACAGGCTGGTTTGTGTCTGACCTGGTCGGAAACCCAGAAGGCTGGTTTTATAAAGTCAACTCATTTTAGCACAGTCAGAAGAGTCTGACCAGCCTTGTCTAGATCATAGTAAACAATTATCTTTCTGTATATAACACGCGTAAGCGCAAAATCTTGTCTGTACAGAACATTTGAAGGCAAGAAAATCATGAGAATATCATTCAATTCTTGCAGATTGTTGGAAAAACTGAGGACAACATGGATGTCCCTTCCATAGTCAAGCATCCAGCAGATCGGGATCAATCTATCAAGTATCTGGTTGACCCTGAACAGAAACAATCAAAAGCCATAACAGACGTGCAATTGTTCAAGAACTCTCTTAAACAGCTTTCAGGTGCAATGGAAGGATCTTGACAGATATTTGAATGTTAGGGGGTTTTATATAATAAAGATAATGAAAATAATTTAGATTTGTTTATTTCGTACTATCCTTATTGTCAAAGAGTCGATGTTTTTGAACTGTATTTGCAAAAAACAATTCATACATTTGAAAAATGGCATAGCCAGAAACTTGTAGACTGACAGGTTTTCTCATGCCTTATGCTGTTGGTAGTGTAACTAAAAAGAGCCATAACATAATAAAACCTGCATTTTAGAAATGCAGAACAGGCACAGAAGTGAGACTGTGTCTGTTGCATATATACTCGTAGGTACAGAAATTGCAAACGTCAAGCTATCTTTATGCATTCATTCTGGCTTTGTGGCTGAAGTGGTCGTAAACTTTGCAGATTGGTTTTTATACAGTGATTTGTTCTTTTGGATGACAAGTTCAGCAAAATGGTAAAGTGATTAAGATACTCGCGTTGTAAACCAGGGGTCGTGGGTTTAACTAGTTTCTCAGTTGAGGCTGTAAACTGAGGCCCAATCGCCATATGACCATCTGCGTTTGAAGGATGCTGAACCCCAAGACAACCAACCATAAATCATAAAAATTGAGGTCATCATTTGAGCAATTGAGGGCTCTGTTGCTAAGGCCTTGAGCCTTTTCCAATTTTGATACAAAGTGGCTCAGTTATCATTTGTGTACAAGACTCGGATGTCACAGGTGAATTTTACAGTTAAGACTGAACATAGATTTGGAAAATGTGAGGTGCAGTGCATGTAACTTATTTTTGAAATTCTAGACGTATCCTATCATATACTGAGCCAAACTTATAACGCAACATCGGTTTATTTTTATTGTTATACACAAGAATAGTATCAAATAAACTTTTCCTTCACTGAATTAGATTGCCGGACGATGGGCACATCTCCTAAGATCTTGTTTGTACCATTCTGTGTTATGCGTCTCAAGAAATTAAACATTTTTCAGAGGTAGGTTCTAGGCAAAAAATGGAATGCATTGTGATTTTCCAGAATGCGACGTGACGTGTATTCGTACCCTAGAAATTAGTGTCAGTTTTCAGGGTTACCCCTGTCCCATTTTAGACAATGAATAATTTTACTGACAAACGATCAATTTTGCTTAATTTTAAGCAGTGTTGAAGACTCATTTTTACTCCCAGCCATTCAAGTTTACTCACATTTTAACATTTGTTATAGACGTTCCTGACCCAACAATTGGATGCTATTGTGTTTTCTAACAATGCTAAATGAAAGCATGAACATGTTTTCACAAAGATTTCGTTAAAAACATTCGCCGTTAGAATTTTTCACTAATTCCATTTTCTTTTGTGTTCAATGGAATGCTCAGTATTAAACGTTCAATTTTCAATGATGTAAACTTTAATGTGAAATTTTGGGTACAAATGGAAGCCAAATTGCAATTACTCCATAGAATCTCATTGGGCGATCCATAAAGAAGCCATTTGTGTTTCAATTGACTTCCAGAATCTCTCAGGGGGCGCATGCCACCAAAATAACCGTTTTGGCCAATCAGATTCGAGCTCAGTAACCCATGCCTAGAAAACCAAAACCTTTGTACTCAATTTATTCATTGTTGATTGCTGACCATCATATGTCGGGTAGACCGTCTTACGTAACTTTAAAATGCGAAAAACATGCTATAACAGTGTTGCGTTATATGTTTGGCTCAGTATATGCAAAGGTACAAGTAGGCAAAGATCAGGAAAAGACGCAATCAGAAAGAGATTCCCACTCCAAAAACCGAGGTGGGAAAAAACCAAACTAACAATCAGGTACTTATACCATGAAACATATCGTAAGCCGAATGAGCAGCTATTTTCCCAATAGGTGGCCACTCAGTTACCTTAATTAAAAATATATAAAACATACATAAGGCGCCAACAGCACATAAAAAAAGTTTTAAACACCAAGACATAAAACAAAAAGAACCACCACAGCATACATTTTTAGCTCACCTGAGCCGTTAGGCTCACAAGGTGAGCTTATAGGATGGCCATGATCCGGCGTCCGTCCGTCGTCGTCCACCATTTTCAAAGATCTTCTTCTCTGAAACTGCTAGGCCAATCAAAGCCAAATTTTATATGAAGCATCTATGGGAAGGGGGAACCAATGTGTTTATAAATAATCCAGGTCACATGACCAAGATGGCCGCCATGCCCATATATGGTAAAAACCCTTCAAAATTCTTCTTCTACGGAACCACTGGACCAATTTCAACGAAACTTGGCATGTAGCATCGGGGACTAGAGTACTACAATGTGTTCATAAATTATGACCTTTGGATGACCTTGACCTATTTTACAGCAAGGTCAACATAGGTCGCCCATGCATTTGAATGGAGAAAATTGTTAAAATGTCATTTGAAAGGCAAATCTTGCAGGAAATGGGCAAATGGACTGAAGGTAGGTAATTCTGAAAAAATTTTGGACCCCATGGGTTGGTCTTCCCCCACCCCGGGGCAATATACATGTATATTACAAAAATATTCAAAGATCTTCTTTTCTGAAACCACTCGGCCAATCAAAGCCCAGTTTTATAGGAAGCATCTATGGGAAGGGGGAATCAATGTGTTTATAAATAATCCAGGTCACGTGACCAAGATGGACGCCATGCCCATATATGGTAAAAACCCATTAAAATTCTTCTTCTCCTGAACCAATGGACCGATTTCAACAAAACTTGGCATGAAGCATCGGGGACTGAAGTACTACAATGTGATTATAAATTATGACCTTTGGATGACCTTGACCTAATTTACAGCAAGGTCAACATAGGTCGCCAATGCATTGGAATGGGGAAAACTTTTAAAATGTCATTTAAAGTGAAAGTCTTGCAGGAAATGGGCAGTAGGACTGAATATTAATGATTCTGAAAAAAATGGACCACAGGGGCACATTTGCCCCAGCCCCGGGGCATTATACATGTATATTACCATAATATTTAAACATCTCGTCTGAAACTGCTTGGCCAATCAATGCCAAATTTCATGTGAAGCATCTATAGAATAAGGGAATCAATGTGTATATAAATAATCAAGGTTACATGACCAAGATGGCCGCCATGCCCATATATGGTATAAACCCTTCAAAAATCTTCTTCTCCGGAACCGGTGGACCAATTTCAAAGAAACTTGGCATGAAGCATCGATGACTCAAGTACTACAATGTATGTATAAATCATGACCCTGTGATGACCTTGACCTATTTTAAGGCAAGGTCAACATGGGTTACCTATGTATTTGAATGGGTAAACTGTTAAAATGTCATTTGAAGGGAAAAACTTTATGGACAGTATATTTATTATTCTGGAAAAAAATGGCCTAAGGGCTTCATCTGCCCCTATACTGGGACTATTTTCTATAACATTCGTATATACAGCAGATCTCAGGTGAGCGTTTACAGGACCATTGGTCCTCTTGTTGATCTTAACGACAAAAATTTTCAACAGCCTTTATATTGTCGCTGAGAAAATGTTGAAAACTTTATTGTCACAAAGTGTTATAAAGAAGGCAGATATTGCTGAATAATGATCACTCTACGCTGCATATGATGGACTGTGTGCAAAACTTTCTTCTTTGGTATGAATAAAAGCAATATGTAATTTCCAAAATTAGGTGTATTTTGAATGCAATCTCTGTCATATGATATATACACAAATGCTAGCAGTATCCACATTAATATGGTACACAGCAGTATCCACATTGATGTAGCAGAGAGCAGCATCCACATTGAAATGACAGACAGCAGCATCCACATTGATATGGCAGACAGCAGCATCCACATTGATATTGTAGACAGCAGCATCCACATTGATATTGTAGACAGCAGCATCCACATTGATACGGTAGACAGCAGCATCCACATTGATATGGCTGACAGCAGCATCCACATTGATATGGTAGACTGCAGCATCCACATTGGAATGACAGACAGCAGCATCCACATTGATATGGCAGACAGCAGCATCCACATTGATATTGTAGACAGCAGCATCCACATTGATATGTTAGACAGCAGCATCCACATTGATATGGCAGACAGCAGCATCCACATTGATATGGTAGACAGCAGCATCCACATTGATATTGTAGACAGCAGCATCCACATTGATATGGTAGACAGCAGCATCCACATTGATATGGTAGACAGCAGCATCCACATTGATATGGCTGACAGCAGCATCCACATTGATATGGCAGACGGCAGCACCCACAATGATATGGCAGACAGCAGCATCCACATTGATATGGCTGACAGCAGCATCCACATTGATATGGCAGACGGCAGCACCCACAATGATATGGCAGACAGCAGCATCTACATCGATATGGCAGACAGCAGCACCCACATTGATATGGTAGACAGCAGCACCCACATTGATATGGTAGACAGCAGCACCCACATTGATATGGAAGTATCAGGCTGCCCAGTGCTCCTATTTTTCCTATTTTTTCCTATATTTTCAGGGCTTCCTATTTTTTCTTATATTTTGATCCCAAATCCTGTATTTTCCCATCAAATTCCTATATTTTTCAAAATGCTGAGGATAATAATGAAATATCAAGGAAAAATCATGGAATTTTGGTTTGAAATGCCAGTTTTGATGTCTTTTACATTCATTTTTTTCCTCGCTCGCTTCGCTCGCTCGTAACTTGATAAATAAAGTATTTTTTCTTCATCAGAAAACAAGGTAATCCCGTGAAGTAAGTTATTTCTACAACTTGAGTAGGTTTTAAAATAATTGATCACACACCTATACCAAAATTACACCAGTAAGATTTGCCTTCTTGCTGCTATATGTTAATATTTATGGTTTTCAATGCTATAAAAAAGCCATTTTAGGCCGATAATTTCCTATTTTTCTCCTATTTTTTGGACATAAACTTCCTATTTTTTGAAGGCCAAAATATATATTTTGTACCAAACTGCACTGGGCAGCCTGAAGTATCCACATTGATATGGCAGACAGCAGCATCCACATTGATATGGCAGACAGCAGCATCCACATTGTTAAGGAAGACAACAGCATCCACATTGATATGGTAGACAGCAGCACCCTCATTGATATGGCAGGCAGCAACATACACATTGATATGGCAGGCATCAGCATCTACATTGATATGGTAGACAACAGCATCCACATTGATATGGCAGACAGCAGCATACACATTGATATGGCAGACAGCAGCATCCACATTGATATTGCAGACAACAGCATCCACATTCATCTGACAGACAGCAGCATCCACATTGATATGGCACACAGCAGCATCCACATTGATATGGCACACAGCAGCATCCACATTGATATGGCAGACAGCAGCATCCACACTGATATAGTAGACAGCAGCATCCACATTGATATAGTAGACAGCAGCACCCACATTGATATGGAAGACAACAGCATCCATATTGATATGGTAGACAGCAGCACCCACATTGATATGGCAGGCAGCAACATACACATTGATATGGCAGGCGTCAGCATCTACATTGATATGGTAGATGACAGCATCCACATTGATATGGCAGACAGCAGCATACACATTGATATGGCAGGCATCAGCATCTACATTGATATGGTAGACAACAGCATCCACATTGATATGGCAGACAGCAGCATACACATTGATATGGCAGACAGCATCATACACATTGATATGGTAGACAGCAGCATCCACATTGAAATTGCAGATAGCAGTATCCACATTCATCTGACAGACAGCAGCATCCACATTGATATGGTTGACAGCAGCACCCACATTGATATGGTAGACAGCAGCACACACATTGATATGGAAGACAACAGCATACACATTCGTCTGACAGACAGCAGCATCCACATTGATATGGTAGACAGCAGCACCCACATTGAAATGGCAGACAGCAGCATCCACATTGATATGGCAGGCATCAGCATCCGTATTGATATGGTAGACAGCAGCACCCACATTGATATATGGTAGACAGCAGCATCCACATTGACATGGCAGATAGCACCATCCCCATTGATATGATAGACAGCAGCATCCACATTGACATGGCAGATAGCACCATCCCCATTGATACGGCCCCCGTGGCCAAGAGGTTAAGAACGCTGTTTCTTAATCACTCGATCATCTCACCGCTGCGTCTGGTGTGGGTTCGAGCCCCACTCTGGCCACATGTGAGACGAGCCAAGTTCTGCTTGCGGGTGTGTCAGGTGGTTTTTCTCGGGGTTCTCCCGTTTTCGCCCTACCTATTGATTGGCCCGTCTCATATGAGCTGAAATAATCTTGAAAGGCACGTAAAACTGAATTTAAAAATATTAAATAAAACCCCCATTGATATGGTAGACAGCAGCATCCACATTGATATGGCATAGCAGCACCCACATTGATATGGAAGACAACAGCATCCACATTGATATGGAAGACAACAGCATCCACATTGATATTGCAGACAGCAGCATCCACATTCATCTGACAGACAGCAGCATCCACATTGATATGGTAGACAACAGCATCCACATTGATATAGAAGACAACAGCATCCACATTGATATGGCAGACATCAGCATTCGTATTGATATGGCAGACGGCAGCATCCACATTGATATGGTAGACAGCAGCATCCACATTGATATGGCAGGCAGCAGCATCCACATTGATATGGCAGACAGCAGTATCCACATTGATATGGCAGGCATAAGCATCTGCATTGATATGGTTAACAGCAGCATCCACATTGATTTGGTAGACAGCAGCATCCACATTGATATGGCAGACAGCAGCATCAACATTGATATGGCAGGCAGCAGCAAACACATTGATATGGCAGGCATCAGCATCTGCATTGATATGACATCAACACCCACATTGATATGGTAGACAACAGTATCCACATTGATATGGCAGGCAGCAGCATCCACATTGGTATGGTATCTGGATTAGCTACTTGATCTTTCGCCATGCCCAAGGATCAATAAAGCCTTGCTAATTATTAATTAATTCGTCTAATTACGAAGTAATGACGAACGAACCCACAAGCTCACTCTATGTAAATGAACATCAAGCACAACCTTATCTCATAATTTCAAAACTTTAAAACTGCCAACAAATATGTTTATCCGTCGATTTCAAATAGAAGCGTTTCAAAACCGAAGTGCATTCCCTGCGATTCGGTTTTTGTTTTGTGTCCAAATTTTTAGCAAAATGACATTGGAAACGTCCAAGTCAAAATGGACGTCGCCTCCATTGCATTACCCAATTTTGGGATATCATGACATACAAAATGTGCAAGACTAAAAATAAGCACCCCTTTTAACAACTAAGGCTTATACAGATGTAAGGTTTGACTTGCCCTGGGTCCAGACCTTCAGGGTGATTAACCAGTAATCAGCCAGTCAGTTGGTATGGAGTGTTGAGATGCAAGCAGCCCATTTTTCCCAGAGGTCCAAGCGAATTGAAGGCGAAAGGGGTGACCATGTCACACGGCAGACATGTACGTCCCGTGTTTTTATCTGCGTCACGAGGGCTCTTGTTGGCTTCGGAAACATTCCTAGCGGACTTACCATGGATTATTTTTACGTTCACCTACTAAACTTGCTTTAACTTTTGTCCGGACGAGAAAAAACAAGTCGGCGTTATGTCGCCAAAGTACGACAATATGACACTGTTTGGTGTTTGTCTTACGAAAGTATAGGCTGACAAGTTGGACATAATATTATTTTAGATTAAATTCATTTATTCCACTCTGTAAAGTTTGTTATTTTAGCGAATTAGTATATTTGGTGAAATGAAAGAGAAAATGGCCCACAAATACGAAAATAAATCATTTCTCAACAAACAAACAAGAATCGACCGAAATAGTCTTAAGATCTAACTTTCCCTCTCATGCGGGGGTGTTTTGGTTTTGTAGCCCTCGTCATAAGCTATGATCGTGTCGGGGCGGTCAAAAGGTCATACGTAAATTGAGCCTCGTCATGAGAAAACCTTGCATATACGAAAACAAAGGCGCAGATCAGCTGTACAGTAACTGCACAGCTGATCAGCGCCTTTGTTTTCGCTACACGAGTCTAGAGGGATTCAAGACCACAGAGCAGCATCTCCCAGGAGACCATAATCAGCCACAGCCTTGTACATACAGACGTTTAAATTTTATCCTTTTAACCCGGAAACATGATGGCTGTCAGGTCAACATTTACAGTCTAGTAAGACTCCTGACCTTATATCGGAAGACGAAGACGGATAGTACAATTCCTCTTCTACTTATAGCCAAAATTTCAAGCTCCTAGCCTACTTCTGTGACTGTAACGGTCGGTTTGTGTCGGAAACCCCGAAGACTGGTTTTCTGGCGTCAAGGCTCAATTCGTGTTTAAGACTGAGCATCCACGACTGGGTCAGTGCGCAAGCAGCTGGCACTCCATTCATTCACTTCTCGGCACGGGGGCTGCAACGAAACTGATATTCCGTCTGTGGTCACTATCTTACATTTTTTCTTAGCACGCAAAGTCACTTACAAAGTCCAATTTATTACTTTGGCAAGGAGAGGCCATCTTCTGAGGGGTAGAGGGGCAAAGTGGGCCGATGTGAGTTATATATCACACTATGCGAATAATATGCACGATGCAATGCATTTGGCTTGACTATCAACTAAAGTTCCCATAGCACAACCTTTCAGCAATGGTATGTTCAAACATGTTCAAGTATAAAGTAGTAATTTAGCCTGTGCATAAGAAAACCAACAACTTTGCATAAGCGAAAACAAAGCCGCAGGCCGCGAAGCTGATCAGCGCCTTTGTTTTCGCTACACGGATAGTACACTCCGTCTTCTTCTTAAATCCGAAATTTCAAGCTTCTAGCCTGCTTCTGTGACTGTACAGCCTGGTTTGTGTCGGACCTGGTCGGACACCTAAAATTGCTGATTTTCTCATGCACAGGCTCAATTGATTTCGTGTCTGGCAGGGTAGATGCGTCGAAGGACCAAATATGACGCCCACTGGCGTCACAAACAAATTCAAACTTGGTGTCCAAATTATACTTCCAGTCGAGCAAGTTTGCTTGGCTGTAAAACAGGCAGAGCAAAGTGCATCAAAGATTTAATGCTATATCCAATTTAATTGTTTGGCAAGTTAGAAGGTCGCCTCAAAATCAAAACAGCGTAGGTATATTAGTGCCGGCCAGCGGCAAGATCCATTTGACCTCATCAATATCCATCAGTATTAAATTTCATGACCATTTCATCTCTTCACCCAAAGATGGCTTTCTTTACGCTACAGAGTGTATTATGGGCGGTCCGTTTACCGCGACAAGTCAGTCTGTGTTTGACATGGTCGAGGTTCGAGTCTCAGGACTCACCATTACACTCGTTCAAACTTAATTCTTTTGATTACAGCATGAGCCGCATTAATATAGTTTTAAGCAGACGAGAGAAATGAGTTACAACGAAGAGATTGTGCGCGTAGACTTCAGTCCACACACACACACACACACACACACACACACACACACACACACACACATAACATAACATACGTATGTCGCTACACTTGTGCCGCGATAGTAACGGGCACAGTGAATTCGTGATCGCAACAGGTGATTTTAGTGCAACTGGTGGTCATCCATGTGTGTGTGTGTGTGTGCGTGCGTGCGTATGGATGGATGTACGTACGTATGTCGCTACACTTGTGCCGCGATAGTAACGGGCATAGTGAATTCGTGATCGCATATTTGCAACAGGTGATTGATGTAGTATTTTTCTGATGTCATTTACTCAAATCATCAGGCATTGTTAAGCCTGACGTCAATTTGACAGTCTGCACGAAATTGTGGGTCTAGAATTCGAACTTGAATGCACGGCTGTTGCAAATGATATGTACACGTGGTGTGCGTTCTGTTGACATAATAGGTATACACGATGTGCATTCGGTGGACATTTGTCAGCCCGGATAGCTCGGTTGGTAGAGCGTTGGTCTTTGGATCTGGAAGACCCAGGTTCAAATCCCAGCTCGGTCACTTCAAGTTGTTTCGTTGTGTTCTTGAGTAAGACAATAAACACAGACATGGCCCGTATAAAGCGTACCTGTGAGGGGGGGATATATGCCAGTGTACCGAGGCTGCTTGTGGCGTAATGTGTTAGCGGTCGACCTGTATCGGAGTGGGTCCTATTTATGAAGCACATTTTGAGTGTCATGACATCCGCTAATTAAGAAATAATTTTACTTTACGGGGAATTCTCGTGATTAACGCTGGATGTTGGAGGGCAGATTGCGATGTATTTATTCACGACGGCGCAGCGAAGCCGTGCGATCGCTTTTAGTTGTAAGGCTGACTACCATGGAAAATTGATTAAAATGTAACCATATGGTGACACTCTTTTAATACGACCATTTGCAGCAGCGTTGTGGTTTGACGAGAGAACGTTGCGTTGATTATGTTCCAACGGGAAGTTGTGGGCTTATGTATCTGGTTACAATTAAAAGGTGCAATATACAATGATCAAGAAATGACGAAGTCAGAACGAAAGTCCTACCCTAAAACCGAGAGTAGTAATGGGCGGCACCCGCAAATTCCTACTACCGAGGTTGGAAAAAAAACTAAATTGACGCGCAGACAGCATATCATAAAGCTGAGTTAGCTATTTCCCTACAAGTGATGACTCCGTTATCCCGACTTAACAAACGCTCTAGAAGTAGGTTTGTCATGACTCCTATAAACAGTAGTGACAGTGATGAGTCGACAGTAGTGACAGTGACGAGTCGACAGTAGTGACGGTGATGGGTCGAAGTTTCCGCACTGAGATAACTGGCGATCTGTCTGAATCTGGCTTTCAAACATACGGTATAGGCGTGTTATTCGATCTGTGCAATTGGTACAAGGAGCGTTTATGTACAGAATATACTGGGTGTCAGAACGTCTCGTTAGTACGCCAACGCAATCACGGTTTTGTACTTAGGTATCTCATGTACAGATATACGTGATTAGGATAATCTGGTTAAATATACCCATATAGCCACGTAAATCAAGTGACCGTGAGAATCGTTAATTGATTTGACCAGAGACAAGACAGTTAAGTTTATTTTCAATAAGTTTTAACAATATCCCTGGGCTTTTGATTACTTGACATAATTGAGTTTACGCATATGCTCTTTATGCTACCCCCACGTCCGATTACGCTAGCAAAAGTTTTACGAGCGTTGATGTTTTGTGGGATAAAAGATTAGCCACAGGACAATCGTGAAAATCTGTATAATCCGCAAAAGTGCCGTGTGCAAGAGCACTATAAAGGAGCTGTCCCCGGACTGGAACCCCAAGAACTGGTATTTTTAACTTAATAAGAAGTTTAGTAAAATGAAGAACGAACTTGGAACTTTGCTTTTAATTTGTATATCGGTAGTCACAGGTACGGCTTTTTGATATCTCAGGCATATGAAAAAAATAATTATAATTGTTTTTTTTTTCTTCTTATTAAAAGTTTTCTCTTAAACTGGAAATGATAATGTAAACTGAGCAACATATAACAAGAAAATGTTTTCATATCGGTAATAAACTTTTCTTTTCTACTTCGCATTTTCTTTGTCCGCCATGGACATGATCATCATGCGAGTTGCATTCATTTTCGCACATGCGAGCGATCGAGCGGTTGTTCGTCTATTGAGATCAGTTCTTGTGACAATGTCTACGAGTCGACAACGTGCGATGATTGCGTAAATTTATACTTGAACATACGTACTCAGGCGAATTGTCTCTGAATGGAAGTGAATTCGATGGAAGATGATATTGTATGCGTTTGGTGCAGGAACCAAAAAGTTTTGTGATAGCCTCCAAAAATGCAAAAGTTCGACGGGGTCTTAGTGACTTTTTTTTATTTATTTTTTTATTTATTTATTTACTTATTTTATTTATTTATTTATTTATTTATTTATTTATTTATTTATTTATTTATTTATTTAATTCAATTTAATTTAATTTAATTATTTATTTATCTATTCATTTTTTTTTTAAATTTTTTTGCACAAGAAATATTTATTCATATTATTGCGCTTTTTTCAGCCGAAATTGTGTACTTAGAAGACAACAACGCCAACGTGCACAAACGGACTTTTGAAAATGGCCTAAGCGAGACCTTAGACTTCAATCTGCGGTATGCAGGAGATTTTGTATCACTGAAACTGCGAGAGAACAAACGACTGAACGCCAACGCCCCGATCTACGAGGAGGTCACGCTCGCAGATGGAACGAAGAAAATTCAGAGAAATATCAACATACCATCCAATAAGGTTTGTAATCACAACCAGGGCGCGATAGCTAGATCGGTATCGTATACAGTCGATAGCGTGTCCGATTTGTATCGAGGCAGACCCGCTATTGATCCTCACGTCCCGGACACATTTCTTCAGTAGAGTTGGTTGCATAAATAGCAAATGTATTAGGGGAAGACTGCAACATTATGTAAACATCACTAAGCTATATGCATACTAGAGAAAATCCATATTCAACAGCTTTATTACAAATCTACACCATAAACTGACGGTGATTGCACTGCCAGTGTGGTGTATTATTTTTGTAGAGTTTGCACTGGAATCTAGTGATGAGTCATTGAAACAGAAGATATAATGTTTCTTTGATCTTTGTTTCTACAGGATGTTAGGTACTACCAAGATCTCTCAAAGGGAGCCTACATGTCAGTAGAGTGTCTAGAACGAAAGGGTGCACCATGCACTAGAATTTTGGTAAGTGACTTCTGTCACAAATAATTCATATAAGCATGAACATTTTGAAAAAAAAAATAATGATAATAATAATAATAATAATAATAATAAAAAAAAAAAAAAAAAAAAAAAAAAGAATAAATATATAGATAAAAATAAATCATAATACATACTGATGATAGACCATAATGCATCCATGCAGAATACATACTGGTGATGGCCATAATACATCCATGCAGAATACATACTGGTGATAGACCATAATACATCCATGCAGAATACATACTGGTGACAGACCATAATACATACATGCAGGTGACACACCATGTAATTAAAATTGTCAATAAACTGGTCAAAATAAGTTAAGCCCCAATGAATTTTCCAATATACTTTGTTTGTCATATGAAGTAACTTTTAACTATAATATGTTTTTGCATGCCTTGGGATTGTGGAATATACCAAACAGAAAAATACAATGAGTAGTAATGCTGCTGCTTTCCATCTATTGAGCAGAATAGATTAATCTTATATTTCTATTTCTCAGACTGGTAACCTTTACTACAAAGGCAAAGAATACACCCTAGAACCAGTCATGGAGGAACTGAACAACAAAAGAGAAATTCCCTCCCACTTGGGTACACCACACAGGATGGAGCCTTTGTCCATGGCAACCAGAAAAGCCGAGGTCAAGGTCAACAAAGATGGGTCAAAAATAATGGAATCTGTGAGAGCTGTGCCAGGGGACAAATACTCAGATGACTTTGAAGTTTGTGAGTAAAACAATCATTTTAATGTTATATGTACTTGTATTTAGGCTTTTATTAAATAATAGTAATGATAATAATAAATGTCTACCTTTAAATGTCCACCTTTAAAATGTTTGTTTCGTCTGACCTAGAATTTTTGAAAAGGGTTTGTAGGATTTTTTTTTATATATTTTACATGTAGATGATGCAAAAATAGAATCTGTAAGAGCTTTGCCAGGAGACAAGTACTCAGATGATTTTGAAGTCTGTGAGTATTTTAGACAACCCATACTTGTTTAGTTTACAAGGTTTTTGTGGAAGTTTTAAAAAAATACCTAGTAATAATTTTTGTTGTTGTCCTCAGACCCTGAATTTTAAGTAATTCTCTGTGTTTAAGGAAGTTTAAGATAATAATTATATGACAGTTAAGGATATTACACCCATTAAACTCAACATGTCCCCCAAACATTGTTAATACTTCTTTTCTAAGTTCTTGATTGCCTTCCAATATTCTTTCCAAACTATGAAACGAATCATATAGATGTGTTCCCATATCTTGGGTGAGATCTTCATAGGTAATAGGCTAACAATGAAAGTGTGATAAGTCCTTCACAAGTTTTCAGGGTAAAGAAGAATAATTTTCTCAGGTGACTGATTGATTCTAAGTGAAGTTATTTCAAATGAGCCGCATCATGAGAAAAAACAACAATGTGGTCTCCGATCAGGTTCCACACAAACCAAGCTGTGCAAGCACAGAAGATGGCCAGAGACTGGAAATTTTGAATTTAGGACATAGAAGAATTGTAATATCCATGTAGTGAAAACAAAAAGGCGTTGATCAGCTTCACAGTTACTGTGCACCTGGTCTGTGCCTTTGTTTCCTCATATGTGAAATATTTGTTTTCTCATGAAGTGTCTCAAATAAATGATTAAGAAGTTTTAGGAAAGTATAGTCAAAAAAGGTTTTATTTTGCAAGTCCCTTCCCCAGGGAGATACTCTGAAAATTTCTAGTTACATAATGCATATTCCTCATGATCACATAGATATGATTTCAAAACTAAAACAGTATTCACATGTATTCACATGTGGATGATATATCGGCTGAAGAACTAGAGAAACATTCCTATATATTTGCAAGCACTTATTGCTCTTAGCTGAGGTTCTGTTTTTCTTCCATGGTGAAATCGAAAATTATAAACTATAACATCAAGGGAACATCACCATTACTAATCTTATAATATATTATAATCCATCATTGTGTCCGTAGTTAAATCCAGAGCATCAACAAAAAATCAAAACTTTCTAATGTTGTTAGAAATGAGGGTATAGAAAAACATTTCATAGATGGTTTTATAACTTCTCAAACAACTTCTTAAGGAACTTCTCAAAGGGTGTTGACATGACAAAAGATATGTGATTGTTTTTTATTTTATACTTGACCGTGAAAACCAATGTATATCAAAACTTGATAAAATTGGTATTTTCATTGATATGAAATTTCACTGATATCAAATCTCACTGATATCAAAAGTCACTAGTGACTGATATCAGCCTATATCTTCACTGTAATGACGTCAGTTTTTTTTTGGATTACTTCTGACGTTTCCATTTACTTGACGTCATTAGATAAGTCTCACTTCAGAAATTCAAACGCCTATAACTCCGTTATTTATGAACGAAAACATAAAGTGTGGGTATTCATTTTCTTAGTTAGAACGTAAGGAACAATGTGGTACCAAAATTACTTATGTTTTCAAAAATTTTTGTTTTTTGCATTTTCGCCGCCTGCCTTGTGAAATGGAAAATGCCTGTGTATTGTATAAAATAAAAAGAAAATTTGCTTTTTTTCGGTGAATACCAAATATATTTCATCTCGTGAGTTGAAAACATAAACATTTTCACTCGTGCTGCGCACTCGTGAAAATTCTGATGTTTTCAACTCACTCGATGAAATATATTTGGTATTTACCTCAAAAAAGCAAATATCCTCTATATATTGTGATGAAGATCACTGGGAAGATAAGCTTCAAAACTTGAAAAAGGCCATGAGGCTGAAACGTTGTGTAAATAAACAGTAAATCCATGTTGGAAGTTATTCTCTGAATTTTATCCAATATTTTGAAATGAACTATGAAATCCTTTAAGAAGTTGGTTAGGAACATAGCAAGTTACCTTCCTTTATCTTCATTTCGATCTTCATGTGATAGGTTTACAAAAGGAAAATGATTAGTATATTAGGGTTGGCCATTGTAGACTCAACAGCATTTGCCACTTTCCATTGTGAAGAAATCATGTACCAAGATTTTATATGGAGATTAGTTTCAACTTCTTCCTTTACTTGCCTAACTAATTTCCAATGAGTTAGTAAAAACTCTACAAAGAATCAATCAGTCACATGGGTAAGTTATTCTTCCTACCCTGAAAACATGTGAAGGACTTATCGCTCTTCAATTGTTAACCTATCACCGATGAAGATCTTACCCAAGATATGAGAACACATCTATATGATTCTTTTCATAGTTTGGAAAGAATATTGGAAGGCAATCAAGAGCTTAGCAAAGAAGTATTGAAAAAGTTTGGGGGATATGTTGAGTGTAATGGGTGTAACTGATCATGACATAAAATAAGTGTATTAAGTAATACATTATTCTTTACTTAGATACTCCTGACAGTGAAGCGACCACGGCCCCGACAACAACGGAAGATTACGGTGAGACCAGAGAACAGATAGAACACGAGAAACGCGTTGCCAGTGATTACCTACTAGAGAAACTGCTACAACGATTGGAACACAGACAGAAAAGACAGGCACCAGTCGCCCATGGCGTAGAGGTTCTGCTCACCATTGATCATGTGATCTATAACGAGTAAGGGATCATTATTCAACTACCATGATGGAGTAATATTACTCTAAGAAGACAGAATAATCGAAACTTAATGTGTGATTTTGGCTTCAAAATTATGTTATACATCAAGCATCTAGACACTGTAGTAAGTCTTGTTTAATACATACATGTAGTTGTTTTCATTTAAATGCTTTAAGGCCAAGTAAAAAAGGCTTTAGATTCTCAGGTTGTCTAAAAGAAAGAAAGAAAGAAAAAAAAAGAAAGATTTTAGAAAGAAAGTCTCAAAGAAAGAAAGAAATACCTGCATTCTGACTTTATTTTCTACCATCAGATTTGCAACAAGATACAGTGGAGACGAAACAATCAAATACAAGATCAGAGAATATTATTCACATATCATAAATGGGGTAGGTGGATTTCATGAATATTAAAATTTTAAACTAGAACACTGGTCTGTCTTTACGTGCAAATTTTGATAATGATATTCTTAATGTTCATTTAAAAATGTTTAGGTAGAGGAGGGGCTTTGGGGTCAAGGGGCCAAATAAAATGGTCTTTTGTAAAAAATATGCATGATATTGACTGTGATTTAAATGCTCTTCTTCAAACAGTTATTTATGCATCAATGTTACCCATACTTCCCCATATACCAACTTTGTAAAGCTTCTTTAAGATGATTTGCTGCATTACACTCGTATAAAAGCTAACTTGTATTTCTTTTTGATTATTTACACAGGTTGACATACGCTATGCCAGTATCCAAGAAAATGACATCTCCATATATGTCGTCATCTCAGGTTTCTACATTTCAAGTGTGAGTACATGTTTTGTGTTTAGGTTATTGACAAGGCAGGGTTTTTCTAAACATGACCCTTAATTGTAGACATAGGAAAATCAGCCTTATGATTAGCCAGAGTTTCAAGTTGAAACTTTAATGGAAATAAAATTTCCACTAACAACAGTACATCTGAAAATAAAAGAAAAAAAAAAAGTCAAAATTTTCTGCTAAAATTTGTCATTATGCTTTTATTTTCACTGTATATTGCAAACATATGTTTTCATGATGACTATTTGAGCCGCCTCATGGGAAAACCAACAATCTGTATAGGCGAAAACAAAGACGCAGATCAGCTTCGCGGTAACCGCAAAGCTGATCAGCGCCTTTGTTTTTGCTACTCGGATAGTACAATTCCCCTTCTACTTAAATCCGAAATTTCAAGCTTCTAGCTCTTTTCTGTGCTTGTACAGGCCGGTTCGTGTCGGACCTGTTCGGATACCACATTGTTGGTTTTCCCACGAGGCGGCTCATATGTTTTCATGATGACTATCTGCTATTATAGAGTGAAGCCACCTCCCCCTGGATGGACTATAATCAGAATCCAACTGCTGGTAGTGCTGGACTGAGAGCCATGATTGACTGGAGAAAAAGAACTGATTTAGACCTACCAAACCATGACCATGCATTTCTCATTACTGGGTAGGTTGTTGTTGCACTTGTTCATGGCAAGAGAATTTTCATACTTCAGTGTGTGTTCATGACTACAAATTTTCAGTGTGTTACTTCAATGTGTTCATTTGAAGAAAATTTAATTTCTAAACTTAAATTTGTTCCTTGCAAGAAAATTTCCATACTTCAATGTGTTTATGGCAGGAATATTTTCATACTTCAATGATTTCATTTCAAGAAAATTTCCATACAATAGTGTGTTCATGACAAGAAAACTCCCTTACCACAATGTGTTTATGGCAAAAAAAAATGCATACTTCAATGTGTTCATTGCAAGAAAATTTCTATAGTTCACTAAAAGTTCAGTGTGTTCATTTCAAGAAAATTTTCCTAATACTTCAGTTTGTTCATGGAAAGAAAATTTTCATCCTTGAATGTTTTTACGATGAGAAAAATTCCATATGGTACTTCAGTGGCAGAATTTGGCTTTGACAATGTCATCTGCAGATAACTTTTGTAAATAGATTCCCCCCAAAAAAATACAAGGCTGGCTTTTGTCCAACCCCTATAGTATTCAGGTCATATTCTTGAGAGAGAAAAAATTGTGATGCAAATTGTCCAATATGCAAATAGATAATCCAGTGTGTCTGCTGTATCACTTCAGTTCCAACATCGCAGGTAGCAGTGGAAATGCTGGTGTTGTTGGTAAGTGGCGATTTTTCTTCTTCTTCGTTTTTTTTTTTTTTTTGTTTTTTTGTTTTTTTTTTTGTTTTTTTTTTGTTTTTCATATATAACAGCCAGCATTGATGGGTTCTACTAATTAGCTATATTTCAGTTTAAAAGATTTTAGCTCAAAATTTTACTACTGATTACAGATTTCTTTGGCCAAACTTGACAAGATTTCAGAGGTTACCTGATGAGATACCTTAAATATGGTTATATGGTATGATATGGCAGATATCTAATTTGCATGATAAATTATAAGAGTATTCCTTATTTAAACATGTTGAAAAAAAAAGTCTTTACTATTTCACTGTTTTATACTCTGTGTTTCTAGGTATTGCCTATTTGGATGGTGTATGTCGTGATAATCGAGTATCAATCAATGAAGAAATGGGCTTCTTCCAGGGCGCCGGAGTCCTAGCTCATGAGCTGGGTCACAAGTGAGTACAGTTGCCTTAGATGAAAGTGTCTTTCTCTATGTTCTTCAGTTTTGAAAAAAAAAAAAAAAAAAAAAAAACATTAATGACATTAACAAGTCACAAGAACTAGGCTATTATGCCCATGAGCACAGCAAGGTCATAATTAGCCAGTAATGATGTTTGTTTACTCATACTGATGTGGTGTTCGTCAAGTATCGCCATTATCAGGATAACATGTTGGTGAAATGTATAACCCCTAAACACCTACTTTTAGACAGTAAATGAGCCGCCTCGTGGGAAAACCAACAATATGGTTTCTGAACACGTCTGACACAAATCAGGCTGTACAGTCACAGAAGCAGGCTAGAAGCTTTAAATTTTGGATTTAAGAAGAAGGGGAACTGTACTATCCATGCAGCGAAAACAAAGACGCTGATCAGCTTCGCGGTTACCGCGAAGCTGATCTGCGTCTTTGTTTTCGCATATGCAGATTGTTGGTTTTCCAATGAGGCGGCTCAAATATTTTATCAAGGGTTTATACTTTTCATGGACATGTTTTCCTGATGTGAAAATGCCAGATTAGATGAGATGCCACAGTGTATAGCATCCCATTTGGACTAGACAGTTTGCTTATGTCACATAAATAGGACGCCTTAGGATATTATACATTTGAACCTCGTCTTTGGAGTTTCCAACCTGACCCCCGAGGTTCTGAAACTTTTTTCATGCTCAGCTCAGCTGAGACTAAAATTTATCCTGCTCATGTATGTTAAAATGCCAACAATTGTTGCATTTTAACATTTATGAGCAGGATAAATTACCAGATTTTGAGGTACGAATGAACCTGAATTTTCCACTAATTTTGACCATTTCAGCTTTTATGAGCAGTTGAAATTTCTTGTAAAGAAAAGTTTTATAACCTCAGGGCCAGATCCAACACAGTCCGACCTGTACAGTCTCAGAAGATGGCTAGAGCCTTGAAATTTCAGGTTTAAAAAGTCGAGATGTGTGGTGAAAACTTGAAATTTCAGGTTTAAAAAGTCGAGATGTGTGGTGAAAACAGACTCTGATCAGCTGCTACTGAACAATTAATCTGCATCTTTATTTGGCACTTATGAAGTTCTGTTTTTTTCATGATGGATTCATTTTATGTTTTAGCCTTGGTGCCCCTCATGATTCTGGAGTAGAAAATGGTCCCTGTGATCCAGAAGCCTACTATCTAATGGCTCCATATGTCGCCTATGTTTATGAAAATACAAGGAACACACAGCCATGGCAGTTCTCACGATGCTCTGTACAAAGTTTCCGAGACTACTTTGATGAACTTAGGTTGGTATTTGCTGTGAAGAAATATTGAAGCTGCACTGCCATTAAAGTGAAAGAAACTGTTTGCTCTTTTTAAGAGGTCAGACACAAACTGCAGCCAAAACAAGATGGTTAATAGATGAACATAAATTATCTCTTAAATGGAAAATTCCCCACTCGGGGTGCCATGTTGTGTCCTTGAGCAAGGTGCACAAACTCCCCAGAGTACTGGTTAATATTAAGGAAGTGGTGGCTCAGTCCAGACATAACTAAAGAATGGACGTTAAGCCTCAATAGAAACAAACAAAGATTGGAACTTCACAAATTTTCTTTAAAATTTTGCTTATAAATGCATATGGTATGTCAACTTATTACGTATATACATGTACCAACAAAATAAAACAAATAACATCATACTTGCTATTCAAATATTAACAAACAATAATTCCAACTTTACTAATTTCCTACATTCTGATTGGTTGTTTGGAAGACTTTATACTTCGATAAAAGCAATGCGTAAGAATACTCTCAGTTTTCACCTTAAAAACGGCGCGACGTTACGTGATAACGTGACGTTTCTTCTCAAAAACGTTGACGTCATCAAATCTAAACGTCATAAAAACAATGGATGAACACGTTTGAAGGCGTCGAAATGAATATTTGGTATTTTTATTAACATGGAAGCCTTTTCTTTTAACAGAACATCGTATGGTAAGTGTTTTAATCTTCCTGTTGTGTGTTGAAAATTGATGTTTGAATTTCTAATATTCCGAGCCCCAGTTCGAAATCGACATGTCTTTCTATCGGTCCAGACGGCTATATTTTCACCCAAACGCACAATTTTGAATGAAGGGGAGGCGTTTTAAAGCTCCCGCTTTGATAGCCTGCCTATAACAAGCTTCTATTCATTGCGAGAAGTGTGTTTTATGATTTGGAAATTTTCAAGATGGCTGCCTCATGAAGATCCGTTTTGCTCTATTTTCCTTCCGCTGGCTACAAAAATTTTAATCAATGTAGACAAATGCAGTGTAATGAGACAAAGTTGGAATTATAAGGAATAAATTATTATTTTTGTTGATTTTATCGATGTGTAAACTCAGGCAAATCACTCACAAACTTTTTCATAAAGCCCTTCGGGCTTTATTTAGTTTGAGTGATTCGCCTGAGTTTACACATCGATAAAATCAACAAAAATAAAATTCATTCCTATAATAAAAAGTTACCAAACAAATGCTGATTGTTTGTAAGAGGTCATATTCTTTATCTTTCAGTCAACAAAACAATGACTGTACATTGAACCGTGGCGTCATCTATGACCAAGATGAGTATGATATGCACACGGCTGGTTACGCCGGACAGTTGTACACTGTTACACAGCAGTGTGAACTTCTTACTGGAGTAGGAGCCTCTTTCTGTGGGGTAAGCCATTGGAGCATTCACATGAGAAAACCATTAATTTGAGACATGAGAAAACCATTAATTTGGGTTTCCGACCAGGTCCAACACAAACCAGCCTGTACTGCCAAAGAAACAGGCTAGAAGCTTAACAAATCAGATTCAATAAGAAAGATTGTACTGTGTAGTGAAAAGTAAGGTGCTGATTTCAGCTGTGCAGTTACTGCACAGCTTTTATGCGCCTTTGTTTTCGCCTATGCATGTTGTTGCTTTCCTAATGTGGATGCTTAGTTTCTAGACGCAATAATAGTGGCGGCCATCTTGACTCAAAAAGAAAGCTTATATTTATGGCTGTAATCATCTGAGCCTTCTCATGGGAAAACCAACAATCTGCATATGTGAAAACAAAGACGCAGATCAGCTTCGCGGTAACCGCGAAGCTGATCAGCGCCTTTGTTTTCGCTACACAGATAGTACACTTCCTCTTCTTTTTAAATCGGAAATTTCAAGCTTCCAGCCTGCTTCTGTGACTGTACAGCCTGATTTGTATCGCACCTGTTCGGAAACCACATTGTTGGTTTTCCCACGAGGCGGCTCATCTGTCTTTTAAAAATGTTTTGATAAAATATAGTTTGATGGCGCTACTTTATTTTAGACCAAACTTTCCCTTACTCCAGTGTTAAACAGCTCTGTAACTCTTGACGTATCACATTATAAGATTTGCTCAAAAACAGGGAGATCCTTCCAAAATAGGAGGATCTTTATCACGTGTATGGCTAATATGTTCTGCAATTTGTTTTTCAGAGCAACGAGGATACACCTAATATTTCTGCACTTTGTTTTTCAGAGCAATGAGAATACACCTAATATTTGTAGAAATCTTCAATGCCAAAGACAGGGTGGATCCTGTGGAAGGTACATTGCTGCTCATGGTACACCCTGTGGGAATGACATGGTAGGTGACATAACAAAAACATACCTATACAATGAACACCAAACAATATCCCAGCTGTCTCGTGAGAAAACCTACAATGTGGTTTCAGAACAGGTCTGATTCAAACCAAGCTGTACAAGCACAGACGCAGGCTAGAAGCTTGAAATTTCGGATTTAAGAAAAGCTGATCTGCGCCTTTGTTTTCCCTTAATGCAAAAGGTTTTCTCATGATGTGGCTCATATTTTTTTAAGTTGAAAAACTTTATTTCTTACACCCTGTGGAAACAACATGGTATGTGATTTAAGGAAAACACACTTATGAAATGAACAGCGAACATTTTTTTAAAATTCAGGCACATCGGCATATCATAATAGCCAATTCATAAAGTATAATTTAGAACCAGGGGGAGCGCGGTGGCGTAGTGGTAGAGCGTTGGACTCCGAATCGAGAGGTCCTGGGTTCGATCCCCACATGCGTCATTGTATTGTGTCCTTGAGCAAGACACATTGACTCCCTACAGTACTGGTTAAACCCAGGAAGCGTTGGCTCCGTCCCGACATGACTGAGAAATTGTTGACCGGGACGTTAAGCCACAACACAATAATTTAGAACCAGATTTGAGAGTGAATTTTTAGCTATTCTTATTTTTATGTTATCATTTCCATACTGGGCCCAGTTGTTCAAAACTAACGATGTCGTTAGTTAACGTTTCATTAAAATTTCAAACATTAATATTACAAATACACTGTTATTTTTTGTTGAAAAAATGTGAGAATCGTTTGCACTGCAAAGGATTCTCACATTTTTTCAACAAAAAATAACAGTGTATTTGTTACTTTAGCTGATATTTGCTTAACAAATTTATGTCTTAACGATATCGTTAAGCTAACGATGCTTTGAACAACTGGGTCCCGATCTCTATGAGCTCTACTGTGTGCTTAGCGATAATTCAGATTATAAATAGCATGCTCAAGTTTTCAGTTTTGTGACACGAGTCAACTGAAACACTGCAAAAATGTTATTTCATTACTCGAATTCATCACAAATAGCTACATGTATCATTATAAATACATTGTAATTGTTTTCTTTACATTTCAGCTGTGTTTCAGAGGAATTTGTTCCGAACACTGTGAGTATAATACTACATTATCATACTTATGAATTTCAAATATTGACTGTACATTCGGAAAGTAAATGTGGCTTATTTCGTGAACATCAGGAAAACATGTCCTTGACAAGTATTCCCCCCTGAACCCCACTTTTATATAGAAAAACTGGGGAATGCAGGGGTTTACCTATTTTTCTTATTTTTGCTCCAAAACATAGATTGTGGGTACTCGTTAGAACCGCCTCGGTGAGGCGGTTCTAACATGTACCCACAATCTATGTTTTGAGCAAAAATAAGAAAACTATCAACAATTTCCTATTGAAAATTGTCATTGTTTACAATTTTAAAAATCACTGTATATTGCATGGGCATGTTTTCGTAATGATTTACAAGTTCCAAATAATCAGCAAACTCCTGAATTAGTGAGTACTTGCACACAGTCTATACCAGCTGTAGTAAATCTTTATTAGCAAGAACATTGAATTCTTTGTGAGGCATCAGATAAATTAATATAAACCTAAATTGAAATGCTGTCTTGGAAAGTACTGGTTGATATCAAAAGTAACAGTGCTTTAGGCACAGCTGGTCCTTGACTTCTCTGTTTGTTACTGGCTTTTAAAACTATGATAATTTGTGATATTTCTATTTTTTCAGCCAATGGAACATTTGTTACTCCAACCCCGGGACCAACCCCACCGCCTAGTATGTATATCTATACATTATAAAAACATAAACAGGCAAAATACATTTTTATAGCTACATGTATTAATAAGAGCTGTGGCAGGACAGCGTAGCTCGCCTGACTTGTGCTTTGTCACTAAATCTATTACATCTATGACCAAAGACAATGACCTCAATGTCACTCAGGCGGGTCGTGATGGTACAGCATAAAACTTCAGACCAATATCTACCAACATGCTTAGTTCAACTTGATCCATCTACATATTAGACATAGACTTATAACCTAAAACCTAAGTCTGTGACCTTGACCACAGGTAAGTCAAGATGCTACAGCATAATAAAAGAATAATATCTAACAGCAAAGTATCAACTAGATCCATCCATCTGTTCCAGCAATATACAGTTCAAAACACTTTAAGCAAAAGCTTTAACATAAAAATTCAAAGTCTGTGACCTTGAACTCAAGGTCACCCAGGTGGGTCATGATGGTACAGCATAAAACGTCAGACCAATATCTACCAACATGCAAAGTATCAACATGATCCATCTACATATCCAAGAGATATAGACTTATAAAAACTTGAACCAAAAACCCTAACACAAAATTTCTAAGTCCGTAACCTTGACCTCAAGGTCACCCAGGTGGGTCATGATGGTACAGAATAAAACTTCAGACCAATATCTACCAACATGCAAAGTATCAACCTGATCCATCAACAACTTCAAGAGATATAGACTTATAAAAACTTTAACCAAAAACTTTAACAAAAAATTAAAAAAAATTCTAAGTCCGTGACCTGGACCTCAAGGTCACCCAGGTGGGTCATGATGGTACAGCATAAAACTTCAGACCAATATCTACCAACATGCAAAGTATCAACTTGATCCATCCACAACTTCAAGAGATATAGACTCATAAAAACTTTAACCAAAAACTTTAACATTTTGAGCAACGCCGACGCTAACGTGACTGCAATAGCTCTTCCTGTACTTTCGTACAGGCGAGCTAAAAATGAAAATTTCTAGTTTAAAAATTGTTTTGCTTAAAACATTGAATGCAGGTACATGTTAGAACCACCTTGCCGAGGCAGTTCCAATGAGTACCCACAATCTATGTTTTGGATCAAAAATAAGAAAAAAATTCTTAACATCGACTACTTGAATAATTGTATGTGAGTGACTTACTTATAGTATTACTTTAAACTTAATACATGTACATATGAGCCACAAATCGAGAAAACAGGTCAAGTTTCCGACCAGGTCCGACACAAACCGACCTGTACAGTCAAAGATAAAAGCTGGAAACTTGGAATTTCACATTTAAGAAGAACAGAGATTGTACAATTTGTGTAGTGAAAACAGAGGTGCTGATCAGCTGTGCACTTACTGCACAGCTCATCAGCACCTCTGTTTTCACATGCTAAAAGACAGTTTTCTCATTATGCACCTCATTATTATGCACATTGTATAAATTTTAGGCATGTTAATGAATGTTGACATTTTATTTTACAGCTACTGCAGCCCCCACAACACCACCTACCCGTAAGTACATTACAGTTTTTCATACATTTCCATAGATTGGGATCCAGAACATTAGATAATGAGGAACATAACATGATAATTGAATGATTTTTGTTTGTTTTCATAAAAACCTATGTTGTGGGTACTCTTTAGAATTTCCATGTTGATTCATCACACATTAGGTCTTACATAGCCACATCAATATTAAGCAATCACAAAAATGAATAAATATTAAAAGAATGAATAAATAAAAGCAATCACAAAAATGAATAAATATTAAAAGAATGAATATTAAATTTTACATAAAAGTAGGCCAGCCTGTACAGCCATTTGTACAGAATTCCTCTTTTTATTGACATGACATTCTTGGTCACTTGAATTGCTGGGGGGTAAAGTACGTTAAATTAAAACAAAAGAACAGTTCAAAGAAACCGAACAAAAACAACACACACACATACATACACGCAAACACCCCCTCCCCTTAGAAAACACAAACTGATAACAATGCATTCCCTCTCATTTTCCCAGCTTGCGGTGGAGACTTCAATGCCCCAACAGGAGTGCTGACAACACTCAACTATCCAAACTCATATCCCAACAACCGAGAGTGTGTCTACAAGATTATGCGGGAAGAGGGGGAGAGAATCCAACTCAAGTTCACTGCCTTTGATGTGGAAGATAATGGTTGTCGATATGATTATTTGGAGGTAATGCTCCTATATACATGTGTATATTGATATAGGCTGTGCCGATGGGCGGGGCATCTTCAAAATAAGCCAGTGATGTGAAGTCACTCACATCACCACCCCATTAAATACCCGACTTAAAATAAATTTTGACTTTGACCATGACCTTAAGCTAAAAAAGTTGACATTTTCATTGTTCCAAAATCCAGAAAAAGCCAAAAACAGCTTTCACTGAATGATGAAAAACATTTGCCATTTTAATGTCTCGCAGAAGTCCACATTAAACAAAGTTGGTGGTTGAGTTCTGCCAGAATAGAGTTGCCTTACCCATCTGTTTCCAAGGCAAAGTCTCTGGAGGGGGAAGTAATGTGACTGTGCACTATAAATTGATTACAGCAAATTTCAAACTTGTTAGTTTGTGAAAAGAGTAATGGTTGCAAATATTATGCAGTTATCACCCTTTTTAGCATGACCAGTATAAAATGCTTTTCTTACAGGTCAGAAATGGTGAAACTCCCGATTCTGCTTTAATGGGCATCTACTGTGGTACCACCATGCCCCCAGATATGATCTCCGTCGGAAACGCCATGTACCTCAAGTTCGTCACGGACGCGACTGTGGTGGGCAGTGGATTCAGGATAGAATATGAAAGTATTGGAGGTGGTCCCGGACCCACCCCTGGCCCCCCAGATGGTATGGCGTGAACTTGTAATCTTACAAACTGAAATTTGTTTGGTTTAGCTCTGGCTTAACGTCATAGTCAACAACTTTTCATTCATGTGGTGACTGTGACGCTGCTTCCTTCGTTTTGGCCAGAGCTATGGGGAGCTTAAAGGCATTACACAGCCTAGTAATGAACTATGTGATACACTCAACACTGCTTTAGATATTACATAGTCAATGGCAATCTGTAGTGAAATGAGCCGCCAAAAGAAAAAAAACAACAAAAAACGACAATCTGCATATGCGAAAACAAAGGTGCAGATCACCTGTGCAGTAACTGCACAGCTGATCAGCACCTATGTTTTCGCTACACCGATAGTACAATTCCTCCTCTTCCTAGTCAGACCTGGTCAGAAACCCAAATTGTTGGTTTTCTCATGCAGCGGCTCATATATTATTTAGCAGCACAGGTATCTGAAGTCTGAATTCTTGCTGTTTGTTTTGTTGGGCGGAAATGAAACTTCAGACACCTGTGGTAGCAACAAAATACAGGGCTGACTAATGTCTCCGCACCATTAAGTTGTCAGTATGATTTTCCATTTCAAATCTCTTAGTTACTGTAAAACTTGATTTGCATCAGAAACCCAGAGTACTTGTTTACTAACAAAACACAAGTGCTAATCCAATATTTAATCTTTTTGTATATTTAAATTGCATTTTTTTGTAAATGAAAATATTCATGCTTATTTTCCATCTTCAGGTTACAGTTGTAGTGATGTTGGAGTGGGAAACAGCACTTGCCAGAATTTACGAACCTTGATGGGAAATCCCGTCAAAATGTGTGTCAACTTCTTTGGACAGTGTTGCCAGTACTGCTGTAAGTACATGTACCTTTACCCCTACGTAATGAATAGAGACCATACGAGCCGCGACGTGAGAAAACGGGTCTTCGGGGTTTCCGACTTGGTCTGACACAAACTGGTCTGTGCAGCTACAGAAGTAGGTTAGAAGCTTGAAATTTTGCATATAGGTAGAGGAGGAATTGTACTATCCGAGTAGCGAAAACAAAGGCGCTGATCAGCTTCGCAGTTACTGCGAAGCTGATCTGCGCCTTTGTTTTCGCATAGGCAAAATTCCGGTTTTCTCACGATGCGGCTCATACAATACATAGACTCTGAAAAACAGGTATTTGAGCCATCTTGTGGGAAAACCAACAATGTGGTTTTCGAATAGGTCCGCTACAAACCGAGCTGTACGAGCACAGAAGATCGCAAGAGGCTGGAAATTTTGGTTTTAGAAAATGGAGAAATTGTATTATCCGGGAAGCGAAAACAAAGGCGCTGATTAGCTTCGCTGTTTCCGTGAAGCTGATCTGCGTCTTTGTTTTTGCCTATGCAGATTGTTGGTTTTCCCATGAGGCGGCTTAAATACAGACCATACAATACTTAGACTCTGAAAAACAGGTATTTGTTAAGTCTAGACACAAGACAAAACATGACCAATTGTGTGGGTGGGGTCTATGCTTTTCCTGTCATCGTTTTCTAACCCTGATGGCTGTCCATTGTCAGTTGATATGAATTTGTAGCTCACACTACTTCAAATAGACCAGGGTCTATCAATGCATAGAGAGGCCTTGAATGCACTTACAATATTAGGTATACAATGATATTCCATTTAGGTCAAGAGGACATATCCATGAACTGGATTTGAATACAGTACAACCTCATTGTAACACTATCTTTGGGGTCCATAGAAACAGACCTTGTTATATAAGACTTATAGTGAAACAATGTAAATATTAAGGTAATCTACCACAGCAATATAGGAAAATAACAAATTTAGGAACCAAAACATGGCCATCTTATATATATTGAAATCCATGTTATAATGAGGCATGTCATTACCAGGTTGTACTGTATGCCTAAAATGGGTAGATACTCATCTACAAACCCTTATCCAAGTGAGAGTATAAGTATCAACGAAATACAATCATAAATTTCAGATCAAAACAATGGCTGCAAGAAAGACAAGGTGGTGAAAGGAGCCTCTAAGTATAAGTGTGCTGATCTAGTCGCCTCCCTTGGCATGGAACAAACATGTTGGATGTTTCCTTATCATTGCTGCAAGACCTGTAAAGACTTTGCCACTGGTGGTGAAACACGATAAATTGGGTAAGAGTTTTGTTTGATTGAATTTTCCACAACCCCGTCAACAATTTTTTGGTCATTGTGGAATGAAGTAGACAATTCCTGGATTGTACCAGTGCATTTGTTAATAATGTGGTTAACAGCCCAGTTGACAATTGTTCAGTCAAATAAGCATTCCAAAGCTTCAAGTGTATGGACCCGTATAATAGGGAGTTGATTCAAAATGCACAAGGACACACCTTAAGCACCAAACTCCATCATCTTGATCCGAACTCAGACATATTACCAATAGCCTATCACACTTCCCAGAGACAGTGGGGATGAGGTTAGGCGAAGTGACCAGACTAGGCTAAATACATGTTATTATTGGAATTTTAATTTTCAAATGGTATCACACCAACCATAATGTGACATCATTTAAACACACTGACTGTCACAATGTCATGCTGACTGGGTAATGTAGTAACTACCTTATTAGTGGCAATCATGAACAAACAATTTGATGTACAAAAGCAGGTCTCAATTGCCAAAAAAGAGGTGTTTTAGATTGCCAAATCAATGACATAAATTTAACATTCTGGATTGCCAACACTTTTTTATGCAATCTGAAACAGCTTTTTGGCAGTCGGTAATGCAGTTTTGTAAAAATACATGTTCCAGATTGCTGCAAATACAATGTGATTTTTTTCATGTTTTACAGAGATGTCAAACAACCCGACATTATTGATGACAAACACGACAACGACATGGACCGGATACTGATATCTTCATTCTGCAGGAGTTTGGATTCAACAAGACATGTTCAATGCAACTGAATTCATGTTTGATACAACCTTTCAGTTCATATAAATGAAAACGCACCCATGCAATAGACAGTAATTGTTTCATCTGTGAAAATGATTTATCATTGAAAAAAAAAGTTATTTTCTCAGTTTGGATCAAAAATGAGAAAAAAAATGTATTCCCCTATACCCAGTTTTACTATATGAAAGTGGGGCGTAAGGAGGTATACATTTCACAAACTTGATACCCTGATGTGCATGATGCACCAGAAACTCTTGCCACATGAAGTGATCATTTCATTGCCTTCATTTTTCTAATTTTCAGTTAAAAAGCTCATTTTTGTACTTGTAAATTATTGTTAGAAAGAGATTTTATGCATTTGACATTTTATTTATGTCAGTTCTACATTTTGTTCTTATATACTTAATTATATAAATCTATTTTCATTACGCAATAAAGTATAAATATACTGCAATATACTTCTTTTGTCCTATTTTATAAGCCACATCATGAGAAAACACGATTTTTGCCTATGCGAAAACAAAGGCGCAGATCAGCTTCGAAGTAACTGCGAAGCCGATCTGCGCCTTTGTTTTCGCTAATACTGCGAAGCTGATCTGCACTTTTGTTTTTGCTAAATGGATAGTACAATTCCTCTTCTACTTGTATATAAAATTTCAAGCACCTAGCATTCTTCTGTAGCTGCACAGCCCGGTTTGTGTCAGACCTGGTTGGAAACCCTGAAGACCGGTTTTCTCATGTCACCACTCTTATAACAACAACTCTTGTTGTTATAAGAGTAACCCAATCAGAGTAACATGCCCATGTAATCCAACACACGGCTTTTTCTGACCTTTTGGGAAAATTTTTGGTACTGAGGAAATTGGGGAAAAATGGTGTGATTTTGGGGAAGAATAGCATGATTTTGAGCCAAATTGGGAAACTTTATCTTTTAAATTTCTACTGATTGGGAATGTTTCAGGTTAATTGGTAATCTTTTCAGCAAATTGGGGAAAAATTTGGTACCTGAAACCAGACCCAGGTTTGTTTAGAGAAAAAGCTGTGCAACATCACTTGTATGTAAACCTGATGAGAAAAATTCCCAAGCCACGGCATAAACCTGGCTGCAGAGTCACAGAAGATTGCTAGAGGCTTGATGAAAGCCTGACTACGTCCCCCTAAAAATATACAATTAACCGGTAAGAGCTTGTCTGTCAACTAGTATTGACCACAATTGATAACCAATTATAACCACTGGTTCAAAATGGGGACAGTTTCTACCGATCAACTTTTTTATATGCAAAGGCAGTGTTGGTTTTTTTTTGTTCTTTTTTTTTCAACAATACATCTCGGAGAAAAACTATTGAGTTTCAGTTGCTTTATTTGGGTCAATTCTTGACATTGCACCTCACAATTTTCCAGTCATGTCAGGAGCAAAGCCTGATTTAACCTGTACTGGGAGAGCTCAAGGTGTTTTGCAAACCTTCCAAAAGCAGTCAATCTGTAGTTGATCTGGTATTAAATGAGCCACAACACCAGAAAACTGGTCTTCAGGGTTTCCGACCAGGCCTGACACGAACCAGCCTGTACAGCCACAGAAGATAGCTAGAAGCTTAAAAATTCAGATTTAGGAAGAAAAGCTGATTTCACAAAGGCAAAAATTCGTTTATCTCATGATGCGTCTCAAATCACCTTACTAAATGCCCTGATGTGTTGGATTTGATCTGAAACCAAGAGTAACAGATTTCTCAGCCATGGCTCGACTTGATCCACATCTTCAAAAGCTTGATCCCGTCACTGATGTTAGAACATCAACATCAATTCTTCACCATTTCATGATTTATTTACACAAAATCACATGCATCATGAGAAAACCAGATTTTTGCCTGAGCCAAAACAAAGGCGCAGATCTGCTGTGCAGTAACTGCATATCTGATCCGCGCCATTGTTTTTGCCACTCAGATAGTACAATTTCTCTTCTTACATCTGAAATTTCAAGCTTCTAACCATCTTCAGAGACTGTACAGGCCGGTTTGTGTCGGACCAGGTCAGAAACCCAGAAGACCAGTTTTCTCACGTCGCGGCTCACATGATAACTTAACTGACATTAGAATATCCCACAAGGACACACGTCAACATCATTTCTTCACATCTTCATAATCTATTTAATAACTTGTTTACACATTGAAAATCACATGATCGCTTTACTGACATTAGAATAACCAACACCAACACACGTCAATATCAATTTTTCACCACCGAGTCTCAAATCTTCATCATCTTCTTTCACTTTTTCAGGATCAACTTTAAATAACACTTGAAAATAGTCTCGTATATGGCGTAGGTACTGTATTCTACAAATGCAAACAGTGCCATTTTAATAACTTTGTTTTAATAAATTTGTTGAATGATGAATAATTGCTTCAGGGGAACATTCAGATAAAGTTAGCGTAGAATAGAATGAGTCTTTAAGACATACAACCTAATATATGCATCAAAACAAAGCACAATTTTCAATTTAATTAAAACAGTGTTTTCTGAGGAAAACTATGTCCCCCCAACCGTTTAGTAATTGAAGTGAGTTACCTTGTGATATGAAGTTTTTTCTGTGGAAGACACCATGCCCATCTTGTTCTGTATGGTGTGGTAGTTTAAACTTGTTTTGGACCCTGTCTAAAATTAGGTCACAATCACCAAATTCTTATAAACTCTGAACCTCCTCACAACAATGCTTCTGTGCAAGTTTGGTTAAAATCCATCGATTGGTTTACAAGTTATCGCGTTCCAAAGACTAATCTCAACAGTTATGAACTAGTGACCTTGGAAATTAGGTCATGGTCACCAAAATCTTAACAACTCTGAGCCTCCTCCCAACAATGCTTCTGTGCAAGTTTGGTCAAAATCCATCAATTAGTTTACAAGATATCGCATCAGAAAGACTAATTTCAACAGTTTTTGACTAGTGACATTGAAAATTAGGTCAAGATCACCAAAATCTTATCAACTCTGAGCCTCCTCCCAACAATGCTTCTGTGCAAGTTTGGTCAAAATCCATCAATTAGTTTACAAGATATCGTATCGGAAAAACTAATTTCAACAGTTTTTATGGACTCGTGACCTTGAAAATTAGGTCAAGGTCATCAAAATCTAACAAACTCTGAGCCTCCTCCTAACTATGCTTCTGTGCAAGTTTGGTCAAAATCCATCAATTGGTTTACAAGATATTGCGTTGGAAATAATAATTTCAACAGTTTTTATGGACTCACAACCTTGAAAATTAGGTCAAGGTCACCAAAATCTAATCAACTCTGAGCCTTCTCGCAACAATGCTTCTGTGCAAGTTTGGTCAAAATCCATCAATTGGTTTACAAGATATTGCATTGGAAAGACTAATTTTAACATTTTTTATGGACTCGTGACCTTGCAAATTAGGTCAAGGTCACCAAAATCTAATCAACTCTGAGCCTCTTCCCAACAATGCTTCTGTGCAAGTTTGGTCAAAATCCATCAATTGGTTTACAAGATATTGCGTTGGAAAGACTAATTCTAACAGTTTTTATGGACTCGTGACCTTGAAAATTAGATCAAAGTCACCAAAATCTAATAAACTCTGAGCCTCCTCCCAACAATGCTCTTGTGCAAGTTTGGTCAAAATCCATTCATTTGTTCAGAAGATATCGCGTCGGAAAACCTAATTTGATCAGTTTTCATGGGCTGGTGACCTTGAAAATGAGGTCAAGGTCACCAAAATCTAATCAACTCTTTCCCCCTCCCAACCATGTATCTATGCAAGTTTGGTCAAAATCCATCCACTGGTTCAAAAGATATCGCGTCGGAAAGAAGCTATGAGGACGCTGACGCCGACGGGATCCGCACCAAAAACAATATGTCCCCCACCTTCGGTTGGGGGGACATAACAATGCCATGTCATGAGAAAAGCATATTTTTGCCTATGTGAAATCAAAGGCGCAGATAAGGCCTCCGCAAACAAAGACCCAGATCAGCTGTGCAGTAACTGCACATCTAGTCAGTGCCTTTGTTTTCACTTCTTGGATAGTACAACCCCTTTTCTTCTTACAGTCAAACTTTCAAGCTTCTAGTCTTCTTCTAAGACTGGTTTGTATTGGACTTGGTTGAAAACCCAGAAGACAACTTTTCGCGCATTGCGGCTCAAATAGTCTAGACTTTTAGAGAAAAACAGACTTGTTCATAAAAGTAACTATGAGCATGATCTGATCATCTATATTGTTTATTTTACAACTTCATACAGTGGTTATACAATTTTCCCATACTTACGTGTATGTTGAGAGTTGTCCTGTTTGAACTTTGGAAACATCCTGTTGTCCCAGGACCATCAATAATGCTGCTAAACTCTGATTGGTCGAATCTACACACCCACCCTGTCAAACAGATTAAATAAAGACTTTCAATACTGTAAGTTACAAATACAACATTGTGGCTTCATTCATGATTCATTCCCTGACTGGTCCGAATGGTCTTCACTGTGCCCTCAATATTTAGATTAGGAGCTAAACTTTATTCCGGAAGAGTAATCATTGGAGACATCACCATAGCCAAATGCCACATTGTTGGTCAACCTATCAGATTTTCAGTTTTCAAATTCTGTATCATAAATTATGCAATTGCAACTATTTATATAATTTTAAAATGCCTAGTGCAACTAACATAGTCTGATTGGGATTTTCCTTTGTTCACTGCTTAGAAGGCAATGTATGCTGTTTCATCCCTATGCATTTGTTTCTGCCTAAAGTAACTGATGATTATGATCAGAACTGTGTTTTGGAATATTAAACACCAGAGGACCAATGGTCCTGTAAACGCTCACCTGAGATCAGCTGCATATACCAATAAACATGTTTGAATATTATGGTATTTAACTCCAGTGCAGGGGCAGATAAGCCCTTGGGCCATTTTCTTTTTTCAGAATCTTCAATATTCTGTCCATTTGCCAATTTCCTGTTGGCTTTTTCCTTCAAATGACATTTTAACAGTTTTCCCAATTCAGATGCACAGGCAACCCATGTTGACCTTGCCATAAACTTGGTCAAGGTCATCACAGGGTCATGATTTATATATACATTGGAGTACTTTAGCCATCAATGCCTCACGCCAAGTTTCCTTGAAATCAGTCTATTGGTTTCAGAGAAGATGATTTTTGATGGGTTTTTACCATATATGGGCATGGCGGCCATCTTGGTCATGTGACCTAGATTATTTATATACACATTGATTCCCCCATTCTATAGATGCTTCACTTAAAATTTGGCTTTGTTTGGCCAAGCGGTTTCAAAGGAGAAGACGTTTGAATATTATGGAAATATACATGTATATTGCCCCGGGGTGGGGGCACATGAGCCCCTGGGGTCCAATTTTTTTCAGAATCATTAATATCCAGTCCTACTGCCCATTTCCTGCAAGACTTTCACTTTAAATGACATTTTAAAAGTTTTCCCCATTCAAATGCATTGGTGACCTATGTTGACCTTCCCGTAAAATAGGTCAAGGTCATCACAGGGTCATGATTTATATATACATTGTAGTGCTTGAGCCATCGATGCTTCGTGCCAAGTTTCGTTGAAATCGGTCAACCGGTTCTGGAGAAGAAGATTTTTGAACGGTTTTTACCATATATGGACATGGCGGCCATCTTGGTCATGTGACCTGGATTTTTTATATACATATTTGTTACCCCTTCCTATTGATGCTTCACATAAAATTTCGCTTTGATTGGCCAAGCGGTTTCAGAGGAGAAGATGTTTGAATATTATGGAGATATACATGTATATTGCCCCGGGGTGGGGGCGGATGAGCCCCTGGTGCCCAATTTTTTTCAGAATCATTAATATTCAGTCCTACTGCTCATTTTCTGCAAGATTTTTCCTTTAAATGACAATTTAACAATTTTTCCCATTCAAATGCATTCGCGACCTATGTTGACCTTGCCGTAAAATAGGTCAAGGTCATCATAGGGTCATGATTTATACACATTGTAGTGCTTGAGCCATTAATGCTTCATGCCAAGTTTGGTTGAAATCGGTCCAGTGGTTCCGGAGAAGAAGATTTTTGAAGGGTTTTTACCATATATGGGCATGGCGGCCATTTTGGTCATGTGACCTGGATTATTTATATACACATTGGTTCCCCCTTCCCATAGATGCTTCATGTAAAATTTGGCTTTGATTGGCCAAGCGGTTTCAGAGGAGAAGATCTTTGAAAATGGTGGACGACGGACGACGGACGGACGGACGGGCGACGGACGGACGGACGACGGAGCATGGGTATACTATAAGCTCACCTTGTGAGCCTGACGGCTCAGGTGAGCTAATAAGCTCAGAATATAAAATTAAGTAAATGTCATTACTTGTGTATTAATGCAGGTCATTTTAAGAAGAAACCAATAAAACAGACATTACAGCCATACTTTACAAGAACATATGAGCCGCCTCGTGGGAAAGCCAACAATGTGTTTTTCGAACAGGTTCGACACAAACCCAGCTGTACAAGCACAGAAGCTGGCTAGAAGCTTGAAATTTTGGATGTAGAAAGTAGAGTAATTGTACTATCCATGTAGCAAAAACAAAGGCGCTGATCAGCTTCGCGGTTACCGCGTCTTTGTTTTCACATATGCAGATTGTTGATTTTCTCATAATGTATCTACAATACCCTATAGTTGATTTTCTCATAATGTATCTACAATACCCTATATATTTCTTCTAGTAACAACCCAGCAGCTTCTTTTCCCAGGTCCTCTGGTATAGATGGTCCCTGGTCCGAGCCCTTGGGGTTTGAGGCTGACTCTGCAGCCAGGAAAGCACCATTGGTTGTCTCTGCTACCAGGGTTAGACCAAAGCCTGGTGATCTGTAACATATATTTAGGTTAAAAAGGCTTGCAAAAAACTATGTCCATCTAGTACATTGGGCCTGTACTAGATGGCCATAGTTTTTCGAAACCCAAAAATGTGGATCAGAGACTATTAATAATTAATAGTCTCTGATCCACATTTCAGGGAACAACCTAGGGGGCAACTGGGGCGACTAAGTCGCTTTTTCTGTCGGCACTTCGCTCCCGGCGGACCGGTGGGCGAAGTTTCAGTCGCCTGGTTTTGCTCACGGTGAGCCGTTGGGCGAAGTCCTTTTTTTGTGTGTGTTTTGGTGGGAGTACTTACGGTAATTCAGTAGCGAGTTGCCGTTAATCCGTTATCAATTAATGTCACCTGTACTGTGATTGTCAAATTATCATGCATCAATAATCCGTGAACAAAAGGTGTGGAACATCAATCGACACGTGTTTGCCTAATTATGTCCAATTATTCATGAATACGGTACAGTGATGTTTTACAACTTTGACACGCGCACATTAGCTCCGCCTATTCTGCATCAGATTTTGTGTTTTCGTCCAATGATCGATAGCGTTTTACTACGAACTACGTCAGAAAATATTTTCTATAATTAGGTTGTGTAATTGTGAAACCGATACGTGTGTACTGATTGAAGTTTGTCGGCGTTTTCTTTGAAAGTTCGAAGACGCATTTTATATATGCGAAAAACATCAACAAACGGATTAACTAATCATTCCTTAATTTTTCCGGTGAGTCGCGAAAGACTTTACAAATGCATGTTTGTTTTGCTCATCGCCGATCATTATTTCAATTGCCTTTTTACCAAACAATTATTACTCAATTAGGGCCTGAATTCGTACCAAAACTATGAAACTTTTTACCGAATCAACTTCCAAAATGGAAAGCTGGTTCAGCCTGGTTGATCGGCGTTGGTCCTAAACCGGGAAGTATTAAAGCGTAAGGCAGAAGATGCATCATAGTCGAAGCCGCCAAGTACGTAATGTGGATAGTTAGACTTCGGACGAGGCTGGCAAGTGGCACTCTTAGATTTGCTGACTTGCTAAGATCGACGGTACATATTCTCGTGGTCACGACACCCCAGCTAAGACTCCCAACCACACCAGACATTGTCATATATATAATCAGTTTTAAAGAAAAAAATATACCATGTACAAGTACACAAAAAACCCATGTTATAAAAGGCGTATGTGACCAAAATTAAAAAAATAAAAGACAAAAAGACAAAAAAGAAAACCTCAAGCCTATTAACAATATGTGTGTGTGTGTGTGTGTGTGTGTGTGTGTGTGTGTGTGTGTTTGTGTGTGTAATATATATCAATGTAACTCAGTAGTAACACAGTTATATTGTATAGACATGTTTCTGTTTGTCTGTCCATACATCCATTCGTCATCCGTGTTACTACGCTCACTTCTCCCTAAGATTAGCAAACTTCTCTCTAAAATTCTCAGAGGGAGAAGTCACTTCTCCCTAAAATTTTGGGCCAGGATGAACTCTGCATTTTTGGGTTTCGACGGTCAGGACAGGAAAGCTCCATTAGTGGTCTCTGCTACCAAGATTAGACCAAAGTCTGATGACCTGTAAAATATGTTTCAGTTATGAGATCTCTGTTTTTAAAATGTCTGTAGAAGCTTAGATTTAAACCCTCAATACTGCTTATAATGGCAAGTGCAATTACCACAGAGAGTTCTAATTCTTAATATGACAAAGTTGTATTTGACAGACAATGTTCACTTTTTATGATTCTAACAACCAGAAAGTAAGACATACCATGACTTTCATTATTAATAATAACTTACTTGCCAGACTGGTGACCCTTCAAATGATCTGTGTATATATAGATATCTGGTAGGAATTTATTGAGAACCCCTCGTGCTGCATCTACTATTCTGTTGGCTACAGCTGGAGATACTCGCACTGCCCAGCTTAACACAGGTTAAGAAAATTGTTTTACAAGATAACATTTTGCTTTGTTTAAATTAGGGATGTCATTCGGTGTCAGATTTAAGGTTCTGACGTTCGGAAACAAACATCCGGATGGTTCGAACGTTCGCATTTTTTCGGATCAGGTCATAATATTACATGTACTTTTACATGTATATTAATCGGGTGTTCCCTTGAAAGAACATTCATCAAAACTATAATGCAAAATTAAATCATGCCATTATCAAAAATTTACGAACATTTACCGAGTTCCCATTTTGTCGCGCTGGCGCGTCAGCAAACAAATTCACATTATACAAGTAGAAAATCTTATGGTATTCTGAATTTGTTTCTTCTTTGCATAAATGGGTCAGCTTAAGAAACCGCCTATTTGATTTTTCAAATTAAGATCGTAGTAAGCATACTTGGTTTGTTTAATCCCAAAACATATCTGTTAATCATCTGACATGTTGTTTTGCTGGGCGACGGTCTGTATAATTATTATTTTTAAAACTTGATAAGCGTGAATCATATTGTTTTCAAAAGAAAACAAGAGGCCAATTATCATCTTTAATCCTTTCTTTGTTTATTGTCGCTTCCCCTTGACCTGTATTGTCCTGTTAATCTGTTACACCTTAGTGACCTTTGACACTACATGTTTAGCTATTAAATACCTTATTTCCTATTCTGCTAAGCAGATAGTGTGTATTTTTGTTATTTTCTTAAATATTGGACATACTGATTTTTAGCGAACGTACGGATGCTAAAATTTGGATCCGAACTTCGGTACGGGATCCGAAGTCCGAATGTTCGGACTCCGGTTGACATCCCTAGTTTTAATGTTTAATGTCCCAGTCAACAATTTTCAAGTCATATCCAGACAAAGTCACCACTTCCTGGGTAATAACCATTTTTATAGCAGTATGGAGAGTTTCCGCATGAGAAAACCAACAATTTCGATTTCCAACCAGGTCTGATACAAACTGGACTGTACAGTCACAGAAGCAGGCTAGAAGCCTGAACTTTCGGATATAAGAAGAAGAAAGATTGTACTATCTGTGTACTGCACAGCTGATCTGCGTCTTTGTTTTTGACTTTGCATGTTGGTTATTGTCTTATGCAGCAGCTCATATGCATTGCTCAAGGACACAAACCTGGTGCCAGCAGGTTTGAAGCCAAGTAACTCCTCTATGGGAGTAGGAGCAGTTTACACCAACAAAGGATACGCCACACCCCTAATTCTCTTGATTTTCCCTGGGTCTAGAAAGTGAAGGGGCCGTAACTTCTGTCTACAGGGACAGGTAAACAGCACTTCTCCTCCCCCTTCTGGGGCTGCCCCTCTCTTTACTATCTGGAAATAGATTACAAGTAAGTCAATTCAAAATACTGGACAATAAAATACTGGTTTCTGAACATAAACTACACTCAGTATCATTCTAAAACTACTGACCTATCACTGAAATTTTGGGAAATCTTGGGGCCCATGATAGAACTCCATGTTTAATTGCATCACTCAGTCATGTGATTTGTTTGATTGGTGCATACATTTTATGTCTCTGGAATTCTTTAGATATTTTTGCCATGTGGTGACCTAGTGGCATGTTAGTTTCTGCAAAGATGATCTGTAGCTCAGTTTTCGCACATGTAAAAGGCTGGTCATCTCATGATGCATATTGCATGATGTTTATGATTGATGTCTGAAGTCTGCATATAAACAACCCAAGAATGGCTGATGGTAACAGCAGATTTCAATATTACTATATAGCACTGACATGAAAGTTATTTACAAAAAATTTATAAACAACTGCAGGACAGTGCTGTCACAATGTCTGTTTTCACTATCAAAAATATGTATAATAATGAAATAAAATGAGTTGCATCATGAGAAAACAGGATTTTTGCACAGCTGATCAGTGCTTTTGCTTTTGCTACACAGACCGCAAAATCCCACTTATTCTTAAATCCAAATTTCAAGCATCTAGCCATCACCTGTGACGGTACAGACTGGTTCGTGTCAGACCTACATCTGAAACCCTGAATACCGGTTTTCTTGCATCGCAGCTCAAATGTATCTAAAACTGGTATGTTACAATAGTACGGGCTTGTTGGTGTCTAAGGCCTGCATTAAGTCAACCATTGAATGGCCGACACTAAACAGCAGATCTCAATATTACTGTAGCACTGACATGAAAGTTATTTACAAGAAAATTATAAATAATTGCAGGACAGTGCATATAGGACCATAAAACATTTTCAATATTACATTTTGACTGAGTAATGTGACCCGATTTTCAACTAATGCAAAAACTAAAAGAAACAGATAAGCTGTGTTTCGGAGCAGGCGATTCAATACATTGCATTCTTGCAATTTTCAATGCCTGGAAAGTATAAACATTTGAGCCTGTGCATGAGAAAACCAACAATTTGAGTTTCAGACCAGGTCCGACACAAACCAGGCTGTACAGTCACAGAAAAGAGCTAGAAGCTTGAAATTTCGGATTTAAGTAGAAGAGATATTGTACTATCCAAGTAGCGAAAACAAAGGCGCTGATCAGCTTCGCGGTTACCGCGAAGCTGATCTGCGTCTTTGTTTTCGCCCATGCAAATTGTTGGTTTTCTCACGCACAGGCTCATTTCTTGTCTCCTACTTCCAAAATTCTGCTGACTGTCATCTTCTGTAGCTGTAAAGTCTAGTACATATCAGCCCTGGTTAGAAACCCTACAAATGGTTAACCCTTAAAATGCTGCTTATATTATGCTTTCATTTGAGAATGCCAAGTTCCAGAATTGTCTAAAGCTTGCAAATGGCCAACCAAACATGGCTGGCTATAATAAAACAGACTTTAATATTATTGTAGCACTGACATGAAAGTTATTTGATAAATCAATCAATAACTGCAGGACAGTGCATATGGTCTAAAAATTGAGGCTGCAGGAATACCATACAACTGACTGAACTTAAGTGTGTTTCCTAGTGCCTGATAATGGTTTTTCGAAGACATTTTGCAACTGTTAAAATCTAGATGAAATATTTTCTTGTCACAAATGAGCATTTAGTTTGTTGCAAAATGTGCAGCAAAAAAATGAACATTAACTGACAATGGAAAAAGTTCTGGTCACAAACATTTTTGACTAAGGATTTTCTGTACAAAAATCTCATGAAAGGGAGGTAAAATTTTCCAGCAAAAATTTATAACTCTTATTATTTGATTGTGATTGCTCAAAACCATTATAAAACGACACAAAAATGACTTTGAAACAGTCTTCATAATCAAGTAAATATTTTCGAAAAGTACCCATTTTCATGATCATGAATGATCTGCCTTGCCAATGCAAAATCCCTATTCAAAATTCATTTTGGCCATTAGAACGTTAACTGCAGACCGATTTTCAAAATGTTTGCAGGTCATATTAGGACAAATTAAGATCAATTTTGAATAAAAATAACTATCCTATCATCTTCCACATAAAAATTTTCTGCGAAAAACCATTATCAAAGGCAAGTTTTTATACTATAGGCCCTTATTTTCACACAGATCTTTTGAAAACAAATTTACTCATAATGCAGCTCACTACTTTATGAGCCACATCATGAGAAAAAGGGGTCTTCGGACCCAGTTTGACACAAGCCGCCTGTACAGACACACATCACACAAGAAGGCTGCACAGCTGATCTAAGGCTTTGTTTCCCAGATGCATAATCCAGTTTTCTTGTAATGCAATTCATATGTTTGAGTTTACATATTTTGATTTACCTTAAGCTCTAAGCCCTCGTCTGTGCCTAAAAATCTTTTCAGGACTGGCAAAGTTGATAGCTTGATTAAATCAACCTGAAAGAATGTAGAAAAGTCAAATTTATCAACTTAGTTTGGCGGAGTCTTGCTATACTTTTCAGATTTCTGTTTTGTCCTTTAATTAATAGGCCGCAGTAAAACACATGGAGAAAATTTCTCCTCACTGGAACTAAATGAGTAATTATCTCAAAGACTCTAGTTTAAATTTATTTTGTAAAGTGAAAACAGATTCTACATGATGCATACATGTAATTATCAAATAAACATGAATATTTCTTCAATCATTTTTTTTTTTTAAATGGGAGGTGAACATCCCAGTCAACAATTTTATAGCCATATCAACACAGAGCCACCACCTCCTGGTGTATTAACAAGTACTGTGGGGAGTTACTGTGTCATCCTCAAGGACACAACCTTGCTCCAGTGAGGACTGAACCCTGGCCACTTGATCTGAAGTCTGATGCACTAACCACTAGGCCACCGCGCGCTCATAACAATTTTTGGCTTCTAATTATTTTTTTGGGATTTAAAAATGATTGTAGACAAGATTTTGGGTTTCAGAAAGTCAGCAATTTAACAGTTCTCTTTAACTCATATAAGCCTGGCGTCCTTTTTTATGGGACATAGGCAAACAGCATAGCCCCAGATGTGACGCCGCAAAATGCGGCGTCACATCTGGGGCTACTCTGTTTGCTTAGAGAAAATTTACTAAATAATGAATAAAAATTCAAAATCACTCCTGATGTCCCTCAAAATGAAAGTGGATTTTTCCAAATGATAACAATGGGAAAGTCCATTCATCATATATGGGTTAAACTTACAGAAGGATCCACTTGATCATTGGTCACTCCCTTCAGAACAGCTCGTAGTGGTGTCTTCATGAAAGGTGCCAGACAAACTAATGCCTCCAGAAAATAACCAATAGAACGCTGAGGATTACAGTCATGCTCAATAGATCCACCAATCAGAAGCCCAGGCTGGTAGAGGAGGCTGGTACCTGTTGGATGAAAATGTGAGACCAATGAAACGATGCAATTTGAAGTCATTCTCTAACAATTGACAAATTGGTAAGCTGACTGAACTTAAATACTACATCTCAAAACTAAACAAACCTTGACTGTCATAAAAAAATCATGCCATCATGGTAAAATTTACAAAGTATCATACTTCAAGCTATAGAAAGATTGTAAATCTTGGTATTTTCTGACTTCTTTTACATGGATACTTATACTGCCTTGTATATTATGTTTTTGCCAGAATTATCATTCTGGTTTATCTGCATCTCTGCTACCCAGTGGACAACATCATGAAATAAATATCATATCACCACACATGTACATGTATTAACACTATTTTAGGGAATTGTCACATCATTGACAATGTCTGTGAGAACTAATTTAATATCATTGAAAATATGTCTACTTTGAAGGTGACAAAATCCTATTTTAAAAGTATTTTAAAAGTCACATTTTAAACATGTAGGTTAAATCACAGTCTAATGTACATGTACCTGCACAATCCTGCAAGTTTTGAATAGAGGCCCTTTTACTAAATTTCATAAACTCATGTAAGATTTTCTATTCAAAATATTGTGGTACAGTAGACAGTGTGATCAAACCCCCTTGTTTAAAATGTGTACCATTATCATGTAGTTATAGACATACCTGTTTCATTGACTATAATGTTAGATCCATTTGTCACTTTGTCCAGGAGTCGGATAAAATTGGCTTCAAAATCTGTAAGACACAACAGTAATAAGCAACATGAAGTGATTTTTACAGCTTTGTTCGTCTCTTATCCAGGCCTGTGGAAACAGCATGCCGGACTTGCCTGACCTGGTACCAGAGAACACAGGAAAAGTGGATTTTTAAGATCTGATTGTCCCTGGACAAGTGAAATACATATTATACTCTTGATTGCAATAACAATAAATGTGTTGAAAGTGTTACATGAACCAAAGTTTCAGACATTTTCTTCAACATTTTGGTGTTTAAAGGCAAGCATTTATAATTGCAAACAAATTAGCATGAGATTAATTTTTCATACAATCTCAGGTTATAGAAACACTGATCTACAGAATACATGTAGTGCCAAACCTCATTCTTTGTGAGAACAGCCTTTGAGTGGAATCATAATCATTTGGAAAATTCAGTCAAGAGCAAGCTTAGACACATGCTTGGGCTTTATAAAGACAGCCCTCCAGTGGTGCTACTGGACTAGCAGTGGTAAAGTGAAGACTCTAGTCCCAGGTTCATTTCTCAGCTAGGGCACCATGTTCTTTTAGCCTTTAGTAAGTCACATAAATTTCCACAGCTAGCTCCGGAGGTAATGGTCAGAAATTAATTGACTCACTATATATTGACCATATCTGCATTAATCGCTGGTTTCCAGCTTACAACCAATCAATATTGGAAAACCAGGTAACCAGTAAAACCCCCTCAGCTAGTCATTGGTTAATATTTGAAGGTGTGTCCAATATTGACCAATGACTAACTGAGGGGGTTTTACAAGTTACCTGCATTTCCAATATTGATTATTGGAAAGGCAGTGTCTAGCTGTCCGGGCCTGGATGTTTAGACCGGCAGTCTAGCCGTCCAGGTCTGGACGTTTAGACCGTCAGTCTAGCCGTCCAGGTCTGGACAGCTAGCATAATTATATCTACCTATAGGCTAGCCGTCCGGGTCTAATACTATTATCGATTATGAAGTACACATTTTCGCAATGTTCAATGTTATTACGACGGGAGTCGTATGCAGAACAGAACAAAAAAATACAGTTAATGATGGCGTCTAGGAAATTCAGTATTTATTTTTCTTTACTTATAATTTCTTGCCTTGTTGTATGTTGCGTTTTTTAGCGCCAGATAAACCTACTTCTACTTGTGCCTGTACAGCTTAACAGGTCAGATTGGCGTAGATATGTAATGTGACAATGCATTAGTTTAACCGCTAAATACCCGAGTTGAAGTTAGAATTTGTTAATGTTTAATTTTTAATCAGATACTTCCAAGACGATAATTCTGTTGTTATTCTAATTGTAAAATATGTTTTTGTGTTGAATTTTTGTGCTGTCTGCAATTTATGTACGTTTTAATATTTTAGTTAAGTTCTGGTATTTAAGTGGCCGAAATCAACGAACCGATGATGCAAGACTGACAAAAAAAGCTTTACTTTGATGCTTGAGTCGCGTTAAGTGTATTTAGCAGATTCTATTTAATAAAATTTGTCACACCTTCTTTTAACGGATGCATCTACAAAAGAACATGTTTACTTTAAGAGCATTTTCATTTATTATTTTCATTTACATTACATAAATTATTATTTCAATTTTTCTATCTATCTATCTTCCACTACTTCTTAACCTCATCAGAGGACTTCAGAAGGAATTCCGGTATACCAAGTGCTAATGCGGCTTTCACACTAGAGCACGATCTGTTACGAATGCCACGATTGACAAATCACAACTAATCGGGACATTTTGCCAAAGTTTGACGTTCTGATACGTGTCGTTGCGTTTTGATATGATCTGTTACGATCTGATAGGGTGGCGACCGGTCAAAATCTGGTGACACGATATTGGTCCCAGATAGATACGATTAGTTGCGATCCGATAAGATAACTACGATTAAACCCCGATTCTAATGCGATCTGACACGATTATCACGATACTTGACCGCGATTTGATACGAACTGATATGCTTAGATGCATTCTGATACGCGTTTCAAGAACTGATACGATATGTTCAATATGTTGCGATAGTTTACGATTGTTTGTTTGATTTTTGGTGATTGTGGCCACAATTGTGTCACGATTGGTATATTTACTTCGAAAACAAACATATACTTCATTACGTTTTTAATCTCTGAAGACGAAACAACATTGATGATGGAGAAGCAGTGAATGACGAGAATGCGACATTTGCATTATTAATGCCTTATCCTTCCCCTTTCCATCCCTGTCTCTGCTGCCATTTCCTGGCATCCTTCCGATTTCAAATTAATACTGAAAAGGACCGTATTGATATTTACATGTACTTCTCTGTTGTTGATCAAAGAATAAAAGTTATCTTGCCCGATGTATTTAATGTATTGATAATTCGTAACAGATCGTAAGTATCCGTGGCAAAAACGTGGCCTGTCGTGTCTCATCGCATTTACTCGTATCAGATCGTATCCTATCGGGAGTCATTCGCATCGCCTCGTAATTAATTGGGTCAGGCATTTTTTTCGAATCGTAACAGACCGTAACAATTCGTAGGAGATCGCAACTCATCTCAACAGATCGCGGTGTTTTGGTCGACCCCGATCACCGCGATTTAGGAACAAGATGAGATACGATTTGTTGCGATTTGTTACGATGTCATACAATCTGATGCGATGGTCACGATAGTCCCGCAAATCGTGGTAATCGTGGCAAAATTTTTGGGAGCCAAAAGTTTTCCCACGATTAGCCCAATTATCACGATTGATATCAAGATGTGATGCGATCTGATAAGAATTGATACGATAGTCCCGATTGGTCCACGATGAAGACCAAGATACCAATCGTGGTCGAATCGTGATAAGTATGAAAGCTGCATTAAGGGGGTTAGCTGAAATAAAAGAAAAGTGAAGCGGGTGAAATGAGTTTGTACAGTGAAAGAAGAGTGTTAGTATAGTTTAAAAGATAAAAAACAGAATCTGGTGATTAGGGAGACACATGCACCACCTGGCAAACAGCATGACTGAACTGTGCCACGGTGGGGAGCATGACAATACTGATGGGTAAAGCGTTCCAATGTACTGCAGTTCTTGGAAAAAAGCTATACTTGCAGTAATTGGTAGAAGTGCTGATTTGTCTGTATGCCAGCGGGTGGATGAATTTGGACTGCCCGCGATTTGGTGTGAGATAGTCAGTTAGAGGGATTGCTACAAGATCATATGTGATCTTGTACAGCATGATCAGTCGGGTATCTATTCGCCTTTGGTCTAATGGACGCCAGGAAAGTTTATTGAGCATTTCAGTAACACTGGAGGTGGACCTGTAGTCATGGGTAGCCCACCTGGCCGATCTACGTTGAACAGATTCTATCTTTTTTATGTCAGTGTCGGTGTGGGGAGACCATACAGAGGAGGCGTATTCCAGCTGTGGTCTGACAAGTGTTTTGTAGGCTGTGGATTTGAGGTCTTGGTTATGAACTTTGATATTGCGTTTGAGAAAGCCCAGCGTTTGATTTGCTTTTTTAGTGATGTTATTTATGTGATTTCCCCAGCTGAGGTCTTCTGATATTGTGACCCCAAGGTACTTGGCAGCGGGTACACTTTCAAGTTCAGTGTTGTGTAGAAAGTATTTGGATGGAATGGGAGTCTTGAATCTGGTCACATGTAGGACCTGACATTTTGCTGGGTTAAAGTTCATATCCCAATCTTCTTCCCATTTCTCGAGTTTCAGGAGGTCTTCTTGGAGGATGTTTGCTTCTGAGAGTGAACTGATGCATAGATACATTGCTGTGTCGTCTGCGAAAAGTCTGACTCGTGACCTTACCTGTTCTGGAAGGTCATTAATGTAGGCTAAGAATAGGATTGGTCCGAGAACAGAGCCCTGCGGGACACCAGGAGACAGGGATGGGGCTGGAGCTGATACCGTTGGTTACTACAGATTGTTTCCTATTGTCTAAAACGTCTTTTATCCATTTTAGAGTGTTTGGAGCAATTTTTCATGGGCGACTTTATCAAAAGCTTTACTAAAATCTAAAAGTATTAAGTCTGTCTGTTTTTTGGACTCCATGTTTTTGGAGAGTTCATCAATAAGCATGATCAACTGGGTCTCGCAGGACCGCCGCTCTCGGAACCCATGCTGTAAGTCATAGAGGATATTCTGGTCCGTGAAATGTTTTGATATGTTGGATGCCACGATGTGTTCCAGTACTTTGCAAAGAACACGTGAGCGATATGGGGCGGTAATTGGCTGGGTCTGTCTTGTCCCCTTTTTTGAATATAGGGGACACATTTGCTTCCTTCCAGATGGTAGGGAGTTTACCTTGGTCTAAGGACCTCTGGAAGATTATTTCAAGAATGCGGGCTAATTCCTTATGAAGAGTTTGTAGTACAATGGGTTTGAGTTGGTCGGGACCAGATGCTTTATGGGGATTGAGCTTTTTCAAAAGGCATTCAATACCCTTTGATGAAATTTTTCGACCAGAACGATTAGTGAAAATCGATGGACCCGGACGGATAGCCTATAGGTAGATATATGCTAGCCGTCCAGACCCGGACGGCTAGACTGCCGGTCTAAACGTCCGGGCCCGGACAGCTAGACACTACCTATTGCTATTGGAAAACTGGGAACCAGCAAAGTAATGTAGATTTGGTCAATAACTAAAATATGCATCTCCATTAGGGTTGACACATTGTTAAACATCAATCAAATAATAATAAGTGACAAAAGAAACTACTAAATGCTACTCATATGCTGATACTGAATAACCACATCGGACAGAAACCAAAGAAAGAAACTGCCAAACGTAAACAAAACTGACCGAGACGGGTCTGAACACTAAATTCCAGCTATAGCGGTTCAAAAATAGTACACTTTTGACAAAAAATCATCTGATATATCAATGACATATCAGCAGAGACATACAGAGACCTAGAACGGTCATTCATCACCCTGAAAGTCTAAGGAAGATTCTAGACACCAATTTTGCAAATAAGGGCATTTAAAGTGTCACGAAAACACATGACTTTATCGAAATTTCACCTCTTAAGCCTGGGTTATCATCTTTTGACCTGATTTTCTTAATTTTTACTGTCTTCCCACTAAGTGTAGATAAAATAAGCCTTTGTCGAAGGAAATTACAGCCTTCATAAGAAAGATCCCTTTTGGCCATGTGGGTTTGTTGACGGTTCTATAAATACATTCATCGACACTGGCTATCCGCACGACGGTCGTGCCGATAACGCCGCTTATCGGCACGACCGTCGTGCGGATAAGCGGCGTTATCCGCACGACAGGGAAATAGATATCCAAATGTTAAATAATTATGTTAAGAAATTGATACATTTTAAGTTGAAAAATATATTACATTGGCTTCAAAACTGAAACAGAATATTACACATGCAGGATGTTTTTACTTTTTAATTAACAAAATTGTTATTTTGCTGAAATTGGCTTACATGTGAATTTACCTGTAAAAATCAGTCATGCGTATGTGTCAATCAGAAAGTAATTATCGGTAACCTAAATAATAAAATAATGTGGTAATCCAAAATAATAAACAGCCTTTGATTTTAACAATCGGCTGAGACACAATCAGGGTTGCCTATTGTGTTGCACTTGAGGCAAAAAAGTAACCTCTTTGTATTTTCATTTTTCTTGGTTTATAATAACGTATGACCTATCAGGTTTATATTCTAGTAATAATTCTTTTGGCTCTCGCGTTTTTCAAATTTTCCCATAGTGGGTAATGGGAATAGTTCTGAAAAGGAGCTTCAAACCAGTGTTTTGGGCTGCTTAAATAAGATCATATGCAGCCTAGATAAGTCATTGTTCCATGCTGCAGTTAATTTTAAACAAAGTAACATGTGTGGTTGCATATGAAAAATTGAAGGAAACCTTGACTGCAACACACATTTTATTTCTAGGGTGTCTCTTAACATGGGGCTACGGACTATACAGGCCAAAGGAAAAATTAACTGTGTTATATCTTCTGTCCATAATAATTTCTGGAGATATCATTTTGATGGGTTGTACTAGACCACAGTCTGAAAAACAGTTAGGCCATATCATCTCATTTAATCGGAACCTGATCTTTTAATCTCATTTCAAACCTAGGGGCTACGGACTCTACATAAAAAATGACTATTTTTTGAAAATCATTGCTCTTCTCTGAGAAGTTATTTTCAATTTTTGTTGATTCTAATCTGTCATTTGGCTTCATCAAGAAAGACTAAATACAAAATAAAACTATTTAAAGCATTTGTCTAATTATTTCAGCATGTGAATTGTAGACACCAAGAAAATCTTACAAATACTACAAATGAACAGTTTAACTTCATTCTCCATATTATCATTAATTTTAGTCCAAATTCAAAGCCGTAAAAAGTATATTACATGGGACATATGTCTCCTTAGTTCTAGAGCCATATCCAACATATTTCATTCATGAACATTAAAGCAAACATGTTTACAAAACACCCAAAATAAAAGTGCAACATCATAGCATGTGAAAAACAGTGTTTTTTAAGCATATAATCTCTCACTGACGCAAAATATTGTACACAATATGGTATCATTATATATCGCCAGAAAGCTTATTATCTCAGTGTTATAATAGAATAAAAACATTAGGTATTGGATAATATCACACTGAATTACAGATGCATAACATGACCAAGGTAGTAAAGGCAACCCTGATTGTGTCTCAGCCGAATGGAGTATGGAAACATTTCAGTAACACAATTAAAAAATACAATGATTATATTTTTCTCCGTTGTTAGAAATCTACTGTGATTCAGTTTACATCAGCTGGATTAAGTCAAACTAGTTTTCTTATTCATAATTCACAAAAATGTTAATTTCGAATGTATTTCAATAGCTAAACACATAATTAATTTATTAAATGACAAATTAAAAGTTAAATGCGTAAACGTAAGCTTGTAAGAAAATCTTCTACATGTACTCCCGTCGTGCCGATAGCCAATACCTGTAGCATTGGCTATCCGCACGACGGTCGGGCCGATAACACCGCTTATCGGCACGACCGTCGTGCGGATAACGCCGCTTATCGCATTCTCGCGAGATCTGACGATACGTCATCTAGATCTCTCGCATGTGACGCTTTGAATTATGGGATTGAGCCAAAATCGGCTAATCCCGTGTTCATGAGATCAGACGATACCTTGTCTAAATTAACAATAAAATCAATAAAGTTTTTTCCAAAACTTATGTTTATATTTATCTTGGTAAAAGTAATATATATCGAAAGAGAAAATTACAAAATACCTTCAATTCCTGATTTTAAAATGAAAATCTGTACTCCCATTATGGCGGAAAACATGGCCGCAATGGCGGTCAATCCCAGATTCCATTGGTCAAAGGCCAGTGCTTGAGCGCTACCTGGTGGCGACAATGCGCTTATCGGCACGACCGTCGTGCGGATAGCCTCAGCTATTGACACGATCGGCGTACGTCAGTCGAGTCGTTTCAGTCCTTTTTCTTCTTCTTGTGGGGCACCATCATTTATAACCACGACACTCCCACCTAAGGGGAAGGGTGGGGATAATGACTTTTCAGTTTTCAGTGCCCCACCACATGTACATATTAGATTTAAATTATGTAAATTAGTATTATTTTCATTGTTGTTTTTTTATGAATGTTATATATGTTGCATGCTATGATGTATTATATTTCCTTTATCTGTGATGTTCATTACCCGCTGATAACTCCTAAATATAGTATTGCCTTAACTTATCTGTGATGTTCATTACCTCCATGTACAAATGATACGCTGATAGCTTGTGATAACTCATAGCTCTATGGTATTGCTTTAACTTTCAGCTGCAGTATTTTTATTAATGCTTTACTTGATATTGATACTTTAATAATTATGTGCGTTTCCTTTTACAGCCTTTTAATACATGTTATTCATTAGCTTTACAATATGTTTGTCGGAAAATAGCTTAAATTTTTAAAGCTTAAAATGTTTAATAATTGTTATATTGAAACCGACGTGAAATAAAGATTCTTGTATCTTGTATCACAGGGGACAAACTGGAGATCAAAGCTATGCTCTTTTCCCTGTTCTTCGCAATAGAAAATCTTCTTTGGATGAGGAGCCTAATGTCAAAACGCAAACATTCCCCTGCACTGCGAGGACAATGAAGAAGTGATTGCCAGGCACTTTAGCACGGCTATCCCCTACACTTCCTCATAGGTTGTGGAGAGGAGGGGCAGTGCCCAGGGGGGGGGGGGGGTACTCTGAAAATTTCTGTATACATAGGCGAGGCTGACTTTTTTGGGGTCAAAATTTTGAATTTCCGTATTTTTTTGGGTTTTCAGAAAAACTAGTTATTTTTTAGGGTAGTGAGCTTTTTATGGATATTTTTTTGGGGTCATGCCTTTTCTGAATTATTTTTTTTGGGTCATCTATAATTCTAAGTAATTTTTTGGGTTTTGCACATTTCTTGGGAAATCTCTTTATTTCTATAAAGATAAGAGTGGCTTACACTTATGTCTTACAAGCCCTAAAGATTCAATTTTGTTTGCGACCATATGCCTTATGACTGGTCTCGGTGAAATTTTGGAAGCTTGATCATGATGATGTTGTTTGGATTGCAAATCAAATGGAATCAAAACCATCATAAGACTTACACTTTGAGAATAAATAAAATCTTTACATTTTATCCAACTTGGTATTTACTTCCTAGTTCCTACATATATACTAACTGTATTGTGACGTGTTCTGTTGGTTGGTTGATTTGGGATTTAACGTCCCACCAACAGCTTAGATCATATGGATATGATAAAATTTCATCAATAGGCATAAAGAAGATGAATACGTAATTTTTTGGGGTAAGCTAAAAGTTCAAGTATTTTTTGGGGTATGCCTGATAGGACTGGTATTTTTTGGGGGTGGTCAGCAAATCTCAGTAATTTTTTGGGTTTGGGGGTAGAAGCTGGGGCCTCGCCTATGTATCCACAAAAATGAGAGTACCCCCCCCCCCCCCCTGGGGGGCAGTGGTTACAAAATAATGACTGGGGCTTAAGGCCTGGCCATTCTCTCGATGTCCGACGAGACCTCATAGTGCGTGAACACGGAGACCCATCGGTTGTTGAATGTTGATGCACTGTGGTCTGTAAAACATGCTTTAACGGAATTTGCATGCGTCGGCGAGATCGTTACGAATGCGTAACTCCGCACAGGCTTTGCCACTGAATGGCAACAACTGGATGGTTTGTTCTTCGCGTCCGCTCCCATCTTCAAAAATCTTTTACTTTTTCTCACATATGTAATCTTGAGCGTAAACACGGTCTTGACGTGTGAATGTGGTGCGCCTTCGAAAACCCACAGCATTTCTTTTTTAACTGCCCTAGACATGCTGACGTAAGAGAAAGATGTTTGCATATTTATTTAGATAGTAACAACACCCATGAGCGCTATTATATATGAGCCGCCCCATGGGAAAAACAACAATCTGCCTATACGAAAACAAAGGCGCAGATCAGCTTCGCAGTAACTGCGAAGCTGATCAGCGCCTTTGTTTTCGCTACTCGGATAGTACAATTCCTCTTCTACTTAAATCCGAAATTTCAAGCTTATAGCTCTTTTCTGTGCTTGTACAGGCCGGTTTGTGTCGGACCTGTTCGGAAACCACATTGTTGGTTTTCCCACGAGGTGGCTCAATTATGACAAATTGTCAGGCTTCGTCTGAAGCAGAAAACGAAGCTCTGTTAGAAAATGTTTTAAGAATTTCGTATAAGAGTCAAAGCGTGTTGTATCATGATTTAAACCATATGCCTTATGACTGGTCTCGGTGAAATTTTGGAAGCTTGATCATGATGATGTTGTTTGGATTGCAAATCAAATGGAATCAAAACCATCATAAGACTTACACTTTGAGAATAAATAAAATCTTTACATTTTATCCAACTTGGTATTTACTTCCTAGTTCCTACATATATACTAACTGTATTGTGACGTGTTCTGTTGGTTGGTTGATTTGGGATTTAACGTCCCACCAACAGCTTAGATCATATGGATATGATAAAATTTCATCAATAGGCATAAAGAAGATGAATACGTAATTTTTTGGGGTAAGCTAAAAGTTCAAGTATTTTTTGGGGTATGCCTGATAGGACTGGTATTTTTTGGGGGTGGTCAGCAAATCTCAGTAATTTTTTGGGTTTGGGGGTAGAAGCTGGGGCCTCGCCTATGTATCCACAAAAATGAGAGTACCCCCCCCCCCCCCCCCTGGGGGGCAGTGGTTACAAAATAATGACTGGGGCTTAAGGCCTGGCCATTCTCTCGATGTCCGACGAGACCTCATAGTGCGTGAACACGGAGACCCATCGGTTGTTGAATGTTGATGCACTGTGGTCTGTAAAACATGCTTTAACGGAATTTGCATGCGTCGGCGAGATCGTTACGAATGCGTAACTCCGCACAGGCTTTGCCACTGAATGGCAACAACTGGATGGTTTGTTCTTCGCGTCCGCTCCCATCTTCAAAAATCTTTTACTTTTTCTCACATATGTAATCTTGAGCGTAAACACGGTCTTGACGTGTGAATGTGGTGCGCCTTCGAAAACCCACAGCATTTCTTTTTTAACTGCCCTAGACATGCTGACGTAAGAGAAAGATGTTTGCATATTTATTTAGATAGTAACAACACCCATGAGCGCTATTATATATGAGCCGCCCCATGGGAAAAACAACAATCTGCCTATACGAAAACAAAGGCGCAGATCAGCTTCGCAGTAACTGCGAAGCTGATCAGCGCCTTTGTTTTCGCTACTCGGATAGTACAATTCCTCTTCTACTTAAATCCGAAATTTCAAGCTTATAGCTCTTTTCTGTGCTTGTACAGGCCGGTTTGTGTCGGACCTGTTCGGAAACCACATTGTTGGTTTTCCCACGAGGTGGCTCAATTATGACAAATTGTCAGGCTTCGTCTGAAGCAGAAAACGAAGCTCTGTTAGAAAATGTTTTAAGAATTTCGTATAAGAGTCAAAGCGTGTTGTATCATGATTTAAACTGTGTTTCCGATGCGTCATTATTATCACTATGCATTGGTATTGCCGGATTCTACATTTACATGTCTTGTATATACCTTTTGAATATAATTTTCTGATATTTTGACTGAACTTGCGCATCTTATATGAAGAAAAAATGAGGCGCAACGAGAGAAAACCAGTCTTTAGGGTAGTCCGACCAAGTCTAACACAAACCGACATGTACTATCTTCTGATACTGAGTCGATCAATTTATGATCATCACCTCAGGTGTGGGGTGGGTTGCTAAATTTAGAATTTAGTCAAGGAAAAAAATGGGGTGGACCATTAAAACTATTTACAAGATATAGATGAGAGGCATACTAAAACGCATGCTTCTGGGCCAATGATTTAAATAGAAGCCTTAAATTCCTCAATGGTCTTAGATGAGACCACCGAAGAAGGGAGACTATTCCAAACCGGAATAGTTCTGGGGAAAAAAAGGAATTTTCAGGGCATCACCACAGGCAAATGGTCTTGTGTATGATGCCCGAGTACGCCTTATATTAGGTTGGGTGCCGGCTCAGGTATTTGTCTTTATAAAGAGACACTGTACCGGAGTTTATCTTGTAGAAGAAGGTTAAGGAGGACCGCTCCCTGCGGGAATCCAGGGAAGGCACTCGAGTTCGTCAAGCATATCACCGACGCTACTGGTGTTCCTCCATCTCCTGCAGGTCCACCGGGCAGCAGTCCTCTGCACCTTCTCCACCTTAGCAGTCTGAGTTTCATTATAGGGATGCCAAATAGGAGCTGCATACTCAAGTTGAGGCCGAACCAATGTTTTGTATGCAACTTCCTTAGTATGCCTAGGTGCCAGTGCCAAATTGCGCCGAAGAAAACCCAAAGTCTTGGTTGCCTTGCATGTAATTTCGGAAATATGTTGATCCCAATCAAGATCAACTGTGATAGTTAAACCTAGCTGTTTAGCGGACTGAACCTGTTCTTATGTTTGCTGATGCAGTATGTAATTGAATTGTATATGCCTGCTTGGATGTAGCCGGGTCACCCTCATTGTCCTTTGCCAATCCATTTCCCATTTGGCCAAGCTATTCAGGTCATCTTGCAAAATCTGACAATCTATTCCTGTATAAAACACAATCATCAGCAAATAGCAGAACAGATGACCTGATATTATCCGGAAGATCATTAATGAAAATAAGGAATAGGACCGGTCCTAAGACTGATCCTTGTGGGAAACCAGATAGAACCGGGACTGGATCTGAGGCACGGCCATCTAATACCACTTTTTGAGAGCGCTCAGAGAGCCACGAGTGGATCCACTTATATGTGTAGATCCTCTAATCCCATAGAAGTCAAAGTTGTATAATATAACCTTTTATGTGGGACCTTAGCGAAATCCATGACAATCACGTCCGTCTGGCTGTGGCCACGACTTACAGCTCGATCCAGATTACTAACCAAGTCATGATAAAACCGTTACAGTCACACAAGCAGGCTGTATAGTCTCACAAGCAGGCTAGAAGCTTGGAATTTCGGATTTAAGAAGAAGAAGAAGAAGAAGAAGAAGAAGAAGAAGAAGAAGAAGGAGAAGAAGAAGAAGAAGAAAAATTGTACTGTCCGTGTAGCGAAAACAAAGGCGCTGATCAGCTTCGCAGTTACTGCGAAGGTGATATGCGCCTTTGTTTTCGCATAGGCAAAAATCCAATTTTCTCACGATGCGGCTCAAATATTTTCATCACTAAAATGGTAACTGGTCTGTGCATTTCAATCATGACTGGCAGTTAAGCTACGTGAACGTTATGGTCTCATAAGGCACCAGAACCCCGGATCAGTCTAATAATAAAATAGTGTAAGCATTTTGCAGAGCAAAGCACACACTGGTTTTGCAAACTCGATTTATTTTCTTGCATGGAAACGAAAACTGTGGTTCTTATCGTTCAGTGGCAAAGGATGTGGAGTTCATAAGAATTGGTAACGTCGTTTGCGCATACAAACTTTGGTTATGGCAGTTTTAACAAACCACGACGCATATTCCCGATGAACCGATGGGTCCATGTAAAAGCCCGTCGAAAATACCGTGTATGGAGTAGGGTTTGAGGGGTTTTACCCAAAATAATGATACAATTTTCTGCTTCATTTGCTCATATCAGTAGAATCAAATGTTTACAATCTATCTTTACCAACCAGAATATTTTTCTTTGAATACGTACATATTTTACGACATATGAGCCGCCCCATGGGAAAACCAACAATCTGCATAGGCGAAAACAAAGGCGCAGATCAGCTTCGCGGTAACCGCGAAGCTGATCAGTGCCTTTGTTTTCGCTACTCGGATAGTACAATTCCTCCTCTACTTATCTCCAAAATTTCAAGCTTCTAGCCTGCTTCTGTAGCTGTACAGGCCGGGTTGTGTCAGACCTGTTTGGAAACCACATTGTTGGTTTTCCCATGATGCGGCTCAATTATATTGACAAAGCCTCCGATGAGACTTGAATCTAAAAACTTGTCTGAAATTTCCTTGTCTCGGCTTCAACTTCTTCTTAGCATTACGAAAACTTGCCAAGCAATAACAAAAAAAAAAAGGAAAATTTCATTAGAAAAAAATATATATATTTTTTTACATTGTTGCTCCAAACATTGATTGTGGGTACACGTTAGAGTACCCACAATCTATTAAAAACCAAAAACAAGAAAAATAGATATACCCATATAAACCCCAGTTTTATTTTACTATTGATTTTTAATATTTTGAGAAGTGCAAAGAAAGCTGTCCATTTTATTGCAATATGTTCAAATGAAGAAAACACATGAATTCAAAACTTCAATAACAATTACATTTGTACACATTATGAAAAGATGTGAACGGACGCAAAATGCTTATACGGTCCATTTCCTCAAAGTTAAACATTGCTGTATGGTACGTGACAAGACAAAACAGAAAGCAAATGTACATCTCGAAATGCAGACTTGTTCACATACAAAAAGTTCTTGCAACAGCGGAAAATGGTTTTACGTTTCAACATGGGCGTAAAACATAAAAGTACAGAATTCTAGACGATGCTAAGGCTATTAACGCCACTTACGCAAAGTACGTAACGGGCGTAACGCAATGTAACGTCGTTGCCAAGCATTTTCAACCCGACGTTGAAAATCGAAGCAGCGCTTTTACAGCTCTCAAAAAAGTTTTGCTTTAATCAAGGCATCGCTTTTACAACGCAAGACAAAGTTTTGCTTTAATCTACTTGAAAATCGAAGCAGCGATTTTACAGATCAAGAAGAAATATTTTGCTTTATTGAACAATTTTGATGGCTTCTGGATACAGTAAGTATAAAAAAATATTTCTCACATTTCTCTAATTTCTCTTTTTCTCCATTTCTGGAAAGTGTTTTTGTCGAACTATGTGTCAGAAAGCCCTACGCTGATAAGTAGATCTACGTCGGCCATATAATATTATATTTTCCATTATAAATAAATAAATAAATAAATAAATAAATAAATAAATAAATAAATAAATAAATAAATAAATAAATAAATAGATGTGTGTGTGTGTGTGTGTGTGTGTGTGTGTGTGTGTGTGTGTGTGTGTGTGTGTGTGTGTGTGTGTGTGTGTGTGTGTGTGTGTGTGTAACCCCGATACAGATTTTAAAAAAGCAGAAACACGTCGGAAAATATTTTACAAACATTGCATACGCTGTGGTATCAAAAGTTTTTTTCAATCGCGTATGCGATTGCTTGCGAATTACCCTACCCTACCCTACCCTACCCTACCCTACCCTACCCTACCCTACCCTACCCTACCCTACCCCACCCCACCCTACCCTACCCCACCCCACCCCACCCACCCCACCCCACCATGTTCAAATGAAGAAAACACATGAATTCAAAACTTCAAATAACAATTACATTTGTACACATTATGAAAAGATGTGAACGGACGCATAATACTTGTACGGCCCATTTCCTCAAAGTTAAACATTGCTGTATGGTGACAAGACAAAACAGAAAGCAAATGTACATCTCGAAATGCAAACTTGTTCACATACAAAAAGTTCTTGCAACAGCGGAAAATGGTTTTACGTTTCAACATGGGCGTAAAACATAAAAGTACAGAATTCTAGACGATGCTAAGGCTATTAACGCCACTTACGCAAAGTACGTAACGGGCGTAACGCAATGTAACGTCGTTGCCAGGCATTTTCAACCCGACGTTGAAAATCGAAGCAGCGCTTTTACAGCTCTCAAAAAAGTTTTGCTTTAATCAAGGCATCGCTTTTACAACGCAAGACAAAAGTTTTGCTTTCATCTACTTGAAAATCGAAGCAGCGATTTTACAGTTCAAGACGAAATATTTTGCTTTATTGAAGAATTTTGATGGCTTCTGGATACAGTAAGTATAACAAAATATTTCTCATATTTCTCTCTCTCTCTCTATTTTTTTTTTTTTTTTTTTTTTTTTTTTTTCACTTTGCTGAAATATGAGTCAGGAAGGCATACGCTAATCAGTAGATTTATATCGGTTATGTTGTATTATAATTTCCATAAATAAATAAATAAATAAATAAATAAATAAATAAATGTGCGTGCGTGCGTGCGTGCGTGCGTGCGTGCGTGCGTGTGTGTGTGTGTGTGTGTGTGTGTGTGTGTGTGTGTGTGTGTGTGTGTAACCCCGATACAGAAATTAAGAAAGCAGAAACACGTTGGAAAATATTTTACAATCATTGCCTACCCTACCCTACCCTATCCTACCCCACGCCACCCACCCCACCTTACCCTACCCTACCCTACCCTACCCTACCCTACCCTAACCCTAACCCTACCCTACCCTACCCTACCCTACCCTACCCTACCCTACCCTACCCTACCCTACCCTACCCTACCCCTACCCCTACCCCTACCCTACCCTACCTACCCTACCCTACCCTACCCTACCCTACCCTACCCCACCCCACCCCACCCCACCCTACCCTACCCTACCCTACCCTACCCTACCCTACCCTACCCTACCCTACCCTACCCCACCCCACCCTACCCCACCTTACCCTACCCTACCCTACCCTACCCTACCCTACCCTACCCTACCCTACCCTACCCTACCCTACCCTACCCTACCCTACCCTACCCTACCCTACCCTACCCTACCCTACCCTACCCTACCCTACCCTACCCTACCCTACCCTACCCTAACCCTAACCCTACCCTACCTTACCCTACCCTACCCTACCCTACCCTACCCTACCCTACCCTACCCTACCCTACCCTACCCCACCCTACCCCACCCCACCCTACCCCACCTTACCCTACCCTACCCTACCCTTAACCCTACCACTACCCTACCCTACCCTACCCTACCCTACCCTACCCTACCCTACCCTACCCTACCCTACCCTACCCTACCCTACCCTACCCTACCCTACCCTACCCCACCCCACCCCACCCCAACCATTACCCTTCTCACCGGATCGTACCTATACTACACCCTACTATACTCTATCCAGCACTACTTACACTACCACAAACCGTACCTCACCCTGCACCAACAATTACCCACTCTATCGGACCGTACCTACGAAACATTATATACGAGCCGCCTCATGGGAAAACCAACAATCTGCATAGGCGAAAACAAAGACGCAGATCAGCTTCGCGGTAACCGCGAAGCTGATCAGCGCCTTTGTTTTTGCTACTCGGATAGTACAATTCCTCCTCTACGTAAATCCAAAATTTCAAGCTTCTAGCCTGCTTCTGTAGCTGTACAGGCCGGTTTGTGTCGGACCTGTTGGGAAACCACATTGTTGGTTTTCCCACGAGGCGGTTCATACCACACCCTACCCTACCCTATCAAGCACTACTTACACTAACCAAACCATACCCCATCCCAACCATTACATGTGCAGTACCGGACCGTACTTATACTAAACCCTACTGTACTCTACCCAGCACTACTTGCCCCACTCGATGATTACCCTCCCACCAACACTATCTTCCCTACCCTACAAAACACGGCCCAGCCTCCGGACCCAGCCCACCATGACATACCCTAACGAACACTATAAACCCTGCATGACCTGCAATACCTACCTTAACCTACCCTATCGTCACTACATGCCATATTCTACTCAACACTACTTATCCACTCAGCCTTAACCACCCAGCATACCTAATCCAATGGTTCTCACTCTTCACAACCAAGTAACACCCAATGAATGAATGAATGAATAAACGAACGAACGAACGAACGGATTACAAATGAATGAATGAATGAATGAATGAATGAATGAATGAATGAATGAATGAATGAATGAATGAATGAATGAATGAATGAATGAATGAATGAATGAGTCGATGTTTAAAAGGCGTAAAATAAAAATAGCCTTGTTTCCGCCAACATACCGAAAACGGGATAGAGTCGGTAGGTCGGAAAAACTTTTTATTTGTTCGTGTATTTTTTCTTTCTTGAAAATGGGTAAAAAATGTAGAAACGTGCTAAAATTTGTCATTAGTACTCGAAACAAACATGCGATGAAGTTTAAAAGCAGTAGGAAGCTAAAGAACGAGAGTTGACCTAAATGTTGAAATTATAACAGTTTTTAAATCATTTTCTGTTTTCCACTTCAAATTTTGAGGGTTGGTCAGCATGAAAATATTTTTATTTTATTTTATTTTTATTGGCAATAAAAACTACAGGGTCGGCGCAAAAAAACAAAAAAAAAACAAAAAAAAAAAAAAAAAAAAAAAAAAAAAAAAAAAAAAAAAAAAAAAAAAACAACTATTTTTGTTTACGCCTAATCAATCATTTAATCGACTGACGAATATACTGTCCCGATTTTGTTTCAGATCGACCAGACTCTGTTCTCCGAACAGACACCATACCATACTCAAGTCACACGCAGGTGAGTACCGATATTGAGCCGCCGCATGGGAAAACCAACAATCTGCACAGATGAAAACAAAGGCGCACATCATTCGCAGTCACTGCGAAGCTGATCAGCGCCTTTGTTGTCGCTACAAGGATAGTACAATTCCTCTACTTTCTAAGTCCAGAATTTCCAGCCTCTGACTATCTTCTGTGACTGTACAGCCCGGTTTGTGTCGGACCTGGTCGGAAACCCAAATTGTTGGTTTTCTCTTGCACAGGCTCATTTATTCTTATCGGATGTCTATGTAGTAGAATTTTAGAACAAAACGACCAGTATTCTAATGGCAGCATAGCGGTTATCACTCTTGCTTGGGCTCTAGTCTAGATATGTGACAGCTTAGAGGTAGCCCACCCAAGATCGGTTGTACCTCGGTTCCTCAACACTGCAAAAGAACACAAAACGCCGCGCCTTCAAGAAACACACAGATAAAATTGAGCCACCTCATGGCAAAACCAACAATCTGCGTATGAGAAAACAAAGACGCAGATCAGCTTCGGCATCGCGGTAACCGCGAAGCTTCACGCCTTTGTTTTCGCTGCACGGATACAGGGATAGTACACTTCCTCTTCTTCTTAAATCTGAAATTTCAAGCCTCTCGCCCTCTTCAGTGCTTGCACGGCCCGGTTTGTGTCAGACCTGTTCGGAAACCACATTGTTGGTTTTCCCACGAGGCGGTTCAAATGATTATTGACTATGAAAGCAGTAAATGCCCATATTTTAGCAGCCCAGTGCGCTGTTATAAAGCGTTTATGTTGAGATCAATCGTTTCATTTTTTAGGAATAGACAGGACTTTTAAGATATTTAAATGATTTATCAACATTTGGTTGGAATCGGAATTTTCATCGGAAATGGGTCTAAAGGCTTTTTGTAAACACAAAACGTGTTTTTTTGTCTTCCTGCATGCTTCTTGAATAATGCAGTGCTTCTATATTAGAACATAAATGCTTGAACAACTGCAGAAGCTGAGAGCGATGTTAATAAAGGCGGTAATTCTGTTGTGGTTCTAATTGTTTTATAAATGTTTTGGTTTTAAATTTTTGTGCTGTTTGCACCTTTTATGTACCGTTTTCATAATTATATTTAGTTAAGTCCGGGTAATTGAGTGGCTACCTATTGGGAAATTTCTGCTCACGATATGTTCTCTTTGTACTGTTAGCAGTAGTACTGATTTTCAATTTACTTTTCCCACCTCGGTTATTTGGAGCGGAATTTTCGTTCTGATTGCGCCATTTCATGATCATTGCTTCTACCTTTGAATCGTGACATCAGGAAAACATGTCCGTGAAATGTATACCCCCTTAAACCCCACTTTTATATACAAAACAGGGGTTTGCAGGGGTATACCTATTTTTCTTATTTTTGATCCAAACTGACATACATTGTGGGTACTCATTAGAACCGCCTCTGTGAGGCGGTTCTAACGTGTACCCACAATATATGTTTTGAGCAAAAATCTTAAAAATATCAAAATTTTTCCATTTTTACAGCTTCAAAAATCTCTGTTTATTGCATGGGCATGTTTTCGTAATGAAAAAAAGCATCATCACTTCACCAAAGTCACTGAATAGTCCATGACCTCATTTGTAAATGTAGACCTAGCTTTATTAGATTTTCATCTCCATCCAAAGATATTACTCAGAAACTGAACTATAAAGACGTTTCGCGCTTATGAAGCATTTCTATGATTGTTCCTGATAAACGCCGAGATAAACGCGGTTTTTCAATAGGTGATGGAACTCGCGAAACAGTTTAAAATATGAAACCATTTGAGCCACCACATGGGAAAACCAACAATCTGCATAGGCGAAAACAAAGGCGCAGATCAGCTTCGCGGTAACTGCGAAGCTGATCAGCGCCTTTGTCTTCGCTACTAGGATAGTACAATTCCTCTACTTTCTAAATCCAAAATTTCCAGCCTCTATCAATCTCCTGTGCTTGTACAGCTCGGTTTGTGTCGAACCTGTTCGGAAACCACATTGTTGGTTTTCCCACGAGGCGGCTCAATTTTGATTCCAAAACTGCCACATTTTCAGGAGCATGGAAAACAACATCGGCCCAGGGCTGCTAGTGTGAACCCCCAGGGTAGCCCTAAGCCCCAGTCCCAGGCGAGCCCTGGTAGGAGATCGCAGTCCCAAGTGGCTATTGCTCAAGCGAACTTTGCCAAGAAACCTCAGCCTAACCCTGCTCAGACAACATCACAGGAGAACCATGCTCAAAAGTCTCTTCAGAGTAGAACCGGGCGACAGTCAACAGGTCCGAGTAAGTAAATGACAGGGAGCCGTCGAGATGGAATTTCCGATCGGGTGGGATATAAATCTTTTGCAGCCTTTCATCAATGGGGTCTAGAAATTCATGTGGGATGTTATTGCTCTTTTAGTCCCTTTTGTCCTTCAATTGTACGTCAAATACCACAATTTAAAGCGCCAAGTCATACACGAGATATCTAGATGGAGAATCTCCAGGTCAAACCAGAATGAACACAAGACTTGATTCTTTACATAAAATACTAGTATGATTCCATACATATATATATATATATATATATATATATATATATATATATATATATATATATATATATATATATATATATATATATATATATATATATATATATATATATATATATATATATATATATATATATATATATATACTTCCCGTGCTTAGATGGCTCAAAAGTTGAGATTAAAAGTTATTGATGGTTTAGAATGATTCCTTCTACGGTAAAATGCTGAGTTCATGGCGGAATGAACAGCTATCATAACCACAGTTTAATATATTTGAGCCACCTCGAGAGAAAACCAACAACCTGCATATGCGAAAACAAAGGCGCAGATCAGCTTCGCAGTAACTGCGAAGCTGATCAGCGCCTTTGTTTTCGCTACTCAGATACCACAGTTCCTCTACTACTTAAATCCGAAATTTCAAGCTTCTAGCCTGCTTCTGTGACTGTACAGGTCGGTTTGTGTCGGACCTGTTCGGTTTTCCCACGAGGCAGCTCATTTGTATCGGCATCACCTTGTCCTTTCAGTAGTAACAACTAGCGAAAGTATGTGAGGGACAAACGAAGCCAAGACAACTTCTACCAGCTAACAACTGAATGCTGTCAAATAACTGATTTCAGGTTTGCCGTTCCACTCCGGATTGACCAAAGAAGAAGATACAAGCCACTTGGAATCTAAGAAAGGGAAGAAGCCTCGGGTTATACAGGCGAAGGTATGTGACGAGGCCATAGATAATGTTGAAAATGCTCTCGCCAAACCCAGCACTATCTGTGTATCTCAACAACCTAAAGCCCGCGGACTCTCTGTACCACGCTGTCTAGCCTTGCTGACTATGGCCGATGGAGCCAGGGACATTTCAACCTCAGATGCAGCTCGAACCGCATTAACACCAGCTAACTTAACGTACAGGAGCACAGATATTCGAACCGCCTGGGCAACACCATCAAGCACCGAGCCAAGTACCAAGGATCGAGCCTCTGCATCATCACCCAACACCACGCACAAGAGCGTCAAACCACGAACCGCCTTGGCAACACCACCAGGCCCTCCTCGCAAAAGTACCAAGGATCGAGCCTCTTCACCACCACCCAACTCCACGCACAAGCGTACCACTCAGCGACTACCTAGCCCCTCTCACAAGAGCGCCAAACCTCTAACCGCCTTGGCAACACCACCAAGCTACCCTTGCAAAAGTAATAAGGATCGAGCCTCTTCATCACCACCCAGCTCCACGCAAAAGAGTACCAGACAGCGACTACCTAGCACTTCACACGAGGGCGCCAAACCCCGAACCGCCTGGGCAACACCACCAAGCTCCCCATCCAGAACCACTCGCAGGAGTACCAAACCTGGTACAGCATCTACACCACCAAGCTCTGAGCACGAGGATAACAAAGCTGAAAAACGAAACGCTCTGTCTCCAGCGTCCAACTATAGCGACGTCTCAGTTAAATCCGGTCACTGGAGCAGCGAAGTCGACGAAGTTATTGAAAGAATGGTTAAGGAGAAAAAGCCATACAAACGCCGTGTGCCGCCGGCGAAGAATGACTCAGACTGGAAAAGACCGGAGACAGAGAGCGACTCCGACACGAGCTCTGACAAGTTGGGAGCTGATCTGAACTACGCAGGTTATAGCAAATATATGCAAGCTATATACAGCCCTAAAGAAGACGGCAGTTCCATAGAGAGCTCTGATAGCGAAAATGGCCTGAATGAGAATGACAGTGATATGAATGCAAGAAAAGCTTGGGCCCCAGTTTATCCTGACAAGAAGGAGAGAATAACATCGGATCCAGATATCAATAACAGGAACGTAAGACGAGCACCGGCTCCAGACGCCATTGACAGGAATGTAGGAGGAACACGGGCTCCGGGATTTCATGACCGGAATGAAAGAGTCGCCCCGGCACCGGATTTCCATGACAGGAGCAGAAGAGGAACACCGGCACCGGATATCATTGACAGAATTGTCGGAGGAATTCGGGCTCCGGTTTTCCACGACCAGAATGAAAGACGAACACCGGCACCGGGTTTCCATGATGGGGACGTAAGGGGAACACCGGCTCCGATTGCTTCCCATGGCCAGAAAGAAAGAGGGAAACCAGCTCCAGTTGTTGATGGCCAGAATGAGAGAGGAAAATCGCCTTTGGGTGTTTTCCATGACCAAAATAAGGGGGAAACACCAGCCCCAGTTTTCCAGGAGCAGAATGAAAGTGAAAAAGAAGTACCTGCTCCGGACATCGAGGAGGAGATCGGTGACTTTGTAGCAAGCAGTCAGAGTAGCATTTCAGACCCAAGAACTCCCTATGGATCGCAATATGAAATTTACCTGGCAGATGATTATGACGAACTTGAAGGCATTAGCCTCTCATACGACGAGCCCTGCTACCCACAGAAAGGCCTCGGTTCTTACCTCGAGGCTGAAGGGGAAATGGACGGAATGACGAAAGAAGACTTTAGGTTAGATCTTAGCTGGTTACAAGAACAAAATCCCACACCAAGACGGAAATCTACCTACGATATTAGACAGGTTTGTGCACATAATATATAATGTGTTCAGCGTCCCAGTCAACAATTTGTTAAGGTTGAGAGTATTGAACCCATGGCCTCTCGATTCGGAGTCCGATGCCCTACCACCAGGCCACTGCGCTCTCCTTATCAAATTATCACTTTTAGCTGTGTGTATGTGCCTGTGATATAATTTACTATGACACCTGATTTACAGCTATTCTACATTTGTTATTTTCATTCTTTTGTTTGTCGGAGAAAAGTTCATTTAGCTATTGTTGCTTGTATTCGTGTACTGACACCGGCGTTGATGTGTTAGGTCTACACCTTATTTTGATGATATAGGAAGGTAGACAACGCACACAGACGAAGACCCTATACCAGGTTATGAGGGCAATAGAGGAAGACACCAGGCTCAGGGATCAAGTTCTGGCCAACCTAAAAAGGCAAGAAGAAGAACTGTTTGAAAGGAGGGAAAGGCTCAGGTTGGAGGAGATCAGAGACATGGAAGAGAATAAGAGGAAGGAGGGACGTGTTAGGAAGTTCTTCAGAAGGCTGAGGTGTGTAGTGACCTGCTGCGTGAGGAGACAGGGTGATGACTGAAGAAAACCGGGCTTTTCATAAAATGTGTAAGTAAAGATCTTAACCCATATTTGACGAATGGATTTTCCCATCATTATCATTTGGGTCAGTACACTTATATAATTAGGGGCATCAGGAGTGATTTTGAATTTTTATTCCATTTTTCGATGAAATTTCTCTGTGCAAACAGAATAGCCCCAGATGGGACGCCGCGTTCTGCGGCGTCACATCTGGGGCTATTCTGTTTGCCTATGTCCCATAAAAGGGACACCAGGCTTAAATGAGTTAAATAGACCGTCTTAATTCTAACGTTCTTGTCAGTTGTACTTTACAATTTTCATTAATTCGGATAGCGAATGGCATTTTTGTAATTATTTCTACTTTGAATAGGAAATCATTTCAAGGAACACCACGAAAGGAGTAGAAAGTGCATTCAGTACAACTGACCTTATTTTTTTATGAATTTTATTTCGGACATCTAAAGACTGATGTTCAGTCTGGATGAAGATCCAGGATAACTGAATCTTCTCTGAGCATCACCCAAAGTTTTTATTCGATCACGGCCAGAAACGGCTGTATAGTTACAACTCGTGTTCTTTCTACATTTCAGGCGACAATAGAAAAACAGCCACAGATATTTTTATATACATTGCATTGAAATGTTGTTAAAGGGTAATATCTATCAGAAACTGTTTGTAACCGTTGATTTGGAAGTATCCAAAGAAATGAGTCACTCCGTCGCACAGTCATATGAAATCAAGGGCAGCAGCGCGGCATTGACCCGACCCAACAGAACCCAAAGCATACGAGCTTCAAACAGATTTGTAGCGGAAACACTTATAAGATCAATTATGTCATTTTTGCCTTTTTACCAGTGATAAATACATTGCACAACATAAAACAATCCACAGTGGAATGATCATGCACGGCAAATAATAATAATAATAATAATAATAATAATAATAATAATAATAATAATAAAAAGTATGTAAGGTAAATGAATCCATTAAAAACCAAGTTTCCTAAAACAATTAAAGCCAATGGAAACGTTGCTTGATTGTTTGTAATAATAATAAAAAAAAATAAATAAAAATAAAAAAAAAAATAAATAAATAAAAAAGAAACGCATACAGTCACAGTCAGTATTGCTTACAAAATATCACTCGTAGACTAAAATATATTTTACGTAAAAGGTGTCTCGATACCAAAATGAACCTATACTTTTAGACAGCTTAAAATATAGGTGGAATGCTACTCAAAAAGCAAAATTTTTGTGGGGTATCCATGTTTTTACAAAAGTTATCGATTTCCAAAAAATAGAAAAATAGACTTTTTGAAATATTTTCAATTTCATTTTTAACGGAATAGGTCTAAAATATGTCGTGGGAATGTGTTTTAAACTGTAAATGTATTCAAAACTACTTGCCAAATTACAAAATAAAGGTAAAAAAATATATGAATTCTAAGGCAAAAGTACATTTTTTTTTTTTTTCAGATTTTTTTTTTTTTTTTTTTTTTTTTTTTTTTTTTTGCGAATTTTTGAACATATTTGTATAGTGCATCTCCGAGTATATACTTAGAATAACAAAAAAAAAAACAAAAAAAAAAAAACAAAAAAAAAAACAAAAAAAAAAAAAAAAAAAAAAAAAAACTGATTTTTTGAAAAGGGGAATGATTACCAAATAAGATGATATATAAACTGATAGGTCTTTCCACGATTTTTAAGCTGCTATAAGCATTTTCCCACACTCACACCTTACAAAAATGCACACCCCGGAGTATAATCAAACCTCATAAAACTTTTCAAAAATAATTTTTTAAGCTTGGTATGCACGGATGTTTAGATTGGAGAATTGCCAATTTGATGATACCAAAATTATTAAATTCTGATAAGTATTAGATGAGATACAATGCCCGAACCACCATTCGTCATACATCGCATACAAATTTTACAAGAACCAAATAACGATAACTCTTGGTTTTTAGCTCATTACAGTAGTCTTATTTACATGCTATGGAACGCCAAAGCTGTCTGATGGTAAGGAATAAAACATTTGATTCATCATCGTCATTATATCCTGCTCACATTTGATTATATGTTGTATAGTGTGCATTATATAATGAGAAAAGTCCATTATATATTGGACCAGGTTCTTTATATTATGAAAATTATTATTATATGATGAGTAAATAAAATTAAAACTGAGATCCTTTAAGAGCAGTGAACACATTAATGAGAAAGGGGATGGGCCATACTGCGGTTTCGACTATAAAAGTCTCGTCAGTATCTTTATATTATGGTAGCCTTACATTATATGATGAGTAAACATCCTTATATGATGGTAGACTTACATTATATGCTGATACAACCTCATTATATTATGTATGTTCTCATTATATTATGGGCTATTGTCTTTATATTATGCTCAAAATACATTATGTTATGCGATCATTTCATTATGTTATGTCTTATAATTGTATGCTTTAAAGTTTCTTTATATGCTGCATCAAGTTGATTATATGGTTCAATGTAATGGTTCATTAATTTATATGCGCAAACTTCATTATGATGTGACAAATGCATTATATGATGTGGACGATTTTGCGAGAAGAAGAATTACATTGACACCATTTAGAGAGTTATTGTTTACATGCCGGGACTACCGGACATATTGCTGAATCTATCTATCTATCTATCTATCTATCTATCTATCTATCTATCTATCTATCTATCTATCTATCTATCTATCTATCTTATCACCAACAATCACCTATAGATCTTCAATCATCATCTATCAATTATCTATCTATCTATCTATCTATCTATCTATCTATCTATCTATCTATCTATCTATCTATCTATCTATCTATCTATCTATCTATCGTCATTATGATCTATCATCATCAATATCGATCATCATCATCATCATCATCATCATCATCATCATCATCATCATCATCATCATCGAAAATCATCATGATCGGTCATCATCATCATGATCGATCATCATGATCGATCATCATGATCGATCATCATGATCGATCATCATCATGATCGATCATCATCATCGATCATCATCATGATCGATCATCATGCACGATCTTCATCGATCATCATGATCGATCATCATGATGATCGATCATCATCATCATCATCATGATCGATCATGATTATCGATGATGATCGATCATGATTATCATTATGATGATCGATCATGATGATGATGATGATCGATCATGATGATGGATCATGATGATCGATCATGATCATGATGATTTTCGATGATGTTGATTATGATGATCGGTCATGATGATGATGATGATCGATCGATCATAATGATGATGATGGTCGATCATGTTGATGCTGATGATCGATCATCATGATGATGACCGAGATGATCGATCACGATGATGACCATGATGATCGATCATGATGATAATCGATCATCATGATTGATCGTCATGGTGATGATCGATGATGATGATGATGATGATCGATCATGATGATCGAGCATGGTGATGATGATGATGATGATGATGATGATGATGATGATGATGATGATGATGATGATGATGATCGATATTGATGATGATAGATCATAATGACGATGATGATGATGATGATGATGATGATGGTGATGATCGATCATGATGATTATAGGAGCCACCTCGTGGGAAAACCAACAATGTGGTTTCCGACCCGGTCCGACACAAACCGACCTGTACAGTCACAGAAGCAGGCTAGAAGCTTGAAATGTCGGATTTAAGAAGAAGAGGAAGTGTACTATCCGTGTAGCAAAAACAAAGGCGCTGATCAGCTTGGTTTTCTCACGAGGTGGCTCAATTACTAGATAGATAGATAGATAGATAGATAGATAGATAGATAGATAGATAGATTCAGCAGTATGTCCGGTAGTCCCGGCATGTATACATAGTCTTCTAGCTACCAATACCCCCCTCCCCCCCAGGGGGGATTTTCTACACTATGATTTTCTAAAAGTACATTGAAAAAGCTATCAAACCCTGTTTTCTGCCATCTGGAAGTGGAAGCGTTTGCGTTTTATGCTATGTTTCATTATATTACCCTAAATATTCAATTTTTGCGTTTTAATAATGGGGGTACACATAGAAAACTAAAGATATCTCAGTTGTTTCTTATTCTAGATCATTGAACTTGGTCTCATTTTAATGCTTATTCATAGCCCTTTTATCCAATAATAAGTAATGGAAAATATCTAATTTGCTTATTCATGAATTTTCATTAAAACATTAAAATGAAAAACGAAACATTTAAAAATTAAGTATCCCCATAAACATTAATTTCAGGCCTAAACTATCATTGTGGCTCATTGTTATTGTACCAATAATACTATTTGACAAATTTGTTGACGCCATGGACCTTAATGAAAATTTTCTCATATGCATTTTCATGAATATTAATGAAAATGATCATGAATATTAATGAAAATGACGAAAATCAAAATTTACTCTGAGTAAGGTTTGAGTGGGTTGTAGGATGTACCTTGCAACCTTAGACCAAGTGCTCATTGGTCAGAGGATCACTTTAATGTCCATTTGAGTGATCACCCCCACCCCTAATAAGCAGAGGAATTATTGTAGTACACCACATGTATCTTGGCTACTGATAGACATAGAGAGCTGAAATAGTTATCAAATGATTGTTTTGGCAATGTTTTATAATCATGCAATAAGATATGTAAACAACTGGTTATCTTAATGCTCAAATGTTAAAAAGAAGTTCAGGTATTAGAAAAGAAACATATAAAGGAAGGGGTATACCAAACAAAATTGCTAATATCTCAGTGACCAAAAACTCTAAGAGAGCTGAAATGTGATTCAAATGATTGTTGTGATAATGTTCTATAATCATGTGATAAGATACAGAAAGAATCTGACTTTCTTGATGTTCAAATATTGATAAGAACTTTCAATAGAAGAGAAAAATCACAGAACAATGGAGGGGGTATACCTACAGATATGTTTATATCTCGGCAACCAAAAGCCATAGAGAGCTGAAACTTATAACAAATGATTGCTATGATAACGTTCTTAAACCCTGAAATAAGATACATTTACAATCAGACTTTTCTGCTGTTTGACTATTGATGAAATCAATAAATATGGTAGAAAAATCACAAAATTTGGAGGGGGTATACCTATGGAAATTTTTTTATCTCAGCAACCAAAAGCCATAGAGAGCAGAAATTGGTGTCAAATTATTGCGTTGACAATATTCTATAACCTTGTAATAAGATATATAAACAAACTGACTTTTTTGTTGCTCAAATATTTAAGAAAACTTAAGATATAAGAGAAAAATCACTATCAAAAGAAGGGGGTATACCAATGAAATTGCTAATATCTCAGTGACCAATCGCTCTAGAGAGTTGAAATTGGTATCAAATGATTGGTATGATAATGTTCTATAATTGTGTGATAGACATATAAATAATCAAACTTTCTTGTTATTCGAATATTGATGAGAACTTTAAATATTAGATAAAAATCAAAGAAAAATGGAGGGGGGTATACCGATATAAACGTTTATATCTCAGCAATCAAATGTCCAGAGTGCTGAAATGGGTATCAAATGATTTCATTGACAATATTCTATAACCATGTAATAAGATAATTAAACAAGCTTACTTTCTTGTTGCTCAAATATTTAAGAAAACATAAGATATAGCAGAAAAATCACTGCCAAAGGAAGGAGGTATGCCAATACAATTGCTAATATCTCAGTGATCAATAGCTTTAGAGAGCCGAAATTGGTATCAAATGATTGGTATGACATTGTTCTATAGTCACATGATAAAACATATAAATAATCAAACTTTTTGTTGTTCAAATATTGATGAGAACCTTTAATATTAGATAAAACTCAAAGAAAAACGGAGGGGGTATACCAATGTAAATGTTTATATCTCGGCAACCCAATGTCCTAGAGAGCTGAAATTGGTATCAAATAATTGCTATGACAATATTCTACAATAATGTAATATAATATATAAACAAGCTTACTTTCTTGTTGCTCAAATATTTAAGAAAACAGAAATTATAGCAGAAAAATCACTGCCAAAGGAAGGAGGTATACCAGTAAAATTGTTAATATCTCGGTGAAATTGGTATCAAATCATTGCTAGGATTATGTTATGTAACCATGTGGTAAGACACACAAACATTCTGACTTTCTTGTTTTTCGAATATTGATAAAACTTTAAATTTAAGGGAAAAATCACAGAAAAATGGAGGGGGTATACCAATGAAAAGGTTAATAACTCAGCAACCAAAAGCTCTAGAGAGCTGAAATTGGTATCAAATGATTGCTATGATAATGTTTTATAATCATATAATATGATTAATGAATAATTAGACTTTCTTATTGTTCGAATATTGACAAGAACTTTAAAAATTAGATAAAAACACAGAAAAATAGAGGGGTCATGCCAATGGAAAAACGTTTATATCTCAACAAAAAAACCCTATAGATCTGAAATTGGTATCAAATGATAGATATGATTATATAATAAGATATAGGAAAAAGTTCATAATCTTGTCGCCAAAATTTAAGAAAACTTTAGATATAAGAGAAAAAACATAGACAAATGAAGGGAATATACCAATAGAATTGACAGTATCTCAGAAACCAAAAGCTCTAGAGAACTGAAATTGGTATCAATTGATTGATAGGATCATATTCTATACACAAAAATATGAAAATAACAGAAATAATCAGATACAAGTCATTCTGTAGGTATATCTGATAATCAGCTCATTTTTTTTTCATTATTTCTGTGCGATTTCTAGTTTTCATTAATATTCATGAAAAAAAAAATAGATGAGCCTTATATCCTTAAATACATGCTTTATATTTATAAGGGTGATAGAACATGGCCATAGCATTCATCTGATTTCACATTAGTGTTCCATGTTTATCAACAGCCCGGGTACAAATGATACTATATGTATACACCCTGTTTTTCCAGGATTTTTTACTTTTTAATTAATATTCATGAATATAAAAATGAGATAATTTTCACATGACAACAATAAATTTATGAAATATGTCTAAATGGTGCAATATAAATGTGTCACAACTATAGTTTAGGCCTGAAATGGGTTAACTTATGGGTTTTTAATGATTTTCTACCGTTTTCATGTTTTCATTAATATTCATGAATATGCAAAGTAGATATTTTGCATTACTTATCATAGAATGAAAGGGCTATGTCTAAGCTTTAAAAAAAGACCAAGTTCAATGGTCTGGGATTAGTAACAGCAGAGGTATGATCGATTTTCTACGCCTACTCCCATTATTTCTATACAAAAGATGGTATCAGGTCATATAATAAAACATAGCATAAAACGCAAACGCTTCCACTTCCAGAGGGCAGAAAACAGGATTTGATAGCTTTTTCACTATACTTTCAGAAAATCATGGTGCAGAAAATTCCCCCTGGGGGGAGAGGGTTTGCCCTCCTGGCCATTAGCCTAACAATAACTCTCTAAACGGTGTCAATGTAATTCTTCTTCTCGCTAAAAGTTTGCGCATATAATGAAGTTATCGAACCATATAAACAACTTGATGCAGCATATAAAGAAACTTTAATGCATACAATTATAAGTCATAACATAATGAAATGATCGCATAACAGAATGTATATTGAGCATAATATAAAGACAATAGCCCATAATATAACGAGAACATACATAATATATTGAGGTTGTATCAGCATATATTTGTAAAAAGATGTTTACTCATCATATAATGTTAGTCTACCATAATATAAAGATGTTTACTCATCATATAATGAAAATTTTCATAATATAAAGAACCTGGTCCAACATATAATGGACTTTTCTCATTATATAATGCACACTATACAACACATAATCAAATGTTAGCAGTATATAATGACGATGACATCAAATGTTTTTATTCCTTACCATCAGACAGCTTTGGCGTTCCATACCTTAACGACGCAAATGCATTCGACAGACAAAACTGCGCAGATAGGTTAAGTTAACCATCGTCTATGATGAACAGAAGTTACTGCTGAAGGGGTGAGAGCAACAAAGTACTTAACCCACTTTGTGCAAAACATGTGTAAATTACTCTATTCTGTCCACCTATTTAGCTCCATTTAGCAATAAGATATAACACGCGGGATTATTCTAAAGCAATGAGCTATTCTAACGATATTGCTCTATTTTTGACTTTTTTGTTAAATGCCATTTTCAGTTTTACTGGATATGGAGCTAGGAGTTAGGTCCATTGTTGCATGCCTATAACAGCCAAAACTCGTTTATTTTTTTTTTATTTTATTTATTTATTATTTTTTTTTTATTTATTTATTTTTTTTTTATTTTATTTTTTTTTTCTATGCCTTTTTCGAGTTTAAGTGAAATTCGACCAGAAAAAGAATTTATGACATATTGTAGTCTAGCAATTGAATAAGAAATTCACGGTGAAAAATTTTAGTGTATGCGTTTCTTTTTTGGTTGGGTATATCTAAACTGGCACTCACGTTATCCTTATGATTTAATATGTATGTATGTACGTATAAACATTAACGTAAGAATCTTTGTTTTGGTACGAAAAACAGGGTCGGTTGGTTTGAACGGAAGCACAAGAAAACCAACAATCTGCATATGCGAAAACAAAGACGCAGATTAGCTTCTTTGTTTTCGCTACACGGATAGTACAATTCCTCGTCTTTGTAAATCCGGAATCTCAAGTTTCTAACCTTCTTCTATGATTGTACATCCTGGTTTGTGTCAGGCCTGGTCGGAAACGGAAAATGTTGATTTTCTCACGCACAGGCTTATAATTAAAACATTAGTATTCATAGCATGTGCTTCATTGAGGTCAGACTGGTTCCTTGGTGGGGTACACAGACATTTTCAACATTCATAGCTCACAGCATCTTTTTTTTTTTGTGGGGGTGGGGGGGGGGGGCAGCAAAAGTTTGAATTTATGTGTTGGTTTTCAGAAAATATGAATGTTTTCTAGGGCAAGAGCACTAGTAATATACCCTACACTTCGGGGTAAATGACGTCACGAGATGGCGACCAAGATGGTCTCCATCGTATGACCTCAAACCTGGTGATGCGCTCGGTTTCTCCTGAGAGGTGAGTAACGCCCTAGACCACGGGAAGGTAGCATCGTGTCCTAAGACATTGTATCGTCTTTGTCATGTGGGGCTGATCGAAGTTTTCTCAACGGCGTTACGTTTCTCGTTGACAGCGTATTTCATCTTGGATGGTGGCTTGAAGACGGTAGGGTCCATGGCGTCTGGGAATCATTCGATGATACCGAAGTAAGGCGTTTTTTTCTATCAACCGATACTCTAGATACAAACAGGAAACGCAGCACTAAACTTCTCTCATCAAATTAGACAAGATCTCTTTCGAGGGTATGTCTGATGGTATATTCTCCAAGCTATTTCTCCTAGGCTCCTGGACATTTGAACTGCCCCGGAGTGATGGTTGAAACATCAACAGCCTGTCATCACGCGAAGCATCTTCAGCTCCTCTTAAACGTGGATCCGATTGTATACACCTGACATTTCCGTTCTTGGCTCAAAGACTAAAGTTATTATCTTACGCTCTATCGCACGGTCGTTCCTTGATGGGTCGATGTTTTAGCAGGTTATCATTATCTTGGGGTGTATTTATAGATACTGTTTACGGCGTGATTGGCCCACGAAGGCCTTTGTGTACTCTTTATCTTCGCCTCTTTTCAGTTCCGACATGGTCACATCTTTCGCTTTGGCGATAGGGGAAACTAGATTCACCACCGGTGCTCTTCCCTTTTTATCCATTTCAACTTCCTGTATTAAGCACCGCTTCCCAAGATTTAACGTTACAGATGACACGGCAGCACGTAACCATTTCGTGAGTCTAAGAACTGCTGGTACCACTTGTCTGAATCGGAGATGACAGGGACACTTCTCTGATACCCATGTTGTTTGAAAGCACGAGTCTTTAATACGGATTCTTTATACGGCCTTTAGATGTATCCAGTCTTCTGGCGGCAGTGTATACCGTTCACCTGTTAATATGGAACGCAAAAGCTGTCTGATGGTAAGGAATAAAAACATTTAATTCATCATCGTCATTATATCCTGCTCACATTTGATTATATGTTGTATAGTGTGCATTATATAATGAGAAAAGTCCATTATATGTTGGACCAGGTTCTTTGTATTATGAAAATTTTCATTATATGATGAGTAAACATCTTTATATTATGGTAGACTTACATTATATGATGAGTAAACATGTTTACAGTATGGTAGACTTACATTATATGCTGATACAACCTCATTATATTATGTATATTTCGCATTATATTATCAGATTATGGGCTATTGTCTTTATATTATGCTCAATATACATTATGTTATGCGATCATTAGCTCGCCTGCACGAAGTGCATAGAGCTATTGTAGTCACCTCGGTCGTCTCCGTTTACGTGTACGTGTCCGTTTACGTCCGCGTCCGCGTCACACTTTCGGTTAAAGTTTTTAAAATTGTTATATCTTGATAGTCACTGACCAGAAATCATTCATATTTGGAACATTGCTACATATGAGGGTCCTCTGTGATTTAGTGTGAAGGGACCCGTGGGGTCATGCCTGGGGGCGGGGCTAGAGGTCAATATCTAGGACACCTTTGTACAATGCTCAAATGCTGTGTTAGTTTCTCATCAACTGTAAAGCCTAGAACTGTCAAACCTTACATAAGGCTTCTCCTCGATGTCCCGACTCGGCACCCCCATTGACCTACTGACCTTGACCTATATTTCATGCTCCAGTGACTTTGTCATTTTTTAAGCCAACCCTAAATATCTCATCAACTATAAAGCCTACAACCATCAAACCTTGCATATGGCTTTTCCTTGATGTCCCGACTTCGCACCCACGTTGATCTAGTGACCTTGACCTATATTTCGTGCTCTAGTGACTTTGTCATTTTTGAAGCCAACTCTTAATATCTCATCAACTATAAAGCCTACAACCATCAAACCTTGCATATGACTTCTCCTTGATGTCCCGACTCGGCACCCACATTCACCTAGTGACCTTGACCTATATTTCGTGCTCTAGTGACTTTGTCATTTTTGAAGCCAACCCTTAATATCTCATCAACTATAAAGCCTACAACCATCAAACCTTGCATATGGCTTCTCCTCGATGTCCCGACTCGGCACCCACATTGACCTACTGGCCTTGACCTATATTTCATGCTCCAGTGACTTTGTCATTTTTTAAGCCTACCCTTAATATCTCATTAACTATAAAGCCTACAACCATCAAACCTTGCATATGGCTTCTCCTCGATGTCCGGACTTTGCACCCACATTGATCAAGTGACCTTGACCTATATTTCGTGCTCTAGTGACTTTTTCATTAAAGTTTTTAGAAGTCTATATCTCTTGAACGTGTTGATGGATCAAGTCGATACTTTGCATGTTGGTAGATATTGGTCTGAAGTTTTATGCAGTACCATCATGACCCACCCTGAGTGACCTTGAGGTCAAGGTCACAGACTTTGTTAAAGTTTTCGGTAAAAGTTTTTAGAAGTCTATATCTCTTGAACATGTAGATGGATCAAGTTGATACTTTGCGTGTTGGTAGATATTGGTCTGAAGTTTTATGCTGTACCATTATGACCCACCCTGGGTGAACATGAGGTCAAGGTCATGGCCTTAGAAATTTTTGGTTAAAGTTTTGGGTTAAAGATTTTTGAAGTCTATATATCTCTATGTTGATGGATCAAGTTGAAACTTTGCATGTTTGTGGATATTGGTCTGAAATTTTATGCTGTACCATCACAACCCACCTGAGCGACCTTGAGGTCAAGGTCATGGGTCATAGATTTTGATAAGTTTAGTGACAAAGCACAAGTCAGGCGAGCTACGCTGTCCTGCGACAGCTCTTATTTCATTATGTTATGACTTATAATTGTATGCTTTAAAGTTTCTTCATATGCTGCATCAAGTTGATTATATGGTTCGATACTTCATTATATGCGCAAACTTCATTATATGATGTGACAACTACATTATATCAGTGTTGGGAAACAAAGTCCGTGTATGCTATCATTTGTGTATACGTCATACGACAGAACGCGTGTTCGTATTGTACATAATTTCGGAAATCGCACGTTGCTATTTTCATATTAAAGAAACATATTTTACTCATATCCTTTGGTCTTGTCACACACATTATCAAACTCTTACAGACTGTGTAAGTCAAAAAGCTAGGTTGAAAATTTGTTAGTCAAAATGTCACTTAAGAAGATGAAAAAATCTAAATGGTGCAAAACTTCTTTTGATGGGTATATATAATGAGAAACATATATAATATAATGAGGTTGTATCAGCATATAATGTAAGTCTACCATAATTTAAAGATGTTTACTCATCATATAATGTAAGTCTACCTAATATAAAGATGTTTACTCATCATATAATGAAACTTTTCATAATATAAAGAACCTGGTCCAACATATAACGGACTTTTCTCATTATATAATGCACACTATACAACATATAATTAAATATGGGCAGGATATAATGACGATGATGAATCAAATGTTTTTATTCCTTACCATCAGACAGCCGCTTGGCGTTCAGGAGTCTTCTTTTTGATAGGTCTTTTTTTTTTGGCTTCAGAGCATCACATTGACCACGAAGTGTCAGCGTTTTGTTCTAGAGCGTAGCAGACTTTTTCATTGGTTGTGTCTTGGCAGTCAGGGCCAAGTTGTTCAAAACTAACGACGTCGTTAGTTAACGTTTCGTTAAAATTTCAAACATTAATATTACAAATACACTGTTATTTTTTGTTGAAAAAATGTGAGAATCCTTTGCAATGCAAAGGATTCTCACATTTTTTCAACAAAAAATATAGAGGATATTCAAGTTTTTGGAGTGAATATGAGTTTTATTTCATTGAGTGAAGTGAAAAAAAATTATATTTCATGAGTGCCGAAGGCACGAATGAAATATATAAGTTTTCACTTCACGAGATGAAATAAAACTCATATTCACGACAAAAACTTGAATTTTCTTTTTATTATATTGCATGTAGTCATTGTAACGTTGCGCGCTAAAGCATATGACGTCAAAATCTTAAATGCCGTCATTACGTCACGTCATTACGTCACTATTGTGTGTGAACGTTCATTGCGTCAACAATAGCATAGATTATAAAACTTAGTTATGTATAAATTAGAAATGAAATGGTGGAATCGTAATTTGCGTATTCCCAAATCTTATATTTTCACATGTGAAAATATAACTTTTTTATATTTTCACATGTGAAAATATAACTTTTTCAAATATTGGTTATATTTAATATAGGGATCAACCATGGTTTTCAGTGTTCAAACATTCGATGGATCACGAGGAAGGTGTTTGAACACAAGGCCGCAGGCCGCGTGTTCAAACACCTTCCGAGTGATCCATCGAATGTTTGAACACTGAAACAAACCATGGTTGATCGCTATTCTTGCATTTTCACTCTAATCCACTTAAAATCGCTTGAAAATAACATTAACAACGTAAAAACGCACCAAAAACCGCGGAGCTTCTTCAACGTCGGCCGTTTTGTTTCTATGAAATATATGACGTCACGTCACTTTGACCAATGACGTCGGCCAAAACCCATGTTCAAACGGCACGTGAATTTCTTTCGACCTATCAAAAACGGCTTCATACAGCTATGTGCATAGATATCTATGCAAGAATACATATTTCTCTATATTTCATCACTTGCATATAATTTAACAAATTTATGTCTTAACGATATCGTTAAGCTAACGATGCTTTGAACAACTGGGTCCTGGTTTTGGTATTACTCGTAAGGCTGTAACTTTTAAAGGACCTTTCTAGGGAGTCTTTTCTGGTGACGGCCCCATACACCTTTGGCCAGTCTCGAACGAATTCCCAACTGCCCGCTGTATGATAACAAATCTCGGCGTTTCTTGGATGTTGTTTTTTCTATACATTGAATAAGGTGTTGACACCCCTTTTAATTCCCGTCAACTCGGACTCCGTGGCGATTTGTGTAGCCTAATTTATTTAAAAAATAATGTTTATACCATGGTGTTTGTATTTATCATTCTTACGTTAACCAGCATGGTATTTATATTTGGTTACGAGATGGCCAGGAAGTTGAAAGAAACGGAAGAGCACAAACCGGTGTTGAATCTATAATGTCGCCCAAGCGAACTTTTAAAGGACCTTTCTAGGGGGTCTTTCCTGGTGACGGCCCCATGCACCTTTGGCCAGTCTCGAACGAATTCCCAACTGCCCGCTGTATGATAACAAATCTCGGCGTTTCTTGGATGTTGTTTTTTTTTTCTATACATTGAATAAGGTGTTGACACCCCTTTTAATTCCCGTCCACTCGGACTCCGTGGCGATTTGTGTAGCCTAATTTATTTAAAAAAATGTTTATACCATGGTGTTTGTATTTATCATTCTTACGTTAACCAGCATGGTATTTATATTTGGTTACGAGATGGCCAGGAAGTTGAAAGAAACGGAAGAGCACAAACCGGTATTGAATCTATAATCATCACGGTCGCCCAAGCGACAGATGTGGCCAAGTCCCAACAGAAAATATTTTTGTGGGTCCATCACGCCGTAAACACACCTATAAATATATCCCAGTCGATGATTACCTGTTCTAAGCATCGACCCGTCGAGATACGTATACGTGCGATAGAGCGTAATTAAAATAAAAATCTTAAGTCTGTGAGCCAAGAATGGAACAGTCAAGTGTTAACCACTTTTTAAAGGAGCCGAGGAATGCTCCTCGTGATGACTTTAAGCCATCATCCCGGGACAGGAGAAAGAGCTCGGGGAATTTATAACCAGACCTATCCTTTACTGGAAAAAGACATTGGCTATTAGATGCAGAAGCTTAGTGTCACCATTCCTGTTTACATCTAGAGTTTCGTTCGGTAAAAAGCCGCCTAACTTCGGTATCATGATATGATTCCTAGACTTCTACGACTCTACTATCTTCCAGCCATCAAAGATGAATGTTCAAGGTTGTCAACGAGAATCCTGACGCCGTTGCGAAAACCTCGATCAGTCCGTCAGGAGAACGACACCATGTCCTAGGACGTGACGCATCCTTTTCGTGGTCTAGAGCGTTACTCACCTCTCAGGTGAAAACGAGCGCATCATCAGGTTTGAGGTCAAGTGATGGCGTAAGATGGACGCCATCTCGTGACGTCATTTACCCTAATGTGGAGGTTTGGCTTACCTGATATTTTGACGGTTGCCCGTCAAACAAGCTATTTTTTGTTGCGGAAAAGAGCGCCCCACCCGGTACTGACACAATTAGGACCATTGTGATAATAATAAACAAGATCTTGCGTTTCCGTAAACCCGATCGACCCATGTATATTTCGGCTGCTCAGATTTAATCACATTTGTTAGAATCCGATGCCGAATGCTAGGTATACAATGAGCACACCAGGTGAGCTATGGGGGGAGCTTCTTACTGTTTAATACTTTGATAATCAAACTTTTATTTAGATGTTTTAAAATTGAATTGAAATGTGAAATTTCAGGATTCTTTTCTCATAAAAACACGACTTTTAAAACAATTTTGTGATCCTTCTTGAGATGTAAAATGCACAATGATGGTTGTCTAACAAATGTGATTATTATTTGAGCCTGTGCGTGAGAAACAGAACAATTTGGGTTCCGACCAGGTCCGACACAAACCGGGATGCACAGTCACAGAAGATTGTTAGAGGCCGGAAAGTTTGGATTTCCAAGTAGAGGAATTGTACTATCCATGTAGCGAAAACAAAGGCGCTGATCAGCTTCGCGGTAAATACTGCGAAGCGGATATGCGTCTTTGTTTTCGCCTATGCAGATTGTTTGTTTTCTCATGTAGCGGCTCATTTACATGTAGGAATCATGTGTTATGTTTGTATATATCAGTTTTATTGTTATTTTATTTATTGTTTTGAAAAAAAAAATCATTTTGTTGTCATATTTATCTTTCTTCATTTTCCCCCACAAAACATTGTTTTACATTTACTGTTTACTCGCAGTCCGTCCGTCCATGCTGTTTGAATATTATAGGCTATAGGTTAGCAGGCGGCAAACACTCCCCCGGTATTCAAATGTTTTGAAATAGTTTTAAAACCATATCCACCTGCATATGCACAGGCGACCAGAATTGTTGCAAAATAGGTCAGTGTCATTCCAGGCTCACGATTTTACAACATTTATACAGACTGTGTCTCAAATGCTACATGCCAAGTTTCAAGGTACATGTAATATGGGAAAAGACATCAGGAAAGTGTGTCCGTGTAATGTGTACCCCACTGAATCCCACTTTTATAAAGCAAAACTGGGGTATGCAGGGGTATATCCATTTTTCTTATTTTAGCTCTAAAACATAGATAGTGGGTACTCGTTAGCGAGGCGGTTCTAATGTGTACCCACAATCTATGTTTTGAGCAAAAATATTAAAAATATCAAATTTTTCCATTGAATTTTTTTAATTTCTACAGCTGAAAAAAAAAATCTATGTAAATTATATGGGCATGTTTTCGTAATGTTCTTGAAAACGTTTAAACTGAGCTTTAACCGCATGTGATTTGCATAGCGACCTTTGGGCATGTGGTCTATTACATTTACATACACTTTTTGTTCCCCCTTCTCAGTGACGATCATATAAACTTGGCATTGCTTGACCAAGCGGTTTCATAGAAATCGGTAAGAATGATGGCGACGGACAATAGACGCACGCCAGAGGATGCCTATAATATACTCTCCCGCTAAGCCCCATGAAATGCGCAAGCTTGGAATACACGTAAAGTCATTAGAAAGTGCGAACAGAAATGTGCACGCATTAAACTTGTTCAGGTTAAAGTTTGAAGGCAACTGGGTCGGATATTACTTCGTCATATGAAGGCGGAGGGTCTTCAGGCACTGATGGCGTTCTTCTGTAGGACCTGGATCTTTCTGTGACATTACTATTGTCATTGTAACGCTGAGACGGTGAAGTCGAATCAGTGTCCAGTTGTGGAAAATTAGTCACTCTTGGTAAAGATGTTCCGTCGTCTGTTGTACTCGAATGCCTTGAATGTGTTTCGTGATTTGGCGAAGTGTGCCAAACAGGTCCTGGACTGGACACTCGACTATCTACCGCTCTAGTTGTACTTCTTGAATACCCTTCGAATCCAGCGTCGACGCGCTGTGCTGCAATACCGGTATTCATAGTATTTCCGCGGGGTCGTTTTCGGGTAATAACAACACAAACAACTATAACAAGAACAACTGCCACTATTGCCCCGACTATGCCTCCTATCATTGCAGGGGCATTGTAACCAGAAGAACTGTCGTACGACTCGGGAATGCCATTAGAGTAGGCAAGTCCAGGACAGTCACATGCAGTGTCTCCAAATTCCCAATACAAACCGCTGCTACAATATAGTGTGCTGTATTCAGCACGACATCCGGCGTCACAGGTAATAAAACATCTGGAATACGGTGTGCGGCTGCACGGGGAGTCAATTCGTCCGTTTTGGATCTTTGCCGGGCATATACTCATCGGCGTTGTTGTAACAGGACTGCAATATTCGCAGAGAAAGTCAGTGTCTTCCAACCATTGACCGTCCTCTCCACAGTGCAACCGATCTACTGACCAGTCTTTCATACAGCCAGGGTCACAGGTGAATATACACACAGCACCTGGCTGTCGGTGATAATTGCATGAAACTTGTCCATTTCTTATCCTGGATGGGCATAATCCTTCCTCCAAGAAACAAGGCTGACCCTCATATGCAAGCCATGTCCACTCTAATGAAGCATTGCAAGTCAGGCTTGGTCGAACCAACAACGGCTTAACATATCCAGGATTACATTCATAATTGATACAAGTGCTACCACTATCCCTATAGCAGCTCCTTGAAATTTTACCATTTGGTATTGTTAGCGGACATACGGTCCTTTCACACACAGACTGCAGAGGCCGGCTCCATTGATGTGAACTATCACAATATATTGTATTTGGTGTTTGAACCGTGTACCCCACCCGGCAGCTAAATGTACACGTGTCTCCAGGGAGCCGTTTACAACTCAGATCTAGGTCTCCATTTTCTACTAAGTATGAACAATGTTGTAACGTATTATGCATACACAATGCGTGTGGATTCCTGCTCCAGTTGGTCGATGTTTCACATACAATATTAGAACTAGTGAAAACTTTGGAATATCCAGAATCGCAAGTATATTGACAGGTTTCCCCAACCTTAGCTAGACATGGTTGTGAAAGAGCCCCGTTAGGTATTTGGCCCGGACATGATTTTGGTACACATAACTTGCCTCCTGCTTCAGCAGGGATTGGCGGAGTAGGTTCCCATTTACCAGAAGTGTATAAACACGATAGCCAATCCGTTGTTCTTTCGTATCCTTCGTCGCATGTGTAGGATGTGTCACTACCGTGAATACACCAGTTAATTCTGCCATGGGGGATATCGCAATCACAAAATGTCTCCTCTGACACACCTAGAATGTACAAGTATAGTATACGATTATACAGATAATTTCATAAAGTTAGTACATGATATTGTGGTAGTGCGGCTAGCGAAGTACGTTGTATATAGTGTATGTAGAACAGAACAGCACAGAAGTTTATTCAGAACTCCAAAAGGCTATAAAGCCCATGAGGATACAACATATTACATAATAGATATAGTATATATGATGCATAATTGACCAGTCTAACTAGCCTCGTGGTTATGACGCCTGATTTCCACCACGGCGATCGGGATTCGAGGCCAGCTCTGGCTGGATGTTTTTATTTACAGGTCTATATTTCTCCTCCTACTACAATATCATTACAGACAGATTTCCCACAAAGAAACCAATCATAGACTTGACCTTAACTTGAAGCTCACTAATATGGTAGCATCATGATATTGAGAGCCCCTGTACAATAAAGTGTTTGCAGCTACAGATATTGTAAGGGTAGCACGGTAGCTTTGTGGTGAGTACCGCGGACTCTAGGCGTGTTCTTTCATCAATAACGACAATGTCTGAGCTGTTTGATATCTGAGCTCTTCTATGCAAAACTAATATTTTATAGTACATTTTGTATCAGTTAATCATATGAACGAACAATAAGTACACAAAAATAAATACTCTTACATTTGATTGGTATGAAACATAAACACGCGTAATATATCCTTGCAATATTCGCCATTTTGTTGTAAATATTGATTGTCGTTTTCTATATTACGAAATACAAACACTGTTAACATACATAGATAAGGGCTGACATGACGATTGTAAATCCGGTACCTGTGTAATTCTAATCTATAAAGGTTGATGATTAAGTTCCTTGTTCAAACAAAATGTAAACAAACAGTATCATTATGTACTGCACCGCGCAAGAAAACCGGTCTTCGGGGTCTCCGATCAGTCCTGTCATAAACCGAGCTGTACAAGCATAGAAGATGACTATCTAGAGACTGGAAATTTTTTACTTAGGAACTAGAGGAATTGTAATATCCGTGTAGCAAAAACAAAGGCGCTGATCGGCTTCGCAGTTACTGCCATCTTGGATTGTTTCGGCCGCCATTCAACATCGGCATTGGACATAAAATACTTAAGGTCTATATTGGCTTTGTTTGCCTTGATCTCAGGGTAATTACACACCTGATTATCACGTGGTATGGAATGGGTGACGCACAATACATTCCATCCGAGAAAACTCGAATATCTAACCTCAACTTCTGTCACAATTGCAGTGTGTGTCACCGATTATTAACAGGTTTGTATGTAAACAATACCACGTGATTGTCAGTAGTGAATTAGTTTGGAGGGATTGTATAAAAGACAAAAGAAGTGCATACTTTTTATTGCGATGAAATAAAAATAAAAATGTCTAGAATGAACGTCTATAGAATAAAGTGTATATCTGCAAAAAATGTCTAATATAAAACAATGTTATCATGAAAATAAACAAAAAGTCGCATTAATCTAAAGCCCCTGTCTCACACTCACGAGTTGGAGCTCCGCCCACTTTTTTTGGTGAACTCGTAGCAAACATCCTTTACAAGGCGTGAATCAAAATAAGTCTATTTATCAATGGATACATGTATATGTCTTAACAAAGATATAGAATAGTAACATCCCCTACAGTGAATTTTGAACTTAAGTATACACATTCTTGCACTTGTTAATTATAATGATAAGCACATGAGGTGTACATTACAGGTACTGTAAGTAGGAAATCGTGCACTTGAGGGTGTATACTTTAGTTCTGACCTTACTGTATGTACGTGCGCTTCGTTATATGAGAAAAACCAGAGAACCATTGGTCCTGAGAACGCTCATCTGAAGCCTGATTTTGGAGTATTAAGTCATCATGAAATGACCTTGACCTTGAATACTCACACACCTTTATAGAATTCATAAGTTATCTGCATCTGCAAAGTTTCAGGTCTCAGGCTGCAATAGTTTCCAAACCCAGTGATTTCTGAGAAAACCATAATTTTTATTTTGATATTTAAATGACCTTTGCTCAAGGTCAAGAAATGACCTTGGCCTTTATTAATTACTTACCTTCATTGACTCCATTAGTTGTCTGCATCTAGCAACTTTCAGGACTCAGGCATCAACAGTTTCCAAAATATCCATTGTTTTCGCCTTTTCCCATGTAAAAGCCTATGTTTCCAAATTTCACCTTGCCGTAAAATAGGTCAAGGTCATCCTAGGGTCATCATGATGGGCTGGAGTCCCAAATACTACATACCAAGTTTGTCGAAAATCGGCCAGCCGGTTCTGGAGAAGAAGATTTTTGAGTGGTTTTTACCATAGTTTGGCATGGCGGCCACCTTGGTCATGTGACCCGAATTTCGCGATCAAACTTTCGTTCCCCCTACCCATGGACGCTCCACGTAAAATTTCACTTTGATTGGCCAAGCAGTTTCAGAGAAGAAGATCTTTGAAAAGTGTGTATGGACGACAGACTGGCCAAGGTCAAGAGATGACCTTGACCTAAATTAATCACATACCTTCATCTACTCCATTAGTTGTTTGCATCTACCACTTTTCAGGTCTCAGGCTGCAACAGTTTTCAAAAAATCCATAGTTTTCACTTTTTCCCATGTAAAAGCCTATGTTTCCAAATTTGACCTTGCCGTTAAATAGGTCAAGGTCATCCCAGGGTCATCATTTTATCAAACTATGATGGGCTGAAGTCCCAAATGCTACAAACCAAGTTTCATGAAAATTGGCCTGCCGGTTCTGAAAATGACGATTTTTGAGTGGTTTTTACCATATATGGGCGTGTCGGCCATCTTGGTCATGTGACCTAGATTTCGCGTTCACATAAAATTTCATTTTGATTAGCCAAGCGGTTTCAGAGAAGAAGATCTTTGAAAAGTGTGTATGGACGACAGACCCTTCAAGGTCAAGAGATGACCTTGACCTAAATTAATCACACACCTTCATCTACTCTATTAGTTGTTTGCATCTGCCATTTTTCAGGTCTCAGGCTGCAATAATTTTCAAAAAATCCATAGTTTTCTCTTTTCCCATGTAAAAGCCTATGTTTCAAAAATTGACATTGCCGTAAAATAGGTCAAGGTCATCATATGGTCATCATTTGATCAAACTATGATGGGCTGGCGTCCAAAATGCTACATACCAAGTTTCATGAAAATCGGCCAGCCAGTTCTGGAGAAGAAGATTTTTGTGGTTTTTATCATATATGGGCGTGGCGGCCATCTTGGTCATGTGACCTGGATTTCGCGATCAAACTTTCGTCTACCCTACCCATGGATGCTCCACATAAAATTTCACTTTGATTGGCCAAGTAGTTTCAGAGAAGAAGATCTATGAAAAGTGTGTATGGACGACAGACTGGCCAAGAGATGACCTTGACCTAAATTAATCACATACCTTCATCTATTACATTAGTTGTTTGCATCTACCACTTTTCAGGCCTCAGGCTGCAATAGTTTTCAAAAAATCCATAGTTTTCACTTTTTCCCATGTAAAAGCCTATGTTTCCAAATTTGACCTTGCCGTAAAAGAAGTCAAGGTCATCCCAGGGTCATCATTTTATCAAATTATGATGGGCTGAAGTCCTTGATGCTATATACCAAGTTTCGTGGAAATCGGCCCACTGGTTCTGGAGAAGAAGATTTTTGAGTGGTTTTTACCATATATGGGCGTGTCGGCCATCTTGGTCATGTGACCAAGATATCGCGAACAAAATTTCAATGCCGCTACCCAAGGAGGCTCCACATAAAATTTCAACTAGATCGGCCAAGAGGTTTCAGAGAAGAAGATCTTTGAAATTGTGGACGACGCCGACGGACGGACGACGGACGGACGGACGCCGGATCATGGCCATCCTATAAGCTCACCTTGTGAGCCTTCGGCTCAGGTGAGCTAATAAATGAAGTCAATCTCTAGCATTTCTAGTCCATGCCGTAATTATGTTTCATCATCGGTGACCGTTTTGGTTTTATTCTTTTTTCCTGGAAAAACAAGAATATTTCATATAAGTCTTTAATGTTTATTTGAAATACGCACTTCGAGTACCCTCAATTCCCGCCCCCCCGGGCCTCAATTAGACGACAAACACAGCACGAAATTATGTTCCATTGTCACAAGCAAACGCACGAGTAGAGCTTGGGTAGTATTAGACATTAACCTCCCTGTTTAAAATTCAAATTTGTTACAAATGTTACGATCTTCAAAACACACGACATAAAAGTACAAACAAAATTAGACCTAGTGTACTGTAAATTATTTGGTTTGATGCTATGAGAGTTAACAAAATGCACCATTGCTCAACCACACAGTAGCCTTTTCCTTCCTCTTTAATTATCTTTAATTACATTAAGTTTCCTTACCCGAATTATCGTCTGCTTCCAGTAGCCAGGTCTTTACATGTCTTACAGCAGTGATAGGGAAACATTGCGCACGTTGTCTCCAGTCCAAGAGATGCTACTAAGTTGTTGCACTTGAACTTAGAGGCTCCCTTTACAACTTTGTCCTTCTTGCAGGCGTTCTTTTCATCTGAAAATTAATATTTGATTATAAACAAAATCTACAAGGGAAAAGTGCATACAAGATCTTATCGTTTGCTTCCAGTAGCCAGGTCTTTACATGTCTTATAGCAGTGATATGGAAACATTGCGCACGTTGTCTCCAGACCAAGGGAGGCAAAGTTGCTGCACTTGAACTTAGAGGCTCCCTTTACAACTTTGTCCTTCTTGCAGGCGTTCTTTTCATCTGAAAATTAATGTTTGTTTATGAAAGATTGGATTAAATTCACAACAAAGAAAAAAAAGGATAAAAGAGTTCAATTGAGTATTACTGTGTAAAAACGTAAAGTAAGTGCCCATCTAGTTTACTAATGATATGTAAAATGTGTTTCGATACAGCTTTTGGTCCAGTATTACAATGCACCCTTATGATGTGGTCCACCTTAGTAAGGTGGAAAATTTGGACTCGCTATTTTACCGTTAGAACCAATATTTGCATTTACAAGAATATAATATAAGTTTATAAGTGTTAAAGAATAAATACCTTCATTTATAAGAATATACATGCATAAGTGTAAAACAACGTTTAACCGATAACGTTCAACCTATAAGAATCAGTGCTATCCAGATTTCAACACTTCACAAGCGCATTGAACAATTTTTAAACAACTTACAGCAGTACTGGCAACATTGTCCAAAGAAGTTGACACACATTTTGACGGGATTTCCCATCAAAGTTTTGATCTCCTCACATGTGTTGTTTAGTACGCCAGTATTTTCACAAACGTAAGCTGTATATAAAAGTACATTTTATTTTAATTAAAGGTGCAATAATATTACTAGAATATCATGTTATTTGCACACATTAATGCACAAATGTTACTTGATTAATATTCTATGCAAGAACGTCGGTGCCTTTGACATTATAAAACCTAATAGGATTTGTATTTACATTTTCTAGTAATATTTTATTTTGTTTTAAAAAAGCCAAAAGAATACCAGAAAAAAATGCAACTGTCACAGATTTAAATTAATCATGCAGAATAAAACGTTCTAAAATATAGTATTGGATACCTACATACGTAATTTACACTTGGGCTGATATGACCATAAAGGTATATTGTAACTGGTTCATTGATTTGTAAAGTTTCAAATAATACAGCCGCGGTGGTGTAATGGATAGCGTATTCGCTTAGCAATCAAGAGGTTGCGGGTTCGAAACCCGGCTGGTACATATGCCTGTCATGTTGGTGACAAATGTTCACCCTGACGTAATAAAGGCAAACCGCCCATAGGGTGTAACATTTTTTTAACAAAAAGAACTGGTATAAACAGTAGGAGGAGTTGACAAACATTAAACAGTAGGAGGAGTTGACAAACATTAAACTATTAGATTAATTAAGATTAATGCACATCTTCAGACCATGTTCAAAACTTCTGTGCAGTTTCAAAAGAATCGGGATGAAACTGCATGAGAGGTTAAATACTATAAGGGGTGGATGGTCGGAAAGCCAAAAATTATGTTCCTCAGAAAAGGCAGGGGACAAGAATTTTACATATCCTGTGCAAACTTAAAGTAACTTCACCTTTATTGGTTCTAAAATAATTAAATGAAGTCTTACTGTCTGTCCCGTTCGTTCCATCTGGTCCCAGGCCAGCGACAGTCTCATACAACAGTTCGAAACCAGTGCCCTGCACAGTTTCGTCAGTTTTAAACCTTAGGTACATGGAGTTTCCAGTAGAGAGCATGTTAGGGGGAATTTGAGTTCCACAGTAGGTACCCATCAATGGGGCATTAGGACTGTCACCATTTCTGATCTGTACATATGACATGGAAAATAATGTTCTCATGTGGGAACGTAGAAACAAATTTAAATGGCTAGGGCCCAGAATTACAATCCTTCCTTAAAGTTAGGGAAGACCTTAAGGTGACAAATTTCAGCATTCAAAAAGATGCATATAAAACATCTGAAATAATACTTATCGGTTTTATATGTAATTTCATTTTACCAATCTGCAAAATTTTGTAAAGTCAATAATTAATTTTCACGTTAAAATATCAAGTCAAAATTTGTCACCTTAACTAAAGCTATTCTGGGCCCAGGTCAACAGGAGTCGTCCTTCTCATTGCACTGGAAAAAGTCCCCAAATTTAAGAAAACTTATTAGTGAGTTCGTCTTGTAAGATCAATCTTAATTTACTACATTAAAACTAGCTTTCTCTGCACCGCAGTAGTATTTGTATTGAATGATGCGCTAAAATGTATTTGGCAATCTGAATAAAGAATTGAATTGAATTGAATTGAATTGCATAAACGAGTTTCTTACAATAGTTGGCTCAATTTTAAATCACAAAATATTACACTTTATTAAAGACAAAACTTATCATTTCAAGGTTACTTAGTACAGTCATTGTTTAAGCGGCCTTATAAAAAGAATAGTAATGAAGGCACTTTATACTTTAACCTACCTCCAAGTAGTCATACTGACAACCACTGGCCTCAACATTAAATGAGTTGAACTTGAGTTGAATTCTCTCGCCCTCATTCCGGTTGATCTTGTAGATACATTCACGGTTGTTAGGGTACAAGTTGGGATAGTTAGGGGATATTATAACTCCGCTCACATCAGTGAACGTTCCACAATCTGTGACATATATCGGGGAAATAATTGGATTTATTATTCTTTTCTGATTTATTTCGTTATAAAAGATGTCAAAATCCACGTAATTTAATAAAATAAAATAAAATAATAAACGTAATTTAAGTTATCTTTTAAGCCATTCCTCTACGATGTAACATATCACACGTTGATTAACTGCACTTTACCGGGCACTGGTATTAATTCTTGCCCATTAATACCCAAGACCCGAGTAGATGTATTAAAGTCCCATTTATAATTTGCAAAGATGGCGATAATAGGCTGGGTTTGCTATTATTTTTTGGAAATGCCCACTTTGTTAGGCTATATGATTTTTCAGTTTCAGTGTGGACTGGTAGAAATCATGAATTCATTTCGTGGCGATTGTGAAAAAGTTCTATTCCATTGAGCAAATATAGAGTGACTATCAAAAGTTTAAGCCTCACCGTTTGGCCCTGAGCCGGAATCGAAACTCTCAAAAGACAGCTTGAAACCAGTGCCTTGTACTGAGTAGTCGGTCTTGAATCTAAGGTAAAGTGTATGACCAGTAGAAGTCATGTCTGGGGGAATTTGAGTTCCACAGTACTTCCCCATTAATGGGGCATTTGGGCCGTTACCGTTCCTGATCTGTAAGAATAAAATATACATTTAGCTGTTTAAAACGTTTAAGGGAAAGGCAAGGTTGAAATACAATGCATCTTAAAGGAATGTACATGTACTGGCCTCCCTTAACAATATGGCACAAGTTTTATTAAATTCGAATGGAAAATAAGAAAGTTATGTTGTTTTGAACATTCCTAAATTTCTGTTTAAGAAGGTAGCCATCGGCTTTATGACGTCATAAAGCCCTAATTAAATATGCATAATCAATATTAATGAAATATTATTAATATTTTTCTGTTTATGTTTGATTGAATGTTTTTTCTTATATTGATTTACTATCAGTTCAGGCCGTGTTTCACCATATTAGTTTACAATATAAATTTATTCACTGTTTTTTGTTTTACAGTTTTCTAATTACATATTCAAAATGGCGGCCAAGATTCCTTCCAAAATTCCAAATGTCAAAATCTCTCGCGAAACAAGGCAAAATTAAGTGGCGAAAATCTATTTTCGTCGGGAAATTTTCGCCGCGATTAAACGTTTATTTTTTCCTTGGTGGGTGAAATTCCTGGCTCATGGCAAACATGGTAAAAGAGGGTGTTTAGCAAAAACTCTACGGTACATAAAAAGATGAGATATATATTAGTATTATTTGATTTCTTATACCCTGCCAATTTTCATTATATCAATGTCAGAGGTAAAACGGCAAGGTGAAATTTAACAATAAATGTATGTTTTGTATTGATAAAATAAACGTCAATATATCAACATTTTGAATGCTGCAACGTTACATTTTAGCACTTCATTAAACATACTTATCGCAAAGTTGTTTTAATAACATTGCATACACAAGAGGGGGTATAAGGGTTATGAATAAAATATTTAACACTTTTAAGCCTACATGGCGGGATGCCATCTGGGGCTCGGAGGAATTTAACCAAAACATAAATTTAAATTTATAAAATTACACCTCAAACGACCCCTAAAACAGCAAGAGGACTCATTAAAATAATCATCAGGAAAACATGTCCGTGAAGTAAATACCCCCTCATACCCCACTTCTAAATAGAAAAACTGGGGTTTGCAGGGGTATACCTAGTTTTCTTATTTTTGCTCCAAAACATAGATTGTGGGTACTCGTTGGCGGTTCTAACGTGTACCCACAATCTATGTTTTGAGCAAAAATAAGAAAAATATCAAGATTTTTCCAACAAAATTTTCAATTTTTACAACTGAAAAAAATCTCTGTATATTGCATGGGCAAGTTTTCGTAATGATTAATATGGACGTCTTTTCGTCACATTCCGGAAAATAGAGAAACCGGTTGATAATTTTGTGACATACCTCTAGATAATCATACTGGCAACCATCAGCCTCTACATCAAATGCTGAAAAAGACAACTTGATTCTCTCGCCAACCTCATGTTCAATCTTGTAAACACATTCTTTGTTGTTTGGGTACTGGTTAGGATGATTTGGTGACTCGATGTGTCCGGATTTTGCAGTGAATGTGCCCCCGCAGTCTGTAATGAGAAAAGAAGTGGCAAAGTTATTATCAACTTCATGTAGCTGTAGTTGAAAGAATCAGGTATACTCTTCGTACTTTAATTTCGCTTCTCTTTATGCTTACCATTTGTATCTGAGGCAACATCTGAGGCAATCATTCACCGCATTTCAAATTCACTGTGGCACAACTTGCTAATAAGGATTTCAACATTTCGTGAATTTTGGTCACAACAATTTCACGAAGGACACAACTTATTCGCGAATTACCTGGATGAAGATGTACCTGCTATGTTTGAAGACACGCTTTGAAATGATTAAGGTGAAATCTAAACTGAAATAGTTTCATATGCCTTGGCGAGACATATGGGTGAATGAATATGTAGTTTTTATGTTTGGGAAAGCTAATTAAAGATACTCATTCTCATTTTTCTAACAAAATTAGGTGTTTTCCTAGTTTAATTGCCAATCCAGTAAAAGTGTCCTTATGCACCAGAATTTGGGCATGCTACATGTATAAAAGGACACCTAAAGAACTTCTTGGTATAAATAGATTGAAACTTCTGTAACAATAGAGTCTGTAATACACCGAGAATCCCATGTACCAAGTCAGCTAGTGGACACAACTATTTCAGGAGTGAGCCATGAGAAAGCTACAAACATTTCTTGAGTCAGTCATAACTGTTTCTTGAGTCAGTCACAACTGTTTCTTGAGCAATACACATTATCTAGCATACAAGTTTCAACAATTGTACACATAAAGCACTGGAGATAGAAAATGCGTACAGTTTGAACCAAAACAGAAAAATATACAGGCATAGTACAAGCCATGATGGTATGGAGAGGTTTAACGGAATACCGATGGAAATATTCCGTCTAGCTGCTACCGTGATCTCACGGCTAGGTTTAATCAACCCACAGTGTTCTTGTCAGCGCACTGACAAAGATGTTTCCACGGCGTTTCATTTTTAAGTATGGCCTTCTATGCGAACGCATGGTGCTTATCGGCGATGTTACTGTGTTGCTTTTCAAGTACTGTAACAGGCTTACTTGCGATGGTACTGCGCGCACCTCGGTGTTCCAATTTTCCTAGAACGCTACGTATGTGGTCGCCGTATCAATGCCGTCCTTATGCGAAAGGGGTTTATATCATTTATAAGCAAACAAACAAACAAACAAACAAACAAAAAAGAAAGAAAAAACAGAGGACCAATTGGTCCTGATATCACTCACCTGAGATTTTGTCTTTGATGAAAGACCTTTGGCTAAGGCCATGTTGGCCAACATAAAATAAAAACTTAACCTCAAATACTCACATAATTGTTAACACTATAAACTGCTTGTATCTACCAACTTTCAGATCTTTCTGGCAATATTTGACCTTTCTGTTTAAATTAACTGTTTAATAGGTCAATGTCATATCTCCAGTTTAGTTTTTTCTCTCTCTCTGCACCCCCCCCCCCCTCTCTCTCTCTCTCTCTCTCTCTCTCTCTCTCTCTCTCTCTCTCTCTCTCTCTCTCTCTCTCTCTCTCTTACAACCATATCACATATATTAGAGATATTGTGCATTTCATACAACAACAAAGTATATTCCAATTCGATTCTCAGGAGATGACTTATATAAGCCATACAGCTTTCTGTCTAAAAAAGTACAAGTAGGCAAAGATCAGGAAAATGCGCAATCAGAAAAAGACTCCCACTCCAAAAACCAAGGTGGGGAAAAACCAAACTAACATTCAGGTACTTATACCATGAAAAATTTCGTAAGCCGAATGAGCAGCTATTTTCCCAATAGGTGGCCACTCAGTTACCTTAACTTAACTAAAAATACGCAAACATACATAAGGCGCCAACAGCACAAAAATATTTTAAACACCAAGACATAAAACAAAAAGAACCACCACAGAAGTTTCAATCTATTTATATCCTGTTTCAACATGAGATTTTTGTACATGTATATATTATAGTTTCTCTAATAATAAATATTGTTTAAACCAACCCAAGGCCATGATTTATATAAACTATAAAGGGCCAGAGCTCCCAATGCTACATACCAAGTTTCATTGAAATCGGTCAACCTATTCCAGAGAAATTTATTTTTAAAGGATTTTACAACATATATGGGAATGGCGGCCATCTTGGTCATGTGACCTGGACCACTTATACAAACTTTGGTTCCCCTTCCTAAGGATAGCACATATAAAATTTGGCTTTGATTGGTGCAGTGGTTTCTGAGAAAATTTAGTTTTAAATATAATATGTAAATGACCTTTGGCCAATGTCAAGAGATGACATTGAACTTAAATACTCATGGGACTTCATTAACTCAATAAGTTGTATGTATGTAACAACTTTCAGGTCACAGGCCACAAAACGTTCTGAAAAATCCAATGTTTTCCATTGAGAAGCCTATGTGACCAATGTTGACTTTGCCATAAAATAGGTCAAGGTCAACCCAAGGTCATGATTTATACAAACTATGATGGGCCAGAGTCCCTGATGCTACATACCAAGTTTTATTGAAATCGGTCCAGCAGTTCCAGAGAATAAGATTGTTTAAGGTTTTTACCATATTTGGGCATGGCAGCCATCTTGGCCATGTGACATAGACCATTTATATAAACTTTGATTCCCCCTTCTTAAGGATACTATATTTAAAATTTGGCTTTGATTGGTCAAGTGGTTCCCGAGAAAATTAAGTTTAAAATTTATTATGTAAATGACCTTTGGCCAAGGTCAAGAGATGACCTTGACCTTGAATACTCCTAGGACTTCATTTAATCAATAAGTTATATGCATCTACCAACTTCCAGGTCACAGGCCAAAAAATTCATGAAAAATCCAATGCTTTAAAATTTGGCTTTGATTGGTCAAGTGGTTCCCGAGAAAATTAAGTTTAAAATTTATTATGTAAATGACCTTTGGCCAAGGTCAAGAGATGACCTTGACCTTGAATACTCCTAGGACTTCATTTAATCAATAAGTTATATGCATCTACCAACTTCCAGGTCACAGGCCAAAAAACTTCATGAAAAATCCAATGCTTTCACTTTTGTCCATTGAACAGCCTATGTGACCAAAGTTGATCTTGCCGTAAAATAGGTCAAGGTCAACCCAAGGTCATGGTTCATACAAATTATGGTGGGCCAGTGTCCTCAATGCTATATACCAAGTTTCATTGAAATCGGTCCACCGGTTCCAGAGAAGAAGGTTTTTTAAGGTTTTTACCATATATGGGTATGACCGCCATATTGGTCATTTGATATGGACCATTTGTATAAACTTTAGTTTCCCCTTCCTAGGGATGCTCCACATGAAGTTTGGCATTGATTGGACCAGGGGTTTCAGAGGAGATCTTTGAAAAGTGTGAACGACAACAAAGACGACAACGACAGGCGACGGAGCATGGCCATCCTATAAGCTCACCTTTTGAGCCTTCAGCTCAGGCGAGCTAAAAACCCAGAAGACCAATCGTCGTGTAAACTCTCACCTGAGATCCGAGATATATACCAATAAACTTGTTTGACTATAAAGGTCTATAGCCCCTGGACAGAGTCAGAATACCCCTTGGGGTTAATTTCTTTTTCAAATTCATAAATATTCCGTCCACTTGCCCATTTTCTGGAAGTGTTTTTCCTTCAGTGACATTTTAACAGTTTTCTGCATATGTGAACTATGGTGACCTTGTCATAAAATCTGTCAAGGTCATCACAGGATCATGATTTATACACACATTGTAGTACTGAAGTCTTAATTTTTACATATCAATTCCCATTGCAATAGGTTCAGCAGTTCCTGTGAAGAAGATTTTTGAAGGGCTTTGGTCCTTTGAGATCAGCGAGGATATTCTGAGAAATCCGAAATTTATTATCGGTTAAGATTCGTTTTCTTACCAATGTTTAATGTATTTGGTCTCATATTTAGATTATACTAGTCTTTGTATCGACTACCCTGTTGAAAGTTGCGAAATTTCAGTAATTCTCTTTGGCTTTATGTTGCCAAATCAAAAGGGTCACTGACGAGTCTTTGATAGTCGAAACCGCGGTATGGCCCATCCCCTTTCTCATTAATGTTTTAACTGCTCTTAAAGGATCTGTTTTACTTTTTTTTTTTTTTTTTTTTTTTTTTTTTTTTTTTTTTACCATATATCTGCATGGTGGCCATCTTGCATGTGACCTGGCATATTTATAATCACAATTGGTTCCCCCTGCATACAGTTGCTTTCTATAAAATTTGACTTTGATTGGCCAAGTGGTTTTATAGAAGAAGATCTTTGATGTTGGCCTGGCCATAAAATAGGTCAAGGTCATCCAAGGGTCATGATTTATACAAACTTTGTAAAGCTGCATGGCCTGATGCTTCGTGCCAAGTTTCAAAGCCATAGGCCTTCTGGTTCTGGAGAAGAAGATTTTAAAGGCTTTTGCTGTTTATAGCCATGGCAGCTATCTTGGTCATGTGGCCTGGACCATTTATACAAACTTTGGTTCCCCCTTCCTAAGGATGCCCCATATAAAGTTTTGCTTTGATTGGCCCGGGGGTTTCAGAGGAGATGTTTAAACATTGTGAACGATGACGATGGACGACGGAGCATGGGTATACTGTAAGCTCACCTTGTGAGCCTAACGGCTCAGGTGAGCCAAAAAGAAAAGAAAAACGAAAACAAAAAAAAATAGAACTAGAGCATTATTTCTGTAAACCTTTTTTGTGAAAACCGATACTTAATTATTATTGGCGGTAGTTGCATCTAAAATCCTCCATTTTCTGAAAACCAGGAGTATCACAATGACTGTCATTCAATACACATAGCCAAAAAAAAAAAAAAAAAAAACCTTTGCGAGATTTCTAAATTTTGGTTGCTTAGACAGCATAACATCCTAGATATGACATTGAAATTTACTGAAATATAAGGAGTTAAGAAACCTGAGCAGCAATGTCAGTCTTGCCTGGTCTACAACCCAAAAGACAATTTTATAGGCCAAATGATGGTTTGAAATAGTGTAGTAAATCAGTATTAAGATGATTTCTTGCATTTAAGTGGTTCCTGAGAAAATTAAGTTTAAAATTTATTATGTAAATGACCTTTGGCCAAGGTCAAGAGATGACCTTGACCTTGAATACTCCTATGACATCACTTAATCAATAAGTTATTTGTATCTACCAACTTTCAGGTCACAGGCCAAAATACTTCCTGAAAAATCCAATGTTTTCACTTTTTTCCATTGAAAAGCCTATGTGGCCGAAGTTGATCTTGCCGCAAAATAGGTCAAGGTCAACCCAAGGTCATGGTTCATACAAGTTATGGTGGGCCAGAGTCCTCGATGCTACATACCAAGTTTCATTGAAATCGGTCCACCGGTTCCTGCAAAGAGGAAGAAGATTTTTAAGGTTTTTACCATTTATGAGCACGGCGGCCATCTTGTTCATGTGACCTGGATCATTTATATAAACTTTAATTCCCCCTTCCTAAGGATGCTCCACATGAAGTTTGACATTGATTGGACCATGGGTTTCAGAGGAGAAGAGCTTTGAAAATTGTAAATCAGAGTTTTTGCAAATCATTGATCACGAAACGTTTGTGTCCAACAGTCATTAAGATCAAGAAACAGTTGTAAGAGACTCATGAAACAGTTATAGCCTTCTCAAGAAATAGTTGTAGCCGCATCAACAAAGGGTAGTCATCTTTTCTTCTTTATTTCATGACTTATGCGTATTATTTTAAGACAGTTTTTGACAGGTGTCTTTGCAATTGATTTTTGTTCATTTTCAGTGCAAAATCATTATAGAAATGTCAAAGATATTCATGTTTAACCCCAAGTGAGCACGAATTACACATTTTTTCACATAAAAAGGTAAAAAGAAAACAGCAAATGCGACTGCAACATGTTATTGCTTTAAAACCATAACCCAATGAGTATGTAACATAGAAAAATAGTTGATTTAAACAATAATATACCTTTAAAGCACAGAAAAACGCGTAAAAAGAGAGTCACCTCCATGTTTCCACCTGCAATTCGCGAATAAGTTGTGTCCTTCGTGAAATTGTTGTGTCCAAAATTCACGAAATGTTGAAATCCTTATTAGCGAGTTATGCCACAGTGAAATTTATTTTAGCATTGACTGTTTATCTCCCCATGATTGTTTTTTTTTTCTCAAGAAAATGGCGTTTTTACGTTTCTCCATTCGAACAGCAAAGTTAACCTTACATGAAAGTATGATGGCTAATTAGGTCTAATGCTACAAAACTATTTTTCTTATATTTTAAAATTAATACTAGTCAAAGACTGATAAATAATGGTATTTTTAAAGGTTTTATCTTGAGCATGTGTTCATGTGGCTTATATAACCCCCGTTGCCTCTAAATTGTGTTCATGTGGCCAATATAAGTAGGACTCAGATCCAGGGTTGGTGCCTAAGTGAGGGCTGATTTCCACAACGGGGGCCAATTTACACATCAGGGGCTATAATTTTCGCGCCATTCCACAACGGGGGCCAATTTGAAATGACCCCTGATATGGAATAAAATCGGTCCATGTTGTAGAAATCGGTCCTCGACCAGGGACTGGCCCCTGATCTGAGTCCAACATATATACATCCATTGCCTACTAATTGTGTTCATGTGGCTTATTTGAGCCTCGACGCGAGAAAACCGGTCTTCGGGGTTTCCGACTCACAAACAGACCTGTACAGTCACAGAAGAAAGCTAGGAGCTTGAAATTTCAGATTTAAGATAAGAGAAACTGTACTATCCGTGCAGCGAAAACAAATGCGCTGATCAGCTTCGCAGTTACTGTCTCACGATGCCGCTCATTTACTAATATACCCCTGTTGCCTCTAAATTATGTTCACGTGGCTTATAATATTATATACCTCCGTTGCCTTTAAATTGTGTCGACGCGGCTTATAAATACCAGTGGTTCATGTGGCTTATAATATACCTGTGTGTCTGTACATTGCGCTCATGTGGCTTATAAATTCCCTCGTTTTCTCTAAAATGGAAGTGGTATAATTTAACCTATATAGGTTGAGAAGTCCACATTTCACACATGTAGAAAAATCTTACCGTTCGGCCCTGGTCCACCAGATATTCGCTCATAAGTCAGCCTGAATCCAGTACCCTGCACAGAACCGTCGGTTATAAACTTGAGGTACAGTGAGTTACCAGAGGATGTAATGTCGGCAGGAATTTGGGTACCACAGTAGGTACCAACCAATGGAGCATTGGGTCCGTTACCATTCCTAATCTGTTATATAACAGTAAACATGAGGTACAGTGAGTTACCAGAGGATGTAATGTCGGCAGGAATTTGGGTACCACAGTAGGTACCAACCAATGGAGCATTGGGTCCGTTACCATTCCTAATCTGTTATATAACAGTAAACATGAGGTACAGTGAGTTACCAGAGGATGTAATGTCGTCAGGAATTTGGGTACCACAGTAGGTACCAACCAATGGAGCATTGGGTCCGTTACCATTCCTAATCTGTTATATAACAGTAAACATGAGATACAGTGAGTTACTAGAGGATGTAATATCGGCAGGAATTTGGGTACCACAGTAGGTGCCAACCTAAAGCATTGGGTCCGTTACCATTCCTAATCTGTTCTAACAATAAACAAGTGTCGTTTTTGTTTCATAATTGGTAAATAATAGATGCAGACAGACGAACAGCTATAATTTCAAAATTAGACGACCTACGTCAATTGTAAGCTTGTGTTCTGATCCTAAATGTTCTGATCCTTAAGTATACCCCATAAACCCCAATTTTATATAGAAAAAAACTGGGGTATACAGGGGTATACAATTTTTCTTATGTGTGATTCAAAACATTGATTGTGTGTACTGTGGCGGTTTTAACATGTACCACAATCAATGTTTTGAACACACACACACACACACACACACACACACACACACAAAAAAAAAAAATCTGCTGAAAGTTTTATCTTTGTTGTATATTGTATGGACTTGATTTCATAATATGGTTTGACCTACCTCCAAGTAATCATACTGACAACCATCAGCCTCAACATCAAATGACTGGAAAGAAATCTTGATTCTCTCACCAGCCGGTCGGTTGATCTTGTAAACACATTCCCGATTGTTCGGGTATAGGTTGGGATAGCTCGGGGATTGAATTGTACCAGTTTCATCAGTAAAGGTTGCATCACATACTGTGAGAAAAAATAGATGCTATACATGTAAGTGGTCACTTGTATATGAGCTTATGTAAGGATGGAAATCATAATTTTGGTTGTACAACAAAACCTAGACTTTTGAGGTTGTACCAAGTGATGAAAAGCGTGATATGAGTTTAATGTTCACGGAAACACCAAAATTATCAGCTTATTACACACTTTAAATAGTAGAAGTTAAGATTACTAAACTGCGGTTACTATTTCCCCTTCCTTAATGGTTTATAATATTGTTTGTCTTACTTTCTGGATTTGGTCCACCAGTGATTTTCTCGTAAGACAGCTTGAATCCACTACCCTGCACGGAATCGTCGGTCTTGAACCTAAGGTACAGTGAGTTACCAGAGGAAGTCAACTCAGAGGGAATTTGAGTTCCACAGAAGGTACCCATCAATGGGGCATTGGGTCCGTTCCCATTCCTTACCTGTAAGTTAAACAAACAAGAAGACATTTAAGAGCGAGAAGTACTAGTATTTAACGAAATGCAAAACTGTATATCAGTCTTCCTAAAACGGAATATGAGTTTCAACATTAAGGCAACATTGCTTACATGCAGTGGCATCACTTCAAATTTTATTGGAGTGCTGACGCCTAACACTGTACCTCACTATAAATGTCCTGAGTTTTGGTTCTTGCACTTAGACTAGATTATTTAAATTGAATTATGACTGAATTACAAAAACACATGCCTAAATGAGGCAACCATTCTACATTGCCAACTCATTTTATAGAAAAATGTAGAGTGCAAGGGGGTGTATACTGTAAGGACATTATTTTTGGTTATAACACTTTCTTATTTAGACCTACCTCCAAGTAATCATACTGACAACCACTGGCCTCAACATCAAAGGCCTGGAAGGAAATCTTGATTGTCTCGCCAGCCGGTCGGTTGATCTTGTAAACACATTCTTGATTGTTTGGGTACAAACTGGGATGATTGGGTGACTCGATTGTTCCAGTTTCACTAGTGAACGTTCTATCGCAGCCTGAAGAGATTCGGATCTAAGGCTAGGCCCACACGAATAAAGTTTCGATGCCATTCACATCGCGGCGCCAATTTATTCAATTTATTTCTTCGATTTAAATCCGTTAATCTTAATTCACAATCTTCATTTCAATCTTCGATTCCAATAAAAACATTACTTCTGTGACGATATTGACTGAATGCCCTGTGTTTTTGCTTTTCTGTGGGAGCCCATGTGTGAAAAGGTACAAGTAGGCAAAGATCAGGAAAAGGCGCAATCAGAAAAAGATTCCCACTCCAAAAACCGAGGTGGGAAAAAACCAAACTAACAATCAGGTACTTATACCATGAAACATATCGTAAGCCGAATGAGCAGCTATTTTCCCAATAGGTGGCCACTCAGTTACCTTAACTTAACTAAAAATATGAAAACATACATAAGGCGCCAACAGCACAAAAAAAAAAAAAAAAAAAAAAAAAAAAAAAAAAAAAAAAAAAAAAAAATTTATACACCAAGACATAAAACAAAAAGAACCACCACAGAAGTATCGACTTGGAACGATCAGTAACACAAAGTTACTGGCGGGCTTAAACCGGTTTTACATGGCCATAACCTCACCCTCAGCTTCTGCAGTGGTTCATAACATTTAGTTAGTTATTTGGTCCTCGTGGTGAATCTCTAACTAGTCAATGAATCATCAAGAACAAACAAATAAATCATGATAAACATCCTGATGAATCAAAAACCAGGACTCACAGACTGAGTAAGCTGCCCGACGATGGAGATCCCTGGGCGCCGAATAACCTACTAACTCCGGAGCAAAAGAAAAACACCAGTTGGACCCCGGTGGGCCAAGCAACAGACAAGAAGCTCCGGCCCCAACCAACTGAAATGAATAGCTTTATGTCGGGGCCATCATAGAGTCTGACGCCCGACCCACCGGCGTGCAATTAAAGAAGGCAGCATAGTTATCAACCATGATTGGGTTAAAAACTAAGCATGCAGACTGTCGCATAACATTTAAGTTATAACCTGTACGTCTGTAACGTGTTATGATTTTTCTGAACTGAAAAGAAAAATCATTAATTCCTTTAAGTTTCTTAAATTTGTAAACCAAGTCACCATAAAATTCAGGTTCCGAAAGGCCCTCACTTAAAAGCGTCTTTAACCCAACATTATATTTGGAAATCAATTCATAGTGTCTACGATAAAATTTAGAAAATGTTTTTCGAAGTTTATGATACCGATAGCCCTGTTGGAGAAGTTTTGCCGTTAAACATTTATTTCGAGCGTTGAAGTCTGCAATATGGTTGCAGACTCTAGCAAACCTAATAAGTTGCGAAATGTATACACCATAAGAAGCACGACGAGGAACGTCACCATCCAAAAAAGGAAAATTTACTATATCAAAATCAAAGTCATCGCGCTTATCATAAATTTTAGAAGAAACAAATCCATTTGCAACAGAAAGATGTAGATCTAAAAAGGGGGCTTCAGTATCTGTGATATTGGCTTTGTTCAACTGAAGTTCAGGTGGGTAAATTTGATTGACCATACCTTCAAAATAAGGGTTGTCAATGTTCAAAAGGTCATCGAGGTACCTAGATGTGGAATTAAAAGCCTCGATAACATCAGCTTGATTATCATGGTTAAGAGAATCCATGAAATCTCTTTCGTAGCAGTATAAAAATAAATCAGCTACGAGAGGTGCGCAATTTGTCCCCATCGGAATTCCAACAACTTGTCTGTATAACTTGGTCCCAAATCTAATATAAATATTATCAAGGAGATAGGATAAGGCATCGCATACATTCTGACATGACCAAAGTGTATACCGACTTTGGTCAGAGGAAGTGAAAAAAGCCTTTCTGTCATTACATGCCAAATAAAGTGAACCATAGTTTTTTAATGCCCTTTTGAAGGTCCACTCTATCAAATCCAGAAGTTTTTCTTTTATTAGATTATGTGGTAATGTTGTATACAGAGTAGAAAAATCATATGTGGACAAGCTTGTCGCACGGAACCCTCTACACTTCAATTTACTGAGCACCTCACCAGAATTTTTAATTGACCAAAACCAATTTTTATTTGAAGTTTCATACACTGTCTCACAGTATCTTATAACATGAGATTTGATAGCAGTAAGACAGGAAGTTAATAATTTAGAAAGTTCAGTGGTAGTACAAGAGCTAGAATTGGCAATAAATCTAGCTTTGTATGGTCTTTTGTGAAGCTTAGGTAACCAATACATCGTAGGAAGTTTGTCTTGGCCTTCATTGACACAAACAGAAAACTTAACAGGTAAATCGTTTAAGTGGGCATTAACTACAGACACCTCATCAGTATCTGTCTCCAGAAACCTGGTTAACTTTGCGGTAAAATAATAGACATATGTACGTATATCCATTACAATATGTGGAGGCATTTCTGATGAGCAATCACAACTTGTCCAATGGATAATTATGCAAATCGAGCCTAACAGTTTGAATCAGTTATCAATATCAGTTTCATGGCTGACTTCTCGATGCTACCAAATCTAATTTCATCATACCCGTTTAACACACCAATTTTATATAGTAAAACTGGGGTGTGAAGGGGTATATAATTTTTCCTATTTCTGATGCAAAACATAGATTGTGGGTACTCGTTAAAACCACCAGTCGGCCAGGCGGTTCTAACGGGTACCCAAAAACAATATTTTGAGCAAAAATATGGAATGTATTTTAAAAATTCAACTATTTGTTTTCATTTTCAAAGCGAAAAAACATGGGCATATTTTCGTAATGCCCAACTTACCTGGTGTATTTGTGGGAGGTGCAACAGTGGGCCCCGCTGAAACGAGAACAAATTGAATTCTGATGGTAAGGATCTACCAAGAAGAAAAGCGTTGGCTGTTAAGGGTCTATTTTTGTGTGTTTCTTTGGCCTCAGATTTTGGTAAGAAATAATACGTTGGTATTAAGAGAAATATTTCTAAAATCAGTCATGTCATACGTCTCTTTAAAAATACAACTGCATTTTTCCATACATTTCGCAAGCGTTATCATATCAACGTACAAAAGTAACACAGATAACGAACACTTTGTACATGCTGGTCTATTTTTCGCCAGTTCCACCACTTTCTTAAATTAACTTCTGGCCCATGCGACTTACAGAGTGAAATTTTATTATACGTTCGTACAATATGTATAGATGTTATTTAATCTGACATCATGATTATCGCGTTGGTATGTTATTTAATCTGACATCATGATTATCGCGTTGGTAGGTACTTGATAATACCATCCAAAGCTGAAAACTGGACAAAAAAGTACAGTACATAAATCAAGGGACTGTTATTCTAGAAATGACATAATTATATGTCCGGACATTGGAATCCCATATTTTATCTGATGTTACTTTAAGGATGTTCACTGCCAATGAAAAAGTATTCAAACTTTTTTCTAACCACTCTTTTTTGATTCCAAAGTACAAAACAATACATTTGAAAACAAAATAAATATAGGGTAGTGTGCATTTTTTTCAAGCTACAGGCCTCTGAATGAGACCTCTGAGCACCATGTTTTAAATTTGGTAAAATTAATTCAATTTTTAATTCTTTGAAACATACATGTCTTGAACAAAAATACACTTAGAATGCTTTCAAAAGTCATAATATTTATGTAACGTAGACTATTTCGGACCAAAAACATAGAAAAATTTGCAACTTGAAGTGGATGACAAAATTTTACGATGCCTTTTCCAACCCTACCCCCATACTTGAAAAGTCGGAAAAAATCAATATTTTTAAATGTGCCAAACCCATATTTGTTGATTCAAACTTTTTCTTGTATTTTCACACAACATAGAACTTGGTAATGTTGTTCGAATAAAAGAAAGAAATATATAGGGTAGTGAGCATATAAGAGAGAGCCAACAACTTGAAAATCGCCATTTTCAGCCTTTCTTCGGCTGTTTTGTTTCTAGCCCATTTCATAAAACCACCTAAAATTTTAAAACCAGCACACCAAAGACACAACGAATGACTTAGAAAACCATGTACACATATATTGCTGATGAAATTAACATCGAACAAGTGCAATTAATTTGAAGATGTGTAATATTCAAGTTTAATCTACCCTACCCCCTAAATTTTACTGTCAACTAAAATTTTCTGAAAAGTTGCAGAAAATGGGGTGAAAAAATGAAGTTTCTTAGATTGACAATTTTTATGACTCATTCAATGCATATCATCAATATGTATCGAAATATAAAATATTAGGAAAATATCTGCAACCGGTTACGAGATATTCAAGAAAAGAAAAACAGGAAGTTCCGAAATGTCAAATGTTAGCAGCGAACATCCTTAAGCAGTCATATAAAACCTATGTCGAATGTTGGCTTTCTCAACATACAAGTGCCAAGTAATAAAATGACTATTTCATAGTGCAAAACATACCTGGCTCTGAGCACAGTCCTCTGAAACACAACTGCAACATAAAACAATGAAAACGTACATTTTAAAATACTAGTGCATAAACACTGAGTTAAGACATTGTAAATAACTAGGGCAAATAAAATCCGAAGACCTGATAATGAATTTTGAATAAAACTTTTGAATAAAATATCAGTGAATATTCTACGGTGGACATACTTTGTTTATTATTGATGGTGATAGATCATAGAACTCTAGATATGTGTTTGAATCTGGCCCAAAATACCAGTTCAGTAATGTTGTTACATACCATGTCATGTTATTTAGTGATAAAGCTCTAGATATGTTTTATACTGCCTAAAATACCAGTTTATATTGTTAGCTGTTACATACCAAGTTATTTAGTGATAAAACTCTAGATATGTCTTATCTGGCCCAAAATCCCACTTTATGTTGTTACATGTCATGCTTTTTAGTGATAAAATAGAAATGTTTTATCTGGCCTAAAGTATCAGTTTATATTGTTACATGCTATGTTATTTAGTGATATAACTCTAGATATGTTTTATCTGGCCTAAAATACCAGTTTAAATTATGATGTTACATGTCTTTTTATTTGGTGATTAAACTAGATATATATTTTATTATCTGGCCTGAAGTACCAACAGTTTATGCTGTTAGTTGATACGTACCATGTTATTTAGTGACTCTTTATATGTGAATGATTATCTGGTCTAAAGTACCAGCTTATGTTGTTACATACCATGTTATTTAGTGATAAAACTCTGGATATATATTTGATTATCTGGCCTAAAGTACCAGTTTATGTCGTTAAATGCCATGTTATTTTGTGAAATAACATTGGATATGTGATTATCTGGCCTAACGTACCAGTTTATATTGCTACATGCAATGTTATTTAGTGATAAAACTCTGGATATATATTTCATTATCTGACCTAAAGTACCAGTTTATGTCGTTAAATGCCATGTTATTTTGTGAAATAACATTGGATATGTGATTATCTGGCCTAACGTACCAGTTTATATTGTTACATGCAATGTTATTTAATGATAAAACTCTGGATATATATTTGATTATCTGGCCTAAAGTACCAGTTTATGTCGTTAAATGCCGTTATTTTGTGAAATAACATTGGATATGTGATTATCTGGCCTAACATACCAGTTTATATTGGTACATGCAATGTTATTTAATGATAAAACTCTGGATATGTATTTGATTATCTGGCCTAAAATATCCAGTTTATGTTGTTAGTTGTTACATACCATGTTATCTAATGATAGAACTCTAGATTATGTATTTGATTATCTGGCCTGCAGTACCAGTTTATAGTGTTACATACCTTGCTATTTCCACAGGGTGTACCATGGGCAGCAACGTATTTATCGCAGCCACCATTTTGTTTTTGACATCGGAGATTTCTGCAAATATCAGCTGTATTTTGGTTGCTCTGTAAACAATCAATGAATATTATAACCGTATAACTAACACTTGATTGGACATATTGATGAACAAGACCATAAATGTTCACTTTTCTGATTTATTTTATTGAATATTTAAAACAGATTGTGCATATACATATTTGCAGTAGTGCTAACCATTTGTATATTTTTAGTTTCAAAACGAAATGCTATTGGTATTTAAGCAAAAGAAACTGTACTAATTTTTTTAATCATTTAGGCTGATATGCTTTATTGGTTCTATTTAGCGCTCGGTGAACTCAACTTTGAATTAACTTTCGCTAAAATTTCGTACTTATTAACGCACACTTACATTTAACCCAAAGAGAATAAACATCTGCCTGAAGAAAACAGGCCAAAAACGTGTATGGTATTGCATTTTGAATTATACTCAAACACTTACAAATTATAAGTTTTATGACAGTGCTAATAGAAGTTTTTTTCATGTTGGGAAAAATGGGTATATTTGGTAAACTAACCCCACAGAAGGCGGCACCTGCCCCTGTAAGAAGTTCACACTGCTGTGTAACAGAGTACAATTGTCCAGGCAGACTCTGTGTGTGCATGTCATACTCGTCTTGGTCATAGATGACGCCACGGTTCAGTGTACAGTCGTTACTCTGCCGTCTAGAAATGTGGAATGATGAGAAAAATTAGATGGGCGAGAAAGTATTTAAGGTAAGCGATAACGGGTTTCAGTTAGATTTGGGTAATTTTTGAAAATTGTAACGGACATGAAACAACGTCAAAATGCTCCGACAGTAAGAACATGCTCATATGAAAATGATTATTAAATGAGCCGCATCGTGAGAAAACCGGATTTTTGCCTATGCGAAAACAAAGGCGCAGATCAGCTTCGCAGTAACTGCGAAGCTGATCAGCGCCTTTGTTTTCGCTACACGGATAGTACAATTTCTCTACTTCTTAAATCCGAACTTTCAAGCTTCAAGCATGCTTCTGTGACTGTACAGGTCGGTTTGTGTGGGACCTGGTCGGAAACCCCGAAGACCGGTTTTCTCGCGTCGCGGCTCAATATTGCATCTAGTTGAACTAGGGCACTCACACAAAAGTATCTGGGAATTGCTAGAGTAAGGTCAGCCATGTTTTTCATTACTCAATGCATTTTTTTTTTATTTTTTATACTTTCAAACTCTAATATCCTCAGCTACCTGATACTTACGCAAGTTCAGCAAAGTAGTCCCGGAAGGATTGTATGGAGCATCGTGAGAATCGCCAGGGCTCTGTGTTGGATGACCCCGCATCAACATACGCGACGTATGGAGCCATTAGATAGAAGGCCTCAGGGTCACAGGCAGAATTAGCTGTACCATTATCGTGAGGCGCTCCAAGGCTGAAATATTAAAGGTACACATTTCTTTTCATTTTTCGTCAAAATAATATATGTAAAAATAAAAAAATGGTATTCGCCAGAAACAAAGATAGTCACATGACTGTTATTTTCGTTTAATGACTTAAGTCTAGGCTATCGCTCACCCCAAAATCTGTTGTATAACACAACACTCCTCTTACACCACTGTAGCTGGTCAAAGCGAAATTTTATGCGGAATTTATGAGGAAATTCTAGGCCCACTTGGTGACTATTAAATGTGGATTTAACATTAGGTGTCTAACTCTACTATACATTGTAAGTGCTGCAGCTGTCCAGAGAATATTTTTGGTAGATCTAGGGTGGTACGCACTTGTGACCCAGCTCAATGGCAAGGACTACAGCGCCCTGGAAGAAGCCCATTTCTTCGTCTATCACGGCAAATACCATCTAGATAGGCAATACCTAGACACATAGACTCTGAGTATAAAACAGTGAAATACAAACTTTTATCTAAGGCGAGTGTACTCACTTGTGACCTAGCTCATGGGCTAGGACTCCGGCGCCCTGGAAGAAGCCCATTTCTTCATTGATTGATACTCGATTATCACGACATACACCATTCAAATAGGCAATACCTAGAAAATAAAAACCAAGAACATTGCATAAAATCATCAACGGACGCAAACAACATCCAGTCCCTTTAGTGACAAACGCACGCTCGTCCATCATGCGAGGTTTAATGCGCTTATGTGCGATATGCTAGGAAGTTAGTGGTAAAACAACTCCTGTCTTACAGTTGTAATTAGCCCACCAATACCCGCACCCGAGAGACAGCATGTTCGTCCACCAAAAATGGTTTACAGTGCATATATACTATCGAGCATGATACGTTGCAGATTTCCTGTATGCTCTCTTTAATTCTCGATGAAAATTTTCACCAGTCAGTAAATAGGCGACATTACCGTCACCAAACCATTTACGTTTTATAGAAAAATAAAACCAAAATTAAATAAATGCAAGACTTACCGACAACACCATCATTTCCATTACTCTGAATATTAGTACTGAAATAAAATACATGAAGAAGATTATATTGCTTTAGACAGAAATCAAAATAGTGTTTTTGTAAAAACGTTTAAACGTCTTGCTTTTTCCCCTAGTTACAGTCACAAAGAAAATGAGGCATCAGTTCGAGAAAGGGTAAATTTCAATAATGATTATGTTGAACAAGCGGAGTTCCCGCAAATTTGATATTCAAAAACTGGCAATCAAATTTGTTATAAAATTTATTTTCAAATTTTAACTGTAAGATTACTGTAAATCACAACGCAAACCAACAAAAACATTACCCAGTGATAAGACAAGCGTGGTCGTGTTCTGGTAGATTGTCTCTTTGTCTCCACGAGATCATATTACTAAGACCTTGTCCACCATTGGTTGGATTTGCATTGTAGCTCATCCACGGGGATTGAGACACATCCTGCAATGGCAATAATTACGTCATACTTTAACACATCCAGGGGGTGGACACTCGGAAGACGTCCCTGATGACGTCCGTTCAAAAATACCAGAAGAAAACACATACCATGGCAGCAATTAAAGTTAAGCCATCAATTTACCCTTCAAAATGTTATAAATTAATAGTAAAATCGTGCGTGCAAAATCCTGATACTGTGCCACATATGACATACGTACAATCATTATTATATTGCTTTTTTCCTCTCAGTTCGCATTAGTCACCATAAAACCTGCTAAACACGTCATTCTGCTGTACTGCTCATCATGTTGTATGTATTGCATAACCTTAAACAATACGACAATATTTGGACATATTTGGACACAGTCTCAATTTGAATGTTTTTATTGCTTCCAAAGGACCTAGCCTTTATATTTCATTTGTAATCACAATAAAATACTCACGTTTGAGATGAAGAAACCTGAGATAACAACATATATGGACATGTCGGCCTCTTGAATACTGGCATACCGAATATCAATCTGTATAGAAAAAAAACAACAACAACATATAACTATCTATGTTATACTATTGCATGGAAATTGAAAGTGGTTTGTTTGAAAATTTGTTTGTTTGTTTGATTCTTGACGCCAAAGACAGCATTTTTCCAGTCATGCTGGAAGGGTTCCATTGCTTAATTACCTATCAAATGATATAGGCTGATATCAGTCAACAGTGACTTTTGATATCAGTGAGATTTGATATCAGTGAAATTTCATATCAATGAAAATACCAATTTTATCAAGTTTTGATATACATTGGTTTTCACTGTGAAGTATGAAATAAAGTAGTATAGTAGTCATTGAATATGGGTAAAGTACTATCTAATTATCTTTTACAATATGGGTATTATATTCTCTGATCTTAAAATTCAGCATTATACTCTCTTTTCTTGATTTACGCTAAATACCTACCCCATTGACAATATGGGTATAATATTCTCTTATCTTATACTTGATGGTCTCATCTCCACTATATCTTCTGGCAAAACTGAAAGAACGTAGATTTATAAATACATGTGCAGCCCATGAGTGTGATTATGATGATTTGTCTCCCCTTCCCAAATATAAATAAATAAATAAATAAATAAATAAATAAATAAATAAATAAATAAATAAATAAAATTAAGTTAAATAAAAATTTAAAATAAAACTGGAAACAGCATTTCATTTGATAATTCATGTTGGAAATCAAATTCAGCATTCAGCGCTCCAGTGATGGCAAAATTAATAACTAAACCTTTGCTTTTGAATGGCTACAAATGTCTAAAAAGAAGTAGCCAAAGTTATAATTGTACATTAAATTTACAAAAACACCTTTTCGACAGTTTGCACCGTCCCTACTTTAACATGATTTTAATGATAACACTTTATCACAATAATGTAATGAGCTTTTCTTACTCGCTATATTCTTACACAATAATTCAACAGTATTTTCTTACTCCATAGATTATTACCCAATAATGTAACAGTATTTTCCAACTCTTTTTAGACTTTACACAATAAAGCAACAATGTTTTTTCACTCGTTTTAGATTCTTAAACAATAATGTAACACTATTTTCCAACTCGTTTTAGATTCTTAGACAATAATGTAAAACTATTTTCTAACTCGTTTTAGATTATTACACAATAATGTAATACTATTTTCTAACTCGTTATAGATTATTACACAGTAATGTTAAACTATTTTCTAACTCGTTTTAGATTCTTACACAATAATGTTAAACTATTTTCTAACTCGTTTTACATTCTTACACAATAATGTAATATTATTTTCTAACTCGTTTTAGATTCTTACACAATAATGTAACAATATTTTCTGATTCTTTATAATACACATTAATGTAAGATTCTATTCGTAATAGATTTTACCCAAGGAGTACAACAAAATTTTCTTACTCGTTGTAGACCACGTGGTCAATAACGAACAGCATCTCTATACCATGAGCTACCATATTTCTTTTCTGCCGATTGTGGGCCAATCGTTGTAGGAGTTTCTCTAGTAGGTAATCACTGGCGACGCGTTTCTCATGTTCCATCTGTTCTCTTGTCTCGCCGTAATCTTCCGTCGTGGTCGGGGCGGTGGTTGCTTCACTGTCAGGAGTATCTGAATCAAGATATCGTAATTTGAGTTAGTAATAGGAGCAAGACACAAGCATTTAAAGCATGTTTAAATATTTCGAAGTCAAACCTGTGGCTTCGAAAGGCGGAAACAAAACTAAACTACATGTAAAGCTCCCGACCACATGTTTCAAAGGCGGAAATAATACTAAACTACATGAAAAGCTCCCGATCACATGTGTTTGCCTTTCAGAGTATGGGCCGCGTCCGCATAAGTATGAAGATGTAAATTGTCATTTCCATATAACAGAAATCATGAAAATAGTATCATATCGCTCTATGCATTTAATAAAACAACGAGTTTATCCAAACTTGTGTCGTATCTGACGGAATGTAATTTCATGCGATATTAAAAGATTAATACTATTATACTCACAAATTTCAAAATCATCTGAGTACTTGTCCCCTGGCACAGCCCTCACTGACTCCACAATCTCTTCACCATCTGCGTCTTTCTTGATCTCCGTTTTTCTGATAGCCACTGGCAAAAGCTCCATTTTATGAGGTGTTCCCAATTCGGAATCAAGTTCTCTTTTGTCGTTTTTTTCATCCTTGACTGGTTCTATGGTGTATTCTTTGCCTTTGTGGTACAGGTTACCAGTCTGGGAGGTAGAACCACAAGGGTTATCTCAATTCACAAGAAAAGCTTAATGAAATTATATATATTTTGATTTCAAGATTTTATAATTGGCAAAAGGACTACAAAGCATCCTTGAAGTAACTTTTAAAAACATTGAACAACTAGCGTTATAAACAACTTACCAGATGTCGAGTGCATGGTCCGTTCTTTCTTTTCACACATTCTGCTGACATGTAAGCCCCCACGGAAGCATCTTGATAGTATCGAACATCCTGTAAGACAGCGATTCATTACGAAAACTTACCCATGCAATATACAGAGATTTTTAAGGTTGTAAAAAATGAAAATTTTGGACATTTTTCTTATTTTTGCTCAAAAATAGAGCCGAGGCGGTTCTAACGAGTACCCACAATCTATTTTTGGAGCAAAAATAAGAAAAATAGGTATACCCCTGCAAACCCCAGTTTTTTCTATATAAAAGTGGGGTTTAAGGGGGTATTCATTGTACGGACATGTTTTCCTGATGTTAGAAAAATAGTAGATCTACATTTAATATGTATCTAATAACAATAGACTCGAATGGCTTGGTGAAGATTTCGGCCAATTTAGTACAAAGTGAATCCATCGTAACTTGTGAAATGATATTTGAAAGGCAATACCAGGATTTTCAGCGTAAGAATGACGTCTCCAGTCGCGAACTGACGGAAAGTCATGAAAGCCTCATATCCCATACAAAATTTAGCGCCGTTACATCTACCCACAGACAGAAACATTGCAAAGCGCCACCGACGTGATGAGGCCTTGAGATCGGCTTTGAAGAATGGAAAAGTGTTTAATGGACCGTGGACGCATTTCAATGGAAAAGTTCCATATCATTCGCTTTTTTAACAAAAATGCAATCAGTTATTCGAGACTGTTTATTTATTATTATTATTATTTTTTATTTTGTTTTCAAGCAACACATTGCATTTATATAATGCGAATAATATCGGAGGATGAAATTCATGTATTTAGCGTTTCCTGAGACTGAGATATCAAACCTTATTGGATGGTATGTTGATATTTCTCTGAATTTTCTTCGTTCCATCTGCGAGCGTGACCTCCTCGTAGATCGGAGCGTTGGCGTTCAATCGTTTGTTCTCACGTAATTTCAGCGATACAAGGTCCCCGGCATACCGGAGATTGAAGTCTAAGGTCTCGTCCAGGCCGTCGTCAAAGGTTCGTTTGTGGGCCTTTGCATTGTTGTCTTCTAGGTAAACAATCTCAGCTGGAAAGATGGCGTAAAATCTAGTACCAAGGCGACAGCTTTGTCAAAAATATATCAATATTACTTATTGCACATTCATCGCAATTCCCATTCGGCCTGTCCAGGAACAGGCTTTGGTCATAGTTTTTATTTATTTATTTATTTATTTATTTATTTATTTATTTATTTATTTATTTATTTATTTATTAAAAACAGACAGAGATTGGACAAGACTGCGATTTCGGCTTTTGTTTCTTTGCGTAGCGGGAAATCAGACGCATGGACCCAAAGCATTAAAAATTAAAACTAATAAATAAAACGCAAAAAAATATATACCTTTTACTGCAGATAAACAAATTAACAACAAAAATCCGAATATGTTCTCCATTGTTGAAGATGAAATTCCAACAGTTTCAAAAATTTCGACTTGCTGTCATTAGCGAGTTTAGAACTCGTTCTTGCATTACCTTTCAGCACTCAGTGCTTTTAAAGCGCTCTTGTACAGAGGATTACCCAAGATCCTCACGCTTTTGCTTTGGGAAATTCTTTATCCCATAAAACATCAATGGTCATGAAGTATTTGTGGCGCAACAAGTGGACATAGTTTACTTTCAATTTAGACAAGTAATCCAAAATGCCCAGGGATATTGTTAAACGTATTGAAAATCAACTTTATTGCCTTGTCTTTGGTCAAATCAATTAAGACCATCAGGGTCATCTGATTTTCACGGGCATCAGGGTATATTTTAATCAGATTAACGCTTAATCGTACATCTGTCCACAAGATACTTAATGCGGCTTTCGGGCATTAATTAATATATTCTGTGCCCTTTTAAAACCTTTGAAAAACACCCACACAATTTTATAAGTTTATCAAAGACAACGTGTGATACAATGAATATATTATATACGAGGCATGTCAACAGCACGCACGCACGCTCAAGCACAAACACACACACACACACACACACACACACACACACTAATCACATGGACACGATGCGGTAAATAAAAATGTACGTACATGTAAATGACTTTCTTTAATTTGTTGTACGTGAATATCATTCATGTTTAGAATTTCTATGAGAGGAATGAGTTACATAGTTGCGAAAATAGTTTTTTACAGAAAAAACATTGGCACACTTAAGCTGGATGTGAACACCGAATGGACAACTCCTTTCAGAATTTGGTCTTTCAAAGAAGAGCAGATTGCCGATTAGTACTATTAAATGTTCCGTCAACAATAATAGTTTTGGTTGATGTCTTTACTTCTCAGTCATCAGCTCTTGTTGTGACGGGGCGTTATTTTCATTTTATGGTACTTCTGTCAAACAATGGGAATGATATGGCATCTGAAATGGGCTTTAAATATAATTAAAGGCTTATAATTGTATGGCTGGCTTGATCAGTCTCAATAAGGCTCAACTTCCACCCCTGTCGTTGAGGTCCCTCCTGCTATTGAGGTCCCTCCTGCAGCTGAGGTCCCTGCAGTTGTAGTTATCAACCGGAAAATCGCCAAGAGTTGCGAAAATTTGCACTACAGTTGCAGCTATCAACTGGAAAATTGTCAAGAGTTACGATTTATAGAAAAAACGTATTTTTTCCGTAAATACGGTGTACTAGCGCTCTAAATACCGGATATTGTAAAACTGGCATGTTGCACATCCGTTTTTGCAGATTTAAGTTTTCTTTTGATCCTTTGAGGTAAATAAGGTTATATGTAGAAATTAAAATGGGGAGTTCAACTTCTCAGCTGAAATTTGATCATTTGACCCCCTTTTGTAATATGGGTAAGGGCCTAACAGAGGGAACCGGGATTTTATCACCTGGGTTTATTACAAAAATATGCTCGTGCAGCATACAGGGATTTTTAAAGTTGTAAAAAGGGAAATTGCTATTTTTCTTATTTTTTACTCAAAACATAGATTGTGGGTACACGTTAGAACCGCCTCGCCCAGGCGATTCTTACGAGCACAAAATGAAAATTGCTTTTTTTTTCTTATTTTTGCTCAAAACATAGATTGTGGGTACACGTTAGAACCGCCTCGCCCAGGCGATTATTACGAGTACCCACAATCAATATTTTGGAGCAAATATAAGAAAAATAGGTATACCCCTGCATATCCCAGTTTTGCTATATAAAAGTGGGGTCTGAGGGGGTAAATATTTCACTGACATGTTTTCCTGATGCATGGCTCAATCGTCCCGAAAAATAAACCACCTTTTTCCCTAGACCCCTGTTTTCATCAGTTCTCGAAAAGCTCAATAGATTTGCCCCATAACTTCCTTAAATTATTATCTGATGTTTCTTGAAATAGATATCGTTCTGTCCAGTCCAATCCATTCCTTGAGGGCCACATATGAGTCTTTGATATTATATTACTAAAACATGTCCATGCACTATATACAGTGATTTTTTCAGTAGGAAAAAATGAAAATGTCATCGGAAATATTTTGAAAATTTTGATATTTTTGCTCAAAACATTGATTGTGACATTGATTGTGGGTACACGTTAAAACTACTATATCGTTCTCCCCAGTCCCACACCAATCCTGGTGGGGTCACATCAGTCTTTGATATTACATTTCGAAAACATGTCCATGCACAATACAGTGATTTTTAGTAGGAAAAAAATAAAAATAAAATCGGAAGCATTTTGAATTTCATTTTTTTTGCTCAAGACATTGATTGTGGGTACACATTAGAACCGCCTCGCCGAGGCGGTTTTAACGAGTAAATAATCCAGATCACATCACCCAGATAGCCACCATGCTCATGCATGGTAAAACTTTTCAAAGACCATCTTCTCTTGATATATTGGACTGGTTTCAACGAAACGTGGCATGGAGCATTAATGACCAAAGTACTATACGAATCATGACTCTGTGATTACCATGACCTATTTTGGCAAAGCCAACATAGGTCACATAATTATGCATTAGAATGGTGAAAAATTTTAGAATGTCATTTATAGGTAAACATCGCAGGAAATGGACAACATTACTGAATAGTAATGATTTTGAGAAAAATCTGACCCCACTCTGGGATAATGTACATGTATAAAATTTTAACATGTTCTCCTCTGAAACGGCTTTGTCAATCAAAGCCACAGTTTATATGAGGCATCTATAGGAAAGTGGAACCAAAAGTGTATATAACAAATCCAGGTCACATGACTAATGATGGCTGTCATGTCCATATAGTGTTAAAACCCAACTACTTCTGTTTTGTCCATTAGCTGTCCTTCTTCACCTTGTTGGGCAACTCGTATTTACAAACGTGTATGCATCCATCATTGTAGGAATCACTTAAACAGCAGTCACACAGTAGCGTATAAGTGAAACGCGCACCGGGCGTGTTGAAAAATAGCAAAATTCAACATACGCCAGACGCACGTCGGAAACACGTTCAAAACACGCTACAAGTGCGTTGGGTACCTTTGGTGTACGTCCGGCGCTCGTCGCTGTACGTCGCTTCAAAAGTCTCTGCGCGTTTCGCTCTTTTGGGCTAAAAAAAATTAAACATGCTTAAAATTTTTCGAAAAGCTCGGCGTGTCTCAGGCGTGTGACTTATACGTCCCGAATAAGTTCCACGCGCGCTACAGGCGCGTTGAATACGCTCTGAACGCGTTTGGCGCGCGTTTGAAGCACGCCAGTGTACGTTTCATGCGCGTTCTGATTTTATTAGATGTTGCTTCACTAGCGTGCCCCAAGCGTGTGTGAAACGCGCGTTGAACGTTCGATGCGCGCCTGTAGCGGGTGCTTAACGTGTCTTGGACGTATCACAACCGTACTAATAAACTTTGAGATTTTTTATACGTCCGGCAGGCGCTAATGTGTGACTTCTAAAGCAAATTATTTTTATACGCCCAAAGTCGTCAGCCTGTTGAGATTTTTCATACGCCCGGCGCGCGTTTGGGTTATACGCTACTGTGTGACTGCTGTTTAAGGGAATGTGCTAAAAGACAATATGCGAAAGAGTATTTGAGTTAAGTTTAATTTTCGTCAACATGCCATATTAAAGTCAGAAACAAATTCACTGTTGAACCTAAGCCTTTTGTATTTGTGAATTAACGTAAAGCAAGGTATCTACATAAGACCCACTGTATAGAAGGCTAGGGGCTTATCTGTTTTGATTTTTTTAACAACTTAATGCCCCAGTCGGCAATTTTGTAGTAATATTAGGACGAATCGACAACTTCACACTTCTTAAAAGTTTATAGTGGTTTCCGTCGGGCAATAGTCAACCGTGGTCATCCAGGCCACCTCGGGGCAATAGTTTTAATAACTATGAATATAAATAGTTCTACAAAACTACATTTAAATCCCTCTGTCATTGCCTGTAATCACTCCTGTTGATTAGGCCCTAGTGTTATAAAGTTGAACAAAACTCCCTATTAACGCCTCTTTCGTCGCCTGTAATCACTCCTGCTGTAAAGGCGCCAATTTTACATAGCAATACAAACGTGCCTTGAGTCGCCTGTAATCACTCTTGTAGATAAGGCCCCGGTGTAAAATTTTATTACAAACGCTGCTTTTATCGCCTGTAATCACTCCTGCTGATTAGGCCCCAAAATAATATTGCTCTTGCACTCCTGCAAATTATATCCCGGTCATATTTTGTACAACAAACGCCTTTATTATCTTCTGCAGTCACTTTTACTGATAATGTTACAGTGTTATATAGTAATAGAACGTTCTTTGTCATCGCCTGTAATCACTCCTGCTGTTGATTAGGCCCCAGTGTAATATATTACTACAAATACCCATATCATTGCCTGTTATCAGTCCTGTTGATAAGGCCCCAGTGAAATATTGTTATAAAAACGTGCCTATCGACGCCTGAAATCACTCCTGTTGATTAGTCCTAGTGTTAAGTAGTATTACGTACCTCCCTTTCGTGACCTGCTATCACTTCTGCTGATTAGGCACTAGAGTTAAATTGTACTACAAATGCCCATATCATTGCCTGTAATCATTCCTGCTGATAAATCTGCAGTGTTATATTTATTTACAAACGCTTCTTTCAACGCATGACGTCACATCCTGCTGATAAGGCCCCAAAGTAATATTGAATTAAATGCGTCCCTATCATCGCCTGTAATCACTCCTACTGATTAGGCCCCAATACCTTATTGTACTACAAACGTCACAAAAACGCCTCTGTTATCTTCTGTACTCACTCATGTTGATTAGGCCTCAGTGTAATATTGTACTTCAAACGCTCCTATCATCGTCTGAAATCACCCCTGCTGAATAGGCCCCAAATTTATATTGTACTACAAAATCCACTATTTTCGGATCTAATCACTCCTGTTGATAAGGCCCCTGTGTTATATTTTATGAAAACCTCCCTATCAACACCTGTTATCACTCCTGTTGATTAGTCCACAGTGTTATATAGTACTACAATCCTACATATAGTGACCTATCATTACTGCTGCTGATAAGGCCCCAAAGTTATTATGTATTACAAACGCCCCTGTCATCGCATGTAATCGCTCCTGCTGATAAGGTCCCAGTGTTATATCATACTGAAACCCTCCTATCATCACGTATGACTACTATTGCGAATTAGCCCCAGTCTTAAGTTGTACTATAAATGCCTCTATAATTGCTTGTAATCACTCCTGCTGATAAGGCCCCAATTTCATATAGCAAGACAAACGTACCTGTCATCACCTGTAATCACTCCTGTTGATAAGGCCCCTAGTGTTATATAGGTCTACTAAACTACATATTAATGCCTCTGTCATTGCCTGTAATCACTCCTGTTGTTTAGGCCCCTAGTGTTATATAGTTAAACAAAACTCCCTATTTACGCCTCTTTCATCGCCTGTTATCGCTCCTGCTGTAAAGGCGCCAATTTTACATAGCAATACAAACGTGCCTTGAGTCGCCTGTAATCACTCTTGTAGATAAGGCCCCGGTGTAAAATTTTATTACAAACGCTGCTTTCATCGCCTGTAATCACTCCTGCTGATTAGGCCCCAAAGTAATATTGTACTACAAACGCCCCTATCATCGCCTGTAAAAACTCCTTTTTATTAGGGCCGAATGCGTTATTGTACTACAAACGTCACTTTCATCGCATGTAACTACACCTACAAATTATACCCCGATCATATTATTTACAACAAACGCCTCTATTATCTTCTGCAGTCACTTTTGCTGATAAGGTTCCATTGTTTTATAGTAATAGAACGTGCTTGTCATCGCCTGTAATCACTCCTGCTGTTGATTAGGCCCTAGTGAAATATATAACTACAAATACCCATATCGTTGCCTGTAATCAGTCCTGTTGATAAAGCCCCAGTGGAATATTGTTATACAAACGTGCATATCGACGCCTGTAATCACTCCTGTTGATTATTTCTAGTGTTATGTAGTATTACGTACCTCCCTTTTCGTGACCTGTTATCACTTCTGCTGATTAGGCACTAGAGCTTAATTGTACTACAAATGCCCTTGTAGTATGACTTTCTGCTTTTTTTATGTTTTTGTAAGATTAAATCAATACAAATTAAAATTAGAGGAGGCGGGCCTTCATATTAATACTCAGGAAGGAGGCGGAATTAAAACCGTTCTGTAGCTTCCTGATGTCGGAAGTTACAGTGCGGATCTGTCAATTGGTGTTCTGTCATACTACAAGTTAGTTAAAGACCTCGTAGAAAAAATAAGTAAAAACAGCTCGTCTTCGACTCGCTTTATTTTACTTATTTTTTCTACTCGATACTTTAACTCTAACATATCATTGCCTGTAACCATTCCTGCTGATAAATCTGCAGTGTTATATTTATTTACAAACGCATCTTTCAACGCATGAAGTCACATCCTGCTGATAAGGTGTCAAACAAAGTAATATTGAACTAAATGCGTCCCTATCATCGCCTGTAAACACTAGTACTGATTAGGCCCCAATACCTTATTGTACTACAAACGTCACAAAAATTGAACAAAATGCGTCCCTGTCATCTATTATCTTCTGTACTCACCCCTGCTGATAAGGTCCAAGTGTTATATAGTATGAAAACGTACCTGCCATAGCCTGTTATCATTCCTGTTGATTGGGCCCTGGTGTTGTGTAGTACTACAAACCTAATGGCCTGTAATAACTGCTACTGATTAGGCTTTACTGTTATATCTTAATACAAATACCAATATCATTGCCTGTAATGACTCATGTTGATTCGGCCCCAGTGTAATATTGTACTTCAAACGCTCCTATCATCGTCTGAAATCACCCCTGCTGAATAGGCCCCAAATTTATATTGTACTACAAAATCCACTATTTTAGCCTCTAATCACTCCTGTTGATAAGGCCCCTGTGTTATATTTTATGAAAACCGCCCTTTCAACACCTGTAATCACTCCTGTTGATTAGGCCACAGTGTTATATAGTACTACAATCCTCCATATAGTGACATGTCATTACTGTTGCTGATAAGGCCCCAAAGTTATTATGTATTACAAACGTCCCTGTCATCGCATGTAATCGCTCCTGCTGATAAAGGCCAGTGATATATCATACAGAAAACCCCCTATCATCACGTATAACTACTACTGCGAATTAGCGCCAGTCTTTAGTTGTACTATAAATGCCTCTATAATTGCCTGTAATCACTCCTGCTGATAAGGCCCCAGTTTCATATAGCAAGACAAGCGTACCTGTCATCACCTGTAATCACTCCTGTTGATAAGGCCCCTGGTGCAATATAGTTCTACAAAACTACATTTTAATGGTTCTGTCATTGCCTGTAATCACCCCTGTTGATAAGGCCCCTAGTATTATATAGTTAAACAATCCACCCTATTAACGCCTCTTTCATCGCCTGTTATCACTCCTGCTGTAAAGGCGCCAATTTTACATAGCAATACAAACGTGCCTTGATTCGCCTGTAATCACTCTTGTAGATAAGGCCCCGGTGTAAATTTTAATACAAACGCTGCTTTCATCGCCTGTAATCACTCCTGCTGATTAGGCCCCAAAGTAATATTGTACTACAAACGCCCCTATCATCGCCTATAAAAACTCCTATTTATTAGGCCCGAATGCGTTATTGTACTACAAACGTCACTTTCATCGCATGTAACTACTCCTGCAAATTATACCCCGGTCAGATTTTTATATTACTACAAATACCCATATCATTGCCTGTTATCAGTCCTGTTGATAAGGCCCCAGTGAAATATTGTTATAAAAACGTGCCTATCGACGCCTGAAATCACTCCTGTTGATTAGTCCTAGTGTTAAGTAGTATTACGTACTCCCTTTCGTGACCTGTTATCACTCCTGCTGATTAGGCACTACAGTGTAGAGTTAAATTGTACTACAGATGCCCATATTATTGCCTGTAATCAGTCCTGCTGATAAATCTCCAGTATTATATTTATTTACAAACGCTTCTTTCAACGCATGACGTCATATCCTGCTGATAAGGCCCCAAAGTAATATTGAACTAAATGCGTCCCTATCATCGCCTGTAATCACTCCTACTGATTAGGCCCAAATACCTTATTGTACTACAAACGTCACAAAAACGCCTCTTTTATCTTCTGTTCTCACTCCTAATGCTAAGGTCCCAGTGTTATATAGTATGTAAACGTACCTGTCATCGCCTGTTATCACTCCTGTTGATTAGTTATGTAGTACTACAAACCTAATGACCTGTAATCACTGCTGCCGATTAGGCTTTACTGTTATATTTTAATACAAATACCAATATCATTGCCTGGAATGACTCATGTTGATTAGACCACAGTGTAATATTGTACTTCAAACGCTCTTATCATCGTCTGAAATCTGAATAGGCCCCAAATTAATATTGTACTACAAAATCCACTATTTTCGCCTCAAACCACTCCTGTTGATAAGGCCCATGTGATATATTTTATGAAAGCCGCCCTATCAACACCTTTTATCACTCCTGTTGATTAGGCCACAGTGTTATATAGTACTACAATCCTCCATATAGTGACCTGTCATTACTGCTGCTGATAAGGCCCCAAAGTTATTATGTATTACAAAAGTCCCTGTCATCGCATGTAATCGCTCCTGCTGATAAGGTCCCAGTGTTATATCATACTGAAAACCCCCTATCATTACGTATGACTACTACTGCGAATTAGCCCCAGTCTTTAGTTGTACTATAAATGCCTCTATAATTGCCTGTAATCACTCCTGCTGATAAGGCCCCAGTTTCATATAGCAAGACAAGCGTACCTGTCATCACCTGTAATCACTCCTGTTGATAAGGCCCCTAGTGCGAAATAGTTCTACAAAACTACATTTAAATGCCTCTGTCATTGCCTGTAATCACTCCTGTTGATTAGGCCCTAGTGTTATAAAGTTGATCAAAACTCCCTTTCTTCTAAAATTTATGATAAGCGCGATGACTTTGATTTTGATATAGTAAATTTTCCTTTTTTGGATGGTGACGTTCCTCGTCGTGCTTCTTATGGTGTATACATTTCGCAACTTATTAGGTTTGCTAGAGTCTGCAATCATGTTACAGACTTCAACGCTCGAAATAAATGTTTAACGGCAAAACTTCTCCAACAGGGCTATCGGTATCATAAACTTCGAAAAACATTTTCTAAATTTTATCGTAGACACTATGAATTGATTTCCAAATATAATGTTGGGTTAAAGACGCTTTTAAGTGAGGGCCTTTCTGAACCTGAATTTTATGGTGACTTGGTTTACAAATTTAAGAAACTTAAAGGAATTAATGATTTTTCTTTTCAGTTCAGAAAAATCATAACACGTTACAAACGTATAGGTTATAACTTGAATGTTATGCGACAGTCTGCATGCTTAGTTTTTAACCCAATCATGGTTGATAACTATGCTGCCTTCTTTAATTGCACGCCGGTGGGTCGGGCGTCAGACTCTATGATGACCCCGACATAAAGCTATTCATTTTAGTTGGTTGGGGCCGGAGCATCTTGTCTGTTGCTTGGCCCACCGGGGTCCAACTGGTGTTTTTCTTTTGCTCCGGAGTTAGTAGGTTATTCGGCGCCCAGGGATCTCCATCGTCGGGCAGCTTACTCAGTCTGTGAGTCCTGGTTTTTGATTCATCAGGATGTTTATCATGATTTATTTGTTTGTTCTTGATGATTCATTGACTAGTTAGAGATTCACCACGAGGACCGAATAACTAACTAAATGTTATGAACCACTGCAGAAGCTGAGGGTGAGGTTATGGCCATGTAAATCCGGTTTAAGCCCGCCAGTAACTTTGTGTTACTGATCGTTCCAAGTCGATACTTCTGTGGTGGTTCTTTTTGTTTTATGTCTTGGTGTTTAAAATTTTTTTGTGCTGTTGGCGCCTTATGTATGTTTTCATATTTTTAGTTAAGTTAAGGTAACTGAGTGGCCACCTATTGGGAAAATAGCTGCCCATTCGGCTTACGATTGTTTCATGGTATAAGTACCTGATTGTTAGTTTGGTTTTTTCCCACCTCGGTTTTTGGAGTGGGAATCTTTTTCTGATTGCGCCTTTTCCTGATCTTTGCCTACTTGTACCTTTCCCTATTTACGCCTCTTTCGTCGACTAAAATCACTCCTGCTGTAAAGGCGCCAATTTAACATAGCAATACAAACGTGCCTTGATTCGCCTGTAATCACTCTTGTAGATAAGGCCCCGGTGTAAAATTTTATTACAAACGCTGCTTTCATCGCCTGTAATCACTCCTGCTGATTAGGCCCCAAAGTAATATTGTACTACAAACACCCCTATCATCGCCTGTAAAAACTCCTATTTATTAGGCCCGAATGCGTTATTGTACTACAAACGTCACTTTCATCGCATGTAACTACTCCTGCAAATTATACCCCGGTCATATTTTGTACAACAAACGCCTCTATTATCTTCTGCAATCACTTTTGCTTATAATGTTCCAATGCGCTACAATGAAATTGAACACTTCCCTTAATGATTTAGCTGTTAAACTAAGGATTCACGGCCGACATCCAATGCTGTCTTATCTTAGTTCTCTACCTATTGCTGTATTACGTTCCTTGGACACAGAGGCTAATAGATTTTACGATAGAAATCATCAAATGTATGACGCTGCACTGTTAACAAGATGTTATACTCAGCATGCTCTTCGTCCATTTATCGATTCCGAATCTAATCACATTAGAAGTTTTATTAAAATTCCTTTCATTAATAAAGGAATTGACTTTATTGATTTACCAAGCATATTCCAGGATAAATCAGTGATACAGTCTATACCTACGTACTTCCAAAATTCAGAACCTCCTATTATTTGTTACAAATATAATAAACCAATCAGAAATACTATTTTTAATTTCAATAAACTTGTTTCTGATCTTGATATCCATGCTAATACTCCTAAGTCTTGAGATTGTAAAGATTCAAAATTTGTTTATCAACCAGCCGGACATATAGTTACTGGAAATTTAAAAATAATTTCGGATTCTAGAATTCGCAAAATTGTTTCTAAAGGTCCGAAATATAGATTCCCCTCCTACATCAATTTCGATAAATGTAGAGAGGAGATTGCATCTGCATTGAATGATTTCGGTAATCGATGGTGTAAACGAGAGGGTGTTGAGGATAATGCTCTTAAAGAATGGAAAAGAAGTATCTTCACTATCGTGGATAAACGTATACAGTTTTATTCACAAAATACTAATCTTTTACCTCCTAAACCTAAATCGTCATTTAGGCATTTGAAGCAGGGTATCCAAGAATTCCACAGAAAGTATGTCTTGGTTCCGGCAGACAAAGCCGCAAACAATGTTGTTGTTGTTTGTAGGCTTCACTACGTTAACACCTTAAAACAGGAGCTGGATGGTACCAGGGCTTATCTGGAGACAGATACTGATGAGGTGTCTGTAGTAAATGCCCACTTAAACGATTTACCTGTTAAGTTTTCTGTTTGTGTCAATGAAGGCCAAGACAAACTTCCTACGATGTATTGGTTACCTAAGCTTCACAAAAGACCATACAAAGCAAGATTTATTGCAAATTCTAGCTCTTGTACTACTACTGAACTTTCTAAATTATTAACTTCCTGTCTTACTGCTATCAAATCTCATGTTATAAGATACTGTGAGACAGTGTATGAAACTTCAAATAAAAATTGGTTTTGGTCAATAAAAAATTCTGGTGAGGTGCTCAATAAATTGAAGTGTAGAGGGTTCCGTGCGACAAGCTTGTCCACATATGATTTTTCTACTCTGTATACAACTTTACCACATAATCTAATTAAAGAAAAACTTCTGGATTTGATAGAGTGGACCTTCAAAAGGGCATTAAAAAACTATGGTTCACTTTATTTGGCATGTAATGACAGAAAGGCTTTTTTCACATCCTCTGACCAAAGTCGGTATACACTTTGGTCATGTCAGAATGTGTGCGACGCCTTATCCTATCTCCTGGATAATATTTATATTAGATTCGGGACCAAGTTATACAGACAAATTGTTGGAATTCCGATGGGTACAAATTGCGCACCTCTCGTAGCTGATTTATTTTTATACTGCTACGAAAGAGATTTCATGGATTCTCTTAACCATGATAATCAAGCTGATGTTATCGAGGCTTTTAATTCCACTTCTAGGTACCTCGATGACCTTTTGAACATTGACAACCCTTATTTTGAAGGTATGGTCAATCAAATTTATCCATCTGAACTACAGTTGAACAAAGCCAATATCTCGGATACCGAAGCCCCCTTTTTAGATCTACATCTTTCTGTTGCAAATGGATTTGTTTCTTCTAAAATTTATGATAAGCGCGATGACTTTGATTTTGATATAGTAAATTTTCCGTTTTTGGATGGTGACGTTCCTCGTCGTGCTTCTTATGGTGTATACATTTCACAACTTATTAGGTTTGCTAGAGTCTGCAATCATGTTACAGACTTCAACGCTCGAAATAAATCTTTAACGGCCAAACTTCTCCAACAGGGCTATCGGTATCATAAACTTCGAAAAACCTTTTCTAAATTTTATCGTAGACACTATGAATTGATTTCCAAATATAATGTTGGGTTAAAGACGCTTTTAAGTGAGGGTCTTTCGGAGCCAGAATTTTATGGTGACTTGGTTTACAAATTTAAGAAACTTATAGGAAGTAATGATTTTTCTTTTCAGTTTAGAAAAATCATAACACGTTACAGACGTATAGGTTATAACTTGAATGTTATGCGACAGTCTGCATGCTTAGTTTTTAACCCAATCACGGTTGATAACTATGCTGCCTTCTTTAATTGCACGCCGGTGGGTCGGGCGTCAGACTCTATGATGGCCCCGACTTAAAGCTATTCATTTTAGTTGGTTGGGGCCGAAGCTTCTTGTCTGTTGCTTGGCCCACCGGGGTCCAACTGATGTTTTTCTTTAGCTCCGGAGTTAGTAAGTTATTTGGCGCCCAGGGATCTCCATCGTCGGGCAGCTTACTGAATCTGTGAGTCCTGGTTTTTGATTCATCAGGATGTTTATCATGATCTATTTGTTTGTTCTTGATGATTCATTTACTAGTTAGAGATTCACCAAGAGGACCGAAGAACTAACTAAATGTTATGAACCACTGCAGAAGCTGAGGGTGAGGTTACGGCCGTGTAAAATCGATTTAAACCCGCCAGTAACTTTGTGTTACTGATCGTTCCAAGTCGATACTTCTGTGGTGGTTCTTTTTGTTTTATGTCTTGGTGTTTAAAATATTTTTGTGCTGTTGGCGCCTTATGTATGTTTGCATATTTTTAGTTAAGTTAAGGTAACTGAGTGGCCACCTATTGGGAAAATAGCTGCTCATTCGGCTTACGAAATGTTTTCATGGTATAAGTACCTGATTGTTAGTTTGGTTTTTTCCCACCTTGGTTTTTGGAGTGGGAGTCTTTTTCTGATTGCGCCTTTTCCTGATCTTTGCCTACTTGTACTTTTCCAGTGTTATATAGTAATAGAACGTGCTTGTCATCGCCTGTAATCACTCCTGCTGTTGATTAGGCCCTAGTGTAATATATTACTACAAATGCCCATATCATTGCCTGTTATCAGTCCTGTTGATAAGTCCCCAGTGAAATATTGTTATACAAACGTGCCTATCGACGCCTGAAATCACTCCTGTTGAGTAGTCCTAGTGTTAAGTAGTATTACGTACCTCCCTTTCGTGACCTGTTATCACTCCTGCTGATTAGGCACTAGAGTTAAATTGTACTACAAATGCCCATATCATTGCCTGTAATCAGTCCTGCTGATAAATCTCCAGTATTAAATTTATTTACAAACGCTTCTTTCAATGCATGAAGTCACATCCTGCTGATAAGGCCCCAAAGTAATATTGAACTAAATGCGTCCCTATCATCGCCTGTAATCACTCCTACTGATTAGGCCCCAATACCTTATTGTACTACAAACGTCACAAAAACGCCTCTTTTATCTTCTGTTCTCACTCCTGCTGATAAGGTCCCAGTGTTATATAGTATGTAAACGTACCCGTCATCGCCTGTTATCACTCCTGTTGATTAATTATGTAGTACTACAAACCTAATGACCTGTAATCACTGCTGCCGATTAGGCTTTACTGTTATATTTTAATACAAATACCAATATCATTGCCTGAAATGACTAATGTTGATTAGACCCCAGTGTAATATTGTACTTCAAACGCTCCTATCATCGTCTGAAATCACCCCTGCTGAATAGGCCCCAAATTAATATTGTACTACAAAATCCACTATTTTCGCATGTAATCACTCCTGTTGATAAGGCCCATGTGATATATTTTATGAAAACCGCCCTATCAACACCTTTTATCCCAGTGTTATATAATACTGAAACCCCCCTATCATCACGTATGTCTACTACTGCGAATTAGCCCCAGTCTTTAGTTGTACTATAAATGCCTCTATAATTGCCTGTAATCACTCCTGCTGATAAGGCCCCAGTTTCAAATAGCAAGACAAGCGTACCTGACAAGCGTCACAAAAACGCCTCTGTTATCTTCTGTACTCACTCATGTTGATTAGGCCTTAGTGTAATATTGTACTTCAAACGCTCCTATCATCGTCTGAAATCACCCCTGCTGAATAGGTCCCAAATTTATATTGTACTACAAAATATATTTTATGAAAACCGCCCTATCAACACCTTTTATCACTCCTGTTGATTAGGCCACAGTGTTATATAGTACTACAATCCTCCATATAGTGACCTGTCATTACTGCTGCTGATAAGGCCCCAAAGTTATTATGTATTACAAACGTCCCTGTCATCGCATGTAATCGCTCCTTCTGATAAGGTCCCAGTGTTATATAATACTGAAAACCCCCTATCATCACGTATGTCTACTACTCCGAATAAGCCCCAGTCTTTAGTTGTACTATAAATGCCTCTATAATTGTCTGTAATCACTCCTGCTGATAAGGCCCCAGTTTCAAATAGCAAGACAAGCGTACCTGTCATCACCCGTAATCACTCCTGTTGATAAGGCTCCTAGTGCTATATAGTTCTACAAAACTACATATTAAAGCCTCTGTCATTGCCTGTAATCAGTCCTGTTGATTAGGCCCCTAGTTTTATATAGTTAAACAAAACTCCCTTTTAACGCCGCTTTCATCTCATGTAATCACTACTGCTGTAAAGGCGCCAATTTTACAAAGCAATACAAACGTGCCTTGAGTCGCCTGTAATTACTCTTGTAGATAAGGCCCCAGTGTAAAATTTTATTACAAACGCTGCTTTCGTCGCCTGTAATCACTCCTGCTGATTAGGCCCCAAAGTAATATTGAACTACAAACGCCCCTATGATCGCCTGTAAAACTCCTACTCATTAGGCCCGAATGCGTTATTGTACTACAAACGTCACTTTCATCGCATGTAACTACTCCTGCAAATTATACCCCGGTCATATTTTGTACAACAAACGCCTCTATTATCTTCTACAGTCACTTTTGCTGATAATGTTCCTGTGTTGTATAGTAATAGAACGTGCTTGTCATCGCCTGTAATCACTCCTGCTGTTCATTAGGCCCTAGTGAAATATATTATTACAAATACCCATATCATTGCATATAATCAGTCCTGTTGATAAGGCCCCAGTGAAATATTGTTATACAAACGTGCCTATCGACGCCTGAAATCACTCCTGTTGATTAGTCCTAGTCTTATGTAGTATTACGTACCTCCCTTTCGTGACCTGTTATCACTTCTGCTGATTAGGTTGAACTAAATGCGTCCCTATCATCGCCTGTAATCACTCCTACTGATCAGGCCCCAATACCTTATTGTACTACAAACGTCACAAAAACGCCTCTATTATCTTCTCTACTCACTCATGTTGATTAGGCCCCAGTGTAATATTGTAATTCAATCGTTCCCATTATCGTCTGAAATCTCCCCTGCTGAATAGGCCCCAAATTTATATTGTACTACAAAATCCACTATTTTCGGATCTAATCACTCCTGTTCATAAGGCCCCTGTGTTATATTTTATGAAAACCGCCCTATCAACACCTGTTATCACTCCTGTTGATTAGGCCACAGTGTTATATAGTACTACAATTCTCCATATAGTTACCTGTCATTACTGCTGCTGATAAGGCCCCAAAGTTATTATGTATTAAAAAAGTCCCTGTCATCACATGTAATCGCTCCTGCTGATAAGGTCCCAGTGTTATATCATACTGAAAAACACCTTTCATCACGTATGACTACTACTGCGAATTAGCCCCAGTCTTTAGTTGTACTATAAATGCCTCTATAATTGCCTGTAATCACTCCTGCTGATAAGGCCCTAGTTTCATACAGCACGACAAGCGTACCTGTCATCACCTGTAATCACTCCTGTTGATAAGGCCCCTAGTGCTATATAGTTCTACAAAACTACATTTAAATCCCTCTGTCATTGACTGTAATCACTCCTGTTGATTAGGCCCCAGTGTTGAACAAAACTCCCTATTAACGCCTTTTTCGTCGCCTGTAATAACTCCTGCTGTAAAGGCGCCAATTTTACATAGCAATACATACGTGCCTTGAGTCGCCTGTAATCACTCTTGTAGATAAGGCCCCGGTGTAAAATTTTATTACAAACGCTGCTTTCATCGCCTGTAATCACTCCTGCTGATTAGGCCCCAAAGTAATTATTGTACTACAAACGCCCCTATCATCGCCTGTAAAAACTCCTATTTATTAGGCCCGAATGCGTTATTGTACTACAAACGTCACTTTCATCGCATGTAACTACTCCTGCAAATTATACCCCGGTCATATTTTGTACAACAAACGCCTCTATTATCTTCTGCAGTCACTTTTACTGATAATGTTCCAGTGTTATATAGTAATAGAACGTGCTTGTCATCGCCTGTAATCACTCCTGCTGTTGATTAGGCCCTAGTGTAATATATTACTACAAATACCCATAGCATTGCCTGTTATCAGTCCTGTTGATAAGGCCCCAGTGAAATATTGTTATAAAACGTGCCTATCGACGCCTGAAATCACTCCTGTTGAGTAGTCCTAGTGTTAAGTAGTATTACGTACCTCCCTTTCGTGACCTGTTATCACTTCTGCTGATTAGGCACTAGAGTTAAATTGTACTACAAATGCCCATATCATTGCCTGTAATCATTCCTGCTGATAAATCTGCAGTGTTATATTTATTTACAAACGCTTCTTTCAACGCATGACGTCACATCCTGCTGATAAGGCCCCAAAGTAATATTGAACTAAATGCGTCCCTATCATCGCCTGTAATCACTGCTACTGATTAGGCCCCAATACCTTATTGTACTACAAACGTCACAAAAACGCCTCTGTTATCTTCTGTACTCACTCATGTTGATTAGGCCTCAGTGTAATATTGTACTTCAAACGCTCCTATCATCGTCTGAAATCACCCCTGCTGAATAGGCCCCAAATTTATATTGTACTACAAAATCTACTATTTTCGGATCTAATCACTCCTGTGTTATATTTTATGAAAACCGCCCTATCAACACCTGTAATCACTCCTGTTGTTTAGTCCACAGTGTTATATAGTACTACAATCCTCCATATAGTGACCTATCATTACTGCTGCTGATAAGGCCCCAAAGTTATTATGTATTACAAACGCCCCTGTCATCGCATGTAATCGCTCCTGCTGATAAGGTCCCAGTGTTATATCATACTGAAACCCCCCTATCATCACGTATGACTACTATTGCGAATTAGCCCCAGTCTTTAGTTGTACTATAAATGCCTCTATAATTGCCTGTAATCACTCCTGCTGATAAGGCCCCAGTTTCATATAGCAAGACAAGCGTACCTGTCATCACCTGTAATCACTCCAGTTGATAAGGCCCCTGGTGCAATATAGTTCTTACAAAACTACATTTTAATGCCTCTGTCATTGCCTGTAATCACCCCTGTTGATTAGGCCCCTAGTATTATATAGTTGAACAAAACACCATATTAACGCCGCTTTCATCGCCTGTTATCACTCCTGCTGTAAAGGCGCCAATTTTACATAGCAATACAAACGTGCCTTGAGTCGCCTGTAATCACTCTTGTAGATAAGGCCCCGGTGTAAATTTTAATACAAAAAATGCTTTCATCGCCTGTAATCACTCCTGCTGATTAGGCCTCAAAGTAATATTCTACTACAAACGCCCCTATTATCGCCTGTAAAAAATCCTCCTCATTAGGCCTGAATGCGTTATTGTACTACAAACGTCACTTTCATCGCACATAACTACTCCTGCAAATTATACCCCGGTCATATTTTGTACAACAAACGTCTCTATTATCTTCTGCAGTCACTTTTGCTGATAATCCTCCAGTGTTTTATAGTAATAGAACGTGCTTGTCATCGCCTGTAATCACTCCTGCTGTTGATTGGGCCCTAGTGAAATATATTACTACAAATACCCATATCATTGCCTGTAATCAGTCCTGTTGATAAGGTCCCAGTGAAATATTGTTATAAAAACGTGCCTATCAACGACTGTAATCACTCCTGTTGATTAGTCCTAGTGTTATGTAGTATTACGTACCTCCCTTTCGTGACCTGTTATCACTTCTGCTGATTAGGCACTAGAGTTAAATTGTACTACAAATGCCCATATCATTGCCTTTAATCATTCCTGCTGATAAATCTGCAGTGTTATATTTATTTACAAACGCTTCTTTCAACGCATGTAGTCACATCCTGCTGATAAGGCCCCAAAGTAACATTGAACTAAATGAGTCCCTATCATCGCCTGTAATCACTCCTACTGATTAGGTCCCAATACCTTATTGTACTACAAACGTCACAAAAACGCCTCTATTATTTTCTGTACTCACTCCTGCTGATAAGGTCCCAGTGTTATATAGTATGAAAACGTACCTGTCATCGCCTGTTATCACTCCTGCTGATTAGGCCCTGGTGTTATGTAGTACTACAAATCCAGTAGCCTGTAATCACTGCTGCTGATTAGGCTTTACTGTTATATTTTAATACAAATACCAATATCATTGCCTGTAATGACTCATGTTGATGAGGCACCAGTGTTCTATTGTACTTCAAACGCTTCTATCATCCTCTGAAATCACCCCTGCTGAATATGCCCCAAATTTATATTGTACTACAAATAAAAATTAAAACTGAGATCCTTTAAGAGCAGCGAACATATTAATGAGAAAGGGCATGGGCCATACCTCGGTTTCGACTATTAAAGTCTCGGCAGTGACCCTTTAGATTTGGCAACATGGAGCCAAAGAGAATTACTGAAATGTTGCATATTTCAACATGGTAATCGATACAAAGACTAGTATATTTCCAAATGGGACCAAATATATTAAACATTGGTAAGAAAATGAATCTAAACCGAGAATAAATTTCTGATTTCTCAGAAAATCCTCGCTGATCTCAAAGAACCAAAAGGAAATATAACCTGCACTATGGATGATGTACGGGGAGATTTTTTAGGGCCGCCACTATTTTCGCCTCTAATCGCTCCTGTTGATAAGGCCCCAGTGTTATATTTTATGAAAACCACCCTATCAACACCTGTAATCACTCCTGTTGATTAGGCCATAGTGTTACATGGTACTACAATCCACCATAGTGACCTGTCATTACTGCTGCTGATAAGGCCCCAAAGTTATTATGTATTACAAACGTCCCTGTCATCGCATGTAATCGCTCCTGCTGATAAGGTCCCAGTGTTATATCATACTGAAAAACCCCCTATCATCACGTATGACTACTACTGCGAATTAGCCCCAGTCTTTAGTTGTAGTATAAATGCCTCTATAATGGCCTGTAATCACTCCTGCTGATAAGGCCCCAGTTTCATATAGCAAGACAAGCGTACCGGTCATCACCTGTAATCACTCCTGTTGATAAGGCCCCTGGTGCTATATAGTTCTACAAAACTCCCTATTAACGCCTCGTTTATCGCCTGTAATCACTCCTGCTGTAAAGGCGCCAATATTACATAGCAATACTAGCGTGCCTTGAGTCGCCTGTAATCACTCTTGTTGATAAGGCCCCGGAGTAAAATTTTATTACAAACGCTGCTTTCATCGTCTGTAATCATTCCTGCTGATAAGGCCCCAAAAGAATTTTGTAGTACAAATGCCCCTATGATCACCTGTAAAAACTCCTCTTGATTAAGCCCGAATGCGTTATTGTACTCAAACGTCACTTTCATCGCATGTAATTACTCCTGCAAATAATACCCCTGTCATATTTTGTACAACAAACGCCTCTATTATCTTCTGCAATCACTCCTGCTGGTAATGTTACAGTGTTATATAGTAATAGAACGTGCTTGTCGTCGCCTGTAATCACTCCTGCTGTTGATTAGGCCCTACTGAAATATATTACTACAAATACCCATATCATTGCCTGTTATCACTCCTGTTGATAAGGCCCCTGTGAAATATTGTTATACAAACGTGCCGATCGACGCCTGCAATCACTCCTGTTGATTAGTCCTAGTGTTATGTAGTACTACGTACCTCCCTTTCGTGACCTGTTATCACTTCTGCTGATTAGGCAATAGAGTTAAATTGTACTACAAATGCCCATATCATTGCCTGTTATCAGTTCTGCTGATACATCTGCAGAGCTATATTTATTCATAAACGCTTCTTTGAACGCATGTAGTCACATCCTGCTAATAAGGCCAAAAAGTAATATTGTACTAAATGCGTCCCTATCATCGCCTGTAATCACTGCTACTGATTAGGTCCCAATACCTTATTGTACTACAAACGTCACAAAAACGCCTCTCTCCTGATCTTTGCCCTCTTGTACATTTCTATTATCTATTGTACTCACTCCTGCAGATAAGGTCCCAGTGTTATATAGTATGAAAACGTACCTGTCATCGCCTGTTATCACTCCTGTTGATTAGGCCCTGGTGTTATGTAGTACTACAAACCTAATGACCTGTTATCACTGCTGCTGATTAGGCTTTACTGTTATATTTTAATACAAATACCAAAATCATTGCCTGTAATGTTGATTAGGTCCCAGTGTAATATTGTACTTCAAGCGCTCCTATCATCGTCTGAAATCACCCCTGCTGAATAGGCCCCAAATTTATATTGTACTACAAAATTCACTATTGTCGCCTCTAATCGCTCCTGTTAATAAGCCCCAGTGTTATATTTATGTAAACGCCCCAATAACACCTGTAATCACTCCTGTTGATTAGGCCATAGTGTTATATAGTACTACAATCCTCGATATAGTGACCTGTCATTGCTGCTGCTGATTAGGCCCCAAAGATATAATGTATTACAAACGTCCCTGTCATCGCATGTAATCGCTGTTTTATTATACTAATAATATCATCACGTGTGACTATTACCGCGAATTAGCCCAAGTCTTTAGTTGTACTATAAATGCTTCTATAATCGCCCGTAATCACTCCTGCTGATAAGGCCCCAGTTTCATATAGCAAGACAAGCGTACCTGTCTTCACCTGTAATCTCTAAAAATTTACATAGTAATACAAGTGTGCCTTGAGTCGCCTGTTATCTCTCTTGTTGATAAGGCCCCGGTATTAAATTTTATTACAAACGCTGCTTTCATCGCCTGTAATCACTCCTGCTGAGTAGGCCCGAATGCGTAATTGTACTACAAACGTCACTTACATCGCATGTAAATTTCATCCCGTCATATTTTGTACAACAAACGCCTCTATTATCTTCTGCAGTCACTCCTGCTGATAAGGTCCCAGTGTTATATAGTAATAGAACGTTCTTTTCATCGCCTTTAATCACTCCTGCTGTTGGTAATGCCCTATTACTACAAATACCCATATCATTGCCTGTAATCAGTCATGTTGATAAGACCCCAGTTTTCTATTGCTATACAAACGTGCATATCGTCGCCTGTAATCACTCCTGCTTCTTAGGCCTAGTGTTATGTAGTAATACGTACTTCCCTTTCGTGACCTCTCATCACTCCTGCTGATTAGGCACTAGAGTTAATTTTTACTATAAATGCCCATAACATTGCCTGTAATCATTCCAGCTGATAATTCTGCAGTGTTATATTTATTTACAAACGCTTCTTTCATCGCATGTAGTCACATCCTTCTGATTAGACTCCAAAATAATATTGAACTAAATACGTCCCTATCATCGCCTGTATTCACTTCTGCTGAATAGGCCCCAAATCTATATTGTACTGCGAAATCCACTATTTTCGCCTATAATAGCTTTTATTATGATAAGGCCCCAGCGTTATATTTTATTAAAACGCCCCTATCAACACCTGTAATCACTCCTGTTGATTAGGCCATAATATTATATAGTACTACAATCCTCCATATAGTGACCGGCCATTACTGCTGCTGATAAGGCCCCAAAGATATAATGTATTACAAACGTCCCTGTCATCGCATGTAATCGCTCCTGCTGATAAGGGCCAGGTGTTTTATTATATTAAAAAGAAACTATCATCACGTGTGACTACAACTGCGAATTAGCCCCAGTCTTTAGTCTTTAGATTAAAAATGCCTCTATAATCGCCTATAATCACTCCTGCTGATAGGCCCCAGTTTCATATAGCAAGACAAGCGTTCCTGTCATCACCTGTAATCACTCCTGTTGTTGAGGCCCCTAATGTTATATAGCTCTACAAAACTACATATTAACGCCTCAATTATTGCCTGTATTCACTCCCTGTTGATTAGGCCCCTTGTGTTATATAGTTAAACAAAACTTCCAATTAACGCCTCTTTCATCGCATGTAATCACTCCTGCTGTAAAGTCGCCAATTTCACAAAGCAATACAAGCGTGCCTTGATTCGCATGTAATCACTCTTGCTGATAAGGCCCAGGTGTTATATTTTATTACAAAGGCTACTTTCATCGCCTGTAATCACTCCTGCTGATTAGGCCCCAAAGAAATATTGTAGTATAAACGCCCCTATCATCGCCTGTAATAACTCCTCCTGATTAGGCCCGAATGCGTTATGGTACTACAAACATCACTTTCATCTCATGTAACTTTTGTACAACAAACACCTCTATTATCTTCTGCAATCACTCCTGCTGATAAGGTCCAAGTGTTATATAGTAATAGAACGTGCTTGTCATCGCCTGTAATCACTCCTGCTGCTGATTAGGTCCTAGTGAAAAATATTACTACAAATACCAATATCATTGCCTGTAATCAGTCATGTTGATAAGGCCCCAGTGATATATTGTTATTCAAACGCTACTGTAATCGTCTGTAAGCACCCCTGCTGATTATGCCCCAAACCTATTTTGTACTATAAAAAGTTCTATCTTCGCCTTTAATCACTCCTGTTGATAAAGCCCCAGTGATATATTGTACTAAAACGCCCCTATTATCGCGTGTATTCACTTCTGTTGATTAGGCCGTTGTGTTATATTTTCTACAATCCTCCCTATCGTAACATATCATTATTGTTGCTGATAAGATCCGAAGGTTATAATGTACTACATCGCCTGTATCTACTACTGGAAAGTATGCAGCCGAGATATTTTGTACCACAAATGCCTCTATTATCGCCTGTTATCACTCCTGCTGATAAGGTTCCAGTGCCATATAGTAACACAAACCTGCCTGTCGTCACCTGTAATCACTCCTGTTAATTAGGCCTAGTGTTATGTAGTACTACGTATCTTCTTGTCGTGACCTCTTATCACTCCTGCTGATTAGGCACTACAGTTAAATTGTCCTGTAAATGCCCTTATCATTGCCTGTAATCACTCCTGTTGATAAGGCTCCAGTGTAATATTGTTTAAAAAACATACTTCCAAAGCATGTAGTCACTCATGCCCTAAAGTAATATTGCACTTTAACGCCCCTATCATCGCCTGTAATCACTCCTCCTGGTAAGGATTCAATGCTTTATTGTACTACAAACGTCACTGTCATCGCATGTAACCACTCCTGCAAATTATGCCCCCGTCATATTTTGTACCACAAACTACTCTTTTATCTTCTGTATTCACTCCTGCTGATAAAGTCCAAGTGTTAGACAGTATTGAAACGTACCTGTCGTGGCCTTTTATCACTCCTGTTGATTAGGCCCTGGCGTTACGTAGTAACACAAATCTCCCTATCATGACCTGTAATCACTGCAGCTAATTAGGCACTAGCGTTACATTGTATTACATTGCCTGTTATGACTACTGTTCATCAGGCCCCAGTGTTATATTGTACAACATACACTCCTATCATCGTCTGAAATCACCCCTGCTGATTAGGCACCAAATTTAAATTGTACTACAATATCAAGTATCTTCGCCTTTAATCACCCCTTTTGATAAGGCACAGTGTTATATTTTTATTAAAACGCCCCTATCAGCCCCTGTAATCACTCCTGTTGATTAGGCCTTTGTGTCATATAGCACTATAATCCTGCCTATAGTGGCCTGTCATTACTGCTGCTAATTAAGCATCAAAGTTATAATATACTACAATCGTCCCTGTCATGGCAGGTAAAACTCCCTATCATCACCTGTAACTACTCCTGCGAATTATCCCCAGTCTCCAGTTGTACTTTTAACGCCTCTATCATTGCATGTAATTACTCCTGATGATACGGCCCCCAGTTATCATATAGCAATACAAGCGTACCTGCCATCGCATGTGATCACTCCTAGTTGATTAGACCCCTTGTGTTATATACTTCTACAAAACTCCGTATAAATGCCTCTTTGATCGCCTGTAATCACTCTTGCTGAAAAGACGACAGTTTTATATAGCAATACAAGTGTGCCTTGCCTAGCCTGTAATAACTCTGGTTGATAAAGCCCAAGTGTTATATTGTTTTATAAACGCTACTTTCATCGCCTGTAATCACTCCTGCTGATTAGGCCCAAAAGTAACATTGTACTACAAACGCCCATGCCATCGCCTATAATCACTACTCCTAATTAGGCCCCAATGCTTTATTGTACTACAAACGTCACTATCATCGCGTGTATGTCCCGTTATTTTCGTACAACGAACGCTTCTATTATATTCTGTAATCACTCCTGCTCATCAGGTCCCAGTGTTATTTAGTAATACAACGTGACTGTCATGCCGGTAATCACTCCTGTTGATAAGGCCCTTGTGGTGTGTAGTAATACAAACCTCCCTATCATCACCTGAAATCACTGCTGCTGATTAGTCACTACTGTTATATTGTACTACAAATACCCATATCATTGCACGTAAAAACTCCTATTCATTAGGCCCAAATGTGATATTGTACTTCAAACGCTCCTACCATCGTCTGAAATAACACCTACTGATAAGGCCATGCATTTATATTGTACTACAAAATCGACTATATTCGCCTTTTATCACTCCTGTTGATAAGGCCCCAGTTTTACAAAGCAATGCAGGTCTGCCTGTAATTGCCTGTAATCACTCCTGCTGATTACACCTCAGTGTAACATGGTACTGCAAATGCTACTTTCGTAGCCTGTAATCACTCTTGCTGATTAGCCCCAAAATGAATATTTTACTACAAACGCCCCTATCATCGCCTGTTATCACTCATCCTGATTAGACCCCAATGCTTTTATTGTACTACAAACGTCACTTGTAGTTACTCCTGCAAACTAAGCCCACGTCATATTTTGTACATCAAACGCCTTTATTATCTTCTGTAATCACTCATGCTAAAAAGGTCCCAGTGTGATATAGTTAAAAAACGTACATATCATCGCCTGTTATCACTCCTGTTGATAAGGTCCTAGTGTTATGTAGTACTTAAAAGCTCTTTATCGTAACCTGTAATCACTGCAGTTGATTAGGCACTAGCGTTACATTGTACTACTAAAACCCATACCATTGCCTGTTATGACTACTGTTCATTAGGCCCCCGTGTTATATTGTACTAAATACGCTCACTGTCATCGTCTTAAATCACCCCTGCTGATAAGGCCCCAAATTTATATTGTTCTACAAAATCCACTATATTCTCTTTTAATTACTCCAGCTGATAAGACCCTAGTGTTTATTATTATTATTATTATTATTATTATTATTATTATTATTATTATTATTATTATTATTATTATTATTAAAAGGCCCCTATTAGCACCTGTAATCACTCCTGTTGATTAGGCCGTAGTGTCATTGTCATATAATACAACAAAACTCCCGAAAGTGACCTGTCATTACTGCTGCTGATAAGGCCCCAAAGCTATAATGTACTACAAACGTCCCTGTCATCGCATGTTATTACTCCTGCTGATTAGGTCCCAGTGTTACATTGCTCCGAAACCCCCATCATCACCTGTAACTACTCCTGCGAATTAGCCCAAGTATCCAGTTGCACTATAAACGCCTCTATCATAGACTGTAATCACTCCTGCTGATAAGACCCCAGTTTCGTATAGCTACACAAGCGTGTCTGCCATCGCCTGTAAACACTCCTATTGATTAGGCCCCAAGTGTTACTAAGTTCTTCAAAACTACATATCAACACCTCTGTAGTCGCCTGTAATCACTCCTGTTGATAAGGCCCCTAGTGTTAAATAGTTCTACAATACTCCCTATAAACGCCTCTATCATCGCATGTAATCACTCTTGCTGAAAAGTCGCCAGTTTTATATAGCAAATCAAGCGTGCCTTGCCTCGCCTATAATTACTCTTGTAATAAGGGCCCGGTGTTATATTGTATTACAAAGGCTACTTTCATCGCCTGTAATCTCTTCTGCTGATTAGGCCCAAAAGTAGTATTGTACTACAAACGCCCCTACCCTGACCTGTAATCACTGCTGCTGATAAGGCACTAGTGTTATATTGTACTACAAATACCCATATAATTGCCTTAATGACCCCTGCTGATTAGGCCCAAAATCTGTATTGTACGACAAAATCCACTATCTTCGCCTTAAATCACTCATGCTGATAAGGCTCCAATGTAATACGTTAATTAAATGCACCTATCAGTGCCTGAAATCATCTCTGTTCATTAGGTCGTTGTGTTACATATTTCTAAATAAACTTCATATAAACACATCTTTCTTCGCATTAAAGTACTCCTGTTGATAGGCTCCAGAGTTATATTGAATTACAAACGCTACGTTCATTGCCTCTATTCAGTCTTTCTGATTAGGCTTTTGTAATACAATATAATACTGGGGCCTATCAACAGGAGTGAGTACAGGCGAGGAAAGGCACGCTTGTATTGCTATGTAGTGTTATATAGTACTACAATCTTTCTATAGTGTCCTGTAATTTTCGCTGCTGAAAAGGCTCCCGTGTTATATTTTATTAAACACCCCTATCAGCGCCCGTAATCAATCCTGTTGATTAGGTAGTAGTGTTGCTAAAACAATTCTAAAAACTTCATATAAACACATCTTTCATCGCATTAAAGCACACCTGTTGATAGGCTCCAGAGTAATATTGAATTAAAAACGCTACTTTCATCGCCTGTAATCAATCCTTCTGATTATGCCCAATAGTAATATTGTACAAACAACGCCCCTATCATCCCCTGTAATCACTCCTCCTGATTAGGCTCCAATGTTTTATTGTTCTTCGAACGTCACTATCATCGCCAGTAACTATATGCACTCCTGCAAATTGTACCCCCGTCACGTTTTGTACCACAAACGTCTTTATTTTCTTATGTAATCATTCCTGCTGATAAGGTCTCAGTGTAATGTAGTAATAAAACGTGCCTGTTTTCGCCTATGATCAATCCTGTTGATTAGGCACTAGTGTTATGAAGTACTGTAAAAAGGTACAAGTAGACATAGATCATGAAAATGCGCAATCAGAAAAAAGATTCACACTCCAAAAACTGAGGTTGGAAACAAACCTCCTACAAACCTCCCTAGAACCTTAACCTGTAATCACTGCAGCTGATAAGGCATTAGTGTTATATTGAAATAAAACTACCCATATTATTGCCTGCAATGACTCCTGTTGATTAGGCACTAGTGTTATATTTACTTCATACTCTGCTATCATCGTATGAAATCACGCCTGCTGATAAGGCCCAAAATTTAGATTGTATTACAAATCCACTACCTTCGCCTTTACTCACTCCTGGTGATTAGGGCCCAGTCTTTTATTAAAACGCCCCTATCAGCCCCTATAATCACCCTTGTTGATTATGTCGTAGTGTTATGTAGTACTACAATCCTCCCTATACTGACCTGTCATTACAGCTGCTCATAAGGTCCCAAAACTGTATGTACTACAAACGCCCCAGTCATCACATGCAATTACCCATGCTGATTAGGTCCCAGTGTTATATTTTACTAAAAACCCCACCTATGACTACTCCTGCGAATTAGTCCCAGTCTTAAGTTGAACTATAAACGCCTCTAATATCGCCTGTAATCACTGCTAATAAGGCCACAGTTTCATATATCAATACAAGCGTGTCTGTCATCGCCGGTAATCACTCCTGCTGATTAGACCCCTAGTGTTATATAGATCTACAAAACTCCCTATAAATGCCTTTTTAATCGCCTGTAATCGTAGCTGCTCTGCGAAAAAGGCCTAAGTTTTATAACGCAATACAAGCGTGCCTTTCCTCGCCTGTACAAAAATACATATCAACACCTCTTTCATCGCCAGTAATCACTGTTGATACGGCCCCTATTGTTATGTAGTTCTATAAAACTCCCTATAAATGCCTTTTCAATCGCCTGTTATCACTTCTGCCCTGCGTGTAAGGCCTTAGTTTTATATAGCAATACGAACGTGGCTTTCCTCGCATGAAATCACTCCTGTTGATAAGGCCCCAGTGTTAAATTGTATTACAAAAGCTACTTTCATCGCATTCAATCACTCCTGTTGATTAGGCGACAAATGAAAATTGTACTACAAACGCCCATATCGTCGCCTGTAAACAGTCCTCCTCATTAGGCCCTAATGCTTTATTGTACTACCAACCTCACAATCATCGCATGTAACTACGTTTTGTACCACAAACACCTCTACTATCATATGTAATCGCTCCTGCTGACAATTTTCCAGTGCTATTTATTAATATAACGTGCCTGTCATCGCCTTTGATCACTCCTTTTGATTAGGCCCTAGTATTATGAAGTACTACAAAAACGTACAAGTTGACAAAGATCAGAAAAAGGCGAAATCAGAAAAAGATTCCTACTCAAAAAACCGAGGTGAGAAACAAACCTCCTACAAACTTCCCTATCGTAACCTGTAATCTCTGCAGCTGATAAGGCACAATTGTTATATTGTACAACAAATACCCATATCATTGCCTGTAATGACTCCTGTTGATTAGGCCCCAGTGTTATATTGTACCACAAACGCTCCTGTCATCGTCTGAAATCGTCCCTGTTGATAGGCCCCAAATTTGTTTTACAAAATCCACTATCTTCGCCTTTAATCACTCCTGTTGATAAGGCCCCAGTGTTATATTTTATTAAAACGCCCCTATCAGCCCCTGTAATCACTCCTGTTGATTAGGCCGAAGTGTTACATAGTACTACATCGCCCTATAGTGACCTGTTATTACTGCTGCTCATAAGGCCCAAAAGTTATTATGTACTTCAAACGTACCTGTCATCACACGCATTCACTCATGCTGATTAGGTCCCGGTGATATATTATACTGAAAATCATCTATCATCACCTGTGACTACTCCTGCGAATTAGCCCCAGGCTAAAGTTGTACTATAAACGCCACTATCATCGCCTGTAATCATTACTGATGAGGCCCCAGTTTCATATAACATTACAAGCGTGTCTTTCATCGCCGTTAATCACTCCTGTTGGTTTGACCCCTAGTGTTAAATAGTTCTACAAAACTATATCAACGCCTTTGTCATCGCCAGTATTCACACCTGTAAATTAGGTCCCTAGTGTTATTTAGTGCTACAAGGATCCCTATACATGCCTTTTTAATCGCATGCATTCACTCCTGCTGATAAGGCACAAATGGACCATTGTACGCCTTTATCATCGCCTGTAATCAGTCCTCCTGATTAGGCCCCAATACTTTCGTGTACTACAAACCTCACTATCATCGCGTGTAACTACTCCTGCAAATTATGCCCCCACCCCCCTCAAAGTTTGTACCACAAACGTCTATATTATCATATTTATTCACTCCTGCGGTTAAGGTTCCAATGTTATTTAGTAATAAAACGTGCGTATCATCGCCTTTGATCACTCCTGTTGTTTAGGTCCTAGTGTAATAAAGTACAACAAAAAGGTACGAGTATTAGGAAAAGGCGCAACCAGAAAAAAAATCCCACTACAAAAACCAAGGTGGGGAACAAACCTCCTACAATCTCCCTATCTTGTCCTGTAATCACTGCAGCTGATTAGGCACTAGTGTTATATTGTACTACAAATATCAATATCATTGCCTGTAATGATTCCTGTTGATTAGGCCCCCGTGTTATATTGTACTACATACGCTCCTATCATCGTCTGAAATCACCCCTGCTGATAAGGACCCCAATTTATATTGTATTACAAAATCCACTATGTTCGCCTTTACTCACATTTGATAAGGCACCAGTGTTATATTTTATTAAAAGGCCCCTATAAGCCCCTGTTATCACTCCTGTTGATTAGGCCGTAGTGTTATATAGAATTACAATCCTCCCTATAGTGACCTGTCATCACTGCTGCTCATAAGGTCCCAATACTATAATGTACTACAAACACCCCTGTCATCGCATGCAATTACTCATGCTGATTAGGTTCCAGTGCTATATTATACTGAAAAAACCCTATCATTACCTGTGACTACTGCTAATTAGCCCGAGTCTCAAATTGTATTATAAACGCCTTTATCATCGCATGTTATATCTTTTCATAAGGCCCCAGTTTCATATAGCAATACTAACGTATCTGTCATCGCCGGTAATCACTCCTGTTGAAATGCCCTGTCATCGCATGCAATTACTCATGCTGATTAGGTTCCAGTGCTATATTATACTGAGAAAAAAAAAACTATCATTACCCGTGACTACTCCTGCGAATTAGCCCGAGTCTCAAATTGTATTATAAACGACTTTATCATCGCATGTTATATCTTTTCATAAGGTCCCAGTTTCATATAGCAATACTAACGTGTCTGTCATCGCCGGTAATCACTCCTGTTGATAAGACACCTGGTGTTATATAGTTCTACGAAACTACATATCAACGCCTCTGTCATCGTCAATAATCACTACTCTTGATAAGGCCCCTAGTGTTATATATAGTTCTGCAAAACTCCCTATAAATGCCTTGTTAATCGCCCGTAATCACTCCTGCTCATAAGGCCTAAGTTGAATATAGTCTGTCTGTCATCGCCGGTAATCACTCCTGTTGACTAGACCCTTAGTGTTATAAAGTTGTACAAAAATGCCTTGAAATGCGCTTTTAATCGTCTGTAATCACTCCTGCCGATAAGGCCTAAGTTTTATATAACAATACAAGCGTGCCTTTCCTCGCCTATAATCACTCCTGTTGATAAGGCCCCAGTGTTATACTGTATTGTAATACAAACTCTACTTTCATCGCCTGTAAATCGTGACCAAATATCACTGCTTTTGATTAAGCACTAGTATTATGTAGTACCACAAATACCCATACCATTACCTGTAATCACTCCTGTTGATTAGGCTCAAGTGTTATATTGTAGTACAAACGTTCCTTCCTATCGTCGTCTGTAAGCACCCCTGCTGATTATGCCCTAAATTTATATCGTACTACAAAATCCACTATCTTCGCTTTTAACCACTCCTGTTGATAAGGCTCTAGTGATATATTGTACTAAAACGGCTCTATCATCGCGTGTATTCACTCCTGTTGAATAGGCCGTATTGTTATGTAATCTACAATCCACCCTATCGTAACCTGTCATTATTGCTGCCGATAAGGCACCAAAGTTATAATGTACTACATGTACATCGCCTGTAACTATGACTGGAAATTATGCACCCGCGTTATATTGTACCACAATTATCGCCTGTCATCACTCCTGCTGATAAGATCCAAGCGTCATATAGTAATACAAATATTCCTGTCGTCTCCTGTTATCACTCCTGTTTATTATGCCTAGTGTTATATAGTACTACGTACCTCCCTTTCGTGACCTGTTATCACTCCTGCTGATTGGGCACTAGAGTTAAATTGTACTGCAAACTCCCATATCATTGCCTGTAATCACTCCTGTTGATAAATCTGCAGTGCTATATTGCATTTAAAACGCTTCTGTCAACGCATGTAGTCACTCCTGCTGATTAGGCCCCAAAGTAAAAGCGCTCCTATCATTGCCTGTAATCACTTCTACAGATCAGGCCCCAATACTTTATTGAACTACAAACGTCACTATCATGGCATGAAACTACTCATGCAAATGATGCCTCCTCTTTTTGTGCAACGAAAACGCATCTATTATCTTCTGTACTCACTCCTGCTGATAAGGTTCCAGTGTTATATAGTATGAAAACCTACATGACATCGGCTGTTATCACTCCTGTTGATAAGACCCTGGTGTTATGTAGTACTACAAACCTCATGACCTGCAATCACTGTTGCTGATTAGGCTATACTGTTGTAGTTTACTACAAATACCAATATCATTGCCTGTAGTGACTCATGTTGATAAGGCCCCAATGTAATGTTGTACTTCAAACGCTCCTGAAATCACCTCTGCTGATAAAGCCACAAATTTATATTGTACTACAAAATCCACTATCTTCGCCTTTAATCATTCCTGTTGATAAGGCACCAGTGTTATATTTTATGAAAACGCCCCCATCAACACCTGTAATCACTACTGTTGATTAGGCCATAGTGCTATATAGTACTACAATCCTCCATATAGTGACCTGTCATTACTGCTGTTGATAAGGCCCCAAATATGTGATGTATTACAAACGTCCCTGTCATCGCATGTAATCGCTCCTGCTGATAAGTACCCAGTGTTATATCATACTGAAAAACCCCTATCATCACGTATGACTACTACTGCGAATTAGCCCTAGTCTTTAGTTGTACTATAAGTGCCTCTATAATTGCCTGTAATCACTCCTGCTGATAAAACCCCAGTTTCATATAGCAAGACAAGCGTACCTGTCGTCACCTGTAATCACTCCTGTTGATAAGGCACCTAGTGCTATATAGTTCTACAAAACTACATATTAACGCCTCCGTCATTGCCTGTAATCACTCCTGTTGATTAAGCCCCTAGTGTTATATAGTTGAACAAAATATCCCTATTAACGCCTCTTTCATCGCCTGTAATCACTCCTGCTGTAAAGGCGCCAATTTTACATATCAATACAAGCGTGCCTTGAGTCGCATGTAATCACTCTTGTTGATAAGGCCCCGGTGTAAAATTTTATAACAAACGTTGCTTTTATCGCCTGTAATCACTCCTGCTGAATAGGCCCCAAAATAATAGTGTAATAAAAACGCCCCTATCATCGCCTGTAAAAACCTCTCCTTATTAGGCCCGAATGCGTTATTGTACTACAAACGTCACTTTCATCGCATGTAACTACTCCTGCAAATTATACCCCTGTCATATTTTGTACAACAAACGCCTCTATTATCTTCTGCAGTCACTCCTGCTGATAATATTCCAGTGTTATATAGTAATAGAACGTGCTTGTCATCGCCTGTAATCACTCCTGCTGCTGATTAAGCCCTAGTGAAATATATCACTACAAATACCCATATCATTGCCTGTAATTAGTCCTGTTGATAAGGCCCATGTGAAATAGTGTTATACAAACGTGCCTATCGACGCCTGTAATCACTCCTGTTCATTAGTCCTAGTGTTATGTAGTATTACGTACCTCCCTTTCGTGACCTGTTACCACTGCTGCTGATTGGGCACTAGAGTTAAATTATACTACAAATGCCCATATCATTGCCTGTAATCAGTCCTGCTGATAAATCTACAGTGTTATAATTATTTACAAATGCTTCTTTCAACGCATGAAGTCACATCCTGCTGATAAGGCCCCAAAGTAATATTGAACTAAATGCGTCCCTATCATCGCCTGTAATCACTCCTACTGATTAGGCCCCAATACCTTACTGTACTACAAACTTCACAAAAACGCCGCTATTATCTTCTGTACTCACTCCTGCTGATAAGGTCCCAGTGTTATATAGTATGAAAACGTACCTGTCATCGCCTGTTATCACTCCTGTTGATTAGGCCCTGGTGTTATCTAGTACTACAAACCTAATGACCTGTAATCACTGCTGCTGATTAGGCTTCACTGTTATATTTTAATACAAATACCAATATCATTGCCTGTAATGACTCATGTTGATAAGGCCCCAGCGTAATATTGTACTTCAAACGCTCCTATCATCGTCTGAAATCACCCCTGCTGAATAGGTCCCAAATTAATATTGTACTACAAAATGCAATGTTTTCGCCTCTAATCGCTCCTGTTGATAAGGCTCCAGTGTTATATTTTATGGAAAAAAAACGTATTAACACCTGTAATCACTCCTGTTGATTAGGCCATAGTGTTATATAGTATTACAGTCCTCCATATAGTGACCTGTCATAACTGCTGCTGATAAGGCCCCAAAGTTATAATGTATTACAAACGTCCCTGTCATCGCATTTAATGGCTCCTGCTGATAAGGTCACAGTGTTATATCATACTGAAAACCCCCTATCATCACGTGTGATTACTACTGCGAATAAGCCCCAGTCTTTAGTTGTACTATAAATGCCTAGATAACTGCATGTAATCACTCCTGCTGATAAGGCCCCAGACAAGTAATTCCAGTAATTGTATTGTCGAGAGAACTTAATTTTCGCGAATATTCCGAATTCGATGTCTCGCGAGTTCAAGTTTCTCACTAATAATTAATTCATTTAGGCCATAAAGACTACTGTTCGTGAATTCAAAACATCGCAAATAATTTTGAAATAGAAAATTCGCGAAAGAAAAGTCACGCGAAAATTTCAGGATATACAGAATTGTTCTACAAACACCACTTTTTCGCATGGACTTACTTCTGCTGATTGTGCTCCAGTGTTATATTGTACTAAACATCCCTATTCTCGCCTGTAATCACTCCCGCTGATTAGGCCCCCAATGTAATATTGTAATCGAAACTTAGTTAAAATCACATGCAATCTCTCCTCCTGAAAGACTTATTACCGTCGATTATTTGTAGCAGTAGTTATAGGCAATGATATAACAATATAACACTGAGGCCTGATGAGCAGTAGTGATAGCAGGAGACGATAGGATGGTGTGTAGTGTGATATAAATTTGGTACAGGTCACGATGGGACGATTTGTAGTACTATATAAAACCAAGGACTAATCAACAGGAGTAATTAAATGCAATGATAAGTTAGTGTTAAAGTACTGAGTAGAAAATAATGAGTAAAATAAAGCGAGTGGAAGACGAGCTGTTTTTACTTATTTTTTTTCTACGAGGTCTTTAACTAACTTGTAGTATGACACAACAAAAATTGGCAGAACCGTACTGTAACTTCCGATATCAGGAAGTTATTGTACGGTTTTCATCCCACCTCTTTACTTAGTATTAATATGTGGGCCCGCCTCTTCTGATATTGACTTCTATTGGATTAAATGTTACAAAAAATTCAAAAGAAAAACAGAAAGTCATACTACAAGGGTCTTTGTAGTACAATATAACACAGGGGGGCTTCTCAGCAGCGGTTATGACAAAAGGTCACGAAAATACCTTGTAGTACTATATAACGCTACGGCGTAATCAACAGGATGAAAGAGGCGAAAAAAGAGGGGTTTCTAGTGGTGCCTAATCAGCAGGAGTAATAACAGTTCATGATATTGAGTTTTTAATGCTATATTCATGTAACACTATAAATTATGGCAATGGGGTCTTATCGACAGAAGTGATTGCAGCCGATGATAGAGAAATTTGAATTACAATATAAGACTGGGACCTCATTAACAGGAGTGATTACAGGTAATGATAGGGACGTTTGTAGTACTTTATATAACTGGGCCTATTTCACATGAGAGATTACAGACTATAAGGGGGTTTCTCGTAAATATAACAATGTGCGTAATTAGTAGGGGTGATTACAGGCGATGACAGGCACGTTTGTATTGCTATATACTTCTTCAGCCTAACCAGCAAGAGTGATTACATGCAATAGAACATAACAGAAAAGACCAGAAAGTTTATGGACGACGGACGTCTTAATAAGAAGGTTTATAAGTGGGCTCTCAGAGTTTCGGATAATAATTGTAGAAATTGGTGTTTTAGGGTCCGTAAAATGTTTAAAGAAAGTCAAATGGAACATTTATTTTCCGGGGTAGATTTTTCCGTTGTAAATAAAGGATATGTGGTTGCATCAATTCAAGACTCGATACATCATAAATTCTTGAGCAAATGGTCCACGGATGTTAACAGAGATATTTCTCAGACAAGAACGGGTCGTAATAAACTAAGAACATATAAACAGTTTAAACAAATTTACCGCACAGAATGTTATGCAACAATGTTTTTACCCTTGGTTTAAACAATATTTATCATTCAAATCAAATTACATGATATTTCAGTTTACATATAAACAAAGTATCAGGATTGGAAAACAAGTCTTTCGGCTTATGGCTATCCTCTCCTGTCTTCAAACGTTTGCTAAATTTAGGTGTGGCGTTGCGCCACTGAGGCTTGAAACGGGACGCTATGAGAGATTATCACCAGAACAAAGAACTTGTTTTTATTGTACTGATTGTATAGAATCTGAAGAACATGTATTGCTGTCGTGTCCAGTATATGACGATCTAAGGCTAACTGTGTAAAGTGTTATCAAGTCTGGATATGCTGAATATGATTCTCTTACAAACCGTGATAAGAGGATCTACTATGCGAATGTGATAAGATGTTCTGCCAAAATCTGCTCCGATATTTTAGACAGACGTCAGTATTTGATCTACAAATAACAAATTTTAACATGTTGATATTTTAACATGTATAGTCTCTTATAATTCTATATAGAATGGCATGGTTAATTTTTATTGGCATTGTTTTATTATGCATATATGTAATATGTTGTTAACCATGACGAGACTTTGATAAACTAATAAATTACAAATTACATGACTTAAGCACAATAGCTCATCGTCAACAACAATGTATATAAACAAACATAAGTACACATGCATTTAGAATAATTACAAAACAATAAATATGGTACCTAGCACAACATACAGATGTGTTTGTATAACTATTATTACACTTTTGCTTAATTGGTATGAGTGATTTAAGACGATGTAAGTGTATTTGTATTACATTGTAATACTAGGGGTGTGATAGCAGGCGATAGTAGGTACAACATTAGATCAGCTGGCCAACCTGCACTCCGACACACTTCGTGACCTCCTCTCTCGGTATGGAGAGGTCTAACGGAATACCGATGGAAATATTCCGTCTATTACAAATTGAATCCTATGAAACACTGGAGACTAATAAGTAGAAGTGATTACAGCGATGATAAGGGAATTTTAATTCTATATAAATTTGGGGCCCAAACAGAAGGAGGGATTACAGGCTATGATAGAAAAGTTTGTAGTACAAACTGTGGCTTTACCATCAGGAGTGATTGCAGGTGAAGATAGGGACGTTGGTAGTACTACAATGTATTGAGATATATCAGCAGGAGTCAGAATAGATGACGGAAGGTACATAATTGAGCCGCCTCGAGGGAAAACCAACAATGTGGTTTCCGAACAGGTCCGACACAAATCGGCCTGTATAAGCACAGAAAAGAGCTAGAAGCTTGAAATTTCGGATTTAAGTAGAAGAGGAATTGTACTATCCGAGTAGCGAAAACAAAGGCGCTGATCAACTTCGCGGTTACCGCGAAGCAGATCTGCGTCTTTGTTTTCGCCTATGCAGATTGTTGGTTTTCCCACGTGGCGGCTCATATGTTATGGGGCTAAATGTCCCACCAGAAGCTAAGTGAACCTCGGCCGAAGGACTGAAGAAGCTCGGGATGGAATCTGAGACCCCACTTTCAAAGTACAAGCATGTTTGATACTCTCGATATTTGTGTTCTGTATAAATATAAAAACACGAGTCGGTTAAATAGTTTCAACACAAAACATTGATTTGCTTACTCGTTACAGAACAGACAAAATCCACCATCTTCCATTTAAAAAGAACCATAACTGCAAAAATAAGCAATCAATAGTTACAACTATTGTGATTTGTGAGTCTTGCAATCAAGAGTTACAACCTTTGTGATCTGAAGGTCTTCTGATGCTGTTATTTCATGAATCTGTATTTATCGGTTGACAACTTACAAAGGGTCACAATTACAATGCAAAATCTACGATTTTTCATTCCAAAGGATCATAACTAAAATATGCCAGTAATTTCATATTACTGACCTTGCCAATGGGATACTTCTGTTGTGGGGTTCTTAATGTTATGTCTTGGTGCTGAAAATTGTGGTCTTTGCACCTTACGTACATGTATATGCGTTTTTATATTTAAGTCAGGTTTATATAACTGAGTGGCCGCCTATTGGGAAATAGCTTCTCAATCGACATACAATAGGTTTTCTTAGTTCAAGTATCTAATTGTCATGAATTTAGTTATTCCCACTTCGGTTTTTGGAGTGAGAATTTCTTACTGATTTCGCCCTTTCCTGACCATTGCCTACTTGTATCTTTTTATAGTTCTTAATTTTGGCACATCGTCTGATGCTACAAATGCTTCAACGTTTCAAGATGATATGTTGTAGGGTTTTTTAAGCTACACGGCGGGCAAAAAGACTATGCAAAATTCTATTCTTCCATCTCATAGGCGTTCAATGGTCATAATTCCAAAATGATACAACCCAGAATTACAGTTCTTGAGTTGTTATGGTAGTATTATGTTGGTTGATATTCATATGTGAGCCTGTGCGTGAGAAAACCAACAATTTGGGTTCCGACCAGGTCTGACACAAACCAGCCTGTACAGATACAGAAGCAGGCTAGAAGCTTGAAATTTCGGATTTAAGAAGAAGAAGGATTGTACTATCTGTGTAGCGAAAACAAAGGCGCTGATCAGCTTCGAGGTTACCGTACCTTTGTTTTTGCATATGCAAATTGTTGGTTTTCTCATGCAGTGGCTCATGTAGTTTCATTAAGCTATCGTAAGCGTTTCTTATATAACAAAATGTACACAACTAGAACGCAAATTGTGCTTTTTGCGCTTTTCAAAGGACCAAAACTCCAACAAATATGTTTTGGGATTTGTTCTCGTATCAATGCCTCGTATTCTACACGTCATCTTACGATGGTTAATCATATGAAGTTTCATCATGATTTCTTATAAATCCGTTTTCAAGTTACTGACTGGACATGGGAAAATTGCGAATTTGGATATTTCCCATTTCAAAGGACAATAACTCGAATGATATTAAATAAAAGTTACGGTTCTTGTGTTCTACAAATCCACACATGTTGATTAATAAACCTATGAATTTTCATCATGATATCTTGAACGGTTGTCTAGTCGTCACAGAGCATAAACGACAAGAATGCAAAGTTAACTACTTTCCAAAGGGTCATAATTCTAAAAATGTGCAACGTTAACTTATATTTTTTGTGTTCTGCACGTCCTTTTATGTTGGTCAATAATGCTATGAAGTTCCATCTAGAAATTTTAAATGGTTCTCAAGTTACAAAAAGGACATAATTTTTGACTCACTGACGGGCGGACGGACGGACTGACGGACAGACAGACAGACGACCCGAACCCTGAATAGGGAAGACGTAACAAATAAAGTGTTCTATTGATAGGGTCATTAAAACTAGAAGGACCAATGATCCTGTAAACGCCCATCTGAGACTTGAGATAATATATCAAAAAAGCTTGTTTGACTACCAAGCCATTCTAGTGAAGATCTTTGAATATTATTATAATTTACATGTATATCGGCCCGGGGTGGGGGCCCCTGGGGTTCAAATTATTTTCAGAATTTTTAATCTTCAGTCACTTTGTCCATTTCCTTCAACAATTTCCCTTCAAAAAACATTTTACAATTTTCCCCATTCCATGCATGGACGACCTATGTCGAACTTGCTGTAAAATAGCTCATTGTCAGCCCAGGGTCACTATATATATATATATATAGCATATATATATATATGAATTTTGAAGAGTTCCTCTCCCTGATGCATCATGCTATGTTTGGAAATCATAGGCCTTCTGGTTCTAGAGAAGAAAAAAAATACAGGTTTTTCCTATTTATAGCCATTTTTCTATTTATTGGTCATGTGACCTGGGCCATTTATATAAACTTTCATTCCCCATTCCTTAGGATGCTCCACATGAAGTTTGTTTAATTGCCCAAGTGGTTTCAGAGAAGAAGATGGTTAAATATTATGGTAATATACATGTATATTGCCCCGGGGTGGGGGCAGACCAGCACCTGGGGTCTAATTTTTGTCCATTTCCTTTAAGTTTTTTCCTTCAAATGACATTTTAACAATTTTCCACATTTACATGCATGGGTGACCTATGTTGACCTTCCCGTAAAATAGCTCAAGGTCACCCCATGGTCATGATTTTTTATATACCGGTACTTTGTAGCATGTCAGGTTTCAAAATCATAGGCCTTCTTGTTCTGGAGTTTTTGCTATTTATAGCCATGGCGGCCATCTTGGACATGTGACTGGACCATTAGTATAAACTTTCGTTCCCCCTTCATAAGGATGCTCCACATAAAGTTTGGCTTTGGTTGGCCAAGCGGTTTCAGAGAACAAGATTGGTAAAATTGTGAACGACGGATGACCGACGACTACGGACGGACGACGGAGCACGGCATCCTATAAGCCCACGTTGTGAGCCTTCGGCTCAGGTGAGCTTATAAGCAACACCAAAGTTTCAATTTTCCAATATATCCTACTGTTTATACACCGTGTTTTGTACAAATGTGCAACTCTTGATATTTCACTTTATAACTGCAACTGCAGGGACCTCAGCTGCAGGAGGGACCTCAGTGACAGGAGGGACCTCAACGACAGGGGTGGAAGTTGACCCTCACTCATCAGTCTTCAGCAAGACATATTAGCAGTGATTCCGTACTGTACTTGGACGTTAAGCCTGAACGTATTGCGACTTGAGAAACGACTTGTGAAATATAATATATTCATTGTATCACACGTCTATGTTTCAACACGGTACTGCCAGTGGGTGGCGGGGGGGGGGGGGGGAGGGGGAGGGGGGGGGGGGTTGAACCAATGACCTCTCGATTCGGGGACTACGCCATCGCGCTCCCTCAAGTCGCAATACGGCGTTTTCCAGCAAAATCCTTTTACATGTCTTGGCGGCATCGAAATAATAAGGCGGGAAAAAAACTAAATTGACAATGACGTACTAATACAATTTGAGAACATATCGTTAGCCGAGCGAGCAGCTAATTAATTGGGTTCGAACATTTGAAATTCTGAAACACGTTTATGCGTTAATCTTAATGATACATATTGAAACACGCGGGTTCGAACATGTGAAATACTGAAACGTTTGTGTTACTTTTACATATTATATCCGATGAGAGCACGGAAATCTAATCATTTGATCTCTTAATATATGAGCCCCGGCATGGGAAAACCAACAATCTGCTCAGGCGAAAAACAAAGGCGCAGATCAGCTTCGCAGTCTCAGCGCCTTTGTTTTCGCTACAAGGATAGTATAATTCATCTACTTTCTAAATCCAAAATTTCCAGCTTCTAGCCATCTTCTGTGACTGTGCAGGTCGGTTTGTGTCTGACCTGTTCGGAACCCAAATTGATTGTTATCTCACGCACAGGCTTATATAAAATAGTAAAATAATTAGATATGCGGTCATAAAACATTATGTGTTGCCCCCGGGGCTGCATTAGCACCTACACTAGATCAAACTTGAACCAACTTGTGACCTTGTTGTACCTTCTGACGACATGAATTGATCGAAACAGTACATGGTCAATAGAATCTTAAATAATTTTGATAGAATCTAAAGAACCAGAGGACCAATGGTCCTGATATCGCTCACCTGAGATTTTGTCTTTGATGAATGACCTTGTTGGTCAACGTAAAATGTAAACTTGACCCCAAATACTCACATAATTATTAACACTATAAACTGTCTGTATCTACCAACTTTCAGATCTTTCTGGCAATATTTGACCTTTCTGTTTAAATTAACAGTTTAATAGGTCAAGGTCAACCCAAGGTCATGATTTATATCAACTATGAAGGGCCAGAGCCCCAAATGCTACATACCAGGTTTCATTGAAATCAGCCCACCTATTCCAGAGAAGTTCATTTTTAAAGGATTTTACCACATATATGGGCATGGCGGCCATCTTGGTCATGTGACCTCGACCATTTGTACAAACTTTGGTTCCCCCTTCCTATGGATACCACATATTAAATTTGGCTTTGATTGGTGAAGTGGTTTCTGAGAAAATTATGTTTTAAATGTAATATGTAAATGACCTTCGGTCAATGTCAAGAGATGACCTTGACTTTGAATACTCATAGGACTTCATTAACTCAATAAGTTGTATGTTTGTACCAAATTTCAGGTCACAGGCCACAAAACTTCCTGAAAAATCCAATGTTTTCTATTTTTTCCATTGAGAAGCCTATGTAAATTATGATGACCTTGCCATAAAATAGGTCAAGGTCAACCCAAGGTCATAATTTATTCAAACTATGATTGGCCAGAGTCCCCGATGCTACATACCAAGTTTCATTGAAATTGGTCCAGCAGTTCACGCGAAGAAGATTTTTTAAGGTTTTTACCATATGTGGGTATGGTAGCCATCTTGGTCATGTGACCAAGACCATTTATATAAACTTTGATTCCCCCTTCCTAAGGATATCACATATAAAATTTGGCTTTGATTGGTGAAGTGATTCCTGAGAAAATTAAGTTTTAAATTTAATATGTAAATGACCTTTAGCCAAGGTCAAGAGATGACCTTGACCTTGAATACTCGTATGGTTTCATTAAATCAATAAGTTATATGTATCTACCAACTTTCAGGTCACAGGCCACAAAACGTCCTGAAAAAATCCAATGTTTTCACTTTTTTCCATTGAAAAGCCTATGTGACCAAATTTGACCTTGCCGTAAAGTAGGTCAAGGTCAACCCAAGGCCATGATTTATATAAACTATAATGGGCCAGAGTCCCCAATGCTACATACCAAGTTTCGTTGAAATCGGTCCACCGGTTCCAGAGAAGAAGATTTTTTAAGGCTTTTACCATATATGGGCATGGCGGCCATCTTGGTCATGCGACCTGGACCATTCCTACAAACTTTGGTTCCCCCTTCATAAGGATGCTCCAAATGAAGTTTTGCATTGATTGGGTCAGGGGTTTTAGAGGAGAAGATCTTTGAAAAGTGTGAACAACGACGACGACGACGACAATGACGACGGAGCATGGCCATCCTATAAGCTCACCTTTTGAGCCTTCGGCCCAGGTGAGCTAAAAAATATCTGTAAATAGATCTAAATAAAAAAACAAACAAACAAACAAAGAAACGAACAAACAAAGCTTGATTGCAAAAACGTGTTTTATTGTTTTATTTTTATTTATTTAAGATCATGTGAGACTTGAAGTCACATCATATTTTAAGAGCTAATCTTTCATAGATACTAACGATAGTAAGAAGACCAGCGACTGTATCAAATGTCTAAACGACCTCTGGTTTTTAAACGGCCCACATGCAATGCATTAAGGGCATAAAAAGCATGTTTTCCAAATATCTATTTCTAGAAAATCAGCGTTTTGTCTTCTGATCAGCTGGTTGCTGAATTCAGCAGGCGAAAGCTTGTTCACGTTGTTTAACGATTCGTCAAAATTTCAAACATGTTAGAGTTAAAGTACCGAGTAGAAAAAATAAGTAAAATAAAGCGAGTCGAAGACGAGCTGTTTTTACTTATTTTTTCTACGAGGTCTTTAACTAACTTGTAGTATGACACAACACAAATTGGCAGATCCGTACTGTAACTTCCAATATCAGGAAGTTATTGTACGGCTTTCATCCCGCCTCTTTGCTTTGTAATAATATGTGGGCCCGCCTCTTTTCATATTGACTTGTATTGGATTTAATGTTATAAAAACTTCAAAGGAAAAACAGAAAGTCATACTACAAGAAATATTACAAATACAGTCAAGTTATTTGTTCGGGATAAAATGTGAGAATCCTTTGCCATGCAAATGATTCTCACGTTTTATCAACAAAATATAACAGTCGGTTTTGCTTATGTAGTCGGTAAAATAACTTAACGAGTTGAAGTCTTAACGATGACGTTAATCTAACAAAGTTTTGAACGACAGGCCTCTGGTTATAATGAAACCAGGTCTGACACAAACCGGTCGGTGCAGCTACGGAAAATGGCAAGAAGCTTGAAATTTCGGATTTAGGAAGGAGAAAGAATGTACTATCCGGGAAGCGAAAACAAAGGCGCTGATCAGCTGTGCAGTTACTGCACAGCTGATCTGCGCCTTTGTTTTCGCACAGGCAAAAATCCGGTTTTCTCATGATGCAGCTCAGTTGTGACGTAGCAACAAAGATGAAGAGCAAGATTATTAGCTCTTTCCCAATAAGGTAGCCATCTAGCTAGCATCAACCAAATACAAAACTGGCGAGTACAACAGAGGTTGACAGAATAAACAAGATACGTGAAGATTAATCACAGCAGAACCGCCTTGGAACGGCCCGTAAAGAAATTACTGGATGCTGTCCAATCTATAGTTTGATATTAGGCGGGTGAGAAAAGTATACAGCTATTTAATGGACGGTACTTGGATTTTTACGACAAAAATGTCGTTTTAAAACTCCTTTCCCCCTATTTTTGATCCAAACGTTATAGCGCATACAAAAGGGTTATATCACACTTCACGTTCTGGTATAAAGATTATGTGGCAGTCATGCCTCGTGCAGCACGCAAATATGCGCCAGTATAAATCAGCCAATGGAAATTGTGGGGTCGAAATCAGACTACTTCCTTATTTTTGCCAAACTGATTTTCTGTATTTTGGAATCACTTTGCGAAGAGGTATTTGTATTTTTGTTTTAAGCCCCACACTTTTGAAAATATGTTGATATAAATCAATTATGTCGTCTCCTTGACGGAGGGGTTGAGTATAAGCATACATTTACGGAGGAGGCCAACGTCGATAGAACTTCTTGTTTCATGAATATCATTTTGATTTGGCTATGGGTTTTCGTCCAAAGCAACGCCTTCTTCAGTCATGTCGGGGCTAAACCGCTGATTCCTGGATGCTACGCAGTACCGTGGGGGAGATTAAAGTGTCTTGCGTATGTCATGCGTATGGGCACAGCACGGCGGAGGTGGGTATCGAACTCATTATGTTTCGCTCCTGAGTCCTGAGCTCTATCTATAAACCACCACACTCCCCGTATGCATGTTAGTCCAATTTATTGTGAAACGCATAAACACTATCTGTGGATTTGGTAACAGTCTCAATGTGAAATTTGCGGCTCAACAAAATGCTCCGATATATTCGGAAACTAGGTGTCAGGTGAGCGATTATATTTCCCTTATAGCAAATACTTAGGTTTAATAATATTTAATTGCATATAATTACTTATATTATGAGCAGGTGCAGTTTCTGTGATCGGAATACTTGCTAGGTCGGTAGCATGTCCGATTTCGAAATGAATCCGTACTATTACGACCACGTGGAAATATCAGCAGTGAAATCAATGTTTACAAACAAAAATAAATAAAAGTGAACGCACGGACAAACGCACGGACGGACGCCGGCTCGAGTACCATCCTATAAGCTCAACCTGTGAGCCTACTGCTCAGGTGAGCTAATACAAACAATTATTAATTAACTACATTAGGCCTAATATTGATATTTGTATGAATAAATCAGCCCGTATCATACGAAAATACAGAACAAGTCGGCCAATACGAAAAAAAAAAAAAAAAAAAAAAAAAAAAAAAAAAAAAAAAAAAAAAAAAACCTGGGCTAATACGAGAAAAACTCGGCCAATACAGAAAAAGTCGGCAAATATGAAAATGACGTAGTTCTTTTTCAAAAGAAAATGGCAGCCATGATTTCCTCCGCATCACCGCTTAAAAACTGCAGTTGTATTTGTTATACGATGCTGTCCCCTGGTGTTGCGCACCTAAGCATTGTTTGAGTTTAGACATGAAAAGAAGCTCAGTCTCGATGAAATAAATAATCCTCTATTTGCATGAAAATCTGATGCATACAATTACCAAAAGAAATCGTGAAAATATTCAAACGATTTCTTGGAATTCCAACATAAGTCGTCGTTTTTATGAGCTCCTTCAAAATATTGGATATTTTACTAGTTTTAATTGTTTTTAGCCATTATTTTAGTGTCAAACTTTTATTTGAGTGTTCTAAAACTGTTTTATGGCTGGAAACAAGAGGAAAATCGAAGAAATAGTGTCGGATTTAATGACAAATAGTGAGAAGAAACAGAAGTCAGGGAATTCGTCAACAGGTCGAAAATCCAAGATGGCGTCGAACAAAGACTGTCATGGGGAGAGCGGTAAAAATTCGTCAGAGTCGGATTCTGGGGTAAACAGGGGCGATTCTAGTGAGCAGTCGGGTGAGCAGTCGCTTCGTACTTTGATGTTAAACATATCTAAAGACATAAACACTTCTATAACTGGCTTGAATAAGCGAATGTCTCAGATGGAGGACAATCTTGAGCATAAACTAATCGAGAGCCTGTCGAATATCATTAATATAGCGGTAAAAGAGGAGGTGAAAAAAGTTCGGTCTGACCTAGATTCTGAAATCTGTGCCATACGGACAAAAGTCATTGACATGGAAGCTGCAGTCAAAAGTTATAGTGGGGCTGCGGCCGCGTCACCTGTGACGTCACAGAACAGTTCGGTTGTTATAAGGAACTTAAAACAGAGCCATAATGAAGCGGAGGGCGTAAATTCGGTAACAAAGAATAAGGTTATCTCCCTTGTTCGGGACGGTTTAAAACTCAGGGATGTTCGGGTAACCACTGCGGAAAGAAAACAGGCTAGGGGAGATAACCCGGGAGTTGTGATTGCATGTTTCGAAAATGCTGAACAGTCAAATTCTGTGTTATCGGTGAAAAAGATGTTACGACAGACAAACGAATATAAGTCGGTTTATGTTGAACCGTGTCTTAATAAATCTGAACTATCAACTCAGGCTACGTTTCGTACGCTGTTGAAGGAAATTGGGAAATCTGACAGTTATCACGTGCATGGGTCGCGATTAATTCCAAGACATCAACACAGCAGTTCACGTGGCCAATCAGAGCACGTGAATCAGCCACGTGAGCGGTCACCTGGGCATGACGTGGCATCTGGGCGGGCGGATAATCAGAGCAGATATAATGGGAGGCGGAGTCGTTCGATTGATCGTTCGGGCAGGTATTCAGAAGTGACACGGCGGGACAGTGAAAGGCGTGACCATGCTAGGTCAAGTAGATCACATGACAATGGACGAGGTCATGAACGTAACGGTGCGCATGACAATCAAAATGACACAAGTTACCGTAGATAGGCTATACGACTAGGTTTCTGGAATGTCGGCGGCTGGTCCAAAATAAATGAAGAAAATTTTAATTTTAGAAAAAATGTTATTTTATCCAATAATTGTGAAATATTTGCAGTATGTGAAACCTTCTTGTCAGACGATGCAGTATTAGAATTAAACGGTTATAAATGGATTGGTCGTAACCGTAAGTCACGACATTCTAAAGCTAAAAGAGGTTCTGGAGGGGTAGGAATGTTTGTAAAAATGACATTGTTGAACAATTTCCAATATTGTATTTTAGATAACACATATGATGATATTTTATGGGTTAAATTTTGGAATGAAACATCGTGTTTCTGTGTCTGTGTATGCTATTTGTCCCCGGATGGGTCCACGCGACATAATGATGCTGAGGAATTTTATACAATATTAACTGAACAAGTGTATCAGTATCAAAATATCGGTAAGACATATATATGTGGCGATTTTAATTCAAGATGCGGCGAAGCTTCGGATTACATTGAAGGGGTAGATGACGTCACTGAACGAGATGTATTGGACAATGTTTCTAATCATTATGGTGATCTCCTGTTGAACTTTTTAATAGACTGTAATTTTTGCATGATAAACGGAAGAACAGAAGGAAGCAATAACTTCACACACGTTTCTCACAGGGGACGGTCAGTAGTGGATTACGTTTTAGTTCCTCATGAACAAATGATTGACGTTAAATCGATGGACGTTTGTTTAATGTCAGAAACAGTAGACATGTTTTCTTTAAATGGCTGTGAAAAAATACCAGATCATTCTGTACTAATATGGGAAGTGAAAATATCGAAATTAAATGACATTAACTTACAGCAATCACCGGAAACATTTTCAACGAACGACGCTATACCAAATACACAACGACGTTACAATGTTCAACAAATACCGAATGATTTTATGAACAATCCAAATATTTTACAAAAAGTACAAGAAACTATCTTGGAAATCGAAGAAAAATTGACGGAAGAAAATGGTGCAAATGAGGCATATTCTGCATTTACGGAACTGATTCATTCTGAAATGAGTGATAAACTTAAATGTTTACATACACATTCCTCGGAATTCAAGGGTAATAAACTGAAATACAAGAAATATTGGAACGATGAACTTGAAAGACAGTGGAGCAGAGTTCGTAATAAGGAGAGGATTTGGTTAAAGTGCAATGACATTAATAAGAAACGCTTGAAAAGTGATTACTGTGCAGAACGTAAAATATTTGACAAACTTAACAGACGTTATAAACGCCAGTACCAGCGTAATCAGCAAGATAAACTTTCAAATCTCGTTGAAAATGATATTTCAAGAGACTTTTGGAAGGAAATAGGAAAATTGTCGTTAGCAAATGATAGAAAAATGAAAATTCCGATGGAAGTTTTAGATCCTGAGGGAAATCCTGTGTTTGACTGCGAAAAGATTTTAGAAAAATGGAAATGTGATTATAGCGCATTATATAATACAGAACATTCTGAACAATTTGACAATGAACATTATGATGAAATAATGAACGAGTTACGTCAAAATAACGGAGTGCTACGAGAAAATATGAACTTAGATATATTAAACACGGACATTACATACCAGGAGGTAGAGAACTCGGTGCTGCGTGCTAAGCTACGTAAAGCTTCGGGTTTCGATGGTATACCAGCGGAGGTCTTACGGTTCGAAAGTTGTATTGACTTACTGTATAAAATTATTTCTCATTGTTTTAAGAATGGAGAAGTACCGACTGAATGGACCAAAGGAATTGTAAACCCTATTCCAAAACCTGACGCAAAAGACGCACGAGACCCCTTAAACTACAGAGGAATATCGCTATTATCGATTCCGTACAAAATATATGCTGACATTCTTAATCAACGTTTAACAAAGTGGCTTGAACTGAATAACATTTTAGTTGATGAGCAAAATGGATTTAGACAGAAACGAAGCTGCTTGGAACATATATATTCTTTGTATACGATGGTGAATAATCGAAAGCTTTCACGGCAGTCTACGTTTGTTGGATTTGTTGATTTTAGGAAAGCGTTCGATACCGTACAACGTAAATTTCTATGGTATAAACTCATGAACATTGGAATTACTGGACGCATATTAGATGCAATTCAGTCTTTATATGTTAATGTACAATGTACTGTCAAAGTGAACGATTTGTTCTCACCGTGGTTCCCGGTTTCAAACGGCGTCAAACAAGGCTGTAAAATATCACCGACATTATTCTCCATATACATTAACGATTTGGCCCAGGAAATAAACAATTTAAATTGTGGTTTAAACGTGGGGGATATTATGGTGTCGACGCTTTTGTATGCGGATGATATAATTCTCATAGCTCCTACGGCTGAAAATCTTCAACTTATGTTTGATACGCTCAATAACTGGTGTAAGAAATGGAGACTGACAGTAAACCCCGAAAAATCAAAGGTGATTCATTTTCGGACATCAACTGTACCTCAAAGTACGTTTACATTTAAATGTGGTGCAAAGGAGATCGAATACGTATCTAGTTACAAATACCTAGGACTTTGGTTCAATGAACATCTTGATATGACTAAAACAGTGAGCGAACTATCAAAATCGGCAAGTCGTGCATTATCAGCGTTATACTCAAAGAGCCTTCGTGCAGGCGGGATGACCTTAAATGTGTTTAAGAAACTTTACGAATCACTGATTGAGCCCGTCCTCTTCTACAGCTGTGGCGTGTGGGGAATATCAGACTTCAAGGAAATTCAAATGGTACAAAATAAAGCATGTCGATATTTTCTTGGCGGCGGAAAGTGTGCTTCCAATGTTGCCCTAAGAGGAGACATGGGCTGGAATTCTTGTTTCGTAAAAGCAAAGTTAGAAGTATTTCGTCTATGGCTCAAGCTTAGAAATGTGGACGATAGTCGAATTTTGAAACATATACATAACTGGTCGAAACTAAACGGTAGAAGCTGGGATGCTAGAGTTGTAAAACTTGCTAATGAATTGAATGTGTCAGATTTAATTCAGGATGTGAATTTACCAATGAGATCTACTTTGAATGATTTGAAAGAATTGCTTTCAAATAAAGACTGTGAAAACTGGAATAAACAATTAAACGAATCCGAAAAGTTAAGGACATATAAAACGTATAAGAATACCTTAAATGCTGAGTGGTATTGCTCTTTACCTTTACCCAGGGACCACCGCCGCATTCTTTTCAAATTGCGTTCGTGTAGCCTACCTATTGCGATAGAGACCGGTCGATATACTAGACCAAAGACTGCTTTAAATGAAAGACTGTGTAGATTCTGTAATACTAATTCAGTTGAAAGTGAATCACATTTTCTGTTGGAATGCGAACTGTACTCAGACTTGAGGGATGCCTTATTTGTAAAGGCTAGGGAATTAAATGACAATTTTATGACATTAAACATAAACGAAAAACTATGCTTCTTAATGCAAACTAAATGTATTCAGTTTCAACTCGGTTCTTGTGTTTCAAAGATGTTTTTAAGACGAAAGACATTTTTATGAAATTATATTTTAGACGTAACTTGTAAAAATTTGTAATATAGTGTCTTATAAGTCGGAAACGGCTGGATATCAATATAATTTTATGTTTTTATGTGTATATGTATGTACATTGATATATGACACATAAATAAACAACCTACTTACTTACTTACTTACTTAGTAAAGGTACCCCCATGTTTATCCCTGACGTCAATGGTCACATGGAGTTGCGCACTTCATTTATTTGACATTAGCAGAGGGCTTTCCATAAGAAATATTGCATTTGAATAGATAATTGTTGAAGCTAGTCTTGTTTCTAGCTGATTGGTAAGAAAAATATGGATTACAGCAGCCCAATGAATAGATAATTAGGACAATGTAATACACTAGGTAAACAAAATGACTGACATGTATGTTTTACTTAAACTTTCACCGTCTGTTCTGTTCATGGATGCTCAATCTATGATATTTTGCATCTTTGGCTTCTATAATGATGTTAATTGATAAAATGTTACTAACAAACGATTGTAAACTTTCATGCATTAGTTCCGAGACACTAAAATATGACATGCGCAAGTCCATGTGCCGCGCAACTCCAGGAGACTTAAACTGCAGTTGCATTTATAGAAGAAGAAATGATCGTCAACAGTTATCGCTAATAAAAAGGATAAACGGAATTCAGACGATGATTTCCAAGGGTTTATTTTGTACCTAGAATACTAGATCTAGTCAATCTTTTACTGTATGACAACATAAGGTTTGTAGGCATTTTACTCCAGCTCGGCAAGTCTCAACAGCGTTCGTTTCATCTTTTGAAACTATATTTAGGAAAATGTTGTAATGTTCATTGATCTTCTTTGACCTTCTTTCACGGCTATTGTACTCAAGAGTCGACTCGCTACCCGGGACTCGCTATCACAAATTTCGTGTCCCTGTGATATCGGATCAAGCTGTGGGATGCATTCACGGGGTGGAGGTGTACTCACATATAAAATGGGTAAAACAGAATAGAATGGTTGATTAAAAATTTTGTGCATGTGCATCTGCGATTGCATTGTCTAAGAGCACTATACAAAAAAAATTAATTAATGAAATTTTCATTAATCAAGTAATTTCGTATTGGCCCAGTTACAGGTCCGAGGCCTGCTTTATTGGCCCGAGGCGAAGCCATACAGCTGACCGAGGACCTGTAACTGGGCCAATACGAAATTACTTGATTAATAACATTATGATATTGCTGAAATGGTATATAATAGAGCGGTCTCCAACGAGGTATCACAACAAAAACTTGATATTGAGAAATGTTTCGGGCGTCAGTTGGCGATTAAACGCTGCCTCTGTATTTTTGTGAAGTTTGGAGATAATGCCACTCAAGCGTTTCGGCTCTTCGGCTTAAATATTAAAGGGTGGAATAAGAAAGCCCGCAAAATAGACGGACGGCGTGTAAATAGTTTAAATGGATATAGCATTTATGGGATGGGTTATGAAGAAAAGATAACTATTACAACAAAGTGATTTCTTTTTCAAATTAATAGAATAAAACAAGCAATAAAACTGATACAGGTACATACAAACACAAACCATTACGAAAACATGCCCATATGATATACAGTAATTTTTTCAGGTCAAAAATCGATAATTTTCAGAGGAAAAATTTTGATATTTTTCTTATTTTTGCTCAAAACATAGATTGTGGGTACACGTTAGAACCGCCTCTAACGAGTACCCACAATCTATGTTTTGGAGCAAAAATAAGAAAAATAGGTATACCCGTGCAAACTATATGAAAGTGGGGTTAAGGGGGTATTCATTGCACGGACATGTTTTCCTGATGACACAATTTTTATCTACAACAATGATCATTTATTTGAAAACAAAAGACAAATAGTAAAAAAAAAATGTTTTTCTTTTCACTGGGTGCTTCCTTGGTCCCGATATAAAAAGGTTTTGTTTGATTTTTACTACAGGTCCCGATAGGATTTGGTTTTGTGTGATTCAGGTACCAGATATTTTTCTACAATAATTCCTAGAATTTGGTCAAAGATTTGATTTGATTCTAATTTATGACGTCACTGAAAGAATTTCAAGTCATAATAGAGTGCTTTGAATGCAATTTTATAGCAACATTTAATTTGATTCGTTTAATAGTGATATAAATCAAGCACTTTATGTTATTGTCGACTATGTTTTGTGGAGATTGACTGTGTTAAAAAGTAGAACAAAATCCGTTACCAAAAAGTCAAACAAAACTTTTTTTTATATCGGGACCAAGGAAGCACCCAGTGCTTTTGATGTAGAACAAAAAGAATTTCGAATTTACAGGAAATTGTGTTGTCTGTTTGCTTTTCTTTTTTTTTCTTTAAAGCACTAGGGGATTTTTAACAATTTTTATCATTCGCCTGAAGACATTTCATTAAAACACTATTACTAATTTGATAAAATCTGAGAAAAGTAAAGTATTATTTTGTGCTGGTGGGCAGTGCCCAAATTTACAAGGTCGATCGTGTAAAACGGAAACATAAGCTCTTTGAATTATGATTGCCACAATGGTTCTGATGATTTCCGTCAATATAGCAGGGTGTAGCATAGGCTTCCCAAAAATCAAGACTGGTGGGTCACTCAAAAATCTGATATCTCAAGAACTATCCGAAAATGATCATTGATGCAGACTGTTCAGCCAAAAAGCGTCATTTGTGATTTCCGTCCTAGACCACCGTTTATTCTTCGGAATGACTAGTATTTTGTATAATGTCATGGGCTCTTGTGTAAACCCTCTTTACGAAATGAAAGAAAAGAGGGTTTGTGGGCCCACGACCTTGTTACAGAAAAGCCCGTTTAATAGCCTTCTGGGAAGAAGACTAGTACAGGCTTTTTAAGAGAATATTTTAAATTGTCACTTTAAAATTTCCAGTATGGGTTTAAGATGCGATGAGCTGAACAGGGATTACATCTGGGAAAGATACAAAAATTACTTACTTTGGATATATATTAAAATCAGTTCAAAGAGTATCTTGTTTTTTTTTTTTGTTTTTTTTTTTTTTTTTTTTTGTTTTTTTTTTTTTTTTTAATCTAAAACACATAATATTTGATTAAGAGATAAACCACACAAAATAGACAAAATTGTATACAAGTGACCCTAAATATTTTCCAAAATATCCATTCCCCCAAAACATCACTAGTTTTTAGATAACCCTAAAAGATATTGAAGTCAAAATTATGACACCAGATCTAAAACAACCGTGAATCCTAGATGTATACAAACATTTTAGACTACCCCCTGCGGTCAATTCCAGACATACTTGTGGGCTTTTTGCCCATCTAGATGGTTACGTCAGTGCATAGTGATGGCTTTACCTCTTTATTTAGGTAATGGTTAAGCAGGTTTTGGTCACGGAAGCGGTACTCGGTTTACCGTCTGATATTTTTGGTAGATTGTATATTTCTTGCCTTTGTTTCGAGGGCGGAACATTGGCTGCGATGGCACCAGTCCCTAGCTACCCTTACACAAAGAATTTCAACTGTGTCACCTTCTACACGAGTACGAAAACATATTTTGCCTTCAAACCCCTGCTTGTCGCCTTAGGTCTAAGTTTTTAAAAGTTTAATTGCTAATATCCAAATCGGTGTGCTTTTTATACTTTACCAACAGAATTTGTAATGTTTGCGGGACATTTAATGGGTTTTCAATATCAGATATCATTTTACTGAAATTCTTTAAATGAATTTAAATACTAAAGCTAAAAACTGACGCAATCAGAACCAATGTTAGATGAGAACACAACAAAGGCTTGCTATTAAAACAAACAATTATAAAGCAGGTTTATCTCAAAAGGGTGCAAACCATCCTCGTGTAGATAAAATTAACCCTTGGAAGTAAATGCACGAGAATGAATTCTTTAAAAATTTTGGTATGTTTAATACCTAGTGTTTGCCGGACTATATTTACATATTTACAGTTCATAAACTGAACTGACAATATGAAGTTGAACACATACAATCTCATATCACATCACTATAATATGGATGCTCAATATGCTCAAATTACCCGTACAGTCATGAAAATAAAAGAAACAAACTTCCTCACACGAGAGAAGCCGCCTGAAAATATAATGGTGACTAACATAGCAATAATGTAATACCAACCAAACTGCTCAAAAATGCAAGTAACAAGCACTTAATACTAATTGTTACAAAGGGGAGGCAGTGGGTGGGTAAATTTTGTGTTTTTGACAAAAGGTACTGCGGCTCAATGATGGCCGTCCAAACAATGGGAAAAAAATTTCTGGCGCGTGCAATGAGCTCGCCCAATCAGATTAGCTTTCACAATTATGTCAGCCAATGAAAAAGGCCGACACATACTACAGCTAGGCAATATTCTCAAATATGGAGACAATCTCCATTTCGAGTAACAATCTCTGTTTTAAGAGACAAGTTATGTTATAAAATAGAAAGATTCTGAAACAGCCAGATGTCCCTCGATCGGAGGAATATCTCCCATTTCGGAGACAAATAGAATCCATCATGGTTGGTCAGTGGAGATAGGAAAATATCAACCCGAGGGTCCATCCGTTCCAGTGGAAAACGAGGCTCGCAAATTTATGAATGTTTTAGGTCCAAAATAGTCAGCGTTACTTTACAGAATGACTTTTGAAAGCATTCGTGTCAGGAAGGTATATGTGAAAGAATTGAAAATTAAATTAATTTTTAATTTTTCTAATTTTCAAACATGGAGTTTAGAGGTCTTATTCAGAAGCCTGTAACTTAAAAAAAAATCACACTACCCTATATTTATTTTGTTTTCATGTGTCTTATTTTATATTTTGAAATCAAGATGGGGCGGTTAGAAAAAAATAAGTTTGAATACTTTTCTTCATTCACGGGCAGCGAACATCCTTAAAGTTGTATTATTGTAAAAACATAGATATGTGAAATTAAAACACCAGAGGACCAATGGTCCTGTAAACGCTCACCTGAGACTTGAGATATACCAATAAACTTGTTTGACTAGAATGGTAATATACATGTATTTAACCCAAGGGCAGGGTCAGAGCAACCTCTGCAGTCAATTTCTTTTTTTTTTTTAAATCATAAAGATTCAGTCCATTTGCCAATTTTTTGCAAGTTTTGACCTTCAAATGACATTGTAACAATTTTCCCCATTCAAATGCGTGGGCAACCCAAGCTGACCTTGCCGTAAAAAAGGTCAAGGTCATCCCAGGGGCATGATTTATATAGACTTTGTAGAGCTCCATTGCCTGATGCTTCATGCCAAGTTTCAAAATCATAGGCCTTCTGGTCCTGGAGAAGAAGATTTTTAAAGGTTTTTGCTATTTATAGCCATGGTGGCCATCTTGGTCATGTGACCTTGACCATTTATGCAAACTTTCATTCACTCTTTTTAAGAATGCTCCACATAAAGTTTGGCTTTGATTTGCCAAGCGGTTTCAGAGAAGAAGATGTTTGAATGTTATGGTCATACACATGACAAAATATTTACATGTACATTTTGATATACATGTAGCCCCGGGGCAGGGGCAGACAACCCTCTGGGTCCAACATAAATCGTCTGTCCATTTGCTCATTCCTAGCAAGTTTTTTTGCAATTTAATGACATTTTCATATTTTTTTCCCATTCCAATGCATGGGCGGCCTAAGTTGACCTTGCTGCAAAAAAGGTCAAGGTCATCCCAGGGGCATGATTTATATAGAGTTTGTAGAGCTTCATTGCCTGATGCTTCATGCCAAGTTTCAAAATCATATGCCTTCTGGTTCTGGAGAAGAAGTTTTTTTTAAGGTTTTAGCTATTTATAGCCATGGTGTCCATCTTTGTCATGTGACCTTGATCATTTATACAAACTTTCATTCACTCTTTTTAAGAATGCTCCACATAAAGTTTTTTGGCCGAGCGGTTTCAGAGAAGAAGATGTTTGAATAGTATGATCATACACATGTATGTAGCACTGGGGCAGGGGCAGACAACCCTTTGGGCCCACAATATTTTCATAAACATGAATATTCTGTCCATTTGCTCATTTCTAGCAAGTTTTTTTTGCCATTAATTGACATTTTCCTATTTTTTCCCATTCAAATGCATGGGCAGCCTAAGTTGACATTGCCGTTAAAAGGGCCAAGGTCATCCCAGGGTCATGATTTATACAAACTTTGTAGAACTCCATTGCCTGTTGCTTCATGCCAAGTTTCAAAATCATAGGCCTTCTGGTTCTGGAAAAGAAGATTTTTAAATGCTTTTGTTATTTATAAACATGGCGGCCATCTTGGTCATGTGACCTTGACCATTTATACAAACTTTCGTTCCCCCTTCCTAAGGATGCTCCAAATTGAATTGATTTCCAAATATAATGTTGCGTTAAAGACGCTTTTAAGTGAGGGCCTTTCGGAACCTGAATTTTATGGTGACTTAGTTTACAAATTTAAGAAACTTATAGGAATTAATGATTTTTCTTTTCAGTTCAGAAAAATCATAACACGTTACAGACGTATAGGTTATAACTTGAATGTTATGCGACAGTCTGCATGCTTAGTTTTTAACCCAATCATGGTTGATAGCTATACTGCCTTCTTTAATTGCACGCCAGTGGGTCGGGCGTCAGACTCTATGATGGCCCCGACTTAAAGCTATTCATTTTAGTTGGTTGGGGCCGGAGCTTCTTGCCTGTTGCTTGGCCCAACGGGGTCCAAATGTGTTTTTCTTTTGCTCCGGAGTTAGGTTATTCGGCGCCCAGGGATCTCCATCGTCGGGCAGCTTACTCAATCAGTGAATCCTTGTTTTTGATTCATCAGGATGTTTATCATGATTTATTTGTTTGTTCTTGATAAGTCAATGTCTTTAATTAAAAGAATTAACCTACATGCTTGCCGAATTATTCATTTGTTATTATATCTAAAGCATAATGCACATACAAAATACCCTTATCTGCTATAGGAAATGAAAACAGGCCGAGTTGACCCGGCCGAGTTGACCCGAGGCCGAGTTGACTCACGGGCCGAGTTGGTATCAGGCCGAGTTGACCCGCTTCCTTCACCACGAGGACCGAAGAACTTACTAAATGTTATGAACCACTGCAGAAGCTGAGGGTGAGGTTAGGATCCTGTAAAACCGGTTTAAGCCCGCCAGTAACTTTGTGTTACTGATCGTTCCAAGGCGATACTTCTGTGGTGGTTCTTTTTGTTTTATGTCTTGGTGTTTAAATTTTTTTTGTGCTGTTGGCGCCTTATGTATGTTTTCATATTTTTAATTAAGTTAAGGTAACTGAGTGGCCACCTATTGGGAAAATAGCTGCTCATTCGGCTTACGATATGTTTCATGGTATAAGTGCCTGATTGTTAGTTTGGTTTTTTCCCACCTCGGTTTTTGGAGTGGGAATCTCTTTCTGATTGCGCCTTTTCCTGATCTTTGCCTACTTGTACCTTTCCACATGAAGTTTGGCTTTGATTGGCCCAGTGGTTTCAGAGGAGAAGATCTTTGAAATTGTGAACGACGGACGACGACGGACGCCGGAGCATGGTTATACTATAAGCTCACCTGTGAGCCTTCGGCTCAGGTGAGCTAATAAAAACAAAATAAGTGACATCATAAAAACGACCCTCAGCTATGTAATCATGGACAGGAGCGCGGTTCTTCTCATTTGAACCACTTGTGTTACAGAAAGCACCCAGTTTTAAAATGCGCAGCTTTGTGATGCGGCGCAGAACTCCTGGCAAAAACTTAAAGGGGAGTTAGGAATTAGACCATAATTAGTTTGCTTGCTATGCCGGATACCAGATTTACTGAATATTGGAATCCGTAGGATTGAAACCGGATTCATGATCTGTATTTTTCCACGATTTCTTTCAGATCGTTTAAAAATAGAAGTTTTAAAGAAACTTGGTCTTCATATTTGTCTTTAGGAACTGTTTTTCTGCGCTTTGTTTGTCTAACGCACACCGGGCTTGTTGAAAAAAGAATGCAAAATTCAACAAACGTCAGAAGCACATAGTAGACATGTAAGTAACGCGTTACATGTGCACTATGTACGCTTTGTGTATGTTGATGAACGTCGCTGTACGTCGTTACGTGTTCCAGGCGAGTTTGGGCTCAAAAGATATTGTAAGCATGCTTAAAAAAATTCTAGAAGCTCGGCTTGTCTCGGACGTGTATCTTATACGTTACGAATAAGTTCAACACTTTTATACGCTTTGGACGCGTTTGCTGCATGTTTTTTGCACGCCAGTGCACGCTATATACGCGTTCCGATTTTACGAGATATAGCTTGCCGAACGCTTCAGCAACGTGTCCAAAGTGTGTATGAGACGCGCGTTTAACTTTGATAAGAGCATGTAGCGTGTGCTTAACGTGTATTGGACGTAACACAAAGGTACTCCAAACTTTTCAGCGTGTTGAGATTTTCCGTACACCCGGCTGTTTGGAATCCTTCCTATAACACGATGTATAAGAATGGCTGGTAGGACTAGGATGGATTCTCGTCTTTTTTAGTCTCCATTAACAGATCGATGAAGTGAGTGCGTCCCAAATCAGTCTGTGTGAAGTTTTTGTTTTGGGTACGATTTGGACAAAGCAACGCCACCGTCCATGATTAGATATGACTGTGGGGTTGAGCGGTTCAATTATACAAAAATGTAGATTAAAATATTAACACGTCAACACTGTTGGGTCGTATTTGTTTAAGAGAAACCGGTCATAGTTTCAGTTCCATATGTTTTCAGAAACTAAAAAAAGTTTCACTGAAACCAAAGACAGTTTTTTTTTAAATCGGTGTCGCTCAACAAACGAATGAAACTGAAACTAGTTCCGGTATATACGCCCTAAGTGTAGGTTAAATAGTTCAATGTATAAAATCTGTGGCTGTTTCTACTGGTCACCTGAAATAGAGAAAATGGCATTTGTGTTATAAGTTTTCCCGCACAGTGGTAACATTAAAACTTCGATAGACTGGGCCCAGCGAAGGCTCAAATTAATCTGGCTCTTTGTCCAGCTTAAGGGATGATGCATGGCAAACACAAAGTCTGAGAAAATTAAGTATGCATATATGTCGTAGGAAAGTTAGCTGTTCTGGTTTGTTTTGGATCTTTACTTACTAATTCTTTAAATACAGCCATTCTTCTTCAGTTGTTACTCTGTCTCCTCACACAGCAGACCACTGCATCCCACAGCCTTCTGAAAAATTTCCTAATGCGCCCCTTCTTCTTCGTATTTTTCTTCTCTTCCATATTCCTAATCTCTTCATCAATCATTTCTTTCTTCCTCGTCATTTCAAAAAATCTTCATCTGCTTCTTCTTGCTTTCTAACCCTGTCCAGAATTGATCCCGGAATTCGACGTTTTCTTCCATTGCACTCATAATCTGGTATTGCGTTCGTTGTCTCGTCGCTGCCTCCTATAAGATGGAGGACGTTATATTAACGTCGGTATCAGTATAACAAACAGCATTATCTACATGTGTTATATTCTGACAAAAATATGTATAAAATAATATGTAAAACGACTTTAAAACAGCTGTTACAGTTATTAACATCATAAACATAAATAAAATACAGATAAATGGAAAGGTTTTATATACAACTTGCTTAATACAAACCCTTTTAATATAGGTTAAGTGCTGCTCTTGGTGTGCGGTTTTCTGTCTTTACCCAGCCCAGACCCAATCTATTCTCTTCCTTATTCTGTCCATGGAGCTCCACTTTTGCCTCGAGGTATGAGCCAAGGCTTTTCTGTGGGTAGCGGGGCTCGTCGTATAACAGGCTTATGCCATCAAGTTCGTCATCATCTATCGGATAGTCTTCATATGGTAATCCATAGGGGGTTCTTGGATCAGAAACGCTACTCTGACTGCTTGCTACAAAATCACAAGTCTGTCTCTTGGACTTCTTGGAAAGCGACACACGGTGCTTGTATGTTTTTCTCTCTGTTACCATTATCTCGATAACCTCGTCAACTTTGCTGCTCCGTGGACCTGATACCGATATCTCTGTGACGTCGCTGTAGTTGGACGCGTGAGATAAAGCGTTTCTTTTATCAACTTTGTCACTCTCAGGCTCAGAGCTTGGTGATGTAGAGGCTGTTCGAGGTTTTGTATTCTTGTGCATGGAGCTAGATTGACGAACTTTTTCACACTTGCGAGGTGAGCTTGGCGGTGTTGCCCAGGCGGAGCGAGGTTTTGGACTCTGGTGAGAGGTGCTAGGAGGTCGCGCTCTGGTACTTTTGTGCGCGGTGGTTGGTGAACATGCGGGTCTAGCCTCGGAACCAGTGTGCTCAGAGCCGTGTGGTAATGTAGGGGTTTGATCCTTCGGTCTCTCGTGTGCTGTGTTGGGTGGTGTTGTTGACCAGGCGGTTCGGACCTTTGTGTTTCTTTGTGCGGAGATAGGTGGTGTTAAGATATCCCTGGCTCCATCGGCCATGTTCAGGAGGGCTACACAGCGTGCCACAGTGAGTCCTCGGCTTCCATGTTGCTGAGATACACAAATAGTGCTGGGTTTAGCGAGGGCATTCTCAACATTATCTATGACCTCGGCACATTCCTTCACCTGTACTACTAGAGATTTCTTCCCTTTCTTAGGTTTGATGAGTTTTGCATCTTCTGTTTTGGTTAAAGCGGAGTCAAGCGGCAATTCTGAAATCAAGGTTAAATTATCTAGTTACAAGTATTTAAGGTAGCTGGTATTGGACATTTAAAGATTTTTCCTAGGCTGAAAAGGAATTGGAAACTGAAGTTTACCTGAGGGGGTCATCTCAAGTGAAATTAGACTTGTGTTCAATGGATTTACATGTAGCCTGCTAGGTATAAAACGTGATACATACAGGTCATTATGTTCCTCGGTGGTCTAATGGTTATTGTGTTTGCTTTGCAGTCAGAAGTGTTGGGGTTCGATCCTCGGCCGGTGCAATCCTAGTTCTTTTTTTTTTTCTTTTGCGTTCCAAGAAAACAGTTTCTCCTAAGATTTGCTTAGATTGAGGCTTAAGCTCCAAGTTCTACAGCCATGTCGGAACGGAGCCGACGCATCATGGGTTAAACAATACTGTAGGGAGTCAATGTGGGTCTTGCTCAAGGACAAAACACGGTTCCGCCTGTGGGGATATAACCCAAGAGCGTTTTGCGGCTCGTATCAATTCAATGTCGAAATTGTTTGTTTGTATGTAGTGAGGTTTATGTCATGTGGGGCGGAACCTCCACTTCCTGGGTATAAACCAATACTATGGGAAGTTAATACAGGGACCCATTCTGGAGTGCGGATCGAACACAAGATCTTTCTATTTGGAACCCGATGGTGTACCACCAGACTATCGCACTCTCCTGTAAATCAAACTGTCCTGTCTCGGCCGGCCAATAAATGTACGTTTTTTAATACTGAGCCAAACTTATATCGCAACATCGGTTTAATCTATATGTTATACACGAGAACATTACCAAAACAACTTTGCCTCTACTGAATTAGATTGCCGGACGATCGACACATCTCACAACATCTTGTTTGTAACAATCTGTGTAATGCGTCTCAAGAAATTAATCATTTTCAAAAAAAGTAGGCTCTTGGCAAAAAAATGAAATGCATTGTGGATTTCCAGAACGCGACATGTAGTGTATTCGTACCCTAGAAATTTATGTCGGTTTTCAGGATTACCCCTGCTCCACTTTAGACAGTAAGCAATTTTGCTGTCAAAGGATCAAGTTTGTGCAGAGTTGAAGACTAATTTTCGCCCCCCAACCGTTCAAGTTTACTAACGTTTTAACATTTGTTATAGACGTTCCTGGCACAACAAAAGGATGTTACTGTGTTTTCTAACAATGCTGAGTAACGGAATGAACATGTTTCCACAAAGGTTTCATTAAAACATTCGCAAAAAGATTTTTTACAAGTTCCATTTTCTATTGTGTCCAATGGAATGCTCGGTATTAAACGTCAAATTTTCAATGATGTAAACTTTGATTTAAAATTTTGGGTACAACTGAAAGACATTTTGCAATTACCTCATCCAGTCTCACAGGACGATCCATAAAGAAGCAATTTGTGTTAAAACTGACTTCCAGAATCGCTCAGGGTGCGCATGCCAACTTAATTACCGTTATGACCGATCTGATTCAAGCTAAGTGACCCATGCTCTGAAAACCCATCTTTGTACCCAATTTGTTCCCTGGCGATTGCTGACCAGCATATGTATTGTAGACCGTCTTGCATTACTTTTAAATGCGAAATAACAAAAAAAAAAAAAAAAAAAAAAAAAAAAAAAAAAAAAAAAACGTGTTGCGTTATAATTTTGGCTCAGTATATGTGGGTCAGTGATACCTAAACTTTCAAGGAAACCTCCAACACATACAGGAAATATTTCCCACAAGAAACTTTATAAGATAACTCTCTGAACACATAATTTTTAGCACTTAAGTCTGTTTGATTGAATTCGTGGTTTACGTTCCAGTCAATGATCATGTCTGGAGGTTGTCTAAATTTTTGTGGGACTTCTACCCAACACAGGATTTCATTTCTCCAAAAATGTGATTTAAAATATAAACCTCACTACACACAAACAAACAAATTCGATATTGAAGTGATATGAACCGCAAAACGCTCTAATGTTTTATCCCCACAGGCAGAACTTGGACCTTAAGCCTCAATCTAAGCAAATCTTAGGAGAATCTGTTTTCTTGGTACGCAAAAGAAAAAAAAGAACTAAGATTGCACCGGCCGAGGAACGAACCCCAACACTTCTGATTGCAAAGCGAACACACTAACCATTAGACCACTGAGGAACATATTGACCTGTATGTATCACGTTTTATACCTAGCAGGCTACATGTAAATTCATTGAACACAAGTCTTATTTATTTAACTTGAGATGACCCCCTCAGTTAAACTTCAGTTTCCAATTCCTGTTCAGTCTAGACAAAATCTTTAAATGTCCAATAAGGTATTCTAGCATTGAAAAAGGAATCATATCACAGTCTGTATGTAAGGGATACTAGTGTATCTATGTAATCACAGTGACGTTCTCTATGAATGAAGCAAGTGGATAAGCTTAGGCAACTGCGCAGATCTACTTTGCGATCTTAACATATGCTCTCTCTGTATAGATAGTGCACTCACACTATAATTTAAACCTATAATCAAACCTTGTGTTTATTCTCGCGATTCTCGTGTTTGACACTTGAACTTGAACTCTAACTAATCAGCTAAGTTGACATAATGTTTTTAAAGTACAAAGAGCAACAGCATCCCGCACGAATTTTCCAGGTTTCATGGTCAAAGGTGGTAATAGATTTGTGTCATACATGTACCTGACTGGAAATCCCATCTCGTCGTGTACGGTCCATTTACTTACCTGGGCCGGAAGCCTGTTGTCCGTAGAATTGTGCATGATTTTCCAGGGATGCTGTCTGAACTGGGCTTGCATATGTTTCTCGGCCGAGTTTTCTTGTGTGATTGTCATTTTTGACTGCGACTCTTTCCAGAGCTCAGTTGGGACTCGGGCCTCTTAGTGCTCCCCTTGGGTTTCACACTAGTAGCCCTGCGCCGCTGTTGTTTTCCATGCTCCTGAAAATATGGCCGTGTGCTAAAATGCTTTTGAATCAAATGGGTTCATAATATTAATTAAACTGTTTGGCAATGCGTGTTTCATAATCTATTATTACAACCGCGTTTTCGAGTGATACTTATGAAAATGCTTCGCAACCGCGTAACGTCTTCATATTTCAATTTCAGAGTAAATTTTTGGCTGGAGACTCATGACTATACCGTATGAAAGTGAGATTTATTCTGGTTTATTTTGGATATTTACTGACCAATTCTACAATAGACCCGTTCTTCTTTAATTATCACCCTGTCTCCTCACACAGCAAACCACTACGTCCCTCAGCCTTCTGATAAGCCTCCTGACACGTCCCTCCCTCCTCTTTTCCTTCTTCTCTTCCATGTTTCTGATCTCTTCTTCTCTGATCCTTTCCTTCTCCATCATTTCAAACAATTCTTCATCTGCTTCTTCTTGCCTTCTAAGTTTGTCCAGAATTTGACCCCTGAATTCGACGTCTTCTTCCATTCTACTCTTAATCTGGTATTGGGTCGGTTTTGTCTGCGTCCTTTGTCTCGTCATCATCTTCTACAAGATGCAAGACGTTATATTAGTATTTAACGTTGGTTTCAATATAACACGCAACATTACTTACATGACTTATTTTCTAACGAACAAAAATGTGAGAAGTAACAAATGTAAGACAGCTTTAAAACAGAAGTTATAGGTTCAACTATCACAAGCGTGTCAAAAATGACCATTTTATTGAAAGCGTTCGATATGAATTATACTGAATGCACACCTTTCTAATATTGTAGGTCAGTGCTTCTCTTGGTGTAGGATTTTCTGCCTTTACCCGGGTCAGACCCAATGTAAACACTTCCTTATTCTGTCCGTCTAGTTCTCCTTTTGCCTCAATGTATGAGCCAAGGTAGCGGGGCTCGTCGTATGACAGGCTTATGCCATCAAGTTCGTCATCATCTGTCGGGTAGTCTTCATATGGTAATCCATAGGGAGTTCTCGGGTCAGAAATACTAGACCGACTGCTAGCAACAGTCACCCATCTCCTAGATGTCGGGTTCTCTTACAATCCTGTCCACGACGTCCGGGGCTGGGTCTCTTACGTCCTCATCAACTTCGCTGCTCCATGGGCCTGATATGTGTGTGGCGTCGCTTTACATGGATGCTTTAGATGGAGCGTTTTGTTTTTCAAATTTGTTGCTCTCACGCTCAGAGCTTGGTCGTGTAGAGGACGTCCGAGGTTTGGTACTCTTGTGAGTAGAGCTAGATGGTCGAACTTTTTCACATTTTCGAGCGTAGCTTGGTGGTGTTAAACAGGCGGTTCGATGTTTGGGTCTGTTGTGAGAGATTTTTGGTGGTCGCTCTCTGCTACTCTTGAGGGAGGTGGGTGGTGAACAAGCAGGCCTAGCATTGGCACCCTTGTGCTCGGAGCCGTGTGGTGATGAAGGGATTTGATCATTCGGGCTACCGTTTTGTGAGTTGGGTGTTGTTGTTGACCAGGTGGTTCGGACCTTTGTACTTGTCTGTGCAGAGATAGGTAGTTTGGAAATATCCCTGGCTTCATCGGCCATGTTCAGGAGGGCTACACAGCGTGCCACAGTGAGTCCTCGGTTTCCATGTGGTTGAGATACACAAATAGTGCTGGGTTTGGCGAGAGCATTCTCAATATTATCTATGACCTCAGCACATTCCTTCACCTGTATAACTAGAGGTTTCTTTCCTTTCTTAGGTTTGAAGAGCTTTGCATCTTCTGTTTTGGTCAACGCGGAGTCAAATGGCAAACCTGAAATCAATGTTTTGACTACCTTTGATCTGTCAACACATTTAAGGTAGCTGGTAGAAGTCGTTAAATGGCTTGTAATAGCGATAGGGATTTGCTTGTCCCGAACAGTGTCTCGCTAGTTGTTATGATTAAAAGGAAAATATGTGTTTTGGGTCATTTTGGTTATGTTAAGTTTTCGAAGTTTAAATCGGACACCGAATGACATCCCTAATGGTAACTGATTATCCCAACAGGAATTCGGCAGTTTACCATCGGTATTCTAGCATAAAAAACGGAATCATATTTTACTGTCTGTGTGTAAGGAATACTGGTGTATATATGAATTCTAAAATCGTAATGAATCTATGCGTTTGTTATGGTGACAATGACGTACTCCATGAATGAAATTGAAGCAAATGGATAAGCTTAAAAACTGCGCAGATCAACTTCGCGACATAAACATATGCTCTCTCTGCATAGATAGTGCACTCACGAGCTACGATTTAAACCCTCTATAATTAAGCCTTGTATTTATTCTCGCGATTCTCGTGTTTGACACTTGAACTTGTGTTATCTAGCTAATTTGACTTAATGTTGTTAAGTTAGGTAAATTAATGTTGTAAGTAAAAAGAGCAACAGTTTCCAGATTCCATGGTCAAAGGCGGTAATAGATTTGTGTCATACATGTACCTGACCGGAAATCCCATCTCTTCGTGTCCGGTCAATTTACTTACCTGGGCTGGATGACTGTTGTCCGGTTCGACTCTGGAGGTAGAATTGTGCATGATTTTCCAGGGACTGAACTGGGCTTGCTTGTGGTTTCTTGGCCGAGTTCTCTAGGGTGATTGTCACTTTGGACTGCGACTCTTTTCAGGGCTCGGTTGCGACTCGGGCCTCTAAGGGCTTCCCTTAGGGATCACACTAGCAGCCCTGTGCCGCTGTTGTTTTTCATGCTCCTAAAAATATGGCTGTATGCTAGAATTGGGTTCATATTATTATTTAAACTGTTTGCGTATTTCATAGGCTATTATTACAACCGCGTTTTCGAGTAAAATGCTTCGTAACCGAGTAGCCATATTTCAGTTTCAGAATAAATTTTTGGCTGGAGTCTCATGAATATACCGTAGGAAAGTTAGATTTATTCTGTTGTATTTTGGATATTTCCTTACCAATTCTACAATAGATATGTTCTTCTTTAGTCATCACCTTGTCTCCTCACACAGCAAACCACTATATCCCTCAGCCTCCTGATAAGCCTCCTGACACGTCCTTCTTTCCTCTTTTCCTTCTTCTCTTCCATATTTCTGATCTCTTCTGCTCTAATCCTTTCCTTCTCCATCATTTCAAACCATTCTTCATCTGCTTCTTCTTGCCTTCTAAGTTTGTCCAGAATTTGATCCCTGAATTCGACGTCTTCTTCCATTCTACTCATAATAACTATCACAAGCATGTCAAAAATGACCATTTCATTGAAAGCGTTCGATATGAATTATGCTGAATACACACCTTTCTAATATTGTAGGTCAGTGCTTCCCTTGGTGTGGGATTTTCTGCATTTTCCCGGTCCAGGCCCAATTTAAACTCTTCCTAATTCTGTCCGTCTAGTTCTCCTTGTGCCTCAAGTAATGAGCCAAGGCTTTTCTCAGGGTAGCGGGGCTCGTCGTATGACAGGCTTATGCCATCAAATTCGTCATCATCTGTCGGGTAGTCTTCATATGGTAATCCATTGGGAGTTCTTGGGTCAGAAATACTAGACCGACTGCTAGCAACAAATTCACCCATCTCCTCGATGTCGGGTTCTGGCGTTTCTCTTACACTCCTGTCTACGACGTCCGGGACTGAGAATCCTCTAACGTCCTCGTAAACTTCGCTGCTCCATGGGCCTGATATTTCTGTAGCGTCCGATTGAGCGTTTTGTTTTTCAAATTTATTGCTCTCATGCTCAGGGCTTGGTGCTGTAGAGGTTGTCCGAGGGTTGGTACTCTTGTGAGTAGAGCTAGATGGTCTAGCGGAGCTTGGTGGTGTTAACCAGGCGGTTCGAGATTTGGATCTGTTGTGAGAGATTCTTGGTGGTCGCTTTCGGCTACTTTTGTGGGAAATGGGTGGTGAACTAGCCTTGGCATCATTGTGTTCGAGTGGTGATGAAGGGGTTTGATCATTCGGGCTCCCGTTTTGTGAGTTGGGTGTTGTTGTTGACCAGGTGGTTCGGACCTTTGTACCTGTCTGTGCAGAGATAGGTAGTTTGGAAATATCCCTGGCTCCATCGGCCATGCTCTGGAGGGCTACACAGCGTGCTACAGTGAGACCTCGGTTTCCATGTTGTTGAGATACACAAATAGTGCTGGGTTTGGCGAGGGAATTCTCAACATTATCTATGACCTCGGCACATTCCTTCACCTGTATTATTAGAGGTTTCTTCCCTTTCTTAGATTTGAAGAGCTTTGCATCTTCTGTTTTGGTCAACGCGGAGTCAAGCGGTAAACCTGAAATCAGTGTTTTGACTACCGTTGGATCTGTCAACACATTTAAGGTAGCTGGTAGAAGTCGTTAAATGGCTTGTAATAGCGATAGGGATTTGCTTGTCCCGAACAGTGTCTCGCTAGTTGTTATTATTAAAAGGAGAATTATGCATTTTTGGTCATTTTGGTTATGGTAAGTTTCCGAACGTCCGAAATTTAAATCTGACACCGAATTGCATCCCTAATGATATCTGACAATCCCAGCAGGAATTCAACAGTTTACCATCGGTATTCTAGCATAGAAAACGGAATCATATTACACACAGCCTGTATGTAAGGAATACCAGTGTATCAGCCGTAATGAATCTATGCGTTTTTATGGTGACAATGACGTACTCTATGAATGAAGTTGAAGCAAATGGATAACCTTTAACAACTGCGCAGATCAACTTCGCGATATAAACATATGCTCTCTCTGCAGATAATTATTGTGAACTCACACTTTAATTGAAACCTTCTATAATTAAACTGTGTGTTTATTCTCGCGATTCTCGTGTTTTGCAAAATGAGCTTGTGTTATCTAGCTTATTTGACTTAATGTTGTAAAAAGACCAACAGCATCCCGCACAAATTTTCCAGATTTCATGGTCAAAGGCGGTAATAGATTTGTGTCATACATGTTCCTGACTGGAAATCCCATCTCGTCGTGTCCGGTCCATTTACTTACCTGGGCCGGATGACTGTTGTCCGGTTCTACTCTGGATGGAGTTTTGTGCATGATACCCCTGGGATGCTGTCTGAACTGGGCTTGCCTGGGGTTTCTTAGCCGAGTTCGCTTGGGTGATCGTCACTTTGGACTGCGACCTCTTTCCAGGGCTCGCCTGGGACTCGGGCCCCTTAGGGCTCCCCTTGGGGTTGACACTAGCAGCCCTGTACCGCTGTTGTTTTCCATGCTCCTGAAAATATGGCCGTGTGCTAGAATGCATTTGAATCAAATGGGTTCATGTTATTATTTAAACTGTTTTCGTGTTTCATAATCTATTATTACAACCGCGTTTTCGAGTAACACTTATGAAAATGCTTTGTATCCGCGTAACGTCTTCATAATTCAACTTCGGGGTAAATGTTTGGCTGGAGAGCCATCAAGTTCGTCATCATCTGTCGGGTAGTCTTCATATGGTACAATAGGGAGTTCTAGGGTCAGAAATACTAGACCGACTGCTAGCAACAGTCACCCATCTCCTAGATGTCGGGTTCTGGTGTTTCTCTTACACTCCAGTCCACGACGTCCGGGGCTGGGACTCTTACGTCCTCATCAACTTCACTGCTCCATGGTCCTGATATGTGTGTGGCGTCGCTGTACGTGGATGCTTTAGATGGAGCGTTTTGTTTTTCAAATTTGTTGCTCTCACGCTCAGAGCTTGGTCGTGTAAAGGCCGTCCGAGGTTTGGTACTCTTGTGAGTAGAGCTAGATGGTCGAACTTTTTCACATTTTCGAGCGGAGCTTGGTGGTGTTAAACAGGCGGTTCGGGGTTTGGGTCTGTTGTGAGAGATTCTTGGTGTTCGATCTCTGCTAGTCTTAAGGGAGGTGGGTGGTGAACAAGCGGGCCTAGCATTGGCATCCTTGTGCTCGGAACCGTGTAGAGATCAAGGGGTTTGATCATTCGGGCTCCCGTGTGGTGAATTTGGTGGTGGTGTTGACCAGGTTGTTCGGACCTTTGTACTTGTCTGTGCAGAGGTAGGTACTTTGGAAATATCCCTGGCTCCATCGGCCATGTTCAGGAGGGCTACACAGCGTGCTACAGTAAGTCCTCGGTTTCCATGCTGTTTGAATACACAAACAGTGCTGTGTATGGCGAGGGAATTCTCAACATTATCTTTGACCTCGGCACATTCCTCCACCTGTATTACTAGAGAATTCTTTCCTTTTTTAGGTTTGAAGAGCTTTGCTTCTTCTGTTTTGTTCAAAGCGGAGTCAAGCGACAAACTTGAAATCAGTGTTTTGACTACCGTTTGATCTGTCAACACATTTAAAGTAGCTGGTAGAAGTCGTTAAATGACTTGTAATAGCGATTGGGATTCGCTTGTCCCGAACAGTTTATCGCCAGTTGTTATAATTAAAAGGACGATGAGTGTTTTTGGTCATTTTGGTTATATTAAGTTTCCGAATGTCCGAACTTTAAATCTGACACCGAATGACATCCCTAATGGTAACTGATTATCCCAGCAGGAATTCAGCAGTTTACCATCGGTATTCTAGCATAGAAAACGGAATCATATTACTGTCTGTATGTAAGTAATACTAGTGTATCCATGAATTCTAAAATCGTAATGAATCTATGCGTTTGTTATGGTGACAATGACGTACTCCATGAATGAAATTGAAGCAAATGGATAAGCTTAAACATCTGCGCAGATCAACTTCGCGATATAAACATATGCTCTCTCTGCATAGATAGTGCACTCACACTACGATTTAAAACCTTCTATGATCAAGCCTTGTATTTAATCTCACGATTCCCATGTTTGACACTTGAACTTGTGTCATCTAGCTAATTTGACTTAATGTTGTTTAGTGTTAGGTAAATTAATGTTGTAAGCAAAAAGAGCAACAGCATCCCGCACGAATTTTCCAGATTCCGTGGTCAAAGGCGGTAATAGATTTGTGTTGCACATGTACCTGACCGGAAATCCCATCTCTTCGTGCCCCGTCCATTTACTTACCTGGGCTGGATGACTGTTGTCTGGTTCGACTCTGGAGGTAGAATTGTGCATGATTTTCCTGGGATTCTGTCTGAACTGGGCTTGCCTGTGGTTTCTTGGCCGAGTTCTCTAGGGTGATTGTCACTTTGGACTGCGACTCTTTCCAGGGCTCGGTTGGGCCTCGGGCCTCTAAGGGCTTCCCTTGGGGATCACACTAGCAGCCCTGTGCCGCTGTTGTTTTTCATGCTCCTAAAAATATGGCCGTGTGCTAGAATTGAGTTCATATTATTATTTAAACTGTTTGCGTATTTCATAGGCTATTATTACAACCGCGTTTTCGAGCAATCTTTATGAAAATGCTTCGTAACCGTGTAGCCATATTTCAGTTTCAGAGTAAATTTTTGGCTGGTCTCATGAATATACCGTAGGAAAGTTAGATTTATTCTGTTGTATTTTGGATATTTCCTTACCAATTCAACAATAGATATGTTCTTCTTTAGTCATCACCCTGTCTCCTCACACAGCAAACCACTACATCCCTCAGCCTCCTGATAAGCCTCCTGACACGTCCTTCTTTCCTCTTTTCCTTCTTCTCTTCCATATTTCTGATCTCTTCTGCTTTAATCCTTTCCATCATTTCAAACCATTCTTCATCTGCTTCTTCTTGTCTTCTAAGTTTGTCCAGAATTTGATCCCTGAATTCGACGTCTTCTTCCATTCTACTCATAATCTGGTATTGGATCGATTTTTTCTGCGTCCTTTGTCTCGTCATCGCCACCTACAAGATGCAAGACGTTATATTAGTATTTTTCAATATAACAAGCAACATTACCTACATTACTTATTTTCTCACGAACAAAATATATAAAATAACAAATGTAAAACAGCTTTAAAACAGAAGTTATAGTTTTAACTATCACAAGCATGTCAAAAATGACCATTTCATTGAAAGCGTTCGATATGAATTATGCTGAATACACACCTTTCTAATATTGTAGGTCAGTGCTTCTCTTGGTGTTGGATTTTCTGCATTTTCCCGGTCCAGACCCAATTTAAACTCTTCTTTATTTTGTCCGTCTAGTTCTCCTTGTGCCTCAAGGTATGAGCCAAGGCTTTTCTGTGGGTAGCGGGGCTCGTCGTATGACAGGCTTATGCCATCAAGTTCGTCATCATCTGTCGGGTAGTCTTCATATGGTAATCCATAGGGAGTTCTTGGGTCAGAAATACTAGACCGACTGCTAGCAACAAAATCACCCATCTCCTCGATGTCGGGTTCTGGCTTTTCTCTTACACTCCTGTCTACGACGTCCGGGACTGAGAATCCTCTTACGTCCTCGTCAACTTCGCTGCTCCATGGGCCTGATATTTCTGTAGCATCACTGTACATGGATGCTTCCGATTGAGCGTTTTGTTTTTCAAATTTAATGCTCTCATGCTCAGGGCTTGGTGATGTAGAGGTTGTCCGAGGGTTGTGAGTAGAGGTAGATGGTCTAGCGGAGCTTGGTGGTGTTAGCCAGGCGGTTCGAGATTTGGGTCTGTTGTGAGAGATTCTTGGTGGTCGCTCTCGGCTGCTCTTATGGGAGATGGGTGGTGAACTAGCGTGCCTAGCCTTGGCACCATTGTGTTCGAGTGGTGATGAAGGGGTTTGATCATTCGGGCTCCCGTTTGGTGAGTTGGGTGTTGTTGTTGACCAGGTGGTTCGAACCTTTGTACTTGTCCGTGCAGAGATAGGTAGTTTGGAAATATCCCTGGCTCCATCGGCCATGCTCTGGAGGGCTACACAGCGTGCTACAGTGAGACCTCGGTTTCCATGTTGTTGAGATACACAAATAGTGCTGGGTTTGGCGAGGGAATTCTCAACATTATCTATAACCTCGGCACATTCCTTCACCTGTATTATTAGAGGTTTCTTCCCTTTCTTAGGTTTGAAGAGCTTTGCATCTTCTGTTTTGGTCAACGCGGAGTCAAACGGCAAACCTGAAATCAGTGTTTTGACTACCGTTTGAGCTGTCAACACATTTAAGGTAGCTGGTAGAAGTCGTTAAATGGCTTGTAATGGCGATAGGGATTTGCTTGTCCCTGACAGTTTCTCGCTAGTTTTTTATAATTAAAATGACAATATGTGTGTTTGATCATTTTGGTTATGGTAAGATTCCGAACGTCCGAGCTTTAAATCTGACACCGAATGTCATCCCTAATGGCAACTGATTATCCCAGCAGGAATTCAGCAGTTTATCATCGGTATTCTAGCATAGAAAACGGAATCAAATTACGGTCTGTGTGTAAGGAATACTAGTATCTATGAATTCTAAAATCGTAATGAATCTATGCGTTTGTTATGGTGACATTGAGAAGTTCAAAGCAAATGGATAATAAGCTTTGACAACTGCACAGATCAACTTCGCGATATGAACATATGCTCTCTCTGCATAGATTGTGCACTCACACTATGATTTTTAAACCCGTTATAATCAAATCTTGTATTTATTCTTGCGATTCTCGTTGTTATCTAGCTAATCATTTGACTTAATGTCGTAATTTAAAAGTGAAACAGCATCCCGCACGAATTTTCCAGATTTCATGGTCAAAGGCGAAAATAGATTTGTGTCATACATGTACCTGACTGGAAACCCCATCTCGTATAGCCCGAGAGCCAGCAATATGTTTATTCATGTTGTTGAGGCCAAAAGGTTTGAATGCAAGTTCTGAAGCAGAAAAGTATGCTGAATTCAAAAATTAAAGTCTTAGAAAAATCCGACGGTACACAACTTGGCAATATGCGAACGAATACCCCCCCCCCCCCGCATGACCCCCTTTTAAAATAGCGCAGAAATGGGTATATACATGTACATACAATATCAATCATATCTCAGCAACTACTTGCCCTAAACCATTGAATATGGTATCAAATTAAAGCACAGATATACCCCTTTTATCTCACGTTAACATTTGCAAATGATCTAATTTGCATTTTCATGAAAATTAATGAAAACATGGAAAATCACTGAAAAATGAGAGAAACACTGTAGTACCTACGGAGCTAATTTGACCTACCTTGCACCATCAAGACAATTTTTCAAGCGTGCCAAATCAATCATTGGGATCCCAGAAATGCAAAGATTTTTTGTCTTCAAAGATAAACTTGTTTTTACTATGAAAAAATGTATGGTTTCCATGGCATTCGTTAACATGATTCTTGAGCATGGGGGTGTACATACAAAATTGGTCATATATATGCTGTTACTTACCCCATATCACTAAGCTTGGTCTCATTCTTAAGCTTTGGCATAGCCTTTTTATCCCATGGTTAGTTATGCAAGATATATAATTTTCATATTCATGAATTTTAATGAAAACTATTATTGTGACACTTTGTTAATGAACCAGTAATACCATATGACATATCAGTCGATGCCATGGGCCTAAATGAAAATTATCCCATTTGCATATTCATGTACATTAATAAAATATCGAAAATCAAGGAAAAACGAGGGAAAATACTATAGCCATTGCAAGTTGTTGGATGTATTATAAGATCCATTTTGCATCCCTGAAACTAATTTTCGTGGCTGCCAGTGTGGTCAGATGGACAACCATCATGCCATAGAATATTGTACTCAACAATAAACACTTTTGCATGATGTAAAATTACATAGTTTCCACACCCACCCCTAGCGTGATTCTAAAGAATAGGCTGTACTCACTAAAATATTCATAAACCAACAATCTCATGCTCTAGAATGCTAAAATTGTTTTGAAAGTAATGAAAGGGCTTAGCAGTTTAACCTTAATACCAATTATACAAATCATTGAATTTGCATAGCCTTGAAAATTTAAAAAAAAAAACACACAAGATAGCAGAGAAAAATCTTGGAAAAAATAGGGTGTATACGCACAAAGTCACTTGTATCATAGCTTTTAACATACCTAGGATACTGAAAGAAGATTCAAACGAATGCTATGGGAATGTACTAGGACCCTAAATCTCATATAAGAATCATCGATTTTCAATTTCGTGAATGTTAATGAAAACTTCATAAATAGGAATGAAAATTGGAAAAATTAAACGGGTAAACCTACAAAATGACTGTATCTTGGAAACCAAAAGCTCTAACATGCTGAAAATGGCATCAAATCATTGCTAGGCCAATATTATACCATCCTGTACTACAATATATAAGTCGTTTGATTTTTGGCTTTATAAATATCACAAAACCTTTCGATCGATATTAGAGACAAATTACGGAAAAATTAAGACAGTATACATAGTAAATCACTTGTATCTTGGCTACTGATCGGCCTAGAGAGCTTTAACTGGTATCAAATGATTGCTGGGACAATTTCCTATAATCATATTATCTGATATATTAACCATCAGTGATTTTTGTTGTATGGGTATTAATGAGATTTATATACATTAGAGAAAAATCAACGAAAAATGAAGAGGTGTACCAACAAAATCGCCTATATCTCAGCTGTCAATATCTTTAGACCACTGAAAGTGGTATCAATAGAACGCTACGATAATGCACTACTGCCATGCAGTATGATACTATAATCATATTTTTAATTTTGCAAATGTGAAATAAAAGTTTAAAAAAGTGTAATATTCACAGAAAATTGAAGCTTGTGCTCCAACAACATTTATTGAATCTTGGTTGCTAGCGAGCAAGCCTTGTATATCTCAATGCATGACAATAAAAAACATTGTCTTAGCTATAAATTGATACCATGTTGAGTTCTCTACAGCTATTGATAGTCGAGATATAAACAATTTTGTTGGTATACCCCTTTCATTTCTCGTTGACTTTAAACTTATTTATATAAATCTCATTAATTTCCAATCAAGAGAAATGCCTAATAATTTAAATATCAGATAATACGATTATAGAACATTGTCCCAGCAATTATTTGATACCAATTATAGCTTCTATGTCTATCAGTAGCCAAGAAACGTGTGATTTTCTTTGTAAATCTCCTTATTTTTTCCGTAATTTTCCTATAAAATCGAAGCGTTTTGTTAATATACATAAAGTGAAAAATCAAATGACTTATATATTTGGTACAAGATGGTAAAATATTGTCCTAGCAATCATTTAATGCCATTTTCAGCATGTCAGGAATAAGGTTGTCGAGATACAAGTCATTTTGTAGGTTTACCCATTTTATTTTTCCACTTTTTCATGTCTATTTATGACGTTTTCATAAACATTAATGACATTGAAAATCAGATCATTCTTAAATGAGACTTTAGGGTCCTAGTACAGTGCCATAACGTTCATTTAATACTTCTTTTAGTATCCCAGGTTGTTTAAAGCTATGGTACATGTGATTTTGCATGTGTACCACCTATTTTTCCAAGATTTTTTCTCCGATTTCTTGTGTGTTTTATTTGTTTTCATGAATAAGCAAATTCGATGATTTAAATAATATGTATTTATAATTTAGATTAAATTGCTAGGTCCAAGCATCACTGTCAGACCAATTATAGTATTCTAGAGCATACCATTGTTGGTATATGAATATTTTCGTGGGTACAGCCTATTCTTTAGAATCACACTAGAGATGGGTGTGGAAACCATGAAAGTTTAGATCAGGCAAATGTGTTGAGAACACTATTTTAAGGCATTTTGGTGGCCCCTTTGACCACACTGGCAGCCATGAAAATTGGTTTCAGAGATGCAAGATAGATCTTATAATCCATCCAAAACCTTGCAATGGCTATAGTGTTTCTTCCACTTTCGACATTTTTATTGATATTCATGAATATGCAAATGAGATAATTTTCATTTAGGCCCATGGCATCAACTGATTTGTCATATGATATTACTGGTTCAATAACAAAGTGTCACAATGATAGTTTGGGCCTGAAATTGGTTTATTTAAGGATTTTAATGATTTTTTCTGTTATATTTCATGTTTTCATTAAAATTCATGAATATGAATATTATATATCTTGCATGACTTACCATAGGATAAAAGGGCAATGCTAAAGCTTTTAAATGAGACCAAGCATAGTGGTCTGGGGTACGTAACAGCGGATATATGACCAATTTTGTATGTACACCCCATGCTCAAGAGCCATGTTAATGAATGCCATGGAAATCATACATTTTTTCATAGTGAAAACAAGTTTATCTTTGAGGACAAAAATTCTTTGCATTTCTAGGATCCCAATGATTGATTTGGCATGCTTGAAAAATTGTATTGAGGGTGCAATGTAGGTCAAATTAGCTCCCTAGGTACCACAGTGTTTCTCTCATTTTTCAGTGATTTTCCATGTTTTCATTAATTTTCATGAAAATGCAAATTAGATAATTTGCAAATGTTACCGTGAGATAAAAGGGGTATATCTGTGCTTCAATTGATACCATATTCAATGGTTTAGGGCAAGTAGTTGCTGGGATATGATTGATCTTGTATGTATATACCCATTTCTGTGCTATTTTAAAAGGGGGTCATGCGGGGGGGGGGGGAGGGTATTCGTTCGCATATTGCCAAGTTGTGTACCGTCGGATTTTTCTAAGACTTTGATTTTTGAATTCAGCATACTTTTCTGCTTCAGAATATGCCTTCAAACCTTTTGGCCTCAACAACATGAATAAACATATTGCTGGCTCTCGGGCTAGTAGTGTCTGGTCCTTTTACTTACCTTGGTCGGCTGACTGTTGTGCGGTTCTAATTTGGATGGAGTTTTGTGCATGATTTCCCTGGGATGCTGTCTGAACTGGGCTTGCCTGGGGTTTCTTGGCCGAGTTCGCTTGGGTCATCGTCACTTGGGACTGCGACCTCTTTCCAAGGCTTGCCTGGGACTGGGGCCTCTTAGGGTTCACGCTAGCAGCCCTGCGCCGCTGTAGCTTTCCATGCTCCTGAAAATATGATTGTGTGCAAAAATGCTTTGGAATCAAATGGGTTCATGTTATTATTTAAACTGTTTGCGTGTTCCATCATCTATTATCACAACCGCGTTTTCGAGTAATACGTGTACTTAAATGAAAATGCTACGTAACCGCGTAACGTCTTCATATTTCGAAATACGGAGTAGCTTCTTTGGCTGAAGACGGAGGTCTAATGTTCACATGCTGCTTCTTCTGATACGAATAGAACAGGTAAATTTGAGCCGCCTCGTGGGAAAACCAACAATGTGGTTTCCGAATAGGTCCGATACAAACCGGGCTGTACAAGCACAGAAGATGGCCAGAGAATGGAACTTTTGGTTTTAGAAAGTAGAGGAATTGCACCATCCGAGTAGCGAAAACAAAAGCGCTGATCAGCTTCGCGGCGGTTACTGATCTGCGTCTTTGTCACTGTTTCCGCCAATGCAGCTTGTTGCTTTTCTCATGAGGCGGCTCAATTGTTTGTTTCTCACCTGTACGTGACTGGAGCAAGGAATGTTGTCTGTTCGGAGAACAGAGTCTGAACGATCTGAAACAAATCGGAGGATATTATTTGCCAGTCACACTTCATTGATTGATTGATTCATTCATTTATTCATTCATTCATTGAAGCGAGGGAAGGGAGGGGTACACAAGGTACCTATGATTTAAAATAAATGAAGAAATAAATCGTTCCAAGTATCCTAACTTATCTGTACCATATTTACAATGCATGCATAATTATGTTTATGATTTTGAATCAAATGTGTTAAAGTTAAGTTAATGATTGTGTTGTAACGGTGTTAAATCGAGTATGGTAATTTTGGGGGAATATTGACTGCTAAAGCACATTTTTGTATATTTCATGATACTTAACGTTTAAAAAGATGTATTCTTTTTTTCTGAATCTGAGACGCATATTAGTCTATATCTCGTCTATATCTCAGCATGGCAGAATATGCATAATGTATATTCGTTAATTTAATGCCCTTGAGCATTAAAACAGACCTATTGGGTGGTCCATATTATCCCAAACCGATGATACAATTATTCTACCCATTCCGGATCAAGTTCACGAAAATTGCTGCGCATGCGCATATGAATGATTTGAGTATAATAAACTTAGTATTATCTTGAAGCCAATTTTGTTCCTCATCATCTGTAATGCTTTTCATTTTTGATCAAGCACGCGACTGTGACCACTGGAGCGTGAAAGTATATGCATAATTGAAGTCAATGCGGATCAGTTGGAGGTAATCCGAATCATGGACTATATATCACCACCGATGGGTTTATTCTTCAAATTCTTTGCATGTAGTCATACAGAGAACCTTATGAAATATTCCGAGGACCAAAACATGTGCCCTTTTCGGCGTCAATTTCCCATAGCCATGTTTGCTCAACCCCACCCCCACCGAACACACGATTTTCCATGGGTGATCTGAATAACGTCGGAATAGTATATGATGCTTGTTAAAAACGCATATTATTTCATAGTTTACACTTAATTTTATAATATAAATACCTAGAATGTAAAAATATACCTTTAGTTACAAACATCAAACAATATAAGTCCTTGGAGAGCATAAAACGGCAGTATTCGGTTAAACGTGATCCGGAGTAACTACAATGATACCATTTCAAAGTTTCTAATTAAATATGTCGTAATATTCGATTTTAGGACGGAAACTTCGTCAAAATGACAGAAAATAATTGGGGAAAATATTAGCAACCAATATCGAAAGATAACTTACATGATACCTTTCATTTTCGAGAAATTTGGCGAACCGCCGTGTGTAAAAGAAAGCTTTTTCCATCGTGTTTATGTATATGAGCCGGGAACCAATGACGTGAACAAGATGTTGATGTCATTATCCACGATCATTGACCGATGGAATGAAACACACTTGAATCAAGAGTCAAGTGGCCCAGTTTGTTTTAAAAAAAATCTTGTTTTATGTTTTTGTAAAATTCTTTTGAAAATTATTTTGATCCGGATCATCTTCAGATCCGCTATGGCTACAACAAGTGTAGCATCACTTCAAAATGAAGGCAATCGAAAATGCATGTATTATTGATGCTTCTTCATTTACTTAAATCAAATTAATAAATGTGAAATGTGTCAAGTTTGTATGCCTTTTAAACGTCACGAAAACATGTCCGTGTAATGTATACCCCCTTGAATCCCACTTTTATATAGCAAAAGGGGGGTATGCAGGGGTATACCTATTTTTCTTATTTTTGCTCCAAAACATAGATTGTGGGTACTCGTTAGAACCGCTACCCACAATCTATGTTTTGAGCAAAAATAAGAAAAATATCAGAATTTTTCTATTGAAAATTTTCATTTTTGACAACTTTAAAAATCTCTGTATATTGCGTGGGCGTGTTTTCGTAATGAAACAAATGAACTACATGCATTTAATCAATTTGATTTCAAATAAGAGGGTGAAACCCAAAAGAGGGTAACCCAAAATGCTATTTATATTATCGTAATAACCATTATTTTTCCAAATAAAATGTGCTCGTTATTTTTTCGTTGTACTGATCTCGTTGTGAGTTTCATTGTAATAGAAAATATTTAATACTTTCACAAAAATAATGCAATTTTCATTTTTTTCGCAAAATCATCTTAGACGGTCAGTATCTGTGTTCTCAATAACAAAACAAATCATCGAGCTAGAGCCACAATATGAGCTTTTATTCTCGGTCTGATACAAAATGCACGATTTTGCAATTACCGGTCTCGGCAGATGCAACATTATAATGAAATCCGTGGTTTCTCGCAGAAAGTAACGATCTAGGCAAAAAGCGCGATAGTTGCGTTGGTCCATAAGGCATTAGTCCTGCAGATTTATGGGGTATTTTGTCGGAACCCGGAAATAGGGTTCAAACTTTTTTTCTTGACTGATTCTTGTAGCCAAGACCTTGCCCTTCAAGAATCTAACTGATGTCACCTTGTCATCATTGAGCATTTTGAGATATTCAAGATGGCGTCAAGAATGGCCACCAAATATAGGTTATCACTTATTTTGCTATGTCTAAGACTTGAATTCTTGTTTCTATTTGCCACATTTGGCTCTTAAAACATACCTTTGAAGTTGCCTGATAAATCACATACCTAGAATGATTTTTAATACATAAGCATGGTATCCAAGATGGCCGCCAAATAGAATTTTTGCACAACATAGAATGTAATGCGCAGAACTTGAGCAAAACTTGTCATGTGCAGCTTATATTGTAGTGTCATGTGCAGATATGACTTAAGACCATTATTAGAACACTGAACCTAAGATGGCATCCAAGATGGCTGTTTCTGTATGACAACAGCCTTATGAGCTTGGCTGGCATACATATTTGCTATTTATTTAAGGTATTTCTAGACCGCATCAAAAGGTGGATCCACAGTTATAAGTTTCTGTGGTATTATGATTAAGCAATCGACATGTATGCCAGGGGTCTTTGGTTCAAGCCTTGGCTTTTCCAGTCTTTTGAATGAGACTTTAAACTGAGGTCTGCACATGACCTTAGCTGTTGATTGAGGCATAAAACAAAAATCAACCACCAAATACAGAAAGACGAATATTTCCCTATGGCAATAGCATTCATACTTCTTGAATACACACACACACACATGTATCTTCAAGCTATATTCAACATAGTGAGGCTAAAATAACATAAGCTACAACATTAATAGCCAATATGTTCAACTTTCACAAAAGCATATTGCAAATGTATGTTGGTTATCGGCTTTGTGGAAAATCATTCAGAGTTCCATGTTTCATTACTGATATTTGCCATATCCCAATACTGTCTGCTCATTCTTACAGATATTGCTACTTTTGGTGGTAATATGCCTAAAGCACGGGAAATTCTTGCTGTTGTTTACCACTTTCACATAAAACCATATATCTGGCGTAGATGATTCTACATTGCTGCCATAACATCCTCCAAAGCGGTAATTTCCTTGATATTATCTGGTAAAGGCTAACTCAGTTAAAAAAGCATGTCAGGTATGAAACCCTTCTAAAGTCCTATGCGCCAACAACAAAAGGCTACTGTATCACATCCTGGCAGAAACAGCATGGACTGCGAGAAGGAAGTCGACTACGGTCAGACGTTTTACCATCTAACGGCCCTTCCCTCCTCTGATGTCCCTTTATAAAGCAGCTGTATTTCAGTTTACATTGACCTTTGAAATTTTAAATTGAGCAATGCATAGACGTCCGTGTATGATGCTTACACATTTTCCTTTCTGCTAGCAATGTCTTTAATAATACATATTAGTTCTTGTTACTATTACACAAGGTGTTGCTCTGAACCTGATCAGTGAGTGTGCTTTTCATCAGTTTTGACCTTATCTACTACATGTAAGCATCCTTATAGCCCAAGACCCAGCATTTTATAGCTCTATTGAATGATAGAGTAAATTATATTTCAATAAAAATGGATGTGGTCATCTTCTCTTCTCATTGAATGGCCTTTGGGGACGTTAAATTCATTTGCCAATCAGTCTCACATTGTGCAAGGCTATTCAGGTCATCTTGTAGAATCTGGCAATCCATGAGTGAGTTAATATTCCTATACAAAACACAATCGTCAGCAAAAAGGTGAACAGATTGCCCAATATTATCCTGAAGATCATGAATGAAAATCAAGAAAAGGACCGGTCCCAAGACCGATCCTCGAGGGACACGAGATAAGACCGGTACTGGCCATCCAACACCATTTTTTTGATAGCGCTCAGAGAACCATGACGTGATCCACTTGTGAGTAGATCCTCTAATTGCCTATGTGGTACCTGTGGTAGTTCATGAATGACCGCATATATATGAGTTGTCCTTTACACATATTAATCGTCTGTTACCCCTGCATCATCAGTAGTCATTAGCTGGCAAAAACCGAGAGAACCAGTCCTAATAGAAAACCGCATGTAAGACTGTTGAATACATGTGCTGACTGTTTCTGCATGCTAAGAAATTAGTAATATCATGTCCAAATGTTAAAATTATGGATATCCTGGGCCCACGTCCCCAGGAAACATTAATTGCATTAACTGAGAGCTTATTACCGAATATCAATAGCTAAGGCAGATCTAACGTGATCTATCACGCCCTTTATCAGCAGAGCCCTCCGAGGACAGAGTGAACGTAATGAGATCACTAGATCGTCTGAGTTAAAGTATGTCTATCTTGTTGGGAAGTTTTGCCCAAAGACATGTTCTTTTACCCATATGCTGCTGTGTTCAAGTGTATCTATATATGCGGTACAAGTTCAAAGAAGGGTTTCTTCTGTTTTGGTTCGACCAGATACCATGCATGGTTACAGCTTTCCAGTTGATACTTCTGTGGTGGTTCTTTTTGTTTTATGTCTTGGTGTTTAAAATATTTTTGTGCTGTTGGCGCCTTATGTATGTTTGCATATTTTTAGTTAAGTGAAGGGGATGCCAATTGTCAAAAACTAATACTTGTGTGATTTTTGCCTGTATGAAGAAGAATGACGGTTTTGCCAAGGAGACTGGATGTTCTTGACGCGTTCTTGTGTGAGTCGTTCAAACATCGAATACGGATTGTTTTGTGCCCGAGACTCGGCTCTGGAGGGCTCGGCAACTTGCTTGTCAGCGTTTTTCAAGTTTCTTCCTGGTTTGATTCCGTTTTCATCCGTCTGGCGGGCTGGATGAATTTTACTAGGAGCTGTCGCCATAAACGTGGTCTCTACCTTCTTGACTGCAATCTTTGAAAGTATTTCGAACAAAAAGTCAACATTTTGGGAGAAATCATGCTGTTTGCTGTGTCTGCTGTAAAAGGTTTTCAGCATATATGATAAATACCATGTTTTCCTCAAGCAGAAATAATCTCTGAGTGGACAAACTTTCAAAGATTGTTGTCTGGGTTTTGGAGGTCATGTTTGTGGTGGTGGTTTTTGGTGGGATTTGTCCGGCATGCCAGACGGATGAAGGCGGAATCGGGCCAGGAGGTGGCTTGAACAGTGCTGACGGGCATGTTGCGGGGCTCTCTAGGGCTGAGTATTTGGGCGTGAAATAGTCTGTGTTTGATTTTTGGATGACTCGTGCAGGAGTGTTTCGGGAGTATCCGGTCTCTTTGGAGAGATTGTCATTTTTCGTTATACAGGTGGGAATTGTACAAGTGTTAGTTTTTGACAATTGGCATCCCCTTAAGGTAACTGAGTGGCCACCTATTGGGAAAATAGCTGCTCATTCGGCTTACGAAATGTTTTCATGGTATAAGCACCTGATTGTTAGTTTGGTTTTTTCCCACCTTGGTTTTTGGAGTGGGAGTCTTTTTCTGATTGCGCCTTTTCCTGATCTTTGCCTACTTGTACTTTTTCATCCCATAACTATAGGGTTAAACGACCGCTAGATTTTGTAAAAGCTAATACTTGTGTTCTGTTATAGTACGATTATGGCGGCCAGCTTTGCTCATTGTTATTATGTGACAATAAACAATAAATCATGCTGTTCACAGCATTATATATTATATGAGCATTTCAAGTACAGGACATTTGGAATATGCAGCACATGTATGAACGTGATCTTTTAAATTATAATATTAAGGTGGCAATCTTGGTCGTTATCTTTCTTCTTTTATATGGATGTCGGGTCAAAACTAAAATCAAAGGACTCCACTATTATGTGAACAACAAGAAATGGGCATTTCATACACAAGACATTTTTATATGCAGCAATTGAATGTCTTTTTAATAAAAGAATACCTCTTACAAATTATGATTATGGCATTCATCTTGGCCACCATCTTGAATTATTATTATTACTAAACATGTATTATGTGGGTGTTAAACATTAGAACAATCTTTATTATGATGCTTACAACATAAAATGAGAATTAAAACACAAAACAGCGGGTTTATTAAACTCTGGGGTTGTACATTCATGCTTATGGCGACCGTCTCAGACGCCATCATAATTTTTTTTCAAAACGCTTAATGATGCCAGGGTGGCATCATGCAGTTTCTGTACATGCATGGCCTAATGAATTGGAAGTCACAAAAAAATTTCATGCGGCGCCGTCTTCCACGTTATGCTGATGGCAACTGGACTATGACTAAGAAATCAACTTCAGTAACATCTTTGCGACAAAGTCGAAGTTGACAACCATCTTTGACGCCATCTTGTATTCCGAAAAGATAAAAGAAAATAACTTCTTATCCAAATTACCCATACCGGTATTAATATTTTCAGTCACCTACAGATAAATGTAACATTTTCAGTATTTAAAGTGAACCAAATTGAGACAACGCTGATTACTGTCAATTAATTTTGCATTCTGGCAGCCATCTTGGAAAGCATTCTTGGTATACTTGAACATGCTAGCAGGAAATGGTCTATGACATTCAATTTATAAAATTATGCCAAATATTTGTAATTAGGATATGTCCTGAGTGCCAACAGAAGTTTTGTAATGACCATCCCATATATTGAGCCGCCATCTTGGATGCCATCTTGTTTTTCTCAAAATGCTCAATGATGACAAGGTGACATCAGTCAGATTCTTTAATGGTAACATCTAAGCAACAAGAATCAGCCAAGAAAAAAAGTTTGAACCACATTTCCGGGTCAAGCTAGATATCTGCAGGACTACATATGTCATGCGGATAAACAGAATCAGAAACTTAAAGCTACAGTCACACTGTCACGTTTCGAGGCCTACGTTTTACTACGTTTCCAAGTCCCTCGTTTTGCCCTAAATTTGTCCGGTTTTGCAGGTTGTTAGGTTTTAGTACGTTTATAGCTACGTTTTGCGACGTTTTACTCCGTATCGCTACGTATTGTCCGGTTATCCAACGGCTTAGGGCCACAGTTTCACTAGGGACTGGTACGTTTAGCTAGGTATTTACTACGTGCCGATACGTTTTCCTACGATTCAGTAGGTTTTAAAATTACAGTACAATAGTCTGGCTTTCGTTGCCGGTTTATATAGGGCTACTGATGAGGGTTCATTACCCGAAATTGCGCAATATAGTCCATACTATCTCCCTTTGAATGTTTTACTGCTTCCAAAGGATCAAACCTTTATTTTTATATGCTATTACTGCAGCTGGTGATGTGCCGTGTGGCGGCCCTAAAAAGTCTCCCCGTACATCATCCATAGTGCAGATTATATTTTATTTAGGTCCTTTGAGATCAGTAAATATATTCAGTGTTCAAAACACTCACGTTTAGAAACATAATTCTAAGCAATGTTTAAACTATTTGAGCCCGTTTAGGAATGTGTCTTTGATTTAGACTTCTCGTGTAAAGTTTCGAAATTACAGTACAATAGTCTGGCTTTCGTTGCCGGTTTATATAGGGCTACTGATGAGGGTTCATTACTCGAAATTGCGCAATATAGTCCATACTATCTCCCTTTGAATGTTTTACTGCTTCCAAAGGATCAAACCTTTATTTTTATTTATCAGGTTATTACTTCAGTTCACTTGTATCCGTGACGTATTTATTGGAATTATCGCACCAAAATTAATTAGTAGCATGATGACCACCAAGAGAGGATCCAAGAAAAGCTCCAGGGGTGGCAAATCTGCGCGTGCACCGGGGCTGTTAAGTGCACTGCAAGATGACACAGAAGAGATAACCTTTTTTTCTCTATATTTTGTGACTCAATTTATTGCATCTTTTTTTTAAAGAAACAAAACAAAACAAAAAAAACAAAACAAAACAAAAAAAAAAACAAAAAAAAACAACAAAAAAACATCACAACCAAACTGTACACATTTAGTGCATATTACTATTTGTTTCGAAATTGCACCCAATTCTTAATCTCATGCGTACTGGCCATGAACTTGAGTGTTCGATGATCGTATTCTTTGGAAATTTAATCGTATGCTTTTGTGTCCTTCTTAAGACGTATGAAATATATTCATATAAACGCCATGATTCCATATCATATGAAATGTTTGGGAAATCAGCATTAACCTCTATTACGGCCCGTATGCGTAACCAAACGTAGTAATACTTAGTTAAATCGTAGTAGAGCGTGTCAATACGAAGTGATACCTAGTAATACCTGCTGAAACCTACTGAAACCTATCAAAAACGTAGGGTAACACGTAGCAAGTCGTAGTAAAACGTATTGAAACGTAGTCCCTGCGTATTGATACGTAGAGTTCCACCGGGTTGTAATTTACGTTTTAGTACGCATTTGTTACGTATGTACTACGTTTTACTACGATTCGACTACGCTTTGCTACGTTTTACTAGGTATAAGCTACGTAATTCAGAGTGCCACGTTCGAACTATTTTTTTAGTTCGAACGTGGCATGGGCCAGGTAGATAGCCGTATAGAGCCGTATGTAATACGTTCCACTACGTTGTTATACGTTTTACTACGTATAATGCCGTATTGCTACGTTTCAGAAACGTAGTAAAACGTAGGCCTCGAAACGTGACAGTGTGACTGTAGCTTAAAGTAAATAAACACATTTTACAAACCGATTCTCCCCAAGAAAACTCCGCCATTTTCCTCGTTTACTGTGTGTTCACACCCCGTTTAATGAGCCCCCCTCTTTAATGTTAGTAGGCCTCGTTAACCGTGCGCAAAGACAGACCGGTGTGATTTAGATTATTTAAAACTTGACAAAAATACTTAGGTGTACAAGTAAAAAAAATCGATATAAAATATCGCAAGTTTGAATTCGCCCGCGCTCTGAACTTGTCAGCGGAAGTAGATGAGGTCATGTTAACTTATTATTTCGTCAGAAAAGTGAGTATGGGCTTGTACAAAAAAAAAGTTATTTTTACATGACGAACCATATTCCCCAGCGGTCCATATTACCCCATATTACCCTACAGTAGTCTGAAACAGGCTTCTTTGGGGGTAGATAAGGCTAGGTCGGGCATGGTATGAAAAGGTAGGGTAAAGTTTGGTGGTGTACGATATGTTTGGATAGAGTACTGTGGGCCGGGATAGGGTACGGTATTGTGGGATAAGTTTGGGTGGTAGTGTTGGGTAGATATTATAGGTATGTAGATATTATAGGTATAGGTATATATTTAATTATGGCATAGCATGGTTAGTTTAATGATACGGTATGGTACGTGGGATTTGTAGTTTTAGGTGTTATCGGTGGGATAAATAGCGCTGTGTAGGCTACGGTAGGTGGGTAGGTATTGTTCAATCGGGTCAGTAGTGTAGGCAGTGTTGGATATGTGGTGTATGCAGTGTTGGATATGTGGTGTATGCAGTGTTAGATAGGTGGTGTATGCAGTGTTGGATATGTGGTGTATGCAGTGTTGGACATGTGGTGTATGCAGTGTTAGATAGGTGGTGTATGCAGTGTTGGATATGTGGTGTATGCAGTGTTGGATATGTGGTGTATGCAGTGTTGGATATGTGGTGTATGCAGTGTTGGATATGTGGTGTATGCAGTGTTGGACATATGGTGTATGCAGTGTTGGATATGTGGTGTATGCAGTGTTGGACATGTGGTGTATGCAGTGTTGGATATGTGGTGTATGCAGTGTTGGACATGTGGTGTATGCAGTGTTGGATATGTGGTGTATGCAGTGTTGGATATGTGGTGTATGCAGTGTTGGATATGTGGTGTATGCAGTGTTGGACATGTGGTGTATGCAGTGTTGGACAAGTGGTGTATGCAGTGTTGGATATGTGGTGTATGCAGTGTTGGATATGTGGTGTATGCAGTGTTGGATATGTGGTGTATGCAGTGTTGGATATGTGGTGTATGCACTGTTGGACATGTGGTGTATGCAGTGTTTGACATGTGGTGTATGCAGTGTTGGACATGTGGTGTATGCAGTGTTGGATATGTGGTGTATGCAGTGTTGGATATGTGGTGTATGCAGTGTTGGATATGTGGTGTATGCAGTGTTGGATATGTGGTGTATGCAGTGTTGGATATGTGGTGTATGCAGTGTTTGACATGTGGTGTATGCAGTGTTGGACATGTGGTGTATGCAGTGTTGGATATGTGGTGTATGCAGTGTTGGATATGTGGTGTATGCAGTGTTGGATATGTGGTGTATGCAGTGTTGGATATGTGGTGTATGCAGTGTTGGATATGTGGTGTATGCAGTGTTGGCAGTGTTGGATATGTGGTGTATGCAGTGTTGGATATGTGGTGTATGCAGTGTTGGATATGTGGTGTACATGTATGCAGTGTTGGATATGTGGTGTATGCAGTGTTGGATATGTGGTGTATGCAGTGTTGGATATGTGGTGTACATGTATGCAGTGTTGGATATGTGGTGTATGCAGTGTTTGGTAGGCTATGGCAGGATACTATAGGGGAGGTAGTGTTTGATAGCCTGAGTAGGTGGTATGGTTGGGTAGGGTAGAATATGTAGTGGGATATGGTAGGGTAGGTATTGTAGGGTAGGTAGAATAGTGTTGCGTAGGACAGGGTACGGTAAGATACGGTACTGAAGGATATGGAATGCAATGCTAGGGTTGTGGTATGGTGTGAGGGTCTGGATGGGGGGTCCTGGTATTCACTAAACACTAAAAATTTAGCCATTTATTCACTGTCATCAAAATTTTGGCTTATTCATTAACATTAACTCGATTATTCATTAAAATATTACTAGTCACGCATTCTTCGCCCAGCTAATAACCATAAGCAAATAGGTGTTCCCCATCTAAGGCATCCCTTATCTCAAGCCACAAGGACTGATCGTTTTAGCCTTTTAAATCTGTTGGGAGTATAATCCCCTCCACCTTAAATACTAAATACCCTGAATCTTTCTCCTCAATTATGAATACATGTACCAAAGGTTATTTAAGAAAAATGGTAACTTCATGAGTAAAGGTACAATAAAATCTGGAAATCTGCTCTTGTTGCCCCCATATATAAAAAAGGTCCAAAATCCAAACCTAGCACCCAGCAGGCACCTGACGTCTGTTCGACGTCAGATATTGGTTATATTTTGGTCGCGACGTCATATAACCAATTTCCAACGTCTATCAGACGTCATTTCCTGACGTCTTTTGGACGTCTGGATTGGACGTTGTTTTGACGTCCAACTAGTTCGTCAGTTAGACGTCGTAATCAAGACGTGATTTAGACCTTGTGTTTTTCATACTTCTGACCATGTGTGGTGTGCAAATTAATGAAACTTCACTTTGGGTAAAAATCAGATCATTCGTTTCGTGTTTCTTTTGCTTTCTTTCTTTCTTTTTTCTTTTTTTCTATGTTACTTCCAGCAGACATTTGACGTCCGTTGGACGTCAGTTTGACGTCAGACTCCAACGTCATAATAACGTTGGAGTAAGGTTGATTTTGAAAGTTTGTTTAAGAAATAGATCAGCTCTAGCAGTGAATTGTTGAGTAATAATTCACTGTTTGGAGGTCAGTTGTAAAGAAGATCAAATCACGAGCGCGTAGCGCGAGTGATTTATCTTCTTACAACTGACCGACAAACAGTGAATTATTACTCAACAATTCACGCACTTGAGCTGATCTATTTCGATTCTAACACACAATAAACGGAATAAATGTAGCTGAAACCGTCGATGTCGTTCAGCTTTCCGCCATTGCATTGCAGATATCCCGCCAAATATTTGACTGTAATGCTGGTATTTACACACACTTATTACGTTTGTTGTGCGCTAAAACGACGTTTCACCGTCTAATGCTGCTTTGCGGGATAGCTGACGTCACAAATGCCGCAAAGTAACGTCACGCGTATTCGCCCAGTGAAATTGTTGCACAATATATAGAGGATATTCAAGTTTTTGGAGTGAATATGAGTTTTATTTCATTGAGTGAAGTGAAAAAATTTTATATTTCATGAGTGCCGAAGGCACGAATGAAATATATAGAGGATATTTGCTTTTTTTGAGGTGAATACCAAATATATTTCATCGAGTGAGTTGAAAATATCAGAATTTTCACGAGTGCGCAGCACGAGTGAAAATTTTGATGTTTTCAACTCACGAGATGAAATATATTTGGTATTCACCGAAAAAAAGCAAATTTTCTTTTTATTTTATACAATACACGGGCATTTTCCTATTCACAAAGCAGGCGGTGAAAATGCGAAAACCAAAATTTTTTGAAAACACGAATAATTTTGGTACGACATTGTTCCTTACGTTCTAACTAAGAAAATGAATACCCACACTTTATGTTTTCGTTCATAAATAACGGAGTTATAGGCGTTTGAATCTGTGAAGTGAGACATATTCAATGACGTCAAGTAAATGGAAACGTCAAAAGTAATCCAAAAAATCTGACGTCATTACAGTGAAGATATAGGCTGATATCAGTCACTAGTGACTTTTGATATCAGTGAGATTTGATATCAGTGAAATTTCATATCAATGAAAATACCAATTTTATCAAGTTTTGATATACATTGGTTTTCACTGTAGAGTATAAAATAAATAATTTTTCACTTCACGAGATGAAATAAAACTCATATTCACTCCAAAAACTTGAATTTTCTTTTTATTATATTGCATGTAGTCATTGTAACGTTGCGCGCTAAAGCATATGACGTCGAAATCTTAAATGACGTCATTACGTCACGTCATTACGTTGCTATTGTGTGTGAACGTTCATTGCGTCAACAATAGCATAGATTATAAAATTAAGTTATGTATAAATTAGAAATGAAACGGTGGAATTGTAATTTGCGTATTCCCAAATCTTATATTTTCACATGTGAAAATATAACTTTTTTTATATTTTCACATGTGAAAATATAACTTTTTCAAATATTGGTTATATTTAATACATATTTCTCTATATTTCATCACTTGCCATATAATAAAACACGTTTTTTTACCATTGGCTATATAGGCAAGGTGTGTTAGAATTGTTGTCAAAACTAGACGTCAGTCTGACGTGCTAAAGCCAACGTCGGTTTAACGTCTGAAAGCTGACGTCAATCTGACGTCCTAAAAACGACGTTTGAATTAATGTCATATAAATAGTTTAAGGTGTATATTTTTTCGCATTTTTGAATAACAGTGGATTCAGAAGAGCAGTGATGCACTTTTGATAGTCCCTTTCACTCCTTTTTTTTTTTTTTTTTTTTTTTTCCTGGGCGAGACCAGTACTATAGGAGGTTGTTTTTTGTGGGTTTGTTGTTCCGGGAGCACCCGAAGGCTCAACCGGAAGGAGGTTTTAGGTTTCACTCCTTTGATAGAGTTTTTCGGGACATACACAATGTTCAAGATACAGTTTACTCGACAATGGCGAATCACTAAGAGATCTAACGCTATTATTTTAAACACGACCATGGGAATGTTATTCTATTTGATACTAAGAACATCTAACATATTTCAGCTATACAGGAAAATAATAATTTTAATTCATTCAATTTCTTAATGGGAGATAACTCTGTTGATATGATACCTCCTGCATTAGACAATGGCGAACCAAACTCGACAATGGCGAATCAGATAGTCTATAGCCCATATGAAACCATTTTAGAAGAGTATTTTTGCACACAAATGGTGCCATCATCATTCGAAACTAAATGGTATTCGACAATATTGTGTTAATTTGCTTTTGTGCTTTACGTTAACTGTCAACAGCAAAAGCCATATCGGAAAGGTCAATTTTACCGATTTAAGCATGTCTTATTGCTTTAACGAATCAATGTAAGCCTAAAAGCAAGATGGTTAAACCACGACTTGCACCAATATTAGTTACGCCATTAACTAAACCAAATGGTTCCAGGGCAAGCCTTCAAAAGGTAGATTATCAGTATTTTGCGCACATTCTTTTCACCACACAAAGTATGATTCGCTATTGTCGAATTTACATGTACATCTTTCCCCGCTTACATCTATCTTCAGTGTCAAAACTTTTATCAAAAACAGGCATATTGCATAACTAGTGATATTAGGCATTAAAGTAATGCAAAAGTGGTCATAATTTAATGCTTAGAAACGAGGTATGAAACACATTTTATCTGAACGTTACTTTTTGTGGAACAATAAACTAGGCATCTTAGTTAAGAGGTCAAGCGTTTCAGCAACCCTGATTTTATTGTCCGGTGGAATTTTGACTCCATTCTTTTACCAAACCCCAAGGCATAGATGAAAGTAAATGACTGAGTAATATAATAAATAATATTTTGTCTGAGTTTCAAGAAATTCTGCAATATCTTTACGAGTGGTTCGCCATTGTCGATGATTCTCTATTGTCGAGTTCACTGTATTAATTCAGCCTGATGTTGATACATCTTATTTAAGCAAAATTTTATTTCTTTTATGGTGCTAAAACCAATAAGACATTAGTGTGAGAAATAAGATTATTCTGAACAAATAATTATTTAAAATGGTGAAATAAATATTAAAATATACAAATTTTATTTTCATCTTAATTGAAAGTTTGATAATTTAGTGAAAGACTTTATTTTGATTAATAAATAATCATTTTTTCTACATTAATTAAGCATGAGGGCGAAATATGGGATTTCCCATACGAGACTCAGATATGACTTTTAAGTGGCAAGGTTGAAATTATTATTTGAATTTGATATTATTACATAATATGTGTAAGAAATTATGTCAGTTTAAGGGCAGCTAACTCTGACGACATATACGAAAAACACGTCCCCAGCAGGCATCTGACGTCAACTTGACGTCGGATATTGGTTGTATTTTGGTCACGACGTTATACATACTCATTATTACTTCAGTAACTTGATCTGATGGGTCGGATCACGTCGTGTAGCTGCGCCAGGAAAGACCAGATCACGCTAGTCGGAGACGAGCGTGATCCGGTCTTTCCTGGCGCAGCTACGAGACGTGATCCGACCCATCAGATCAAGTTACTGAAGTAATAACGCGTTTATTATATACCTACAAAAGTAATCAGCCACAAGAATTCAAATCGTAAATTTGCGACATTATGACGACGTACCATACGACGTTGCGTCAAATCTTTGATGACGTAACATTGTGCCAGTTCTTACGTCAAAGCTAGAAAAGTCGTTAATTTTTTGTTAATTATGTTGCTTTGATGACAAGCGAACCTCTTTAACTTCTGAAACAGTTGTTGTTTTATAAATTAAAATAGAAATTACTCTGGTTGTCATTCAGATTTAGATGCCGGCTTTAGGTGCTGGATTTTATATTGTTGGGTAAAAAATGGAGGATGGTGATACGGAATCGTATCAGGACATTGTGGTGATACAAGATTCCGTATTTTTGTCTCGGAAAATGGGTAGTATCAATGGTTATTTTTGGTAGGTATATAATAAAACCAATAATCAACGTCCACCTGACGTCCAGTCCTGACGTCAGTGGACGTATTGATATGACGTCGAAATGACGCCGGATTCAAACGTAAGTCTAACGTCATATGTCGACAGAGTTAGCTGCCCTTGAACTGACATAATTTCTTGCGCAAATTATGTAACAAAATCAAATTCAAATAATAATTTCAACATTGCCACTTTTAAAAAAGTCATATCTAGGTCTCGTATCGGAAATCACATATTTCGCCCACCATGCTTAATTTAGAAAAAATAATTATTTGTTAATCAAAATAAAGTCTTTCACTAAATTATTAAACCTTCTATTAAGACGAAAATGAAATTTGTATATTTTAATACTTATTTCACCATTTTAAATTATTGATTGTTCACAATAGTCTTATTATTTACACTAGTGTCTTATTTGTTTTAGCACCATATAGCAATAAAATTTGACATAAATAAGATATACCAACATCAGATCTAGAGTGATTTAACATCTTAAGCATTTTGTATATCCCGAATAACTCTTATCAAAGGAGTGAAAGGGAATAACAATAGTGCATCACTGCACTTCTGAATCCACTTCAGGATTTCAGAATGTTAATTATAATTACATTCACGATATCGGTTTTAGCACGTCAGATTTACGTCTGTTTTTGACGTCAAACAAACTTTCAAAATCAACCTAACCCCAACGTCATTATGACGTCACATTTGAGACATCAAACCAACGTTGTTTTTCTGACGTCAGAATGACGTATGTTTTTGACGTCAGAATGACGTCTGTTTTTGACGTCAGAATGACGTCTATTTTGACGTCAAACAAACTTTCAAAATCAACCTAAATCCAACGTCATTATGACGTCGGAGTCTGACGTCTATCTGACGTCCAACCGACGTCAAATGTCTGCTGGGCAACTACAGGCCAATTTCTCTAACAAGTATAGCTTCTAAATTAATGGAACATATTATGGTATCTAACATCATTACCTATTTTGACTCTAACAACATACTTAACCCCTTTCAACATGGCTTCCGTTCCAAACACAGCTGCGAGACTCAACTCATTAGCTTTACACAAGAAATATTTGACAATTTAGAAAATGATAAACAGACAAGTTTAATTGTTATGGATTTCATCAGTAAGGCTTTCGATAAAGTTGATCACAATTTGCTTATATAAAAACTTTTTAACTTGGGAGTAAATCTAAAAGTAGTTTCGTGGATAAAGTCATTCCTGCATGACAGAAATCAGTTAGTAGTTGTTGAACGTAAACAGTCTCCAGCTGTACCCGTCCTGTCGGGTGTCCCCAGGGCTCTGTCTTTGTTTATTTTTGGCTTACATAAATGACCTGCCTGACTCACTTAAAAGCAGAGCTCGCCTGTTTGCAGACGATACAATCGTGTATCTTACCATAAACTCCGAATCAGATTCATAAGTCTTACAGTCCGACCTACACAAGCTTGAAGAATGGGAATCCACCTGGTCAATGGAATTCAATCCTGATAAGTGCAAAGTTATCAGAATATCTAACAAGCGAAAAGCCATCATGTACCCCTACAAACTTCATGGCACCGAACTAAAATCTGCTGAAACTGCTAAATACCTAGGAGTCACTATCAGTAAGGACTTAAATTGGAAATCTCACATTGAAAATGTATCGGCCAAAGCCTCAAACACCCTCAGGTTCATAAAGAGGAATGTACAGACCAATAACCAGAAATTAAAAGAAACAGCTTATAACACATATGTTCGTCCTCAGCTTGAGTACTGCGCCCCAGTTTGGCATCCCTGGCAGGAAACATTTAGTGCTGAAATTGAACGAGTCCAGAGGGCGGCAGCTAGATATGTTCTGAATGACTACAGCACCACCAGTAGTGTAACCGAAATGCTTTATATTCTTGATTGGCAAACCCTAGAACACCGAAAAATCTAAAATTCCCTTATAATGCTTTATAAAATCAAACATCAACTTGTTAATGTAGATCATTATCATCTCACTGTAACCAGAAATCTCAAATTCTTTGTACCATATTCACGGACCAAATACCACATGAATTCATATTTCCCCAGAACCATCAGATATTGGAATAGTCTCCCTTACAGCATCAGGGCCAGTACCAGCCTGTGTGATTTCAGCACAGGCCTGGCCACCATAACATTTTAAAATCATCATCATGTTTTTAATCAGTAGTAAATGTAGGTCTTTTAAAATCATCATCATTTTCATTCATACAAGCCTTAACATCACCCATTTTTCATCATTTCTAGCTGTTTCCCGACAGCGCCTCCCAGTTGTAGTCAGCAATAAGTAGAAGTAGAAGTAAAATGCTGTTGTTTTTATTTAGTAAACTAGTTAGCATAGAAGTAATATGTGATGTATGGATTTGTGCTTGTGCCTGATTGTACAATACATTTTTATTGTCTTAAATACCGAGCGAGCGAAGCGAGCGAGGAAAAAAATATGTAGCGCCATTTAAATTGCCAGACAGATTGGCATTAACATTCTTAGTGCTGCCTTGTTTCTGATTGCAAAAGACACTATAATTATGTTCTGTCATATAAGACAGCAAGATGATGTCCATCCGCAGAAAATATTAATTATCACTATTATTATAGGGTTGGAACATACATAATAAGGACAAAGTGGGGTAATAGAATAAAAAGAAAATACATATGCATGAGCAAACGAAACAGTGAAATAGTATCTGGCTCAGTAAACATCCAGAATGATTTAATTTATTTTTCTCTGCCTTCAAATGACACATTTCCTTTTCAATTGGCCCATGAGGTGAGCCCCTACATGCTTGGCTTCCAGACATATGTCTTTCAAACATTCAAGGATTTCTGACATAAGATCACACATACAACATTTGAACTAAATTGGGTCTGGTAGCGTCCAGACCCCAGAAAAAAAAAATGAAATTCTGGAATGTCATGGAGGCCATCTAAGACAATTCCATAGCCAAATTTTAGCATATTCATTATTCTTTAAAATGTTATTATTCACTATTCATTATATTACTCTGCTATTCATTAAATATTTGCATTTATTCATTATTCTTTAGGACCTCATTATTCACTAATCATTAATTTTTTTGCTCTTTATTCACTCTCATTAAAAGTTTTAGGCCATTATTCATTAATCATTATACCCCATCCAGACCCTCATGGTATGGTAGTGTGTTGTAGGGTAAGACGTTTTAGGGTAGGGCGTTGTAGGGTAAGGTAGAGTAGGACAATGTTGTATAATACAAGTTGGCTTCTTTAAAAAGAAACCAATGAAAAGGTCAGCAGCCGTTTGTTATAAGAGATTCCTTTTGCTCTAGATTTCAGCTAGTGTTGTTGATTCTCTGGTTTGTCATTAATTTCGATTCTCATACGTTTCAGTTTCGTTTCCTTTACTGAATGTCGTTTCTTGTTATGAACGCTTGACCAGTGTGTGTATGTGTCACTCAAGGCATTGACCGAAATTTCTGAAGTTATGGAACCAATGCCAATACTAAAGGGAACACGATTATAATCAATATGTCGATGTGCAGAAAACCATTTTGCAGTGCAGTCAATGTGTGACAGAGATCTGAATTTTGACCTGCAGCCACACTACCAGAAACAGACCCGAAGGACCGATGTGATGGACTAAAAGTCAGCCATATAGAATTTCTATAGTTTCTGTACCACTCGTCAGGGTATCTACGATCTAAACCTAGATGCGCTATGATAAGCAGTCACCACGATCGAGACTGCTTGCTAGATTTTACCGCTATTTGACGGGGAGTGTCAAAAATGGATAAATTTAATTGATTGCAGTTAACTGTCTAGTCAGTATAGACGGGTTCACTAGTTTTTATTAAGCGCTTTATGTGACAAAACGCGTAATTGAGAGAGAGCAGTCGATCATGGGTAGAATTTTCTTCATATTCAAAGTAAACACTGTGGAAAAGGTCCTGAGGGACCTTTTCCAATAAACTAGGGGATAGGTAAGGTGCTGTGAGTTAGACTAGATTGTAGTATGACTCTCTGTTTCTTCTTTAAAATTTTTATTAGAGTTAAAGTGCCGAGTAGAAAAAAAAATAAGTAAAATAAAGCGAGTCGAAGACGAGCGGTTTTTACTTATTTTTTCTACGAGGTCTTTAACTAACTTGGTAGTATGACAGACCACCAGTTGACAGATCAGTACTGTAACCTCCAATATCAAGAAGTTACAGTATAGTTTTTATTCCGCCTCCTTCCTGTGTATTAATATGTAGGCCCGCCTCCCCTTTTCATATGTATTGGATTTAATGTTACAAAAACTCCAAAGGAAAAACAGAAAGTCATACTACAAGTAACATTAAATCCAATACAAGTGAATATCAGAGGCGGGCCTACTTGCTTAGTATTGACATGTAGGCTCGCCTCTTTCGATATTCACTTGGATTTAATTTTTAGAAATCTTCGAATGGAAAACAGAAAGCCATACTGCAACGTATGATAGGGAGTAGTGCGTTACGCGTATTGTAATTAAGTGGTTTTTACTACCAGGTCGCGGACACACACACACACACACACACACACACACACACACGTACGCGCGCGCACATTTATTTATTTATTTATTTATTTATTTGTTTGTTTATTTCACTGAATAATGAAAAGTTTATAATTATGTAACCGACGTAGATATACTTTCTAGTCTTACTCAAAAATTGAAGAAAAAATCATACAAAAGCGCTTTCCAAAATTGAAATAAAATAAATAAAAATAGAGAAAGAGACTTGTTTTACTTACAGTATCCAGAAGCCATTAAAATTCTTCGATTTCAATAGTTTAAAGCAAAATATTTCGTCTTGAGTTGTTGAAGCGTTGCTTCGATTTTCAACGTCGAGCTGAAAATGCCTGGCAACGACGTTACAGCGCGTTACGTCCATTACGTACGTTGCGTAAGCACCCTGTATACCGTTGATGCAACTGAATATGTTACGGCACAGATTGATGCAACATTTCACGAGGTTAGTGAGGAATGTAAAACGGTAAGTTGACGATTATTTTAATTTTACATGCATTAATGTGACGATGTCGAGTCGTGAAATTTAGGGAAACCACAGTAAGAATGCCTTCATTTTTTGCCATAAGTAGTTCGTTAAAAAACCTTAAAGTTACCTTGTGACAGAAAATATACATTTTATTGGAGAAATATGCCACCAGAGACACGAAAATTGATTACGTTTGCTAATTGCTCAAATTCTTCATCATCGTTTGTCAATGTCAAAGTTTCGGTATATACCGGAATCATTCCTTGTTTCATACCACTAAAAGAGAATCATGAACTCTAGCCGACTTTTGCACAATACGGTGTTTACAAACCTAGATTGGAACGTCTGGGAAACAACGTACGTCAATGTGCTCATTGCCTGGATGCAAGCTACGTCTAAGATGTGTTGTTAAAGAATGAGGCTACGTACGGCGGATCGTTGGGCCGAAAATGATATTTCTTACGGCGGACAAATCGTAGAATGGAAATAATGTTCAATTTTAGACATTTTCTGCTGTGAATTGACAGATTCAATATCAATTTGGATAAACATATATCGCTTAACATATTTGTTGTACTTATCTACACGCGTTGCAGAATTATTAATATACTTAAGGAATAAAGAAACGCAACAAACACTTTGGGTCACTGTAGTTAGGATGTGTGATGCAAGTCTGTGGTGAAACTGGTCTTGCTATATGATCGCAGTATCTTTACGTCACATACAAACTATGGATTATTATAATTGAGCCTCGACGCGAGAAAACCGGCCTTCTGGTTTCCAAACAGGTCCGACACTAACCGAACTGTACAAGCACAGAAGATGGCTAGAAGCTTGAAATTTCAGATGTAGGAAGTAGAAAACATGTGCTATCCGAGTAGCGAAAACAAAGACGCTGATCAGCATTGAGCCTCGACGCGAGAAAACCGGCCTTCTGGTTTCCAAACAGGTCCGACACTAACCGAACTGTACAAGCACAGAAGATGGCTAGAAGCTTGAAATTTCAGATGTAGGAAGTAGAAAACATGTGCTATCCGAGTAGCGAAAACAAAGACGCTGATCAGCTTCGCAGTTACTGCGAAGCTGATCTGCGCCTTTGTTTTCGCATAGGTATAAATCCGGTTTTCTCACGATGCGACCCATATAATATTATATACCTTTGAACGTGTTTACTGCTTCCAAAGGATCTAACTTATATATTTTATTCTTTTCAAACTTTAATATCTTTAGACTCATGAAATAAAATGCCCGATTTGTGCAATTTTGTGGAAATTTATCGTTCCGTCAAATGTAAGGTACTCGCTGCATTAGGGTGGATAGGTACAATGTGTATACTGTATATATGGTTCCATACTCTTCATCATACTTAAGGAATTAAAATACGCAACGCATAAAAGTTCAACTGTAACGTATGTTTTTAACATTTTGATGAAATCTTTTTTAGACTGCATGTGGCATGTGATGAAATGAGTAAACGTCATTTTGTTGATAAAATTAACGTCAAAACGTCAAAAACCATGGAAAAAGAAAATCGTTACGTAAGCGTCGGGCGAAGGTGAGTATTCCAAATACTGTACATGCTTGGTAATATGAAATCGACTAGAAAATATGTCATTAAGACTGGCGTGATTGCATACTTGGGTGTCATGCCATGTTGCGTCAAAACTGGCTAACGGAATGCAAAAGTGCACAATAATGAATGATAAGCAATTAACGTCATTTACAATTTTCGATGTGGACGTTTTGTGTTTATACGGTATTTATCGAACCAAAAGACGACACGACATGCTTTTCAAGCAACAATGACGCCACAATTACTGTAGTAATGGAGCACCTAACGTTTGTTTTGGCATTGACGTAGGTGGCGTTAAACGTCCCAAATCACAACAAATGCTACACACGGTCAATGATCACCTCTGCAATCACTTTTAGCAGATTTGGAAACAATAAAATTGGTTTTGATTCAAATTTGACTAATTGATCATGTTTCCAGAGTGCGTGACTGGGGGCCAGTGAGGTTATGCGCACGCCATCAAGCAAACGTAACCGACATAAAGGCTTTAACTGCTGTAATTTGACGTAAAGCTACTGCGATCATGTAGTAAGACCAGTTTCACCACAGACTTGCATCACACATCCTGACTACAGTGACCCAAAGTGTTTCTTGCGTTTCTTTATTCCTTAATAATTCTGCAACCCGTGTAGATAAGTACAACAAATATGTTAAGCGATATATGTTTATCCAAATTGATATTGAATCTGTCAATTCACAGCAGAAAATGTCTAAAATTGAACATTATTTCCATTCTACGATTTGTCCGCCGTAAGAAATATCATTTTCGGTCCAACGATCCGCCGTACGTAGCCTCATTCTTTAACAACACATCTTAGACGTAGCTTGCATGCAGGCAATGAGCACATTGACGTACGTTGTTTCCCAAACGTTCCAATCTAGGTGTGTAAACACCGTATTGTACAAAAGCCGGTTTGAGTTCGGAATTGTTTTTTGGTGGTATGAAACAAGGAAGGATTCCGGTATATACCGAAACTTTGACATTGTAAAACGATGCAATTAGCAAACGTAATCAATTTTCGTGTCTCTGGTGGCATATTCATCCAATAAAATGTATAATTTCTATCACAAGGTAAGGTTTTTTAACAAACTTCTTATGGCAAAAACTGAAAGCATCCTTACTTTGTTTTCCCTACAACTCACGACCCAGACATCCTCGCATTTATGCCTGTAAAATTGAAATAATCGTTCTCCATTTTTCCCTACCCTCGTGAAATGTTGCATCAATCTGTGCCGTAACTGCATATTCAGTTGCATCAACGGTATACAGGGTGGTAAGTGTGGTCGTTTTAATTAAAAATAGACGCCACCTAGCGACTGCATACTGACCTGTTTACAGTGCGCGTTGTATGCCGCTGGAGACTGTTTCACATCAGCCTTGCGATTTTGGCCATGCGTATTGCTGATTCAGATCGCAGAATTTGTTTCATATATTGTAGATGTCGTGTGCACCTAGGTCCGGGGATAGCGGGGGCACAGCGGGGATGAAGTGTCGGATTTTTTCATCTGATTAGCCCGGCAGTGCCATGGATGTGTCGGTGCTTTAATTTTTCGCCAATAAACTCACCGAGGCGGTTATAACGTGTACCCACAATCAATGTTTTTAGCATAAATAAATATTATAAATAGCGCAAGTTTTTTCCCCATTGGAATTTTAATTTTTTTATTGACTGCTGAAAAAGATTATTGCATAGGCAAGTTTATTGCATGGGCAAGTTTTCGTCATGCCCCCTATTATACCAAGATGAACATTTATCACCAACAAGACAGGCATGTACCAGCCGTTTATCGGACCCGCAACCACCTGATTGTTAAGCGAACACGCTATCCATTAGACTACCACACGTTCTAAAATCGTGGTATGGTCTTATATTGTAAACCTGATGAACATAGCGAGGGCTCAGTAGAAGCGTAGTATGGTCTTGATACCTTACTATTAGGGTCATTATTCTGCCTAGAATGTCCGCGAGGGCGTACATGGTAGTATATATAGTTATGTCTCATGCTACGTACATACGTTCTTACTCGGATCCAAAATTGGGTCCGAGGTTCCTACTTCGTCCATATCACGTCCTTGTTACGTTTGTTTTGAGCATGTTTAAAATTTGAACAAGACCTTCACATTCAACAATAAGCCCATGCTGGAAACTGCCGTCACTCGGTTACAACAGGCTAGCCAGTTTAATTCAACAAGACCTCGCCACGTTCTGAGGCTCTGACTTCTTTCCTACCACGTCCTTACTACGCATATGAAATTATAGTGCGTAGTATGGGTGTCCGATGTGGGAATGTGGTTTGGTGTAACGGGGATTTAGCCTAAAAAAGTTTTCTTTCTTCTTCTTTTTTTTTTCTCTCTCTCTCAATTTTCCAGTCAGAATTTGTGCGATTCAATGTTCTTATTTACCTGGCCATAGAGAGAACTTGGTCTGGCTGAGACTGCTTCTATAATGTGAAAAGTACTATGGAAATACCGACTCAGTATATGAATCGACTCAGTATATGAAGATTGTGTGTGTATTGATCGACTCAAGATAGAGTTATCGATTACGGGTGTGCCACTGACTGGCGGGATCTTCTGAACAACAACAACAACAACAACTTAATCGTATGAAAAAAGTGAATTTAAACAGAGCAAAACATGGTTTGAATCATTTCATAAGTCAATTGATTATTTATTTGTCAAAAATAAACCTTAATCATATGAGAAAATGGCATTTTTCTTCCTTTACGAATAAATGAGTCCAGCTTTGTCTAAATTATACTTCCGGTATTGCACTTCCGGGAAAAATAGCTGTCAAAACAAAAATCTTGGGCCCTCATTTCCTTGCTAAATCAAGCTTAGACGTCATCTTTTCATCATGCTGAAGTTCTTAAATTTTCGCGAGAAAGGCCTCCATGATCCCCTTACTCTAAAACGAGCCGAGACTGCACGGCGTGCCTCTAATTTGGAACTGAGTGAGCACAAAGAAATGCAGAGGATACACAGTGGAACTGTAAACTCCCTTGACATCGATCTCATAGAGAATAGATAGTATGTTTCTTTGACTCTTTAAACAAGCCAAATTATGTAATAACTGTACATGCATGTCCATCTTTTAGTATACACAGATACAAACAATACGTCACAACCCACGTGGTCTATATTATCCAGGTAAGTCAGGTGACTTTCACTGTGACTTCTTTCCACTTCCGGGTGGCAAAAAAGCGACCCCAGTTCAATGAATGTGTAATGAATTGTAATGTTTTGATGTATTACAAATGTAAAATAATGTCAAAATAATATGAAATATGAAATAAAGGCACGCTGCCTTATCTGCAAACACACACGGAAAACCGTATGCTGGGATTTTTTTGTCAATTCACCCGGTCGGCAAGCTACTCTTTCGTTAGAAAAAATCAATATTGGTTACCTGAACTGCACCTTTCCCGCCTCATCGCTCATTCGGTCGAGGGTATAACTCGGTCAATATCGCTGTGTTTTAATCATTTTTAGACGCTTATAAAATCATAATTTGTTAGAATGATAATGGGGTTCATACAGCGAGTTGAATAAATAATGAAGATCTAAAAAGACATGCAAAGCTTTAATTATTATTTTTATTTTGTTTTCATATTTTCAGATTTTAATTCAGTAAGGTTTCAGCCATAAACACCAAGGAATTCACCTCGTACGAATGACCTATGACGTCACACCGATCGTATCAATAAGTGTATCCAGCTATCCATTTTAGTAGACCTGAGTAAGTAGACCTTGTAGGTAAACCTAGGTAGGTAGATCTTGGTAAGTAGACCTTGGTACGTAGACCTAGGTAAGTAGACCTAGGTAAGTAGACCCCGGACGTAGACCTTGGTAAGTAGACATAGTAGGTAGACCCAGGTAAGTAGACCTAGGTAGGTAGACCTTGGGAAGTAGACCTAGGTAGGTAGACCTAGGTAAGTAGACTTTGGTAAGTAGACATAGATAGGTATGTATACCTTGGTAAGTAGACCTAGGTAGGTAGACCTAGGTAAGTAAACCTTGGTAAGCAGACGTAGATAGTTAGACCTTGGTAGGTAGAAATAGGTTAGTAGACATTGGAAGTAGACTTAGTATGTAGGTTTTGGTAGGTAGACCTTGGTAGGTAGACCTTGGTAGGTAGATATTGGTTAATAGACCTAGTAGGTAGACTTTGGTAAGTCGACCTAGGTGGGTAGACCTTGGTAAGTAGACTTGGTAAGTAGACCATAGAAGGTAGACCTTGGTAAACAGACCTTGGTAAGTAGACCCCGGAAGTGAGACCTTGGTAAGACCTAGTTCGATAGACTAAGGTAAGTAGACCTAGGTAGATAAACCTTGGTAAGTAGACCTAGGTATGTAGACATTGGAAGTAGACCTAGCGTAACTTGACCTTGGTAAGTAGACCTAGATAAGTAGACCTTGGAAGGTTGACCTAGATAGGTAGACTAAGACATAGGTAAGTAAACCTAGGAAAGGGAACCTTGGTAAGTAGACCCAGGTAGATAAACCTTGGTTAGTAGACTTAGGTAGGTAGACCTTGGAAAGTAGACCTAGGTTGGTAGACCTAGTTAGGTAGGTAGACCTTGGTAGGCAGGTAGACCTTGGTAGTTAGGTAGACCTAGTTAGGTTTTTAGGTAGACCTAGGTAGGTAGCTCCCTTAAATGTTTTCCTTCTGTTCCTTCAAACCTCAAATATTGTCCCCCAAAAATAACCAGGCACGCTATTCACGGCGTAATTTCCGTCTGTTCGAAACGTCTCGATAATTTCGCCGGTTACCTGCTTTAGGTACACCTCGCAGACGCTTGTTTTTTCGAGCGTTTATATTGCCTTGTTGACTGGTTTGCTATAATACGAGGATTTTAACGGTGTAATTTCGAAAAACCAATCTTCATCGTCGTCTGCATTTGTAAATTGTGTATTTATCTTATATTTTTACATTTTGGAAACAAATATGATCTGAAATAGGATATATGGAAATATGTTTGACAAAGAAAAATGTTCAGCCGAAAAAAGAAAGTACAAATTTCCCGACATCTGAACGACACATTGTCTGCGCATGCCGACAAAAATGTCTGCGCCCAACATTAATGGCCACCTAACCGTTGGTTTTGTTCGGTAAGGTATGTAGATTTTTTATTCTAAATTTCTTACGTACGTTTATCCTAAAGCAAACACACATGTGTGTTTGCTATTACTTGTTCATAACAAATTACATTTCCAAATATTTTAGCGCATTAATTGATGTGTGTTTCTAGTTTAGTATTATAAGTTGAATGCTCATCTTGATCAGACGGGACTTATCCCAGAAAGTCAATGTGGATTCAGAAAAGACAGAGGGACAATAGACATGATCTTCACAGCAAGACAGCTTCAGGAGAAATGCCAAGAACAGAATGTAGATCTATACATGACGTTTGTTGACCTCACCAAAGCTTTTGACACTGTTAGTCGTGATGGACTCTGGAAAATCCTGGCCAAGTTTGGCTGTCCACCCAGATTCATAGCTATGGTGCGGCAGTTTCATGATGGCATGCAGGCACGTGTGCAAAATGATGGAGAGTTCTCTGAACCATTTGAAGTAACAAAGGCTGTGTTCTGGCACCAACACTGTTCAGCATGATGTTTTCTGCCATGCTTATGGATGCTTTTCAGGATAGTGACACTGGTTTTCCAATCAGGTACCGTTTTGATGGCAACATATTCAACCTCAGAAGGTTGCAAGCCAAAACTAAGGTCCAGACTGATGTGCTAGATGAGCTCCTCTATGCAGATGATATGGATAAGAATGCCAACACAGAGGCAAAAATGCAAAGAGCCATGGATCAAGTCTCACAGTCATGTGATAACTATGATCTCACAATCAGCACAAAAAAGACAGAGGTTGTACACCAACCAGCCCCCGGAAAACCATATAATGAACCAACCATCACTGTGAATGGGCAAAAACTGAAAGTTGTTGACAAGTTCACCTACCTGGGAAGCATTCTCTCCAGAGCAGTGCATATTGATGATGAGATCACTGCCAGAATTGCAAAAGCTAGTGTGGCATTCGGAAGACTCCGTGCAAATGTCTGGGAGCGAAATGGAATCAAGCTTGACACCAAGCTGAAAGTCTACAAGGCTGTGGTACTGCCAACCCTCTTGTATGCATGTGAGACCTGGACAGTATACCAACGCCATGCAAAGAGACTTAACCATTTCCACTTAAGCTGTCTGAGAAAGTTGTTAAAAATCAAGTGGCAGGACAAGATTCCAGACACAGAGGTCCTGAGGAAAGCAGGGATGCAAAGCATGCATACAGTCTTAAAGCTAGCACAGCTAAGATGGACTGGCCATGTTATAAGAATGCCTGATGCGCGACTTCCAAAGAAAGTTTTCTATGGAGAACTACAGGAGGGAAAGCGCTCTCAAGGTGGCCAGAAGAAACGCTACAAAGACACCCTCAAAGCCTCTCTGAAGGATTTCGAAATACCAATGGGGTCCTGGGAACAGACTGCACAGGAGCGATCAAAGTGGCGAGGTCTCATCAACAAAGGAGCAGCTCTCTATGAAAAGAAGAGAATCTGTGAAGCTGAAAGAAAGCGAAGAGAGCGCAAAGCCAAAACAAATGTGCCACCATCAGACTCTATGACATTGACTTGCTCTACTTGCAACCGACAGTTTAGAGCCAGAATTGGCCTAGTCAGCCATCAAAGAACTCACCAACACACATCAGCACTATTCAAGAAATAATGATGGTCTTTCTCATTAGTGAGAGACGAACTATCATTATAAGTATTTAGCGTTTACTTCCCGTGCGGGATTAAAAAGGTTTGCATCTCAGTCAATCAAAAGTTTGTTTTTTTTATACGGTAGAAATCAGATATCAACATTGAATAATTTCCGTGTTTGAGCCGTGTTTGAAGCAAGTTTAAGTTTTATGAAAAACGAGTTTTAAGAAAAAAAAAACTTAAGCCGTTAGAAATTGGGTGCTCTCTCTCTCTCTCTCTCTCTCTCTCTCTCTCAAGAGCACACGATTTAATTATGTCTTGCATGCGGTGAAATAATAAAAACACTAACACTTTTTTCAGTCTGTGGAATAAATATAATTTATCCACAAGTTACAGCCCCTTTCACTCGAGTTTGCCGTTTGAGCATTTGCATCACACAAGAAGACCATGTGTTCTGAAGATCTGAGTTTCTTTTCATGTTGTCCTCAAAGACATCTGGATTGATTGATCTGCTGATTTGAGTGACAGCTTCAAACTAAATGACCTTTAAAAACGGCAAACTCGAGTGAAATTTTTAACTTACTATGTGGAATTTTTGCCATGTAGATACCGATCAGGTAACTCAGCTTAAATTGATAAAACTCTGCTTTTGTCTCTATCCTGTTACAAATGTGTGTTCTTAATATACATTGTATATGTTGAGCAAAGAATTTTGAAATAAAAATGTGCTTTAACCAAGCAATTACAATGTTTTAATCAGAAGAGGTGACATCATTGCCTAAAGATAAATGCTGAATAGATTTTAAGAACACCTGGCACCTGGGACACTGTTTCAGTTCTAAAATAGAATTAAAAGTTACCTGATGTACAAACAAACGGCAAACTCGAGTGAACAAATTTGATTGACCTAAATGCTCAAACGGCAAACTCGAGTGAAAGGGGCTATATAATAACTTTTTGAAGTGTATCCATTTTTATTTACGACACTGGAATCATATACTACTCGAAATTTGATAAGCATCAAAAATTTGTTTTTGTTCACAGGACATACTTGTAATCTAACACCCGAAATTTTGCTACAGATATGAAGCAGAATTATCACTGTACAAACATTCCATCTTTTTTTCGCGTTGCCTGCAAGCGCTTTTCGCAGACTTGCAGAAACGATGGAAACCCCTGAAAATAAAGTTGCCATTGTTCATTGATTGTTGCATACCCTATCAAATCCTGTCATTTACCCCTTCTAACTGGTTCATTCAACTGCAAAACAGTTTTGATAATCGAAATATCGATACTTTTGTTTCTAAAATGCACTTTTGGAAAATTTCAAAAATCTGTGATTTTTGGTTAAAAACACGATTTTTTACCAAAAAAAATTTTTTCGCTTAAAATGTTGCCCTTTAGGCTGCGAGTATGGAACAGAAAACCGATTTGAGCTACGGGCATTGGTTTAGATTTTAAAGCGTTTTAAAACATTTGTCAGTGGACTGAAAGTTTTCTGAATGGAAAATAATGTGATTAAAACATCTCAGACAAAATTTTAAAAACGCTGGTTTGAGCTAACCAGAGTACGTATTCAAAAACGGTTTTCAGTTTCATGCTCACCATGCAAAGGACAACATTTTAAGCGAAAAAATTTTTTTTGGTAAAAAATCGTGTTTTTAACCAAAAATCACAGATTTCTGAAATTTTCCAAAACTGCAATTTGGACACAAAAGTATCGACATTTCGATTATCAAAACAGTTTTGCAGTTGAATGAACCAGTAAGAGAGGATAAATGACAGAATTGGATAGGGTAGGCAACAGTGACAACTTCAATTTTAGGGGGTTTCCATTGTTTCTGCAAGTCTGCGAGAAGGGATCGCAGGCAGCGCGAAAAAAAGATGGAATGTTTGCACGGTGAGGGTGCTGCTATATATCTATAGCAAAATTTCGGGTGTTAGATTACCAATATGTCCTGTAATCAAAAATAAAGTTTTGATGCTTATCAAAGTTTGAGTAGTATCATTATCTTTTTCTAGATCTAATCCATGCGATATCAACACCTGTTATGACATTTCGACCGACTGAACACACGCCGGCTGCCCCGGGGACTCATTAATCCCTTTCATTCATATAGTACCCCAAGAATGTGTCATTTCTTTGAAGAGGGTGTAATAAATAATAATTAAAGAAGCCGACTATCATGATTATGGGCATCGTAATTTGAGGTGTCATAAAACTGTCTTCAGTAGCTGAAACCGCGTTTCTTTCAAATTGATTATGATCATCAATATGTGTATAGCCTTTGAATAGTTATTATTTAAACTGGACTTAGTTATATTTCAATTTGATTATTCAAATATAATTAATTAATTAATATAAGAATGAAAAAGATGGAGAAAAAGGAGCAAAAATTCTTCATAAAAAGCGCTAAGATAAACACACTTTTATTGATGTAAGGCTCGGTACAAACAAGGTTGGAAAAAGGAACAAGAACTAATTATTTATTTAATTGTTTATTACCTATTTTTATTTATTTATTTTTTTTTATTTATTTATTTTTCCATTATGAATGAATTTTTTAGTCTGATTGCAGAGGTGGCCGCATAATGGCGCAAATTGTTATTTAATTATAAGTCATATCTAAGTAATACATATTTTCATTCGCGCGCGGATCCAACATCGTTTGCCCAAGGTGTGAGAAATTAAATTCTTTATAAAAGAGCTAAAGGCAAAAAATTATTTGTAATTTTGTATTTAAATGTCATCTTTGTTCCCTGATTGGGATGGCGGCACACATTTTACTTTAATTTAAACTCAGTAATGTATGTAAACAACATTGAACCGGAAATGTTTTTGCCACCCGGAAGTGAAAGTTTTAACCACAATGCAACGCGCACTACGTCATCGAGGTCAAGGTCAAATAATGTAAACAATAATATTGTACCTGTCTATACTTTCTGCTCTTCTGCCATTTAGAACCTCTATGCTGCTTAGATTTCTTGTGTATGGTCAGGCTCAGGACAAATCAAAATTTAGCTACAGAGCTCGATTTAGCTATAGTAGCTAAAGGAGCTTTAAAAATTGTGAATATTTCATATATGTTTTTTTAAACTTAAACATTGTGAAAAAATTGCAGGCAATTTACTTGATTAAAATTGTTAACAACAGGTCCGGTGCAAGTCAGGATTGAGGTAGTATACCTCAATTGAGGTTTTTAACCTCCATTGAGGTTTGAAAATGTACATGAAATTACTTATATTGAGAAAAACAAAAAGCTATGAAAAAATTGCAACATCATTCCCTGCAAAAGTTGCTTGCAAAATGTGCAGCTTTCAAATGAAACATTTTTTAGCTAAATCTGTTTGGGAATTTTTTGCAAAATTCCTCCAGTTTCATAGGCGGAAGGGGTAATTTTTGAAATTTAAAACAATATTCTTCAATGTATGGCAGCTATTTAAATACTGTATCAGTATTTCTGCAGCTTTATGTATATTTAAGCTCTTTTTTCTAAGAATATCATTATTTGATGTTTAAAATTGCTGAAATCCTATTAAACAAAAATAAAAACAAGTATAAGCTTTTATAAAAGGCTAACCGCTTATCAGTGGCAGAAGCCAGTGATAAGTCAACCTGAAACACATCAATGGCTGACAGAAACAACTTCTGCGAGTAATAAAGATGGTTTTAACATTCTCAACAAAATTACATAATTGCAGAAATCAATGGTTACATTAGGTAAATAACATGTTTGTGAAAATATTCCCTGATGAATTTTCAAAACAGTTGTATCAAAATAAGTAAATGACCAAGGTTTACTGATTTATCAAAACACAGTTTTACAATTTTCAACTTTATGTTTCATTTTTTGAAATTTTGCAGATGTCTGTGCATATTTCAAATCTCAATAGAGGTTACAAACCTCGATTGAGGTATAGTACCTCAATCCTGACTTGCACCAGACCTGAACAACTTTAAATATTTTGTGTAAACAACATTTTTGGGAAAATCCAGAAAAGAAATTTCTGCAAAAAAACGCCTTTTTTGTTTATTTCAGAAAATGAGAATTCATACCCGATCAACAGTTAGATATGCTATCATATTTTTTTTTCTGCTGCATAAATTGTGTTCTGTGTTTGGCATTCCATTTTTTTGCAATGACTGCCACAATGAGGTATTTTATAACATCTCATTTCCTGCAATTATAAAATGAAGTTTTTGCAAAAAAATCTTGGCTGGATTTTCTCAAATTTGATGTTTACACAACCCATACAAAGTAGTTAACATTTTTTATTAATCATTTACTTGCAATTTTTTCAATGAGTCTTTTTATTATGATATTTATATGAAATATACACAATTTTAAAGCTCCTTTTAGCTACTATAGCTAAATCGAGCTCTGTAGCTAAATTTTGATTTGTCCTGAGCCTGATGGTTTCTCTCTGGTATGGCTTTTCTCTGTTGTATCTTTTCTCTATTGTACTTTGTATGTTTTTTTAAAACCATATGGGCTGTATTTCCTTTTTTACTGTGCACCTGGAATGTGCTGATAATGCTGCTTATCTGCATGAATCGTGATGGTTTTGCCAGAAAGCAGCGTTATTGGCAAGACAAATATAATCTCATTTAAAGACCCTCAAACTTGAAATTGATTAGCTGGTCCACCTAAAAAAGAGTACCAATTTAAAACAGTGATTTAAACCACAATTATTCTGCATTTTCTGTCTTTTTAAGCAGTAATAAGCACATTAATCTTTACATTTCAGCCTCCTATCCGGTGGTGCTGATGGGTACATTGCAATTCATGACCTCTACAACAGCACTGGAGCAGTGAAACATACCTGTGAGTCTGTAGCTCATGTGGGACTGTCAAATCGTCACAGACACAAGTTCAGCGTGGAATGTGTCCTCTGGTACCCTCTAGATACAGGGATATTTATCTCCAGTGGCACAGACAAACTTCTCAAAGTCTGGGATACAAATAGATTGAAGGTAACAAACACAAGGGACATTTTTGAATACATGATTGTAGACAAACTGAGACATAAAGCAACTTCTTATAGTTGAAAAATTATTTCAGTGTCTGATCTGGTCTATAAACATGAGACATTAAACATAAGACATTTATGATTAGATATAGGTTTGTCAATGTCTGATTGTTTTTCCCTTTTTATTTGATTGTTGAAAGTTCACTAACTTGATAAAATACTCTCAGTTACCTGTGAATTTCATTTTATATCAGGAACTGCTATTACCAAGTTCTTAGAACTATATTAGACTTTAATAGTGAGAATATAAACAAATGAATAAACAGCATTTGCTCATGTTCCAAGAATGTTCTTAATTAATACACTTTCATTTCATAGCCAGCTGATGAGTATGAGTTCAGTGGCATTGTCTACTGTCACCACATGTCTCCAATAGCAACCAAACACTGCCTGATAGCCGTCGGCAGCAACAGTTCTACCCTGAAATTGGTTGATCTGAAGTCAGGCTCCTCTACACATATGTTGAAAGGACACAGACAGTCTGTGATGGCAGTGAAGTGGGCACCACATAATGAGTTCCTACTCGCTTCTGGGAGGTAATATATGAATTTTATTTAATACTTTATGTACATGTATATAACTACTGATTACTTAGATTCGTTTGTTTCTGCTCATTCACTGTAAATCTATAAAATGTATGCACTATCAACCATAGCTGTGGGAAAACAGTCATAACAGTTATTGATACTTCCGATTTTGTGTCTAAAATGTTTGTTTAAGGAATTGCATAACATCCAATGCAACAATGTTTCTGCATGTCAAATGAAGCTACCCGAGTTACTAAACCAGTACAATGAAGAATGGGATAATAAGACTAGGAGTACCTGCATGACAGAACAGCAGGGATAGCTTTATTTTTTATAGGGGAAAGCTGGGCCCCTGAAAATGAAAACTAGGGGCCCACATTTTTAATCACACAAAAAAGAGCAAATCCATCAAAATTTATTCAAGGAATGGAAAAAATGAATCAAAACAGTCAGTTTTGGGACGTTGCACTCAGTAGCTCAGTCGCAAACTGGGCGAGCGTCTTTTTAATTTTAGGGGCCCAGCCAGATTTTCACTCACTGTGGGGGAGTGGGCAACCACTAATTTGTATCGCTGAACAGTTTTGGCTTTGTGTCCAGGAAAGAAATATAAACCCACCTGACAAAATACCAATTCTTTCCTGATTGATGTTTAGCTCTGTGAAGATTGATGAGACTGTGCACTGAACAACTGTTTTATTTACTGATTTTGACACCTGAACATCTGCTTTATTTATTGATTTTGTGACACAGCTGCTTATTAAAAATAACCTTAGTGGGCCAAGTTGTTCAAAACTTTGTTAGCTTAACACTGTCCTTAAGCCCTCAATTTGTTAACTCTATATTGACTTCAAATGGAAATACACTGTTATTTTTTGTGAAAAAATGCAATGCAAAGGATTCTCACATTTTTTCAACAAAAAATAACTGTGTATTTGTATAAATATTGCTTTTTGACATTTTAACTTATTGTTAACTAATGACATTGTTAATTTTGAACAACTGGGTCCTGTGCATTTTCAGCCTTGATAACAGAGTATTCCTGTGGGATATTCGTAATGCCAAGGGCAGTTTACTGGTGTTTGACCAGTACAATGGAAAACCGCCTGGAAAACTCAAAACCAATTATAGTAAGTACATGAATTCGTAGTGTTCTTTAATACATGTGCAACAATACTTTACTGTAACCAGTATGTACCCCAATCTCAAAATATTATACATGTGTGTTGCTTCTGGTAGACAAATTGGTTCAAAACACTATGGATATTTTTGCTCTGTAGCAAGAGACATGTTTAACTGAACTTCTGAATCCCTTGTTATATATGCAACGGTTGTATAAAATGCTTTGTTTGTTCTGTTATATGTGCATGTATTTACAGAAATAGAAGTTTAAACCAACTGAACACTAGACTTCTACGGATGTTGATACTTGTACTGAAGAAGTACATTTCTAAACTATCCAGCAGTTTTATGTATAACATCTCTGAAAATTTACATACTGCATCCATTTACATTAAAACACAAATAGCTTAATTTTATGTATGGTCTTACCTTTCAGCTGTAACATCACACAACGGCCCTGTCAATGGACTAGAATTTACAGCTGATGGCTTACATCTGATCTCACTTGGAACAGACCAGCGTGTGCACAGGTGGAACACATCCACAGGCAAAAACACCATGACACACTACACAAAGGTACACAATGCAGGAAAGAGACATGTTCAGTTTGCGATCTCAAGTGGTGCTACCACAGACTTAATATACATGCCACATAGGAGTGAAATTGACGTTTGGGATATAAATACCGGTGAGGAAATTGATAGACTTCGCGGTCATTATTCATTAGTAAATGGTTGCATATTTCACCCCGATTTTCAGGAACTTTACAGTGCTGGTAGTGACAGAAATATCCTAATTTGGGAACCGGACATGAATATGAAGAGTAGGGAAGTAGTGAAAACCAAGGTGAAACCTGAAGAGTCTCAAAGGGAAGTAACTGTTAGTGAACAGAGAACAGCACCAACAGCTGATAGCTGGAGTAGCGATGAAGAGACTTGAGACAACAAGTTCTGGTCCTGAGGCTATCATTTTTTTCATGCTCAGTTCAAACTTGGATCCAATACAATATTTTAGATCCGAGGTTCAAATATGTATCAGAATTAAACTACATGTACTGATACATAAGAAGCCATGTCAGCAATCATTGTTAATCTAAAAGTTAAGATGTCAATGACTAATATGTATGTTTCAATATACTTACTGAGCCAAGTTGAGCCTGAAAAAAATTATAGCCTCTAGGATTGATATGAACAATTTTAGTAGGCCAACACATTGGGAGGTGCAATGTTTCCCTGTGTTTTTATCCCCAAGGTTCAGCAAGTTCAGTGTATAGCTCTATAAAAGTTGGAGTGATTCTGGCACAACTACTGATTGATATAAAAAGATGTTGAGGTTCCAACTTTACATTGAGGGCCTTTGGGGCGAGATTCATCAAGAAGTCCAAATAGTTATTGTAGGCTAGATCATGAGAAACCATTAAGATTTAGACTGGAAGAAAGCCACAACTGTTGCATATGGAGAATTTTACCTTTCTACTTAGCCTTGCTACTTTGAAGTTTTACAGAGTTAAATAATAGGGAAAATCTGTAGTCTCCCTGCCTACTTTGTCATGTATCCCAGGTGGCCAAAAACCATTTCTAAATGATACTTGATTACACCATCTTCCTGAAAGTGCATTTTTCAAAATTTCTCTTTTCTGAAACCTCTCAAGAAAAATGTGACCATGTTACCATTTTGCATCCCAAACAAAAGTCTTAAAAAGTGCTGCAAGAATTTTGAAAATCGGCTATTAAACAAATAAAAAAATTTATGCCAGAAAATATTTTTGAATAGGGCATTTTCCATTGTGAAATGTCAGCAAGGGAAGTAACTATTTTTCCGGAAAAAAAATCTAAATTGAAGTTTTCATTTAATGCATCAAACCAAAACAAAATTTTAAAGTAAACATAGCTGAGCACCAAGCCGCCCTTAAAATTATTCTGCATATTTGCCAGAGGTATTTGAATTACCTCCCTTGCACATGCAAATAATTTTGGGCATTGTGTGTTCATGCAAAAGGATGACATGGTCATATCTTTCTTGAAGTGTTTCAGAAAAGTGAGATTTTGAAAAAGGCAGTTTCTGAAAGATGGTGTATGGACAGTAGGTGTTTAAAGTGATATGCAAGTGGATTTTGACTACTGTAAATTTGATTTCTTGAAATTTGACTACTCGGTCATTACCTGAAGTCATGCCAGAAATTGTGATATTGACCAGTTTACTTGAATTTGTCACTGGATATTGCTTCTTTGATTTGATTCTTTATGTTTATGGTAAACAGCCTAGTTCATGTGAGCCGCATTGTGAGAAAACCAGATTATTGCCTATGCGAAAACAAAGGCGCAGATCAGCTTCGCAGTAACTGCGAAGCTGATCAGCACCTTTGTTTTCGCTACACGGATAGTACAATTTCTCTTCTTTATAAATTTGAACTTTCCAGCTTCTAGCCTGCTTCTATAACTGTACAGGTCGGTTTGTGTTAGAACTGGTGGGAAACCATAAAGACCAGTTTTCTCGTGTCACGGCTCATGTCCGGATGACCAGTCATTCTCCTAGACACAGTGTTTCTGGCCAAGGTTCATCACTTGTGCTTGGTGCACATTCTTAGACCACTGACCGACAACTGCTCTTCTTGAATCAATGAAAGGGGATGGTGGCTTCAGAAACAATTTCATGACAAAATCTTATGACATGAAGGGTCAGTTTGGCTCTCCTGCAATACAAATGGGACATGTTAAGGACATTATTTGTACATGTATATGTATTTAGTTAAGAAATTCAATTTCTCGAGTCTCACAAATGCTGTCAGATGAGCAACGAAATGAACCATGATGCTAGAAAACCTGTCTTTGGGATTTACGACCAGACACAAACCAGCTTGTGCAGCTGCAGGAGATGGCTAGAAGCTTAAAATTTCGGATTTAGAAAGAAGAAGAATTTTACTATCCCAGTAGCGAAAACAAAGGTGCTGATCAGCTGTGCAGTTACTGTACAGCTGATCTGCGCCTTTGTTTTCGCATAGGCAAAAATCTGGTTTTCTCTTGACGAGGCTCAAATGTGTTTATGAAATGAACATAAAATATTGTTACACTGAAAGTGGAAAATATGGAAGATGAATAAACAGAAAAAGCATCATGTCATTGTTCTTTTATTTCTTCATAAACTTTTAAAAATTATACCCTCGTGTTCATAAAACATTGAATAAGTTACATAGTCATAATCATGTGCTTGATTTCATTACATTCAAGCATGGTTATCTAACTTTGTTAAACTGAGCCGTCCCAAGAATGTCTGTGTTTGCAGATTCTTGCCAGTCCAAAGCAAAAAGTCTTTTAAAATAGCTAAAATGTCTATAGCAAAACGTTTCCATAAGATGGAATGTCATGGTACTTGCATGACCTGCAATATCATGCTTTTTGTATATAAATAAAATGAGCCGCATCATGAGAAAACCAACAATCTGCATATGCAAAAATAAAGCTGCAGAAAAGCTTCGTAGTAACCGTGAAGCTGATCAGCCCCTTTGTATTCGCTTCACAGATAAAAGTCATAGTACAATCCCTCTACTTTCTAAATAGAAAATTTCAAGCTGGCCATCTTCTGTGACGGTACAGACCAGTTTGTGTTGGACAAGTTCGAAAAACCACATTGATGGATTTCTGATGATGTGGCTCATTAATATGAAGATCAGCTGTGTCCTTGTTTTCACTAGACAGGATGGTCAACTTCTTAAATTCGAAATTTCATTGGTCATACAACATACCAAAGACAGGCTTTCTTACTATGAGGCACATCATTACGAAAAGTTGCCCATGCAATGTACAGAGATTTTTTCAAGTTGTAAAAAACAAAAATTTTCAGCAGAAAATTTGTGATATTTTTCTTATTTTTGCTCAAAACATATATAGATTGTGGGTACACGTTAGAACTGCCTCGGCAAGGTGGTTCTAACGAGAACCCACAATCTATGTTTTGGAGCAAAAAAAGAAAAAGAAAAATAGGTATACCCCTGCATACCCCAGTTTTACTATATAAAAGTGGGGTTTAAGAGTTTACCCGTATTCATTGCACGGACACATTTTCATGAAGTAATATAAATGCCAGCAGTTTCCAAATCAAGACATCATGCTGAATCACAAATTTACTATATAAAAAAGATTTTTGCTTGTTTGTTTTGTGTTTTAACATCCCATGCAAAAGCTTTTCAATCATCATTGATTTAGGACACAGCCATCTTTTTGTGGATAGTGACCTGTATGACTACCTTGTTCAAGGACGCGACTTGGTTAAACAGTTGTGTGAAACCAGGACCTCACAATCGAAATCTGACACTAGGCCACAATGTTCCTCATCGTAAAAAGAGAATACTAAAAAGTCTGAAAAAGAAAACTCCCACACATAACATCACCTATTTACATTTATAAATAATATAATAAACAAAATCGATGAAACCAATACATGGATTTCTTAAAAAAAATAAACAAATACATGTAAATTGTTAACATTATTTTCCTTAAACAGACCTAGTGATATTTTGGGCGGCTTATTGCTAAATAAAGCACCTAGGCTGTGATCCAAAACATTTCAGGCAATGTATAAACATGGAAAGCAAAATGCTCACTGAACGGCAGCAGTTACAGGTGACTGATATAATGAAAACTTTTTCATCATAGACCCATGTCACAACAACATGTCTGTTCCTATTGAACAAATACATGTTATATTTCTAATTCTATATAATAGTAAATTCAAGGTTTTTTTTCAATACATTACTGGTAGAATTTTTAATTTCTCATCACTTGAATTATTTCATTATTTTCAGAAACTGGGCTGCAATTTACAACTGAACTGTACTAGGAGAAACCAGTAATCTGAATAAAGACGCAGATCAGTTGCCCAGTATCTTCACAGCTGATCAGCACCTTTCTTTTTTGTCCCATAGATAGTATTAGACATCTCTTCTTTTTAAATCTCAAATTTCAAGCTTCTAGCCTGTGGCTGTACAGCCTGGTTTGTGCCAAACCTGATTGGAACATGAGCCACATCATGAGAAAACCAGATATTTGTCTATGCAAAAAAAGACGCAGATCAGTTTTGCAGTAACTGCACAGCTGATCAGCGCCTTTGTTTTCGCTACACAGATTGTAAAATTATTATTCTTCTTAAATCCGAAATTTTAAGCTTCTAGCATGCTTCTGTGACAATACGCTGGTTAACGTCAAACCTGGTTGAAAACCCCGAAGACCGGTTTCCTCGCGTCGCGGCTCATATACTGAGTCTGATGAGAATTGATTCTAGGTGATTGTAATTCAAGCCGAATGCTATCAAACAATCTGACCATGGTCTACTTAGGCATCACTCTCTGGTAAAAGCTGTAAGTCTGCAGGTTACTAAGTAACTTATCAGTAGTGTGAATATCTGGGTCTTATCTGACTAGTGTTCTTAAGGGTTAAATATTTCTTGAATGTTTTCTGAGAAGTCTTTGTTTGAATCCTGCAGCCCTCTTTTTAACCCCTTCATTGTTCTCCTTTGTTAATTCATTTAAAGCATTTTCATTTAGTTGAGACTCTATACTAGCCTCCCTTTTACCAGTCTCAGTGTTTGAACTGGCTGGATTTTCAATGTTTGTATTAACTGGATTTTCTGGCTGTTTTGTATCACTTGGAGTTTCTTTTGGAGTATCATTATCAGTTTTTCCATTGAGATTATTATTATTATTCACATCACCATTCCTTCCAGTCTCCCCAGGTTTATCATTGTTAATCACTCCATTATCTTTTCCACTTGTATCCACTGTTTTATCAGGACCTACAAGTTTTTCAGCTTTAGGAGAATCTCCTGCTTCTCCTTTAACATCACCGGGAGGTCCCTCTGGAGCACCTTCAGACTTGTTTATATTACCTTTATCTTCTGGAATCTTTGAAACTGGTGTGATGGTTGTAGTTTGAAGGTCTGTTCTTGCTGGTACGTGGAAGAAGTACAACTGAAATGAAAAATTAAATGAGCCGTTGCGTGAGAAAACCGGTCTTCGGGGTTTCGGAACAGGTCTGACACAAACCGGCCTGTACAGTCACAGAAGCAGACTAGAAGCTTAAAATAATTTTGGAGTTAAGTAGAGGAGGAATGGTACTATCCGTGTAGCAAAAACAAAGGCGCTGATCAGCTTCGCGGTTACCGCGAAGCTGATCTGCACCTTTGTTTTCGCATTGGCAAACTTCCGGTTTTCTCATGCTGCGGCTCAAATGATTTATTATTCTGAAAACAGCTTTCAAACCTTGTTCTTTACAACCAGCAAATCGTCCTTTGGTGTTTCTTTCTATTTTTGCAGTGAAGTTTCACTAACACATCATTAAACATGTATGAACATTTGAATGAAGTTCTATCCACAACTTTCAGAAAAGTATTATTATCATCTACAGGTGTTATTATTGATTAAAAAGTTTGGTACTAAAATGAAGAGAATTTAGAGTTTTGTTTCATGGAGCCTCCATGACACCACTGAAACACACTGTGTGCAATGTTCTGTCATTTAAACAGCTGAAAAAAATTAAACTTGTAGATGGATATTTGTGATAAATTATATTTATGAGATAAACTTTAATAATTCAGGCTATCCCACACTAAATAATGCATTCAAACATCTCTCAAAGCATATAAAATTACAAAACTACAGAAATTAACAAAGCCTGCAGGCCAAATTCAACAATTATAAAAATATTCTGAAGATGTAACAACAACACAGAAACTTATCTCCAAAGCACAGTACTAGTCATTCAGGAAATACATGTTGAGAATGAGAAAATCTTTAGGAAACTTCCTGTGGTTCTTCAGGGGTTTCCAAATCAATGTTGACACAAGTAACTGCTTTTCACATGTCATAATTTCATAATTTAGTAACATCAGGCAACATATCATGTCTTGATAGTCAAAGATATAGATATTTTACAGTTCCTTCTTCACTTGTACAAATTAATTCATGATATCAAATATGATGCATACTTGCTGAAAAATCAATTCTTGGTGGCATGCCTTCTACCACTTTCAAATAATATTTAGAAGTAATGGAAGAATTAACATCAAAACAAAGGTACCCCCTGTGATTTTTGGTTGTGAATCAGGAGATAAGCAGCTGTGAACATGGATTAAAGAAAAATAAACCGTGAACAAAAAGATAATTCACAATATAGTTTTCTGTGTTGAGAAATAAAAACCTGAAAATAAAACAGACTATTAAACAAAATTGAAAAATCTACACACATGCTCTCATGTATAGTCCTGCAGATTTATGGGGTATTTTGTCGGAACCCGGAAATAGGGTTCAAACTTTTTTTCTTGACTGATTCTTGTAGCCAAGACCTTGCCCTTCAAGAATCTAACTGATGTCACCTTGTCATCATTGAGCATTTTGAGATATTCAAGATGGCGTCAAGAATGGCCACCAAATATAGGTTATCACTTATTTTGCTATGTCTAAGACTTGAATTCTTGTTTCTATTTGCCACATTTGGCTCTTAAAACATACCTTTGAAGTTGCCTGATAAATCACATACCTAGAATGATTTTTAATACATAAGCATGGTATCCAAGATGGCCGCCAAATAGAATTTTTGCACAACATAGAATGTAATGCGCAGAACTTGAGCAAAACTTGTCATGTGCAGCTTATATTGTAGTGTCATGTGCAGATATGACTTAAGACCATTATTAGAACACTGAACCTAAGATGGCATCCAAGATGGCTGTTTCTGTATGACAACAGCCTTATGAGCTTGGCTGGCATACATATTTGCTATTTATTTAAGGTATTTCTAGACCGCATCAAAAGGTGGATCCACAGTTATAAGTTTCTGTGGTATTATGATTAAGCAATCGACATGTATGCCAGGGGTCTTTGGTTCAAGCCTTGGCTTTTCCAGTCTTTTGAATGAGACTTTAAACTGAGGTCTGCACATGACCTTAGCTGTTGATTGAGGCATAAAACAAAAATCAACCACCAAATACAGAAAGACGAATATTTCCCTATGGCAATAGCATTCATACTTCTTGAATACACACACACACACATGTATCTTCAAGCTATATTCAACATAGTGAGGCTAAAATAACATAAGCTACAACATTAATAGCCAATATGTTCAACTTTCACAAAAGCATATTGCAAATGTATGTTGGTTATCGGCTTTGTGGAAAATCATTCAGAGTTCCATGTTTCATTACTGATATTTGCCATATCCCAATACTGTCTGCTCATTCTTACAGATATTGCTACTTTTGGTGGTAATATGCCTAAAGCACGGGAAATTCTTGCTGTTGTTTACCACTTTCACATAAAACCATATATCTGGCGTAGATGATTCTACATTGCTGCCATAACATCCTCCAAAGCGGTAATTTCCTTGATATTATCTGGTAAAGGCTAACTCAGTTAAAAAAGCATGTCAGGTATGAAACCCTTCTAAAGTCCTATGCGCCAACAACAAAAGGCTACTGTATCACATCCTGGCAGAAACAGCATGGACTGCGAGAAGGAAGTCGACTACGGTCAGACGTTTTACCATCTAACGGCCCTTCCCTCCTCTGATGTCCCTTTATAAAGCAGCTGTATTTCAGTTTACATTGACCTTTGAAATTTTAAATTGAGCAATGCATAGACGTCCGTGTATGATGCTTACACATTTTCCTTTCTGCTAGCAATGTCTTTAATAATACATATTAGTTCTTGTTACTATTACACAAGGTGTTGCTCTGAACCTGATCAGTGAGTGTGCTTTTCATCAGTTTTGACCTTATCTACTACATGTAAGCATCCTTATAGCCCAAGACCCAGCATTTTATAGCTCTATTGAATGATAGAGTAAATTATATTTCAATAAAAATGGATGTGGTCATCTTCTCTTCTCATTGAATGGCCTTTGGGGACGTTAAATTCATTTGCCAATCAGTCTCACATTGTGCAAGGCTATTCAGGTCATCTTGTAGAATCTGGCAATCCATGAGTGAGTTAATATTCCTATACAAAACACAATCGTCAGCAAAAAGGTGAACAGATTGCCCAATATTATCCTGAAGATCATGAATGAAAATCAAGAAAAGGACCGGTCCCAAGACCGATCCTCGAGGGACACGAGATAAGACCGGTACTGGCCATCCAACACCATTTTTTTGATAGCGCTCAGAGAACCATGACGTGATCCACTTGTGAGTAGATCCTCTAATTGCCTATGTGGTACCTGTGGTAGTTCATGAATGACCGCATATATATGAGTTGTCCTTTACACATATTAATCGTCTGTTACCCCTGCATCATCAGTAGTCATTAGCTGGCAAAAACCGAGAGAACCAGTCCTAATAGAAAACCGCATGTAAGACTGTTGAATACATGTGCTGACTGTTTCTGCATGCTAAGAAATTAGTAATATCATGTCCAAATGTTAAAATTATGGATATCCTGGGCCCACGTCCCCAGGAAACATTAATTGCATTAACTGAGAGCTTATTACCGAATATCAATAGCTAAGGCAGATCTAACGTGATCTATCACGCCCTTTATCAGCAGAGCCCTCCGAGGACAGAGTGAACGTAATGAGATCACTAGATCGTCTGAGTTAAAGTATGTCTATCTTGTTGGGAAGTTTTGCCCAAAGACATGTTCTTTTACCCATATGCTGCTGTGTTCAAGTGTATCTATATATGCGGTACAAGTTCAAAGAAGGGTTTCTTCTGTTTTGGTTCGACCAGATACCATGCATGGTTACAGCTTTCCAGTTGATACTTCTGTGGTGGTTCTTTTTGTTTTATGTCTTGGTGTTTAAAATATTTTTGTGCTGTTGGCGCCTTATGTATGTTTGCATATTTTTAGTTAAGTGAAGGGGATGCCAATTGTCAAAAACTAATACTTGTGTGATTTTTGCCTGTATGAAGAAGAATGACGGTTTTGCCAAGGAGACTGGATGTTCTTGACGCGTTCTTGTGTGAGTCGTTCAAACATCGAATACGGATTGTTTTGTGCCCGAGACTCGGCTCTGGAGGGCTCGGCAACTTGCTTGTCAGCGTTTTTCAAGTTTCTTCCTGGTTTGATTCCGTTTTCATCCGTCTGGCGGGCTGGATGAATTTTACTAGGAGCTGTCGCCATAAACGTGGTCTCTACCTTCTTGACTGCAATCTTTGAAAGTATTTCGAACAAAAAGTCAACATTTTGGGAGAAATCATGCTGTTTGCTGTGTCTGCTGTAAAAGGTTTTCAGCATATATGATAAATACCATGTTTTCCTCAAGCAGAAATAATCTCTGAGTGGACAAACTTTCAAAGATTGTTGTCTGGGTTTTGGAGGTCATGTTTGTGGTGGTGGTTTTTGGTGGGATTTGTCCGGCATGCCAGACGGATGAAGGCGGAATCGGGCCAGGAGGTGGCTTGAACAGTGCTGACGGGCATGTTGCGGGGCTCTCTAGGGCTGAGTATTTGGGCGTGAAATAGTCTGTGTTTGATTTTTGGATGACTCGTGCAGGAGTGTTTCGGGAGTATCCGGTCTCTTTGGAGAGATTGTCATTTTTCGTTATACAGGTGGGAATTGTACAAGTGTTAGTTTTTGACAATTGGCATCCCCTTAAGGTAACTGAGTGGCCACCTATTGGGAAAATAGCTGCTCATTCGGCTTACGAAATGTTTTCATGGTATAAGCACCTGATTGTTAGTTTGGTTTTTTCCCACCTTGGTTTTTGGAGTGGGAGTCTTTTTCTGATTGCGCCTTTTCCTGATCTTTGCCTACTTGTACTTTTTCATCCCATAACTATAGGGTTAAACGACCGCTAGATTTTGTAAAAGCTAATACTTGTGTTCTGTTATAGTACGATTATGGCGGCCAGCTTTGCTCATTGTTATTATGTGACAATAAACAATAAATCATGCTGTTCACAGCATTATATATTATATGAGCATTTCAAGTACAGGACATTTGGAATATGCAGCACATGTATGAACGTGATCTTTTAAATTATAATATTAAGGTGGCAATCTTGGTCGTTATCTTTCTTCTTTTATATGGATGTCGGGTCAAAACTAAAATCAAAGGACTCCACTATTATGTGAACAACAAGAAATGGGCATTTCATACACAAGACATTTTTATATGCAGCAATTGAATGTCTTTTTAATAAAAGAATACCTCTTACAAATTATGATTATGGCATTCATCTTGGCCACCATCTTGAATTATTATTATTACTAAACATGTATTATGTGGGTGTTAAACATTAGAACAATCTTTATTATGATGCTTACAACATAAAATGAGAATTAAAACACAAAACAGCGGGTTTATTAAACTCTGGGGTTGTACATTCATGCTTATGGCGACCGTCTCAGACGCCATCATAATTTTTTTTCAAAACGCTTAATGATGCCAGGGTGGCATCATGCAGTTTCTGTACATGCATGGCCTAATGAATTGGAAGTCACAAAAAAATTTCATGCGGCGCCGTCTTCCACGTTATGCTGATGGCAACTGGACTATGACTAAGAAATCAACTTCAGTAACATCTTTGCGACAAAGTCGAAGTTGACAACCATCTTTGACGCCATCTTGTATTCCGAAAAGATAAAAGAAAATAACTTCTTATCCAAATTACCCATACCGGTATTAATATTTTCAGTCACCTACAGATAAATGTAACATTTTCAGTATTTAAAGTGAACCAAATTGAGACAACGCTGATTACTGTCAATTAATTTTGCATTCTGGCAGCCATCTTGGAAAGCATTCTTGGTATACTTGAACATGCTAGCAGGAAATGGTCTATGACATTCAATTTATAAAATTATGCCAAATATTTGTAATTAGGATATGTCCTGAGTGCCAACAGAAGTTTTGTAATGACCATCCCATATATTGAGCCGCCATCTTGGATGCCATCTTGTTTTTCTCAAAATGCTCAATGATGACAAGGTGACATCAGTCAGATTCTTTAATGGTAACATCTAAGCAACAAGAATCAGCCAAGAAAAAAAGTTTGAACCACATTTCCGGGTCAAGCTAGATATCTGCAGGACTAGTAACATCAGTCTCAAATTCAATGGTGTTTACTGTATGAGCCACATCATGAGAAAACCTGATACATGTATTGGGATTTCCAATCAGGTATGACACTGATTTCGCTGTATAACCATAACAGTTATATGTAAATTTCAAAATTGTATTTATGAAGGAGGATTGTACTGTGTTACGAAAACAAGGGTGACTAATAGCTGCTTAGATACTGTACAGCTGATCTTAGTTTTCACATACAGCATGTTTTCTCAAGCCATAGCTCATGATTAAATATGTTCAGGCTTATTCCATAAAAATACATAAAATCAACTCGGCAAAGAAATCTCATGGTGAAATGCTCCCAAGTACAGCCCATCTCGTTATAATGCTACCTTAGACGTCCATTGAAAAAGACATTTATGTGTGTAACTGTGTATACTGAGATTATTTACCACAGAACCATGGGATATTACCTTTTGGGAGCCACTACATGACAATTATATATACAAACCTTCTATATATTGTATATAGGCTTGACATAATGAGGATGGACTGTAACCCAAACTCATATTTAATGGTGAATTGACTTAAAAATCAATACCCTTCATTTTCCCACAAATATACACCATGCATTTTATATAGCTCTTTATTTTCCCACACATTATAAACATTTCATTTTTAATATCATTTTCCCCAAAAATACCCGGTATACACTTTAAAAGATCAAAAGACCTTACTACATCCCTGCCTAGAGGAGAAAAATAAATCTTTACCTGGTACTGAAAAGGCAGGAAATTTTTTGAATTAATGAGCCTGTAAAGTTCTAAAATTTTCTGACATCCATATTAACTTTTATATACATGAATTTACTGTATAATTCAACTAGAAATTTTTTTTTTATGACAAGGGACTTTTGCCCTTTAGAAGACTTGTTAAGACTTTCCCAGTGTCTACTCTGACCAAATCAGTATGAGAAGGTATTATCTGATTAATTACCCAGAATGCTGAATGATTCAATCAATCTTAAATGAGCCTGTGCATGAGAAAACCAACAATTTGCATAGGCGAAAACAAAGACGCAGATCAGCTTCGCGGTGACCGCGAAGCTGATCAGCGCCTTTGTTTTCGCTACAAGGATAGTACACTTCCTCTTCTTCTTAATTCCGAAATTTCAAGCTTCTAGCTTTATTGTGTGACTGTGCAGCCTGGTTTGTGTCAGACCTGGTCGGAACCCCAAATTGTTGGTTTTCTCATGCACAGGCTCAAATTGTAATTACTAGGCTCAACTGTAGCTCGATACCTTTAAAAGATGCATATGATATATATAGAAAACATACACGCAAAAAACAGAATGCTTGACCCAGAAAACCAACACATAGATTTTGACACAAACAATTTGCACACAACAATTGCACACAACAATTTGCACACAAATATTTTCGAATGCCAATTATCAGATGATGATTCTTTTCCAGAGTATTTCTGAAAAACAACAACAACTGCAACACTTACCACAAAACCTGTCGCTAGTAGCAGATGACAAATGAATATCAGGGATGTAACGATGATAGCAACCCGCTTTTCATCATCCTTCACCGCCGACCAGAATGTTAGGACTAGAACACCACCAGACAACAGAGCACCTATGATGACCAGAGTCCACTTGAACCATTCGTACGGAACCACCCATAAAATCTGTAGAAGGGTGCAAAATATGCATGTAAACACCATAAACAAGAGTTAGACTTCATGTACATCAAAATTCATTAGACATATTCAAAGTCTGATTGGAAGGCTGAGGAAGGTGTAGATTGAACCCACCATGGTGAGCAGTTTCAACACTATACCAGGCCTCGAGGTTATAAAACTTTGGCATTTTAACATAAATTTATGAGCAGGATAAATTACTAGTTTTTGAGTTCTGAACCTGATATGAATTTTCCACTAATTTTGACTATTTCAACATCAGTAAGCAGTTGAAATGTCATGCTCAGCTGAGCTGAGCTTGAAAAAGTTTTATAACCTCGAGGCCAGGTATGCTTCTGAGGTCTAGGTGGTGTTGTCTTTTTTTGTGTGTGTTGAGCTTTAACATCCAAGTCAACAATTTTCAAGTCATGTCATGGCAGAGCCAACACTTCCTGGATATTATCCTGTACTTTAGGGAGTAAATGTGTCTTGATAAAGGAAATTACATGGTACCCATCAGAGTCTGAACCCAGGACCTCTCCAATTGGAGTCTGACGCTCCACCACTAGGCCACTGCACTCCCTGGGTTAGTGTTGTTAACTTTCACAAAGTTTTTTTAAAAAACAGCAGAAAGAATTGATGTCATTTTTAACACAGTATTACACTTACTGTATTCATTCTAATAAGCGAACTTGCTCCAATGAGTGCACACCCTGGTTGTTTCCGAGAAACGTGCATAAGCACACTGTTGGACAGTCAATTAAGTTTTTCCTACCTCAGTTTTTAGAGTGGAACTTTCGTTCTAATTGCACCATTTCCTGATCATTGCTTACTTTTATCTTTACCTCCAGAACAAATCTGGGATAATAATATCATTTTTGATTTTGTTCGGTCTGAGTTTTAAGACTGTTATTACTTACAGAAATAGGAATGTAGATAGCCAGAGAATACCCATACACACAAATAATCTCTAGAAACGTGTACCCGGCCTGTGATTTTCTCCACCATAATGTGAGGTAGATGGCTGTAGGAACCAGCCACCAGTAGCAGAATATGGCTGTGGCTGAGAATGTCACTAAAAATAGAAATATATGGGCTAACTTTACACATTGGTAAAACATATCTGTGCAACGAATACCCACTTATACCCCACTTTTATATAGTAAAACTGGGGTTTACAGGGTATACCTATTTTTCTTATTTTTGATCCAAAACATAAATTGTGGGTACTCGTTAGAACCGCCTTGGCCAGGCAGTTCTAACGTGTACCCACAATCTGTGTTTTGAGCAAAAATAAGAACAAGAACTCCGCGGAGGTCGATATCGCACCTGCATCGGGCAAAGTCAACAGACCGTGAAATATAGTTCAAGGGCACCGGGTCAAGGTGCGTGCTTGAAGGGCATGTCAAGGACAATTACTATGCAAGGTTTCAGACACGCAGCTATCTCTGATGTCGAGAAAACCAAACTTCGACAAAAAAATTTTCAAAGTCAGTGGACCGTGAAATATAGGTCAAGGGCACTGGGTTGAGGTGCTGGCTTGAAGGGTATGTCAAGGACAATTACTATGCAAGGTTTCAGACTCGCAGCTATCTCTGATGTCGAGAAAACCAAACTTCGACATAAAAATTTTCAAAGTCAGTGGACCGTGAAATATAGGTCAAGAGCACCGGGTTAAGGTGCGTGCTTGAAGGGTATGTCAAGGACAATTACTATGCAAGGTTTCAGACTCGCAGCTATCTCTGATGTCGAGAAACGTAATGTTGACAAAACTTCGACGTAAAAATTTTCAAAGTCAGTGGACCGTGAAATATAGGTCAAAGCCACCGGGTTAAGGTGCGTGCTTGAAGGGTATGTCAGGGACAATTACTATGCAAGGTTTCAGACTGGCAGCTATCTCTGATGTTGAGAAAACCAAACTTCGACATAAAAATTTTCAAAGTCAGTGGACCGTGAAATATAGGTCAAGAGCACCGGGTTAAGGTGCGTGCTTGAAGGGTATGTCAAGGACAATTACTATGCAAGGTTTCAGACTCGCAGCTATCTCTGATGTCGAGAAACGTAATGTTGACAAAACTTCGACGTAAAAATTTTCAAAGTCAGTGGACCGTGAAATATAGGTCAAAGCCACCGGGTTAAGGTGCGTGCTTGAAGGGTATGTCAGGGACAATTACTATGCAAGGTTTCAGACTGGCAGCTATCTCTGATGTTGAGAAAACCAAACTTCGACGTAAAAATTTTCAAAGTCAGTGGACCGTGAAATATAGGTCAAGGGCACCGGGTTAAGGTGCGTGCTTGAAGGGTATGTCAAGGACAATTACTATGCAAGGTTTCAGACTCGCAGCTATCTCTGATGTCGAGAAACGTAATGTTGACAAAACTTCGACGTAAAAATTTTCAAAGTCAGTGTACCGTGAAATATAGGTCAAAGCCACCGGGTTAAGGTGCGTGCTTGAAGGGTATGTCAGGGACAATTACTATGCAAGGTTTCAGACTGGCAGCTATCTCTGATGTCGAGAAAACCAAACTTCGACGTAAATGTTGACGGACGGACGGACGGACGGAAATTTGGACTCCTATATCACACCCTGCTATAAGCAGGTGCGATAAAAATATCAAAATTTCTCAGCTGAAAATTTTCAATTTTTAAAGTTCAAACAAGAAGAACTCCGCAGAGGTCGATATCGCAGCTGCATCGGGCAAAGTCAATGGAACGTGAAATATAGGTCAAGGGCACCGGGTCAAGGTGTGTGCTTGAAGAGTATGTCAATGACAATTACTATGCAAGGTTTCACACTCGCAGCTATCAATGATGCAGAGGAAACCAAGCTTCGAAGTAATTTTGAAGTAAAAATTTGCTAAGTCAATGGATCGCAAAATATAGGTCAAGGGCACTGGGTCAAGGTGCCTGCTTGAAGGGTATGTCAAGGACAATTACTATGCATGGTTTCACACTTGCAGCTATCAATGATGCGGAGAAAACCAAACTTCAACGTAAAAATTAACAAAGTCAATGGACCGTGAAATATAGGTCAAGGGCACTGGGTCAAGGTGCGTGCTTGAAGGGTATGTCAAGGACAATAACTATGCAAGGTTTCACACTCACGGCTATCACTGATGCAGAGAAAACCAAACTTCGACGTAACTTCGACATAAAATTAACAAAGTCAATGGACCGTAAAATATAGGTCAAGGGCACTGGGTCAAGGTGCGTGCTTGAAGGGTATGTCAAGGACAATTACTGTGCAAGGTTTCACACTCATGGCTATCACTGATGCAGAGAAAACCAAACTTCGACGTAAAAATTAACAAAGTCAATGGACTGTGAAATATAGGTCAACGGCACTGGGTCAAGGTGCATGCTTGAAGGGTATGTCAAGGACAATTACTATGCAAGGTTTCACACTCATGGCTATCACTGATGCAGAGAAAACCAAACTTCGACGTAACTTCGACCAAACTTCGACGTAAAAATTAACAAAGTCAATGGACCGTGAAATATAGGTCAAGGGCACTGGGTCAAGGTGCGTGCTTGAAGGGTATGTCAAGGACAATTACTATGCAAGGTTTCACAGTCACAGCTATCACTAATGCAGAGAAAACAAAAACTTCGATGTAACAGGGATTTTTTTGGCAATTTTGGGAAGGGGCCCTAGGGCCTTTCTGAATGGGAAATTTAGCGACGTAAACCCTGAACTTAGAGAAATTTTCAAAAAATTCACAATTGATAATATTTTCAAATGTGACCTAGCTACCTTATTAAGGTATTTCATTTAGAATCATTAAATAATAACTTATAATCAAAGCTAAACACTGTTTCAAACAGCAAAGTTTGAATTTCACAATATATGGAACTGTTGAGAAAAAAATTTCAGCTCTGATTGGGAATTTTTTCTTCAAATTGGGAAAAAAGTCACCCAAATTGCATTGGGAATGGCGCCTTATTTCGGCCCCTGAGACACCTGAAAAAATCCCTGCGTAAATGTCAAACTTTGACGTAAATGTTGACGGATGGACGGACGGACAGAAATTTGGACTCCTATATCGCATCCTGCTATAAGCAGGTGCGATAAAAATCTCTGTTTATTGCATGTTTAAGTTTTCGTAATGCAGACCTATAACTTGCAGAAGTGAGCTATTTTAGTTTCAAAACATGTTGTTGTCAAGAAGCATGGGACACAATTGCAAACAGCTTTTGAGTTGAATTACTTTAATCGGAATGCAATGCATCCATCATTTCCGTCGAAATCATAATGTAATTGTTAAAATGTGTCAATCCGCTATTTGGTAAATAACAGCACACTTGTTTCTTAAACAGTATATCTTTAGGTTATACCATTTTCGCCAAATTGTCAATTTTAAGCACCATTTATCTCTAGAACATATTAATCTAGGTTGCTAAAAAGCATAAATCAGCTATGCCATAGTTTGATACTCATTAGCGCTCATGTATTATCGCTACATACATTTGTACAAAGCATGGACATGGTGACTGTGCAAATCTCTAACCTAATGTTCTCACCTTTATGGAAGTCATATTTCCACTGATAATCTTTCCCCTCCGAGGCGAGATAGTTGGCCAGGTTACCAGCTATGGCTGTTGTGAACACCAGGGTGGTGCAGATCCAGAATGGACCTAAAATACAGTATCTACATTGTTAATTCTTAACAGTCCATTCAAACTAAATTCACTGCTTTTTGGTAGAAAAATGTAAGTATCTTACAATTATTGTTTTCTCAACAAAAATTAATGGCATTAACAATGCCTTGCACCATCAACTGTGTGCTGGAAACACATATTCTACTATTCCATAGGCATCTTTCTGGCATCACTCATATTTCAGAAAATACTTCAATATGTTTTATCAGTCAGTGAAAGATATCCAGATTATATTCAAGGTTGGTATATAAAGCAATAGTACAAACAATTTGAATGAATAAAAATGAAAGAAGGCACCAACAAACTGAAAGAAATTTGTCAAATAATAAAAAAAAATAATAAAATGAAATAAAAAAAAAAAAAATACCATATAGGTCAGGAGTTGGTCTGATGTGAGTCTGTAGGAAGTTTCTGTGAGGCAGAGGTAGCATGGAGCCTACCACCCTGTGGAACACCTGCCTTGTCTCCACATCAAAGAACTGCTGGTAATACTCAAATGTCCAGAATGACAACTGTTTTCTGTCTTCTTTCAATAGCTGCAATACATACAAGTATTACTTAGCATAAAAATAAATTAGTTTGAATAAAAAAAATCCACACAATGACTTTAAAAAATGCTTAAAAAAGTGAATGCAATTATCTAGGCATGCCCTTAATTTCAGATTAGATCTGCCGTGCAATCTCTCAGCTATACATCTGTCCTGTAGCTATATGTAGTCTCCAAATAGTGCACTAAGTGATATTTAAATCACAAAAATTATTTTACTTTCATATTTACAAGCGCAAATAATTGTACATGTACTTAAAATCCATGCTAACCTGAGTAAAGCATGATAAAAATGATTTGAGCTGCCGCATGGGAAAACCAACAATCTGTATAGGCGAAAACAAAGGTGCAGATCAGCTTCACAGTAACTGCGAAGCCGATCAGTGTCTTTTTTTGCTACAAGGATAGTACAATTCCTCTACTTTCCCAGCCTCTAACCATCTTCTGTGACTGTAAAGCCCGGTTGTGTCGGACCTGGTCGGAACCCAAGTTGTTGGCTCTCATGCACAGATTCATTTATTTTTTAAAAGCCTCAGACCCAGTCCTACCTCTGATTTATCTCCTTCTTCCTCATCATCTTGAGCTGAGTGGGGGAAGTCTTTAAATGTGTGGGTCTGCATGTCACCTTGCTCAAATAGAACATCATCCTGTCCACTGTCATGGAAATCCAGTGTCGTATCTTTGTTGGCCTGCAATCAGACAGAAATGTATAGATCTTCCTTTACATCTTAACCACCAATGGTGACCACATTTAACATTGATCTTGGCCTGTATGTATACTAACTTACACTCTTGAAATGATATCACTACCTAAGCAGTACTCTAGTGAGGGTATAGGTGCATCTAAATAAATTTGAACTGGGCCACTGCAGGGCACTTGGTAACCAGAGTGCCCTCTTGCTGCAAACCCATAGTTGGGCAATCGCCACCAGTTGAAACTACAGTCCCGGTAAAAAATCAACAACATATTTCTCTTTTCTCGGAGGACCCTAAGCTATTTTTCTCGGAGAAACAACGCTAAATTTCTCTTTTCATTTAGGTATTTCGCGTTTCGTTCATTTCGATTTCTCGGAGAAACACCGAGAAATTTCACCGCGACCTAAGGTATTTACCGGTGAACACAGGTAAGTCCAGTTTACCTGTTCGCGGAGTTTCTCGGAGAAATATTGTGCACGATTATGAAAATCGATTTTACCTTATTTTTACTAATTAAAGAAGTTTTAAACATTTAAATAATCAGTATAAGTGTTTTTGTATATCCCACACTAACAACTTTCTATGCTCCTTTTGCTCTTGCATAATTAGCAGTCATATTTGTTTTGGTAATTTAAATATTTTCTTTTTTTAATTACTTTTTGATTCCTTGTGATGATAAGTGAAGGAAAACCAAAATAATGCATTTATAAATATAAATTAATAAAAAATATGATTTTGAAGCGTTAAAGAATGCCTATAAATAGGAAATTCAGTACCACTTCCTGTGTTTACATGTTTTTGGACACTGAAATATAGCCTTTAAATGAATTTTCCTGAGCCAGGTCAGACTTTTCCTGGAAAGAATGATGTCTATAGTATCATAATATATCAAAATTATTTTGAGTCACACGTTTGCTGCGAGAGTCATGGCATGTTTTTGGACCCTACTTTTTGTTTACATAGATGACCATATTTGGAAAATAAATAAATTATTTATTTTATTTTGAATACATTTTTCTTTCAGTTTCACATTTGCAGACAGGAAATACTTAAAAAAGTATGTTAACAACAGAAAGAAAATAAAATTTGGTTGTTTAATGACAAAATTTTGTGAATTTCTAACTGTCAGATTTGAATTTGCTTATAAATATTCATGTAATAACCCCTCCTTATTTATCTGAGCATGCTCAGTGATGCTGATTTATTGGAAAATACAGATCTAAAAATAGATTTTGGTGGGATTCCAGCTTTTCACAGGAGCAAAGACAAAGAAGGAAAAAGTTGTTAGTGTCCCATACCGAAATCAGGTACAAAATAAGCACAAAATTTTGTACCTATTTTGTACCATTTATGTGCCTTTTCATTTTAGGCACAAAATAGGTATACCTATTTTGTACCAGTCTGAGAACTTAGAAATTTTACATGTGCCTTTCATGTGCCTTTGCGGACTTAGACTTTTTTGCCTATACCTATTTTGTGCCTTTCAGGACTTAGTCGTTTTTTCATGTGCCTATTTTATACCTAGTTCAGACTTAGTCATTTTTTGATGTGCTTTTTTGTACTTTTGAAGAACTTAGATTTTTTCTGCCTGTATTTTGGACTTAACCATTTTGAAGAACTTAGATTTTTCTGCCTGTATTTTGGGACACTGGCTATCCGCACGACGGTCGTGCCGATAACGCCGCTTATCGGCACGACCGTCGTGCGGATAAGCGGCGTTATCCGCACGACAGGGAAATCGATATCCAAATGTTAAAAATGTCTAGAAATGAATACATTTCAAGTTGATTAATATTATACATTGGCTTCAAAACTGACACAGAATACTACACATGCAGGATTTTTTTACTTTTTTAATTAACAAAATTGATATTTTGATGAAATTGGCTTACCTGTGAATTTACCTGTAAAAATCAGTCATGCGTATGCGTAAATGAGAAAGTAATTATCGTAATCTAAATAATAAAAGAATGTGGTATGATCCAAAAGAATAAACAGCCTTTGATTTTAACAATGGAGTATGGAAACATTTCAGTAACACAATTAAAAAATTGCATCGGTTATCATTTTTCTCCGCTGTTAGAAATCTACTGCTATTCAGTTTACATCAGCTAGATTAATCAAATCAAAATAGTTTTTTTTATTCATAATTAACAAAAATGTTAATTTATTTTCAAATGTATTTCAATAGCTAAACACATAATTATTTATTTAATGACAAATTAATAGTTTAATGCATAGGCAAACTTGTTAGAAAATCTTATACTCCCGTCGTGCCGATAGCCAATACATGTAGCATTGGCTATCCGCACGACGGTCGGGCCGATAACGCCGCTTATCGGCACGACCGTCGTGCGGATAACGCCGCTTATCGGCACGACCGTCGTGCGGATAGCCTCAGCCGTATTTTGGACTTAGCCATTTTTAGGCCAAAAAAAAAAAATATAAATGTTTCTCAGGCCCCGCCGCATCTCTTTCAGACCCACCGCATTACCCTTTTTTATTGCTCAAAATAAAAAAAATTACAGAAACCACCGCATTTGTCTTGAAACCTTCACTCATGTCACTTTCCGCTCGCGGTTTTCAGAAAAACGACTGCGCATGCAGTCTGCGCATGACGGCTAGTAACACGGTATTCGTTGTGACACGGTTCCGGGACATTTCGAGCCTTCACCAAAGGACCGAACTGCTTCGTCATGTGCAGGTACAGTATATGGCAATGTCAGAGGTATTCAATTTTTAGTCAAAAACACATAGGGTCTAGGTAGCAATCCCGCGTTCTATTGTCCATGTACAGTTTACGTACGAACTTTAGTTGGGCTAAATTACATGCGGTCAATATTCTGATGCTTGATTCAGCTGTTTATTATCATAAGGTTTAGGATAGCCACTGCATAATTGTATTAAACATGTAGACACCTGTACTGCTATATAGCCTGGCAAACCAAAATTTCATCCACTCAAATATCGCGACGGCGGCACCAAGGCGCCGTTTTACCCTTTTGTTCCTTTATACTTATTTATTTATGTGCAAGTAAAAAAATCAAAACTCGCGGAGAGGAAAAATGAAATATCGTTTCAGGGGATTCGCCAAGGCGCAGTTTTCTTACAGTTTCTCTTTTAAGTACTTTAAAAATGAATAAACACATTTGAAACGGAAAATTGTGTTTTTGATAGCCTAATGTGTATGAACCATGTCGACTGCTAAAAATTCGTGTATACTCGTGAGTGATAATTGTCATCTCACTAATGTTTAGGTGACACAATCCATTGCTCGCGAAGCGTGAATGACACTCAAATTATATTAATTCATAACAGTTTTGAAATTAAGCCGAGCGATACATGTTATCGCACTCGTGACTAGGGGATTATTGGTAGACCGTAACGTTACCATAAACATTGGGTTATTATAGGCTATTGATGACACGTTGGTCAATGATTTCGTCAATAATTATTGTGGTCCAAAACATTAGGACACCTATATTTAATATTAGCGATTGAGAACGGTAATGTCCGGGAAGGTATGTAAAAGTTCACGCTGAAAAACAAATGTGATTTCGTTACTTTCCCGCTGGGAAAATGAGTGTTTTGAGCATCCGCAAGAATCCTTTGTGGAATAATATAATTAGTCATGCCATGTATGTTGTATGTTCGTATAGTGTTCCGCCGCTGACTTACCGGCACACCTCGTTTTAACCCCGAGTAAGGGTATCACCAGACTCTAATCATCTAATGATAGAACTAAACCGGCCGTCACCAACCACCACCTCAATAATTGTATTCCCATCACTGAAGTTATCTTTTTGGGAGAAGAGATGCCAGTGCTTGCTTTATGAATGATGAGCGCCAAGCTAGCAAGGTATTTTTTGTTACCATTTTTAACGTTTTTGGTATCACGCGGCCCGGGATCCAACCCGATACCTCCCGTGCCCGAAGCGAATGCTCTAATCATTTCGCTATCATATGATCACCGATGTGTGATCGGTACAATGTTCAAACTTTCATTCGAGTGAAATTAGAAAATAAGGACAAGAATAGATTGTGTTACTTGCTGACACAACATACAGGGATTTCGATTCTTTTCCGACAAGTTATAAAATGTCTTGACAATAATTACTAATTGACGTCGTCATTCGCTATCTCATGGGCCAATGGACGGAGATTATGACTCGTGTTGAGATGTACTCAGAGAGCGTGATAATCATGATAATTGGGGGGGGGGGGGGGGGGGGGGGAACTCGTGCTGACTGATGTTCTCAAATCTATTGTTATCGGATTTAGTGTTAGACCAATAAGTATGATATTCTTTTGTTTCCGAATTACTAATGCTCAACCAATTTTGGCAATCACAAATTAGGTGTGAAATATCTGAGATAAAGATGTGTATATATCTCTGGAAATATCGATCATAAATTAAACGAGAGTTACCGTACGGTGACTCGGGCACAGATCGCCGGAAGCATATTGTCCGTTTATCACGCACTCGCCATATCTCCATACCGACCTACCCCCCCCCCCCACCCCCCAACCCCCCCCCCCCGGAAAAAAAAGTTAAAAAAAAAAAAAAAAAAAAAAAAAAAAAAAAAAATGCCGCCGCCCGCATTCGTTTTTGTTCAAATAAAAATTAAAATAAAAAACCTGCCGCCCGCATCTGTTTCTTCAAAAAGTGGCCTGAGAAACAATGGTATTATTTTTTTTTTGGCCTTAGATGTACCTTTTTTGTGCCTCTTCACAGACTTGTAATATTTTTTTACTAAAATTAGCCAGAAGGACATATGGATCGAAAACAATAGAATATAAAGATACATTATAAAAATGTTCAAAATATCTTTTTTAAAAGCATGCTGCATTTTAATCAGGCTTAATTCATGAGATTTAAGCAACAACTTGATTTCATCCTAGACTGTACTAAGTCTTCTCAGAACAAATGAGTAGACAACTCATAACATTTATGAAATTAATTTGTATTGAATTGTTTCTTATAATATAGAACTAAAAGAAATATTTCACTTCCAGTAAATTGAAATAAAATGAATCACAATGATTTTGTTTTGTTTTCTTGTATTTATTTTCTTATGTTAATTTATCAGTAATTCTATAATATGTCATAACATTATTATTCATGTATCTAATAACAATGGCATCTGGATGTACCTAAAATGTGCCTATGAGCCACTTAATGACTTTCTAATGACTCTTATCTCATGCACAACACATTTTCTGTGTAAAATGAGATTTATGACCACTAACTTGTACACAAAACACCCAAGATCTATGTAAAAATCTGCATTTTATAGAGAGGCATACACCAGTTAACATGTGGATGCAAAGAATGAACAGAATATAGAAAGTAAGAATTTGACTTTTTATTTTCATAAACTAGGTGTGATTACACATATTTTCTGGTATTTTTTTTTTCAAATTTGCACTTTTGCTGCTACACTTTTTCAATCTGTTTGAAGTTTAGATTTAAAACAAATAAAACTGTAACTTACTGTTAAATTATATCAGCTGAATAATTTGTTTGTTTAGAATTATACTTTTATCATAAATGTATGCTGAGTTAAACCTCCCATAATATGTACTATCTCTTTGACTTTGGTAAATATCTGAATATTTTGACTCCATACTGAGATTCAGCTTCTTGTTGACAATAGATGATGATTATGTCACATGTAACTGCAGATTTTGGTGATATTTAAAGCTATTTTATTCAGTTTTATGTCCTTTTCAAGATAATTTCAGTTCATATTAGACAGGTCAATTATTAGGTGAGGCGAAAACAGGAGAACCCGAAGAAGAACCACCTGGTACATACGCAAGCTGAACATGTGACACACAGTTAAGATGATTGAATGGTAATGAAATAAGGGCTCTTAACCACTTGGCCACAAGTAAGCTATTTTGATTACAATATGTTTATTTGAGCAGCTCAAAATGGGAGATTGGGACGGCTGGGCTTAGGGGTTCTGACCAGGTCTGATATAAACCAGGCTGTATTGCCACAAAAATGGTTTCAAAAACATTTTTTTAAATGGTGGGTTCTATGTGGTAAAAGTAGTACATTGTGCTGATCAGTTGTTGTGAGCTTACAGTTTTTTGTATAACTGATCTGAGCCTAGAGCTGTTTTCGAATGTACTAAAGGCAGGTTTTCTTATAATGTGGCTTTTTAAAGTGGGGTGGGTAGGAGGGGGGGGGGGTTATATTGCGTACCTATAATGTACCTGAAGACTGCAATATGATTGGCTGTTTTCAAGAACTAAGGTATGGTACCTAAAATGTACCCCTAGAAACAAACAGGCACATATTAGGTACACCAGGCACATATGAGGTACAAAAGGTACATATTGGGTACACTAGGCACATTATAGGTACACAATTTAACTACTAGGGCACAATAAGCACATTGTAATCTTGTGCATAGGCACATAATATGTACATAGGGCACACTTTAGGTACAAAAGGCACATATTAGGTACAAAAGGCACATAATAAGTGCACTGGGCACAATTTAGGTACAGTAGGTACTTGATAGGTACATAGGCACAAAAAAGATACAATAGGCACAAGATAGGTATATAGGCACATAACAGGTACACCAGGCACATTAAAGATACACTAGGCACATTACAGGTACAAAGGGTACATTGCAGGCACATGTATAGATACAGTGAATTTTAAGTACAAAATAGGTACACTCTTATATTTGTATAAATGTACCTATTTTGTATCAGTTTGGCCCAGTTTCAGTCAATGGGCCAATCTTGTACAAAATAGGTATACCTATTTTGTGCCTATTTTGTACCCAGAAATTGTGCCTATATTGTACTTTATTTTGGTATGGGATGACACCTCTAACAGTTTGACACGTTTTAATAAGTTACATTAATTACTGAGCAAACATTCCACAATCTTCTTCACTGGTTTCCGTTACGGTTGGTCAGGCATGACTTGACTCACATTTGACAAACAAATTAAGTAGTACTTTGTTTTATCTCAATGATGCCTTTCTCCAAGTAAATGACGTGTTACAGTTTCATTTGTTTGAGTTAGGAAACATAAAAGCAATAGGCCATTAACATGTACGAGTATAATAGGTGACCATTTTGCGCATTCTTGAATTCATATTGTAATGAAATAAATGTTTTCTGGTCCGGGTTGTAGTGTCGAGCTATGGAAACGTGCGTATAGAATGAAATGGCATAATTTTATCACATTGTGACGTCAACTTATGGAGCATGCTATTTTTGTAAAATTTTATTGACCCGATCAACCTGCAGATAAGGATTTTAAATAATTACTAAATGATCCACTGCATACCACCAAAATTCTTAGGCGAAAACAAAGGCGCAGATCAGCTGTGCGGTAACTGGACAGCTGACCAACACCTTTGTTTTCACTACTCGGATAGAACAAGTCATCTTTCATTTCTAGCCAAAATTTCAAGCCTCTAGCCTGTTTCTGTGACTGATCAAGATGTATGAATTTTTTTTTCACCGTATTCGATCTAATAAGTGCACATGTTCCAAAAATCGCACTTCCTGATCGTTTCCGAAAAACATGTGCAGCTCGACTAGAACACAGCTCAACTGGCGTATGGATATCTTACATCTTATTTACACGTTAAATCGCATTAAAACTTAACCATTATTAATGTTTTCGTAAAAGGCAGGAACGGATACACTCATTGTACATGAAAACAAATGCATGACCTTATATTTTGGTGTCAGTTTTAAAAATTACTGGGACCGTCTAAGTATAGAAACTATGTATGTGCATGAATAGAAAAATCGGGGTGCAATATTGCTGTTACTAACGTTCTTGTCCTCAGCCACGGTTATGTCGTTACGTTTCCGCCGCTTTATGGTACCGTACAAGCTTGGGATGTCCTGACGTTCTACACAACATTCGTATTTGTAAACCCGTCAGTTACAAAAACTACCGAAACAGCATCCGACACGCTATAAACTGCAGATACTTGAGTATGTATAATGTATGTTTGATGCATCCACATTCATATCTCGATGTTGTTTCCTAACGCGTAAAAGAAAATTAAAATAAAAATACTATCATAACCGACATTGCCCCCAATTCATGTACATGTAAAGAAAAGTTAGTTATATTTCAGCCACTTAATTTGATGCAGTGTGCGACATATCCAAACAGTTTTTCCTATACAAAAGTATTTGTTGCACATAATGCATTTTTCGTCTAATGATATCAATCAGATTTAAAGAAGGAGCGAAATAGAAATTTAAGACAAATAAATTTCTTGACTGTATATACTCGTACATGTACATTTTCAATGTTCCACACAACCGCAATTCTAGACAAGGTATAACAAACATGTACAATGTAGATGTATATTTTGAAGAATATAAAGATCGTGGATTATAAGCCATTTAAACAAATACGTAACATCTACAAGTTGCATACTTGCAAATGCTTATTTTTTTAATTAATTGTTTTATATTTATTCAAAAATTATAGACATGTACTTGTCTTTTAAATTCCTCCGAGAAACTCCGAGAAAAAGAGTTTGATCGATAAATCCAGGTAATTACCTTTCTCGGAGAAACACCGAGAAATTTCACCAAGAAACATCGCGAAATTTCGCGCAGACGATTTCGTGTACCTGGCTTATTTAGCGGTGTTTCTCTGAGAAATAAAAATTTCGCGTTTGCCATGGTTGCGGAGAAACGCGAAATATGTTGTTATTTTTTTACCGGGAGTGTATAAATAAAAGGCTATTTTTTTGGCAGAGAAGTCTCCGATTAGGCACTTGGTAAGTATTTCATTCAAAAGTCTATTGACTGAGGAAAGGAATGTCATATTCACAAATGCGCCTCAGAATCTTGATTTGTGATATCATAGTACTTATGGAAATAGACACGGAAATCGAACAAATAGAAAGCACGACAACTGTGTCACTAGATTGCAAATTGGGAAAAAAAAATACAATTTTCTCCACTAATCTGGGTAACTCCCGATGCACTAAACTTCCAACAGGTAGATTAATAAAATTTACCCTTCAACAATTTAATTAAAATGCTTTCTACGTCACAGAACAAGAGTTCTTGCCTTACCATTTTCGCTGTTTCCACGTCAAACAAAAATCGATCACTCTTTGCCAAGCGCTTGTTCGACGGTTGCACGACGTTGATCAAGGTCAAGGTCATAAGCTTCACGTGAAAAATAAATAAACATGAGTTTGACAACAAAATTTACTGGCGTTTTCTCCAAGCTGAAATTACCAGACAAATGGAAAGGTGGTCGTGTAGAGAAAATAGGTAGCTATATCTCAAGGGTGTTTTTTGCCTCTCAAAAAGAATCCGGGTCGTTTCGGCCCTGGGTCGTTTCGGCCTGAGTCGTTTCGCCCTGGGTCGTTTCGGCCAATTTTGGGGGTGGGTCGTTTCGGTCTTGGTAGGTGGGTCGTTTCGGCCAATTTTCTGGGTGAGTCGATTCGGCCCTGAGTCGTTTCGGCCAAAGTATATGGAAATCTTCAGGTAAGTAATAAAGATGAATCGGTCTTCTTGAGTACATGCGTTTTCGTGGACATATACATGATGTATGCATGTGGAATGTTTTGAAAGTATTGTAGTCACAGTTCCAGCCTCACATATTCTTAGTGTCTCGGAAAAAAAGTTTTCTTTTAATGATTAATACTGGCGATAGAAAGGTTTGATAGGGTTGAGGGAATGAATGAATGAATGAACAGTGATGAATGAATGAGATAGATAGATAGATAGATAGATAGATAGATAGATAGATAAAACCAAACATGTAGTTATGAAGTCATCAGCAATTGCAAGGGGAAACTTTTCAGTGATGCACCGGCTGTCAGTGATCTAATTATAAGGGTGATTATCAAGGTGTAAAAACTCGTGTCTGCAATCAACAATAATGATCCATGGTGATTGATTATTAATATACTCAATTAAAGTTTGAAAACGTGCGCTTGTCAATTTAATTTGAGTCTACGCATGAGAAAAACAACAGTTTTGGAATCCCACCAGGTCCATCACAAACCAGCCTGTACAGCCACATAAGCAGACCAGAGTCCTGAAATTTCAGATTTTAGAAGAAAAATGACTGTACTATCTTTGTAGCGAAAAATTTCACCTTTGCCCGCCTTTGTTTTCTTATGCGACTTTGGTCGGTATAAGTAAAAAGAAATTTTATATACTGTTAAAATAATAGCTTTAAAAAGTTCTGAAAAAGCTCAACTTTGTTACAGCTGAATCTGTAAGTTTGAAAGTCAAATTCTATTAGATACATGTACTATGTTTACAGATTTTATATAGAGTTCTTAGAATTCGCTGAGATGGGATTGTTTAGTTGCAGTATGCATTGTACATGTAAAGCTTAGATTTAACTGGTTTCATTTCTGTTTGATACAGGCATTACTCCAGAAATCTTTAAAGTTGACTTTTTTCAAAATGTTTAAATGTGGGAAAAATTATGAAATTCAACCGTTTTCACTTTTTTGTTTTATAAACCATGATGCCATAGAAATGACCATTGTAGTTTCTTTATCGTTTTTAATGGAATGAAGATGCAAATTTTTCACCTAATAGACACAAGTACCCTTGCAAGACTGGCTGCATGGAAAACTAGCCTCGTATAACATACACATCTTGCACAAAGTATATTATATAGTATATAAGGAATAAAATCAGGCCGAAACGACTCACCAAAATTGGCCGAAACGACCCAGGGCCGAATCGACTCAGGCTGAAACGACCCAGGCCGAAACGACCCACGGCTGAAACGACTCAAGGCTGAAACGACTCACGGCCGAAACGACCCGTTACCCTCAAAAATACACTGTCTTGCTTTACATTTGTTATAAAGAGGTGCACATGAAAAACACTAATATTCGACAGTAATAAGTTTCAGGCCATTTCGATCCTAAGAAAAATTCTGGGTCATTTCAGTCCAAAATTTCACCCAAGAAATACTGAAAACCCTGTCACACAGGGTTACTGGGTTACTATAGAGATGGAGTGGGAATCTGGTAAAAGCGCCAAAATGACAATAATGCCAACTTGGGACATATTCAGAATCAGAATAGTTTACTGGTGAAAAGTCAAATTGACAAAACCACACCACATTATTAATCAAAATTTATTTTAACAGCTGACTACCGCATTGCCAGTAGATGTGGGATTGACCCGGTCGGCAAGCTACTCTTTCGTGAGGAAAAATCAATATTGGTTACCGGAACTGCACCTTTCCCGCCTCTTCGCTCATTCGGTTGAGGGTATAACTCGGTCAATATCGTTGTGATTTAATCATTTTTAGACGCTTATAAAATCATAATTTGCCAGAAACACAACGGGGTTCATACCTTCAGTTGAGGAAATTGTGAAGATCGTAAAATACATGCAAAGCTTTTATTAATATTTTTATTTTGTTTTCATATTTTCTGATTTTAATGCAGTAAGGTTACAGCGATAAACACCGAGTAATTCACCTCGTACGAATGACCTATGACGTCATGCCGACACGATCAATAGCACAGAATGCTAAGAAATGCATGTGATTCATTATGTGACACATGCTCAAAGCACACAGTTTCAACTGAGAAATAGTAAAAAATAAGGATTGGAAAATGTTCGTTTAACAAGTATATAAATTATATATTTCAGCATGTTGAGTAGAGGAGTCATAAATGTGATATTGATAATGTCCTGACATGATCAAAGCCAGTTAGTTATTCAGACTGGGATGTTAAATACAAGCTGCATATCAAACATACATCATACAAACATCATTGTGCAAATGTTGTAGTTGTCAGTGGTATTTGCACACAGACTGATCACATCCTTTAACTCTTTTAAGCCTGGTGTCATTTTTATGGGACATAGGCAAATAGAATAGCCCCAGATTTGACGCCGCAGAATGCGGCGTGGCATCCCATCTGGGGCTATTCTATTTGCTTAGAAAATTTTCATCAAAAAATTGAATAGAATTTAAAAATCACCCCTGATGCCCCTAATGAAAGTGGACTCACCCAAATGATAATGATGGGAAAATCCATTTGTCAAATATGGGTTAAGAATCCCAACAGATGTCACTGTGTTTATTAACATGGCAAAATCACAGTTAAATCATCATGAAGGTGGAAAGAATGACTGTAATATACATGGTGAGATCTTGGTTACTGTTAATACAGTTTTCACAAAACTTTTCACCACTGTGACATAACACCAACATCTGTGCCTTCATTCAAGAACGCATATTATAAGGTCCTTGAGCTTTCTGTGCAACTGAAGTAAAGTAAATAATATTTAACTTTTTTCCCCACAAAACTTTAGTATTTTTTGTGATCATACAATTTATATATAAAATCAAAAGTAAGAATACAATTAGCACTACAGGGAGCATAACCCTTCAGCGGTTCACTTCCTTTCCATCTATTTCGACAGTGTGCTATACATGTATATCTATTTTCATAATTGAGGGCAATTTTTCATAAAAGACTGACCTAGTTTCACCACATTTCACAAATGTTTATAGAGCTAAGGTTGCCACGATTTGCAGTTCAGTTTATTAAATATTGTCATTGGTCAAGTTAGAAAGACAGTCTGACACAAAGTCAGTTTGCAACCTGTATATCTTTGATTTATGCAACATCACATGTGACAGTGCAGCGCTGTGATTGGAAACCTGATAGATTGAGCTTCAACCTACAGTGAAGAGTTCAAAGCTTTGCTGAAGGTATTTGCTAAGTCGATATGAGCCACGACGCGAGAAAACCGGTCTTTGGGGTTTCCGACCAGGTCTGACACAAACCGGCCTGTACAGCTTCAGAAAAAGGCTAGATTGAAATTTCAGTTTTAAGAAGAAGAGAAATTGTACTATCCGTGTAGCAAAAACAAAGGGGCTGATCAGCTTCACAGTTACTGCGAAGCTGATCTGCCCCTTTGTTTTTGCATAGGCAAAAATCTGGTTTTCTCACGATCAGGTTTCCAATCAACACAATCATTTTGTCATGTGTCGTGTGATGTTGCATCAGTCTGCCCTGTAAGAATTTTGGAGCCCCTGATATACATATATGAGCCGCCTCGTGGGAAAACCAACAATGTGGTTTCCGAACAGGTCCGACACAAACCAGGCTGTACAAGCACAGAAGACAGCTAGAAGCTTGAAATTTCAGATTTAAGTAGAAGAGGAATTGTACTATCCGAGTAGCGAAAACAAAGGCGCGAAGCTGATCTGCGCCTTTGTTTTCGCCTATGCAGATTGTTGGTTTTCCCATGTGGTGGCTCATATTCTGAAAGCATGCTTTCTTATTATCTGGCACAAATGTTTTGCCTTTCTTTTTCAGCGAACTATTTCAAGAACATCGCCGATGATTACAAGACCGTTGCCATAGAAACTGTTGGGGACATGAAGGACAGACCAATCAAATCTTCGTTTTATGTGTCACTTCTAACTGGTATCGTAGTACTTATCAAGACCAATCCAAGTGAGACAGAATTCCATTCAAAAGTCACAGAAAATGCACAAGAATTACATCTTATTAGTGATTTGATTAGGAACCCAAATAGTGAAAAGTTTATGAAAAATGCATCAAAGTTGAAATATGAAGGAAAACTAAAGTACAGAAATCTTATAGTATGTTCATTAATGTGTGAATCTAACTATAGTTCAGAATTAGGTATTTATGAAGCCAAATGTAAATATGTCAAACCTCATTGGACAGAATTTCATAAAACCATAATAGATGTTGGCGTGTTTGGGAAGTGGTGGAAACTAGAGGACTCCATGAAAGACTATGATGTTAATCCAGGAGAGTGGAAGGAAGATGGAATGCCAAATCCAGAATTTGAATTTAACAAAAAGAGTTTGATAAGTTGGGACATGAAAATGTGATATGCTTTGTTATATTATGAGTGTTATAAAATACATGTACCTGTTAGGGAGTGTGGTGACGGATTGGTTGATTGTTTAACTTCAGAGGGGTGATGCTGGGGGTTAACATCATGAAAACATGTCCGGGCAATGTATACTCCCTTAAACCCCACTTTTATAAAGTAAAACTGGGGTATGCAGGGGTATACCTATTTTTCTTATTTTTGCTCCAAAACATATTGTGGGTACTCGTTAGTAAGGCGGGGCGGTTCTAACCAGTACCCACAATCTATGTTTTGAGCAAAAATAAGAAAACTATCAAAATTTTTCAGCTGAAAATTTTCAATTTTTAAAGCTCAAAAAATCTCTGTTTATTGCATGGGCAAGTTTTCGTAATGGTTGTGTTCTTAACCAAGATACATTATCTCAGAATGTTCAGTTCTGATTAAATGTTAGAATAGAAAAGGACCAACTAAACCATTTAATTGTTTTGGCTGTATAATGTTCAAAGATAATGGGATGTATCAAACAAGACAGAATATGGACCAAACAAGTGCTTGTTTATCTTTTTTTAAACCTGTACATTCTTGTAGATACAGGCCACCTGGGCTATCTCAAACTCGGTTGTCTCGAAAACCCCACTTATATCGAAGTAATCTCTCACTCCTGAGTATCTCTCCCTATATGTTATTGTATTTCAACCCCGCTTGTGTCGAACTCGGTTATGACGAAATCTTGGCTGTGTCGAAGTGATAATTTGCTCCCCACAGAAAAACACTATTAGTTTCACCCTTCCTTTGTCGAATTTCGAAGTCAAAAATTATTGGTCAGACTTCATGATCAGCAAAGAAGAAGAAAAAAGAAAGAAGTATAGAATAAAAAGTCAATTTTCGGACCTGCTTTTTTCCAAATTAGCAAATTGATACCAAGTGTGATTACAAAAGACAAAGACATGTTCCTTCAATGGATTTTAATCCACTGAAATTTGTCATTTAATCTATCATAATTTTAGTTTGATGGAATAAATTTAGTGGAAAACAAAAGGAGAACCTTTCAGTCCGAGAATATGAGAGAGTTTGGCTTTTTGGTATCAATTTGCTTATCTCGAACTTCGGAAAACTCGAAGTGTTTTCTCCATTCCCCTTGATTTCGAGATAGCGAAGGTGGCCTGTATTTGATTTTCAATTCTTTCATTACTTTTTGTCCACAGTAAAAAGCTGCGGTCATGCTGGGACAGTCAGTTTCTGTAAGTCCTATGCTAACCTTTAGCATACAAATTACCAAGAAACTTGTTAATTTTTATGCCATAAATTGGAGACTGCTCTTCTTGAATCGGTGGCAGAAAGGTCAGAAATAGTATCGTGACCGAGACTTTCAGACAGACTGTGCTAGACATTTGTGTTGGTTACTGTAAATGTGGCCTGCTGAGGCTCCATGTCTTTTAGTCCGTAGGTCTTACTTCTACATTATACTCCTCTTCAGAAAAATAAATTGGTTACCAAAATAAATAGGTTTTAATAGAATTGTGTACTATTGTCAGTTTTAAAAACTAATGATAAATTTGAATGTCATCTGTCCTTTTGCATGCAGTGTACGATGTGTTGTGCGAGCTCAGAATTAAATGCTGATAGTAGATAAGGTTATTAGGGTACAAATGGTAAGGTTATTAGGGTACAAATGGGTAAGGGATCTGAAAGGTCAGTCCATTTCAGTGTCTCTTCCATGCTTGCTTATTCCAAACACAACTGATGTGTAGAAGCCAGTGTATTCACCAACATGTAATCAGAAGTCGTGCTAGGCCCAGGGCTTCTCCAACCTTTTGTATGAGAACTTCAACACATCCGGTCTCCATATGATATAAGCTATTATTAGGACATAAAAACAACAATTCCAGTCTTAAGTTGAATACAAGTATTTCAAGCAAATTTATTCTGAAGTATGCCGACTGAACAAGTTTTGCAGTATGGACAGCTTTGGATGACTAGATGTTAAGAAAAATCTGGTGTACATGTGCTACAGGATAACAGTGGAAAGTAAAATCTTGAATACAAAAAATAAGCAGTGACCAGGAAACATAACAATCAAAATATACTCCGCATCAATGAAAAATTACCACCACTAAAATTTCGATATTTTGAAAAATATAAAATTTCTTTAAAAGATTGTAGCTTTATTCATGATTCTGGTCAACAGCAAATTGATATAGAGGCATTCAACATTTCCACTAGCCCTGAAACTTATATATATAATGTTGCTCATGCAATTTGTGATTTTCGAAAATTTACTAGAAAGCCTTATTTTCACAAGTCGTCTTGTCTTTTCATGCCTCTAACATCCGCAGTGGAAACGCCACCAAATTGGTTTAAATTTTTCCATCAACTGCAGGAATAGAGGACCTTACTTTTAGGTAGTACTCAAAATTTGCATTTCCCAATACATTTCAGTGGAAGCTTCTGACTTTTCTCTAGGACTGCGTATAATCTTTTCGGCTGTGACGAGCACCGTTTTCAATAGCAATGATGTACAGCATTCTAAGTATCGGCAGTAATATGTCTTTTCAAAATGAATTGAATATTGTTGTGTGTTAAATGAACCCGATTTACTGGTAACTTTTCATTGACACTAAGTATATTACCATTTTAAGACTGATGCTTTTTGTCCAGTCCAGCTGAGATGATGTCAAGATGGTCTGTTATCTTAACCTCACTATCCATTGGGAGGCAATCTCAGCTCTGATTTGATATTAACCATACCAGTTACCATCTGAAATTGTACAGTTTTCTTACCAGTAGGAAAATTAGCCGCTATGATTGTTTTGAGAAAACTATATGAGCCGCATCATGAGAAAACCCGATTTTTGCCTATCCGAAAACAAAGGTGCAGATCAGATGTTCAGTAACTGCACATCATGTTCGGCGCCTTTGTTTTCGCTACACGATAGTACAATCCCTTTTCTACTTAAATCCAAAATTTCTAGCCTCTAACCATCTTCTGTGACTGTACAGCCCTATTTGTGGCGGACCTGGTCGGAACCCAAATTGTTGGTTTTCTCACGCATAGGCTCATATAGTACAGGGGATTTCCGACCAGATCGGCCAATTCTGGTTGTAAAAAATAAAGGTATGTAATATATATGACAAGTCAGAATTCTTCATAATTTAATATTAGACATTTTAAGTATGGCTAATTCAATTAAAAATTGAACATTCAATGAAATAAACAATAAAATTCATTCAGAAACGGCAATTAACGCTTAACAGTAACACATTCTCTTTTAAAAGAAAACCATTTACACAAACAAAATCATCACAGATGAGCATTTGAAAAAAAAATATTTGCCATATGAAAATATAGGTTTTCAGCAGCACTTGAAACATAGTAACTGACATGTTAACCTACTTGGCCTACTATTTGTGTTCTTCAATTACTTTTAGTATATTGCTGAAGTCTAGCAGAATAATTTTATTCCAATGAATAAATGATACCAAGACATCTGCTCTGCAAACTAGAAAATAAGCTACAAAGTTGAAAAACATTTTCCTTTTTGAGTGTCATGAAGCAGTACTTGAAATTTTATTCAACACAAGTAGTTGTGAAATATTCTGTATTATCTCCCTTACACCAGCTCAGAATAAGTATTTATACATACCAAAGGCAAACACTGTTGTCCTTGAAAGGTGGTGTATTGTAGGACTTTGTATCCCATCAATAATATAATGTTATTAATCAAGTAATTTCGTATTGGCCCAGTTACAGGTCCGAGGTCTGCTGTATTGGCCCGAGGCGGAGCCGAGGGCCAATACAGCTGGCCGAGGACCTGTAACTGGGCCAATACGAAATTACTTGATTAATGGCAATTTTATTAATTAACTTTTCTATTTGAATTGTGCTCTTTGACAAAGTGCACAACGCAATGGCACATGCATGTACATGCACAAAAATATAACAACCATCCTCCTCTACTTTAAACACTGAAGCCACGAGTAGAGGCCAATAAACTACAGAGAATTTTCTGATAAAATCTCGAATGCAGGCCACTGCATGATTCAGTCTCATCGAAACACTGCGAAATTCGTGATAGCGAGCCGACACTTGAGGAGGAAGAAGGCAAATGAACATAATAACAATGTATTTTAACTATTTAGCTCCCGATTTAGCTAAAGTAAAAATAAATAAATAAACAAATAAATAAATAACATTTCATAAGATCATTCAAACAAAGTCAACAAACGCCTTTGAGACTTGGTGAGCCGGAGTAAAATGCCTACAAACCTTGTGTTTTCAGATAAGATTGACTAGATCTAGATACAAAAGAAACCAAGCTTGTCGTCTGAATTCCGTTTTTCCTTTTTATTAGCGATAACTGTTGACGATTATTTCTACTTCTATTTTTGCAACTGCAGTGTAAGCTTATGTTATAAATACAACTGCAGTTTTTAAGCGGTGAAACGGAGGAAAACATGGCTGCCATTTTCTTTTGAAAAAGAACGTCAAATGACGTCATTTTCATATTGGCCTTGTTTTTCTGTATTGGCCTTGTTTTTCTCGTATTGGCCCAGTTTTCTCGTATTGGCCCAGTTTCTCATCCGTATGATGCGGGCTGATTTGGCCATACAAATACTAATATTAATGTAGTTAATTAATAATGTATGAATGAAACACTTTTAAGTAAGGCTTCGTAACACTTTTTCTTGATAACATTACCAGGCAATTTTGAAGTAATTGAAGTTTTTTGAAGACATAAAAACCAAATTTCCTAATGTCAATACAAGAATTTATAATAAATGATGACAAAAATACATATCTGAGAAAATGTGCCATGAATAGATCCAAACCTACATGTATCAGTTTACCGAAAACATGTATATGTCATACAAATCTATGATGCAATCAGGCAAATAAGATGGGTGTGCATTGCCAAAATTATAAAACAATGCCACTGGAATGTATCTTCTCTCAACAATAAAACACTCATAATCCTCAGCCACAAAACTTCAATCAAACTGTAAGAGAAAACCTTGCTTCTTGGATATCAACCACTCAAGACACTCGCTTCCCAACCTGGTCTGACATAAAGAAGCCTGTGAGGCCAAAATGGCTTAGAAATAACTAATGTACCAATCATTTGTTTCCCTGGCCCCCATGGAAGCGGCACAAGAGCAGGGCTGAAGTGCCGGGTTTAACCTTCATTGTGTCACGGCAGTGCTGGAGATTTGCCAGGGCTTTAATTTCCAGCCAATACCGGTACACAGTCTTATTAATTCGTGCTGGAGATTTGCCAGGGCTTTAATTTCCAGCCAATACACAGTCTTATTAATTCGTGCTGGAGATTTGCCAGGGTTTTAATTTCCAGCCAATACACAGTCTTATTAATTCAAATAAAATATTAGTTTACTTTAATAGGCCTTACTTTGCCCATAGACGTGTACAGTTACATGCATAAACTCAAGCCTCTCATATTTCTAGTCTTTGTGAAATCTTTTTTCAGCTGCAGGACAGCTGTCTGGTAGACTGCAATTTTTTGCTGGACAAAACTAAATGGACATTTCTATATGTTATCATTGTAATTTTGGTTACCTTTGCCTGTCATTTGTCTGACAGAACAAAATATTTTGTCAAACAGAATGAAGTTTTGCTGGTTTTGACAGACCTGCACTTTTCATGAAGACTGATTTCCATCAGAACAGCTGTTGTTCCTTATTATTGTCAGCTATTGTGGGTCTTTTACCAGAAGTTTGACCCCGCAGTGCCAAGCTTTTAGCAGGGTTTTAAAAAATTGAAAAGTTAAATGCTACTCCCCGGCCCAAAAGTGGCCGTGGATACAAATGACTGGTGCATAAGCAGCAAAACAAGTCACTCAAAATCCTGCACAGGCTGCAAGTGATTGTGTCTTTATATTTCACAAAAAGCAAGGTCTCATAAAAAAGCTCATTTTGAGCATTACATATAAACAACATGGCAAATAAAACATAACATGTAACAGAAATTGCCATTGAATTCTTAAGCAGCAACAACAATTGTATCCTTAAAAGCTTTAATAATTAATCTATCAAAGCAATACTTAAAGTTTATAAAGGCCCTGTTTTTCTTTAAAAAATACTGAACAAGCATATGGACGGAAGTTTTGTAAATTTTCAGCTTAAAAATAAATGCTTTAAATCTTTTTATAATATCATATCTATGATAAATACATAACCAGGGTATACTTTCAAATCACACCTCTACAAGGGCCATTTTTGTCAATCCTGTGTCAAACTATGGACAATTTGGTGACCCCGGGTAGTATGATCAGTATCCATATGTCCATACTGTTATCTATAGTCCTGATCTAACCCTTAATTTCAGGTGAGTGATCATGCAAAAGGGTTGCATCTAGTGAAGGTGCCATAAAATTTATTTTTTAATTCTTTCTGGCATTGCCTTAGGCCTTATCAACCTCAGACTTGTGTCTCGTTAACTATCCATTCAGCAGCTACAAGTAAATTCTCACAGCCTTCTCACAGCCAAATCCATCAAGAAAACGTCCATGAAATGTATACCCCCTCAAACCCCACTTTTATATAGTAAAAGTGAGGTATGCAGGGGTATACCTATTTTTCTTATTTTTGCTCCAAAACATAGATTGTGAGTACTCATTAGAACCGCCTCGGCGAGGCGGTTCTAACGTGTACCCACAATCTATGTTTTGAGCAAAAATAAGAAAAATATCAAATTTTTTCAGCTGAAAATGTTCAATTTTTAAAGCTAAAAAAATCTCTGTTTATTGCATGGGCAAGTTTTCGTAATGCATTGCAGTTAAAAACTGTAATGAACTTCTGTAACAGATGCAATTGATGCAAATTTCATGCGATGACACCCTTTAAAATGTAAGCTCTTCTTGATCGAAAAAGCTAGTGCTACTATTTATACAAGTATATGGAATCTTGCATGCTTCTAAATTATGGAATGATTTGAAAAAGATAAAATTCTCGACAAAGCCTTGCACTTTGTTGACATCACTACATTCACTTATAAGACCTCGAAAAACAACTTTGGATTCAAGATCTTTTTTATCCCAGTGAATAGTACATACATAAGCTGTCAGGTATTCTTTTAAAGTAATGTATTTTTAAAAATTCATTTAAAACTAGATTAATCCATAAAAGCTTAATGGGTATTAAACAGGCTTTTATTTTGTTATTGATTAAATATTCTTTCAAAAGTTCAATACATGTTCAAACTGAGCATTGTAAATAGACTTGAAGTAGCAAAAAAGTATTTAATAGACCATTTGGTGTGTGAAGATCGTGCTTTGCTTTTATCAATTTTGGTTTTAACCAAATCTTGATTTTAACCAGCTTAAATCTAGAAAAAAAATGAAGGTTTACAGATTTTGAAAATGATCATTTGGCCCTTAATATGATTAACAGAATCTGTTATTGACTGGGATTTAAATTATCCATGATAGTACATGTAAATGCATTCTCCTCTTTAACATATTTTCCTCTCCTGACAGTCCCATACACATATATGTTTTCTAATTGTTATTTCACTGAAAGTAGCTCTGCTTGGTCTTCTAAAACATGCAGAGTTGTCTCCAATGCACTGTTGTTTTATCCACATTATGAAGGACAATCATTTGCTCTTTGTCGGTCCAGCGGAAGCAATCATATTCATGTCTCTTATGGCTTCGCACGAAAGTTCATTTCATCACAGCTCCTGGTGATAGGAAATAAGGCGCTTTTAAGATGATTACAGTATCTTGGCAACAGACATTGAAATAATATGGTTTTTGTTCTGAAATACTATAGTTTTCAATCTTAAATAATCTCCATGTTCCTACCCAAAAGAATTACCCATAAAATGAGCTTTTATGGAAATTCTGACAAAACTACCTTTCTTTATTTAATAGATTTTATTTCTTGCAGTACTATCAAATTCCAGCTGTCCAGTTTCAACTGTCCAGTTTTCAACTCGTACAACTGAAAGTGGAATGCCTTCTCTTCGTAACACATCAGTTACATGCCATAACTTTTCTATTATAATATGAGCTGCATCGTGAGAAAGCCGGACTTTTTGCCAATGCGAAAACAAAGGCGCAGATCAGCTTCGCATTAACTGCTAAGCTGATCAGCGCCTTTGTTTTAGCTACACGGATAATACAATTCCTCTACTTTCTAAATCCAAAATTTCCAGCCTCAACCATCTTCAGTGATTGTACAGCCCAATTTGTGTCAGACCTGGTTGGAAATCCCGAAGACTGATTTTCTCGTGTCGCGGCTCATATGTCAGAGCATTAGAAGGCTATCCTCTACACTTTTATCATCTGTCAACCCATGCACAATAACGCACATTGGGCTGCATCGCAACCTTAGATACAATGCCATATTGGGTCACTCACTTCCCCAACAGAATATAGCATATCAGGTAGCCTACCCAGTATACATTTGCCATAAATATGATAAAACATGCGGAAAGACTGGCTAGTATAAATATATTTTTATCACAGACGAATAGTCACGAGTCCCTATCCTGTTTCTTTTTCTTTAATCGTTTAGTCCGTTCCCATCGCACTGTGTCCCCTTCAAGGGCACCTAACTCTATGAGTCTTTGCTGATATGACGCGGGAGCACCAATGAGTGGATCTGAATATTTCGGTTCAGCTGAAAGATATGAAACACAATATTGAAACATTGTGATACAAAATACATGTACATGTAATTACAAATTTAAGAATACAAAATGACATTATACTTCATATTGTGTTAAGTTACAAAGCACAGATAAAAATTGGTGAGCACTTCAACTCAGTAGTAGAGTGTTGGACTCCAGAACTAGTTATCTATAGATCTGTACCAAGAAATGACTGATACATTATTGAGTGGGACAAATATCAACAACAAATTATAGAAAATTTTAAGCTCATACAATTTTATTGATATTTCTATTCGGTCTCAAATCATGCAAGATTACACTGTCACAACAACAACATGCTGATGTGTTTTGTTTGTGTTGCGGCTTTACAGCTTTGTGAATATCAATCTCGGAACAAATTAGATGAAAATGTTTTGTTAAATAGCATTAACAGAGTTTCTAAATCATTGATGTGCAAAACGTAGCCTACCATCTTTATCTTTTTCTTTCTCTTTGAGATTATTCCTGATCCCTGAGATACTGTTATTCTGTACAACGATTGGCCGCATGTTATTGCTCGTATATTTGCGTTGCGGCGTCATGGTAGTCGATGCTGACATTGATGGGTTGACGTTACTAGATGACTGGTTGGGTTTTCCGGGAAAGGCGTTACTAGATATGTTGTTAGATATACTGTTACGTGAAGACATCTGTTGTTGTGTAGAGGGAGCGCTCTGAGACGGGTTGGCGTTGTTAGGACTCCACAGCGTTCCCATGGCTACGAGATCGTCTGGATCTCGGCCTGAAACACAAAAAGGCGAGAAAAATGACATAAACTGCTATTGTTTGATAGCTGTGTTCAAGCTAATACTTTGAATGGGGGTTGAGGTAGATAGTTAACTATAATTTATTAAACCTCCTTGGTGTTTGATTCCAATTTTCATATCAATTATCCAATCAATGTTTTAATGACGACAGTTAGCAAAGTCAGTCTTTGGTCCAGCAAAGACCTGTATTATATCCGTGCTGTAACAACCAGGGTATCCCATAAATTAAAGAGAATGGGGGTGCATTACCTTATAACATGTTACTTAAGCCCTTCATAAAGGTTGAAAAACGGCATGGTAGAAGATAACAACAAGAGTTTTTTACCACTATTATATCAAATGACAAACTTGTAATGACGTCTTTTGTCACATTTCTCTTTGAGCATATATGAGGCACAAATTAAAGTAATTGTCATGTAAAACATAATAGGTACATTACCTTAGCTCTGGACTCATAATTACATATAAAGAATCAGTTTATATCCTCATACATGTACTATCCTGCCATGCATTGTTTTGAAACACTACTGAAGCTAAAAAAATCAAACATTTTGAACCTTTGTTCACAATTTTACCAATTACTTTAACAAAGAAACCTGCAATATGAAACCAGTTCTATTGTCCAATACTTTCAATGGTCGTTATGAGAAATGAATTTGTCAACAAATGACTGAATTCCTTCTGTTTATTGTTGAAAGAAGACTGTATAGCCAATATTTTCTTATCCGATACTCCAATATGACAATTAACGCCTTCTACAAACCTTTATAATAGTTGACAGGTAGATCCAATCGAACTGGGGCACCGCGTATCAACTTAGTGCTATACATGCTATATGTATACTTCGACATTGAAGATGCAGTGTTTATTTCCTTTAAATTGCAAAAACATCAATGTAAATTCAATCACAATGCACAGCCCAATGTTATCCATGTATAGGCAGGTACTGTTCAGTCTAATGGCTTAATTGTTCAAGTTTTCTTTCTTACAATAATAAAAGGATTTAGATAAAATTGGCGGCACTGTAAGAAAACTTTTCTTCAAGGTTACCAGTTAGACGCAAACAAGAATGCCGAGACTGTCGCTAAAGACAGCTACATGCAAGCTTAAAATTTCAGATTTAAGCTGTTTTGAGATTGCACTATATAAATCGCCAAAACATATGTGCCGATCAGCTGGCCACTACTTTAGTTCTTCCATGTATTATAAGCAAGTTTTCTCACATCACTGTCCAACTTTAAGGTCGCAAACAATTTAACCAATTCACACAGCAAGAGAGCTTATTTCAAAAAGTTTGAAGTAGAATACGCATTAGTTTTGTCATTTTTCAAACCAAAATATTTATAGAAAAACAAAAACCGATTATCATTTTATAAATCTGTATATAGATTGGATTACGTCTTAATCCAATTTAATATCTGATCAAGTTTTCCAGTGCATAACAATAATCTTCAGTTTTAATGATCAATTCATTTAAAAGCTTGTGTTCAGATGCCATCATAAATAAGTTCAGACACGACCCCCATTCCTACTGAAGAGAACAGCTGGGACTTTTGATATTTTCTCCTGGTATAATAAGCCCAAGTCACTGAAACGGCCAGTTGGTACATGTATTAAGCCTGAAGCTTGTCTGTGCATATGGCTTATGATCTGTTATTTTTGCTCGCAAAATGAAAGCACAAATTCTTGCATTTCACATAAAAACACCTTCCTAACCCTTAAGCCATGCCCCAAATTGGTTACAAATAACTGGTGCACTTTGTCTTATGTGTAACGTTAAAAACTAAAACAGTGTGTAGGCTAAAATATGAGCGGCCACGTGAGAAAACCAACAATTTGGGTTTCGATCAGGTCTGACACAAATTGGGCTGTACAGTCACAGAAGCAGGCTAGAAGCTTGAAATTTCGTATTAAGGAAGTAGAGGGATTGTACTATCCGTGGAGCGAAAACAAAGGCGCTGATCAGCTTCGCGGTTACCGCGAAGCTGATCTGCGCCTTTGTTTTCGCCTATGCAGATTGTTGGTTTTCCCATAGGGCGGCTCATATAGTTCTAAGTTCTTAGTCATCAATTATGTAGAGAATATAAGCTGCTTATAATACAACAAATATCCTATTCCAAGTTAAAAACAAAATTATAATCCTTCAGGCTTTTAAAAATGTTAAATATAAACCTTGTTATATTTCTAAAGATTTTTTTCCTTGGCTTTGTTATAAATGCAGGTCAAAGAATGATTTTCATTTCAACTATTTAAATTTTTACGCCAGAATGACTAATGGGTTGGAAAAAACATGTAATTATTCTTTAGAATAGTCATCTTGAATGAGATTTTTGAATGCAGTTCTTAAAATGCATAACTTGTCATGCACAAGCTTTTAGCGAAGACTGAGCTTTGTCTATCCCTTACATGACATTCTTCCTCTCCACTGATTCTTGAAAAAGATGAAAGAATGTCCACACAGCACTGGTAAACTGCCTCTGGGAAACTTGCCCAGGAGCAGTGTGGTTAGACCATTCTTTTTTGACGTGACCTCAGCTTTTTTCTATGGACATAAAGCAATAAATCAAACAATATTTCTTAGACTTACAAGGGAGGTAATTAGATTTACCTGATAAAGCACCATTGGTTTTTGAAGAATACATTTGTTCCCCTTTAAGGATATTACTTCTAATGCCATTAGGACGAAAATGGTTGGGTTTGGTGGGAGGTAGGGTGGCGGAGTTGTTCCCCTTTATAGGATCCTCCTTCTCTCTCTCAAGATTCACTGAAATAATGGGCATTTTATTATTTCAACTCTAGTAGAAAAATCTTCATCTTTGCTTTATGCACAAGTCATTTGTAACCACGGCCCCGGGATACCGAGGGCTCAGATTGACTGTTTATCTAGCAAACCCCTGCTATAAGCTCCGCACTGTGGGGACAATCATTTGGTAAAAACTTGCTAATTTCCCCTGCTGTACCTCAAGTTTCATTGCACTGCCCTTTTTGCATGTACATAAACATGTACATGTATTGTGCAAACCATTGAGGTAGTTCTCCCGCACTGTGGGGGACATTACAAAAGTAAAACCCCATCTCATTTCTACGGATATCCCCAACCCTCCCCAGGGCCAAGGGAGAGGGTGTGGTTACAAATGACTGAGACATTAACATACGCAAGTCTTAAACTGAAGATGAGGTTGACACTGTAGCAGTATTATTACCTTCTTTTTTGGTTTGTCACATTCAACAATTTTCAATATTCAAATTCCAAGTGGGAAACGCTGGCATAGTTTGTTTTTAATCTTTTACAATGTGCATTTGGTTAACATCATGTTTAGCATAGATTATGTTAAAATAATTTCTTTCATTACAGTTCATGAAAATAAAAGAAAAGCAGTGGACAACCTACCTGCTTCTATTGTGAGAGATTTCTTGGAGGCCGATTTACTACTGGGTCGTCGGTTGTTGGGATGTTGTTCCAGCTCCTTCGCCTTGAGACGACTCAGCTCTTTACTCCGCTCCAAGTCTAGACTGTTCTGTCTTAGATCCTCTACTGGTGGCCTGGCATTCACCTCGCTGCCGTACAGAATGTCTGCGGTTGAGTAGGGTACGCTTGGAGTGCTCGACGAGCTGTAACAGAAATAGCAGGGGAATTAATTTTACAAGAAAGTGTATTAAGTATTACACAGAGAAGCAAAATCTACACTTACTGTACCTTTTTCTGTCCAAAGCAGGAAATTTTAACACCGTTCTATGCTGGTTACTCATAAAAATTGCCACACAAAGGTTATTGAGCATGAAGACAATTATCCTTCCATAACATATTCCATATCTATCCAGTCCGCCAAAGCAATGCACTTTGCCTCTACTAGAACTATATTTGGTTCATACCACTGCAATAAAAATCCATGATATTAATCTTTTCTCCTTAAAATTTCCTTTTATAGAACTGTCACATCTTCGTGCTGCAGAACTCTACATATCCAACTGTAAAAATTAACTACTTCTAAAATGGAAGAGAGAGAAATGCGCCACCTTGTGGGAAAACCAACAATGTGGTTTCCGAACAGGTCCCACACAAACCGGCCTGTACAAGCACAGAAAAGAGCTAGAAGCTTGAAATTTTGGATTTAGAAAGAAGAAGAATTGTACTATCCGTGTAGCGAAAACAAAGGCGATGATCAGCTTCGCGGTTACCGCGAAGCTGATCTGCGTCTTTGTTTTCGCCTATGCAGATTGTTGGTTTTCCCATGGGGCGGCTCAAATCATTTTATTGTCTTTTAATGAGCTATCAATACAAGAGCCACAACTGCACAAAACAAAATGAGCTGCGACTCGAGAAAACCGGTCTTCGGGGTTTCCGACCAGGTCTGACACAAACTGACCTGTACCGTCGCAGAAGCGGGCTAGAAGCTTGAAATTTCGGATATAAGAAGAAGAGGAAATATACTATCCGTGTAGCGAAAACAAAGGCGCTGATCAGCTTTGCTGTTACCGCGAAGCTGATCTGCGCCTTTGTTTTCGCATAGGCAAAAATCCGGTTTTCTCACGATGCGGCTCAAATAAGGGTTCATATTAAGCAAACGGTAGCTGCATATGAAGCTGCATAAAGCTTGGAAAAGACAAAAATCTGCAAAATTTCTTCAGTTCCTAGGCAAACATAGATACCAATCTTTGACCAGAAATTCATGTGGCCAACTGATCTGAATCTTATCACATCAATTAGAGTTACTCTAATATAGTAATGACTGGCAAGACAAGGTCCGCAAAATAACCACAGTCTGGCTCAGCATAATCTTATCTTTCTGTGCAAGGCATCTTCTATGTCTGATCACAATTTATGCTAACCATAGAGAGAAACATAGCGACTAGTGTTGATTAAACTCCCAGATGAGACTGTTATCATTTACGCACAACATGCAATGGCATTTTGTAGGAATCACCGCACCTAGATTCTTATCAATTCTCTTTGAACACTTACTCGATTTCGTGCAGTTATGGCTTCTTATAGTTTAACGATTTAGTAACATGCTAGCTCCGTATTTTTAATTGTTTTCAAGCTGAAATTGAAGAAATAATGAAACTTATTTTGATATGTTTTAATCAGAACCTGAAATACAGTATTAAAATTTCATCTGAAATTAAGACTAAATTTCTAAAAAGTAGACCTAAGTCTTGTCAGGTTGAATGCCTTACTAGTTGTATCAAGGTCAATGTTAATCAACATGTATGGCCATCATTTGAATGTATGAAAAACAAACCCCACAAATTCTTTCTTTGACTCATACTGGTCTGTCTTTACAAACAGGCAACAAACTTTACATACAGTATAAATACTCGCAACGTCGGTTCATACGATTTGTTATTTTATAAGCTTCTGATTTTGTTTATCCACATGAAACATGCGTCACGGACCATTGCAACTATCCTGTTTTTTGCTTAGATTGTTACTTTCTGCAGGAAACCAGGGATTTAATTATAATGTCTCCTGAGACCAGTGCATGCAAAATCATGCATTTCAGATGGAGAAGAAAAGCTTATTTTGAAGATGATTTTGCAAACAAATTTTGAAAACTGCCAATTATTTACTATTTTTTATAATAATGTAACTGACTCTGACACCAAACTCAGTACAACGAACAAACAACGAGAACATTTTATTTTTGGTAAAATAAATCTTATTACGATAATATTGGTAGCATTTTGGATTACCCTCTTGTTTGATACGATCACTTTGTATAATAATATAAGCATTTCATATTTGTACAAATTTGTGTAGGGAAAGATTCCTTACAAATGAGCCGCCTCATGGGAAAACCAACAATCTGCATAGGCGAAAACAAAGACGCAGATCAGCTTCGCGGTAACCGTGAAGCTGATCCTTGCCTTTGTTTTCTCTACTCGGATAGTACAATTCCTCTTCTACTTAAATCCGAAATTTCAAGCTTCTAGCTCTTTTCTGTGCTTGTACAGGTCGGTTTGTATCGGACCTGTTCGGAAACCACATTGTTGGTTTTCCCACGAGACGCCTCAAATCTGATGTATCTATCCTTTTTCTTTAAAACTTTTATACAAACAAAATCAAAAAAGAAACTTTCTTTGTATGAAAAGACAAATATTGAAACTCACCATTGTCAAACAAAAAGTACAATAAGATTGTATAGAACAAGATTCAGTTAATTTCAATCAAGCAAAGTGAACTTGAAAGCATGACCTGGCGTCAAAGATTCCTGATCAATATACAATAATCAATGCATCCCACCTTATTAGATTTCTATACTGAATAATACATCATCCATAGAAGGGAAAAGTGAGAAATTAAGTGCAGTGATACCCCATTAAAACATAGTATGAGAATAGGCAGAAAGCGCTAAGCACGTTGGATGATTTTACGTTTTTGTCTTTCGATTTGTTTTTCCTATTTTTCTTAAATTTTCATATTTAGGGAATTTGAATTTTTGACTGCTTCATCAGGTCTGATCTGAATCAAAGCTATTTGCAATCCTTATTTAACACTTTCAAAGCATGCAGACTCAGTTTCAAACAGGGGCAAGCATAATCTTCAGACTCTTTTCTACAATATTGAACTATTATTGCTACTACACACCATTAATGTATCTGCAAAGTCTAATATACTAATCAAACTTTGATAAGCATCAACACTTTATTTTTGTTCACATGACATACTGGGAATCTAACACCCAAGCTTTTGCTACAGATATGTAGCAGAGCCATCACTGGGCAAATATTCCGTCTTTTTTTCGTGTTCCCTGCAAGCGCTTCTCGCAAACGATGGAATCCCCCTGAAATTAAAGTTGTCTCTGTTACCTACCCTAACCAATTCTGTCCTTCATCCCTTCTTACTTTTTCATTCAACTGCAAAACTGTTTTAATGATCGAAATGTCGATATTTTTGTGTCCAAAACACACTATGGGAAACTTTCAGAAATCTGTGATTTTTGGTAAAAAACATGAATTTTACCAAAAAAAAAAAAAAATTATGCTTAAAATGTTTTCCTTTGTACTGTGAGTATGAAAGTGAAAACTGTTTTTGAATACACACTCTGGTTTGCTCAAAACAGCGTTTTTAAAAATGTGTTGCCAAATGTTTTAATCACATAATGCAAATTTCCATTAAGATAAGAGCTGTCCCAGGACAGCGTGCTCGACTGCTTCTGACCTTTGTCAAACATTAGGCCAAACCCCACCGGTAACCCAAAGCATTATGCTCATACATCTTTTTGCCTTGATGTGATAAGGCAAAATCACTGAACCATGAAAGTTAACTATAACTACCTAAGATTTAAAGGTCTCACTCATATTGTGAAAGAAGTGTGTTCACATACCAACTCAGTGCCAAGACACAAGGCAAAATCACTGAACCGTGAAATAAGGTCACACTGACCTATAAGTATTTCAGGGTCAAAGCCTCAAAGGTCTAGTGATACTTACTCATAATGTGAAAGAAATATGATCATATACCCATTCAGTGTTGAGATATAAAGCAAAATCACTGAACCATGAAATAAGGTCATAGTGACCTATAAGTATGTTTGGGTTAAAGGTCTGGTCATACTCATTCATAATCAGAAAGAAGTATGAAAAAATACCAACTGAGTGTCGAGATATAAGGCAAAATCACTGAACCATGAAATTAGGTCACAGTGACCCAGGAATACTTTACGGTCAAAGGTCTTGTCATACTCATACATATCGTGAAAGAAGTATGTTCATATACCAATTGAGTGCCGAGATATAAAGAAAAATCACTGAACCGTGAAATAAGGTCATATTGACCTAGGACTACTTTAGGGTCAAAGGTCTTGTCATACGCAAACATAGTGTCAAAGAAGTTTGTTCATAAACTACTTGAGTGCCGAGATATAAGGCAAAGTCACTGAACCGTGAAATTAGGTCATAGCGACCTATAAGTACCGGTATATTGGGGTCAAAGGTCTGGTCATAATCACTCATAATCTGAAAAAAGTTTGAAAATATTCCAATTGAGTGTCAAGATGTAAGGCAAAATCACTGAACCGTGAAACTAGGTCACAGTGACCTAAGACTACTTCAGGGTCAAAGGTCTTGTCATACGCAAGCATACTTTGAAAGAAGTTTGTTCAAAAACCATTTGAGTACCGAGTTATAAGGCAAAATCACTGAACCGTGAAATTAGGTCACAGTGACCTATAAGTATATTGGGGTCAAAGGTCTGGTCATACTCACTCATAATCTGAAAAAAAGTATGAAAATATACTAATTGAGTGTCAAGATATAAGGCAAAATCACTGAACCGTGAAATTAGGTCACATTGACCTAGGACTAATTCAGGGTCAAAGGTCTTGTCATATGCAAACACACTTTGAAAGAAGTTTGTTCATAAACCATTTGAGAACTGAGATATAAGGCAAAATCACTGAACCGTGAAAGTATGTCACAGTGACCTATAAGTATATTGGGGTCAAAGGTCTGGTCATACTCACTCATAATCTGAAAAAAGTATGAAAATATACTAATTGAGTGTCAAGATATAAGGCAAAATCACTGAACCGTGAAATTAGGTCACAGTGACCTATAAGTATATTGGGGTCAAAGGCCTGGTCGTACTCACTCATAATCTGAAAGAAGTAAGAAAATATACTAATTGAGTGTCAAGATATAAGGCAAAATCACTGAACCATGGAAAGTAGGTCAACCGACCCTTACCGTCATGACACACAAGTCAGTGTCACAAAGTCAAAAGATGAACGACCAACCATCTTCCTAAGTTGTTTCTATTAAGAAATAAAAAGAAAAAAAATTCGGGGAGTTCTAGATTTTGACCTCTAGCCCCGCCCCCCTGACTCCGACCCAGAGGTCCGATGTCATGGAACCTAAAGTGTATGAAGTATGAATGCTTTATGATAAGTTGTTGTCAAGATATGGACTCCTTGTAAAAGTTACATAGCAGTACATCTATTTTTTACAGTGTTCTAGTTTTTAACCTCCAGCCCCACCCCCCAGGCATGGTCCGAGAGACCCTATGCCATGAAATGAAACTCAACCCTACAGGGTACCTATGGTCCGAGTATGAAAGCCCTCTGATAAAAAGTTTTCAAGATATAGACTTCTAGAATACTATATCACAGAAAAGCCATTATTATTAATGGTGTTCTAGATTTTAACCTCTAGCCCCACCCCCTGGCACGGACCCAGGGATCTGATGCCATGGAATGAAAGCCGACCCTACAGGGTGTCAATGGCCCAAGTATCAATGCTTTCTGATGAGTGGTTGTCAAGATATGGACTTCTAGAAAACTTTAACACAAGAATTGCCATTTTTGAAGGTGTTCTAGATTTTAACCTCCAGCCCCACCCCCTGGTCTGGACCCAGGGGCCCGATGCCATGGAATGAAAGCTAACCCTACAGGGTATCTATGGTCCAAGTATGAATGCTTTCTGATGAGTGGTTGTCAAGATATGGACTTCTAAACCAGAGGACCAATGGTCCTGTAAACGCTCACCTGAGACCTGAGATATATACCAATAAACTGGTTTGACTAGAATGGTATTATGTATATATCCCCAGGTCAGAGTCAGAGCAACCTCTGGAGTCAATTTCTTTTTTAAATCATAAAGATTCAGTCCATTTGCCAATTTACTGCAAGTTTTGCCCTTCAAATGACATTTTTTTCCTGTTTTTTCCATTCAAATGCATGGGCGGCCTAAGTTGACCATGCCGTAAAAAGGTCAAGGTCATCCCAAGGGCATGATTTATACAAACTTTGTAGAGCTTCATTGCCTGATGCTTCATGCCAAGTATCAAAATCATAGGCCTTCTGGTTTTGGAGAAGATTTTTAAAGATTTTTGCTATTTACAGCCATGGCGGCCATCTTAGTCATGTGACCTTGACCATATATACAAACTTTCATTCACTCTTCCTCAGAATGCTCCACATAAAGTTTGGCTTTGATTGGCCAAGCGGTTTCAGAGAAGAAGATGTTTGAATATCATGGTAATACACAAGTATATAGCCCCGGGACAGGGGCAGACAACCCTCTGAGCGCAAAATATTTTCATAAACATGAATATTTTGTCCATTTGTTCATTCCTAGCAAGTTTTTTGCCATTTAATGACATTTTCCTGTTTTTTCCATTCAAATGCATGGGCGGCCTAAGTTGACCTTGCTGTAAAAAAGGTCAAGGTCATCCCAAGGTCATGATTTATACAAACTTTGTAGAGCTTCATTGCCTGATGCTTCATGCCAAGTATCAAAATCATAGGCCTTCTGGTTTTGGAGAAGAAGATTTTTAAAGATTTTTGCTATTTACAGCCATGGCGGCCATCTTAGTCATGTGACCTTGACCATATATACAAACTTTCATTCACTCTTCCTCAGAATGCTCCACATAAAGTTTGGCTTTGACTGGCCAAGCGGTTTCAGAGAAGAAGATGTTTGAATATCATGGTAATACACAAGTATATAGCCCCGGGACATGGGGCAGACAACCCTCTGAGCCCAAAATATTTTCATAAACATGAATATTTTGTCCATTTGTTCATTCCTAGCAAGTTTTTTGCCATTTAATGACATTTTCCTGTTTTTTCCATTCAAGTGCATGGGCGGCCTAAGTTGACCTTGCTGTAAAAAAGGTCAAGGTCATCCCAAGGTCATGATTTATACAAACTTTGTAGAGCTTCATTGCCTGATGCTTCATGCTAAGTTTCAAAATCATAGGCCTTCTGGTTCTGGAGAAGAAGATTTTTAAAGGTTTTGGCTATTTATAGCCATGGCGGCCATCTTGGTCATGTGACCAGGACCATTTATACAAACTTTCGTTCCCCCTTCCTAAGGATGCTCCATGTGAAGTTTGGCTTTGATTGGCCAGGTGGTTTCAGAGGAGAAGATCTTTGAAATTGTGAACGACGGACGACGGACGACGGACGACGACGGACGACGACGGACGCCGGAGCATGGGTATACTATAAGCTCACCTATGAGCCTTCGGCTCAGGTGAGCTAAAAACTTTAACGCAAGTGTGACGCGCACGCGCACGGGAACGGGAACGGGAACGTGGACGACCGGGGTGACTGCAATAGCTCTATGCACTTCGTGCAGTCGAGCTAATAAAAATGTTTAGCCAAAATTAATGACAAATGCTTTAAAACGTAGTAAAATCTAAACCAATGCCCTTATTGCAAATCAGTTGTCTGTTCCAAACTCGCAGCCTAAAAGCAATGTTTTAAGCGAAAAAATTTTTGTGGTAAAAAATCGTGTTTCTAACCAAAAATCACAGATTTCTGATTTTTTTCAAAAGTGCATTTTAGACGCAAAAGTATCGACATTTTGCAGTTGAATGAACCAGTAAGATGGTATGAATGACAGAATAGGACAGGGTTGGCAACAGTGACAACTTCGATTTCAGGGGGATTCCATCGTTTCTGCAAGTCTGCGAGAAGCGCTCGCAGAGAATGCGAAAAAAAGATGGAATGTTTTCCCAGTGATGGTTCTGCTACACATATATAGCAAAAGTTTGCATGTTGGATTAACAGTATGTCCTGTGAACAAAAATAAGGTTTTGATGCTTATCAAAGTTTGAGTAGTATAATACCATCTGCCTTACCCCTGTAACAATACTATCAGAATCATAAACAGTTTGGGCACAGATCCTATCTGTGATGCCTTTCTGGCCTACAGGCTGAGATGCTCTTTGTGGCCTAGTAGTTTAAGACACTGGCCTAGTAAACCAGTGGCCTTGATTCATTCACGGTTTCTTCAGTCTGTCAGATACGACTTTAAGCCATGCATAGGTCTGTCTCCATTATGACCTTAGCTGTCCAAAGGGGCATAAAACAATGAGTACAATTAACCAACCAAAGCATTTGCAAAGGTTGTTCAGATGACACTAGAAAAACAGTTAAAGAGTTAAAAACAGTAACAACAAGTCCAATATATAAAACTAATACACTTAAGCATTTTTCAGAATCCAATCAGAAATTATTTACTCACAAAATTTTCTGTGTTGTTTTAATCCTAACCGGATACATCCAAGGACACTGTGGGTAAATAAATGATGTTCGATTCATTAAGCCCGATTCCGACCTAATATCCATGCTGCCGATAATGACCTTATGTCCACGCTGCCAATAATTAAACAACCTTATGCCCACTCGCTGCTAATAATTAAACACCATAATGTCAGACTTGTCCATATATATGTAAATATTTCCGATAATTAAACAAAGTTTGATCCATTAACCTTTATTCTGACCAGTGGTATTTGCAGACATGTCATCTGATGTATAAATCTAAACAAACTCTTCTTTAAAGCACCAAGTCATTCCTTAGCGCCTTCCTTTTATTACCCCAAATCAATTATACAGTCTATTTAAAATTTTCAACCAAATTCAAAAAGCAAATATTGGCCCAGCATTAAAAATCCAAAATTATGCAGATTGACACTTTGACATCTTTGAACATGTCAAAGTTTTAAAACAAAAACAAAGTCATTTTTGTACATTTACAAGCTCTTATGTTAGTTCTCAGTTTAAAAACATGAATTTCTGACAGCCAAATTCCATCAATCCCAACAGACTTAATTAAAACACAAACCGTTACTATATGTTTTCACTATGCGTGACACATATTAAATTGCATTATTATATGCGAAAGACAAGAAGTGAAGAGATTTGCCACCAATTCACCTCCCGTGATTGATAGCTCGTGAGGTTATCGCCATTCAGAGTGCTCTGATCGCTCAATAGCACTTCCATTTATGAGCTGAATCATTAGGTAATCTACTTTTGCATGGGAAGTTAAGTGGCCCTGCGCCATAACGTGCATTGCCATGTTTTCATTGTCCTTGCATAATTAAGAATTAGTGCAGTTCTTCCTTAGATATATGCTATTGCAATTTTTGTTGCTCACAGTGCAGTTTGATTTCTGTTGGAGTGGTTTGAAATCAAGAAGATTTTCTTGTGATAAGGCTCATATAAGCTGAAGCATTTTACAAAGGTAAGTACTAGGTATAATTTGAGCCACCTCGTGGGAAAACCAACAATGTGGTTTCCGAACAGGTCCGACACAAACCGGCCTGTACAAGCACAGAAAAGAGCTAGAAGCTTGAAATTTTGGATTTAAGTAGAAGAGGAGTTGTACTATCCGAGTAGCGAAAACAAAGGCGCTGACCAGCTTCGCGGTTACCGCGAAGCTGATCTGCGTCTTTGTTTTCGCCTATGCAGATTGTTGGTTTTCCCATGAGGCGGCTCATTTATTGTCAGGTAACCAATGTATGCAACTTCCACATTGTGCAGACAAGTGCAACAATTCAGTTGCTCACCAGTATGCATAGATTTGCAGACTGGCATGAATATTAATATTGATAAGCATAATTATTAAAGCTCTTTTTCTTCTGACCATGTCATAATAAGTTATCAATAATTATGAACTGTAGGCGATTTCTATTTAATATTTAAACTGATACATGTCAATAGAAAACCTGGCATTTGACATATTCGGACCAACAGCAGTGGTTACTTATTTACCATCTTGGAATTTATTCTAATGTTAGGCTATTCTCAAATTCTAAAGACATAGGCATAGGCGGATGGTGTGGCGGGGTAAGAATACACAAAGACTTAGGTCGTCATGAAATGGCTCTACATGAACCGCGACGCCAGAAAACATGTCTTCGGGGTTTCCGACTAGGTCCCACACAAACCAGCCTGTGCAGCTAAAGAATATGACTAGAAGCTTGAAATTTCGGATTTAAGAAGAAGAGGGATTGTACTATCTGTGTAGCGAAAACAAAGGCACTGATCAGCTGTGCAGTTACTGCACAGCTGATCTGCACCTTTGTTTTCGCATAGGCAAAAATCTGGTTTTTTTATGGCGCGGCTCATATCATAATCAATAAGTTATCATATTTCATGATAAAATCTGATATGGCAGCAATCATGAAATGCTATGGGTGATAAAAGATACAATCAATATAGTCTAATGGGGTCTAAACAATTTTCAATTTGAAAATGAAACTTCTAAAGATATTAAATGCACTAGTCATTAGTACCACATGATGAGGGATTGCGATGGAAATGAGCAGGCGTTTTACCTTCAATTTGTCCCCACCCCCACCCCCCAGTTTGGAGGAACTACCTAGCATTTGCATTACATTTGCAAAACAGCAGTGCAATAATATATCAGACTGCGGGGGAAATAAGCGCAAGTTTTACTACTGAATCTCATATTAAAGTAGTTTGCTTGCTGAAAAATCAAAGTCCCTACTATTCCACGGGGACTGGGGGTGGGGAGTGATTACAAAATGACTAGTGCATAATGTGGTATGGCACAAATTTATCAAATAAAAATAGAGAATGCATAACTTTCATCATCTACTAGATTCTTTCATGATCATGATTGCAATGCAGTTTCAATATTTTACTCAACTTGGGTCCACGTTTCACTAGATTTGATAAGGTCACACACCAAAGTCATTAAGAATATTTGTAAGAGGCCAGAAGATGAGGTGGTCAGTTTCTAAACAATTTTGTATTTTTTAATTTCAAAAAAAGGCCTTTGAGGGGCCAGAAAATGGTTTGAAACAGTCATTTTGGCCTCCAGCCGCCTAAAAAGAAATCTCTGAGTAACTGTTGTTTAATGACTGAAAAATACAGGAAAACTTTATTTGCTATTAAACATAGATTTTCTCCATTTTAAACATTTTTTAACCAGTCTGCATATCAAACAGGTGCCTTTTAAGTTACCTTTCAGTTAAGACAAGTTACTGTTAATTTCCAATGAGCGTGGACAAACGAATTTACCTGTTTTTTCAAACTGTAGTCAGTCAGTCAGTCAGTGTAGAAGAAAAATCAATACTGTCACTTGGATACTTACAGTATCAGTGCACAGAAAAATCTATTGTTTGTCTCCATAATTATAACTCAATACATGGAAATATGATAACCAGCGAATACTAGAAATCCAAATCAAAACAAACTTCCTCAAATAAACTTTATACATACCTAAAGAAAGTGAAAATATGCAAATAAAATTGATATATAATAATTTCATGTTGTTTACTTCTTTTTTTTCTTTGCCTTGACCATGATGAATCACAATGGGTAATTGTTCTAATTTAAGACACTTTGTGTAAATTGATTGGTCAGTATCTTACAAGTGAAGTCTTGTCAATGAAACTTTTTACAATGATAGTCCATGCTCATTGGAAATTAGCAACTTTATTCTTAGAGTAATGAAGTTTGTCTTTAGTATGCATTACAGTTTACCAGAGCAAAACATTTCTCCAGAATGTGTACTTATCTCCAGTATGAATAACATTTGGTGCAATAGTAACACAGTGCTTTATCATATAGCCATCAATATAAAAGCTGAGCTTCAACATGCCAAATGACCAGCAAACATATTACATGTACAATATTGTAAATGACAATTCTAATGATACTTTTTAGGAGAAGAATATTGTGGTGGTTGTGCAAGAATGTTTTGTCGCTATAGTTTTTAAAAGCGTCATAATCTATGAAGCTTAAGAAGCCCACATCAAAGTTTGCAACATGACTTGCATGAAGACTTCCTTTTAATAATAAAGCAGAGAAAATTTCAGAATTATCTTGTGATCTCACAATATATGCTTTTAAAAATGGAACAACATTGGGCCAATGCAGTGGAATCACACCTTGGTCTGACAGGGGCTTTTTAAAAGAAAAAAAAAAATCCTTAGACTATTTGACTAGCTATTCAACTGTCTCTGTAAGTATTTCTTGCATGGTCAACAAAACCTCTATGTATCTACATGTAAAATGAAAGAAAGCTAAATGACATACTTAGCACCGAAAGACTTGCTTCTACGTATTCCCCCTGCAGTAAATGGTCGGCTGCGGAATGGCAAATGTTCCTCTTCTCCCAACAAAGTGATGTGACATTTTGCTCCGTAAATACATCGTAATGTATTGAAAGGATTTTTGTTACTTTTCACAGCTGACGTTTTTGGACGCCCATTTGGTGTCAATATCATAATTACCATGCAAATGGTAATTTAAATGCAAATATCTAATATCAAAACATGATGACCTTGAACATAGTTCTTAATTTTGTAATTTCATTCCAGTCCTAGATTCCAATTTATTAGCTAATTCCAACACTTGTTCATTAGAAATCGAACATATCCCTCCGACAAGCATGTAATGCATGTGCTTATGCAATTCACAAGATCTTTCTCGACTGAACATTAATATTAGTGCTAAATATACATGTATCCAATCCATTAAATAGAACAAATTATGTATAAAACTCAAACACTTATGTTTGTTAATGTTTGGGATATACCCACAAAAAGTCAAATTTTATTGATTGTCTTAATCCGATTAACTGGAGTATCAATACTTTTATTGATCTCTGATAAAATATTCCCTGCTACATTCATAATTCCATACAAATGACAAAATGCTGGCTGCCACTTGCGCATAAATTTATCTGTCACTGTTCAGAATATGCACTGACATGAAAACATGTTATATCCAAATCAAAGAAACATATACTTAAGTCTAATTTAAAGAAAATCATTTTCAAAATGTTTTTCTAAACATTCAAAAAGATTTAAACACTAATTCAAGGTTAAATTAGACTATTCAGTCCACAACTTTATGGAAAATAAGAGATTATTTTATGATTTTCCCCATGAAGTATAATACTGTTGATATGCATTAGATTTTCCTAACCATCACAATTCTAATCAGTACCAACAACAGACTGATATCATGAAGAACTACTGAATATATCATCAAATATTCTTCTGATCTCAACATGACAGTACATGTAGAAATAATTTTCAAATCATTTTGAGTAGCAGAAACTTAATCCTAATCTTACCGCTGATCATTTCGATTAACCCTGTCTGCTTTCATTTTTGTCCTTAATAATCCAACAAAAGTCAAAAACAATGTCTGAACTTTCAAGCTGTATCAGTTTTCTGTTTTATTTAAAATTGATCACCTAATCAAATTTCAGTATTTCTTTAAATGTGTGCATAATTATAAGTTACATAACAGTGAATTCCGGGTCCATAGTTTGCATTACTGCATGTATTAAATTTATCAGATCAAAACCCGCAACAAAATAAACTTCACACTATCTATCGACTGCTTCAAATACTTTTCTCCAATTTCCATTTCAATATCATATGGGCTATCCTTTACAACTGATTCATTGCTTCCAGCATCTACACTGATAGCTTCAAACTGATCCACATTTCAGATGGTTTTAACAACATAACAATGTCCAACTCTATTACCAAGTGGTTTGACATGTACATCTAGCATAAAAGTTCACATTAGCCAAATGTAATCATGAAACCTCTCTATCTATCTGCTGTATAAGACTATTTATTTCTAATCAATAGTCAATAGATTTCATTGCTTGGCCACTTTAACTTAAGATAAAAATCTGGTCTTGTAATAAATGAAGCTCTTTCAAGTTTTATAAAACTAAATAAAGTTTGCACAACTGAGTCAACAAAATAACTTTCACCTTTACTTTAATGCAGATTTTTATAAAGTTTCTTTCTTTCATGTATAAGGTCAATATAAGTTTCTTTAGCTTTACAGAATTTTTTCTCTGTTGGGACAATTTATTATGCACCAACTGTTTCTGAATTGTTATGTGAATGCTTTAACCTGGCAACCCTAGAGTGTTCGTTCCCCAATGTATAAACCTTTTGGATTTTAGGGTCAACTATACTTAACTAACCCATTTACTTTTTGACCTTACTGAGAAGAACCATTACAAAAGTGTAAAACGTATAATCAATTAATCTCATTATTTACTGCTTATCCTGTGGAAAGGCATGTAAACTTAAGAAACGGATATTAGGGACAGAGAGTTCTTACATCATCATTTGCTTATAATGTGTGCACTATTTGTTGATTTTTGCTACTTCCATTTGTGCTTACATTTGACTTCTGAGTGGTTCGTACCACTCTTTTTTTGCAAAAATGTATCTTCTTTGCACATATTTCTTTCCAGCATTTTATGCCAAAGTTTACAGGAATTCTATGGTAAGACTGTACCACTTAATCTAGTATCAGACATTATTAAAACTTCTAAGCCAGAAACTAAATTGTAAAACAAATTAGCGGAAACAGCGTCTTTGGTATTAATTTAACTTTATTCTTTCCCTGGTGAAGTACTTTGTCAAAAATTCAAAAATTAAAAAAGGCAATTATTACAATTTCTATCGATGAAATCAATCAGAGATGGATATAGTAACTTGTGTATTTTTAAAGGGAAAGAACCTATACAATCATTTCAACTTTTCCAAATGGAGTTATTGCACAGCAGAGACATACATAAACTTTGGAATTAACGATGTTGACCATAAGCAAATATTTGCCAGGATATAAATCCTTTTGACCAATGCCACAGTATCTAAGAGCTAATCAAATCCACTTGTATGATTTATAAAAGCCAAATGATTTATAAAGTGATTTATTTCAATAATTATCCAATAACATAGCTGCAGAACCAAAGAGTAGCTCAAATATTGAGTCTTATTGTGCTATCTACAAAAAGATAAAAACTTGAGTCTTTACATGAGAAGACTCAAAAAGCTTATAAATGCACACACAGTGCAACTTTAACTGAGACATGGTATTAAAACTTTATTGCAGATTATACAACCAGTAGATTACTCTACAAATTTTATACTTCCTAACCTAATGTCAGACATGATTCATTTTGTAAATTCAATTTTATAAACCATATACCATGTCATATTTGATTTCCTTTTTATTAGATGTAGCTTTAAAATATACAAAAAATGATGTAACCTGTCCTGAAATAAAATCTTCTAAGAATTCTTCTTAACCGAAACAACTTGTGATTATGTTTACTGCCATTTTATGTTGAAAACAATATCAAATATAAGAGATCTCTTTATTTGACTGTCTACCGTTTGGATTGTTTAATTCTCCAATCAAGTTTGAAAAATGTATGTACCAAGTAATAAGAAATTTCTTGGCTTTTCTAACCATTTTGTTCATCAAGCTATGTTTTTGGTAACCTAAATTGATGAAATGTTCAATCTTACAAATATTAAAATCTGAAAATACTTACAAGACTTTACATATACTCATCGGAGCCCATACTATTTTCCTTCTATGTTCTCTCTCCTTCCTACTCAGGCTTGCTAACATGCAATATTTCTTGTTAGGTAGTCCACAAGTACAACATTCGTCCTCAGAACTAGTGTCTCTGACCTTTCTTGGGGTCTGAGGGGTCAAGTCAACTTTTTCAGACATTTCATCATTACTCCTGTTAGAAGGAGTTAAGTCATAGTCCAGTAATGCTAGTCTAGTCTGTAAGCATTTGACGTAAGTTTGGTTCATTGTCAATGTATTCATGACACAAGTTCATATGAAATTCATCAAAATGAATCAATGATTCACTACAAAGTTAGATGAAGTGAAATTTCTGAATGGCAAAATTAAATTTCTATAAATGGGTGGTGTCTGTAATCAAATAATATATGTAATCCATCTTCAATGAATACTTAGAAATAATGTAGATTTTAAGCTCCAATGCTGGTTCACTTAACATCACTATCAAAACCTTTCAGTCTATCTGTGTATTACTTTGTTTTACCACAAAGTTTAATCTTAATGGTTAAAATGACTTTCATGTTATAAGATTTATCCTACTTAAGCAGTTTAATCCATAAATTAAATGTCAATAAAATGTTAAAACAAGTACATTTTGTAATTATCACATAATGAGCACCACTTAAACTGAAAATTTACCTAACAATTTATGAAATTCCTTAAGAAAATTTATAATGCTTTAAACACATACTTGTTTTGCAATGTTATTTATTTATTGCACAAAAATATGCAACCCTTAAAGATAAGTTCCAAGTTCACTTCAAACCCAGAAAAATGTGAACCAGACAATCATTCATGATCCTTTCGAGAAATAAGAAGCCAGAAATAAAATATATTTTGGCCAAGTTCCCTGTCACAAATGCAACAACAAACACCATAAATTCTCAATGTCCCACATATGACAGGAAAGAGAGAGATATCTTGCTTCTGAAGAGGACTTTATCTGGTCAAGTAGCTTTCAATCCAGCTTAATATCACAACTTTATCATCAAAGATAGAAGTTCAGTTTTGTTTGCACATTTCCTCAATATTGTATTGATATAATAATGAACAATGCTGTGAACAATATGAATGGGATTCCTGAAAGGTACTGGTGTCCTGATGAACTTTGTTCAAGCTGGATTATTATTTTGAATCAATTCATCACCTAAGTTCCATTTGCAGTATTTTCACTTATTCAATTTCCAGTATAAGGTGGTCAATATTCAAATTCCAAATGAAAACAAAGTGAAACTTTGATACTAAAATGAAAACCAAGGTCCCACCATCTATTGCTAAATTGATGCTCAATAGTTGTTCATTTTATATTTACTTAAAAATCAAACTTAGAATTTCACAGCACAAATTAATTTCACTGATTGATTTTTTGGACAAAATTCAGCCATTATAAGTGAGGTAAAGCCGTTAATCCGGAAATGTCATTATCCAGTTGCCAGTCACAAATAGGCACCATCCAGCTATAATTTCTATTCAGTAAATCATGGCAGGAATACTAATTAATCACATAATCCTTATCATATCATATATTGACTAACTTCTTATACAAATTCAGGGTTCCAAATGTATACACCATTAAATCCATTATCGCAGTGGATTGATTTCCAAACTTCATTCAGTCAGTGCTAAATATTTTCTTAACTTATTCAAATTCAATTAACTTTCATTAATCATACCACAACAATTTGCAGGGGGTTGGTCATAGCTTATATAGATTATTCAAACTTTAACCACTTTTCTTCTTGTAAAAATTAAATATAACTGAAACCCTTCATAACATATGAGCCGACTTGCGAAAGTAAATCTTCCCCTCCTTCCACAGAATACAATTAATTTAACTGATTGAGCAACATACGAGTCGACATCTTAAAGATGAACCTGTGTTCTAGCCATTAGACAGACAGAGATTAAATCTGGACTCCCAGGGTGTTAACGGGCCCTAAAATGAAATTTCTGGTAAAACTCCATCACAATATCTAGCCAGACACCAAGCAACAACAAAGAGGAAGTGTCAAATGTACAAGATGACTTGCATAATTACTGCCATTAAAAAGTTACAGGTTTCCCTGATACTTATGAAATAACAGATACAAAACATCAATCAAACAAATCTGAAGTTAAACTCAAAACCATGTAAAGAAGTTACTTCTTTATGAAGCAATGTATTCAAAAGCATGTTTAAATAAGACCATTCCACAAGTATTTGACATGGCAATAAAGTAAAAGTTAAACATGGCATAAAACAAGGTGACATTATATTTGATTTTTTGCACCATTTTCTTATCTTTCATCTTATTTTGGACCATTGTGACATTTTACTGTTTTGTAAAATTTTCTATGCATTATAAAAGAAGACATTTGTTCGTGATTTAAACAATATATTACTTTCTTTTGAATGCAAAATATTTCATATTTATCTTTTTTTTTTCCTTATCATCCTTATCAAGAATGTGCGCGAGGCGGTTCTATGTCTTGAGCAAAAATAAGAAAAATAGGTATACCCCTGCAAAACCCAGTTTTTCTATATAAAAGTGGGGTTTAAGGGGGTATAAATTGCACGAACATGTTTTCCTGATGATAATTATACTAGCCATGAACATTAATTTTCATGTTTTCTGTTGGAAGACCTTTCCATACAACAACTTTAAAAATTCCCTGCATAATTCAAGCAAGTTGTGTAAAGTTATGCTTATCACATGTGAATCTGTTACCTTAATGGCCTAATGTTGAACATATCCCCAGTCTTAGTAAAAACCATTGGCTTAATAATTCTTTCAATGATGTCCTTTTTTACACCATATAAGCCAAACATTTTCCTCCACAAATTTATTATGGTATTTAATAATGGTTACATTTCTCACAATTTTATAAATACATTAACTTCTATCATTCTTGTAAAATATGATCAGCTCATCTTAAAAATGTATTTTATCTTATTAACAGTTCCTAATCTTTCCAAATATACTTCATTGGTCTTCATTTAGTATATGTTTCATTTTGAATTTGAGTGAATATGATTAACAAAATCTGCACTTATCTTTGGTGCACATGCATTTTTTATTTTTTTTTTTCTTTAAGTGTAGTTGCTAAGTGCACATCATAGAGAAGAACTGATATTTTTATAGCACCAACTCATGAAGTGATTTGCAAGTCTGTCCTATTCATTCTGATAAAAGGCTTAAATTCAATCTTAAAGCTACAAATAGGATTACATTCCCTTTTTTAGACTGAACAAGGAAATTTCCTATAATGCAAGACTTGTGTCAAAAATTGTATAAATTTTACATTATAAAAAATAAAATGATCTTAATGGATCAATGCTGCTGGAATCGTAAAATCTATCTGAATATTAAACAAGACATTAGAAAATATGCAGAACTTTCGGTGACAATGGAATTTAGCTGGTGTTTTTCTACTATCTAATATTAATATAAGCAATCAATGAAGATCTTGTTTTCACAACAAGATTGTTTTGTCTTGGAAATAGGAATTAGTTCTTCTATCCTGATGATTGAGCATAAAATATACAGTACCAATATCACAAAGTTCAGTCATAAAGGAACAATAATATCAAGAACACTCAGTCTGGCAACAACACTTGTATTTATATATGAGCCTCTGTATGAGAAAACCAACAATTTGGGATTCCGACCAGGTCAGACACAAACCAGGCTGTACAAGCACATAAGCAGTCTAGAGACCTGAAATTTTGTATTTATGAAGAAGGATTTTACTATTTGTGTAGCGAAAACAAAGGCACTGACCAGCTTCGCGGTTACCGCGAAGCTGGTCTACGTTTTTGTTTTCACATATTCAAATTGTTGGTTTTCTCAAGCGGTGGCTCATTTTCTGTTTCTTCCACAAAATTTAAAAAGGTGCAATCATTCCTCTTGAACAAGTAAAATGCTATTAACTTCAAATAAATTCCAAGCAGTCCCAATATGTTCTGATATAATGGTGACAGAAAGTACCATTTTAAACCATTCCCCGGAACTACACATACAATACAAAATTGACATGTGACAGAATACTGAATTGATGGACAATATATACCAGCCGCTTCATGACATACCCATACCATGTCCGACTCAAAATGGGCTGTAAGCACAGATGATGGCCAGACAGATGACAGAAAGCAAGCAGAAGGACAGCAAAATAAGGAACTGATCAACAGCATGTTTACTATGCAACTGGTCAGTCCAAATTCATTTGTTCTTACAATGTATTACATGTATCTACAAACACAAGTTTCTCCTGTCAAGTTCATTTATTAATAAATGTCCCCCAGTGTCCCTTAAAACTTGATCAATTCAGCAAATAAAATCAGAGGAAGAAATGCAAACATCCAAATACTCAAACAAAGAGAAAATATTGTGGACAACATTGATGTGAAATTATGACACCTTTTTATTATATACAATAAAATTAATCTGCACCAACATTAATATATCTAGTAAATATAATTACAAGATTCAAAAGGTCAGCTATTGACTAGACTGTAGAATTGATCAAATATATAAATGTTTAAAAATGCAACCAAGCAAATGAACATAAAAGCAAATTGATTTCTTCCTCATATTAACATAAATTGAGAGCCACATGATCAAACCACCATAAATGCATGTGCATCTTGGTCAGCACGGTCTTCTACTAGTTATAAGCAGAGGAGAAAGTGCATACATTAAAAAAATCCAACAAAGGAACACAACAACACATTTAAGTAATGCAAGTCTCGGTTGTATACTTGTTTGTTGCTTTGTTGGGTATGCTATACATTAGCTCTTCTTGCATTCATAATTCCAAATGAAATTATATTCTAATAGATGAATGGATTTAGCTATCTTATTTACATTAAATATGACAAAATAAAAAGCAATAAATAAAAATTGAAATTGTAGACATTTATAGATTTGTCCATTTACAATAATCAATATAATACTTCTACTATAAATTCAACCAAAAAAATTATAAACTGCCAAATGTCAAGCTACCCAGCTTATTCAAATAACACATCATAACAATTAAACCTGTCCATTGTAACTTATAATATAAAAGATTTTATTAAAAGAGATTTTAATACATTTTCACAATACTAAGAGGAACAACTCTGACTCTACCAATATTTTTCTTGCTATCTTGGTTATCTTTCCTGTTTACCATGGCTTACCACAAAAATACAAATAAAGTTTGTGGTGAATGAACACAATAATATTCTGGTTACTTCTTTATGGCAGTAACAGCATACTTACTCCTCTAACAGTAGATCTGGGGATTTCATTAAAACAAAAATTAAACAGTCACTGCTAAACTGTATCATGACTTAAGAGATAAAATCACGAAACATGCCTAATGTGGGTTTTTCAAATGATGCTACCTGTGCTGTTGTCCAAGTCATTTGTATACAAAAACTTGCTGTTGTCTGAGTTTATCGACATGTTTGTCATGTCTTGGACGACAGCAAAATCACTAGTATCATATTTACAAACGTCGATCATATACTCAGATGACATCAGGGTTCTGCAAGTGTGGTGTACAAATGACTCAAACACAAGTAGCAAGTAGCATCATTTGAATCATCCCCTTGAGCCTATACCTGTAATTCTTAATCAAATAACTTTGTACACAAACAAATACAGGGCATATGGAAATCATGAGTTTTAACTAAAATGCAACTGTCAGAAGGCAAGTCAATTTTAATTTCCACCTAATGGCATATACTGAAAATAAACCACTTGATTCATGTCCAAGCATGAAATGGTTACATTTCTCACCATTTCAGGCTTTTTGACTACAATGAATGTTGAGACAGACACCATCAACAAATCATCTAAGCTATTCTTATTCCACATTCGGAATTGTATACAAATCAAATATAAAATTATAGGGTAGTACTGATATTTCTAAATCTAAGGTAGACTGAGTTGTTTTTTGTTTTTTTTTTCCTAAATTTATTAAAAAGGCATACAGAATATTTCAAGGACCTCAACAAAAGAATATATTAGCTTAAAATGACTTACCAAGATCTGCGAACACCTGAATATATTGCTACTTCTGCCAAAAACTGGCACTGCTGCATTAGTAGTACAGCTACATTCTAAAATTTTCTATTGTATCAATGTTGTTCATTCAAAGTGAGAGAATAACCAAGCTAGGATCAGAATGTTCAATTTTTTTTTTCAGTAATGAGTATAATTAGATTCTAATAGTGCAGTGCCTTTACTTACCTCCCTTTATTATTGTCCCCTTACCTTACATAATGTTTCATATACAGTCTCCGTTGCAAATTAGAAATTCCCTATTTAAATTCCTAAATACATGTACTATTTGAAACTTAATTCATCTGCATTTACTTTTGAAAAAATTAAATTCCTTCAAGGTACTCACCGTTTTCTAACAGGAAGATCTTTTACAACATGAGATAGGAGGTCCTGTGTTGGTGTTCGTCTAAATTTTAGTTTGATGCTATCATATGGTATCATTGTACGATACCTCAGAATCTGAATGTCCGATGGAGCCACCAAACTAGGCAATGTTGGCTGCATTTGAATATATCCGATTTAGAATTACAGCGATCGAGTCATACATGATCCAGTGTATAAGTTACTCATTTAATGCTTTATATCCTACATAACCTGTTAATATTCATTCATTTCTTTCCATACAGCTTCTGTTTCAGTTGTTCAAACTAATTTAAAATTAAAAAACATTAACCTGGTCCCCTTTCAATTTCCATGAATTATTCAACAACTGGTGCTGTATCCAATATACTGTATGTTTTGTTCAAAACCCTGCAATCCATTAAATTTCAAACTGTTCCTCAATTAATTAAGGTGCTTGCTTTTACTTGATAGATGGGACATTTTACTTCATAAGAACCTTGTCACTAAAATGGGTAGGCATCCTTGGAAAAATAAATGAAATAATCCCCTGACTGTACCTAAATGATGCACCTTATTTTCCAGAATATGTCCTTCTTTTCAAGATTAAGTGGGTTTTTAAACAATAGAATTTGCAGCATGCAATTAGTTTCAGTCCATAATAATAAATAATAGAAAAGAGTCTGTAAAACATAGCATGCTGATATGCATATTGGAATAAAAGACAAAGTAAACAATGAAATTAATATTTCAGAGACGCTTAATATTGACACTGCATATTTTTCATTAATCCAACTATTAGAATATTGTAAATCTATAAAGAACTATAAAGAATATTAAGCCACCATTTCTTTCCAATCCCTATTACATGAACATACATAAGAATCTTACACATTTAAAACAGTACTGTTATATGTTTTTTGCCTACAAATGCATTGATATTGCAAATATTTAAAGAAATTTAATAATCAGATAAAAAAAAAAAGTCAATGTTGACTGTACACTTTTCAAGATAAAACCAACCAAATAAGCTTTAGCAACGAACTTCAAGACATTTGAGCATGTTTTAAGTAAATCTGTGTTCAGTATTTACCAACATTAAAGATGTTTGTCAGTCAGCGTATACGCACATTCTGATTGAAATTTTGTTTGTTGCTAATTAGAAAATTCAATAATTCTAATTCTCTTAATACCGTTCTATTAGGACAAAAGAATGAAAAGAAGTATGGAAGCTGTTGATATTCAAAGACAAGATTTTTCCTGACAAGGTCGTATATGCTCTCTAGGCTTACTTGGCACCCAAACTAGAATGACAGATAAGCCAGACCCATGTGCACAATATACAGACAGGTAAGATTGAAAAATATGTCCCTTAAATTAACCTGAAGATGCACAACAGATTAGTTATGGAAGATTATGTTGTTGAATCCTTATGCAAAATGTTTATTTCAAATAAAAGATAATCCTTAAATTTGAACACAACACACAGACTTCTATTTCTTGATAGATTTTATCAAACTGCACATAACAAATGCTTTGTCCAAACTCTGATGTTTTAAGTTCTTAATTCTACTCCAATTTATTAATTTCTGTCTATATATAATTTCACAGCACAAAATATTTACAAAATCTCTGTTTAGGAATGAATTATGAATGTCCGATATCAACTTAATGTCCATATCACATGTCCCATTCAGATTGAAGTACTATTTAACCTCATACCTAAATCTAAGCTCTTTGATGGAACCATAAAGCCATTGACTAAAAACTTTTAATCTTCAAATGCAATTATCACTACCAATTCTATTGAAATAGAATATATCAACTAAATAAATTAAAGCATTTTAGTTTGCATACTTAAACTTGACTTGTTACACTGTTAAATTAAACATTTAGCTCTGCCCATATCAAGAAATCAACTTCTGCACACAGAAAAAAACTTTCTTCATGGCAACTTGTTATCAAAAAAGCTATAGAAAAGTTTGTAGAAAGCTAACTTTGAATATGTACTACTATGCCCAAACAAATTGAAATTGTATTTTTGCAACTAATAATAAGTGCAAGTTCAGTGTCAGTTCTAAGACATGTTTTAATGCCTGGCATAAAGTAAGATTACTCCTAACAAAGCACAAATGGTCAAGAGAATATTTATATCAAGCAGAGAAACATAAGAAACACATAGTGCTAAAGAATGGTTGAATTGTGTGTTCCTGATTTATCTTTAAGATGTATTGAAACTCAAACAAAGGCTTCCTGTGATCTGTTAAGATTGCAAGTCTTAATTAAGTTTTAATTCAATGAACAAAAGCAATTCTTGTTTAATTGTATACAACCAGTGTGTTGCTGGTATCATGACACTTATGCACAGCACAGAAGCACAGATATGGCACTTCATGCAGTAATAGTTAAGATATCGACATCATAAAACTAAAAAATATAAAACCTAAGTATTCTCAATGGATGTACTTTTCCAACTACTATGTGTTTTATTAAGTATTTTATTGTGAAATGACTATACATCATTTAATTACCATCTAATCCAAAGCTGATTTGCTCTTATGCACTAATTATGGACTGGATCCAGATTATTCAGTGTACAATTGCCATGAAGGTCTTTCTCACGCCAAAAAGACAGTCAATATTAAATATAAAGTCATTAAAAATAATGTAGCCACTGGATTCACTGCAACAATGTATAATGTATATTGTAACCTTGGTGTAAGCTATTATTCATGTTTATGCACGTATAACAATTTCAGATGATGGACAAAGGAAAGAAGATCATTGAAGCAAAGATGAACATGAGCAAGAAGATCAAGATTTTAAAGACAATGAACAAGGCAAAGAAAATGATGAACAAAGTAAAGAGGATGATGAACAAGGCAGGGATGGTGAACAAGGCAAAGACGGTAAACAAAGCAAAGAAGATGAACAAACAAAAAGATTAACAAGGCAAACATGGTAACAAAGAAGATAATGAAGAAGATAAAGAAAAACAAAGGCAAAAACAGAAGAACAATGCAAAGAAGATGACAGAAAAGAAGATGAACTATGTGTAGAAAAAGATAAACAAGGCAAAGAAGAAGAACAAAACAAAGAATAAAAACAATGCAGACAAGAAGATGAACAATGCAAACAAGAAGATGAACAAAGCAATGAAAAGGCAAAGATGAAGGTGGACAAGACAAAGAAAATGAATAATGCAATGTAAATGAAATTCATATAGATTAATGAGGCAAATTATGAATGAGGCAAAAAGATGATCAAGGCAAAGTAGATGAACAAGACAAAACAGAAGGCAAAAAAAGGTAATGAACAAGGCAAAGAAAAGGATGAACAATGCATGGAAGGTGATGAACAAGGCAAAGAAGGTGATAAACAAGACAAAGAAGATTATAAACAAGGAAAAGAAAATGAACAAGGCAAAGAAGAAGATAAACAAAGTAAAGAAGAAGATGAACAAGGCATAGAAAAAGATAAACGAGGCAAGAAGATAAAAAAGACAAAGAAGAAGATAGACAAGGCAAAGAAGAAGACAAACAAGGCAAAGAAGATGAACAAGGAAAAGAAGAAGATAAACAATGCAAAGAAGAAAATAAACAATGCAAGAAGATAAACAATGCAACAAAGAAGATTAACAAGGCAAAGAAGAAGATGAACAAAGCAAATAAGAAGATGGACAAGGCAAAGAAGAAAATGAACGAGGCAAAGAAGTAAATGAACAAGTCAAAGAAGATGACAAACCAGGCAAAGAAGAAGATAAACAAGGCAAAGAAGAAGATAAGCCAGGGTTCATACAGAAATTGGAAAACAAAATCCCAGGACTTTCTAGGATAATTTTTTTAAGACTAAATTTCATCAAATAGCGACAATTTTCCAGTCTTTCCACAGTGGGCTGGGGAATGTTTAGTGATTGTGTCTAAGCGCAAAACTTCAGATTTCAATATGTCTGAAACAGGTTTCTACTTTGATGAGATGAAGTACTTGCTCTTCAACATTAACTGTTGCTGTCAGTTTTTAACTATGTTTTTGTCACTAGGCAAGGCAAAAAAGAAGACAAACAAGGCAAAGAATAAGATAAACAAGATAAAGAAGAAGATAAAGAAGAAAATGGACAAGGCAAAGAAGAAGTTGAACAAGGCAAAGAACAAGATAAACAAGGAAAAGAAGATGAACAAGGAAAATAAGAAAAACAAAAAAAAAGAAGATGAACAAGGCAAAGAAGAAGATGAACAAGACATACAGGAAGCTTAACATGGCAAAAAGAAGATAAACAAGGCAAAAAAGAGATAAACAAGGCAAAGAAGAAAATGAACAAGGCAAAGAAGAAGATGTACAATGCAGAGAAGATGATAAACAGGGCAAAGAAGAAGATAAACAAGGCAAAGAAGATGACTAATACAAAGAAGAAGGTGAACAAGGAAAAGAAGAAGAACAAAGAAAAGAAACAAAGAATAAGACATAGTGGAAGCTTAGCAAGGCAAAGAAGAAGGAAAAGATGAAAAAGTGAGGAATAAGATGAACAAGAAAAAAAAGGTGATGAGCAAGACAAAGAAGGTGAACAAGGAAAAGAAGAAGAACAGCACAAAGAACAACAACAAAACAAAGATGAACAAGAAGGAGGAGATAAACAAGACAAAGAAGATGAACAAGGAAAAGAAGATGAACAAGGAAAAGATGGACAAGGAATAGAAGATAAACAAGGCAATAAAAACATATTGCAAAGAAAAATGCCAAAGAAGATGATGACCATGACAAAAATAGTTGAACATGGTAAATAAGATAACCAAGGTAAAAAAAAGTTTAAAAAGGCAAAGAAGATGAATAAAACAAAGAGGTTAATTAAGCCAAAGAAGATGATGAATAAAACAAAATAGTTGAACAAGGCAAAGAAGAAAAACAAGGCTAAGAAGAAAAAAAGCAACTAAAAACAAGGTGAAGAAGAAGATAACCAAAATGTAAAAAAAACATAACACTGTCATGGAGTGATGAAAAAGAATGAACATGGCAAAGAAAAAAGAACAATGCAAAGGAAAAATTGGTCAAGGCAAAGAAGATGCACAATGCAAAGAAGATGAACAAAGCAAAGAAGATACTGGTCGGAAAAATAAGATACACAAAGCAAAGAAGATGAAAAAGATAAAGCAGAAGATGAACAAGGCTAAAAATATGCAAAAGAAAAAAAGAATACGATGAACCAGGTTCAGAAAATAATCCAGACAAAGAACAAAACAAAGAAGATGAAAAAGTAAAGATAAGATGATGACAAAACAGATTAACAAGAAACAGAGAAAACCAACATTGAAAAGAAAAAGATGAAAAAGGCAAATAAGATGATGGCACCGCAAAGCCAATCACATAAAAATGAAGACTCAGAAGAAAAAGAAAAGAAAAGCTATTATGATCTGATAAATTGTCCTGTATACAGCAGAGGACTTATACAATTTAAATCATCTGTGATTACAGGGTTTTATGATGATATTTGAAGCTCTCATGCATAACATGTCCGTGTCTCATTTATATTCACAACTATGTTCTAGATACATTTAGCAAGACATAAGCACTGAAGTGGGAGATGTGATGCTGATTTCTGGTGATATGATGTAAATACAACAATTGAGGTGTTTCGAAACTCAAGTAAAGCAAATTCTGTGTGGATTACTCAAAATCAATACATAACCTGTGTACAGGCTCCCTTTTTTCTGGGAGAAACACAAAATAACACTTACCCCATTAAATTCCGTAGGCGTGCCCGTGATTTAGCCACCTTGTACTTATAGTTCAAACACAGAAAAAGTATAGACTTTTCAAAGTTTAAGTTGGACATTCAGAATATAACATGATAAAAATCCCAAAACACAGTTTTCACATTAATCACATAAAATATTATATCAAGGCAGACTTTGAGATTTAAATGCCTGTTTTGGGTACAATGGTTTAAATGGCTAATTACGAGAAAACCGATTACAACCATAACATATCCTTAAACATCAATGAAGACACTGATTAGGCTTTGCCATATTGATATGCCCCTTACATTATAAATACTTAGCTAGAAAATCTTAAAATCCTAGTAGCTATAACAATCCTGGGCAACTAGGTACTGACAAACAAATCAGAAATGGTGCTTTTCTCATGATGTGATTGATATAATCTTACATCAAATCAGCTTTATTATGACTTAAGGGATTATAATTAATACTCTGACATTAGTCAATAACCTATATTATTCACTATTTTGGTAAAGTTTAAAATATTGGCACAAAATCTATTTTCCCCAGTGCATATTTAAAGTGTACCAATAGACACAAGTTATTTCCTTTTCACTATCTTATAGCACAGATTAAAGAAAATAAAGATAAATAACAATTTCAAACTCTTTACAATTTTGAACTTTTGCAAATTTTAAAGTAATTTTAAATTGGCCCTTAATATGATGAAAAAATAATGCACACAGAAACAACATGATCAGCACCTAAACTGCCACTCTCATCCAGATAACTATTGTCCATAGCTCTGAGCAGGTCTGTTTGTGTCTTACATGGTCAGAAACACCCAAACAAGATTTCTTGAACAACTTAACTTATAATATGGCATAAACATCTGATGCTATTGTTGCTCTGCACAATGAACAATTATTTAGAAACAATATTAATTTTCAAGTAAACAACACTATAGGTAGTGTTTTGCACAGAATATACATTACAAATCTTACCCCCAAATGACATCTTTCAGCATATCATTTACCTCCTGTCCTGAAAACCTAGAAACAATAGTAGCCATGCACTAATTTGTAATAATGCCCCCACAGCCCAGGGGAAGGGCAGGAAACCTAGCCAGGTTTTGACCTTTGCACAGCACCCACAGTGCCAGGTGAAACACCCAGGGCTTTTTATATGAAGACATAATAGGGCACTTCAATGTAAATATAGCAGAGTAGGGGGGAATGATGTGTGTTTTACTAGCTTACTGTACCCCTCTGGGATTTGCTAGAAAACAGTCCAAGTCTCAAATATTTCCCAGGGCTTGGGAGTTGTGGTCATAAATGACTAGTCCATTATTGTATAGCTCTTGAACACTATTTAAGCTGTACAGCTGTCAACTACAGCACAAGTCATTTGTAACCACTGACCAAAAGTCTCCATCCAAGCAAGGCACATATAGCAGTGGACATATCTGTGGTATTTTCACTTTTGCATCATCATATAATATAAAGGCAAGGAGGACGGTTATATACATGTAGCACAGTACACACCAAATAGCGGTCTCTGCATTATCAGGCTTTGAACAGGTGTAAGCTTAATAAAAGTCAGTATCTTCTTACGAATATGAAAATTCGTAACTAAGAGATGATGCATAGCTTGAAAAAAATCACGCGTCCCTTACGGGATTCGAACCCGGACCGCCGGGGTAGAAATCCAATGCTCTAACCACTGAGCCAAAGAGTCGACTCCCTGACGCAGTATGTCAGGGATTGTACTTATATGATACATTGTATCGAATACCAGTGCTATTTATAGAAGCTACGCATCATTGATAATCTCGAAAGTATGAGTGGTGCGATGGGACATAACACACCCCCATTTCGAGGAAGTAATCATTTATGATTACGAGAATGTCATTATAATGACTAAATGACTCAAATGGTCCAATCCCGGACGAGCCCCCATCTTACGAATATGAAAATTCGTAACTAAGAGATGATGCATAGCTTGAAAAAAATCACGCGTCCCTTACGGGATTCGAACCCGGACCGCCGGGGTAGAAATCCAATGCTCTAACCACTGAGCCAAAGAGTCGACTCCCTGACGCAGTATGTCAGGGATTGTACTTATATGATACATTGTATCGAATACCAGTGCTATTTATAGAAGCTACGCATCATTGATAATCTCGAAAGTATGAGTGGTGCGATGGGACATAACAATCTCCACTGTCCCTAGGGCAAGGGTGGCCATTGCTACAAATGATGAGAGCCAAAGACACTATTTTGTCGTTTTTAAAGCCATTACAGCAAAAGAAGACAAACTATGGGCAAAGTGACTGAATGGTTCTTTCTGTACTTCTTAATCTTTAAATTGGCTAGGGTGGTCAAACTAAAATTTCCTACTTTTTCACAATTCAAATCAACTGCAAATTGCTCTGGTCAACCTTGAAGAGAACCAACAATAGATGGTCAAATCTGCTGATTTCAATTGTGTACCAATCTAACTTGCTTCATAAATCAATCACCACATGAAAATTGTTAGGAAAATTACTTTTATGCTGGCAAGTTGATAGGGTAATCTCTTCATTATAATAGTCCATCAATGAATTTATATAGAATGTTTGCAACATTAGAAGGAACATGTTGCCCATACTTGGTGTTCCCCCACTGTAACACACTCCTTTCTATGGAGAAAGAACTTACCCCAGAGCAATTGAAGCTGGCCTGTTCTGCTGGACTGTAATAAGTCTTAATTTCACACATTCCTGATTGGAGCTGGGACGTCCAAACATAAATCTACCCCTCAGTCTGCCTGATGAGGCTAAACCCATATAGTTGTACGACATTGCACTAAATACTGTGTCATATGACCATTTCCAAACCATGAATATAAACTAGAATGTGAATTTAAACACACAAAAGAAATCTATATTTTTTTCTGAACAAAGTTATTAGTAGAATATAATTATTTGAACAATGTCCACAAGAAATCATTTTTCTATCCATCTTTTTATTCAGTAGGTATCTTAATTTGTTATTGTCTTTTTTCTGTTTCATAGCAGAAATGTCTGCAATTGAAAAAGCTTGCATCAATTAAAGGAACAAGGCATGGTGTCAAAACAAATATCCTACTATACGCCATTTTCATTGAATGTATAATCACAATCAAAACCACAGTTTCTAATCAGAATTTTATCCATATTTGTCCACTGCATTAATTTTTCAGTTGTTGCCTTCTCTCCAATGATACAATTAATTCAACAAAGACATCCATATACATAATGCATCCCAAGACAATACCTTACATGTAAATTCAATCCAAGTTCTTCTAGATTTAGAGAAATCTCCAGTATTTTAAGTCATAACAAAGGTGGTCATTTCTTTATACCTACAAAGGACATTATTTGCTCTTAATCCATTATCATATTTACACACACATTTGGTCTCATAAATTCAGAATAATAATAAAAGTTTATTATAATTTCAAAGAGGATTTCACACATAATTCTATATTTCAACTGATAATAGAAATGCTCAAAGTAATGGTATAAGTCCCAAATCAAGAGTCATTATAAGAACTTAAGTGAATAAAAATGGTGTAACACATTATTATAACTACATATCTGAACAGTGGGCCTAACAATGCTTTTATAAAACAAACCTTCAAAATATAGAAAAAAAAGGTTTAAATTATATCTTCTTTACAAAACAACTTTTAAGACATGTCTGCAAATGATGAAACCTGATAAATTAATAATACAATCAAATTGTGACTATTACACATTTAAGGAAAACCAATCCTTCCTGAATTGTAAGAATTTGCCAAAATTGAAATATGGATTTTCAATTATATTCATACAACAAATCATGGTCAAAACAATTCATAGACCACTTCAGTGTCACGGTACAAAGATAGAAGGAACCCACAAAATGCTGTGAGCAGCTTTAAAATGTTATTTGACACAAACCACAATGTTAATGCTAAGTACAGTAACAAGTTTGACTCAGTGGAGGAAATGCTTGATTGTTACATTTATTGCTTTACATACCACTAAAGCTATGGTCATATAAGGATGCTGCCTCCACAGTATGGGACTTCTACCTAACACTGGAATATCATGACATTAAAAATATGCGAAATAATATAATCACCAAAGCTCAGTGGAGGAGCACCTATGGACCAAACCATACTACTTCCTATAGGTCAAAACCATACTACTTCCTATAGGTCATGTTAGATACACATTAAAGCATAAATGTAATCAATCTTGTGCATAAGCATATACATGTATATTGTAAAACGTTTGGAGTAAATTTATGCACCATCACCTAGTCATATTTGCTTTGTTTTCTGATAGTCATAATTTAAAGATTCCATTTTAGTTGTCGACTGTGCCATTTGGCATCATTAATTCACCAACACTATTTCAAAATATGATGAATAAAGCAATCAAGGGATTATGACTTAATATGTTTATACAGCTTCACCAAGGAGTCTTTTTGGCTAGTGAACATTGCAGGACCACCACACATCATATCATCCTTTAGAAATTCTGACAAATTAATATTAATGCATTGACATCACACAATTTGATTTCACTAAAAATATCAAATGACTATAAACAAAACATTTTAATTAACAACTGACTAATATATCTCTACCTCCATAGAACCTTTGCCTGATTACCAAATAAATAAACATTCCTTTATCTAAATCATTGCTTACATAGATATCAGGCAAACTAAAGGAGTTCAATCTGTGACATAAGCTGACAACATTATCACTGGAGTTGTTCCTTAATCAAACTTTATTGAATCAATAGCTTCTGCTTTGACTGATTTCTTTTAATATAAAAAAAAAACACTATATGGCAGTATTTTATTAATTTCTATGACTCAAATAATATTATTATATCAATTTAATTCATTTCGATGACAGGAGTGTAACTGTTGCTGCAATTAATGGCTGATGTTTATGTATCTTATATAGGTTGTAAGAAAGATTGACCTGATCTATGAAAGACATCAGATTATGACCATGTAGATTATGATGCAGCAATGAACTTCCTGCAGGACTTCAGCTTCCACACATACATGTTCTTAAGGCAAAACTATATTCTTTATGATTGATGGAGCAACTAATAATCCTATTTTAGCCTGGTATAGTATAGTTACACTTGAAGCTTGAAATACTGTTGACCAATTTATTTTCACAAGCGATCTATATTCTTGATTTTTGCAAGAAAGAAAAGTTCACATACAATAAATCGCTGCAAACATGTCCATATAATTGCTGAAAAATATGCTAGGGCACATAAATTGCAAAATCTAGTGACCTTTAATAGCCATGAAAACACAATTTGAGTTACAGTGGTTATAGTATTTAAGAATATAGCAAAGATCATAACTTACGATGATGATGGTGGTGTCAGGTGCGAAGTTGAAGCTTCACTCGGTGGTGGTACCCAGTAATCTGCATAAAGTCCAAGACGTGAAGTCTCTTTAAAACGAGAGCGTATTTCCACCATCTTGCGGCGGAACTTTGCTACATAGTCTGGAAATGACATTCTGGGACAACATTTGGAAAGACGTCTGAACTATGTTCTTAGTACTTTAATAAAAGATGTCTATAGTTCATCTTTCGAAGTCTCACTTTGACTATTTTTTATATAGGATTACACCAATAAATCATAAAGTAGTCTACAGTTAGGCTTTCATTACAAATTCATCCCATTCTTTTCATGAAAGTCAGTTTTCCTTCAAACATGCACAATTTGCACATTCCGACTGAAATTTTCCAGTATCATTTACAAACCGTTCCCTCAATCAGCAAGTTTCTTTTGTAAGTTCCATAGTGCATTACAAACTTGGACTCATCTAAATAGAGACAATATTGTATTTTATCAAATATTCATAATGCTGCAATTTTATTCAACCAGTATAAATTAAAGTAATTGCATTTCACCTGGCAACTAACTGGAGTGTTTATCATTTAATCAAAGCTCTGTTGACAATCAACTTGAACTGTGTTTTAAAGTATCCAACTAATGTGTTTTAGGAACCACTTTTGGATAGGAACATTATATTAAAATCACTTGAAAACTGTATTATATTAGACATGGATATTTTACAACACTATGTAATAAAACATGTAAAAGTGTAATTACACCAGTTCAAGGAAACTTGTGTCATACACATTGAATTCCAAAGATTTACAAATTCACAAGCTCATCTGAGATTAACTATGCGCATATGAATCATTATATCATGAGATGGTAAGAAAACCAAAAGTATCCTCTAAAAGTCTTGTAAACCAAAAGTCAACAACCAACTGCAACCAAGACAAATAGAATTTTCATTGCAAATCAATAATTCAGAAATTAAAGGTCATTTTTTATCAAAACAGAATGAAACATGATAAAGCAGATAAATGACAGTACATTAGAGTTCAATTTATCAAGTGAAAATAACTCTGCTGCTAATCCTCTTGTTCTGACTTCCAATTGTTCCATAGAAACTGACATGGGATTTCCCTGAATCAAAGACATGCCTACGTTTTAATGGACCTAAATCCCATTGATTGATTATCGAATTAGTAGAATGTCAGCCACTTTACAAACTAGTTAACATTACAAAAGCCATATAAAGCTAGATGTTCCAGCTTTGTGTTTCTGATTTAAAAATGTACAAAAATATATTTTAAAAAAGACAACAATATAACACAAACTTTTTCATTAACATTTACCCTCCTTAAAAATCTAATGAAAACCACATATATCCACATTATAAAATATTTTCACTGTGAAATTCCAAATGGTGCAAAGTTCAGGAATCATGTTAACAGGAAATGTATTCATTACAATTTTTACAAAACAAATATTCTAACAGTTAATATTTCTTTAAACTTTGAACTGAAAAGTCATTTATCTACTAACATTTTTATTTTCCAAAGCAAACAATCAATAATATAAATTCAAAAGAAACACAAACTATACATGTTCATTTGAAATAGGTTGAACAAGTTAACTTTTGTTCATTTCCTATCATAATTTGACTGTGACATAAAATATTTATATTTGAGATTAATCATTATTAATAAAAAGAACTTGACCTTATCCATTTCATAATCTGGAAAACTACCTTAATAATTCATGTATACTTTTGTATTATTTCTATAGCTGAAACCCATTTTTTAACAAGAACACCAGAATTGCATGAAATGTTTAATACACAACATTCGATATGTCAAAATCATACATCCATCTCCGTTAACCTTGAGAATTTTCATTCTTGTATTAAAGTATAATAGAAAATACATCATATACAAAAAAAATTAATATAATATGCCACAATAGCAGCCTACTCTAGCAGACCTTACAGGGCATTAGAGAGTAAATTACATTTGATTCTTTTTCAGCCTATTGAGCATTTGAAAAATAAAAATACATTAAATGCATTTTCAGACTTCTAAGTTCAAATAAGCATGCTTCACAATGAAATATTAATGTTTGGTTCACAAATTATAGGTTAAAGGTTGCAATTACAACCCACAATATATTTCAATTTTTACTCAATCTTTGGCCTGAAATTTAAAAAAAGGCTTATTGGCAGAGATTATTAAAAAGAAATTGGTCCACCAATTCATCATTTCAATAATTCACCCACAGTCCACTGGCACTTCGTAAACTTAAAATTATCCAATATTCTTTCACAAGTGTTTCCTCTATAACAATTTTCCACTAACCTCTCTCCAATGCATAACTTTCATCCTTAAGTATATTTGCTACTGGTAGAGGCACTTTATATACTTGTATGACATGAAGATAATGTATTTTACTACATGTTGATCAGACAAACTCATTCCTTCTCTAAGATTCATACAGGCATGTTAGATTAGCTAGAATTATCTTCTTGACCCCAATCTTCTTTTGGCCATGTTTGAAATGTTTTGGATATAGGTCCTAAATGTTTGATAAGTTTATTGTATCAACATGGGTGAGCCTTTCATTGCCCTTCAATTTATTTTGTACAACCTATATTTGAACCTCACAATGAAATGAATTTAACAATCATCAAGAAATGATACAGTTAAAAGGTATCTTTTAGACCTGATATAGTTCCTCACAATCAAAATGCACATGCCATTTCAAACTATATATATATTAGCCTTTTTCAACCAATAAAGATCTTTCTCCTTCCTCTAGTTCGCATTGCCAATTGATACAGTCATGTTTGTGAGAAGATTCATTATAACATTACGAAAACACGCCCGTGTAATATACAATTTTTTCTAAAGTTGTAAAAATTGAAAATTTTCAGTAGAATTTTTTCTATATTTTTCTTATTTTTGCCCAAAACATAGATTGTGGGTACACGTTAGAACCACCTCACCGAGGCGGTTCTAACGAGTACCCACAATCTATGTTTTGGAGCAAAAATAAGAAAAATAGATATACCCCTGCATACCCCAGTTTTGCTATATAAAAGTGGGGTTCAAGGGGGTATACATTACATGGACATGTTTTCCTGATGAAATAAGGATACCCGGTAACACCATGATGGTTTAATTTTAGAATTCTAATTCCTCTTCATCAGGCATACTTATGACACATTGTTTAAATAATATTTTAAAATCAAATAAAATCAGTATCACTAAACTCCAAAATCCGCCTCTATATTACAATCATGCTTTATACTATGTGTACTATCATAATAAAACATAATTGCACACATTCCATGACACTATTCATGTCACCTTATTTGGTATCAACAAAAGGCATCGGAGGTCAAAACAATCATTTTCTACCATACAAACAATACACAAAGACACTGTACAATGCATATACGTATCTGAGATCAAATTTCCTTGTCGTTTGTTTACCGGAAAACTCAATTTTTGACAACCAACTGATATTGCGCAAGGTTGAATTGAAACCATGCGCAACAATATTACAATAGGATTTCTGTTATCTAGCATTCTTTTACTATATTTCGCCTTCAAAATTTCTGATGTAGCCAAATAAAATACATGTAACTTCTATGTTTACGAGGGTTGTCCCAAAAGTTCCATTACACTTACTGCTTTGTCACGTTAACAACACGCCAGAGCTTACAACACTTCTGATCACCAAATACTATATCTAAGGGCTTGGTGGCAAAATTTCGTACATCTACGTGCATTTGTTATAATGCAGTGGGGGTTTGAACCCTTGTTACCCTACTTCAGCGGAGCTGGTCTATTGACGTTGCCGTTAATTTTGATTTTTTCTTAATTTTTTGCCGTTTGGATAAATACACTACAAACCAAATACTCTATTTCAAAATAGGATTTATATTTAGCTAAACGATACCGTAGCATATATTTGGAAATCGGATTAAAATATTTACAAGCAAATCGTCAAAATAATGCTACAAAGATCAGCCATGCAAAATAAGATAATTAACCAAATGCTACCCACTGTTAACAACTGTTCATATTTTATTAGGTCAAGTAATATAACTGTTAGCTGATATATCGTTTTAAAAGTAGGTGTTGTGTTCTAGTATTGAAGTCACCAACTAATACCAAGCTAAACATTTGCTTTGTTTCCATTAAAGAACATATTTTAGATGTTTTAATATAACGACCCTGTATTTTTGCTCCGCATGTTTTTGCAGACGTCGTAATTTTGTTGTTATATTTTTATAGGTAAGCTTTTTTATTTGTCTCCCAAACTATCAAATAGTTCTCAAATTTCATAACATTATCACTAAATGATGCTCAAAGAATAGAAGTTAGGCTGATATATTTTTCTAAATGATCACATTATACCTTTGTTGATTTAGCAGATTGCGAAAAATAGAAATTACAGAAACATTTTGCACAATTTGACTTGCTCCGGTCATGCCTACTTATGGTAACCAAGGTAACTGTAGCAGTGAGGTCATTGAAGTGAGTATCATTTTGAACAGTAAAATAAGTTCCAGTATGGCCAATTATTCTGCATGAATAACTGTTGTTGGTTCCTGCTATGCATTCAGAATAAAATGTATGTGTAACGAGACTTTTGGGACAAGCCACGTACATTGTCATCTCCACATAATCCACATAATCTGCATTGTTCCGTTTACCTGTCAGAAGCAAAAGTCACCTTTGACTTTTTAGACAACAATAAAAATTGAATGGAGTATACTGTTGAACCTTGTCGGAATTTGTGAAGCTTGTCTGTACTATGGTTGAATAGCCACTGTTAATTCCTTGGTATAAACCAATACTACTGAGAATAAATGTGTCCTACTCAAAAACAACTTGGAAACGGTGGGGCTGAAACCCAACTTCTAAAGTCTAAAACCTTACCTCTGATAATGGCTTTTCGCTGCAAAATATTTGCATGAAGGATGATGGGGAAATTATTTTCATCTCAAAATCTTGATCTTAGTTTGTCCTACTAGGACCTGCAAAAATTTTGAAAATTAGTAAACAGATAAAGTTTTTATGGCAAAAATGAATTTTGAATGGGGATTTTGCATTGCCAAGGGAGATAATTGATGATTATGAAAAGGCATATTTTTTGAAAAACTTTACTTGGCCATGAAGATTATGTCTCAAGTATGTCATGGGTGTCATTTAATTATAATTTTAGCAATCATTATAAAATACCAAGAATTTAAAATTGTTGCTGGAAAATATTTATCTCCCTTTTGTACATGAAATCTCTATTCAAAAATGTCTTTATTCAGAGCGTCTTTATTCATAAAATGTCTTTATGTCTTTATGTCAGAGTGTTTTATTCAAAATTTTTGCGGCACATTTTGCAACAAACTCAATGCTAAATTGCATCAAGAAAATACTTAATCTACATTTAAACAGTTGCAAATTATTTGTGAAAAACCATTATCAGACACCAGGAAACACACTTTACGAGTAGCTCCTGATTCCAATGCTACAACTCGGTCACCACTTGCCACACGAAGAGTTCGTGATGTAAGGCCTCCCGTACGAAATTGTCCAACAGGAACACAGCAGTATTACCACAGGAAAATGAGACCAGATTCCTGGCAGGAATCCCTTTGACTATTTGATTTTTCTTATAAAGATTACGACAGGAGTCAGTGTGGACTCCCTGTGGAATCTGGAGCGAAATATTTAAATTAGCAGGAATCCAGGCAGGAATCTGAACCAGATTCCTGGCAGATTCCTGGCAGGAATCCTGCCAGGAATATGAACCAGAAATTTTGGTAGGAATCCTGACAGGAATTTCGAGCAGATTCCTGGCAGGAATCCTGTTAGGAATATCGAGTCAATTCCTGCTATATGTCTGCATAGAAATGACCTCTTTGAAAACACATGCAAATGAAAGTTTTTGAACAAATGAAATGTAAGGGGCTAGTGTATCATATATCCATAGACGCAGCCATTATATTTTGTTATAAAAATGCTTGTATCAATGAGTAGTAATGATAAATGTAATTTTCAATTACAATTCTTAGAAACTTCCTTAAATAGACTGATTAAAAATTGTACATGATCAGAGGTGGGTGGGGAATATTTTGAAAACGAAAAGCATAAAGAATTTAGTTAATGATTACAAAGATCAATGAATGAATAAAATGGAAGAAAAACATACCTTACTTTTACTAAAAAGTGTTCCTCATTTATTTTTACCAAAATTTGATTGCAAACATAGTGTCAGTATCAAACAAATTGAATAATGACTATCTTGTTTAAAAAAGCCCAACCTCATGGCTTCCTGTGTGTACCACCTAATTGTTTACACATTTATGAAAGACAGATTTAGGTCGGCAGTATTTTTGCCAAGCAGGAATCCTAACAGGAATTTTGTTTATTTTCCACGTGGAAAAGTAAAAAATTCCACGTGGAAAATGCAAGCATCTCACTGTCCTGTTAGGAATCAGGCTGAAAATCAGATTCCACACTGACTCCTGTCTTTGTCCAACTGGACTACCAGTGGAATCCTGTTGAATTTTTCATACGGGCTACCTCAAAAACCACTTGTTTTGGTCACACATTTAACTTTTTCACACTTCCCCACCATTTCCTTATCTGATATTTCAAGTGTCTGTCATTGGCTGCTCACAAAATGTTGGCAGGATTTCTGGACACTGTTTATCTACATCAATCTGAGCCTAAAAATTCAATCTATCCAACAAATCTATTCTAAGGGATACAACTCTCTGTATAAAACATTGGTTTCCAATGAGTGATTGGCTGTCTTTAATACATAGAAAATAGCATTATATTGACCATTAACTAAAGTAAAGTATTGGTTTGGTTATAACATGAATTTAACACAAGATCATAGAATTTTTTTTCTACCAACCAACATATTAAAAGTTCACAGAAAAAATAAACCACCCACCCCTGATATTTTATATCCATACATAGTGTCCAATAGTAATGCAAAAGCATGTCAGGCTCACTCCAATTCCACTTTCCTTTTTTTCAAGATTCTATGTGACACCACTCAATGTTTTATCATCACAACTAAAAGAAATCATGAAACACCAATGATCATCAACAAACTGTGAAACTGTCACCAACACAATGTATTAACTGTAAACAAATCCAGTTCATACCTCATTATAACATATCTCAATATAGTGCTGTCTTCAATATAACGACCACGTCATGACTCCCAAATTGATTATTTTGATACAATCATGTATACTGTAAATAACCTTGTTAGAACATGGTTTCACTAGTAACAGGGTCTGTTACCACAGACCCCAAAAATTGAGATTATGATGAGGTTGAACTGTAAATCTATGAAGACAAAAGTGCAAAAAATATATCAACACACACTAAAAACAAAATAATAAACTTGCTTACAGTATTTTCCAAACCCCACATTTATCTTAAGCCCAGTCTTTCAAGCAGTTTTCCTACACCCAAATTATTTACAGCCCCAGTTTAGCCCGCCCAACCCTACATTCACTGTTGTACATGTACTAACCCACTGGACTTTTCAGAATTTTTGTCACCAAGTACATGAAATGTGGCTGCTCGCTGAAGTCTGAGATTTGGAAATCTACAGAAATATGATAAGATTCATTAGACCATTATGGACCATTGGTCCTGTAAACGCTCACCTGAGATCTGAGATATGCCTCCGCGACATTTCGTCGAAAATTACATTTGTCAAAAATGTCCCCATGCACAGACCTTTACCCTAACCCCTGGTGGTTGGTGGCTCAAATCTGGACCTTACGGAATAAATCTCAAAATTTTGCGGTGAATATTTTTGAAGTTACATCTTTTTCGACAAAACACATTTTAGACGAAATGTCATGCATCACTGAGATATATACCAATAAACTTGTTTGACTATAAAGGTCATATGCATGTATACAGCCCCAGGTCACAGGGTCAGAATAACCCCTGGGTTTAATTTCTTTTTCAAATTCATAAATACGTGTATTCTGTCCACTTGCCCATTTCCTGAAAGTTTTTCCCTTCAGTGTCATTTTAACAGTATATGACCTATGTTGACCCACCCCTGGGGTCCAAATTCTTTTCAGAATATTAAATCCCCAGTTCATTCATCCAATTCCTGCAAGTTTTGCCCTTCAAATCCAATTTTAACAATTTTCCACATTCAAATGCATAGGTGACCTATGTCATCCAAGGGTCATGATTTATATAAATTTTGTAGAGCTCCATTGCCTGATGCTTCATGCCAAGTTTCAAAATCATAGACCTTCTGGTTCTGAAGAAAAAGACTTTTAATGGTTTTTTGGTATTTATAGCCATGGCGGCAATCTTGGTCATGTGACCTTGACCGTTTATGTCTAGTTTCATTCCCCCTTCCTAACGATGCTCCACAAATAGTTTGGCTTTAATTGGCAAAGCAGTTTCAGAGAAGATGTTTGAATATTATGGTAATATACATGTAAATAGCCCCATGGTAGGGGCAGACAACCCCCTGGGGACAATTGTTTTTCATAGACATAAATATTCTGTTCATTTGCCCATTTCCTGCAAGTTTTGCCCTTCAAATCGTATTTTAACAATTTTCCCCATTCAAATGCATGGGCGACCTATGTTGACCTTGCAATTAAATAGGTTAAGGTCATCCAAGGGTCATGATTTATAAAAGATTTGTAGAGCTCCATTGCCCAATGTTCATGCCAAGTTCCAAAATCATAGGCCTTCTGGTTCTGGAGAAGATTTTTAAAGGTTTTTGCTGTTTATAGCCATGGCAGCCATCTTGTCATGTGACCTGGACCATTTATACAAACTTTCGTTCCCCTTTCCTTATAATGGATGGTCCACATGAAGTTTGACTTTGATTGGTCAAGTGGTTTCAGAGGAGAAGATCTTTGAAATTGTTGATGGACAACGGACGGACGACGACAGATGCCAGAGCATGGGTATACTATAAGCTCACATGTGAGTCTTCGGCTCAGGTGAGCTAAAAAATCAAGTATAAATGTTGAACAACAAATTGTTAGTCCTCTGCATGCAAACTGCATACTATCGGCATGGTTGTCCCACAAATACAAAGAATATTTTGTAAAAACTGAAAATAAGACTGAAGATAAGTTACCTAAAATAATCTACATATAGAGGAAGATAGTGACAAATGACAGTGTTACTTTCTATTTGCTCAATAATGTAAAGTATGCTTATCAAAAAAGAAAAGTTAACTGTTTTAAAACTACTTACCTCTTACTTCTGTTGTGGCTCTGTTGAATTTTTGAGCTGTTTGCACTTTATGTATGTTTTCATATCTTTAAGTTTGGGTGACTGAGTGGTCACCTATTTGGAAATAGCTGCTCACTCAGATAATATGTTTTCTTAGTATAAGTACCTGATTGTCAATTTAGTTTTTCCCTTCTCGGTTTTTGGCGTGGGAATTTCTTTCTGATTGTGCCATTTCCTGATCATTGCCCACTTTTACCTTTTTACCTTACTCAAGATTGATCTTGCTACAGTGCAGATCCATGTGAAGTGATAGGTCTACACTGTTGCCCAATTCCATCTACTTACTTCATCATCTAGATAATGGGATGATCTCAACATTCGTTTCATTCTGTTTCCATTATAAGCAATGAGTAAAAGAAGAAAATTTACCATGATTTTTTGTTGCTGTTGTTTTAATTGTCATTTTCTGGCAAGAAGTAAAAATCATTGAATATCGCATAAGCACGATTAATTAATGAATTTGCTTACCCATTTCCCTGAGGAATGACTGTAGTATGGCCAAACCATGGAATATTCTGTCTACGTTGATTCTGTGTCATCCGTAATCTCACCATTCTCTGTGAGTACATTTGCACCGGAGACACATCCTTGCCACGTAATCCGGACATCCCTTTCAGTTTGATCACATTATCCGCACCAAGAGCATTGAGCCCAACCTTGTCCTGGAATACCACACATTGTAACGTTAAATCCAGACATGTTAATGCCCTGGTTGGTCTTGGCGGTAGTTGTTGTTGTTGCGATTTCCCTCCCGTTCCCGGAGTGCCAGGAACCGATATGTTTCTTGGAGGAGGTAAAGGGGGTGGTAGTGGTGGGGGTAGGGTGGGAGGCAATGACTGCGATTTATCCTCCATTTTAACTAACACTGGCTGCCCAGTATTCCAAACGAATGACATATATAATTAGATCTTCAAAATCTGTTTGACATTATAATAAGCAAAATCATATTAGCCAATCATTTAGAATTCTTTGTTAGTCAACTTCATGTAAAAATAAATATTAATCCATTATCAAAACACTTCACATGGCTCCTATTTTTGAGAATAAAATACTTAAAACATATTCAAAATATTGAAAACTGTTATATATCATTATACGTGTCTCGGTTTGATCTGAAAATTGTATTCTGGCCAAGCGTAATTGAATGTTCATATACTGTGCTTTTGAGTTTTAAAGAAAGATAGAAACAACATTAATTGATAAATCATCAAAAACTATTGTAAAGAATCATAACAGTCAAAACTGTTGAAATTTTTCAATACAATGTAAAATATTAAAGCTACTGTCTTGGTCTTAAATTTCAGACAAAAAGAGCAGTCAGACCCATAGATCAGACTGCCATTTGATGGTTGTGTTACGTGGCTGCCTTGCGATCAGCACATTGCTAAAGCTCAGTCTGGTTCTGTCAATACCCCACCATCCTATAATTGTATTAATCAAGAAAAGAAACAATTTTAGGGAGTAAAATATTTAGAAACAAAAAGGTTACAAACAATATCAAATGTCTTACAATTACATATTCCTATTCAAATAGCTCAATCTTTATTTCACATCAGGAAAACATGCCCGTGAAATAAATACCCCCTTATACACCCTCTGTACCCGTGATACAATCAATTACCTTACGTCGGAGACTGATACAACTAGACGCGGCGCATGGCGGAAGATGGAGGCAGGTGAGTTGACGATTATTTTAATTTTACAGGCATTTATGCGGGGTAGTTTGGGTCAAGAGTTGGCAGAGAAATAAAGTGTACATACCTCTGTTTGTTTGCCATCATGAGTATTCTTAACAACATCTCCTTGCCACAGAAACAATAGTTTTCTCGGCTGAAAATTCCACCATCGTCACGAAAAATGATTGCATTTGCTAATTTCTCAAATCTTTCGTCACCTATTTACATTTTTAACGTTTCAATATAGACCAAAAACATTCTTTCTTACATACAAGCAGAAAACAATAATGAAGTCAGGATGGTTTGTTCTCAATATGGTGTTGTACACACACAGGGTAGATCGATTAGGATACAACTAACCTATATAAGTCAATTACCTCGATACAACTCACGTATAAGACTTTTGGATAGAAAATGATGCTCCTTACGTCGGAGAATAGAGCAAAAAATGATACTACTTACGTCAAAAGACTATTGTACATCGAAAGGCCCACGGACTAGCGAGCACGAGTGTGTCAGGCAGGGCAAGTTTGCATGTGTTCCTTATATCAACATGTTCCAAGGACTCTTGTTTGTGTAATTTTAACGGTTGGTAATACAGAATGCTACTTATTTATTTATTCAAGTTATTTATTTTAGTCACAACGCATCTAAGGTTGACCAATAGTTCACACAAATCCACCAACAAACACGTAAATTTTATCAGCAGAATGTATCTCAATCTAAATCTCAAAAAAAAAGAAAGAAAGAAAGAAAAAAAAGAAAGACGGGAAATGTCTGCATTGATCGTTCGATTGACGTTCTTCACGTAGCCCCCCCCCCCCCCCCCCCCTACACCTCTAACACGAGACGATTTTTTTATCATTTATACTGGCATTCCGTTAGGCCCCTTTCTTGAATGGAACGAAGTACCGATAATAATTTCCAACATAGATTAAAAATACATGTTCATGATTATTAAAAAAAAAAAAAAAATGATTATTAAAAAAAAAAAAAAAAACAAAAAAAAAACAACTTATCTATGCTCTCCACACACTGTCAACTTGTTCAACCACGACATAGCATGGACATTTGGCTTTTAAAACCTACAAATTTTATTTGCCCTTTTCATCATACTGTAACGAACGGCCGAGCAAAGCCACAGCAACCCCGTCAGTGGAAAAGCATGCTCATCCACCAAGGGTGGTTTACTGCGCAATATACTCAACACTTACTCGATTCACAAAGTTTCGAGTTTGAAATTTGCATATTACAAGCACTCAATATGCTGCTTATACGTTGCACCAACGTATTTTTCCAAGGGAGGCTATCCCGTCACATTACTTCCCCCTCCGAGAAGACTCGTCTGGGACTACATGGGTAAGGCAAACCCGGTCTGGCGGTTGTCATCATCCCACTGCTGCCACCAAATGTAACGAAAGGCCGAGCAAAGCCACAGCAACCCCGTCAGTGGAAAAGCATGTTCATCCACCAGGAGTGGTTTACTGCGCAATATACTCAACACTTACTCGATTCACAAAGTTTCGAGTTTGAAATTTGCATATTACAAGCACTCAATATGCACTCGTTGCACCAACGTATTTTTCCAAGGGAGGCTATCCCGTCACAATACCATGTAGGGACAGATTTAAGATGAAAGTTCCGTTCTTTGCTCCGCTCTCGAATTAAGAAAATTTCACTGAAGAAATGTTTCCGTTTGTCAAACCGCATCAGTTTCCCTGCATAGCGATGGCCATTATAAAGTATATCCTCGCAATTTTGCCATGGTATTCTCAATCCTTACCCGTAGGTGTTTACCCCGGCAGTCCTAAGAATATTTGCTGAATCTTATGCCCTAGTCCCAGGCACGGGGAATAGCGGGGACCTTGACGTCTGGTCCAGCAAATCCTCGCTAAAACTCCCGCCCCGAAAAACTGTGTTATGTTAGATCAATTTTGGCACATGTGACTTAAATCATATTCATTCTAGTTGTAAAAGTATGCATATTCATAAAATACTTCATGTTATCTATTGAATATATCAAAGATATATATTAATAGATCAGGGGAGACTACTGTAGAATAAGCGACACAAAGAAGAAAATCGTTCGATTTTTCCAAATTTATTTAAACTCTGCGGGATACGCATGTGTTTATCAGAAGAATTATGACACTGCTACAAATAATTAACACAAATTCAAATAACCTTTACCAAATAATGAGGCTAAAAGCATATAACGAAATCCATAATTCGTTCGACCATAGTTTGAATGCAACCTATGCAAGTGGAACGAGGTCACGGAGTTTATAGCCAGCTGATCGAGTCCATGGGCCTTTCAATGTACAATAGTCTTTTGACGTAAGTAGTATCATTTTTTGCTCTATTCTCCGACGTAAGGAGCATCATTTTCTATCCAAAAGTCTTATACGTGAGTTGTATCGAGGTAATTGACTCATATAGGTTAGTTGTATCCTAATCGATCTACCCTGTGTGTGTTCAACACCATATTGTGAACAAACCAGACTGACTTCATTATTGTTTTCTGCTTGTATGTAAGAAAGAATGTTTTTGGTCTATATTGAAACGTTTTAAATGTAAATAGGTGACAAAAGATTGGAGAAATTAGCAAATGCAATCATTTTTCGTGACGGTGGTGGAATTTTCAGCCGAGAAAACTATTGTTTCTGTGGCAAGGAGATGTTGTTAAGAATACTGTTGATGGCAAACAAACAGAGGTATGTACACTTTATTTCTCTGCCAACTCTTGACCCAAACTACCCCGCATAAATGCCTGTAAAATTAAAATAATCGTCAACTCACCTGCCTCCATCTTCCGCCACGCGCCGCGTCTAGTTGTATCAGTCTCCGACATTAGGTAATTGATTGTATCACGGGTACAGAGGGTGTTATACCCCACTTTATATAGTAAACCTGGGGTATGCAGGGGTATACCTGTTTTTTCTTATTTTTGCTCCAAAACATAGATTGTGGGTACTCGTTAGAACCGCCTCGCCGAGGCGGTTCTAACGTGTACCCACAATCTATGTTTTGAGCAAAAATAAGAAAAATATCAATTTTTTTCCTGTGAAAATTTTCATTTTTAAAACCAAAAATTTTCTGTATATTCATGGGCGTGTTTTCGTAATGATTTGACACATTTTCCAATCAGCAATCTGAACATCAGTGATGTGAGAGGATAAAACGCAATTTCAATTGCAAGTTACAATTTAAATTCAGAAGCATTATAAAAATCCTGATAAATAGCTCGATAGTTCCATTCTGTTAATTGGTATTCCCTTGATCGATGTCATTGTAATTCTCGATCATTTCTTTGTTTAATTGATCAGACTTTTAGGGATGTGTTCTTTTTCCCACATTCAAGACATACTTTTGGCTTGTTTTATTTTTCTTTCTTTCTGCCTCATCATTTGTTTGCTGAACAATATTTTCTATTAATTTCTTGACTTCAGGTTTTCCTCATCATTGGCAGAGATTAGACCTGCCCATTTTGTGCATTATGAGAATACAATTGTCCTATTGTTAATTACCGGTAAGTGTCATCAACAGAGGATCCTCGCTGATAATTACAGCTTACCAGTTTAACAGAAAAAAACTCTGTTATGCATGCAGCCTTGTAACCTTACTTTTAATCCTATTTCTTTTTCTGTAAGTTCTCATGTATTTCATAATCTGCATAAGGATTTGTCTCCAGTCCAAAATGCCCTCCTTCGGAGCTTTATCTGCATTAGTAGACTAGAGATGGCTGAAGTGCACTGCTCTGTCTGTACATGTATTTCTTTTATGTGTTAGTATCTCTGAGGCTAGACCTTTCTTTTAGAATTTGTTAATGAACCATTCTTTTCTGTTACTTAAGTTCGTTTTTGCTTTCATTGCAGTACTGTTTAAATTTAGCACCATTTTGATACTCAGCTATTTTTTCTCTTATTTCAGTTCCTTCTTGTTTTTGTAACTGCACTGATTTAGCATTCTGATACTGATACTTTTCTTTCAGTTTCTCCTTGTTTTCAAATCTGATAATAAAAGTTTTTCCTCTTTTATTTCAGTTACCCCTTCTTTTTGGTAGGGTACTCTTCTGATTTCTTATGAAGTAAATTGCCAGGCTTTTCAGTGTTGATGCAATGGGTAGAGAGCTGGGATGAATAACGGTTACTAGTCCGAATGATGGTCAGCCTTTCTGAATCTGTCAGCTGTCGAAGCTGCACAATGCCCTCGACCAAATGATTCCAGTCTATAAAGTTCTTCGGAAAGAACAAGTTTTTCTTTATTTCTGATTTATAAATCACTGTTCTAAAACATATGGTCAGTAGATCGGCTGTCAATGATGGTCTGTATATTGCTAAGCTTTAACACGGTGTTCTCACCACACAGGAGTCAAAAGTCAAGAAACTGCATCACTGGCACCAGTCCTTCAACCACCTTTAAGAGGAATATCAGTCTGTTAGCCTTTGTATTCTGTTATCCTGAAGTGACGGTAGATTGAGTGAGTCTATCTAGCATACATGAGACATAAATCTGATCACTTTCTTCTGATACTGACAGAACATTATTTTCTTTCATTTAAGTTCCTCCTTGTTTTCTTAATTGCTACTGTTTAAGTATCTGATACCGAGTCATTCTGTTCTTTAATTTCAGCTTCGTTTTGTCTTGGTATGGTACTCCTTCAGTATCTGATACTACCAGGTCCTTTCTGTTTCTTTCATTCCTCTTTAATTTGGTATACGGTAATACATTTTTAGTATCTGCTACTGAATATTTGCCTTAAAAACTTCAGTATCTCCATGGTGGTATGGTACTATTTTACATGTTATATCTGAAACTGAACTTTTAAATTCAGCTTCTTGTTTTGTTTGTTGGTTTGAGTCTGTGCTTGACATCCAGGACAGTCAGTTATCCTAACCACATTGTTCCTGGGCAAGCCTCCCAGAGACAGGTTACCATGACTTTTGTGCACATTTTTGTCAACACAAACTGACAAATTCTCTTCTGGAATCAGAGGAAGAGAATGAATGGCAATACAAATAATTTTCTGACCAAATCTTAACAAAAGAAAATTGCAAGACGCAAGGGTAGAATTATCAGGTCTGCCTCATTACAATCTGAATCTGATTCAGCTATCATGACAGGTTGTTTTGATTTGGTCTCTTTTAATATCTTATACTAAACCTTTATTTCATTTCACCTCAGTTCCTCTAATGGTTTCATTATATCTTACATATACTTTTTAGTGCCTGATACTGAACCTTTCTTTAACCCCAGTTCCTTTTTATTTTGGTTTGGTACTAATTTAGTATCTGAAACAAGATATTCACTTTATTTTTAAAACTACAAGTCTACAATTCCTGCATGTTTTGTTATGGTACTTTATGTAGCTGGTGCTGATTTTTCTTTCACCTTCAGTTCCTCCTTGTTTTGGGTCCATTATTTTTTACCATTTGACACTGAATTTTTTTAAACTTCAGATCATCTTCTTTACTTCTTTAAGTATCTGAAATTGAACCTTTTTTCAGTTCTTTCTTGTGTTAAGTATCTGATACTCATTACATGTACTTTTTAATTTAATTTCAATTCCTCCAATCGGCCAATTGTTACTTCTTTAATACCTCAAACTTCAACTTCAGTTCCTGCTTGTTTTGGTTTGATACTCTTTAACCATTTGTCACTGAAACTGACTTTTTTATCCCGTATCCTTCTCTTTTGTTTGACACTCTATTGGCACATTTCTTTTCTTAAATTACAATTTCCTTTTGTTTGGCATGGTACTCTGTAAGTGTCTTGTACTCACAGAACCTTTGTTTTTCTTTAACTCATTTAAGCCTGGTGTCCCTTTTGTGGGACATAGGCAAACAGAATAGCCCCAGATGTGACGCCGCAGAACGCGGCATCCCATCTGGGGCTTTTCTGTTTGCTTAGAAAATTTTCATCGAAAAATGGAATAAAAATTAAAAATAACTCCTAACACCCCTAAAAATGAAAGTGGAATCATCCAAATGATAATGATGGGAAAATCCATTCGTCAAATATGGGTTAATTTCACTTTCTCCAGGTTTTGTTATGATACTCATTTAGCATCTCTTTTCTTAACCCATATTTGACGAATGGATTCTCCCATCATTATCATTTGGGAGTGTCCAATTTCATTTTTAGGGGTGTTAGGAGTGATTTAAGATTTTTATATCATTTTTCCATAAAATTTCTTTAAGCAAACAGAACATACATGTGATATCTTCTTTGGCCCAAATAGGGAGATTTGTGTTTTGAAATAGGGAGATTGGGTCTCAAATAGGGAGATTTTAGTGCGGTTAAATAGCGAAGATTTTTTGCCATTTTTTTTTTGCAAAAGATGCATTATATTTGCCTTATGATCCCTTATATCTTCAACGACTTTGCTAATAGGGGGTAATTTTTAATATAGCTAACTAATAATTCCATAATTAAATGTAATCAACAGCTGAGGAAATTTTAATTCCCAAATCGGTCTAGCTAAGTGATGACGTCATCATGGAAATACAACAAGCATGTAAAAAGCGTATCTAAGAAGTCGCGAAAACTAATGACATTTATTATTTCATACTTTATGTCCCTTGTATCAACGTCAATTCGAGAAAATTTAAAGATTTCAATGTATTGAAATAAAACAGACAAAGAAAAAAGCAGAAAAACGTACTAATTTCTTTCCATTTTCCACAGAAATTTGTGTTTCAAGTTTTTGTAATTCCAATGTTTACTTTATTAGCTGGTACCCCGCATTTTTGCTCCCCCTTATTATAACCGTTTCGTTCCCATAGTTTGCAGGTCGGAAAATTTACCCGACTTTCTGCCTAACGCTACGTTCGACGCAAGCGGGATTTCATGTGTATAAAATACCCATTCAATCTGATCTTTCGGAACTATATGGCGTTTGTTTTAAACTTAATCATTTGAAGTCGCGCCGCCAACCAATTATCGCAGGTCACTATCTGTCTGAAGTTTAATATTAAATTTTAATTTTGGCTCCGAGCTCAAAATCAGAAAATTGTTACGCAGTGTTGAAACGACAGACGGACATTATTACAGCAAATTGCACAATGTCAAAAGCGGCTTTGGTCTCCGCCCACGCATTAGTTAGAATGGGCCAATCAGCACATGTTGCATAAATTACTGCGATGTTTACACAACACATTAAAACGCAAGGTTACCAGTCCTCACGTTTCAGTAACTTTCACACTTTTCCGCGAAAATTGTTTTGATAACTAGGCAATTAACAGGGGCAATTATCATGTTGACACGTGTGTAGTAGTGGTATATTGCGTCCTCTGAAACTTGTGAATATAAGGACCGATCGAACAAAAAAAAAATGTCAAACTTTTTTCAGGGAAAAAATCGGAAAAAATGTTTTTACTCGGACCGATAAAAATGCACAAAAATGAAAGATAAATCGGTCCCACGTGTTCAGAATGCCCTATAATCTTTAAAGGACAATCATAATTAATTGTCCTATTAAGATTATCGGCTATGTTTAATCCAAGCCCTCCAAATTAAAGACGCATTAATCTTTCTAAAGCTGAACTCTGATCAAATTAGCGGTTTACATTATACACTGTACCTGTAAGAGTGACAATTTGTCGCATCATTAATCCCTTCTCACTTCGCCAATTACCCAATAAAGTGACATGGCATCTACTCTGCATTGTCTCCTAAATTACTCCAAGGTATTTATGGGTCAATGAGCAATAACACTGTTAACACGTACCGTATATTACCGCAAAATTAAAAATGGAACATTGCCGAAAAATTGGGATGGGCAAATACTGAAATCGGGAGATTTGGGCCCTACTGGGCTCGTCGGGGGACAATCGGGTTAGGAAGCCCAAAATCGGGAAAACCCGACGAGATCGGGAGATATCACATGTATGAAACAGAATAGCCCCAGATGGGACGCCGCGTTCTGCGGCGTCACATCTGGGACTATTCTGTTTGCCTATGTCCCATAAAAGGGACGCCAGGCTTAAATGAGTTAATTTTCCTTTATAAATATCTCCTGCATAAGGATCTTCATAATGCATATATCACTCATTTATTTACAAATGTTTCACAAAACAGACAGACAAACTTCTGAATGGCAGTCTCAATGTAAACTACAAGCAACAGCTAGTGTCTGGTTTGACAGTCCTATAAACAAAATCATGCAGGTTTTAAGCGACTATAACGCAAAAAAATTAAAGAAAAACATTTAAGAGTTTACCTCATCAAATATGAACATCAGGAAAACATGTCCGTGAAAGGTATACCCCCTTAAACCCCACTTTTATATATTAAAACTGGGGTTTGCAGGGGTATACCTATTTTTCTTATTTTTGATCCAAAACATACATTGTGGGTACTCGTTAGAACCGCCTCGGCGAGGCGGTTCTAACGTGTACCCACAATGTATGTTTTGAGCAAAAATATTAATATATCGATTTTTTTCCAATGAAATTTTCAATTTTTACAACTGATAAAAATCTCTGTATATTGCACGGGCAAGTTTTCATAATGGCTTCCATCCATCATGAATTCTAAGATGAAAACTTGGTCACTCTTTATAACAGTCACTCTTTATAACAGTGACAGTCACTCTTTATAACAGTCACTCTTTATAACAGAAATTCCAAGTTAATCAGCCCTTTCCGATAGGCTTAAAAACACCAGTTTTCCTTGTCAACATCAACCTTTAAACAATGCTCAGTAACAATCTTTTGAAAACAAATTGTCAGTCTGAGATCTGTTTCTGTTATTATTTCATCAATTGCATTTACCATATTATTCACAGTTAGAATATCTGCATCAAAATCAACCCAATTCTTTCTAATTCTATTTGAAGATATCAATAATGCATTTTGATTGTTGATTCACCTCTTACTGAATCAAATTAAGAATCCATTAATAATCTGATAACCTTTTCCAATTGGCCGATAAATTTGCAAAACATGTAGGAGAATATATTCTCAGGTCATTATATATCATTACTATCTGATATTTCAATATTATTTGATTATAACCATTTAAAAGAAACAAAGCGCATACACAAAGTTTAAGACCTTGGACATATTTTCTTTTATAACATTATATGACACTTCAAAAATGATACTAAAAATAATGTTCCAATTTTAATGATAAAAGGTCCTTTACACTACAAACCTTGTAAGGGATTAGTCATTGTATTTTCTGCTGCGTAGCTGGAACTACTATGTCATTGTTTCAGGACATATGTCATCAATTTCTTTGATACATGCATCTTTATATATTGAATCTCCCAATATCCAACATCACTCTTCCTGTTTCACTGAGTCTCAGTCCTCGAGATCTGCTTTAGATTGTGAAGCATGCACATTGTCATTTTCCTTGTTTTGAAGGGTCACGATACTAGATTCAACCTGTGGTGCATGCACATTGCCATCTTCCCTTACATGCCTGATTTCTTCACTTTAAAATCTAATTGCATCTTTGCCCAACTTTTAAGTTCTTCAGTCCGATGCATGTCCTTCCATCTGATGGACATCTGTATTATCAAACATTTCTGACACCATTTCTTCAGCTCTTCCTGGGAATCTTCTAATTTTCTAATTGGAATAAATTTCAATTTCAATAAATTTCAATTTGCTCCAAGTTAAATGACACTTTAACTGACCTGGATATTTTTGCTATCTTTGAAGTCCTACAATTTTCATTGAAAGTTTACATAGGTATTCCTGATCTTGAACCTAATTTAGCTTTTTAAGGTTCTAATTCACATTCTTTGTCAGAAACATAGGCAAGGGAAACTTTCATAAAAAAAGTAAAAACATCAATAATTACCTTTTTCTGATATTTTTCAGGAATCCTTCAGTCTTTTATATCTATCAACCAAATCCAGTTGTATCTGTTTTCTTTTTAACTCTATTCCTTTTGCCTACTGACCAAATTTTATTACATGTGTAACCCTTAGTTTCACATGCCCTATCATAAATATGGTGTTGATTTTGATCTTATTTGTTTGTCAATAGTCTAGTTTTCACTACAGGTGTCAGATTAACAAACAAATTGATTTCCCTAATACATTATATCAAGGAGAAGTATTCCAAAGACTATGGGCCGAAGATCTTATTTCAATGGAATGAAGGTCTAAAGAAAATAATTCAGAAAGTCTAATTGTCTGGAATGAATGTGTAATTATAGAAATACTAAAAATTTTACAGGAAAGAAAAGAAAATTAGTGGAAATTAAACTTGGCTTGCTTGAAATATGGCCCATTTGCACCCGGAGCAGTTGTGGCATAGTGGTCAGTTTGTGTGCACAAGTAATTGCTCTTATCAGGAAAAGCAGGCACATTGAATTTGGTCTTTGTAGAGAAAAAAAAGATATCCTTAAAAAGCTAGAATGAACTCAAGTCTGATTATAGCAATACTCACCATTAAATCAGTAAACTCAAGCTTCGGCAATCTAAATTCCATCTTTTGGAATCTTTTATCGGATTGACTAGAACTTTTCCCTGCAGCATATTCATCTCTAGGACCACACCTAACCATCTGAGACTCAATTATCATATTCCTCATAGACCACATATCACCATTACTGTCACTTGTATCACTGTCAGAGTTTACATATTGATATTCAGGTAAACCACCTTTCATTGTTGTTACATCTTCACTTTTAGCACTCTTGACACCTAAATTCATTTTCAGCCCACTAATGCTGGGCTCGGTAGACTGACTTTTCCAACTACGTGTTCTGCAGCCCATTCTATCTCCATGTATTTCTAGATGTTTTCAGCAACAACACATACATTTCATTTTCCATAATTAGTTTCTTTTCCCTTAGTTATTTTGTCCCATGTAACTTTGCAGTTTTGTACCTGACACTCCTTTGTCAAATCATTTCTGTCTTATTTCCAAGTTCTCAACATTTTAATATGCAAATTCTGTTTCCGTTATGTATTCCTTTAACTATGCCTTTCTTCTTTTTTATCCAAACTTTCTCAATTCTTTGAATGGGTTTAAAGACAGATGTACGTAATTGAAGGCGCTCAAAGGAACGTGCGTATCTAAGGGTCGAAACGTCATTTTTACGCCGCATTCCTAACGTCAGTTTTCGCTCGAAACGTCATTACTAGCGTCAGTTTACGTTCGGAATACGAAACTATATCCATACAATTATGCAGAGGACTTCAGAAATGTTAAACGTTTGATATTATTTATTATTTTTGCTCAAAATATAGATTTTGGACATGTTATCCCGAAGAAAACAACGTTTCCGCGACAGTTAGCAATATTGAATACTAAACAGTGTCGGAAATTTTGGTGCAAAATCGACGTCGCGCGTAAAATGTACTGAATTCAGCAACGACTACCTCTCTTCGCACGCCTATAGCAGGAAAACGAATCCGGTAACTAAGGACTTTCTCGTTATGTATATGTAGTTCAGGAATTTCTCAAATACATATCAGTTTTTTAAAAAATCCTACCGTGGATTTTTTGAAATATATCAAAAAAATTAACAAAAAGGGGGTCTAAAAATCGCATTTTACGTTGACGTCAATGTATTTTCGCTCTCAAATTTAACGATTTTGAAGGCCGATATCTCGAAAACAAGCTCGGAACGGTATCGATTTCTTTTCATTTTCGTTTGTAGGACATCAAAATACACTCACATGCAAAAAATAAAAAATTTCTACCGTGAGGTCAATTACGTACATCTGGCTTTAAGTATTTTTTTTTCATCCCTAGCTGTTTCCAATGCAATCACTACAAGTAAGTTGTTTTCCAAGTTTTCTCTAAACCGTCAGTTATTTACAGTTTGTTACTTTCATGGCTGATGTCTGGGAGTGTCCTCTCCAGATGACCTTATCAGAACTACAACTTTCAGAGTCTGCTAGTTTTACACTTTAGTTCCACTTTTATTCCTATGCTATGGCAGTTCCATATAACTATTGAATGGCTTGTTGTACATGTTTGGTACAATGCAGCCCTGACCCTTTTGATTTTTATTTCTTATGTGTAGCCATAACTATGCAAATAGTGATGTATTCAAATTTAATATTTAACACTTTGTATACATATGTATATAAACTTAATTCCTGTAAACCAATTGCATTCATGTCAATCAAAGTCAAACATGAACAACTTTAACACTATAACATGTAACTAATAATTAATTAATCTCATTTTCATCGAAAACGAAAATAGAAAACATGTTCCTTGCCCCATAATCATTTAGATTTCAAAAATATATATAACAGTTTTTATTATATATTCAAAAACTGATTTTGTTTGCATTTGAAACACTCTCCGTCTTCGTTTACAATTCTTGAACAATTATTTGCAATCTTTTTGTCACTTATTGACAATAAATTTTGCCTAAATTGAACCCTTTTTAAGTTATAAGTGGAACATAACCATCATTATACAGGTTCTTTTACTTTTTTTTCTGGTATAATGTTAACATGGCATACAATATAAAACTTAAAAATGATTTGCATACACTTATTCAATATTATGTAAATGAGACAATATTATTTACATGTAGACCATATTATGGTTTGGTTTGGTAATGACAAAATGTCTCGGTCAACAATTTTTCAGTCATGTTGAGATGGAGCAACTGCTTCCTGGAAATTTTACCAGTACTATGGGGGGCATACACTGTCTTGCTCAAGGGCACTAAATGGCAGAGGTAGGTGTGGAAAAAGGACCTCTCACTCAAGAACCCTGTACTCTACCACTATGCCATCATGCTTCCTACTGAACTATGGACTGACATAAAGATTTTGTTATAAAAACTTGATCACCATGAAGCACTTGATACAGACAATGATCATGAAAAATTTCAATAAACTGTTGAGTGTGTATGATGGGGGAGGAAGTCACATTATCAAATTGGTTTACAATTGTATAACCAACAAAGCCTAATGCAGAGACTCAGTATTTTACCTTTGTCAATTTCAACAAATTATACTGCAGGACGGGTGATGCTTTGTCTAAATGTTACAACAGTTACTTACCCGACAATGTACTAAAATCAAGCAGTGATTTGGTGCCATCTATAACACAACTACAACAAATTAAAAAAATAATAAAAATCTTGCTTACCTTGGTTTTAAGCTTGACAATACATAACATCTTCTCCATGTTTCAGCTGGATGTGCTGCACATCTCCGTCAAACGTTCATAATCAAAATTCGCTCAAAAATGAAATCCACTTTATTTTAGATAGATCCTTACGATGTTCATTTATTATAGAAGCATAAAGTAATGTTATCTGAGCAAAAAGTAACACTGTCATTTGTAACAATGATAATCCACTCTCTGAAGTGAGTGATAACCCAAGTAACATCAAGGAAGTTTGTGAGAAAATTAATGGTGCTAACAAAATTAATAAATTCCTTTAGAATCTGATCATCATCAAAATGATGATAGGATAAATTCCATGGAAAATAAAGGGTTAAAATACTCCCCTAAATGAAAAAAGAAGAAACTCAAGAGACACACCTTGAGAAACTCATTAATTGAGGTTTATGACCACATTAGTACTATTTAGCTTTAATACTAAAACAGCAAATTCTGAAATATAAACAATGCATATAACGCTATCTAGGAAAAGAACAGTAGACCTTGTGTAAGTCAGATTGTGTAAATTCAGAGGATCATCTGATTTTGGTTGAATTTTTAGACATAAAGCCTGCTTTCTATTAGCATGTCTTGATCTATCTTGTTGCCCAAGATGGCCACATTAGTTATGATTTCTTATTCAACTTCTATTCAATTCAGGGCTTATAATTTAAAAATGTTGTTCCAGCTAAAGAAACTATCTCTATATGGGATAAAGCATTCAAATCAATCATGAAAATGTATATATCTAATTGATTATTTTAATAAGGACTAAATTCAAATTTGGTCATTCACATTCAGTTTCGAAGACATCTAATATAACTCTGATGAATTCTATAGCTTACATTCATTAGTAAATTAACTGAATTTAAATTCTGACAAAGGAACCTAAAAGCTAAAAAATCATATAAGCACAGAATACATGTGTCTGTAAGAGATACCATGTCTTTACATATATTATGTAGATCTATCTTAAATGAACTGGTTTATATGGTAGATACAGAAGAGTCCTAAGCAATACAATTGATACTTAAACAAGAGACATAAACATGATTCTACCTGATCATCAGGGAGACTCCAGGAAATCAGTGCTAAAATGACCTTAAATTCTTCCAAAATATATCACTTATTCCAATTAAATTCAAAATCTCCCTGAAATGAGCCAAGATTTTTCCTATAGACATGTATATTCTATGACATTTTCATAAAATCTACCTGAAATGGAAGAAAAGTCTCCCTGATCCCTCTTTCAAACTCATCATAAGTAGGAGAGTGAGAGTTAAATGCCTTATAACATCATGCAACAAAATATCTAAGGAAAGACAATTATACCAAAGAAACTATCACTCACCAAAATTCATTTTCATATATAATATGAAATTATTTATACATCTAAACCTTCATCTAGATATCACATCATAAGCTGCACTTTAAATTTCCTATAAGTTGCCTACATAGCCATGCAGAGACCAGCATGTACATCAGCATCATTGAGTAAAACAGTAAATATGGACATAAATCCTTAAGGAGTAAATGAGAAAGGTATAAATGCCTTGAGTTGCACTTTTATTGCTTGTATATATATATATATATATGTTCAAAGGGGCTCGTCCAATTTATGAAAATGATAGACCTTACCAGCTGAAACTATCTTTGCTATGATTTCTTTCTGTGATATCATCTCTTCTTGGTAGATCAAGTTTCCATCTTGGCTCTGTTGCAACCACATCCTCAGCCCTTTTATCATTTCCTATGAACAAATCTAATGTTTGCTTGTGTGGAATAGTAACACCATCTGATAAAACATCTTCAAATCTCTTTGCTTTCCTTTTGTTCCCATCTCCAGGTGATTCACACCCTTCTGTCCTTTTATCAGTTCCTACAAACAAGTTTAAAGGTTTTCTCTTGTGATTAGAATCAGCATCAACCATTTCAACATCAGATTTCCATGGTTGTTTTCTTATATTGTCTTTAGAAGTTATGCCTTCACTTAATGTGCCATCAGCTTTAGCAGGCTTCTTCTTCAGACTGTTTCTAGGTGTTTCAGTGTCCAAACTTTCTAAACTCACTCTTCTACCATCTTTAATCCCATCTTTAATTGTGTTCTTTTCAATCTTTGCACCTTTTGCTTGTATCTCTAACAATCTCTCATGTTTCTTAGACAAGTGATCAATCAGCTCTCTTACAGTTGGGATTTTCTTCGGCCTGTTACGCCTGATCATCCGAACCCTGACTCCATGGTCATTATACAATCTCTCCAGTATTTGACTGCTGCTTGGTAGCTGAATGTATCCATTTGCTGCTGTTTGTCTTTGTAGTGCAGCTTTGACAATCTCTTCCTCACTTGAAGTTGATGTTGGTGAAGCTACAACAAACGGCATCTTTAATTTTGATGATTAGCAAAATATTGTAATTTTGTCATATATGTTAGCACACTAATTTTACCCTTTTTCTCTAATACACTATTTTGTTTGGTTCTTTAGTTTCCAGAGGCATCTTTAACAGTGAAGTTGAGCTTGACATTGTTTGACTGTCAAATGAGTTTGCATAATTATCCTTTCCTTTTTAACACAATGTATGTTCACCTCCAATGCAGTTATACTTTTCTCTATTACCCAATGTTTGTTTAGATCTAATGCAGTTCTTTTTGCATATCCTTTATTACATATTCAGTTTTATGTCTCCATTCAAGTCTGCATGCTTAAAAACTGCATGTTCACACTTTGTAAATCCCAGCTGAATAAGTACCATTTCAAATTCAATTCACTACTGTATGTTTATATAGATAAATCAATCATACATAAACCACTTAGAAAAAAATCCATACAATCATTTTTTATATATTTCCATAACTTTCTCTTTGGTCTTTATTTGTTCATCATTTATGAACAAACAGGAATCCGGAATCCATGTACAGTTCACTTAGTATGTGTATACACACATCCTTAAACTAATCCAATTATATCCCCAGAACCCCCATATAAAAGGAACTAATTTAAGTTTTATTGCCTTATTAAAGCTTCTTTATTTCTGTCATTGTATGTCATCCTTTCAATTTGTAGTTTATCTACAGTATATTGATCACAGTCATATTCAAATGTAAACTGTCCTGAACTTTATTAAAATCTTCAAGTATTAGAGATCAGTTACCGTTATGGAATCTATGTGCAGTGAGTGGCAAGATACTATATTATTGCCATATAATCTTTCAGTGCAAATATTTTGATTTACTCAAGATTATTATAGTCTATCTCTCATGGGATAATTAATAAAGATATTTATCAAGTGTAGCATACATGCATGTCATAAAATTCATACAGTAGTCATTGAAGACTGCAAAGGTTTCAAGCATGGTTTCATTAATGTTCCTCTACTTGACCCTTTTTGGTTTCATCAGCTATACATGTAGATGTATCATCAATTGACTGTTCATTTTCATTTGCTTCTTTTGTGACTACTTTGGTGAACTCTTGCTGTTATTAGTCTTGGCCATTACCATTCTCTTTCATAAAATCTGGAAGATACAGAAAACACATGATTGTTTCATGGAAAAACAAAGTTCAAACAGCTGCTACATGTAACAAAATTTATTTATGGAATGAAAAGAAAGTTACTAATTAAATTGTAATTAAACCGGAAACATTTTTCAAACTAAGACTTTGAGATATAAAAATATCTGACCTTTGTATTTCTGCAGACACTAAATATGGATAAAATTTGATTGAATGTTCCTTTCATATTTATACAAAAGTGTCATTGAAATAAATTTGAAAGAAACTTACAACACTGTTCATTTCAATAACATATTTCTATAACAAATACATGTAATGGGTAAACTTTTAAAATTTAAAGAACCAAGGTATGACATTCAATTTTTGGATTTGGATTTAGCGCAACCATATAAATATTGAAATCTTGAATATTTCATGTATATCAATGACTCTTCAGACATCTCTGTGGCATAGTAGTATAGCCACTCAGCTTGTTAATCAGGGTATGCAGGTGTGATACCAGTCTTCTCCAGTCTTTCAGATGAAACTTTAAACCTAGGTCCCATCTCCTTATAACCTTAGCTGTTGAGTGGGACATAAAACATAAAATCAACCAAACAACCACCCTGAGATTTGCAATGGTACTATTTAACATGGTAAAATTAGACAATTAAAAATAACCATCAAATGGCATGAAAGTTCATTTAAAAAAGTGACTCACCTTTGAATGTAAAGCATGGTGCCAGTAGACTTCCAAATACCAATTCTTTCATGCAGGCTTCTGGAAAATTAAATCAAACCAACTAAAACAAAATAACCTAAGGTCAGACTGCCATTGTTAGTTAGTTCCAGCACTGTTCTAAATGGACTGTTTGCTTTGTACTTGACCAATGTCTAAGGTTTCAGTGATCATCATGGATTTTTCAGGTGGAACAAACATAGGTTAAACTAACAAATGACAGTCATCTGAGGCCATAACATTGGAATATTTACAGAAAAGTCACCACAATGAACTATGTTATCAACTGCAGCTGCTGTAAGAGGATGCAAGCAACATAGCTGCTTATCACTTTTAAGGCTTCCACACATTCTGATCACACTTTATTTGTCTAGAAATGTATATATAGCACAAATATTGTATCGAAATCAGGTAACACTGAAGGCGATGACAAAGATCATATAATTTGAGCCTGTGCGTGAGAAAACCAACAATGTGGGTTCCAATCAGGTCCGACACAAACCGGGCTGTACAGTCACAGAAGATGGTTAGTGGCTGGAAATTTTGGATTTAAAAAGTAGAGGAAGTGTACTATCGGTGTAGCAAAAACAAAGGCGCTGATCAGCTTCGCAGTTACTGCGAAGCTGATCTGCGCTTTTGTTTTCACCTATGCAGATTGTTGTTTTTCTCATGGGACAGCTCATTCCGTATTTGCTGCACATATAAGCCACAATGCCAGAAAAGCTGTCAGGGAGTTGTCTTGGAGATTCTGACAATCTTTGAAGAATTGTGCTATAGGGGGCAGGAAAAACCAAAGAAACTTAATCTGATGATCAGCTGTCATGGATATACATCTAATCAGTGTGTTTTGCATATGCACTATAAGGCAGATTTCCTTATTACATGTCTGGTATATTACAATGGTGTGTGATTTTCATTAGTTCTGTTTATAAATATGTAATAATATTACCATTGATCTTCACAGCTTGATCAGGTAAACTAAGGTGAAGCCTTCGCACAGGAAACCAAAAATTTGGGTTTCTGACTTGGTCTGACACCAACCGGCCTGTACAGTCAAAGAAAAAATCTAGAAGCTGGAAATTTTGAAAACTAGAAAAAGTGCCTTGATAGGCACGTATACCCCCGGCTGGTAGCCACCAAGCCCCCTTCCCTACCCCCTACCTAAACAACCCGGCACATGCTCACCCCTGACATTGAACATCACATCACCAATGAAAAACAGTACCCTTATCAAGTACATTTTAGGAACCACCAAATGGCCGCCCCCGTGGGCGAGTGGTTAAGGTCGCTGACTTCAGTGCTCTTGATCATTCGATCATCTCACCGATGTGGGTTCGCGCCTCGCACGGGGCACGAATTCATATGTGAGACAAGCCATGTTCTGCTTGCGGGTGTGTCAGGTGGTTTTTCCCCGGGTACTCCAGTTTTCGCCCCACCTACCGATTGATTCATCTCGATATGAGTGAAAAAGCTTGAAAGGGACGTAAAACTGAATCAAAAAAAAAAAAAAAAAAAAGAAACCACCAAGCCCCCTTCCCCACCCCCTACCTAAACAATCCGGCACATGCTCACCCCTGACATTGAACCTCACATCACCAATGAAAGACAGTACCCTTATCAAGTACATTATAGAAATAAGCAGTGTAAAGTACTTTACATACAAACATGGGGAAGTGTAGTTTTAGAATGACATATCTATTTTAGAGTGGTATACAGAGCTGACGTGTATACCCAATCTAGGACATAAGCGCGGACATTTTGGGTCAGGCCCTCAGTCCTAGATTGAATTGAAAGTAGAATGTCATTCTTAAAAAAAAAAAAAAAATAAAAAGTCCCATGCCCACCCCATGCATGGACCAGTGTGGTACCTATGTTGTACCCTTATGTGGTACCTATGTTGTGTTGTAAGCATGAACGCTTTCATGGTTGTCAAGATATAGACACACAGAATATTAATCTTGGTAACTACTGTATTTTATGTGTCCTAGATTTTGACCTTGAGCCCCACCCCTAGAGTTTGGTGCCATGGAATTTAATTCAACCCTAAAGGGTATCTATGATCCAAACAGGAATACATTCCTATAAGTATTTGTTAACGTGGATTGATATATTTACAAAGTCCCTAACCCCCCTAAACTTTGAACATGTTGTTCTCAGTCCTGGGATACAGATCATTCATGATATTACATCTCCTGAAAGGGCTATGAATGACAAACGTTATCCTAGTAATATAACCAGAATTTGTATTTGCATTTTCGTGCATGTTGGTAGTGAAATGCACTGTTAGTTTGAAAACTGCTTTTATTTTTCTTGCATTGTTTTACGCTTAAATAAGAAATATTGTGGGATGAGTGTTGGCACGGCAGTTAGTAAGTAGAAAAATCTATCAACTGCTATCATTTTTGTTCTGTTTGAAACAATTCTTACCGAAATATCTGCAGACAAAAAGCCCGTTTTTTGGAGACTAATCAAGGTCAAATTAATGGGCTTATTTGTTATGTAAAAGGCTATGGAAATATACTGTATATGTATGTTCTACCTGAATGAACAGACTACCTGTCCTATTTTAACAGGTATACACAGCGTGTACATACTATAATGCATATAAATATACTGTACAAAATAATTTTATCTATGTTTTATTTGAGACATGTCTCAGAGGACTTTAAATCCAACGTTACTTCAACAACACACAACAATTGTTTTTACCCTTATTAGATACATAAAAGATATTGTCAGAAGAACTTCCCTAATGTCTAAAACGTATGAAGACACTGTTCAAAATAAAAGTTGCTTAATTTATTTGGCATGGTATATTTAAGGTACAGGTATTTGCATAAGTGACGGACAATATTATTTAAAGTAATAAATCTGATAAAGATGATGCACCTGCTATTCATGCAAATCGTTTCTAAGCTAATTTTTCAGCTTGCAAATTAGTTGGAGAACATTATTTAGACCTTCACAAAGGTTTCTATCAATTAAAATCAAAAATTTATTTTAAAGGATTATTTATGGAAATTTATTAGAAAAATAGGTAATTTCACTAAAAACTTCTATTACAATGGCTTCCCTTTGGAAAACATCATTCATAAGAAAGTTTAAGGTTTAGGGATTATTCTGGTATGTAACATGCCACATTTTTTTAAAAATATCTATGAAATATTTATGAGCAGAAAACACTATTATTATAGTAATAAGGAACCTTAAGATATGAACATAGAGATGAAAAAACACTATGTAAATAGCACATTTTCAACGTGACCTAGATTTTGACCTCTAGCCCCACCCCCGGGCATGGACCCAAGGTCCGTACTGACAGAAACAAGGCAAACCCTATAGGGTACCTATGGTTAAAATATGAATGGTTTCTGATCATTGGTTCATGAGATATACACCACCAGTGAAACTTAAACCAAAACTTTGACCCAAAGTAAAGGTGACCTAGATTTTGACCTCTAGCCCCACCCCCGGGCATGGACCCAGGGTCCAAACTCACAGAAACAAAGCAAACCCTATAGGGTACCTATGGTTAAAATATGAATGGTTTCTGATCATTAGTTCATGAGATATACACCACCAGAGAAACTTTAACAAAAACTTTGACATAAATTCCACGAACGTTCCGGAATAACGAACGAACTAACGAACGAACGAACGAACATACGAACGGAAAAGCAAAAACTATATACCCGTCGGCATAAATGCCGGGGGTATAATAAATAGAAGCGGAATCCTATGATCCTTGTGATGAAAACAAAAGTGCTGATCAGCTGTGCAGTTACTGCACAGCCGATCTGCGCCTTTGTTTTTGCATAAGCAGATTGGCTGGTTTTCTCATGCAGAGGCTCATAATATATTAATACAATATTAGATGTTACATTACACATAATGCTAGATGAAATACAGGTAAAAGTAACCTTATATGGCATGTTTCATAATTCTGTGTGTTCTTCCACAGTAGTATGTATTTTGTTCTGCGCTTCTCTATTGACTTTCCTGTAAATCATAAATTTGCCGTGATGCGAGAAAACCAGACTTCGGTTACTGTATAGGCTGGTTTGTGTTAGACCTGGTCGGAAAGCCAAAAGATAGCTAGAAGCCTGACATTTAGGATTTAGGAAGAAGAGGAATTGTACTGTCCGTGTAGCAACAACAAAGGCGCTGATCAGCCGCAGCTCGAATGAAAATCCATCCTTATAAAACCTTACTTCACAGCACTTTAGGTCAGGTGGTATAAATCATCATTTTAAGACATTTTCTTAACATGGTATTGAACTTTCAAAAAGTCACCATATATTGAAGAAAAACATTCTTTGATTACCCAATGGTTTACTAATTATACAAGAGCTTATAACATTTAAATATGTTAAACATATTTTTGTCATTTCTCCATAAATGTATGTCTTATTGGAACACACCAGTTAATCACTTCATGACCCAGCAATTCCAGTGGGTACCTACATAACAAATGATTTTATTGAGAAACATTGAAAACTACCAGAAAATTACTACACCCAATTATTTCCTGAGCTAGAACAGTTTTACCTATATTTCCATAAAACAGCATTAAAATCAGGTATAAAGTTTTCTGAGGTTTACTGTCTTTATGGCACTTAGACAAACCAACAATGATAGGTTTTCCACAATATAAATATTTAGACAGAAGATTTAGCCACTTATAAAGTCATGTTTAAAACATGAAATAATAATGTCCTACCTACAACCAAACACCATTTTGGCTTAAAGACAGCCAGACAAATCTGTGCTTCAGTATGATTTTGATCAGGAAAGTCCAGATGAAATACCGCTAACATACTGCAAGTAATCACATGCATTTTGACGGTGAAAACCAGTTAAAATAAAACAATCTTCCATGACTGTGTGCTTCCAAGTAGACTCCCTTGATCTTTGAACCATCATAGGTTAAACCTGTACCAAAGTTTGTCACCTGTGTTTGTATTAGGACTTTTTGATGTCAACAAATTCAGTAAATGCATTAATCATTTCTACTCCTATTTACCCAAAACATTTGAGCCATGCCATGAGAAAATGAAAATTCTGCAAATGCGAAAACAAAAGCGCAGATCAGCTTTGCAGTAACTGCGCCTTTGATTTCGCTACATGGATAGTACAATTCCTCTTCTATCTAAATCCAAAATTTCCAGCCTCAAGCCATCTTCTGTGGCTGCATAGCCTGATTTGTGTCAGACCTGGTCATAAACCTCACTGTTGGTTTTCTCATGATGATGCTCATTTAGCTTACCTTCTTTCCATTTGGGGTAGGATTTTATCATTTCATTGTGGCACTCCCTAGTCATCCCATATATCATTGTCTTCAGTGCCCTGTCATTTTTCTGCAAATTTAACAATCAAAACATTTAGTTAATACTTTGAAGTATAAAGACAATTATTACAATAATTAAAATGTTTTAAAAATTTGAAGCAAAACACATGACTCTGTGATATATTTAGCTGTAGGTGTCCAATTAAGAAACTATCACAAGCCAAAAGTAGAACTGAAGCCTGGCCTAAAACTCTTTTTCCCTATTTACCAGATGATGAGACCCAACTAATTCATAATTTCTGTTGTAGTTCTTTCAAGAAATTTTGCAGTAAAAAAGAAAACAGACTTACCTTACTGATTTTGTTCTGTTGAAAACTTGAAAACTTCCGATATAGCGACAACAATATCAGCAAAGGAATATCTGTCAACAATGCATACTGTTTCCAAGTATTGCATGAGCTTGAAAAGAGCTACTGTTTCAAAAGTAATCAAATATTAAAAGCGTTATCTCATCCAACATTTATCCTATAACATCTCAAACTAGACAAGTAAACATGAAATCCACAAATAAGGCATGTGGGCCATGCAAAAATTTTATAGCATCAGATTCTTTTCTTCATTTGAGCCACCCCATGGGAAAACCAAAAATCTGCATAGGCAAAAACAAAGGCGCCAGATCAGCTTCGCGGTAACCGCGAAGCTGATCAGCGCCTTTGTTTTCGCTACTCCGATAGTACAATTCCTCCTCTTCTTAACACAAAATTTCAAAGCTTTTAGCCTGCTTCTGTAGCTGTACAGCCCGGTTTGTGTCAGACCTGTTCGGAATCCACATATTTGGTTTTTCCACGAGGCAGCTCATTTGTTAAGGAAATGATTATGTATTGGACAAGTCTTTCATTAGCCCTCTAGCTTTGACTTTGTAAATCAGTGTTTGCCAGTTTGCCTATGCTTTTGCTTCATGGATAGTACATTTCCTCCTCTACTTAGACCCAAAATTTCAAGATTCTAGGTTTTTTCTGTGATGCACAGCCCTCTTTGATTTTGTTGAGGCTTGATCAAAGCTTCATTTGTTACATTTCATTAAACTAGAGGAAAAATCAATCACATTCACCAGAAATTAAGTGGTAAGCAAACAGACTGATTTTCAAAATAATGAATTATCTCTTGATAATCATGTAATTAAGAGAGACATGCAAATTGTGCAACTGTAACACCCAGACATTATAGCACAAATCAATATCTCTTTCAAAGAAATGCAACTATAGCTTTAAAACTCTGTTGGTCCTGATTAGACAGATCAGATGAGCCATCTCATCTGGATCTTTCTTTATTTGATTTATTTCTTAACATTGCAGTCAACATTTTTCAGTCATGTTGGGACATAGCTTGCTATGACAGTACCAATACTATTGGGAGTTATTTGCAATGCACATGTACACAACCTGGCAAATTTTCAAAAGAAGGGTTTCCTTTTTTGGATGGTGACGTTCCTCGTCGTGCTTCTTATGGTGTATACATTTCGCAACTTATTAGGTTTGCTAGAGTCTGCAATCATGTTACAGACTTCAACGCTCGAAATAAATGTTTAACGGCAAAACTTCTCCAACAGGGCTATCGGTATCATAAACTTCGAAAAACCTTTTCTAAATTTTATCGTAGACACTATGAATTGATTTCCAAATATAATGTTGGGTTAAAGATACTTTTAAGTGAGGGCCTTTCGGAACCTGAATTTTATGGTGACTTGGACAAATTAAAGAAACTTAAAGGAATAAATGATTTTTCTCTTCAGTTCGGAAAAATCATAACACGTTACAGACGTATAGGTTATAACTTGAATGTTATGCGACAGTCTGCATGCTTAGTTTTTAACCCAATCATGGTTGATAACTATGCTGCCTTCTTTAATTGCACGCCGGTGGGTCGGGCGTCAGACTCTATGATGGCCCCGACTTAAAGCTATTCATTTTAGTTGGTTGGGGCCGGAGCTTCTTGTCTGTTGCTTGGCCCACCGGGGTCCAACTGGTGTTTTTCTTTTGCTCCGGAGTTAGTAGGTTATTCGGCGCCCAGGGATCTCCATCGTCGGGCAGCTTACTCAATCTGTGAGTCCTGGTTTTTGATTCATCAGGATGTTTATCATGATTTATTTGTTTGTTCTTGATGATTCATTGACTAGTTAGAGATTCACCACGAGGACCGAAGAACTAACCACTGCAGAAGCTGAGGGTGAGGTTAGGTACCTGTAAAACCGGTTTAAGCCCGCCAGTAACTTTGTGTTACTGATCGTTCCAAGTCGATACTTCTGTAGTGGTTCTTTTTGTTTTATGTCTTGGTGTTTGAAATTTTTTGTGCTGTTGGCGCCTTATGTATGTTTTCATATTTTTAGTTAAGTTAAGGTAACTGAGTGGCCACCTATTGGGAAAATAGCTGCTCATTCGGCTTACGATATGTTTCATGGTATAAGTACCTGATTGTTAGTTTGGTTTTTTCCCACCTCGGTTTTTGGAGTGGGAATCTTTTTCTGATTGCGCCTTTTCCTGATCTTTGCCTACTTGTACCTTTTTCAAAACTATATGTCATTTTTTGCATCCATCTTTCAACAATACATTTTGAACTAGGCTGGGAGTGTGGTTGTCTGGTAGAAAAGCATCAGAGGTCACGATTCAAACCCCACTGGTGCCAAGTTGTTTCATTTAATAATCAGGTGTCATGAATCTGTGTTGTTGGAGCCCCAGCATGTCAAGCTTACTCATATTTTGATAAACTTGACTATATCAGTAGTAAAGGGACAAAACCAGCTTTTGTTCATCTGGAAAATGAAAAACTGAGTTTTATTTCTTTTCAACACTTCTGAAAAGGGTTTGTCACTACCATGTACAATACATGCAAATCTTAAAACATTGCATTAAGGCTACCAGTATTAGATTCTCATCCAAATTTTTGAAAATTCTGGTGTGGGTGGGTGGATTTTATTGGCACCCACTTTGACTGTCTTTAAAGTCTAGTAACTCTAAAATTTTATGTGTTTTTTGCATTTAAAGACACACAGACAATATTAACGAAATGACATTTATACATTACCTTGACTTTTTACTATAAATTATATTATTTGTTCGAACCAAAATAAAAATTGTTGAACAAGGGCGGGTGGGGATGAGAATCTAAAAATTAATTTTCTCTGGCCTATATAAAGGTACAATGAATAATGTATTATAAAACTGAGAGAATCCACAACTTTTGCAATCACCCCAATTAGGCAAAGTGAAAGCTTCTCACAACCATGAGCAAGCCTGATCATAAGGTTTGTCACATGCTAATAGATTTATTCTTCAAGTCTCTCTCTCTCTCTCTCTTCTCTCTCAATAGCTCTGCTGCCACTTTATTGCTCAAAAGGTCATGGTAAAAGAAAGTATATATCGGTATTCATTACAATGTTGAGCAAAAATTGGTAAAAACAGTCAAATCAATCATAAAATAATAACATGAATATCATGAATGGCTAAGCATATTAATACACTGAAAAAAAGTTATAAGAGGCCACCTCATATTTTTTCTTATAGTTCAGAAAGTAAAATACGATCAATTAAAATGCATGGTCATATGAATAAACCAATGTCTAACAGTGGCTCTGTGAGTTTCTGCATTCCAAAATGCGTGATACTTCTCACACAGACCAAGCATGTGTAAAGGTACCCTATTTCAAAAAGTCACACTTTATTAACACCAAATTAAATGTCATATTATGACGTTGTGTTTTTACATTTTAATTTATTTGAAAGTGCTACTGACTGCCATGATGCAAGATAAAATTAAGTCAAAAGTGTTGCTGCAATAAGAATCTTCGTTTCTGTTTTGTACATGCAAGAAGGCAACAACCTGAATAACAGGAATTCAGCTTTTGTATGCAATTTGCATACCAACTTTGTTCTTCTCCAGTTGCGTTATTATCAGCAGCACTGCATTGAAATTTTCAGCGATTATTTAGGTCAAATACTAGACTCTGATAAACTTTGAAAATTAAAAAAATCGTCCACAAATTTTGTTATTTTGTTCATTAAAAATTGGCATTGAAACCGGAAGTGTGCGGCAGCCTTGACCTGTTGGTCCTCGAAAATGGTCTAAAACAGTTCAGTCGAGTTATATCTCTCATTTCCAGGCCTCATCAAGTGAATTTAATAGGGGTCAACATGTTTAAGAGGCACATTTATGAATTTTCCAAAAAATCTCAAAATTGGCGATTTTTAAAAATGCATAAAAATTCTACCAGTAGAGAAAATTCGAATGTTTGATGTTTTTCCGAGCCGTAACGACCCCTTTGATGACACCCGTTCCTAATTTCAATAAATGGTGTGCTGTATCCAATTTTTTATTTAAAAACATTGATTTTTGCATTTTTACTCCAAAAACGCCTTTAGTAAAAGAAAATTATTTCTTAACACTTTGAAACTTTACTTACTTGAAAGACACGTCTTTTGGCAAAAAATCGTGCAATTTTGAACATGGCTTAGAAACAAAAAATGAGTTTGAAAAGTGGCCTCTTATAACTTTTTTTCAGTGTAGTGTATATCCAAATTTGCTTGCCCAGAAGCATGCTAAAGATTAAAGCATAACTTGAATCATAATGCAACATACAAACCTATTAAAATTTTCATAATACAAGTACATTGTACCCTTTTAAATTTGAAAATTCTGAAAATCTAACAAATAGTTTTTAAATCATTATCTCTTAGAAGCCTGGCCGAATGACTGTAGGGGCTATCAAATATAGGTTTGTGTTGTTTTTTTTATTTCTTACTAATATGCTTAGCAGTCCACTCTGACATTGAAAATGTATACAAAGTGTCTAAAATTTCAAAATTAGCACTAAAATCTGGCAGTTTAATTACTGCCATTGTTCAACCCTTATTTAAAGAAAAGAAATGAATACCATAATTAAGAAGAAAATCAGGGTTAAGTTACTGCCTTTCACAGACAATCCTTTTCAGTTACTATCAGACTGTCACTCTCTTAATATTCATTTTAACTGGATTTTGTTATTTTACCAGATTTTGAGAACTTACATACTGAAGTAACATCAACATGGATAAAATCTATGAGACATTCCAGATATGAAAAACATAATTTGCATCCAATCATTCCATCACAAACCCAAGGACTCAAGGTTATAAAAAAATTCATGCTCAATTCAGCTGAGCATAAAATTTAAACTGCTCATAAATACTGAAATGGCCCAAATGAATTGAAATTTCAGGTTTAGATCACCAAAGCCTGTAATTTATCCTGCTAATAAATGTTAAAATGCCAACAATTGTTCACAATTGTTGGCATTTTAACATTTATGAGCAGGATAAATTTTAGTCTCAGCTGAGCTGAGCACAAAAAAGTTTTATAACCTCGGGGCCAGGAGCTGTAGAACCTATAGGGTCAGCAGCATGATTTGGGAAATGGCCTCAGGACAAGCCTTTGGAGATTAGGCAAGAAAACACATATTTATCAAAAACTGCAAGTTCATAAATAATGGCATATAACTGCCATAATAAACTGGGAAAAGAAAATCATTTTTCAAAATCCATCAAAGTTATCAGGCTTATTGTGCAATGTTTTATTTGCAAAGCTTTATTCGTAAGATTACCGACAGAAACAATATGTCTCCCACAACACATAGTGCCTGATTTGGTAAACAAAAGATATTTACACACCATAAGTACTAAAGACACATCATGAGCTGCAAAATGTGAAAAAAATCTTCAGTGTTTCCAAGTAGGTCTGACAAAAACAAGGTTGTACAACTATTATAAATGGTCTCTGTGAAGCAAATAGAAAGATTGTATTTTCTATGCACTGAAAACAGTAGCTCTAATTATCGGCACATTTACAAACAGCTGATCTGTGCCCATGTTTTTTGCAAAAGACAGTTTTCTTATACAGTCGACACAAATGATAAGGGCTTTTGTCACTTCAAAGTTTCATGATTACAGTATTTGAATGATCTCAAAGTACATGATTTATTTTTATTAAAACTCTGGTATTAATTTTGAAATACTACAGAGTAAGCTGAAATATGTGGTGGAACTCTCTCTCTCTCTCTCTCTGTGTGTGTGTTCAGTCAGCCACCCTGTTGTCAGTATTGTTGTGTCCATGTTTGAGCTTGAAAGTCACCACTGACTTAAGTAAAGTACCTGCCAGTTGCTCACTGTCAGGTAAAAGAATATGCACTGACCACTGGTAAGCTGTTTTAACACATTCAATCAGTTATTTTGTCAATTTCTGTTATCCTCCATCACATATTTAAATGGGTTATACAGGTCAACCTCATTACAACGCTATCTTTGGGCCCATAGTAATGGGCCGTGTTATATGTGAAACCATGTTATAATGAGGTTATTTTTACAATAATTACTTTGGAAGCCATGACATGGCCATGTTGTATTGAATACACACTAGAGTGAGTCTGCCTAGTATAACAGGGTACATATGAGTTGTGCACATGAGGACCATATGAAAGATTGTTGTTCAGGAATTGTGTTATAATCTTGAAATAAAGCTATTATTAATATTCAATTAATTGTGTATATTTAATTATAGCTCTTATCAATTTGTTCATAATGTCACAACACTTGACATTGATTGATCAGTTGAATGTTCTATTCTTAACTAATCCCGCTTTAATCTTTTAATCTCCACTACCTTGAGAAAATACTCGAACCAATTAATATATTTACCTAATACATTTACAGATGTAATAGGACATGAATGCATTTGTGACAAATGGATTTGCCCATCATTATCAATTTGGAGAGTCCACAGTGATTTAATTCTTTTGTTTCAGTTCTAAATTAAATTCTTTTAAGCAAACAGAAAAGTCCTAGAAGGGACATCACATTCTGTACCTATCTTCATACTAAATCAAATGCATGAATCATGTCACATAAATTCAATCAAATGTACCCATCATCTCAAAAATCAAATACATGAATCATGTCATATAAATTCAATCCAAAGTACCCATCTTCATATGAAACAAATGCATGAATCATGTCATATAAATTCAATCAAATGTACCCATCATCTCATAAATCAAATGCATGATTTCAAATGCATGAATCATGTCATATAAATTCATTTCAATCAAATGTACCCATCTTCATATGAAACAAATGCATGAATCATGTCATATAAATTCAATCAAATGTGCCCATCATCATATAAATCAAATGCATGAATCATGTCATACAAATTCAAACAAATGTACCCACCATCTCATAAATCAAATGCATGAATCATGCCTTATAAATTCGATCAAATGTACCCATTATCTCATAAATCAAATACAGGAATCATGTCTTATAAGTTCAATCAAATGTACCAATCATCTCATAATTCAAATGCATAAATCATGTCATACAAATTCAATCAATTGTACCCATCATCTCATAAATCAAATGCATAAATCATGTTACATAAATTCAATCAAAAATGTATTCATCGTGCCATATAAACCCAATCCAACATACCCATCATTTCAAAAATCAATGCATGAATGCATGAATCATTAGTCACATATATTCAATCAAAATCATCATATACATCAAAGTAATGAATCATGTCTTATAAATTCAATCAAATGTACCCATCATTTCATAAATCAATGCATGAATGCATGAATCACGTCACATATATTCAATCAAATAAGTACCCATCATCATATACATCAAAAGCAATGAATCATGTCTTATAAATTCAATCAAATGTACCCTTTATCGCATAAAGCAAATGTATGAATCATGTCATAAATGAAATGCACAGCACATCTCTCACTGATAAGAAGCTTGGCATTTTGTCTTTTACATGCTATATTTTGACCAAAAATCTGCACTGCAAATAAAATTGTGACTCATTTGCCAGGCCATTCTGAATGTTTTCAGGGTTAAAATGATAAAATATCATATAACAATGGATCAACAATGGAGGTATGAGGTACTTTAAGTTGACTATGAGTCTCTTACTTTCAATTGTAATATGAACAATCTGTCATTAAAAATCATAAAGATTAGGGATATTTAATATTGAGGCTATGAACAATATTAATGAAATTCTTGTGCACTGTAAACTGAAACAAAATCAACAATGATAACCCCAGACCACCAAAACACAGAATGAAGAAATGTTTTCTTCTTCAAAATGAATGAAGAAATGTTTCCTTGTTTCAAAATGAATTAAGAAATGTTTTCTCATTTCAAACGCATGATGGTCCTACATAAATCAAGCTTTTAGATTTGCAATACTGGGTACAAAAATGACAATCTGATAAAAGACTATTACCAGTACAAAAAGACAGATGATAACATTTCAATTTGTTGAATAAGCCGTGCACATTCGTATTTAACTTGGGAGTACATAGTTTAATCATATTATAGTGCTTTCAGTACTTGATTATTGTTGTTCGATGCACGATACTATCAAATATATACTAGAAAAACCTTTTATGAGCCACAACATTTCTGTGCACATTATGCAAAAATAAATATAATCATAACACTTGTTGTACATGTCTAAACTGTGCAGCTGACCAACTCCATTTTCTAAACTAGTTTCATGCCTCAAACCATTTTCTATGGCTTAACAGCTGACTTTTTTATTACCCTTGTCAGAATACCCAAAAACTACTTTCTCGTGAAGTGATTGAAATTTCAAATTATTGCTATTCAATGCATGATAGTATCAAATCCTTACATAATGTAAGCATGAACGAAAGTGATAAAACATTTCCTCCTACTGCGAGCTACCCTATATGACATATTGAGATTAATAATGTTCCTGTACAATCTTGTTCTAATGAGCCACCTCACGAGAAAACCAACAATCTGCATATGCGAAACCAAAGACGCAGATCATCTTCGCAGTAACTGCCAAGCTGATCAGCGCCTTTGTTTTTGCAACTCGGATTGTACAATTCCTCTTCTACCTAAATACGAAATTTCAAGCTTTAAGCCATCTTATGTGCTTGTACAAGCCAGTTTATGTTGGACATGTTCGGAAACCACATGCCTGGTTTTCTCATGAGGCGGCTCAAATGATTTTTTTTTCTGATCTATCAATACCAGAATAAGTTGCTGTTCAAGTTTCAAATGAGCCAGGACGTGAGAAAACCGGACTTAGGGGTTCCCTCCCAAGTCTGACAAAAACCAGCCTGTACAGTCTCAGAAAAAGGTTAGAAGCTTGAAATTGCAGATTTAGGAAGAAGAGGAATTGCACTATCAGAGTAGTGAAAACATAGGCGCTGATCAGCTTCGCGGTTACTGCCTTTGTTTTCGTCTCGGCAAAAATCCGTTTTTCTCATGACAAGGCTGAAATTGTGTTATTCAATGCATGATAGTATCAAACCTTCCTTACATAACAACCATGAGCGACAGGGATAAAAAATTTCTACTGCGAGTTACCCTACATGAAATATAAAGAATTGTAATTTCGCCTGTTCATTCTTGCACCACATCTACATATTTTTTCCCCCGATCCAGCAATACTAGAAATATGAAGTTTCCAGTAGGAGCACAACCGTTTACCTATGTAAAGAATACCCCATGATACCCCACTTTTATACAGTAAACCTGGGTTGTTGTTGTTTTTTTTTTGTTTTTTTTGTTTGTTTTTTTTTAATTAAGTTTTATGTCCCTTTCAGGATTATTTCAGCTCATATGAGACAATCAGTAGGTGGGCGAATCAATCAGTAGGTGGGCGAAAATGGGAGAACCCCGAGAAAAAAATACCTGGCACACCTGCAAGCAGAACTTGGCTTGTCTCACAATTGTGGCCAGAGCGGGGCTCGAACCTACACCAGACACTGGGTTGTGCAGGAGTATACATTTTTATTGTTGTTCCAAAACATAGATTATGGGTACTCATAAGAACTGCCGAGGTGGTTCTAACATGTACCCACAATCTATATTTTGGGAAAAAACCATCAGTTGATTTTTTTTTTTTTTTTTTACAACTTCAGAAAAATCTGTATTATGTTTTCATAATGACTCTCCGAGGACAGCTGAGATGAACTTATTGTCAATACTTAGTAAAATCCTAATGTATACACATTTTCATTCCAACTGTCCTGAAAATTTGTTTGTACTGAGGCTTAACTTCCCAGTCAACATTTTTTCAGTCATGTCGGGACGTAGTCCTGAAAATGAATCTACTCAATCTAGTCAGAACCTACAATGTGGAAAGTAAGTCATTTTCATTATAAGCACTATATTTGTACTACTGATGTCTTCCACTGAAATTGTGCCTGAAATCTCAAGAAAAATCCTGAAAGTTTCATATATAACAATCTTATTTGTGCATAAGTAATATACAAAGTCATTATTTTTCACTTAAAAGCAATGGTGGTCCAACTTTGCTTCTTCTTTAAATTTGTAAAGCAATTCAAAAACCTGCCCATTTTGTACCCCATGACAGAGCTGTTGGTCAGTGCTGCGTTATACTACTGCTCATTTTCTGCAAATATTTAAAGTACTGGCCAAATTTGGGAAATTTTATCAAATAAATAGAATATTATATAGTGCATAGCAAACATAGCTTTCTAATATTACAATGTACATGTACTACACAAGTTCAGAAAAGTCACATTGCCAATTGTATTGAAGAACAAACCTGAAAATGAGAAACATACATACAATACTGACATTAAACAAACAGAATACGAGAGTATATAGTCACAAAACTAAGAAAACAACATACTTCAACTTGCCTACATTTTTGGAACTATTAATGTTGTTAAATTAAGAGGGCCCCAAGATCTTCTGGATGCAATTTTTTCTGTTTCATTTGCATATACCGGTAGGCTATATCTGGGTACTTCTTAAAACACCATAAAACAACTGTTTGTCACCTCTATCTGCATGATAATGTTTTTTTTGCACTCGACTTACTTGTTAAAGAATCCCTTGGACTCTTCTGTTGGCGTCGGCCCTCCACTCCCAGACCATTGTGCTGGATACTGACTCAAACTTGTCTGACATGGGCTGTCACGCACAGATCCCTTCATTGCTCTAATTGAACTAGCAACGTCCATACTACATGAACTACTGTGACCTTCAACTTGACCCACTTCCAGGCGATCTTGACTAGTATTGGTGTAGCGGTAAAGGCCGCCGAGGGGACTTGATATTAAGGGACTGGATAAGTTGAGATTCTGGTGTATACGGTTGATCTGGTCATGTGACTGTAATGGAGCAGTTGAGGGCGGTATCCTATCTGTGACCCCTGGGGCGGAGGAGGAGGAGGGGTGGTACTCGGCGTAATACTTGCCTACACCAAGGCCCTTGATTCTGTGGCTATCAACACTGGCAAGGTGGTCTGAAATATACAGCAATAGGTAATAATATTTTTGTTTGTAACATACCAATCAACATTTTTTTTCAGTTGCTTAAGGTGAGGTGGCTATACTGTTTGCAAAACCAGTCATTGTTCTAGCACCAATTAAGAAGTAATACATAAAATTATCTTGGATACATGTATGCAACTGTCAGGCTCAAATCAGCCTAGAAATCAAAAACAATTTACCACAAACATGTTCATTCACATTGCCTTTTAGAATTTAGGATATTTTTTCATAAAACTACACACCTAATTTTCTCATAGGAACAATCATATTTTACATGAATTATTCAAAATATATCATTGTTGAAAACCATTGTTGAAGGCAAGCAATTCTTGGCATTTTAATATTTATGGGCTGGAAAGCTACTGATTGACTTCAATGATTCAAGCCTAAAATTCTTTTGAACTTTTAACAGTAACTGGTCATTCTTCAGTTTTCTTCTTCATACAAAATGATTTTAGTACAAAATAACAATGGTCCTGTAAACGCTCACCTGAGTCTGCTGCATATACCAATAAACATGTTTGAATATTATGGTATTTAACCCCAGTGCAGGGGCAGATGAAGCCCTTGGGCCGTTTTCTTTTTTCAGAATAATCCATTTGCCAATTTCTTGCTGGCTTTTCCCTTCAAATGAGATTTTAACAGTTCTTCCCATTAAAATGCATGGGCAACCCATGTTGACCTTGCCATAAACTTGGTCAAGGATTCACAGGGTCATGATTTATGTATACATTGTAGTGCTTTAGCCATGGATGCTTCACGCCAAGTTTCATTGAAATCAATCAATTTCTTTCAGAGAAGAAGATGTTTGAAGGGCTTTTACCATAGATGGGCATGGTGGCCATCTTGGTCATGTGACCTAGATTATTAATATACACATTGGTTCCCCCATCCTATAGATGCTTCACATAAAATTTGGCTTCAACTGGCCCAGTGGTTTCAGAGGAGATGTTTGAATATTATGGTGGTATTATAGGGTTAAGCTCGCGTCCTTCGATATACCAACTCGGGACAATATTCACCGATATCAGTGCGATAACCCTTTTATTATATAGCTATAAATATCTGCTTCTCATATATGATGTTTTGTTGAGAGTTAGCCTTACAAAATTGAAATATCTACACGACGGCCGCGATAAGATCCATAAGTGATATCATTTTTGCACTAGTGCAATATCAGATGATATCATTTTTGCACTGTTACTTTTCGGAAGCACATTTTGCAATTGAATCTATATTTCTGACATTTTATTTTCTTTTTTCAGCTTAAATTGCTTTAATCTAAAAGTGACAAACTTCAGCTGACGCTTCGGCCCGTTATGACGTCATTTTCCACGCGACGTCAGATGAAGATGACGTCATTATAGCTGACGTCCCAATTTTACAATTTTGCACGATGACCCTCAAGTCAAGAATTTGGCAATGTATCATAAAAAGAATATTTCGCTTTAAACAAAGTGTGCAATATCAAGTAAGTGTGCCGATATCGCCTGATATCTGTACACTTGTTACTCGGCTTTTATCCCTAAGTTTTAATCATTTGATATTTATAGCTATATAATAAACATGTATATTGCCCCGGGGTGAGCCCTTAGGTCCATTTTTTTTTCAGAATCATTAATATTTAGTCCTACTACCCATTTCCTGCAAGAGTTTCACCTCAAATGACTTTTTAAAAGTTTTCCCCATTCCAATGCATTGGCGACCTATGTTGACCTTGTAGTAAAATAGGTCAAGGTCATCACAGGGTCATGATTTATATATACATTGTAGTACTTCAGCCATTGGTGCTTCATGCCAAGTTTCTTTGAAATCGGTCCACCAGATTCGGAGAAGAAGATTTTTGAAGGGTTTTTACCATATAAGGGCATGGCAGCCATCTTGGTCATGTGAACTAGATAATTTATATATACATTAATACCCCCATTCCATAGATGCTTCACATAAAATTTGGCTTTGATTGACCAAGCGGTTTTAGAGGAGAAGATGTTTGAATATTATGGTAATATACATGTATATTGCCCCGGGGTGGGGGAATCATTAATATTCAGTCCTACTGCCAATTTCCTGCAAGACTTTCACTTTAAATGACATTTTAAAAGTTTTCCCTATGAAATGCACTGGCGACCTATGTTGACCTTGCCGTAAAAAAAGATCAAGGTCATCACAGGGTCATAATTTATATACACATTGTAGTACTTGAGCCATCGATGCTTCATGCCAAGTTTCTTTGAAATCGGTCCACCGGTTCTGGAGAAGATTTTTGAAGGGTTTTTACCATATATGGGCATTGTGGCCATCTTGGTCATGTGACCTGGATTATTTATATATACATTGATAACCCCTTCCTTTTGATGCTTCACATAAAATTTGGCTTTGATAGGCCAAGCGGTTTCAAAGGAGATGATGTTTGAATTTTATGGTAATATTATACAATTATTGACTTCAATGAGGTACAGAGGTAGATATAAGGATTTATCTACCTGAAAAAGTGAATATCACTTTTGAGGGTAGATAAATCCTTATATCTACCGAAATTGAAGTCAATAACTGTTTTGTTATATGACTTTTCAAGTGTTTTAATGTTTATCTTATAACAAATAAACAAACAAAATCATATCAGATGTTAAAGAAGGCTAGACAATGAGGAATAATTGATTATGCTTGAAAGATAATTTTGTTAGTTCTTAATAAAACATATGTTATTGGGTACTCCTAAGAATCACCATGTTGAGGCAATTCCAATGGGTACCAACAACATAGGTTGTTATGAAAAATAAACAAAATTATCCCTTAATTATCACCAAATACACCTCATTATCTTGTGCTTTGTTTACCTGTAATAGTGTGCTACTGCAAAGCATGTAGATTTCATGAACTGAAATAAGTTCATAGCTATTTATAGCTGACTGGCAGGTTTTAAACACATACATCAAATCATGTCAATTTCATGAAGCCCATGGTGATTTCATGCTGGTGCTATTTTTGGGTACTCAGGAGCGTAATATAGATTTTGGAGGTTAATATAGAAAACCTGTCAAAATAATTAACCTCCAGGGAATGGTTTGATCTGGTATTCATCAGTTTGGTTTGGTTTCAGAGAAATATAAGGATTTATTAATACTGAATGAGCCAATCAGGAGACAGGAATTCCTTCAGTCATATAACAAACATGTATATTGCCCCGGAGTGGGGGCATATGAGCCCCTGGGGTCCATTTTGTTTTTTCAGAATCATTAACTTCAGTCCTACTGCCCATTTCCTGCAAGATTTTCACTTTAAATGACATTTTAAAAGTTTTCCCCATTCAAATGCATTGGCGACCTATGTTGACCTTGCCATAAAATAGGTCAAGGTCATCACAGGGTCATGAGTTATATATACGTTGTAGTGCTTGAGCCATCAATGCTTCATGCCAAGTTTCGTTGAAATCAGTCCACCGGTTCTGGAGAAGAAGATTTTTGAAGGGTTTTTACCATATATGGGCATGGTGGCCATCTTGGTCATGTGACCTGGATTTCTTATATACACATTGGTTTCCCCTTCCTATAAATGCTTCATATAAAATTTGGCTTTGGTTGGCCAAGCGGTTTCAGAGAAGAAGATCATTGAAATTGTGGACGGACGACGGACGACGGACGGACGCCGGATCATGGCCATCCTATAAGCTCACCTTGTGAGCCTAACGGCTCAGGTGAGCTAAAAATAAAACTGAGATCCTTAGAGAGCAGTTAGCATATTAATGAATAATGAGAGACGGGATGGGCCATACCATGGTAACGGTTTCGGCTACTTAAGCCTCTTCAGTGACCCTTTAGATTTGGCAAAATGGAGCCAAAGGAAAATACTTAAATTTTGCAACTTTAAACAAGATAGTCGATACAAGGACTAACATTATCCAAACAGAGCCAAATATATAAAACGTCAATTAGAAAATGAATCTAAACCGATAATGAATTTCTATTTCTCAGAATACCCTTGCAGATCTCTAAGGACCAAAAGGAAAATATAATCTGCACTATGGACAACTATTTTACAAGCAGGTATGAAACACAAAAATTAGATTTTCCCTTGAAAAGGCACTTGAAAGTTATGTTAATGATTGAGACACCAAACTTACTTTTTCTCCTTTCCTTAGCCATTCTTTCAATAAGTTTCGTAGACTTGGTGATTTGACATGAAGCTGAAACAAGTTTCCTCCCTAACACGTCCGACCGTGGCATACGCATCGCCTTAGGAACATTATACTGAACCTTGACCATAGGTAATGTCGGTGTTGCGTCACTCATATTTCATGCATGCACACTAATTCCAAAATTTAATAACTGAATAACTTATTCCACAATTTAATAATAACTTGGAATTACTTAAGTTAATGAACAAGTGGCTGCTGCTGGTTCAAATTATCATTCTGTGGAGGAAGCATAAATCAAAACTTTTGAAACTTTGTATCCTTTCCATTCTGAGCCTATTTAAACACAAATACGGCATAGTCTGTTCTGTAAATAGCTTTTGCATGGTATTTGAAGATGAAACACTTTTCCAACAATATTCTAAATTGAGTGAGTGCATTTCATTTCAAGTATGAAAATCCAGCTTATTCAAGACATTAATGCTTAACAGAAAACATTTAATGCTTAATTCAAATGCTCAGTTCAGAACTCATTCAGAATATCAATCAGACATTCATCTAATTTTTCAACCAAATATTCATCTATTATTTGTTTCAGTTCATGTTTTGCACAACAAATATTCTTTATTGACATTTCTACATTCATCTTAAGGTCATGTAAGGTCTAAAATGGGGTATTTTACACTAAAATTTCAATTGAAAATGGTAAAAGAATCCTTTTTTTCTTTAACCATTAATTTTGGTTCATTTAAGTAAACCAATTTACTAAATGAACTAGGTGTCTATGAATGATAAAACGGCATAATAAGGTTGATTTCTGATAATAAAATACATGGATAATTTTCATTGTACCTCTACAAAACCTCATGATGTGAGTACTCATTGGATAGCCTCATACAATGCAAATGTTATGAACTACCAAAACATAGTAATGTTTTGTTATATGCACTTTCAAAAAATTTTCATTGGAGCCAAAACATTAGAAAACCAATAACACGCATAGCCTGGGCTGTACAGTCTGAGTCACAGAAGCAGGCTAGAAGCTTGAAATTTCAGATTTAAGAAGGCGGATTGTACTATCCGTGTAGTGAATACAAAGACGCTGATCAGCTGTGCAGTTATTGCACAGCTGATCTGCGTCTTTGTTTTCGCATTTGCAAATTGTTGGTTTTCGGATGCAGCAGCTCAACTATAACAGAGGACCAATGGTCCTGTAAATGCTCACCTGAGATCTGCTGTATATACCACTAAACATGTTTGAATATTATGGAAAATAGCCCCAGTAAAGGGGCAGACGAATTTGTTTGTTTGTTTGATGCTTAACGTCCCAGTCAACAGCTAATGGTCATGTCAGGAGGCTGCCTCCATTTTACAGGACTTTTACCCAAAATTAGGACGTCATGACATCCAAAAAGTGCTTCTAATATAACCACCAACTAAACCAACAAGGCTTATATGTATGGATAGTTTGACATGAACCACTTTTCCTGGGCAGGCTCAGACCTAAGCGGTTAACCAGTAATCAGATGGTCAGTCAGTAGCAAAGAAGCTTTGCCTGGAGACACAAGCAGCCCATCTATTTCTTAAGGCCTCAATGGGCAAGGCCCTAAGGGGCAGATGAAGCCCTATGGCTTTTTTTTTTTCAGAATAATCAATAACCTGTCCATTTGCCAATTTACTGCAAGTTTTTCCCTTCAAATGACATTTTAACAGTCTTACCCATTCAAATGCATAGGAGACCCATGTTGACCTTGCTGTAAAATAGGTCAAGGTCACCACAGGATCATGATTTATATATACATTGTAGTACTTAAGTCATCAATACTTCATGCCAAGTTTCGTTGAAATCGGTCCACCGGTTTCGGAGAAGAAGATTTTTTAAGGGTTTTTACCAAAGATGGGCATGGTGGCCATCTTGGTCATATGACCTGGATTATTTATACATATATATATACACATTGGTCACCCCATCCTGTAGATGCTTCACATAGAATTTGGCTTTGATTGGCCAAGTGGTTTCAGAGGAGAAGATGCTTGAATATAATGGAGATATACATGCATATTGCCCCGGGTGGAGGCATATGAGCCCCTGGGGTCCTTTTTTTACAGAATTTTTAATATTCAGTCCTACTGCCCATTTCCTGCAAGACTTTTACTTTAAATAACATTTTAAAAGTTTTCCCCATTCAAATGCATTGGCGACCTGTGCTGACCTTGCCATAAAATAGGTCAAGGTCATCACAGGGTCATGATTTATATATACATTGTAGTACTTGAGTCATCAATACTTCATGCTAAGTTTCGTTGAAATCGGTTCACCGGTTCTGGAGAAGAAGATTTTTAAAGGTTTTTACCATATATGGGTGTGGGGGCCATCTTGGTCATGTGACCTGAATTATTTATATATACATTGGTTCCCTCTTCCTATAGATGCTTCATATAAAATTTGGCTTTGATTGGTCAAGCAGTTTCAGAGGAGAAGATCTTTGAAATTGTGGACTAACCAATGGACGACGCCGGATGGACGGACGCCGGATCATGGCCATCATATAAGCTCACTTTGTGAGCCTAATGGCTCAGGTGAGCTAATAATATCATATGGAATAGGATCTTACAGTAAGCATGAAACTTTTATGAATGTCATTTCACTTTTTTAACCATGTGGAATGTACATGTATGTGGAATTTTTATCTAAAATATGAAAGGTCCCTACAATGTATGGTTTTCATAATATAGCTGCTACTCTGGTCACTGCACTAGGTGATGTATAGCAACAATGGACAACAAACGATCAGTTTCAATTGGAAAAAAAAATATTGTTCTCAAAATTTTGACAATTGCACCCCATGAAATTTATCTTTGAAAGATCAAAATCACAATCAGGTCTTATTAACAATTAGAAGAATTGTTTTGCATTTTAAGATGAAGGTCAGACTTAATGAAAACTTAAAATCAAAGAGATTTAGTCATTAACCTTTAAATTGCAATACCTATTCCAAATCTTACAAATTTGATTTTTTTATAAATGGTTTGCAATCCCAGTGACAACTGCCACTGCTTCTGGGTATGAATGAGTACTATGCATTATGAAAACTTGCCCATAAAATAGACATTTTTTTCAGCTGTAAAAATTGAAAATTTCATGAGAAAAAATGATATTTTTAATGTATTTGCTCAAAACATTCATTGTGGGTACATGTTAGAACTGCCTCATCAAGGCGGTTTAAACTAGTCTAGTACCCACAATCTATGTTTTGGATCAAAATAAGAAAAATAGGTAAACCCCTGTCCACCCCATTTTTACTTTATAAAAGTGGGGTATGAAGGGGGTATACATTTCATGGACATGTCTTCCTGATGAGGGAATTAATGTGTCCTAGTTTGAGACACAACCTGATACCAATGGACTTCGAACCAAGTGCCTCTACCACTAGGCAACTGCACATTATTTGTGATGGCCTAGCATTTTGATTGGAAAGACCAGTAAGAGCAGATAACCAATACAGGGCTTTTTCTCTATACAAAACTGGGTCTGGTTTCCAGTACCAAATTTTTTCCCAGTTGGCTGAAAAAATTCCGATTTAGGCCAAAAAAAAAAAAATGCTTGTTTCTGGTAACGTCTCCAAATTTTTTTGGGTCGGTAGGTAGGAAAACATTTTTTTTTATTCATTTTTTTTTTTTTCAATTTTGATTGGTGAATCGCCACCAAGTGGCTGCAGGATATTTCCCCCATTTGCCTTTGTTTACAAGAACCACATGGCCCTTTCTTACTAGCCACGAATACGAAAAGGCATCTCTTGATACACATGCAGATGACATGGCATGCACAACAATGACTGAATTCTGAGGCCAACGGCAATCGGTTGCGGTTGTAAAGCTGATCTGGTTTTGCTATAGCTGGTAAAACGATTTCTCTTGATGCAGAGGGCACAATAGCCTCAAACATGATACTATTCAACATGTCTTGTGGGGACCATACTCAGTATCATAATATAGAACAAGTGATAATTGTCATTTTGAGTAATAACAAGGCGACACAATTCATCGTCAGCGAGTGTGAATGACACCCATTGTTTTCTTACGATAGGAAAAAAAAGTTGTAAACCAGAGGACCAATGGTCCTGATATCGCTCACCTGAGATTTTGTCTTTGATCAATGACCTTTGGCTAAGGCAATATTAGTCAATTAACGTAAAATGTAAACTTGACCTTAAATACTCACATAATTATTAACTCTATAGACTGTCTGTCTCTACCAACTTTCAGATCTTTCTGGCAATATTTAGGGTGCGTTCATTTACCGGAATGGACATAATTACCGGAATGGACTACCGGAATGGACATTATGCTATGGCTCTGGGTGCTTTTAATGTATTTACTTGCATAAAATGTACTTCTGTAGTCGTATGAGTAGTTTGCATCAGATAAAATTCATCTAAGTATAGCAAAATTTACTTCCCAGGGTGGTTAGGGAAGCTCAGAGGTGGGGTCTGGGATAGGGCCACTGTTCATAGGTTTCTTTGATTGAAATATATAGAGATCACCAGTGGTTGTTCTATAGCAAACATATGGATATATATAGAAGTAGAAATGAGTAAAATGTGCTGGCACTGTGACGAGGACCTATATAACCATATATGGGCACCTGACCCAGGCTACCCGACCGTAAGGAACACAATTTAACTAATTATCGTTAAATTCTATAACTTATCACTGTATGTATATATTCTAGGCCAGTCTGTCCTCGAAAACCAAATGAAAAGTACTCAATGACACATATAAATGTCCATTCCAGTAGTCCATTTCGGCAATCAGGTCCATTCCGGTCCATTCTGGTATAGGAATGCACCGCAATATTTGACCTTTCTGTTTTAATCAACAGTTTCGTAGGTCAATTTCAACCCAAGGTCATGATTTATACCAGAGGACCATTGGTCCTGTAAATGCTCATATAAGACCCTAATAGATAGCTATCGCCTGTTCCGGGAGGACATTCTGGTGCACCCAAAGCCTCTGTAGAATGTTGGTTAAGCTACTCCTCAGGATCCTGGATTCGATCCCAGGCTTCTCCAGTTTTTCTGATAAGGCTTTAAAAGAAGGTTTTGCTTTTAGCTCTTGAGTGGAATATAAAACTTAAATGAAATCAACTGACCAAATCTGATGAAACCATTTACCTTAATTACCACTTGGTGCCTCCTTTGATTTCGAGCGCAGTGTTAGGCGCCTCTCAAAACTAATTAAAGCCCAATAACAGTAAAATATATTGCTGAGCATTCAAAGATAGTAGTTCAGCAGTAGTTCTATCTATTCTATGTTTTGGTATGGATTTTGGCCACCTTTAAGGAAATAGCTACTACATTTAACTCTGCTTATTATACTATGTTCTCTTTAACCAGTACCTGTTTTTGTAAATTTGGTTGTTTCCCATATGGGATTTTGTGAGACTTTGTTCTCATTGTGCCAGTTCTTGATCATAGCTTTAATGCCTTCTACTTCTCTGTCCTGCCATACCCAACTTTGTAATCAATAGGTCAGAATCAACCAACTGTCATCATTTTAACGGTACTACACAGGTAAGCAAAATTAGTTGCTGCAAAAGGAGTTTCAGTGAAAACACAACTAGTGTCGCTTTCTAATATTTTTTATTCATTGAACTACAGTACACTGAATCTTATAGTTCATCTATCAAAATGTATTTACTTTAGACACTTATTTTTAAATAAAACACAAAGATACTACATGATAAGGGCTACTATAATCTAATGACAACAATTTAAAAGGTGATTATAAAAGATGAAGAAACTTAATCATGAATCTTAATAATCTTGGGTAATCTAGTATCTTATTGTAGATGTAGAAGTAATGAGACTGTGTCTATAACATTAACAGTTAGAAAACATTCCAAGTCTGGACTTATGCATGTAAAATTTCTGTGGCTTAAATAGATACCTTGTAAAATCATTGTAAATGTATAGTTTTACACAATCTATTAACAATACAAGACTACATCATAGAGAATAGGACAAATAATGACACATTTTTAATGGGCAATATGTTTATAAACTTGTCAATAAAATTAAGATTGTATGACAGTTTAAACAAAATGAAATATATGTACTGATAGTATATTTCTAATATTCATTCAATCCAGCATAATGTTCATTTTTGTTTAAATCTATATACATAATTGTAAATAATAAATACTTTTGACCAGTATTTATGTACATTATCAACACAGAATCAAACTCTAAGTCACTATGCTTTTGTGAAGCAATACAACCATTCACTAATGTACAGAATCTTTACAATAAAAAAGACCACTCCCACTAACTGTTTATCAATATATTGCAATAATGTCTTTTTACAAAACATTGCATAATTTGCATTAATATATAGTGAAAAGCATATCCTCTTGCCAAAAATTTATAAAACAAATATAAAACTATATAGCACTTGTTACATCAGTTATCACCATATCATTACAATGAAATTTTCACAATGCATCTAACTGCCTGCTTCAATGTTATTAAAAAAAAGTAATATACTGCATATTTGAGATTCTACTCAAATCATATGTTATAGTCACAGTCTCTTTAATTCTAACATCTTGTTTGAGAATACATGTATTTTTACATGTTCTTTATACACAAATTATATATATCACTATAACAACAGTTACTGCATTTTACCATAGTGAAATTTGCTATTAATAATACATAACTTTATGATACTTTTTACAGCCTAAATGTAACAATAATGATAAAAGAATTATTTTGTTCTTTGTTTTGGTTAGAGTTGAGGTTTAATGTCTCTCTCAAAATCTTTTCAGTTATGCCTAAATAGAACAACTACTTCATAAGTACTAGACCAATACTTTGGTGATTACAGCTTCTTCTACAAATATATGACACCTCAAAGAGATGGCTCTCGCTCCAGTTCTAAGGTCTACTACTGAGCCTCCACACTCCCTATTCAGGGAGTAAAAAAGTAAAGCTGAGATCCTTTAAGAGCAGTAATTAAGCCTCAATTCAAAAATAATTCATTACTGATACAGAACATTAAGTATGCCACTGTGAACTAATTGTAAGAACTCACCATAGTGCCAAAAAATGACTGAAATGAATATGATTGGATGTAATGTTACACTTAAACAGAGAGAGAGAAAAAAATTAAACAGAAAAAAAAAGGTGGCAACCCCAATAATAAGCTAAACCACCTGATTCAATTCCTAGTGGGGTTACGCCTACATTTTTAATGATTTCCACAAAGACCAAAATTCTCAATTCTACTCTGAAATGACATACAATTCGGAAGATTTTAGTAATACTGAGACAAAGCAATTTTAGTTGCTAGTCCTAGTCAACAACAATACATGTATTTAGCTCATTTAAATTTCCATGTTCTTGCCGAGTTGTAAAGTTGCCATGTAACTTGAGGGTGCTATCTTTATTCTGATTTTTGTACTTCATAACTTCATTCATGTTCAGCATCATTCATTTGAATATCTATTTGTCTATGGCACAATATATTAGTTTATGATCAGACCAATAAGCCTCAATGACATCACAAAGCCCTTCAGAATTTGAAAATATCAAATCTAGTACTGATCCAGAGTCCGTTGTACATTGCTTGATTTGCTGCATACACCCAAATAATGTCTCCACAAAATCCACAAACCCTGTACTGGTACCATCTATCTGTATGTTGAAGTCACCTAATATGACTAATTTAGCATTCAGATCAATAACAGGCCTAAGATGACAATTAAGATCTTTTCTAAAATCTGTCTGTGAACTTTTTGGGTATTTGTACAACACAACAACTTGAACATAACTTCGTTGAATGCTGAAAGTGTTAGTGAATATGAATTCAAATGACTTGCATTGCATTTTAACAACTTTCTGAATCTGCAAGTACTCCTTTACATACAATGCAAGTCCATGATATGGTCTGTTGTTTGTCTCTTTTACTGTGTCATCAAGTCTAATAAGTCTGAACCGTTTCAGGGCAAAATGTACATTTTCATCCCTACTACATAACCTTGTTTCAGCAAATCCAATGATATCTGCTGCCAACACATTTGGTTCAAATTGGACATCCTTATAATGTTTATGCAAGGATCTAGCATTGTTGAATGCAATTTTGGTTTTGTCTGATCCGATTTTATACAGAGGAACATAACACAGTTCTAAGGCAGCATCTGTGCGTAGCCTTTGCATCTCTATAGTCACATCATCATCTAGCGCCATAGCAGCTTCATTCATATTCAGTATATATAAATCTTCCAGCTTTTTCACTCTACTAAATGCAACATAGTGAACGTGTGGTATTTTCTTTGTTACAATCTGGGACAAATCAACAACTACCTTGTCAACTGTTGCACCTTCAGCTTTCCAGACTGTTTTACCTGAAGCTGGTGTCACTGGGAACTGGCTTCTCTGAAATGTTTTGTAGTTCACTATAAATGTTCGTTGTGTTTCAAATACAGGTGTCCAGTCTGAATGAATGCTTGAATTGTAGAATTTCTTGTTTTTCTCACGTGTTGCTCTACCAACCCGAGGGTCATCAAACAATACCCAAATAATGCTAGGACGGTTAGTTCCTTCCATCCACCTGAAGTCAACGTGTTTTACTACACCAGTAGCACCATTAGTTAAACCATCTTCTACATCTACATTAGCTGTATGAACAACAATCATTCCAACAACTACAGTCAATGATTTCTTTAGCTGGCCTGTTTGTCCATAGTCCTTTGGGAGATTATCAATCAAGGACTGGTGCCTGCTGGCAGGAATGTTTGCTGAGACAACACTGTCATGGCATGGAATCACAAACTTTTCTCCAGGCAACTGACTCAAAATAGTGTCATTGTGTTTGTCTACATAACAATTCATAGCAAACAAATGAAGGGCATCCTTTGGATAGTCACCAGTTTCACGGTCAACAACACGGGTCTGCAGCTTTTGTTTGTCTTCCTCTGTCATTTCATTCAATCGAAGTCGATTTAATAACTGTGCAAATGCTAGATCGTCTTTCTGTCTCATGATATCAACCAATTCGTACATCGTAAAGAGCTCTTTCCATAAGTTCCTTCCCAGTGAAGATGCTCCCTTTTTCAAATCAAGACATATCAAGTAATCACCTACTGGCTTAAGCTGGAAAAGATCCCCAACAGCAATAACACTTAAACCACCAAAAACTTCTTTTGTTCCCATCAGCTGCTGTAAGCGAGTGTCAATAAAGCTTAGTGTCATGTTGCCTACCATTGATATTTCATCAATAATGATAATTTTCAGATGTCGGTACTTAATTCTGAATGTATTTAACTCATCAGCTGAAAGATGATTTGTGCCCTTTTGATACATTTTCCTGTGAAATGCAGAGCAAATAGTTTGGCCACTAATATTAAATGCAGCAAAGCCCATGTACGCACACAGCAGAATTCTTTTTTCATCTGGATTTTCTCCATCTTTCAAATTCAAAATCCTGAACAGACTTTGATAAAGTGCTCGAATCACTACTGATTTACCAACACCTGCCCCTCCTGTTAGGAAAGCGTAGACTGGTTCATCTTTACACTTAATCCAGTGCACAATATGATTAAAGAATTCTCTTTGTCTCAAATTAAGACTTCTGAGTAGTCCTAAGTATTCTTCTTCTGGTAATAAAATGCTGTTAGTTTCTACTGGGGGTACTGAGCAAGTTGACTGTAGTTCTATTCCAATATCATAATGTCTCTGCTCTACAACTCTACTTGGGTTAAAACAAACAAACTTTTCTGATTCTCCTGACCCTTCTTCTTCTGCCTCCCTATTTTCTTGCTCTGCATTTGGTGCAATTTGATCATAGTCCCTTTCCTCAGCTTCCATCATCTGCCTTGCAAGCTCAAGCTCTTCAGCATGATGCTCATATTCATTTCTTTTGGATATCAATGATGTCTGTACAGAGTTATAATGAGCTTCATATGTGCCAAAACAACCAATTAAATCTTTTAGTTCATTTCGCCAAGGTACAAAAAGCATTAGCTGCTCTCTGAAGTAATTTTCTGGATCCTTTTTCTGGTTGTATTTAACATACCTTATTATTCTTGGAACTTTTCTTTTCTTGTATTTTGTTCCATTCTTTGCTTTGAACAGCAAATCTGAAGTTTTTGTGTCACTTTCATCCAAACTTTCATGACCTTCATCTTCAGAGCTACTGACGAAACTGTCGTCATCATTAGTATCATCAAATTTCTCTGGTAGTTTATTTCCTTTCGGATAAATAACATCAATCTTTGAAACATAATCAGCCAGGCAAAACTTCCCAAGCTGCCTTGGTCTTTTAGAATACCTCTGTATGACATTTTCTGATTCTATATCTGTAGATTCAGCAGGAAGTTCATCAAGAGCAGCTTTTGGCTTCAGCAGGAAGATTCTTTCTTCAGGTATAGATGTATTGATGAAAACAATATCCCTTGTGCACTTTGTCAAAGGTATTTGCAGATCAAGATAAACTGCCTCTTGAGCACTAACCTCCACACAGTTTGAAAATACATTCCCAATATGCCGGACTTGTTTTTTAAGGTCAAGGTTTCCTCTTCTAGCCTCTTTTGCTGCTGCATCAAGTTGTGCACTCATTCCTCTTTGTGATTTACTTATATAACCAACTATATATGAAGCACATCCATATGGTTCAAGAACAATCTGAATGTCAAGATTAGCTTTCCAGGCAAGAAGTATGTTTTCATTAAATGGATTTATCCTCATTTCCTTTGTTTTACGTTTTAAGAAAACCTTCGGTGCTTTCAAAGAGCTTCTGATGCAACAAATGTAGTCTTCAAAGTCCATTTTAGCGATGTTTTGTAGAAATTCGTTAAATGTCATATCTTCATTTTCTTTACACTCATTCATCACTTTTTGGAGCTCTGTATTCTTCTTTTTGTACTTGTCAACATTCTCCTCAAGAGGGTACAACAACATAGTTCTTGGCAATGGTGGCAATGGAAATCCAAATCGACATATTGGTTTTCCCTTTTTTCTGCAGGTTCTAGAATGTTTGTGACTTTGAAGTTTAACAAGATCTGCTGTCTTCTCATTATCACTACTGCATGTTAGATACTGATCAACAAACTGAATTATTTCCTCTTCAGAGTTTGTTTCTAAAGTTGGAGCATTTTCTACCCAAACAAGCATATGGATATGAGGAGAGCCACGCTGCTGAAACTCAACTCTATAAAAATAGTCACGTACCTTTCCGACTGGCTCACAACTGCTTTTTAGAATAGTATTGAGGAACTCTTGTACCCTATGATCAAAGTACCTTGAACATGTAACTGGGTCTTTCTGGACAAGCTTTGTTTTCTGTTGCCAAGTTAGCTTTTCTAATTCCTTTTCAGAATATTCAGTGCCATCATTCAATTTTGCTAACATCTTCAACAGATCTGTCCATCTAGTATCAGCAGCTGACAATGACATAAACCAAGTAGGCAAGGAAAGTTGTCTAATCATTGCAAAAATGTCTTTCTTGCGCATTTCCAAATAGGCTGGAGAATTTCGCAGCTGGCGAAATATATAGTAACCTTCATCAAGATTTACAAGTTTGTCCAAATAATTGGAATCTCTAGCTTCAGCTGCTGTGATTTTTTGGCCTCTTTTTTTACACCTTCTAATGGCTAAGTTGACTTTGTCACTTATTTGTTTCATCTGTAGCTTTTTATGTTTAAAGAATATATTGGGAACTGACTGTGCAGCTCTCCTGTCAACACTTCGTAATTCCCACTTTACAATGTCACTGTAATGAACTGGCACTACCCTTTCATCCTTGCTGGGCGGGGTCTGGCCACAAAATATTGTTGGAAAGCATAAGTACTCAGCCTCTTGATCTTGATATAAGCTTAATGGATGTTGTCCTTCACCTGGTGCAAAAGTGAACACTTTATCATATTTATTGTCAATATCAGCATCATCCACTAATGTATCTATATTTCCAACATGATCATTAACATCAATCTCACTGTAATGATCAGATTCATAGTCAGTAGCCTCTTCAATTGCATTTTCACTACTTTTATCTTGTTCCTGCTTTTCATTTTCTGTACTACTTCTACCCGTGGATTGCTCTTTTGACACTTCCAAAAATTCTCTGACTGTATCCTCAGCACTTTCAGTAACTTCCTGAAACCAGCTATCATTAATAACTATGCCAGAATTTTTATATAGTTTGCTATTGTTCATAAGCCAGTGTAATGCAGACAAAACTCTTAATGGTCTTACATTTTCTTTGAAATCCACCTTCTTGTATGACAATTTCTTTTTCAGTTGGATGGCAACTGTAAAATTTTCATCCATTGGCCTTGGGAGACAGTTTATAGTGGGCTGAATGTCAACAGGTACATTTATAACATTTCCTTTCAAAGAATATTGACCACCACGTGGCAATTCCCTAATCTGCATAAATGGGATACGCAGGGCTATTAACCTTTCTTCTAGCTGATGTAAATTGAGCTCTGGAGGCTTGTCTGGCCATTTCATGCCATTAGCAACTGATAACTTTGGAATTTTACTATCTTTCAGGGCACTCAAGCAGGTATGACAAATCCATTCTTCATTTCTTAAAGATGTCAAACCTGTACAATGGAGTCTTTTACTTTCTGCTGAAATATGGGTGTTCTTTAACATTGAAACACTTTTCCTGAACCATGTCTGATGGCAACATGAACAAGCATATATAGGTCCAATAGAGATATCTGAATGGAATTGTTTGATAGCATTTTCAATATTTTCAAAATGTTTATGATGAGGTTTTGAAACAGTATCTGTGTCATGCTTACATCTTTTTCTAGGAACATTTATCTCTGAATTATCTTCAATTTTTCTTTTTTCCTGCCTTACTTGTTGCTTCTTAATTCTCTCACATTCAAGAATATAAGGGTTTTCCCTTGCCTTCTTTTTAGATGCATTCTGGTATACTCGCTCACGTGCTCTAAAAGCCTGATTTTCCCTTGCTATTTGCTTTGATTTCCTTTCCTTTGTTTTGAATGCCTGATTTGTCCTTGCAGATTGCTTTGATTCTCTTTCTTTTGCTTTAAATACAGGGTCTTTTCTGGCTGCTCGCTTCGATTCCAACTGATACACAATTTCTTTGGCATTTAAATCAGGATTGGCTCTCACAGATTGCTTTGCTATTCTTTCTTTTGTTCTGAAGACAGGGTCTTTTCTTGCTGATTGCTTTGCTATTCTTTCTTTTGTTTTGAAACCAGGGTCTTTTCTAGCTGATTGCTTCGATTCCAACTGGTACACAGTTTCTTTGGCCTTAAAAACAGGATTGGTTCTCCTATATTGCTTTGATATTTTTTCTTTTGTTCTGAAGACAGGGTCCTTTCTTGCTGATTGCTTTGATTCCAACTGGTACACAGATTCTTTGGCCTTAAAAACAGGATTGGTTCTCCTATATTGCTTTGATATTTTTTCTTTTGTTCTGAAGACAGGGTCTTTTCTTGCTGATTGCTTTGATTCCAACTGGTACACAGTTTCCTTGGCCTTAAAAACAGGATTTGCTCTAGCAGTCTGCTTTGATTGTTTTTCTTTAGCTTTGAATGCTGTGATTTGTCTACATTTTCTTCTATAAAGTTTATAATACTCCATGCGATTTTTCTTCCTTTTTTTTCCTAATGCCGCCTTTGATTCTTCAATTGATATGCTTGAAATTCTACTTCGTTTTAATTGTGCTTTGTGAGCTTGTCTCAACCTTTGATCATTGAAGTAAGCTTCCATATTTCTATCCATTTGATCTTTAAAACTTCGTGTTTCTTCAGTCATTTTAATTTTGATAGGTAAGAAGTCAAACTGTAAGTTGGTGTTGGTATCCAAATTTAAACTGTCATAAAATGCATACATATATGTAACTAAGTCATTGATACTTGTGAAAGTTATCAAACAGGACGTACCATCATTTGACGAAAGTCCATTTTCTCCATGGGAATGAGAATCAAAAAATACATACATGTCATTCTTTCTAAATACAGCAGAGCATATGGCTCCAATAGTTAAGAGCCCTGATGTTGCATACAAAAAGACGGATTGCAATACTTCGTGAAGTGTTGGCAAACCAAGATTTTGAGTATCAAGAAGCACACCACTTACAATAGGCAATTTCTCAGATGTAAATTTTCCTATCTCTACCTTAAAGTCATCTGGAATTTCTTCTAAAGTCAGCAGGTGGTTAACAAATTTTCCATCCTCTCTTAATTTTTTTATAACACTTTGATACAGAACATCTCCCTCACAAAGCACCTTGTCTAATATAGAGCTTTTTTCGGTATCAAGGCATGAAGAGTATGACAGCATACATAATGCGTTACATGTGCATTGATATCCTCTTGATTGCTCAGAAAATCTGACATCATTCTGGTGAAAACTTCCAAAGACCAAATCACAGGCATTCCACAATTGTACCGATGATTTTACTGCTTGGTAACACACCACATCATTATCTAATCCCGGTTCTGATGAATCTCTGTTGACATGAGGCTGTGCTGTAATGTCTTTCTTATGCCATGCATGTTGTTGGAACATTGTTTTTTGTGAACAAACCGTTATATCCTGTCTTTCAGACAAATTTTCAATGTTTCTTGATTGATAATCAGCATCCACACCAGGAAAAGTATCGAGAAATACTGCATCAAAATCTGTCTGTACATTTGATTTAACATTTTCTATGAGCTTGCTGAGATCAATAACTAACTGTTGAAACTCATTTGTATTTGCCTGATTGTCTTTGTTAGCCCTTTTTTGTTCTGAATCAACACTTGTCAATAAAGCATCCTCTAACAAATCATTATGCTGAAACTCAGTCTGTTTATTTTGTATATTTTCACCTTCTAATTCAGTGTTGTATACTGACTGTTTTTGATTATATGCCTGTTTCTTTTCATGTATAAACACCGGCATCTTTTCCGGACTTAGTGCCTGCATCTTTTCAGGTCTTAATGCCGGCTTCCATTCCGGACTTTGTGCCCACTCGCTGATGGGACTAAATGCCGGCCTCCTTTCCGGACTTTGTGCCCACTCGCTGATGGGACTTAATGCCGGCCTCCTTTCCGGACTTTGTGCCCACTCGCTGATGGGACTTGTCGATGATTCATACTTACCTGTCCTCCAGTCTGTCCTCTTGCTCTTTGACTTTTTCCACCCTTTCCTCTTAGGCATCTTTACTCAATCTGAAAATATAAAAGAAGACACCATTTAGCAAGACACATTAACTAACATTAACTCCCAACAGTACTGGTTAAGCATGGGAAGCATTGGTTCCATCCCGACATGACTGAAAATGTGTTGACTGGGATGTTAAGCAAACAAAATAAATAAATAAATAAAATATATATTTTCCTTGTGAAAAAAAATGGACCCAATTCTTCTGAGTAGGAGTAACTTTTTAGGGTTAATCACATATGGGGGAAACAAACTTAATTTTAGTTTTGGCAGGGTGAGGGGTGGGCAGAGGGGGGGGGGAGGATTTAAACGAAAACAAACACATTTATATTTTTGCATTTATTCCATTACATCATCATATAACAATATATTCACCTCTTCCATGCCTCCAATACCCAATCCCCTACCACCCCTATGAGAATCAAATTAAGTTAAAATGGAGGAAACAAAATGTTCAAATATATGTTATTTTTAATCTTTTCTGAAGGAAGTTTTTGTTTATAAATCTACTTTAAACACAGCTAGAACTTTTTCTCAGTTCAATAAAATTATATATGATGAATAAATTTTCAATCTGCATTTTATTTGTATATTATACTCACCCTCATAAAGTACCATTTCTAATAGTGAACTTTATTCTACATCAAGGCAAACTGAGTATGCCAATGCATGTGCACTTATAACCTCTAGACTGTTCGGAAAAAGTTTGCATCATTTTGATGAACACTTCTAAACACAATGGTACTTAAATAATCTGAAGAATGGTTATCTGAGATTTTTGTGTTCGAAGTATTAGGCAGATTTGTTTCATGACTATACACAGAAGCATTTTCTAGTTAATAATTGTACTGTAATTCACAGTGTCATCATTTCTTGAATTAGTGCCTGTATTATTTCAGGACTTCATGCCGGCATCATTTCCGGACTGTCATTTGCATGTATTCTTTAAAGTCTTTATGCCGGCTTCCTTTCCGGACTTGTTGCCCACTCGCTGATGAGACTTGGTGCCCACTCACTGATGGAACTTGTTGCCCACTCGCTGATGGGGCTTAATGCTGGCTTCTTTTCCACACTTTGTGCCCACTCACTGATGGGACTTAATGCCGGCCTCCTTTCCGGACTTTGTGCCCACTCGCTGATGGGACTTGTCTATGATTCATACTTACCTGTCCTCCAGTCTGTCCCCTTACTCTGTGAATTTTTCAGGTCTGAAAATATAAAAGAAATCATTTAAATCTAAGCATCTACACCAAAAAAGCACTGTGTTATGCATCAAAAGCTACCAAGTGGATGCACAAATCAGCTGCAAAAACCCACAGACTCTTCATGTGACCTGGAAAATTTAACAATTTTTTTTGCTTCCAAATGAAATTCATTTTTGACTAATCAAATTTTCAACGGCTCTTGATTGATAATCAGTTCCACACCAGGAACAGTATCAAGAATACTGCATTAAAATCTGTCTGCACAATTGAGCATGTCGGACATCTTGGTCAAGTGACCTGGACAATTTACATAGTTTTAGGTCCCACTTTCTAAGGAGGCTCCACATGCAGTTTGGCTTTGATTGGCCAAGCAATTTTCGACAAGAGGATGCCTGACTATTTCTATCAATTACATTTATAAAAGCCCTGAGACAGGGGCAGATAACCCCCTGGGACTAAGAAGATTTTTAAAGGTTTTGCTATATATAGCCATGGCGGCCATCTTGGTCATATGACCTAGACCATTTATCCAAACTTTCGTTCACCCTTCCTAAGGATCCTCTGCACAGTTGGCTTTGATTAGCCAAGAGGTTTCGGAGAAGAAATAATTTGAATATTATGGTCATATACATGTATACAGCCTCAGGGCAGAAGCAGACAACCCCTTGGGCCCATAATATTTTCAGAAGCATAAATCTTCTGTCCGTTTGCTCATTCCTAGCAAGTTTTCGGACATTAAATTACATTTTCATATTTTCCCCCATTCAAATGAATGGGAAACCTAACATGACCTTGCCATTACATAGTTCAAGGTCATCACAGGGTCATGATTTATACAAACTTTGTAGAGCTCCATTGCCTGATGCTTCATGCCAAGTTTTAAAATCATAGGCCTTCTGGTTCTGAAAAAGAAATTTTTTAAACATTTTTAAAGGTTTTTGCTATTTATAGACATGGTGGCCATCTTGGTCATGTGACCTTGACCATTTATACAAACTTACATCCACTCTTCCTATTGATGCTCCACATAAAGTTTGGCTTTAATTGGCCAAGCGGTTTCAGAGAAGAAGATGTTTGAATATTATGGTCATACACATGTATATAGCCCCGGGGCAGGGGCAGACAACTGTCTGGGCCCAAAATATTTTCATTTACATAAATCATCTGTCCATTTGCTCATTCCTAGCAAGTTTTTTGACAATATATGACATTTTACTATTTTTTCATGGGCAGCCTAAGTTGACCTTGCCATAAAAAAGGTCAAGGTCATCCCAGGGTCATGATTTATACAAACTTTGTAGAGCTCCATTGCCTGATGCTTCATGCCAAGTTTCAAAATCATACGCCTGCTACTTCTGGAGAAGAAGATGTTTTAAGGTTTTTGCTATTTATAGTCATGGCGGCCATCTTGGTCATGTGACCTTAACCATTTATACAAATTATCATTCTCTCTTCCTATTGATGCTCCACATAAAGTTTGGCTTTAATTGGCCAAACGGTTTCAGAGGAGAAGATGTTTGAATATTATGGTCATACTCATGTATATAGCCCCAGGGCAGGGGCAGACAACCCTTGTGGCCCAAAATATTTTCATAAACACAAATCATCTGTCCATTTGCTCATTCCGAGCAAGTTTTTTACCAATATATGATTTTTTCCTATTTTTTTCCCATTCAAATTCATGGACGGCCTAAGTTGATCTTGCTAAAAAAAGGTCAAGGTCATCCCAGGGTCATGATTTATACAAACTTTGTAGAGCTCCATTGCCTGATGCTTCATGCCAAGTTTTAAAATCATAGGCCTACTAGTTCTGGAGAAGAAGATTTTTTAAGGTTTTTGCTATTTATAGCCATGGCGGCCATCTTGGTCATGTGATCTTGACCATTTATACAAGCTATCATTCACTCTTCCTAATGATGCTCCACATAAAGTTTGGCTTTAATTGGCCAAGCGGTTTCAGAGAAGAAAATGTTTGAATATTATGGTCATACACATGTATATAGCCCCGGGACAGGGGCAGACACCCCTCTGGGCCAAAAATATTTTCATAAACATAAATCAACTGTCCATTTGCTCATTCCTAGCAAGTTTTTTGCTATTATATGACATTTTCCTATTTTTTCCAATTCAAATGCATGGGCAGCCTAAGTTGACCTTGCCATAAAAAGGTCAAGGTCATCCCAGGGTCATGATTTATACAAACTTTGTAGAGCTCTATTGCCTGATGCTTCATGCCAAGTTTCAAAATCATAGGCCTTCTGGTTCTGGAGGAGAAGATTTTTAAAGGTTTTTGCTATTTATAGCCATGGCCGCCATCTTGGTCATGTGACCTGGACCATTTATACAAACTTTCGTTCCCCCTTCCTAAGGATGCTCCACGTGAAGTTTGGCTTCGATTGGCCTTGTGGTTTCAGAGGAGAAGATCTTTGAAATTGTGAACGACGGACGACGGACGACGGACGACGACGGACGACGACGGACGACGGAGCATGGGTATACTATAAGCTCACCTGTGAGCCTTCGGCTCAGGTGAGCTAAAAACAAGCGAAGCGATATCCATCCCGAACGGCGGATCGTAGTAGACTTTCTTCACAGATTTACTGTTATAAATATGAATGACAGCCTGTTCAAATAAATTCATAGGTATAACGGTAAACATGTGGCGTAAGTCTACTACGATCGTCCGTAATATACAGCACTCCCTCAAGAGATAATCGTCAGACCGCATTTAGGAGATCGTAACAACGTTGTCTAACCTTTACGTAAATGCCATTAAATTCCTCCTAATCAGATAATCACCACTCATTATTCATGCACGCCAGACAATACAGACGTGTGTATGCGACTCCTGTTTAATCCAATTATTTGTACAGTAAAGAAATCAATTATCACTTGACCACGTGTTGATGAAAACATAAACACAGACAAAGAAGTTCACCTGTCAATCAAATCTGCAGCCTGCAATCAACACGAGCGCTCATTGGCCAATCTATTTTCCTCAAAGTACAAGACTGAACGCACGTATTTAGTTTTCAACGCGGCACGATCAAACGTCACAACAGCGGTGTTAAGTGTTACTGTAGAAACAGTGTACATCGCTCATTTCACCCAGTGAAATATATTGGACAAAAACGGTACTGACTTTACTATAAAAATTGCCAATTTCAGTCGCAGATCATGTGCAAATACTTTATTTGGGTCCGCTTTATTTGAGCAGCTTGATACGTTATAATGGTATCTCAATAATTTTGGACTGTAATAATCGGCGACACTAAAACATAAAGTAAAGTCACGTAACGTGCGTTTTTACATTGACAAGTGACAGCCATACACCGAAAATCTAGAATGCATGCAACCATCAACTTCTTCAAAAATCAGGTGCGCCCACTAATGGTTAGGAGAATTTGTGTGTCTGTTCTGACGGCTTGGAAACTCATACGTGCGTGAAGTCATGGATGGACCTTGAAAAAATAGATGGTCCAATGAGCGCTTATGTTGAATGCAGGCCGCGCCTACTATCGGCTCTCTGCAGATTTAATTGACAGATTAATTATGCGTCTGTTTTCATCAGCGTGTGTCTATTGTAATTTAATTGAATTAAACAGACCGATATCCAATCCGTGTATTCTTTGGAAAATAGGAATAAAAGGATGATTAAGAAAATGCGGGCGTAAAGGTTTGACAACTTTGTTAAATGATCTCGTCTACGGTCAGCTGATAATCCAATGCGGAATTGGCTTTTTTCACTGACCTATCTTAAGAAAACAATGGGTGTCATTCACGCTCGCGGGCAATAAATTTCAGGTTACCCGGTGGGCATCCTACCATAAAACTTAGCTTGGCCGACATCGTTTCAACCCAGTCGCAATTTCAATTATTTCTAACACTGTTTTGGCTGGCAATTATTGAGGAGAACATTGTTACTTTTTGCCGAAATGAAGGCCCCAACTGTTAGCGGACAGCATAATCGACTGTCGCCGGTGGGTACCGGAAATTGTACGTTACTGTATTTTTGTGATAGCAGACAGGGCGAAAAAAAAGTTAGTCGGCTCAGTTTCAGGAGGGTCGGTCGGGTTACCGGAAACAAGAACTTTTTTTTTTTGGCCTTACCTGAAACATTCCCAATTCGCAGAAAAATTCCAATTTATAAGGTAAACTTTCCCGATTTGACTAAAAATTGCGATATTTTTATTCCAAAATTTTGCTATTTTTTTTCCCAAATTCATTGGTACCAAAAATTTCCAAAAAAGGTCAGAAAAAGCACTGTAATACAATTACATGTAATGAGAAAGCTGCCCGTAAAAGCCATTTTAGTCATGCACAAAATTGGGTGATATGAAAGTCTTGTTCCTTCATCTAACTAGTTAGTCTTTGGTTGAATTCATGATGGCAACCAACTAAAGGTAAAATTGTGAAGCGAACTGGCGCAGTTGGTAGCGCATCAGACGTTGGGCCAAGGGGTCCCCAAGTCACATTTCCACAGCTCAATACATATATATTTAGTAGCAATAAAAGCTCTACAGAGCTCATGTTGATTTTTAATATATGTATGCGAATTTAAATAAAGTTTATTATTACTATTATTATTATTATTATTATTATTATTATTATTATTATTATCAAAGCCACAATGGAAACATAATGTTTCAACTTTTGAGTCACACTTTGGGTCTTCCAGAGCCATAATGTAGAAACAAAATTTGTGTTTATACATTAGTTTGTATCCACCTTAGGGAATACTTATATCCCAGCCCAGCCATAACAAGTGGGTGTAGGAAAGTGGGAATGTCGCAGGAGTTCGGGTCATTTTACGAGATGCAATTGTTTTGTTTTGTTTTCTTGTTACTCCCATCAATCAATTTCTGATTATTCTTGGGAGGTGTACATTGTACACTCCGGTGTATTTGCAGGATGAGCCTACATGCATGAGGATAGAACCTGTGTAGGGATCTTTAACCTGCACAGGGGATGACTGTCCCTGCACAGGGGGCATCCAGTTAACGTCCCGATCTGAAGGACGGCACACTTTATCATGTCATTCCTGCAAATGACACGAAGGGAAGCAAGTTCGGACCAACAAATTTTCCTCGCCGCCGGCGGGGATCGAACCCGGGACCTCTAGCACAAGAAGCCAGTGCGCTAACCACTCGGCTACCTCGCTTCCTAATTGTATATAAAAATGTTAAGGGACATGTCTCCAGTCTTAGGGCAATATGAATAAAGCATAAATGAAGAACAAATCATGGGTTGATTTTCGAATCTGTAAAAAGTACCATAAGTTTCAGAGATTGCCATCACGAAAACACATGACAATTACTTTTCACAAAACTTTGTGGATCTTTAGCTAATTCTATTCCAGAAACATATGTTTTGCCATAAAAACTTAACTATACTGTGGCATACATTATTCATTTACATTATCAGATAGCCTTTCACGCGTTCTGGAATCATTATTTCGTCCCAAACATCCCGCCATCTGTCACTTTTTGATACCGGAAGTGCCTCAATAAATCTCTGGACGTTTCGACCTATTAAAGTCGAGTCGTTTCAGTCCTAGTCAATGGACCAATTCGCTCCAATTTTTGGAGATCGATTCAGTGAAGATTAAACCATATACACGTCTCTGACTCAATCCGCACCACGAAGAGTCGTTGTAAGATTGAACTCGCATTATGTTCCCAATGATTTGCTTCTAAAATCCTTTTCAATTGTGACATTCCTCACTTCAAAATATAGTGTATAAATTCTGTTGCGTTTGGGAGCCACATTGCCTACTATGTACATGTACAATAAGACGAGTGAGGACATATTGTAACATCTGCAAATTAGAAATTCGGTTAGTTTTTTATACGGGATAAGATGGCAAATGTGAAATGCGTAGTAAACCACCCTTGAGGCCCAAACTTCAGCTCCTCTGCTGAAATGTCTGATGACTGTGTGTCCAGTTCACATCTCTTGTGAGAGCCAGGGACTAATTTCCCTCCTGGCGCACACCCCCCCCCCCCGCCCCGGTGAGGTATTGTCAATTTGGCGTGTCACCAGTAAACCATTCAGATTCAGAGAGCTAACGTAGCTCCTTGCTACCTAGTGACATTGTCTCCAGCTTCCTAATATGTTTTCCTTAGCTTTCTGCTCACTGCTCCCTAACACCTCCTCAAAAATTTTGCTTGCTCACCGGCTCACTTAAAATATTTTCTGTCGTCGCTCCCCAGCTCCCGGAAAATGAATGGTCCATCTCCCCAGCTCCCCTAACCCCCTGGTAGAGCACCACCCTTTGCGAATTAACACATATTTCTACTGGCGAGCTTTATTTTTGCTGGATCGGCTCACGTTACCATTTTCAATGCAGATGTGTCGTAGACTCTTCCTGTCGGACCAGCATTAGAAAATACGAAGAATTACAACTACAGGTCTATTATTTAATTAATGCAATAACTCTTTCTAAAACACCAACAAGGGTACAAGGGTACAAGACTTGAAGCAATGCCCAAATAACTACTGTAAAGAAAGGTATTATACACGTATACGTATTGTTAGAGGACACTAGAAAGAAACTAAAGCTAGAAAGACTATATACATGCACATGACCTTGTACAGATTCCATAGACAAGAGACCCAGATGAGCACTACAATAATGTTAGTAGCCTGTTACAGTGTATGTTTTAGAAGCATATGCTAAGCAGAAATGAGGATGCATTTACAAGAGCTACAATAATTTTACTGCTCCTATTACACTTGTGATCGTCTTAAGTTCACCTGTGTTAAATGTTGAAAATGTGAGCTCGATCTTTCCAAGGCGATACTTCTGTTGTGGTTTTAATTGTTTTATGTTTTTCGAGTCGAATTTTTGTGCTGTTTGAATCTTATATATATTTTCATAGTTTTAGTTAAGTTCGGATAGCTGAGTGGTCGCCTATTGGGAAACAGCTGCTCACTCGGATTACGATATGTTCTCTAAGTATAAGTACCTAATTGTCAATTTGGGTTTTCCCCACTTCGGTTTTTGGAGTAGGAATTTCTTTCTGATTGCGCCTTTTCCTGATCATTGCCTACTTTTACCTTTTTATCGGATGGGACTCGGGCCGTTGTCCATGCGTTCACACTTTCAAATACAGATTTCTCCAAGACTAGCGGGGTTATAACATGCATGCGTTTTGAAGCAGATTAAATGAGAACTCTGGTTTGCATGGCGCATCAGATAGCTCCCAAAGGGTTACAATGGGTGATATTTTGTGGCAACTCTAGCGACTCCATTTTTTTTTTTTTTTTTTTTTTTCTTTGCAGTAACGAGGACAACCGTAATATCTCAAAGTAGTTCTAACGTTAGCCAGATTCGACCTCAGACTGCGGAGTAAGCTGCCCTTGAGAGTTTGGAAACATCCCCTTAGACTTATATTGGGACCAATGTTGTAACAACTCTAGCGTTTTTATTTTTCAATGGATCTTCTTCATTCTTGCATGTAACAAGGACTTCCATAGTTTCTCGGATGAGTTCGAAATGCGACCTATCGTTGCCCTTTGGGTTACTTGTTTATCTTGCTAGTTTCATTGGTTTTGGCAAGTAGATACATGCTGATGAATCGAGCACTTGAAAACAAACGGTGTCTAATCAAACTTCCCAGTATACAATTGTTGGTTTTCTTCTTCTAGTGTTCTGAAGCTCTTAAAACTAAAGATCTAGAACATCTATGACAATACAGATTATATAGTATAATTGGTGGGGTAAGTAAGCTACTCTAATAAAAAGAAGGGTTAAAGAATATATAGACAACAAAACCTTCAGTTTTCATTTCACTTAATTGCTTCCGTTCCTCATTTATCTCCTTTTCAAGTCGTGCTGATAATTTTAGTGGGAACTCGGGTAGTGATGTGAATAAGTCTGAAATGGAGTAGGTGAATAAATCGTTAATAGTATCAGTGACAGTATTAAAAGATCAAGTGTGAAACGTGTTATATCAACTTGAATAACAAGTAAAAGTTGTATATCAAAGAGGCCTCCGACGAGCTCAAACGTAAATGACAGCTACATATTTAGATGAAAGTACATAAGTGACCGTTTTTGTTAAATATGGAGATCAGAACAACCGCAAATGCAGACCATATTGAAATTAATGACACCGCAGCATGCTAGTGTGGAACCTTTTATACTCCTAAGATTTTATTTCTAAGTTGAATGAATACCAAATTGTTCTAATGTTCCTTTTAAGCGGGTATTAATAAAAACTTTGCAGATTCATGGCATAAAATTCAGATTCAGGTTATACAAACTGTGTAGCAAAAGAAGAAGTGTGTCAAAGATGTATCTTCGCTACATGTAAAATAATACTGCATGTATACAATACACTAAAACGGGAAAAACGTTGTTTAAACGATACAAAAGACAATTAAATACTTCCTACAAAACGAATAATAACAATAAAGACGCACTATCATAGACCAATGTCATATTTAATTCATGATTGTCAACTTTACACTTTAAATTCAGAATACATCGGCTGAGGACAGGATATGATCTGTATTTCCTGACCAAGTTTTAGTTTAGAATATTTACTATTAATTCATAGTGCCGTCTGTGCCTCTATTTGAATGATATGAGCCGCTGCATGGGAAAACCAACAATCTGCATAGGCGAAAACAAAGGCGCAGATCAGCTTCGCAGTAGCTGATCAGCGCCTTTGTTTTCGCTAAACGGATAGTACAATTCCTCTACTTTCGAAATCCAAAATTTCCAGCTTCTAACCATCTTCTGTGACTGTACAGCCCGGTTTGTGTCGGACCTGGTCAGAACCCAAATTGCTGGTTTTCTCACGCACAGGCTCATATGCCGATCAGATAAAGCGTTATCCCGACAAATTTAAAGTCGTTTTACAATGAACAATCGGATTATCTGACAAACTGTCTCAATATTGTTTCAAGTATTTTTCATCAGGTGTAAACTGTTTATAATGATTAATTCGTCCCTGACAAGTTAACCCAAAACAAAAGAACAAAACAGGAAAATTAAATTAAGTATCCAATAAATAATCGTGTGTGACTTTGAGATAATGATAGGTGCATCGACGAAATGAAATCGTATGACAGAGAATGTATTAGTAAATTACGTGTATGTGCACGAAAGAGCTGAAACGGTGAGAGGTCGAGATCATCGAACACCAACAGAAAAAAAAAACTGGACACAATCAAACAAACGTCTTGTCACCTTCTAACGAACCGACGTGAATACCTCATTGTGAAACTTGCTAACAATTAAAACAAGGGAAAAGGTATACATGTAGTTTATTCCCGGCCATGAAATAAACAGCACAAGCATTGGTGTGGCATGTGTTAAAAATTATAGATTGTTTTGCGAGCAGTTCTCATTTCGAAATATGCCCGGCTCATTTTAGTATATCTTGAAGGGAATCTACAGCATCTCTTTCATTGGAGACAGTAAGATCAGACAGTAACTGTTGTGTAAGTCAATGGCCATCGAAGTGTGGATATCAATTCTAACCAGTTCTGAACCCGCGAGGAAATTAACATTGCTAATTAAATGAGGGATCGAGGGCAGCAAAATTTGTGCTGTTAACAGTTTCAAAGAACCAAGCTAAAACAGCTTTTGAAATAGCCTTTTTAAAATTATAAATTGCGTTCTTGGTCTGTTTTGTTCTTTTGCTCCGACAGCACTATTGTAGTGCTTTAACACATAGGTACTTCATTTAAATTTTGAGTGGTTTTCATTTAAATTATCGAAAAGAAACACTTGATCGTTTAATATAGGGCTTTTATTTCACCCTCTTAACCGACTGTATATGTTCGGGTGTAAAGGGGTTGTAACAACAATGGAATAGAAAACTGTTATATGGCATGCTTATTTTAAATAGTGCCTAAGTAGTGCCAAGAACGACTTATAAATGTTTTACGAGTCATCCACAACGGATTTCTGTCAATTCTACTTGCCTTCTGAGAAATACAATTACACCCATAAAAACTGTAAAATGAACTTGATAAAAATGCTTCAATACAGAATGAGAATTCAAGAGCAAACAAATGTTATTTCAAAGCACAAAGAAAAGCAAATATATAGCCCATACCATTCCGGTACTCCGAAACAGTAATAATGACAAAGTTTTAACTCAATTTCCACTCATTAGGACAAAACAACAAAGCCTATGAATATACATACGAATGTGACAAAAACTGGGGAGCCTGAGCCTAGCTAAAAGACCACAAGAAAATACTTACTGTTTTTGTCTTCCGTCTTATTTTTCTGTCCCTGAACATTGGTCTGAGGTGTTGTACACGGTGTGTGATGTCGCCTGTACCGATACATCATAGGGCTGGGAGGAGTCTTGGGTACGTCATACTGAACCGAGACGACCGGGACCCCATTATTATTTCGACTAGAACGATGCCCACCGTCAAATTTATTCTTCTTCTTCCGAGCAAGATTTAAATCCGTGACGGCCCTGCGCATGGGTCGGAAGAAGTCCGTCCGCATCGACGGGGTAGACAGGAGGACTGTCCTCTCCCAACGAAGCCCCTCCATGATAATTCCGTTCCAGCCACTTTAGAAACACCAATGGAAGCTAATTATCCATATTCTTGCACGCGTATATTCACATACAAATTCATTGCATTTAGACGGTGGTCCGATATACACTCAATTGATAAATGTGATGTTAATTATTTTAGCAAATATTTAAAAACTTTCTGCTAATAAACTAAACGTATTATCAAAACTAGAATAGATTTGTATTGAACACTGTGCAATAGAATATCCCTAGTTCGATAATGCATGCGACCTACAAACTTCGTTCGTAGGTTGCTTAAGAATTAAATGAACCAATTAAGCCCGTGAAAGTAAGAGTATACTGATTGGAAAATATCGATACTTTTCAAGACGATTTACATTTAGAAAACAATCAGAAGTAACCAAAGGCTTTGTGCTTATTGGCCGCACATGTATTTATTAATACGGATCAGTGTTTAATCCATATTTGAATTTCCTTTATTGACCCATTATAGTCAATTTATTTATTGTCATTGTCATTACAGAATTTCTTTAATACACGTTACTGACGCTATCAATATCAAGTTAAAGGAAAGCAATGTATGAGAAACCCAGGCCTGTGGAAATCAGAATCTTCAAAGCACTGCTTTAAAACCAATTCTGGAAACAATCATATTCCTGAATCATTTTATGTAGATATACTATGACCTGGCCAGTATACTGAGTCAGTAACATTTACCGCGAGGTGACCACTCAGCTATGTGAACCTTAACTAAGACACAGAAAGTACAGAAGCTGACACCGACAAAACAAGTGATAGAACCACAATAACGCCGTGCCATGCTGGAATGGTCATTTTTATACTGAGGCGAACCGCTTTAAATACAATGTAGATGTACTAACATGACTAAGTTTGTGATGCATGTAAAGAAACCAAAATTGAAGAAAAAGAAGACGCAGGAATTGATACAATTAAAATTCTAACCCAGACACCAAGAGTGAAGAGTCAAGAAAACCAACTTTGGTGAATGAGCATATTCCCGCTAACGGGTTTGCTGTGTTTGATTCGACTCGTGTTACATTTGGTGGCAGCGATGGAATCTGCCGGAAGGAAGAATTTCGTGAATAACCGTGCAATGCTGGAGTGTGCGGGTAATGTTACGACACGCTATACATAGATATGCAAATTTCAAAAGCGATACAATGCGTGTGTTCGGGGCACATATGATGTTAGCGGCGGGATACAGTCAATTGCCAGGACAAAGTTACCTTATTCATAGGTTTGCCAAAAAAAGTATCGGGACGATACGTCTCGGAGGGGTAATGTGACGTTTAAGCTCGGTACTTTGTAGTGTTATGACTAAAGGAAGCACATATAATAGCAGGAAGCCACCCTAAGTGTATGAGCATGCTTTTTCACTGACAGGATTTGAGCTTGCCTGGCTCGGCCTACATTATATTTAATGGTAGCGGTGGGATCATTTCAATAGTCGTATCAGAGCATTTACATGATTAAATTTGGTTGCGGAGAATGTGAAGCTTTAACCAGTCTATCGGCAACGATCATCCAATCTTTGCTATATTTCATTAGTCAATCAGAAGCAAACTCCACAACAATGCCAACACCTCCGTTGCTCCCCGGTTTTTCAGGTCCGGAAGTGGAACACCGCGGCTTGGAGTTTGGTCAGAAGAGTATCTGTAAGAAAACTCCGCAACAAGAGTCTACGCCAGTACTCAGACTGAGACACTCAAACACAGCTTCTTTCCACGGACAATCCCGGTTTTGAACTCTTTACCAGCTACTACTGCTGAGGGTACACTGCAAGCAGGTGCTGTCCAGCCTTACATTCTAATCCTGTTAGGTAGGCGGCAACCCGCAGATAGGACCAAATGGGGTTTTTAAAGCTGTGCCGGTTTGGTGACCATACCCAGAGACAGTTACTGAAGCCGGATTGTTCTGATTATTACCTGTCCATCTTTTGATATTGCCTATGATTTAAATGAAAGCCTTACATTCCTCAATGTTCTTGGATGAGACCACTGAATAAGAGAGACTATCGCAACCCGGAATAGTTCTTGCCCAATGAAGTCATGAAGTTCCTGGTGCAATCATGCTTTCTTTTCTTTCCTTTTTTTTTTCTTTTTTTTCTTTCTTTTAACTTTCGCTATACTTCTGCCTTTCCTAATTTCTCTCATTTTAAAGCTTAATTATGATAATTACTAAATATTCCTTACATGGATTTCTATTTAAGTAGTACCGGTCTATTAATGCACTCGAGGCCACCGTGGACCTGCAGTCATATCCTACAGAACGAAACTGGGTGCTGCTCTAATTACTGATGGACAGAGACCAGTAATTGTAACGTTGCATGCGATTGGCCCGAAGTGTGGGGAGATCTACCGCGGTAAATTTAAGATGTAACGCTACCTACATGTACCATTGGTCATAAATGCGTATCAATCATCCGTCTTATGTCACATGATAGTATAATCTTTCTTGAATATTTTGCTATATTGTGTTATTGGAAAAGGTCCCTCTCCACAGTGTTTACTTTGAACATGAAGAAAGTGTACCCATGGCCGACTGCTCTATGCTTATTACGCGTTATGTCAAACAAAGCGTTTAATAAAAACTAGTGAACTAGTCTTTCCCGACTAGACAATTCGCCGTTAGCAATTTAATTTATCCTTTGTTGACATTCTCCATCAAACTGCGGTATATGACTACTGACATGTAGCAGTAGTTCGAGCGTGGCAACTTCTTATCATACAGCATATAAGCTTGGACCAACGCGTGGGTACAGCTAGGGACTATAGGTACTTTATAGGGCTAGTTTTTAGTTCACCACATCAAATTCTTGGGTCTGTGTCCCAGAGTGAGGCTGCATGTTAAAATTCAGAACTCTGTAACACATTCACCGTACTGCAAATTATTATAGTTTTCTAAAAAGAAAATCGACAGATTGACTATTTTTTAAAATCATGTTTCTTTTAGAATTTGCTTTGATTCCGTAACACCAGAAATCTTGGCCAATGCCTTTCGGGACACTAAGATTTCAGAGATACACACACTGGTCTGTATTTCATAAAATGGAACTAAATTCGCGTATATGAAACGAAACTGAAACATGTGAGAATCGAAACAAATGACGAATTGGGGAAACAGCAGCACTGAAAATCTAGAACAAACAAACTTCACTGGTAGCTCTGGTTGCTGCTGACCTTTTCATTGGTTTCTTTTTAAAGAAGCCAACTTTTGAATCAGCTGCTGTTTTGCCATACAATGACCAAACTGTGGATGTAGATCTAGTGAATTTTGAATAATCAATTTTTCATTGTGAGCGATTTTGGGGTGTCCCTAAACAGCGAAAAATACCGTACTTGGATGCTGGCTAACCCCCTATTTTTGTTGCACTTGTGCACGGCCTGTGGCGATCTCTTGTCTGCTGAATGTGTTGGGGTCCACTATGAGGTCTAAAAGGGAGAGCAAAAATACCCACGGATGACCTTATCCCCAAAAATAGGCGTTGTAGGAATCAACACTCCTTGGCATTTCAGATACCTTCAGCAAGTACAAATGCCTATTTACACAGTTTTTCCCCCAGACTATTAGAGATTGGAATGAACTCCCTGATTTTCTGATCTCCCCTGCTGAATTGTCATATGATTGTCAGAATCAGAATCAGAATAGTTTACTGGTGAAACGTCAAACTGACAATACTACACCAGGGGGGATGGGGCTTGACCGGAGGGGATTAGTCCCGAGCTCTCACAAGAGAAGTAAATTTAGACACACAATCATCTGACAATTCAGCAGAGGAGATCAGAGAATCAGGGAGTTCATTCCAATCTCTAATGGTCTGGGGGAAGAAACTGTGTAAATAGGCATTTGTACTTGCTGAAGGTATCTGAAATGCCAAGGAGTGTTGATTCCTACAACGCCTATTTTTGGGGATAAGGTCATCCGTGGGTATTTTTGCTCTCCCTTTTAGACCTTTGTAAAGTAATATAATTCTATTATCCTTCCTTCTTTTCTGCAGGGATTCCCATTTTAGTTTTTTAAGGATGCCAGTCATACTACCTTTTTCATATGTATAGTTCCTAGTTACAAACCTAGCCGCACGCTTTTGCACCTTCTCCAAATCATCTATCAAACCTTCATAATGAGGGTCCCAAACTGAGCTACCATATTCAAGAATAGGTCTCACCAGACCTTTATAGGCAGCTTCTCTCACTTCTTGGGGGCAAGAAAACAGATTTCGTCTAAAAAAACCAAGGGTCCTATTGGCTTTGGTACACACATTGCTGATGTGAGTATTCCATTTTAAATCCTTAGTTAGTGTACCAAGATATTTGATACTCTCAACATTTTCCAACACAGTACCCTCAAGCTTGTAACTTGTGTGACTAAATTTACTTCTCTTGTGAGAGCTCGCGACTAATCCCCTCCGGTCAAGCCCCATCCCCCCTGGTGTGGTATTGTCAGTTTGACGTTTCACCAGTAAACTATTCTGATTCTGATTCTGAGTTGTGAAGCATATGAATGAGCCTTGTTTTGGGGCAAATTACAATGGGATGAACACGATGGTCAAACCAATAGTAAATGACCTATGACCTTTGGAACACAATAAGGCCACGTGACTGGTTACGGGCCAATCGTTGGGGTGAAACGTTACCGCCATCTTTCTTGGTGAATACATGCGTTCATCAGAAAAGAAATTTTCTGATTTTTTGAAGATTTAAACAAGTTATCAACGCTGATACTAACAGCCAACGAAAATAGAATAGGCCCATTAAAAATGGAGCGCAGAAATTCGCGCTCTCAATCTTGTCAGCGCGAGTCAGAGAAGAAAGGGGAACAGAAGGTGATTTTTTTCATTTCCAATTTTTTCCAGCACATCATCATTACGACCATGTTGCATAATTTCAGCCTACTGACATATCAGATTCATCAGATACATCCATTGCTGTGCAGGGACAGCCATCCCCTGTGCAGGTTAAAGATCCCTACACAGGTTCTATCCTCATGCATGTAGGCTCATCCTGCAAACACACCGGAGTGTACAATGTACACCTCCCAAGAATAATCAGAAATTGATTGATGGGAGTAACAGGAAAACAAAAACAAAAAACAAAAAACATTGCTGATGATTGTGTTTTATACAGAAATGTCAAGTCACCATTGGATTGTCAAATTTTACAAGATGACCTGAATAGCTTGGCCAAATGGGAAATGGATTGGCAAATGAAATTCAATGTTAGCAAATGTCATTCAATGAGGGTGACGCGGCTACATCCAAGCAGGCATATAGATTTCAATTACACACGGCATCAGCAAACATTAGAACAGGTTCAGTCCGCTAAATACCTCGGTTTAACTATCACAGATGATCTTGATTGGGGTCAACACATTTCTGAAATTACATGCAAGGCAACTAAGACTTTGGGTTTTCTTCGGCGCAATTTGGCACTAGCACCTAGGCATACTAAGGAAGTTGCATACAAAACATTGGTTCGGCCTCAACTTGAGTATGCAGCTCCTATTTGGCATCCCTATCATGAAACTCAGATTGAAATGGTGGAGAAGGTGCAGAGGACTGCTGCCCGGTGGACCTGCAGGCGATGGAGGAACACCAGTAGCGTCGGTGAAATGCTAGACGAACTTGAGTGGCCATCCCTGGAGTCTCGCAGGGAGCGGTCCTCCTTAACATTCTTCTACAAGATACACTCTGGTACAGTGTCTCTTGATAAAGACAAATACCTGACCCCGGCACCCAATCTAAGGCATACTCGGGCATCACATGAATCACAATACACAAGACCATTTGCCTATAGTGATGCCCTGAAAAATTCCTTTTTTCCCAGAACTATTCCGGTTTGGAATAGTCTCCCTTCTTCAGTGGTCCTATCTAAGACCATTGAGGAATTTAAGGCTTCTATTTAAATCATTAGCCCAGAGGCATGCGTTTTAGTATGCCTCTCATCTATATCTTGTAAATAGTTTTAATGGTCCACCCCAAATGTTTTATTTTCCCTTGACTAAATTCTAAATTTAGCCACCCACCCTCACCTGAGGTGATGATCAGAAATTGATCGACTCAGTATCAGAAGATAGATAGATAGATAGATAATTGCGACCTCACTTCACATTTGTAATTGAGTGGAGCAGACTGGTGGCCCGTACAGTGTTAAAAATGTAGGTGGTCCTCACTTAGTCTGACTGGTCAGCCGTCAAAATGAAGTACAGTATCATACTCAGTGGTTCATTTTGCCAAAATGATATCATACTCAGTGGTTCATTTTGCCAAAATGATAAATCACTAAAATCAGTTATCAAAAATTCATTTTGACGGCTGACTAGTCTGACTAGTCAGCCGTCAAAATGTAAGTATCTAGTGACTCCAGCTGTTTTTTCAAACTCAATTTTTCTGCACAGCTTTTACAAAAATGGTGTCTCCAGTCCTCTAGAAATATAGAATTACATCACAATTCCACAAAGAAGTTCATTTAAATGAGAAATTATTGCCTTGACAACAGCCACACACCCTAAAACCTTAGTATTGTTGACAATGACTGATAGTCTCAAACCAAAAACAAGACCTTGCAATTTATTTTTACTTCTATTGTTCTATTGCAAAAAATGGCATGGAATAGTTTTTTAAGTATTCAGACAGCCAAATTAAATGCTAGAAAATTGTTCAATTTGAAAAACAATATAAAAAAATCAAAAGGTCAAATAGTCTCAAAGCATGGGTCAAGCAGTGACCTGTAAGTGACCTCACAGGTTCCCAGCTATGCAATGGACATGGCCATGGAGCAAGGTACCAAATCCAATATGGCCACTGAGCAAGGTATGAAAATGAAGTAAACAAAATTTATTTTGGCTTGCGCTTCATTGTGCTGCTATGTATTCATTTCAAAGTGGTCAGATATTGTTTCTAACATACACAGCTTCGTTCTGTTACATACGGATTGATTCGGAATGATAATAAGAAAAAAATCAATTTTCAATCACAGTCATCGCAACATAGATAATCATCGAAAATGGTACTAGCTGATGCATTTATCCATTTATTGATAAGATCCACAAGAAAGAAAAACATCAAAATTCGGTTTTAATATCAAAACCACGCACTTCAGTTGACACGATTTGACTAAGAAAAAACAATGGATTATGCCGCCTGATTTCCGGTTCCCGGCTTTTACTGAAGTCGCTAAAGTATCATACCTAAGGTTCATTTTGCCGTCTGACTCCAACACATTCTCAAAAAGCCAAGCTGTCGGCCACTTTTGGGTGACATCCAATATTACAGAATAACAAGTTTTTATACAAAACAAATGGTGCAAAACACTGTAAAACAAAATAAAAAACACACCTCCATTCGAAAAAAGCTAAAATATATCCAAATTTTGTTGTTTTGTAAAAGAAATCCCTTCAATGTGGCTGACATGCTTTCTTCAAAAATTGCATCTCAGGAAGGGAACTGCGAACATCTGATTGGCTCTGACCCATCACATGACCAAATCAACCAATCAGATGAGGGCATTCCCATAAAATCAGTGGCTAAAAACAGCTTGCAGTGATATTTATAGTAATTGGGATTTCATCAATGGAAGGAAGTCAGACGTCAAAATGATAAACAATCAGGTATCAAAAATTCATTTTGACGGCTGACCCGTCAGACTAACGGCTGACCCGCCAGACTAGTCCTCAATCCCTGTATCTACATCTACATCGGTACGTTGAACCGGGTGATTTGACTATTCCGATTATCGGAAAAGATGGCGTGACGTCATCAGCCAGCATCCGGGTCACTCTCACGGGTACATATCAGTAATGGCGGCTTTATTAAAAGCCATTATACGTTTATATTTTATTTGCACAAATGACCTAAAGCGTCCAAATCTTTAAAAGTTTTGTTGTGTAATGAGAAAAGACAGTTTCCAGAATGCATATATTTTGAATTTGGAAGGAAAATGTCGTGAAAAGCGCAACATTTCCGTGTTTATTTATAGTTAAATATTTTGATTTTTCGGCAAGCGCGGGCGGCTTTGATCTCTTTATTTAATATGCACACAATTTCTGGCAATTCAGTCTCAGATTACATTAAAATTTTATGACAATTTTACGCCGTAGTATTTCTGCTGTCATTTGATAGGATCTATTTTTGGAGGAGACATGTTTAAGATTTTTAGCTCACCTGAGCCGTCAGGCTCACAAGGTGAGCTTATAGGATGGCCATGATCCGGCGTCCGTCCGTCGTCCGTCCGTCGTCCACCATTTTCAAAGATCTTCTTCTCTGAAACCGCTTGGCCAATCAAAGCCAAATTTTACATGAAGCATCTATGGGAAGGGGGAACCAATGTGTATATAAATAATCCAGGTCACATGACCAAGATGGCCGCCATGCCCATATATGGTAAAAACCCTTCAAAAATCTTCTTCTCCGGAACCACTGGACCGATTTCAACCAAACTTGGCATGAAGCATCGATGACTCAAGTACTACAATGTGTATATAAATCATGACCTTGCGGTGACCTTGACCTATTTTACGGCAAGGTCAACATAGGTCGCCTTTGCATTTGAATGGGAAAAATTGTTAAATTGTCATTTAAAGGAAAAATCTTGCAGAAAATGAGCAGTAGGACTGAATATGAATGATTCTGAAAAAAATTGGGCACCAGGGGCTCATCCGCCCCCACCCCGGGGCAATATACATGTATATTATCATAATATTCAAACATCTTCTTCTCTGAAACCGCTTGGCCAATCAAAGCCAAATTTTACATGAAGCATCTATGGGAAGGGGGAACCAATGTGTATATAAATAATCCAGGTCACATGACCAAGATGGCCGCCATGCCCATATATGGTAAAAACCCTTCAAAAATCTTCTTCTCCAGAACCGGTGGACCGATTTCAACAAAACTTGGCATGAAGCATCGATGGCTCAAGCACTACAATGTGTATATAGTTCATGACCTTTTCATGACCTTGACCTATTTTACGGCAAGGTCAACATAGGTCGCCAATGCATTTGAATGGGGAAAACTTTTAAAATGTAATTTAAAGTGAAAGTCTTGCAGGAAATGGGAAGTAGGACTGAAAATTAATGATTCTGAAAAAAATTGGACCCCAGGGGCTCATGTGCCCCCACCCCGGGGCAATATACATGTATATTTCCATAATATATATTCAAACCTCTTCTCCTCTGAAATCGCTTGGCCAATCAAAGCCAAATTTTATGTGAAGCATCTATAGAATTGAGGAATCAATGTGTATATAAATAATCTAGGTCACATGACAAAGATGGCCGCCATGCCCATATATGGTAAAAACCCATCAAAAATCTTCTTCTCTGAAACCAATAGACTGATTTCAAGGAAACTTGGCGTGAAGCATCGATGGCTAAAGTACTCCAATGTATATATAAATCATGACCCTGTGATGACCTTGACCAAATTTATGGCAAGGTCAACATGGGTTGCCTATGCATTTGAATTGGGAAAACTGTTAAAATGTCATTTGAAGGGAAAAGCCAGCAGGAAATTGGCAAATGGACAGAATATTGAAGATTCTGAAAAAAGAAAATGGCCCAAGGGCTTCATCTGCCCCTGCACTGGAGTTAAATACCATAATATTCAAACATGTTTATTGGTATATGCAGCAGATCTCAGGTGAGCGTTTACAGGACCATTGGTCCTCTGGTTTAAAATAACACACCATACATGCGTGGATTTTAAAACCCCAACAACTTCAACGGCACGGTTATTGTACATTTCTATCTATTATCATATTAAATTAGTATAATTACTAAATAAAATCGTGAAATATAAGCTGTCGTTATTTAAAAACAAATCTAGAAAAAATGTGAGCTGAAAATAATAAGTGACTGCATTGGATAAAATTATCCAACTACTGCAACATATAACTCATTCTCTGTAGATCATTCAGTTTTCCGAGTTTAAAACAAACATTGCCAGAATAATTTTTCAGACAGATGGCAGATAATTCTTTTTCAATGGTTCTTATATTGAGTTAAATTTATTTTATTTAATTCAGCTTTGATTTCAACGTTTTTTTTTTTACAATTTAAGACACAGTTACCCGCATAAATATGTGTATTAAGTCTGTGTATTTATTGACTCTGTACCCGTGAGTTCACAGGTAATATTATCGATGACGTCATCGCCATCTTTTCCGATAAGCGGAATTACTCAACGGGATGACTTCTGGTGGTAATGCTAGAAAAGACGAAAAATAAGAGAATAAAGGCAGATAGAAGTAATACAAGCATAATAAGGATATTTGTTGAGAATAAGTTTATAACAGTAAGATTTCAAATAAATGGGGCATAATAATGTAAGGGATACAAAATAAAAAAGAGAGAAGGAAGAAAGTTTTCCCAGGTGCTTTTGGCTCACCAGGCAAAGACCAAACTGCCTTCCTTGCAGGTACCAGGGCCCTTACGTCCCCGACAGCATAGCTCCCCACCTTGGCAAGTTACTAAGCACCTGGGCTGCGTTTCACTAAAGTTCCTAGGATCAAGACTTTCCTAAGATCGATCTTGGGAAAGCCAAGTTCGCATGTTGCGTTTCACTAACGTCGATCTTAAGAATGACGATCCTAAGATCGATCCTAAGTCTAGGACAAGTCACCCCCAACCCTAAGTGTCATGGCCGCCTTCAAGGCATTGTAGCAAGAGGCTAGAAATCCTTAATTTCCACACGTAATTGAGACTAAATGAGTTCGAACCGACGTTTTATCGCCATTTTCTACTGACAGATGTTTGTTTCATTCAAAATTTCAATGTTTACATCGCAACTTTTCCCGTGCAAGCCAAGATCGTACATCGAATGGGCGAAAATAATCAAAAACACGCACCTGCAAAATATTTTTTTTTAAGAAATCCATTAGCTACCCTGTTTTAATTCCATTTTTACACCTATTTCACCTTGTTTGTTGATTTCTTCATGAGTGCTATTTTTGCAATGACAGCTGCGCGTGCGACTAATGACGTCACCACAGTTAGTGTCATCAATTAACACCATGCAACATGCTGTACGGCTACAATTTAATTGACTGCGTTGAAACGATTTTGAATCGTCAGATCAATGTTTTCGAGAAAGAGTATGAACCACCGGTATCGATACATCAAGAGCGCCCCACCAAAATAAAAACAGGCATGTTAGGTGACTGTCGCGGAGGGGAGGGGGGAGGACGGGGTAAGTCAACATAATTATCTCCTTTCATGACAAATAAACTGACGGGCGTGCCTCCGAGCTTTGGCTAGCCCTACTTTTGAGCATTGTCATGCATATGCTTGACCCTTAAGGATCGAGGCCCTCCCAGGGGTTTTGGGGATTCAGGGAGAAGGGCTAATTATTTTCAGGGATTTGGGGAGAAGGGTCATTTATTTTCAGGGATTTAGGGAGAAAGCATAACTTTTTGGGGTTTTAGGGAGCAGGGGGCTCAGGAAAAACCCCGGAGGCCTCCTTAAGGGTGGTCGGATTTGTGCCCCTCCCACCCCCCCCCCCCCCCCCCCCCCCCGACCATTGGGGTCGTGAGAAATAAATAGGATGCTTGTGCCTCCAGGCAAAACGTTTTAAATAGACCCACTAACTGACTGACATTCCGATTCCTGGTTAACAAGCCCGCCCCGGAAAAGTGATTCAAGTCAAACTATCCATACACATACTATGCATAGTCATTTGTAACCGGGGGAGGGTGGGGGATAGCCGTGGAAATGAGCGGGGCTTTGACCACAGTTTTACAACGACAGTGTGGGTGAAATACCCGGGGTTTGCTTTATATAGGCAAAACGGGCATTGAAATAAAACCAAAGAGCAGTCCCCGCACAGTCACGGGGGCTTTGAGCGGGGATTTGCTGGACCTAAAGTCAAAGTCCCCGATATTCCCCGGGGCTGGGGGTGGGGGGCGTGGTAACAAATGACTAGTGTATTATGTGTATGATACATATTAGCCGTTTACTCGGATGGGCACCTGTATATTTTCAAGCGCATTATGGGTGTCATGGCATGAGAAAGTTACTTAAAACGTTTTGTTACTGCTACTCGTGTGGGGTAAGACGCCCATATTGAAACTTCTATATAGAAAAACTGGGGTTTGCATGGATATACCTATTTTTCTTATATTTGATCCAAAGCATAGATTATGTATAAAAGTATCATATTTTTTCTACTGAAACTTTCAATTTTCACAGCCGAAAAAAATCTCTTTATTGTATGGACAAGTTTTCGTAGAGAAAATAATCTGGTGGGCTTCTTGCCCCGCTGTCACTGGACGTTGTGCCCATTGTGTGCTGAGCTGCTATTGTTTAATCAATTGTTTAGTATCTCACCACTATGTCTGGTGTGAGTTCGAGCCCTGCATTGGCTACATGTGAGACAAGCCAAGTTCTGCTTGCGGGTCACGTTGCCAGGTGTTTTATTTATTTTAATTTTTATTTTTTTTTATTTTTTTATTTTTTTTTTATTTTTTTTTTTTTCGAGGTTCTCCCGTTTTCACCCAAATACTGATTAGTCCGTCTCATATGAGCTGAAATAATCTTGAAAGGGACGTAAAACTGAATTTAAAAAGTTCTTTAGAAAAATTAAAGTATGGGATACCGATGGAAATACGACAATTTATCGGAAATAAAATTTCGTAACGACTGGAAAAAAAAAACGACACAGATCATGAGACAAAGGCCATCTTGTCCCGCCCGAAAGGCTGCCTTGCCCCGCCGAAAGGCCGTCTTGCCCCCGTTATATGGCGACGCCCTCTCAATTGTGAAAATAAAACTCTTTATCGCTGTCACCATACCATATGAACTAAGAGTTTCTATCTTTTTAGTTCGGGTGCACTCTGTAAACCTTGTCAATCGAGACACATGGTCAACCACTTACATTCACCAAGTGCTTTGAGTCATGTCTGAAATCACCACTGGACCGAACCCATATCAATCATGTTCCAGGTGATGCTTAGTCATGATACTAAATTTCGTGAAAATGAAATTACATATTCTTTCCACTACCAGAGCGTATTTTGGCGTAATTGCTGCCAGGTACATTTTGAACGACCCTCACGACAAGTATAGCTAGCATGTGCGATCTTTTCATATGGTTGGGTGGTCCAGTAAAATGCCATTTATGTCGTTTGAAATAAGACATAAATTTCTTTCTCTTGCGGCCGCTTAAAGCAACTTTGGCAGTGTGTTTAGTCGGTAGTAGCACGTGCTATTCTCATTCAAGCTAATAAGACAATTCAGTAGACACCTAATTTCTTTTTTTTTTTCCGATTCACATACAGCACACCTGAGAAAGACGTGGTACGGAATGGGTGACGCACAATTCTGACCGAAACTGAGATGAGAAATTTGGAGAAAAAAAAATCAGAAAAATGAACACAAGGTACTTCCATCACAATAGCAAATAACGAAATAACCTTACTTTCTTGTTCAATATAGGGATCAAACAAAATTTTCCATTCATTAACATTCGCTAGGTCCCGAGGGGAGTGTTGAAAACCGAGGGCGTACACCCCCCCCCCCCCCCCCCGCCCGGAACCTAGCGAATGTTAATGAATGATCTAAATTCTGCAGAAACGAAAGGAATAAGGTGCAGAAACGAAAGAAATATGGTGCACTATATTTTACAGCCTCAGCACATTTTCATATGCGTAAAAGCTTTGTACATTATTTATGCTCGTTCCGGGCGGACTTCTGTTTCTCATTACTAGCACGTGCTTTGCGTGGCGCCCGGTAACGAGCATAAGTAAAAGCCATGTATTAACAACACGTGCGCGCGTGAATTGCAATATTAATGAATGGCTTTCTCTTCGTTAATATCGTGTGACACGGGTGTTTATGCAATAATAAATGTTCAATTCTGCATTGAAACGCTATGGGAGAAAACTCGGAAATCTAACCTTATCTGTTTTGTATGTATACATTACCACGTGATTCTGAGTAGTGTATAGGTAAAACACTTTGTCCGTGTCACTTGATTCCACACTATACATATTCATGTGAAGATTTCATTATGTCAACATTCACATAACGTACGCTGCCTATAGTCGTCATGGTTCTAAGGTCGTCACTTTTCATTTGACCCCCACCATTTCCGTCTTTGTCATCGAAAAGTTTAAGAATGGGCATGATTTTAAAGGAAAATATCTCCTCTACATTATAATTATTAAGTTACAACCCCTTTATAATCGGTTTCCTAGTAGTAGACGATGAAACAGGGGTACCCAATTTGGCACAAAATTGAAAGTCTGTCGAGAGCTGAATGTGCTTTTCATATCGATCCGGCGAAAGGAAATTCCCTTGAGCTACGCCTGCCTCTTAATGACTTGCACATTTAGACATGCCCGGAAGATACCTAAATAACTAAAAAAAAAAAAAACACCTCCGCACCGAGGTACTTTATGCCATTAAATGTATATTTAATTAATGACTGGTCTGAGACTATCATGACAGCCCTAAGACCAGCTCAATATACCAACATAGCTACACACACCTGTGACTACCAACACCACCTCCAGACCACCAAATTACACACAGTATTACTACTCAATGCTAAGACCAGCACAGTACGTCCATTGGACAAGAACCACGGCCGATCAGACCTTTGTTGGCCCCTTAAGATCAAATAAGCGATTCATAAAGTTCATTTGCATAATCACTGTTCACACATGCTTTTATGGTCACAAACAGGAAAAGACACCGTGGGACGACTTAATACTGCTCACGACTTTAGGGCCTGGTCACTGACGACTAAATAGGTCCTGATGGTCCTAAAGTCGTCTTTCATACTCTCTGCTCCAAATCGGTCTTTATCATTATTTGCGTTATAGTTTACGATATATTTCTTTAATTGACATACTAAATGAATAGTTAAGATTCACTCTGCCTAAACGCAATATTAGCCAGCCTTTGTATGTAACCCGTGGCAGTCGCTGAAATGCGCCAAGGTGACTTTAGGGCAGCGTACGTTACTTATTTTAGACTGTGTATTGTCTCGCGACACTATAACGATTTATGACTGTCACATAGGGCTGTATTCTCAACCTATACTCGAGGCATACTCCACTCAAACTCATTAAGATAATCTAATCAGTCACTCGTGTGAGTGCATAACTGTTCGATTTGGTATGCACATGTCCCACTAACACTCGTAGAACTCAACGCAAATTTCGAGTAAACGTTGAGTGAAGGCGACACTTCACTCGAGCGCTACTCGAAAATTTTTGGGCTCTTATTTCTCCACATTTTTTTTTCGAAAAAAAAGGGCCAACAATAGCACGTTCCAAGCTTCATGCTTGGGACACATCGTACCTTCAGAGCAATCGCGAATTCCAGAACATATTTCGATTTTCTGAAAACTTGTAATTGTAATTTACGACTATTTTGAACATGAAAAGCAATGATCCATGTTTTTACGTTGGTGGTCTACATTGTGAAGCAAAATGTAGACATATCACAGACTCAACCCCTCCACCCCTTCACAACCACACACGTACACCCACCCACCCAGAGAGAGAGAGAGAGAGAGAGAGAGAGAGAGAGAGAGAGAGAGAGAGAGAGAGAGATGGTGGAGAAAGCGTGGTGAAAAAGCAAGAAAACACACAGAAACAAACAAACAAACAAAGAGTATAACTCAAAGCAAGATGCGGCGTCTAGTCAGAGTTTTTTTTATTTATTTTTTCTTTCTGCTACGAGTACTGTGATGTTACACAGAATAAATACACCAAACATCCATGAGATTTCAAATTTTTTTTTTTTTTTTTATTTTATTTTTTATAGGAAATCCATCACCCCAGTGAGTGAGGGTCGAGTGGCTGTTGTGCATACCAAATCTATACTCCACTCACACTCAAGTTTATCCCATTCGACTCATACTCCAACCATACTCTCGTGAGTTGAGTTCGAGTTTGAGTTTGAGTGACGGAAGAGAATATAGCCGTAACTACTCCCGTGTCTGAATTACGATTACTGCAGTGACATAATAACAATATGCGCACGATAGTATTTTATTTTACATAACTATACAGGGAACGCTAGCGCTTTTTTTAAATAGCCGATGCCGAGCCTTTTGTTATCTTAGGCACTAGTTTCAGAGGCGCTCTGAGGAGCAAAAGATGCAAATGTGAGCATGTAATGAACATGGGCGTCACTGAAAGCTGTTCTACCACGCTTCACTCCTACTTTAAAAAATGGCGAAATTTCGAATAAAATAATGATGAAATTTCTTGCGTGTGTGTTGTTTATGTAAAGTTGCTTAGTTTGGCTTTTCCCGATTTAAAGCTTAATTGCACAATACATGATAAAACAAACGAGTTAGAGGTCCAGAAAGTTGGGGGGAAATGTGATTTTTCTATATTCAAAAGGTTGGGTTAACCCTGTTATTTTTAATTGCAGCCACGCTCAGCGACCAAACTGCCAGGGCAGATAAAAGACCATAGAGAAAAAAGAGGAGAAAGAATGAGAAAATCGGGAATCAAATCGCAAAAATAAAAGTCTGTCCATGCGCATCGATTTTTTTACTGCGACCCCTGCGCCGTGACCTTTCAGCAGTCAAACCAAAAACTAACTTTCTGCTTAGCTTGCTTCTAAGACTCACAGAAGTGGCATTATGGGTAATTAACCAACCATACCATTTTTATGTGCTCTTTTTACGACCTGTCTGGTCGTCCTAAGGATATAAAATCCATCTGATCCATCCACCTCAAAGTTGACGAAAACGTAACTGCAGATCTACAAGTGGTTAGCCGCCTCCAAAGCGTTTCTTACATTTTGTTCGACGATTGCCATTAGCCGAGTTCAACGACTGCATTCCAATTTATCAAAAGGCGTTCCCGATTGCCATTTTGATTTTCCCCTTCATTGTTAATCCGTATATTGCTCGGCCAAACTTGCAAAGAGCGTAATGAAACTTTGGTGATGTTTTGGACAGACATTCAAATGTGTTATGCACAAAATGAAATTTAAATGTTGTAATAAATAACTAGATAATAGACATTTTGATGCCGACTTTACCTTGTAAACATTACAAAAAAGAAGGTTCAAAGTGATGTCATGGCATTGATAAATTGAAATGAAAAACACCTATTGCACAGGGCATAGACTAATTCATTCAAGATTAGCTATATGAAGTCAATTTGTATCATACAAAGGTTATTTGTTGTAAAAAGATCAATTTAAATGACTTACCAAACGCAGCTGGTCATAAAACTGTGCCGAGTTCAACGATTGTGTGCCGAGTTCGAAATTGCCGCTAATACGGTGTGGTAATACAACGTAAGAAAACGTAACAAAACGTGATGGATCTTGAAAATCAGAGAAATATATTACCAAAACTCCACGGCACGCTACGTTTCTAGCAAACGGGGCTGCCGGGGCCGCCGGGAACATAATGTAAACGCAGTATTAGAGTTATTTCCCATATTGTCGGTATAATCGTTAACCTAAGGACCATAACGTAATTAAATGGGATTGGGTACACAAATCATAATGAAAACTTTTTTCAGCTGCTATAAAAATTGAAAATTTTCATTGGAAAATATTTGATATTTTTAATATTTTTGCTCAAAACATTGATTGTGGGTACAAGTTAAAACCGCCTCGCCGAGGCAGTTCTAACGAGTACCCACAATCTATGTTTTGGATCAAAAATAACTGAGAAAAATAGGTATATCCCGGTAAACCCCAGTTATAAAAGTGGGGTTTAATGGGGTATGCATTTCACGGACAAAGTTTCCTGATGTGACTGGTTCACTTCACAGCGTACCAGTCATTTGTAACCACGGCTCCCCCACATACGGGCAAGGGCTGTAGCTTTTCAGTGCCCTGCTATAAGCGCCACCCCCTGGGGACAACCTGGAGGTAAAAAGTTTGCTCTTTGCCCTGCCCTTCGCAATAGAAAACGGATCCTAATGTCAAAATCCCCTCGATTTCCCCTGCACTGCGACGACAATCAACAATTAATTACCCTACACTGTATCCGGCTATCCCCCATCTTTCCCCGTAGATGGGGTGCCGTGGTTACAAATGACATCTATCTAGTGGTCACCTGCCCGTTATATCTTCTATGTTTCGAAGTCTGAATCGTTATGAACCATATCGCAATTCGTGCACAATATAGCACACTCATGTCGAAACTAGTTAATTTTGTTAAAATGCTGATTTACGTCGCTGCAAACGACGCGCAATGGAAAGTGACACCAGTATTGTGCGTTACGTCATTTATTAAACCGCTCCTTTTTTGGCTCGTAATGTGACGTTACCTTGCGACGTTATTATATCGAAACGTCACAAATGACGTTGATTTCCCATTCTGACGGCGCTATCATACAGACATAATGGACAATGTATTTAACCTAATATTTTCCTTTTTAAATGTCGCACCTGCTTTCAATTATGCTTCCTCTCACGTCCGCGCGCTGCATTTAATTGGTCTCGCGAGAATCTCGTTCCCAGGAACTACTGCGATCTTAGGAAAGCGTTAGTGAAACGCATTCCGAAAATTCCTAAAGTCGTTCCTAAGATCGACTCCGATCCTAACCCTAGGACTAGGATCGTCCTAATCCTAGGAACGTTTAGTGAAACGCAGCCCTGGGCCCCCAGGGATTTATCTGGGCTGCGCCATGTGCTAAATCGCGCATCAAATCCAGAAAAAACGCACCTGATTCGTTGTAGTGCGCTAAAAGGGCGCACCGAATGCTGCGAAAGCGCATGTAACTGTGGTTAATGCGTCTGTCAAAACTGCAGATTGAATGGGCGCAAGGATTTTCAAACAAAAGCGTCCTAGATCTGTGCATTCCAAACGCTTATCAAAAGAAAAAAAAACGGAATAAAGCAGTTGTCCGACATGGAATAGAATATGGTGTGCTTCATTAGCACTGACTAAAATCCTGGTCAATTCTCCCCAGTTTCGTATGTCTTTGTAAATTAGTTGATCGATCAGTACAATGAAGCAATTTACTTCAAAGACAGTCATAAAATCATTTGAAACCATAGCGATTTTCATTGGAAAATCAATTTAATTGGAGGAACATTTGAAAAAAGCAAAACTTATATGCTTCTGGAACGAATTTTGAAATGTCATTAGTTTTCGCGGCTTTATAGCATCGTGAATATATTTCTGTTTCAAATGCTTCTAAATCATTATTTGTTGGTAAAACTTTGTTTAAAGTGTTCAAGTGAGGTTTAGTGTCAAAGTTAATAGTAATGAAGAATGCAAGTCAATCTCATGACATGACAGTAATTATTATTGGAAATTCAGCCTTTGAAGGGGTCACCCCTTATGGACTCCAAACTCACAACTGCACAGGTGAATGTTAATGCCATACATCTTACATTATATACTAGATAGATGTCATAGAAAGGCTATGGTTACAAAAAGGAACTTATTTTGATTTGCATTACACACATTTCTCAGTCTGGTATAGTAGATTAGACCCCCACCCACAGTATTAACCTATTCTACAATGGACAACATGTCATTTTATACCATCAGGTTTAAGTGTTATGAAAAGTGCCATGGTCAATATTATTTCTTTCGCCAAAAGTTTTTTTTCTAAAATATGTTCCTGGAGTAAACTAAGACTGTTGATATATAAAAATAAAAAAACAAGAAAAAAGGGTCTAAGGAGAGGCTGTCTAGGCACATGCAAAATGCTTAAATCTAATTTCGGCCGGGGAGCTTCGCTCCCCTGGACCCCTCACCAGGGCGTTGCCCCTGGACCCCACTGGGAGCCCGGCTAAAGTTAGGGCCCACGGAATTTTTGTTAGATGGGCCTTCGGCCCATCCAACAAACATTCCAGATAAATCCCTGGGCCCCTACCTAACTTTACTTAGAATAACAGGGTGGATACCCCCTCCTTGAAAGATACCAAAGAAGGGGCCTCAGCAACAGTGGCTGGTAAAGAATTCCACAGAGGTACTGTACGGGGGAAAAAGCTGAACTTAAAGGTGTCTGTCGAATTGGAAAACTGTCTGTATTTCTTCCGATGTGACGATCTAGTCCTGCTCATTGCTGGAGTCAAGTAGTCAGCATCTGGGATGTCAATCAAGTCGTTAACCACTTTGAAGAATAAGGTTAGCTGGATCTTGGCTCTCCTGGACTCGAGTGACTCCCACTGGAGGTGCTGAAGCATGGAAGTGACACTACTTGTGTTCCCGAAGCGGTTTGTGGTGTACCTTGCAGCTCTTCTTTGCACCATCTCCAATTTCTGCTTTTGATCTTTATGATGTGGACTCCACACGGATGAACAGTACTCTAGGTTGGATCTAACCATGCTGAAGTAAGCTTGGGCTTTTGTGTCCTCACTGCAGGATCTCAGGTTACGCCGCAGGAATCCCAGCATACTGTTGGCTTTCTTTGTTAGGCTGAAAATAAAATTTTGTTTGTTTGTCCTTTACCTACCTACCCACATTTTAGCCCCCTACTCAAAAAATTATATTGCAGTGTCCCGAAGAAAAATATTTCTATTCTTCTATGGTGAAATGTGTAATTTGGGTTTTATTTAATCATTCAAATGCTTGTAAACGAACTTGTTCAACTTACCTTTCCTGGAAAATTTGTGCACTTTCTGTGAAATATCTATTCATTTAATTCACATTTACCTATATGTGACAGTATCTGACATTTTGGGTCTTTTGGAATCAAAGTCAGAAATTTAGTTTTCAACATTTTTATAATTTTTATTATGTTAATAATCCATGTCCAAAAGCTTTAATAAATAGCGCTAACAATTAATAAGAAAAATAGAGAAAACACACACCACCCCGTTTGCATCTTAGGGTTCTTAATTGGTAAATAATAGGGATGTCAACGAATATTCGAATGTTTGAATATTTGCATTTCATACGAATATTCGAATGCGATTTCTGGATTCGAATATTCGCATAATTTTCTAATCTGCAGCATTGTCATGTATCAGTTTAAAGGAGGACCCAAATTTAAGGTCAAAGGTCGAAAAATAATATGACCAGTAATCCTGCTTGTCTGTTGAGTAATTCAAGATGGTCAACATTTAGACACACTTGCAAATTGAGATCGCTCAATTAACAGTTTGACAATTTGTTGATTCAAGTGACACTTTGTTGATTCAAGTTGAGGAGAAAGCATTGCTCGCTTTCAATAAATGTTTTTAAGGTGTGAAGGTCCTACAATTTGAGCTGTGTCATGTGAAAACTTAAGGTGGCTGGATAGAGATTGACAACTCAATCCTTTAGGAACAACACACTCACAACAGACCTTTCACAAAGTACAAGTAGGCCACACGATCACAATAGACACTAAGCATTCTTGGTGGCGGATATCAACGACATGCATGCAGAACTTAATCTTGGCTTGACAATAATGGTGTGTCGTTGCTTTCTTAGACAGAACCTCAGAGATTTGTCATTATTAAACACCTCCAGATTGTCTAGTTTTCTTTGAAAATTTGTTGATTTTCTTACATGGCGCCATTGGTATAGCCCAGATATGATACCATGCATTTACATGTACCTCATATTTCTAATACATGTACCACCAAGTAAGTCATCGTAATGGGTCTATTGGGCATACATGTGTATATCATTCGAATATATTCGAATATCCTATGCGAATATTCGAATACCAATTTCGGCATTCGTTGACATCCCTAGTAAATAAATTAATTGGCCTTGGAAAATGGTTTGAAACACAGAGTTATAGTATCCTGTTCTGTTGTCCTTCACAGTGAATGTTGTCTAAATATTATATAATCGGAAATTGCGAAGGTGTTGCTAGAAGTATCCAACCTATCTTATTAGACGGCGTTTTGAAACTAATGACTGAGTACGCCAAAATCCAATTAACGTCGCATGCAGTTTTGTGACAACGTTAATGTACCTCCACAAGACCGAAAATCTCAGAGAATGTCACATATTTCAAGTACATGTAATTTATCATGCAAAATAAAAGCTGATTTTAGTAGACTAAGCAAAATATAATATAATAATTTCCCTACCTACCTACCCAAGGTTAAAATGCTGGGTAGGTAAAGGACAAACAAACAATTTTTTAATTCAGGCCTTATCCTGTCAATATGTGGTTTCCAAGATAGGCTCGACTGCAAATCCACACCGAGGTACTTTGTGATATCTTGAGCCTCCAGAGTATCTTCTGATACTCGGACGAACATGTAAAAACGGACGTTTCTACACATTCCCATAAGTTGTAGTCTGAAGGGAGGTAGCCGAGTGGTTAGCACTACTCTAAGGTAGTGCTATCATTTCAAACTGGCTTCTTGTGCTAGAGGTCCCGGGTTCGATCCCTGCTGGTGGCGGGGAAAATTTGTTGGTCAGAACACGCCGGCTATCGATAAAAAACATAACCGGGCCGGACCCGGCCAAATTTACGGAAAGTACCGAAGGTTCCAGGCCGGGTCCACGGAATTTATCGGAAAATGACGATCTATCGGTACCGGAATGTAGCTCCGGGTCCGGTTCAGATAAGTAAACAGTTATTATAAAGTCCTTATGGGGACTGAAAATCATTATTTATTTGAATCAAAATATTATGGTTAAGTCTTTGATTTATTTTAAACTACGTTAATCAAATTCTTTTTACGGCAACGGAAATATTTTGCTAAAATATTGCAGAAAAGTAAGATTTTCCTGAGGTTCTGATGTGTATCTGACCGATCTTTAGTATTTTTCATGATGATCTCAAGATCAATCCTTAGTGATTTTTCAGACGTAAAAACAATCCTATGATTTTGCGAAATATAGATCTACTCATATGTCTTTCTCAAGTCTAAATTATTGTTCAAACATGGTTTAGAGCTTATACAGGGTTCGCACAGGCTTGAAAAGTACTTGAAAATGAAGGGCTGTCTTGAAAAGTACTTGAAAACCAAATTTGCCTTGAAAAGTGCTGGAAAATTAGCCATTGGCCTTGAAAAGCACTTGAATTTCACTTCTTCCGGTATTCCAGACAATAAGATTCGGTTTCAAAATCAAAAGCATTTAAGAAGAAGTTCGGCATGTTTGAATACAAATAGATCGGTGAGAGCGCCATAATGAAGAAACAGGCCGAATACGTATGGCGCGAATCGGTAATTGAGTTGCTTCCCTTGCGAAATGGTCGCGAAAACTTGGGCCGAAAATATATGGCACGAATCGGTTCGTACCGTAATTGGGTTGCTTCCCTTGAGGAATGGTTCATGATTTATTGCATCTGTTTCATCTGCAATGAAAATCCATGATGAATACAGACTAAACGGAACCAAAATGACGTCGAAATGATATTTTTTCGAGCACAAATTTAATTTCAACATTTCATAACAAAATGGAAAAGTGCGTGTACAGCAGGGACTGGCCGAAACGTTATTCTTGGGTCAAGGAAACGGACAATAAACACAAGGCACATTGTCGTGCATGTAATAAAGATATTGATGTGGCTCAAATTGGTGAAAGTGCTTTGCGCTCAAACGCGAGTGGAGATCGACATAAGAAACATGAGCAGTCTTTATCTGGGACTTTCACAAACTTCTTTATCAAGAAGGAAACTAAAGTTAAGACAGAACCCCCTACTACCCCAAGTCCTTGAAAATGGTAAGATTTGTCCTTGAATAGTCCTTGAATTTTACTTGGCCTTGCCTGTATGAACCCTGTTATACATTTTTAGCTCACCTGAGCCGAAGGCTCACAAGGTGAGCTTATAGGATGGCCATGATCCGGCGTCCGTCCGTCGTCCGTCCGTCGTCGTCGTCGTCGTCCACAATTTCAAAGATCTTCTTCTCTGAAACCGCTTGGCCGATCTAGTTGAAATTTTATGTGGAGCCTCCTTGGGAAGGCGCATTTCAAGTTTGATCGCGAAATCCAGGTCACATGACCAAGATGGCCGCCACGCCCATATATGGTAAAAACCCTTCAAAAATCTTCTTCTCCAGAACCGGTGGGCTGATTTCCACGAAACTTGGTATGTAGCATCAGGGACTTCAGCCCATCATAGTTTGATAAAATGATGACCCTTGGATGACCTTGACCTATTTTACGGCAAGGTCAAATTTGGAAACATAGGCTTTTACATGGGAAAAAGTGAAAACTATGGATTTTTTGAAAACTATTGCAGCCTGAGGCCTGAAAAGTGGTAGATGCAAACAACTAATGGAGTAGATGAAGGTATGTGATTAATGTAGGTCAAGGTCATCTCTTGACCTTGGCCAGTCTGTCGTCCATTCACACTTTTCAAAGATCTTCTCTGAAACTGCTGGGCCAATCGAAGTGAAATTTTATGTGGAGCATCCATGGGTAGGGGAGACGAAAGTTTGATTGCGAAATCCAGGTCACATGACCAAGATGGCTGCCACGCCCATATATGGTAAAAACCACTCAAAAATCTTCTTCTCCAGAACCGGCAGGCCGATTTTCATGAAACTTGGTATGTAGCATTTGGGACTCCAGCCCATCATAGTTTGATAAAATGATGACCCTAGGATGACCTTGACCTAATTTACTGCAAGATCAATTTTGGAAACATAGGCTTTAACATGGGAAAAAGTGAAAACTGTGGATTTTTTGAAAACTATTGCAGCCTGATGCCTGAAAAGTGGTAGATGCAAACAACTAATGGAGTAGATGAAGGTATGTGATTAATGTAGGTCAAGGTCATCTCTTGACCTTGGCCAAACTATCGTCCATACACACTTTTCAAAGATCTTCTTCTCTGAAACTGCTGGGCCAATCAAAGTGAAATTTTATGTGGAGCATCCATGGGTAGGGGAGACAAAAGTTTAAATGCGAAATCCAGGTCACATGACCAAGATGGCTGCCACGCCCATATATGGTAAAAAGCTTTCAAAAATCTTCTTCTCCAGAACCGGTTGGCCGATTTCCACGAAACTTGGTATGTAGCATCGGGGACTTCAGCCCATCATAGTTTGATAAAATTATGACCCTTGGATGACCTTGACCTAATTTACGGCAAGGTCAAATTTGGAAACATAGGCTTTTACATGGGAAAAAGTGAAAACTATGGATTTTTTGAAAACTATTGCAGCCTGATGCCTGAAAAGTGGTAGATGCAAACAACTAATGGAGTAGATGAAGGTATGTGATTAATGTAGGTCAAGGTCATCTCTTGACCTTGGCCAGTCTGTTGTCCATACACACTTTTCAAAGATCTTCTCTGAAACTGCTGGGCCAATCAAAGTGGAATTTTATGTGGAGCATCCATGGGTAGGGGAGACGAAAGTTTGATCACGAAATTCAGGTCACATTACCAAGATGGCCGCCACGCCCATATATGGTAAAAACCACTCAAAAATTTTCTTCTCCAGAACCGGCAGGCCAATTTTCGCGAAACTTGGTATGTAGCATTTGGGACTCCAGCCCATCCTAGTTTGATCAAATGATGACCATAGGATGACCTTGACCTATTTTACGGCAAGGTCAATTTTGGAAACATAGGCTTTTACATGGGAAAAGGCGGAAACAATGGATATTTTGGAAACTGTTGCAGTCTGAGACCTGGAAGTTGCTAGATGCAGACAACCAATGGAGTCAATGAAGGTAAGTAATTAATGAAGGCCAAGGTCATTTCTTGACCTTGACCCAAAGTCATTTAAATATCAAAATTAAAATTGTGGTTTTCTCATAAATCACTGGGTTTGGAAACTATTGCAGCCTGAGACCTGAAACTTTGCAGATGCAGACAACTTATGAATTCAATAAAGGTGTGTGAGTATTCAAGGTCAAGGTCATTTCATGATGACTTAATACTGCAGGATCAGGCTTCAGGTGAGCGTTCTCAGGACCAATGGTCCTCTGGTTCTTTAGGAAGTAGAGGGAATGTACTATCCGTAAATCAAAAACAAAGGCGCTGATCAGCCTCGCGGAAGTAACCGCGAGGCTGATCTTCGCCTTCGTTTTCGCACATGCATTTTTTTTTTCAATTTTTTTTGTTGTTGTTTTTTTTTTTTTTTTTTTTTTTTTTTTTTTTTTTTTTTTTCCTCATGACTTGGCTCATTATCATTATGTTGTATGCGTTATAAATTTCAAAAATCATTTTCGCAGCAAAAAAATCCAAAGTATTTGAATACGGTTATTTAAAAAATCGAAACGACCTAGGCCATTTTAAACACAACATAACTATGAACGGAGAAGCCCAAAACAGAACTCCTCACAATAGATGATGGTATAGTTACAGGTCCCTCCATGAACCGTTAGAAAGGAGTGTGCTTTCCAAAGAAAGGGTAGGTCTTTTAGATTTAACGGTGCATCTCAGGCATGTCACGACCTTGGTCAGCGTTGAACCTGTTTCAGATTGTTTTCAGAATTTTGAACATGTTCAAAAACCGTTACACCCAGATTTTTAATCCTGTGATTGCCCAAGAGCGCTATGATCGAGCATGCATAAGAATGATCTCAGAAACGGCTTTTTTCTTCAAGATTATGCTTTAAAGCGTCACTTTCTCGTGATAAGTATTTCAGCAACATCCGTACATCTTAAATTACATCAAACTTTTGCAATGCCCATGGGTCTCATAATGACCACAAGAACTGTTTATTTCGGGGGACTGACCAAAATCTTGCGATCCACTGAGTTGACCTGTGATTATCACAATGCATGTAATGTCATCCTAAACTAGTGTTAAGTCGATGCCTTAAGCGATCTTAAGAATAGTTAGACCAGGTCTCTATCTATGAGAGAAAACATATACATGTAGTATGGGTATTCATTTTCATAAATTTACTCAAAACACACATTGTTGGCACAAGTTAGAACCGCCTTGCCGAGGCGGTTCTTGCCGAGGCGGTTCTAACGGCTACCCACAATGTATGTTTTGGATGAAAAAAAAGAAAAATTGTATACCCCAGTTTTACTATATAAAAGTGGGGTATAAGGGGGCATACATTTCACGGACATGTAAGGAACTATGCGGTGAATGTGATACCAAAATAATTTGTGTTCTCATTTTTTAAAACTGATTGTTTTTGTATTTTCACCGCCCACATTTTCAATGGCACGAATGGGAAAACATATTGTATAAAATAAAAAGAAAATTTACATTCTTTACACAAGAAACCGTTTGGAATGAGCTCCCAGAACATGCAGTACATACCCACTTTCAATAATTTTAAAAGTAGAATGAATAAGTGTTGGCATGGGCATCCCCATAAGTTCAACCCCTGAATCTATCCCCGGCGAATAAACGAGACATGTTGGCAAAGACATATCCTACATCGACAAAGAATGCAGAGCCTAACCATAAATATCGTAAGATTTCTAAAATAATTTGATGCTTCAAGAATTGCTTGCTTGATCGGTTCAAAACTGTTTCCACCACATTTGGGCATATATAATGCACAATCCTTTATATATATATATATATATCACTAAAGATTGATCTTGACATTACGAAAACTTGCCCATGCAATATACAGAATTTTCTGAAAATATTTTGGTTGTAAAAAATGAAAATTTTTTGCTCAAAACATAGATTGTGGATACACGTTATAACCGCCTATAGAGCAAAAATAAGAAAAATGTTTTAGAGCAAAAATAAGAAAAATAGGTATACCCCTGCATACCCCAGTTTTTCTATATAAAAGTGGGGTTCAGGGGGGTATATTTCACACATGCATGTTTTCGGGATGGATCATGAAAAATGCTACGTTCAGATACCCGTCCGAACCCGTTTATCTATTTGAACCGGACCCGGAGCTACATCCCGGTACCGAAAGAGCGTCATTTTCCAATAAATTCCGTAGACCCGGCCTGGAACCTTCGGTACTTTCCGTAAATTTGGCCGGGTCCGGCCCGGTTATGTTTTTTATCGATAGCCGAACACGCCTCCCTTCGTGTCATTTGCGGGAATGACATGATACAGTGCGCCGTCCTTCGGATTGGGACATTAACTAGAGGCCCCCTGTGCAGGGACTATCATCTCCTGTGCAGGTTAAAGATCCCTACATAGTGGAGATGGAAATGACATGAATCCTGCACTTCCGGATACAAGCATGAAACTTGGCAGATATGTTTATAAGCATGAAGTATTTGAAATTTTCTCGTTAGCCAATCAAAATTACTCCAATTTTCAAGATGGCGGCTCGAAATTCCAAGATGGCTGCCAAAATAAATATTAAATCAGAAAATGGTGTTCTAGTCAGTGAGAAAAAACTTAATAACGCTGAAAATAATATTTCTGGATTATTTGCAAATGAATAAATATTTAATTGAGTCAATATTGCCTTTGTGGGATTTTAGAAGGGGCCCACAATGGGGAAAAGTGAGGCAATTTAGCTGAAAAAGCTGTTTTGCAACAAAACTCTTTTTATACTTAAGTAAAAAAAAAACTAAATTCAATTGTCATTATTGCCTTTACTCAAGTCATGAATAACATAGTTACAGTTTTAATTGGTACTGGAAATAAGGTCTATTTGAATTATGGGGTTGCTGAGGGGCAAAATTTGAAACTGATTAGAATGGCTTTTATGAAGAATCGTGAAGTTTCTAACCTTTACTGGGAAACATGAAAATGTATAATGCTAATACACTTTGCTCTACACATTTTGATAATACAAATCTTCTTCGTTTACTTCTTCTTCTTCACCTTCTTCTTCTTCTTCTTCTTCTTTTTCTTCTTCTTCTTATTATTATTATTATAAAATATCATGATGAACGATTTTAACATGAAATGAACTATATACAGCCAAAAAATGCTACTTAGGATTGCAATAAACTTCAGCTGGCTACTGATGCGTCCAAATAGTTTTCGTTCACACCAACGACGACAACAGAAAACAACAAGTGCATGTACTACTAATACTTTTCATCTTTAATGTACATTCTGTGCACATTTTTAATCTTTAGTTGTACATTTTTGATAGTGGATGAATAGGACAATTTAAGCTCTAACCTCCCGCTTGAAAGTTAAGGAAGCCTATTAGAAAGTTTTCATTCATTCTGGATTTCATCTATATGCTTGCATCGTCACAGATTCTATTTTCTTCATAATGTGCTGCTGTTCTGTTGGAGGAGTAGCGCCAGCTTGATTGGTTCATGAAGCCTGGTCGCTAGACTCTATCGGTGTCTTTAATTCTTAATGAGACTTAACGGGTGTCTTTGTAGCTTTTCCGTTTTTTTCGCCTTGAGAGTGGATTCCATCCTATAAGTCTCTGAAGAAAACCTTTCTTTAGATGTTGCTCATCAGGCATTCCTATATAAAGTTGGTGCATCTTAGCTGTGAAACTATTATACCATTTGCATTTTTGCGTCCTTGGTTTCTCCAGACCACTGTGTCTGTAAGCTTGTTTTAACGCTTGATTTTAAGTTTTCTCAAGCACCTTAAGTAGACATGGTGATCTCTTTGAATGATGTTGATATAATAGCCATGCCACGCATGAATATAGGACAGTTGACTGAGCCATGTAGACTTTCAGCTTGGTATCTACCTTTGTTTCATTTCGCTTATACATTTGCACATATTCTTCCATATGCCACACTGGCTTTTGCTGTTCTAGTCATCAATACGCACTGTTCTGGAGAAAACCCGCCAGTAACTTTGTGTTACTGATCGTTCCAAGTCGATACTTCTGTGGTGGTTCTTTTTGTTTTATGTCTTGGTGTTTAAAATATTTTTGTGCTGTTGGCGCCTTATGTGTGTTTTCATATTTTCAGTTAAGTTAAGGTACCTGAGTGGCCACCTATTGGGAAAATAGCTGCTCATTCGGCTTACGAAATGTTTTCATGGTATAAGTACCTGATTGTTAGTTTGGTTTTTTCCCACCTCGGTTTTTGGAGTGGGAATCTTTTTCTTATTGCGCCTTTTCCTGATCTTTGCCTACTTGTACCTTTTTCTCGGGTAGATGGATGTATTAAACAAATTAGTATTTGTCCTCTGTGTCTGGTGTGGGTTCGAGCCCCTCGCTGGCAACATGTGAGACAAGCCAACTTCTGCTTGCGGGTGTGCCCAACTTCCAGGCTGCATGTTTTGATTGTTTACAAATCAGCTGATCGTTCATTTTTCATGTGCATGGCTCAAAATCGGGTTTGTGCTTGGTTTGCATCAATGACACTCGGCATTCGTGCAGACAAAGTTCTTACCCACTGTTTTGCTGTAATTTAATCCATCATTTTTGTGTCTGTCTTGGTTATTTATCCAAAATTGTGCAGATCAAAAGCCTCACATGTCATTTTACTTCCATTTTGTTGCTGTGTCAGTAGTGCATTATGGGTATTGATTTGTGTAATCGATCAGGCGTATCAATCAAAACAGTCCACAGTCATTTCTACTTTCTCAGTTTTGTAGCAGCCAATTTTACTTAATCGGTACAGAATCAAGTTTTCTCACCATATCAGTCATTTAGATAAATTATTCAGGATCATTTTGGTGTTATTTTTATAGTAAACTTCATTCAGGAAGACCTTTAATTTTCTGCATAAAGTCAAGTGTCTGTATTTATTTTTCGGCAAAATCCAAGGTGGCGGACATCGACAAAGTCAAATGTGCGGCATCTTCCCAGGGTTTTCTAGGCCGGGATCATGTGACCCCAGCGGATTTTGTCGTGGGTTCTGGGAATCCCTGAGTGTTTTGGCCCGGGATCTGGGATCCCAGGCGATTCTACTCCGGGATCGGGGATTTGGGAATCTGGGAATATAAAAGCAAGCGCTTGAGTTTTCCCAGGGTCTTCAGATTTTTTTCTTTCGTTGAGAACAGACGTGCGTTTCGTTGTCTCAATTTTCTGATTTTTATTTTGGCTTATTTTCGCTATATTTCGGTCAAAATTGCATAGAAATTAATTAAATAAATTCTTTCTTCATTAGAATAATTTAGTCTAGGATCCAGAATTACAAAATTCTGCTTTTGCAAGTTAAATTTGATTTTTATTTTCATTCCTAAAATACAAGTAGAGCTTTTCACAAAAGTTATCTTAAAATTTCATAACAAGTTAAGGCTTTTCTTAAAGTGTCATAAATAGTTATTTATCAAGTATTCAGCACATTTTTCATCTTAAATAAATTAAACATCACTGTTTTTCATAGATTAAGGCCATTTTCATTTGATTGATCACTGATAGCATGCAAGTCGTTGTTTTGTCATTTTTCGTGTCAACATCCGTTCGTGTAAATTAAATATTTCATTACATTGTTCATAAAGAAACATCATTTGTTACATATTTGAAAATTTATTTAATCATTAAAATTGCATAACTTGTTTCACCAAGCCATGTCTTTAGTCTCATTTCATTCCCATTAAGCTTAGATTTTAAAGTTATATTCAGTTTCTGAAGACCACAAAGCCCCTACAACGAAGCCTTGACTAGAAGTCTAGAGCATCGTATTGGCAGCCCGACCTCTCGCTATAGTGTCAGCCTGAGCCCGAGCTTGCTAATATACATGTACTGAAGAGAAGTTCTCCGCTGCAAGTTGCTAGGTCGTAACATAAATATTGGTGGCCGGCGGTGCGATCTGATTCATTAATCAGTTCGAGAGATCTGAACCAAGATGAGCAGCGAGAATTTACAGGCTGAAGCCATGACAGAAGGTGGCCAAGGCAATGGCGATAGTCATGAAACTGACTTCTCTTCAGAACAAAATCAAGGACAGGCCCCTACCACTGGTCCTACAAGGTTATCAAGGGAGGCAATAATGCAGCAAGCTGCAGCCTCAACTCTGTTACAGTTACATACTAGAGATACTAATAACACCGCGTCTGGTGATCAAGATGATCAGACATATGGCAATTCAAGTTTAAACAATAGAAACATGGCCCAGCTACCGGAAAATACAAATAGGACACCGAATGCATTCATGTATTCACAAATTAACATGCAAAACACTATGGCAGGGTTATCAAATGCCATTGGGATGCTCCAGCAAGAGCAATTAAACATGCACGCAAGACAAGAAAACATTACGGGTACATTAACACAGGTCCTTTCCGTCTTGCAAGAGCTAAAAGATGGTAGCAGCTCAACAGGTGAACGTCAAATGAGTACCAATAACACACAAAGTGAGCGTTCTACTTACCTATCCTCGGGTACAAATAGAACTACAGGGAGACACTATGAGTTCCAAAATGATGATAACTCAACACAACTATCGTTGCATACACATAGCAGTGTAGACCGACAATACGGTGCGCCAAATGATGTTAACAACACAAACTTACCTTTACATAGCAGTTCTCGTGCAGACAGGCACACCGGGTCCATAGATGATACAAACTCTAGAAACCGACCTTTACGCATTTCTAGTAGTATAGAGAGGCCTTTGGCGTCACAAAATGATGAACACTCCGCAAACTTACCTTTGCACAACAGCAGAAGTGCAGACAGGCACACTGTGACCCTTAATGATGCGAACTCTAGAAACATACCTTTAAGTAGCACTAGTAGTATAGGCGGGTACTACGGCCCCCAAACCAGTGAAGTAGAAGGAGACCAAGGTTATTGGGCACACTCAGAGCAAGCTGATACTTACCATGGAGAGGTAACTGATGGGTACGTTACTAACCAATATAGTACAGGACAGGGCAGTTGGTCAAGCCAATCCCAAAACATTGATAGTCAAAGGTATGATAGTCAGTACATGTACAACGAAAGAAGTCGATCAAGGGTAACATTCGACGATGCCCCAGGGTATGTAAGAAACACAGAACCGATAGATGATTATAGATATGAACAAACACCAGCTGGTATCCATTCTCGTAGCATGGGAAGAACCAGATATAGGTCTGAGACAGATAGAAACTCTGAATGGTATGGCCTTAAAATACCACCTTTTAATGGTAAGGAAGACTGGAAGACTTGGATCAATAGGTTTGAGGCTATAGCAGATAGGAGACGCTGGGACGAGGAAAGCAGGTTGGACAACATCTTGCCTAAACTGCAAGGTAAGGCAGGTGATTTTGTGTTCTCGCAGCTATCCAAGGACACACTTAGTTGCTACCGAGAATTGGTCACAGAATTAAACAGTAGGTTTAGAGTAGTGGAAACAGAAAAGTCATTTGCGGCTAAGTTTAGCCAGAGGTGCCAAAGAGCTGATGAGACGGTAGAAGAATTTGCTGCCGAGCTTAAACGTTTGTATGCCAAGGCATATAAGAATAGAGATAGTAAAACGAAAAAGGAAGATCTGGTACGTAGATTCTTAGACGGTATGAAAGATGGTGAAGCCCGTTTCGAAATTGAGTACCATAAAGAACCAGATGACATAGATCAGGCTGTTTATCATGCAGTCAATTTTATTCATACTAGACGTAAGAATTCACATGAAAACCATGAAAGAAGGTTTAAGAAATATGCCAGGAGAACAAACCTGGAACATGCTGATCAAAGTGATGAAGAAGATACCTTCGAATCTGATGATGAGGTAAATAGAGCATATAGAATACCTGTCAAAAATGACAAGAATGTAGCAAAGAAGCCTAACAGAAGTAGCCAGCATAGTGAACAAGGTAAAACTGATGCTTCAGGCCAGAGTGACTCCATGAAGATGATCACTGAAACCAGAGACTTGCTTCAGACATTAGTAAGTCAACTGACGAATAAGGATAGCAGCACTACAGGTATGAAAAGCCAGCAGCAGATAAGCACAGGTTTTTCAAGTAAGGGGAAGATTCAGTGCTACGCATGCCATGAGTTAGGTCATTTTGCTAGAGATTGCCCTACTAGGTCTAGACAGTCTGACTCTAATGAGGGTAATAGAAAAGGCAATATACCATGGCCTAACCAGAGTCAAGGGGAATCCGGTACTAATCCTTTAAACTAGGAAAGGCTATCTCTGGCGGCCACAGAGAAGCCTGTTCTCTTTCTAAAGGCCAACAACATGTAGCAGAAGACATTGATGTCATTAAGTCAGTAAAAGATACAAGGAAGTTGCCTGATGGTTTGTATGTTCGTGGCTCAGTTCAAGGTTACCCAATTTTGTTTACCACCGACACCGGTGCTTCAAAGACGATTTTATCAAGCCGAGTTTTTGAGTCTATGAAGCCAGAAGATAGACCCAATCTTGTGAAGACCTCAAAGCTGGTTGGTGCAAGCGGTGTAAGTATAAAAGAAAGGGGAAAGGGTAAATTCAACATAAAATTAGGTCCTGTTGAATTGGAAATTGAAGCGATAGTGGCTGAGATAGATGACGATGGTCTACTAGGGGTAGACATTTTACAGAATGGTAAAAATGGTCCTGCTGACCTACTTATGAGCAAGGGAGTGATGGTGCTGAACAAGAAGGAAGTACCCATGATTCAAGTTGGGATGTCAAGTAGAGTTCGAAAGGTAACTACAGCAGACCACTTTGTAATACCAGCGCAAAGTGAGTGTATAGTAGACGTGGTAGTCGAAAGGCATGAATATGACGATTTCTCTCGTGAAAATGACTTCCTTGTGGAACCATCAAAACATTTTCAGGAAGAGTATCCCTTACATATGCCATCCACTTTAGTACACATTAACAGAACCAGCACATGTAAAGTTAGACTGGTCAATCCGTTCCAAACAGAGATGTCTATCAAACGGGATGCTGTTATCGGGAGAGCCGAGCCAGTAGAAGTTAAGCCAGTAGTGGTTGGAGATAAAGAAGATGAGACAAAAGCAGTAAGTTATACACGGGTTAGATGGGGCAAGCCGATAGAAGAGGTTGTGTCAGAAGCTACTGTATGTAGAACAGTTAAAGAGTCTGATAACTCTGCGAGCCCTGATCCTCTTATCACAGGGTTTATAAAAAATACAGACAGTTTAAAGGAAACTGAAAAGGAAAGAGTAGTACAGCAATTATCCAAAGTCGGCAATACCTTCTCGAAGGGTGACTGTGGAAAAGGACAGATCAATGCTATCAAAACAAAAGATGCAGCACCAATTAAACAAGATACCAGGCGAGTAACACATGCATGCAGCATTGATGAGAAAAGGTCTAAAGCGGCCCTTAAAGGCAAGAGAAGTAAAGCACTCAACCATGTAAATGTAGCTTTTCATAGATACGAGGAAGGTGGCGTCCTTCAGTTGAATAGTACAGGGAAAGAGAGACCTATACACCACAACAAGTTGAAACCATATGAGAAGGATAACCCACCAAGGTGGATAATGAAAGCCAAGAGAAAGCTTTCATGCCAACTGAAGTCACAGTAGAATTCAGAAGAGATGACTGATGTGTCTAAAGAAGACATTATCAGAAAAAGGGTAAATTGGGGGGTTATAAAAAGGCAACACTTCAGAATTTAGCTATTAGGATAAAACAGAGCAAAGTTTCTTAAAAAGGGGGGTGGAATGTCCCAATATTGCAGAAGTCGATGAGGTTTTGATAGAAGCAAAATATGTTATGGTCAATAGTGACAGGATAGAAGGCTCATTTCAGAGAAGGTAACTCAGATGAAACTCAAGTAGACGTAGAGAGCGGGATAGTAAGAGATGGGAGCAGGAATCTAACACAGCACGGTGCAGCTAAAAGGGGTATTGAGTGTAAGGTAGAATTTGAAGTACAAAAGAGTACGCCTGATAGGAGTGACCATCGGGGTCCTCAAATAGAACAGGGTACAGTTCGGCAGTTTTGATGAAAGAATAGCCAAGAAGCGGGGTACAGTATTAGAGAAGATCAATATGAGTGTTAGGTGAGGGGAGCTCCAGAAACTAGAGCCGTTCTCTAGACGAGGATTTTGATAGAGTTTGAGAGTTACCGCAGCGCAGAAAGAAGCTTACTAAATTCGGACTATGCACAGTTGAAGCTGTGTAGGGTTAAATAGAAACGAGTCATGACGGAAATGCATAAGTATGCAGGACAATCACAATATCAGATGGAAATACACATAATTTGGACAGCCTTGATGATGATGAAAGAGGATAGATGAAGGCAGCAGTACTATACAATCTAAAGGATGATGACTATATAAGGTGTAAAACAAAACATTTAGAAGAACAAACTACCATTGGTACTTTGTAAAGAAATAGGAAAGGAGGAACGTTAATTCTACAAGTGAAGTAATTATACATAATACTAGTGACAGTGGATTAATCATTCGTGATACTATTGACATTGAACTTATAATCCAAGTAATTAGTGAACAGATTCATGATTCCAAGGAACTTGGATAGTGGAATTTGTTTATTGGTGATGTGAAGAAAGTAATACTATTGTACACTGATGAAAACTGGCTTCTAATTACTTTCGGTGACATTTGTCAATTGCAATCTTTGCTTTTTAACTCGTATTAGGTATATTTTTATGTAATTGAGTTCGCGTTTTTCGCGTAGTCGTGTTATGAAGCCAATTGTCATACAGTGTGGCTGAATTTGTAAACAAGGATTCCATTATGTGTTATACTAAGTACATGTGAAAGTGAAACTGAGTTAACTTAGACGTCATGAATATGTCTTCAGTGGTATTCATTAAATATTTGAACAATTTTCCATTTAGTCTGAAATATCAAAATCATTATTCATTAAGTCATTTTAAGAGTGAAGCATTTTTGTGCATTTTTTTTCATGTCATATTAATGTAGTATCAACCATTGCTAATTCATTCTAAAGTGAATATGAGACAAGTTTCATTCAATGGCTTACTTTTGTCTCAAGTGAAGCATTTCAGTGTATAAGTCATCAGTAAGTTCACATTTAAGAATTATTTTTTTATATATTTAAATGATCTCTATTTAATTGAAGTTAACTATTAACTTCTAGTCATGTCATTTGAATGTAAAGGCATTTCAAGTGAATGTTGTGAAAATTGTTAATTTTTGGCATTACACCATATATTCTTTTTGGTGCCGTTACCAGGATATTTTAGATATATGTCATGTTGATGTTAATTGTTCCTGTAAGTTGGATCAGTGTCAGTGCTTTTTGTTCAGGATCGTTAGATGGAACTTTAACGACCCTGGAGGGGGGTAATGATATGACCCAACTTCCAGGCTGCATGTTTTGATTGTTTACAAATCAGCTGATCGTTCATTTTTCATGTGCATGGCTCAAAATCGGGTTTGTGCTTGGTTTGCATCAATGACACTCGGCATTCGTGCAGACAAAGTTCTTACCCACTGTTTTGCTGTAATTTAATCCATCATTTTTGTGTCTGTCTTGGTTATTTATCCAAAATTGTGCAGATCAAAAGCCTCACATGTCATTTTACTTCCATTTTGTTGCTGTGTCAGTAGTGCATTATGGGTATTGATTTGTGTAATCGATCAGGCGTATCAATCAAAACAGTCCACAGTCATTTCTACTTTCTCAGTTTTGTAGCAGCCAATTTTACTTAATCGGTACAGAATCAAGTTTTCTCACCATATCAGTCATTTAGATAAATTATTCAGGATCATTTTGGTGTTATTTTTATAGTAAACTTCATTCAGGAAGACCTTTAATTTTCTGCATAAAGTCAAGTGTCTGTATTTATTTTTCGGCAAAATCCAAGGTGGCGGACATCGACAAAGTCAAATGTGCGGCATCTTCCCAGGGTTTTCTAGGCCGGGATCATGTGACCCCAGCGGATTTTGTCGTGGGTTCTGGGAATCCCTGAGTGTTTTGGCCCGGGATCTGGGATCCCAGGCGATTCTACTCCGGGATCGGGGATTTGGGAATCTGGGAATATAAAAGCAAGCGCTTGAGTTTTCCCAGGGTCTTCAGATTTTTTTCTTTCGTTGAGAACAGACGTGCGTTTCGTTGTCTCAATTTTCTGATTTTTATTTTGGCTTATTTTCGCTATATTTCGGTCAAAATTGCATAGAAATTAATTAAATAAATTCTTTCTTCATTAGAATAATTTAGTCTAGGATCCAGAATTACAAAATTCTGCTTTTGCAAGTTAAATTTGATTTTTATTTTCATTCCTAAAATACAAGTAGAGCTTTTCACAAAAGTTATCTTAAAATTTCATAACAAGTTAAGGCTTTTCTTAAAGTGTCATAAATAGTTATTTATCAAGTATTCAGCACATTTTTCATCTTAAATAAATTAAACATCACTGTTTTTCATAGATTAAGGCCATTTTCATTTGATTGATCACTGATAGCATGCAAGTCGTTGTTTTGTCATTTTTCGTGTCAACATCCGTTCGTGTAAATTAAATATTTCATTACATTGTTCATAAAGAAACATCATTTGTTACATATTTGAAAATTTATTTAATCATTAAAATTGCATAACTTGTTTCACCAAGCCATGTCTTTAGTCTCATTTCATTCCCATTAAGCTTAGATTTTAAAGTTATATTCAGTTTCTGAAGACCACAAAGCCCCTACAACGAAGCCTTGACTAGAAGTCTAGAGCATCGTATTGGCAGCCCGACCTCTCGCTATAGTGTCAGCCTGAGCCCGAGCTTGCTAATATACATGTACTGAAGAGAAGTTCTCCGCTGCAAGTTGCTAGGTCGTAACAATGTGAGACAAGCCAACTTCTGCTTGCGGGTGTGCCAGGTGTTTTTTCTCGGGAATCTCCCGTTTTCGCCCACCTACTGATTGGCCCGTCTCATATTAGCTGAAATAATCTTGAAAGGGACGTAATTTAAAAAGTATAAAAAAAAATAGTGATTAGCGGATTATTGTACAGCTTTCCGGTGCTGATTGGAGCACAACATTTGTCTTGTTTGTTGATTGTAATGTCATAGCTATCAAAGGTAATCCATATGGATCTGTTACACCATGCATTTATGCCTGTGAGCTGGTATTCTTCGCAATTTCCCTTATCTTTGTCATCTGCATAGAGTATATCATCCAGCACATCTATGTGCACCTTAGTTTTAGTTTTCAACTTCCGTTGGTTGAATAACTTTCCATCAAAAACGTTCCTGATTGGAAAATGAGTATCACAGACTTAAACGGCTTCAATGAGTATCGCAAATGATATCATACACACAGGTGTTGTCCCCTAGCGCAACCCTGTTTGGCCTCATTTTTCATATCACAAGGTTAATAGAACTCCCCATCGTCCTGTGCATGCATATCATCATTCCCACAGGATGACCATTTGACCATGATTTTCTTTGACAGCCCATATCTGCGCAAGTCTCTCACAACTTTGTTTAAATTTTTGGCGAAGTTGACAAGCGCCATATAGGTCTGCTTTCTGTTCTTGACATTTCTCATGAAGTTGTCTTGCTATATGAAAATCATCTGTTGTCTTCCTGTCATCTCTGAATCAGCATTGACTTTCCGGAATAAATCCTGTCTGTCAAAGACTTCAGGATTTTCTTTCTGTGTGTAAAGATGAATGTCTTGTGGGATTCTTCCTTCCTCCACGCAGCCACGGTGAAACATTTCTTTCAGTCTCTCTGTCATGGACAGCCCCCAGACGGCAGCGGAACTTGCATTTGAACATGAAAATGTGCCAGCTGAGAGTCTGTTGAACTGCTAGAGACTCCTTTAAACTACCCTTCAAATGCATATTTGATTTTAATTTGAAGTATATTTTTCTGGCTATCGTTGTCCACTGATGACGATTTAGTACTTTATTAGTATTTTATTGTCTTTCATCTATGGCGGTTTGGTATTTATCAAGCAAACAAACTGAATTTCTTCTATTTTCTTTCAAGAGTCTTGCATGTCTCTGACTTTTGATATAGATTGACAAATATTGTTGCTGGTTTGTCTTCTTGAATAAGGAGCTAGTATCATCTTAATGCTTGTGCTGTTCCTCAAGATTCTAGAAGCCTCCGAATATCTTAACCATTCTATCAAACCAGTAATTGAGTTTTTGAGATGGATGTCCTAAAAGTTCTATAGCTGAAGAATGTTCCAGTTTTCTTCTGTGTCTTCCAAAGAGATTGATTGCACCCAGTTGGATGCAAATGTACTATTCTATTTTGGTTCAATTTCGAGACGCCCAGTCTCTATGGTGGTTTCTTGCTTAAAAGTCGCCTCTAAGGCTTGTGTTTGATGACACCAGTCTATAATCTATCCAGCACCCTGCTCTACATTACATTTGTCACTCTGACACCCTGCCTGTCTTTTCTCTACACTATGACATACAGTTTATGAGACGCCCGTGTTTGGATCGCAGATGCACCCATGATATTCACCTGTATATCACTTCATCCGTACTGATCATGGTAGGTGTATGAGATGGACAATATTGACATATTTATCGCCCATCAGAGGAAGTATCAAAGTCATTAGGTGGTCATTGATGCCTTATGGCAATCCTGACAGCTTACACAAAGCCAACTTCTCCTTTATGGCTCTTCTCACTTTGGCCTGCACACTAGGAGAAAGTACAGCCGGCACCAACTCTTTTTCCATAACCTCTACAAAGTGAGTCTCACTCAGTACAGCTATCTGCTAAACTGTGACTAACAAGTGACTGTTCTACGCTGTTGTCCAGTCGACCCAGGATTACCTATTAAGGGGTGAACATTCCTCTGCCAATCTTCAATGGTATGACTAACATCTCAGTATTTGGGAGACAATATTGACTGCTTAATAAAGGTGCTTTACATAAATTCATGTTAAATATTATGTTTTCCTACAATTATGACCAGGGGAGAGTGGTAGCCTTGCGGTAAAGCGTCGGACAGACTGCATCGAGAGGTCCTGGGTTTGGCCACCACTGAGGGCGTCGTGTTGTGTCCTTGAGCAAGACACATTTACTCACCACAGAACTGAATCATACCTAGTAGTGTTAGTTCAGTGCAGGCATGACTGCAAAACATGTTGCCTCAATATAAAGAAGAAAAACAATATTGACCAACCATACATGTTGACTGTAGCTAAATATACCCCTATACTACTATGATTAAAATAAAAAAAATATCAGTTGTTCAACTTTGAAAGATCAGTCGAGTAGATAATAAATATTTGTAATACTTAAATCATATTTATCTTGTGTCTTTTCACACAGGAGCCTGTAATGATCCATATGAATGTGTACTTGTTGAGTGATGCTTAAATAATGGCAATTTACGGTATTATATTTTCACAAAAGCAGTTTTATGGCATTGTTGGACACGTTGATGAGTCCCAGAACAATGGTTTAACCAATGACAACCAGTAGTGCAATAAAATCCACCCATTTACAAATTCCAGTAGTATAGTTTGTCAATTAATCGTAAAATCAAATGATTTTGGCGGCCATCTTGAAAATTGCGTTAGCCACCTTGAAAATGGAAAAAATTGAGATGGCTAACGAGAAAATATTTATTAGAAAGGATTAAAGAACGTATTCTGAAAGTCTCATACTTGTATCCGGAAGTGCAGGATTGTCTCAAAATCCTGACGTTTCCATCTCCACTAACACAGGTTCTATCCTCATACACGTAGGCTCATCCTGCAAACACGCCGGAGTGTACAATGTACACCTCCCAAGAATTATCAGAAATTTATTCAATGGGAGTAACAAGAAAACAAAAAAATGTTTTGGTCAACCAGTCGCTTTACATTGTCCTTTTTCATATTCATCGTGTATATTAGATATCGGCATACCGTATTTCCAACAGTGAAATACTGTATTACCAACGGTGAAAACACATAAAACTTCACACTGGAATCAACCAATCAGATATTTCTGTCGACCTTTCCACTGGCCCCTGATCCGTTTGTTAGGGTCTAAGAATCTAGCTATAAGAATCTATAGATTCTTAGACCCTAACAAATGGATCAGGGGCCAGTGGACCTTTCCCCCGTTCCACTCAACAAATGCTTATGTTGATATTCCTGTGACCTTCCCCCCGTTCCGCTATGGTGGGAAGTACAGAAGGAGCTGAAGGGAAAAACAGACACTTGAATCGTTTTAAAAATAAACATTGAAACATTTTATTTCTTCTCAAAATATCAATTTATCATAGTCAGAAACTTTATTTATGTCGCCTAAAAGTACTGATTTCAATTTTTTATTGAGAAAAAGATAACTAGGTAGGTGTAAAGATTCAGGTGTCCGTTTTTCCCTTCAGCTCCGTCCCTATTTCCCGCCACCTGTCTGATTTTTCATGTTTGATCCTGCGTCACTTTCCGAGCTAACCAAACACGCCTAAAGAGTTCATCCAATGAAATGGCCTGTTTTTAATTGAATCGAATGTACCTTATAGCTGAGCCGGTCCGATTGGTGTAGGAAGCGTTAGGGGCTTGCGTCCCTTGCGATAAACAGCGTTTATCTACGGACAAGGCTCAAAAGCGTCCGAAATTTGATGGTTTTACCCTATTTATATCTACTTGCGCATGCTAGACATTACCAGTTAAATGAAGACAGGGCCCAAGACGGCAAGAGTCGAGAGACTAAACAAGGCTGCAACGACAGTAATCAGGTTAAGAAATAATTGGAAGATTGACTGCATAGAATACCCGAGATCCTCCGCTGGCGCACCATCAGTTTGGTCAGAAATTGGTCGGCTCAAAAGTTTTTGGACTGTAGCCTGTCAAAATAAGCCTGGCTGGTTGCCTTCAATTTGAAAGTATGATGGTATCTTCGAATTTCGGTGTTGTTAATGTTTAGTTGCAAAGTGCAGCTCTCTCTTAAATCTTGGGTTCAAAACAGTTCTTGCACGTGCACTGACATATGCTGTACTAATGCATAATTAAGAAATTGACCACATTCATGTGTCAACATAAGTATCCTTGGATACAATTGCTCGGGTAGGATTTAGGCCTGACCAAAAGTTCTTTCTAGATTCGGTGTAGTAGTAAACAAAGTTCAAATTAAAATTATCCAATGGTTTCAGAACAGTCAGAGTTTCAACATTTTGTAGAGCTGAACATCCCCAAAGTACTCGTGGTTCTTGAAATTATCTGCCCTGCCTAGTTCGTATTTTGAGTTAAATTTAATCTTAGGGACTATATTTTATTAAGGCCTTAATTAAAAATCGTTTGTTTTTCCTTTACCTACCCAGCATTTTAGAATTGCGTAGGTAGGTAGGGAAATTATTATATTATATTTTGCTTTCAATAGAAAGTGGACAAAAACGCCAACATGTCATTGTTTTATCTGATAAATCTGGTAACACAGTCTACCATTGATCTTGACTGTATGATCACTTGATCTTTGAAATTGTTGTTCAGATACAATTTTCATACCATTCTAATGTGAATGTTTCAACTGGGGTTATTATATATAAAACTTCTCAAAACACTTTACATAGAAAAAGAAACTGTGAGAAACATAAATTACCCCGAATTCTGAATTGCCACGGATTTAGAAGGTTCCGCCATCAGGGATACAGACTAACTAATTTTTATAGGGGCAAGCTGGGCCCCTAAAAAATGAAAACTCGGTGCCCACATGAAAACTTAGGGGCCCAGGCCGACCATAAAAAATTGTTGGTTTGCTGTGCTCCTACCTACCTGCCAAAATTGGCCCTACCCAAAAAATTTTATGGCCATTTTGAGGAAAATATATATATATATATTTTTTTTTTCTCAAAAATCTGAAAACAAGGATTCATTTTCACGAAATTATTCTTTCCAAAACCTTTTTTATGGTCTGACAATGTTTTATTATACTGTTTTAACTTCAATATATCCTATTTTGAACCATATACATCTACTAATATAGCAAATTATAAAGATATTTTTCTGGTTCCAAAAAAAAAAAATAATAATAAAAAAAATGACCTACCTACCTACCCACACTAAAATTGATGGGTAGAAGCACAGCAAACAAAGAATCATTTAAGGATGGCCCCACATTTTTATTCGCATAAAATGGGCAAATGCATCAAAATTTATTCAAGAACATCAACAATAACAGTAATATTAATAACAGTGTTCACTAAAGTTTGTGAGACCTTGCAGGACACTTGGTCAGACAGAGTCGGAATTTCTGTCTGTCCGAATCAGTTTCTGTCTGACCGCAAAAAATGTGGTTTCCCTTACGCTTTCTTGACGCTCAAGATCTGAAAGGCACTGAAAAGTTTATCAAATTTGAGACCCCTTTAGCAATATAATCTTGTTTAAAAAAAGTGCAAGGCATGGATACAAATTGAATGGGTTAAAATTACAACATGATTGTTTGTTTTTCTCTCTCTCATTTCTCTTATCTATCAGTCACTAAGAGAGTCTCAGTTCATCTGGAAGGCAACATTGGCACAGGCCTAAGAAACTGTTTGCCCAGGGTCTCACACGAATGCGTCATTCGGTTGCCAATTTTATTGTATTTACAATGTTTTTGTCAAAAGCTAAAACTTGTCAGATCCATTGGGCCAGGCAAATCGGCAGATTTTTAGTTTAAAGCGGTTGTCATGCTCAAGATCGATGCTTGTTCGCATGATTATCAACCATAGTCGAAAAGTCTTGCCATGATTTATAGAAAAAGTCCTCTTTCATCCGGAACAAACAAAATTCTTTCCATGATCGAACTGTCAACTCAAGTTGTGTGCGCATGTCTTTTGGACACTTACTAGACTGCTTTACTGGCGAGTTCATTATTACACATGCGCAGTGGATTGGCCGATTTGCATACTCCCTTGTGATTGGTCGTCTCAATATATTCGGCGTCTGGTTCACAATATTTTACTGCGATAGATTGCAGATATTTTGGGACATCGAAAACCAGTCAAAATAAAACCGAATGGAAAAAAATGAACCGAAACGGTCAGTTTCAGGATGTTACGCTTTTGTAGCGTAGTCGCTAACTGGGCGAGCGTCTCTTTAATTTTAGGGGCCCAGCCCGATTTTTACTCGCTGTGGGCGACCGCTAATCTGTATCCCTGGCCATCTATCATATCCAATGATTGGTTTGTTTAAAATGATAAGTGATTTGGTATCAAAAATCATTATAACAGCTGACTCATCAGACTAGTCAAAACTGATTTTTTTTTTTTTTTTTATGACTGTAGTGCGTGCATTTTCATTTTCGTAGCTTCTGGAAGCTTGTTTCTTTCAAAGTCACATATAGCTGAGATTACTCATAAACAGTCAACAGCTATAGACAGTTAAGTATGGCTTTAGAAATTTATATGCTGGCATTTGGCATTCTGGGAGAGGATAATCACAGGCCTAGCCTACATCTAATCCCTTGACCCATGTATATGTATATATGATATGCTCATATGTGAAATGTTTTTGAAAATTGTCATTAGTATATATATATGTATGTGTATATGTTGTCATTAAATTTCTAATAAATAAATTTTAAATAAATGCTGGCATTTGTTTACAAGTAGGGGTCATTAATATCAGAAAATTATCTAACACAATACATGAAGATGAAAGATGGATTGATCTGGTTGGCAACACAACATATTGTGATTGGTCATCTGTACTGAACTGCACCTTTTTTGCTGTTTCACTCATTCTGTTGAGGGTATTACTCTAATGACAGTCAAAACACAGTAATTCACCTTGTAGAAAGACTGAAGACATCTTTCTGATCGGGCCATTAGTCGTGATAGTAGACCATGCAGCATGATGCTTGATTTAATGATAAGATCAACAAGAAAAACATCAGAACATAGAATACAATAAAATGAGATCCAGACTTGTAAACACTCAAAAATGAAAGTTCAAATTTTTCAGCACACAATTTTGTCACATTTGACGGTTCATGGCTGCACTGTACTCGCTACTTGTGGTTCATGAATGTGAGTTGTGATGGAATAAACATTTCACTTTTGTTTTCCTACATTTGAGCTTCTAAGAAAAGGAAAAAAACATGATAAAATATAGGCAAAAGGCAATATCCTGCAAAATAGATTAGTGCCCTGCAAGACATTACAATCTGCCAGACACCTGGGTCCTGGGGCCAGTTGTTCAAAACTTCGTTAGCTTAACATCATCGTTAAGACCTCAACTCGTTAAGTGAATGCAGACTACATAAGCAAATACACTGTTATTTTTTGTTGATAAAATGTGAGAATCCTTTGCATTGCAAAGGATTCTCACATTTTATCAACAAAAAATAACTGTATTTGGAATATTCATGTAATCATGTTTGAAATTCAAAAAAATCATTAACTAACGATATCGTTAATTTTGAACAACTGGGCCCTGACCTATAGGCAAAAATGCACAGAGGCTGCTTTATAGTGCATTATAAATTTTTCGTTTCAGTCCCTGTTAGCATCTTTTCGCGATGCTGTTATCGATGCTGTGACTCCTTCATGGATCAGTATGAGATCCCCAACATCAGGGGCCAGGCGTGATGCTGATGATGTCGCCGTAAGTTGGTACTTTACAACTTTTGAGTTGGATAAAATTAACTACCTGTTTTCGTTGAAATTTCCTCATGAATATCCTTGAATTAAAAAAAAAACAGGTGGTTTTGCCCAAAGTTCATCTTAAATGACCAATCATAAATATACTAGTTTTGGCAATAGTGTTATGGAACTTGCCTCATTATTCATTCAACTCGAAAGGCTTTAGTCTATAGAATTAAGTGTTGAATGCTTGGTTTCATCTCTTTCTACCAACTTGTGTTTCAGACAAGTGACAACCTGTCAAGTTCCAGCTCACGAAGATTATCCCTGAGCCAGCCCAACCTGTATGAGAATGGTCAGCCCAGAACAATTGACTTCTCCCCTGCCATCACCTCCCAGGGTATACCCGTACAGTCAGGGAGCAGGGACTTTGTGTCACAAGGCCCCAGCAGAGGTTCTCCTAGTCAGGATCCAATGCAGCCCGGGAGTTCCCAGAGTTTTCTGGGCCAGGGTTTTGGCCAGCCTGGTGTTTCAGTAAGCCCTACCCAGCCCCAGTCCGGAAGTGCCCAATCTACACCTGTCTTCCAAGGTTTTAGTCAGCTCAGTGTCCCAGCCGATGCCAGAAATCCTGGCTGCAGTCAGACAGCTACTCCACTGGGATTGGGGAGAACACCAAAGCGGCCAGACTTCGCTCAGCCTGGCCCATCACATGGTACACCATTTCCTCCACCTGCGGCAGTACCACCTGTGTCAGAGTTCACATCATCACAGCTGCCTCTCAACAGACTGGTCGACAAGAGTGATTCTGTCATGGCACAAGGTAATACATGTATAGTATTGAAACAAGTTTTTTGATCAGTTTGTTTCTGCAGTAAATTTCATGTGAAATGTGCACAGTTTCTGCAGTAGCTCTAATGTGAAGCCAGATAAACAAGGCTAGACTAGCATAATATAGAAACCTATATTAATCTTATTAAAATGAAAATGGATCTACAAGTGATAATATGAGTGTCAAAGTCATGAATTGAAATGATTAGGAACACACTAATAAAAAGGTTCATCCCAATTAGAATGTTGGAAAATGAGCCACCCCATGGGAAAACCGACAATCTGCATATGCGAAAACAAAGACGCAGAACCGCAAAGCTGATAAGCGCCTTTGTTTACGCTATACGGATAGTACAATTCCTCTACTTTCTAAATCCAAAATTTCAAGTTTCTAGCCAGCTTCTGTGACGGTACAGATCAGTATGTGTCGGACCTGTTCGGAAACCACATCATTGGTTTTCCCACAGGCGGCTCAAATGTTGAAATTATAATTCTGTTCACAGATGACACAGTGTCACAAAGAAGTCACTCCTCCCACTCCACTAGTGGCTGCTCGTCCATGGCCCCTCAGAGTAACCAAGGTAACAGGGTGCCGAGCCAGGAGACGGCCAAGAGACGCCGGGAGTCTGGGGAGTTCACAGTAGGAACACAGACTCCACCACCACAACAGCAGGCTAAAAGGCCTAGATGTAAGGATGAAAAACATTCTTCTGAAAACCTTTTTCAGTTCAACTTTTAAGAACAGCAACATGATAATCATCTTGCTTAGAAAAATATTTATAGTCTTGTTGGAAAACCGAGGATGGTGTGGCTTTGTCACATGGGTACTGAAATATTGTTGACTGGAATGTGGCTTTGTCACATGGGTACTGAAATATTGTTGACTGGAATGTTACTCCTTGGTTCAAACATTACATGTACCTAGACAACCTGTTAACCAATGGCAATGTGATCTTAACTCTGTGATGTTCTGGTACTCATATTTGAGAATTTGCTACAAGAAAGAATTAATTCATACACGAGGTGAATGATGTGGTTTGAATAAGGTTGAAGTGGATCTATGCAACTTGCTCAATATGTATCTTAGATACTTTGAAAAACAACAACAAACAAACAAGCAAAGAACATGGTATATATAGTATATGTCTCTATTTTCAGTGAATGTGAACATCAGCAGTGTGACCCACAATCACAATACAAGCTACCAGGAGAATGTCACATGGACAGAGCTCCACAGACGACGGATGGACGATACTCCAGTCAGAGATAGACAACCTCATTTTAAACCACATCTCTTAGGTTCTCCATTGGTAGGTTGTTCATGATAGTTGTAGAAAACAGGCTAAGAGTTCCTTTTTCATGTCGGTCATATCGACTCAGTAAGGCTTGCTTTCGATGAGATATTGCTTGTAGAACTTCAAAAAGTTTCAGGTTGTCATAGAATTCTGTTGTAACATCTTCTGAAATAGCCAGAATACTTAAAATTTCAATTTTAGAATGCTCTTGATAGTGAAATGCCATATTCCCTTCTTCATTATATGCAACAGAATACAGAAATATCTGGACTTGTATGTTTGCATACATACATATCATACTAGAAAATGTTGTAATGATTATTGTGAATATCATGTGAGTGATTTGAAGATTTTAAGGGACCTATGTGTCTACATATGATTCAGAGCTATGTTACCTAATACATTATTTGAGCCGCTTCATGGGAAAACCAGCAATCTGCATATGCGAAAACAAAGACGCAGATCAGCTTCGCGGTAACCGCGAAGCTGATCAGCGCCTTTGTTTTCGCTATTCGGATAGTACAATTCACCATCTTCTTAAATCCGAAATTTCAAGCTTCTAGCTCTTTTCTGTGCTTGTGCAGGCCGGTTTGTGTCGGACCTGTTCAGAAACCACATTGTTGGTTTTCCCACGAGGTGGCTCATTTATATTACCATCTTTGATAGGGTAACACAACTATAGGTGCTGAAACTTCATTCAGCCGTCGAGCTAGATCTGAAGACAGCAGACGATTGTCGGACTACTACCCAGGGCCGACCACCTACATGGGTAGATACAACTACCGGGACCAAGAGAGCCAGAGAATGATTGACAGTTTACCCCGCCCTGGGGCTATCAGGTCAAGGTCAGAACAGAGAGGCCCAGACAGAAAGAAGTCTCAGGTAATGAACAATGTTAAGTATGAGCCGCGACACGAGAAAACTGGTTTGGGGTTTTGGACCAGGTCTGACATGAATGCAGTCACAGAAGAAAGCTAGAAATTTGAAATTTTTGATATAAGTAGAAGATAAATTGTACCATCTGTGTAGTGAAATTCAAGGGACTGATCAGTTGTGCAGTTATGTACAGGTGATCTGAGCCGTTGTTTTTGCATAGGGAAAAAGACATTTTTCTCGTTTCTCTTGACTGGGCTCGTTTTCTGAACAGGTATGAAGAAAGGATGGTCCTCCAAAGCCAAGCAAAGAAAGAGTCATGATATTATTATAAATGTGCAGGTTTCTTAATGGTGTCTGGCTGATTATTAGAAATTATTAAATAGATAGTTGAAGAAGTAGAAACTCTTATCCATCTAATAAAATGATTTTTAAACCCTTGGAGTAGACCAACCTTAGAGATGACCAAGTGCTCAATGTATGATCGAATGTCATGCCCTATAAAACAGATCAGTCTTTCTTGCTTTTATATATATATATACAAGATTGCAAGTATTAAAAGCTATTTTGATTGTATCCAAAGTTATTTTAAGTTGAGGGGCTTTCTGAAAACTTTGTTACTCATTAAAGCAGTTTTGCCATGGCGCCACACTAAAATGCATAGTCTGCTTTTGTATTGTAGTGGCCTTATCCCATTAAAGTTATCCCCAGACCGAAGATCAAGCCCCTTCTCCCTGAAGACAAAGGGCCATTGATGAGCGGCTGGGCTAAGTTCTTCTTTGAGGCCTGGAATAGAGCAAGTTCGCCTATGAACGTAAGTAGCAGATTGGAAGAAAAAAAAGTCTAACATTATCATTGTTGCATATTTTAGTGGCCTTACCCAGTCAAAGTGGTACCCCGACCCAGGGTGAAGCCGCTCCACCCAGAACAACAGGGGGAACCGGTAATCAGCGAGACAGCCAGGAAAATCATGGAAGTGTTGGATGGCATGAAGACACCGCTGAGTGTAAGAGAGCCTCTACATGTCTAGACTCAACCATAGTTGTGTTTCTTGCCTTTTCAGATCTTCTTCTTGCCTGTCTTCTTCCAACTTTCTTCTTCTCTTCTAAAAATTGATATTTGTTTCTTTTCTGAATATGCTCTTGTTTAATATGTATGTCTTTTATGCTTGGTTTCAGGAAAACAAGCTGAGATTCCAGATATTTTGTATGAACCAGCTTGAAACATCTTGATTTAATTGGTCCAAAAATCATCCATTGCTAAATTTCTATTAAATTCTGATAATCTGAAGTATGTTACACACTTGAAAAATGGTAAGAGATGAGCTGCATCTTTGAGAAATGCCTCAAAATTGTAATGGATGCTAGTAAACCTCTGGAAATATGACTTAAGGGACCTTCTAATCAGGGTCAACACTTTGTTCAGGTCTGTATGTCTTAAAACTTTAAATTCATTAATTATATACTAGATAATTTATGCAGAAATATTCCCACTTTTAATGCCTTGTTGAAAGTTGCATAACATGTCCAATATCATACCTTACAGGATGCTAAGAAAATTCCAGTTATTGTTCCTGACTATTGGCCAACCACTAGGGTAAGTTTCTCTATATGTCTGTTTAAGCCGCGACACAAGAAACCTGGTCTTCGGGGTTTCTGACCAGGTCTGACATTAACCAGTCTTTGCAATCACAGAAGATGGCTAGAAGCTTGAAACTTTGGATGCATAAAGAGGAGACATTGTACTTCCCATGTAGCTAAAATGCACAGCTTGTATGCGCCTTTGTTTTCGCATAGGCAAAAATGCAGTTTTCTCATGATGTGGCTCATTAATTGATTGGATCCCATTTAGAGAAAAGGCAGAAAGAATGTTCTAATGTTATTAGTTGTTTAAAAAGGGAAGTAGAATGCTGATTTCTAAACTGGAGTTTTTATTCAAAAACATTGGATGTCCCTTTAAACGAAGTTGATTTTGTTTGTATTGAGGCTTAAGGTCCCAGTCAACAATTTTTAGCTCGCCTGCACGAAGTGCATAGAGCTATTGTAGTCACCTCGGTCGTCCCCGTTTACGTTTACGTGTACGTCCGCGTCACACTTAAAGTTTTTTATAAGTCTATATCTCTTGACCATGTTGATGGATCAAGTTGATACTTTGCATGTTGCTAGATATTGGTCTGAAGTTTTATGCAGTACCATCATGACCCACCCTGGGTGACCTTGAGGTCAAGGTCACAGACTTAGAAATTTTGTGTTTAAGTTTTTGGTTAAAGTTTTTGTAAGTCTTTATCTCTTGACCATATTGATAGATTGAGTTGATACTTTGCATGTTGCTAGATATTGGTCTGAAGTTTTACGCAGTAACATCATGACCCACCCTGGGTGACCTTGAGGTCAAGGTCACGGACTTAGAAATTTTATGTATAAGTTTTTGGTTAAAGTTTTCGTAAGTCTATATCTCTTGACCATATTGATGGATTGAGTTGATACTTTGCATGTTGCTAGATATTGGTCTGAAGTTTTATGCAGTACCATCGTGACCCACTATTGGTGACCTTGAGGTCAAGGTCACAGACTTAGAAATTTTGTGTTTAAGTTTTTGATTTAAGTCTTTGTAAGTCTATATCTCTTGACCATGTTGATTGATCGAGTTGATACTTTGCATGTTGGTAGATATTGGTCTGAAGTTTTATGCAGTACCATCATGACCTACCCTGGGTGACATTGAGGTCAAGGTCACAGATTTAGAAATTTTGTATTAAATTTTTTGGTTAAAGTCTTGATCTCTTGAACATGTTGATGGATAAAGTTGATACTTGCGTGTTGATAGATATTGGTCTCAGGTTTTATGCTGTACATCACAACTCACCTGGATGACCTTGAGGTCAGGGTCACGGACTTGGAAGTTTTGTGTTTAAGTTTTGGTTAATGTTTTTATAATAAGTCTATATCTCTTGAACATGAAGATTGATCAAGTTGATACTTTGCATTGGTCTGAAGTTTTATGTTGTACCATCATGACCTACCTGAGTGACCTTGAGGTCAAGGGTCATAGATTTTAACAGATGTAGTGTGGCAAAGCACAAATCAGGCGAGCTACGCTGTCCTGCGACAGCTCTTATTCAGTCATGTCGGGACGGAGCCAATGCTTCCTGGATTTAACCAGTACTGTAGGGAGTTGATGTGTGTTGCACAAAATTGATGTCTAAACAGCCCTTGAAAGATAATGATAACTAATCACTGTGTTTCCATTACAGTTTAGTCAAGAGAAGCCCAGGACTGGGGGCCCACCAACCAGAGGTATGCAGGTGGGTGGTCTAGCCGACGTGGTACCCAACAGACAGGTGTATGGTAGAAACCCTCAGCCGGGAACTAGTGGCAGTCCGCAGCCTGGGGTGGGTTGATTTCAAACGCTTGTCAATAGACGGAGTTTCTGCTTTTGATTTCAAGACCAACAAACATTTTTTCCAGGCAGTAAATGAATTTTTTTAGAAAGATAAACCCTTCTTTTTCTGAACCTTCTCATGTAATCAGTCAAATGTATTATATATTTTATGACAGTTTTCTTTTTGCCATGATGGCATTCGCCATTTCACAGATCAGTACACTGAACATACGTTCGCAACAGAGACTAACTTAAAAATCTAGTACCTACAATAATTATTGTCTCAGCATTGAAAGTTGACCAAATTTCAGCAGTTGGTGTTTGCATGAAAATTTAACCTTGGAAACCTGTTTGCATTTTAATCATATTTCTAGACATCTGGACTACAGAGTAGCAGAGCTCGCCCAGCAGCCAGTAACCAGGCCCAGGATGCCAATAACCAGGCCCTGCAGATCCCCAGCAGGGGCCAGGTACGGGGAGGGGCAGGGTCCCGGGAGAGCCACGATGAGGGAGAGGACAGACAGTTGTTGAGAGCCAGGAGAAGATTACCAGAGGTAAGGAACCAGTATAATACCATCATATCTACTGCAACAGCACCAAGAAGTGTAATTATGACACATGTTTACAATCTACACTAAGCCTGACTCTGTGCCATGTGCACAGTTATAATGGAAGTACTTTGCTTTTGTTTGGATTTGGTTATATTTTTGCTTTCTGCAGCCCTTATACTAACTGACTCCTCCGCCAGCAGGGTATATAGACAAGCATTGTGTTTTTATACCCCCCGCAAAACGAAGTTTTAGGGGGGTATACTGTTTTCAGTCTGTCCGTAATTCCGTGATTCCGTCATTCCGTCAACATTTTGACATCTTTGCTGAATAACTTAAGTAGTTTTTGCCCGATGTTCTTTAAATTTTCAACACACCTGCACCATAAGACAACACATGTGTGGTATGAATTTAGGGGCCAAAGGGTCAGTTTTGCAAGAGTTATGGGACTTTTTAAACCTATACATAGAATGTTTGCCATAGTGCTAATAGTGCATACTTTGTGAAATCAACTCCTCCTACAGCTTTCAATATTCTCTTTTGATACTTTGCAGATATGTGCCAGAGATATTGAAGATATGCATGAAGAAGTATTATGCTGAAAAAATGAATTTTGACAAATTTACAGCATTTTGAACTTTGCCAATTTTCGATAATTGCCATATTCAATAATGGTTGGTAGTGCATAGTTTGTGAAATCAACTCCTCCTAGGGCTTTCAGTATTTCTTTTCAATACTTTGCAGACATGTTCCACACATATTGAAAATGTGCATGAAGAATTATAATGCTGAAAAAATAATTTTTGACAAATTTACAGCATTTTTCAACATAGCCATTTTTTGACCATTGCTTATATACAATAATGATTGGTAGTTCATAGTTTGTGAAATCAACTTCTCCTAGGGCTTTCAGTATTTCTTTTCAATACTTTGCAGACATGTTCCACACATATTGAAGATGTGCATGAAGAATTATAATGCTGAAAAAATAATTTTTGACAAATTTACAGCATTTTTTAACATAGCCATTTTTTGACCATTGCTTAAACAATAATGGTTGGTAGTGCATATTTTGTGAAATCAACTCCTCCTAGGGCTTTCAGTATTTCTTTTCAATACTTTGCAGACATGTTCCACACATATTGAAGATGTGCATGAAGAATTATAATGATGAAAAAATAATTTTTGACAAATTTACAGCATTTTTCAACATAGCCATTTTTTGACCATTGCTTATATACAAAAATGGTTGGTAGTGCACATTTTGTGAAATCAACTCCTCCAAGGGCTTTCAGTATTTCTTTTTGATACTTTGCAGACATCTTCCTCACATATTGAAGATGTGCATGAAGAATTATAATACTGAAAAATTAATTTTTGACAAATTTACAGCATTTTTTAACATAGCCATTTTTTGACCATTGCATACAATGATGGTTTGTGAAATCAACTCCTCCTAGGGCTTTCAGTATTTCTTTTCAATACTTTGCAGACATGTTCCACACATATTGAAGATGTGCATGAATAATTATAATACTGAAAAAGTGATATTTGACAAATTTACATAATTTTTCAACATAGCCATTTCTTGACCATTGCTTATATACAATAATGGTTGGTAGTGCATACTTTGTGAAATCAACTCCTCCTAGGGCTTTCAATGTTTCTTTTAGATTCTTTGTAGATTTGTTCCGGATATATTTTAGATGTGCATGAATAATCTTCATGCTGAAAATTTAATTTTTGACAAACTTACAGCTTTTATTTAACTTAGCCAATTTTTACCATTTCTCATGATAAACAATGATCATAGTGCATACAGTGAAATCAACCTCAAGGTTTCAATATATTCTTTTAATATCTTATAGATGTGACTGGCATACTGGGGATGTACATGAAGGATTATAATGCTGAAAAGATATCTTTGACAAATTTTCTGCATGTTTGACTTAGGAAGTTATCGGCCAGCTTCAGATAATTTTGCGGGGGGTATACTGAAAGCCTTGCTTGCAGCCAATTTCTAGTTGCACCTATATTTACCTGTAAAAAGCATGTGTAACCCCCTTGTTGTCTAACCGTCATTGACCATTAGCTAAGGTGCTGATTTGAATGGTCAATGTAAAAATGAATACTAATGATGGGTGGTTTGACGGAGGACTCAATTCAAAAAGAGGAGTTGTAAACTTGTAAACTTGTTAATAAATGTGAAAAAATGAGCACTTTAACAAGTAGTCTGTCTCCAGGAGGGTTGCCAAGGTGGGGATCACTGTAGCACTATCGACATGACCTTATCTTTTACAAAACACACACTCAATTTGTGTTCTTTTTTCCAGCCACCAAGTCTCCGTTCAGCTCCAACGATGCCTGTAGGAAGTCAGGGACCATTTAATCTACCACCAGTTGACTTTAACTTGACTACCTCACCCAGCGGACATCATTTCCAGTGTACATTCTCTCCTAACACAGAAAGAAGACAACCCATCAGTCAGCCTTCACCAGTGGCTTCAGGGGTAAGAAACACTGAGACATGTCCTTTCATCTGTAGACATTCTAAAAAATTTTTGAATTTTCTGACTTATTGCATTAAACCTTGCTTACAACAAAAGAGGTATACCCAAAATAAAAGGTGCATTAATCAATGGCAGATTGTCTCAACTGTGAGGTGACTTTTAAACACTAATATTATGTATAATTAAGAGTTTTACAAGACAATTTTATCAACAGTTTAAATCATGTTGTGAGCGGCCCCCGTGGCCGAGCGGTTAAGAGCGCTGTTTCTTAATCACTCGATCATCTCACCGCTGTGTCTGGTGTGGGTTCGAGCCCCGCTCTGGCCACATGTGAGACAAGCCAAGTTCTGCTTGCGGGTGTGCCAGGTGGTTTTTCTCGGGGTCCTCCCGTTTTCGCCCACCTACTGATTGGCCCGTCTCATATGAGCTGAAATAATCTTGAAAGGGACGTAAAACTGAATTAAAAAAAAAAAAAAAAAAAAAAAAAAAAGAATCATGTGTTAATTACTAAGTGTATTACTACTTTTGTAGGCATTCCAGTTCAGTCAGCCTATAGATGTAGAAGCTACCAGTCAACAGGGTACCAACAGAAATACTGCCAACAAAACTCCACAGACTATTACATGTAAATACATTTGGTTTATTTGCTTAATATTTTTTGTTCAATTTATTAAAATTGATGATTTTTTTTTATTAACCAAGTTCATGAATGTTATGACTGAGCCTTCGTGTGAGAAAACCAACAATCTGGGTTTCCTATAAGGTCCGTCACAAACCGGCCTGTACAGTCACAGAATAAGGCTAGAAGCTTGAGATTTTGGATTTAAGAAGAAGAGGGATTGTACTATATGTGTAGCGAGAACAAAGGTGCTGATCAGCTTTGCGGATACTGCAAAGCTGGTCTGCGCCTTTGTTTTTGCATATGCAGATTGTTGGTTTTCTGATAAGGTGGCTCAGTTGCCTTTGTTGTGTTGATTTTCATTGTATTTATGCTTTGTTCAGCAAAATGATTCACTTGAACTGATTTGAAGTGCAAAATGATGACACAGTTTCGTTCTACCAAAATATTACTATAAAACAAGCATACAGTAAGGAAAGTAAAGGAAGAGAAGCATTCTTCTCTTATTTTCCCATCTAGACAATCATTATTCATCCTATGACTTGTCTTTGATTACAGCTGGTTTCTCATTCTCGTCACCAATAAAACAAGGTTCACCCGGGGTAGTCTCGGACACAAACACTTCCAAAGCCCTTACACAGGGTAGTATATGCAGTACTGGAACAAACTTCACTGATAAAAGTGCTAGTCTAAAGGATATGTTGAACACTAGTCCTGGTGTTGGGGCTGGGGGCACTGGTTTTAGTTTTAAGCCTTCAGACAGTGTTAAAAACAACAGTATTTTGGATAAATTAGACGATGCTGGTTCAAAATTCAGTAAACCTTACCATAAACCTTCTAGAAATAGTGCTACAAATAAACTAGTAAATTCTGATGCAGGATTTGGTGGGTTTAAACCTGCAGATACATTAAAACAAGGAAGTGTTATGGATGTTCTTGGTGGCTCTGGATTTAAACCAGCGGAAAAATTAAAATCTGGTAGTGTTATGGATGTTTTGGGCAAAAATTCTAATTCCGGATTCGGTTTTAAACCTGCAGACCAATTAAAGCAAGGTAGTGTTATGGATATACTGGGTAAATCTGGTTCAGGATTTAAACCATCAAATGAGCTGAAACAGGGCAGTGTCATGGACATTCTAGGAGGTAAACACAGGACTTGATTATCCCCCTTTTCTGTTGCCTCCCTTTCTTCTGGCTTCTACATGTAGTCTGTTTCTTTTGTAACTCTATTCAGTATCTGTCTTCTTGCTTCTGTTCTGTCTTTCCTATACCTCAAGTCTTGATAATTACATATCTATGGTGGAATTTCGTGATGTTTTGGTTCTTGCCATCTGATTCAGGTTACGGTTGCATATGTGACAAATAAGTTATGTAATGTCATGGCAGTATTGTTTTAAGTTTTGTTGTGTTGGTGTTACTCTAGTTTGTTCATTCTGTTCTTTATACACCAGTTTTACTTATTAAAGCGAATTGATGTTATGCCAAAATAAATTCTGTCAGATCACCTCCAGTAACAAATTCCCAAGACTTTAAAAGAAAACTATATTGGGGAAAAGTTCATTGAAAAGCAATGTGAATTTATACTTATCCTTTGTTGTAAGCAATTAATTAAGAGTCATGTTTTAAAGAAAATGATTGACACAAATGCTTGATTCAAGATGCAGAAATGTTTTACTGAATAAGTTATATGATGGATTGCAGGTTCTGCTACAACCAGCACCACGGACCTAAAGGACGCCAAGTCAGCCGCCACCAGCACTACCGGCTTGGCACCGGTGGCCCAGAAAACCACCGGCACCGGCAACACAGTGGCTGGAACAGAGCCGGGGAAACCAGCATCACTGGCGTCGTTGTTCAAGACTGCCAGTGGGACATGGGAGTGTGGTGTGTGCCTGATACAGAATAAACCCGAGGCTACACAGTGTGTAGCATGTCAGACCCCTAAACCTGGTGGAAAGGGGCCTGGGAAATCTGACAGCAAGAACACAGGTGAGTTTACCAACATAGATACAGTGTCATAAATGAGCCTTCGCATGAGAAAACCAACAATTTTGGTTTCCTACCAGGTCCAACACAAACCGTTCTGGAAAGTCACAGAAACATTCAAGAAGCTTGAGATTAGAAGAGGATTGATACTATCCGTGTAGCGAAAACAAAGACGCTGATCAGCTGTGCAGTTACTGCACAGCTTATCTGCATCTTTGTTTTCGCATATGCAGATTGTTTTCTCGTGCAGTGGCTCAAATGAATCAACATATAGAATGGCAGTTTGTGAAGACTTGATTTATATATTGTGTCAGCACATTCTTCAATAGTTATCAGTTTCTAGCTTGAAGTAAGCCTGCCCAGGAAGTGCATGTAAGAATAGACTGACCATCCCAAATGTCCTCAGTTGTTATGTGTTTACTGCAGACTTCATTGATCATTATTAGCAAGAACAAAACAGCTTGTCCAAGGTGATAGACTGTATAAAAACTTGTGTGAACAACAAACCCACAGATCAATTAGTTGACTGGATAAAAATGCTGAGAATGGATAGAATAGCAGAACTCAGTATGCTTAAAGACTAGTTTGCTGCAAGAAAGCACAATTTTTTTTGCTAGAAAAAAATATAGTTCTTCAGTGAGCCTTTATAATATAGTTTTCAATTGGTGTACAATGGTCTACTCCAAATCCATTTGATCATAAGATTATACAACACATAAAATCTGAATGTTACTGAATTCTGTTGTAGCTACAGATTCAACCAGCTCTAGCAGTTTCAGTGGGAGCTCCGGGTCCGAGCCTGCCTCTAAGTCCAGCTCTCAGGATCTGAGCTCCATGTTCAAGCCCCAGACAGGATCATGGTCATGCTCTATATGTCTCGTACAGAACAAACCAGAAGCTGCACAGTGTGTGGCCTGCCAGAGTCCTAAACCTGAGAGCAAGTCAGAATCGGCCTCAAAGTCCAGTTCACAGGACCTGAGTTCTATGTTTAAGCCTCCGACGGGAACCTGGTCGTGTCTGGTGTGTATGATACAGAACAAACCAGAAACAACAAAGTGTGCTGCCTGCCAGACTCCAAAACCAGAGAAAAAGTCAGGTAAGGGGCCAATGTTTTAAGCAATTGTAGGGGTAAATCACATGAAGGATAATAAACTTTGTAAAATAGTTAATGTGTCTGTGAAGCAATTCATTTTAGGATGCAATATTTGGAGAATTTAAATATCTTGTGAGTATAAAGCTGACTGATTATGTAGTCCTGCTGGAAATAACTGGGAAAAATGTTGGCAGATACCATGATGCAGTTTATTTCCATGTACACAATTTCTGTAAAAAGGCCATATTCACCAAATATTGAACAAAGCCCAAATGTTTTCAAGTAATGGTTTGCAGTTACAATTTAATCTTTCCACTTCTTGTTTCATCTAGCACCCAAGCCACTCCCTTCAGGGACACCATCATCAGGTTGGACATGTGATGTGTGTTTGGTGCCAAACAAAGGAAGTGATAATGCCTGTGTGGCTTGTCAGTCAGCCAAACCTGGTATGTCCATTTATGGTATTACTTGACATGTTTCATGAAAGTCTTTGTGCTGTGTGCATATACAGAAACATTGAAATCTAGCATTGTGTGGTGGTGCAGCCTAGTTTACTATAGGATCTGACAGGAGGCCCTGCAGACAGGAGAGCCGCACATATGAAAACCGATCTTTGGGGTTTCTAACCATGTCCGACAGACACAAACCAGTCTGTACAGTCTTGGAAGGTTAGAAGCTTGAATTTTAGAAGTGGGTAGAATGCACTATCCCTGAAGCAAAACACCAAGGTGCTGATCATCTGTGTAGTTACTGCACAGCTGATCTGAGTCTTTTTTTTTTTTTTCGCAAAAGCCAAAAGCAGGGTTTCTCTTAGGCAGCTCGGGCTATATTGTTGTTAGTCATTTTATTCACAGGTACAGGTTTTGCCATTATTTCTGAACTTTTTCATTTGAATTTTCTGTGCTTCAAAAAGCATTTTTTGTTTGGGCACATACTAATGAAAAAAAAAAAAAAAAAAAAAAAAAACATGTACAGGTTTATGGAGAACTGTTTGATGTCATCTTTCAGTGACCTGTCATTTGCTCAAAGGAATGGGGTTTCCAATTCAGGTTCATTTTCAAGAGCTTCATAAGCTACAGAGTACATACTCAATACACGTTTATCTATTTACATTATAGTGAAACAGTATGAATACCCACCTGGTGATTGGGATTGTGAAACATGCAATTTTACAAACAAAGAGGGTGCCATAAGGTGCTGTAACTGTGAATATACACGACCAGGGCCACCAAGGACGCAATGTGGTACGCCCTTGTTTTGTTGTCATATTGATTCCCAAATGTTTTTGGGTGACTGCCTTGGGCTTGACTGATGCCCCCTTACAAACAAGCCTTAATAAAAAAAAGTATTCCTTCCAGGTTTTTACAACTTTGCATATAGAATTTTCATGGTTCACAATTGCAAGTCCCATATCTATCACTGAACACTACACTTGTTTACAGTCATAATCACTGAACAATTTGATCACTGCATTCACCATGGAATGATTCTTTTGTCAGTCCTTAATCATTTGAAATACTTTTGTTTGATCAAAATATTTACAATAATATTGTATAAAATTATTTTATAGTGCATGAACCACCTAGATATAGATATTTTAACAATTTTCTTGCCTATTTTTTAGTTCCCAGTGTTGTTAAAACATTCTTGGATGCCAGAAATAAGGAACGTTTTGGTGAGAGTACATCAGTATCAAATAGCACTGCTTCAATATTTGGAACTGCAGTTTCATCAGTATCTGGTGGCACGGTGACTTCAAGTGGTTTTAAAATGAGTGGTGGTTCAGCAGGCACAAGCTCTACATCAGGCTTTAAGTTTGGTAACACTGTTGCGACTAGTGAATCAAAACCTTTGGGAACAGGATTTCAGTTTGGTAGTGCTACGTCTAAGAGTGAGCCTCAGTCTTTAGGAACCAGTTTTAAGTTTGGAGCTCCAGCAGGGAATGAAAAGACTCCATCCACTAGTGTTAGTACCAGTTTTGGTTCTGGTACTTTGACTTCAGTATCATCTGGTACAGGATTTCAGTTTGGTACCCCAGCCTCAAAACAGTCAGAAAGTGCAGTGAAAATAAGTGCTTCAGACGATTCACAATCTAAAGGATTTGAGGCTAGTGCTACATCATCAAGTTCTGGGTTTGCTTTTGGAAGCCCCATAGTGACAGCTTCAGCCAAAGTAACATCATCACAAACCACTTCATCATTAACTTCTAGTTTACAATCTAGTGCAACATCTGCTCCATTAACTTTCAATTTTGGATCAGTGAACAAAAGTGACTTGAAATTAGGAAGTTCTAGTGCACCTACGACAGTTTCACAGACTGGTTTTCCAGCTTCATCTATAGGTGGATTTAACTTTAGTGTAAATAAGACTAGCTCAGTCACAGTGAACTCTGTAAAGTCAACTGTATGCTCAACGGCACCAACTGGTGGATTTACATTCTCATCAAAGCCATCATTAGGTAATGATTGTCTGTTTGTCTGTTCATCTCACTGTCTTTCTGTCTGACTTAGTTAGTCTTACTTTTAAGTCTTGTATACTTTTCTTTCTTCTGACATCATCTCTTTGCTTCATATCTCATCTCCTTCATTCTGTTGATTTTCTTCTCTGTTGGGTTTAGTAAACTCATTGCCCAGATCTAGCTTTCTGTCTTTCTGAGCAGGTATTAGGGAGCATGATAATTTGAATTAATATGATGAAGTGAAGGTTGCTGTTGTCAGATTTGTCAGTGTTAAAAGAGAAATCTTCAGGGGGTTCTCTTCAGACATCCATATGATCTTTTCTAGCAAGAAATTACAACATTTCAAATATTTCAGGTACATCTGGACCATCCTCAACACCTGCTGACAAAGCAGCACCTGCCCAGCCGACACCTGCAACAGGTGGTTTCAACTTCACCTCAGCCCAGTCAGCCCCATTAGCCTCCTCAGTCTTCGGGTCTTTCAATGCTACTCAGAAACCAGCTGAAACAGCAGAACCACAGAAACCCAAGCCCACTGAAAATGCCACACCAGCTTTCGGCGCAGGCGGATTCTCATTTAGCGCTGGCTCAACTGGGACTGCAAAACAGCCAGCATTTGGAGGATTAAACAGTGCTCCCAAGCCTGCAGAGAATGCCACCCCAAATGCTACTCCAGCCTTTGGGGGATTTAACTTCAAGCCAGCTCAGACTGAAGCTCCGAAGATTGAAGGATTTGGTTTCTCTGCCACTCAAGGACAGTCTACATCATTTGGTCAGCAGAGTTCAGCCAAACGATCAGTAGAGGATGGTAAGTGTGTTGTTAATTTTCTGTAATAAGTGGGTAAGGTTACATTGGAAAAAATTAAAATTGATAGAAACAATTTCACTTGGGTCTTAGACTCTTATTGTGTAATTCACATTTGTTTCCCATCTGTACTAGGGATAAATGTTAAATGTCATATATAAGCCAGGTACCATTCAATCATAGAAGTGATAAATTTTCAAGTAAGGTATATCATAACTTTTAGTTTTAATTTGATTTTTAAGTATGTCAGGTTATATCATTGTTTCTTCAATACCAGATACCAGTGGAGAAAGCTCGGCCAAGAAAGCTCCTGCCTTCAACTTTGGAGCAGCGGGTAGCACAAACACCTCATTCCAGATGCCTGGCTCTACCAATGGTAAGTTCTACTTAGTAGCAGATAGGAAGCTTGATGATAATATACTGAGCTGTATAGGGAAGCCTGTGTGGAGTTGTGGTTAAGCCATGCTTCATGTAAACCAGGGGGTCACATTTTAGCCCAGGCTTCTCCAGCCTTTAACCCTAATTATGGGCCTGTCTCTGTATGACATAAAACAAGGACACAGCAACCTTTTATGTATAATTTTAGGGAGAAATAGCAAAATAATCATATACAGTTTAATGACGTTTCTTAGTTTAACATTATCATCAAGCCATATTCTTAATTCGTATTAGAATCTATCAACTTGGTGCTTTAGCTATCTGTAAGAATTCTTACATATTAACAGTCCTCTATTCTTTGCTATTTTCTGTTCTCTATCCTTCTTCCTATCTTCTCTCCTTTCCTCCACTCTTTCTAGAAAGCAAATCTCTTGATCAGCTAAAGAGCACCTCACATGAGCAGCAAGACAGCAAAGCACATGACCAGCAAGGCAGCAAATCAAATAATCAGCAAGATACCAACTCAACTGATCAGCAAGACAGCAAACCTCATGACCAGCAAGACAGCAAATCAAATGATGAGCAAGACATCATCTCAAATGATCAGAAAGACACCGACTCAACTGATCAGCAAGACAGCAAATCAAATGATCAGCAAGACAGCAAATCAAATGATCAGCAAGACAGCAAAGCATGTGATCAGCAATACACCAACTCAAATGATCAGCTAGACAGCAATTTGCATGAACAGCTTGTAAGCGAAGCTGATATTGAGCTAGACAACACATCACATGGCCAACTAGACAGTAACTCGCATGTGCAACTAGACAGCAACACACATGGACGTGATAACATAGAAAATAGAAAGAGAGTTACCTGGAAGAAAATCTCTGTGAGGATTCCTCATATAAGAGTTATACTCCCAAGAATTTCGATACAGACACCATCAACCATTTCTTGCAAGGAATCAGCAGAGCAGTCCGCTTCAGCCAGTGCTGCCAAGGAATCATCTGAAAGCTGTGAAATGAAGCCATCATCCAGCTTGATTCAAACAGACTCTTCTAATACATCTACTAGGAGTCCAACACCAGAAAGGTCTTCAGGGTCATCATCTAGAAATTCGACACCAGACAGTTCATCAAGAACCACTTCTAGAAGTTCAAGCTCGTCCCGGACATCTCCCAGGAGTAATGAACACGCTGAAACAACAGAATCCCTGGCAGACTTGAAGAGCAAACCAAAGACCTCTACTGAGACATCTGGAGAATCTGTCTTGGTATCAACCGAGACTACAACAATTGATTCAGCTCATATTTCTAGTAGTTCTACACAGGCCACAACTACACAATCCCCACCAATGTTTGCTACAATGGAGGCTGAACCAACCAGTTCTGGCCAGAATAATTTGGTAATTTCTTCTCAGGTTCAGACTGCTGAATCCCCAAAAGCCTCAACCAGAATGGATACTGCAGCAACAACAGGCTCTGTATTAACTGGCTCCACTCAGACCTATTCTAGATGTCCCTCGTCAACAAGAAGCTTTCAGATGCCACTTGAAAGTTCTGTTCCTTCCAGCTCTGAGCAAACATCACAAGAAATATCTGTCAAGGCCGCACCAGCTGCTTCATCAACAGTCTCAAGTGGAGCAGGCAGTGTTTTTGTGTTTGGAAAAAGTCCAAGTTCGGAGTCAAAACCTTCAGCAAGTGCAAGATCAGGTCCTATCACCTTGCAAAACCTTGGAGATTTGATGAAGCTTGGGTCCCAGGTTGCTCCAAAGCAAACTAAGCAAAGTGATTCTAATGAAAGATCTGGACCAATAGGGACTACCAATCCATCGCAGTCTGCCCTACAAAACCTTGGAGGATTAACCAGATTTGGAGATCAAGATTCTACAAAGAGGCCATTGTTTAATGTTGCCTCCGACTCTGGAGGTGGAAGAAGTACTCCTGACTCCCAGATATCAGCTATGGAAGCAGATCAGAACAGCCAACATGCTGACCTGAACAGTTTCAGTTTTGGAACTAGAAATGTACCAGCATCTGAGCAACCAGTGACAAGTGCTTCTCAACCCATTGCTCATGAACAGGCTCCTAAAGCTTCAACACAAAACCTGATGCCGTCACTAGGAGATCTGATGAAATTTGGAGCGCAAAGTTTAATGAAGTCTCCTACAGTATCAAAGCCACCATCAACAAGTTGTGAAACGGGTTCACAAGCTTCATCTCGTGTGTTTGTTTTCAGTTCTAGTGGGCAGTGTGTAGAAAAATCGAAACAGAGTAAGCTTGAATCAGAAACTCCATCAGCTGCTGCACAAAACAATGCACAGAATCCAGTAATCCAGCATTCTGCTATGACTAGTTTGGGGACAGAAAACACACCAGAATTAGAGTCAGCCATGGATGTTTCACAAGTAACACAGCTTACATTCTCTTCCCAGAGTTGTTCTCAGCCTTCAACTGGTGTGTTTGTGTTTGGAAGCAGTGGGCAGACTACAGAGAAAGGTAAGCAAAATGAGCAGAAGTCTTCACAGACTCCACAGAACTTGATGCCTTCACTGGGAGATCTAATGAAATTTGGAACACAGAATTTGATGAAGTCTCCTACAGTATCCACTCCATTCTCAGCATCATCTCAGAGTGGTACAACTGCTCCACCTGGTGTGTTTGTGTTTGGATCCAGTGGGCAGTGTGTAGAGAAGTCCAAACAGAGTAAATATGAGTCAGAGACCCCATTAAATACAGTACAGTACAATGTGCTGAATTTAGGAAGCCAGCATGCTGCCATGAGTTGTATGGAAACAGAAACTAGATTAGAGGCCCAAGTAGCCATGGATGTTTCACAAGTATCGCAGCCAACAACATCTCCACAGAGTGGGTCATCTGCTTCACCTGGTTTGTCTGTGTTTGGCAGCAGTGGGCAGACAGAGATATCCAAGCAAACTGAGCAAAAGTCTTCAATTTTTCAACAAGCTACAACACAGAACCTCATGCCTTCCTTGGGAGATCTGATGAAATTTGGAGCACAGAATATTACGAAAACACCACCAACACAGCCAGTTTCTACACCTACTGCTTCACAAACTTCCTCTGGTCTATTTGTGTTTGGTGCCAAAGGACAAACTGTAGATAAGGATAAACAAGAAAAGGCTGAAGAAAGTGAACCAAAGTCTAGTCCTCCTTCAAATAAAGCTGTGAACTTCTTTCCTAACTTAGGAGAATTGATGTCTACATCCCAAAGTGGCTCTAGAGCTCAAGCAATGTCAACTTGTCATCCAGCTACACAGAGCAGTCAACTGTCTTCTCTGTTTGTCTTTGGAAGCTCACAGAAGAAAGTCACAGTGCCAGCAACATTATCTGGTTCACCTGCCACACAGCAAGCAAGTTCTCTGTTTGTCTTTGGAAGTACAAGCAAGCCAGCAAATGACACTGCAAAAGATGAATCAAAGCAACCGCCTCAGGCAATGAAAACAAATCTCATGAATCTAGGAGACCTTATGAAGTTTGGAGTTCCAGACACAGAGATGTCAACCTCAACTGGATTTCCTTCACCTAGACCTCAAAGCTCAGGAGGACTTGCTTTCTCAATGGACAACACTGTTTCAATGGCAGCCAAACAATCTGGATCTAGTCAGGCCTTTAGGCTGGCATATCACGGATTTATTGCAGAAGCAATGGATGCTGACTTTGAAAAGTCAAACTCTAGTTTTGCCTCTATGCAGGCTTCTTTCTATGATGAGGCAGATTTTTTAAGGGATTGCTATTACTCGTCAGATTCCTCAAGAAGTTCCTCATCTTCAAGTTCTGTGTCAAGGAAATCACCAAGATCTCATCATAGATCAAGGAGACACAAGAAATCTTCAAAGCATAGTCCAAGGTCGTCAAGACATAGCTCAGCCAGCTCAATGTCAAGATCTCCGTCAAGATCTCTATCCCAATCAACAGGATGGCTTTCAAAATCTAGAAGGACATCAAAATCTTCCTTGAATTCTAGATCAAGCTCATCTGTAAACTCAAGGAGGAGTTCAGTTTCCTCAAGAAACAGTTCTAGAAGTTCGTCCAGAGGCAGGTCACATTCTAGAGGAAGGTCAAAATCCAGGCGATCAAGATCAGGCAGTTCTAGAACTTCAAGTCGAAGTTCACAATCTTCAAGAGAGAGATCCAAAACTCCTCATGGCAGAAAATCTTCAAGATCACCTAGCTGTCACAGAAGTGAATCAGCTACTAATCTGAGCACAAAAGATGACAAAAGTGAGACCATGGAAACCAACAAAAATGACAATAAAGGAACATCAAGATTAATTAATGCTTCCACTCAGAAGAAACCTCTGACTGCTTCATTGTTTGGAGGCACAAAAGAATTTGCTCAAGATACTGGACTGGAAACAGCCAATCTTTCTAGAGCTGGTACTGGCTTATTCGGCTGTTTTGATCCACTATCAAGAACAAGGAAAGATAATGATACCACCAGACCAAATATTCTTACACCATCTGCATTTGGAAGGACAAATACACTAGAGCCATCAACAGCAGCAAAGCCTGCAGACAGTTCTGTCCCAAGAACAATGCAGCAGTCAACACCTTCCAGAAATGTTATTGTTTTTGGCGGACAAGATGCATTTACTATATCAAGCAATGATGCGGGAAAAGTGACAGAAACAGTAGCAACACTGAAATGTGGAGCACAAAATTTAATGCCATCACTTGGAGAATTGATGAAAGGAGGAATACAGAATAAATTTAAAAAAGATGGACAAGAACTTAAAGATGCTGGAACAGTGAACATTCCAGCATCTGATAAGATAGTTCCAACAGCAACAGTTGTTAAACCTCCAAGCATATGTACATCTCAGGGAGAAGATGAACATGAGAAAGAACAAGCTACACAGAATGATGTTGGAACAGTGAACATTCCAGCATCAAGAACAGCAACAACAAATAATGGTAGAGCCCAGTGCCTAATACCATCTCTTGGTGACTTGATGAAAAGTGGATTACAGGGTGGGCTTCAGAAAGAACCTCCAGGACTAAGCAATGTTGGAACAGTGAACATTCCAACATCAGGAACTGTAGCAGCAAATAGCCTTGGACATCAGGACCTATTGCCATCTCTTGGAGACTTAATGAAAAATGTAGTGCAAGGTGGAGCTCAGACAGAACCTGTAAGACCTAATGATGTTGGAACAGTGAACATTCCAACATCACAAACAATGGGAGTGATGCCATCTCTAGATGCTACCATAACAATAGCGGAGACACATAGTGTTGCTACAACAAATGGTTCACTAGTGTTTAGAGCTAGACCAAGCAGTCTTATGCCAAGCCTAGGAGAACTGATGAAAGGTGGATTGCCAGGTGTCAAACAGTCTGACAAATCTGGAATAGTCTCTGAATCAGGAATACAGAAGACCACTTCACAAGGAGGATCAACAGGTCCAACTCTGTCAATACCACGAGCTGTAGTGAATGATAGCACAGTGTTGCAGACAACTGCTGGAAATGGGACATTACAAGGACTGAATACTGGGACAGTGAACATCCCAGTATCTCAAGCACCAGTTGTGAATATATCACATGGGATATTGAATGGATCATTGAATAATATTGAAACATCACATGCACCCGTTACGGCAAGTGGACCAGAAGGATCTTACAAAGAACAAGTAGATGCAGGGACAGTGAACATCCCTGCATCACAGACACTTGTAGAGAATGAAGCATCTCAGTGCATAACAGCACCAGGTATAGAGCACCTGAATGCTGGAACAGTGAACATTCCAGCATCAGCAGCCAAACCATCCCTGGATATTACACCTCAGAATATTCAAGTGCCAACAGCCCCACATGTGATGAATTCAGGAATTATCATTCCACAAGCACCTCCACCTCCTATGTTTGATACAGGACAGATCCGTATCTTACAAGCACCTCCAGCACCTTGTTTTGTGCCAAATATTCTACTTGCTACTGAAGAACAGAGCCACATTCTGCAAGCTCCACCACCACCACAATCGGGGAATATGACAGCTGCAGCATATACTGGACTGAATACATTAATGAATACTAGTAATACTTCACGAGAACCAGTACTCGCAATCAATTTTGGACCTACTATTCCACAGCAGCCTGTACAGCCAGATTTTAGATTTACCTTGCCACAAATTCCACCACAGCATTTGATGAATTCTGCTCCTCTTACACAACCTCCACATGTTGTTGATGGACAGAACAGCTCGTTTGAGGGAATGAACTTCACTCCACAGCCCCAGTTCTTTTCCAACCAAATTGACATACAGGCTGCATCAGCTCTGCCATTTTCCAATTATGCACCGACTAGTCAGAAATCCAGAATGGAATGTGAAACACCTTCTCCCTCCCCAAGCAGAATGTCCTGCACTTCCCAGGTGTCACCTAGAAAGATGGTTATGTCGCCAGTGCCCTCACCACAACCAGCACTGATGGTAATGTCAGAAATAAGGATGCAATCTCCACAGGTCTCTCCAAGGAAGATGACCATATCTCCTCAGTTTTCACCTTCACCTGCCAGAATGGCTGTGTCACCACATACAGGCGTGTCTCCAAGGCCAGGGTTGTCTAATATGGAAACTCAGGTGCAGAATATTCCTGTTGTCATATCACCATTGAATAGAGGAGTGCCACTATTTCCTCCGCAGTCACAACTTGGGTACATTGGATTACAGAATGTCATTTTGCCAACACAGCACTATGCAAACAGAACAGTTATTCCTCTGCAGCATGTCCAGACAACTGAAGTTATTCCACTGCCAGCACCGCCTTTAAGACTTCCAGCTCCGCCTCCTAGCAATGTGCCAGCCATGCCTTTAGACCCACTGCGACAAGCAGAAGTGTTAAATCCTAGATTGCAAAATGCCCATCCCCTGGCACCAACTACAAGTTGCTTGAGACCACCAACTTGTGTACATTTTGGAGCACAGACTACCTACTCTGGAAGTATTGATACTGGGACAGCTGGTACATCTGTACCCCCACAAACTTCATCTGGGAACTTGTTAAATGTTCCTGCATTTGAAGTTACTGCAGACAGGAATGTTGCTGCTTGTGGACAGATCTTGGCACAGAGTCAGGTTCAGCCTGGTCATGAGTCTTCTCTGAGATCCCCTGGTACACCTAGAAAGGCTGCAGGTGTAAGGTTTAATCCCAGTGCTACCAAGGTGGAATACCCAGCTTGTGAGTATTCTCAGCATGACCATGGTAATTTGCATTTATCCAACAGTCATAGTTCTGGGTACTTGTCAGGATATGCGTCTGGATATGCCTCGGGATACACCTCAGATAGTAGTATGGCTGATGTTTTAGCTGAAATCGCTGCTGAGCAGGATGAAGAAGCTCTAAATCCAAATGGACATTTTGCTAAGTTTTTCAGAAGAGAGATGGAAAGAAAGAAAAGAGAAAGAGACAGAGGGAAGAGAGGAATGAAGGGACCAAAGAAAACAAAGAGGAAGAGATCCCCACCCCCGGCTAGTTTACCTTCCCCTCCAAGGTCAAGGTCACCATCCCCTGAGAACTGGCGTTCTACTTCACCTGAAGCAGTATCAAAGAGAATGTGCATGAAGTCAGATGCCTCAACAAGCCTGAATGTTTTTGAATCTCAGGGCAGTTCTAGGACAGCATTAGAGTCCGAAAGAACAAGTGATGGGCCGCCTGTCAGTTTTTATGCTCCAGAATCAGCTGTGAGATACAAAACTGAAGATAGTGCATCTCATCTACCAGATCCACATTCTGTTGAAAGTAACAACAAGAGTTCTGCACCAGACAAGTCACATGAACTAAATCCAGAACCTAGCACCTCAACTGGAGGACCAACAGGAAGATCAGGTACTAAGAGGCGACCTTGGAGAACCAACTCAAAAGAAAAAGTGGTCACAGCCAAACCATCAGTCATAAGAATCTCCAGGAGGATTTCATTTCAAGATGACATCACACCTCCAAGACCTCCCACCCCACCAGATGTGAAGAAAAGAAGTGCCGAGAAGGAAGATGAGATGGATGATAACACTGAGCCACCAGAGAAAAGACCAAGTCTCACAATGATCTTTGATGAATCAAAACCAACAAAGAAGTCAATCATAAAATTGTCTCCACTAAAGAAGAAATCTCCACCACCTAGACCTCCACCTCCACGACCTCCTACTCCAAACATTATAAAGAGAAAAGGGGAAGCAGTGGAGGAAACTGCGGACATTGACACACAGCCACCTAGAAAAATACCGGAACCAGACCCTTCAAGTTTAGAAAAGATGAGGTCTAAGACACCATCTCCGCCATTGGTCAAGAAATCTTCAGTTCATGCCTATCTAGACAAGAACAGAGAAGAAAGGAAGAAAAAAGAAAAGCGCCTAAATAATAAAGTGGATTCTGGATCTGCGTCACCCTCGTCAAGCAATTCTAGCAACAACTCTGAAGCCACTGAGAGTGTGTCAGTTCTACAAGCCTGGGCTAGGTTGAAGATTGCCTCAGCTTCTGCCATCAATGTTTCTGCTTCTTCTACCTCTATGACTACTGCTGCTAAATCTACTTCTACCTCTGCTATTGCTGCTAAGCCTACTTCTACATCTAAGTCTGCTTCTGTCACTGCTTGTGCTTCTTCTTCCTCTTGTTCTGTTGCATCTGATGCTGCATCTAACACTAACCAGAATGCTAATGCAGGTACTTATTTCAGGCTTCTTTTGTCTATTTGTCTATCTCAACAGTATATTTCCTTCTTCTGTCTTCCTTTAGTTGTTTGGTTACATATTATGTCGTATTTCTAAGTCTTCATAGCTGTCTTGATTAAGGATGAAATACAATTGCTATTCTTGCTAAAATATGATTTAAATTAATTCTTGTATTAAGCCACTATCGTTTCCGTTTTACAACAGCTGTATGGGAGCTTCAGTGTAAAAGATAAGACTGTTTTGTTGTAGTTCATATAATTTGCAGAAATTCATGCAAACTTTATGATTTCAGGAGGATTTGCGTTTGGTGCTCAAGCAACATCTACACCTGCTGCACCCTTTGTGTTTGGAGCACAGGTGAGTAATTTCCTAGCAGTTTGTGGTTTATATAATTGCTGATTTTAATTTTTCAGACATATCTCGACTATCAGTGCACTGCTCTTAGTCTTGCGTGGTTCTATCCTTGTTTTCCATTTGACATTTATTTTGGTATTACTTTATGGAAAAGTCTGCTATGAAAAATACTTGTATTTGGATTTTTAGCTCACCTGAGCGGAAGGCTCACAGGTGAGCTTATAGTATACCCATGCTCCGGCGTCCGTCCGTTGTCCGTCCGTCGTTCACAATTTCAAAGATCTTCTCCTCTGAAACCGCTTGGCCAATCAAAGCCAAACTTCATGTGGAGCATCCTTTGGAAGGGGGAACGAAAGTTTATATAAATGGTCCAGGTCACATGACCAAGATGGCCGCCATGGCTATAAAGAGCAAAAACCTTTAAAAATCTTCTTCTCCAGAACCAGTGGGCCGATTTCCACGAAACTTGGTATGTAGCATTGGGGACGTGGGCCCATCATAGTTTATATAAATCATGACCCTAGGATGACCTTGACCTATTTTACGACAAGGTCAACTTAGGTCGCCCATGCATTTGAATGGGAAAAAATGGTAAAATGTTATTTAATGGGTAAAACTTACTGGGAATAGGCAAATGGACAGAAGATTAATGTTAATGGAAAATTTTTGCCCCTGGGGGGTTGTCTGGCCCTGCCCCGGGGCTATATACATGTATATTTCCATAATAATGAAACATCTTCTCCCCTGAAACCTCTTGGCCAATCAAATCCAAACTTCATATGGAGCATCCTTGGGAAGGGGGAAAGAAAGTTTATATAAATGACCAAGGTCACATGACCAAGATGGCTGCCATGGCTATAAATAGAAAAAAACCTTTAAAAATCTTCTTCTCCAGAACCAGAAGGCCAATGATTTTGAAACTTGGTGTGAAGCATCAGTGACTGGAGCTCTACAAAGTTTATATAAATCATGACCCTGGGATGACCTTGACCTATTTTACAGCAAGGTCAACATAGGTCGCTCATGCATTTGAATGGGGAAAAGTGTTAAAATGTCATTTGTAGGGAAAAACTTGCAGGAAATGGGCAAGTGGACTTAAGATTGATGATTCTGAAAAAAATTGGACCCCAGGGGTCTGTCGGCCCCACCCCAGGGCAATATACATGTATATTACAGTGATATTCAAAGATCTTCTCTGAAACTGCTTGGCCAATCAAAGCCAAACTTTATGAGGAGCATTGTTAGGAAGTGGGAATGAAAGTATATATAAATGGTCATGGTTATAAATAGCAAAATCCTTTAAAAATCTTCTTCTCCAGAACCAGAAGGCCTATGATTTTGAAACTTGGCATGAAGCATCAGACAATGGAGCTCTACAAATTTTATATAAATTGTGACCCTTGGATGACCTTGACCTATTTTACGACAAGGTCAACTTAGGTCGCCCATGCATTTGAATGGGAAAAAATAGGAAAATGTCATATGGGGAAAATTGTTAAAATGTCATTTGAAGGGCAAAACTTGCAGTAAATTGGCAAATGGACTGGAGTTTAATGATTTGAAAAAGAATTTGACTCCATTGGTTGCTCTGATCTGGCCCTGGGGTTATATACATGTATATTACCATTGTAGTCAAACAAGTTTATTGGTATATATTTCAGGTTTCAGGTGAGCGTTTACATGACCATTGGTCCTCTGGTTAACCGATGCTTTGGGTCATTTTTGTGGAACAACTTGATCCATGTTTTCATTGTAATCAACTCGGATCTCAAATTGGCATTCATGATAATTACAGGTATTTAGGTCTGATTTAAATTTATGAATAATAGAAAGACATTTCAAATATTACCAGTGCTTTTATCCAAAAACTCTTACATTTTCAGCAGCCAGCAGCTCAGACCCCTACCCCGGCGGCTCCAGCACCCTCTGTACCACAGAGCTTCAACTTCTCTGCCACACCCAACCTAAACTTTACAGCGTCAGCGGCGCCCGCACCGGGTAGCTTTGCTTTCAGGTAGGTGATAGTTTAACGGATAGTATGAAATGGGTGGCCAAATTTTTAAGTGAGTTTTGGTTAATGTCAGATCAATTGTGTCACTATTAACTGTGTGTGACACATAATTGAAACATTGCTTTTTTGAAAAACACTTTTATTGAGGAGCTATGTTTAAAGTAAAAATTATGAAACTGGAGTGCTGTGGCCTGTTGGCTGAGTGTAAGATTTGATACAAGAAGTCCTGGGTTCGATCCCCACTTGGAGCTCAGAGTTGTGTTCTTCACAAGACACATTATGTCGCTTTAGTACGGTTTTATACCCAGGAAGCAGTTGCTGTATGCAGACATGACTGAAAAATTTATGACAGGGGCCTTGAACTTCAATACAAACAAACCAAAAGAATGTAACAAAGCTATAAAACTGCATTAAAAAATCATTTCTTTTACAAAATGGAAGGTCACGAAAGACAGCCAAAACTACTGACGTTGCTTTGCTAAATATTTTTGCAATCAAAGTATAAGTTATTCTCTTTTTCCAGTGCTACACCTACTTCCACCGATTCTTCAAAGCGGGTGGTGAAGAAAGCTTTTAGAAGACTCAAACGTTGATGTACACAGACCTCACAGAATAAGAACATCTACAGTAGCATTTTAGACATTTGAACAGTGATGAGTCATACAATCACATTGCCCAAGTTATGTGTCAGACATTATTTATATGTGCCAGTCATTGTAGCTGTCACTCAACCTCAAATACAGGGTACAGTAGGGTATAATATTATATGATATAAACTTGTTAAAATTGAGATTTTCTTTCTCCCAGTAGAAAAAGAATAACGTGGATAGTTTTGTGGTAATTCACATATTTCAAAACATGGCTTATTTCTGTCTCTTTATACAAAAAAAAAGAAAGAAAATACTGTTATGGGTGCTCATAAGAAGCTCCTTAACTAGATGAGAACCATAACTAGTTCTTTTGGACAAATGAACAGAATTACCCTTTATGGTAAGAAATATATGAATCTTTGAAGGCAGAAGATATTCTTCATATGAAAGGCCAATGCCAATACTTACAACATATTTTAATGACACAAGGAGGTCCATGCCCTTGAGCATAGTTCTGGCTTGTGCTGGCCCTGTATTCTGGGCGAGAGACTGGTGCATAAACTGCATTAATTATAACTAGTATGGGCAACATAACTATTTTGCAATATCCTACAATAAAATGGAGTGTTGTTGGTGTTTAAGTAAAAAAAAATGGAAATATGGTATCTGTCAAGAAAAGCATAAAAATGGAAAATGATAATAGTATAAAGCTTTATTGAAATAACATAATTATTTTTGGAAGCTTTCAATTTCAAGAATTCCATGATGAATTTTAATGAGTTATACATGACCTTAAGTGTTTTTTTTGTTTCTCGAAAATGGCTAAAGCTAGTATCTCACTGGCATGCGAATTTCTCGCGACTGTTTTGCGAATTTTGTCGCGGGACTTTCGCACGACATTCGTGCGAGTGTCGCGCGAGTGTCGTGAGAATTTTTTGTGTCGCGAACTAGTCGCGAACTGGTCGCGAAGTTTTTCAACATGTTGAAAAATTTTATGCGAATTTTTTCTCCAAAATATTTCGCAAGACTATCGCGCGACTGTCGTGCGACGGTCGCGCGACGTTCGTGCGAGTGTCGCGAACTTGTCGCCGCGAAATTTTGGCGAATTTACAATGCGAAATTTTTGCGACACTCGTACGAATGTCGCGCGAGTGTCGCACGACGGTCGCGCGACAGTCTTGCGAAAACCTCGCGACTATCTGGCGAGAAAATAAAATTAAGCGACATTCGTACGAATGTCGCGCGACACTCGCACGAATTTCGCGCGACTGTCGTACGAATTTAAATGAAAATAAGTTACATTCGCAGGAAAGTCGTGAGACACTCTCACGAATGTCGCGCGACTGTCGTGCGACAGTCGCGCGACTATCGCGCGACAGTCGCGCGAAATATTTTCAAAATTAGACCGAAATTCGCGAATTTGTCGCAAAAATGTATATTCAATGAGACTGCAACGTGAAAGTTGTGTTTATATCGTTTATCTTTGTCGCGAAATAGTCGCGAACTATTCGCGAACTAGTCTCCAGTTGTCGCATTCCAGTGAGATAGGGGCTTAAATAGCCATATTTATAAGTACATTTAATATAAACTTTTATTGAGAAAGGAGTTGAAAGCTTTCATGTATTGTATTTTGTAATATATTGTTTTTAATGTGTTGTTATTATGACTTTGTATAAAGATTGTTATGGCTTAATATCTTGTATTATTTTTTCATACGCTTATGCAGATGAACAGATAAAGTGCATTTTAATGTGTGAAATATACTTTTTGTCAGTATTCCATTCTATAAACTATGACATGTCTGCAGAAAACCTACCTTCGATGTTTACAAACTGGCCTGTACAGTCACAGAAGAAGGCTAGAATCTTGAAATTTCAGATTTAAGAAGAAGAGGGGTTGTACTAACTGTGACGTCTAAACAAATATGCTGATCAACTGTGCAGTAAATTAGACAGCTGATCTGTCTTTGTGTTCACATTAGCAAATATCTGGTTTTCTAATGTCGTGGCTTGTGTGTTGTTGGCTACACATTAGGTGCTCAATGTGTTTCTGAGTAACAAAAATTAGCTGTCTGCATTGATTCAAGAAATCAAACAAAACATGAATGAAGCATGATAAAAGAACGAATGGTTTGCTTCACTGAAGACTGAAAAAATAATTGAATGGGATGACAAACATCAGACATACAAAAGGTGTACACAGTTGACATTCATTTATGTAGATTTGGTCACGAAAATAGTACATGTCAACCTCATTGTAACGCTATCTTGGGGATCCATGGAGAAGGACCGTGTTTATAAGTGAGACTGTCATAGTGAGGTTATTAACTATAGAAATATAGCAAAATAAACATTTTGGGAGCAATGGCGTTGCTGTGTTATATTGAATAAAATATTGAAAACCGCACTATAGTTAGGCACGTTTTAATGAGGTTGAACTGTACTACTGTCATTTCTTCCTCTCTAACAGATTCAAAAAGAGGCTTGTCAGCCTTAGGCCTGAATTGTGTTTTGCAATCTATTCCCAGATGAGTCGGTCCCGGTCAAAACAAGAACAAGTAACAATATGATGCAAATCAGTTGATAGGGCTATAGAACTGCATTTCAGGCTTTTGATTTTTGTTTGAAATGTAAAATAATGTTTTCAGAGTTTATAAATAATACACTTGAAATAGATAGTTCATTTTGGTAAACTTGTTAGAAAAATTAAATGATTAAGCATAACAATGCAATGAAACACTTTTGATTTGATGAGTTGTAAATGTCTCATGGTGCTTACATGTAAGGCCAAAGATGATATTATCAATATCAAGAATTTGATAGCGGCATGTAATTAATTGTATCTTATTTTGGGAAATACTGGTTACCTATTACCCCCAGGAGGGAGGGCATTCTACAAAATGTATCCTTATTTAACATTAATAAAATATTATTAATAGCCCTTATATTTTCTGCTACTAATAGTTTGCATTAAAATACTGTCATTGAAACAATACTCTGCTTGGAGATGACAGTTATACTAATATAGCATGTTTCTTAAAAAAAGTGCTTGTGTTCCATTTGTTAAGTCCTGTTAAAATTGTATAAACTTTGTAAATAGTGTCAATATCCATGTAAATTTCTGTGTAATTTTTTTTTTCATTTTGTAAAAAGAAATTGTATAAAGTAATCCTGCAATGGAAAAAGTACCAAAAATAACGATAGTCTCATAATGGCATTGAACTGCACACGCTCATGTATTCACAACATTTGTTAGCAAACAGTCCAGACCAAGATCAGGGTATCTGATTAGGGTCTACACTGTTTGTACTTCAATTTAGATTGGTCACTATAATTTAACCATATTAGCTCACTTGTTTTATCTATTATCTGAGAGCAACTGCACCATAGATGTTTATGTCGGTGAGCTTTTCGATCCTCAGTGACAATTACAGCATTATCAAATGAGCTGCGTCATGAGAAAACCGGATTTTGGCCTATGCGAAAACAAAGGCGCAGATCAGCTGTGCAGTAACTGCACAGCTGATCAGCGCCTTTGTTTTCGCTAATAGTACAATTCCTCCACTACTATTCACAATCAAGCTTTTTTCTGCGACTGTACAGACCGGTTGTGTTGGATCTGATCGGGAACCCCGAAGACCACTTTTCTCAGGTTGCGGCTCAAATGCGAGTTTGTAGATAGTTTTCTGTTGGTACTTTTTCTCATTCAGGTCCGAGTCAAATTATCATACATAATATCATGACAGAAGTGACTCACAGACGCAGTGGCTCATAAACTATCAACATAACCCAATGTCTTTCGGCAGTGCCCTTTAAAAAAGGGGCTACCAGACTAAAATTATTCAGTGAGAAAGGACGGGGGAAAGGAAGTGCGAAAGGGTTATTTTTTACATGTCATTATTATGAGAAATCCTGAAGCCTCCAACTATATAACATATAATGATATTGTCCTTGTTTTTGTCATTTGAACGGGCAGAAAAACGGCTTATTGGAAAATTGCTCTCGATTGGCGGAGTAGTGCACGGAGCTAAGAAAATATGCTCTGCATTGAATTGATTTGGGTAATTCTTAAATATTTTTTAACAGTTCTCTGTATTTGAAAAGTAATTTATGTTTCACATGCAAGTTTTAATGTCTCTTTTTCTGTAACAACAGAAGATTAAATCATGTAATGATTTCCATGCCAAATTGAGATTTATTTGTTCATAGCTGGTTTATTGGAGAACCATAATTAAGCTGCTTCACGAGAAAACTGGAGTTTTACCTATGCGAAAACAGAGACGCAAATCAATTGTGCAGTAACTGCACAGCTGATCAGCGTCTTTGTTTTTGCTACAGATAGTACAATTCCTTTTCTGCCTGTAATCAAATTTTAAGCTTTTAGCTTTCTTCTGTGACTGTGCAGGTGCGTTTGTGCCGGAGCTGGTCAGAAACCCTGAAGACCGTTTTTCTGGTTCGGCTGCTCAATTTATGTGAGATTAGATTTTTATTTGAACTTCAGCCTCTGACAATAGATACATATATTCTCATCACTTCATTACAGCTGAATAAACATTGCATTAGCCATTTTTCTGCCCTGTAATTTGTTGTCCCGTTAAACCCATTGATTACTGATGGAGGTTTCCGGAAGTTCTATAAAATTCCGAGTCTACTTTACTGTGATGCATTTTCTGTGGAATGTTTTAACACATTCCACTTCTATTTTCTCTGGATAGCCCTGCTCAATGATTTTATTCTAAATTTATTACCAAAAATCATGAACTGAACCGCATCATGAGAAAACTGGATTTTCGCCTATGCGAAAATCAATGGCGCAGATCAGCTTCGCAGTAACTGCGAAGCTGATCACGCCTTTGTTTTTGCTACGAGGATAGTACAGTTCCTCTACTTTCTTAATCTAAATTTTTCAGCATCTAACCATCTTCTGTGACTGTACAGGCCAGTTTGTGTCGCACCTGGTGGAAAACCTGGAAGACCAGTTTTCTCGCGTCATGGCTCATATGGTATTCTTTTCTTTACAAGATGTCTGTAATAATGAACAAACATAGGCAGTGTCTATCTAGAGCTTTCAAATTATATGCAGAATTTCATGGGATCTCTATTTCAAAGCTGGTATAATGAATTTGTCTAGATATTGCATGGGGGTAAAAACAGGACAAGTCAATTTAGCATAGTTATGATTTTATTGCATGGCAGTGTTTTTCAAGAAATTACAATTCAGACCAGATTACACTGTATACCCGGTACCCTTGAGGGGCAGATTATGAAATAAGTTGAATTTTAAGAAATATGAGCCGCCACATGGGATCAGCTTCGCAGTAACTGCGAAGCTGATCAGCACCTTTGTTTTCGCTACTCGGATAGTACAATTCCTCTAGTACTTAAATCCGAAAGTTCAAGCTTCTAGCTCTTTTCTGTGCATGTACAGGCCGGTTTGTGTCGGACCTGTTCGGAAACCACATTGTTGGTTTTCCCATGGGACGGCTCATATTTTGGAACATAAGCGTTACATGGTTACAATCACAGTAATAAGTAGTTTAAGAACAATCCCATGAATTTCTGGTATCATAAAGGTGAATGGATAAAGCTATTTATAACCTCATTCAATGAAGAGGACCTTACAAATGAGCCGCCACGTGGGAAAACAACAATTTGCATAGGTGAAAACAAAGGCGCAGATCAGCTTCGCGGTAACCGCGAAGCTGATCAGCGCCTTTGTTTTCGCTACTCGGATAGTACAATTCCTCTTCTACTTAACTCCAAAATTTCAAGCTTCTAGCCTGCTTCTGTAGCTGCACAGGCCGGTTTGTGTCGGACCTGTTCGGAAACCACATTGTTGGTTTTTCCACGAGGTGGCTCAAATATGCTCATGTAACACTGAATGTATTCAAGCAGTTGGGGAAGTTTGTAGTGAGCAAGACTGTGCCAAGCTTTATAGCAGTTTCCCTTACATGCTGAATGATTCTGTCAATACAGGAGCATGTATACAAAAATCTTGTAGACAGACTGACAGTTACACTAAAATCATGCTATGAAAATATTTGTTTTAAAATGGTATGATTCCTGAAAAGTTACTGCATGCATTAATTTATACATCACAAAGAGATTTGCACACTAAAAATGATATTAAAAAGAAATGTATCTTGAAAGCCAATCTCATATCATTGCTTTAAAACAACCTTCTTTACTTCTTTGAAGCTTATAACCACCTTTTTCAGTGTTAAAAAATGTATAAGAGGACCACAGTGCATATAATCCTGATCACATTACTGGATAATGTATGTCCTGTTACAAATTTGAACTAATACATTTCAGTACAAGTTGCAATTAATTTATCTATTCACCTTTTATGGCTGTCCAGTCAAAGATCAGTTGTTTGTTGAATAAAACAACAGAATATCATTGTTTTGCTCTTTTTCTAAAACCATTGAAAAGAAGACTGTGCCCCTTATAAAGAAGGAAAGAAAGACATGCATGTTGGATCATCCTGCAAACACACCGCAGTGTACAATGTACACCTTCCAAGAATAATAAGAAAATCTATCAAAACAAACACCAGTTGGGAATGCAGTGACAGATTTTAACATATGCGGCGTCCTTAGTCTGGGGATGTGCAGAGAAAGGTGACTAGCTCTTTCCCAGCAAGGTAGCCATCTGGCTAGCATTTACCAAAAACAAAGGTGGAAAGTATGACGAGGTAGATAGAATAGACAACTTTAAGGTAAATCACAGAAGAACCATCTTGAAGCAGTCAGAAAGAAATTACTGGAGGGCTTTGATTTTATGAACAGCTTATATTGATTTTAAACCACTTGTTACTCTAAATATACTGATCAATTGTGTGTAGGATATTTCTTAAATAAGAAACATTCTAGGAAAGGTTTACAGCAAATTTACCTCAAATTTACCATCATTTTATCCATATTTTGTCACTTGTGCGCTCACATTTTTTGCACAATCACAGGTGGTAAACCTGGGAACGAGCTCCAAAAGAGGTAGGTGAAATTTGTTCCAATGTTAATTTCTAGATTGTTCCAAAGGTAACCAGAAATAGGTCTCAGTGGTTTTGTGAATACATTAATTTCTAGATTGTTCCAAAGGTAACCAGAAATGGGTCTCGGTGGTTTTGTGAATACGTTCAACATATTTAATGAAAGAAAGATGTTTATCGCAATGCTGCTCCATTAAAAATATACTTGAACGCAAAAGTTTCTCAACACTTATAAAATGCAAATTTCTTCTTATCAACCCAACCATTTCCTTCTATGGTATTACGATTGACAAGTCCAGTTCTATGCCTTGCAAACAACATGAAACGCTGCGGCTTATGGTGGCCGCGAAAAAGGCAAAACTTCAAGGTAACCCATTTTTTACAAGTCACAGGTACAATACCTCACATTGTGTGCGAAAATGAAATTTCAAACCAATGTTTGTTTTCAAAAGCAAAAAGGATTACAAACGCAAATATGGAAATTTTATGCCTTTGTCGACGTTTATTATCTGTGTGTGACGTGTTAAGTTTGGACGTAATTTTGCTGTTAATAAGCGGATATTGATAATCGAAATCTTTTAATGACATAATGTTGCCTTCAGTACATTGCACAGCTGACAAAAGATCACATCCTAGCCAAGCATGAGTATGTAATGGCTGTTTGAAAAAATAAGCTTCCGTAAACAAAGAAACGCATCAACTAAAACTGCTGCTTAACAATAATTTCCAAACGTTTTTGTTGTTTTCTGATTGTACAGACACCATGTCATCCATTGATGCTGTTTGTTTTTAAATCGAAATAAACATCCATATTTTAGACGCAAATTGTTAAAAAACACAAATGTCACATTAACGTCGGAACGAAAATATGCGATAAAATCCCCTTTATTACTCATTGTGTAGGGACCTAAAATATACTTTCAAAAATATCCTTACATGGGCAATAAAGAAGAAAACGAGGATAAGTATATGTAATTTGTCTATGATCACGACCCAAAATGATGGTTGAAACCGATTCTAATATGATTTGGTGCTTTCACAAAGTGAATTCAGCGCGAATTAATTCGGTTTCAAAGTTTTTGTGCCGTATATATACCGAGGTATTATCTTTACATGGAAGAGCATTGCAATATTTTTCCTGTTTTCACTAACACTTCCACTAATACTAAGTTTTTAGCTCACCTGAGCCGAAGGCTCACAGGTGAGCTTATAGTATACCCATGCTCCGTCCGTCGTTCACAATTTCAAAGATCTTCTCCTCTGAAACCGCTTGGCCAATCAAAGCCAAACTTCATGTGGAGCATCCTTAGAAGGGGGAACGAAAGTTTATATAAATTGTCCAGGTTACATGACCAAGATGGCCGCCATGGCTATAAATAGCAATAACCTTTAAAAATCTTCTTCCCCAGAACCAGTGGGCAGATTTCCAGGAAACTTGGTATGTACATGAACCATTGGGGATGCGGGCCCATCATAGTTTATATAAATCATGACCCTGTTATGACCTTGACCTATTTTACGGCAAGGTCAACTTAGGTCGCCAATGCATTTGAATGGGAAAAAATGGTAAAATGCTATTTAATGGGTAAAACTTAGTGGGAATAGGCAAATGGACAGAAGATTAATGTTAATGGAAAATTTTAGCCCCTGGGGGGTTGTCTGCCCCTGCCCCAGGGCTATATACATGTATATTTCCATAATAATGAAACATCTTCTCTCCTGAAACCGCTTGGCCAATCAAAGCCAAACTTCATATGGAGCATCCTTGGGATGAGGGAAAGAAAGTTTATATAAATGGTCAAGGTCACATGACCAAGATGGCTGACATGGATATAAATTGAAAAAAAAAACTTTAAAAATCTTCTCCAGAACCAGAAGGCCAATGATTTTGAAACTTGGTGTGAAGCATCAGTGACTGGAGCTCTACAAAGTTTATATAAATCATGACCCTGGGATGACCTTGACCTATTTTACGGCAAGGTCAACATAGGTTGCTCATGCATTTGAATGGGGAAAAGTGTAAAAATGTCATTTGTAGGGAAAAACTTACAGGAAATGGGCAAATGGACTTAAGATTGATGATTCGGAAAACATTTGGACCCCAGGGGTCTGTCTGCCCCCACCCCGGGGCAATATACATGTATATTACAGTGATATTCAAAGATCTTCCTCTTTGAAACTGCTTGGCCAATCAAAGCCAAATTTTATGTGGAGCATCCTTAGAAAGAGGGATTGAAAGTTTGTATAAATGGTCAAGGTCACATGACCAAGATGGCCGCCATGGCTATATACATGTATATGACCATAATATTCAAACATCTACTTCTCTGAAACCACTATGCCAATTAAAGCCAAACTTTATGTGGAGCATTGTTAGGAAGAGGGAATATAAAAGGTCAAGGTCACATGACCAAGATGGCTGCCATGGCTATAAATAGTAAAAACCTTTAAAAATCTTCTCCAGAACCAGAAGGCCTATGATTTTGAAATTTGGCATGAAGCATCAGGCAATAGAGCTTTATAAAGTTTATATAAATCATGACCCTGGGATGACCTTGACCCATTTTATGACTTTATAGCAAGGTCAACTTAAGTCACATATCCCAGATCTCAGGTGAGCGTTTATAGGACCATTGGTCCTCTGGTGTTGAAATTGGTACACCGGTTCTGGAGACTTTAGAAGGGGTTTTTACCATATATGGACATGGCGGCCATCTTGGTCATGTGACCAGGATTATTTATGTATTCATTGGTTGCCCCTTCCTGTAGATGCTTCATATCAAATTTGGCTTTGATTGGCCAAGCGGTTTCAGAGAAGATCTTTGAATACTACGGTGATATACATGTATATTGCAGCGGGGTGGGGTCAGACCAGCCCCTGGGGTCCAATTTTTTTCAGAATCATAAATCTTCAGTCCATTTGCCCATTTCCTTCAAGTTTTTCTCTTCAAATGGCATTTTGACAATTCCCCGAAATTAAAAGCACGGGCAATCTATATTGACCTTGCCGTAAAATAGGTCAAGGTCATAACAGGGTCATGATTTATATAAACTTTGTAGAGCTCCTCTCTCTGATGCTTCATGCCAAGTTTCAAAGTCATAGGCCTACTGGTTCTGGAGAAGAAGATTTTTAAAGGTTTTTGCTATTTATAGCCATGTTGGCCATCTTGGTCATGTGACCTGGACCATTTACTACATATATAAACTTTCGTTCCCCCTACCTAAGGATGCTCCACATAAGGTTTGGCTTTGATTGGCCGAACGGTTTCAGAGGAGAAGCTCTTTGAAATTGTGGGCGCCGGAGCATGGCCATCCTATAAGCTCACCTTGTGAGCCTTCAGCTCAGGTGATCTTATAACCTTCCTCTGAAAAGCTTACTCGGATGTATGATTAGAATAGATTAATGTCTGCACAGGATCACTGCTTACTGCACACTAAATGTTCCATGGACTAGTGGGTTAATTATGTGTTTAACATCTTAACGACAGCTAATTTCATATGGGGAGACAGGGCCTAGGTTCAAAGTCCCATCTGAAAGACTAAAGCCTCTTTCATGACTTTGTGGATCTTCCATCAAACTACACTGGGGAAGTAGGTATCAAATTCCCCAACCTTTGACCCCACCTCCTTACACTCCTAAAATTGCTTTTCATGAGGAGGTGGAAAAAAATTCATTATCAGCGCTGTCTCGTGAGAAATTTTCAAAACCAACAAGACGGTTTCCGAACAGGTCCCACACAAATCAGGCTGTACAGTCACAGAAGCTAGAAGCTTTAAATTTCGGATTTAAGAAGAAGAGGAAATGTACTATCTGTGTAGCGAAAACAAAGGCGCTGACCAGCTGCGTCTTTGTTTTCTCATAAGCAGATTGTCGGTTTTCTCATCTTATAGCAGGACAATGGTGTTGAATACAAAAAGACGACAACTTCACACAGGACTTTTATTGGAAAAAAATATCTGATACACCTCAAGACTTAGTTCAATGCAAAATGGCAGGATATGTGCATTCTTCGTGTTCAAAAGAAACACATCTTAACTGTCACTGTCCAAACTAAGTTCAAAGGTTATGACAGATAAACTAAAATCAACTGAAATCATCATAACACATTTGGTGGTAAAGTTGAGAATATTTAAATGGGGAAAAATAGCTTTAACAAGTACAGCTTATACTAGACCAGATAGTTAATTGAAATATAATCCTTGAATTGTTTATTGTCGGACCCCTGCGACATGCATTGTCTCATTCAACATCGGGTACCAAATTGATCTTTGACATGACATGTTTACAAAATGGGATTATGATAAAAAGTTGATAGGGCCCAAATAATTCCAGAAAATTAATAAAAGGCTGCGCAATTTAGAAATAATTTTACTTTTATATTTTGAATTATCCCCATTCACATGGGGTTTTGGTGGGCAGATTCTGAAGTATTTATTTTATAAGGCACAGCCAGAGTGAACTAAATATTGCATCTGCCCGACAACACAGTGGTGAGATGATCAGAATCTTAACCACTCTACCACTACTGATGTGTTTTGAAATTCAAACTTGTAAAGCAATTTGTTCTATATATGTGTCTAAGATTTTTAAGTATCATAAGAATTCAAACATGAAAAAGAAAATATTTGATTTGCTCAGTAAACAAGCCGTCTCATCAGAAAACACAATGTGGTTTCCAAACAGGACTTAAATCTGGCCGTACAGTCAAAGAAGCAGGCTAGAAGCTTGAAATTTCAGATTTAAGAAGCGGAAGTGTACTATCCATGTAGCGAAAACAAAGGCACTGATCAGCTTCGTGGTTACCGCAAATGTTTTTGCAAATGCAGATTGCTGGTTTTCTCATGAGGCAGCTCAAATTATTACATAGTGAAAAAAGTAGACAAATTCCTGATTCAATAGGCTGAGTTTATATTCCCTGAACAGCATCAGAAATGACTAGAATCTTTACAGATTAGTGTTTGCATTAACTGTATGCCTAAAGTAGTTGTTTAGTCCCAGAAAGTGATCAAAAACAATAACTGCCACTCAAAATGTTTGCAATTTCAAGAAGATGTAAAGCTATCAAAAAGAAACCCAAACCCTAAAATGCTCTGCGTAAAAACATCTGATTACCAATAACTACTAATAAATACTACTAATGCTTATAGAAAACCTGACAGAGTAAAATATGTTGAAATTAACATTGAATAATGTGCAAATACAAGACTACATTGAATACTATAACTTATGAGTTGATTTGACAAGTAAACAGGCAGAAAAATTATGAGATGAAAGCAGATCTTTATCTGAGTATGTTCTATGTATATAAAGTACAGTGCAAGTGAATTTAGCTGAGGATGCGACTTGAAATAGATTACTATTTTAAACAAGGACTAGGGCAGGATAATCGTTAAAGGAACAACCTTTAAGTATGGCAGAAACAGAATTATGCGTAGACACAAAACTTACAACCTTTCATTCAGAGAACATAAAACATGTAAATTTGACAAAAATGGGAAATATGAAAATCTTATCAAAATTGATATTGAAATGAGACAAAGGAGGACAAAACAACACTCATAAACAACACACTAAAATGAACTAATAACCACATGTATTTTGTCTTAACACACATAAGTATACACACAACACCAATGTTGACTTTTGATTCTCATTTTGCATGTATTCCAATGTCATCAAGTGGAATCTAACAACATACCATATAATTTATATAAATATTAGTTAAGGGTTTTTTGAGGCACATTTTTAATGTTGAGTACCCACATTCTATGTTATGGCAGATTAGGGTAAATTATTCTTAAATATTAAATATCAAATACATACATATCTGGCAGCTTTAATGCTTTTAGTAGGCATCCACAGGGTTAATCTGACTGACAAAATCTACAGCACTTTCAAAAACCTCTACATAAAATGATTATGAACAAACAATATACATGCACACAAGGTGATTTGGCACAAACAATTTGAGAAATTAGCAACATTATGGCAAAATCTGTCATCAGAAAAAAATTATTTTAGTCTGCTCTTTTAGTATGCTCTGCAAAACAGAATTCAAGACAAAATGTGTATTTGAAAATAAGCGACTATCAAGAATTTGAACAAAATGTGCCGAATCATTAAAATTTCTCATTTTGCATTGACAGATTGTGTAATAATGTTGCAAAAATATAAATTTTATCTTGCAATGAACACATGTAGGCATGCTACTTTAGAGATGAAAACATGGTATATCAAATAAATAGTGTATGTACATGTATGTGAATAAAAATGTAAGAACAGGATATGACAACTTTGATAGATCTGCATGTTTCTGCACAATGATGTTGCATTTGAAAAACACAAAAAGTAAATGACATATGATTGTGTAAATTCTAATGGTGTAAGGGAAATAACTCTCCATACACAACAGCCATTTTTTTCATTTTTCAAAGACAACTCTGGAAATATTTTGCCCAACATGGACACATGCACATGTAAAAACTATTATCATGACTTGAATGGAAAACCTCAGCAAGGGCTTAGAAGTGCCCCTTCCTATAAATGCAATCTATAATACCAGAGGACCAATGGTCCTGTAAACGCTCACCTGAGATCAGCTGCATATACCAATAAACATGTTTGAATATTATGGTATTTAACTCCAGTGCAGGGGCAGATGAAGCCCTTGGGCCATTTTCTTTTTTCAGAATCTTCAATATTCTGTCCATTTGCCAATTTCCTGTTGGCTTTTTCCTTCAAATGACATTTTAACAGTTTTCCCAATTCAGATGCATAGGCAACCCATGTTGACCTTGCCATAAACTTGGTCAAGGTCATCACAGGGTCATGATTTATATATACATTGGAGTACTTTAGCCATTGATGCCTCACGCCAAGTTTCCTTGAAATCAGTCAGAAGATGATTTTTGATGGTTTTTTACCATATATGGGCATGGCGGCCATCTTGGTCATGTGACCTAGATTATTTATATACACATTGATTCCCCTATTCTATCGATGCTTCACATAAAATTTGGCTTTGTTTGGCCAAGCGGTTTCAGAGGAGAAGACGTTTGAATATTATGGAAATATACATGTATATTGCCCCGGGGTGGGGGCACATGAGCCCCTGGGGTCCAATTTTTTTCAGAATCATTAATATCCAGTCCTACTGCCCACTTTCACTTTGAATGACATTTTAAAAGTTTTCCCCATTCAAATGCATTGGTGACCTATGTTGACCTTCCCGTAAAATAGGTCAAGGTCATCAGAGGGTCATGATTTATATACACATTGTAGTACTTGAGCCATCAATGCTTCGTGCCAAGTTTCGTTGAAATCGGTCAACCGGTTCTGGAGAAGAAGATTTTTGAAGGGTTTTTACCATATATGGGCATGGCGGCCATCTTGGTCATGTGACCTGGATTATTTATATACACATTGGTTCCCCCTTCCCATAGATGCTTCATGTAAAATTTGGCTTTGATTGGCCAAGCGGTTTCAGAGAAGAAGATCTTTGAAAATGGTGGACGACGGACGGACGGACGACGGACCATATATGGGCATGGCGGCCATCTTGGTCATGTGACCTAGATTATTTATATACACATTGATTCCCCTATTCTATCGATGCTTCACATAAAATTTATTGCCCCGGGGTGGGGGCGGATGAGCCCCTGGTGCCCAATTTTTTTCAGAATCATTAATATTCAGTCCTACTGCTCATTTTCTGCAAGATTTTTCCTTTAAATGACAATTTAACAATTTTTCCCATTCAAATGCAAAGGCGACCTATGTTGACCTTGCCGTAAAATAGGTCAAGGTCACCGAAAGGTCATGATTTATATACACATTGTAGTACTTGAGTCATCGATGCTTCATGCCAAGTTTGGTTGAAATCGGTCCAGTGGTTCATGCTTCATGTAAAATTTGGCTTTGATTGGCCAAGCTGTTTCAGAGAAGAAGATCTTTGAAAATGGTGGACGACGGACGGACGGACGACGGACGGACGGACGACGGATCATGGGTATACTATAAGCTCACCTTGTGAGCCTGACGGCTCAGGTGAGCTAATAACATTTACACAGCAATAATTCAGACCTATGTGTAATGTATATCATTTTCAAACAAGAATAAATTGGATTAACCTCTTAATTGTCAAGAAACCTAATGCTCAAGCCAATGAAATTATTAATCAATATTCTATCTTCCTTTCATCCTAAATGAGACGTCGCATGAGAAACCCTGCTATCAGGGTTTCCGACAGCGCGGATTTGAGTAGAGGAGAAATTGTACTCTCGTTGGCAAAAACAAAGACGCAGTTACAGCACAGCTGATCTGCGCCTTTGTTTTCGCCTAAGCATGTTGTTGGTTTCTTATGCAGCGGCTCAAATACAATAATAGTCTTCATTAAAGTTAATAATTAAAAATGAATCAATAATACTATTTATCTTATACCTATTGCAATATCTTCTTATTTTTCGATCCCGTTTTTGTAATACAAATACATCTATACATCCTACCACGGCAAACTTTCAGAACATAAAATATCCATTTAACCTTTCATTTAAAATCCATTTGGAAAATACCTTCACCATCTAGTTCATCTGCATAGAGTCTGAACACAACCATAACCAGGCAAGAAACCAGGCAACTGAGGTATTTGTGACTTTTAAGGATAACATCCATCTCACCTACATAAAATCATATTTCAGTGTATTAATTATAATATAACATAATAGATATCCACAACATAATTTTATGGAGAAAGGGGAAGTAATCCTTAAATACCATCAAATACCCCATCATTTTAGCCAACACTTCGGTTATTTTCCTTTTTTCTTTGGGGGGAAACAAGCAAACAATTTGTTAAAAGCACCTAAGAACACCCTGATCAGTCTTTCTTCTTATCCTCTTTGCTCTTGACTGGGATATCGGGACGGCCATCTTTCTCTTCTTCCCGTTTCGGTTCCCGGACCACCGCCCGCCTCAACGCATCCCACATTCCTCCCATGAATACTGCACAGAACAAGTTCTCGAAAGGTGCGAACGGATCGTGAATGCCAAGCAGAAGGGCAGATAACTTGAAGTAGACTAGGAACATGACAACGCCAAAATAGATGAGTGGGTGGGGTGCCTGGATATAGTTCAACTTTTCCATTAAGAAGACAACTGCCGATACCAGACATGCCTTGGTGACGCTGGAAAAGACAGAAACTCAAAAATCATCATTTTACCCATGCTAATTCGGCTACAAGTTCCAAAATTCCATAAACTTGTTTTAATTGTGCAAATAAAACTGAGGTCTGCTAGTTATGTGTATGGTAGCCGTGTTTCAATGCCAGACAAGCAATGAAAGTGCGAAATAATGAAGTTGTACTCCCTCTTTTCTAAGCTAGAGGTCATGCCTAATGTTTTTACCTTCTGTGCTTTACATTAAATACAGTTATCTTTTAAACGAATGTTCATATTGTGCCGAAGTATAAAACTTTAGTTTATCACATATTGTGGTCAAAAAGCTAAAATTTCACTACGTAATTACGAACTCACACCATTAATTTATACACAAAACTTACAAAGATGGCTGTAGAATCTCATTGCTTCCCGGAATCCACAAACCTCGAACCAGTCTCTCGAAATTCCTCATTATACCACTACCAGCTCCTGCAAGAGAAGGAAAACATTATGAACCTAGTCTGCACAGGAGATTATTTTATTTGAGCCTTTACATGAGAAAGCCAACAATCTGGGTTTTTGACCAGGTCTGACACACACAGTCACAGAAGTGGGCTACAGGCTTGTAATTTTGGATTTAAGAAGAGGGGTTTTCTTATGCGGCAGCTCATAAGAAAAGTTCAGCTTCATTCCCAAGAAATGAGCTGTGTCATGAGAAAACCAACAATGTAGTTTACGAACAGGTCCTACACAAACTGAGCTGTACAAGGACAGAAGATGGCTTGAGGCTGGAAATTTTGGATTTAGAAAGTGGAGGAATCGCACTATCGGTGTACAGCATGTAGCGAAAACAAAGGTGCTGATCAGCTTCGCAGTTACTGCAAAGTTGATCTGCGCCTTTGTTTTCTCATGCAAAATGTTGGTTTTCTCATGACCTGGCTCAAATATGTTACCTATGGGCCACTACGTTGTTTTTAATGAATATCCTACAAACATCAGATCATCTTTGTCAATGCAATCAGACACTGGTTTAAAATAACATCAAATGAACTGGTCCGAAAAAAGATTATACAGTATCATAGAGCCAATAATGTGGCTGCCATCTTGAAACAGCGAACGGCCACAATTCTGCTTAATGTAAACAGTGGTCGTAGTGTTCTTGCTGAACTACTTTTCTTCTTGTGAAAATCTCTCTGGAATGATTATTGAAATAAAAGAAGTGCCAGCAAGCTTTGCAGTCATTTTATAGCTATGGCATTATAAGATATGAGCTGTATAGCTCAAAAACTGTTGGTTGTGATGCCACCGCATACTGACCCAGTGTATGTGACATAGGTTTGGCAGGACTAGGAAAAATTCAACAATTTATATCAAATATGGATTTCATACAATATTCTGAAAGAACCATCATTTACCTTTCACCGTTCCTATGAGCACTATGACAAGGTAACTATTGGGATATAACTTGGCAGTATGGTTGACGGCATGATACACCTTGTGAGCCCGCTGGACCTCCTTGAATCCAGATACCACCATCTTGAACGGCAACAGTTTGATGATTTTGTACCCAAGATCAAATGGTGAATAAAATATCAGGTACCTGGAAAAGATAGAAAATATACAAGCAATGCATAAAAAACAGTTTAACTTGACTTCAGAAATATGGGAAAACAAAGCATATTATCTGATAACAGTTTTAGCATTTTAGAAAATCAAAATCAATGCATCTTTTATATCTGCTAAAAGTACATGTATGTCTCACTTCCTGATTCATTTTCTAATGAGATCTGCATGTTCATCATACCTGAGTGCAGACTAGCAGTCCCTTCAATAATACTATCTTTGGATTAAAGGAATATGGTCATATTATTGTTTGTTCCACAAAAAAAAATATTCAATGAAACAAACAATATGCTACCACTTTTATGAAAATCAGCAATGCGATTTTGTTGATATACCCATTTCTGCATTTTACAATGGCAATCTATGGAGGCCGCACTGAAAAATACTCATTTACAAAATAGGACCTAGTAAGTTTTAACACACAAAACTGAAAAAAAAAAGACTCATAATATCAAATGAATGAAAAACATTGTGTCCCTTTCTTACTTCAATCTTAATGGAAATGGCTGATATTTATCTTTGTAAAAGTATGATGTCACTCCCTCACAGTCTCATTCTGGATTTCAAACTTTCATAACTTGTATGTTCTTAGCCCAACTGCCATGTAACATTGGTGTAAAGTAAATGCCTGTTTTGAACAAGTTAGTTTTATTACTCACCATACTGCAGTAGCAGTAAGCACACTTCTGTGATCTTTGAAGGGTGTAATTACAGGTTCTCCCAGTAACAGGTTAGCTATGATACTGCCGGCGAAACACATCAACATACTCGACAACCAGGTTGACAACGGATGCTTTCTGTGGAATGGTGGGGTGCCTAAAAATAGAAAGATTGGGCTTTTAAACTTCAAGTACAGTTTGATGTTTTTATGGTTTAATGTTCCAGTCAACAGTTTTTCAGTCATAACACATTTGCATGAACTCCATCTTGAATGGACTGAGCGCGGTATCATGCTGAAACTTTCAGAAGCTTTCTACAGAGCTGAAACATACCTTCTCAGAATATTTTTCTGGCAAAATTTTGTGCACTTAATCACCACCTATTAAACTGATTTTATGATGATTAAAAAAAGCACCGACTGTGCACTTTTTGCAGTGTATGCACAAATTAGCAAAAATATGTAGTAATTTGTGTAGGACCTGAACAAAGCAGATTTTGTGTATGGATCAGTTCACAGGTTCTACAGACTTTCATTCTAAATGTTTCAGTTCTTGGTCAATGTTAATTGTTAAACCTATCATTTCTTCCCATCAAACATACAAACCAAAAGCTCACCTAATGCCCATTTAGTTGATTAAGCAGAAAGTTAATGATATTTACATTTGTTCTAAAGGTCATCTGGTTATAATTGTTGGTATAATTCTCAGTCAAAAATCAAAGCTAGTTCCAAAACTTGTGCTAGGGGTGTATGGAATGAATGTCCCACCAACAAACAAGGTCAAAATAGGACTTTATGTTAGCTTCTATATATATATATATATATATATATATATATAGTAACCTCCCTTCCTGGACCAAGAACAGTCAAAACTCAGACATCATAAGAGCGAGAAAACCGGTCTTCGGGGTTTCCAACCAGGTGCGACACAAATCGGTCTGTACAGTCACAGGAGCAGGCTAGATACTTGAAATTTTGGCTAGGAGTAGAAGAGGAATTGTATTATCCGAGTAGCGAAAACAAAGGTGTTGATCAGCTTCGCAGTTACTGCGAAGCTGATCTGCGCCTTTGTTTTCGCATAGGCAAAAATCCGGTTTTCTCATGATGCGGCTCATAAAATTTTAAGCTATGTAAAAAATATGCATGTTACTACTATACAGGTAAACAAGTATTTGAGCCATGTCATGAGAAAATCTAATTTCTGCCTATGCGAAAACAAAGGCGCAGATCGGCTCCACAGTAACTGCGAAGCTGATCAGCGCCTTTGTTTTCGCTACACTGATGGTACAATTTCTCTTCTTCTTAAAGCCAGATGTACGTAATTGACCTCACGGTAGAATTTTTTTAATTTTTTGCATGTGAGTGTATTTTGATGTCCTACATACGAAAATGGAAAGAAATCGATTCCGTTCCGAGCTTGTTTTCGAGATATTGGCCTTCAAAATCGTCAAATTTGAGAGCGAAAATACATTGACGTCAACGTAAAATACGATTGTAAGACCCCATTTTTGTTAATTTTCTTGATATATTTAAAAAAATCCACGGTAGGATTTTTTAAAAAACTGATATGTATTAGAGAAATTCCTGAACTACATATAGATAACGAGAAAGTCCTTAGTTACCGCATTCGTTTTCCTGCTATAAGCGTGCGAAGAGAGGTAGTCGTTGCTGAATTCAGTACATTTTACGCGCGACTATGATTTTGCGCCAAAATTTCCGACACTGTTTAGTATTCAATGTTGCTAACTGTCGCGGAAATGTTGTTTTCTTTGGGATAACATGTCCACAATCTATATTTTGAGCAAAAATAATAAATAATTTCAAACTTTTTACATTTCTGAAGTCCTCTGCTTAATTGTATGGATATAGTTTCGTATTCCGAACGTAAACTGACGCTAGAAATGACGTTTCAAGCGAAAACTGACGTTACGAATGCGGCGTAAAAATGACGTTTCGACCCTTAGATACGCTCGTTCCTTTGAGCGCCTTCAATTACGTACATCTGTCTTTAAATCCGATATTTGAAGCTACTAGCCAGTAGCCATCCTCTGTGGCTACACAGACCGGTTTGTGTCAGACCTGGTCGGAAACCCCAAAGACCAGGTTTTTTTGTGTCGTGGCTCATTTTGTTTTGATGATGCAAGTCAGTCTACCCTATAATCTACACTGTTTACACTGGACAATTTGTCCATAAAATAAGAGACATTATGGCAACACTAATTATTCCTGGGTGTCAAACATGCTTATCAACCAAGATTTCAATATATCACAACTTAGTTATGAGGTCTGAGAGATAAATCCTACAGAATAATCTATCATCCATCAAAGACTTAGATCAGTCTGCAAATCAATCAAGTTTAATAAGTCTTCACAGTGCACTAACTGTATAGCAAATGTTTCTTGCAAACATTTGGACTTTGATCAGAATGAACTACATGTCATTGCCCTGACTGATCTGTGTCTTTGGCAGCACAGGTCATTTTGTTCATTCTGTCATGTAGAAGATCTATTTTTATAAGAGAATCAGACAGATAAGGATTTTCTGGATAATTAATTACAGATGAAAACATTATAACAGATGTTTTAGAAAGCAGCAACTGGCATAAAAGAGTACAAAGACAAATACTGTAATTTTTCTAAAAATTCAGAATCAAGTTTGCTACGATCACTCAAAGAAAGCAACTGCACTTACAGTTAAGTTCGTGATTAAACTGCACCTGTAGGGGTCTAGATACATGTACCATTTTTGATTATGCACCAGTCATCTGTATCCCCTGCACCTATGGGGCTGGGGATTGAGGGAGCCACAGCAGCTTAAGTGCCGCAATTAACCTCAGATGAGTCCCGGGTGTGCCAGGGCTTTAATTTCTCGCCAATACATTGACACGTTAAATCAAATTAACTATTTTTCACAATTAATTGCTTTATGGTCTATATCAAAGTGGCAAATGTACAGGTACATTTACATGCAGACATTCAAGCCACTCCCTCTTTTTTTTTCATCAGAACAACTCCCATCTCTAGTTCCTAATAATTCAGCCTCCGGGTGGGCCGGGGCTTTTAGCAAGGATTTTACCATAAATTTGACCCTGCAATGACGGGCTTTTATTGGGGCTTTACAAATAAGAAAAGTTAAAAGCCCCTGTATTCCCTCGCCCTATAGGGGTCGTGGTTACAAATAAATGGACCTGGTGCACGTTTTTTCAGTTTTACGCCCCTTTCAAGATTATTTCACTCACAAAGCTAATCAAAAGGTGGGGACAAAAAAAAAAAAAAAGACCCCGCAGAAAAACACCCGACACACCAGCACGGAGCTCAAACCCAAACTTGACACAGCAGAAAGATGACTGAATGATAATGGGTGATAATGAAATCAGCTACCTTACCCACTCCTGAAGCCAAAGGGGCCTTCAGAATCTACTTTGGTTCTCACCTGCCCTATACCTTCACATCATTATGGTGTGTAAGAATGAGTACCTTTGATACATATTGTAAAAATGTAAAAAAAAAAAAATATATATATATATATAATTTTAACAACTTAAAGTTACACAAAAGACACTGTACATTATTGGGATACTGAGGTTGCTGAGTATTATCACTGTAAGGTTGGAAGTTGCATCTAGCAGACTCTTAACCTGAGCCACATGGATCTGTAAGTAATGGACCGAATGGACACTTTGGAACAGGTGGACAAGTTCACCTGCTTCTCCTAAAATGTTTGGATTTGCAACAACCAATGATGGACAGACTGGTTTACAATTTAAATTGATATCATGCTCTAACATTTCTTTGCCTTAATGCTTTAACTTAATATGGCATACTCACTGAACCAGTGAACCATAAAATTAGGTTTGTTTGTTTGTACTGAGGTTTAACTTCCCAGTCAACAATTTTTCAGTCATTTTGGGATGAAGTCAGTGATCCCATGTCATGAAACCTTAAGAGTATGATGTAAGAATTCTTTATTAGAAGTTGTCAAGATGTGGACTCCTAGAAAACTATAATGTAGTACATCTATTTTGACAGTTCTAGATTTTATCCTCTACCCACACCCCCCAAGCAAGGACCAAGAGATCTGATGTCATGAAATAAACCCCAACCCAATAGGCTACCTATGGTCCATGCAGTGCTTCAGCTAGAAAAATTTAGCAGGGCACATCCCCCTGTTGTCCTTTTCCAGCACCCTGCTGTGCCCTTTTTCATGCAGTTGGCACCCAGCCCTTTATTTTGGTAAAAAGATCATAAAAATCAGACAAAAAATAAGAAAATTACAGGAATTTTAAGTTTGAGGCTGGAGTAAACAAAAGTGCAGCTCTAGTTGCTGTTTTGATTTCCTTAATTAATCCTTTGTTGTCATTAATATTAACTCAAAATAATTTTGACACATCTTTGATTATAATTGCATCAGGTGACAACACTTCCAGTTAAGTGTGAATTAAATATATCCGGTTTAACTAGAGAATTCATTTATGAAAAGAAACAACAAAAGATTGTTCTAGTAGACTGGCTTCTTGAAAGGTCAGGATTATCATAAAGACTACCAAAAGGTTTTTAGTATATTACCCTTCAAATTTCCAATAGTCAAGAAAAGGTACACCCTGCAGTACACACATAGAAAACAAAAGAAAACAGTATTTTCCTGGTAAAGAATATTTGGATTAAAGTCTAAAAGCTGATAATTACTTTATTAGTTATTAACTAATAAAGTAATTATCAGCTTTTAGACTTTAAGCTATTTCAAAGAAGTGCCTTGGTCTAAAAGTGCCCTTTTTGCTAATTGCCGAGCGTTGAAAGTGCCCTAATCCTATCTGGAGCACTGTCCATGTATGTCTGCTGTCTGGTAAGCAGATATTTATATATAGACTAATTAGACTTGTAGAAAACTTTACTACATTTTAACCTCTAGCCCACAGAATGACAGATCCAGGGGTCCGATGCCATGGACTAAGAGCTAACCCTACATGGCATCTATGATTTAAGTATGAATGCTTTTTGATGAGTGGTTGCGAATCTATAGACTTCCAGAAAACTTTACCACAGAAAATCCATTTTTAACGGAGTTTATTATTTTAACCATTAATTATTTATATGAGGTGTATTACTAGCCGTGGAGTTTATTATTTTAACCATTAATTATTTATATGAGGTGTATTACTAGCCGTGGGCATGGGCCCAGGGCTCCAATACCAATCATACCATAGAATGAAAGCTAACCCTACAAGGCATCTATGGCCCAGACAAGAATGCTTTCTGATGAGTGGTTGTCAAGATATGGACTTCTAGAAAACTAGACTGCAGTGTGACACTCAAGATTGAAAAGATACAAAGGAGAGCAGCTCGCTGGACCACAAGTGATTTCAGCACTAAGTCCAGTGTTACAGCGATGTTGGAAAAACTTGGTTGGCGATCACTCCAACAGAGACGAGCTGATCGCACGTCTCTGCATGTTCTACCTATGGACTTGTGGCAATACCTCTGCCTGAATATATCCAGCCCAACACCCGTGTGTCCAAATATTGCCACTCAATGTCTTTTCACCAAGTCCACACCTCAGCAGACTACTACAAGTATTCCTTCTATCCCCTGCCAGGCAAATGTCCAGTGGAATGCTCTCCCAGAGTGGGTGACCCTTGATGCGTTCAAGGAAGCAGTTGGTAAGCTGCACCACTCCAGGCCGAAGATCCTGACATGATGCTTTTGTGTTTAACTCTCCTCTGAGTCCTCTCACCTACTTTTAACCTGTCATCTTTGCTCACCTCACTGTCTCATCTTGCTTTTTATCTCATTTACTCATCTTTTATTTCAGCACTGACAGCACACACCTGTCTAGAATGCCTGTGAAGGCATATGACAGTATATAAAGAAAGAAAGATTTCAAACTAAATTGTAAAGGGGAAGAACTTTTGAAGCAGTTCATATTCAGTAGTGGGGCGTAAAACATAATATTGCCTCAGGCTATTTCTTCACACGAAAGAGTAGCTTGCCGATCGGATCAATGGCTTGGTTTGTTTGTTTGCTTGTTTGAAGGCCACAATTAGCCGAGATAACTCTCTGGTATAAACTACCACAGGTAAGTCAACGTAATGACTCACAAGTATAATCTGCAAAGAAACATGTATTTAACCTTCAGCTACAGAAATCCTTCAGATTCTTTTTTTTTTTTTTTTATTCAGTTTTACGTCCCTTTCAAGATTATTTCAGTTCATATGAGACAGGCCAATCGGTAGGTGGGGCGAAAAACTGGAGAACCCCGAGAAAAACCACCTCACTTGTCTCACGTGGCCAGTGCGGGGCTCGAACCCACACCAGTCACAGCAGTAAATAGAAACAGCACTCTTGAACGCTCGGCCACAAGGGCCGCCCGAAATCCTTAAGAGTAATTCACATACACCCACACTCATATACCCACATATATACACATACATACCGGTACACATAATTTACATACACATTTTTTAAATAGCTACTGTCATATCTGATTGATTGATTCTTGATTCTTGATTCTTGATTTGAAGAGTCTTGAAAGCTCATTTGAGCTTGTATACTCTCTCTAAACTTTTCTCTAACCGACTTCGCGTTTCCGGTTCCTGTATTTATAGGTTATAATAGTCCTTTCAGTATATCTCAGCCAGATTAAATCTATCTGGCTGTAAGTGTCTGTCTAATCTTGTTTTGAATTTGAGCACTGTGTCACTTGTTACAATTTCCTCAGTAAGAGAGTTCCACATATTTATACACCTCACTGGAAAAGCGTTTATTCTCAATTTCTTACGACAACTCGGTTTCTGAATCTTAAACAAGTGGCCTCTCGTACAATTGTCATTAAATTCAACAAATTTTCCAGGCTCAATATCTTCAAATCCATGAACTATTTTATAAAGTTGTATCAAATCGTAGCGCTTTCTTCTGTAATGTAGCGTGGGAAGATTTAATCCCTCTAGTCTTTCACTATATGTTAGATCCTTTAATTCAGGCAATAATTTAGTAGCACGCCTCTGAATGTTTTCTATTAACTGTATATTCTTCTTAGTGGTTGGAAAATAGACACTCCCGCCATAATCGATTATTGAACGCACTAAACTCTTATAAAGAGTTAAAAATGAGTCTTTATCAAGAGACTTGAAGGATCGTTTTATAAGGCCCAGTAACTTGTTACATCTATTCACCACATATGTGATATGTTCATTAAATGTCATATTGTTTTGAAACCATATGCCTAGATCTTTCTCAGTAGAGTCTTTTGGTAATGATTTGAGATTTCCATCTTTGTCAATCAGTTTATAATCATAATCAAATTGTTTGTTTCCATATTCAACCACTTTGCATTTCTGAACTGAGAATTCAAGCAACCACTTCTTACTCCATTTACTTAACTTTATTAAGTCTCTTTGCAATTTCTCCTGATCCTTTCTCTCAGCAACTGATGTGTAGACTTTGGTGTCGTCTGCAAAAATCTTGCAGAAGCTCTCTAGACTTTCTGGAATATCGTTGACATATATTATGAAGAGGACCGGCCCAAGGACCGAGCCCTGGGGCACACCAGATGTAACGTCTTTCCAACTGGAGCATTTACCATTAAAAATAACTCTTTGCCTCCTTTCACTTAAAAAGTCTTCAATCCATTTCAGTAAATTTCCGTCAAACCCGTAGTTTTTTAATTTCAGCAACAGCCTACGATGCGGTATAGAATCGAACGCCTTTTTTATATCTAAATAAACAGTGTCAATTTGTTTACTTTCATCAAAATATTTGCTCCAATCATCCAAAACATCTAATAGCTGGAGAATACAACTTCTTTTATGTCTGAACCCGTATTGACAGTCTGTGAAAAGCTTATTCTTGTACATATGATTCATAATCGTGTCTCTAACTGTTTTTTCACAAATCCTGCTAGGCAAACAAGTAAGGCTCACCGGCCGGTAATTTGTTGTTTCACTTTTGTCGCCTTTATTCTTGTATAAAGCAGAAATATTTGCGTCTTTCCAGATACTAGGTATTCTACCTTCAGCAAAAGTCTTATCAAATATAGTTTGTAATGGTACATTCAATATATCCGCTGTCTCTTTTAATACTCGTGGATGACAACCATCAGGTCCCATAGACTTACTAGCGTTCAGATATTTCAAACGTTTAGTTAAATCTTGTAAATCAGTTTTCAATTCTGTTACAGGTGTTCCATGATAACGAATGTCAAAAATAGGCAACTCTCCTGTAGGTTCATTCACAAATACTGAAGCAAAAAATGTATTGTCTTTTCAAAAAGCAAATTCTTGTTTTTCTTACCACCACTTGAACTTGAAGCCGTCGGTAAATCATCTCGCACGTACATGCACATCAGCATATAATGTGCTATATCGAAATATGGATACATTTTTAGCTTTGTCACTTTGGTAGCAATATCCATAAACGTTTGTGGATCCATTTTGATGGATTTTCAATGACGAAGCCAGAAAGATGAGGATGCTGACAATTATTGGTAAAGTGCGCATGCGCTAGATAGATTTTTTGCTGTTGACACGACAGTCGTGTGAATCCATGTGAAAGTCGTTTCGTTCTTCTATCTATCTTTCTTTTGATACTGAGTCGATCAATTTTCTGATCATTACCTTCTTCTTCCTAGTAAAGGACCGGGATCAGTCTCAATACATTCCTTATCATTCCCATTGTGGTTTCGAAACCGCCATGTACACCCGTGATATAATCAAAATAATTACAGCACAGACTGATGCAACAAGCCACATATGACACGTGACAAAATGTTGTGCATTGGGAGCCTGTTCGATTGAACAACAACAAACAGCAAAGCAATATGTTCTATCGGATCACTGATTCTTACAATCCGGATTGATGCAACCCCCCGGGGGTACTCACATATAAAATGGGTATGTATGTGCCGCCCTATGTTAAAAAGAATGGGGTTTACGGAGCTGATCAAACTGAGAAAGGGGTGCTTTCAGAGCTGAAAGAACGGTAAAAGTTGTACCTTTAGAGCTGATCGAACTGGGAAAATAGGTGCATTCAGAAAAAGTGGGTGCCTTTAGAGCTAATCGAACTGAAAAAGTAGGTGCATTCAGAGCTAATAAAAGTAAAAAAAAGGGGGAGGGGCTTTACCGCGGCACATACCCGTGCTGCTCTAATATGAGAGTACCCCCTCCGGGATGCAACCTCAATGAAAATATTTCTGAGAAGCTAAAGGCGAGGTCAGGCTTCTGAAAATGGTATAAGCCATTATACGTATTGCTGTCCGTTCCAAGGCGCTTATTGATTTGTAATTTTATTTCTTTCATGTTTTGTGTCATTTTGTGCTGTTTGCGCCCTTTATGTGCATATTTAATTAAAGTATGTGCATATCTAATTAAAGTTCAGAATTAACTGAGTTGCCGTTTTAGGGAATATTTAATAGCCGCTCAGTCGACTTGAGATGCGTTTTCTTTATATCAGTACTTAATTGTCATTTTTGTTTGTTTGTTTGTTGTTGTTGTTTTCACCTAGGTTTTTAGGGCTGGACTTTGGTTCTGATTACACCTGATAATTGCATATAAACTTTTTGTATGGCACCGGGAGGCTGGTCTTTATGGGGCGATAGTTCTGTTTTTATAACAATTCACAATAGAAAATCTTGCGCAAGGTCACCGTGTACGTTGCAAGAAATATGATATGCAAACAAGCGCCACATTTAATACACTCTTCGGTAGGATAAGAAATCTCTTTGTACGAATTAAGCACCTGAGATGATGATCAGAAATCGACCAACCCAATATCCGGTAGGAGTGACGTAATTGACCATTCTGGGGGTGAATGGCTCGATGTTTATCGCTATGGCCTTAGCAGAAAATATGAAGAAAAAAATATCAATTTTTCATAAAAGCTTTGAAAATATCTGTCACAGAGTGAAAATAATTCAAATTCCTATATGCGTCCCTTGTCCCTTATCCTATATCATTTATCATTTCTTAAGCCTACCAAGCGACAAATAGCACTTGAACCAAAGGAGTGTCAGAAATACCTGAGGGAATTGGACAATCTGTTTCTAAGAGATAATGTTCTCTATCGTAAAGCTTCCATCAATGGTAGCGACATCAATCAGCTAGTATTGCCGGTGGTTTACCATGATATTGCTCTGGCTGGTCTGTATGATGAAGCAGGGCATCAAGGCAGAGACCGAACCGTATCATTGGTGAAAAACCGCTTTTACTGGCCTGGTATGGATGGCGATATTGAGAAATATATAAGGAACTGTCCTAGGTGTATCAGGAGAAAATCCAAAACCAGCACAACAGCAAAACTTGTTGTTGTTGATTCAACATATCCAATGGATTTGGTATGTATGGATTTTCTGTCGCTCGAAATGTCTTCTGGTGGGTACGAACACATCCTGGTTATCACAGACCATTTCACCAGGTATGCTCAGGCTATTCCGTCACGCAACCAAACAGCCAAGACTACAGCCAAGCTCCTTTTCGATAATTTCGTTTGTCATTATGGTTTTCCTGCTCGTCTCCACTCTGAACAGGGTCGGAATTTCGAGAGCCAGGTGCTTAAGGAGCTGTGTGCCATTGCCAATGTGGATAAGACGAGGACAACTCCTTATCATCCCAAGGGCAATGGTATGCCAGAGAGGTTTAACCAAACTCTCATTAATATGCTTGGTACTCTCGAAGAGGACAAAAAGTCTGACTGGAAAACTTATGTTCCTCCTCTGGTGCATGCATACAATTCGACTCGCCATGAAACAACCGGGTTTTCGCCTCACTATCTTATGTTTGGGCGTCATCCAAGGTTGGCAGTTGATGCCTTCTTGGGTATTAAACCTGGTAATGAAAGTTCAGACAAGTCGAAGTACGTTTCCAATCTGAAGAGGAGATTGGATTTCGCATACAGAACGGCCCGTAGGCAAAGTAGAAGGCATAAAACCATATATGACCTTAGGGTCAGAGAGTCCCAACTTTTACCTGGGGACCGTGTATTGGTTCGCAATGTTGGATTGAAAGGCAAGAACAAGCTTGCAGATAAGTGGGAAAAAGAAGTTTATTTGGTGGTCGAGCAACCAAATAAAGATATTCCTGTTTTCGTTGTGAATCGAGAGCATGGCCGAAGCACCCGAAAATTGCTTCACAGGAATCTATTACTTCCCTTTATGGCACTGCCTGCATCCAAACCAAATTCACTTGACACCAGACAGTTGATAGACGGTACTCAGACGTTACCGGCAGATACCTCGGCAGCTATTGATAGTGCTGGTCAAGTTGATTTGACAGTCACTTCATCATATGATGAAGACCACAGTTGATACAGGTGACAGCAACTCAGGGCCGGTGAATGGGAATAGTGTTCCATTAAGAGGAACTACACTGAATCCTTTAGCAAGGAATTTCAGCCCAAGCATAACAACATTGCGCAACCAAGAGCTTTGCCCGCGAGAGACAGGAGAAAGCCAACCTGGCAAACGTCCGGTGATTGGATTCAGTAGCAGACTTTCTTTTATCTAGTTTAACTGTTTTAGTTTTAAAACCTCCCGGAGATGGGTTTTGACAGACGGAAACAATAAAACCACGAACGACTCCCGTCTTCTATGATTTCTAAAAAACCCTCGAACCTCAATGGACTCGTCCGAGACTCCCCCGAGAGTGAGCCGTTTTAAGAGTCCCGTTACATATCTTTAGATCGTTATCATTTCTTCAACTACAGGTATGAACCCCGTAATATTTCTGACAAGTTATCATTTTATAAGCGTCTAAAAAGGATTATAGTTTATAACGATACTGACCGAGTTATACCCTGAGCAAAAAGGCGAAAAAGCGTATCTTGCCGACCGGATCAATAAAAGTAAGTGAATATCGACTGTCCATTTGAATAACAAGAATAGAGGGACCAGGAATCGATGCAATTGAATTTAAAGTCCCAACATAGACAGCAGGCGGGTAAGAAAATACATAAAACACAACAAAACATTTTTTCCGACACCACATACGAAGAGCAGAATTACTAGCTTTTTCCCAACAAGGTAGCCATCCGGCTAAGTTTCAACCGAAACGAAAGGCAACGCAAACAAAAGAGAGGCAGGCACAATACAACAGTAGTAAAATGAAGATAAACCACTTTTCCGGGGACACCGATTATCGTTTTTACTGGGGACAACGCCGAAAACTATATATATATTTTTTTTTCATAAAGAAAGAAAATTAAATAAAAACAAACATAGTGTTCAACTGGCGAACACGTGTAACAAAAACTGTTGATGTAATTAAGTTAAAATCCCAACCAAAGACCCCAGAAATACAGAAATTATCATTAATAAAACCGTTTTTACTAGGACAGCGAAATGTTCAACCAATACAGTGAAAATGTATTAGTGATTATTAGAAACGGAATAGAATGAAATTAAACCAAGATCTCAACTGGCTAACACATGTATTACAAAATGTTGCTGCAATAAAGCCAAAACCTCAACCCAAAGCTACTAGGCGGGAAGGAGACCATTGCTACTGGTTCATCAAGATGATCATTCGCGAAACTAAACAAGAGCCCACTAAGAAAAGCAGCAACTCGACCATAATAAATCAAAAACACCCCGACAAGCACAACAGACAGACAAACGGACAAAACACGCAACATCAATAAAAATAACAAGAGAACCGCATTGGAACGGTCAATAACGAATTACTGGGAGTAGAGGGGTGGGGGCTTAAATAGATTTTACAGAGCTCTAATCCTCGTCCTTAGTCTGCTGATATTTAAAACAAAAACAATCGTTTGATTTAACCAAAAAGCTTCCATATCTCGTTTATGTGACGTCACTGCGCACGTTGTATTTACGAAGCACTCTCTTTAATATGGACCCTATCGTATGAGAAATTATAATGTAACTGAACGGTGATAAATCTTACATTGATCAATAGTAAAAATACAAGCACAAGCATCGCCCAAAACGAGGACTCAACTGTAATATAGACACTGGAATACTGGAGCAAAAGAAAGTTTATTTTTAAATCCCGATGGACCCGACCAGAGACAATAGTTTTAGCCCGTTATCCAAACTCATAGTCAGGTCCCTCCCATCTGTAAGACAGCTTTAAGTCAGGACCGTCATGGAGTCTGAGGTCCGACCCACCGGCGTGCACCTACAGAGGAAAGCAAAGCATTTAACCTGACATCTCTGTTCGGGTTTAAAAGTTGCCTAAGCGGATTGGTCTCACAAATGGATGGATGGATGGATGGATAATGAAGCTTATGGCAACTGAAGTTTTTAAAATTCTAAACACTATATCGTCATCTTATATCCAGGATTTAGTTAGAGAAAATATCACATTATAATTTCAGAAACAAGAAACAGGTGGAGATTCCGAAGGTGAACTCTATAAGGTATGGCATGAAGTCCTTCCGGTTTGAAGCGGCCCAAGTCTGGAACAGCCTACCCAATGAGATAAGACTTGTTGAAAATTTCATCAATTTAAGAGGCTGCTGCGGACCTGGGATGGTGTGGACTGTAAGTGTACTTCCTGTTCTCGTTGATTTTGATTTGTTCAATTTCTGTTCATCGTATGTTTTTATCTAAACACTTTTCAATTTTCTTGTTGTATGTTTAGTTTTTTTAATTTTCATTTTCATAGTGCTAAACCTAAAAATCTTATTCTAGATTTTTTACGCAATTTTTTTAGATCTATATAACTGAGGATATATTTTGTCAATCCACAATTGGCTGGGGTTCCGACTGGTTATCTCTTTTTCTTTCTACCCAGGTTTCGTCTTTCGGGGTCTGAGGGTCCCTACAATAGCCTGGTGTGCTGTATGACTTTCCTGGGGCCCCAAACTTGTCCTGTCTTTTCGCCTTTTGTCCCCTATATCTTTCTAGGTAGAAGTCAGGAGAGACCCAACAAAGTCATATCTTATTTAAGTTAAACGCATTTTTTCTCTCATTTAATTCTGTAATTATACTTTCTTATACTATGTATCTTGGATTAATATGTTTCGATGGATTAGAATCTCCAATACATTTGTCTATAATTTTTACTTATTCGTGGTCCAGTCAAAATCCAGGTAATGTGGTCAGAAAAGAATCAATATTAGCAGAAATTAGTGAAAATTAGTCCTGAAAATACTCAAAATGTTGTGTTTGAAATACACAAAGAAAGATTTCTATTAATAAGTTTACCCTGGAAATTAGTGCAGAATGTCGAGTGCAAAAATTTATTGGCTTTCCAACAGTGTAAATTTCATTGACTAAATATTTTAACTTTAACAGAAGTATTGCGCGCAAAAATTGTACTGTTGGATGGTGTTGTTGTTGTTTCTTCTCATTTTTAATGTGTGTATATAATGTTTATCTTTTTTTATGTAACATATCTGTGATTCATAGTTGATTTACCGTTGTTGTTTTGTTTTGTTTTCTTGTTACTCCCATCAATCAATTTTTGATTATTCTTGGGAGGTGTACATTGAACACTCCGGTGTGTTTGCAGGATGAACCTACATGCATGAGGATAGAACCTGTTTAGGGATCTTTAACCTTCACAGGGGATGACTGTCCCTGCACAGGGGGCCTCCAGTTAACGTCCCGATCCGAAGGACGGCACGCTGTATCATTTCATTCCTGCAAATGACACGAAGGGAAGCGTATTCGGACCAACAAATTTTCCTCGCCGCCGGCGGGGATCGAACCCGGGACCTCTAGCACACCAGTGCGCTAACCACTCAGCTACCTCGCTTCCCCCGGCTGCCTCGTTGTTTGTCGTAGTAAAAGCCCTACAGGGCTTATGTTATATGTCATGTTTCATATATACGACGTAAAAAAATCTGTATCTGTATGTATCTGTTTATCTGACGGATGCCGGGATGGATGGTCAAAATAAAGTTGCAGCCAAGTGTAACCGGGATTGTATTCTAGAAAGGAAGAAGACCGCTCCACTGAGCATGTGTCGGCTTTGAAAATCCAATAACACAAGCGATTGATAATGATCTCGCCAGAAAAGCGGGCTGTAAAGGAAGAGCGGGTCGAAACGTCCCGGTTTCTATTTAGGTAATGTTGGTACTTACTGTACTTTGATTTATTTCATGCCGAAACAAGAAAAATCAAAACAAACCGTGATTGGCCACATTTCAAATTGTCATGACGACAAGTGTTGTTGCGCACGAGATTGGACTAATTGGATCACGTGACAATTGATTGTAATTAGTCTATTCAAAAACATGGCCGTCATACACTAGAAAGTTCATAGGAACTGGAATAAGTGGTTTATTTTCTTACTTATTTGGTGAATCTGTGAAATCGAAGCACCATGATAAGTTGAATATTCAAACGGTCAGGCGGGTTACACAAAAACAACTTTTTACGGGCCGTTCTCATCAGGAAAACCGAGGAATATTTTGACCTGTTTTCACAAATTTCAGATTGTTTCTCGGTCATTAAATTTTTGACAGGCTATCTCGTAAAATTTACTACCTCGTACTATGGCGGATGAGCATGATATCATTGGAAGTGCCTCTGAATTTATCAAAGGTAAGCACGCATGAAATAAACCATTTTTGTCGGTAAAAATCCGTGAAGAATTCTAAAATCTGGGGTGGAGTTTCAGAATGGACTTCTGTATCAGGTCGAGTTGAAACGTGAAAATGAATATATACCTATTTTTAAGTATATACTTAGTTTTAAGGATAGCAGCTCATATTAAGAGATAGGAAAATCAATGCAAAAAACTAACTAATGACTTTATACAATAAAGAGAAAGAGTTGCAAAACCAAACTTGGCCAGTTGTTAAAGGGTCATATACACTTTCAGATTTTAAAATAATTTTTAACATCTACCGATGCATTGTTGTGTTAGCACGCTTTTTGTTTTGTATGTATTTTCTCATTTGAAGATTTATTGATTATTACTAATCATTGTTTACTTTGAGAATATCCCAGTGGGATATACGGAGTGAGAGAAGGGTGTGTATTTGTGTGAAATTCAAGGGGTTGTCTCATATATCTTAAATGCATGTTTCCTTCAAAATGCAGAAAATGCAACGGTAGAAGTTGAAAATTATTTAAAAATCTGAAAGTGTATATGAACCTTTAACAACTGGCCAAGTATGGTTTTGCAACTCTTTCTCTTTACTGTGTAAAGTCATAATTTAATTTTCTGCATTGATTTTCCTATCTCTAAGTATGAGCTGCTATCCTTAAAACTAAGTATATACTCAAAAATAGGTATATACTCATTTTCACGTTTCAACCCGACCTGTGTATTGGCAGATCTGCAAGCCACGTCACGAGAAAACCAGATTATTTTATGAAAAAAAAAACAACAACAACAACAAACCAAAAACAAAAAAAAACACAACAAACAATAGTTTTAACCTTTAAGCATCTTCCTCTTTTTCTTCAATTTTGTGTCAAACCTGAAAACTAGGAAGCGAGATTTTCTATTGATGTGGCTTATTGATCTGCTCGGTCTTTTCGTTAGTCTGACCAGTCAGGCGTCAAAATGAAAGTATCATATATGTACCTAAAGTTCATTTTCAAAATGATAATCAATCTAGGTACATGTAGTGAGGTAGCCGAGTGGTTAGTGCACTGGCTTCTTGTGCTAGAGGTCTTCAATCCCTGCCGGTGGCGAGGAAAATTTGTTGGTCCGAACACGCTTCCCTTCGTGTCGTTTGTGGGAATGGCATGATACAGTGTGCCGTCCTTCAGATCGTGACGTTAACTCAAACTGGAGGCCCCCTGTGCAGGGACTGTCATCCCCTGTGCAAGTTAAGATCCCTACACAGGTTCTATCCTCATGCATGTAGGCTCATCCTGCAAACACACCGCAGTGTACAATGTACACCTCCCAAGAATAATCAGAAATTGATTAATGGGAGTAACAAGGAAAAAACAAACAAACAAAACAATCAGGTATCAAAAATTGATTTTGACGGCTGACCCGTCAGACTACTCTTTCGCGAGAAGAAATCAATATTGGGCTCGGAACTGCTCCTTTCCCACCTTTTTGTTCATTCAGTCGGGTATAAGTCAGTCAATATCGAACAGACTTAATTGGATTCCAGTTTAGCGGTACCCGAAAATATTCCTATGCGCATGTGCGACATTGCCATGTGCTCTGTCAGCAACTTGGAATTTTCCCTTGACATTTTCACTGATCTTTGTAAAAACACCCCAGTAAAAAGGGAGCAGGGGGTGTAGGTACACAGTCTCCCAAGCATTTAACTATTGAAATATTAAACTTCAGTGACATCAGTCTGACTCGGTGAAACTTATCGCCACTCTTCAGATTAAGCGTCAAAAGTCAAGGAAAGTCAGCCTGGCCTTTCATTTCACACTTACTGTTTTCGGCTGATACATTCCTGTCAGTTTGGTGACTTGTTTATCCTGTCTTATTTTAGTCGAACAGCCCATTTTGTTAAGCAGTGTCAAAGCTGTCAAAATGTTAGAAAGTACATAAATACAGAGTGTTTTAGAATAAAAATGAATTTACTTGATGAATCAGTATAATGAAAGGCCCTACTAACTACATGTACTTTAGTAATGAGTGTTTACATAAATCCTAGCAATTGCTAGATGTTTTGTTTATATGGTTAAATAATTGCTGATTCAAGAAATAACTTTTTCAGACCGGCTATATTTTGCTACATTAAGAACACGTCCAAGATCCTCTGCACATACCCACTATTTCTGCATAGATGAAGAGCTGGTGTATGAAAAGTAAGTAAAACCCTTGAAACAAAAAATGAGACACTTTTGAAAACTGTGTTGTAAATGTTTAGGTAAAGTTTATCCTAGCTAAGAGCTTCGCTGTAATAATCATAAAATTTGATGTCCCAGCCCACTGACACAAGTCTTGCATTTAAGTATTGTTAGAAAAAGAGATGTACCATATAAGTATACTTGGATTTTTTTCAATGTGCAGGGCAGGGCTTAGCTAAGCCCAGCCTTGGATGATTTCATTGTTGAGATAGGGTCCCAGAGCTGACAATGTATAATTGAGGTAAAGATGACTATGCTTGTTGTCTTTGTGCTATACCTGTGTTTCACCTGAATGATTTCAAAATAGGTGAAGTGTATGGTAGACACACAAAAACATAAACTTTTTGTTTCTAAAATATAACCATACTGCTACACTCAAATATTTTTATCAAGTTAGCCAATGCCTCTATTTTTGTAAACAACCCTTTGCTTTACTGATGGTACATGACCGCAGTAGAAGGTCAATAAAGTACCATTCCAAAAATAAAGCGATTCGGAGAACCAGCTGATTTGACTTATTTTTCCTACAAGGTCAGCTCGGTCAAATTAGCAGCAAATTTGCTGCACCAATGCTGCACCAAAAACGGTCAAGTTAGCAGCAATTTTACTGCAGCAAAATCTGTCATGTTACATGTAGCAGCAAGTTTGCTACAGCAAAAGCAGTCAAGTTAACGGCAGTTTTGCTTGCATCGTTAGAATTAAATTTGCAGCAGCAAAATACAGTCAAGTTAGCGGAAATTTTGCTGCAGCGAAATTGGTCAAGTAAGCAGCTATTTTGCTACAGCGAAAAACAGTCAAGTAAGCAGCAATTTCGCTTGCAGTGAATATTTTTGTGGCAGAATGTTTTGGCTTTAATCTAGGTGATAACGCATAAGAAAATTACATTTTTTGCCACAATCACATCTTTTCGACGTCTCCTACGAAAAAGGTTCCATGTAAGTGGAAATGTTTGTCACAATTTTTTATTATTTTATTCTTATTATTTATTTTCTTTTTCGTCTGGCTGTGATCGCTATGTAGAAAATGATGATGAATGCTGCATTATAACTTTTCTAGACCTTATTACCAACTTTATGGAAAATGTTGCTGATTTTTTACAGTTTCGTCTGGCTGTGAGTGATATAGGAAACTAATACTTATGCTGCAAACAAGACTTTTCTATCCCACCCATAACATAGCTTAAGGACAAAAGTTCCCTGCCAACAGTAAAAGTGTCCATAGACTGGGTAATATGTGGGATAAAAAAAAACGTCTGTTTGTGATGACATTCATCATCTTATAGCGCTCATAGACAGACTTCAAGGAAAGCGAGAGACCGAATTGTGCCGTAGCTCACCTTTTAGTGATTTGCTCATCAGTGTAAGCTTTAAGATAGACGATGATACTCTGGGGCCTTGTCTGTATGAACATTAGACAATAGGTGGCAAAAACTTTCGCTGCAGCTAACTTGATGGTTTTTTTTATTTTATTTTATTTATTTTTTTTATTCTATTTATTATTTTTTTTTGCTGCTGCTGCTGCAACAGATTCGCTGCTAACTTTACTGAGCTGTCAGTAGCACTTTACAGATCCGTACTGTAGTTATTGCACTTTTTTCTGCCTCCTTCATTAGTAAATTAGTAATTTAAAGTAAGCCTGCATCATTTGTATCAGAATTAAAGTTTTAAACTTGAAACGGAAAACAGAGAGTCATACAACATGTACAACAAGAATGTTTACCAGGCATTTACTAAGGGAATTTTCAATATGGTATTAATACATAAATACAGTCATGTAGTACAGAATATTTTTTCTATGACAGTATGTGTTTACCCATCATTTTCAGTGCATGAGATTTAATTTTTGACACTGATTGGTTCAACAATAACAAGTGGGTCAAAGTAATAGTCCAAGTGAGAACTACCTATTTTTAAATGTAATGGTCAACTTTGTCATTGACAGGCTCCGCCCTGCACATTGAAAAAAATCAGACTATATAATTAATGATTGCTATATTGAAAATCATATTTGTTGGTTGGTGCACACCTTTAATCTGGTATTAAACCATGTAACGTTAGTTTGTATCTATAGCAAGACAGGTTCGTTTTGAATATCAGAACGTAAAATCATATTAATCTTGTTAATGTACATGTAATAACTGATTCTCTTAAGATTTCATGTTAGTGTTGAGACCTGTATGTTATAAGAAGCAATTTTAACATTGCTGTATAAAGGTGGTACTTAGTGATCAGACACTTGATACATGCTGTTGTTTTCAGGAGGAAGTTTTGAAAATTTATGTACGCATGAATTTTTACATTTTCAGTTTCTATGCAGACTTCGGTCCCCTCAACCTTGCTATGCTCTACAGATACTGTTGTAAACTCAACAAGAAATTAAAGGTAAGGATCAAACTGATGTAAGTCCTAGTAGTGTCAGAGACAACGTCCCTGTACCGTAAAATGGTTTACTGGATAAGGTGTTAACAGACTCATCAACTGACATGTCAGACAGCAGAAAACAGAGAAAATGTAGTTGCTATTAAACTGTATTTACTAGTTGTGACCTTGACTGATTTACCTGTTGTGTTTGTTTACATCCTCAGGTACAAACTACAATGATAAATGAGCAATTTTACACGAAAACCTGTCCTAGGTCATTTCAGTCAGGTCCAACAGAAACTGATATGCAGAGCTACAGAAGATGTTTGTTGTAGACTTCAAATTTTGTAGATCTATACATGTATTTCTGTTCGATTCTGCAACTAGACACCACTTTCCTGTTTGCTTTGTAAACATTTGTTACCGTGAAGTTTCTAAATACAGTACAGGGCCTTGTATGTGCAAGATACACTGAGCTGTGCAATTTACATTTATTTAACAAGAGTGTCGTACAATCCAAAGAAATTTTTCCTGGGTTTCTATTTCTGCCAATGTTTATATGTTGAAAGCAAAACTGAAAAAATAAACATTGAAATTTGGATAAGATAACATTTTGCCATTTATTCTTCCATAGTCAACTGACATTTTGTCAGGTGCAAGGCAAAGATATAATTTACTATATGGTTAAGTCACAAAATAAGCTTTTAAATTTAAAACATACTGAAAGTAAGACAGTTTTAGCAGTATATGACAACTTTGGATGAAAAAAAAAAAAGAAAGAAAGAGAAAAAAAACTTGATAAGCATGGCTATGGTTAGTCAACAACTTAAGTCATATTGGGATGGCCGCACTGATATGGTCGCGGCAGATTACCAGTACTTGTTGCACATTTCCTTCACCACTAAGAGGAAGAGGATGAATGGCCATACAAATGTTTTCAATCTTTATGAAAGGCATGTGCCAGGCGTGAAGATTGTTATTGGGTCCGCTTTGAACGGTATGAAATATGGGTGCAGATCTTGATTAAAGTGTATGTAAAGCCTGGTGAAGCAGTTTCAGGGATTTTTTTTGGGTGTCTCAGGGGCCGAAATAAGGCCCCATTACCAATGGAAACTAGGTGACTTTTTTCCCAATTTGGAGAAAAAAATTGCCAATCACAACTGAAAATAATTCTCAACAGTTCCTAAACATTCTAAAAATCAAACTCTGTTGTTAGAAATGATGTTTAACTTTGATTTTAAGTTAATATTGAATGATTTTAAATGAATAACTTTAATTAAATATGTCAAATTGGAAAATATCATTAACTTTGAATGCTTTGAAAATTTCCCAAATTCTGGGTGTATGTCGCTAATTTTCCCAATCAGAAAGGCCCTAGGGCCCCTTCCCAAAATTGCAGAAAAAATCCCTGAGTTTGGTTATATTACTATCATATGCCAACAGGTGTTTTCTGTTTATTTTATGCAACAACATGCCATCTATTTTATTAATGATACAAACATGTTGGTGAATACAGAGCGTGTATTTGGCTAAGTGGTCGCACCATTGCTTAGAAAGTTCTGCTACATGTACATATGTAGCAAGAGACACTAAGCCACAACACTTAGATAATTTAGCCGTAATCAAATATACAGCAGAGATCTCGAGGACGCCAGATTTGGCGTCCTGGGACGAGAAAACTCGTGCTCGGACGCATAATTCTGCCAAGAGATGATTCCCGGGACGCAAGGTTTTTTCGCCGTGAGACGTCCCAAAATTCCCATCTTTATCTTGGCTTTGTTGTTTATTAGCTCCAAGAATCAATTATCTCCAATCAAGATAAGAATTACTCAAATTAACAGTGTTGTCCAAATGCAAATTAAACATGCTATAAAGTTTCACGCCTCCGGCGTCTGATCAATGTGACGGTCGCATTCAAAACACGTCTTTGTCTAAACATGTTACGGTTGATCGGTCAGCTACAATAAAACAATTAAGTCTTAAACAGTCATAAAATCTTGTGAAACCATAGCGATTTTCATTTAAAGATCAATTGAATTACATAAAAAATTAAAAAAAGCTAAACTTTTATACTTTTGGACCGATTTTTGAAATGTCATTAGTTTTCGCGACTTTAGAATTATTGGAAAAATCGTGATTATTTGTTTGTTCTTGTTGCCTCTCAACCATAATTTGTTGGTAAAACTTTGTTTAAAGTGTTCAAAAGAGGTTTAGTGTCCATATTTTAGTAATGAAGAATGCAAGCCAATCTTATCATTCTTACCAAATTGACAGTAGGAAATCCAGCCTTTGAGGGGTCACCCCTCATTGACCCCAAACTCATTACTGAACAGGCGAAAGTAAATGATATACACCTAACATTATATGATAGACAGATGTCACAGAAAGGCTTTGTCTACAAAAGGAGCTAATTTTGGAGTGCATTACACACATTTCTTGGTCTTACCTAGTAGAGTAGACCCCCCCCCCCCCCCCCCCCCCCCACATGTACCTAACCAGTGTAACTAAGAATGTTTAATTTAACCAATTCTACAATTGATGGCATGTCATTTTATACCATCAGGTGAGAGTAAGGTTTTGACAAATGCCGTGGTCAATATTATTGTCTTAAGAAATAGAAGCCCCAAACCCTGTTTATAAAGAGGTAAAATAATTATGATTTTTTTGGTCGAAAAAATTAGGATTGTAATTGAGTTTCTATAGTGGGACTCCTAAATTTTGTCTGGGACTCCTACTTTTTCTTTTGGAGGAGTCCCGGACTCCTGTTTTCAAAATCCTAGTGAGATCCCTGAATTACATGTACTAATCAGCCTGTGGTTTGTGCCCCTATTAAATATGTGCCTCTTTCCATATGCATGGTTAAAACAGGCTTTCTCAGTCACACTCAAATATTGGACCATATACTTTAGAGGTAGTTAAAGAATGGGCTAATGTATAGTTGTTGAGCAATTACATGTCACAGCAGCACACAGAAAATTCATTAAACATCAAACTAAACTAGCTGAATTGTATTACTGTTAACATATAGCGCAGTTTGTTAAGAAGAGATGTAAAAAAACGTAAAATGCACACATTTTTTAGGCAATTTCAAAACATGAAATGTTTTCTTTCTAGTCTTAGTTTCTCTCAATGACTTTGATGATCATTTTGCCTAGTGGAGTCCAAAATAAATTTGGATGGCACACCGCCAGTGCAGTAATCCCCAAGTTGACAAGTTATCGGTACTTTTGCCTTTGTAAGAAGATAAAAGAAAATATTTATACACTATACATGATGACCAATATAAGACACAGGCCGGATAAAAAGGGTAATCATCCTACTTTGAGAGAGCATAATATTGCTTGTATCACCATAAAACTGAATGATGGGTACTCCTTATAGTAGCTTCTAGAAGCATAGACCTATTAAATGAGTTCACAACTTAGTTTTCCTGGATAGCTGAACAAAAATTGTCAAATTTCTTTCCCCATCAGATGTAACATAATGCCAAAAGTTGATATCTTGAATATGCTTGTGCAATACCAAATGACTAACGAGGATTTACGACCTTAAAGTTTACACTCATTAATTTAAAGGCTTGCTACATAAATCTTGAAGCTCTTTAAAAAAAAAAGAAAAAGAAATACACCGCCCTATGACAAAGTCAAAGCTGTCAGTCTTAGGATCTCAGAATGTTTGTGGTTTGAATCGAAAAGATGTGCAATTGTGTCCTTAAGCAAAAGACATTAACTCCCCAACAGCTGTAGACCCCAGTGGTCGAAATTAGGATTTTTTTCCTCACTAGCCCGAACCCTTAATATATCTTTAAAAATTTTCTAATAGTCTGACCTATATAGGTAATGGGTTTAACTGAGAAAAACTACAAGCCCGACAACCCTTTTTCTAGTGTCGGGCTATCGGGCTATAATAGTGCTAATTTCGATCGCTGAGACCCCCTATGGCAGAGAGATGTCCTGCCTATATTAACTATATTAAGTAATGCAAATGATAAATGTTTTCTTTTATTTTTCAGTCATTTTCTCTGGCCAAGAAAAGAATTGTTCACTACACCAGTTTTGATGCAAGAAAACGAGCCAATGCAGCCTTCCTGATAGGTGCTTATGCAGTAAGTACTTTGAATATTTATGATAGGGAGTGGGGGTCGGTGGGGATGTGGGTGCAGATGGCTTGGGCCGCCAGGCAGGTTTATCTTTAAATGTAGTGTTTAAAAAGTTCCAAATTTGCTTGGGATATGGTCCATGTTCCATTGTTGTATGTTCTTGGAAACTATAATGACAATGATATTTGAGCAAAAACTAGCAATCTTGGTTTTAGACCAGGTCAGACACAAACTGGCCTATTTAGTCACAGAAGTAGACTAGAAGCTTGAAATTTCAGATTTAAGAAGAAGAGGCATTATACTCTCTGTGAAGCAAAAACAAAGATGCTGATCGGCTTTGCAGTTACTGCACAACTGATCTGCCTCTTTGGTAATGTTTTCGCATATATGCAGATTATGGGTTTCATGGTTTGACGGCTCATTTTCACAGATTGTTTTACTCTGGGTCTGGAAGTCCTTTCATAGCTGTGTCTATGGGGAAGATATGTATTTATATCCCAATTCTTCACATTCTTAGTTACTGGTTGTGCCCTCTGGTTCTGCACTGGGATGTTGTATCAGACAAACAAAATAACTAAAAAATAAACAATCAGAAGGTTTGTGAGGTCTGCTTTGTTGGGGTGGGGGAGTGGGGTTAACCTGTCCAATTATCATGATTATGTAGATTTGTCTATTCAGACAGACAAGCTTGAACAGAAATCTATTAATCCAAGAATTTTCATATGGTACTCTACCATGTCTACCTACACTCTAACAGTTTATCATACCTGTACAAACAAACACTTTTGTCTTCCTTATTTGTGTAGCTTGAAAGTGTTTGCAGATTGCAAATATTTGTATCACATCGATAGAAAATTTTCTTTCACATGACGGCTAAAATGATGGCTTGCTTCTGACAGCTCTGCTACATATACTTTGTGCAAGTCGATCATTGATTCATTTGTTTCTGTTTATCACCACCATTGGCATGATTGGCAACTTCAGAAGAAATAATGCATATTCTTTCTATTTCTTGTACATCTTTACCTTTTAAGATTCTTTGAAGCCACTTTCAATTTTTTCGTGACTAAGCAGACTACTACTGAGACTAGTTAATATCAGAAACCCTGGTGAAGTGACGTGTTTATATTTTGCACTGAAATCTGGCAGTACATGAACTTGAGGCTATGTGTGTGTGTGTGTGTGTACTTGATCGTGTGTGTGTGTGTGTGTGTGTGTACTTGATCTTCACTGCTAATAAAAATACTAAACTTAATAAAACTCGGAAAACAAAACTACTTATTTTAGCCTGCCTAGAATGCCCTTGAGGGTGTATAGAAAAGCTATAGATAGATACTGAAACTGATCAAAGAAATTACTTCTTGCAAAATTCAACAAAATATTCAAAATATGTCACCCTGAGATGGAACATACAACATGGGACTGTTATATTTAAGTGGCTATAAGACATATTTTTAGGAAAATGTTTCCCTGTAATACATGTATGTATTGTTTCATCAAAAATTACGGTAATTGTACATGTCTCTATGATCAATAATCAGAGGATCAATACTTTGACACTCCTAATTAGTAACTTTACCTAAAATAGGGTAGTAGTATATAATAAATGTTACTATTTTGTTAATGATGATTGCAATGATTGCCCACATTTGACCACATCACGAGAAAACCAACAATGTGGTTTTTGAACAGGTCCGACACAAACGGAGCTGTACAAGCACAGAAGATGGCTTTGGATTTAGAGGAAGTAGAATAATGATTATTATTATTGTACTATCTGTGTAGCGAAAACGAAGGCGCTGATCAGCTTCGCAGTTACTGAGAAGCTGATCTGCGCCTTTTTTTTCGTAAATGCAAATTGTTGGTTTTCTCATTGACGCAGCACATTTATTAATTTATCAACATGCTGTCGCGCGTCTGATGACCAAAATTAATATCTGATTACCCGACGATATTCAAATGTTGCCAAAATCTGATAAAACTTGGACAAAAGAAGGTACAGTGTTTTAAATGGCAATGATGAGGAAAAGTTACATGGAAATTTCTGAAAAGAGATCAAATGAATGAAGGATGAAAGCCTTAGAAAAAGTTTTGACCCTTAGTACATGTAAATAAATTTTATTCATTTGTGTCTGCCACTTTAACATCCTGTTGAAAAGTAATAAAAATGAGGATCCTGTTTACCTTTAGTTTTGTACCTTTATTGACAAATGATAAATGCGTCTCATGGTAAAACATTGTTTGTACTGCTGAATAGGTTTTGCAAGAATAAAGAGAAAGTATAATTAGCCTGGACAAGTGGTGATCTGCACCCTAGGGTCATCGAGCCATGTAAATGCCCTAGTTTCTAAATCAGAGATTTTTAAAAATCTCTTAAGTTTTAAGCTTCATGTTTTTGGCTAAACACTTGAATTTCTCTCATGAATAGGCTTAAATACTGATTGATCTTTATAAAGATTTTTATTGTTTGTGTATGTTTACATATACAAAATCAATCAGTGTATAATATTGCTCTCGGCAGTGTGAAAGTGAGCTTAAGAAAAAAAAGTGCAAATAAGGATGGGTATAGACTTGTTTATATGGCGACAAGGCTGTGAAGTATACTCTGGACATTATTCATGAAATTGTCTCAAAATGTGGACTTGTGTGTATAGTTTCTTTTTCCTGCAGTACTCCTTAGTCCTTATTATTTAACTGTTGTCCCCCTATGCGCCAATCATTTGAGTCGCCTCGTGGGAAAACCAACAATGTGGTTTTCGAACAGATCTGACACAAACCGGCCTGCACAGTAATAGAAAAGAGCTAGAAGCTTAAGTAGAAGAGAAACTGTACTATCCGAGTAGCAAAAACAAAGGCGCTGATCAGCTTCGAGGTTACCGCGAAGCTGATCTGCGTCTTTGTTTTCGCCTAAGCAGATTGTTGGTTTTCCCATGGGGCGGCTCATTTCATACTGCAACTTCCAAGCTAGATTTCCAGTTACAAATAAGTGGTTTATTTCAAATGCTTGAACAAGTTGGAAGTGAAAGAAATAACTCTTCAATCATCTAACCATTTATTCAGTTTATGTCAGAATAAGCTATTATCACACGCATTTATGTGAGACACGTTGTTAGAAAATGGGATTATTGCCTATGCAAAATCAGCTGTGCAGTTAACTGCATTAGTACATTTCCCTGGTCTGTTTAAATCCAAAATTTCATTCTTCTAGCCCTTTTCTGTGACTGTACAGGCCAGTTTGTGTCAGACCTGGTTGGAAACCCAGAAGACCGGTTTTCTTGCGTCGCAGCTCATATAGTATATATCTCGAGAAATCCTTGGTAATGGTGAAGAGCTTTAAAATCTCGGTCCTGTGAGACGGAGATGTGACACCTTACTCATGTTTCCGTTCTTGTGATAGGAAACAGTAGACTTTTGCAAACTACCACAAGTTCACCCGAAACCTTGCAAATTGTGAAATACTTAACTTGTTGATAGCAGGAACTAATATATTGATTATGACATGTATAGCAGTTGTACGTTTGCCAATTAGTTCGAACAGGTATTGAGTACACCTGGCAGGTTGACAAGGTTTTATGGATCATTTAAACTTATGTTGTAAGCATTAGGCCAAATTACTGGTATAACAGATTTTGCATGTCTGAATTACCAGATTACATATGTAATGAAGGGAATACAGAAGTCCATTGTACAATTTGCTGTATCTTACATGCAGATTTAAGGGGGTTTTGGTCGAGATGAATGTTGAAGATCGAGTTCCAGCATGTTTCGGTTGCACAGTTTCTACTGTTTAAAGGCACTTTCATTACCTTGTCTCAAACTTGAGGTTTTTCAAACTTTAGGTGTCAGTCTGTATGGTACATGTAGTACTGTAGAAAACAAAAAAAACTCATTAAAATCTATAAACTCCCCAAAATGTGCTGGTAGGCCACACATTCTGCATGGGTGTAAGAATTCAGATGTGATTGTGATGATCCCTGTTCTTATTCCTTGATGAATGTCGCTAACCTTCGCCATTACTCCAGTCCAGTAAAGTTCTGTTGGTGCATGCAGTAGTATACAAATAATGACAGTGACAATATAGGGATTAAATATAATTTTCCATTCATTAACATTCGCTAGGTCCCTCTGGGAGTGTGGAAAACCACGGGCATCTGCATTAGTATTATCCAGGTTCATTGATCTTAATATTCTGCTATTAAAATGTACCACTTGGTACCACTTTTAAAGCATGTTCAACCATGTTGTTGTCACGTTTGTAATTACCTACTCTGCCTCTAGGTGAAAACTACAGCAAATTGTGTCAGTAATTGATTCTCCTGTCAATCGTTAGCAGATCTTCAATACCAGGGCTGTCATAATTAGTGGCTTACATGGTATCATCATTATCTCTGCCAATATTCTTCTCGCCTCCCTCCATCAATACAGTGTCAGACACAGTTCTACTGTACTTTAATAGGATACATTAGCCCTAGTACAAAACTAGCTTTTATAGTTCTTCATGCCAAACACAACAATAGCTAAAATTGCCACATCACACTGGTTATGCTGAGACAACCAGCACGACTGAGAACTGCCAATTTGGATGAAATCTCAATGTAGGTCATACCTGTGATGGGACAACTCCCCACAGATCAGAATGATCCATGTAAAGTTGTTCCCTTTCAATCATGGTGTATTGATTTTGTCTGTATTGGTTGTTCTCAGTGGCTCTGTTTGTCTCTGGATAACCAGATAAACATTCCAGATCAAGATCAGATATCTGGGCTCAGGGTTATAAAACTTTTTTTCATGCTCAACTCAGCTGAGACTAAAATTTATCCTGCTCATAAATGTTAAAATTCCATTATTTTAACATTTATGAGCAGGATTAATTACAGGCTATGGTGATCTAAACCTGTTGTTTCACTTAATTTGGGCTATTTCGTTATAAATGGACAAATTACAGTCTCAGCTCAGTCAGCTGAGTTGAACACGAAAAAAGTTTTATACCTTCAAGACCAACAGTGTTTTGCCTAGTGTAGTCATTGTAGCTTCAGTGTACACATATGATTGCGTTTGAACAGCAAGTTACATGTATATCATATTCTGGTTTCTCCTTTCAGATTATTTATTTAAAGAAAACTCCTGAGGAGGCATACAGACCGCTGGTTGCCGGTTCAAATCCTCCATTTTTACCCTTTAGGTAAGTGATAAATAGCAAAATAAAAATCTGGTTTCTCTTGCAATGCGGGGAATCAGGGGGCTTGTCAAGTTATAACTCAGATAGAGGTCCTCTGCTGATGGAGCTGTGGTAACAAATGATGTGCACTATAGAGCATAAAATAAACTGTACCTGCAAAGTCTAGAAAATCTGCATCAAGGGCACATTGATCTCAAATGGTTACTCCAGAATTCTGAGAATAATTTATTCTCAGAATTCTGGAGTAAAACCATTCGAGATCAATGTGCCCTTGACATGCTTGATGCAGCTTTTCTACAGACTTTACAGATACAATATTGTCTTATTCTACTGTAGTTTGGCACCATTCCTGTTGAAGATGTGATAATCGACATGTCATTTCTCAGCCTTGATTATATAGTAATCATTGATTGTAAACGTTCTCCAATCTTTTATGATATGAACTATGATTTTGATGATGCCATGAAATAGATTGAAGACAGTGGCTTATTGGCTCATCTGTTTACCTTCTGACAATCATCTTTCTTTGCCTCAAGATTAAGCTTGTCAGAGAAGACAATCACATCTAAATTCATAAGTTAATTGTCATAACATAATTGTATATGTTTATAATTCATATTTGTTCCTTTTGTTTCAGGGATGCATCTTTTGGAGCTTGTACATATAATTTAACTTTGTTAGACTGTTTACATGGTCTTAGTAAGGTATGTATAAATGTAAAATTGTGACTTATTTAATTTACAAAAGAAAAGAACACCATCTAAGTAAATAATATAAAGAATGACCTGGAACTGTTGCAAGCATAAACATACACATCCATGTTACCAAAATGAAAAAAATGAAGATATTGTCAGATAGCATAGAAAAGTAGCATAAGATAAACCGAGGGTGCACTACATAGTATTCCCCAAAAGTCGGCTACTCTTTTTACGTAAAGAGAACCAAAAATATGAAAGAATTAACTGAAGCTGACGAGAATGAGAAACAAAACAAGCTGCAACAGAAATAAAAGAAAACTTGGCGTAGGGTTTTAGTGACAAGGGTAGTTTATGGCACAAACCAACACTGTTGGTCATAGAGAGGTGTAGGCCTTAAATTTTATATTAATGAACCACATAGGCCATTCTGTGGCCATTCTGTGATTTAAAGTACATTGAACATATTGTGCTGGATAATCTTTATAAACCATAATATGTTGAATATGATAAGCAAGAATTAATTGGACTTATTTCACTTTGTATTCAAATTTTAATCCTGTAATACTAAATTCATAAATAAAATCTCTTGATCTGTGTAAGCAAGAGGTCAGAGAACTAGGTTTGGTGGGTTCGGCCTGGTCTAGTTTGGCTTGGTCATTCATCCTATTCATTTTACAATTTTACAAAATCTTTCAGGCTATGACTGGACACAATAGCATGTGCAACTTGGGCCATCTCCTCGCATAAGGAAAAAGCCTTTGTGATTCCTGTTTGTATTCAAACAGCAAACTGTAACTGCAGAACAAAAAAGGCTTCTTCAGGATATATCATGCACAGGCATTCTTTATACTGTTTTTTTGGGTGGATAATCTTAAAAGCTTAATTTTATGAAAAAATTCGAAGATTATGCCTAAATTATCATTGCCTAAATGATACCTTTTCTCTCTTTGCAGGCATTAGCAAATGGTTTCTTCAACTTTGACACATTTGATGTTGATGAATATGAGCATTACGAGGTATGTATTCGTTTCAACAATTCACTCATAAATTGTGAAATTCTGATGCATATTTTCTCGCACAGTATATGTATGTGCTGTCTCATTAAATAGGTCAGCACCTTGAGATGGTAAGCAATAGAGACAGCATGAGATGTCCAGCATTCTTTTGTATAGAATTTGTCATGAAAATATTTTAACTGCAGTATGTCCTCTTCTGCTGTTTTTAAAGGATCAGCTGTCAGTGATGTTGTATTACATGTATGTCCATGAGCTTGCTCAGAAACAGTAACAATTCAAGAAAAACGTTTTCTCAAAAAGATGTTACATTGAAAGCTAATGGAGAGCCACAAATATTTGACATAGCCTGTGCAAGTCATAGAGGAAGAAGAGAGGTTATAGAACATATTTTATGCTCAGCCTAGCTGTGACTAAATTTATCCTGCGCATGAATGTTAAAATGCCAACAATTGTTGGCATTTTAACATTTATTAGCAGGAGAAATTATTGGCTTTGATGGTCTAATACAAAAATTTCAATTACTTTGGACAATTTCAGTATTTATGACGATTTCAACTTTCATGCTTAGCTGAGTTGAGCGTGAAAAAAGTTATTAAAATCTCAAGACCTGAACACAGCAAACAGTTTGCCAAACTCGAATAACATTTGCAATGTAAAATTTTGTTAATGAGTTCTATGACGTTGATGATTGTTAATTCAAAAGGAAATCATATTCTCTTGTAGCTAATGTTCATTTTGAACATTGTTTAACACTTTCTCTGTCATGTTATAGAAATTATTTTTCATATAATACAATCAAATTGCATTACAGAAAGTTGAAAACGGGGATTTCAATTGGATAGTTCCTAATAAATTCTTGGCCTTCTGTGGGCCACACCCAAAAACAAAGATAGAGAACGGTAATTTACCCCACCCCCAGCTCTCTCAGTGGAACAGATAAGCTGCATATTTGATGGAATATAAAAGATAATTTTGCTCATTTCCCCATGAAAAACCTATATCGGCCGTACTCATTTGAATGGCTTTATCAGGCAATTCTGCTAATTAGTACCCCAAATGTAGGTTTTTGTGGTGAAATGACAAAAAATATCTTGAAATTGTCATCAGATTTATTCATTGTGGAGCTTTCTGCCTTTAAATAGAATCTGGCACAGGGATATCACTAGCATGTTATATTCTTTCACATGGTTTCTACCAGTGCTTTGTTACTAACTTATGAGCCGCCTCATGGGAAAACCAACAATCTGCATAGGCAAAAACAAAGACGCAGATAAGCTTCGTGGTAAGCGCGAAGCTGATCAGCGCCTTTGTTTTCTCTACTCGGATAGTACAATTCCTCTTCTACTTAAATCCGAAATTTCAAGCTTCTAGCTCTTTTCTATGCTTGTACAGGTCGGTTTGTGTTGGAACTGTTCGGAAACCACATTGTTGGTTTTCCCACAAGAAGGCTCTTATCTCTTTTTATCCTTCTAACAGGTTAAGATGTATGCTCAGCTTCATATGATGAAAAGTTTTATTGCCAAATATGATTATGACCATGTTTTAGAAGAAGCTGAGCATAAATCTTGGTTGAGCAGAAGTGTGGAAAAGGGAGAATTTCCCCAATTCTGTAAATAGATGTTTTCACAATTTTCATTTCTGCGCATTTCCCCATCTTCTCATTTGCACCTAGGGTAATCTCAGATGAAGCAAACAATAGTTGTTATAGATTTACAATATAAAAAAAAAATTAAAAAAAAAAAACCAAAAAACTTTTATTACATACATAAAATCAAATCCCTTGTTTCCGAAAACTGATCTAGACATCTTGTACGGCGATACAACCCACTTTTTGCTGGCCCTGGATGGCATGTCATCTTATGGGTACCAAATGTAGTTGAATGTTGATAGAGCGTCAGACTTAGGAGAGAGTATGGGAGTTTGAACTATGCCAGTGCTGTGTTGTCCTTGAGCAAGGATACATCTACCACCCTTCATTGTACTGGTTAAGTACCCAGGAAGCAGTGGTTCTGTCCCAACACAATTGAAAAATGGCCATTGAACTTCACAAATACATGTCAAGGGTACAGTTTGCTTCACTTGAGATAGAGCTTTAGCTTTCATCCTTTCTCTGCACACTACCGTGTATACCATTGAACCTTCTTTATCCTTTTATTTTGCTTTCTATACAGCGAGTAGAGAATGGGGACTTAAACTGGTTAATTCCTGAAAAATTCCTAGCTTTTAGCGGACCACACCCAAAGAGCAAGATAGAGAATGGTATGTGTTTGCTCTGGTTTGAATGATCATGCAGCTTTTGCTAAAAATCTTTGTATAAAACACAAGTGAGATTTTAACATGTTTTATATAGTGTGAAATGAAATGATGTTGTTAGCTGACATTCTTAAATTAGAGCTTTATTCTGCAAATGACCGTAAACTATTCTGGAAGTGATGTTTGTTTGAAATTTTTGTTACTTCATTTAAGCTTACCAGTTACCACCTCGGGATGAATACTTTGCTTTGTTGAATCTTAAGCCTGGAAATCTAGTGGTCATGAAACAAACACAACAGTTGTTGAAACTGTATATATGCTAATGAAATTAATTGATGGAGGTCTTTCAGAACATTTAAAGTGCAAATTTTGTTATCAGTCACTGGCCAAAATGTAAATTAATTAACTAGTCTAGCATTTAAATTAGGATGCTAGAAGTTTTTCAGGATAACATTCTTTTCTAGCTTGAAATATTAGCTTGGTTATGATAGGTTATCTAGTGTCTGATAAATTAGAGTAAATATCCACTTTAATATAGCAAGAACTTAATGAAACTGAAGAGGTTTTTAAACTTTATTTGGTGATGGTGTGCTTGATTTGGTATCATGGCAAACATGAGGTTTGTAAACTTCTTACACAGTTGTATGCCAGAATAAGTAGATGTTTAAAATCTAATCTGCCTCTACTAATTCTTTTTAAATGTTTGAACTGTTTAAGATCTTGTGTCACTGCATAACCTTAAGATAAAAAGCATGGTGCATTACAGTATAGAAAAGCAGTTGCATGCAAGGTGCACAACTTTTGCTATTAAATCAATTCAATAATCTTATTGTGCTGATAAAACGATCTCTCCATTGTATGCATGTTACCTGTAGGTGGTCTGAGATTTTGATTTCAGAGATTTTGGGTTGCACAATGACCTATCAATAAATAGCCTTCATAGGTTCAAATTTTAAACATTTGGGTTTAATTTGAATACATGTACAAGGGTGGGTCAGAAAGTTCTGTCATAGGTATTATAACTTTGTTAACATGATAGGTTATTGTATTATACCTTGATCGAAAGTGCTATATTTCTCCTTTATAATGATGCCAAAATAATGAGCGAAAGAAATAAATACTTTGAAATAGACCCCTGGAAGGACACCTGGGGTAAAACCACTGGCAGGTTTTCTTGAATTTGTGAATATTATTGTGTGCGTTTCATGCGTTATATCTTTTTAACTACCGATCAAGTTTTCTCCAACTTAACAGTGATAAATAATAGTATATTTAGAAAAGCAATGTGACAAAAATTATCGTTATCGATGTTATGCTGACTTTATAATAAAGTGATATATATGACATAATTTAAATACGTACACATATAGCATTTCCGGTTCCGCTGAACCATTATATTTGCTTGCGTTTTTATGAGTTCACTATAGAGCATACTAGGATGAAACAATAAAATGGTTAAATGCTCCCTGGTCTACGTGTAGATGTCAATAAATGCCCTTTGAATTGAAACTGTAATTTAATGCATGTACAACAAGCTAATTTCAATATTTCATTCTGCAATAACTGAATTAAATTCAGTTGAATGGTTTTAATTTTTGCAGGATATATTTATCTATGTCTGAAATATATATTAGTGCATGATTATATTTTTTCGAAATCGTTTTTCTTTAAATAATATTCACAAATTCAAGAAAACGTGCCAGTGGTTTTACCCCAGGTGTCTTTCAAGGCATCTACCGGTATTTTGAAGTATTTATTTCTTTTGTGCATTATTTTGGCATCATTATAAAGGAGAGATGTAGCCCTTACAATGAAGGTATAATAGGGCACCCTATCATGTCTATTAATAAAGTTATAATACCTATGACAGAACTTTCTGACCCACCCTTGTATAGTTGAGATTTTGGCTTTAATAAATGGTACCTGTAACCTGACTTAGTACTCAGCATTATAAGGTCCAGCACTGTCTTCTCTTCTTTACCAGTGCACACTGTAGCACCACTGACATCATTTGACAAAGAAACAATCTATCTAGAAAAGATATCATTGAGTCTGATGGTAATTATCAATGTCTATTCACCAGAGGACCATAAGGTAGACTGGAATTCATGCTGAATACATTATACTCCTAAAGTTATTAGGTTTAAGAGATCTTTCTCTTTCTATTTGCTGATCCGTCATATTATCACTTACATTTCTTTTTCAATTTCAGTCTGACACTTGAAGTACATATGTGTGCTATTATAAAAGTAATTGCATGAAAAGCTTTTCCAATTGATTAGTTTCTATGCTTTTATTGAAGGTTGTATAATTCTTTTATTGATGAAAGATTGTTTTCTTTATAGTGTTGCCAATAAAACTGAAATTTAGAGTATTTTAATAACGTGAATCGATACATAAGCAGGTTAAGGTTAAGGAAAGCTGTCTGGAGAAAAGTTAACATGCATTAGATCAGTTTATCAACTTCTCTTAAACAAAGGAAGCTATTGTATCAGTCGTACTTGTCATATTATTTCAGGCTTTTGAAAACAATCTGAGTGATTTAAATAATACGGTGGTAGATGTGTATGTACTTTCAAATGCATTTGCAGTTAAAGCATATAATATTTTGTCACTTAAAATTGAGTTTTTGCATTTTAGAGCTGCAGAACAGACAATATTCGTAACATTAAAAAGAAACAACAACAATGTTTATTTCCTTTCCAATAACAAAAGAAAATGGTAACAAGGAAGCATTCACTTATAACAATCTGAAAACAGGATATATGAATGTAATATTAATCAAATGAATATACTTTCAAGGTTTCATTGATTTACAGGCTTCCAACTCCAAGATTCTCAATTCCCCTATTCTTTTGTAGGCTACCCGCTCCACGCACCAGAGGCTTACTTCCCCTACTTCAGAAAACACAACGTAACCACCATAGTTCGTCTAAACAAGAAAATATACGACTCTCGGCGGTTCACTGATGCTGGTTTTGACCATGTAGATCTCTTCTTTATTGATGGCAGCGTACCCAATGACAATATAGTGCGGCAGTTCCTAGAGCTGTCTGAAAATGCTGAAGGTGCTATTGCAGTTCACTGTAAAGGTAGGTTTGAATATAGAGGAAATACTGTTAATTTTTATACTCATCTGTGTTGCAAAATTAATCTTGTAGCTTTTGAGTGCATTTGAGTGAGTGTTTTGAAACTATGATTGCTTACTTTTGCTAAGAGACAGTGTAAAATTTAGACTTTAGTGTATAATTCTGTAGAAGAAAGTTGTATTATGTAACATTGCAAAATATATTTTCAAATATACCTCAGCCTCTTTATAATACTCTTGTTGGGATCCGAGCCAGTTAGCTATTCAATCTATGTCATAACGAGTGTAAAATGTATAGACATATAGTAAAAATAATATAAAATGACCAATTGGGGTCCAACAATGATCAGTGTAATATCCAAAACCATGTTGTAACAAACTGTGTTATAAAGAGGTCCAGGTGACCTCAACAGTTTACATTAATGATAACTGAGTAGCATGTACATGCTCAAAATAGTAGAAAATGTATTTAAAAAAAAAATAAATAAATATGAAAATACTTAACCAAATATTTTCCTCCTTTCTAGCTGGTCTTGGTAGAACAGGGTCATTGATAGCATGTTACATGATGAAGCATTACAAGTTTACGGCAGCTGAGTGTATCGCCTGGTGTCGGATATGTCGTCCTGGCTCCATCATCGGCCCACAGCAGAACTTCTTGGAGGAGAAACAGGCCTGGATGTGGATGCAGGGCGACCTCTACAGGGCAAAGATGAAGGAGAATGACAGAAAACGAGAGCGGCACCACAGTGTGTCGAAGTTGTTGTCAGGCGTAGATGACATGAGGATAGGGGGAGATGTTGAGCTGGAGAAACTGGGCTACGACAACTGGTCAAATGAGGATGATGTAAGATCTATGTTTAACTTGTACAGTTCTTAGAAAGCACACATCAAAAGTACATCTGCAAAATATAGTACAAACCTAGCTTAGATAAGAAAAATAAATTAGGGGCTTATTATTTGGCTGTGGATAAGGGGAAAGCATCTTTACTTTGTAGGATGAACATGCATCCAACCACACTTTTAATAGACCTCCTTGCTATGGAGTTTAAAATGTGAGAACTTGTCGCCTGCCTCTTCCAGAAAAAAGTCACTTTTCACATACTTTCCTATTGAGATTTTGCATATAGTTGGAGTAAAGTGGAGAAAAAAGGTTTTGTTTCAATGATTTGGATGACATTTTTTCAATGTTACAATGGTAAAGTCTGTATAGTATGCTGATTTTAATGAGTTTGTTTTTACCAGAGAATCTACACCGGCCCAGTAACCAGGGGAACCAGAATAGAAACCCAGGGGGACAAGCTGAACCAGCTGAAACTGTTACGAGGCAAACATTCCAGGTCTGCTACCACCGGAGCTCTCGGGTAAGCTAAATGAAGGATACTGAGGGAGGATTTTTCCTGATGATAAAACAGTTCACATATTTTCTAAGGAAATGATAAGTTATTGCTACTCAGTAGGTTCTCATCATGTTGAGGCACATTAAACACGGGGGTGATTCAATTGATACCACCTGTGCTGTCGTCCGAGACGTTACTGCATATATTGCTGTCGTCCGAGTATTCCGGTTTCCGTCCGAGTACTACGGCTGTCGTTACCATCAGTGCCCCTGTTTCAGTGTCCACAGGACCAAAATTTCGTCGCTATTCAGCGCAATTATCACGGAAAATTGTCAAGAAGGTATTTATCGTTATTTCCAACGTGTTTCCAACTTTCTTAACACATAGATAATCACAAGAACTTATTTTGAGTACAAAACATTGTTTTCTTGCGTGTTTTTTCTTACTTTCAACATATGCAAACATTCCTCATAAGCGAAAGTAGCTGGACTATTTCTTTTTATACCCCCGCAAAACGAAGTTTTAGGGGGGTATACTGTTTTCAGCCTGTCCGTCATTCCGTCACTCCGTCATTCCGTGATTCCGTGACTCCGTGATTCCGTCATTCCGTCAACATTTGGACATCTTTGCTGAATAACTTGAGTAGCTTTTGCCTGATTTGTTTCAAATTTTCACCACACTTGCACCATCAGACAATACATGTGTGGTATGAATTTAGGGGCCAAAGGGTCAGTATTGCAAGAGTTATGGGACTTTTTAAGTCTTCCTGTAACATGTTTGCCATAGTACTGAAAGTACATACTTTGTGAAATCAACTCCTCTTACAGCTTTCACTGTTTCCTTTTAATATTTTGCTGAAATGTTTCAGATATATTGCAGATGTGCATGAACAATTGTCATGCTGAAAAAAAATCATTTTTGACAAATTTAAAGCATTTTTAACTTAGCAAATTTTCTATAATTGCATATATTCAATAATGGTTGGTAGTGCATACTTTGTGAAATCAACTCCTCCTAGGGCTTTCAGTGTTTCTTTTCAGTACTTTGCAGACATGTTACAGACATATTGAAGATGTGCATGAAGAATTATAATGCTGAAAAAATAATTTTTGACAAATTTAATGCATTTTTTAACTTTGCCATTTTTCGACTATTGCTTACATACATACTTTGTGAAATCAACTCCTCCTAGGGCTTTCAGTATTTCTTTTTGGTACTTTGCAGACATGTTACAAACATATTGAAGATGTGCATGAAGAATTATAATGCTGAAAAAATAATTTTTGACAAATTTACAGCATTTTTTAACTTTGCCATTTTTCGACTATTGCTTACATACACACTTTGTGAAATCAACTCCTCCTATGGCTTTCAGTATTTCTTTTCAGTACTTTGCAGACATGTTACAGACATATTGAAGATGTGCATGAAGAATTATAATGCTGAAAAAATATTTTTTGACAAATTTACAGCATTTTTTAACTTTTTTGGACTATTGCTTACATACAATAATGGTTGGTAGTGCATACTTTGTGAAATCAACTCCTCCTAGGGCTTTCATTGTTTCTTTTTAATTCTTTGCAGATTTGTTCCAGATATATTGAAGATGTGCATGAAGAATTTTTATGCTGAAAATTTTAGTTTTGACAAATTTACAGCTTTTTAAACTTAGCCAATTTTGACCATTTCTGCTTATATTCAATTATGGTTGATAGTACATACTTTGTGAAATCCAACTCCTCCTGGGGCTTTCAGTAATTCTTTTCAATACTTTGCAGACATATTGAAGATGTGCATAAAGAATTTTATTGGTGAAAAAATAATTTTTGACAAATTTACAGCATTTTTCAACTTAGACATTTTTCAACCATCGCTAATATACAATACGGCTGGTAGTGCATACTTTATGAAATAAAGTCGTCCTAGTGCTTTCATTGTTTTATTTGAATTCTTTGCACACTTGTTCCAGATATATTTCAGATGTGCATGAAGAATTCTTATGCTGAATAATTTATTTTTGACAAATTTACAGCTTTTTTTAGCATAGCCAATTTTTGACCATTTCTCATGATAAATAATGATCAACAGTGTACAGTGAAATCAACAATAATTTTACTCCCTGGGCTTTCAGTATATTATTAATTACCTTACAGACATGAGTCAGACATGTACGGAGGATTTTCATGAAGGTTTATAATGCTGAAAAGATATTTTTGACAAATTTTCTGCATGTTTCACTTAAAGGCCTTTAAGTGATTGGCCTTAGATAATTTTGCGGGGGGTATACTGAAAGCCTTGCTTGCAGCCAATTTCTAGTTCCATTTAGCCTTTGAAAACTATAATCATTTCCCCAACCCGTTGCGTCCTTCAAATTTTATTTGCCGTTTTTAAAAAGCGTGATACGGCTGTCGTTGACCCCTGATACGGCTGCCGGTTGTTTATTGATCAGTACGATACGGCTGTCGATAGTGTTTTGAGATAGCATATTGCCCATTGAAATCAAATTCAACGCATTTTATGCATTTTTTTTTGTAGTTTCTGAATAGTTTTCATTTGCAACTGATAAAAGGACTGTATAGACTGTCTATTCTCTTGCTTCAAACCAAGCAACTTTACATATAAACACCACACACGCAAGAAAACTGTATTATTTATTAAATTTGAAGTTTCACCATTTATTAAAGCATGCGTTAAGCGCAGTGGGATAGCTTTCAGTGACACCCGGGTTCATTACTTGCTCCCATCTGCAGTGGTTCCTCACAGCCCCTCTGAAACTAGTGCCTCAGATGACGACTCGACATCGGTTAAAGCGCTATCGTCCCCAAAAATGGCAAAATTAAAATTTAGGTGTCTACTGAACTGTCGTATCAGCTTGAATGACACATGCAGTATTTTACCGCTATAACTACGAGTATGTTAAATAGCACGTGCAACTACCGATTAAACAGGCTGTCCCTACTTTATATGTAAAGCATGTGCTACTACCGATTAAACAGGCTGTCCCTACTTTACATGTAAAGTTGCTTAAAGCGACCACAAGAGAAAGGAAATTTATGTCTAATTCACTCTGTTCAAACGACATAACTTATGTATAGCTCGAATTTGACCTCAGGTGCGTCAAAAGATCGACGAGTACTTAGTAGCAGGTGAAAGGATATTCAGACTGTAACAGTACAAATACTTACTGTGCGGGCAACTGAAGTGTAACAGAAAACTTGCGCTCATTTCCACGGCTATCCCCCGCCCGCCCCGCGGATGGGGGACGGGCGTGGTTACAAATGACTAGTGCATTACACAAAGGATCAATCAGTCACTTTCGCCACAGTTTGTCTTCTTTTGTGACGCTCATCAAAGTTTAAGTTATATACACTACACTTTCTTATTTGGACAGTGCACGCGAAAATGATTGAGAAAGTAAGGCAATCGGTCACTACATATATACGACGTTCAATATTCATAACTTGGTTTGATCAGGGCGGCGGTGTGCCATGTAAATATCTAACCGTTCGTGTAGATACAGCCCACTGGTTTATCGTTAGAATTATGAACAGAGTGAAGCAGATGTTGTTTCATTCATATTTATGAAATCTAGGAGGCCTTAAACTTAGTTTTATACCCGTATATTTGGATCTACCACCTGTTCTAAATTGTCGACATCCGTAACGAGTTTAACCGACAGCCGTATCACACTTATTTACAACTGGTCGACAGCAGTAACACCAAAAGTTAAACGCCCCTTCAAAACCTTTCTGCTTTGGATTCTTTTAAAACTGTAAAAGGTTTTATCTTTGCAGTTATGTTTTCCACGTTGTTCAATAAATGGTCAGAAATGAGAGATGCTGATTTTTACAGTATTTGCATATTTATGTGATTTTTGCTATTTTACGATTAAACACATGTTTGTATGAAAACTAGCGACCCAAAAGCCCGTACAATCATATTGCACGATAGACAAACATCTAACAACACATTCTAGCAGAAAAAATATAAATAATACCTTCAGATTCGATTGCGATCCACTTTTACGTGTGTACTGGTTGTGTAACGACAGCCGTAGTACTCGGACGGAAACCGGAATACTCGGACGACAGCACTATATGCAGTAACGTCTCGGACGACAGCACAGGTGGTATCAATTGAATCACCCCCGTGTTAAAAGAATACCCAAATTGATCATGTTTTAGCACAAACTCCCAAATGTAAATGCCGTATGCTTGCCTATACAGACTATGAACGACAAAAGCATTCATCAGAATGCACAAATGTTTGCATAGGGTATGAGCAGCTAATTTTATATGGTTATGAAAATTGAAAACTATTTCCAAGGTTGAGAGGGTTTTATATTTCGCTTTCCTCTTATGCTTAATGCATAATCCATCTTTGAACTAACACTTAGTCACCCTACATAGCATAGTGCTGATTTCTATGCTTCCTTTTAATAGTGTGAAGTCATTTAAAATGAGCCTGTGGGTGGGAAAACCAACAATTCAGGTTCTGATCAGGTCTGACAAAAAGCGGCCTGTACAGTCAAAGAAGCAGGCTAGAAGCTTCAAATTTCAGATTTAAGAAGAAGGTGGATTGTACTATCCGAGCAGCGAAAACAAAGGCGCTGATATCAGCTTCGCGGTCACCGCGAAGCTGGTATGCGCCTTTGTTTTTCGCATATGCAAACTGTTGGTTTTCTCATGCAGTGGCTCAAATGGAGCTGACAACAAGGAGAATAAACTGTATATTTTGTTGGGTGTCCTAAATATGAATATTTGAATTTCATGAAAAGCTTTTTCAGCCAGTCTTAATATTCCCTGTTGTCAGCTTTGCTTCATTCCCAATTTTCTCCTCTCCGACTGTCTTTCAGAGGGGCATAACACCCATATAGATGAAAATTGCCAAGCAACTATAAATATCTCCAAGCTTGTCTTAGCTGCTAAAATAGTGAACTTCCATCTTGTCTATTAGACACACACACACACACACACACACAAAATAAAAAAATAAAAAATAAGAATAATTCTAATAAAATGGAATATATGAAATTCTTGCACAGATATCTATGCACATAGCTGCTTGAAGCTGTTTTCAACAGAACCGAAAGCTGTGTTCAAATCATGAAATTCACGTGCCGTTTGAAAATGGGTTTTGACCGATGTCTTGGGTCAATGCTACGTGACATAATTGTGTTCCATAGAAACAAAGTGGGACGACATTGCAGAAGCTCCGCGTTTTCAGTGAGTTTTTACATTGTTAATGTTATTTTCAAGAGGATTTAAGTGAATTTGTGTGAAAATGCAAGAAAATCGATCAACCGTGTTTTTGATTCAGTGTTCAAACATTCGCTGGATCACTTGGAAGGGGTTTAAACACGCGTCCTTTGGCCATGTGTTCAAACACCTTCCTCGTGATCCATCAAATGTTTGAACACTGAAAACTATGGTTGATCCTTATATTATCACTTATCAGCTAAGGCAAGCTTCCCACTCAACTTGTCCTTCACACCCGCATGTTTCTTCCCCACACCAGGTCCGAAGACGCTAAAAGTCACAAAAGATCCACAACCCAACCCTTCCGCTCGGGCTCTAAGAGTGCCCAAGGTTCAGTTATGTCCCCGCTGAAAGCCAGTAAAGTCAGCTCTGTCCTTGCTAACAACAACCATGCGAACGTCAGTTCAGTCAAACGAAGCACTCGGCACTCTGGAACCAGCCCCAGTGCTAAAAGGTAGGTTATTAAAATAACAGCAAAGGGCTATTGCTGTTCTAAATATTAAGTTTACAGCTGTTCAAAGCAAAAATAGCTGTCGGATATTGCAAAGGAAAGGGAAGATTTTGAGATAGAAATTTGCTACTTTTTTTTTTCAACCTTTTGAGTTCTAAGATTAAAGATCAATGGTAAAGATCCCAGTCTGGACCAAAATTATAGCCTCAATATCCAAAGAATTATGACAAGATATTGATCAAATTATGTGTATATGGTAAATTGAATGAGGAGCTTGTTCCAAGGAGTGAAATCTCTATAGAATAAAGCATAAAATTGAAACAGAAAATACTTGCCTCAATCTAGGCTGGTGCATTCTTATTCTGTATATGTGAAAGTTTAAGTATTTGTGATGTCAACCTCGTTTTGAAAGAATTTTATCTGATTTGCTTTGAACAGCTTAACAAAAATTTTATTCTATATTATTAACATGTCTAGTGGAACTGAAACTTTGAAAACAAAAAGTATCTCGTGCCAAATAGGTACCCCAGTGGTAATGCAGGGTTCGACACTAACGGGAGTTCGGGAGCCAGAGACTACCAAATTATTGCGCCGGACTCGTCATTTTTGCTCGTAGGCAGTCCGACAGACTCCTAGAATCTGGGGGGAAAATATGACACCAAATTTCTTGTTTTGTCATTTTCTTTAGATTCTAAATGTCACTAAAGCTATTATAGCTTTCAAAACACTCCAAGATTTGTTTGTGTACATTATTAACACACAGTTTACTGCATTTAGGACGACACAAAACTCCGATAGAACTGCGCTCAGCAAACCGGAAATGGTCGCGAAAACCCATGACAATTAGAATTTTAACAGTTATCTTTCGAGAAATGTATTCTCCACTTACATTCAACTAGGACAAGTGACCACACATATTGTTATTGTGAAAGATCGAGAGAAATCTTTTCTAGTCTTTCCAATTAAGCCAATTTAAAAGAAAACACATTGTCAGCCAAATCATGACGTTGTACACCTCCACTGAAAAAATAGTTCCTAGAAAAATCCAACACAACGAAAGAATATATGTCACAAAAACTCTACTTTTTGCTCCAAATGACATGTCAAGTTTATGAAATAAATTTTGGCAACTTGTAATGTATTTTACCTTTTTTTTTTTTTACCAAGTCCCCCCCTCCCCCCCCCCCCCCCCCCCTACTTCATTATCGCAGGATACTACAGTTACCACAAGATACCACAGAATAGATCAGGATACCACAGGATACAAAAATTACATCAAAATAAAGCTCCAAACGCAATTGTTAGCTCAATATCATGTTCTACTGACCAGCATTGCATTAACAATCAAGAATGAAATATAAACTAGAAATCGCTACATTAATTATCATATTGATATAAATTATGCTGTCTCACTGGATGAGTCAGGACACCTAAGAGCTACATATATGTATCTTGTATGCCAATTTATATAAGAAACAAACCATCATTTGGGCTAAATTAAAATTGATGAACATGCACATGTATACAAATTGAAGTTTGTCATCATGATGCACTGTGAAAATGGGCCGTTTACGTTTTCTTGTGATTGAAGTTTGGACTCCTAAATTTGTGTTCGGGCTCCTTGATTTCTGAAGTTAGGAGTCCGATGGACTCCTTACTCTAAAAAGTTAGTGTCTAACCCTGTAATGCATCCATCTATCCAAAGAGCTAACTTCTAGCTTTACTGCTTCAGATCATTCATTTGGTCTCAATGAAAAATATGGATCATTTGACTCGGTTCTGATCTTGAGTGTATTTTCTTCATCATTTTACGCTGTATTGATAGTGTGTTAAGGATATCTCCTGTATTGCTGACTTGTAGATCTATGATTTGCAAGTTGGAACATGTGATTTAAATGTATACATAGCTTTGTTTGTTAGCCGTGTTTGGCGATGAAACTGATTTCATATACAAATAACAGAAGAGTGAAGTAACGTGTATGGATCACGGTTTTGATTCTTATTTTTAGAAAACACTCCTCACACCACAATTATAGCTTGAGGAATTCAAAGACTGTTTCACCTAGGTACGAGCTATCTCATGTATCATTTTATTGACACGTTTGTTATGTGTGCACTCCATACGAGCTTATGCTAAATAGCCTATTAATATGACTATGTTTAGATCAAGCGAATGTTAGATTTGGTAAAAAAAAAAAAAAAAAGAAAAAAAAAAAAAAAATTGCTTGAAAAAAAAAACTTGCTTGAAAGCTTTGCCAATAGCATAAGCTCTGAACTAAACTGGCTTTTAAATGTGTTTATTTTGCCTGACAATTTAATACTTTATCCTATGGTGCTCATTTTCATGATGTTTTCAGTTTCATTTCATACATTCTGGTACATTTCATTTTACTCACTTTATAAAGAAAACCTGTTTTTCGCAATTTTGACCAGGTCATGCATAAAAGAGTCTGCTCAGCTAGTGAAGATGGTTAAATGTTATGACACTTGTAATATGGAAACAGGATTCCTTTGCGATTGCATTGAGGTCACTTAGGTGTTCATCCAAGGATTTAACACAGATGGGCAGAATTGTGTACACCAAGTCCTTACTTATTGCAAAAACAGGTTTTCTTCTCATGTGAATCATTTTATATGTGTCTGTTTTCATTTTTCACTTTGTAAAACATTTAGGCAGAAAAGTGCCCACCAGGGTTATTTTATTCCTCACACCCGTTAAGTCCCTTTAATTTTGGAGAATGACTATTTCTGATTGTATATTGTAGCTCTGTAGTAGATAGGTGAAAATTGGATGTACGTTAATCACGTTTCTAAAAAGCCTACAGCTGCTCACTTAGCAGGTAGAGTTTCCATACTGCGAATGAAAAAAAGCATAGGTATCATACGAGTGAAAAGACCTTGTCATTTATATATAGCTGAGACTTTCTCAAAAGGAGGCTGAATAGAGCATCATTATCAAACCATATAGTTTTGCCTCTAAGCTTTGTTTATGTGAGATGAGTGTTCCATTCATGGCTTAAAATGAAATCATTGACATACATCAGAGCATTTTGTTCATTTACTAATTTTTTGCTTTAATGTTGTTTAATCATTAATGGTTTCAAAAGTGAGAATGGCTATTTCACATATTGCATTGTGTATCTTCATTGTGGCTGATTTTTACTTTGGAAAAAAATAACTTTGGTGGTTTTTGTACAAATAGATCATCAATGATCTAAGAGAGAGAGAGAGAGAGAGAGAGAGAGAGAGAGAGATGTGAAGTTATCTATTTTGATGCACTTTAAAGAACAACAAATGTCAGAAGCTAGATGCACTTTAAAGAACAACAAATTTGGTTATTTCATTAGCCTCCATAATGAAAAAAACTAAATACAAAAAAAAAAACTATAGCAACAGAAGTAGATAGCTTTGCTTAATATTTCAGCAGCCGTAAAAATTGTCATTGTGAAATGTGGAACTTGCATATGAGTGAAGCCTTCTAAATTTTGTTAAATGTGAAATGCTCTTAATCTTATTTTTCATGGTGATTTTGCTAACAGTGTACCATGCATATTGATATGTTTACTTTAAATGTATTTGGTTTTTATGTTTGTTGATTGTTTTTCTTCTTGTTTTTTTTTCTCATTTTTGTAACTCTCATTCCATCCTCAGTTTTAGTAGATGAATTAGCATGTTTGGAGTACATTATGCAGTTCTACTTTTTTTTCTCTGAAGTCTTTGGACGTGCATGATTTCTGTGGATTTGCATTTTGATTAAAGTTTAATGATCTGAATCTTGAGTTATACATAAACTGGTAATTAATACATAAAATTCAAATGCTGATCATTGCTTATTGATATGAATTTCACTAATAAGCATGAACTGAAGCATTTATTTGTAAATTTTGTTTATATCTATTAGCATATTTACATGTTGTAATGACACGAGTATTAAATCATTGGCAATGACTGCAGCTGCCTATTTTATAAATCCTCATTTTATCAATGAGAACACACCTTTGGAGTTTCCAACCAGGCTTGACACACAATGTGCAGTACCAGCCACAATGGTGGTTTTGGCTTAATTAGGTATTGCACTTGCTACAGAGTCTGAGTGGAAACAAAGATACAGTGACTGATATGTGTGTTTGTTTTGGCTGATGCAAAAATGGGTTTCTCACAAGAATGCTCACAATTAAATGCAAGTCATTTATTTCAGCAGGGTAGATAGAATGATGGCAACTTTTGGCGGAAAAAATCTTTTTATAGCAAGTATATTGATGCTTGACGGCTTCAATACATGTCTTTGTTGATATTGATTTGGTGTAGCTTTTTTCAGTGGCTAAATTTAACCTCATCAAGAATTTTTCTGCTGTTTGTAAAGTTTGCGATCAGCTTTAATATATCATTTGTTCCTGCCAAATAGTTTTATTCTTTTCAATTGCAAAAATAAATGAGCGGCTCCATGGGAAAACCAACAATCTGCATAGGCGAAAACAAAGGCACAGATCAGCTTCGCAGTAACTGCGAAGCTGATCAGCACCTTTGTTTTCGCTACTCGGATAGTACAATTCCTCCTCTACTTAACTCCAAAATTTCAAGCTTCTAGCCATCTTCTGTAGCAGTACAGCCCGATTTGTGTCGGATCTGTTCGGAAACCACATTGTTGGTTTTCCCACGAGGCGGCTCAAATTATTATTTTCAGACAACTATTGTGATTATTGTGTACAATTTTTAATTCATTTTCATAATAACCTGGGCGATTTTGCACAATTTGGCAATTAAACAATGCATATCAAGATTTCCATTGGGTTGTTAAAACTTGTGTTTTTGAAGTGACCTTTTGGGGATGGTGAAACACAGTTTGTAATATCATTTATTATGATTTTGCTTGTTAATTTCCTGAATTTTATGCTAAAGTACTGTGGATTGAATGCTGTAAATATTTTTTAACAATAATTTCTGCTGACACGACATATACACTTTTTATTCATATTTCTTAGTCTGTTTATTTCATAGATTTCAGGCATTTAATAATCACATCATAATTTTTAAGTCAAACTATTTTCCCATTGCATGTGTTCATAGCAGTTCGATTAATAATAACCTGCTCCAATTTATAAAATCCTAACAAAATTGGTTATAGAAGTAACCTCCCTTGTTTTAAAAATAATAATAATATTTATGGTATTGGGAGTTGATTTTATATGCAATTTTTGTTTGGAAATTTAACTAATTCAGCAATAATGCATCTTATGCTTGTTTATGTTTACTGCCTACAGTTCAACAAGGGGTGAGCTACATTTATCGGTTGACAAAGACACAGGGTATGTAGAAAACATGCAGATGGATTATAAAAGCTCGGTTTATGACAGCCATGAATATTCAAACAGTACTTGGCCCTACAAATATCACTTACGAGCCACAACAGTAAGTCAGCTCTGTGAGCAAGTGTTGTATTTTACCCATATCCTTGTATTGGTGTACCTATAGTCTTTTTTGTCCTCCATACTCTTTATTTATTAGGTCACAACAGCTCTCTCAGAGGATAAAATGATAAAAACAAAAGATGCTTTCTAAAACAGTACATGTAATAGTGAAAGGAAGAAGAAATGCATCAAAAGCCATAATTTTGTGCCAATTAAAAAAAATAATAAGTCTGATTATACACCACAAACAAAAAAAGACTTTCAAATGAAAAACAGAGATAACAGTCATTATAGAATATCAATTACACTTGCTACACACAAGTTGAAAAGAAGGAGGAAAAAAAAAAACATTCTGAAACTTGAAGCCGTTTGACAACTAATTTTCTTTGATAATACATGCATATTGACATTTTTGCATTCATAGTCAAAAATTCTAGTTTTATAAACACACAAACTTAATTCCCAATATTTGTTGAGTGAATGTCATTCCTCTAAGAAAGCTTCTTAAAGATATAGAAAATTTTTACACCAACCTTGAAAAAAGAATCAGTGCACGCAGCTTGGTAGTTATCTGCCCCTTATCTCCTCCAAAATTGCAGTTTGTTGACTTCCTTTCCACAGTCGTATAAGAAAATTATCATAGATTAGAAGCAGAATAAATTTTAGCTGTTATGGGATATATAATATTCTGTGTATTTTCTGAGAATGTACTTTCAGAACGCAAGTGATTCAATCTGTTGATAAATTAAAACATTCAGGTTTCACCAGAATAATGAAAAAGCTGAAGAAATTAGACAACACAGCTATATTTTGCTAGAATGTAACTGCTTAGACATGAAGTTGCTTTTGGCTAGAAATAAAGAGAAAGATGAAATTATATTGTTACTATAATATCAAAGTCACCATTAGAAGTGTTTTTCACTGGCTGTTGCACTGCATGCTGAGTAACAAACTGACCAATGATATGCTGCGGTGTTACCGGTAAATAAAGATATTTTCATTGGTCCAGTAAGTTGACCAATCAGATTGCTGTGTAGCTGAGAGACTGAATGCATGTTCTGCTAAAAGCTGGTTTGTTTGAAATTTTGACTATTTATTGCATGCTTGTTTGCCTTTGTAGTGTTGTAATGGTTTGGTATGTAATCTACCTTTTGTCATCTGAAGGTTATTCTCTGAAAGAACTGAATAAAGTAATTCTAGAACCTAAACAATTAACAACCAGTTAATTAGAATGAAATTGAAACAAGTTATTATAGGCATTTGTATGAGTATTATGAAGGAAGAAAAAATGAAAAAGAAATAAAATTTCCCCTTTTGCATGCAGCTTTTTGTTTTCTTTGAAAAAACAAGGCTTAAGGTTTCTTAATCTACATGTATTATAAATGCAAATAGAGAAAAAACACTGAATATAGTTTTCCTGAGGTGGAGGTAGTTGTATGTCTCATTGATTATCCTCATATGAAGAAAAAGGTGTGAATTTGTACCTCCATAGATACACATTTACTGGATGGTCATTAGAATTTTTTTTATCATTGAGGCAATCTTCATCAGATCTTCTGAATTTGTTTTTTTTTATACACGGAAGCTGCAGAAATAGTTTAAGCTATTTTCAAATTCACACCTACTATGAGTATGTCGTGATACACTGTTAGCATTATCCATCAATTTACTGTTGTTATTATACGTGGCCATCTTGTGTGATGTCTGTGCACTGTAAGAAATTTTATTATGCCCCCAACTTCGAAGAAGTTGAGGGGGCTTATTGGTTTGGGTCTGTTCGTCCAGTCCAGTGCAGTGAGTCTGTCTGTGATGCGTGAGTAACACTTAGCACTCGGTCAGGAACCGTTAGAGCTAGGATCTTGAAATTTGGTATGTAGTTTGTATATGAAAATTAAGAGGACCCATATTTTTTCTTTCAGGTAAATTCAAGGGGCTAGGGGCCCATTCTGTGAGAGTTATTTCCCTTTTTAATTCTTGATAAAGTGAATAGATAGTGGGTACCTTGTGTGCGCAACTCCTCCTACAGTTTTATTTCGATTCTCTTGAAACTTTACAGATATTGTTACCATGGTTTGAAGATATGCATGTGGTTTGGATATAATCCTCAGATTAATTTTTGTCACTTTTTTGGCAATTTAAACTTAGCCATTTTTCGGGCATTTTGACAATGAAAATGAATGGGCAGTGGTTACCTTGTGTGCGCAACTCCTCCTACAGTTTCATGCCAATTCATTTAAAACTTTACATATGTTATGGGCATGGTCTGAAGATATGCATGTGGTTTGGATGTAATCCTTGGATTATTTTTTGTCATTTTTTTCAAAATTTGAACTTAGTCATTTTTTCGGGCATTTTAGTGAATGGATAGAGGGTACCTTGTGTGCGCAACTCCTCCTACAACTTAATACCGATACTTTTGAAACTTTGCAGACATTGTGACCATGCTTTGAAAATATGCATGTGGTTGGGATATTTTCCTCAGATTAATTTTTGTCACTTTTTTTTTTTTACAATTTGAACTTAGTCATTTTTTGGACATTTTTACATCTTGAAAGTGACTTACCAGTTGGGGGCATAGTGTTTCATAAACACATTTTCTAGTTTATATTTATAAAGCAACTATGTAAATGAGCAAAAATGATTCTCATGTGTAATTTTGGATTTGAAATTGTTTATTCAATCTGAGGTATAATAAAGGTTTATTCAATCTGAGGTATAATAAAGGTATATTCAAATACCTTTATAATGCATGCTTAATCAGTTTTTCTGCATTTTGAAACTGTCATAAGATGTCTGATTTTAAAGTCACCATTTTACATGTTCATATATTGTTGTTCTGAATCTATTATTAGTTACATGTGTCTCTAACTTGTACCATACTGGAACCCATGTTATTTTACAATGTACAAGTATCCTTGGATTTTGTCCTGTTTTATTTGAAAATGTTACAAACACACACTATAGCTTCAATGGAATAGTTTGTGCAGGTATAATGTAAATTAAGGCAAGTGGTGTAACTTTCTTCTGTCTTTCTTTTCTTTTCTTTTCTTTCTTTCTTTCTTTCTTTCTTTCTTTCTTTCTGTCTTTCTTTCTTTCAGTACTAGCTCTAACTCTGGCAGAAAGTCTGCCTCTTCCCAGCCGAGATACACGTGTATAAGGATAGAGCAAAATGTAGGCATTAGGCGGGAGGGCTTGCGAGGCGTAGAACAGACTTTAACTGTTAGAAAAGAGACTGTTGCTAAGAGAGAGAGTCCTCGGGGGTCCAAGGAAAGTGCAAGAAGTTCAAAGAAAGGCCCATTCTATAGATTGGTTTAGGGTATAATTTTGTTTTGTGTGTTACATAGTTACATGTATTTGACATTATTGTTGAATCAGTCATTGATGGCTAATAGAAAGTGTCTTTTTTCCATGAAAATATACAGATGATAAGCATTATGAGAAATTCTATCATCAGGTCTGAGGAACTGGCTACTTGTCAGGATTTATTACCCAAACCCAGACTGTACAATCACAGATATGAATAGTCTTGGAATTCAAAACCAGACTGTACAATCATAGTGATGAATAGTCTTGGAATTCAAAACCAGACTGTACAATCACAGAGATGAATAGTCTTGGAATTTGAGATGAACTGAATTTTTTATATTTAGCAAAAACAAAACAGTCATATATAGTCATTAGTGAAAACATTGATCATCTGCTCTGTCATCTTTCAGCTGCTGTTTTCCTAAATTTCCTTTGTTGTCACATATGCAAATTTTTACTTTCTTATGATGCAAACCAAAATTGTTTATGTGATATGCTGAAATCTAGTTGTAGCCTGTTGTCTTATATACAATGTATGCTTAAAGAAATAGAGCCTAAGATGTAAGGTGGTATGTTTGTGTGTGTCTTGATATAAGCTGTTTATAGAATCTTTGTGGCCCAGAATGATGCTTGTATAATCTTACTTTCCATTTCAGCAGGCACATGATAGCATAAAAATGTCAAAATGGTGTAAATGTGGCTCCATATGATGTCATTGTATGAGCGAAGTCATGAGAAAACCGGATTTTTGACTATGCAAAAACAAAGGCGCAGATAAGCTGTGCAGCTGATCAGTGCATTTGTTTTTGCTACAGCATTTGTTTTTGCTACATGGATAGTACAATTCCTCTTCTACTTATACTTAAAATTTCAAGATTCTAGCTTTCATCTGAGACTGTACAGGTTGAATTGTGTAGGAACTGGTCGGAAACCCTGAAGACCGGTTTCCTCGCATTGTGGCTTAAATGCCATTATGAGGTCATATGACCACTTGGTTAGTGAACCTAAAGTATGCTTTTGACAGTTTACTTTCTGTTTTAGCTGTTCAATTATTTCATTGTATTATACACGTATATATTTTTCTACATTTGTTAATGGTTATATTTTCTCTATATTGTCAGGTCGGCTCCACATACCCGCACTACTAAGGCTTCAATGATTCGATGACCTTCACCTCTACCTAGTGACAACTGCTGAGAGGATTTTTATCAAATTTGGCATACAGACAGACACATTAAACAGACCTAAAGTGTTAAGAAGATGTTTTGATGGTGTTTTGAGGAAAAATTACATACATATATCTTTGGATGTTAATAGTGTTTTGTGGAAGATCAATTGCTTGTGAATTTGAATTTTTACTGTGTTTTGTGAAAAGAAAAATGAAGTGTCTTTCGGAGAAAAAAAATTTGGACACAACTTACAAATGTCTGTCTGAGTCAGTGATTTATTTTGTATGAAAATTTCCCCAATTTCCCATCAAAAGCACTGTTGTAATCTTCCAAAAATAAGCTGAGTATTAGATGATAATCATAGGAAAATTTTGCTAACTCAAAATAAAACAAAGTTATGGGACTTGTTTTAGGCACCTGAGGTTTCTTGTAAATATATGTATAAACTCATAAATTGAAAGTTGATCACTTTTGTAATGCATTATAGTATGTCTTATCCAGTACACACAACTTCTTGTTTTTACAGTAAACGAGCAAATTTTCCTTTCATTATCATAGCATATTCAACTGATCTGGTATATTGTATAAACTTGGGCGTGCAAATAGAAACCCTAACTGTGATTCAGACTGATTTTTAACTATGCACAGTACTGAGTTCAGGGCCTAGTTATGGTTGTTGATTATTGACTGAACAATTGCAGTGTATAAACTCATTCAATCAAGTATTTACGGCTAATGTGCAAAATCTGATTTCTGATAAATAAGGTTCTTTTTTAAAACTTAAGCTAAGTTTCTTGGGCTTACAATGTGCAGAATTTTCACGTTCTGATTTTTTTTTTGTATAAAAGTTAATATTTTTTTCAACTTTATGCATAAAAAAAATACATTGTTGAGCAAATAGTAAATGCATGTATATGTTCCAAAAATATCAAAACAAAGATTTTAATACAGTTTGAAAAAAAGAGCTCATAAAAAAGGTAAAAAACAAAGCAAAAAAAGTACCAGCATATAAAAAAAACCCCTGTATTTTTATACAAATAATAGGTTTAACATTATAGTAAAAAGAGCTTATCAGAAATTGGTTTTTGTGCATTAACAGATTGTCATCTTTTTGTTTTTAACATTTTTCCAAAATCAAGTTGTTGTGTTTAGTTGTTATGAATCTTTATTGGTTTTTGATCAATTTTGCAAGTAATAACCATGTTCATAAATGTCACCGATTTTTCTCATCAAAATTAGTTTTAGTAAGATATTATTAATTAGTTGCATTTCAATGTGTTTTTCTTCTTTTACCCTGTAGATTGTTTGACTTGTCATGCGGAAACCCAAATTTTGTACATAAAAACAAAGTACATGTAATGGACCAGCTTCAAATTGACACATGCAAGTCAGTTGCCTGATAATTGTATATAATTATTGCCGTATACCTTAATTTCAAAGCTCTGGCTATATTTTAGTTCAAACCAGCTTGCATAACTATGAAATATCTGATATTGAAAGACAGTCTTTAAGACATTGACTTAAGCAGAGAATAAGCAAGAATGCTTATCAGGTCCCGAGGTTATAAAACTTTTTTCATGCTTAATGCAGCTGAGACTCAAATTTATCTTGCTCATAAATGTTAAATGCCAACAATTGTTGGCATTTTAACATTTATGAGCAGGATAAATTACTAGTTCTTTAGTTTTGAACATGAATTTTCCTCTAATTTTGACTATTTCAACATTTATGAGCAACTGAAATTTCATGCTCCGCTGAGCTGACCTTGAAAAAAGTTTTATAACCTCCAGTCCAGTTATTCTGAAGATCTGCTTTGGTGCTGGCTTATAGTACAAAATAATTTTCCCATGCCTGAAATATATTTCATGTCTTTTGTCATTGAGTCTCCCTCAGTGCATGTAACAGCGAGGCTTGTGTGTGTGGCATAGATTGGAAATATGCCTGTTTAAATGTGAATGATGAGTGCTTTTATAAATGAAAGATCATTTTATGTGTACATTTGTAGGACCACCCATATCTATTTTGGCTAGATTTGGTCTGACATGTTAAATAATGAAAAATAATGCAATGTCTTGATTCACAATGATGTGAGAAAAATATGTTTCTACACAGAAATCAAAAGATGGGGTGATAATATGAGCCGCATCATGGGGAAACCGGCTTTTTGCATATTCGAAAACAAAGATGCAGATTAGCTTCGCAGTAACGGAAGCTGATCATCGCCCTTGGTTTTGCTACATGGATAGTACAATACCTCTTCTTTTAAAATCCAAAATTCCATGCTTCTAGCTTTCTTCTGTGACTGTACAGGCTGGTTTGTGTCAGACCTCGTCAGAAATCCCAAAGACCGGTTTTCTTGTGACATGTCTCATATGGAGTATTTATTAATTAAGAATGATTTAAAGTAATTGAGAAGCTAAGAATATCGCTGAGTGTGCAAAAGATCAATTTGCTAAAAAATTTCTTGTAAGAAGCGACTGTACTGCTCAAGGCAGGTGATTAAAAGTTTGAACTAGCTTTATAAATATTGAGTTCTTTTGAATATTTTATGAAAACTTAGTTTCGTTGGCATTTTATGTAGAGTGCATTTGTGGTTTTAACATAAAATTGTAAAATCAATTGATATTTGAAATTTGTATATGATCTGTTTGGTATTGCATTATATGGCAGTGAATATGTATGTATAGAACTATTATGGTAAATACCCTAAATTTTCGGATACATCCATGTTTCAGTGAAGTAGGGTTAATGGATTCAGATTGTACAGCATTACGAAAACTTGCCCATGCAATATACAGAGATTGTTTTTCAGCTGTAAAAATTGAAAATTTCATCTGTCAGAATAAATTTGATATTTTTAACAATTTTGCTCAAAACATAGATTGTGGGTACTGGTTAGAACCACCTCGGCGAGGCGGTTCTAACGAGTACCCACAATCTCTATGTTTAACTTTTTTATCAAAAATAAGAAAAATAGGTATACCCCTGCATACCCCAGTTTTACTATATAAAAGTGGGGTGCAAGGGGGTATACATTTCACGGACATGTTTTCCTGATGGTCTTACCAGAATGCTCAGTTGGGATTCAGGTCTACCACAGTGCTTGTTACAACTGACTGGTATTTGTCTGAAAAATTATGGAAATTTACTTACTTCGTCTTAAATTATATTTTCTACTGAAATATTTAGGGTGTTTGAATTTTAATTTAATTTTAAACACTAGAGAGACAGACCTAAATAATGGCACCAAAGTTGTCTGTGGAATTGATTTGAAAACCAGTTTTAGATGGGCTTATTTATGTAGAACTAGATGTAGTTTAAATGTGATGTTTTGTAAAGATTTTATAGCGAATCTTATTTTCATTTGTTACAAATTGTATTTACTGACATTTTATCACATTATCAAAAATAAACTTAATAATTGTGCATGTTTTGATTCTTATATATAATCCTATCACTTCGAGTCTTGGTGGCCCGCATTGCTGAGTGATGGTTAAGAGCACTGATATATTTCATTAACGCATTTAACTATTTGATCATCTCACCGCTGTGTCTGGTGTGGGTTCGAGCCCCACATGGGGCACATGTGAGACAAGCCAAGTTTGCTTGAGTGTGCCAGGTGGTTTTTCTCGGGGTTCTCCAGTTTTCTCCCCACCTACTGATTGGCCCATCTCATATGAGCTGAAATAATCTTGAAAGGGACGTTGAACTGAAAAAAAAATGGTTTGAAACTGAAAATACCGAGTCAGTGGACACAAACAGAAAATACTTGGTCAATGTCTGTCATAAAGTTGTTTTGCTTTATTCTAGAATCCCCCTTACACGCGCCTACCCAATACAAATTCACATATGCATACACACTGATAAAAAGTCTCACCTGCAGAGAAAGAAGTCAGTCATATAGACAACACAAGGCCAAACATCTCAAATGGAGAGCTTGTAGATACCCATGCTCTGGAGTACTGCATCTATCCATCTGTATCATCCACCATTTTCAAAGAATGTCTTCTCCAGTGGTATGCAATTTTATCATGAAGAGCCCGATAGAAAGTGGGAACAACAGCTGAAACACAAGGTGACAACCCAAAAGGGTATATAGTGAAACTGAATAAAATTTCCAGATCCTAAGTTTCTATGATCTGAAAGCATTGAGGAGGAATGCAACTCTTGCAGAATATGAGCCACCACGTGGGAAAACCAACGATCTGCATAGGCGAAAACAAAGGCGCAGATCAGCTTCGCATCAGCTTCGCAGTAACTGCGAAGCTGATCAGCGCCTTTGTTTTCGCTACACGGATAGTAGAATTCCTCCTCTACTTATATCCGAAATTTCAAGCTTCTAGCTCTTTTCTGTGCTTGTACAGGCCGGTTTGTGTCGGACATGTTCGGAAACCACATTGTTGGTTTTCCCACGAGGAGGCTCATATCTTGTCCATGGACTCTGTAACAGCTGGCTGTAATGAGAATACAAAAGATACAGAAGATGCTGTATCAATCATTGCAGAATGTATTGCATATGATGTCCATAAAGTTAATGTATTTTCAAGATTTCTTCACTTTCTCAAGTACCAAACCGTCTTTCACGACCAATATTTGTAGACAAATTTGTGCTAGTCTGTTTTTAGCTCACCTGAGCCGAAGGCTCACAAGGTGAGCTTATAGGATGGCCATGATCCGGCGTCCGTCTGCCCGTCCGTCGTCCACAATTTCAAAGATCTTCTTCTCTGAAACCACTTGGCTGATCTAGTTGAAATTTTATGTGGAGCCTCCTTGGGTAGTGGCATTTCAAGTCTTCTTCTCCAGAATCGGTGGGCTGATTTCCACGAAACTTGGTATGTAGCATCGGGGACTTCAGCCCATCATAATTTGATAAAATGATGACCCTTGGATGAACTTGACCTATTTTACAGCAAGGTCAAATTTGGAAACATAGGCTTTTACATGGGAAAAAGTGAAAACTATGGATTTTTTGAAAACTATTGCAGCCTGAGGCCTGAAAAGTGGTAGATGCAAACAACTAATGGAGTAGATGAAGGTATGTGATTAATTTAGGTCAAGGTCATCTCTTGACCTTGGCCAGTCTGTCGTCCATACACACTTTTCAAAGATCTTCTTCTCTGAAACTGCTTGGCCAATCAAAGTGAAATTTTATGTGGAGCATCCATGGGTAGGGGAGACGAAAGTTTGGTTGCAAAATCCAGGTCACATGACCAAGATGGCCGCCACGCCCATATATGGTAAAAACCACTCAAAAATCTTCTTATCCTGAACCGGTTGGCCGATTTTCATGAAACTTGGTATGTAGCATTTGGAACTCCAGCCCATCATAGTTTGATCAAATGATGACCCTAGGATGACCTTGACCTATTTTACGGCAATTTCAATTTTGGAAACATAGGCTTTTAATGGGAAAAGGCGAAAACAATGGATATTTTGGAAACTGTTGCAGCCTGAGACCTGAAAGTTGCTAGATGCAGACAACTAATGGAGTCAATGAAGGTAAGTAATTAATGCAGGCCAAGGTCATTTGTTGACCTTGACCCAAGGTCATTTAAATATCAAAATTGAAATTATGGTTTTCTCAGAAATCACTGGGTTTGGAAACTATTACAGCCTGAGACCTGAAACTTTGCAGATGCAGACAACTTGTGAAGTCAATAAAGGTGTGTGAGTATTCAAGGTCAAGGTCATTTCATGATGACTTAATACTCCAAGATCAGGCTTCAGGTGAACGTTCTCAGGACCAATGGTCCTCTGGTTTTATAATATGAGGAAATGCAAGGTCACTAAAATGTATATGAAATGCAATATCATGATCCTTCGCTACTGCATTGGGGCATTCTTTAAACCAAAAGGTAAATTAAATATACTAACAAAAGAAGGAAAACGTTTGAGAGCCTTTAACACAAGAACCGTTATATCGCATGAAAATATGGACTTCATGTTATTATAAATTGTCTTTTTATCCTTCAAATGAGGGCTTAACGATGGCCCTTACAAAGGCATGGAAAATCAATGTCAAAGTTGACTGGCCGTCCCTCCATTTCACAAAATTGCCAAATTGTTCAGTTTCTGTATCAACTGTCACTGAAGCATTTTCACACTGTATCCGTATCTCCATCTACACATTTAGTCATGACACATTCTGAGGTGAGCAGGCCTGATGTAAAGGCAATTCAGCCTTAGTGTGGTTGTTGGTACCAGGATGGCAATGCCAGATGAAAATCGTCCAAGATCATTCAAGATTACCTACGCCAGAACAACGTTGTGGTGAAGGATTAGGCAACCCACTCACCTGACATGCCTCCCGTTGACCAAGTGTTGCACATTCTGGGACAGCTGTTAGGGTCTGGTGTGGAATTTTGGCACCAAGAACTCTCCAGTCTCTTGCTGTCCCAAAAGCTAGAGTGCCGCGGTACTGATTGTCCTTGTGACAAATGCTATAGCCTTATTACCATGCATTTTTGAATTATCTCCACAGTATAAAGTTTAAAATATTAATTCATATTTCAATGTGCAACTACGTATCTACAGGTGCTAGGAATATAGTGGTTAACCGTTATTTACCTGTTCCTGCGAAATAGGACATAGCCTTATTATTACATATATACATGTATGCATCTCTGAATCGACTGTTATACAATTAAGCCATTTATATGTTGTGTACGTTATTTGTTACATAATAATTCGATAACTCATTAGAGATTGAGATTACAGGCCCTAAAATATTTGTCGGTAAGTTATTTTTCTTCTTAATCGAGTTAAGCAAAGCTAGATTGTAGTAGTATGTGTCAGGTTGTTTGCCCCTGACCCAATGGTTTTTATGCAATAGACTAGTTGCACTGGAGCATGTGGAGAAAACGTTGAAATTTTACACAGGATTGCTCTACTATATGATGTTCCTGTCATATTAGATGATCGGCGCTAGGCCTCAGACCTTCAGAATGTATAGTAAGTTAGTTCTGGCTGAGACGCATCACTGAAATAAATGTTTTAGGTATCGTGTCCCAGACGTTTTACGCCAAACTGTGCCCCTATCTTATCATTAAAGCAAAACAAAAACGGCGTTACACGGTCATTGCTAAACATGGAGCAGCTAGTTCTGGCATATCAAAATACATTTTGCGCAGGTTTATAAGAAACATAGTCTAAGATTGTTGCGTTCTTTCAGATTTGCCAGAAAAGATGGGTCTACTGCAACATGTGGCCGTTTCTGTCGTTATTTCCTTAATGGTATCATACCTTATTGGACTTCTTCCCTTTAGTAAGGTGCCGTCCATCATCACCGACAATTTAGACAAGGAATATGACTATATAGTGATTGGAGGAGGAGCCGCTGGATCAGTTATGGCTTCGAGACTTTCCGAAGATAAGGACAACAAAGTATTGCTGCTAGAGGCAGGCGGCCATTATGATGCGGAGCCTGCTTTTCGGACACTCCACAATTTCTTCTCGTTGATACAGACGAAGTATGACTGGGGTTATTATACCGAGTCACAAGAATTCGCAAGCCATGGCACAAACGGTCGCAAAGTCTACTGGCCTAGGGGACGTGTCCTTGGTGGCTCGGCAACTATAAATGCTGGTATGTACGCTAGAGGATCAAAGTTTGACTTTGATGAATGGGCTGAAGCCGGATGTGATGGTTGGAGCTATAAGGATGTGTTGCCGTATTTTCTCAAATCCGAGGATATGCAAATAGATGAGCTGAAGGCGTCAAAATATCACTCAACCGGTGGCCCTATCGCAGTAAGTGGCGGAAGGGCCACCCCTCTTGCAGACTTGTACATGCAGGCAGGAAAAGAGCTTGGATACAAGATCACAGATTATAATGGTGAAGATCAAGAAGGCTTTAGCAGAATACAACTTATGAACAGAAATGGTATCCGAAGCAATGCAGGCATAGAATATCTGCAACACACTGCCGATCGCGAAAATCTCCACATCGGTATTGACAGTTTCGTGACTAAGATATACATTGAGAACAAGCGAGCTAGTGGGGTGTATGCCATCCGAGATGGAAGAAAATCTCTTATCCGTGCGAGAAAAGAAGTCATTCTATCAGCCGGGGCCATAAATTCTCCTCAGATTCTCATGCTTAGTGGAATTGGACCAACCGATCACCTGGCAGAGTTTGGTATTAAAACGGTAGTGAATTTACTTGTAGGACAAAATCTACAGGATCATAATAATATTTGGATGAATACAAAGATAAACACGTCTTTGAGCATAACGGACGAATTAAAGAACGGCTTATGGAGTAAAATGGAATTCCTTTTGTTCGGTATGGGTCCTTTAACAGTCGCGGGTTCGGACGGATCGGCATTCCTCTACACTGATGAATCGAACCGAGGTAAAAGAAGTGTTGACATTCAAATCGTGTTTTTCAGCAGTTTGGTGAAAGATAATAAATTTGGGTTTAAACAAGAACTCGTGGAAGAGTATATGACATACGAAAATAACACTCATGGATTTACAACGATTGTTATAAACACTCGACCAAGGTTTCGTGGCGAAGTAAAGCTGAAAAGTAATGACCCGTTTGATCATCCGAGTATGAACCCAAGATATTTATCGCATAAAGAAGATTTGCAAGAATTGGTTCGTGGGGTAAGAATTTGGGAGAAAATCATGCAAACTCCAACTTTCAAATCACTTGGCGTGATGCTCGAGGACACAAAGATTTCTGCATGTTCGCAACACCAATTCCGCTCCGACGCATACTGGGAATGTTTCATCCGTCATATTGCAACAACTTCGTATCATCCGTGTTGCACAGTGAAGATGGGAGCAGCGTCTAATCCATCAGCTGTTGTTGATCCACAACTAAGGGTAAAAGGTATCAAAGGCCTAAGGGTCGTGGATACTTCCATATTTCCCAATGTAACAGTGGGTAACACCCAAGCACCTACAGTAATGGTTGCCGAAAAAGCTGCGGACATGATAAGAGGTATAGATAGTGTTGAAGATTTTCGAAGAAAATGGGATTTTGAATTCACTGAAGTTTTGAATAAAAAGTGCACATAATAGAAAGGTACAAGTAGGCAAAGATCAGGAAAAAGTGCAATCAGAAAAAGATAATTTTCATTTATACAGTATTTTTTGTTAATGTGCTTCTGTTGCATATACACATGAATATTGCAAAAGAATAAAGTGTTTCCGCTGCTACACTGGACCAACACTGCATGTAAAATGTCTTGAATGGTTAGTACATGTAATTCTTTGGGACACAGATAGCCAAGCCTCAACTCATCAAGCTATGTACAATAAATCTATTAAAGGGATATTTGTACTTTGGAATAAAACGATTATTGGGGTAATTGTGCTTTGTACATGGCACTTGATAACATAAATAAAACCATTTCTAACTATGTCCAGTGTCGTTTACCTTTCATTCTCTTGTTGCTAGGCAAACATGGTTGTCATGTGATTCAGTCAGAACAGAACTCGGATCTGGAAGAATCAATAATGTACCAGTTTAGTTTAAACATATTTAATTGCCTCTGTACATAATAAGTACAAACAATGGGGTCGGGCTACAAGTTCTACCAACCTTAGCTACAGCCCTTCCCCTATAACATGACATACAGAACAACCAACATGGCAAGAACAATATACAAATTAATTATTTACAAACATATATTACAAAATAAATAAATAAATAAATAAATAAATAAATAAATAAATAAATAAATAAATAAATAAATATTCAAGTGATTTGCTCTCTCTCTGCCTCCTCAAAGCCCCGGTGGTCCAGACTCACAACAGGATGGAATACGTTCAACCTGAAAAAGAAATGATAGATATTATAACATTGCGAGCATGTTTTTACAATGAATTAAATTATGTATTAAATAATGTACCATTATTCTGATGTAAGCAATCTTGAAAGAAATTACACATGAGTTCGCACTGCTTACTGGACTGACCTCGTAAATTGCACACACACACACACACACACACACACACACACACACACACACACACACCATTAGGCTCATGCTGAGCTTAAAGATATACATGCTGTGGAGCCCAGTATCCACTCATCTCTGTCATCCTTCATTTTCAAAGATCTAGTTCTCCACTTAAAACCAAAACACACGTGGACCCTGATAGAAAACAACGACCAAGATGCATGACCACCAGTCCATATATAGTGAAACTGAATAAAATCTCCAGAACATAAATTCCTATGGCTTGGAAGCATTGGAGAATAAAATATGGTATATGGTCACTGCAACAGCTCACTGTGATATGAATAAAATATATAGAAGATGTATCTTTGTGCATTTCATGTTGTCTGAAATCAACAATATTTTTAAAGCTGATTTCAACAATATTGTTTTCAACATTTCTTCACTTTTCAGATATCTTTATAATAAATCATGACCAAGATTGATAGACATGCAAGTGACTTGTCTATCTGTCTCATACAATATGATTTAAGAAAAATATAAGGTTAATAACATGTATATACCAAATACAATAACATGATCCTTTGCAATTACACAGAGGTATTCTTTAGACCAAAAGGCAAATTATGGACATTTCCAAATTATCAAGCTACACTTGTAATAACATCATCAATTGTACATTCTGGCCGCATTTTACGCACCGTCCCAGCTGCATTTCTTGTCATTTATATATACTATGCAGTTTCAGCACCAACCACAATCATGAGGCCATTTAGGATCATTTAGTAATTGTTTTGCAATAGTGCTTTTCAAATCTTGACGCATCTGTCTTCTATGCTGATACAGTTGCACTAACGTTGATAAGGCTAGTACAGAAAAAAAAACACGAAATAGTGTAGATGCTCACTGCTGGTGCAATGTGATCTATAGATCAAAGGTCTGGCCTAATGAGGTGATTGTCTCATCTCTGCAGGGATTAATATGGAGGTCCTTAAAGGATAATACCTGTGATACCACTGATTTGCGGTTTTATAAGGTCTCGCATGTTGCAACGAGGATCATTTCTAGCCAAATGTTCGTAATTCAAACATGATAGCTTCGGCTGAACATTAAAGCCCAAAGATTTCGAGTATATTTCAGATCCCAAAGAACATGGATTTTTTTTTAATTTCTGACTGTGGCACAAATACTTTAAGTGCAAACATCAAGGTTAAAACTGTTCACTTGTCATTCATTTGAAGATTACATCTTCATAATGTAACCCATATTTGCATTTAAGTCATTTATATGTTGTGTACGTTATCAGTTATATTATTATTTGATAACTCATTAGATATTGAAATTACAGATCAGAAAAAAAGTATTTGTCGGTAAGTCTTTTTTCTTCATCCTTAGTAAGGTCAGCAAAGCTAGGTAACAATAGAAGTATGTAGTGTCAGCCTGCATACCCTTGACCCAATGGTTTCAATGCTGTCGACTTTAGGTGCACTGGAGAAATGTTGCAGCTTTGCATAGGGTTGCACTATTGAGGCCTTGGAAGGGGGTCCCAGTATCCACATCCCTTTAAAGGTTTGGGAGAATATCCCCTAGAATTTGCAAATATCACCAAAACCAGTATCATAATATCCCTTAATATACTACCTGGGCCTTTCAGTATCCGGTATCTCTTTAAATTTTTGTAGAAAAAATATCCATTATCCCTTTCACTATTTTGCAAATATCCCTATATACCCTTCCAGGGCCTCATTATTATATGACGTTGATGCCATATAAGTTTTCAGACCTTCAAAACGTATAGTAAGTGTCTAGTTGCGACGCATCACTGAAATAAATGTTTTATTAGGTATCGCGTCCCAGACGATAAATACGCCAAAAGATATGCATATCATTCATGTACTCAACAGTGAGGGAACCTTTCCAGGCAAGACGAAAAGATGTATCAAACGCGGCTATTGTTGTTGCTAAAGATGGAGCAGCTAGTATTTTTTTTCAAATCTGGCCCAACAAAATACATTCTGCTAAGTTTATAATAAACATAGTCTAAGATTGTTGCGTTCTTTCAGACTTGCCAGAAAAGATGGGTCTACTGCAACATGTGACCGTTTCTGTCGTTATTTCCTTAATGGTATCATACCTTATTGGAATTGGTCCCTTTAGTAAGATGTCGTCAATCATCACCGACAATTTAGACAAGGAATACGATTATATTTTGATTGGAGGAGGGGCCGCGGAGTCAGTTATGGCTTCAAGGCTATCGGAAGATACGGACAATAAAGTATTGCTGCTGGAGGCGGGCGGACATTATGACGCGGAGCCTGCTTTTCGGACACTTCACAATTTCTTCTCGTTGATACAGACGAAGTATGACTGGGGCTATTATACCGAGTCACAAGAATTTGCAAGCTATGGCACAAACGATCGCAAAGTCTACTGGCCTAGAGGACGTGTCCTTGGTGGCTCGGCAACTATAAATGCTGCTCAGTACACTAGAGGATCAAAGTTTGACTTTGATGAATGGGCTGAAGCCGGATGTGATGGTTGGAGCTATAAGGATGTGTTGCCGTATTTTCTCAAATCCGAGGATATGCAAATAGATGAGCTGAAGGCGTCAAAATATCACTCAACCGGTGGTCCGATCGCAGTAAGTGGCGGAAGAGCCACCCCTCTTGCAGACTTGTACATGCAGGCAGGAAAAGAACTTGGGTATAAGATCACGGATTATAACGGTGAAGATCAAGAAGGCTTTAACAGGATACAACTTACGAACAGAAATGGCATCCGAAGCAATGCAGGCATAGAATATCTGCAACATACTGCCGATCGCGAAAATCTTCACATCGGTATTGACAGTTTCGTGACTAAGATACACATTGAGAACAAGCGAGCTAGTGGGGTGTATGTCATCCGAGATGGAAGAAAAGCTCTATTCCGTGCGAGAAAAGAAATCGTTCTATCTGCTGGGGCCATAAATTCTCCTCAGATTTTGATGCTTAGTGGAATTAGACCAACCGATCACCTGGCAGAGTTTGGTATTGAAACGGTGGTGGATTTACCTGTGGGACAAAATCTTCAGGATCATAATAATGTCTGGATGAATACAAAGATAAATAATTCTTTGAGCATAACGGACGAATTAAAGCACAGCTTATGGAGTAAAATGGAATTCCTTTTGTTCGGTAAGGGTCCTTTAACAGTGACGGGTTCGGACGGATCGGCATTCCTCTACACTGATGAATCGAACAGAGGTAAAAGAAGTGTCGACATACAGATCGTATTTTTCAGCAGTTTGGTGAAGGATAATAAATTTGGGTTTAAACAAGAACTAGTGGACGAGTACATGACGTACGAAAATAATACACACGGGTTTACAACTATTCTAGTAAGCACTAGACCAAGGTTTCGTGGCGAAGTTAAGCTGAAAAGTAATGACCCTTTTGATTATCCGAGTATGAACCCAAGATATTTATCGCATAAAGAAGATTTGCAAGAATTGGTTCGTGGGGTAAGAATTTGGGAGAAAATCATGCAAACTCCAACTTTCAAATCACTTGGCGTGATGCTCGAGGACGCAAAGATTTCTGCATGTTCGCAACACCAATTCCGCTCCGACGCATACTGGGAATGTTTCATCCGTCATATTGCAACAACTTCGTATCATCCGTGCTGTACAGTGAAGATGGGTGCTGTATCAAATCCCTCGTCTGTTGTTGATCCACAACTAAGGGTTAAAGGGGTTAAGGGCCTGAGGGTGGTAGATAGTTCCATATTTCCCAACGTTACAGTGGGTAACACCCAAGCATCTACAGTAATGGTTGCCGAAAAAGCTGCGGACATGATAAGAGGCATAGATAGTGTGAAATACTTTCGAAGAAAATTAGGACTTTGATTTCTATAAATTTGGTATTAAAGATGCGTGTTTAGGGTTTTACATATATATTCAGTTGCAATGTATTTTGTTGTAATTCGATCAAATGTGTGAATTTCAACTAACCATTGTCTCTCAGTTGCTGAAGTGTGCATATACTAGTATACTACTGTACTCGTGAAGAGAGAGAGAGAGAGAGAGAGAGAGAGAGAGATGACATTTATTCATGGCAGTCAAAAATTGTATAGAAGTGTAAGAACATGTATGTTTGACGTCTCCTTGAATATCTAACTGCAGTTTTGATATAAAAACTATAAATCAGGTGAAATTGACAACACTGTAATAATGAACAAATGTTGTTGTTTTGAAGCAAATAGCACACTTTCAAATAAGTGAAAAGTTAGCAAGATGGGCAAATAGCACATTATAATACACCATTCAACGAACGTTTGTTTTCCATCTTTATGTGTATATACTTCTTAACAACGATTTCTGATTTTAGTCCATTTACTTGTTCTTTTCAATGTGAGTTTTCCTGCAAGTAGTGTTTAGGATTCAGTTTGCTTTCCTATGGTTTTATATTATATCTAATGAAGTTAAACTTCTTTAATTTTTATTGTACACTAATCTGTATTTAAACTATGAAATGAATAAATCATATTAAATCTTAGTCAAACAAACGTATGTAATGTCAAGTATTTTCTTTGTGTTTCTTTTTAACCCATATATGACGAATGGATTCACCGATCGTTACCATTTGGGTGAGTCCACTTAAATATTTAGGGGCTTCAGGTATGATTTAAGAATTTATTCCAATTTTCGATTAAATTCCTTTAAGCAAACAGAATAGCCCCAGATGGGACGCCGCGTTCTGCGGCGTCACATCTGGGGCTATTCTGTTTGCCTATGTCCCATAATAGGGACGCCAGGCTTAAATGAAATGAGTTAATAGGGTATTTGTTGAAAAATACAACGAAAATCAAACAAAACTATCTTGAAATCTAACCAATATACAAAGAGGGCGTTATTAACTGCAAAAGATGGATAAAGTTATCATTCTGTGTTTGTGGACAGAATTAAAAGTGTGTTAAATGAAAAATGGCTGTTATGAGGTCTTGTTCTAAGACATACTGTATGTGCCTGAAGAAATAAACGGAATCAAATCCATTGTATGTTTAATATGTACAGTATATATAGTGGTCGCCGATTAAAATTCAACAATGCAAAACTTTTCAGTACTGATCGATGAAGACAAAATGAATTCGACCGATATTGTACAAACTGTACATACTGATAATTCCACAGAAACAGACGATTAATGATCATGTTGGTGCCATGCAATTTATCGTCGTCACCATCTTGGTTTACTCGACCATCGGTGTATGCTGTACACTTGTTGTGAGGATAAGACGATCCCGTGCGCACAAAAGTCACCAATTCCACGTACAAGACGAACACATCCAAAAATATCTCAAAAGAGAAAAAGATTTGAAAGATGACGGATTTAAGATGAAAATGTCATACGAGTGCGACAGAACACGCGAACTTTTGGATGAATTGTCCGGCAGGGTCCGTCTGTTGGATATAGAGAAATCGGTAAGAAGCCCAGACTTTGCTGGAACTTCAGATACAGGGAAGAGGAAAGACAAAACAAAGAAAGGAAGAATCATTGACAGTTTAGTTGGGAAAATGGGGTTTACGTTGCTTTTGGTTCCGGAAGCAAATGATCTAAATGATCGGAAATGTGCGGGAGAATATGGAATGAAAGAAAATATAAACGCAACAGATTCGCCAGACAGTAGTATTTCGGAAGCTCATTCTCCCTCCACCTCATTGAACAATGTTTCAGTTTGTCCAGAATTACAAACTATCTCCGCATTTCCATCGACAGAAGAGATTCTTTCAAACGAAGACGTGCAATAGCAATTACTGACTGTCTTCATTGCAACGATAAAGTATTATTGGCCATGTAATAGAAGCATGGTGATATATGGCACGTTATAATACCAAAGGCTGTAATCAAATGTAGTGCTATTTTTCGATGATGGAAATCAAAAAGATGGGTACAATTCTTTGTTAAATCAATTGTATAAAATAACTAGACAAATAAATGATTTTTTTCTCTTTAAAGTTGGATTTACTTAGGCCATAACACTACATGTATTAAAGTGCTTAACCGAGATACATGCTTGGGCGATAGAGCCACATTTGTCATATCAGATATGTAAGCTACATATCAGCGTTTAATCGTCAACCATAAGATCACATTTCTTATGTATTAACTTTTAATTTTTATTCAACTGCACTTTAAACTATATTAATCAGCATATATTGTACTTACAAAACCAGCAATTACTTTGCACAGTCACAAACAGATAAGGTTACAGTTAACTAAATGTTTGGATCCACTAGAGAAGCTGAGGGTGAGATTGGGATCACTAAAAGCGGTTTAAGCCCCCAGAAACTTTGTATTGCTCACTGTTCCAAGACGGAACGTCTGTGGTGGTTCTATGTTGCCAACATTGTGTGTTTCCATATACGAGTAATTATTTAGTTCGGGTAACTGAGTGGCCACCAATGGAGAAATAGCTGCTTGGTCAGCATATATGTTCTCTTTAGTACATTGTTGTTATTTTGGTTGTTCCCCTCAGATTTAGGATGCAATTTTGGTTCTGACTGTACCAGTTCCTGATCATTGCTAATTTCTACCTTTACGATGAGTGAGGTAGCTGTCTGTACAGCCTTATTTTGTACCATGTGTCCACTACTTTCCAGGTCGCTCTTACGCGGGGTACAAAACAGAAAGAAGAGTAGATCTAAAGCCTTTGTTGTTCACCTACTATGTTTTATTTGTGTACATGGGACATGGTGTGAGTATTCCTTTAGCCATATGGCAGACTTTGAATTCGTCTTTTTCACATGTTTCGAAACTGAAGTGAATATGTGTCTGTTTGTTAACAACTGGCGCTGTTTCGGCAAAGCGACCCCTGTGATTTGTGTATCGTTTTTTATAAAAGACTATACCTTGTTCCGGTCAGTGTGTGAAAAACTATTTTGACGAACCACCTAAACTCACATATACATTGTCTGTTTACAACCTCGATCCTTTATGTAGGACACATGCATACAAGAAAATAAATGCACCGACCGATAGCTATTTTATATATAGATAGCATTCTCCTGATCTTTGCCTACTTGAACCTTTTTATGTATATGCACGATATGCACGATATCATATGCTTAACAAAATCTTAAGGAGAAAGGTAAGAATCTTTTGCACACTATTTTACTGCGTTGATTTATATAAATAAGCTATAAATTAGCATTGGCATTGACAATTTCTAGTTATTGATGGCAAAATTTCCGGTCGAAAATTGAATATTTACTCGTAAATCGTGACCCATTCTGAAGGTTCATGTCTCTCTCCGAGAAACATTGATTCTTAATAATTAGTTTATAAAGCCCTGAAACGTTTTATCTGAACCACTTAGAAGGTTCTTGTTAAATGTTTATCTTTCAGATGGGCTTATTGCAACATGGAATCGCTGCTGTTGCTATTGCTACAGTGGTATCTTACCTGATTGGTGTCGGACCCTTCAGCAAGATGACATCCATCGTAACCGAAAATTTAGACGAAGAATATGATTACATTGTGGTTGGAGGTGGTGCTGCGGGGTCTGTTTTGGCCTCGAGGTTATCCGAAGAGAAGGACAATAAAGTGCTATTGCTAGAGGCAGGCGGGCATTACGACGCTGAACCGGCGTTTCGTACACCCCACAATTTCTTCTCGTTGTTGCAAACGGAATATGACTGGGGATATTATACCGTGCCACAAGAAATTTCAAACTTTGGAATGAAAGACCACCGTGCATATTGGCCTCGAGGGCGCGTTCTGGGTGGATCCGCTACTATCAATGGCGCCCAGTACACAAGAGGCTCCAGGTATGACTTCGACGAATGGGCCAAAGCTGGATGTGATGGTTGGAGTTATAAAGACGTGCTGCCATACTTTCTTAAATCAGAGGATATCCAAATAGATGAATTGAAGGAGTCCAAATACCATTCATCTGGTGGGCCCATTGCTGTTAGCGGAGGAAGCGCTACTCCTCTAACAGATTTGTTTATGCAGGCTGGTGAGGAACTTGGATACAAGATAACAGATTATAATGGTGAGGACCAAGAGGGATTTAGTCGAATGCAGCTGACGATTAGAAATGGTATTAGAAGTAATGTAGGTGTTGAATATCTGCAACACACTGCCGATCGCGATAATCTTCACATCGGTATTAATAGTATTGTGACTAAGATACAAATCGAGAATAAGAGAGCTACAGGAGTGTATGTCATCCGAGAGGGAAGGAAATCATTAATTAATGCAAGGAAAGAAGTTATTCTATCTGCTGGGGCCATAAATTCCCCACAGATTCTGATGCTTAGTGGCATTGGACCGTCGGAACATCTTGCTGAGCTTGGTATTGAGACTGTGTCGGACTTACCTGTTGGTCAAAATCTACAGGATCATCAAGTCTTTTTTATGAACTCAGTGATCAATGCGTCTATTAGTATAACGGATGAAGTGAAAAACAGCATTTGGAGCAAACTGAAATTCTATCTCTTTGGCAAAGGCCCATTGACAGTGTCAAGTGTGGGTGGATCAGCGTTCCTCTATCTAGACGAATCTAACCGAGGCAAAAGGAGTGTAGAACTACAGCTTGGCTTTTTCACCAATTTGGTCGATGCCAACAAGTTCAATATCAAGGACGAGTTAGTGGACGAGTACATGACTTTCGAAGATAACATACACGGAATTACAACATGTTTGGCCAATACTAGACCAAGATTCCGTGGGGAACTCAAACTGAAAAGCAACGACCCTTTTGATCACCCAAGCATTAACCCACGATATTTTTCCAACAAGATGGACATGTTTGACTTGATCCGTGGCGTTAGACTATGGGAGAAAATCATGCAAACCCCAACGTTCCAATCACTTGGTGTAAAGTTCGAGGACACAAAGATTTCGTCCTGTTCGCAACACCTATTCCGCACCGACGCTTACTGGGATTGCTTTATTCGCCATATTGCAACAACCTGCTATCATCCTTGCTGTACGGTAAAGATGGGTGCCATATCCAATCCCTCGGCTGTCGTTGATCCACAACTAAGGGTTAAAGGGATTAAGGGCCTAAGGGTTGTGGATACTTCCGTATTTCCCAATGTTACGGCTGGTAATACCCAAGCACCTACAGTTATGGTGGCGGAAAAGGCTGCAGATATGATAAGAGGGATAGACAGTGTAAGCGATTTTCGCAGAAAACTGAAAATATAGAACAGCAACAGTTCATAAATATCGAATTTGTACAAGGCGACTGTTTCTTTCCCACTTTGTGTCTGTTTAATGTAAATGTATTGTGCCCATCATTTCCTGGGTTTGCATTTGAATTGTACATTTTATTTTAACGTCTCGGCGAAAGCAGATGTCACACCAGCTGTAAAATAAGCAATATGTAAGTGGGAAAATGACGAATATGCACGCAAGTTATGTACTGATCATTCAAGCGACGAAACATAAAGGGGTACATAAGTTTGATAGACAAAATAATTTATAAGGCCACTGCTTTATTTACTCGACGAGGTCTTCGATGGCAAACTACGACTTATATTATTCATTTGTATATAATCTGACTGATTAGTGTTACATGTCATTTTATAATATGACAACAATAAACACGAGTCTACAGAACTTACGGTGTTTTTTGCTATTAATGTGAATATTTTATTTGCTTTATAAAATGAAGTAAATGTATGTAATATGCTTATCCTTTAACAATTTGCAAAATTAATCTAGAAAAATAAATCTGCGCAATATTAAGTATGGTCATTGAGGTGGTTTAATAGGTTTCTCGTCGAAAAATAAACCGAAAACCAAACAAAACTTTATTTGCAGTCTAAAAGTCGTACGAGGATAATATTAATATGCTATTCGTTCATATATATGTGGAAATAAATGGAATGCCGTTTGTTTGAAATTAAGAACTGTAAGTAAGAAACCTTTGATTTTCGGGGACATATCATGGACAATGGATGTATAAACTAGTAAATCACATTTTTTTCGATAATAATTAGATGATATATTTAAAGTAACAACGAAAACATCTGAGATTGACTACATTTTGCTTCCGCTAGACTTCATTCAGCTATGCAGAACAGTACAGAATTGTTCACTGACGGTTATTCCAATACGTCCAAAATTGTAAGGTCATCTAATTCTACGACAGAAGATTATGATCACGTGGGTGCAATGCAGTTCATCATCGCCACCATCTTGGTTTACTCCATCATCGGCGTATGCTGCACACTCGTTGTAAGGATAAAGCGCTCCCATACGAACAAAAGTCAGTCGCTGCACGTGCAAGACGAACATATTCAGAAATATATAAAACAGAAAAAATACCTGAGACAAGATGGTTTTAAAATGAAACTGGCTTTCGAATGTGACAGAACACGAGAGAGGCTGGACGAGGTAGCTGGGAAAAGGCGTCTGTTAGATATACAGGAAGCAGTTCAGAAAACAGATTTTGCTGAAGTTCCAAAAAAGGAGAATAAAAGACGTAGGAAAAGGGGCAGGAAAATTCGTCTTGACAGTCTAGTTGGGAAGATGGGATTTACATTACTTTTAGTTCCAGAAATGGAAAAGGCAAAGGAATTTGAGCTAAAGCAAAATGGACACACAACAAGTTCAGCTGCTAGCAGTATTTCAGGGACACCTTCTCTTTCAGTGAATAGCATAACAGAAATTCCTGTGCTTCATTCAAGATCCACGTTTATGCCAGAAGAAAAGTTTCATGAGACCAACGAAGATTTACCACTCAGCTACGCATCTTGTACATCGAGCGACGACTCTCTCCAAAACACGTTGACACGGATGGACGATATTCGGTACCCAACTGATTTATAGAAATATGTTTATGATATTGATACTGGAGATATACATGTATTAGAAGCAGTTTTAGATAAATATTTTAACTTTGGCTGAATATGTTAATTAGTTTATTTGTTTGAATTGAGATTAACGTCCCAATCAACAATCTTTCAGTCATTTCAGGACGGGTCAAAGCTTCCCGGGTATTAAGCAGTGCTCTGGAGAGTAAATTTCTTGTTCATTAGAAACGAGTATTGAAGTGTAAGCCGATGGAATGGACCTTTGACGACTGATGAGAGATTATGAATTATTAAACCGTAAGAAATTTTTATTAGCATTTAAAAGCAGTTCTGGATAAATATCTTATATCTTGGATATGATATCATGGATATGAAAATTTGTTTTAAATGTAAGCCTTTTTTCGAAGAAATACTGTTTCTTTTTGTTGACTACAACTTATCATTTACTTTCCTTAAGAATGCATATGATTTCATTACGAAAATTTGACCATGCAATATACAGAGATTTTTAAGTTGTAAAAAACAAATGAAAATTTTATGTAGAAAGTTTTTGATATTTTTCTTATTCTTGTTCAAAAAATAGATTGTGGGTACACGTTGAGGCGGTTCTAACGAGTACCCACAATCTATGTTTTGGAGCAAAAATAGGAAAAATAGGTATACCCTTGCAAACCCCAGTTTTTTTTTATATATAAAAGTGTGGTTTAAGGGGGTATACATTTCACGGACATGTTTTTCTGATGTAATAGTGAGCGTTCGGTTCGTTGATATTTTACAGTATTTAGTTTTGTCTTCAATATCTATACATTTAAACTTATTTTTGTTTCAATATGGCAATAATTTTAATATAATTGTAATGTGCCAAGTAAGAAAAGTTTATTGGCGACCTGTGGTATGCTAGAGTATTAACATGTAACATTATAGGAATTAATTGAGTATTTAGTTAATCATATCTCTGGAGCCATTCGGCGCATCTTTTTAAAGCCCCAGTGAAAGCTTCAGTCAATTTGGCATTTCTAATGCGCTAAATAAGGTGGTGTCACCTTAGTCGTATTCTTCTGGTGTTTAAAAACCGCAGTTCTCACCCTGGACTTTCAGAACAGCTTTTCTCACACATCACACAAGCATATCCCATTGTGTGCTTGTCTGGGATATTTCTGTCTCAGTACTAGTAAATTCTAGTAAATTTTACCTGAATGCCAATCATTTTTGTATTTAACATGTTTATGTGTACATACTTATAAGGAAGTGATAAGTTGGGTGTCAACTGTCAGTGACAAAAATGAACTTTTAGGTGTTAATTGCAGGAAGTTTACATGAGTAAATTAAATTTTGTTGAGAATTTTATGCACAAAACAAACTGCTGATTAAATATTTTTGTAAGGTTAGTGAATATACATTTTTTTCACTAGTTAATTTGCATATTGTTTCATGTAAAAACAAAATGGCTGCTTGAACAGCATATGCACACTGGTCAACCTACATGTCGATTTGCGATGTTTGTGACGGTTTACTGGAGACAAAAAATGGCGGCGACCAGTATTTTTTTTTTTAATCGTGTTGATGCTGTAAAGAAAAACATACAACATATAAAAGGGACTATAGATTTATGTTAGTTTTAAGAATATGACATGCACATGGGGATTGATGTAAGCATTTAGGGATGATTTTGAGTACCGACCCAAAGGATAAGTCGTTTTGTTTTAATCATCTACCCCCTTGATCAGTACTCGAATATATTCTTCAATGCATACATAAATCGACCGCCGCAATGCATATTCACAAAATATACATATACAGTCCCTTTAGCATATGGCATGTTTTTCCATAGAGTATATATATGCATATATAGACAAAATAGAACGTCTTCCAAGTTTTAAGCACCATCAAACTGGCGTAAAACCCACCAAATCAGCGTATAGGTTGACCAGTATTGAGAGTCAAAGTGGTTTAAATGATGGGTGAGAAAAATAATCAACGTTGGTGTTCCGGCCGCAACAAGGAGCCTCGGATGAGACTTGAATAATCTGAAAACTTGGCTGAGATTTCCTTGTCTCGGCCTCACCACCGTAACAGATTTTTAGTCTTAAACATAGATAACTCATTAACTTAAGTAACATACAGCAACAATAATATAATGGCATTTTGAAATTCTTGGATCGAATTATCATGACTATGCAACTATTGAATCCTGACTGTTCATTCTATAACGACTGCATTCAGAATTATTCTATATTTGTTTCTATAGCTACATGAGACATTACAATGTCACATGCTTTCGAGACACCTGAGACAAGTAAGTAACCATAAGGCGAAATAGGCAAAATGAAAGGTGCATTTTCATGTAGTGGTTCATCCTTCATATAAGATCACAATAATATTATTATGGACGCTTTTAGTGGATCAATGTTTTTCACGTGGACACACCAATACTTCTGTTCACTGCGCACACCTTTTTCTATTTGAATTGATCATGCCTCGAAGTGGCTCGCCATGCTCTTTAATATTGAAAATGGAAGCCAGAAAGATTTGCTGGCATTTCATTATACAAAACATCTTAGGTAGAACACAATTGGATGTTGCCATCGCTTAATGGTCATATATGTGGTACTAACTGGACTTGCCGTGCCGAGATTATTCCGATTATAAGTTCAGATACTGTTCTTTCGAAAATATATGGTCGGAATAACCAAAAAACTTTCGTTTTTTGATGTCTACAAAGTTTTGACTTATTTGACGGCAATTTCAAGCACATTTTATTGAGACTTTCAGTCGTACGATGCAGTAAGCAGCAGAAAGAAGACGTATTTGCTGACTCACGGGCCGATTTCCAGGTATGTTAGTGTAGAAATGGCAGTGCAGTGCATGGGCGTGGCATTGATTAGACAGTGATTGTTTCTTCCAATGATTTCAACAATAAGCAAACTTAAATGACGTTTTTATCTTTTATTCACACGATATTCTGAAATTATGTAATTATATACTTATACGTAAACTACATGTTTCACGCCATAATCATAAAACGTGTGACGGGGGTGAATTTAAAGTGTCTCGAAGTGAATATTATTTATTTGTGCAATAAACTTGAACGTTTTATCAGACCTGTAGGAAGCGCTTACCTGACAAAATGCATGGTTGTAAACTTTTATCATTAAAATTAGTCTTCAGGCGAGACCGAAACCGGCAAAAGAACATACCTTATTTGTGACTATGGTTATCAGTTTATGTAAATGGTGAGCTAACTGAATGATAAATCACTATTCTTGATATGTTAAAGGTATGCCTTTTCCTTTTTCTCATTTTAATATACAACTTCCTTCCCTATTTTATACATGTTCATTTTTTTAATCATTAACGAGTGAAAATGGAAAGACAAGACTTGAACAGCAAAAGGTTCTTCAATAGTATATTTAATAAATAAATAAATAAAAATAAAACTGAGACCCTTTAAACATTCACCTCCTTTTACTTGCAGGTCGAAAAACAGTCAACTGCGACTGTGTGTTAATACTACATAGGGTATTAAGACTTTGAGAGGCCTAAAGGTGGATTTTTATTTCAAACTGATGAGTATGAAATTATTTCACTGAACATAAATCAGTTGTGAGTCAAGGAGGTACTATTTGCTGAGACAGAATTGACATTATTGGCGTTTTCGATTTTCTCAATGGAACTTAAACAGAAAATGTCTGGCAACAACAGAGTTGCCATCATAAGTATGCACAAACTTCAGTCCCACAGTGATTATCAACCTAAACCTGCGTTCCTGGAACCTCGAAGTCAGGGACACAAAGTTGACGACAGGTATCGACTTACGACGAAACAAGATCGGAAAGAACGGTGTCGTTACTGTCATGAATTATACAATCCCCATAACAACAAGAGAGGGAACTGTCTTGCGGCACCAGACAAGATGGATACTTATATCGAGATGGCAACATGCACGTGTTGTTTATCCGGGCTTGTTTATCACTGTTGTGCGGACTCGGAAAACGAATTTTCAAAGCCGTGTTCGTGTGACACATCGGACGAGACTAATTGTCGCAAATGGACGGCGTTTGTGCTTTGTTCGTTGTGTTTTCCATGCATGTGGTTCTATTGGCCGTTAAAGTTATGTCAGAGAATGTGTATGAGGTGTGGCTGCTGTGGAGGTCGCCACAAAGCTATTAGAACAGATACCGTGCTGGACACTGTATGAATATTTATTTATTGTCTCATATGACAAGTAAGCATGTTCAACTTTTCAATGTGTGCCTTCTCTAGAGTACTAGTCATTTTATAATGTTAGCATTCATGCAAATATGTGCCCGTGCCTTATAAACATTTAAACAGAACACTGCTGTCTACTACGCTCGAGAATACGCTCAATGATCCAATGATTGGAGACACGCGTCTGTATAATGTTCCGTGTCTGTATATTGTTTCACGTTTTATGTCTCAGTGCATTACTGATGTGTCTATACCTCGGTCCTTACTGAAATCTAGTTGTTTTACCAAAGTTTTGTGACTTTCTTGTGTCCTAACATGTTAATCTCGTCCAATGTTTTGATTTTGCATATGAACTTAGCCATATCTGGTGTTTGTACCACCCAGGATGATGATACCTTCCATACTTTCCATTTTCAGAACCATATCATGTAATAGTCATATACCTCATATACATAGTTGACCTTTCTAACGGAGTTGGAATTGGAGTTGGAGTTGGAATTGGACTTGGACTTCGTAATATTAGCGAGGGTTGTTTCAAAACAACGACGGTGAATAAGTATAAAAGCAGAACTATATACAGTGCAATGTTGTAATACGTTATTTGCATTCTGAATATGGGATATAAAAGAGGGTTGTCTCAAAGAGCTTTATTACTTCTTTTCTTCAATTGATTGACAGCAATAGCTTAATTTCATTACATAAAGTAAACTTTTCAATAGAATTTTATTAGACACACTCGTCGTCACTAGTGTCACTGCTGACGCCCAGCTCTCTCAGAAGTTGCGGACCATTCTTTGTTAGGAAGCTGGTTCTCTTTCAAGCATATCCGGTAATGACCTACGGCCACCTTGCCGGCTGGGCAGGCAGATTTCCCGGGTTTGGCAGATTCTCCGCGTTTTGCAGATTTTCCGGGATAGGCGTTTTCTCTGGAACTACAGGAATTTCTGGATCTGGTGGATTTTCTGCAGGAGGCTCCTGTCGGTTATTTGCAGCCTGGTGTTCATCATCGCTCAGCTCTTGCAGAAGTTGTCGCGATGGTCGTTAGCGTGGTTACGCTCTACTTGGTCCGGTTGTTCTATTAAACTGCGCTCTAGATCCCTGACGCGTAGGGCTTGAATCCTATGAACAAAACGGGTGTCGTACGAAGACTGAATTTTACGTTACAGTACTTAACAATATTTACTTGACGCCATTTCGGCTAATAATAGATTCAGACCCGGTTTCGTGTAATAAAAATATTGTTATTGTTCACTAGTGTTTGCTTCCCTATCCGCTTACGAGCACTATATAAAACCGGACAGAAAACAGTTGTTTTCGGCTCGTCTCGACGAGCCGAATATACGATAGGATTTTGGCTGGAAACCTACGAAAAATACCGAACACTCCGCATGACTACACAGGTTGGTTTCCGATCTACACTAATTAGTCATCCGGTAAGCCGAAAACATGTGATGTTTTAAACGTTAGCAGTGATTGGTTTAATGAAATCCAGCCAATCATCATTTTTCTTTTAAGCAAAGTTCGGATGTAGTCCATTTTGCGTATGCTGAGATCGGGGCCATAAGGGTCGACTAATTACCGAACAGGAAATCCAGGAAGCAGGTCATCTCTGCCTTTTTACTTTTCGGTCTTACCAAGTCCACTCGGCCTTTTTTTCTTTTTTAATTCAATTCTATGTCCCTTTTAAGATAATTTCAGCCCATATAAGTGGGTGGAACGAAAACGGGAGGTCCACAAGAAAAACCATCTGGCAAACCGCAAGCAGAAGGTCTCGCACCGTGATCAAAGGGACCCCACTTTCACTGACACAATTCACACCAAGTAAACCATGTACACGACTTCCATACATTGGACCGTGTCTGTTCGCCTCCGAAACATCTCTAATTTCTATAGCTATTTCATTGCAAGCAGTACTGTGGCTTATGCCTACTTAATGGCTGATTAGTGTGAAATTTGTTTTCTCATTAACCACTAGCATACAAGTTTATTTGTTTAAAAAATGAATAGATTTCGAAAATGGTGTGGTCATAATACAAAATGCTAAACGAGCCGCTTCTAGCTTTTTTAAAAGCTATCCTTGTTGGTTACATTACAGTAAACGTCACGTGTACGGCGAAGAAATTTTTAAAAGATATAGATTTTAATGGCTGTTAATGTTGTATGTGACGGCGGACATTGACTCCTGGAAAAATCATTAAAATGTTGCAACACTTTCTTATTCTATATCTGAAGATACAGAATAAAAATGTTGCAACATTTTAAATCATTTAAAAGTTGCAACACTTTCTTCTTTTTCTATATCTTCAATATGGTAAGAAAGTGTGCAACATTTTACAACATTTTGCAATTGACAATAAGAAAGGAAGAGACACTTCTTATCCTTTTTGTCTACGAGCAGCATCCAATCCAGTGGAAAGCAATAATTGATGATATCAAGGTAAATATGGACAACTTGCCCAACATTCATCAGCAGCTTTACAGATCGGCTGAGAGACAGGATCTCGTCCAAATTCACCCGCATCATCTACAGCAACATAGGTATGTTTGTCTTCTGCCAAATTTCTCGGAATGTTTTACATACAAAGGATCTTGCACGAGTTTTGGGGCCCTGCCCTTTGGTGCCTAAAGAAATAGATGGGCTGATTGTGCCTCCAGGCAAAGCTTAAACGATACTGACTGGCTATCTGATTACTGGTTAACCGCTCAGAACTGAGCCTGCCCAGGAAAGTGGTCACCGCTTATATAAGCCCTTTTGGCTTTGTTCGATGGTTATATTTAAAGCACTTGTTGGATGTCATTGGGTAAGAGTCCCTCAAAGTGGAAGCAACGTCTCGACATGACCTTAGCAATTAGCTAGGACGTAAAACATCAATTCAAACAAAACATGTCATTTTGATAAACGGGTGGATTGATTTAATATTACGCGAACCTTGCCGAGCACCATACCCATTGTAATCAATTAAGTTATACGCATAATTAAATGTAATGCATTTATTTGTGTGTTTCACATACAACATTTACAGCCATTAATATATATATATATATATTTTTTTTTTCCAAATTTATTCGCCGTACACGTGACGTTTACTGTAACGTAGCCAAACAACTACTGATTTTCCGTCCGGTTTCATGTAGTGCTCATGAGCGGATAGGGAAGCAAACACTAGTGTACAATAACAATATTTTAATTACACGGAACCTGGTCTGAATCTACTATAAGCGGAACTGACGTCAATTTAATATTGTTCAGTACTGTAACGTAAAATTCAGTCTTCGTACGACACCCTTTTTGTTAATAGGATTCAAGTCCTACGCGTCAGGGATCTAGAACGCAGTTTAATAGAACAACCGTACAAAGTATAGCGTAACCAGCAGCAACATGGCGAGCCGAACAACGCTAGCGACCGTCGCGAGCAACTTCTGCAAGAGCTGAGCGATGATGAAGACCAGGCTGCAAATATCCAACAGGAGGCTCCTGCAGAAAATCCACCAGATCCAGAAAATCCTCGTTCCAGAGAATCTGCCTATCCCGGAAAATCTGAAATACGAGGAGAATCTGCCAAACCCGGGAATCTGCCTGCCCAGCTGGCGAGAGCTGGGGATCGACGACGACGTGGCCGTAGGTCATTACCGGATATGTTAAGAGAGAACACCAGCTTCTGTATAGAAGGTTCCTGAAAAGGAAGGTCCCAAAACTTCTGAGCGAGCTGGGCGTCAGCAGTGACACTAGTGACGACGAGTATGTCTAATAAAATTCTATTGAAAAGTTTACTTTATGTAATGAAATTAACCAATTGCTGTAAATCAATTGAAAAAAGAAGTAATAAAACTCTTTGAGACACCCCTCTTTTATATTCCATATTCAGAATTCAAATAACGTATTATAACATTGCCCTGTATACTTTAATACTTATTTACCTTCGTTGTTTTGAAACAACCCTCGCTAATATTACGAAGTCCAAGTCCAATTCCGATTCCAATTCCTACTCCAACTCCGTTAGAAAGGTCAAGTATGACCAAAAATAAACCGATTTATCACGCTAGGATTAATAGTAAGCACTTCTAGCGAGGCATTCCATCTGTTTTCTACGGAAGCCGATAGGGGACATTTTTCTTCGCTACTATTCGATACAAGACGTGCTCATTTAACCCATCTAGCCACGTTTTTAATCGACCCATGGGTTGATTAAGTTCTTTGAAATACATGAGCGGGATATATAGGTAATCTGTAATGTCGTTCTGTCACATAGTACAAACTTGTAATGAATACCGCATACACCTCAGTTTGGGTGTTAAGAAGTATACATATTTTTCTTATTTTTGCTCCAAAGCATAGACTGTGTGTAATCATGATAAACGTCTCGTCGAGGTGGTTCAAACGTATACCAACAGTATGTTTTGAATTAAAAACATTTTTTCTTTTTGACTGAAAATTATCATTTCGCGGGAAACCACGGTCTGTATTCTCTCTACATGGCCTTCAAATACCCATGAAAACAATGTGGCTATGAGAGTGTATGGGAGTGCCGTCGGAGATAAAACTCATCAATATATCAGTCACTGAAAAGTCTCTCTGAAGTACTTCAGTGGCCAAATGGCATCCGATTATATTCATAAAAACCGAAAGGCTCCACGGCCCGTTTCTGAACGATAACTTTCCTGAAGCAAAAGGTGGGGCTCGAACTCTCTCTTTTTTCATGTACATGTACCACAAGCATGCTGGCTTTACACTCTACATAAACACCGTAAAACACCGTACGTGTTGTGAAATCACTTATTTAAAAAATAGATCAGCTCTAGCAGTGAATTGTTGAGTAATAATTCACTGTTTGGAGGTCAGTTGTAAAGAAGATCAAATCACGAGCGCGTAGCGCGAGTGATTTATCTTCTTACAACTGACCGACAAACAGTGAATTATTACTCAACAATTCACGCACTTGAGCTGATCTATTTCGATTCTAACACACAATAAACGGAATAAATGTTGCTGAAACCCTCGATATCGTTCAGCTTTCCGCCATTGCATTGCAGATATCCCGCCAAATATTTGACTGTAATGCTGGTATTTACTCACACTTATTACGTTTGTTGTGCGCTAAAACGACGTTTCACCGTCTAACGCTGCTTTGTGGGATAGCTGACGTCACAAATGCCGCAAAGTAACGTCAAGCTTATTCGCCCAGTGAAATTGTTGCATAATATAACACGTTTTTTACCATTGGCTATATAGGCGAGGTGTGTTAGAATTAAGAAATAGATCAGCTCTAGCAGTGAATTGTTGACTAATTTTTCACTGTTTGGAGGTCAGTTGTAAAGAAGATCAAATCACGAGCGCGTAGCGCGAGTGATTTATCTTCTTACAACTGACCGACAAACAGTGAATTATTACTCAACAATTCACGCACTTGAGCTGATCTATTTCGATTCTAACACACAATAAAGTAAATAAATGTTGCTGAAACCGTCGATATCGTTCAGCTTTCCGCCATTGCATTGCAGACATCCCGCCAAATATTTGACTGTAATGCTGGTATTACACACACTTATTACGTTTGTTGTGCGCTAAAATGACGTTTCACCGTCTAACGCTGCTTTGTGGGATAGCTGACGTCACAAATGCCGCAAAGTAACGTCACGCTTATTCGCCCAGTGAAATTGTTGCACAATATAACACGTTTTTTTACCATTGGCTATCTAGGCGAGTTGTGTTAGAATTATACTCATCACATCCTTAGGTAAGCCTTTTCACATTGTTACATGTAATGTATACAAATTAGCAAATTCATAATCGCATTTAACGGTCCCAATCCCTGCTATTGCCAGATGAACGCGGTGTCTGAAAAAGGACAAGCTAAGCGCTTTTCCATCGAATGCAGCAGTGTTACTTGGTGTAATGAATGCGTATTAAAACATGCAATTTGATATACTAAGACATTATCAAAGTTCCAAGTCTTTTTTATAATTGAACGTAATAAAACACGATGATACAAACTAATAGTTCATAGGGCAATGGCTGCTCACCTGAGAACAGTCGAATGTAAAATGAATCCCGCGCGAATCAATTGTAAAAATTAAAATAAAAAACATTGATTTTAGATACTCAGTGATAATAAACGCCATAGGCAGATTGAGCTGTAACAGGAAAAACAACGAAGAAAAAGAAATAAAAGGTATGGAGATACATTTCAACACTGTAAGGTAAGTCAATTGGTATTTTCACACATGTTCAGTGCAGCTAACTCTGCAGCCAGTGTGTGATTCTGGTTAAATTCAACAAATAAGATGTAATGATGTGTATGGAAGGCAAAAGCCATCAAAAGTCTCATTTTTAAATGAAATAGACAAATTAGAAATGAACTAGTTCATTTTCAAATAAAATAAACCGTTATATCACATAAAACAAACGAAAATGACACAAAACAATTACTCATGTCAAACAGACCAATTCATTTTAAAACCAAACAATCAACTTTGTCAAATGGGACAACTTGAAATCAAACGAAACAAACGTTTCACAAACCAAACAATTGATTCTGAAATAAACATATCCGGTAATAAAAAAAAGTGTAGGTCAAACGAAGTACCGAAAAATCGAATATTAATGAAATGGATCCGAGTCAGTTCAGCCCAAAACTTGGAAAACGTCAACGTCTCATCATGGTCGAACATCATCATCATCATCATCATCATCGATTATCATGATCGATCATCATCATCATTAGTATCTATCATCACCATGATGATCGATAGTCATCATCATGATCGAAGACCATCATGATCGATGACCATCATGATCGATCATCATCATCATCATGAACAATCATCATCATGATCGATCATGATCATGATCGATCATTATCATCAATCATCATCATCGTCGATCATGATGATGACTATCATGATCGATCATCATCATCATGATCGATAAACATGATCGATCAGCATTATCATCATGATCGATCATCATCATCGATCATCATGATCGATCATCATCATGATCAATCATCATCATCGATCATCATCCTCATCATCATGATCGGTCATCTCGATCATCATTATGATCGATCGATCATCATCGTGATCGACCATCATCATTATGATTGATCGATCATCATCATCATGATCGATCATCATAATCAACATCCTCGAACATCATCATGATCAATCATCATCATCATAATCGATCATCATGATTCATAATCATGATCGATCATCATGATGATAATTATGATTGATCATCATCGATAATCATGATGAATATGATGATGATGATCAATCATGATGATGATGATCGAAGATGATGATGATGATTGATCATGATAATGATGATCGATCATGATGATCGATCATGATGATGATGATCGATCATCTTGGTGATGATCGATGATGATGATGATGATGGTGATGATGATCGTCGATCATGATGATGATCGTCGATCATGATGATGATCAATCATCATCATCATCGATGATGATGATCAATCATGATGATCGATCATGATGATTATCGATCATGATGATCGAAAATGATGATGATGATCGATCATGATGATGATGATCGATCATGATGATTATCGATCATGATGACGTTTATCGATCGTCATGGTGATGATCGATGATGATGATGATCGATCATGATGATGGTGATGATGATGACGATGATGATGTTCGATCATGATGAGACTTTGACGCTTTCCAAGTTAAGTCGTTTTGGGCCGAACTGACTCGGGTCCATTTTATTAATATTCGATTTTTCGGTATTTCGTTTGACCTGCACCTTTTTTATTACCTGATAGGTTTATTTCAGAATCAATTGTTTGGTTTGTGAAACGTTTGTTTCGTTTGATTTCAAGTTGTCCCATTTGGCGAAGTTGATTTTTTGGTTTTAAAATGAATTGGTCTGTTTCACGTAAGTAATTGTTTTGTGTCATTTTCATTTGTTTTATGTGATATAACGGTTTATTTTATTTGAAAATAAATTAGTTCATTTCTACTTTGTCTTCTTATTTTGAAATGAATTGGTCCGTTTCACATTAGGAATTGTTTTGTGTCATTTTCGCTCGTTTTATGTGATATTACGGTTTGTTTTATTTGAAAATGAATTAGTTCATTTCTACTTTGCCTGTTTCATTTAAAAATGGGACTTTTGACGGCTTTTGCCTTCCATAGATGTGCCTCGTTATTTGCAAAAAAAGAAAGAACCTAATTAAAACGAAAACCAGCCGATAATGCAAAACTAGTGAATCGTCGGTTCGCTGCTCTGAATAACATTGGATCGTTTATCAAGAGACACTACTGTGTAGATAGCACTGTAAATAATTAGTCACCAGGAGTGAACATTGAAATAATTAAACTGAGCTCTTACTCTTCTTCTTCTTGTCTTCGTATTAACTCCCAAGGTTGGGACACCCAGAGATGATCTGGTTAAAACGTCGACTAAAATCTTCTTGAGCACACATATACTTTTTCAAAGTCTTTAAAATATTAGAGGGCGTAAAAAGTAACGTGAAGCACGTGAGATATTTACAAGTGATGACTCTATATAATCCTCCATAAACTTATTTACATCATAGGGCGGTCGTAACTGCTACCCAACTTTGACCAGTCTGTCACATATCTTTCATTTTATGTATCCGTTTCAGGTGTAGCCTGTAGCAAAGTTCTTTTGAGGCTTTAGAGATTTCTTTGATCTGAGACTCACACTTGAACACTGGGAATATAGTACAGTCAAGTAATAATCTAACCACATTTGGTTGTGAGTTGAATATTTTCTTCCATAGGTCTATGCCTATGTAATTGATAGTTAATGATCTGACTTTAGGATAGAACAAATTCCTCTGACTAAACAAAGCAGGACAGTCTAATAGTATATGTGATAAATCTTCATCGGCTAGTCCACAACATTTACACCTTGCACAAACTGTTGCATTACTAAATTTGTTTACTAGTTTGCAACATATAAGAGTAAGTCCTATTCTGGCTGAGTCGATGTCCATATAACACAAGGTGGACTTGTCACATGCTTCACGTTTCAGTTCATCTGACCAGTAATTATATATAGCAGTTCTAATTTGGAATTTCCAGTTTTCTTTAGTTGTCAAACAGCTTTTTAAGTCTTTTAGTGGTGGAAGTTGGTACTGATCCAGAAGATCTTGCACTTTACTATAGTAATTAAGTCTGTTATCGAGATTTAAAGCAATTTGTCTTTCAGTTAGTTCTTTCACGGTTTCATTGTCCGAGATAAGTATGTTGTATAATAAACCTAATTGTCTTTTATGTAGTTCTGCCTCCAACGGTAGTGCACCCAGAAGAAGATAAACAGCACAGGTTGCGACTCTGATGGGGAGTGACTGGAATCTCTTTAGGTTGTCCAAGTGAAATTTTGATAAAATGTTTATCTGAGTTTGCGTCAATGGTAATACTTCTAAACCATACAAAAGTCTTGGAATCACATAACATTGGTAAATTTTATAAGAAACTCTGGGATTAAGTCCATTGGATCCATGTACACCAGTATTTATCAAAGCATAGAGAGTTCTACGTGCTAGGCTTAGCCGTTCTTCAATTTTTATAATATTCTCATTCACTTCAGATCGTAAAAGTCCCAGATGAGTAGTCGATGACGAAAACTGCACTTTTTTATCGCCCATATCCAATGAAAACGACTTTTTTGACACAGTTTTGTGCGGATTTAATATCACAACGTTTGATTTGTCAGGATGAATTGTAACATGGCCTTTTTGGCGTTTCTTATGGCCACATTCATCATTACTTGGAGTTCATTTTCACAGTATGATAGAAAGGCCAAATCATCCGCACAGGTTGGACAACCACAGAAAACAGTTCCAATACAGAGTCCCAGTCCATGACGCTTAAGTTCCACTAGGCAAGGGTTTATGTAAGTCTTATATAAAAACGGTGATAAAATCCCCCCTTGCCTGACCCCCTGTTGAATGTTGAAACTTTCACTAAGTTCACCTATCCATTTCACCTTAGAAGTGAGTCCGGTATACATATTTTTAACAATTGTCCATAGTGAAGGGTGTATTCCAGCTTCATACAACTTATCCAGCAGAATTATATGATTAACAACATCGAACGCTTTACGACTGTCAAGCGTCACGAGAAATAACGGTTTACAAGAGTTTATTTTAGCTTCCGCCCTTGCTTCCGACACTATGAGAGCTGACATCACTGGTGAGAGACCTTTCGTGAATCCAAATTGAAGAGAACTTTGTTCGAACGACTGTTCTAACCGTGGTAACAGGACACTTTCAAAAAGTTTTAAAGCTATTCATTTTAGTTGGTTGGGGCCGGAGCTTCTTGTCTGTTGCTTGGCCCACCGGGGTCCAACTGATGTGTTTCTTTTGCTCCAGAGTTAGTAAGTTATTCGGCGCCCAGGGATCTCCATCGTCGGGCAGCTTACTCAATCTGTGAGTCCTGGTTTTTGATTCATCAGGATGTTTATCATGATTTATTTGTTTGTTCTTGATGATCCATTGACTAGTGAGAGATTCACCACGAGGACCGAAGAACTAACTAAATGTTATGAACCACTGCAGAAGTTGAGGGTGAGGTTATGGCCATGTAAAATCGATTTAAACCCGCCAGTAACTTTGTGTTACTGATCGTTCCAAGTCGATACTCCTGTGGTGGTTCTTTTTGTTTTATGTCTTGGTGTTTAAAATATTTTTGTGCTGTTGGCGCCTTATGTATGTTTTCATATTTTAGTTAAGTTAAGGTAACTGAGTGGCCACCTATTGGGAAAATAGCTGCTCATTCGGCTTACGAAATGTTTTCCTGGTATAAGTACCTGATTGTTTGGTTTTTTCCCACCTCGGTTTTTGGAGTGGGAATCTTTTTCTGATTGCACCTTTTCCTGATCTTTGCCTACTTGTACCTTTTCCTAAAATCGGCGTGCCCGTAATTCCACGATAATTGTCCATGTTTGTTGAATCTTTAGACTTTTTTAACACCGGGGTTAATATACCAGACTTGAATATCTCTGGGACTTCTTTTTCACAAATTATTTGTTTAAAAATGTCAGTAATATCGTCAATTAGTAGGTTTCCCGCATACTTTAAATGTTCTGCTGTTAGGCCCAGTTTATCCGGGGCCTTTTTGTGTTCAACTGAGAAATAGCTTTCTTAACTTCTGCCCTGTTGATTGGATCCAATGGTAGATTATTTCCTTCACAATATTCAGCAATCAGTTCATGGCGAACAGTACATAATTCAAGAAAGGCGGAGTCATAATTCTCATTCTTAGGCACTGAGAGGTCCTCAAAATATTGCGCGAAGCTGTTGCGTTGCTGCTCTGGTGAGAATATCTCCTGGCCGTCGACAATAAGGATACTAGTCTGGGATCTCGAACACCCTTTATTTCTGTTTATCAGTTTATAGAATTTTTCAGTAGAAGGATGAAGCATAATATCTTCATAAAAGTTAGTCCGGTCAACAAACTTTTCTTTTCTCAACTGGCGTCTCAAATTTCGTTTCGCTTCCACATTTTTGATACGGAGATCAGGGTTCAATTTGCCACTTTCAACCCACAGATTATTTCTATCCTTACAAACATTAAGCAGTCTTTTAACCGTAGGTGATGCCTGTCATGTTGGCCCTTTGAGCTTAATTACTTTGCTAGGAACAGCTTTTTCGGCTGCCTTATGACATATATATGAGATATCCGGTTTAATTTCGAGTCCACTGAACAGTCTGTACTTTGCTGTTTGAGTTCCTGATCTATTACTGATTCATATCTAGACCGATTAATTTTTTCCCATTGCAGTTTTTTAACTGAATGAGTAGACTTTGTTCTGGAAGTTTTTGAAGATCCTGGGGTGATACTGACAGTTCACAAGTAACTTTCACATGACTGGAAGAATTTTCACTTTCTCTACCGCCAATCTGATAGTTCTGAAGGATGTTTATTTTAGATGATAAAATATAGTCTATCTGTGAGCTGCTGGTTCCAGCATGATGGAAAAATGTGTGATCTGATTTGTTAACACTACTAAGGTATTGTTCATTCACAAATGTTTGTAGAAGACAATAAATCCGTTCATTTCCGTCTTTAATTTTTTTTTACCTTACTAGACCATAATTTTGGCCAGAATATAGCTACACCCCCTTTTCCTCTAGGTAATCTAAATCCCGAAATTGGTTCATATTCGGCCAAGTAACGTCTGCCCCGATAAAGAAGTAACAACAAAAACTATGGGCCGAAATGGCCATACACGAAACGGAGAAGAAGCCAATAGTCATTGAAATCAATAGCCGTTAGAAAAAATATTGAAAATTAAATATTTTCTGGTAAAAAACCACAATAACTCTAGCAATTTGCAGATTTATGATGCGAAATGGCGTCTAAAAGAAAAAAAGACAATGCCGAACAAAATCCATCGACTCCAGCAGCCAAAATAATGAAATCAGATGAAGGTAATGCAACTGAAGAAATGATCCAAAATTTCGATGTCACCTAAATTCGACATGAAGCGCGGTAGCTCAGTGGTTAGTTACTAAGTAGCTAGTAGTAAGCGCACTGGCCTCTGGTGCTTGAGGTCCAGGGTTCAATTCCCGCCTGCGGCGAGGAAAATTTGTGGACCGAACAGGCGAACACGCTTCCCTTCATGTCATTTGCAGGTATGACATGAACACAGTGTGCTGTCCTTCGGATTGGGACCTTAACTGGACTCCCCCTGTGCAGGGACAGTCATCCCCTGTGCAGGTTTAAGATCCTTACACAGGTTCTATGAACTTCCAGAGTTCTCCACAAGCCCCTGCGTCCGGCAAATTCGCTGACTACAGCAGAAGGATGCGCCGGCGACTTTTTTGACCGATCATAAAATTTTCCTGTTGAAAAATGCAAGAAAATCCTACAATTTCGTGTTTGTTTACAAAAAGTGTGTACTTAGTTAGAATACACACTTTTCCGCGGAATGACACAATTTTGTGGTACCTAACCCACAAATTTCTGGGACTAATCACAGTCTGTGCATATTCTAGGCCACCCTTTCTTCAAAAATGAAACAAAAAGTACCCCAGGACTGGCATAAATGTCCATTTCAGTAGTCGATTCCGATAATCAGGCCAATGCCGGCAAAGGAATGCACCAGTAGAAAAAAATAATATACTTATTCGCAATTAAAAGAAATGCGAAAATAACGAATACGCTTGTATTTTTTTTTTTTTTTTTTTTTTTTTTTATTTCTTTTTTTTTTTTTTTGTGCTTTTTTTTCTTTATCACCAAAATTTATTTAAGCGATATAAATATCGATAGTCCCGTTAATTCTCTTTTACACAATTTGAAAATCAAGACTTTAAGACTTACGCTTGACACGTTGCCGTGAAAAACTAAGTAATCCCCCATTTCCATAGCTAGAGGGGTAGGATACCCTGAATTACCTTGCGAAAAGTTTCTGAACTGATACCAATATTCAAAAGTCATGGATGAAACAGAATGAAATCAGAAAACTTTATGCCTTTTTCGACGCTTTTTTCTTATATGTGACGTCGTTATTACGTTCTGACGTAAATTGCGGTTTTCTGTCAAATGAATAGACCTACTCGAAATCTTTCAATGCCATAAGATGGCTGTTGACACACTGAACAGACACCTACAGAATGGCAATATGAAAGACCATAGTGTGTCTGTAGTGAACAATAATGACGGCCTCGAAACAATAGGCTGACGTCAACAGGAAAACACGAGCCTTGGGAGCGTTGGCAAGCACCATTAGCGGTATTTTCCAAATCTTTTTGTACAATTTCTTTAGCTTAGAAACCCGGCTACTACTTCATGCCATCTGTTTTCAAATCGCATTTATCGTGAATGGTAATACACGAGCTCGTACTCTAACGCCATTGCAACGTCTTATTGAGGCATGCTACAAAAGTCTAATTTTGGTTGATTGTTGCTCACTAAAAATATTCATAAGTTATATAACTAAAAATTCCATCAAAATGATTCTTTTCAAGAAAATGTGGTTTTAATATTTTCGCGTTTCTTTTGCGGATAAGTATATCATTTGCCTTACAGGAATTTTGGTCATGTGGATAACATGATTGAACATACCCAATTAAGATTTCAGATACCCAATTGAATGAAAAAGGGATGGGTAAATACCCAATTGTCTAGAAAATTAATGAAGATACTGCTTTCCTGTAATTTTATTTTTGTAACAGTATTCATGTTGAATGAATATGCTTGTACATGTATGTATAACTACATATTTACATTTTTCTAAAACCTCTTTAGATGAACCATTAGATGTTCATCTGTGTTCATACTTCCATGAACAACATTGTGTCACGCGACGTGACGTAATCCAAACTTGACGTCAAAAAACATGAATCTCGCCAATCTGATTGGACGTTGTAAACGTCGACGCCGTTCCGCTGTTTGAACACACACTGTGTGTAGATTCTCTGTTTGCTGGTAAATGTGACCGCCTTGGTGATTTTTCAACAAGCGATAGAGAGAAATGAATGTAAATATAAGCAATGAGTTTCATTTTTCTGTTTTTCATGGAGCTATGAACCGCAGTGGGTCGCTAGCAAAGCTTACATGAACCCCTTCGGGGTTCATTCACTTTGCACGCGACCCACTGCGGTTCATAGCTCCATGAACACCTGAAAAATGAAATTCATTTCTTAAATGAATTTCAGTGACAAGATCTGGTAGAGTACGGAAGAAGCCTGCAAAGTTTACTGATGTTGCTCCAGAAGAAGAGGAAGAGGACATGGCCCCAGCTGCCCCGATGGCCCCCAAGTCTGTCCCATCAACCCCGAATGCCCCTAAATCTGCACGTCACGCAGCCCCCACCATGCCAGTCATGAAGACAGAGCCCTATAGCAGCCCGGTGCCAGTGACCTTTCAAAGCCCTGTGGCTGCACGAGGGAAATCCCCTAGAGCAATGACAGTGTCATCGACGCCGGCTCAGGTTGACGTTAAGTCTGGGGCTTTGTCGACGTCACCTGATAGTGCAGAAGACACTGGGAAATCTTCTACAAGGGGTGGCAGGGTAAGTTTGATAGAGCAGCAGTAAGGGAAAATTACAAATACAGGTTAATTGATTGAAAATGAAAGAATAGCAGATTATGCAAGAGCTATGATGTTCATAAACCTTTTTTCCCTGCTGAATTTGGCTGTTAGTCTGCTAATTTCAATATAGCAATAAATAAATTTATTGTGCACATAAATAGTCAAACATCATCAAGAGATGTGAGCAATTTAACATTTACAATGGTTTAAAAGCATGATGCACATGATCATATGGGCGTCTCTCGTCACGGCTCATATAAGCCCCGTCAGGAGCAACCTGATTTTACATACTCGAAAATATAGATGCAGATCAGTGAAATTCTTTTGGGTAACCTGCTAGCACTATTGTTCTTCGTCTTTCCAAAGGCCTCATGACACATAAACGAAAATCTCTTGATGCAGACTTGGCATTTGATTGTGAAAAGGAGTATTTTTATTACTTTATGTCCTGGTCAACAGCTTTGGTCATGTCAGTACATTAGCGGTTGACTGGGAAGTAAAATAATAAATAAATCAAGCAAGAACTCACTTGAAATAGAAATTAAACACAAGTCTTTGTTGAGGTACTTTCGCTTATGTGTGATGAGACCTTAAATTTGAACTTTCAAGCTTCTAGCCATCTTGTGTGAGACTGAATTGACATATATACTTTCAGGCAAGAAAGAAATCTGCCAAAGTTCTGGAGATGGAGGAATTTGAGGAGGCTGAAAGAAAAACCAACACCAAGAAACCAGCACCAGCTGAACCAATAAAAAAACTAGTACCAGAACCACCTCCTCCAGCTCCTCAAGAGGTCCTGCCACCTAAGAAAGCATACAAAGGTCCGCCATTAATGACCGCTGCACTTGCTGCAAAGATAGCTTCGTCGACACCAGGTCTGCCGTTGAAAATGAAAGATGTGGCGGCTTTGTTGGAACCTCAGGCAGTTCCGGTTAAGAAAGAAGTAATGTCCCCTGTAAGAGTAAAAGCAGAGCCAACGACCCCTGTGAAATCGAAATCAGGTGGTCAGGTGTCACCAAGAAGTGTTTCAAATACAATAAGACTTGATCAGGCTTCCGAGCAAGACAAAGGGAGCGTTATAAAGCTGCTTCTAAGTTCGCCTACGCAAGCAACAAATCCTGTCTTATCTACAAAATCTGTCACAGGTACCTCCCCACCAGTTGAAAAACCTCCACCATCGTCGAAGAAAAAGTCAAAAGGCAAAAAAGGAGCAAAAGTGCCAGAAGCATCTCCTCCAGCAGAGATGACAAATTTGAAACAAGCTCTCAGCACGCCATCTAGTGTTCCAATGCCAGTGATGACGCAGATGGAGATGTCGGTCGATCCAAATCTAGTTAAACAAGAACTACCTATGTCTATAGACAGCCAGCAACAAGCCCTGAAGATGAAGTTCGTCCTCAGTCCTGAGGCAGCCCCAACTATAGCAAACACAGCCTCTGAATCAGTGTTCACAGCCCCACCTCTTAAAACTGAACCAATCAAAACTGAACCCATGTCCCCTCCCCCAAAATCTGCTTCAAAATCTAAAAAGTCTAAGAAAGCAATGGCAAATGAGGCTAAAGCTGAATCGGAAACTAAATTATCCCCACAAATGGTAACCCCAGGTGTTGTGCATGTTCAACCGTCAACAAGTGGACTCATCACTGATGATCAACATTTACCTCCGAAGAAGAAAAAAATGGCGAAAATTAAAATTGAAAATGTTGAAGAACCTGAGAAAAATAGACCTTTTGATTATGATCTGGACATTGATTTGTCAACTCTCGACACACATGGGAATGATTCTCTGATGGAAATGGGCGATGATGATGGCCTTATGATGTCAGAGGAAGATATGGGGCATGCAAAACCAGTGAAGTCGGCAAAGAAGAAAAAGGGGAAAGTTAAATACAATGTGAAGAAGGGCATTACAAAGTTGGGAGAATTGTCTACGCATACAGGTAAAGCTTAGAGCAGATACAATGAGATTGTCATGGACTTCAGTGGTCTTTTGTTAATATGCAAAAATGACAATTTTCAGATGAAAAAGATAGTGTTTCATGTTTAATACATTTTGTTTTTACCATAGACTGGGGGTAGTCAACAGAATAACATGTTCACTATATAGCATATATTGTGAAAATGCACTAGAATTTTTTATACAATACAAGACATACTTTAGCTTAAAGCTGCTTTTTGAAGATGTTTTCCTGTGTAAACTTCAGTTTCACTTGTAAAACTATGTTCACTGATGTATTATCCCTGTATTACAGATAGTGAGTTAGTGATGGACTTTGAAAGAATGAATAAAGATGACAAGAAAAAAAAGAAGTCTCCTAAAGTAGTCTCCCCTGAAACTGAACAGGTATGTGAGCCACTTCACGAGAAAACTAGTTTATGATATGATTTCTCTTTTATTTAGTGTTAACTCCATGTAATAAAAGATTGTATGACCAGGTGTGTTAACATAGTACATGTAGGTGAAAACGTTCCTTAAAGATTAAATCACCTTAAAATTGGTCATACGATAATAGGAATCTTTCACTTGTGGTTTTTCATATGAAATTTATGAAACTTATAAACATCTTGTTTTATAAATTTCATATCAATGGATCACTTATGTGAGATCCTCTGTTATGCAGTGAAATTAACATACAGATCGGATGCTACAGTTGTAAATAAGGGACCAGTTGTTCAAAACTTTGTTAGCTTAACGTCATCGTTAAGACCTAAACTCATTAAGTAAATGCCGACTACATAAGCAAATGCTCTGTTATTTTTTGTTAATAAAATGTGAGAATCCTTTGCAATTGTTATTTTTTGTTGATAAAATGTGAGAATCCTTTCAAAGTTTGTAGTGCTAAGGATTCTCACTTTTTATCAACAAAAAATAACAGTGTATTTGTAATATTCATGTTTGAAATTTTAACAAATTATTAACTAACGATGTTAATTTCGAACAACTGGGCCAAGGTTACCCTAGATATTGTCCAAATTCGATTATTCTAGGCCAAGAAAAAGCGCGCCCCTACAGCATATATGATGTGGTGTGCTGCCAACAGAGCGAGAGTTGTACACGATAACCCAGGAATAGGTATGCTTTATGAACTAAGTCTGTCAGGAGAGGACAGAAAATTTGTTGTTTGGGACATTAGACCTTAAAACAAACAGAACATAAGGAAAACATGGCCATGAAATAAATACCCCCCTAAACCACACTTTTATATAGAAAAACTGGGGTATGAAGAGGTATGCCTATTTTTCTTATGCTCGCTCCAAAACATAGATTGTGGGTACTTATGAGAACCGCCTGGGCGGTGAGGTGGTTCTAACATGTACCCACAATTTATGTTTTGAGCGAAATTAAGAATAATTTTCATTTAAAAATCTCTGTATATTGCATGTTTTCGTAATGATATTAAGTGTCAAGGAAGAAATTGAAAAGTAATTTGTACATTTTTTTTTTAAATGTGAATTTGACTACTGTAAATGACAGTCAAACATTGTAACAGAGATTGAACTTGATTAAACTAAAATTTGTGAAGAGCGTTTTGAAACTTTTTTTTTCATCTTTCAAGATTTTGTATGTTTTAAATGTTCTGTATTTCAGATTTCTCCACAATCAGTAAAACACTGGGTGAAATGTGGTCTGGGCTGTCTGACAAAGATAAAATGGTAAACTTAATTTAGTGATAAAAATAAAATTGTAGAAAATAAGGGAAAAATGTCTGCAAAATTTGCAACAAACAAGATGTGCAACATGATAATTCATGAGATAACATTTTTGGGGGCATTTATCAAGGCGCCACACAAAACCAAACCAAGCTGGTGTAGTCAAGCTGGTTAGAGGCATGAGATTTTGCATATAGGTAGTAGAGGGATTGCTTCACCTTTGTAGCTTAACCAAGAATCAAGAATGTTTCTTACATAATGTACACTGAGAGGCACTTCTAACGCAACACTTACCTTTTTGGACATAACTCAAAAATCCATTAACCGTTCTTCATGAAATTTTCAACAAATTTAGTTCCTCTATTCTTGTTTACTTTCTGTAATTTTCATAAAAATCGATTGACTATAATGCAATAAGTAAGATGTTTATATAATATGACTGAAAAACAAAAAGTCACTATAATCCGATTGAACTGATAACTAAATGCAAGTTATTCGGATATCACAGCAGTGAAGTTAATCATAGTTAGTTAATATCCTGTGTGTCCAGAATGGGCTTGGACGACACAGGGGAACCTCCTCATGGAAAAAAAAACAACATATTTATTACTTTCATAACGAATCCTTGTGGGATGTTTCTCCACTCCTCCACAAGGATCTACTTCAGTTACTGCAGATTTCTTGAAACAACACGGTGTTTCCATACACACCTGTTTTTTAAACGCATCCCAGAGATTACCAATAATGCTATTTCTTGGACTAAACACATCAAATGATTTTTTTTATCGCTCGAAAATTTATTTGCAAGCTCCTGGGGTTGGGGATACGGGATATGAGATGGATATGATCTTTTCTGAGACGACGCTATGATACTATTAAATTCTTCAATGGCGTGGCTTTTTTTGCGACTTTTTCATTTTTGCATCTTGTTAGATAAACTAAATATTTTCTAAGTTATGGACAATCAATTTCAATGAATAATACAGACAACACGCAAGCATAATTAATTTACATTTGCGGAAAATTTCAATAAATTTGGTGGTTTAATTTTTGAGATATGATCGAAAATGTAAGTGTTGCGTTAGAAGTGCCCCGCAGTGTACCTGTACATACATTTGCAAGTGCTGTGTAATAATGAATTATCCTCTATTTTCAGATGTGGAAAAGAAAGGCTAAGAAGGCCGGTGGGAAAGGCTCCACCCTGATCCAGACTGGTAAAGCCGCAGCTGCTGCCCTCGCAGCCAAACAGCAAGCCCAGGCCCTGGCTAGCCTACACGCTGAACCTATACCTGCCATACCAGTGAGGCACGGTGGACACAACCCCAACGCAGCAAGAGCTACGGCTGCAATGACGGCAGCCATGTTGACCAAAGCAGCTAAACAGGTTGTTGAAGATGCTCCTGTGAAGGTATTAGTAAGATCAGTTTTCAATTTTTACCATCTCATTGCACCACTGTGTTTTGTCCTTGAACAAAGGTATTTCATAATTTGTAAGATTGGTTTAAACTTTTTACCACCCCACTGCCGCTGTTTCGTCCTTGAATGAAACCTTTAAGCTTCCTAAAATACAGGAAAGTGACAACAACGCATACAAAAAAATAAAATGCCTTTCGAATCCTTTGATTATCAACTGATAGTCAAATATGAAAAGCAACTACCCTTTTCAACGCAATAGCTTATGGATTCCTATGTTTTTGGTATAAATAGAATTCTAATGCACTTGAGAATGTAAAGCGACGTCTGGTTGGAAAACATAAAAAATTTGCAACAGTATATTCTGCAACATACCGTTGGAAACACAACGTAATGAGCAACACCGCTTGTGATTGGTTAACATCATGGTTATATATCGCCCATGACACTTGCATTTCTCGAAAAACAATGCATTTCCATGGTTTATAGTTTAAAAGTACATTAGAATGGGGATAACAATATTAAAATTTTTCATTTGGGGTGGTATATCCTCGTATTTGGTCCAAAATAAGTTTTACTGCTCAGCTAATGCGTCGCCATAAAACAAAATTTCCGACAGAATATCCATCGATATACTGCCCCAAATGAAAAATGTTAATACAGTTATCCCCTAAATGTATCAGGTTGGAAAGGTTTCATTTGTCAAATTTACTATTTTGCAAAATGAAGGCGTACCCCAAGTCTGACAATTTTGTTTCGTTACACAGTTCAATAATAGATTTATAGGTTATAGCAGAGTATAACAGGGTTGATCATTTTCTGATCTTATATTCTAGGGTTTTGGTGCTGACCCAGTAGATGTAGCAGCCCATCTCAAAATAGTCGGAGAATCTCTCAGTATCATAGGAATGAGGCTACAAGAACACAGGGTAGGCTGAGTTCCATTTGTTTTTGTGCTTCCATGATTTGTTTGTCATATAGAAAGCAAGAATACAAGGTCCAGGAATTGTTACAATAAAATTTAAAATTCCAACCCAGACACCAGGCAGGAAAGAAATGACAATAAAAATAAAAATCATAAAGATAAATGAGCCGCCTCATGGGAAAACCAACAATTTGCATAGGCGAAAACAAAGATGCAGATCAGCTTTGCAGTAACCGCGAAGCTGATCAGCGCCTTTGTTTTCGCTACTCGGATAGTACAATTCCTCTCCTACTTAAATCCGATATTTCAAGCTTCTAGCTCTTTTCAGTGCTTGTACAGGCCGGTTTGTGTCAGACCTGTTCGGAAACCACATTGTTGGTTTTCCCACGAGGGGGCTCAAATGGCAGCAGAAATGCCTCAGAATGGTTAGTAAAGCAACATGAAAGAGAATACTGCTAACAGGCGCGGTAGCTCATTGTTTAGAGCACTGGCCTGGGGTGCTAGAGGTCCCAGGTTCTATCCCTGCCAGGGTCGAGGAAAATTCTGTGTCCGGACATGCTTCCCTTTGTGTCATTTGACATGAACACAGTGCACCGCTGTTTGGATCGTGACATTAACTTGACATGGACAGTCATCCCCTGTGCAGGTTAAAGATCCCTACACAGGTCCTCTCCTCATGCATGTAGGCTCATCCTGCAAATACACCAGTGTACAATGTACACATTCCAAGAATAATCATAAATCAATTAATGGGAGTAAAAAAAAAAAAAAAAAAAACACTATAAAACCAAACAACCCCTGCTTTAATGCTGTATTTCTGATAAGCATAGGTCTAAAATTGTCTCTAAATTCAAAATCTTCCCTCATTCTGTAACTGCTTTCATATGATCCACTCATTTCAGGGCCTGATAGCTGTTCAGGGTAGTTTATCAGTGCTGTTAGACTCTATGTTATGTGCTGATGTGGGATCCCTTAGTGACTTGTTTTATTAATCCACTCTTGATTTTAGGGCTGTTTTTCATTTGAAAGTGATTTACCCATCTTATTTGTGACCTGTTCTTGATTTCAGGGCCTGATTGCCGTTCAGGGTAGTTTATCAGTGCTGTTAGACTCTATGTTATGTGCCATGGGACCTCTACTATGTCTCACCAACCAAATGGAGGAACTGAACGGTTGTTCACATCAAACTCATATGAAAACATTGGATAATATAGCTTACATTATGCCAGGATTGTGAAGTGCGAGGCAAGGACGTCTGGTTTTCTTAGGCCCAAATACTCCGTCTCATCAACCAAATGGTAGAACTTAACGGTTGTTCACACCAAACACATATATGAAAACATTGGATAATATAGCTTACATCATGCCAGGATTGTGAAGTGAGATTGGGTATTAAATGTGAAGATGTTTTTTAAAACTGGTGTCCTAAACGTCACTGTCTCTGTTAGCTTGAAGATGCGAGTCACGTCATGAGAAAACCAGATATTTGTCTATGCCAAAACAAAGATGCAGATCAGCTGTGACTGCACAGCTGATCAGCTTCTTTGTTTTTGCTGCACAGATAGGAAATCTGGAATCTTTTAATCCATAGCCCTCGTTTCTGGATTTAGGAAGAGGCTGAAAAATCGATTTACATGATATAGGTCAAACATTTCTTGAGACAATTTGATAATACATATCCATAATAAGCAAGGGTTGTCACATGGAATAAAACACATTGTGCTGTCTCACAATCTGAAGAACTGAATCAGATTTGGGTTCTTGCAAATCCATAGTTTGGAAGGGTTGAAAGACATGAAACATTGTGAATGTCATTTAGTAAAATAGGTACTGAGATTCCTGAAAAGCTAAATGCATGTTGATAACTGAAATGTGTTGTGAGAATTAAGTTACCTGTACCATCATAAGTATTAGTGGTCAACTGCATTGGAAAAAATGGTTACAATCTCTTTACATGTATTTTCAAATTGAGAACCTTATGCAATCTTCCACGTTTTGATGTTCTGGTTTTTGTTTGGCCACGTTGGAAAACTAGATGGCAGGTTTTCTGGAGAAATTGTAATCTCAACCTTTGTCTTCTGTTTGTGCCAGCTTGAATAGTGCATTTTGTGAGTGTGCCTTTGCTTGCGATGACGAGGTAGCAAGTTCATTTTGCAGTGTGGCAAAGTTTCACTGTCAGTTACTGTAAATTTGGATTTTTTTGCGTAAATTATATTTTTGCATTGTTTTTACTTGTAGATTATTAGCGATTTCTTGAATTGGCAATTGAGGACTCTATAAGTCTATAAAGCTTTTAGTAACTCATTATTAGCGTGAACTTTGAATTCATGAGAGATCAAATCAAGTTCTCGCAAACATTTCCGAATCTATGGTATTGATGAAAAAGGCTGATGTCTGGAAAACTGTTTTGGGAATTGTGATTAGGATAACAGTCCCAATATATCCTTATCACAAAATAATCTAACAAACAATCAGGATGTAGGGCAAACTAATTATTTATTGTGCAATATTATATGACCATTTCCATACAGTTCATTTACTTGTTCAGCAGATCATATCCATTACAAATATTACATACATGTAGTTCATTTTGTAAACTTTTGTGTTGTAGTTAGTTTCTCTTCACATCATTGAAGTTGGCATCAGCCTGCCCTCATTTTTTTTAGCTCACCTGACATAGGTGAGCTTATAGGATGGCCATGATCCGGCGTCCGTCCGTCCGTCGTCGTCCACAATTTCAAATGACATCTCCTCTGAAGCTTTGTGGCCAAAACTTTTGATATTTGGCATAAAGCATCCACAGGAGGAGGGGACCAAAATGTTTTTTGTTCAAATCGGATAAGAACTCTGGTTGCCATGGCAACTTATATGTCCCATAGACCTATAATGGAAAAAAGTGGAAATTGCAAATTTTTGCTTTCTCATTGGAGATATTTGAGTTTTATTTTTAGAGAAATGTTTATTGAGTAGTGCTCTACGTTTCAGATGACCTTCATCCTGATCGCTTATTTTGATTGGTTGCTGGGGCCCCAAAAAGGACAAATTTTCGAAAAAAAATCTTTAAAAATCTTCTCCTCAGAAACTGTTTGCTTTACAAAGCTGATACTTTGCATACATGTTCCTGGCATTATACGATATAATGACTGCGGGGGTGCGGCCCTTACATCCAAATACATTTTGACCCATGTTTCAGCGTACCAGGCGAATCCAGTTATGGTGCATTAACAATAGCAACGCATGTAGCGTTAGGTTAGCACTATCTCTTTTGCTACATGTTAGCAGTGTCGGCCATGGTGATATGACGCTGATTACACCTTGGCCAGAGATATTATGCTATGTTTTGCTATTGGAGACGCTAAAGCTGCTTTGTGGGGTTTTCTAGGTTTAGACAACTGGACCCAGCCATGTCTAGACTGGCGGAAGAAACTAAAGAAAATAAAATGACTGAATAGTCTAGACAGGGCTGTTGTCCTTTATGGCTCCGTAGCTTTGTTCTTGGCAGACACGCTGACGATAACCCGACCATGGTTTCGTCTATATGAAGACTCTTCAGGGGATTTCTCTGCTGGGTTGACTCTAGGAGAGTCGAAAGTCGAATGATGCTGGTACAGCAGTGACGCGCCTTATATAGTGGTGAAAAGCGGCTCCAAAATGGCTTCCCGGCTCCCAAAAGCGGCTCTAAAAGCGGCTTCTGGAGCCGCCGGCTGAAAAACGGCTTCTTGAGCCGTCATAGAGGCTCCCGGTTCGTGGAGCCGCCGATTTCGAAGCAAACAGTCTATCAAAACCGGCTCCAAACGAGTATGTGTCTCACAGGACTCTCAGAGCCGCTTAAGTGGGCGACTAGCGCCGCGTGAGACATACAGTGGGATCGCTCTCTGTAATGGCTCAAAAACGGGACTGCAGCTCCAAAAAGGCTTTGGGATATGCATGGTGGGGCTTTAGGTGCCGCCTGTAATTGTCGTTTTACGCCATTCTGGAGCTATCGGAGCTAGGGTATGTTTTGGTTAGATCTGTTTATATTGGAGTGGTGTTTCCGATATGGACAGTCTTTGCTTGCCGTCCGTGTATCGGTTCCCACGACTATAAATGCCTAGTCTGGCCTCGATTGTGACCGAATTTAGACATAAACAGCGTAACAGTAAACAATGGCACCAGATTGTTACGCTATGTTTATGAAGAACAACAACGCTGGACCAATCAGGTGAAGGAAAGCAACTGGTAAGTGCTTGTTTTTCCCTATAATTACATCGATGTACGATTGCATCGTAAGATTGGTACTGTGGAGCGTGACATGTGTTGCCGTGTAATGTATCTGGTTGGAGGTCCGCAAAAATAAGATAAAATACGATATAATGACTGCGGGGGTGCGGCCCTTACATCCAAATACATTTTGACCCATGTTTCAGCGTACCAGGCGAATCCAGTTATGGTGCATTAACAATAGCAACGCATGTAGCGTTAGGTTAGCACTATCTCTTTTGCTACATGTTAGCAGTGTCGGCCATGGTGATATGACGCTGATTACACCTTGGCCAGAGATATTATGCTATGTTTTGCTATTGGAGACGCTAAAGCTGCTTTGTGGGGTTTTCTAGGTTTAGACAACTGGACCCAGCCATGTCTAGACTGGCGGAAGAAACTAAAGAAAATAAAATGACTGAATAGTCTAGACAGGGCTGTTGTCCTTTATGGCTCCGTAGCTTTGTTCTTGGCAGACACGCTGACGATAACCCGACCATGGTTTCGTCTATATGAAGACTCTTCAGGGGATTTCTCTGCTGGGTTGACTCTAGGAGAGTCGAAAGTCGAATGATGCTGGTACAGCAGTGACGCGCCTTATATAGTGGTGAAAAGCGGCTCCAAAATGGCTTCCCGGCTCCCAAAAGCGGCTCTAAAAGCGGCTTCTGGAGCCGCCGGCTGAAAAACGGCTTCTTGAGCCGTCATAGAGGCTCCCGGTTCGTGGAGCCGCCGATTTCGAAGCAAACAGTCTATCAAAACCGGCTCCAAACGAGTATGTGTCTCACAGGACTCTCAGAGCCGCTTAAGTGGGCGACTAGCGCCGCGTGAGACATACAGTGGGATCGCTCTCTGTAATGGCTCAAAAACGGGACTGCAGCTCCAAAAAGGCTTTGGGATATGCATGGTGGGGCTTTAGGTGCCGCCTGTAATTGTCGTTTTACGCCATTCTGGAGCTATCGGAGCTAGGGTATGTTTTGGTTAGATCTGTTTATATTGGAGTGGTGTTTCCGATATGGACAGTCTTTGCTTGCCGTCCGTGTATCGGTTCCCACGACTATAAATGCCTAGTCTGGCCTCGATTGTGACCGAATTTAGACATAAACAGCGTAACAGTAAACAATGGCACCAGATTGTTACGCTATGTTTATGAAGAACAACAACGCTGGACCAATCAGGTGAAGGAAAGCAACTGGTAAGTGCTTGTTTTTCCCTATAATTACATCGATGTACGATTGCATCGTAAGATTGGTACTGTGGAGCGTGACATGTGTTGCCGTGTAATGTATCTGGTTGGAGGTCCGCAAAAATAAGATAAAATACGATATAATGACTGCGGGGGTGCGGCCCTTACATCCAAATACATTTTGACCCATGTTTCAGCGTACCAGGCGAATCCAGTTATGGTGCATTAACAATAGCAACGCATGTAGCGTTAGGTTAGCACTATCTCTTTTGCTACATGTTAGCAGTGTCGGCCATGGTGATATGACGCTGATTACACCTTGGCCAGAGATATTATGCTATGTTTTGCTATTGGAGACGCTAAAGCTGCTTTGTGGGGTTTTCTAGGTTTAGACAACTGGACCCAGCCATGTCTAGACTGGCGGAAGAAACTAAAGAAAATAAAATGACTGAATAGTCTAGACAGGGCTGTTGTCCTTTATGGCTCCGTAGCTTTGTTCTTGGCAGACACGCTGACGATAACCCGACCATGGTTTCGTCTATATGAAGACTCTTCAGGGGATTTCTCTGCTGGGTTGACTCTAGGAGAGTCGAAAGTCGAATGATGCTGGTACAGCAGTGACGCGCCTTATATAGTGGTGAAAAGCGGCTCCAAAATGGCTTCCCGGCTCCCAAAAGCGGCTCTAAAAGCGGCTTCTGGAGCCGCCGGCTGAAAAACGGCTTCTTGAGCCGTCATAGAGGCTCCCGGTTCGTGGAGCCGCCGATTTCGAAGCAAACAGTCTATCAAAACCGGCTCCAAACGAGTATGTGTCTCACAGGACTCTCAGAGCCGCTTAAGTGGGCGACTAGCGCCGCGTGAGACATACAGTGGGATCGCTCTCTGTAATGGCTCAAAAACGGGACTGCAGCTCCAAAAAGGCTTTGGGATATGCATGGTGGGGCTTTAGGTGCCGCCTGTAATTGTCGTTTTACGCCATTCTGGAGCTATCGGAGCTAGGGTATGTTTTGGTTAGATCTGTTTATATTGGAGTGGTGTTTCCGATATGGACAGTCTTTGCTTGCCGTCCGTGTATCGGTTCCCACGACTATAAATGCCTAGTCTGGCCTCGATTGTGACCGAATTTAGACATAAACAGCGTAACAGTAAACAATGGCACCAGATTGTTACGCTATGTTTATGAAGAACAACAACGCTGGACCAATCAGGTGAAGGAAAGCAACTGGTAAGTGCTTGTTTTTCCCTATAATTACATCGATGTACGATTGCATCGTAAGATTGGTACTGTGGAGCGTGACATGTGTTGCCGTGTAATGTATCTGGTTGGAGGTCCGCAAAAATAAGATAAAATACGATATAATGACTGCGGGGGTGCGGCCCTTACATCCAAATACATTTTGACCCATGTTTCAGCGTACCAGGCGAATCCAGTTATGGTGCATTAACAATAGCAACGCATGTAGCGTTAGGTTAGCACTATCTCTTTTGCTACATGTTAGCAGTGTCGGCCATGGTGATATGACGCTGATTACACCTTGGCCAGAGATATTATGCTATGTTTTGCTATTGGAGACGCTAAAGCTGCTTTGTGGGGTTTTCTAGGTTTAGACAACTGGACCCAGCCATGTCTAGACTGGCGGAAGAAACTAAAGAAAATAAAATGACTGAATAGTCTAGACAGGGCTGTTGTCCTTTATGGCTCCGTAGCTTTGTTCTTGGCAGACACGCTGACGATAACCCGACCATGGTTTCGTCTATATGAAGACTCTTCAGGGGATTTCTCTGCTGGGTTGACTCTAGGAGAGTCGAAAGTCGAATGATGCTGGTACAGCAGTGACGCGCCTTATATAGTGGTGAAAAGCGGCTCCAAAATGGCTTCCCGGCTCCCAAAAGCGGCTCTAAAAGCGGCTTCTGGAGCCGCCGGCTGAAAAACGGCTTCTTGAGCCGTCATAGAGGCTCCCGGTTCGTGGAGCCGCCGATTTCGAAGCAAACAGTCTATCAAAACCGGCTCCAAACGAGTATGTGTCTCACAGGACTCTCAGAGCCGCTTAAGTGGGCGACTAGCGCCGCGTGAGACATACAGTGGGATCGCTCTCTGTAATGGCTCAAAAACGGGACTGCAGCTCCAAAAAGGCTTTGGGATATGCATGGTGGGGCTTTAGGTGCCGCCTGTAATTGTCGTTTTACGCCATTCTGGAGCTATCGGAGCTAGGGTATGTTTTGGTTAGATCTGTTTATATTGGAGTGGTGTTTCCGATATGGACAGTCTTTGCTTGCCGTCCGTGTATCGGTTCCCACGACTATAAATGCCTAGTCTGGCCTCGATTGTGACCGAATTTAGACATAAACAGCGTAACAGTAAACAATGGCACCAGATTGTTACGCTATGTTTATGAAGAACAACAACGCTGGACCAATCAGGTGAAGGAAAGCAACTGGTAAGTGCTTGTTTTTCCCTATAATTACATCGATGTACGATTGCATCGTAAGATTGGTACTGTGGAGCGTGACATGTGTTGCCGTGTAATGTATCTGGTTGGAGGTCCGCAAAAATAAGATAAAATACGATATAATGACTGCGGGGGTGCGGCCCTTACATCCAAATACATTTTGACCCATGTTTCAGCGTACCAGGCGAATCCAGTTATGGTGCATTAACAATAGCAACGCATGTAGCGTTAGGTTAGCACTATCTCTTTTGCTACATGTTAGCAGTGTCGGCCATGGTGATATGACGCTGATTACACCTTGGCCAGAGATATTATGCTATGTTTTGCTATTGGAGACGCTAAAGCTGCTTTGTGGGGTTTTCTAGGTTTAGACAACTGGACCCAGCCATGTCTAGACTGGCGGAAGAAACTAAAGAAAATAAAATGACTGAATAGTCTAGACAGGGCTGTTGTCCTTTATGGCTCCGTAGCTTTGTTCTTGGCAGACACGCTGACGATAACCCGACCATGGTTTCGTCTATATGAAGACTCTTCAGGGGATTTCTCTGCTGGGTTGACTCTTGAGCCATTACAGAGAGCGATCCCACTGTATGTCTCACGCGGCGCTAGTCGCCCACTTAAGCGGCTCTGAGAGTCCTGTGAGACACATACTCGTTTGGAGCCGGTTTTGATAGACTGTTTGCTTCGAAATCGGCGGCTCCACGAACCGGGAGCCTCTATGACGGCTCAAGAAGCCGTTTTTCAGCCGGCGGCTCCAGAAGCCGCTTTTAGAGCCGCTTTTGGGAGCCGGGAAGCCATTTTGGAGCCGCTTTTCACCACTATATAAGGCGCGTCACTGCTGTACCAGCATCATTCGACTTTCGACTCTCCTAGAGTCAACCCAGCAGAGAAATCCCCTGAAGAGTCTTCATATAGACGAAACCATGGTCGGGTTATCGTCAGCGTGTCTGCCAAGAACAAAGCTACGGAGCCATAAAGGACAACAGCCCTGTCTAGACTATTCAGTCATTTTATTTTCTTATGTTCCTGGCATTAGCCTCTACAAATAAGTTGTTTTTTGTTCCAGTCAGATAAGAACTCTGGTTGCTATGGCAACTTTCAGTTTCCATAGACTTATAATGGGAAAAGTGAAAATTTGCTATTTCTTCAGTCTCATTGGAGATATTCGAATTTTATTTTTAGAGAAATGTTTATTGAGTAATGCACTACGTTTCAGATGACCTTCATCCTGATCGCTTATTTTGATTGGTTGCTGGGGCCCCAAAAAGGACAAATTTTCGAAAAAAATCTTTAAAAATCTTCTTCTCAGAAACGGTTTGCTTTATGAAGCTGATACTTTGTATACATTTTCCTGGCATTAGCCTCTACAAAAAATTTGTTTTTTGTTCCAGTCAGATAAGAACTCTGGTTGCTATGGCAACTTTCAGTTTCCATAGACTTATAATGGGAAAAGTGAGAATTTGCTATTTCTGCCGTCTCGTTTTTATTTTTAGAGAAATGTTTATTGAGTAATGCACTACGTTTCAGATGACCTTCATCCTGATTGTTTATTTTGATTAGTTGCTGGGGTCCCAAAAAGGGCAAATTTTCGAAAAAAAATCTTTAAAAATCTTCTCAGAAACTGTTTGCTTTATAATGAAGCTGATACTTTGCATACATGTTCCTTGCATTAGCCTCTACAAAAAATGTTTTTTGTTCCAGTCAGATAAGAACTCTGGTTGCTATGGCTACTTTCAGTTTCCATAGACTTATAATGGGGAAAAGTGAAAATTTGCTATTTCTGCAGTCTCTATTTCTGCAGTCTCATTGGAGATTTTGCAGAAATGTTTATTTAGTAGTCCTCTATGTTTTATATTACTTTTGCCCTAATACCTTATTTTGATTGGTTGCTGGGGCCCCAAAAAAGGTAAATTTTCATTAATTATTTGAGTATTAGAGGTCAAGTTTACTTTTTACATTGACCAACATGACCTTAGCTAAAGGTCATGCAAGACCGAATCTCAGGTGAGCGATTTCAGGACCAGTGGTCCTCTGGTCTTTGATTAGGTTTGAAAATTTCTGTGACAACCTGCCTTGCAGAACAGTATGGCTGGGATAATTGACTATTCCAACATGACCTTAACTGTTGACTATGTTTGTAAAGCACTTGCTCAAACAAAACTCGAAAAGTTTTAAGTGAATGTAGGAATGGAAAGGGCTGTGCTAAAATGTAGTTAAAATGAATAGCGAACTGTATTAGGTATAAATTGACTTTATGATAGCTGTTCTAAGTGTTATTTACAGAATGCATGTTTTTATGTTCTAGGAGTTATTAAAGATGAATTTGATGAACAAATTGTGTGTTTTAGTATATTTTTGCCAAATCGTTCTATTTGTTAAAATCCTTTCTTAATGAAATCTAAAATTTTATGATTTATTCATGGAACAGTATTCCCCATTTTATCTGTATGGCTCTTGTGTACAAGGTTTGCAATCATCTTTGACAAAGTGCATATTAGTTTTGCCTGCCTCAGCTTTCACGGTCAAGAACAGTTATATGGGAATAGTATCTTAAACTCATTATGGGTACCATCAGTTGTCACATCAAGGTGAAAATTTAACGGTTACAGGTCAACCTCATTATAATGCCATCTTTTGGGTCCATGGAAGGAGTCCATATTATAAGTGAAACTGTTATAACGAGGTTATTTAGACATACAACAAAATTTTTGGGAGCCATTACATGGCCATGTTATATTGAAAACAGCACTATAGTGAGGTGCTATTATGAGGTTGAACTGGTATAATTAGCAAGCCTTTGGTATAATACTTACAATGTTTACAGGTGTGTCAGGCAATGAAATGACAAGAACAACCTGATAAATTTGTGTTTCTTAAATAGTGAATCAATCATGAAGTAATGAAAAAATACCAAACTGCTGCAGCATATGGTCTACATCAACAAATTGAATACTGGTATTTTCAACGAGTTTTCATTGTAGGCACAAGTGACTGAAGAAAAAGAAATCAATTTACAGCCCCTTAGAAGGATCTTCGCTGTTTGTCATAATTTTGCCATCTTTAGAATGCATTTCTTTACAACTCTAGGGCATTATATATCATATGTCAATTCATACAAAACTTCTTCCATATGTACCCAGCTGATGTAGACCATATACTGCAGCTATTAGAAATCTGAATAATTTTAGTGATGTATAAAAATAGAAAACTTTATAGACACATTAATTTGATATAAACAAAAATACAACCATTGAAGTGGAGTAAACAAAGAAAAGTAGTAACAAAAATGAGCAAAAGATAAGTGTAAATTTTCAGACACAAAATGTTAACTATTTTACATTCCATCCTACCTATTAATGCTTTTCTCTACTGTGGGCCTTTTAGTGTGATACCAAAAATAACATGATATATCAAGCATTTGGATGTCTGAAAATTTTTTAACTTTATGGACAACAGTTCAGGGGCAGTGCTTGGGCTTGTGGTTACCTACAATGCTCATTCATTTTGAAGTTATTAAACATTCTTCAGTATTATTTTAAAAGTTTAAGTCATGTCAGGATAAATCTCTCACTCTGGAATCTGATGATCTTTCCACTGAGACATCCATTTTGCCTCTAGAGAAAACATTTATTGTGAATAACAGATCACCAACATCCTTTTGGCATGACCAATTTTCATAATTGAGCCACATCATGAGAATGCTAACATTTTGCATATGCGAAAACAAAGGCGCATATCAGCTTTCCAGTTACTGTGAAGCTGATATGCGCCTTTGTTTTCACTACACGGATACTACTATTCCTCTACTTCCTAAATCCAAAGTTTTTAGCCTCTAGCCATCTTCTGTGCTTGTTTGTGTCGGACCTGTCAAAAACCACATTGTTGGTTTTCTATGATGAGGCTCAATTATAAATGCATCTAACAAGGTTGCTTTTAAAACATCCAAGATTTTAGCATAATGGCAGGTCATCACAAATGAGTGTTACAGGTAACCATCAGTTCCCAGACTGATAACAAGAAACCAACATGAGAAAACAACATGAAATAACAACATGGTTTAATGACAAATGAGCCGCCTCATGGGAAAACCAACAATCTGCATAGGCGAAAACACAGGCGCAGATCAGCTTCGCGGTAACCGCGAAGCTGATCAGCGCCTTTGTTTTCGCTACTCGGATACTACAATTCCTCCTCTACTTAACTCCGAAATTTCAAGATTCTAGCTCTTTTCTGTGACTGTACAGACCGGTTTGTGTCGGACCTGTTCAAAAAACCACATTGTTGGTTTTCCCACGAGGCGGCTCAAATGTGTAATGACAAAATCTGGAATAAATGACAAGGCAAAAATGTTCCATTGGTAAGTTAGTTTGGTAACATTGCACAGAAAGGGTCCATAACAGCTAATATTTAAGAAATGAATTTCATTTTTCTGATGTTCATGGAGCTATGAACCGCAGTGGGATGAGTGGGTCGTGTGCAAAGTGAATGAACCCTGAAGGGTAAGCTTTGCTAGCGACCCACTGTGGTTCATAGCTCCATGAACCTCGGAAAAATTAAACTCATTGCTTATATTTACATTCATTTCTTTCTATCCTTTGTTCAAAAATTATTAAGGCGTTCAAGTTTACAAGCAAATAGAGAATCTACACAAGTGTTTTCAAACAGCCAAACGGCATTAATGACGTTTATAACGTCCAATCGCATTGGTGAGAACCATTTTGTTTTGACGTCATGTTTGGATCATCTGATGTCGTTAGACACAGTGTTGTTCATGGAACTATGAGCCACATTTCAATTCTATAGATTTCATTAAGACATCAGGAAAACATGTCCGTGTAATGTATACCCCCTTGAACCCCACTTTTATATAGTAAAACTGGGGTATGTAGGGGTATACCTCTTTTTCTTATTTTTGCTCCAAAACATAGATTGTGGGTACTCGTTAGAACCGCCTCGTCGAGGCGGTTCTAACGTGTACCCACAATCTATGTTTTGAGCAAAAATAACAAAAATTTTCTACTGAAAATTTTCATTTTTTACAACTTTAAAAATGTCTGTTTATTGCATGGGCATGTTTTTGTAATGTTTTGCATTAGAAATATAAATATTATACCTTGAAAACCTCTCAGGACTGTAAATCAGGGTGCAATGTTACCAGACTGGGATTCAATGGATGTAGCATCAAACACTAACTATAATAAAGAAAATTAAACTTTGGTATGGAATGAATGGAGTGATTTACTGAATGTTTCTTTTCTGAGGTGATTCAAGCCATAATGGATATGTGAAAATGATCTGATGCCATTTAATGTAACTTTAATCTCAAGTGGTGTGTGACAGCTGAGGAGCATACAAAAATGGACACAAAATTGAAGTTTACACATAGTAAAGCACAGTTGAAAAGGAGGCTGATGTTTAAGAACCCAACGGATAATGTTAAGGTTTCCGATAACAAATTTAAGCTTTACCTACTCAACAGCTTTATTTTGATAATTTAAGAGTACCCACAAAATTAGATTTTATTGAGTTAGCACTATGTAATTAATCAAGTGTCTTTTTTGCTACCCAAATATTACATTTTCTTTATTTTCAAACATTCCATGACCGTATACAATCAGACTGCTTTATTACAGTTGGAAACTCAAAGATACAGGTAGTAATTTTATCATGTGACTAAAATACACCTCACTGATCGACTTGGGACAAAAACATGTAGCACTAAATGTATCACAAACATGTAGAATCAAAACTCCTCTTGTTACCAACCACATCATACACCTCAATATCTGGACTAATATCATCCATCTCTGAAGCATTCTGTCTCTGTAATGGTTTTCTGGCAGAGTTATGGCCCCTGATCGCCGAGAAATCCGGCACATCTTTACTTTCCATTTGAAAACTATCACTTTCACTTTTCGATGTTCGAATGCGGCCGGGTGCCTTTGGAGCCGACACAGTACTGTTTCTGTGACCCCTAATACTCTCATTTTCCACAAGGTAGCCATTTTCTCTTAAGTGACGCGAGTCTGTTGCGGACAACTGTCTTGAGTATTTTCTACCAGGATTAAGTTTGTTGCTACTGCTACTGTTTGAAATCTTGTTTCCAATATCAAATGAACACAACCCATTGTTTGAATTTTGTTGATTTTCATCAGGTTCTTCTATCGAAGATCGTTGATTCTTGTGGCTCCCACTACCTCCCGAAAGCTGCCTCCCCATTCCCGATAACCTATCACTCACACTCGATAGTCTTCCACTTACACTAAATGAACCATGTAGGGAATGTTTTGATTGTTTTTCATGTTTTTGAGTTGTGACCTCTTCCTCATATGGGGAGAGAATGTTCTGAAAACCTGTCACCTGCTCGTAACCCTGTCTGATTTCACCTTCTATGACATTAGGCGGAGTTGTCACAACTATTTTAGGCCTATCTTCATGCATGAACTCTACGAGAAGGGACATGTAACTGTAGCAGTAGATATACTCATTCTGAAACATAGTGCAAATATGATTAACATATATGAACTTCGTGCACATGATTTCACAGTATGGACAATGAGCACATAATAATGAGAACACAGTATGAAAATTTCACCATACGATTTCATAGTATGAACATTATGCACACATGATACCATGGTATGAACACTGTGCTCATATGATCTCACAGTGTGTACATTGTGCACATATGATCTCACAGAGTGAACATTGTGCACATACGCTCTGTGGGAACACTGTGCACAAACGATCTCACCATTGTGTACATATGATAACAGTATGAAAATTTCACTTTATGTGAACATCCCACATTACAGAATAAAATGGACATAGAAAATGACTTTTTGACCAATTTGATACAATTACTGACTAATGTTGAGGTGGACATGAAGTGATATTGAACAGTAAACCTAATATTGACCAATGCAAGTACTGGATACAACATGCTTACCAGCGTGGGTACCAGTTGTGGTCTGTTCTGTTTCACCAATCTGACAGCATTGAAGACATCAACCTCTCTCTCTGACTCCAGTTGCTCACAACATATACTCAGGGTACAGTATACACCTGCTTTACTAAAGCCATCCCTAGAAGTAGAAAAGATTTCTGATTTGTACATGGTATAAAGATTAGTACATGTATATCATAGCACTCACTTTGATGTAGCAACTTTACTTACAACACTAGCTCCTCTCTGCTATCAACTTATACTTAAGGTACTTTAATACATACTTTTTTTTTTGTAGTTAGTCTTACATACTTTTTTGTAGTTAGTCAGCTTTTTTTTCAGTCATGTCACTGTCAGGATGGAGCCACCACTTCCTGGGTTGTGAACATGGTGAGTTAATTTGTCCTTCTCAATAACAAGAGGGCCAATGGTCCTGTAAACGCTCACCTGAGATCTGCTGCATTTACCAATAAACATGTTGGAATATCATGGTATTTAACCCCAGTGCAGGGACAGATGAAGTCCTTGGGCCATTTTCTTTTTTCAGAATAATCAATTTTCTGTCCATTTGCCAATTTCCCGCTGGTTTTCCCCTTCAAATAGCATTTTAACAGTTTTTCCCATTCAAATGCATAGGCAACCCATGTTGACCTTGCCATAAACTGGGTCAAGGTCATGATTTGTATATACATTGTAGTACTTTAGCCATCAATGCTTCATGCCAAGTTTCTTTGAAATCGGTCAACCGGTTCCGGAGAAGATTATTCAAGGGTTTTTACCATATATGGGTATGGCAGCCATCTTGGTCATGTGACCTAGATTATTTCTATACACATTGATTCCCCCATTCTATAGATGCTTCACATAAAATTTGGCTTTGATTGGCCAAGCGGTTTCTGAGGAGATGTTTGAATATTATAGTAATATACATGCATAATGCCCCGGGGTGGGGGCAGATGAGCCCCTGGGGTCCATTTTTTTCAGAATCATTAATATTCAGTCCAATGCCCATTTCCTGCAAGACTTTCACTTTAAATGATATTTAAAAAGTTTTACCCATTCAAATGCATTGGTGACCTATGTTGACCTTGCCGTAAAATAGGTCAAGGTCATCACAGGGTCATGATTTATATATATACACATTGTAGTACTTGAGTCATCCATACTTCATGCAAAGTTTCGTTGAAATCGGTTCACAGGTTCTGGAGAAGAAGATTTTTGAAGGGTTTTTACCATATATGGGCATGGCGGCCATCTTGGTCATGTGACCTGTATTATTTATATACACATTGGTTCCCTTTTCCTATAGATGCTTCATATAAAATTTGGTTTTGATTGGCCATGTGGTTTCAGAGAAAAGATTTTTGAAAAGTGTGTATGGACAACAGACCGGCCAAGGTCAAGAGATAACCTTGACCTAAATTAATCATATACCTTCATCTTATCCATTGGTTGCTTGCATCTACCACTTTTCAGGTCTCAGGCTGCAATAGTTTTCAAAAAATAGCTAATTTCCACTTTTCCCATTACTTAAAGTTACCATAGCAACCACTGGAATAAAAAACGCAAATTATGTAGAGGCTACTGTCAGGAACATGTATACAAAGTACAGGATTCATCCACTTGACAGTTTCTGAGAAGATTTTTGAATGTTTTTTTCAAAATTTTGCCCTTTATGGGGCCCCAGCAACCAATCAAAATAAAGGATTAGGACAAAACTCACAAGAAACGTCAAACACTGCTCAATATACCATAGAGAATCACGCCAAGAGTTTGCAAAAGTGGGCGGGATTTTCCCTATACTTCATGCTGTATTTTTACTAGATGCTAGTACTGATAAGCCGTTAGTCCTATAGGTAAATAAATATTTCTGCAAAAGCAAAATTCGAATGTCTGCAATTTTAGCGGAAAAATAGCCGATTTCCACTTTTCCCATTATAAGTCTACGGAAACTTTAAGTTGCCATAGCAACCAGAGTTCTTATCCGCCTGGAATAAAAAACACAAATTATGTAGAGGCCACTGTCAGGAACATGTATACAAAGTACAGGCTTAATCCCCTTGACAGTTTCTGAGAAGATTTTTGAATGTTTTTCGAAATTTTGCCCTATATTGGGCCCCTGCAACCAATCAAAATAAAGGATTAGGACAAAAGTCACATGAAACGTAGAGGACTACTCAATAAACATTTCTGCAAAAACAAAATTCAAATATCTCCAACAACACAGCAAAAACTGGCAATTTTCACTTTTTCCATTATAAGTCTATGGGAAGCATAAGTTGCCATAGCAACCAGAGTTCTTATCCGATCGAAATAAAAAACACAAATATTCGTTCCCCCCACCTGTAGATGCTATATGTGAAATATGAAAAGATTCGGCCTGGCAGCTTCAGAGGAGAAGTCGTTTGAAAATGTAGACGACGGACGCCGGCTCGACTACTATACTATAAGCTCACCTTGTGAGCCTTCGGCTCAGGTGAGCTAACAAAACTGGGTGCCAAAGTGTCGTTTGAACCCAGGACATCTCAATTCAGAGTCTGACGCTCTACCACTAGGCCACCATGCTTCTGATTGCATACTTAAAACTACTTACTTCGACATAGCACAGACTGGCTTGTAGGAATTGTTGCTCTCCTGCCAGTCATTTACGCAGCCCATCATTTACAGGAAAGACTTGGAAAAGATTGGTATTTTGTTATGGTGGTGTAAACCCTGCCCTACCCCCTCCCTGAAAGCCAACACTTACTTCGACATGACACAGATTGGCTTATAAGAGTTGTTGCTCTCCTGCCAGTCATTTACGCAGCCCATCATGTAGAGGAAGAACTTGGTGGAGATTGGGGTTTTATCTCAGTGGTGCCAACTCTTGATCCCCATCCACCCCCAGTTACCCCTCCCCCAAAGGTAACTAGAAGGAGTTTTCAGAGGAAAACATATGTCCCCCCTCTCTGCCCCAACCCACTTTTAATTTTGTAAATTTTTTACATATAACCCTGAAAAATATATACCAACAGACATTTTAAATTAAAACCAATATATACCAACAGACATTTTAAAATATCACATGTTTCAGCTTTCCATATTCATAAAGTTTGAAGTTTTACTAAATTTACCCATCCACAATCCCAAACCAATCCTTGCCGGTATCAACTACTATGCAAAGTTTGAAGAAAATTGGTAAAAAACTACTCAAGTTAGAGAGAAAAAACGAAAAAAATGCAATTTTTAACATCAATCAAGGGCCATAACTCTAAGGTCATTTGACGAAATTTACCCATCTACAATCCCAAACCACTCCTTGCCAGTATCAATTCATTTGCAAAGTTTGAAGAAAATCGGTCAATAACTACTCAAGTTAGAGAGCGGAAACGAAAAAAAATGCGATTTTTAACATCAATCAAGGGCCATAACTCTAAGGTCGTTTGTCGAAATTTACCCATCTATAATCCCAAACCACACCTTGTCGGTATCAACTCATATGCAAAGTTTGAAGAAAATCGGTCAAAAACTACTCAAGTTAGAGAGTGGAAATGAACAAAATGCAATTTTCAACCTCAATCAAGGGCCATAACTCTAAAGTCATTTGACGAAATATACCCATCTACAATCCCAAACCACTCGTTGCCAGTATCGACTCATATGCAAAGTTTGAAGAAAATCGGTCAAAAACTACTCAAGTTAGAGAACGGAAACGAACAAAATGCAATTTTTAACCTCAATCAAGGGCCATAACTCTAAGGTCGTTTGTCGAAATTTACCCATCTACAATCCCAAACCACTCCTTGTCGGTATCAACTCATATGCAAAGTTTGAAGAAAATCAGTCAAAAACTACTCAAGTTAGAGAGTGGAAATGAACAAAATGCAATTTTTAACCTCAATCAAGGGCCATAACTCTAAGGTCATTTGACGAAATTTACCCATCTACAATCCCAAACCACTCCTTGCCAGTATCAACTCATATGCAAAGTTTGAAGGAAATCGGTCAAAAACTACTCAAGTTAGAGAGCGGAAACGAACAAAATGCAATTTTTAACCTCAATCAAGGGCCATAACTCTAAGGTCGTTTGACGAAATTTACCCATCTACAATCCCAAACCACTCCTTGCCGGTATCAACTAATATGCAAAGTTTGAAGAAAATCGGTCAAAAACTACTCAAGTTAGAGAGCGGAAACGAATGGAGACACCTGGATTTTCAAACTGTTAATTGACCTTTGTGACCTTGAAAATTAGGTCAAGGTCACCGAAATCTAATCACTCCATTCAGCTGTCCCAATGAAGTTTCTGTGCCAAGTTTGGTCTAAATCCATCCAGTGGTTCAGGAGATATGGTGCAGACAAAAAGCTACACCGCCGACGACGCCGACGCCGCTGACGCCGACGCCGACGGGATCCACACCAAAAACAATATGTCCCCCAACTCCTTCGGAGGGGGGACATAATTACTCACTTTGACATAACACAGACTGGTTTGTAAGAATTGTTATTCTCCTGCCAGTCGTTTACGCAGCCCATCATATAGAGGAAGGACTTGGTGGAGATTGGTGTTTTGTCTCGGTGGTGCCAGCTAGTGTATTGAAACATCTTCACAATCAACGAGTCGTTGTCACCGTGTAAAACGTCTATCAGTGGAAGACAGGCTGCCCTCTGAAAATATGAAATAAACTTGATTTGGTATTTCAGGAATCTAAGTTTAAGGTTTTGATGTCCTGCCATTTGTCTGGTAAAAACCACCATGAGGATTTTTGTCTTTTGCAGCATGTAACCAAAACATACATATACATCTTTTGATTTTGAATACCTAGAATTTGATCTTTATGGATGAGCTGAGACAAAAGATTTGAGGATATGATTGTTTTCATTTCCTAGGAAACTGATGTTTTTATTACTACAAAAACTATGGTACTAAGAATTCAATAGAGAATTATTTTGGCTTAATCGGTCATTTCGCATTGACAGTTTCATTTAAAAAAAAATGTAAATTTTCAAAGCTAAAATGATGCTTTACGGCTGATCACATGCTTAAACATGCTAGCCTCATAAAAACATGACATTGAAATATTGGAGTATTCCTCTTCTGGCAATATCATATGAATTTCATATGAAACTCATAAAACAAGACTGGGGAGTTCAGGAATTTCATATTACATGACAATGGGTGCAAAACTATTTATCATATGACAAAACCATACTTGAATGCTTTTTAAAATGTCATTTAATTGAAAGACATTGCAAGGTTGTTAATGTGGGCCAAAATGTTAGAAAACTTTCAGGGCCATATCCACTACCAATAGAAGAATAGAAAATTTAATCTGAATGTTAAAGATTAAAGTAACTTGTAATTAATGATAATTAGACTTCATGCCGAAACAAATTATTAATCTTGAACAAAAACAATATAAATAAATGTAAAGGTAACATGAATTCATTTAGTCAAAGAAAAACAATTTGAAAGATGCAATATTAAATCACATATGAGCTGCGCCATGAGAAAACCCGAATTTGTTTGACTATGCGAAAGCAAAGGCGCAATAGGCTTCGCAGTAACTGCGAAGCTGATGATCAGCCCCATTATTTTCGATATACGGAAAGTACAATTCCTCTTCTTCCTAAATCCGAAAGTTCAAGCTTCTAGCCATCTCTTGTAGCTGCATAGGCTGGTTTGTGTCAGACCTGGTAGGAAACCCCAAAGACCGGTTTTCTCATGTCACGGCTCATATGATCATGTATCTTGTTTCTTTTTTAACAAAGAACAGGCAAAGTGTTAATCATGCTTAATCAAAGTGTATCATGAACCAAGCCAGGAACTGTACAAGATCAAATTAAGTCATATATCCTCTAAATCTGAAAGCCAGAGGCTGCTTCAAAAACACAAATTGCTGTTGAAACACAAACTACATGCCTTAACAAAACATTTCCATTTTAGTCTTGTGGAGCAAACCCATGCAGAAGTGCTGTCAAATAACAGAAGCATTGCCCTACAATCTTTTACAGACATGTTTTGCTATTGACATTTAGTTACAAAATTTTTGCTTCTATAAACCAATTTATTTTTTGCAAGAGATTTATTTTCATGATTTTCGGGAGAAACATGAATGTGAGAAAATAATGAAATGTCCACTTTGGTATACTAAAAATACACTTTTCTTGTATTGGCCAGTTTGGCTATCCACCAAAAAATTAAATTGCTGCAGAAATGTGCTTAAGAAATAGATCAGCTCTAGCAGTGAATTGTTGAGTAATAATTCACTGTTTGTCGGTCAGTTGTGAAGATCAAATCACGAGCCCGTAGCGCGAGTGATTTATCTTCTTACAACTGACCGACAAACAGTGAATTATTACTCTACAATTCACGCACTTGAGCTGATCTATTTCGATTCTAACACACAATAAACGGAATAAATGTTGCTGAAACCGTCGATATCGTTCAGCTTTCCGCCATTGCATTGCAGATATTCCGCCAAATATTTGACTGTAATGCTGGAATTTACACACACTTATTACGTTTGTTGTGCGCTAAAACGACATTTCACCGTCTAACGCTGCTTTGTGGGATAGCTGACGTCACAAATGCCGCAAAGTAACGTCACGCTTTTTCGCCCAGTGAAATTGTTGCACAATATAACACGTTTTTTTACCATTGGCTATATAGGCGAGGTGTGTTAGAATTGGAGACAAAATTGGGAAATTCAATAGTAACAAAAATAAATTGGATTACAGCATTATGACAAAAAAGACTCAGCCATTTTTAATGCATCATGTCCTGAAAAGAAGTGCAAGGCAGTGTTAAATATCAATGCAAGATTTAAATTTTACCATTATATTCCCTTCTCCCAATTTTTCTAGAAGGGAGTTATATTTAGTGTTTGGGGGCTGAAAACATTGGTTACAGTTACGTTTACTTTATGATCTATAAATAACACAAATTTCATTGGATAAGAGTGGAATCACCCATATACAATAACACGTGTGTACCGCAAAGACGTGACATGAAGTACTTTTTTCTTTTTCCTTTTGACATGTTTGCTGTAGACCATATTCCTCAACATAAGCCAATATGAGTCTGTGGATCCCAGGGAAGATTGGACTTCAATCCAACTGGGCCTCTTCTTTTAATTAAGTCTTTATTATTATAAATATGGCAAATGCCTAAATCTTTTTAGACAAAATGAGAGTAACACATGTCTGAAAGTAATGGAAAATTTGTTATTTCTCAGCAAAACACATGTAAATTTGAATTAAAGGTGACAACATAGAAAACTCCTGTAAGATGTAATTATCAGTAGAGTAGTGACTATGTCCCTTAAAACAATTCTTCTTCCAACACACTATTTAAGTACTCAGGAGAAAAGAAGCATCCCCTATGAGCGGCTTGCTTTTTTTTATTACTTTAAAAAATTAAAATCAAAAGTGAGAACTATTACCTTTCTTATTGCGAAAGCTCTGATGATAATATGTGGGTATTTCTGACAACCCACATACTTCACTCCGATTGGTCCAAACTTGACCTCTTTGTCAAGGTCACGAGGCCAAAAACAAGGAAAATTCTGTAAAATTAGGAAAAAGCCATTAATGACCTCAGTGACAATGTACAGATATACACATTTTTCTGGATCAAAAATTAGGGCAAGCATACCTGAAAATATCTTTGGTATATGAGTTTATTAATAATTGCTCTGACCATTATAAAATTTGAATTTATATGGTATATTTGTTTCTATTCAGATTCAAATTGAAATGGACCTTATCTAATCCTTCATGCTAAACACATTTCTTTTGAAACTTTGGTCATGGACAGGACTAGCTTTTTATGTCCATTCTTGTAACACCTGAGCCCTATTGCATGAAACTCAATTAACTCTTAATTGCAGTTTAAAGTCCCAATTACCTTAATGGCAGCTTTATTCCTGCTGCATTTTTGTCTATGAAAACAAACACTAGAGTATTCTTAAAGCTGTCATTAGCTAAAGTAGCTCCAGAGGTACTTTAAAATTGTTTTATGCAGCAGAAATTTAATGTCACCTTTACTAATAGAGTTATTGAATTTAATGGCAGCTTAAGAGTTTAATAACAGCTTAAGTTCATGCAACAGGGCCCAGGAAAACATGTCCATGAAAAGTATACCCCTTGAGCCCCAGTTTTATATAGTAAAACTGAGGTGTGAAGGGGGTATAGGATTTTTCTTAGTTTTGATTCAAAACACAGATTGTGCATGTGTACTCCTAAGAACCACCTCTGTGATGTGTTGAGCAAAACTAAGGAAAATAATAAAATTTTCAACTGATTTTTTTTTTATTTTCAAAGCAGAAAGAAATCTTTGTTTAATGCATAGTGCAAGTTTTTGTAATTGTAATGAAAATCAAGGAACATACTGGCTCCGAGGTTATAAAACTTTTTTCATGCTCAACTCAGCTGAGCATGGAATTTAAACACCTCATAAATACTGAAATATACAAACTACATTGAATTTTAGGTTTTAATCACCAAAGCCTGTAATTTATCCTGCTGATAAATGTACTGTTGGCATTTCAACATTATCAGCAAGATAAATTTTAGTCTCAGCTGAGTTGAGCATGAAGATAGTTTTATAAACTTGGGGCTGGTCATGTCTGAATTCTTTCTCTTACCCTTGAGTACTTGGCTTCATTGAGCACCACAAGTGAGCATATTTTGAAGTCGTAAAGAAGCCGCCATATATCGTTGATTGTAGTTTGCATAGGCCATTGTGTGACCAAGTACTTGTTGATCTGGCGATAACCCTGTAAAACAAGATGTAGACTAAACACATGTGAGCCATCGTGTGAAAAAACAACAAACAATCTGGGTTTCCTACCATGTCTGACACAAACTGGGCTGTACAGCCACAGAAAATGATTAGATGCTTGAAATTTTTGATGTTCTTAAAAGCATCATACTATCCATGTTGCGAAAACAAAGGGGCTGATCAGCTGTGCAGTTACTGAACAATTCTGCTTCTTAGATGCCAACTATCTATTGGTGAGGGAAAGCCAGAGCACTTCTCGACGTTCGGTATCTAGCTAGTCAGACGGCAAATGCGCTACGAGCTTATAATCTAAGCACCACAAGCCCATAATGCCAATTATGTTATTTTCATAAAGTAAACAAATTAAAACAAAGTTCATCTAAATTCACAATTTATTTAGTAATTGCTTAGAAATTTTCACCCGTACATGCTATACCCTTAAATGGAACATTTTGGTATGTTTCATGCTGTTTTGATATGATATGCCCAAAATGTACCTCTACTTTTTACTTTAGATAAAATCATAATATGTACACTTACATCTACAAAGACAGCATTGATAAAGTCTGTTCCCTGTTCATGTGTTTCCATTGTCTGAAGGTATGGCCGCGCTCTCTCAGCTGAAAAAGACAAGTATGAAAGGTGTAGATGCATGATCTTACATTTCAAATGGAGCATGATTTAGAGCAGTTGACATTGGTTTCAGTGGTTCTGGATTTTCCAATTCCTGGTCACTTTGTACATAGACATCATGACTTTTTATCACATGGGCAAGGACATCACAAACTTATAGCCCATAATGTTAGCCATATCAGAAGAAAGCCTGCCTTTGAAGTGTTTGACTAGGTCTGACAAAAACTAGGCAATACAACTACAGAAGACTATCAGAAGCTTTACAAAAATTTCAATCCAGAAAGTAAAGTGACTGTACAATGTGTTTAGTTTAAATAAAACTCCTAACCAGTAGCATGGTTACTTCTGTCAGATGCAAAAAAAGACTTTCTCCATGACACTTCTCACAGGAGCTGCGATGCGAGAAAACCGGGGTTCAGTGTTTCCGAACAGGTCTGACACAAACCGGCCTGTACAATCACAGAAACGGTTAGAAGCTTGAAAATTCGGATAAGTAGAAGAGGGATTGTAATGTTACTGCACAGCTGATCTGCGCCTTTGTTTTCGCATGGCAAAAATCTGGTTTTCTTACGATGTGGCTCACATAATGTCTTGATTCTATTTCAGTTTCTGAGCATGACAACAACATCTAATTATAAATATAGGTTGAAAGTGATACATTAAAGGGCAAACACCTTTAGAACTAGTTGAGCCATATCATAAAAATACAATCTTTCAGGATTTTGTACAGGTCTGACACAAAGCTGTACAATCACAGAATATTGCTAAAGCCTTTACATTTTGGTAATTTTTCACTCTATTTCAAATTTTTGGCACTAGGCCTTCATCAGGAAAGTAACTTTAACTTTCTGCAATCTTTACATTTTGGATTTTGGGGAAGATTGAACTTTCTTGGCAGCAAACACAAAGCACTGACCAGCTATGCAGTTACTGCACAGCTGATCTGTAATTTTGTTCTTGAATGTGCAAAAGTCAGCTTATCCTGAATGGCATGGCTCAGGTACGCCTGGACTTACGTGGTAGTAACATGATATCCCTACTCTTGTTTCTGTTCTCATCTCTATGACCGCTAGCACAGTCACCGATTGGAATGTTAGCCACAATATCTTGGAATAACTGGAATGGAAATAGGACACTTTTATTAAAAACTCATTATTAGAAAAAACTCATTAAGAATCAGAAAATTATGGAAATATGCCTCCTGTGATGCCAAAATGACATTTACAATACCCGGTACTCCAGACAATATTATAATATAAATGAGCCACCTCATGGAAAAACCAACAATGTGGTTTCCGAACAGGTCTGACACAAACCGGCCTGTTCAGCTACAGAAGCAGGCTAGAAGCTTGAAATTTCGGATTTAAGAAGAAGACGAAATGTACTATCTGTGTAGCAAACCAGAGGACCAATGGTCCTGTAAACGCTCACCTGAGATCAGCTGCATATACCAATAAACATGTTTGAATATTATGGTATTTAACTCCAGTGCAGGGGCAGATAAGCCCTTGGGCCATTTTCTTTTTTCAGAATCTTCAATATTCTGTCCATTTGCCAATTTCCTGTTGGCTTTTTCCTTCAAATGACATTTTAACAGTTTTCCCAATTCAGATGCACAGGCAACCCATGTTGACCTTGCCATAAACATGGTCAAGGTCATCACAGGGTCATGATTTATATATACATTGGAGTACTTTAGCCATCGATGCCTCACGCCAAGTTTCCTTGAAATCAGTCTATTGGTTTCAGAGAAGATGATTTTTGATGGGTTTTTACCATATATGGGCATGGCGGCCATCTTGGTCATGTGACCTAGATTATTTATATACACATTGATTCCCCCATTCTATAGATGCTTCACTTAAAATTTGGCTTTGTTTGGCCAAGCGGTTTCAGAGGAGAAGACGTTTGAATATTATGGAAATATACATGTATATTGCCCCGGGGTGGGGGCACATGAGCCCCTGGGGTCCAATTTTTTTCAGAATCATAAATATCCAGTCCTACTGCCCATTTCCTGCAAGACTTTCACTTTAAATGACATTTTAAAAGTTTTCCCCATGCAAATGCATTGGTGACCTATGTTGACCTTCCCGTAAAATAGGTCAAGGTCATCACAGGGTCATGATTTATATACACATTGTAGTGCTTGAGCCATCGATGCTTCGTGCCAAGTTTCGTTGAAATCGGTCAACCGGTTCTGGAGAAGAAGATTTTTGAACGGTTTTTACCATATATGGGCATGGCGGCCATCTTGGTCATGTGACCTGGATTTTTTATATACATATTTGTTACCCCTTCCTATTGATGCTTCACATAAAATTTCCCTTTGATTGGCCAAGCGGTTTCAGAGGAGAAGATGTTTGAATATTATGGAGATATACATGTATATTGCCCCGGGGTGGGGGCGGATGAGCCCCTGGTGCCCAATTTTTTTCAGAATCATTAATATTCAGTCCTACTGCTCATTTTCTGCAAGATTTTTCCTTTAAATGACAATTTAACAATTTTTCCCATTCAAATGCATTCGCGACCTATGTTGACCTTGCCGTAAAATAGGTCAAGGTCATCATAGGGTCATGATTTATATATACATTGTAGTGCTTGAGCCATTAATGCTTCATGCCAAGTTTGGTTGAAATCGGTCCAGTGGTTCCGGAGAAGAAGATTTTTGAAGGGTTTTTACCATATATGGGCATGGCGGCCATCTTGGTCATGTGACCTGGATTATTTATATACACATTGGTTCCCCCTTCCCATAGATGCTTCATGTAAAATTTGGCTTTGATTGGCCAAGCGGTTTCAGAGGAGAAGATCTTTGAAAATGGTGGACGACGGACGACGGACGGACGACGGACGGACGACGGACGACGGACGGACGGACGACGGAGCATGGGTATACTATAAGCTCACCTTGTGAGCCTGACGGCTCAGGTGAGCTAAAAACAAAGGCGCTGATCAGCTTCGCGGTTACCGCAAAGCTTATCTGCGCCTTTGTTTTCGCCTATGCAGATTGTTGGTTTTCCCATGCGGCGGCTCAAATCTCATGATTGAGACTGCTGTGATGCAGTTAACTGTGATTTGTTCAATTTTTTTTTATCAAAAATTGTGATGATCTGTTTTTTCATTCTTGGTCAAAAGCATAGATTTTGGCAGAAACATTTTAAGCACTTCAAACAAGCACCATCATATACAGTTCAATCTCATTATAACATACTCCTTACAATGTGACACAAACATGTCATGGCTTCAAAAATGATTATTTTGCTATATGTCTATTGTAAGTAATGTCCTTAGAACATGGTTTCACTTATAAAACGGTCTGTTTCTATTGGAGCCAACGATAGCACTATAATGAGGTTGACCTGTACTGTACTATGTTCCATGAATACAACAGAAGGATCAAACATGATATTCCAGTCACTAACATTTTTCAACATTAAACAATAGACCTTAGGAATGTTAATGAATGGCTTTGTGCGCATCAGTTTGAGTTTGTCAAATGAAAAGATTTAAAATGCTGGTAATGTTGCATGTACTGCTCCTTTAAATTTACTGCAAAGATAGCAGAAACTGTATATAGAACTTGTTGTTGTTGTTTTTTCAAGATTGTCAGCCTTTGACATTACGAAAGCATGCCCATGCAATATATAAAGATTTTTTTCAGTAGCAAAAATTGAAAATTTCATCAGAAAACTTTTGATATTTTTCTTATTTTTGCTCAAAACATAGATTGTGGGTACTCGTTAGAACCGCCTCGAGGAGGCAGTTCTAACGAGTACCCACAATCTATGTTTTGGAGCAAAAATAAGAAAAATTGGTATACCCCTGCATACCCCAGTTTTACTATATAAAAGTGGGGTTTAAGGGGTATTCATTGCACGGACATGTTTTCCATCAGGAAAACACAATATCTTGTAAAAATACTTGTTTTGTCAGTATATATGAAGACATAAAATTAAACATGAATTTCAAAGAAAAAAAAAAAGCGAACAAAACGTGATCATCTCAATTTAGAGAATATGTTTTTTCAAGGACAATGTTTTGTAAATTTTTTTGTCACTATTACAGAAATTCTTGGAAAAAAGATAAAAATTTATTTCTGTCACTATAAAATGAAAGACACAGTTTTATCTTCCATTAAATGTCGAGCAATTTAAGCAGAAAAGATAACAGGCAAAAACTTGGATAATTTAGAAAATACATAGAAGTATATGAGTTCTGTCATGAAAAAAAAACAATAGAGGTAAAAACAAAGGTACAATCCCTCTCCTACTTATATCCAAAATTCCAAGCTTTTAGCCTGTTTCTTTGACTGTACAGGCCAGTTTGTATTGGACCTGGTCGGAAACCCCGAAAACCTGTTATCTTGAGTCATGGCTCATATGTTGCAGATGCTACAACCTCAAGACTATCCACATTAAAAAACTTAGATTTAAATGAATTGGGGAAAAAGATGTATGTCATGTCAATTTATGTACTTCTGTTTTTGTAAAAAGCGAATTTTCTCTCGGACTCATAAAGAGCAAACAATCTCAATGAATTAGTACAGATGTACTGCCAATATCTAACTACTTGAAGAATACTACAATGTCTCCAAAATAGAATCCTGAGACATGTAGAAGCTTCATAAAAGTATGAAACATTGACCTCGATCAAAAACATGGATGTTTGTAGGCAATAGCAAATATCCTTAGGTGTAAATGATATGATAATAATAAGTTGGCAAAGGAAGGGTTTTAACCAACATCGATTTGCAGTAACAGTGGCAGGTATGGGGGTACTTTGGCACTTACTAATATGCAAGGAAGGAGTTCTATAGCTTAAATTCTCTTTCAAAGCCTTGCAGGTGTGTATGAGGGTCCTTGAGAGCTAGTTTACTGTACCTTAAATTCTCTTTCAAAGCCATGCACGTCTGTAATAGGGTCCTTGAAAGCTAGTTTACTGTACCTTAAATTCTCTTTCAAAGCCCTGCACGTCTGTATGAGGGGTCCTTGAGAGCTAGTTTACTGTACCTTGAATTTTCTTTCAAAGCTGTTCACATCTGTATGAGGGTCCTTGAGAGCTAGTTACTGTACCTTAAATTCTCTTTCAAAGCCCTGCACGTCTGCATGAGGGTCCTTGAGAGCTAGTCTACTGTACCTTAAATTCTCTTTCAAAGCCCTGCACGTCTGTATGAGGGTCCTTGAAAGCTAGTTTACTGTATCTTAAATTCTCTTTCAAAGCCCTGCACGTCTGTATGAGGCCAGAGGGGTCCTTGAGAGCTAGTTTACTGTACCTTAAATTCTCTTTCAAAGCCCTGCAGGTGTGCATGAGGGTCCTTGAGAGCTAGTTTACTGTACCTTAAATTCTCTTTCAAACCCTGCACGTCTGTATGAGGGTCCTTGAGAGCTAGTTTACTGTATCTTAAATTCCCTTTCAAAGCCTTGCAGGTTTGCATGAGGGTCCTTGAGAGCTAGTTTACTGTACCTTAAATTCTCTTTCAAAGTCCTGCACGTCTGTATGAGGGTCCTTGAGAGCTAGTTTACTGTACCTTAAATTCTCTTTCAAAGCCCTGCAGGTGTGTATGAGGGTCCTTGAGAGCTAGTTTACGTGTGAGATGGGGAAGCTGTGAGGAAGGCACCACGGTGGTCCAAGCCTGCACGTGAAGAGCTAGAGTATCGTAGATCAGTCGGTATTGAGCCTGGAATATAGGACATTTATTTTACAAATTTTCCCCTTCCGAATTATTTCCCAAGTTCTTGATTTTGCCAAGTTTTCATGTCGTCTTGCACATCTTACATTAAGTATATACATGTATTAGTGAGAGTCTTTGAATTAACGAGGCAATTAAATTTTTACTACATGTATAATGAAAATTAGCAAAAATTCAGTTCTAAGAACATTGCTAACTTCCAGTATAGAACAGTTTTGTCTTCAGCTAAATAAAGGCTGATGCCCTTAATTGATTAGCATACTAATTAGAATATACGGTCTTAACTTGCAAAGTAAACCACTAGAAACTTTTAATGGTAACATTGTTTCAAACCCAGCCACATTCTAAATTCCAGCTCCAGACACTTACTAATGTCCTGACCATATTCTGTCTAAACTTGCGTAGGAAGAGCACTGAGCTGTAGATATCTACAAACTTCTCTGCCTCCAGCTGTTTCAAACAGAAGTCTATAGCTATGAATACTGCTGTCTTACCCCCACCACATCTGAAAATGATAAAGTACAGACTCTGAATCGGAGAAAAAAGAATGATAAATGACAATCATTTTTTCATCGAGATAAAAATGGACTGTTATGTCAGTGTCTTACAGAAATTTTTGAAGAATGCCAAAACTGCAATTCGATGAACCTGTTTGATTCTGCAACATGAATATGAAGACATAATTAAGATATTTTTTAATTAAATAATCAATTAATTAAATATTAACTGTTGTATTTTTATATGGAAATCAAGCATGAAAGGCAATACTCCTTACAGTAATTATATCTACCAATAAATGCACAGATATTAACATTTATTTTTCTCTTCTGTCTAGTATATGAAGGCTCTAAAACACCTATTATAACATGATAAAACATGTTATCGCTTTCCTCACCCAAACCTTACCTACAATGTACAAGTATTGGACCTGAGGAAGTGAGCATAAACTTGTTGACTCGTCGTCGAACGTCGAGCAGGAAACCAGGGTCAGTGGTCTCATCGTTGAAACCAACCATCTCGAAATGTTTCACCACCCTCCAATCATCACAACCATCCTACAAAAGCGCATCATAATAACATCTCTGTGAAAACCCCACTTTTATAAAGTAAAACTGGGGTATATTCCCCATAAACATATTTTTTAGCTCACCTGAGCCGTCAGGCTCACAAGGTGAGCTTATAGTATACCCATGCTCCGTCGTCCGTCCGTCCGTCCGTCCGTCCGTCGTCCACCATTTTCAAAGATCTTCTTCTCTGAAACAGCTTGGCCAATCAAAGCCAAATTTTACATGAAGCATCTATGGGAAGGGGGAACCAATAAGTATATAAATAATCCAGGTCACATGACCAAGATGGCCGCCATGCCCATATATGGTAAAAACCCTTCAAAAATCTTCTTCTCCGTAACCACTGGACCGATTTCAACCAAACTTGGCATGAAGCATCGATGACTCAAGTACTACAATGTGTATATAAATTATGACCCTGTGATGACCTTGACCTATTTTACAGCAAGGTCAACATAGGTCACCAATGCATTTGAATGGAGAAAACTTTTAAAATGTCATTTAAAGTGAAAATCTTGCAGGAAATGGGCAGTAGGACTGAACATTAATGATTCTGAAAAAAAATTGGAAGCCAGGGGCTCATGTGCCCCCACCCCGGGGCAATATACATGTATATCTTCACTATATTCAAACGTCTTCTCCTCTGAAACTGCTTGACCAATCAAAGGCAAATTTTATGTAAAGCATCTGTAGGAAGGGATAATCAATGTATATATAAGTAATCCAGGTCACATGACCAAGATGGCCGCCATGCCCATATATGGTAAAAACCCTTCAAAAATCTTTTTCTCTGGAACTGGAGGACCAATTTCAATGAAACTTGGCATGAAACATCTATGGCTAAAGCACTACAATATGTATATAAATCATGACCCTGTGATGACCTTGACCTATTTTACGGCAAGGTCAACATAGGTCGCCAATGTATTTGAATGGGGAAAACTTTTAAAATGTCATTTAAAGTGAAAGTCTTGCAGGAAATGGGCAATAGGACTGACTATTAATGATTCTGACAAAAAATGGACCACAGGGGCTCATATGCCCCCACCCCGGGGCAATATACATGTATATATCCATAATATTCAAACATCTGCTCCTCTGAAACCACTTGGCCAATCAAAGCCAAGTTTTATGTGAAGCATCTATAGGATGGGGTAACCAATGTGTATATAAATAATCCAGGTCACATGACCAAGATGGCTGCCAGGCCCATATATGGTAAAAATCTTCTACTCCGGAACCAGTGGACCGATTTCAACGAAACTTGGCTTGAAGCATCAATGGCTCAAGTACTACAATGTATATATAAATCATGACCCTGTGATGACCTTGACCCAGTTTATGGCAAGGTCAACATGGGTTGCCAATGCATTTGAATGGGAATAACTGTTAAAATGTCATTTGAAGGAAAAAGCCAGCAGGAAATTGGCAAATGGACAAAATATTGATTATTCTGAAAAAGAAAATGGCCCAAAGGCTTCATCTGCCCCTGTACTGGGATTAAATACCATAATATTCAAACATGCTTATTGGTATATGCAGCAGATCTCAGGTGAGCGTTTACAGGACCATTGGTCCTCTGGTCTTATTTTTGGTCCAAAACAGATAGTTGGTTCTCCTTAGAACTCCCTTGCCGAGGCAGTTCTAACATGTACCCACAATCTTTTGATTTGAGTAAAAATATCAGATTTCTGTGTTTTGATTAAAAATATCAAAATTTCGCTACAGCAAATTTTCATTTTTACAGTTGAAAAAAAAATACTGTTCATTGCATATAGGCTTGTTTTCATGATGGTGTTCAGGCCCTAAGGTATACAATTTGTTTTCTTTTCTGCTGATTGAGAAATTCATCCATCTCCTCAATCTTAAATGCCAAACATTACTGTCATCTAAGGGTTACTGGCAGTACAAATGGCTTGATTTTGTTTTTGGTTTGTTGAATTGCTGTCCAACTCAACATCTAAGGTTATATGGAGCCGGGATCTCCATTTAAAGTCTTGCCCGAAAGAATGCATGGAGAAATCCAGAATCAAACCCATAATTGCCCTTGTTTTTATGCCATTTTGATATAAAGGTTTTTTATTTGAATCTAGATGCTACAACAATTTTTCTGCGACATTTATACTAGAAAGCTGTTATTTCATAGCTAAAATGAGCAAGAAAAGCATTTTGTAATCCTGGTGCCATATTTTCCGTCTTGAATCAAGTGGGACTTGTTTAAGGTTCTAGATATATACAGTGTAGCCACAATCAATGTTTTGAGGAAATATACAAAAAATATTTAAAGTTTTCATCCAAAAATTTTCAATTTTTACGGCTGAAAAAAATCTGAACACTGGATGGGCGAGTTTTTGTAATGCCAGTTCGAACTGTTTTCAAATGATCCAACCAATATAAAATCAGCAAAAATAAAAATAAATTTCTTACCTTTTGAATGTGGAATGTTCTGATAGTTAACCTGGAAAGTTCTAGAATACTATCAAGGAATATGTGGATATCACCTTGCTGCACATGTTTCTGTACACTCAGCACATCACCCCAGTACTTATCACACTGTTGCTGCAAAAATAAACATGTTTCTGTACTTAACACATTGTTTCTGAAAAAAAACAAAACATGTTTCTGTACACTCAGCACATCATCCCAGTACTTATCACATTGTTGCTGCAAAGATAAACATGTTTCTGTACTTAACACATTGTTTCTGAAAAAAAAAACACAACATGTTTCTGTACACTCAGCACATCACCCCAGTACTTATCACATTGTTGCTGCAAAAATATACATGTTTCTGTACTTAACACATTGTTTCTGAAAAAAAAAAAAAACATGTTTCTGTACACTCAGCACATCACCCCAGTACTTATCACATTGTTGCTGCAAAGATAAACATGTTTCTGTACTTAACACATTGTTGCTGCAAAGATAAACATGTTTTTGTACACTCAGCACATCACCCCAGTACTTATCACATTGTTGCTGAAAAGATAAACATGTTTCTGTACACTCAGCGCATCACCCCAGTACTTATCACATTGTTGCTACCATACATGTGATATATCTGAGAAGCCAAATAGGGAGATTTACTTTTCAAAATAGGGAGAATGATTAAACAAAGAAGGAAATTCTTGATTTCAAATAGGGAGATCGGAAATTTGAAATAGGGAGATGTATAAGTTATATAGGGAAATTTTGAAATTCCAAGTAGGGAGATTTGCTCAAAAAATAGGGAGATCCCTCCGAAATAGGGAGATATCACATGTATGGTTGCTACACAGATAAACATGTTTCTGTACACTCAGAACATCACCCCTGTACTTATCGCATTGTTGCTGCAAAGATAACTAGAAAAAGTGCCTTGAGAGGCACGTATACCCCCGGCTGGTAGCCACAAAGCCCCCTCCCTACCACCTACCTATATAACCCTGCACATGCTCACCCCTGACATTGAACCTCAAATCCCCAATGAAAGACAGTACCCTTATCAAGTACACTTTAGAAATAAGCACTGTGAAGCACATTGCATACAAACATGGGGGAGTGGTGTTTTAGAATGACAGATTTATTACATCTAACTCACGATAATATTACTCTGCTACTCTCTCTATTCCCCCATGAACGCCGACTTATTACCAGCCGTGTAAGACGCCGATACGTTTGTAACCCGTGTGAAATCAACCACCGTAAAATCATGCAAGTCATGAATCGATAACAGTAAACTTCCTCTTTTTGCTCGGCGCATTTATGGCGAAAGGACGTGTTTTTGAATTCAAGACATTCCCAAAATATTTTGGGTCTTGGTTTGTGTCCTTGGCTCAAGCAGCTCTTCTCCCCCCGGGATTGCTGAACAAACTTTGTTTTGTATGTATTTGTTTCCATGCCATGTATTTCTCTTGTTATTTCAGAGTTTGCTTTGAAATTCGATGTCGATACAGGTAAGTGCAGACTGTTCCCGTTTCATTATGGGACAGTTTTTTCTTATGCAGGAATTGTTTTATGACAATTCATGCGAAGTATTTTCGGCTTTAACTTCCATTCTTCGACCACATTCGTCGGTTGTTGGCAATGGTTGTTTTAGCGAAATAACTTATACGATGTTGGGGAGTTTATGCAGCCGGTTGAAATTTCTTGAGTTTCTCCCTGCCCTTTCCGAGGGTAACGAGAATCCGCTGAACTTTGGTAAGTAGTTTGGTGTGAAATTTCTTCCTCTCAGGCTTTGGCCCTTAATTGGTCCAAACACTGGGGCATATTCTCTTGAGTATTTCCACGTACATGTATCTGGAAAACTCTTCCCAACAGTTGTGTTCGGGGAATCTGTCTTTAGTTCAGGCTCCCATGGCTTTGATTCTTCTGATTAAGTTCATTGAAGTATCTAGCTTTTGAACATAACAGCCGGGTGCTTAATATGTAGGTCTGCCTTGGCAGTGCCATATTTGCACCGTATGAGCGCTCTCCTGAATGCTATATTCAGGAACCGCTCTTTTTCAGGCCATCCGTATCACATTGTGTGATTCCGTTCCGACATGTATTTGTTCTGGGACGTTTAGGCCTAATTTCGAACCTAACAGACACATTGTGTGATTTTGTTTGGTTGGGAAGGTGATGCGCCTTGAACTCGCGCTATAGCTAGTTGCTTAACCCTGGGGTGATATAGGCCGTTACTACGCACAGGCTGTCGTAACTAGTGATCTTGAGTCTAGACCGAGCGATGGCTCGTATGTCTTTTTTCTCAAGCACTAGACGGCTTCATTGCACGCCTCGTGTGTTGCGAACTCAGGCGAGCATTGGCTTGTGTGCTCTTTTAGATGCTAGGCGTTTGCTTTGCACTCGCTTCGAGCGTCGACGGCTTTATTGCACGCCTCGAGTGTTGCGAACTCGGGCGAGCATTGGCTTGAGTGCTCTTTTAGATGCTAGGCGTTTGCTTGCACTCGCTTCTAGCCTCGACGAGTTTAACTCGTGTGCAGTCTTTGCTCGAGCAACACTAGACGATGAGTGGCTTTCAGCTCAACACGAGCTCTGAGCTAATGGCGGCTTGTATGTCCATCGTCTGGTGCACGGTAGATGCCTTGCAAACGATTGTATGCAAGTAACTGCCAAGTGCACAGAAGAGCTTCCTAAGGGTGTAGCACACGCTAATGGAAATGCTCATGTCTTTCGAAGCCATTCGATTGCATTTTGTGTTGTCGTCTGGCTAAGTTCGAGCATTGCACACATTTTGCTTTGTAACCACTGAATGCATGTGTAGTTACAGGCATTGAGGCGCTTATTGTTAGAACCGTTGTTCTGATATCAGATGATACGGCTAACTTGCGGCTTCTTTTTGGAATTACGCTCGTCGTAACGTAGTTTGAGCCGATTCCTTAATTTGTCCAGTGACACCAGCAGGTTGTGTCAGTCTGGAAACTTGGAATGTTTTTAGATCATTTCAATGACTCATACAATTTCAAGTTTATTTCCGATGCACGGTTTTTATCACCGTGCATAACGGGAAATGTTCAGTAGGAAGCGCTGATTTCTATATCTCGACTTCATTTCTGAACATCGCTTGCCACGGCTCACAACGAGCCATGGTCAGCCCTTATCGCTTGTACGATAGTTATTTGCCTTGCCATTGGAATTGTACACTCGTTTGTTGCGTAGTTTCAATTCAAATTGAGGCATTTTCTTTCTCCTTGAGCCATGGTTTTGGGTACCTTCGGCTCCCATTCGTACATCGTACTACATGAGAAGATCTCGTTTTATGCAGATCGTTCTTCTTTTTTGGATTATCTCACGTGTCTCATGACGATTTGTACCTTTTATTTTGACACCATCCCATGTGCTTGGTGACAATTTTCTTGGGGCACTTTATTATGAACGTGCACCTAAGACGCACGGTGTACAACCAGACCACAGTTTATTTCGCTAATAATTAGTTTACGAAATACTCTTTCTGGTAGCCGAGAGACTTATTTATTTCATACTACTGATGAAATAATCAGGGTCTCATTTTTAAGAGCAGCATTTTGCTTGCTTCTTCCTCGGGTGCACATTTTTAAGACAAATTTGTTCCCCGCTATTTGAATTACAGGATCTCTACACCTGAAATTCAATATTTGGCTAAGACCTGATCGTGACTATAGATCCGAGATCAGTTTCTTTGTCATAAATTGGTTGGACATTTGTTATGGTAACATAACAGTCTTCGGATTGTAAGAGTTACTTTACATTTGATGAAGATAACATAGTTACATTGTACTATGTTTATTTTCTTTTTATGATTCCATACAAAGTTATTTTACTAACTTTTTAGTTGGAATCGTTTTCTTATTCAACTGATAAGATCATCTAGCTCTTTGTTGAGTAGTCTGACTTTGAATGTTGAATAAGAGGTGTCAATCTTTATGTTGCCAGGTATTCTTTTATGCAAATACAATAGCTGTTCCTTGCAAACATCCCGGTTACGTCTAATGACCGATTACCAGGCGGTTCATGTTTACCTGTCATCTCTTGTTCCTTCATATTTGAAGTTCAAACAGGAGTTATCTTCCCTGTGCTTCAGTTTCGCAAACTTGGAAGCTTGGGGAGTTGTTTTGTATTCGGCGCAGGCATGTTTCTTTTTAGTACGTGTTCTGCTTGAATACACCGTTGAGCACGTTTGGCGGGGTTTTATCTTGCATCCCTCGCTGTACGTTTCAACACTGACTTCGCACAGAACGTATCAGTTCGTGCTAGCAGCCATGTTATTTCATGATTCATTGATGTAATTTTCAATGTATTCATATTCGTCCTTCGTCCCATTCTTGCCCATTAAATGCTTCTGGGCAGGAATGCCACTGCTATTTCGTAAGCTGAAAGCTTCCACGGAATGTTGCAGTTCCTTGTATATCATTACAAGGTAATGGGGACTTCCTTTGAGGGTTATCAAGCACCTTCGTATAGACATTGCATGGGGGTTTCTGGGGCTAGTGTTCTATACAGGGTAGACCTCATCTTGTGGCTTCGGGTCTTTGTGAGATTTCAGCTTCTGCTTATTATGTTTATATGGCCATTTTATGACGTTAGTCATTTTTCGACTAAGTTTCTTGGAGACTCTAGTCATTTTGGTCTTATCTAGGAGCTGTAGTCTCACTTAGGTTCTAGATACAGTTCATGTGTCTGCGGGGAGTTCTCCTATCTATCTGAGAACATACCCAACTTCTACCATAGATTCAATCTTCAATAGAGGTAGAATCTGTGAAGTTTATGCCATTCAACCTATCATTTCATTCTTATGACGTAGCTAATTTTAGCATTGATTGGTTCGTTGGTCATGAAATATACTTTCTGACTAAATGGGCATACACATTTTTTCCTCAACGGAACATTGGTATCAGCTCTTCTGCCTTTCGAGGTATGGGCGAGCTACTTATGTTGACCTGACGTTCCTTCCGGAATAGTTTCTTGTCAATGAGATATCTCTTTTCCTTTTCACGGGGAAAGGTTCCTTAATCTTTTCCCTTGGGGCCTCAAGACTTTTCGTATGTGCTCCCAAGAATTTCCTTCTGAAACAACATCTTTTTAGGATTTGTTTCTTGGATTGTTCTTTTTTGTATTCGCAAGAATTTACTGGAGTATTGTTTCCGGTCATAGTTCTTGCAATGGAACATGCAGATTATATGCTGACCGAATTGTCAATTTTTATAATGTTTTCAATTCGGCTCGTCAGCGTGTTTCTGTTTCTGTCTAGGGTTTAAGTCGTTAATTCGGCTTCAACCTATCGACCAATCTCAGTTAATCAGACCTTGGTCGTAAACAGATCACTCATGAGTCGTATTATCATGTGTGTTTTAATCTGCATTGCTATCTTTTTTAGCCAATCACGAATTACCTGTCTTAATTCGCTGTTTGGACTTCACCAGTCTTAGTTTACCTGGTATTTCGATAGCATTTTGTTCCTTCATTGTTCTGACCAATTTACATAATTCGTTGGTTCACAGAGCAGTGGTATTGGCTATTTTCCCCTCCTGAAGAAGAATGGTTTTCGTCCATTCTTCTTTATTTGGATGACCCATATTGCGGGTATAATTCAATCCTTCTGGAAGCTTTATTCTGTAGCACTTGCTATCTGTAGCATGTTACAGTTTTGTCTTCTTGAAAAAAGAGGGGGGGGGGGGGGGGGGGGGGGGCGATATTTCGAACTTGACGGTCAAGACTAGAACCTATAGACGTGTCTTATCGGTCATGCCTATCAGTCTGACAGACTGGTACGAGAAGACATTACTTAAACCGGTACCTATAGACATGCGTCTTTATCGGTTATGTTCGTAATATATCTGCTGAATTATACCATTTCGCTATTTAGTAGGGCTGATTACCACTCGGAATAGTGTATATTCTGAGGTATTCCGGTTGCCCTTCTCATAGATGTGTTTGCTTTGGCTAACAGTCAATGTTTTATGTCTCATTCTTGACTCTGCCAATTATAGTGAAGACACATAATTGAATCCTGATTGGTTATGCAAGACTTAGTTTCCTGCGTTTCTTCTTGATGGTCACACCATCAATTTTAGGATTCTTCTTATCTGCACAGTTTTTGTTCTGCAGGTTGTGTCAGTTTACTATTCTGATAGTCTCTATCTTAGAATATTTCCTGACAGCTTCCAACTAGTTCACGAATGTTTCAATGTTTTAGTAAATATTGAACCTTTTTATATCTGTTTAGACATTGCATATGATCTATCCTTCGGGGGATCTTTGAGTTTCTGTAGAGACTCGGGCCATTGTGCATTTCTAAACAGCGTGAACGGTTTTAATTCTGATTTTTCAGAATTTGAAAAGTCATTTATTTAGATGTTAGCTTAGGCAACGTCTTTGATTAATTGTCTTTTGTCACAGGCTATCTGTTTATGCCTTTTTTCCTGCAGATCAGAACAATTGTCTGGTTGCATTTTGTTTTACCTGGGAAAGTAGCGAGAATTTTCTGCTACTTCCGGTTCTTTTAGCGTCTGTATCACTGTTTTCTGATACAGCAGCTAAATTGCTATATTTGGACCCAGATGTTCTTTGAGATCTGTGCCATTTTCAGTTTGACTGCATTGGACAATTTTGTCCCTTACATGTCAAACTTAATAATGAGGACTTGTTTTAGACAGACACGTGTCTTATCGTTTTTCTCTATTGCCGACTACAATGTAGTCTGCCGTTCTCATTATTGTCTTACATGTTATACAGGTTTCTTATTCATAGGTATTCAATATACACTGTGAGAAGCTCATTGATTTTGATTATTTTTCGCCTTTTTGGTGATATCTAGCGTAGTTCGACAATGGTTCCTTACCATTGCAGAGCGGCTATTTGCGCCCTTTTTCCAGTGGCGTTCTTGGGATCGAAAGGTCACGAATACGCATACCTCCAAGTTTTATTCCATGCGTGTGTATACCGTGTTCCGGAAGTCAGTCTCTGTTGCTATGCAACTGGAGATAAATTCCGGTTCCGGTTTTGAACATGTATCGAGTATTGTTGACTTGCAACAAACTTCGTTTTTTCGGCTCGTTCTGAACTATTTCTTGTTTAATTGTTCTGAACGTAGGTAGGCATCTTTTCTGGTGAGAACGTTTTGTCAAATGCTTCCGTTTGGACGCTAATCCGAGTCATCTCTTGCGTGAAATAGCCGTATTATTGCGGCTTTTCATTATGACTGTATCCCAGCCATAGTAGACTCGAATTTGGCAATCTCCGGGTTGGCTTCATGTGCATTACTTTTGCCATGGACAATTCCAGCCCTGTTGTTCCTACGCCGAATCTTATTGTAACCTAGTTCGAATGGTAAGTCTATGACTTGTTTTCCATTCAGTCCAGATTATTCCCACCATCCTCATAGATAAAATCTGTTATTAGATGTAATTAGATGTAATAAATTTTAAATGTTTGAAATAACATACATATTTATTAATCTATACTCACGATAATATTACGATAGGCCCGAGCAGACAATTACTCTGCTTCCCGCCTCCCCGCATATCTGTACTTTACTTATTTTCTCGCAAAAAGAGGAAGTTTACTGTTATCCATTCATGACTTGCATGATTTTACGGTGGTTGATTTCACACGGGTTACAAACGTATCGGCGTCTTACACGGCTGGTAATAAGTCGGCGTTCATGGGGGAATAGAGAGAGTAGCAGAGTAATATTATCGTGAGTATAGATTAATAAATATGTATGTTATTTCAAACATTTAAAATCTATTTTAGAGCAGTATACAGAGCTGACGTGTATACTCAATCTAGGACATAATCCACGGACATTGTGGGTCAGGTCCTCAGTCCTAGATTGGAATGAAAATAGAGTGTCATTCTTAAAAAAAAAAAAAAAAAAAAAAAAAAAAAAAAAAAAAAAAAATGCCCCAGACCTTAACCTCAAGTCCCACCCCCACCACATGCATGGACCCTTGGGTCCATCCCACCCCCACCCCCATGCATGGACCCTTGGGTCTAACCCTTATGTGGTACCTATGCTGTAAGCATGAATGCTTTCTGACAAATAGTTGTCAAGAAATAGACCTACAGAATATTAATCTTGGTAACTATTGTATTTTATAAATGTGTCCTAGATTTTGACCTCCAGCCCCACCCCTAGATTTTGGTGCCATGGAATTTCATTCAACCCTAAAGGGTATCTATGATCCAAATAGGAATACATTCCATAAGTCTTTGTTAATATATGAACTTAGAGAAGAAAAAAACACTATGTAAATAGCACATTTTCAGGGTGACCTAGATTTTGAACTCTAGCCCCACCCCCCTGAGCACGGACCCTCAGGTCTGAACTCACGGAAACAAAGCAAACCTTATAGGGTACTTATAGTCCAAATATGAATGATTTCTGAAAATTGGCTGATGAGATATACACCATTAGAGAAACTTTAACCAAAACTTTGACGCAAAGTAAAGGTGACCTAGATTTTGAACTCTAGCCCCACCCCCAGGCATGGACCCTGGGGTCCGAACTCTTTGAATCAAAGCTAACACTATAGGGTACCTAAAGTCCAAATATGAATGATTTCTGATAAATGGTTCTTGAGATATACACCACTAGAGAAACTTTAACCAAAACTTTGTCGCAAAATAAAGGTGACCTAAATTTTGATCTCTAGCCCCACCCCCAGGCATGGACCCTGGGGTCCGAACTCATGGAAACAAGGCAAACTCTATAGGGTACCTATGGTCCAAATATGAACAGTTTCTGACTATAACTGCATGAGATATACACCACTAGAGAAACTTTAACCAAAACTTTGACGCAAATTCTACTGAACTAACGAACTAACGAACGAATGAACAAACAAACGAACGAACGAACTAACGAACAAACGAACTAACGAACATACGAACGGACAAACGGAAAAGCGAAAACTATATACCCGTCGGCATAAATGCCGGGGGTATAAATATGTTTTAGTACACTCAGCACATTCCCCTCAGTACTTATCACATTGTTGCTGAAATGATAAACATGTTTCTGTACACTCAGCACATCACCCCAGTACTTATCACATTGTTGCTGAAAAGATGAACATGTTTCTGTACACTCAGCACATCACCCCAGTACTTATCACATTGTTGCTGCAAAGATAAACATGTTTTTGTACACTCAGCACATCCCCCCAGTACTTTTCACATTGTTCCTGCAAAGATAAACCTGTTTCTGTACACTCAGCACATCACCCCAGTACTTATCACATAGTTGCTGAAATGATAAACATGTTTCTGTACACGCAACGCATCGCCCCAGTACTTATCACATTGTTGCTGTAATGATAAATATGTTTCTGAACACTCAACACATCACCCCAGTACTTATCACATAGTTACTGAAACAATAAACATGTTTCTGTACACGCAACACATCACCCCAGTACTTATCACATTGTTGCTGCAAAGATAAACATGTTTCTGTACAAGCAGCACATCACCCCAGTACTTATATTGTTGCTGTAAAGATAAATATGTTTCTGTACACTCAGCACATCACCCCAGTACTTATTACATAGTTGCTGAAATGATAAACATGTTTCTGTACACGCAACACCATCACGCCAGTACTTATCACATTGTTGCTGCAAAGATAAATATGTTTCTGTACATTCAGCACATCATCCCGGTACTTATCACACTGAAATTTCAGCGCAAGTATGTAATCTGGCTTTTGTTTCCAGTTTGTCAGTGAAGAAGTTTTATTACTGGAACCCACTTTCCTTCAAATATTTTTACTGCAATGGACCTAACAATTATATTTTATTTGTTACATATTTGAAGAATTTTATTTCTAACCCTAATAAATGGCGGCGACTATGTTATTAAACTCACCAGAGAATTCTCAAAGAGTCCTGTTGCCATGACAATACAGTGAACACCTTCCTGCCATACCATATGCCAGAATGCAGGAACTGTCTTTCCTTTTGGCCCTGCAAATACAATATGAGCCATGTCATAAGAAAATCGGCTTTTTGCCTATGCTAAAAAAACAAAGACACAGATCAGCTGTGCAGTAACTACACAACTGATCAGCCCCTTTGTTTTCGCTACATGGATAGTACAATCCCTCTTCTTCTTAAATCCATAATTTCAAGCATCTAGCCTTCAACAGGCTGGGTTGTGTCAGACCTGGTCGGAAACCTCGAAGCCCGCTTTTCTCCCAAAACGGCTCATATCACATTATACAAGAAACTCAGGTCTCAGAAACGAAGAGACAAATCTTATATATTTTTTGAAGCAAGTAGGTATTGGTTTGATATCTCAATTCTTTTGAATAAGACTTTAAACCAGGGTCCCATGACACTTTTTCAGGATGACAGAATGAAACTCTCAAAGACATACTGAATGAGGCTGAAGACTATGTTTTATCTAAAGTGTCAATTCCAACGGACCTATCTTCTGAACTGATTTTGGATCAGAGTTTCTGAACATCAACTGAACCATCTACCAGATTCTCCAAGAACTAAAAGATTTCTCCTTCCTTAGAGTGAATCCCACAGCTTAGAAATGTATATGACTCCACTTCAAATATGTAGTAAAATCGCTCAACATTTCAATAACCCAAACTTTTAAGACTCTAGGTATTAGCTATACTCTGTGGACATAGAGCCTGGTTTGTGTCAGACCCTATATTTACAGAAACATAACTCACCTTGAGTGGCAATGTACTCTTTTCCTCCATCGAAACCCTGAAACAAACATAAACAGAAATGCTGTTATACTAATAAAATTATTCTAATATTATTCTTATCATACTAAGATTGTTTTCATATGGCAATGCTAACACTACCATAATACTATCTGGATGGTTATTATGACATTAACGGAGTATCTTCTTAATTAAATGGCAGGAATAAAATCTACAATCTTGAAACTGCAATTGTTGCTTGGCGCGACAGCGTCAAGCAATTGAAACGGAACGAGGATTTCTCCTCAATCTGTGGGGGTTTTCCTTCAATCTGTGGGGTTTCCCTTTGACATCCAGGGGCCTGGTTCCAGTCGCAATGTTTTGCTACACTTCTTGTATAATAAAGCAATTGAAGTCGGAAATCAGACTTGCTTTCCGCCGTTTTTAGTAGGACTTATGGGAAGAATGACGTACTTGGATCTAACGTTAAACATTTAGTTGGCGTTCTGGACGGATAATGCTAAAACCCGGAACTTTGTCCTAGGTACGACCAAGTAAGAAAGCTTGAAATCCACCGTACCGAGAAAGTGTTCATGACCGATGCGATCCATCGAGTTACCGAAAAACTCCACAAACCTACGAAAAACCACAACACACGGACAAATAATGGTATATTCAGACTAGCCAAGCATTCCTTTTAACAAGGAAAATTTATTTTATTCATTACATCACATATAAGTGAAAATCTCTTTGTGTTTCATTGCAAAAAATAGTTTCTTGTTCATTTGATTAATTGCTTTACGTCCCAATCAGCAGCTATGGTCATGTCAGGACTTTATTTATTGAAAGGGGCGTAAAGCAATAAACCAAAAGAACAAGAAATCTTTTTCACAATAAAACGCAAGTCTATGTCGAGAGACTTTTGCCTAAACTTGTGTAACATATGGCTTTTAATGGCTTAAGCAAACCTTAATTAACTAGACTAAGATCTGTCATGCAGTCATTTCCTGGTCATGAAATTCTCCAGTTTTGAGTGGCTGACCATTATTTACCGGTAATGCTTAAAGAACTGTAAAGCTATGTTAAGCTACGTCACATTTTGTGAGTCATTGTGCATTAAGTGAGAATGTTTTGCAGCAATTCTAAATGTCAATTTTCTTTGATCAATTTAGAGAAACAAGCTGAGTTCATTTCTTAAATGTCAATCAAAACATATTGCATTAATATGTCACATTGAGAGAAATCAACTCTTCTGAATTTTTAACATCGTATGGCACAAACACAGTTATGACGGTGCATGTCCTGATCTGATTTTTTTTTAGGTGGTCGTAAGGCGACCATGCAACTGACCTGTGCCTTGGATTTCACATACACACAGAAAAGATTTATGTGTGGCTTATCAGCAGCTTTGTTTTCACATTATACAAAACAAAAAATTCTTCTGATGGAGCTCAATGTGTCTATGTTGCTTACAATCATGCAACTCTGTTATTTGATTTGCTGAGCAACAGTACATTATACTTAAAATGTTTACCAGAAGATAAATTGTCACATTAAAAATTTATTTGTTGACATCCATCTGAACCTTATTTTGTGTCCGCTTACAAGAATTTATGCATGTCTAAGACTGAAAATAGCATGACAGCCAAGGGCAGTTCCATGAATCCTCAAGCGATATCTGTACTAGCAAAGAACATTTGAGCCTGTGCATGAGAAAACCGACAATTTGGGTTTACGAACAGGTCCGACACAAACCGGGCTGTACAAGCACAGAAGATGGCTAGAGACTGGAATTTTTGTATTTAGAAAGAAGAGGAATTGTACTATCCCTGTAGCGAAAACAAAGGCGCTGATCAGCTTCGCAGTTACTGCGAAGCTGATCTGCGTCTTTGTTTTCACCTACGCAGATTGTTGGTTTTCTCATGCGGTGGCTCATTTTGTATTATCTCAACATTTCAAAGGATGCAGTTGTTTAAGATCATTATGATGATACCAAACAACTGCAACATCACAATATTGAAGCTTGCACACTCTGTGAGCAATGTTTCAATTTGGATAAAAAGTCTGTAGGACCATTCATTGTGTAACGAACAGCCGAGCCAAAGCCACAGCAAACCCTGTCGGTGGAAAAGCATGCTCATCCACCAAGGGTGGTTTACTGCGCTATATACCCAACACTTACACGATTCACAGTCTCGAGTTTGAAATTTGCATATTTACAAGGGAGGCTATCCCGTCACATTACTTCCCCCTCCGAGAAGACTCGTCCCGAGTCTTGGCCTGGGAACTACATGGGTAAGGCAACCCCGGTCTGGAGGTTGTCATCATCCCACCGCTGCCACCAAATGTAACGAACAGCCGAGCCAAAGCCACAGCAAACCTCGTCGGTGGATAAGCATGCTCATCCACCAAGGGTGGTTTACTGCGCTATATTATATACCCAACACTTACACGATTCACAGTCTCGAGTTTGAAATTTGCATATTTCCAAGGGAGGCTATCCCGTCACAATTGTATTTGTACAAAGCATGCCTTCACCTCCAAATTATTGGATCATAAAAATTATTTGTATTTTCATTTTCGATACCCATTTATTGTTCTATGTGTCTATATTCATAATGTGTTCATGTTGTTGTTGATTTATATGTATTTGAGGGCCCATGGAAGATTGGATATAACCTAATGGGTCACCCTCATAAAATAAAGATGTTTATACTTACTTACATACTTACTTTACTTAGCAATAATAGACCATTGCAGCCATGTTACAATCACCTATTTTGTTATTGTCAATGACAAGGCTGTGAGATTGAAACAAAGTTTGTATTATTTACCTGCCTGCGATTCAGTGGAGCTTTTGGCAGAGCTTATATTGTCTCAGAGCGATGCATTCTGCAGCATACGCAAGAAAAGGAGTTACGCATACGTGATATCCCAGGTTGCTAATGACTGGTCATTACAATGGCCACATGCACAAAAAGACTTCAAATGAGAACCCACAAGATATGGTTAATGGAGAAATTAGCAAATGTTTTTCTAGCACAGTTTAAGCTTAAATCTAAGGTAGAATAGATTAGCCTACTAATCTAACCAGTGATGCACCACCAGAATAAGTACAAAGCAATAAGAGCTACGACGCAAGAAAAACGGGCTTCAGGGTCACCAACTAGGTACAACACAAACCAGCCTAAACAGTCAATAAATATGGCTAGAAGCTTGAAATTTCAGATTTAAAAAGAAGAGGGATTGCACTATCTGTGTAGCGAAAACAAAGGCGCTGATCAGCTGTGCAGTCACTGCACAGCTGATCTGTGCCTTTGTTTTTGCTCTGCGACTTTGTTTTCGCACAGGCAAAAATCCAGTTTTCATAAAGGATCTAATTACCCTGTGGATGAGCTCCAAGACTTGTTTATTTTTGGCTTCTCAAGTGCTATAACGTCAACGATGTCATTTCCTTTGTCAGTATCAATATTTGAGCCGCGACGCGAGAAAACCGGTCTTCGGGGTTTCCGACCAGGTCCGACACAAACCGGCCTGTACAAGCACAGAAAAGAGCTAGAAGCTTGAAATTTCGGATTTAAGTAGAAGAGGAATTGTACTATCCTGTAGCGAAAACAAAGGCGCTGATCAGCTTCGCGGTTACCGCGAAGCTGATCTGCGCCTTTGTTTTCGCATAGGCAAAAATCCGGTTTTCTCACGATGCGGCTCACTTGTTTATTTTTGGCTTCTCAAGTGCTATAACGTCAACGATGTCATTTCCTTTGTCAGTATCAATATTTTATCTCCATTAAAGAGACTCTTTAACAACAACTGTCGTTCCTTATAAGGCCAAAAGGCACAAAATGAGCTTATTTTCGTATATATTTTATAACAATGCTCATTAGAACATAGATAAAGCAGAGACACTAGACCAGAAGACCAATGGTCCTATAAACGCTCACCTGAGATCTGGTATATGTGACTTAAGTTGACCTTGCCATAAAATGGGTCAAGGTCATCCCAGGGTCATGATTTATATCAACTTTATAAAGCTCTATTGCCTGATGCTTCATGCCAAGTTTCAAAATCATAGGCGAAAAAGATCTTTAAAGGTTTTTGCTATTTATAGCCATGGCAGCCATCTTGGTCATGTGACCTTGACCTTTTATATAAATTTTCATTCCCTCTTCCTAGTAATGCTCCAATTAAAATTTGGCTTCTATTGGTATAGCAGTTTCAGAGAAGTAGATGTTTGAATATTATGGTCATATACATGTATATAGCCCCAGGGCAGGGGCAGACAACCTCCTGGGGTCAAATTTTTTTCCATAAACATAAATTTTCTGTCCATTTGCATACTCCCAGCAAGTTTCCCCCATTTAATTCCATTTTACTATTTTTTCCCATTCGAATGCATTAGTGACCTAAGTTGACCTTGCCGTAAAATAGGTCTAGGTCATCCCAGGGTCATGATTTATATAAACTTTGTAGAGCTCCATTGCTTGCTGCTTCATGCCAAGTTTCAAAATCATAGGCCTTCTGGTTCTGGAGAAGAAGATTTTCAAAGGTTTTTGCTATTTATAGCCATGGCGGCCATCTTGGTCAATGTGACCTTGACCATTTATACATAGTTTCATTCCCTCTTTCTAAGAATGCTCCACATAAAGTTTGGCTTTGATTGGCCAAGCGGTTTCAGAGAAGAAGATGTTTGAATATTATGGTCATATACATGTATACAGCCCCGGGGCAGGGGCAGACAACCCCCTGGGCCCAAAATATTTTCATAAACATAAATTTTCTGTCCATTTGCTCATTCCTAGCAAGTTTTCTGCCATTAAATGAATTTTTCCTATTTTTCCCATTCAAATGCATGGGTGACCTAAGTTGACCTTGCCATAAAAAAGATCAAGGTCATCCCATGGTCATGATTTATATATACTTTGTAGAGCTCCATTCCCAGATGCTTCACACCAAGTTTCAAAATCATTGGCCTTCTGGTTCTGGAGAAGAAGATTTTTAAAGGTTTTTTCTATTTATAGCCATGGCGGCCATCTTGGTCATGTGACCTTGACCATTTATATAAACTTTCTTTCCCCCTTCCCAAGGATGCTCCATATGAAGTTTGGCTTTGATTGGCCAAGCGGTTTCAGGGGAGAAGATGTTTCATTATTATGGAAATATACATGTATATAGCCCCGGGGCAGGGGCAGACAACCCCCCAGGGGCTAAAATTTTCCATTAACATTAATCTTCTGTCCATTTGCCTATTCCCAGTAAATTTAACCATTAAATAGCATTTTACCATTTTTTCCCATTCAAATACATTGGCGACCTAAGTTGACCTTGCTATAAAATAGGTCAAGGTCATCCTAGGGTCATGATTTATATGAACTGTGATGGACCCGCGTCCCCGATGCTACATACCGAGTTTCATGGAAATCGGCCCACTGGTTCTGGAGAAGAAGATTTTTAAAGGTTTTTGCTATTTATAGCCATGGCGGCCATCTTGGTCATGTGACCTGGACCATTTATATAAACTTTAGTTCCCCCTTTCTAAGGATATATATGCTCCACATGAAGTTTGGCTTTGATTGGCCAGGTGGTTTCAGAGGAGAAGATCTTTGAAATTGTGGACGGACGGACGACGGACGGACAACGGAGCATGGCCATCCTATAAACTCACCTGTGAGCCTTTGGCTCAGGTGAGCTAAAAATCTGTTTTCAGGTTTTCTGGCCCAATTATGCAAGTCTAACAAAAATTTTAAACAAGAGGACCAATGGTCCTATAAATGCTCACCTGAGACCTGAGATACATACTAATAAACCTGTTTAACTACAATGGTAATATACATGTATATAACCCCAGGAGAGGGTCAGAATAACTCCTGGAGTCAATGTCTTTTCAAATCATGAAAATTCAGTCCATTTGCCAATTTACAGCAAGTTTTGCCCTTCAGATGACATCTTAACAATTTTCCCCATTCAAATGCATGGACGACCTAAGTTGACCTTGCCGTAAAATAGGTCAAGGTCATCCCAGGGTCATGATTAATACAAATTTGTAGACCTCCATTCCTTGATTTCAAAATCATAGGCCTCCTGGTTCTGAAGAAGAAGATTTTTTAAGATTTTGTTACTTATAGCCATGGTGGCCATCTTGGTCATGTGACCATGCCTTAGCCTATTTATGCAAACTTTCATTCATTCTTCTTGAGGATGCTCCACATAAAGTTTGGCTTTGATTGGCCAAGGGGGTTTAGAGAAGATGATGTTCGAATATTTTGGTCAGATACATGTATATAGCCCTGGGGCAGGGGCATACCAAGTTTCAAAATCATAGGCCTTCTGGTTCTGGAGAAGAAGATTTTTAAAGGTTTTTGCTATCTATAGCCCTGGCTGCCATTTGGTCATGTGACCTGGACCAATTATACAAACTTTGGTTCCCCCTTCCTAAGGATGCTCCACATGAAATTTGAATTTGATTGGCCGAGCGGTTTCAGAGAAGATGATTGAAAAGTGTGAACAACGACCACGACGACGGACGACGTAGCATGGGTATACTATAAGCTCACCTTGTGAGCCTTACGACTCAGGTGAGCTAAAAAGTCAAATGGTCATGAAAGATGGCTTTAAAAAAGCATGAGATTTAAGATTTGGGAAGAAGGGTGTTCAAAGTAAACAAAAGCAATGATAAGCTAGGGGTTTAATCCATTCGTTACATTGCAGCTGAACAACCCCAACTTTAATGCCAAATCCAGTTTGCCACAACATTTAAGATAGTATAACTGCATACATGTATGTAGATTCTTTATTTTTGATTTTTATTATATAGTTTTATGTTCTTTTCATGAATATTTCACTCAATTAATTAGTAGGTGGGATGAAACCTGGCAAAAACATCAGCAAGCTGGACTTGATGGCTTGTCCCACATGTAACAACTGACTTGAACCGAGAACAGTGAGCCTGAAAATTGTTAATATGTTAATAAACTGTTGTTTGAATCACTCTTTGATTTTACACCCTTTATACCCATGATGGAACAAAATTTCTTGCAGAACAGATTGATGCAATATCATATGAAAAGTGATAAAATGCAGTGCAGTAATTGGAAGCCGGCTACTACTTACAACAAGACAATGAACTTGCTACTGTAGGTTGTTGCCAAACTGATGGAGCTTCCAATCACTACACACTGTGGCATGATGTTGCAGCAGTCTGTGCTGTAAATTTCATGATGGTGATATAGCTATCCAAAAGTTATGACCACTCTACCACAGATTTTTTTCTGATGTTTACTTAAAAGTTGAAGCTTAATGAAGCAATATAATAGCCCTAGATTGAATTCTCTTTCATCTTTTTTTCAATTAACACAGAGAAATTCAATTTTTTGCTAGATTTAGCTAGCTGATACCCTACTTACAGACTTAAAATCAGCCAGTAAACTTAATTATTAGAATTACATGTAGAAAAGTTTCTATTCTCCATTTTTAAGCAATTTTTTGTATCAAATAATAACTCTCCTGAGTAAAGACATCACCGTATTTAATAGATTGATGAACGCAGATGAAAGAATCACTCTAAGTTTGGCAAAGTATATATATTTTGCTTTTAAGCTAAGAAGAGAATAACTCTTAGAACGACTATATTCCCTATGACATGTTTTTTTCATGACTTGTGTATTTAAATGCATAGAATGTTCATTATTAATGTTTTGATCATAAACTAATACACATGTTCATATAGTGTAAGTGTATTGTTTGTTTGAATGCGCTCGATCATTTTTGTATTGTGTTTAGATATGTATTATGGGCCGGTGGCCTGAAGTACTGAATAAAATTTTGTCATTTGTCATTTGTCATTTGTCTCCTGAGTCATACAAGGTTGGTCATTTATAGTTTAAGTGAGGCTGCCTAGGAGTCTTGTAATTTTGGCTGTGAGTAATGCTTCATATTTAAGTAAAGATGCATTTTGCATTTATCGAAAATACAGGTGCATGTGAGTAAAAAGTGACTTTGTTTTTGCTTTATCAACGGCACAATTCTCCTACTTAATAATTATCATGTAAGACATAATTTTGAAGCCTGAACCCATCTTGTGTGGTTGCATACAGCCCAATTAGTGTTAAACATGGTTGGAAACACAAACGCAGGCACAAGTCGCAGCTAATACAATAAAAAAGAACTCAACAGACTGCACACGAAAAGAATGGCCTATCTTGTCGATCAAATAAGACTTAAAGCAAAATTTAGTCATTTCTTTTCAAAAATAAGGTGCATATGCCATAAGAATGGATGGACTCATTATTGATAATATTAGCACTGGAATCATTTCAAATTACACTCTCGGAGACAAAAAAAAAAGCTAAGCTAGATGAGCCACGTCTCGTGAAAACCAGGTTTTTGCACAGGCGAAAACAAAGGCGCAGATCAGCTGTGCAGTAACTGCACAGCTGATCAGGGCCTTTGTTTACGCTACAAGGATAGTACAATTCCTCTACTTTCTAAATCCAAAATTTCAAGCTTGTAGTCCTTGGCTGTGACTGTACAAAATGTTTTGTGTCCGACCTGGTCAGCAACCCCGAAGATCGGTTTTCTCGTGTCGGAGCTCAGATGCTAAGATTCTGTGATTACACCATGATTATGTCCAATTATCAATGATGGTTACTACCTCTTTAATAGGAAATTATAAATCAAACTGACAGATTGCCAGTAGAAGCAAGTTTCATTGCCAGTGGAACATTAGTTCAGAGATCTTGATTTTTATAGAAAATGTATGAATACAAGGAAATGTTTCAACAACTTCCTTCTCAATAGGCCTTTCAATCCTTCTCAATAGGCCTTTCAAATCAACTGATAAATGCCAGATCATAACAATACTTTCAGACTTTAACATAATGGTTCAAAACAAACCAGAGGACCAATGGTCCTGTAAACGCTCAACTGAGATCTGCTGCATATACCAATAAACATGTTTGAATATTATGGTATTTAACCCCAGTGCAGAGGCAGATGAAGCCCTTGGGCCATTTTCTTTTTTTCAGAATAATCAATACTCTGTCCATTTGCCAATTTCCTGCTGGCTTTTCCCTTTAAATGACATTTTAACAGTTTTCCCCATTCAAATGCATGGGCAACACATGTTGACCTTGCTATAAACTGGGTCAAGGTCATAACAGGGTCATGATTTATATATACATTGTAGTACTTTAGCCATCGATGCTTCATGCCGAGTTTCATTGAAATCAGTCTATTGGTTTCAGATGAAGATTTTTGAAGGGTTTTTACCATATATGGGCATGGTGGCCATCTTGGTCATGTAACCTAGATTATAAATATATACATTGGTTCCCCTATCCTATAGATGCTTCACATAAAATTTGGCTTTAATTGGCCAATTGGTTTCAGAGGAGAAGATATTTGAATATTATGGTAATATACATGTATGTTGCCTCGGGGTGGGGGCATATGAACCCTTAGGTCCAATTATTTCTCTCAGAATCATAATATTCAGTCCTACTACCCATTGCCTGCAAGATTTTCATCTCAAATGACTTTCATCTCAAATGACTTTTTAAAAGTTTTCCCCATTCAAATGCATTGGTGACCTATGTTGACCTTGTCGTAAAATAGGCCAAGGTCACCACAGGGTCATGATTTACATACACATTGTAGTACTTTAGCCATCAATGCTTCATGCCAAGTTTCTTTGAAATCGGTCCACCGGTTCCAAAGAAGATTTTTGAAGGGTTTTTACCATATATTTGCATGGCAGCCATCTTGGTCATGTGACCTAGATTATTTATATACACACTGATTCCCGCATTCTATAAATGCTTCATATAAAATTTGGCTTTGACTGGCCAAGCGGTTTCAGAGGAGAAGATGTTTGAATATCATGGTAATATACATGTATAATGCCCCTGGGTGGGGGAAGATGAGCCCCTTGGGTCCAATTTTTTTTTTTTTTCAGAATCATTAATATTCAGTCCTACTGCCCATTTCCTGCAAGACTTTCACTTTAAATGACATTTTAAAAGTTTTCACCATTCAAATGCAATGGTGACCTATGTTGACCTTGTCGTAAAATAGGTCAAGGTCATCACAGGGTCATGATTTATATATACGTAGTAGTACTTGAGTCAATGATACTTCAGGCCAAGTTTCATTGAAATCAGTCCACCGGTTCTGGATGTGAAGATTTTTAAAGGTTTTTACCAAATATGGGCATGGCGGCCATCTTGGTCATGTGACATGGATTATTTATGTTCACATTGTTTCCTCTTCCTATAGATGCTTCATATAAAATTTGGCTTTGATTGGCCGAGCGGTTTCAGAGGAGAAGGTCTTTGAAATTTTGAACGGACGATGACGGAAGACGACGACAGAGGGATGCCGCAGCATGGCCATCCTATAAGCTCACCTTGTGAGCGTTTGGCTCAGGTGAGCTAAAAAAACATTCATGGAACTAAAAATGGAGATGCTGTTCATCTCTTCTTTTCTTTCTTTACATAATGCCATACGCCCTCGCGGACATTCTAGGCATGTTAACCTTCCGAGTCCCATATGCATCCTCAATAGTATACCTGTGAATCTTACAGTGCAGACTGATGCAACGTCACATGACAATGACATGTGACAAAGTGAAGTGCGGTGACAAGAAGCTGGATCAATGGGGATTCAACCTACAATGAAGAGCTCATTGTCTCACCATAGGTATGCCAAATTGATATTGTTTCATTGTGTTGAATCCAATTTGATCAGTTTTCCAATAAACACACTCCATTTTGTCATGTGTCATGTGATGTTGTATCAATCTGCACTGTAAGTAAGAAATTTGGTTGCATCATATATATACAGGGTGATACGGATCTGCAATATTTGCAATGAGGTAAAGGTATTATTATTATCATGGTTTCAGATGCAGGTAACATTGTGAGTTTGGGGGGTGGGGGAGCAGGGGGCATTACTATTATTATTATTTTTTTTTTTTCATTTTTCTTTTCTTTTCTTGCATTACATGCTGCAATTTATTATGTGTGACCCATTTCCAAAGCAATGTGTAATATCATTGCAAAACCTTGTGTCGGGAGATATAAAAGTCTGCTGTTGGTGTTCAATATTTTTTGATACTCTAGATTTCTTTGCCAGATTCTATCTTTATGTGTTTGCTAAATTTCCTTTTCTCGCCTAATTTTGGCAATAAAGTCTTTCCTCAGCCACCTACAAGAAACTCCTACATTGAACAATGACACTAGAAAAGGTTCTTTATGAGAAAACATGTTAAACCAAGACTTGACAAATGAGTCGCGACGCGAGAAAACTGGTCTTTGGGGTTTCCGACAAGGTCTGACACAAACCGACCTGTAGTGTACAATCAAAGAAGCAAGCTATCAGCTTGAAATTTAGTATTTAAAAAGAAGACAGATTGTACTTTCTGTGTAGTGAAAACAAAGGCGCAGATCAGCTTCGCAGTTACACTGCGAAGCGGATCTGCGCCTTTGTTTTTGCATAGGCAAAATCAGGTTTTCTCACAATTCGGCTCACACTGAAGAATGACACTAGAAAAGTTTCTTTATGAGAAAATCTGTAATGGTGCAAACAGTAATCATTAACTTCGTAACAAAAAACAGACTCCTCTGTCTGCTCATCAAAGCTACTGCTTTTTTGTTTAAATCTGTATAAGGTATTTTTGGCTTGCATTGGTTAAGATGTAGGTGCCATAATAAGAGCCGCATCATGAGAAAACCAACATCTTGCATATGCGAAAACAAAGTTGCAGTAACTATGAAGCTGATCATTGCTTTTGTCTTTGCTTAACTGATGGATAGTACAATTCCTATACTTCCTAAATCCGAAATTTTAAGTTTCTAGCCATCTTCTGTAGCTGCACAGGCCAGTTTGTGTCAGACCTGGTCGGAATCCCAAAGACGGCTCATATCTCCTCTCATCCACCCACAACTAGAATAATCCAAGCAGCGGAACATCACTTTACAATTAACTAAATTAGTTAGAACACTAGAGGGTCCCTTGATGCTTGATAAAACTTCTGTTGCTCAGATTATGTCATGAAAAAACACAAGGCACCAAGGATCACCAAGGGACGTTTAAACAGAGTAATAATCACTAGTGACATAATATGAATCTTTGTATAGCTGTGCCTCTAGTTAGAGCCCCAGCCATCAGAAAAATGGTGATAGGTGGTCGGAAAGTAGCACAAATTTCATTCATACCCTCTTATAGAGGAACCCACTGGAAGCTTGAAAACCAATGTTTGGTCAATTTTAAGTCTTGCAAAAGTGTTGAAATTATGGGATGTATACTGCTACACATGACATTCTATAATGTGATTCTCGAAAATGAGGATGTACATACAAAATTAGTCATATCTCTGCTGTTACTTATCCTACATCACAGAACTTGGTCTCATTTTAAATCTTGGACATAGCCCTTTTATCCTATGATAAGTAATGCAAGTTATCTAATCTGTATATTCGTGAATTTTAATGAAAACATTAAAATGACAGAAAAAAACATTAAAAATCCATAAATAAACTAATTTGAGGCCCAAACTATGTGACACTTTGTTATTGAGCCAGTAATATCATATGACAAGTGCATTGATGTCAAGGGCCTAAATAAAAATCATTTCCTTTGGATATTCATGAATTTTAATGAAATTCTGAAAAATCAAGGAAAAACAAGGGAAAAACTATAGCCATCGCAAGGTTTTGGATAGGTTATAAGATCTATTTTATTTTGCATCCCTGGGACCATACTATTAATTGGTCTGATAGTGATGCATGGACCTAGCAATTTAACCTTGATACCTAATATTCAAATCATTGGATATGCTTATTCATGAAAACAAAAAAATACCCCATAAGAAATCGGAAACAAATCATGGATAATAGGGGGTGTATGTACAAAATCACTTGTTCCAGAGCTGTTAATAAACCCAGGATACTGGAAAAGGTATCAAATAATCGCTATGGCAATGTACTATGATCCTAAAGTATGATATAGGAATATAGGAATAATCAAATTTTCAATTTCATGAATTTTAATGAAAACTTTAAAAATTGGAGAGAAAAAGTGAAAAGATTAAACTGGTAGACCTACAAAATGACTTGTATCTCGGCAATCAAAAACCCTAAAGTGCTGAAAATGGCATCGAATTGTTGCTAGAGCAATATTATACCATCGTGTACTACAATATATAAGTCATTTGATTTTTAGTCTTAAGAACATTAGCAAAACCTTCAGAATTTAGAGAAAAATATACGGAAATAAGGAGGTATACATAGAAAGACGCATATATCTTGGCTACTGATAGACTAAGAGAGCTATAATTGGTTGCTAGGACTATGTTATATAATCATGCTATCTCATATATTGTTATTGTATGGATGTCAATGAGATCTCATAAACAAGACAAAAAGCAACAAAAAAGAAGGGGTACACAAACAAAATTCTGTATATCTTGACTGCCAAGAGCTGAAAGAACTTAAAATGGCATCAATTCATTGGTAGGACACTGTTTTGTTGCCATGTGTTTACATATATAAAGCATGCTTGCTGGCAATCAAGATTTGATCAATTTTGTTGGAGCACAATCTTCAATTTTCTGTCATTTCCACAATTCTTGTGTAACATTTAGATAATGCAATAACATATGATTAAGCTATCAGACAACATGGCAATAGTGCATTGTCCCAGCATTCTATTGGTACCATTTTCAATTATCTAAGGATATTGACAGCTGAGATACAAGCGATTTTGTTGGTGTACCCCTTCGTTTTTCATTGATTTTTCTCTTATTCATAACGAACCTATTAATATCCATACAACAAAAATAGCTGATTATTTATTTATCAGATTACATGGTTATAGAACATTGTCCTAGCAATCTTTTGATACCAATTATAGCTCTCTAGGTCTATCAGTAGCCAAGATACATGTGATTTTCTATGTATACAGCCCTAACTTTTTCGTAATTTTCCTCTAAATTCGAAAGGTTTTGTTAATATTCATAAAGCAAAAAGTCAAAAGACTTGTATATTGTAGTACAGGACGGCATAGTTTTGCCCTAGCAACCATTTGATGCCATTTTCAGCATGTTAGGGATTTTGGTTGCCGATATACAAGTCATTTTGTATGTATACCAGATTCAGTTTTCCTTTTTTTTCACTCCTGTTTCTAGATTTGTCATTAATTGGAAATCAGATCATTATTATATCATACTTACGGGACATAGTACATTGTAATAGCATTCAGTTGATACTTTTTTCAGCATTCTGAGTTTGTTACCAGCTTTTGTATGTCTATCACTGTTTTTCCAAGATTTTTTTACAGTGTTTTCTTTTTATTAATGTTCATGAAAAAGCAAACGCAACCATTTGAATAATAGGTATTAAGGTTAAATTGCTTGGTTCATGCATCACTATCAGACCAATTACAGTATTTTAGAAAGGTACAAGTAGGCAAAGATCAGGAAAAGGCGCAATCAGAAAAAGATTCCCACTCCAAAACCCAAGGTGGGAAAAAACCAAACTAACAATCAGGTACTTTATATCACGAAACATATCGTAAGCCGAATGAGCAGCTATTTTCCCAATAGGTGGCCATTCAGTTACCTTAACTTAACTAAAAATATGAAAACATACATAAGGCGCCAACAGCACAAAAAATTTTAAACACCAAGACATAAAACAAAAAGAACCACTACAGAAGTATCGACTTGGAACGATCAGTAACACAAAGTTACTGGCGGGCTTAAACCGGTTTTAAAGATACCTAACCTCACCTCAGCTTCTGTAGTGGTTCAGTGATAAACAAGAAATAAGAAATCATACTAAGAAAATACTAAACATAGATACCAACGTTTAACATGAAAAACGGAAAGCAGAGTGAGCAGCTATTGAAGGTATTAGGTGGTCACAGTGCTAGCTTGGACAGAACAAGTAAATGCAGAGGGCTAAGTGAACAGCCATTATATTCGGGTGGTCACAAAGCCATGCAACATGAAACTCGTAATTGGAATACCTTTGATAAGTGTGAACCAGAACAGCAGTACCGCCTTGGTACGGTCAGTTATAAATAACTGGGGGGCTAACCTCACCCTCAGCCTCCGCAGTGGTTCATAACATTTAGTTAGTTATTTGGTCCTTGTGGTGAATCTCTAACTAGTCAATGAATCATCAAGAACAAACAAGAGCATGCTATTGTTGGTATATGTATATTTTTAAGTACCCTATTCATAAGAATCACACTAGGGGTAGGAATGGAAACTATGTAGTTTTACATCATGTGAATGCGTTCATTGTTGAGGACAATATTTTATGGCATTTAGGTGATACCTCTGACTACACTGGCACCCATGAGAATTGGTCCCAGGGATGCAAGATAGATCTTATAGACTTATAACCCATCCAAAACCTTGCAATGGCTACAGTTTTTTTTTTCCTTGTTTTTCCTCGATTTTTTACTTTTTCATTAATATTCATGAATATGCAAATGAGATCATTTTTATTTAGGCCCACGACATCAATACATTTGTCATATGATATGACTGGCTCAATAACAAAGTCTAACATTGATAGATTGGTCCTGAAATTAGTTTATTAATGGTTTCTTAATGTTTCTTCTGTCATTTTAATGTTTTCATTAAAATTCATGAATATGCAAATTAGATAACTTGCATTACTTACCATAGGTTGAAAGCGCTATGTCTTAAGCTTTAAAATGAGACCAGGTGCAGTGGTATAGGATGAGTAACAGCGGGAATATGACCAATCTTCTATGTACACCTCCATGTGCGAGAATCATGTTAATGGTTGCCATGGAAACCATGCATTTTTTCATAGAACAAAATAGTTTATCTTTGACAACAAAAATGATTTACATTTCTGGGGTCCCTATGAATGATTTGACACCCTTGAAAAATTCTCCTGGGAGGTGATGTGCAAGGTAGACCAAATTAGTCCCCGGGGTACCCAGAAATAAATGCCTTTAATGTCGCGGATCAAACAAGCTAGGGTACTTCATTTTCACCCAGAATAAAAGTACTTTTGCAAGACCGAAAAAAATTAAAACATTGGTTTTCATACTACCTAAAGACAGTACTAAACAACTATACCAAGGAAATTTGTGCTAAACAGGTGGCCACCAAAAGTGATTTTTTGATGGCTTTTTTCAGTCTGGGGCTTTAGCTACCTCCATGCAGAGCTTCTGATTATTTTTTGTATATTTAGCTGCATCAATTTTCAGTCATGTCCACATTGAGCCACAGCTTCCTGAGTTTTAATGCGCCAGTCATTGTAACCACTGCCCCCCCCCCCCCAACTTCTACCTACGGGAAGGGCTGGGATTATGACTTTTTAGCTATCAGTGCCCTAGCTGCTATAAGTCCCATCCCCCAGGGGACAAAGTGGATGCCAAAACTTTGCTCTTTAATCGCCCAGCCATTCACAATAGAAACTCTCCCTTGGATAAGGATTCTAATGTCAAAACCCCATCATTTCCCCTGTACTGTGGGGACCGCTCACCTGAGAGTCAACAAGTACAGTCACTGGACAAAGTGTTTTTTTTTTTTTGTTTTTTTTTTGAAGATTTGATCAAATTGAAGATGCTGGAGTGGCCACAACACTAAAAATTGATTTTTCAAACATTCAAGGGCAGCTAACTCCGCAGTCCAGGGACGAATCTGGCTCAAATTCAAATTCATCCAAGATGTTATAGTAATCCTTGTTTCTTCCAAGAATGAAGACGATCCGATCAAAACTGAAGGCGCTAGAGTGGCCACAATACAAAATCTTGATTTTTCAAACACTAAAGGGCAGCTAACTCCGCAGTCAGAGGTCAGATCTGGCCGAAATTCGAACTCATCCAAGATATTGTAGTTATTCTTGTTACCTGCAAGAATGAAGAAGATCCACTGTAAAACAAAGACGCAAGAGTGGCCACAACACAAAATATTGATTTTTCAAACACTCAAGGGCAGATAATTCCGCAGTCAGAGGTCGGATCTGGTCGAAATTCAAACTCATCCGAGATATTGTAGTTATCCTTGTTACCTGCAAGAATGAAGAAGATCCACTGAAAAACAAAGATGCTAGAGAGGCCACAACACAAAATATTGAATTTTCAAACACTCAAGGGCAGATAACTCTGCAGTCATAAGTAGGATCTGGTCGAAATTCGAACTCATCCGAGATATTATAGATGTCTCTGTTACTTCCAAGAATAAAGAAGATCGGAATAAAAATGAAGGCGCTAGAGTGGCCACAACACTAAATATTGATTTTTCACACTGTCAAGGGCAGATAACTCTGCAGTCAAGGATCGGATCTAGCTGAAATTCAAACTCATCCGAGATGTTATGCCTATCCTTGTTACTTCCAAGTATGAAGAAGATCCGATCAAAATTGAAGGCGCTAGAGTGGCCACAACACAAAATATTGATTTTTCAAACACTCAAGGGCAGCTCACTCCGCAGTCAGAGGTCGGATCTGGCTGAAATTTGAACCCATCCGAGATATTATAGTTGTCATTGTTTCCTGCAAGAATGAAGAAGATCCAATGAAAAATAAAGGCCCTAGAGTGGCCACAACATTTTTCCCATTATAAGTCTATGAGGAATTTTTCCAGATGCTCAAGGGCAGCTAACTCCGCAATCTGAGGTCGAACCTGGCCAAAATTCGAACTCATCCGAGATATTATGGTTGTTCTTGTTATTCCCAAGAATGAAGAAGATCCAATCAAAAATGAAGCTGCTAGAGTGGCCACAACATTTTCCTTATTATAACTCAATGGGAGCTATCTGTTGCTATGGAAACCAGACTTCTGATCTGATCTGCTTAAAAACCTATGGCAGGCAATCCCCCACCCCAATGCTGCTTCATGTAAAATCTGACTGCAATCGGCCAGCTAGTCTCAGAGATATTCAAGATTGAAAGTGTGGACACAGGCACGGAGATGCACAGACAGACGGACAGACGACGGCTCGACTACCATACTATAAGCTCACCTTGTGAGACTTCGGCTCAGGTGAGCTAATAATAAAGAATATCCGAATAAAAATGAAGGTGCTAGAGTGGCCACAACACTAAATATTGATTTTTCACACGGTCAAGGGCAGGTAACTCTGCAGTCAAGGGTCGGATCTGATTGAAATTCGAACTCATCCGAGATGTTATGGCTATCCTTGTTACTACCAAGTATGAAGAAGATTCGATCAAATTGAAGGCGCTAGAGTGGCCACAATACAAAATATTGATTTTTCAAACACTCAAGGGCAGATAACTCCGCAGTCAGAGATTGGATCTGGTCGAAATTCAAACCCATCCGAGATATTATGGATGTCCTTGTTACTTCCAAGAATAAAGAATATCCGAATGAAAATGAAGGCGCTAGAGTGGCCACAACACTAAATATTGATTTTTCACACAGTCAAGGGCAGATAACTCTGCAGTCAAGGGTCAGATCTGGCTGAAATTCGTATTCATCCGAGATGTTATGGCTATCCTTGTTACTAACAAGTATGAAGAAGATCCGATCAAAATTGAAGGCGCTAGAGTGGCCACAACACAAAATAATGATTTTTCAAACACTCAAGGGCAGCTAATTCCACAGTCAGAGGTCCGATCTAGCTGAAATTTGAACCTGTCCGAGCTATTATAGTTGTCATTGTTCCCTGCAAGAATGAAGAAGCTCCACTGAAAAATAATGGCGCTAGAGTGGCCACAACATTTTTCCCATTATAAGTCTATGGGGATTTTTCCAAACGCTCAAGGGCAGCTAACTCTGCAATCTGAGGTCGAACCTAGCCTAAATTCCAACTCATCCGAGATGTTATGGTTGTCCTTGTTATTCCCAAGAATGAGGAAGATCAAACCAAAAATGAAGATGCTAGAGTGGCCACAACATTTTCCCCATTATAACTCAATGGGAGCTATCTGTTGCTATGGAAACCAGAGTTCTGATCTGACCTGGTCCAAAACCTAATGCAACCTTTCCCCCTCCTCAATTATGCTTCAGACAAAATTATGTTCACGATTGGACTTGTTGTCTTAGAGATATTCAAGATTGAAATTGTGAACGAACAGACGGACGGACGCACGGACGGACGGACACACGGACGCACGCTGGCTCGACTACCATACTATAAGCTCACCTTGTAAGCCTTCGGCTCAGGTGAGCTAAAAAGTAACTGTAATTGCCCCACACTTTAGCCTGGCTATCCCCCACCCTTCCCCATAGGTGAGTTGTGGGTGACACCTCTCAATCTGGAATCTGATGCTCTACTAGGCCACCATGCTCACAACCAGGCAACTTAGCTAACAAACAACAGAAGCATTTTAGAGTTAGCTAACAGCTTAGAAGATACAATAAAGTGGTCATGCCGACCATTTATACATAATAACCCTGTATTCTGGCCTAGTGGTTTCAGTCTCACTGTGGTTAAGAGCCTCGCTGTGATCATACATGTGACAAACCAAGTTCTCAGGGTTTTTTTCGCATAATACTTGAATTTTTGACCCACCTACTGATTTGTAGGGGCTTAATCAGGTCTGGCTCATCTCGGAAAATTGCGATCGAAATTATCGCGCATATACGCGACATTTAATTCTCCATATCAAGGGGAATCACTCCAAACCAATAATTCTTGACTAAATAATGAAACGAATTGAGACTAAAGAATGAAACAGATTGGAAATGGCTGATCGCCCATATGCGTGATCTTCGATACTTGAGGCGTGGGCTCCAGCAGTAAGTCGCCCTCTTCAAAAAAGATTACAACCCAGAAATACCAGAGGACCAATGGTCCTGTAAACGCTCACCTGAGATCTGCTGTATATACGAATGTTATAGAAAATAGTCCCAGTATAGGGGCAGGTGAAGCCCTTGGGCCATTATTTTTTCAGAATAATCAATATACTGTCCATACAAGTTTTTCCCTTCAAATGACATTTTAACAGTTTACCCATTCAAATACATAGGCAACCCATGTTGAACTTGCCTTAAAATAAGTCAAGGTCATCACAGGGTCATGATTTATACATACATTGTAGTACCTTAGCCATCGATGCTTCATGCCAAGTTTCTTCGAAATCGGTCCACCGGTTCCGGAGAAGAAGATTTTTGAAGGGTTTATACCATATATGGGCATGGCGGCCATCTTGGTCATGTGACCTTGATTATTTATATGAACATTGATTCCCCCATTCTATAGATGCTTCACATGAAATTTGGCCTTGATTGGCCAAGCGGTTTCAGAGGAGAAGATGTTTGAATATGGTAATATACATGTATAATGCCCCGGGGCTGGGGCAAATGAGCCCCTGGGGTCCAATTTTTTTCAGAATCATTAATATTCAGTCCTACTGTCCATTTCCTGCAAGACTTTCACTTTAAATGACATTTTAAAAGTTTTCCCCATTCAAGTGCATTGGCGACCTATGTTGACCTTGCTGTAAAATAGGTCAAGGTCATCCAAAGGTCATAATTTATAAATACATTGTAGTGCTTCAGTCCCCAATGGTTCATGCCAAGTTTTGTTGAAATTGCAATTGGTCCATTGGTTCAGGAGAAGAATTTTAAAGGCTTTTTACCATATATGGGCATGGTGGCCATCTTGGTCATGTGACCTGGATTATTTATAAACACATTGATTTCCCCTTCCCATAGATGCTTCCTATAAAATTTGGCTTTGATTGGCCATGTGGTTTCAGAGAAGAAGATCTTTGAATATTTTTGTAATATACATGTATATTGCCCCGGGGTGAGGGCAGACCAACCCCTGGGGTCCAATTTTTTTTTCAGAATTACCTACCTTCAGTCCATTTGCCCATTTCCTGCAAGATTTGCCTTTCAAATGACATTTTAACAATTTTCCCCATTCAAATGCATGGGTGACCTATGTTGACCTTGCCGTAAAATAGGTCAAGGTCATCCAAAGGTCATAATTTATAAATACATTGTAGTACTCTAGTCCCCAATGCTTCATGCCAAGTTTCGTTGAAATCAGTCCAGTGGGTCCGGAGAAGAAGAATTTCGAAGGGTTTTTACCATATATGGGCATGGCGGCCATCTTGGTCATGTGACCTGGATTATTTAAAAACACATTGATGATCCCTTCCCATAGATGCTTCCTATAAAATTTGGCTTTGATTGGCCAAGTGGTTTCAGAGAAGAAGATCTTTGAATATTTTTGTAATATACATGTATATTGCCCCGGGTGGGGGCAGACCAACCCCTGGGGTCCAAATTTTTTTCAGAATTACCTACCTTCAGTCCATTTGCTCATTTCCTGCAAGATTTGCCTTTAACAATTTTCCCCAATCAAATGCATGGGTGACCTATGTTGACCTTGCCGTAGAATAGGTCAAGGTCATCCAAAGGTCATAACTTATAAACACATTGTAGTACTCTAGTCCCCGATGCTTCATGCCAAGTTTCGTTGAAATCGGTCCAGTGGTTCCGCAGAAGAAGAATTTTGAAGGGTTTTTACCATATATGGACATGGCGGCCATCTTGGTCAAGCGACCTGGATTATTTATAAACACATTGATTCCCCCTTCCCATAGATGCTTCCTATAAAATTTGGCTTTGATTGGCAAAGTGGTTTCAGAGCAGAAGATCTATGAATATTTTTGTAATATACATGTATATTGCCCAGGGGTGGGGGCAGACCAACCCCTGGGGTCCAATTTTTTTTCAGAATTACCTACCTTCAGTCCATTTGCCCATTTCCTGCAAGATTTGCCTTTCAAATGACATTTTAACAATTTTCCCCATTCAAATGCATGGGCGACCTATGTTGACCTTGCCGTAAAATAGGTCATGGTCATCCAAAGGTCATAATTTATAATCACATTGTAGTACTCTAGTCCCCGATGCTTCATGCCAAGTTTCGTTGAAATCGGTCCAGTGGTTCCGGAGAAGAAGAATTTTGAAGGGTTTTTACCATATATGGGCATGGCGGCCATCTTGGTCATGTGACCTGGATTATTTATAAACACATTGGTTCCCAATAGATGCTTCATATAAAATTTGGCTTTGATTGGTCAAGCGGTTTCAGAGAAGAAGATCTTTGAAAATGGTTGACGACGGACGGACGGACGGACGACGGACGGACGCCGGATCATGGCCATCCTATAAGCTCACGTTGTGAGCCTAACGGCTCAGGTGAGCTAAAAATATTACAAACAAATAAACTCTTTCAAAGATCAGAGATCAAAATGATGTAAAAATGGTTCGTAGAAAAAATTCTATGATTCTGTCGGCAGATGGTTGAAATCCTTGTTCTTTTTGCAAAATTTTCGTCTGCATACTTCTGTAGTTTTCCTCCACGAGGTCCGATCAAATCCGAAACAAGTAGCCCAAGGGCAACGATCGCTCACCTGAGTGTCAAAACAAGTGATTAAAGAGAAGATCTTTGAAAAACGTGTATGGACGATAGATGGACCAAGGTCAAGGGATGACCTTGACCTTAATTAATCACATACTTTCATTCACTCCATCGGTTCTCCTCATCTACCTCTTTTCAGGACTCAGGCTGCAACAGTTTTCAAAAAATCCATTGTTTTCACTTTTTCCCATGTAAAAGCATATGTTTCCAAAATTGACCTAAGTGTAAAACAAGGGTTGGATCTGGCTGAAATTCAACTCATCCAAGATGTTATAGTTATCCTTGTTACTACCAAGTATGAAGAAGATCTGATCAAAATTGAAGACGCTGGAGTGGCCACAACACTAAAAATTGATTTTTCAAACATTCAAGGGCAGCTAACTCTGCAGTCCAGGGTCGAATCTGGCTCAAATTCGAACTCATCCAAGATGTTATGGCTATCAAACTTCCAAAAGTGCTGAGTCGAAGGCCCTAGAGTGGCCACAATACAAAATATTGATTTTTCAAACACTAAATGGCAGCTAACTCCGCACTCAGAGGACAGATCTGGCCGAAATTCGAACTCATTCGAGATATTGTAGTTATCCTTGTTACCTGCAAGAATGAAGAAGATCCACTGAAAAACATAGATGCTAGAGTGGCCACAACACAAAATATTGATTTTTCAAACACTCAAGGGCAGATAACTCCGCAGTCAGAGATCGGATCTGATCGAAAAGTCAAACTCATCCAAGATGTTATGGATGTCCTTGTTACTTCCGAGAATAAAGAAGAACCGAATAAAAATGAAGGCGCTAGATCGGCCACAACACTAAATATTGATTTTTCAAACACTCAAGGGCAGATAACTCCACGGTCAGTGGTCGGATCTGGTTGAAATTTGAACTCATCCGAGATGTTACAGATGTCCTTGTTACTTTTAAAAAATAAAGAAGATCCGAATAAAAATGAAGGCGCTAGAGTGGCCACAACACTAAATATTAATTTTTCACACAGTCAAGGGCAGATAACTCTGCAGTCAAGGGTCAGATCTGGCTGAAATTCAAACTCATCCAAGATGTTATGGCTATCCTTGTTACTTCCAAGTATGAAAGAAGATCTAATCAAAATTGAAGGCGCTAGAGTGGCCACAACACAAAACAATGATTTTTCAAACACTCAAGGACAGCTAACTCCACAGTCAGAGGTCGGATCTAGCCGAAATTCGAACCCATCCGAGATATTATAGTTGTTCTTGTTACCTGCAAGAATGAAGAATATCCACTGAAAAATAATGGCGCTAGAGTGGCCACAACATTTTTCCCATTATAAGTCTATGGGGATTTTTCCAGACGCTCAAGGGCAGCTAACTCAGCAATCTGAGGTCGAACCTAGCCTAAATTCCAATTCATCCGAGATGTTATGGTTGTCCTTGTTATTCCCAAGAATGAAGAAGATCCAATCAAAAATGAAGTTGCTAGAGTGGCCACAACATTTTCCCCATTATAACTCAATGGGAGCTATCCTGTTGCCATGGAAACCAAAGTTCTGATCTGGCCTGGCCCAAAACCTAACGCAACCTTTCCCCCTCCTCAATGATGCTTCAGATAAAATTTGATTGTGACTGGCCTTGTTGTCTTAGAGATATTCAAGATTGAAAGTGTGAAAGCACGCACGGACGCACCCACAGATGCCGGCTTGACTACCATACTATAAGCTCACCTTGTGGGCCTTCGGCTCAGGTGAGCTAAAAAGCCGAGCCGAATCGTCGAAAACCAGGCTAAATGATAGCAATCGTATAAGCTTTCTATCGCACAGAACTGCGATAAAATTGTCTCATTTCTTTTGAAATATGGAACCTCCTGTACTGCCGGTAAATGCATGGCGCCGTCGCGCATCTGCGTGATAATTTCAATCGCGATTTTCCGAGATGATCCAGACCTGTTAATAGGGGTATAAATCAGAACAAAAGAAGAATCATGCAGGCCAGCTTGGCTGGCTGTAAATACTGAAAAAGCTTTTAGACTATCATTGTGTAAACTCAGAACAACTGTCTGGCTTTCTTTGCTGGTTTATGAGGGTCACTGATGAGGGTTCATTACCCGAAATTGCGCAATATGGCTCATACTATCTCCCTTTGAATGTTTAGGATCTAAATTTTATAGTTTTTTTTTACATAAATGAAGACTCAACTTGAAGTCTACAAAATCCCTGTCAGATGTATGTTGTAGATAAATGATGCCGTCTCATGAGAAAACCAACAATGTGGATTCCGAGCAGGTCCGACACAATCCAAGCTGTACAAGCTCAGAAGATGGCTACAGGATGGAAATTTTGGTTTAAGAAAGTAGAGGAATTATACTATCTGTCTAGTGAAAACAAAGGCGGTGATCAGCTTCGCAGTTACTGCGAAGCTAATCTGCACCTTTGTTTTTGCCTATGCAGATTGTTGGTTTTTCCATGCGGTGGCTCAAATGATGTCTTTTAGTGATATTGAACAAGACATTTATTTCTCAACCAATTCCAGAGAATTAAAGTCCAAGTAAGCTTAGTTCCTAGAAAACTAGTCTTCTTCGGTATCTAATCATTACGAAAACTTGCCCATGCAATAAACAGAGATTTTTTTTTTCAGCCATAAACTTTGGAAATTTCAGTAGAAAAATTGTGATATTTTTCTTATTTTTGCTCAAAACATAGATTGTGGATACACTTTAGAACCAGGCGGTTCTAACCGCCTCGCCAGTTCTAACGAGTACCCACAATCTATATTTTGGAGCAAAAATAAGAAAAATAGGTATACCCTTGGAAACCCCATTTTTTCTATACTAATGTCCAATGAAAACGTACCACCTACAAAAGTGTAAAAAATAGCTTTTTCTCTGAACATTTCAGTTTGTCTATTTGATATTTCAGTACTGTGATAACCTGTCCAAATCATGGCACGTTTGCAAATCTGTCTGATAAGTGATGCTACGAGGATAAAGCAACCAAGACGTTAACCGTCAAAACGAAAATCACAAAACCTGTATTCGAATGCGCCAGACGTGAAGAAATTTTCAATCACGCATCGACTCGCGCCTAGAAGATGCATAAAGTCGAAACATGGAGAATTCGACAGTCAGTGTGCTTCGAAAACGTCAACGTGGAATTCTTGACGTCATAAGCAACATTTTGACCACTGCACAATAGCAGAGACATTAAAAAGGCAATCAAATGTCTGCAGCAAAATTGCGATTAAATCACAGATGTGAGCCGTTTTGTCCAGAAATCTTGCCCATTACACCATAAAGGCTTAGGATTTTGACGTTTAATGGCTAACGTAAAGCGTTAAAATCGCAAACACGTTGAACCTTAATGACCAATACAGCTTTTATTGTACGCTTGTATTCATCTCGACAAACAAAAACGATTTTCAGAAATTCTGACTCGATAGCGTTTCCGGAAGCGGCTGGAGAGAAGCTTAAAATTGACGTCAGTCATCGAACGTCATTCTAGAAAATGATTTCGGTGACGTTTTGCATATGTTAAGATTCGTATTTCCATAATAAACTGTTTTTGGGATATCTGTATGAAAGAAACCGTTTGTGAACGTTTTTTGACCGAATTTGCAGGACTTTGCGCTTTTCAGACATGCATGGTGACGCGTAGAGCGCTTTTACCATGTGTTGTGATGCGATGTAGTGGTTGACTAGGTGGCGAATAGTTCGTAGAGCTACTCGCATACGGGAAAATCATTTCCGGGATTTTTGGATCAGTCATAGCTTACGTAAAATTGAATAAACGTAATTTGTAGTCTGACGTAACGTCGCTTACAAACCGTTGCGGGCGGGTAAACTTTTGGCGTAGAAACATTGTATTCAACCTATATATCATAAGGAAACATCATAGGTGCACAAAGGTTTTGATATCCCGCAACTAAGAGCATCCGAGGAGTGGTACGTTTTCATTGGACATGAGTATATATGAAAGTGGGGTTCAAGGGGGTATACTTTTCATGGACATGTTTTCCTGATGTAAATAGCTGTCTCAAATCATATATTTTACCAATCAATAAAAAATGCAAAAAGTACTGCAAAAATCTTATACTTAATGAGCTGCGACACAAGAAAACCGATCTTGACCAGGTCTGACACAAACAGGCCTGTACAGTCATAGAAGAAGGCTAGAAACTTGGAATTTCAATTTTAAGAAGAAAAGGGATTGTACTATCAGAGTAGTGAAAACAAAGACTATGATCAGCTATGCAATTACTGATCTGCGCCTTTGTTTTCGCATAGGCAAAAATCTGGTTTTCTCATGACGAGGTCAATGAATAAAATGCAAAAAGTACCAAAAAATCAAGTAATAAATGTGCATGGATGCAAGTAGAACAGCAGTTTTTCTAATGATGGGTTTCCAAAATGTCAAACTGTCTGACAGAAACTGTTTTCTAATATATAAAAAATTTAAAAGCCTTGGAATTTCTGCAGACAAGTACATTACTTTGATTAATTTCTCAGTGGTAGACATGCATAAAGTCGCATGAGCTGCTTAATGCTTTTTATTTGTACCGCGACGCAAGAAAAACGGTCTTCGGGATTTCCAAACAGGTCCGACAAAAACCAGCCTGTGCAGTCACAGAAGCAGGCTAGAGGCTTGAAATTTTGTGTATAAGTAGAGGAGGAATCGTACTATCCATATAGCAAAAACAAAGGCGCTGATCCTTCGTCTTCGCATAGGCAATTATCTGGTTTTCTCATGATGTGGCTCATTTTAAGACGTTTTCAAGAACAAAAGCGCAGACCAGCTTATATCAGTGGCTTTGCTGTTTAGCCAATATCACAAGCCCTCTTTGTTTTTACAACCTCAACCCGTTCATGACAAATGGACTTACCCATCATTATCAATTGGATGAGTCCACTGTCATTTGTGGGGTATCAGTAGTGATTTGAATTTTTATTCCATTTTCTGATGAAATTCCTCTAAGGAAACAGAACAGCCCCAGATGTGGGACTATACTGTTTGCCTATGTCCCAAAAAGGATGTCAGGCTTATATGAGTTAATTTCAAGACTGGACAAGTAAGGTAAGACCCAGTCAGTCTTCTCAAGCTTGAAAGGTTTTTCTTCTGTTTTCTTACAATGAGACTCATAGTTAATTCTGCTTCAGCCATTATTTTTGCCTATTTTTTTCCAGCCTTTTTTTTCTACTAGCTCCAAAGCCATTTCTTTATTTTAAACATTTTGTCATTTTGCAAATTATTGAAATTGTCTATCTTCTGATCTCCTTTATTCACTGAGGTCCTTGTTATGTATGCTTTAGATATGAGCCGCCTCGTGGGAAAACCAATAAGAGCTGTCGCAAGACAGCGTGCTCGACTGCTTCTGACCTTTGTCAAACATAAGGTCAAACCCGACCAGTAACCCAAAGCATTATGCTCATACATCTTTTTGCCTTGATGCAATAAGGCAAAATCACTGAACTATGAAAGTTAACTATAACTACCTAAGATTTAGAGGTCTCACTCATATTGTGAAAGAAGTGTGTTCATATACCAACTGAGTGCCAAGACACAAGGCAAAATCACTGAACCCTGAAATAAGGTCACACTGACCTATAAGGTCTAGTGATACTTACTCATAATGTGAAAGAAATATGATCATATACCCATTCAGTGTTGAGATATAAAGCAAAATCACTGAACCATGAAATTAGGTCATAGTGACCTATAAGTATGTTTGGGTTAAAGGTCTGGTCATACTCATTCATTATCAGAAAGAAGTATGAAAAATTACCAACTGAGTGTCGAGATATAAGGCAAAATCACTGAACCATGAAATTAGGTCACAGTGACCCAGGAATACTTTATGGTCAAAGGTCTTGTCATACTCATACATATCGTGCAAGAAGTATGTCCATATACCAATTGAGTGCCGAGATATAAAGGAAAATCACTGAACTGTGAAATTAGGTCACAGTGACCTAGGACTACTTTAGGGTCAAAGGTCTTGTCATACGCAAACATAGTGTGAAAGAAGTATGTTCATAAACCACTTGAGTGCTGAGATATAAGGCAAAGTCACTGAACCGTGAAATTAGGTCACAGTGACCTATAAGTATATTGGGGTCAAAGGTCTGGTCATACTCACTCATAATCTGAAAAAAGTATGAAAATATACTAATTGAGTGTCAAGATATAAGGCAAAATCACTGAACCGTGAAATTAGGTCACAGTGACCTAGGACTACTTCAGGGTCAAAGGTCTTGTCATACGCATTCATACTTTGAAAGAAGTTTGTTCATAAACCATTTGAGTACCGAGATATAAGGCAAAATCACTGAACCGTGAAATTAGGTCACAGTGACCTATCAGTATATTGGGGTCAAAGGTCTGGTCATACTCACTCATAATCTGAAAAAAGTATGAAAATATACTAATTGAGTGTCAAGATATAAGGCAAAATCACTGAACCGTGAAATTAGGTCACAGTGACCTATAAGTATATTGGGGTCAAAGGCCTGGTCGTACTCACTCATAATCTGAAAAAAGTATGAAAATATACTAATTGAGTGTCAAGATATAAGGCAAAATCACTGAACCGTGAAATTAGGTCACAGTGACCTAGGACTACTTCAGGGTCAAAGGTCTTGTCATACGCATTCATACTTTGAAAGAAGTTTGTTCATAAACCATTTGAGTACCGAGATATAAGGCAAAATCACTGAACCGTGAAATTAGGTCACAGTGACCTATCAGTATATTGGGGTCAAAGGTCTGGTCATACTCACTCATAATCTGAAAAAAGTATGAAAATATACTAATTGAGTGTCAAGATATAAGGCAAAATCACTGAACCGTGAAATTAGGTCACAGTGACCTATAAGTATATTGGGGTCAAAGGCCTGGTCGTACTCACTCATAATCTGAAAGAAGTAAGAAAATATACTAATTGAGTGTCAAGATATAAGGCAAAATCACTGAACCATGGAAAGTAGGTCAAACGACCCTTACCGTCATGACACACAAGTCAGTGTCACAAAGTCAAAAGATCAATGACCAACAATCTTCCTAAGTTGTTTCTATTAAGAAATAAAAAGAAAAAAAAATTTGGGGAGTTCTAGATTTTGACCTCTAGCCCCGCCCCCCTGACTCCGACCCAGAGGTCCGATGTCATGGAACCTAAAGTGTATGAAGTATGAATGCTTTATGATAAGTTGTTGTCAAAATATGGACTCCTTGTAAAAGTTGCACAGCAGTACATCTATTTTTACAGTGTTCTAGTTTTTAAACTCCAGCCCCACCCCCCAGGCATGGACCCAGAGATCCGATGCCATGAAATGAAACTCAACCCTACAGGGTACCTATGGTCCGAGTATGAAAGCCCTCTGATAAAAAGTTTTCAAGATATAGACTTCTAGAATACTATATCACAGAAAAGCCATTATTATTAATGGTGTTCTAGATTTTAACCTCTAGCCCCACCCAGGGATCTGATGCCATGGAATGAAAGCCGACCCTACAGGGTGTCAATGGCCCAAGTATCAATGCTTTCTGATGAGTGGTTGTCAAGATATGGACTTCTAGAAAACTTCAACACAAGAATTGCCATTTTTGAAGGTGTTCTAGATTTTGACCTCCAGCCCCACCCCCTGGCCTGGACCCAGGGGCCCGATGCCATGGAATGAAAGCTAACCCTACAGGGTATCTATGGTCCAAGTATGAATGCTTTCTGATGAGTGGTTGTCAAGATATGGACTTCTAGAAAACTTTAACGCAAGTGTGACGCGCACGGGAACGGGAACAGGAACGGGAACGCACATGGGAACGGGAACGTGGACGACCGGGGTGACAGCAATAGCTCTATGCACTTCGTGCAGTCGAGCTAACAATGTGGTTTCCGACCAGGTCCGACATAAACCGACCTGTACAGTCACAGAAAAGAGCTAGAAGCTTGAAATTTCGGATTTAAGTAGAAGAGGAACTGTACTATCCGAGTAGCGAAAACAAAGGCGCTGATCAGCTTCGCGGTTACCACGAAGCTGATCGCGAAGCTGATCTGCGTCTTTGTTTTCGCATATGCAGATTGCTGGTTTTCTCACGAGGTGGCTCATATGTGTGTATGGCTGCATGTGTCTGTATGTGTAATGCACATGCATGTATATGTGCATATATATATTATGTGCTTGGATCATAAACATTCTGCTGACGGCAACCTGCAGGTGATGCTTGTGATATTTCAGGACTCAAGGTTATAAATCTTTCTTATGCTCAATTCAGGTGAGCATGCAATTTAAACTGCTCACAAATAAAAAATAATCAAAACTGGTAAAAATCATGTTTGTATTACTAAATTCAAGCATTTATCCTGCTAATAAATGTTAAAATGCTCACAACTGTTGGCTTTTTAATATTGATGAGCAGGACCAATATCATGCTCAGCTGAGCTGAGTATGAAAACAGTTTTATTACTCTTTGGAACTTACCTCAATAAAGCTGGCATTGATATAATCCGAATCATAGCCTTCAGGAGGATCTTTGAGATTCACGCAGGAATGGTCATCTGAAGAAAATAGGCTTAAATAAAGATGAGCTGGAAAGCATCATTAAAAATATGTTTGCATTTGTCGGAACAGACAAGCAGATCTACTTATGTGCTGCTACTTTTTTTCCTAAATCCAAATGTTTAAACATATACCCAGCAGGCACATGACGTCAGAATGACATCAGATCGACGTCGATGCGACGTCACATCATGTGCCCGCTGGGATAGCTATCTGCTGCAGATGTACAGTCATCAGGAAAACATGTCCATGAAAAGTATACCCCCTCATACGCCACTTTTATATAGCAAAACTGGGGTTTACAGGGGTATACCTGATTTTCTTATTTTTCCTCCAAAACATCGACTGTGGGTACTCATGCCGAGGCCTTTCTAACGTGTACCCACAATCTATGTTTTGAGCAAAAATAAGAAAAATATCGATTTGTTCTACTGAAAATTTTCATTTTACAACTTTAAAAATCTCTGAATATTGCAGCCTTGGGCATGTTTAAACTTTGAAGCCAATCTACTGTTTTAATCAAGCTCATTTGTGATGCAGAAAGGATTAAGTGCTAAGCCATCAAACATGCACTATTGAATGCATTGATCAGACTGTTTTCCTACACAGTCTGCTGACATAAGATTACAATATACTCAGGGTGTAACTTAATTGTTATCCAAAAATATATTTTTATGTAATTGAAATAGACAAAACAGACAGTCGAACACTTGCTTTGAATCAATTATTCAATCAATTACCTATATTCTGTTTTTATCTATATCTTAAGTTAAAACCTATCAAACCTATCTTTTTTCATCCAAGCATGTTCAATTGTTCTATTTTAAGCCATTAATCAGTAAACAAATTTGTGAATATGATTTGTTTCTTTATTATGTGGTTTGACATCCAAGTCAACAATGTTTCAGTCATGTCAGGATGCCGCCAATGATCCGTTAATGTGCCTTGCTCCATGACACAACTCTATGCTGTAGGGATTCTTACCCCACAATCTCTTGATCCTCGGGTGATATGCAACTAGACAAATGCACTTACCTAAACAAATGAGATGGAAATCATTATCATAAGTCTTGTTTTTACTGTCATTGTTTTATAGCATTATATAGCGTTACCATTACGTATTTTAATGTTCTTTAGTGTAGTTGACTTACATGGAAGAACATCTTGGCAGATATTTTTGGGAATGTTCTCAATCTGTGTAGCTTTCATACAGGAATATTCCTCTTGGTTACGCACAATGGCCTGAAAGAGATTATCCCATTGGTACATTGCAGATTGATGCAACATCACATGACACATAATAAAAGGTAGTTTGATTACTGGAAGTCGGTATTGATTGTGCAACAACCTACAGCGAAAAGTTCAATGAATTGTTGTAGGTTGTTGCCCAATCATTCTGGCTTGTAATCAATGCACTTCATTTTGTTGTGTCTTGTGATGTTGCATCAATCTGGCTTGTAACGACTTTGGTTGCATCACAGGTATATCGGGTAGCTGAGTATTAGCCAGTAATGTGGGGATTTAATGTGTCTTGCTCAAGGGAACCAGCACCAAATGATTTCGAATCCAGCACCTCTCTGTACACAGTCAGACAGTATAACCACTAGGCCACACCACATTCTCCATACTAGGTAAAGTGACATTTTTTCTCACAAAATGGCTCAAAACCTTCTAGACAAGGAAGTGTTGACTAATTGACTTAAGAGTTCTTACATTAGCTGCAGCCGCATTTTAAGTTCTGCCTATTTCCGGTAGTTCAACATGAGGCCCACGTTAAGAAATGAGAAGTATAAATTTACCAAATTTAAGGTATTAAGGCAAACTATCTCGCCAAGTAATGACAAACACACTGATTAGCAGCACAAATATGCACAGGCTCGTCTGAGCTTAATGGTGTTAAAATGGATATGGCTGTTTTATTCATGAAGGGGCCAACATTTTGTAATACATCTGAATTGCAACTGCAACCTTTGGGAAAACAGCCATTTTAAAAGGAGAGAAAATGACTCTTAAAGGGAGACTACTTTCACTTATTTAACAAGTAGCCCAAGGGCAATGATCGCTCACCTGAGAGTCAAAACAAGCGGTTACAAAGATCTTTGAAAAGGGTGTATGGACGGCAGATGGGCCAAGGTCAAGAGATGACCTTGACCTGAATTAATCATATATCTTCATCTAATCCATTAATTGTTTGCATCTACCACTTTTCAGGTTTCAGACTGCAACGGTTTTCAAAAAATCCATAGTTTTCACTTTTTCCCATGTAAAATCCAATGCTTGTAAAATAGATGCTTCATGCCAAGTTTTGTTGAAATCGGTCTACTGGTCCCAGAGAAGAAGATTTTTGAAGGGTTTTTACCATATACTGTAAGGGCATGGCAGCTATCTTGGTCATGTGACCTGGATTATTTATACATACATTGGTTCCCACTACCTATGGATGCTTCATATAAAATTTGGTTTTGATTGGCCAGAGAAGAAGATCTTTGGTAAGTGTGTATGGACGACAGACCGGCTAAGGTCAAGAGATGACCTTGACCTAAATTAATCATACACCTTCATCAAATCCATTAGTTGAGCACCTACCACGTTTTAGGTTTCAGGCTACAATAGTTTAAAAAAAAAACAACAGTTTTCACTTTTTCCCATGTAAAAGCCAATGTTTCCAAACTTGACCTTGCCGTAAAATAGGTCAAAGTCATCGCAGGGTCATGATTTATATATACATTGTAGTACTTGAGTCACAGATGCTTCATGCCAAGTTTCGTTGAAATCGGTTTACCGGTTTACCGGTTCCAGAGGAGGAGATTTTTGAAGGGTTTTTACCATATATGGGCATGGCGGCCATCTTGGTCATGAGACCTGGATAATTTATATATATATTGGTTCCCACTTCCTATAAATACTTCATATAAAATTTGGCTTTGATTGGCCATGCGGTTTCAGAGAAGATCTTTGAAAAGTGTGTATGGACGACAGACCGGCCAAGGTCAAGAGATGACCTTGACCTAAATCAATCATATACCTTCATCTAATGCATTAGTTGTTTGCATCTACCACTTTTCAGGTCTCAGGCTGCAATAGTCAAACCAGAGGACCAATGGTCCTGTAAACGCTCACCTGAAACCCGAGATATATACCAATAAACTTGTTTGACTAGAATGGTAATGAACATGTATATAACCCCAGGGCCGGGTCAGAGCAACCCCTGGAGTCAATTTCTTTTTGAAAACATAAAACCTCAGTCCATTTGCCAATTTACTGCAAGTTTTGCCCTTCAAATGACATTTTAACAATTTTCCCCATTCAAATGCATGGGCGACCTAAGTTGACCTTGCCGTAAAATAGGTCAAGGTCATCCAAGGGTCACGATTTATATATACTTTGTAGAGCTCCATTGCCTGATGCTTCATGCCAAGTTTCAAAATCATAGGCCTTCTGGTTCTGGAGAAGAAGATTTTTAAAGGTTTTTGCTATTTATAGCCATGGCAGCCATCGTGGTCATGTGACCTTGACCATTTATACAAACTTTCTTTCCCACTTCCTAACAATGCTCCTCATAAAGTTTGGCTTTGATTGGCCAAGCAGTTTCAGAAAAGAAGATATTTGAATATCACTGTAATATACATGTATATTGCCCCGGGTGGGGGCAGACAGACCCCTGGAGTCCAAATTTTTTCAGAATCATCAATCTTAAGTCCATTTGCACATTTCCTGCAAGTTTTTCCATACAAATGACATTTTAACGCTTTTTCCCATTCAAATGCATGAGCCACCTATGTTGACCTTGCCGTAAAATAGGTCAAGGTCATCCCAGGGTCATGATTTATATAACCTTTGTAGAGCTCCAGTCACTGATATGCTTCACACCAAGTTTCAAAATCATTGGCCTTCTGGTTCTGGAGAAGAAATTTTTAAAGTTTTTTTCTATTTATAGCCATGGCGGCCATCTTGGTCATGTGACCTTGACCATTTATATAAACTTTCTTTCCCCCTTCCCAAGGATGCTCCATATGAAGTTTGGCTTTGATTGGCCAAGCGTTTTCAGGGGAGAAGATGTTTCATTATTATGGAAATATACATGTATATAGCCCCGGGGCAGGGGCAGACAACCCCCAGGGGCTAAAATTTTCCATTAACATTAATCTTCTGTCCATTTGCCTATTCCCAGTAAGTTTTACCCATTAAATAGCATTTTACCATTTTTTCCCATTCAAATGCATTGGTGACCCAAGTTGACCTTGCCGTAAAATAGGTCAAGGTCATCCTAGGGTCATGATTTATATAAACTATGATGGGCCCAAGTCCCCGATGCTACATACCAAGTTTCGTGGAAATCGGCCCACTGGGTCTGGAGAAGAAGATTTTTAAAGGTTTTTGCTATTTATAGCCATGGCGGCCATCTTGGTCACGTGACCTGGACCATTTATATAAAATTTTGTTCCCCCTTCCTAAGGATGCTCCACATGAAGTTTGGCTTTGATTGGCCGAGCGGTTTCAGAGGAGAAGATCTTTGAAATTGTGAACGACGGACGGACGACGGAGCATGGGTATACTATAAGCTCACCTGTGAGCCTTCAGCTCAGGTGAGCTAAAAATTCATAGTTTTCACTTTTTCTCATGTAAAAGCCAATGTTTCCAAACTTGACCTTGCTGTAAAATAGGTCAAGGTCATTGCAGGTTCATGATTTATATATACATTGTAGTACTTTAGTCATAGATGCTTCATGCAAAGTTTCGTTGAAATTGGTCCACCGGTTCCAGAGAAGAAGGTTTTTGAAGGGTTTTTACCATATATGGGCATGGTGGCCATCTTGGTCATGTGACTTATATTATTTATATATATATTGGTTCCCACTTCCTATAGATGCTTCATATAAACTGGCTTTGATTGGAAAAGCGGTTTCAGAGAAGATCTTTGAAAATGTGAACGCACGGACGCAGGGATGTCGGCTCGAGTACCATACTATAAGCTCCCCATGAGCCTTCGGCTCAGGTGAGCTAAATATTAACAACTTGCTAATAAATATACATATGCATGTAATATAGTGCAAAACTATGGGGTGCCGTTTTTCTATTTATTCCCTATTTTTGGATATCCATAATTTATTTAAGGATATCCATAATTCATTAATTTTATGGATATCCTTAATTCATTTATGGATATCCTAAAATAATTAAGGATATTCATTAAAATTTTTGGATATCCTAAAATGTATTATGGATATCCATAAATGAATTATGGTTATCCATAAATGAATTATGGATATCCTTAAATGATTTATGGATATCCTTAATTGAATTATGGATATCCTAAAATACATTTTTGGATATCCAAAAATCACGATGAATTATGGATATCCATAATTCGATTTCTGGATATCCAAAATTAAATGGAATTATGGATATCCAATATTAGCCCGATTTTAGGATATCCTTAAATCGAATTATGGATATCCAAAAAAAGGATTGTATTTTAGGATATCCATAATTCGATTTTAAGATATCCTAAAATTAATTTATGGATATCCAATATTCAGCCGAATTAAGGTTTTCCATAAATCAATTTTAGGATATCCAAAAATAAATTATGGATATCCAAAAATGAATTATGGATATGTATATAACCCCAGGGCCAGGTCAGAGCAACCCCTGGAGTCAATTTCTTTTTGAAAACATAAAACTGCAGTCCATTTGCCAATTTACTGCAAGTTTTGCCCTTCAAATGACATTTTAACAATTTTCCCCATTCAAATGCATGGGCGACCTAAGTTGACCTGGCCGTAAAATAGGTCAAGGTCATCCCAGGGTCAAGATTTATATAAACTTTGTAGATGTCCCATTGCCTGATGCTTCATGCCAAGTTTCAAAATCATTGGCCTTCTGGTTCTGGAGAAAAAGATTTTTAAAGGTTTTTGCTATTTATAGCCATGGCAGCCATCTTGGTCATGTGACCTTGACCATTTATATACACTTTCAATCCCACTTCCTAACAATGCTCCTCATAAAGTTTGGCTTTGATTGGCCAAGCAGTTTCAGAGAAGAAGATCTTTGAATATCACTGTAATACACATGTATGGGTGGGGGCAGACAGACCCCTGGGGTCCAAATTTTTTCAGAATCATCAATCTTAAGTCCATTTGCCCATTTCCTACAAGTTTTTCCCTACAAATGACATTTAAACACTTTCCCCATTCAAATGCATGAGCGACCTATGTTGAACTTGCCGTAAAATAGGTCAAGGTCATCCCTGGGTCATGATTTATACCAACTTTGTAGAGCTCCAGTCACAGATGCTTCACACCAAGTTTCAAAATCATTGGCCTTCTGGTTCTGGAGAAGAAGATTTTTAAAGTTTTTTTCTATTTATAGCCATGGCGGCCATCTTGGTCATGTGACCTTGACTATTTATATAAACTTTCTTTCCCCCTTCCCAAGGATGCTCCATATGAAGTTTGGCTTTGATTGGCCAAGTGGTTTCAGGGGAGAAGATGTTTCATTATTATGAAAATATACATGTGTATAGCCCTGGGACAGGGGCAGACAACCCCCCAGGGGCTAAAATTTTCCATTTACGTTAATCTTTTGTCCATTTGCCTATTCCCAGTAAGTTTTACCCATTAAATAGCATTTTACCATTTTTTCCCATTCAAATGCATTGGAGACCTAAGTTGACCTTGTCATAAAATAGGTCAAGGTCATCCTAGGGTCATGATTTATATAAACTATGATGGGCCCGCGTCCCCGATGCTACATACCAAGTTTCGTGGAAATTGGCCCACTGGTTCTGGAGAAGAAGATTTTTAAAGGTTTTTGCTATTTATAGCCATGGCGGCCATCTTGGTCATGTGACCTAGACCATTTATATAAACTTTTGTTCCCCCTTCCTAAGGATGCTCCACATGAAGTTTGGCTTTGATTGGCCAAGCGGTTTCAGAGGAGAAGATCTTTGAAATTGTGAATGACGGACGACGGACGGACGGACGCCGGAGCATGGGTATACTATAAGCTCACCTGTGAGCCTTCGGCTCAGGTGAGCTAAAAACACTCCTACCATCCCCTAATGATGAAAGTGGACTCATACAATTGATAGTGATGGAAGAATCCATTCGTTAAATATGGTTTAAGGCACAGACTAATCTAGCCCTAATAGGTTGTTGGAATGCGACTCCTACCACCATAAGCCTCTAAAAGCATTGTCAGGTTTCATTACCGCTAAATAAGCACCCTGAAAAATGTATGAAAGTCATTGGACTAATCAGGTTTGTAGTTGTGAAATAATCTGGATTCAAGACACAGCAGCCAGAGAATGGATATTCTGAGAAACACAGATTAGAGAAAGTCAGATTTGCCCAGTTACAGATATTTTTCAGGTTTTCCATTTGTTTGCCACCTTTTTCAGTTTTGATCATAAGCATATAAGAATGACTTCAAAGTACTGAACATAATACTCTAGATTTGCAAAAGTTATTTATCCGGGCTATTCTCTTGCGCTATATGACCCATGCTGTCAATAATATTTTCACAATATAGGATTAGAACAGAAGCATGGATAACTATTTAGAACCCAACCTAACATCAGTAAAATAACTTTCCATATAAAGAAGTGTTTTCATATAAAAAGTCTCTCAGAATAGCCCAGAATATTAAGACAGCAATGTCGTATCTCAGTTATTTGCCAAGCCTCCGGGGATTTACGTCTTGCAGAAAAAATTTTCTTGTCAATCTGTGTTATTGCAAAGTCCATTATTTCATCGCTAATGAAAGATTATTGCATGTCAGCGAGCCAGCAACAATATGATTAGACGGGATATTGTTTATCGGGATTTGAGCGAGATTATTTTCTGTGTTATACTTTTTTCTATTACAATTCAGTTTGAGCTTTCTGCACTTAATTTATATGTTTGAACAGATGGAATATTACAATATTGCTGCCACAAAATGTTGCCAGATAATTGCTCTGAAGTATCACCACTCAACCACTGCAGCATTGTATTGCAGTAAATTGCTGCAACAGCAAATTTAATGGATATAAGTGAAAACCAGATTACATTGTCAGAAAGTCGAATACAGACTTTCAATGCTTCCGAATTTGAAAAATTATTTTGTTCAATATTTTGTGTTATAACAGCATAAATTTACAACAGATGTTTATTATTGTGACCTTGCTTTAAACATACATAATTATGATATTTCCCTATTTTGGAGGGACCTCCCTATTTTAGAGCAAATCTCCCTATTTGGAATTTCAAAATTCCTTTATTTAACTTATACATCTCCCTATGGAAATTCAGATCTCCCTACAAAAAATCAAGAATTTCCCTCTTTATCTTAATCATTCTCCCTATTGGGAAAACTAAATCTCCCTATTTGGCTTCTAAGATGTGTCACATTGTATGGCCTCAAAATATCAAGGTCATTCAAGACAATGGATGCCAATTAATTTTGGTTATTGCCCGCAGTATCAACCTGAGACTCATTATCAAGCCTGAGAGCTTTAGCTCAAGGAGGGTTGATACTATTGAGGGCGATGACCAAAATTTCCATGTTATAATCCGTTTATCACATCTTAAAACTATTCTATTAAAAGAAATGCTATAGGGCCTATAGAAATGTTGAAAAAGTGTTGATTTCTGTGTAAAAAAAAGAAGATGGCATCATTAAAATGTTATATCATTTACTTGACGTCACATATTCTGTCGCCCGACAACGTCGCATGCCGGCATGATAACCTCTCTCCATCCAAAATGCATGATTTACGGTTATCAGCCCGCCTATGCTGATAACCAGAGGGCGGGAAACACATTATCACATATGCAAACTTGAGGTTATCCCTGAAATTATAGGTCTAAGTATGTGATAATATAGGGTTATTGCACTGATATCAGCAAATATTGTCCCAAGTTGGGATATCGAAGGGCGCGAGGGACGCGAGCAAGCTCGCGTCCGTAAATATCCCAACGAGGGACAATATTCACCGATATCAGTGCGATAACCCTTTTATTATATAGCTATAAATATCTGCTTCTCATATTTGATGTTTTGGTGAGAGTTAGCCTTACAAAATTGAAATATCTACATGAAGGCCGCGATTAGATCCATAAGTATTATCATTTTTGCACTAGTGCAATATCAGATGATATCATTTTTGCACTGTTACTTTTCGGAAGCACATTTTGCAATTGAATCAATATTGCTGACATTTTATTTTCTTTTTTCGGCTTCAATTGCTTTAATCTGAGAGTGACAAACTTCAGCTGACGTTTCGGCCCGTTATGATGTCATTTTCCATGCACCGTCAGATGAAGATGACGTCATAAGAGTTGACGTCCCAATTTTACAGTTTTGTACGATGACCCTCAAGTCAAGAATTTTGCAATGTATCATAAAAAGAATTTTTTGCTTTTTAACAAAGTGTGCAATATCAAGTAAGTGTGCAGATTTCGTCTGATATCTGCACACTTGTTACTCGGCTTTTATCCGTTTTTATCATTTGATATTTATAGCTATATAATAATACAAAGTATAATGGCCTACTAGTATTGGAAACAATCGAAAAAACTGGTGGACCAACCACACCCTCCCTTATAACCTATTTATTCAAGTAATTTCCTCTCCTTCCAAGTTTACTCTAATTTGATAAAAACAAAATTTTACCTACCCTTACTTCAAAGTTGAGGTATTTGTCGAGTTTCTTCTGTCGTAGTCTATGTAGGAACTGCTCAACAGGGATTGGTTCTTTCTTGATAGCAGCGATGGCTTTTTCTTCCTTTTCTGAAGAAGAATCATCAAACCACACGTTAGACAAGAAGTTCAAAATTATCTTAACTGCCTCATGTTTTGGTTCACTTTTATCCTGGGCTGAGTTTTGTCTGGATCTACTGTTTTTGGATATATCGGAACAACTTTTACCAGATAAATTGTCTTTGTAAATTTCTGAAGAGTTTTGTCGAGAGACACTTCCCCTAGAAACATCTAATGAATTTTGCCTTGACCCTTTCGAAACTTCCAATGAATTTTGCCTTGACCCTTTCGAAACTTCCAATGAATTTTGTCTTGATACTTTGGAAACTTCCAATGAATTTTGCCTGGATCCTTTTTCTTTGCAAAGTTTAGGAGAGTTTTGGCAAGAAGACTGTCTTTTGGAAACTTCCAATGAATTTTGCTGTGATGCTTTTTCTTTACAAGTTTCTGAAGAGCTTTGCCGTGATGCACTTCTTTTGGAAACTTCCAATGAATTTTGTCGTGATGCTTTTTCTTTACAAGTTTCTGAAGAGCTTTGCCGTGATGCACTTCCTTTGGAAACTTCCAAAGAATTTTGCCGTGATGCTTTTTCTTTACAAGTTTCTGAAGAGCTTTGCCGTGATGCACTTCTTTTGGAAACTTCCAATGAATTTTGTCTTGGCCCCTTTTCTTTGCAAATTTCTGAAATATTTTGATAAATGGCTCTTCTGCTTAAAACTTCCGAATTTTCTCTCTTTGATTTTTCATCACTTATTTCAAAAGAATGTTGTCTCGATACTATTCCTCTTGAACCTCCCGTTAATTTTTGCCGAACAACTTTTTCTTTATGGATTTCAGGAGAGTTATGCTTTCCTTTTATTCCAATGGAAGCTAAAGCTTCATGTAATGAATCATGGAAAGATTTTTCTTTGCCAGTTTTGGAATGATCGTGATGAGATTTAGCATATCCTTTAGAAACTTTTGGAGAATTTTGTAGTGAACCCTTATTTCCTGAGACAGTATGTTTGACGGAATCATCAACAATTTTATCTCCTTTATCTTTAAAAGATCCACTCATATTTCATGATTCAGTGGTAGACAATCCATTTTTAAAGATCCGAAATTCATACACAATTTCTCCGATGGTATTATTGTTGTTCATAATTGTTCCAGTATTTCTACGTCACACCTTTGATCATTAAACCCTTACAGCTGCATATGCAATAGACATTCAGAGCATTCCAGCCTAGTTTTTCAACACTGACATTTATTATAATACATCATGAGAGGTTTTGTTTCTGTTCTTATATAATCTGACTTTCGTGATTACAGTCAAACCTTTCTATAAAGACCACCTGTTAGAGAGGGTTATAATTTTGGGTTTAGTGACTTGCTCTGAGTCTGTTCCCAATTTACAAATTTAAAAAAAATGTTATTCTGACTTATAAATAATGAGTCTAATCTGGAATAGTTTTTAAGAGCCTCATGTGGCACTTCAAACAACCTGTGTTTAAGGAACACCTGTAATCAGAGACCATATTCACATTTTGCTATTAGTTGGAACTGTGTTAAGAGACCATTTATTTACAAAGACTGAATGGGCTTAAAACTTTAAATTGCTTCATTAATGTAATTTTGCCATTAAAATATAATGCTTTTGTAAGCTTCACAGCCTTAATGTGTATGCTAAAATTTTGAAAGCTGATATTCAACTACATGTACCATAAAAGCCCAATTTACAAGCCTCTGAATCTTTGACTTTTCTTTTTTTCATTAAAATTTTACACAATTCTGTTAATATGAGAATGGATTTTTTTATGTTATCAAATGGTGAAATTTGAGAGGCATGTCATGTTTCCAATATAAATCAATGTAAACAAAGATACATTTTATGTCAATGGCTATAAAGGCCTTTATAGGTTGACTATGATCAGGAAAATAATAATGGCATAAAGCTATTTGTTGTCTGATAATGGGTTCATTTTGGACAATTTTACTGTACTTTTCTACACTTTTTCAATCATATCAGGATCATGCCTGGATTTACCAAAGAGCCCCAGGCCCTTTAGCTGCTTTTACTGAAGTTTTTGGCATGTCACCTTGTAGGAATGACAGATCAACCTCTAAGCCCTTTTTGCTAGAACTATAAAATCTCATCGACCACCCAAGAGGAGCTAGAGTAGCTTGTAATATAGGGATATGTCAGCCCAGTACAGAGCATCTCTGCCCGCTGAATTATTCTACCAAAGCTGGTCAATCTAATCTCTTGAATGCTACCATGATGCCAGTCAAAGCTTTGATTTGTTTGGAAACTTGTCAATTTATTGAAAAATTCTGAGCTAATGGAAGATTATTACAACAGTAGTAAAACATATCAGTCTAGACCAATCAAAGCATAAATTTCCCCACTAACAGAATTTTTTTCACTCTTTTTTGTTGAACAGCATATAAGAGATCATTTTATTGCCCATTTATACTGGACTGTTTTAAGGTTAAGTTCCAGGAATGTATTGCAAATGCCGCTGTAAATTATTCAGATGTTTCAAAAGTGTGACTTAGAAATAAACAGAAAGAAATACATATACAGCCTTTCACAATTATAAGCATGATAATAATTTTCCCTGGAAATATTTAAACACACTATTTCACTGTTCCATGTCACTATTTCACTGTTCCATCACAATTACATTTTCCAGGAAATGGATTATATTTTATTGAATTGTCTTAACAAATGGGAAGAACATTATTCAGTAATTTTTCACTGCAAAACGTAAAATTAAATTCCACAAAACTGGAGAAATTCTAGCTAAAATCCATGCAAAACTACAGACAGCATATCTAAATCCAATTAAAACAACAGAACAAGTTCTAAGCAAGCAGCCCAAAACTACTGGATTAAAAAAAGCACAACGAAATGAGCCCAGTCATGAGAAAATCTGTTTTCAGATATTGGAACCAACCAAAGAGTAGATCTGCATGTTCAGTGGCATAATCTAATCTAGGCCGATTTGTTCGGTTCCGTCGTTTTTTTTCTAATTGCTGAACCTAACATTTAAAGACCCTGATTAGTCTAGAACATTGTGCAGACTAGCTAGCTAGTAAGAAATGCTTGAAATAGATTTTCTTATGACCCTGCTCAATTACAGAAACAGAAAGTTCTTTGTACCATAGTTAATCTATTAAATGCTCAAAATTCTTTTTTACAATTTTCAACAACAATATGAATTTTTTTTTATAAAGACTATGACATTTAGCCCTTTAAGGATTAAGCCAAATTATATGAAAATTGATAAATTATGTCGGCAAGGTATTACCATGAACAGATTAACCATGGCGTTGATCTGTTACATTTATTGTATGACAACATTCCTGACAAAATACAAATTGACTGCCCGACAAGCTGACATAATTACTACAACACATATTTTTCTGTTTTTATTGTTGTTGTTGTTTTTATCGTAGACTTGTTGCATGTGTCTACAATACATGCTCCAAAAAGAAAAAAATCCTATACTAGTTTACAATCTCTTCAAGGAACAAAACCATTGAAAATTCGAAATGAAAAAATTTTGAAAAGCGAAGCAATTTTAATTTTAAAATTTTATTTTCATCAAAAAATATTTTTCTAGTTGAAGGATCATTGCTTTAGTTTTCAATTTACCAGAACACTTACGGTACGCATATTGGATGGCTGTATATTCAGACAGAAGTTTTGTCTTGAGGACATAAGTGTCAACGCTAATTTAGGAACAATGCACCAAGTAACGAGAAACGTGTCTCTCCGAGGTTTCAGAACATATTGGACCAAGACCGCCTGCATCGCTGATTAAGAAATTACGCTTTTTCAGACCGATTATTTTCTTTAAAACAAATTACAAGAGCCATGTTAAGAAATAAATATAGGAATATTGTTTAAATTGCTAAGATTCACAGGGTGACTTCCATTTTTCGTCAGTCGAATGTGGCAGAAACAGGGTGTCTCGTGATTTTGCTACGACGTAATTATCTTCAGGCTGCGTAATTAACATTTTTATCTAGGACAACCCTGAACATGAGACTTGTAGAGCGCTGTCGTAATGCACCAATAACAACACAATATTGACATGCAATGTAAAAGTCCAAAATTTGGGATGCGAAAACATTGGTCAGTGTAGCCTCTCTTAAATCGCCAATGCGTAGATAAAATGTCTCAAACCCAGCAGGCACATGACGTCAGAATGACGTCAGATCGACGTCGATGCGACGTCATGACGTCGCATCGACGTTGATATGACGTCATTATGACGTCATGTGCCCACTGGGTTAAGATGCAGACATGTTAACAATTTAATTGACCCTTTAAAAAGCTTATACATGTAATATGCTATTAAGTGCCAATTAAATACTTGGCATGAAAACAAATGCAATACAGATTTTGCAATTCTAAATCCCCTTGAAGCCGGGACCCCAGGGCCAGGACCACCTCTGAGAAAATTTTATGTATCCAAACAAATTACATTCACACTTTCATGAACTCCTGAAAAATCTTATTTGTAATTAATTAAAACATTTATTGTTTAAAATAAGAATATGAAGCCAAAACATTGCAAGCCATCAAATGCACAAAACAGACAACAAATGTTGATTTCGATATAAACTACCTAAGAGGCCCCAATGGAAATCTACAATATGAACATGGCAAATAGATTACAGACATTGCTCATATTAAACCAACAAAAACATTTATGTTCTGATATATAGAAAATTTAAAGATCTTAAATTGCTGCAGTCTTCCCATCCATGCTGCAGACCCATTGAGGCTTTTATGATTTGTCACAATCGTTAAAGGTAAATTTATGAATTTGAATGAGACTGTTAACTCGCTCCATTTCCAAATGAAGATTTTCCCATCTCTCACCATACCTGAAGCTCTATAAAAAGTAAGCTGATTGGAAAGACGTATGATGTAATGAAACAACAGGTGCCAACAGGTATGACAGACTGTCGTAATTGTTCTAATACTTCTAACAATATTTTATTTCTATAGCCTTTCAAGATTATTTCAGTGTTTTCTGCAATATTTGAAGGAACTGCTGCTTTATCTTTTTAATGCCAGCTTAATATAAGTCAAAGTTTGACCATAATTGCATGGTCCACCTAAAATATTCCAAATAAAAAAGAAACAGGCACAATATAATATATATCTTTCTTCTGTCCACACTATGCTGTCCATTAATTTTACTATTCTTAGCTATTGCACCTTCTTTGCAGGTCACTCTCAAAAATGTAAGTAGGTCATAGTGACATGTATTTCATTGCCAAGTAACAAAAAGTGGTAAATAATTAATTCAAGTGATGTTAGAACATCAAGCTTTGATCTCAAATTCAAAGTCTGAAAACAAAAAATACACACAGATCAAATGGATGAATTATTTTGTTGCCTGATCCTGCAATTGATCCATCCTGTGATTGATTTCTCAGTTGTTCAATAATCCTACTAATGAGATTGTTAATTGATTTTTTTTAATAATTCAGCTAACAGTGTTGTAGACTCATAGCTGTTGTCGTTATGTCTGTTGGTTGTGTTTGTAAATAAAATTAATTTTGATCAAAATGCATGATGTTGATACAAAATATAGGTGGAGTATCAATTTGATATCTGAGCCTCCGCATCGGGAAACCAACAATCTGCATATACAAAAACAAAGACGCAGATCAGCTTCGTGGTAATCACGAAGCTGATCAGCGACTTAGTTTTTGCTACTTGGATAGTACAATTCCTCTACTTTCTAAATCCAAAATTTCTAGCCTCTAACTATCTTTTGTGACTGTACAGGCCGGTTGTGTCAGACCTGTTCAAACACCACATTGTTGGTTTTCTCATGGGACGGCTAACCTGTTTTCATGAAATGAATGACATTCTGAAGCCAATTGATTGATTGATTGATTGATTGACTGATTGATTATAACCTTATAATATATTTTAGGGTGTCTGAGTATGAAACTGATCCAGAATGAGACACAAACCAAACTCAGCGGTATTCCAGGTGATTTCAGAACTGGTGCATCACATCTACATCTCCATCTCTACAGAACTGATGCTAAAACAATCAGACTTTCTACAACATTTGTGAGACTATAAATAAACAAAATCACTTATATTTCAGCACAAGTTTGCAACAACAGAAAAGCTACTTTCTAACAACTGAGCTGCAATGCAAGAATGCTGGCTTTCAGGGTTTCCAACCTGAGGTCCAACACAAAACTGGCCTGTAGAGTCAGAGAAGAAGACTAGAAAGTTGAAATTTTGAATTGAGAAGATCAATTGACTATACTGTCTGCATTGGAAAACATGTCTGCGAAATAAATACCCCCTTAAACCCCACTTTTATATAGCAAATTTGGGGTATGCAGGGGTATACCTATTTTTCTTATTTTTGCTCCAAAACATAGATTGTGGGTACTCATTAGGAGGCGGTTCTAATGTGTACCCACAATCTATGTTTGGAGCAAAAATAAGAAAAATATCAAAAATATTACCATGAAAATTTTCAAATTTTACTGGTGAAAATCTGTATATTGCATGGGTGTGTTTTATGGTAGAGTGAAAGCTATTAAAGGCACTGATCTGCTGCAGATGCTGCACCTTTGGTTTTGCAAAGGCAAAACTTCAGTTTCCCCCTGATCAGTCGGGTAGAATTCTCGATCGAGAAGTCGGAAGGATGTTGTATTTATAGGTATGCCGGTATTGATTATATTGCATTATGGGACAGTTTGCTTCTCCTTCGGGAAGTTTTTGCAACATATTAGGGTACCTATGTTTAAATGTGCCCACGATGCACAGTTTTGCATTAAATTCTAAATAACCTGGACATATCAATTCTAGACTAATATTGCTACAATTCTACCGAGTCGGATTTTTTTCTTACAGCCTTTAACATTTTTTTAAATAATATCGAAACAGCGAGCATTTTTACTATCTCATTTTTCCGACATTACTTCCCGATGGGGAAGCTTTAAGTCTTGAAACGCCTTGAATTTTCACGTTTCATAAAGTTTATTTGCTGATGTGTTGGTGTTTACGTCCCACCAAACAGCCATGTCATATGGAGACGGAACGTCGTTATTAAGTCTCTTCCTGTATGCTGGTCTAGCGTCAAAAACTGGCTAAACATATGACCAACCAGGGTAATCAATGCCGAAGGAAGGGAACAAAGCAAGAAAAACAGAAACACTGTTGCATTTATGAGATTAGAGAATGCCATTTTTCATCATAAGTGTTTGTCTAGGTCTCAATTCCAATTCGTATGCCGAAACCCCAATAGCTTTTACGTGTGCCTTGTCGTGAGTTTTATCCCATGCTACTCATCGGGTGAGACTTCAAACCGAGGCCTTGTCTCTATTTGACCTTAGCTGCTGTATGGGACGTATAACACCAACACTACCAACCGTGCAATCAAATCGTGTCGAAGCGGACCCATGATCGACCCCGTGTCCGACACATACCACTTAATGTCAAAAAGAATGAATGCTTAATTTGCAATCTGCCTTTGAGCAAAGAACGCCCCACTTAAAAAAAATATTGACCAAATAATTTGTCATGTAAAGTTACAAAATGAAGCAGATTAGATCTTTTAGATAATGAATATAAAAATAGAGAAGAAAACACCAAGTTAGTGTCCATCTCGGGTTACACTCTCCAAAATAGCCCTAATTAGTATAACAGTTTATCAGGATGGACAGGTGTGTTTTATTCACTTCCAAAATTATATTGATCAAGGTCGCATGGATCGAATACTGTTACAGTTTTAATTTGTGTTGGAATATAGGCATGAATCATCAGGAAAACAAGTCCATGAAAAGTATAACTTTATACAGTAAAATTGGGAGTATACATGGGTATGGGTATACCTATTTTTTCTTATTTTTGCTCCAAAACATAGATTGTGGGTACTCGTTAGAACCGCCTCGGCAAGGCAGTCTGAACGTGAACCCACAATTTATGTATGTGTTTTTTTTTTCTATTGAAACCTTTTCAATTATTACAACTTAGAAAAAATCTGTATATTACATGGGCATGTTTTCGTAATGTTAGACAAAGGTTGCCTTTATAGACTGTATTTCAATGCAAACTAACTATGAGTGCTGGAATATGAATGAAATCCAAGGAAGTACATGCTATTGTTTATCCCGGCATCATTCATCATACATGTATACATCTCAGGTACGATTTTCGCATATTACTGTAAAAGCATCTATTTTGAAGACATTGGTCGACTGAGTAGATAGAGTTATTTTTTTCCTTTTTTGTAACCGAGAGTACATGTAAATAATGTTTCTTGCATGTATAAGCACAATATTACCTATGGTATCTACGAGTAAACATGAAGTACTGATATGCTTATGTGTTATTACTGACCGTTCCAGTGCGTTACTTCAGTTGTATTTCATTAACCGGTTTATGTTTTGGATGTAAACGTCGTGTTTTTACACCTTTTAATGTACGTTTTCATATATTAAGTCCGGGTAACTGATTGGCAACCTATAGGGAAACAGTTCTCACTCTGCTAGCGATATGTTCTTTCTGTATCAGTACCTAATTTTTGGTTAATATAGTTATTTTTCACCTCAGTTTTTAGTGTGGGATTAACATTCTGGGTGCGTCATAAGACATTTACTTGTCATTCATTAATTTCACACTTTCACATTTCCATTAAGTACTTAAATAATTCATCGACCAAAGATTTTTACCTTTTATGAAATAAGTCATTCGGGCGTTCTTTAAAACGCGGTCTCGTCTCCGTATGCTATAAGTTGCTAAGTAGGACGTAAATACGTACTAACACAAACGTAATCAAGTTTCATGGAACGTAAAAATCCAAGGCTGTTGAAGACTTTGAAGCTTCCCCATCGGGAAGTAATGTCGGAGAATACGAAGTAATAAAATGTTCGCTGTTTCAATATTATTTAAAAATTATTAATGGCCGTAAGAAAAAATCCGACTCGGTAGAATTGTAACAATATTAGTCTAGAATTAATATATCCAGGTTATTTAAAATTTAATGCAAAATTGTGCATCGCGGGCTCATTTAAAAATATGTACCCAAAAATGTTGCAAAAACTTCCAGAAGGGGAAGCAAAATATCCCATAATGCAATATAATCAATACCGGCATGCCTGTAAATACAACATCCTTCCGACTTCTCGATCGAGAATTATACCCGACTGCTGATGCGGCTCAATTCATCTCTCACTATTACCTTATTGAAGACAAAAACTTTCTTAGCACTTAATCAACATAAAGTATTATTATATGTGAGCATCATCAGAAGAAAACAGATCAGTATTATTGGTGCTTAAAATATACTGTTAATCCCAAAAACATGCCAAGTAATTTTGCTAAGGGAGGCTTATAAGTATCATCTGCAAAGGTGCACATTAAAACTCTGCTTGATGCAAGTGGCTATTACAGAATCAGTTACATAACAATTAAAATGGATGACTATGGTCCATTTGTTTTGCAGAAAATAATTAAAACTGGTGGAAACTCTCCCTTACATTAAAGCAATTAATTAAGCATCTTAGATGTTGAATGACTAAAGAAAACATGTCTGTGAAATAAATACCCTCTTACATGCCACTTTTATGGCCCGCGGGAAACTGGGTTGTACATGGATACCGGTATACCGGTATACAATTTTCCTTTTTTGTTTATCAGTGGCGGATTTAGAGGGGGTTCAAGGGGTTCGCTCGAACCCCCCTCTGAAGCCAAATTATTTCATTTTCATGGGGAATTTCAAGACATTTTGTGTAAAATGAGGCAAACGAACCCCCCTTTTCCTCATTTGAACCCCCTCTTAAGAAATCCTGGATCCGCCCCTGTTTATGCAAAACATAGAAAAGCCTATGCAACTAAATTTGACTTTGCTGTAAAATAGAAGAAGATTTACCAAAGGTCATGCTTTATTCAAACCATGATGGGCCAGAGTCCCCAATGCTACCAAATTTTGTTGAAATTAGTTCACCATGCCCAATTGAGTATCACTGACCTAGATAGCTTTGACAGGTAAATGTTACTATTAATAGCAATTTGATACTCAATTGGGCATCTTTTTGTCATTTTTATAGTACTCTCAGAAAATCGAAAAAATGTATCACAGTTTTTGACCGATTTCCACCAATTTTGGAGAGCTTAAAGATGAATGAATTTCCAAACTTTTGACCGTTCAGATTTTTTTTTAATTGTCTAGAAAAAAAGTTATTAAGGTTTAAAATCAGGAATTTTTTCTGATTTTCTGTGATTCCTATTTGGGAGCTAGAAAAAAAAGTGATGCCCATTTAGGAAACGGTGATTCCTATTTAGGAACATATAATAAGATCTATGATTCCTGAATGGGATACAAATAGTTTGTTATGCTTCCTGTTGAAGAACTTTGTTTACCAGAGCCCCACTGACTTATCTGCCATGTTATTTTCTGAATACCTTTCTGTATCTCATATCGATCATAGAGATGTTCCACATTCAACCTTTTTTTCATTTTAATGGCCAGAGTATATTTTAAGTTCAGTTTCACAATCATTTATACAAGTGCGTTCAGTTATTGATATGCCCCTGCCATATATAATTTCAGAAATAAATTGACAACTCTTCTTGCTTTTGAACAATCTTCACTGGCAAGAAATAGACATCAGGATGAATTTGTTTATATAATGTGTTAAGTGTGTCTATAAATATTTACTCTGTATATACAACTTCCAGAGTTTGTGATGCTGTATGCCTTCTTTGATCACATAACATATGGAGCCAAATTTTTAACAAAAAAATCGCTGATATTCGAGTTTCAAAGATACCACAAGGAACCATGGTTAATGGTTTGTAATTTTGTTTGTAAATTACGAAAGAATAGCCATTTTTGAACTACGGCCGAAAATTTGGTGTCTTTATGAGCTGTATTTACAATATAACACCGCTGATTTTCATTCATTGTTCATTTTAGAATTTCATGGTAAAGCGGTTGTTACAATATAAAACTAAGCATGTCAGTGTTTTTGCAAGAAAACTAATATTCTACTAGGACGGTTTTATGACCAAAGCTTGCTTATGGGTTCCTTCATGAGGTAAGCATGTCTTAAAGTACTCTAAAGTCACCCATGACTTTGTATTCTGTCAAAACGTGGGTTGGCATTTCATCATACAGTTTCATGATTGTTTCACCAAGGGGCTTAGTGGGCTAAATTTATTGTTAAGCAATGACTCATATCTCCTCTTCGTGATATTCAAAACCTCTTCTATAGGGTTTAAGTCATGGAAATTAACATGCCAGTAAAGGATGTCAAAAACTAGTAGTATTAATACAGCTATACAAGGCAATATTCTTTGTATTCATCCTTAATCCGCAAAATACATTATTGATCACATGTATTAGAAAAATGTCTGTCTGTGAATGTCCTGGTGATTCCCTTGACTTAAAGCCTATACAAGAGGATTTAAATATCATGAATATGAGCAGTGAGACATAGCCTAAGTATAAATGTTTCTCTGTGAAAGTCCCAGTCCCCTTTGGTATTCTGTGCCAAGAAAACAAACCATGAATTTTATGATGAAATGCCAACCCACGTTTTGGCAGAATACAAAGATATAGGTGACTCCATAGTACTTTAAGGACTTATGTGTGGTCACTGTATATACATGTTTGAAGATTTACTTGTATAAAAAAGCATTGTTTATTTTTGTCAACAATATTATATTCTTTAGCATGCTTTATCATGGGGCTGTTGAATATGTTGCAAATACATGGATTTGTGTATACATGATTGTGAAATGAGTGGTCAGCTCAGAGCAAGTGAGTCATTTTTCAGTTACTTCCAGGTTGAAATCGTCGGACCCATTTTTCTTAGCTTTTTGAAAAAAAAATAAGCCAGATTTTTCGATGTACAGGGTGTCCAAAAAAAAAAAACGTGTCCGCTACAATATATGTTTACTATTTACTTCATTTTTACAGAAAACTCAATCAAACTTAGTAGCAGTAAAAACAATGTGTTTAAATATTTAGTAATTGCAATTATGTACTTCGCCTAATATCCGAAATGACCACCATTAGTTTAAATGACCCCTTTTGGAGCAATGAAAATTTTACATGACACGTTTTATGGTCGTTCACTCCCCATTTTGGAATAAAATTTCTACGTTTCACCACATTTTCCCCATGTTTAACAAACCCTTTTGATTTTCTAATAATAATTGTTACTTCCTCCTCAAGGGAGAATAAAGGCTTGAAAATGCTTGGATATTGTATTTTTTTACTTTTTTTCAATTTCGAGCAATGCAAGTTGCAGCAGATAGCAGGAAATGACATCATCGATTTGATATGATGTCACTTGCTAACGAAGCACCACCTAGCAAAATGAATGTCAGATTCAGAATCAATTATAATAGCACTAACACTGTGTAAAATATCTTGCTTATATCTGTATTATTTTAAAAGCTATGCACTTTTTTGTAGCGGCTACGTTTTTTGGGACACCCGGTAGTTATTGACTTCAGTCGCATAAGAACCTGAAACAAAAGGCATGTCATCTTTCAGCAAACAGTAAGTGCACACGAGCCGCCCAAAAATACTCACTTCGAGAATTTTCCAGAAAAACATGTTTACACTAACTTTTTCCAGAGAAATACATTTCCATGACCCCAAAATAATCTTTAATTTTTCAGATTATGTATCCTAGACATGTAGGCTTTGTGTAATTTTTATTCACATGCATTCCATTTTCCAGGAAATGGGTCCCACCAAAACCAGTTACATTTCCAATTCTACAAGCTATTTAAAATTTTAAAAGAATAACTATATTTAGTCATTCCTTGTATCTGTGACATCTATAAGCAATAAATGCACATCATCATTTGATTGACAGATTAAAAAAAACAGTAGATGTCTGTTTAACATACCCCACCCACTCATGTCAATATTGATAAACTCTTAAGGCATGCTTACCTCATGAAGGAACCCACAAGCAAGCTTTGTTCGTAAAACCGCTCTGGTAGAATATTAGTTTTCTTGCAAAATAACACTGACATGCTTAGTTTTATATTGTAACAACCGCTTTACCAAATTCTAAAATGTACAATGAATGAAAATCAGAGTGTAACTTTGTAAATAGTGCTGATAAAGACACCAAATTTTCAGCTGTAGTACTGACAACCATGTTTATTCTTTCATAATTTACAAACAAAATTACAAACCATTAACCATGATTCCTTGTGGATTCTTTGAAACTCAAATATCAGCGAATTTTTTGTTAAAACATTGGCTCCATATGTTATGTAATCAATTTAGGCATACAGCATCACAAACTCTGGAAGTTATATATACAGAGTAAATATTTATAGACACACTTAACACATTATATAAACAAATTCATCCAGATGTCTATGTGTATTGTTCAAAAGCAAGAAGAGTTGTCAATTTATTTCTGAATATGACAGGGGCATATCAATAACTGAACGCACTTGTATAAATGCTTAGAATACACTCTAACCATTAAAATGAAAAAAGGTTGCATGTGGAACATCTCTATGATCGATATGAGATACAGAAAGGTATTCAGAAAATAACATGACAGTTAAGTCAGTGAGGCTCTGGTAAACAAAGTTCTTCACAAGGAAGCATAACAGACTATTTGTATCCCATTCAGGAATCATAAATCTTATTATATGTTCCTGAATAGGAATCACCGTTTCCTAAATGGGCATCACTTTTTTTTCTAGCTCCCAAATAGGAATCACAGAAAATCAGAAAAAAATCCTGATTTTAAACCTTAATAACTTTTTTTCTAGACAATTAAAAAAAAATCTGAACGGTCAAAAGTTTGGAAATTCATTGATCTTTAAGCTCTCTAAAATTGGTGGAAATCAGTCAAAAACTGTGATACATTTTTTCGATTTTCTGAGAGTACTATAAAAATGACAAAAAGATGCCCAATTGAGTATCAAATTGCTATTAATAGTAACATTTACCTGTCAAAGTAATCTAGGTCAGTGATACTCAATTGGGCATCTCTCCTCCACTGTTCACCAAAGAAGATTTTTGAAGGGGTTCTAACCATATATGGGCATGGTCGCCATCTTGGTCATGCGACCTGGTCCATTTATATAAACTTTCGTTCTCTCTTTCCAAGGAGGCTTTAAATATAAAATTTGGCTTTGACTGGCCGAAAAGTTTCTGAGAAAATATGTTTTTTTTTTTGTTTTAATATGTAAATGACCTTCCCTTAACCTTGGACACTCACATAACTTCTTAAATCAATACATGTAAGTTGTCTGTATCTTCATACTTTCAAGCTGCATTCTAACAAGTAAAACATTCTAACAAGTAGCCCAAGGGCAACGATCGCTCACCTGAAAGTACAGTAACTGGACAAAAGAAAAGTAGCTGGGCATGGTGGCCATATTGGTCATGTGACCTGGATTTTCATGTACACATTGGTTTCCTCTTCCTATAAATCCTTCATATAAAATTTGACTTTGATTGGACAAGGAGTTTCTGAGACGCTTGAATATTATGGTAATATACATGTATATTGCCCCAACGTGGGGACAGATCGATGAACCCCTGGGGTCCAATTTTTTCAGAATCATAAATATTCAGTCCAGTTGCAGATTTTTCATGTATTTCCATTACAAGCCTATAATGCCAGATAATGATGCCCCTGGGGCTTGGCTTGTATGGACCCCAGGGGCAAGGTTGGCAGGATTTATAAAGAGGACGACATTTATGATACATTGCTAAATACAAAATATGAAAGCTTTAGGCCTTGTGGTTTCCGAGAAGATTTTATTTGTTATGTTTTTCCCATTGTAAGATTATTATTGTTAGCTAATGACCCCTGGACCCCTGGGGTGGGGTCATTTTTGACCCCAGGGACATGGTTGGCAGGATATATAAAGAAGACCACTAAACGTTGCTACACACAAAACATGCAAGCTCTGGGCCTTGTGGTTTTGAAGAATTTTTTGTTTATGTTTTTCCAATGACGCCCCGGGGCATGGCCTGTATGGTACCCAGGGGCACAGTTGACAGGATTTATAAAGAGGACCTTTATACATAGCTACACACATGATAGAAATGCTCTGGGCCTTGTGGATGTTTTTATGTTTATCCCATTTGTAAGTCTATGGAAGCTAATGACCCCCAGGGTGGAGCCTTTTTGACCCCAGGGGCATGACTGGCAGGATTTATAAAGAGGACCACTATACACAAAATATGAAAGCTCTGGGCCTTGTGGTTTCGGAGAAGAAGATATTTTTATGATTTTCCCCAAGACGCCATTGTAAGTCTATGGGAGCTAATGACCCCAGGGGCGGGGCCATTTTTGACCCCAGGGGCATGGTTGGCAGGATTTATAAAGAAGACCACTATACATTGCTGCATACAAAATATGAAAGCTCTGGGCCTTGTGGTTTTGGAGAAGATTTTTTTATGTTTTTCCCATGACGCCCCCAGGGCCATGATCACGGTCATGATTTATACAAAATATGATGGGCAAGTCCCCAATGTTACGTACCAAATTTTGTAGAAATCAGTTCAGCAGCTCTGAAGAAGATTTTTAAAGGGTTTTTGCTAGTTTATGCTCTGGGGGCCATCTTGGTCATGTGACCTAGATCTTGCCATAAAATAGGTCAAGGTCATGATTTATACAAAATATGATGGGCCAGTCCCCATTGTTACGTACCAAATTTTGTTGAAAGAAGATTTTTAAAGGGTTTTTGCAAATTTATGCTCTGGTGACCATCTTGGTCATGTGATCTGGACCATTTTTATTTATCTTCGTTCCCCCTTCCAAAGGATAATCCACATAAAATTTCACTTCAACTGGCCCAGAGGTTTTAGAGGAGAAGCTGTTCAAACAATGTGAATGACAATGGCAAGAGCATGCCCATCTCATAAGCTCATCTATGAGCCTTCAGCTCAGGTGAGCTAGAAATATACATTGTATGTGCCAATTTTAAATAAATTTGAAAGAGCCCAAACCATAGAAGGGCAGGTTGAATCCAGTACATTCTGTTGGTGGTCTATCAATATCTATTAAAGAAACCCAAGCTATAACCATCTGATCTATTCAAAGCCATTCAGTGCAGTAGCAAATGATATCATTTAAATTAAGACACATCACTTTTTCTTCTAAACAGATACACTTTCTTATTTAAATGCCCTATTTTTTCTCGACATTGTCTGACAGAAGGATGACTAAAATGCTGCCAACTGACAAGTTCTTGCCAAAGCAAGCAAATTACAATATCCTATTTGATCCAATTATTGCGGTTATCTGTATTACTTAACTGCTTAACTGCCGGCTGGAAATGAGAATGGATAGGCTTATCAGTGCTACAGATTGACAGTCAAAATACAAATAAAATCATCGTCTAACGCACACACACTACATGTATATTGTCTCCATCACAAATTGATTCATACAATGTATGCAAGGGAAACAGACATACAATTAATTATGACATCTAACCTATGCATCTACCAGACTCAGAATCTACAGACTGAATTTTTCTCTCCAATTCAGCTTTAATTTGTAACTCCACACCAAGGTGGAGGTGGCACAACAGGTCTCAGGGGTTATAGTAGAGGTTGGAACGAGTAGGAAAAGACAGACTGACTACTTGGTAAGTTTGTTTGTTTTTTCTTCTTAGAATGGTGGCAAACAAGAATGGAAGGCACAGAGATTGTACAATCAAATTTAACCCATATTTGACAAATGGATTTTCCCATCATTATCATTAGGGTGAGTCCACTTTCATTTTTAGGGGCATCAGGAGTGATTTTTAAATTTTATTCAATTTTTCGATGAAAATTTTCAAAGCAAACAGAATAGCCTCAGATGGGACGCCGCGTTCTGCGGCGTCACATCTGGGGCTACTCTGTTTGCCTATGTCCCATAAAAGGGACGCCAGGCTTAAATGAGTTAAAATCCCACCCAAGACCCCAGACATTCATGAAGCTGTGCTTGCAAACAAAGTATGCCATATCCTTGTCACAAAATAATCTGAAACAATCATATATGAGCCGTATCAGGAGTAAACCTGCTTGCTTATATACTTTAACCACACAGGGTAAGACCAGAAGCCATATTGGAGGATTAGCACCATTTGATTGATTGGCAAGTTTTGCTGGTGTCAAATTCAGAAATATCAACAATCCACTAAGCTTGTGTGGCTGAAAAGGTACGGCAATGTCGCTTCCATATCTTCCTGGGAATGACTATAATGACAATTTTTCTTGCCTGATTGCTTAGATGAGTCTCTCAGACATGACATTTGGACAGAAAAAACACTGACACTAGCATTTCAATATTACATCGATAGAAATCAATCAAGCGGTCTGACAAACTAGTCTCATCATCAGGAAACAATTGAGCCGCATCATTAGAATACCGAATTTTTGCCTTTGCGAAACAAAAGACGCAGATCAGCTGTACAGTACCTGCACAGCTGATCAGCGCCTCTGTTTTCTCTACATGGATAGTACTATTCCTCGTCTACTTATGTTCAAAATTTCAAGATTCTAGCTTGTGGATGTATGGGCCGATTTGTTTTGGGCCTGGTCCGAAACCTTGAAGACCGGTTTTCTTGCAAATTTCAGCAAATCTGTATCAGAACCAATCTTACATAACTTCACAACAGAAGAATGCGCTATTTTAGAAATTGCATTCATGCATTAACCATGTAAATGCAAATATTTGTAGAACATGTTTTCAATGATGATACCTCAGACAATAAATCTCCCCACAAATCAATAATAAGGTGATCAGTGGCTACTATCACTAACTGAACATAAAGAACTATCACTAACCTATCAAATGCACTTCAATAATTAAGAGTAACCAATCAAATGGTTCCCTGCCATCACTAACCAATAACTATCACTAACCAATCTAATAGTTTCCACACATCAATATTTACCACTAACCAATCAAATGGTTCCCCACACATAAAATAATATCACTAGCCAATCAAACATAAATCTTCATAGCAATAACTATCACTAACCAATCAAATGGGTACCTACATTAGTAACTATCATTATCCAATCAAAAAGAGCCCGCATCATATCAATATCTATCACTAACAAATCAAACAGTCCTTTCTCTATACTATGGCAAAAAATTAATCAAGGCTGTAGTTATCTTTCACCAGTCAGTATTATGACAGCTTTTATAGTGAGGAGAAAGGCTTTCTTTAATTTGCAATGAATCATAAGCCCTAAAATGTTACAGATGTTGCATGTATGTGTTGAGGAATCTTCAGCTTAATATTCAAATTGAATATATGCAGCTCTCTCTTCCTGTGCTAGGTTAATACAGGGAAGAGAATCTGATGATCTATATAAGCTCAGAAACCTATAGAACTTTCTTTATGTCACAGACATCAGATTAACGCAATAAAGCCGACCATATAATTCCTGTAATGCTATTAGCCAAGACATAATGCTGCTTGAATTATCTCTCGACCTTTCCTTTGTATTTTTCTGGCCTCTTTTTCAAATGGAGTCTGTCAATTTAATTTTAAGCTACCCAGACATATTTATATATTTTTGTTCCAATAACAAATTGCTTGACTTTGAAAGGTCATGCAACTTTGAAGCTTGTACTGAAACATGGATTGCTAGATTGCTAGATGAATGACCCACCTAGTGCCAAATGAATATTGTATAAAGGCTGATCATCATTGCAGGTCACCCTAGAAGTTCCAGGAGTTAAAGTTAAAACCCCTAGAATTTAGCCATTTTAGAAGGGCAATAAACTTTGAAAAAGATTCAAGATCGAAAACAACACCAGCATGTCATTGAACGCTGTGTATCATTTCTAGGCAACATCATCAGCATCAATATTTTAAATCAGAAACTTTTCTTTATGTTTGTAATCCATGACAACACTTTGAATCTAGGAGTTACAGCTTTAAATTCTCTCTGGAGGGGTCGTCACACCTAAGCGAAAATCCCTCGACGTAGACTTGCGTTTTATTTTGAAAAGGGATTCTTGTTTGTTTGAGTAATTGCTTTACGTCCCTTTCAACATATAGCCTCCTGGTACCATTTCTCGAACGGGACCAACTCTCGACCAATAATTTGATTTACACTAAATTAAACATAAACTCTGGTCCACAAGAAAACAATTTGGACGGGGTTTTCTTCGTCAGTCAATGGGCGACGAAACAGGCACAGTGCCAAGTGACAGCCTCGTTTTGGATTTCCCTAGCAGACGATGGAAACCGCCCAAAATCAAAGCAAAATGCATCTACTCTGATTGTCTGAAAAAAATTTCTTTGCTCAAAAACATTCATGAATTCCATTTTATTTTCTATCTCATGCCAGAAGCTATCTTCTATGTATTCAAATCAATTTTGGACGAATGAAACACGCCGAGCGTCTTATAGCTTTACAAATGTTTGTTTACACCCCTGTTAAAATAAAGTGTCCTTGAAAATCGCATGAGCAACAAGAACGTTTTTCTTTTGTTACTGGTACTACCTTCCATTCCTAGTGACTCTCCCTAGTGTGATCATTGTTTAATCTCAAAAAATCAAATAGAAATTGGCTAAGTCTGCTCAGTTTTGGTGCTTGCAAAAATACAAGGAAACAAAGTGTAGTAAGAGACCAGTGTTTAGGTTGGACCTACTCATAATGACCTACGTGGTAACATGCCTGCATTTTACCATATAATCTTACATTTAAATACCTCCTGGGTGACTACACACTGTTTTTCCCTGATTCCCTCGCATTATTATATATGAAAACGAGCTCAAATAGTCTGTTCGAGAGTTGGTTCCATTAACTGAAGGAAACATGATTTTTAGTGGTGATGCAACGGACCGTGCTGTGCACGCGCCATATGACGTCACACATAATTTAATAGGTCATTGACGTTGGCAATGTTGTGTCTACAAAATCTGAGGATTAAATTAATTTTATTGCATGTTCTAAAATTATTGCATGTAACAATGTTATAAAAGTGGTTCGAGATATGGTACCAGGAGGCTAATGTTCCGACATGACCATAGCTGTTGACTGAGACGTAAAGCAATAAATCAATCAAATAACAAGAACTCCGCGGAGGTCGATATCGCACCTGCATTGGGCAAAATCAACAGACCGTGAAATATAATTAAAGAGCACCGTGTCAAGGTGCGTGCTTGAAGGGCATGTCAAGGACAATTACTATGCAAGGTTTCGGATTCGCAGCTATCTCTGATGTCGAGAAATCCAAACTTCGACATAATAATTTTCAAAGTCAGTGGACCGTGAAATATAGGTCAAGGGCACCGGGTTAAGGTGCGTGCTTGAAGGGTATGTCAAGGACAATTACTATGCAAGGTTTCAGACTCGCAGCTATCTCTGATGTCAAGAAAACTAAACTTCGACATAAAAATTTTCAAAGTCAGTGGACTGTGAAATATAGGTCAAGGGCACCGGGTTAAGGCGCGTGCTTGAAGGGTATGTCAAGGACAATTACTATGCAAGGTTTCAGACTCGCAGCTATCTCTGATGTCGAGAAAACCAAACTTCGACGTAAATGTTGACGGACAGACAAACGAACGAACGAACAGACGTACAGAAATTCGGACTCCTATATCGCACCCTGCTATAAAAACTATTTTTCGCAATTAAATGCAAGTCTGCGTCAAGCGATTTTCGCTTCGGTGTGACGACTCCTTGAGAAACATTTGGGAAAGAAGACTTGCATCTCTATGCGAGCCATTATCATGCCTATCAAATGCTCTGATGCTCAACAGGTCAAATATGAAAAACCTGTCCTAGGAGGAAAATAAGAATAGGGAAATGTCATGCAGTAGACTATGGATTCAATCATATATTAGTGGTATTACCAATACATGTATAAATAAAGGGCCAATTGACTTTTCGCATATGAAGGTGAATCTGAGTTTGACACTATGACTTTCATTACGCGAAAAGTAAATCTGACAAAGCTATCAATAGCTTTCTGAGCTCATATTTAAACCACAAATGTAGGAATTCATGGGCTACAGGATGACATTCTCGATTTTTTATCTTTTCTAGGGAAGATAATTTTCATATGTGACTATCAAGGCCCAGTTGTTCAAAATTAATCATTAGTTAATGATTTGTTTAAATTTCAAACACGAATATATTATAAATACACTGTTATTTTTGTTGATAAAATGTGAGAATCCTTTGCAATGCAAAGGAATCTCGCGTTTTATCATAAAAAAAAAAAATAACATTGTATTTGCTTATGTAGTCGGCATTTACTTAGCGAGTCTTGACAGTGACGTTAAGCTAATGAAGTTTTGAACAACTAGGTAGGCATGGTTGTGCTGGTTAGCTGCAAGTTAGAAGACTGCATACTTCCAATCTCACTCCAGCTTCTCTCACAAGTTCCCTTTGCAACGCTCTTCCTCAAAACAGGGTGTACCCATTACTGCTGCCATTAAAACTGACAAACCTTTTCTCTCTTTACATTATGAAAACTTGCCCATGCAATATACAGAGAATTTTTTCAGCTTAAAAAAAGTGAAAATTTCATTGGAAAAATTTTGATATTTTTCTTATTTTTGCTCAAAACATAGATTGTGGGTACATGTTAGAACCGCCTCGCTGAGGCAGTTCTAACGAGTACCCACAATCTATGTTTTGGAGCAAAAAATAAGAAAAATAGGTATACCCCTGCATACCCCAGTTTTACTATATAAAAGTGGGGTTTGAGGGGGTATACTTTACACAGACATGTTTTCATGATGGATTTTCTGACAAAAAGCATTGTGTAGAGAACACGGGTGGTAATCAGAATATCAACAGAATTTCGTTCCCTCTACACATTCGGGTAGCCCTCTTGGTGGAAAAACAGTAAAAACTCATGAGTTCCTGTATGTGTCGAGGGAACAAAATTCCGCTGACTCTTTTTCGAGCTAGTTCCCCTGATTACCACCCGTAGAGAAGGGCTGTTTACTACATTATGAACCATATTGAACTTGTTCATACACATATGACAGAAAGTCAACATCACAGGAGCAATCGGAAAATTAATATAAGCCACGTACATAATGAGAAAACAAACACTGTGCTTTTAAAACAGGTCTGACACAAACCGAGCTGTACAAGCGCAGAAGATGGCTAGAGGCTGGAAATTTTAGATTTAGAATGAAGAGGAATTGTACTACCAATGTTTTTGCAGAGGCGATAGTCCCTCTTGATACAGATATGACAGAAAGTCAACATCACAGGAGCAATCAGAAAGGCACAATTATTGGTATATTAATTTGGAGGAATTAACAAAAAAGCTGACTGTTACTTATTTAGATTCTGAACACATTAGCAGCATAATAAACTACAGAAGCTCCAGTGCATTGACTTGCAATTTATTCAAGATCAAGAAGATATTGGCAATTCTTTGTCTTTTGAAGTAATCTGTTGATCTTCAATATGCTGCATCATCTTCAGGGTTAACAGATCCAGGTAAATATGACTGCATCAAACAATGTTCCAGACAAATACACATACTTTGCATGATGCAATACTGATTAAAAGCATTTTGGACAAATTGTTCAGTCAACAAAAGCATTATGAAAACTAGCCCATGCAATATACAGAGAGGTTTTTCAGCAGTAAAAATTGAAAATTTCATTGGAAAATTATTGATAATTTAAATATTTATGCTCAAAACATTGATTGTGGGTACACCTTAGAGCTGCCTTGCCGAGGCTGTTCTAATGAGTACCCTCAATCTATGTTTTGGATCAAAAATAAGAAAAATAGATATACCCCTGTAAACCTCAGTTTTACTATAGACCAGAGGACCAATGGTCCTGTAAACGCTCACCTGAGATCTGCTGTATATACGAATGTTATAGAAAATAGTCCCAGTATAGGGGCAGATGAAGCCCTTGGACCATTTTTTTTCAGAATAATCAATATACTGTCCATACAAGTTTTTCTCTTCAAATGACAGTTTAACAGTTTACCCATTCAAATACATAGGCAACCCATGTTGACCTTGCCTTAAAGTAAGTCAAGGTCATCACAGGGTTATGATTTATACATACATTGTAGTACTTGAGTCATCGATGCTCCATGCCAAGTTTCTTCGAAATCGGTCCACCGGTTCCGGAGAAGATTTTTGAAGGGTTTATACCATACATGGGCATGGCGGCCATCTTGGTCATGTGACCTTGATTATTTATATACACATTGATTCCATGAAATTTGGCTTTGATTGGTCAAGCAGTTTCAGAGGAGAAGATGTTTGAATATTATGGTAATATACATATATAATGTCCCGGGGCTGGGGCAAATGAGCCCCTGGGGTCCAATTTTTTTCAGAATCATTAATATTCAGTCCTACTGCCCATTTCCTGCAAGACTTTCACTTTAAATGACATTTTAAAAGTTTTCCCCATTCAAATGCATTCGCGACCTATGTTGACCTTGCTGTAAAATAGGTCAAGGTCATCCAAAGGTCATAATTGATAAACACATTGTAGTACTTCAGTCCCCCGTGCTTCATGCCAAGTTTTATTGAAATCGGTCCATTGGTTCAGGAGAAGAAGAATTTTAAAGGGTTTTTACCATATATGGGCATGGTGGCCATATTTATAAACACATTGATTCCCCCTTCCTATAGATGCCTTATATAAAATTTGGCTTTGATTGGCCAAGCGGTTTCAGAGAAGAAGATCTTTGAATATTTTTGTAATATACATGTATATTGCCCCAGGGTGGGGGCAGACCAGTCCCTGGGGTCCAAATTTTTTTTCAGAATTACCTACCTTCACTCCATTTGCCCATTTCCTGCACGATTTGCCTTTCAAATGACATTTTAACAATTTTCCCCATTCAAATGCATGGGCGACCTATGTTTACCTTGCCGTAAAATAGGTCAAGGTCATCCAAAGGTCATAATTTATAAACACATTGTAGTACTCTAGTCCCAAATGCTTCATGCCAAGTTTCGTTGAAATCGGTTTAGTGATTCCGGAGAAGAAGAATTTTGAAGGGTTTTTACCATATATGGGCATGGTGGCCATCTTGGTCATGTGACCTGGATTATTTATAAACACATTGGTTCCTTCTTCCTATGATGCTTCATATAAAATTTGGCTTTGATTGGTGAGCTAATAAAAGTGGGGTTCAAGGGGGTATTCATAACACAGACTTGTTATCCTGATGGTAATTAAGTTACTGCAGTTCTGTGAAAAACAAAACAGAAAAATTGTCATTACATATTTAAGTGAGCACAACATACTAAACCACCGTTTTTACAAAGTACATGTACATAAGACAACACTACGTAATTACTTCACAACAACTTACAAACACTATACAAATTTACTAAACAACACCTATATAATTACCAAAATCTTTATCTTGGCTTCGTTTTGTCATCGATATGAATCCTTTGAGCAAACTGCACATGTCACATAGTCATTGTCCATCACATTATGATCACCACCCTCTCATGAAAGCTGCGTACTCTGTCAAAGCTGCGTACTCCTTTACAATAATATAATCCATCTAGCAAAATTTTGTAATTCAGTCTGCAAGTAACTTTTAAGTCTCTTGGACAGCTCTTAAATTATCCATTTTACAGATTTTTAGCAGGCACTTTGCACATCAGTAAACAAGTCACTATCAATTTAATGGCCCTGAATAATAATTTCTTTTGAATTATGTATTTGATCAACCTTTTAAGAAAGAAGTGATATTCTGGAGTAACCAGAAGATGGTATATTCAATTGTTCAGTATAGGGTCAACATGCATTCAAATTTGTTACAGGATCATTCTACACAATGATGTAACTCGCATGAGTAAATGTCAGCGATTCATGCCTTTATGGATCGAGATATTTGCAAAATCATCTCTTCATCACAAATCAAAGCCATCACACCCTGTCCTTAATCAGATACTGTCCTACAAACATTCCAATATTCTTTCTTTCACACATCCCTTTCTTCACACAAAAACTGCATCTGCGGAGATGTAAAAGAAAATCTGAATGTTCATCTACCGCTGAACATATTATGGAAAAACAACCATGCAATATACAGAATTTTTTTCAGCTGTAAAAAATGAAATTTTCATGATAAAAATTTTGATGTTTTTGTCATTTATGCTCAAAACATTGATTAAGGGTACACATATTAGAACTGCCTCATCCTCACTGAGGCAGTTCTAAATGTGTTGCAGATTTAAAATAAGACAAAAATGTATACCCCTGTAACTATCCCAGTTAAATTACTATGAAAAATTTGGGTTCATTTGGGTTTTCATGGACATGTTTTCCTGATGAGACATATAGCATATTTCTCCTGTCTTTGAAAATTTGCAACAATTTCTATCATCCTGTGAGAGTGAACTTACAATTTCATATTTGAGCCGCCTCGTGGGAAAACTAACAATGTGGTTTCCGAACAGGTCTGACACAAATCAGGCTGCACAGTCACAGAAGCAGGCTAGAAGCTTGAAATTTTGGATTTATAAAGTAGAGGAATTGTACTATCTGTGTAGCGAAAACAAAGGCGCTGATCAGCTTCGCGATTACCGCGAAGCTAATCTGCGCCTTTGTTTTCGCCTATGCAGATTGTTGGTTTTCTCATGTGATGGCTCAATTATTAATCATACTGGCTATCCTCATTTCTAATAACTTTGATATTAATGTTTTCATCGGAGGACATTTCCGTGCTTCTGTGGAAAATGTCATGTCATTTAAATTGAAAACAACGAAGATGATCACATGGTACAAGTAACCGTCGTCTAGTGTTGGGAGAAAACTAGAGCAAGCCTAAGCATTCCACCTGAAAATATCTTTATAGAACCAAGGTACAAATTCAAATTTGGTAATTTTCGTGTGACTTTTATTTGATAAATTTTGTTTTTTTCAGTTATTAGTGAGTTCTTGAATCTACGCACCAATACATGTATGAAAAGTTGATCATTTTTAGGCTTGTAGTAATCTGTATAAGGGAGAAATTTGAATTTGCTATGCAAACATTATTGAATTTGCAACAAACATAAGCAAAATTTAAGCTCTCGCAAACTTATACAAACTTACAGTACCATACATTTTTTTTACATGTTTGTTTTTGCTGCACAGATTGTACAATCCCTCTTCTTGTTAAATCCGAAATTACAAGCTTCTAGCCCTTTTCTGCAACTGCACAGACTGGCTTGTGTCAGACTGGGTCAAAAACCCAGAAGACCATGTTTCTGGAGTTCATCACAAATCAAAGAGTACAAAAATCTAGGAATTGGAACCTTTCAAGTAGCTTAAATTTCTGAAAATTCAGGAGCTCTTGAAGTCTGTCTTATTAGATTATTTGAGATTTAAACAAGTTTTCTATCAGCCTAATTGGGACAACTCTTGTGAAAAATGTTTTTTCATCAGGAAAACATGTCCGTGCAATGAATACATAGTAAAACTGGGGTTTGCAGGGGTATACCTATTTTTCTTATTTTTTGCTCCAAACCTTGCTCCACAGATTGTGGGTACTCATTAGAACCGCCTCGCTGAGGCGGCGGTTCTAACGTGTACCCACAATCTATGGTTTGAGCAATGGAACAAAAATGTTAAAAATATCAAAATTTTTCCAATGAAATTTTCAATCATTAGGGCTGAAAAAAAACTCTGTATATTGTATGGGCAAGTTTTCGTAATGAATGGAATGGATAAGTTGCAATCAAAGCATACAGCTAATCAGTGGCGTTGCTTCAAGATTTACGTAGTGCAATCAATGTTTAAAAGCCCTCAGTGATTGTGGAGATACAGCCCAGTTCATTGAAACCTTGAAGACAGATTTTCTTATGATGTGGCTCAATTATCCTGCTTGACACCAGCTGAGGCAAAATCTTGAAATATTATGGAGACTTTAAAGTATCAGTATTTGACGATGATTTTTAAATTTCTCCATATAAATATAAGCTATATGGAGTACTCAGAGAAATTGCAAAGAAAAGGAGATTCTGCAGTGAAACCCTCAACAAAAATTTTTATTGTCACTGTCGAAAATTACCCCAATTTTGTTGCTAAATTATTAGTTTATCTTCATCAATGAATTATTGTCAGCGTCACATGCAAATTACATATAAATAATGATTACTGCTGACATCATCAAGGCTTACATGTGAAACTGCCAACTGAGTCGCGGCAAGAAACAAAAGAGATGGAAAATGGCGCCACATTTCAATAAGACTAAGATTAAGACTTTGTATCATTCTAATTTAACTGCTCTTTGCTTGCAACGAGAGGCAGACAAACACATCATGAATCCCATAAACTGCCAGGTTTTTTCGTGAGCTTCACACTAATCTGATGTGTCTGGGTATGTGTGTGTGTGTGCGCAGTTACTTTGTTGGCTCTGTCATGTTGCAAGGTTCATTAATCAAGAGGAGTATTGACCCGTCTGCATGAGTTCTAGCAAAGGAACTTCTATTACGAAAACTTGCCCATGCAATATATGGAAATCTTTTTGGTTGTAAAAATGAAAATTTTCACTGGTAAATTTTCGATATTTTAAATAGTTTTGTTCAAACTAGAAAAAGTGCCTTGAGAGGCATGTGTACCCCCGGCTGGTAGCCACTAAGCCCCCTTCCCTACCCCCTACCCAAACAACCCGGCACATGCTCACCCCTGTCATTGAACAACCCGGCACATGCTCACCGCTGACATTGAACCTCACATCACCAATGAAAGACAGTACCCTTATCAAGTACATTTTAGAAACAAGCAGTGTAAAGTACTTTACATACAAACATGGGGAAGTGTAGTTTTAGAATGACATATCTATTTTAGAGTGGTATACAGAGCTGACGTGTATACCCAATCTAAGACACCCAATCTAGGACATAAGCGCGGACATTTTGGGTCAGGTCCTCAGTCTTAGATTGAAATGAAAGTACAATGTCATTCTTAAAAAAAAAAAATAAATAAATAAATAAATAAATAAAAAAAAAAAATAAAAAAAGTCCTAGATCTTGACCTCAGGTCCCACCCCCACCCCATGCATGGACCAGTGGGCCTAGCCCTTATGTGGTACCTATGTTGTGTTGTAAGCATGAACGCTTTCTAATACATGGTTGTCAAGATATAGACACACAGAATATTAATCTTGGTAACTACTGTATTTTATGTGTCCTATATTTTGACCTCGAGCCCCACCCCTAGAGTTTGGTGCCATGGAATTTAATTCAACCCTAAAGGGTATCTATGATCCAAACAGGAATACATTCCTATAAGTATTTGTTAAGATATGAACTTGGAGATGAAAAAACACTCTGTAAGTAGCACATTTTCGAGGTGACCTAGATTTTGACCTCTAGCCCCACCCCCGGGCATGGACCCAAGGTCCGAACTGACAGAAACAAAGCAAACCCTATAGGGTACCTATGGTTAAAATATGAATGGTTTCTGATCACTGGTTCATGAGATATACACCACCAGTGAAACTTAAACCAAAACTTTGACCCAAAGTAAAGGTGACCTAGATTTTGACCTCTAGCCCCACCCCCGGGCATGGACCCAGGGTCCAAACTCACAGAAAAAAAGCAACCCCTATAGGGTACCTTTGGTTAAAATATGAATGGTTTCTGATCATTAGTTCATGAGATATACACCACCAGAGAAACTTTAACAAAAACTTTGACATAAATTCCACGAACGTTCCGGAATAACGAACGAACTAACGAACGAACCAACGAACATACGAACGGAAAAGCGAAAACTATATACCCGTCGGCATAAATGCCGGGGGTATAAACATAGATTGTGGGTACACGTTAGAATGAGACGGTTCTTCAAAAATAAGAAAAATAGTTATACCCCTGCAAACCCCAGTTTTTCTATGTAAAAGTGGGGTTTAAGGGGGTATTTATTTCACGGATATGTTTTCCTGATGATGTACTTTAAACTGGTAAATTTTTGCATGATTTTATAAATTATTTCACAAACTTTCTTTTGTTATGAATTCTTGAATTCACAAGAGGGTACGAGTGCCTTTTATATTTGTAAAAACATATCTGGGCTGTATTTGTGAAAAAAAAATATAAAATCAAGAGGCATCAAAGTTGCAAAAAAATTAATTCTCATGAACATTTCCCAACTTACAGAACAGCATGATGAGAGAGGTCATTTCATTATGCAATATACTTTACAGAGATTGTTTTCAGAAGCAAAAATTGAAAACTTTCATTGGAAAAATTTTGATTTTTTTTAAAATCTGCGCTCAAAACATACATAGCGTACATGTTAGAACCACCTTGCCGAGGCAGTTCTAACGAGTACCCACAATGTATATTTTGGGTCAAAAATATGAAAGTGGGGTTTAAAGGGGTATACATTAATTTTAACGGACATATGTTTTCCTGATGAAAACAAGTTTGGTGGCTGTGCTTTTGTCCATCAATTAACAACACCATGCCATTTTTCAATTTTTGTTTGCAAATTTTTAACATTCTTAATTATTAGCATTATATATAGGTTGAAAACAAAGACCTTAAAGGAAAAGAAAACCAAATATCATGATCAACATTTCACTCTATCTCATTATGTTTGAAAGAAAGAAAACTGTTTTGAAAAAAAAAAAAAGATAAAAATCTGTACTGTTTGAACAATAAATGTAACTTTCATGTTATTTGACCGAACAAAACTGAACTTTTCTCAAAGGCAACAAACACTTTCTTATAGTGTATTAATCCAAATTTTTTATGCTCATGTGATTTCAGCATGAAAAAACAATATGCTCATGTGATCTGAGCATGAAAAAAAACTTATGCTCATGTGATTTGCGCATGAGGAAAGGTTATATAAAACAGACACAGCACATTTCTTCCTTATTTATGTACACTATGCCCAAATTATCCCTTTACAAGGTTTGCTATACAGTTTGCCATGATGTTTCAATATAACCATGTTTGTGCCATCACTCACTTACGGGTTCCCAAGTGAAGGAGAGGCTCTTCATTACAAGTATTGGCTTTCCCAATTGTCTGTTTGATATTTGAGAGCTGCCAATCATTTCAATTATTATTTTACAGCTTGAAATATTAGAAAATAATTAGGGCATCTGGAAAAATTACCATAAAATATCTTTGTTTTGGAACATCAAGTTGTGGCACTTGATTTCCTGTACATTTGATCGCGATCTTTAAAACACTGATTACATGTATTAATTTTTCGGATCACAATTAGCAACAAATTTCCGTTAGTTGGAACTTGTAGCTAAGATATGAGCCGCCTCGTGGGAAAACCAACAATGTGGTTTCCGAACAGGGTCGACACAAACCTACCTGTACGAACACAGAAAAGAGCTAGAAGCTTGAAATTTCAGATTTAAGTAGAAGAGGAACTGTAGCGAGTCCGAGTAGCGAAAACAAAGGCATATGCAGATTGTTGGTTTTCTCACGAGGTGGCTCATATTGTAAGTTCGGAAATGTTTGCGAGAACTTAATTTTCACAAATAATTGAGCCGCTGCATGGGAAAACCAACAATCTGCATATGCGAAAACAAAGGCGCAGACCAGCTTCGCAGTAACCGCGAAGCTGATCAGCGCCTTTGTTTTCGCTACACGGATAGTACAATCTCTCTTCTTCTTATATCCGAAATTTCAAGCTTCTAGCCTGTTTCTGTGACTGTACAGGCTAGTTTGTGTCACACCTGGTCGGAGCCCCAAATTGTTGGTTTTGTCACGCACAGGCTCAATTGCAAATTTGATGCCTTGCGAATTAAAGGATTTCTTGCTAATATGCAAAAAAAAAAACAATACTTGTTCACAAATTTAAGATCACATTCTGCAAATTTCCGCATTTACAGTATTCAGACGATACAAATGTTCATGCCAGATATTGTTAAATTCCATCAATTTATTTGTTTAAAATGGCTGACTGGAAATTAATTTTTGTTAATATAGGTATTGATTCCAATCTATACCCTGACATTAATTCAATGCATATGCAAATAAATGACAGTCAATTAATTTCATCAACAAACAATCAAGTAGAAGGGAAATCCTAACAATTTTCAATGAAGTGAAAACAAAAACTGAATTTCAAAAGCCAAATACAAATGCCAACAATATGCATGAAATTAATACATCAAAATTAATTCTGAAATTTTATAATCATTCAATAGTCAACTATAGAAACAGGAAAGCAAAACATTTAAATTTCAAAAATACAAAATAAATGATCAATACAACACACAATGTGGTATAGCCACAACTTCCAGTACTATGGGTTGCTCAGGCACACAACCGGGTACCATTGGGGATGGAACCCCTGAGGCCTCTATCTGGAGCCTGACATTTTAACCACAAGACTGCCTCACTCGCAGGCGCTCATGCATTGCATTGACTATCACATTTAATGTTGGGTTATTTTAAATCACAGCCAAATACCAAGACACACCCCAACTTCCCCCACCTCCTACCACTAGACAGTTATAGCACCTGTACCATGTAGTCCAGTCAGTCTAGAAACTATATAAAGCTAAATCCAAAAGACTGTGAATAATTTATAGGAATTTGTATAGTGAGTGCCAGCAAATGAATGTATCAATATTCAAACTCTCAAAGATCCACATGTAAACAGAAGCAAGTTGACAATAAAAATGTTTAAAATTCAATAAACATTTCATAAAGCACTCTAGTTTCTAGTAAAATGACACCCGATAATAATGACATTGTATATTCCTTCAAGCAATATCCACACTAACTATTAGTTTTCCACGATAACTCCAATAAAAACCTCAAGAACATACGTTGGAACTATCGCTGCGGCAGATGATCTTCTTTTCATCAATAATTAGTACATGAAGCATCACAGTTCCACAGAAAATGACATTTCCTGTCTATAAATATTTCATTGAATTTAATTCAATCCCTCGTAGGAAACCTCTGTCGAACAGACAATATCGCTGCACTGGCGGTTTTACACAATAAAAGACAAGCAAATTACAAGACCTTGCAGGATAGAACATGTACTTGCCATTTATGCATTATTGTGAAAAATTGAAAAACGAGCTGCTGTGAAGAATTCAACAGGTTGGACTGTCAGCTTATGGAACTGTCTGCCTTGAGTATTGGCGTCAAAGGGTTAATTTGATAGTTACATGTATTGCTGCTTTTAATGGATATTTTCAATTTTTCAACAATAGAACTGCATGTTTTTCGTAACAATGCAATGAGGCTGAACAGTAATCCTGTTTTGACCCTGGACAGTTCAAAGGCTGGACAAGCCCACATAACACACAAGTTACACATGAAAGGCTTATCAGTTTGTTGTGGTTATATATAGTTCTAAACCAAATGCTTCATCTTTGTACTAATTCTCAACCACATGGGAAAACCAACAATCTGCCTAGGCGAAAACAAAGGCGCAGATCAGCTTCGCAGTAACTGCGAAGCTGATCAGCGCCTTAGTTTTCGCTACTCGGATAGTACAATTCCTCTTCTACTTAAATCTGAAATTTGAAGCTTCTAGCTCTTTTCTGTGCTTGTACAGGTCGGTTTGTGTCAGACCTGTTCGGAAACCACATTCTTAGTTTTCCCACGAGGCGGCTCAAATGTTTGAATTGTGGCTACAAGCATTCCAGTAATGTCCAGACATTGCTTCCATTTTATGGGATTCCTACCCAACCAACTTAGGATGTCATGACACCAAAAATGTGTTTGAAAAATAATCATCTAAGAAAATAACTATTGGTGTTTCAACTAGAACCACTTTTCCTCGACAAGCTCAGACCTTCCAGTATTACAGGGTTGCCACGCTCAGACGGAACCAAAACTCCCTGACATTTCCCTGACAATTCCCTGACAGAATTTCAAATTTCCCTGGCATCCATATTTTGGCATACAGTCTCTAATGACAATTTAATAAGATAATTTTTATAACTTGGAGAGTCATTTATTACTATAAAACACAAATACTATCTGGTTAAAGACTGCCCAAAAATATTGATTTGATGTAGACAAATTCACTTGAGTCTGGTATTTTCAAAATTCCTTGACATTTACCAACAGTTCCAAATTTCCCTGACAGTTTGCAAATTCCCAGACAATTACCTGACCTTGAAAAATTTTAAAATTCACTAACTTTTCCCCAATGTGTGGCAAACCTGCAGTAATCAGGTCAATAGTTTATAAGTTTTGCCTGGAGACAGCTAATCTCATGGCCCCAGTGCGTGGGGGCCAGATTTAGTCTTAAGTATATCTAATTTCATCCAGAATAACCTTTCCCATGCTACATCATGGATCATTCTAAACATAATGATACAATAGTATGGGCCCAGTTGTTCAAAATTAATGACATCGATAGTTAACGATTCATCAAAATTTCAAACATGAATACACCTCAACCTCTTTATAACACTATTGTTGGGGTCCAAGACAATTTCCGTGTTAACTATCCAATCCGTGTTATAATGAGAGTAAAATATATAGACATATAGATAGCAAAATTTGACAATTTGGGATCCATGAATGGTCCGTGTTATATCCAAATCTGTGCTGTAACAAAGCGTGTTATAAAGAGGTCCAGGTGTATTTACAAATACATGTACACTGTTATTTTTCGTTGATAAAATATGAGAATCCTTACATTTTATCATCAAAAAATAACAGTGATTTGTAGTCAGCATTTACCTAACAAGTCGAGGTCTTAATGATGACGTGAAGCAAACAAAGTTTTGAACAACCACCAATCTGCAACATAACATAACCATATGGTCATTACCAAAACACGCCTATGTAATATTCAGATTTTTCCTAAGTTGTAAAAATTGAAAATTTGCAATTGAAAATTTTTGGTATTTTTCTTTTTTTTAATCAAAACACAGATTGTGGGTACAGTTGTTAGAGTAAGGAGTAGCCACAATTTATGTTTTGGATAGAAAACCAGAGGACCATTGGTCCTAAGAACGCTCACCTGAAGCCTGATCTTGGAGTATTAAGTCATAATCAAATGACCTTGACCTTGAATACTCACACACCTTTATTGACTTCATAAGTTGTCTGCATCTGCAAAGTTTCAGGTCTCAGGCTGCAATAGTTTCCAAACCCAGTGATTTCTGAGAAAACCATAATTTTAATTTTGATATTTAAATGACCTTGGCCTTCATTAAATACTTACCTTCATTGGCTCTATTAGATGTCTGCATCTAGCAACTTTCAGGTCTCAGGCTGCAACAGTTTGTTTTCGCCTTTTCCCATGAGAAAGCCTATGTTTCCAAAATTGACCTTGCCGTAAAATAGGTCAAGGTCATCAAAGGGTCATCATTTCAACAAACTATGATGGGCTGGAGTCCCAAATGCTACATACCAAGTTTCATAAAAATTGGCCTGCCGGTTCTGGAGAAGAAGATTTTTGAAAGGTTTTTACCATATATGGGCGTGACCGCCATCTTGGTCATGTGACCTGGATTTCGCAATCAAACTTTCGTCTCCCCTACCCATGGATGCTCCACATAAAATTTCACTTTGATTTGCCAAGCAGTTTCAGAGAAGAAGATCTTTGAAAAGAGTGTATGGACAACAGACTGGCCAAGGTCAAGAGATGACCTTGACCTATATTAATCATATACCTTCATCTACTCCATTAGTTGTTTGCATCTACCACTTTTCAGGCCTCAGGCTGCAATAGTTTTCAAAAAATCCATAGTTTTCACTTCTTCCTATGTAAAAGCCTATGTTTCCAAATTTGACCTTGCTGTAAAATAGGTCAAGGTCATCCAAGGGTCATCATTTGATCAAACTATGATGGGCTGAAGTCCCCAATGCTACATACCAAGTTTCGTGGAAATCAGCCCACCGGTTCTGGAGAAGAAGATTTTTGAAGGGATTTTACCATATATGGGCGTGGCGGCCATCTTGGTCATGTGACCTGGATTTTGTGAACAAACTTGAAATGCCACTACCCAAGGAGGCTCCACATAAAATTTCAACTAGATCGGCCAAGCGGTTTCAGAGAAGAAGATCTTTGAAATTGTGGACGACGACGACGACGACGACGGACCGACAACGACGACGGACGCCGGATCATGGCCATCCTATAAGCTCACCTTGTGAGCCTTCGGCTCAGGTGAGCTAATAAGAAGAAATGTTTACCCCAGTACACCCCCAGTTATATTCTAGAAAAGTTGGGTATTAAGGGGTATACGTTTCATAAACATGCTAGTGTGATCAAACGTTAATAGCTGTAGACTGTTCGAAGGCACAAAATGAGTCAAAAACAAAGACGCAGATCAGCTGTGCAGTAACTGCACAGCTGATCAGCATCTTTGTTTTTGCTACACAGATAGTACAAGCCCTCTTCTTCTTAGATCCAAAATTTGAAGCTTTTAGCCTGCTTCCTGGGCTGTACAGGTCGGTTTGTGACTGACCCGGTCGGAAACCCATATCGTAGGTTTTCTCATGCGAAGGCTCAAATGGTAAAATACAAGATTCTTCAAACATTGTCATGCTTCGTTCATAGTACTTGATCTGTCAAAAAGCGCAGAATATGTGTACCTGTATAATGTTTGAGCATCTTAAGTCTCTATACAATGCTACAAGAAAAACAAAACAACTAAAAATTAATTTGCAACCATAAGGAAACTGCTGTCACGTAACCTTTTAAGGTGAAATAAATCCTGCGAGATAATCACTAACAGAATTTCCAATAGTAACGTCACACATCCCGTTTCACACTTTATTTATATCAAGAACCTTAGCATCGAGTTCATTTAGCAAGCCAAATATAGTGTCATCGTGTCAGTAAGAGCGAAGCCTTTGAGATGCCAGTATTGGATAAAAAAGAGCTTTATCAAGGGAAATCCTAACTAGGGAAAAAACACAAACTGCTGATCTGCTCAGGTGGCAGCCATTTTTTTTTCATTTACATGACTTTTTTTTTGTAAAAGATTTTGTGTTATTTAAGATGTGGACAAAAGAGCTCTACATTTTGAATTAACAAGTAGCCTTTGTTCTTTTTTCTAAAAGCACATTACAGACATTTTTGCACGGAGAAGCTCAACCAATGAAATTAGAGCAAATGATGTTACCCGCTCTGCGTCACATGATCTGATGATCTCGGCAACTAAAATAGTCCTTTTGACTCTTTTCAGTCACTAGTCAGATCAGGCAGACACAAGCCACGCTTCTCTGCAAGACAGAGAACAACTGCTAGGCCACAACCTCTTTATCACACTCTGCATGCCAATTATCGATATTTGACCAACGCCGGAGTGAAATAGCTAACTCCGAGGCAATAGCCAACGCCTGAGGAACAGTGTGTGAAGGGCTGCCAACAAAACTATGAACTATTTTATAGAGCAAGTGGATAATGTATTTGTAATGTTAAGTTAATGTTGTAAGATGGATTTGCTTCCATTTAAAATTGACATCATGTTACAATACTTTGTCTGAAACATATAAAATACAAGAAAACACACACAATTTTGTGGTTTTGTCCGTCAAGACTGATTTAGAAGTCAACAATTCTTTAAAGTCAAAACTTTTCATTCTCTATTCATGCTATAATTTATAACTCATATTCGCTGTACAAACTGTTTTACTTAAAGCTCATTTCTGACGAAGCATTTAGACATTTTTCGCCACCAAAGACTCCTTGTGGAAAAAAGAATGGGATCGCCAATGCCGGAGGAAGGTTATATATGGACATGACCAACGCCTGAGGATGATAACGTTTGCACAGAATGCTGATTCAAAACAAAAACTATTTTTACTCGACTTTTACTTGATAGAGTGGTAGCAACAATATTTGGCAGCTGCACCTGTATAATGATACATACGTGAAAGCACGTGCACGGTTATGGAAATACCGTGATGCATTTTCCTCCCGTTTAAAGTACATACGAATGTCCATTACCGTGTTTTAATACTATTCGTATTTAAAAAGCATGACATGGACATTTAAGTAATGCGTTGTAACGAAAGGTTTTCTGATTCAATATGAATGATTCGACCGAGTGAAACTGTACAATCTAAATGTCTGCAAAACTTAATAAAACTGTGCTCTTTTAGTGTATGTTGCATTGCATGTCTGTGGCGAATCTAGCAAGCCATGATTTTGTTTCAATTATTGCTCGTTTGTATCTTCGTGTACAGAAATATTTTTATTTTTGATAAACTACGAATTTGAGACAATAAAAGTAACAAGATACATGTCCTCAATTCTATGTGTAACAGAAACGTGCGCGCGCGATCCCACGCCAGAAGGTAAGCATCTTGTAGGAGATTATAAGCATTACAGACCATTATGGGATGAAAGTAAATACGATTTCTTGATAAAAAGACCATCAAATCTTGAGAACAAAATCGGGCGTCGTAGTTGGTCTCATCTCTTCTCTAACATTTCCTCCGGCTGCAGTCGTATCATACTCCGGCGTTAACGTTACCCTCATTTCCTCACTAAAGAGGGTCTGTTAATTAAATGCATGAAAATGTTCAAAATATACCAAATTCAAGCGTGCTTTGGTTCTGTTAGTGTCAGATATATATTGTTTCTTCCATATGCACAATTTCAACCACTATCTTCGTACAGAAACACGCGTTTAGCTGTTTAAATTAGGTTGTTGTATTAACGTACATCTTTCATAAATTTATCAATAATACGAATATCTTTGCGCCTAAAATTGTTTTGAACAACAAGCTCATTGTCATAGGAAGATATAGAATTAGGGGAACTGAGTAAAGAGCGTGTTTTCCAACTTATTTTGACATTTTTAGAAGAAGAGCACTCTCTATTTTCCTCAGGCATAGGCGTTATCCTCGGAGTTGGCTATCCCACTCCGGCGTTGGTCAAATATCGATATTGGCATGCAGAGTGTGTTTATAACATTATTGTTTGGGTCCAAGATAGTTTGCATGTTAGCTATCCCATCTAAATAGACTGTTTAGATATGTAGCAGAAAAGGCTAACCAGAGGACCATGGTCCTGTAAACGCTCACCTGAGATCTGTTGTATATACCAATAAACATGTTTAAATATGGAAAATAGCCCCAGTAAAGGGGCAGATGAAGCCCTGGGGCCATTTTGTTTTTCATAATAATCAATATCTTGTCCATTTGCCAATTTCCTGCGAGTCTTTCTCTTCAACTGACATTTTAACAGTTTTACCCATTCAAAGGCATAGGCGACCTATGTTGACCTTGTCGTAAAAAAGGTCAAGGTCGCCACAGGGTCATGTTGTATATACACATTGTAGTACTTTAGCCATCGATGCTTCATGCCAAGTTTCTTTGAAATTGGTCCACCAGTTCCGGAGAAGAAGATATTTGAAGGGTTTTCACCATATATGGGCATGTCGGCTATCTTGGTCATGTCACCTGGATTATTGATATATACATTGGTGACCTCATCCTATAGATGCTTCACAAAAAGTTGGCTTTGACTGGCCAAGTGGTTTCAGAGGAGAAGATGTTTGAATATTATGGACATATACATGTACACTGCCCCTGGGTGGGGGCATATGAGCTCATGGGGACCAATTTTTTTCAGAATCATTAATTTTCAGTCCTACTGCAAGAATTTCACTTTAAATGACATTTTAACACTTTTCCCCATTCAAATGCATTGGCGCCTTATGTTGACCTTGCCGTAAACTAAGTCAAGGTCATTGCAGGGTCATTATTTATATACGTGTTGTAGTATTTGAGTCATCGATACTTCATGCTAAGTTTCGTTGAAATCGGTCCAATGGTTCCGGAGAAGAAGTTTTTTGAAGGGTTTTTACCATATATGGGCATGGGCGCCATCTTGGTAATGTGGCCTGAATTATTTATATACACATTGATTCCCCCTTCCTATAGATGCTTCATATAAAATTTGGCTCTGATTGGTCCAGCAGTTTCAGAGAAGAAGATGTTTGAATATTATTGGGCCAAGATTTGATAAAAGGGGTCTTATGGCAGAAAAATCAAAATTAAGATATTAATTAATTATGAAAGACCAAGTTTCTCTGAGTATTTCCTGAAAATTTGAAGAGATTATCTTTACAAATAGCAAAGATATGAACGTTGAAAGGTGTGCAGTTGATGCAATCTAAACATGACGTCATAAAACTGTTGATGACATGACGTCATAAAACTGTTGATGACGTTTGGACGTTGATGACTTTAACGTCTTCAAATCACTGTAATTAAAAGAAGTGTAATTAAAAGAAGGTAAGACTAAAATTCTCGAAATTCTATGTGTTTCTTGAAGTTTAACATCTATACTACTGCACTGACTATGCAATAGGCAGGAATTCACAAACTGTTTGATAAAACATGCAAGACAAATGGCGTACCTGGTTTTTAAAATGAGGGTAGTCCTTATGGCGCAATGGTTGCCATGGCAACATACTTGCAGATACAAATAACATTTGACCATAAGAAAAGTATGTGTCTTGGATTGTGTTACAATATTAAAGGTGTATAAAATAAATATCAGAACATGCCAAATATTTCAAATTTAGATGGTTTTTAAATTTTTATAGCATAAAATGTACTTGAAGCCCGAAGACACCTTTTCCCAGATCTGCGCTCTATTGATCCGGTCAGCGTGACGTCATAGGTCATTTGTACGAGGTGAATTACTCGGTGTTTATCCCTGTAACCTTACTGAATTAAAAGCAGAAAATATGAAAACAAAATAAAAACATTAATGAAAGCTTAGCATGTATTTTTAGATCGTCATTATTTCTTCCACTCAAGGTATGAACCCCGTTATATTTCTGACAAATTATGATTTTATAAGCGTCTAAAAATGATTAAATCACAACGATATTGACCTAGTTGTACCCTCGATCGAATGAGCGAAGAGGCGGGAAAGGCGCAGTTCCGGTAACCAATATTGATTTTTTTATCGAAAGAGTAGCTTGCCGACCGTGTCAATTGTAATATACATGTATATTGCCCCGGGGTGGGGGCATATGAGCCCTTGGGGTCATTTTTTTTTTTCAGAATCATCAATATTCAGTCCTGTTGCTCATTTCCTGCAAGTTTTTTCCTTTAAATGACATTTTAACAGTTTTCCACCATTCAAATGCATATGCGACCTATGTTGACCATGCCGTAAAATGGGTCAAGGTCATCACAGGGTCATGATTTATATATACATTGTAGTTCACGAGTCATCAATGCTTCATGCCAATTAAGTATCGTTGAAATTGGCTAACCAGTTCCGCAGAAGATTTTTGAAGGGTTTTTACCATGTATGGACATGGCAGCCATCTTGGTCAAGTGACCTGGATTATTTATATACACATTGGTTCCCCCTTCCTATAGATGCTTCATATGAAATTTGGCTTTGATTGGCCAAGCGGTTTCAGAGAAGAAGATCTTTGAAAATGGTGGACGACGACTGACGGACGCCGGATCATGGATACCATTTGAGGTCCAGAAATGGTCTGAGTTATATCCCAAACTGTGCTGTAATGAACCACACGCACATGTTATAAATAGGTTGTGGAGTATTTGCATACATGTACATGAAACCAAAGACACTAATTAGCTGCATTGCATTATACTGTGCATCAGCATCCTGATATGGCCACAATACCGACTGAAGGTGTGAAAAATAAAAAATAAAAAATAAAAACCTCCCACCCGCCCCATTTTTTCATAAAAATTGGATGAGCATCTACTAATTTATTTGGTGTGGCCTATTATAGAACCATGAATTTTACCAGCCAACAGATTCCCAAATATTAGACAAAATTAAGTTCTGCAAACATTTACAATCCATCAATATGTTCAAAGCATTAAATTTTATTTAATATCATGTCCAGGTCTGTTGTTTCCTAACTAAATAAATTACAAGAGATTTCAATTTATTTAACCTCTGCCATCCATTAAATTATCAATTTTCAAGTGAGACAAGTCTCGAGAAAACCTGCATTTGGAGTTTCTGACCAGGTCTGATAAAGCCAGCCTGTCCAGTCACTGAAGAAGGCTAGAAGGTTGAAATTTTAAAATGAACTAGAAAAGGGATTGTAAGTTATGTGAAGCGAGAACAAAGGTGCTGTTCAACTGTGCAGTTAAACTGCATCTTTGTTTTGACAAAGCAAATGGCAAATTTACTAATGCTGTGGCTCTAGTTATAATTACAATGTTATACTTTCTCTGCTCAATGCTGTTGTTCTCACCATACATTGAGCCGTAACACCAGAAAACCAGTCTTTGGGTTTCTGACCAGGTCCGACTTAAACCGGCCTGTACAGCAACAGAAGATAGCTAGAAGCTTGAAAATTCGTATTTAGGAAGAAGAGGGATTGTACTATCCGAGTAGCGAAAACAAAGGCGCTGATACTGCAAAGCTGATCTGCGCCTTTGTTTTCGTATAGGCAAAGTTCCGGTTCTCACCATGAATTAATAATTAACAATGAACCTATTGATTAGGGAGGCTACTCGGTGAGAAGATTGAAAAGCTCCGATCATTGTCCATTGTAATTATCCCAGAAACAGAAATAGTGTATCGGCAGGTCAATCCAAACTAAGGACGGACATGGATTTTTTAGGATATGCAGCAGTATTATTGAATTTTGCCTTCTTCTGGTATATCAGTCTGTTCTATAAATAATGATGTGTAGGACAAAACATCATCTAGACATGACCCCCCCCCCCCCCCCCCCACACTCCTCTACTTGCTCATTTCTGGACAAATCCCCACTCATGATTTTTTCAATGTGGACAAACACCCCCAGCAGATTTTCAAACTATATATGACAAAACCCCTCCTCTATACATCCACTGTATTCATATCATGCCAGGACAGTACTTTATCCATAACATCATGAACAAGAGGACCAACAATGGTCCTGTAAACGCTCACCTGAGACCTGAGATATATACCAATAAACTTGTTTGACTAGAATGGTAATATACATGTATATAACCCCAGGGCAGGGTCAGAGCAACCTCTGGAGTCAATTTCTTTTTTAAATCATAAAGATTCAGTCCATTAGCAATTTACTGCAAGTTTTGCCCTTCAAATGACATTGTAACAATTTTCCCCATTCAAATACATGGGCAACCTAAGTTGACCTTGCCGTAAAAAAGGTCAAGGTCATCCCAGGATCATGATTTATATAAACTTTGTAGAGCTCCATTGTTTTATGCTTCATGCCAAGATTCAAACCCATAGGCCTTCTGGTTCTGGAGAAGATTTTTTAAAGGTTTTTGCTATCTATAGCCATGGCGGCCATCTTGGTCATGTGACCTTGACCAATTATACAAGCTTTCATTCGCTCTTTCTAAGAATGCTCCATATAAAGTTTGGCTTTGATTGGCCAAGCGGTTTCAGAGAAGAAGATGTTTGAATATTATGGTCATACACATGTATATAGCCTCAGGGCAGGGGCAAACAACCCTCTGGGCCGAAAATATTTTCACAAACATAAATCTTCTGTCCATTTGCTCATTCCTAGCAAGTTTTTTGCCATTAAATGACATTTTCCTGTCTTTTCCCATTCAAATGCATGGGCGGCCTAAGTTGACCTTGCTGTAAAAATGGTCAAGGTCATCCCAGGGTCATGATTTATATAAACTTTGTAGAGCTCCATTGCCTGATGCTTCATGTCAAGTTTCAAAATCATAGGCCTTCTGGTTCTGGAGAAGAAGATTTTTAAAGGTTTTTGCTATTTATAGCCATGGCGGCCATCTTGGTCATGTGACCTACACCATTTATATAAACTTTTTTTCCCTCTTCCTAAGGATGCTCCACATGAAGTTTGGCTTCGATTGGCCAAGCGGTTTCAGAGGAGAAGATGTTTCAATATTATGGAAATATACATGTATATAGCCCCGGGGCAGGGGCAGACAACCCCCAGGGGCCAAAATTTTTCCATAAACATTAATTTTCTGTCTATTTGTTTATTCCCAGTAAGTTTTACCCACTTAATAGCATTTTACCATTTTTCCCCATTCAAATGCATTGGCGACCTAAGTTGACCTTGCCATAAAATAGGTCAAGGTCATCGCAGGATCATGATTTATATAACTTTTGTAGAGCTCCATTGCCTGGTGCTTCATGCCAAGTTTCAAGATCATAGGCCTTCCGGTTCTGGAGAAGAAGATTTTTAAAGGTTTTTCCTGTTTATAGCCATGGCAGCCATCTTGGTCATGTGACCTGTATCATTTATATAACTTTTTCTTCCCACTTCCTAAGGATGCTCCACATGAAGTTTGACTTTGAATGGCCCAGCGGTTTCAGAGGAGAAGTTGTTTGAAAAGTATGGACGACGACGACGACGGACGGCGGAGCATGGGTATACTATAAGCTCACCTGTGAGCCTTCGGCTCAGGTGAGCGAAAGTGTCCATGAAAAGCATACCCCCTCATACCCCACTTTCATATAGCAAAATTGGGGTATGCAGGGGTATACCTATTTTTCTTATTTTAATTGCTCCAAAACATAGCGAGGCAGTTCTAACGTGTACCCACAATATATGTTTTGAGCAAAAATAAGATAAATGTCAAAAATATTCTCATGTAAATTTTCAATTTTTACTGGTGAAAAAACCTCTGTATGTAATGACCTGAAACTGATCTTTTGAGAGTCATATGGAGGCATGTTACCAAAACTACATGCACATTTCTTTCAGACCCAACTGACAAAGGCCCAAACATTATATAATGTTTCAAGCTGTTTTGATACTTCACATAAAATATTAAATACAGAGCTTCTGAAATCTAGCAAATGCTGCTGGAGTCCCAGGATTTTTACAACCTAAATACATCAGTCCTTTTCCCATCCTGTATGGCCTTTTAGCCATGTCTGATTTTTTCCCTTCAACATTACGAAAACACGCCCATGCAATACACACAGAGTTTTTAAGTTGTAAAAGTTGAAAATTTTCAGTGGAAAATTTTTGATATTTTTCTTATTTTTTGCTCAAAACATTGATTGTGGGTTCTAACGAGTACCCACAATCTATGTTTTGGAGCAAAAATAAGAACCAGAGGACCAATGGTCCTATAAACGCTCACCTGAGATCTGGGATATGTGACTTAAGTTGACCTTGCCATAAAATGGGTCAAGGTCATCCCAGGGTCATGATTTATATAACATTTATAAAGCTCTATTGCCTGATGCTTCATGCCAAGATTCAAAATCATAGGCCTTCTGGTTCTGGAGAAGGTTTTTGCTATTTATAGCCATGGCAGCCATCTTGGTCATGTGACCTTGACCTTTTATATAAATTTTCATTCCCTCTTCCTAACAATGCTCCACTTAAAGTTTGGCTTTTATTGGAATAGCAGTTTCAGAGAAGTAGATGTTTGAATATTATGGTCATATACATGTATATAGCCCCAGGGCAGGGGCAGACAACCTCCTGGGGTCAATTTTTTTCCATAAACATAAATTTTCTGTCCATCTGCATACTCCCAGCAAGTTTCCTCTATTTAATTCCATTTTACTATTTTTTCCCATTCGAATGCATTAGTGAACTAAGTTAACCTTGCCATAAAATAGGTCAAGGTCATCCCAGGGTCATGATTTATACAAACTTTGTAGAGCTCCATTGCCTGCTGCTTCATGCCAGGTTTCAAAATCATAGGCCTTCTGGTTCTGGAGAAGAAGATTTTTAAAGTTTTTTTTCTATTTATAGCCATGGCGGCAATCTTGGTCATGTGACCTTGACCATTTATACAAACTTTCATTCCCTCTTTCTAAGGATGCTCCACATAAAGTTTGGCTTCGATTGGCCAAGCGGTTTCAGAGAAGAAGATGTTTGAATACATGTATAATGGTTATATACATGTATATAGCCCTGGGGCAGGGGCAGACAACCCCCTGGGCCCAAAATGTTTTCATAAACATAAGTTTTCTGTCCATTTGCTCATTCCTAGCAAGTTTTCTGCCATTAAATGAAATTTTCCTATTTTTCCCATTCAAATGCATGGGTGACTTAAGTTGACCTTGCCGTAAAAAAGGTCAAGGTCATCCCATGGTCATGATTTATATAAACTTTGTAGAGCTCCATTGCCTGATGCTTCACACCAAGTTTCAAAATCATTGGCCTTCTGGTTCTGGAGAAGAAGATTTTTAATTTTTTTTTCTATTTATAGCCATGGCAGCCATCTTGGTCATGTGACCTTGACCATTTATATAAACTTTCTTTCCCCCTTCCCAAGGATGCTCCATATGAAGTTTGGCTTTGATTGGCCAAGCGGTTTCAGGGGAGAAGATGTTTCATTATTATGGAAATATACATGTATATAGCCCTGGGGCAGGGGCAGACAACCCCCCAGGGGCTAAAATTTTCCATTAACATTAATCTTTTGTCCATTTGCCTATTCCAAGTAAGTTTTACCCATTAAACAGCATTTTACCATTTTTTCCCATTCAAATGCATTGGCGACCTAAGTTGACCTTGCCGTAAAATAGGTCAAGGTCATCCTAGGGTCATGATTTATATAAACTATGATGGGCCCGCGTCCCCGATGCTACATACCAAGTTTCGTGGAAATCGGCCCACTGGTTCTGGAGAAGAAGATTTTTGAAGGTTTTTTCTATTTATAGCCATGGCGGCCATCTTGGTCATGTGACCTGGACCATTTATATAAACTTTTGTTCCCCCTTCCTAAGGATGCTCCACATGAAGTTTGGCTTTGATTGGCCAAGCGGTTTCAGAGGAGAAGATCTTTGAAATTGTGGACGACGGACGGACGACGACGGACGACGGACGGACACCGGAGCATGGGTATACTATAAGCTCACCTGTGAGCCTTCGGCTCAGGTGAGCTAAAAATAGGTATACCCCTGCAAACCCCAATTTTACTATATAAAAGTGGGGTTTAAGGGGGTAAACTTTTCACGGACATGTTTTCCTGATGAATAACAGCCAATCTTTAAATTAACCCATATACCCTTGGGTTTCTGAGAACACGGACACAATGACACGTACCGTCCGGATTGTCCAGTAACAGACATAGGTTAATGAAATTATCACACAACTAATATGACCCACAGACTCTCAAAGGAACAAGACTTACTTCGCTACAATAATTCAGACCAATGGCATAAGCCTTTTCAGGAGAAACTTTCAAAGAACCAGACTAATTAACAGACATACATGTAATTCGGGTAATTCGGGTCAATGAAACAATTAAGCTATTTCAGGGAAAAACTTCAAAAAAACAGAAATTCTTAAGAGTTATCACAGCAACAATTCAGGAAACCTGTATGAATCTTTATATTGAACTTTTTTTTTTATTATTTACTTCCCAGTTAACAATTTTTTAGTCATGTTGAGATGGAACCATTACTTCCTAGGTATTTACGCGTAACTGTGGGAAGCTTTAAGTGTCTTGCAGTGGTGGGTATCACACCCATAATCTCTTGCTTCAGAGTCCTATACTCTACTGTACACACCCAATAAAAATGATTTGGCTTAATACAAACAACGCATAGCAAGATTGATTATAAAAATATATTTTTGCCTATGCGAAAACAAAGGCACAGATCAGCTGTGCAGTAACTGCACAGCTGATCAGCGCCTTTGTTTTCGCTTCTCAGATAGTATAATTTCTTTTCTTCCTAAATCCGAATTTTCAAGCTTCTAGCCAGCTTCTATAGCTGCACAGGCCAGTTTGCATCAGACCTGATCGGGAACCCCGAAGACCAGATACTGACAGTAAAACATTGAATAATTGATAAGGAAAACTTTATGTTGGCAAAAATAAAATGCTCCCTGAGTCTAAAATGTCAGATCCATAAAACAATAATATTCTAAGAAAACTGCCCTTTCGCAGTTTTTCAAGCTTTTTGACACATAATGTGCTCTAAAGTTGAAATAGGACTATAGAAATGGAGACATACATGCATTTACAAGGTAACAGATAATACTCATCTTGGCCTTAAAATCTCCAGCCATTTGCAGCGGCCATACAATCCAGTTTGTATCAGACTTATTAATTGAGCCTCCTCGTGGGAAAACCAACAATGTGGTTTCCGAACACAAACCGGCCTGTACAAGCACAGAAAAGAGCTAGAAGCTTGAAATTTCGGATTTAAGTAGAAGAGGAATTGTACTATCCCAGTAGCGAAAACAAAGGCGCTGATCAGCTTCGCGGTTACCGCGAAGCTGATCTGCGCCTTTGTTTTCGCCTATGCAGATTGTTGGTTTTCCCATGATAATCTGAAAAGCTGGATAAAGATTTTGAAGAAACTATGTCTTGATGCTATATCAAACACTTCCTGAATCTAAAATGTCAAATCCATAAAACAGTCCTTTTTCTAGAAAATTTATCAGGCTTTTTGACCGAATCTACTTGAAAAAAGAAGCTGTGTAATAAGAAAACTTGATTTTTGAGCATGGGAAAACATGGATAGACAATGGTTAAAAACAACTTTAAAAGACAAAGTGATTTCATTTGGTCGAGTTTTTGCTTAGGTCCAACTCAAGAGCTAAGGTCATATAGAGACTAGCCTTTGGTCTAAAGTCTCATCCAAAAGACTGGAAAAGCCCAGGTTTGAACCCATGATCCTTAGTTTACAAGATGAGTGGCTTGAAGTAACAGCTATGCCATGGAGCTGATCAACACACAGAGTTACTACACAGCGAATATCAAATAAAACGTAAAATTTTCTTTAAGCATGACTCTATTCACTGTGTCATTTTTGTCACATATATAATCCTTTTTCCTGCAATTCTGTGACACAATGCCAAATCATCCAATGTCTACTGACAGATATTAGTCCCATGGGGCATACTGAACAAAAGCATGTAGCAATTAAATTGAAGAGAAAAAAAATAATGCCTTTCAACATTGTATGAGAATAACAGTAAGTTCAAAAATTTTCAAGGTCAGTTTTATTTGTCACAGAGAAGCTGTCAGAGAAGTCTTCCATTTGCATCAAATGGAGGCCTTACTCAGGCAGAGCGTAGAATTTTTACCCAGGAACTTAGAATTTTTACCCAGGAACTAACACATTGTTCTTCTAGGCCTGGCAAACTGAGTAGCATTATTTTTCAAGAAAGAATGCACAGCTCCTGAGGCTGACTTCATTTTATTACCATGGCTAGTTGTTCATTACATTTTTGGACATTATCATTTAAGCACAATAAAATTAATTGAGCTCAACAAGAAACAAAATTGAATTCTCAAATGTGATAATTGATTCCAGAAGCAGCCGGCCAAAAACTGGATAATTCTGGCTAATTAATTTTCTGCATCAGACAGATGGTCTTTGAGGGAATTCTTTGTAAATATATGCTGACAAATATATGTCTGGTCAATGCTCAGACAAGATCATTTTCAGTTGATTTACATTCTGAAACTTACACTGTCTGGCTACTTGACTATCTGACCATTGCCCTCTGCAATTTATTCTACTTTTGGCTGTCTTGTTCATGTTTTACAGAAAGCTTATGTTCAAGTTCATCATTGAGCTTATATTCAAAATCCTAATTTTGTTTTTATGCATGTGTCTGTAACAGATCCCCAAACCAAACAGAAAGTTTTCCTGTTCCCAAGACCCAACAGTTGCAATGTTTCTGTTCCCACGACCTAACCATTGTTTTTATGCATGTGTGTATTCCCAAGACCCAACAGTTGCTTTCATGCATGTGTTTGTTTCAAAGAGACAACAACTGTTTTCATGCATGTGCCTGCACCCCAGACCCAACCATTGCTTTCATATACATGCCTGTTGCCAAGACTGAACACTGGGTATTATGCGTGTGCCTGTTCCCAAGACCCAACAGTTGTTTCATGCATGTGCATGTGCCTGTTACCGAGACCCAACCCTTGCTTTCATGTACATGCCTGTTCCCAGGACCGAACACTGGTTTTCATGCATGTGCCTGTTCCCAAGACCCAATATAGGTTTTCATATATATATATGTGCCTGTCCCCAAGACACAACAGTTATTTCATGCATGTGCTTGTTCCCAAGACTTAAAAACTGTTTCATGCATGTGCCTGTCCTAAGACCCAAGAATAGTAAACTGTTTTCATGCATGTGTCTGTTCCCAAGATCCTATCCTTGTTTTCATGCATGCGTCTGATCCACCCAAACTACCACAATTTGTTTTAATGCTGGTGTCTGTTCCCAAGACCCAGCAATTGTTTTCATGCAAGTGTCTGTTCCCAAGACCCAACAATTGTTTTCATGCATGTGTCTGTTCCCAAGACCCAACAATCATTTTCATGCATGTGTCTGTTCCCAAGACCCAACTATCGTTTTCATGCATGTGTCTGTTCCCAAGACCCAACAATCGTTTTCATTCATGCATGTGTCTATTCCCAAGACCTAACAATTGTTTTTATGCATGTTTCTGTTCCCAATAGTTGTTTGCATGCATGTGTCTGTTCTGAAGACCCAACAATTGTTTTCATGCACATGTCTGTTCCCATGATCCTACCCTTGTTTTCATGCATGCCTGTTACCAAGTCCAAACAATGTTTTTCATGCATGTGTCTGTTCCCAAGATCTAACAATTGTTTTCATGCATGTGCCTGTTCCCAAGACCCAATATAGGCTTTCATATATATATATGCGCCTGTCCCCAAGACACAACAGTTATTTCATGCATGTGCCTCTTCCCAAGACTTAAAAACTGTTTCATGCATGTGCCTGTCCTAAGACCCAAGAATAGTAAACTGTTTTCATGCATGTGTCTGTTCCAAAGATCCTATCCTTGTTTTCATGCATGTGTCTGATCCACCCAAACTACAATAATTTGTTTTAATGCTGGTGTCTGTTCCCAAGACCCAGCAATTGTTTTCATGCAAGTGTCTGTTCCCAAGACCCAACAATTGTTTTCATGCACGTGTCTGTTCCCAAGACCCAACAATCATTTTCATGCATGTGTCTGTTCCCAAGACCCAACAATCGTTTTCATGCATGTGTCTGTTCCCAAGACCCAACAATCGTTTTCATTCATGCATGTGTCTATTCCCAAGACCCAACAATTGTTTTTATGCATGTGTCTGTTCCCAATAGTTGTTTGCATGCATGTGTCTGTTCCCAAGACCCAACAATTGTTTTCATGCACATGTCTGTTCCCATGATCCTACCCTTGTTTTCATGCATGCCTGTTACCAAGTCCCAACAATGTTTTTCATGCATGTGTCTGTTCCCAAGATCTAACAATTGTTTTCATGCAAGTGCCTGTTCCAATACCCAAAACTTGTTTTCATGCATGTGCAAATTCCCAAAGCACAAAAATTGTTTCATGTGTCTGTTCTCAAAACCCAACAGTTTGTTGTTGTTGTTGTTTTTGTTGTTGCTGTTGTGTACATGAACAAAGGCTTTAGCTTGTTCCAAATCTCAACTTTGTTTTCCTTCATGTTTTATTTTATGTTTGCTTGATTTTATGGATGCACCTGATATTAACCGAAGCTGAGTTGACGTTAACATAATGTTGCATCAACGTCTAACATTGTTTCCTGTTTTGTATAGCGTTGCTATGTTTCGTTGCCTTCTGTAATAGAATTCAAAGAGTTAAGACATACATTTTCTTGTGTTCATTCCCACCATAAGATAAAACATGTGATCTTAGCAAACTGTACAAACTGTTTATTTATTTATCTATTTATTTGTTGTTGTTGTTGTATTACAATTAGCCCTTCATGCAATACTTTGTTTTCATGCTATAATTTTTATAGACCCCATGACAAGTTTTGTCTATATGACCCAATTTGTTCGTATTTTCACTGATTTTGTTCAAATCAAGCCTAATGTCACAAGTGTCAGGGACCTGATGGTGTTGCGACAATATCATTAGGTCCCAGTGAGACATATCATGCTGTGAATTCTATAGCATTACAGAAATCATATTTTGTAGCCGCCACAATGAAGTAATTGTCTCTGGAGTTTACCTATATTAGAGAATGAAACTAGAATGCTTAATGGTCTTTCCAAAAGTTTTCTGAAAATATTTGCACACTGAATATGCAGAACCTCAAGCATGTTTATTGATCAGACTGCACAGATCCTTGGACAGGTAAGTCTGCATGAGGCAAAAACGATTTTTGTATTGAAAGGCTAGTATGGTGATACCCTATCTCTTGCTTTTGATGACACAGATATTGAGCCATAGCAGAAGAAAAATTGTCTTCCACAATGTCACCAAGGTCTGACACAAACTAGGCTCTAAAGCCAAACGCTTGAATTTTTTAGTTTAAGACTATTGTGAAATTGGGCTATCTACGTGAGCAAAATCAAAGACAGTCGAATCAGCTGAGACATTGCTGCACAGCTGATTCGCATCCATTTTTGCGCTGCAAGCACAAAAGGGTTAATATGAGATTGGAATTGTATTTTGATCAAATTAGGTTTGATTGGAAACTGATTCTTTGTGCCTGTTTCATAATTATATTTTCATCTCTGATTCATCACAGAATTATATGGTCAATCTTAATAATTAATTTATATTTAGTTACTTTTTGATATGATATAGTTATACAGTTCTATAGGGCAATGTACCTGTGAGTCAGCAAAGAGGTCGTTCAGGAATATAAAATGCCAAATAAGTAATGATCAGGAACTGGACCAAGCACTGAGAAACTGGATTCCCTGTTAAATTGGATAACAACTAAAATGGTAAATAAACATTGGGAATATATGGTAAAACCGGTTGAGCAGCTATTTTCCAAAATGGGTGTCTCTCAGATAAGCACATCCCCTGAAGTCACATCTGGATTTTCAGCTAATATTCAAGGGTAAATAATGATTGGGCAAGTCTACAAAACTATGAGTTTTAGGATATGGCTGATTCCTTATAGCCAACAAACTGTGTGCAACACTGCATCTTGCAATTATGATTTCTGCCATTATCCTGATTTCTGTTTTTTTTTTTGTTTTTTTTTTGCTCTTTCTGTTAGAGTGTACTCCAGCTATGAGCCGCCCTCTTTTATATGGACATTCCCTTGACCTTCAATATCTTTTTATTCAGTGTGGCAAAGTTATTTTGTGTCAGCTGTATTTGGTAGCTTTTAGCGAAAATTTGTAAAAAGAATTTCTTCCATCAAGTGTCACGCATATCCATTACCAAAAACGGCAGGCAGAGGCAATCTGTTTGCATCACTCCAATCTCCTTATCGTGACAGAAATGAATGGCACATTCCAAGTTTAGCCTTCATTGGTGTTTTATATGGAACACTGCGCAAGTTGAGAAATTAAGCACTGGTTTAATTTGGCATTGATTGCCTGTTTCACAGAACTTTTGCTGCTGCAAATGGGCAACGAGTCTGTGAAACCAACAAATTCCAATGTCAAGCAAACACTCAAAATAGCCAGGGCATCCACCCATACTGATAGGTTACATCACAGGTTGATCTAAGATTCCAAGCTTTTCTACATGTGCTGATAACGACTCATTCTGTGCAGAATTAAACGGAGCAAAGAAATCGGAGCCCTTTTATTTCAGACTGCTCTTTTTGTCAATTTTGTATTGATGTCCCAAATGGGAAAATTTAATGGTGTAACAGCTCCTTTGGGTCATTCACTGCAGTCAGAATGTGCTAATGCATAATGAATACCTTTAAAAAGATTGACATTTCCTTGACATCTCAGATTGCATTCTGTAGAATGCTAACTGCAGAATGCTAAGATGTATTAGATTTTAGTCTTTGCGTCAGAAAATCAACAACTTGGGTTTCCAATCAGGTCCAACACAAACCAGCCTGTACAGTCACAGAAGCAAGCTAGAGGCTATAAGTAGACTAGGAATTGTACTATCAGAGTAGCGAAAACAAAGGCGCTGATCACCTGTGCAGTTACTGCACAGCTGATCTGCACTTTTGTTTTCACATAGGCAAAAATCTGGTTTTCTCATGACGCGGATCATTTTATTTTTTATGGACTGCCACTAGCATATTTCATTTTCAATTAACTAAATGTTCTATAACTATTTCTGTTTTCTAAATACAGAATAGAGATATCAATTTCAGGATTCCGCATCTAGAATTTCATTTATAAATACATATATCAATGACAAAATAGGTAAGCCACCTATACCTGGATCACATGACTGACAAAGATTTGCTATATGAGCCGCCGCATGGGAAAACCAACAATCTGCATAGGCTCATATACAGCTGTCGCATGGCCAGTCTCACTAGATGGACATTTAACCCATTTTTGACGAATGGATTTTCCCATTATTATGATTTGGGTGAGCCCATTGTCAATATTAGGGGCGTTAGGAGTGAATTTGAATATTTGGGTTCGCGCCTCGCACGGGGCACGAACTCATATGTGAGACAAGCCATGTTCTGCTTGCGGGTGTGCCAGGTGGTTTTTCCCCGGGTACTCCGGTTTTCGCCCCACCTACCGATTGATTCGTCTCGATATGAGTAAAAAAGCTTGAAAGGGACGTAAAACTGAATAAAACAAACAAACAAAATTTGAATATTTATTCCATTTTTCGATGAAATTCCTCTGTGCAAACAGAATAGCCCCAGATCACATCTGGGGCTATACTGTTTTCAGGCTTATATGAGTTAAGCAATTATTTTGCAACAATCTGCTACAGTTTGCATATATTATGTCACATGACATGGCAACATTCGCAAGTCACCAGCACAATGCTTGTACACTTATAATCAACTTGCTTGTGAAATTCTTGCAAATTTGTCGCATTGTAGATTCATTGAAATATGATTGCCACGATACTGCAAAGGATTTGCAACAGGTTCACTTGGGTTTGCCACACATGTAGTGATTCTGCAAATGGTTTCATAAAACCTTTAGTGAAGATTGGGACGCATGCAACAATATGGGGAACATTTAGGACCATTTTGAGACACTTTTGAAACTGCATCATGATTCCACAAACAGCCATATGTGAGTGAGATTGAGTCTGTTCTCCGACATGATATAACCTTCTATTAGTTTTGACTGGCGGCTATTGACCCATTATGGATTTGCAGCATGAGAAGTTTCTGGCCCTAAGGTTATAAAACTTTTTTATGCTCAGCTCAGCTGAGACTAAAATTTATCCTGCCGATAAATGTTAAAATGCCAATAATTGTTGGCTTTTTAACATTTATCAGCAGGATAAATTACAGGCTTTGCTAATCTAAGCCTAAATTTTCAACCAATTTTGATTAGTTCTGTATTTATGAGCAGTTGGAATTTCATGCTCAGCTAAGTTGAGCATGAAAAAAAGTTTTATAACCTTAGGGCCTGGCTAGTATAGGGTCTCACGGTAGAGACCCTTTTTTATGCCTTTCTTCATTTGTTTGCCCTAATCTCAGTTGAGCCGCAAAGCGAGAAAACCGGTCTTCGGGGTTTCCGACCAGGTCTGACACAAACCGGCCTGTACAGTTTCAGAAAAAGTCTAGAAGATTGAAATTTCGGTTTTAAGAAGAAGAGAAATTGTACTATCCGTGTAGCGAAAACAAAGTCGCTGATCAGCTTCGCAGTTACTGCGATCGAAGCTGATCTGCGCCTTTGTTTTCGCATAGGCAAAAATCCGGTTTTCTCATGATGCGGCTCAGTTCATGTTATGAAAACAATGCAACAACCAACAATGTTATGCGATGAGAGGATTTTTTGAAATAGCAAAATTCACATAATTTCAAATTAAAGGATTTCTTTCAGTTTGATAACAATTTGCCACGGAAAATCAAGACTTTTCAAGACATCTACATGAACAATAGACCTAATTATCTAAATGTTTGTTGAAACAATTTTAGGATAAGCTTTTTGTCTGCAAGTCTAATTTTGGTTTAAAACTAGTTTAATCCTTGTGTTTTCAATATGTCAAAAAAGTTTAATGATGATGATGATGATGATGATGATGATGATGATGATGATGATGATGATGATATGATGATGATGATGATCGGTTTTAAGGTAGAAGTGCATCCAAGACACATAGGGCTACAGTTTTATGACGCTGATGATGATGATGATGCAAATGACCAACCTATCAGGCCTGCAGCATTTTGTCACAACAAATGAAGTTTTGATCTGCTTGTGCGAAAAAATAACAACAATAATGGCAGTTATATATGTGCTGCGATGTGAGCAAAACTGGTCTTCGGGATTTCAGACCAGGTCCAACACAAACAGGCCTGTACAGTCACAGCAAAAGGCTAGAAGCTTGAGAGTCTGCGCCTTTGTACAGTCACAGCAAAAGGCTAGAAGCTTGAGAGTCTGCGCCTTTGTTTTTGCCTAGGCGAAAATCCGGTTTCCTCATGACGTGGCTCATATTTTCCCAGGACAGCAAGTCCATTTTGCTGATAGATTTTTAACATTCCGAAACTCCTATGAGAACTTCAACTTACAATACCATAAACTTGGTGAAAGTCATTAAATATTCATGCATGATAAAGGCCAACTCTCAGTCAATGTAACGCCAAAGCACTCTATATAGCTATCTCAAAGGTGTCGTGAATACAGAATTGACACGGAAAAACATTGATGATGCTTAAAGGGTATATGTCACTAATTATTCATAAACGTACAACATGAAAGCCTTAGTCCTTCTGAGAATAATTGTAAGGCATTATCATGCTTCCTATGTTTTTGATGCCAAAATTACAGACACATCTATAAAAGGTGGAAGGAAAGCGAAACCATTTGAGGACAAATGAGCCGAGACACGAGAAAACCAGTCTTTGGGTTTCCGACCAGGTCTGACACAATCCGGCCTGTGCAGGTACAGAAGATGGATAGAAGCTTGAAGTTTCGGATTTAAGAAGAAGAGGAATCGTACTATCCGTGTAGCAAAAACAAAGGTGCTGATCAGCTTCGATCCGCGCCTTTGTTTTCGCATAGGCAAAAATCCGGCTTTCTCATGATGCGGCTCAAATACTACAAGAGCAAGCTCATTTTAGGACAAATACTGTTAGAAAAATAATTTCAATAAAAGTACTTTGAAGTTTTATATGAACTGACAGTTCTAGGAACTACTATGCACTTGTCTCACTTTGCTAAATTATTGACCGAAGACCTACAAGTTGCAAAATTTTATGAAACTTGGTCTTCTTCCTCCACTGCTTTAAGAGCTGTTGTCATTTTATTTGCAAAAGAATGCACACTAAAAGCTGGTGATCCACCCCTAGGAGACTTTTTAACTACTTTTAAACAAGCAAACATTATCTATCATATCATGAGAAACTATTATATCAGCTTATTTATATATGCAGGGGTGCTTTGAGTTTTGCATGAAAGAGAATTAAAAGAAGCATTTTTTTTCATAATCACATCAGAATGACCTATATATTTGTCGTTTGCAGTGACAAAATTGAATCATGTACAACAATTCTTCTGTCTGCATTATGTCCTGGTTTTACCATTATGTATTTGGTGCCAAACACTTCTTTTCCATGCAATCTGCAGGTTATCTATGGACACAAGATATTGACACAAGCATGCAATGAGAACTTTTACCACAGCATGAGAGGAAAAAGATGTCTATTTTGGTGACAATTTGATCTCTAGAAGCTACATTATGAGAAAGGCTGCTATTTAAGTGAGACACGGATCAGCTGTGCAGTGACTGTTCAGCAACTTTGTTTCCACTTCCTTAAATAGTATAATTGCTCTTCCTCTTAAATTCAAAATTCTAAGCTTCTTAACTATCTTCTGTGACTTGCATTGAACCTAAGTGGTTCCAGGTTCAACTCAAAACCAGCTCAATTCCAGGTTCAACTCAAAACCAGCTCATTACAGGTTCAATTCAAACCAGCTCATTACAGGTTCAATTCAAACCAGCTCATTACAGGTTCAACTCAACCAGCTCATTACAGGTTCAACTCAACCAGCTCATTACAGGTTCAACTCAACCAGCTCATTACAGGTTCAATTCAAACCAGCTCATTACAGGTTCAATTCAAACCAGCTCATTACAGGTTCAATTCAAACCAGCTCATTACAGGTTCAACTCAACCAGCTCATTACAGGTTCAACTCAAACCAGCTCATTACAGGTTCAATTCAAACCAGCTCATTACAGGTTCAATTCAAACCAGCTCATTACAGGTTCAACTCAACCAGCTCATTACAGGTTCAACTCAACCAGCTGATTACAGGTTCAACTCAACCAGCTCATTACAGGTTCAACTCAACCAGCTCATTACAGGTTCAACTCAAACCAGCTCATTACAGGTTCAATTCAAACCAGCTCATTACAGGTTCAATTCAAACCAGCTCATTACAGGTTCAACTCAAACCAGCTGATTACAGGTTCAACTCAACCAGCTCATTACAGGTTCAACACAACCAGCTCATTACAGGTTCAACTCAAACCAGCTCATTACAGGTTCAATTCAAACCAGCTCATTACAGGTTCAACTCAAACCAGCTGATTACAGGTTCAACTCAACCAGCTCATTACAGGTTCAACACAACCAGCTCATTACAGGTTCAACTCAAACCAGCTCATTACAGGTTCAACTCAAACCAGCTCAGTACAGGTTCAACTCAAACCAGCTGATTACATGTTCAACTCAAACCAGCTCATTACAGGTTCAACTCAAACCAGCTCATTACAGGTTCAACTCAAACCAGCTGATTACAGGTTCAACTCAAACCAGCTGATTACAGGTTCAACTCAACCAGCTCATTACAGGTTCAACTCAACCAGCTCATTACAGGTTCAACTCAACCAGCTCATTACAGGTTCAACTCAAACCAGCTGATTACAGGTTCAACTCAAACCAGCTGATTACAGGTTCAACTCAACCAGCTCATTACAGGTTCAACTCAACCAGCTCAATTCCAGGTTCAACTCAAAACCAGCTCATTACAGGTTCAACTCAACCAGCTCATTACAGGTTCAATTCAAACCAGCTCATTACAGGTTCAATTCAAACCAGCTGATTACAGGTTCAACTCAACCAGCTCATTACAGGTTCAACTCAACCAGCTCATTACAGGTTCAACTCAACCAGCTCATTACAGGTTCAACTCAACCAGCTCATTACAGGTTCAATTCAAACCAGCTCATTACAGGTTCAATTCAAACCAGCTCATTACAGGTTCAACTCAACCAGCTCATTACAGGTTCAACTCAACCAGCTCATTACAGGTTCAACTCAAACCAGCTGATTACAGGTTCAACTCAACCAGCTCATTACAGGTTCAATTCAAACCAACTCATTACAGGTTCAACTCAAACCAGCTGATTACAGGTTCAACTCAAAACCAGCTCATTACAGGTTCAACTCAACCAGCTCATTACAGGTTCAACTCAAACCAGCTGATTACAGGTTCAACTCAAACCAGCTGATTACAGGTTCAACTCAAACCAGCTGATTACAGGTTCAACTCAAACCAGCTGATTACAGGTTCAACTCAAACCAGCTCATTACAGGTTCAACTCAAACCAGCTCATTACAGGTTCAACTCAACCAGCTCCATTCTAGGCTCATCTCAAACCAGCTCAATTCACTTAAACAGGTCCCAAGGTTTTAAAACTTTTTTCTTGCTAAGCTCAGCTGAGAATAAAATTTATCTTGCTAATAAATGTTAAAATGCCAACAATTGTTGGCACTGTAACATTTATTAGCAGGATAAATTATGGGCTTTGGTGATCTAAACCAGAAATTTCTATTTATTTGGGCTAATTTGTCATTTATGAGCAGTTTAAATTTTGTGCTGAGCTGAGTTGAGCATAAAAATGTTTTATATACTCAGGGCCTGGCCCCGAGGTCATAAAACTTTTTTCATGCTCAACTCAGCTGAGCATATAATTTTTACTGCTCAAAAATACTAAAATAGCCCAAATTGATGGCAGTGTCAAGTTTAGATCACCAAAGGCAGTGATGACAGCAAACCAGTTCAATTCCAATTTCAACTCAAAACCAGCTCATTACAGACTCAACTCAAAACCAGCTCAATTCCAGGCTCACCTAAAAACCAGCTCATTACAGATTCAAATGAAACACAGTTCAATTCCAGGCTCAACTCAAAACCAGCTCATTACAGATTCACCTAAAAACCAGCTTCATTACGGGCTCAACTAAAAACCAACTCACTACAGATTCAACTCAAAACCAGCTCATTACAGATTCAACTAAAAATCAGCTTTATTCCAGGCTCAACTCAAAACCAGCTCATTACAGATTCAACTCAAAACCAGCTCATTACAGGTTCAACTCAAAACCAGCTTTATTCCAGGCTCAACTCAAAACCAGCTCATTACAAATTCAACTCAAAACCAGCTTCATTCCAGGTTCAAATCAAAACCAGCTCATTACAGATTCAACTCAAAACCAGCTCATTACAGACTCAATTCAAAACCAGCTTCAATTCCAGGCTCATCTAAAAACCACCTCAATTCCAGGCTCAACTCAAAAGCAGCACAATTCCAGGCTCAACTCATAACCAGCTTCATTCCAGGCTCAACTCAAAACCACTCATTACAGATTCAACTCAAAACCAGCTCAATTCCAGGTTCATCTCAAACCAGCTCATGACAGATTCAACTCAAAACCAGCTCAATTACGGGCTCAACTCGAAACCAGCTTCATTCCCGGCTCAACTCAAAACCAGCTCATGACAGATTCAACTCAAATCCAGCATAATACCAGGCTCAACTCAAAAGTTAAACCAGCTAAATTCTAGACTCATCTCAAACCAGCTCATGACTGATTCAACTCAAAACCAGCTTTATTCCAGGCTCAACTCAAAACCAGCTCATTACAGATTTAACTCAAAACCAGCTTAATTCCAGGTTCAACTCAAAACCAGGTCATTACAGATTTAACTCAAAACCAGCTTAATTCCAGGCTCAACTCAAAACCAGCTCAATTCCAGACTCAACCCAAACCTGCTTGTTACAGGTTCAAATCAAACCAGCTTCATTCCAGGCTCAACTCAAAACCTGTTCATTACAGATTCAACTCAAAACCAGCTCAATTTTCAGCTCAACTCAAAACCAACTCAATTCCAGGCTCAACTCAAAACCAGTTCAATTCCATGCTCAACTCAAAACCAGCTTCATTTCATGCTCAACTCGAAACCAGCTAATTACAGATTCAACTAAAAACCAGCTTTATTCCAGGCTCAACTCAAAACTTTTGATCTGGACTATTTTTATATTTATTTGCAGTAAAATGTTCATAGAGAAAATGAGCAAAAATGAATCTTTTTAATGCACCAGTCATTTGTAACCACTGCTCCCCCACCTACAGGGAAGGGCAGGTATTATGACTTTTCAGTTTCAGTGCCCTGCTATGAGCCCCACCCCCAGAGGGCAAACTGGAGGTCAAAACTTTGCTCTTTGCCTCCCCTTCGCAATAGAAAATCTCCCTGGGGTAAAGATCCTAATGTTAAAACCCCGTAATTTCCCCTGCACTGTGGGGGCACTTGAAAATTGCCCCGCGCACTTGAGCCTATCCCCCACCCTTCCCCGTAGGTGGGGGGGCCAGTGGTTACAAATGGCTGGTGTTAGCAATCAGAACCTAAGGGAGCAATGTTGCATTCTGGATTAAAGGTAAATTACTCTTACAAAACACTACCATGAAAAAACGACAGTCATGTCTTCCCTTAGTTTTTTTTTTTTACAAATACATAAAGCACTGTACAGTACATGTACTTCCTAATTCATATTAGATCGATCCATCATCTATGGCTGCAAGGCCTGATTTGTGTAAGACAGGTGATATAAAACTCCAAGGATAGATTTTCATACAACTCCTTTATGAAATTTGAGGAAAAAAAAAAACAGTACTACATGCAAGCAGTTTCAAATATTTAAAATACATGTCCAACCCCAATTTCCATACTTCAATAATCTTTATAATCTGATCTTCTTTGCACTTTACCGAAAACTTTTGCACAATTGATCATGCACTATTCTATTTTTCCTTTTCTATCCCAAAAAATCTGACTATCATGCTCAGAACCACAATGTAATACAAACATACTCTTAACATTTCTAACCTACCTTCAACTCCAAGCTGGCTGCAAAACAAGCATTTGAGAGTAAAACACTGTTAACAAATTGTGAAAAAAAATCTATGGAGTTAAAAAACTAATGTCTTGTGAACCATGCAGAGAACTTATAGACCATCAAAATTAGATGAAAGCAGTGGACAATGCACACAAGATGGCTACACCTAATAAGTCCCAATAGGTACTTTGGGGCTTGGCATGGTGGTATAGAAATAATTCTTATTGGAGTACAAGTGCGAGGCTTCAGCCACAGTTTCGTTTATGTAAAGCAATATTTCTGTATATATATGTCTCAAATGTAACAAATCTATGACTAAAACATCACCATGGGGAGACCTATATGTTGTAAGAACATAGACACAGATCAGCTGTGCTGAAACCGTGAAACTTATCACGGCCTTCATTTCTCTCAGTAGTACACTATATTTCAAAGTATTTAAACTCTTATCGTCTTACATACAGCCTCTTTGTGTCGGCTCTTGGCTAAAACCAGAACAGTTTTCTTTATGCTACAAGTCATCAGAAAACAATTTTTGGGGTTTCCGACCAGGTCTGATAAAAATCTGCCTGTACAGCCACAGAAGAAGACTAGAAGGTTAAAATTGCAGACTTTTAAAGAAGAGGAATTGTACAATCTGTTACTGCACAGCTGATCTGTGCCTTTGTATTCACATAGGCAAAAATTCAGGGTTTTTTTTCATGATGCGACTCATTTATTGTTACTCACTTCTCTCTTTTCCTGCAGTATCTTCTTTCCTCTTATGTTGACTCTTCCTCGAATAGTAGGTATCCCTAAATAGAAATCACATGATAAGATCCATATGAGCTGCAGCGTGAGAAAACCGGATTTTTGCCTATGCGAAAACAAAGGCGCAGATCAGCTTCGCAGTAACTGCGAAGCTGATCAGCGCCTTTGTTTTCGCTACACGGATAGTACAATTTCTCTTCTTCTTAAATCTGAAATTTCAAGCTTCTAGCTTGCTTCTCACACTGTACTAGCAGATTTGTGTCAGACCTAGTCGGAAACCCTGTAGACTGGTTTTCTCGCATAGCGGCTCATATTTTGTTAGGGCTTTTTCTCCATCCAAAACTGGGTCCTGTTTTTGTCCAAATTTTTCCCAACTGGCTGAAAAAATTCCCAATTAACCAGAAACTTTCCCAATTAGCAGAAAAATCCAAATTTAAAAATATATATTTTTTTCCAATTTGGCTAAAAATTGCATTCCCCCCCGAACCCCCCCCCCCCCCCCCCCCTCAAAAAAAAAAAAATATATATATAAAAATTCTGCTATTTTTTTCCCAAATCACGCTATTTTTTTTCTCCAAATTTCAATGGACCAGGTACCAAAAATTTCCCAAAAAGGTCAGAAAAAGCCCTGGAACTCTGCTGAGACCCACTTTCAATTATGCTTAAATGTGTCATCATGCTTATTTTGTGTGTCTGATTAATCACTTTGATAAAGGAAAATGATTCTGTAATAATCAATTGTTACCCACCTATACCTACAATCAAGTTATACATAGAAATGAAACCTGGCCCCGAGGTTATAAAACTTCTTTCATGCTCAGCTCAACTGGGACTAAAATTTATCTTGCTCATCAATGTTAAAATACTAACAATTGTTGGCATTTTAACATTTATGAGCAGAATTATTGGCATTTTTCAATTTATAAGCAGTGTAAATTACAGGCTTTGGCAATCTTAACATGAAATGTCAACCAATTTTGGTTATTTCTGTAATTATGTGCAGTTTAAATTTCATGCTCAGCTGAGTTGAGCTTGAAAAAAGTTTTATAACCTTGGGGCCTGTTGTAAAGACAATGAGATGAACTTACCATATATACTGACAGGTAGCTAGTCCGAGCCCTAACAGTATACACGCCACACAGATTATTGTCCATTTCGTCATCTCCGACTCACTTGCCAGATCCATGACTTTGACTGTTGATGAGACTGTAAGGCAAATTCAGTTATTCAACTAACAACTTCAAAAAACGAAACGCAATAAAAATGCTGACAACTCTCATTTTTTCTAGTCTCAGGCAAACAGCTATGGTTATATAATGACATTCATATCTTTGCTGGACATATCTAGCATAAGTAGTTAATAACTGTTCGATCTTAATCATTTTAAACATCATATGTGTCACATCGTGAGAAAATCTGTCTTCAGGGTTTCCGACCAGGTCCCATACAAACCGGCCTGTACAGTCACAGACAAAAGGTAGAAGCTTGAAATTTCAGATTTAAGAAGAAGAGGGATTGTACTATCACAGTAGCAAAAACAAAGGCGCTGATCAGCTGTGCAGTTACTGCACATATGCAGATTGAAGCGGCTGCTCATTTATTTTACTTCAGTTACACATTTTTGGGTGAGCAGAAGTTTGTGCTATTTGGTTGTATGAAACCAGAGACCTAGAAAAATGAGAAAACCTGCTTTTCATGTGCGGAAAGTGAGTAAATGATATATGCCTTTATTTCTGCTAAATAACTTAGTCCCCCTATTTCTTAAATCACAAATTTTAAACCAGCCAGCTTCCTGGAACTAATATTGCTCAATTTAAGGTCTTTGTATGTACTTATCACTGATTCATTAATCATACAACATGGAGAAGATTTAGAAATGATTTGTTTGTTTGTTTGTTTGTTTGTTTGTTTGTCTTGTTGTTTAATGTCCCAGTCAACCATTTTTAGTAACATCAGGACAGAACCACAACTTTTTTCATATTAATCCTAACTTTTGTGAGTTAATGTGTTTTAACTGAGCACTCAAGGGCACAACCCCGCAGTAGTGGGGTTTTAACCCCAGACCTCTTGATCCGAGTCAGATGCACAAACCACAAGGCCACCCCAGCGGGCACATGACGTCGGAATGACGTCATATCAACGTCGATGCGACGTCATGACGTCGCATCGACGTCGATCTGACGTCATTCTGATGTCATGTGCCTGCTGGGACCTTGCTATATGTGATTAAGGAATTACAAAATCTGTTAAATGATACCAATTCTTGCAGTTGGAGAAGTAATGTGATGTAGCTCTGTGGTGTTCCTCAGAACCATTGGCAATGCTGTGGAAGGACTAGGCGCCATCTTCTCTTATGGACATGAGGTGAAACACTGTATTTATCATTCATCAGTCGACACCATTAAAATTCTGAAACAAAAGAGAAAATCAATCAATACTTCCTTGACTAATCAATTAAAGGATCTCAGTTTTAATTTCTATTTCTTTTACAAATCAAAAACATGTCTCGGATGTGTATTTAGGAAATGATTTTGCACTAAACACCAGTATTCTGTTAGCCAGAATTGAGGAAGTTATAAGTGCAGAAATGTGTAATTCTGGGCCCTGTAAATCATGTTAACACAACTGTGTGATATTCATTGTATAAAAGCACTTTTATATATACTGAGTTCCACAGCCAACGCAACTCGTCATGAAAATTTGAATAACTTTTTGTGCAATCAATTCATCCGAAATTCCGCATAATATGTAGCCCAACCATTTTCAAAGAATCAACCATCAAACGTTTTTGTTCACCTCAGTAACTTTTATTATTGCGTAAAAACTGACAAAGGGGTCAATTTGAAAAATGAAGGAAATCAGTGATTCTGACGAATTTCTTGCTAAACTGTACAAACCACCCTATTCTTAAGCAGCGAAACACAGTGAAAAACAAATTTTCGTTAACTGCAATACACTTCATTCAATAAGGCTAGGTTGCCAACACAAAATAAAGCATATGGTTGGCATCTCTAGTGACGTCGACCACGTGACCAAGTGACGCTGAATGCCTAAAACAAGCAATTATAGAGTACTCAAAATCAATGGCAATTTCTGGAGTTCAGCCCTAGGTTACAACATTGAAAATGCCATATACTCATTGGTTTGAATTAAGTGCATTGTTTTGAAAAATTTCTGTACCCTGAGGCAGGTTCACGTGCATGCACACTAAAACTTTAAATTTGATTACACAAAGATTTTTGAGTCATTTTGATGCTGATTGGGAGATAATAGGCCAATTTAAATGAGATGAAAAATAAAGTTGTGTTGGCTATATATAATAAACTGAGGTGTAAAGGAGCATGCATTTTCTCAATCTTGCTCCAAAACATAGATTGTCAAAAACATATAAAAAATGTATGAAAATCATATTTTTATTTTACAGCTAAAATGGCTGTCATGTATATTTCAAGCATTACTAAAACATGTACATAGTTATACATACAATTTATACAGGTTCCTATCATTTTATACGGAAACTTGAGTTCAATGCATATAAATTTTTGTTTTGATATTTTTTGAACAGCCATTTGCTCACACACTCCATGTAATACTCTTGTAGAGGTGCATGTTTGTAGTACCTGGCAGATTCAGATTCAGATATAATCCAGATTTTTCTGAACCTGTAAAACAATGGAAAAAATCCTGTTGAAATTTTTCTAATATTTTTTATATTTTTGCTCAAAATATTGATCGTGGATACACATTAGAACCTGCTGAGGCGGTTCTAATAAGTTTTGGATAAAAAAAATAAGAAAAAAAAATGTGTTCCTCTATACACCCAGCTTAATATACATGGGGTGTAAGGAGGTATTTACTTCACAGACATGTTTTCCTGATGGTTTGGAAAAATCTAATGTACCTGGTGCTGCACTAATCCTTTACCAGAATCAAGTAGACTTTCTTCTTTTTTTTTTGTCATTCCAAACAATGTCACAAACTGAAATATAAAAAACGAAAGAAAAGTCAGTACATCAGATATTTCCAGGTCACTCCATGAGATTGACTTCCTTCAGAGTTTTCGATCAAACTGGACTGTCAGTCACAAAGTTTAAAATTTTGAATATATATAGGAGAAACAGTGAATGCACTATTCATGAGCACAGGCCCTTAGGTTATAAAACTTCATGCTCAACTCAGCTGAGAATTAAATTTATCCTGCTCATAAATGTTAAAATGCCAACAATTGTTGGCATTTTAACATTTATGAGAAGGATAAATCAGTAGTTTTTGAGTTTTGAACCTGAATTTTCCATTTCAACATCTATGAGCAGTTGAAATTTCATGCTCAGATGAGCTGAGCTTGAAAACAGTTTTATAACCTCAACTTCAAGGCCTGATCAGCTGTGCAGTTATCTTGGCAGTTATTGCACAGCTGTTTTCATTATCTGCATCATCGTGTTTGTACATGTAAAAAGATGGATTTCTTATGATACAACTCAGATTGAGAATTTACAAAAGAAAAGCAGTTTTCACCTAGTTTGCAATTTGTGCTAAACCAACCATGGTATCATATCAGAATATCTAATATCATCTTATTGTCACCTTTTATGTTAAGTATGTTAAATAATGTAAGAATTTAAATCATCAGTGTTATAAAATTTATATTAGTCTAACAATCAGAGGACCAACGGTCCTGTAAATGCTCACCTGATTTGAGCTCTTCAACAACACGGCTATAATTTAATATTTTATGTTGGCATACATAAAGGATCTTACACAAGTGGTCATTTCATATGAAATTTATTAAACGAGCCTTCAGCGAGTTTAATAAATTTCATATGAAATGACCACGAGTGTAAGATTCGTTTTATCATATGACTTTTAAAATAGGATTTTATCGCCTTCAAAGTGGAATCATACATGTGATGAGTTTGAAAGAGGAATCAGGGAGATTTTTCTTCCATTTCAGGGAGATTTTTGAAAAATGTATAGAATATATAGGAAAATTTCTGATTGATTTCAGGGAGATTTTGAATTTTTGTTAAAAAGTGGTTCATTTTAGAAGAAATTTGTCCAATTTTACGGCTCATTTCCTGGAGTCTCCCTGATGATGAGGGAGGTATCACATGTATGTGGAATGAAAATTCACATTGTTGTTACGGACGTCGTCAATGACGTTATATATTCCCGCAAAAGTGTTAATACACGTGTGGTCATATGATTTTTATGACATGACGTTATCCACTGGAAAACAGCGACGTCATATGATAAGTTACTATAAAGTCAACCATGTCTGAATCACTAGCCGTTCATGTCAAACTAGAAATTGGCTGAAAGCAAGGCTTTCAGTATACCCCCCGCAAAATTATTATTGTATATAAGCAATGGTCAAAAAATGGCTATGTTAAAAAATGCTGTTAATTTGTCAAAAATTATTTTTTCATCATTATAATTCTTCATGCAGATCTTCAATATGTGTGGAACATGTCTGCAAAGTATTGAAAAGAAATACTGAAAGCCCTAGGAGGAGTTGATTTCACAAAATATGCATTACCAACCATTATTGTATAAGCAATGTTCAAAAATGGCTATGTTACAAATTGCTGTAAATTTGTCAAACATTATTTTTTTTCAGCATTATAATTCTTCATGCACATCTTCAATATGTGTGGAACATGTCTGCAAAGTATTGAAAAGAAATACTGAAAGCCCTAGGAGAAGTTGATTTCACAAACTATTAACTACCAACCATTATTGTATATAAGCAATGGTCGAAAAATGGCAAAGTTAAAAAATGCTGTAAATTTGTCAAAAATTATTTTTTCAGCATTATAATTCTACATGCACATCTTCAATATGTCTGTAACATGTCTGCAAAGTACTGAATAAATATTGAAAGCCCTAGGAGAAGTTGATTTCACAAAGTATGCGCTACCAACCATTATTGAATATAAGCAAATATAGAAAATTTACTAAGTTAAAAATGCTGTAAATTTGTCAAAAATGATTTTTCATAGTGTGTACATTCTCTTAACTCCAAAAATCCACTTTGGTCATTAGACACCCATGGTGCAAAAAGCAGTAAAACCAATTACTGCAATTAGCAGGGATAATTTCAGTTCAGCAGCCTCTGATAAGAAATTCCAGGTAAGGAACATCTGCTCTGATCAGCATGTACAAATGACCATACAAAATCTTTAATACAGGTCCGATTTAGACCATTGAAAATGTAATGTCACTTAACTTTTTACAATTATTTCAATTATTTTGATTTTATTGTATTTTGGTGAAAAATGAACAAAAATTTATTTTTGGGTTTGGATTGTACTGTATAATACCTGGAATTCTAGGTATCAGATTACAGTGAATCCGACCATTCCTTGCATAATTACCAAGGAGAGGCAGCTCATCACTGATCACAGCAGATATTACAGCATAAGTGGACACCGCACTTTACCCCTAGTCTGGCCCCAGACCCTATCTTTTCCTCTTCTTCTTACGAAGGGGCACAAATCTAGAACACCTATAATTTCTCTGCTTGCTTAAGTTTCCTGATTGCAAAGATATTGTTGAGCCATGAGTAACAGGTGAGTTTGGATTAAAGAGGCACAGAGGAACTGAAAGATTTCTTATTTAAATAATAATAATAAAAAAAAAACAATAACGACTGGGGCCAGTCTACTTTACCCTCAAAACATAGGAAAATGGGGGTAAAGTGCGGTTATTGAGATAAGAGGATGTACACAGTATGTTCATAATGACAAGTGTTCATGCACATCTGCAATATATCTGAAATATATCAGCAAAATATTAAAAGGAAACATTGAAAGCTGTAGGAGGAGTTGATTTCACAAAGTATGTATTTTCAGTACTATGGCAAACATGTGTTTGATGAAGACTTAAAAAGTCCCATAACTCTTGCAATGCTGACCCTTGAGCCCCTAAATTCATACCACACATGTATTGCCTAACAGGGCGTGTGTGGTGAAAATTTGAAACAAATCAGGCAAAAGCTTCTCAAGTTATTTAGCAAAGATGTCAAAATGCTGCTGCAAAGTCGAAAAATGGCAAAGTTAAAAAATGCTGTAAATTTGTCAAAAATTATTTTTTCAGCATTATAATTCTACATGCACATCTTCAATATGTCTGTAACATGTCTACAAAGTACTGAAAAGAAATACTGAAAGCCCTAGGAGAAGTTGATTTCACAAAGTATGCACTACCAACCATTATTGAATATAAGCAATTATAGAAAATTTGCTAAGTTAAAAATGCTGTAAATTTGTCAAAAATGATTTTTTTCATAATGACAAGTGTTCATGCACATCTGCAATATAACTGAAATATATCAGCAAAATATTAAAAGGAAACATTGAAAGCTGTAAGAGGAGTTGATTTCACAAAGTATGTATTTTCAGTACTATGGCAAACATGTTTGATGAACTTAAAAAGTCCCATAACTCTTGCAATACTGACCATTGAGCCCCTAAATTTATATCACACATGTATTGCCTAATGGAGCAAGTGTGGTGAAAATATTTGAAACAAATCAGTCAAAAGCTACTCAAGTTATTCAGCAAAGATGTCAAAATGCTGCTGCAAAGTCGAAAAATGGCAAAGTTAAAAAAGGCTGTAAATTTGTCAAAAATTATTTTTTCAGCATTATAATTCTACATGCACATCTTCAATATGTCTGTAACATGTCTGCAAAGTACTGAAAAGAAATACTGAAAGCCCTAGGAGGAGTTGATTTCACAAAGTATGCACTACCAATCATTATTGAATATAAGCAATTATAGAAAATTTGCTAAGTTAAAAATGCTGTAAATTTGTCAAAAATGATTTTTTTTCATAATGACAAGTGTTCATGCACATCTGCAATATAATGAAACATATTGGCAAAATATTAAAAGGAAACAGTGAAAGCTGTAAGAGGAGTTGATTTCACAAAGTATGTATATTCAGTACTATGGCAAACATGTTATATGAAGACTTAAAAAGTCCCATAACTCTTGCAATACTGACCCTTTGGTCCCTAAATTCATATCACACATGTATTGTCTGATGGTGCAAGTGTGGTGAAAATTTAAAACAAATCAGACAAAAGCTACTCAAGTTATTCAGCAAAGATGTAAAAATGTTGACGGAATGACGGAATGACGGAGTGACGGAATGACGGAATCACGGAATGACGGAGAGGCTGAAAACAGTATACCCCCCTAAAACTTCGTTTTGCGGGGGGTATAATTACATACTGTCAATGGACTTCTCAATCTGTTTGATCTTGCTCTTACATGGTGGGGGCCCCAGATGGCTGCAGCATTTTCCAACTGTGGCTGAATTGAAATGTACATGTAGTATTGGCAGCCTCTCTTACAGCTGACATCTAAGTTTTGACATTTCTTCAGGGTTTGTTGGCAGTGTATGTTGTTCTATCTCTGTAACAGACCCAGTAGCCTACAGGGCAGGTTGCTGGAAACAATGACCCACAGATCTAGCAAAGGTGGAGCTGACTGGTGCAGTGAACTCTGGTCCAAGAGGTCCCAAATTTGATCTTCAGCTGGGATGTAGTTTTTTGTGGCATTGAGCAAGTCACATTTCCACAGCTCCTGAGGTAATGGTCAGAAATTGATTGACTCAGTAAAAACCTGAGCACCAATGGTCCTGTAAACACTCACCTGAGATCTGAGATATATACTTATAAACTTTTTTTTTTTGTTTTCCTGTTACTCCCATCAATCAATTTCTGATTATTCTTGGGAGGTGTACATTGTACACTCCGGTTTGTTTGCAGGATGAGCCTACATGCATGAGGATAGAACCTGTGTAGGGATCTTTAACCTGCACAGGGGATGACTGTCCCTGCACAGGGGGCCTCCAGTTAACGTCCCGATCCGAAGGACGGCGCACTGTATCATGTCATTCCTGCAAATGACACGAAGGGAAGCAAGTTCGGACCAACAAATTTTCCTCGCCGCCGGCGGGGATCGAACCCGGGACCTCTAGCACAAGAAGCCAGTGCGCTAACCAATCGGCTATCCTCGCTTCCTTCAAACTTGTTTGAATATAAACGTCATATACATACATGTACATGTATATAGGCACAGGACAGGGTCAGAATACCCTGTCAATTTCTTTTTCAAATTAATAAATATTCTGTCCACTTACCCATTTCCTGGAAGTTTTTCCCATCAAATCCCATTTTAACAATTTTCCCCATTCAAATGCATAGGCCATTTAGGTTAACCTTGCCGTAAAATAGGTAAAGGTCATCCCAGGATCATGATTTTTAAAAAATTATATAATGCTTCATGTTAGGCCTTCTGGTTCTGGAGAAGAAATTGTAAGGTTTCTGCTATTTACAGCCATGGTGGCCATCTTGGTCATGTGACCTTGACCATTTATACAAACTTTCATTTCCCTTTCCTAATGATGCTCCACATAAAGTTTGGCTTTGATTGGTCAACTTCTGTATCTAAATGGAGGAAAACTTGCTGGGAGTATGCATTGGCGACCTAAGTTGACCTTGCCGTAAAACAGGTCAAGGTCATCCCAGGGTCATAATTTATACAAACTTTGTAGAGCTCCATTGCCTGATGCTAATTCATGCCAAGTTTCAAAATCATAGGCCTTCTGGTTCTGGGGAAGACTTTTAAAGGTTTTTGCTATTTATAGCCATTGTGGCCATCTTGGTCATGTGACCATGACCATTTATCCAAATATTCATTCCACTTTCATAATGAAGTTAAATTTTGCATGCCAAGAAGGAGGTGGGTGGGATAGGTTTAAAATAAGATACTGTAAAAGTCAAAACTAAAGCAGACATGCATTAAAATTCAAAAATACATAACTAACACTAACCTGAATTATTGATATTTTCCAGTTAATGCTGCTAATATAATTTGTTCAAGACAGAAAAACACTTTTTAACATTTTTATTGGAGCTCATTTAAACCAGTCATGAAACTGCATAAAATTATGTTGGTAGTCTGTGTAACTACTGAAGAAGAGGATGTTGTAATTTATTGCTCGATTAATTTATGGGCGGAAAAAATATGCCTCATTTTACTGGCGGAATAAAGAAATTTTTGCCCAGAAAAACTTGGTGCTTTTCAATTTTTTTTTTTTTGCCAGGAAAATAGGTTTTACATCCCAATTACACCTCATTTTTACAGGCGGAATCTGCCAAATAAAATTCGTACAGGAGGATTTACCAAGAGACACATGTCATTTTTATTTAGAAATGAAAATCACTACCGATCCGCTCATACTTCCAAATCCAAATCCAATCACAGAATTTGTAAGCCCTTTCGGCTTGTCGTCTGGCTTGACTTTAAATCTTGAATGGGCAATGATTGTAGTGAAATTAACATTAAGGGACACATTTGCATCACAATAACGTTTTTAGGTTTATTCATAAAGGTGATAACAAAACATTGTAACACAAAAATACAGACTGATGGCAGAACAATGTCATTATGATGATGCATTGATGCCGGAAACAGCTTACTCACTTACTTCAAGGCTTACTTCAAATTTCTGATAATTTGAAGGTCTTTTGGCAATATACTGTTTTACTCCCCGCTACGGAATAAACTGCATCTAAGTTGTTCCCCTTTACAATTTAATGAGCAAATAATATGCAAATTAGGTTTATTCCATATTTAATATTTCATATAGCGCGGGGAGTAACGAAAACAGTATATTGCCGATTTCATATAGCGCGGGGAGTAAAACAGTATATTGCCGGTCTTTCAGCTTATATTTATCCCCCGATCCTTTCTTCTTAACACTGTTTTCTGTTCCAAACTTTACTTGTTTGTTCTCGTTTATTAAAAATTTATTAATAATGTAGTAAGTTAATGCATTAGCAGGAAAATGCATTTTGTTTCTCAACACAAACCATTATATTCAAAAAATTCCTTGTTACTATCCATTTCTAATCAATGGTAGCCTCGATCCAAAGACTTAATTTTCTAGACTAAACCACATTTTGTTAGGTAAACGTTGACCCAAACGCTTTTTCTCTGACATGCATGTGAGAGCTAATGCACCAGTCATTTGCAACCACGGCCCCATCGGGGCCGGGAATAGCGGGGGCATAGCCGGGCTTAACTGCAGGGTTTTGATTTCAGCATTGTCCCCGCAGTGCCGTGGAATAGCAGGGGTTTTGATTCCTGTCCCAAAATGGCCATGAAAATTTACATTAACCTGCCGGGATTTGAGCGGGGACTTTGGCAGAGCTTTGACCATAAGAGTATCCCTGCAGTGCTGGGCATATACCCGGGCTTTGGAAAGAGAAAAGTCAATATCCCCGCTATTCCCCGGCCCCGAGGGGGACGTGGTTGCAAATGACTGGTGCATAACGAACCCGAATGGTACCCACTCTGAATCTCAGGGACACTGTGCATTTAATTGAAGCTGTATGGAATCCTTTTGTTTTCCCACTCCGGTCAAGCCCCATCCCCCCTGGTGTGGTATTGTCAGTTTGACGTTCTACCAGTAAACTATTCTGATTCTGATCTGATTCTGATTCCCGCCATCTGTCACTTGGGTAAAACACGTAGGCACTGTATATTTGCCGGAACTATTCCGATACCGTTAGAAATATCCAATATCATTTTTCTTTTTCATGTCTCATACACTTGGGCACCGTTCTGCTGGCGGCACCAGGCTTGGTCACTTCCAGAGACGGTGGGTGTAGGCGAAGAAGCTTGACGTGACGCTTTGCTACACTCCTTTGGTCCGGGAGTGTGAGACATGAGTATGCTGTGATATTTTTTTATTACTTGCCTCTTTAACTTGTTATTTTTAGCAACGTATTTTCCCCCAGAACTATTTTTATACAGTGACGTCTTTCAAAAATGTATATTTATATTTTTTAAATTAATTTATAAAAAGTGTTTTTCAAAAATGTTTATTTATACATTTTAGATTGATTTATAAATAGTGTCTTTCAAAATGTCTTTATATATATTTAATTTATTCATAACAATTAACTGTGATAGGCAATGTGCTTTATACTTTTTATGTTTCTATATATGTATGTATGTATGTGTTGATTTTACCGAATAAATATCAATCAATCAATCAATCAAAAAGAAAACTCGCCCCAAGACATCTCGCCCCAAGACATCTCACCCCACATAAAACTCGCCCTAAGACAACTTATCCCACTTTCAGAGGACAACTCGCCCCACTTTAGAAGACAACTCGCATGGGCGGATCTAGAGGTGGGTGGACAGGGGGTCCGGACCCCCCCCCCCCCCCCCACTAGAATTGCCAGATTATTAGTTTTTGCCATGTTCAAAATTTCCTTCAGACCCCTTCTGGGAGTTTGGATCCCCCCTGAGAAAATTTTCTGGATCCGCACATGACTCGCCCCACTTTTAATAGACAACTCGCCCCACTGTCTTAGACCACCCCTTTTTATCTCCCCTATGAAATTCGCTCCATGTTATTAGGGAACTTACCAAACTAATGTTTATGTTGTCTCAATAAGTCTTTGTAGCCGTGGAAATGAGCGAGACTTTGACCAAAGTTTTGCCATGGTATTGCGGGGGGGGGAATAACTGGGGTTTGCTTTTTAATGCACTAGTCATCTAGACTCCCTGTGAAAAGTAGGGAATATCGGGGGGAAAGAGCCGGGATTTTACTGTCAGCTTGTCCCGCAGTCCCCACAGGGCGGGGCTTTTAGCGGAGATTTTTTTCTTCGGATACTGAGTCGATCAATTTCTGATCATCCCCTCAGATGTTGGGTGGGTGGCTAAATTTGGGAAGCGGGTCAACTCGGCCTGGTACCAACTCGGCCCCTGAGTCAACTCGGCCTCGGGTCAACTCGGCCGGGTCAACTCGGCCTGTTTATTTTCCCTTTGAAGAATGGAGTAATAATTTATTATTATGTAATTATTTTATCAAATTTTGATTTTGTTACTTTGAGGTATAAACTAATGTTTTTCTGATGGTACATTTTGAATACCTCTTAGAAAATTATGGCTGACTTTCATGACTTTAAGATAAGATAAGATAAGATAAGATAAGATAAGATAAGATAAACTTTATTTAACGTCGGCATTCAATATAAACATACAAACATTAGCCATCAAGGCTATTTTACCGACAAACAAAAATACAAAACTGTACAAGTATAATAACAAACATGACAGGTTAGAAAGTATATCACAGATTTTATACAAATAAAAACATATAGTACAGGTTTGAAAATTAAAACTTTTAAAATACATACATATGAGTATGACTAGTAAAATCATAATATATTAGTAAAAAGTTTGACTTAATATATTAGTATAATAGCCTACTGATTAGCCTACTTTGATTAAATTATTTTTAGAAACTATTATATAGACATAAATATGTCTATATACTTAATATGTTGGAATTAAGTGCATTTATTTCCTAAACTATGCAAGATAAAAGAGCAAGACCGAAGCAATTAACAAGAATAATGATTTACATATATAATCATTATTAATTGTTGCTCCAAATTAACTGAATCTGAGAAGACGCTGCATGTTAAATTCTTGTTCATTCATCAATATTGAGAATGAAATACAGAAAATGGAAAACATGTGGATACGTCTCGTTAAAAATGCAAACAAAATTGATAGTGTATATGTCTGAATGATCTGACCTGTCGTATGTATAGCCACCAACAAACATATACCCATATACCAAATATAACAGGCCGAGTTGACCCGGCCGAGCTGACACGGGCCGACTTGACCCGAGGCCGAGTTGACCCAGATTCCTAAATTTGCTGGACCAAAAGTCAAAATCCCCGGTACTATGATTCCCCGGGGTTGGGGGCTGTGGTTACAAATGACTAGTGCATTATAGAAATAGAAAGGTGTATAAATAAAGTGACAAAAGGTTCATTACTGTGTTTTATTCTTATACTTTACAGTGAAAACCAATCTATATCAAAACTTGATAAAATTGGTATTTCTATTGATATGAAATTTCACTGATATCAAATCTCACTGATATCAAAAGTCACTAGTGACTGATATCAGCCTATATCTTCACTGTAGATTTTGGATTACTTCTGACGTTTCCATTTACTTGACGTCATTAAATGTGTCTCACTTCAGAAATTCAAACGCCTATAACTCCGTTATTTATGAACGAAAACATAAAGTGTGGGTATTCATTTTCTTAGTTAGAACGTAAGGAACAATATGGTACCAAAATTACTTGTGTTTTCAAAATTTTTGGTTTTTGCATTTTCACCGCCTGCCTTGTGAATATTGGAAAATGCCCGTGTGTATTGTATAAAATAAAAAGAAAATTTGCTTTTTTTCGGTGAATACCAAATATATTTCATCTCGTGAGTTGAAAACATAAAAATTTTCACTCATGCTGCGCACTCGTGAAAATTATGATGTTTTCAACTCACTCGATGAAATATATATGGTATTCACCTCAAAAAAGCAAATATCCTCTATGTATTTTCGGTGCTGCCACTCCCCACAGCCATCACACTGGACTGCATGCATATAAAATATCTTATATGATAATTTAGATATCTAATTATAATTCAGATATCTTATCTAATTCGATATCTAATAAAATTATATATCTTATATACTAAATGAGAAATCTACTATACCTAAATATATATATCTTCTTTACAAGATTAATCAAGATATCTACTTTGGTTAATAAGATATCTTTATTTGTAACCGGTCGATCGTGTGGCTCGGTAGCTCAGTGGTAGAGTGCTCGCACGGTAAGCGAGAGACCTGGGTTCGAGTCCCGGTCCCGCCCCTGTGACAACAATTACTGGTGGCCAGAGTGGGTCTGTGCTCGGGCTGCGAGCAGCAACCTGAAAGAGACGGTCTCGTCAGTTCCGGCATGGTTCCGAGCAGATTCAGGGACGAATCTAATTAAGCAGGGGGAAATTGTAAACGGTCGATCGTGTCAGTGGTAGAGTGCTCGCACGGTAGGCGAATGACCCTGGGTTCGAGTCACGGTCGGACCAAGTTCTTTTTCCGCCCCTATGACACACTGGCCACCGTAATGTATCAGAGGCGCGGAAAAAGAACGTGGCCGTACCGGGACTCGAACCCAGGGTCTTTCACTTACCGTGCGAGCACTCTACCACTGAGCTACCGAGCCACACGATCGACCGGTTACATATTGTTTAACTAGATATTTTAATTAGCAAATAGGATATCTTATATAGCAAATAAGATATCTGAATTGGCAATTATTTACAGTGATAAATAAGATATCTTAATTAATAATTCAGACAATTCAGATAATTTATTTTATAAAATATCTTAATTGTTATACAGGATATCTTAATTACCAAATAAGATATCTTAATTGCTATATAAGATATCTATATTACTAATAAACTTTTTACTTTTTACAAATGAAATATATATCTTGTATAAGATATCTTATTCGTCAACTTAGATATCTACTTTAACAAATAAGATATCGTATTTAGCTAAAGTGATATCTTATATACTATATAAGATATATAAATTAACATTTTAGATATCTAATATCATAAAAGGGATATCTCAATGTTATATAAGATATCTGCTTTATCATAGATATGTAATAAAATAGATATCTTATTTATTAAACAAGAAATTAAATATAGTATATAAGATATCTGTTTTCTTATATAAATAGTATTACGGCCTTGCCACACTGATAGAAGTATCGACTTGGAAAGTTTAGTAGTATAAAAATACCTGCGGGTTTAAGCCGGCTACGACAGTCTGCATGCTTAGTTTTTCACCCAATCATGGTTGATAACTATGCTGTCTTCTTAAATCGCACGCCCCGGTGGGTCGGGCGTCAGACTCTATCACGGCCCCCACTTAAAAGCTATTCATTTTAGTCGGTTGGGCCGGAGCTTGTCTGTTGCTTGGCCCACCGGGGTTCAACTGGTGTTTTTCTTTTGCTCCAGAGTTAGTGAGTTATTTGGCGCCCAGGGATCTCTATCGCCGGGCAGCTTACTCAATATGTGAGTCCTCGTTTTTGATTCATCATGGTGGTTATCACGATTTATTTGTTTGTCCTTGATGATTCATTGACTAGTTAGAGATTCGCAACGAGGACCGAATAACTAACTAAATGTTGTGAACCACTGCAGAAGCTGAGAGTGAGGTTGGGTACCTGTAAAATCGATTTAAGCCCCCAAGTTTTTATTTATGGCCGTTCCAAGGCGGTACTGCTGTTTTGAGTCACATTCATCTAAGTTATTCCATTTATGAGTTCTATGTTGCATGACTTTGTGGCCACCTGAATATCATTTGGCGGTTCACTTAGCCCTCTGCTCTTTACTTTTTCTGTCCAAGCAAGCACTGTGACTACTTTACCTTCAATAGCTGCTCATGCTCACCCTGCTTTCCGTTATATGTGTTTCATGTTGTTACCTATGTATTAAAATTTCCTTACATGATTTCCTTATTTCTTTTTAATGTCTGTGTATCACTGAACCACTGCATAAGCTGAGGGGAGGTTGGGTACCTGTAAAATCAATTTATGCCCGACAGTAATTTTATATTACTGATCGTTCTAAGGCAATACTTCTGTGGTGGTTCTTATTGTTTTATGTCTTGTTGTTAAAACTTTTTGTGCTGTTTGTGCCTTTTGTATGTTTTCATATCTTTATTTAAAGAGGTACAAGTAGGCAACGATCAGGAAAAGGCGCAATCAGAAAAAGATTCCCACTCCAAAAACCGAGATGGGAAAAAACGAAATTAACAATCAGGTAAATTATACCATGAAAACATATCGTAAGCCGAATGGGCAGCTATTTTCCTAATAGATGGCCACTCAGTTACCTAAACTTAACTAAAAATATGAAAACATACATAAGGCGCCAACAGCACAAAAAATTTTAAACACCAAGACACAAAACGAAAGAACCACCACAGAAGTATCGCCTTGGAACGATCAGTAATATAAAATTACTGGCGGGCTTAAATCGATTTTACAGGTACCTAACCTCACCCTCAGCTTCTGCAGTGGTTCAGTGATATACAAGAAATAAGAAAAATCATATTAAGAAAATAATAAACATAGATACCAACGTTTAACATGAATAACGGAAAGCAGGGTGAGCAGCTATTGAAGGTAAGGTGGTCACAGTGCTAGCTTGGACAAAACAAGTAAAATGCAGAGGGCTAAGTGAACAGCCAAATTATACACGGGTGGCCACAAAGCCATGCAACATGAAACTCGTAACTGGAATAACTTAGATAAGTGTGAACCACAACAGCAGTACCGCCTTGGAACGGTCAGTTATAAATAACTGGGGGGGGGGGGTGCTTAAATCGATTTTTACAGGTACCTAACCTCACCCTCAGCTTCTGCAGTGGTTTTTAACATTTAGCTAGTTCTTCGGTCCTCGTGGTGAATCTCTAACTAGTCAATGAGGTCGTCAATGAATCATCAAGAACAAACAGATAAATCATGATAAAAATCCTGATGAATCAAAAACGAGGTTTCAACAGATTCAGTAAGCTGCTCGACGATGGAGATCCCTGGGCGCCGAATAACTTACTAACTCCGGAGCAAAAGGAAAACACCAGTTGGACCCCGGTGGGCCAAGCAACAGACAAGAAGCTCCGGCCCCAACCAACTAAAATGAATAGCTTTAAGTCGGGACCATCATAGAGTCTGACGCCCGACCCACCGGCGTGCAATTAAAGAAGGCAGCATAGTTATCAACCATGATTGGGAAAAAAACTAAGCATGCAGACTGTCGCATAACATTCAAGTTATAACCTATACGTCTGTAACGTGTTATGATTTTTCTGAACTGAAAAGAAAAATCATTCCTTCCTATAAGTTTCTTAAATTTGTAAACCAAGTCACCATAAAATTCTGGTTCCGAAAGGCCCTCATCTAAAAGCTTCTTTAACTCAACATTCTATTTGGAAATCAATTCATAGAGTCTACGATAAAATTTAGAAAATATTTTTCGAAGTTTATGATACCGATAACCCTGTTGGAGAAGTTTGGCCGTTAAACATTTATTTCGAGCGTTGAAGTCCGTAACATGATTGCAGACTCTAGCAAACCTAATAAGATGAGAAATGTATACACCATAAGAAGCACGACGAGGAACGTCACCATCCAAAAACGATAAATTTACTATATCAAAATCAAAGCCATCGCGCTTATCATAAATTTTAGAAGAAACAAGTCCATTTGCAACAGAAAGATGTAAATCTAAAAAGGGGGCTTCGGTATCTGAGATATTGGCTTTGTTCAACTGTAGTTCAGGTGGATAAATTTGATTGACCATACCTTCAAAATAAGGGTTGTCAATGTTCAAAAGGTCATCGAGGTACCTAGAAGTCGAATTAAAAGCCTCGATAACATCAGCTTGATTATCCTGATTAAGAGAATCCATGAAATCTCTTTCGTAGCAGTATAAAATAAATCCGCTACGAGAGGTGCACAATTTGTACCCATCAGAATTCCAACAATTTGTCTGTATAACTTGGTCCCAAATCTGATATAAATACGTAGTATTATCCAGGAGATAGGATAAGGCGTCGCACACATTCTGACATGACCAAAGTGTATACCGACTTTTGTCACTGGAAGTGAAAAAGGCCTTTCTGTCATTACAGACCAAATAAAGTGAACCATAGTTTTTTAATGCCCTTTTGAAGGTCCACTCTATCAAATCCAGAAGTTTTTCTTTAATTAGATTATGTGGTAATGTTGTATACAGAGTAGAAAAATCATATGTGGACAAGCTCGTCGCACGAAACCCTCTACACTTCAATTTACTGAGCACCTCGCCAGAATTTTTTTTTGACCAAAACCAATTTTTATTTGAAGTTTCATACACTGTCTCACAGTATCTTATGACATGAGATTTGATAGCAGTAAGACAGGAAGTTAATAATTTATAAAATTCAGTAGTAGTACAAGAGCTCGAATTTGCAATAAATCTAGCTTTGTATGGTCTTTTGTGAAGCTTAGGTAACCAATACATCGTAGGAAGTCTGTCTTGGCCCTCATTGATACAAACAGAAAACTTAACAGGTAAATCGTTTAAAGGAGCATTAACTACAGACATTTCATCAGTATCTGTCTCCAGATAAGCCCTGGTACCATCAAGCTCCTGTTTTAAGGTGTTAATGTAGTGAAGCCTACAAACGACAACAACATTGTTCGCGGCTTTGTCTGCTGGAACCAAGACATACTTTCCATGAAATTCTTGGATACCCTGCTTCAAATGCCTAAATGACGATTTGGGTTTAGGAGGTAAAAGATAAGTATTTTGTGAATAAAACTTTATACGTTTATCCATTATAGTGAAGATACTTCTTTTCCATTCTTTAAGAGCAGTATCCTCAACACCCTCTCGTTTACACCATCGATTACCGAAATCATTCAATGCAGATGCAATCTCCTTCCTACATTTGTCGAAATTAATGTAGGAAGGGAATCTTTCGGACCTTTAGAAACAATTTTGCGAATTCTAGAATCCGCAATTATTTTTAAATTTCCAGTAATTACATGTCTGGCTGGTTGATGAACATATTTTGAATCTTTACAATCTCAAGACTTAGGAGTATTAGCATGGATCTCAAGATCAGAAACAAGCTTATTGAAATTAAAAATAGTATTTCTGATTGGTTTATTATATTTGTAACAAATAATAGGAGGTTCTGAATTTTGGAAGTACGTAGGTATAGACTGTATCACAGATTTATCCTGGAATATGCTGGGTAAATCAATAAAGTCAATTCCTTTATTAATGAAAAGAATTTTAATAAAACGTCTAATGTGATTAGATTCGGAATCGATAAATGGACGAAGAGCATGTTGAGTGTAACATCTTGTTAACAGTGCAGCGTCATACATTTGATGATTTCTATCGTAAAATCTATTAGCCTCTGTGTCCAAGGAACGTAATACAACAATAGGTAGAGAACTAAGATAAGAAAGCATATGATGTCGACCGTGAATCCTTAGTTTAACCGCTAAATCATTAAGAGAAGTGTTCAATTCCATTGCAGCGCACCGTTTCCCGGCAGACATTTGACGTCAGTTGGACGTCAGTTGGACGTCAGACTCCGACGTCATAATGACGTTGGATTTATGTTGATTTTGAAAAAGTACAAGTAGGCAAAGATCAGGAAAAGGCGCAATCAGAAAAAGACTCCCACTCCAAAAACCAAGGTGGGAAAAAACCAAACTAACAATCAGGTACTTATACCATGAAAACATTTCGTAAGCCGAATGAGCAGCTATTTTCCCAATAGGTGGCCACTCAGTTACCTTAACTTAACTAAAAATATGCAAACATACATGAGGCGCCAACAGCACAAAAATATTTTAAACATCAATACATAAAACAAAAAGAACCACTACAGAAGTATCGACTTGGAACGATCAGTAACACAAAGTTACTGGCGGGTTTAAATCGATTTTACACGGCCGTAACCTCACCCTCAGCTTCTGCAGCGGCTCATAACATTTAGTTAGTTCTTCGGTCCTCGTGGTGAATCTCTAACTAGTAAATGAATCATCAAGAACAAACAAATAAATCATGATAAACATCCTGATGAATCAAAAACCAGGACTCACAGTTTGTTTGACGTCAAAAACAGACGTCATTCTGACGTCAAAAACAGACGTCATTCTGACGTCCAATCCAGACGTCCAAAAGACGTCAGGAAATGACGTCTGATAGACGTTGGAAATTGGTTATATGACGTCGCGACCAAAATATAACCAATATCTGACGTCAAACAGACGTCAGGTGCCTGCTGGGTTACGTCTGTCATTACCCTTTTTCCGTATACCATGAGATCTAGATTTACGTTTACGAGACTCTGAAAGTGTAAGCACATCGAAATCGGGCATTTTGGAAATATTCGCCTCATGGTAAATGTTGTCGTTAAATCCCAGTGGAAAGGGTGTTTGCAATAATTTTATCCATTTAAGTTCAGTTTTAAATCGTTTGATGTTTTTCATCAGAAGAATTTTCATCATATGAGATTTTCTCCACTGGTTGAACAATAACATTATTGGGAGAATGACCAGTGCGCTTAAATGCTGGCACAGAAAGGTATTATTATTTTTGGGCTTTCTGATTCTACGATAGTGCTCACCAAATCGTTTTTGCAAAGTTCGACAAGTTTGTCCAACATATTGCATCTTACAATTGTTTGTATTTCAAGTAAGAACATGTACAAGATCCATTGATTTTCAGTCTAAATCGGAATCATTAACAATTGAAAATGTCCTACCATTCACAGATGAATTGATAGTAGTCTTAGAGCATAAATGATTGCAATAGTTGCACTTCTTGGCATTGCACTTAGAAATACTAGGGTACAGTTCGGGTCTCTTGAACGGATAAATATATTTGCGTAAAATTGGTGATTTGAGTGGAGATATCCTTATCTGAAGATTATTACGAAACATATTAGAGTTAGAAGCTCCGTGTAGATTAACAGTAGATGCCGAAAATAAATTTAGAGGTGTCACCCTAACAGTAGGTAATAAATTTTGAAAATTGTTAGTTGAATGAGGAATCCGTACGGCATGTAACCTAAGGAGATTAATGTAATTCCTAATCTTTTTGAATAGTCATAGTTTGGAGTTCTGTGTTGATACTGCCAAAAGAAGCGCGACACTCATACCGGTTATAGAATAAATAATGCACTTGATCGTAATGCAAAATCTTTCGAAGATTCAAAGATTCAAAGATTCAAAATTTAATCTGCATTCAATCCAAAACATACAGGATTATGACAGAAACATATAACATACATACAAGATGAAAAATGACAACTACATGTACACTACATTTACAGTACATTTGCATTCTACGATGTACAAAACTATACTATGAATATGACTTATGTAAGTGTGACATACCATTACACTTGGCAGTGCAGCCGTAACAGTGTATAAATGTATTTTTATTATGTCCATAAAATGTCAAATAAAACTAGTTGAAAACTAATGTACCTGAATGTTGACTGGAGTCCTGATATTGTTGCCTAATCATTAAACAATTATCTACATACAGGACAACAATTGGTATCATGTCCAGTTCACTAACTGACATAATATATAAAAACTTATCATAAAGACAAAAATTGTCAAAATTAGGAACTATGGATGACATATCTTTGAACAACTGTTTTCTCAAATCGTCATATGCTTTACAGATGCAAATAAAATGAAACTCGTCTTCTATGGCTTTCAAGTTGCATGTTTTACAAAGCCTTAACTGTTTTGCTGTTCTAGCATATCTTCCAACTTCTACCTCTAGTCTATGATTAGATATGCGAAGTTTCGTAAATTTTGCGAGTATAGATCTATCAACATTTGCCGATAAATAATTTTCAAAGCAGATTTTCTTCTTGAATTCACTGTATGTTAATAACTTATTGTTAATCAGAAGTACCTGATATGACGGAATTAAAATATGCTTCGTATCTGTCAAGTAAAATTCGCTTAATAGCATATATTAACTTATTAACAGACATTGTTCCTTTATTATGCCAAACATGGTTAAAGCCGAGATATTTCAGTAGACAACCTATTTGATGGTTAAATGAGCCAAATGCTTCACCATCATTATACGTTAGCGATAAATATGAAAATCTTGTCGCTTTTTCAAATGGGTTTTGTAACAAATATAACCAATATTTAATTGACTGTAATAAGGCAGAGATAGCGATAGGAAAACGACCTAATTCAGCTTTAGGAGCCATGTTACAAGCATACTTGCCCACCCCTAGTATGTACTTACAGTATCGCGTGTGTATCTTTTCTGGTAGAAAGGAATCGAAAGTTTTCTCAAGAGCACACTCTGGTTCACCTGATAACTTTTTCGAAAGATTCAAATTAAATACCGACCATAGTTCGCTTCCATATAAGAGTACAGGCTTGACACATGCATCAAACAGTTTCAATAATAATTTTGCATTCACTTCAGACGTATGAAATCTACTTCTTATCATATATACCACCTTTAAAGCTTTATTAGATAAATGGCATATTCCACTATTAAAATTACCAGATGCTTTTATAATTACCCCATAATATTTGTATTCTTGTACGTTTTTCAATAAATCATTGTCAAAGTAGAATGAATTATCCTTTATAAGTTGCCCCCCTCCATTAAATGTTATTACTTGAGTTTTTTCTGTATTTACTTTTAGTTTCCATTTCTCGGCATATGCATATAGGGAATTCAAACAATTCTGAAGCCCTTCCCTAGAAGTAGACAACAGTATCACATCATCAGCATACATTAAACAGTTAACTTTATTTGTTCCAATAAACACAGGGTTGTTCTCATTAGATCCTAAACATTCCGGAAGGTCATTAAGAAAAAGATTAAATAAAAGCGGACTTAAAATACATCCCTGTTTCACTCCAACATTTGATGACAGTGATTTAGTCAATCCAGTAGACAGTTTGACAGAGTATTCTACTGTAGAGTACATACTTTTGATTACTTTATGCAATTTCCCATTAATTCCATATTTCAACATCTTAGCAAACATTGCATTTCTCCAAACTGTGTCAAAAGCTTTACGCAGACCAACGAAACATGCATAAACATGTTGTTTAGATCTAAGATACTTGTCTATAATGGATTGTAAAGTGAATATGTGGTCAGTTGTTCTGTAAGACTTCCTAAATCCGATTTGACATTCACTTAAAATGTTATTCTCACAAACAAATTTATCCATTCTATTATATAGGATTCTAGAAAACAACTTGCTCAAACAGCTTGATATTGCTATACCTCTATAGTTACTAGGATCACATTCATCACCTGCTTTAAATATAGGTTTTATGATGCCTTCAGTCCATTTAGCTGGGTAAATACCTGATTCATATATAAGATTGAATAGTTTGCAGATACATTGCAACATATTTGTACTGCAATTTTTTAGCATTTCATTACTTATGGTATCAAAACCAACACATGTATTATTCCTTAGTGTCCGAATTGCATTAGAAACTTCCTTGACAGTAATATGTTCATCAAAATTATTTTTCAATGTAGCTATGCCAATTTCATAATCACATTCTTCTACCCTTACGCTTAAGAGATTATTAAAATAGCTATGCCATTCATCAGGAGAGATATTTGAGCTAGGGTCATTCTGTTCGGCTTCTCCATTTTTGAATTTATTAATCACATTCCAAAAGGTTTTAGAATCTTTACTCTCTAGATCTACCAGAGATGACAAGAGTTTAGATTTATATTGACGTTGTTTTTTTCTTATTAATTGTTTATAGCTTTTGCGGAGTTTGTAATAATTCTTCAGCTTGTTTGTATCATTACAGTTGCTAGTTAGAGAACGGGCAGTTGATTTTAAGTTTCTATACAGAGTATCACAATCTTGGTCAAACTATTTTTTATGTTTGCGCACTGTTTTTCTTTTCTTGGTATGTTGCAATGCTAACTTTGAGTGGGTGTTAATATCTGAACTGATTTGTTTAAATATAGATGAAAGTTCTGATGCTGCTTCATTTATACCTTCAGCATTATTCTCCCTAATTGTAAGTTGGAAGTTTTGTAAAAGCCTTTCTATGTCTGGAGAAATAATTTTTTCTTGAAATAATTTTTCAGTAAGCTTTGACCATTTTAATCCTACTGGAGGTGGACGACCTAATTTATCCTCCTGTCTTTCGAATGAAAGAGAAATATATAACAGAAGCCCACATCTCAGGTCTATGGCAAGCCGTTTTACTATTTATTATGCTTATTAGATATCTTGAATAGTAAATAAGATATCTAAATTAGGATATAAAATATCTTATTTAGCAATAAAGATATCTTCTTATCAAAAAAGATATCTTATATCCTAAATTAGATATCTTATATAGTAAAGAAAATATCTAATATGCTAAATAAGATATCTTATTTGATCCCACAATTAAGATATCTTATATAGCATATAAGATATCTTATTTGATAATTTAGATATCTAATATACTAAATACGATATCTTATATACTAAATAAGATATCTACTATACCTAAATGAGATACCTTCTTTACAAGATTAATTAAGATATCTACTTTGGTCAATAAGATATCTTCATTGCTAAACTAGATATCTTAATTAGCAAATAAGATATCTTATATAGCAATTAAGATATCTAAATTGGTAATTAAGATATCTTATTTATAGTGGTAAATAAGATATCTTATTTAGGTAAAATAGATATCTTATTTTGTATATTAGATATCTAAATTATCAAATAAGATATCTTGATTAAGGCTATAAATAAGATATCTGTATTGGTATAGTAGATATCTCATATAAGTATCAGAAACCAATTGTGATTGGGTAAAACAAATAAGATATCTTATATACTGTTACGACCTAGCAACTTGCAGCGGAGAACTTCTCTTCTCTTCAGTACATGTATATTAGCAAGCTCGGGCTCAGGCTGACACTACAGCGAGAGGTCGGGCTGCCAATACGATGCTCTAGACTTCTAGTCAAGGCTTCGTTGTAGGGGCTTTGTGGTCTTCAGAAACTGAATATAACTTTAAAATCTAAGCTTAATGGGAATGAAATGAGACTAAAGACATGGCTTGGTGAAACAAGTTATGCAATTTTAATGATTAAATAAATTTTCAAATATGTAACAAATGAGGTTTCTTTATGAACAATGTAATGAAATATTTAATTTACACGAACGGATGCTGACACGAAAAATGACAAAACAACGACTTGCATGCTATCAGTGATCAATCAAATGAAAATGGCCTTAATCTATGAAAAACAGTGATGTTTAATTTATTTAAGATGAAAAATGTGCTGAATACATGTACTTGATAAATAACTATTTATGACACTTTAAGAAAAGCCTTAACTTGTTATGAAATTTTAAGATAACTTTTGTGAAAAGCTCTACTTGTATTTTAGGAATGAAAATAAAAATCAAATTTAACTTGCAAAAGCAGAATTTTGCAATTCTGGATCCTAGACTAAATTATTCTAATGAAGAAAGAATTTATTTAATTAATTTCTATGCAATTTTGACTGAAATATAGCGAAAATAAGCCAAAATAAAAATCAGAAAATTGAGACAACGAAACGCACGTCTGTTCTCAACGAAAGAAAAATCTGAAGACCCTGGGAAAACTCAAGCGCTTGCTTTTATATTCCCAGATTCCCGTTTCCCCGATCCCAGAGTAAAATCGCCTGGGATCCCAGATCCCGGGCCAAAACACTCAGGGATTCCCAGAACCCACGACAAAATCCGCTGGGGTCACATGATCCCTGCCTAGAAAACCCTGGGAAGATGCCGCACATTTGACTTTGTCGATGTCCGCCATCTTGGATTTTGCCGAAAAATAAATACAGACACTTGACTTTATGCAGAAAATAAAAGGTCTTCCTGAATGAAGTTTACAATAAAAATGACACCAAAATGATCCTGAATAATTTATCTAAATGACTGATATGATGAGAAAACTTGATTCTGTACCGAATAAGTAAAACTGGCTGCTTCAAAATTGACAAAGTAGAAATCACTGCTGACTGTTTTGATTGATACGCCTGAACGAATACACAAATCAATACCCAAAATGCACTACTGACACAGCAACAAAATGGAAGTAAAATGACATGTGAGGCTTTTGATCTGCACAATTTTGGATAAATAACCAAGACAGACACAAAAATGATGGATTAAATTACAGCAAAACAGTGGGTAAGAACTTTGTCTGCACGAATGCCGAGTGTCATTGATGCAAACCAAGCACAAACCCGATTTTGAGCCATGCACATGAAAAATGAACGATCAGCTGATTTGTAAACAATCAAAACATACAGCCTGGAAGTTGGGTCATATCATTACCCCCCTCCAGGGTCGTTAAAGTTCCATCTAACGATCCTGAACAAAAAGCACTGACACTGATCCAACTTACAGGAACAATTAACATCAACATGACATTTATCTAAAATATCCTGGTAACGGCACCAAAAAGAATATAAGGTGTAGTGCCAAAAATTAACAATTTTCACAACATTCACTTGAAATGCCTTTACATTCAAATGACATGACTAGAAGTTAATAGTTAACTTCAATTAAATTGAGATCATTTAAATATATGAAAAAAATAATTCCTAAATGTGAACTTACTGATGAAAGACTTATACACTGAAATGCTTCACTTGAGACAAAAGTAAGACATTGAATGAAACTTGTCTCATATTCACTTAAGAATGAATTAACAATGGTTGATACTACATTATATGAAGTGAAAAATGCACAAAAATGCTAAATTCCTTAAACCTTAAATGACTTGACTTAATGAATGATGATTTTGATATTTCAGACTAAATGGAAAATTGCTCAAATATTTAATGAATACCACTGAAGACATATTCATGACGTTTAAGTTAACTCAGTTTCACTTTCACATGTACTCAGTATAACACATAATGGAATCATTGTTTACAAATTCAGCCACACTGTATGACAATTGGCTTCATAACACGACTACGCGAAAAACGCGAACTCAATTACATAAAAAAAATACCTAATACGAGTTAAAAAGCAAAGATTGCAATTGACAAATGTCACCGAAAGTAATTAGAAGCCAGTTATCATCAGTGTACAATAGTATTACTTTCTTATTTCGAATTACTTATAAACACTTTTCACTATTGAAGTTCCTTGTAATCATGAATGTGTTCACTTATCACTTAACTCCTTAATTCAGTCACTTGTATTAAGAATGCTAATCCATTGTCACTAATATTATGCATAAATTGTCTTATTAACTGGAATCACTTGTTGAATAAATGTTTCTCCCTTCCTGTTTCATTATGAATTTCAGAAGTAGTGTTTCTGTGTGTTCTGTTACATCATCCTTGGATTGTATTGTACTGCATTCGTCATCTATTCATCTTTCATCATCTTTCAGGTGGTCCTTTTTAATGTGTGTTTCCTTTTGATTTTGTGATTGTCCTGCTTACTTATGCATTTCCGTCATGACTCGTTTCTATCTAACCTTGCATAGCTTCAACTGTGCATAGTCCGAATTGAGTAAGCATATTTCTTCACTGCGGTAACTCCTAAACTCTATCAAAACCCGCGTCTAGAGAACGGCTCTAGTCTCTGGAGCTCCCCTCACCTAACACTCATATTGATCTTCTCTAATACTATACCCCGCTTCTTAGCTATTCTCTCATCAAAACTGCCGAACTGTACCCTGTTCTATTAGAGGACCCTACTCGTCACTCCTATCAGGCGTACTCTTTTGTACTTCAAATTCTACCTTACACTCAATACCTCTTTTTGCTGCACCGTGCTGTGTTAGATTCCTGCTCCCATCTCTTACTATCCCGCTCTCTACATCTACTTGAGTTTCATCTGAGTTACCTTCTCTGAAATGAGCCTTCTATCCTGTCACTATTGACCATAACATATTTTGCTTCTATCAAAACCTCATCGACTTCTGCAATATTGGGACATTCCACCCCCCCCCCCCTTTAAGAAACTTTGCTCTGTTTTATCCTAATAGCTAAATTCTGAAGTGTTGCCTTTTTTTAACCCCCCAATTTACCCTATTTCTGATGTCTTCTTTAGACACATCAGTTATCTCTTCTGATTTCTACTGTGACTTCGGGTGGCATGAAAGTTTTCTCTTGGCTTTCATTATCCACCTTGGTGGGTTATCCTTCTCATATGGTTTTAACTTGCTGTGTTGTATAGGTCTCTCTTTCCCCGTTCTATCTATCTGAAGGACGTCACCTTCCTTTTCCCTGTGAAAAGCTACATTTACATCAGTAAGTGCTTTACTTCTCTTACCTTTAAGAGCCGCTTTAGACCTTTTCTCATCAATGCTGCATGCGTGTGTTAATCGCCTGGTATCTTGTTTAATTGGTGCTGCATCTTTTGTTTTGATGGCATTGATCTGTCCTTTTCCACAATCACCTTTCGAGAAGGTATTGCCGACTCTGGATAGTTGCTGTACTACTCTTTCCCTCTCAGTTTCATTTAAACTGTATGTAGTTTTTCTTAACCCTGTGATTAGAGGATCAGGACTCGTAGAGTTATCAGACTCTTTAACTGTTCTACATACAGTGGCTTCTGACACAAACTCTTCTATCGGCTTGACCCATCTAACCCGTGTATAACTTAATGCTTTTGTCTCGTCTTCTTTATCTTCAACTACTGGCTTAACTTCTACTGGCTCGGCTCTCCCGATAACAGCATCCCGTTTGATAGACATCTCTGTTTGGAACGGATTGACCAGTCTAACTTTACATGTGCTGGTTCTGTTAATGTGTACTAAAGTGGTTGGCATATGTAAGGGATACTCTTCCTGAAAATGTTCTGATGGTTCCACAAGGAAGTCATTTTCACGAGAGGAATCGTCATATTCATGCCTTTCGACTACCACGTCTACTACACACTCACTTTGCGCTGGTATTACAAAGTGGTCTGCTGCAGTTACCTTTCGAACTCTACTTGACATCCCAACCTGCATTATGGGTACTTCCTTCTTGTTCAGCACCATCACTCCCTTGCTCATAAGTAGATCAGCAGGACCATTTATACCATTCTGTAAAATGTCTACCCCTAGTAGACCATCGTCATCTATCTCAGCCACTATTGCTTCAATTTCCAGTTCGACAGGACCTAATTTTATTTTGAATGTACCCTTTCCCCTTTCTTTTATACTTATACCGCTTGCACCAACCAGCTTTGAGGTCTTCACCAGATTGGGTCTATCTTCTGGCTTCATAGACTCAAAAACTCGGCTTGATAAAATCGTCTTTGAAGCACCGGTGTCGGTGGTAAACAAAATTGGGTAATCTTGAACTGAGCCACGAACATACAAACCATCAGGCAACTTCCTTGTGTCTTTTACTGACTTGATGACATCAATGTCTTCTGCTACATGTTGTTGGCCTTTAGAAAGTGAACAGGCTTCTCTGTGGCCACCAGAGATAGCCTTTCCTAGTTTAAAGGATTAGTACCGGATTCCCCTTGACTCTGGTAAGGCCATGGTATATTGTCTGTTCTATTACCCTCATTAGAGCCTGACTGTCTAGACCTAGTAGGGCAATCTCTAGCAAAATGACCTAACTCATGACATGCGTAGCACTGAATCTTCCCCTTATTCGAAAAACCTGCGCTTATCTGCTGCTGGCTTTTCATACCTGTATTACTGATATCCTTATTCGTCAGTTGACTTACTAATGTTTGAAGCAAGTCTCTTGTTTCAGTGATCATCTTCATGGAGTCACTCTGACCTGAAGAATCTGTTTTACCTTGTTCACCTTGTTGGTTACTTCTATTGGACTTCTTTGCTACATTCTTGTCAGTTTTGACAGGTATTCTATATGCTCTGTTTACCTCATCATCAGATTCAAAGTTATCTTCCTCATCACTTTGATCATCATGTTCTAGGTTTGTTCTCCTGGCATATTTCTTAAACCTTCTTTCATTGTTTTCATGTGAATTCTTACGTCTAGTATGTATAAAATTGACTGCGTGATAAACAGCCTGGTCTATGTCATCTGGTTCTTTATGGTACTCAATTTCGAAACGGGCTTCACCATCTTTCATACCGTCTAAGAATCTACGTACCAGATCCTCCTTTTTCGTTTTACTATCTCTATTCTTATATGCCTTGGCATACAAACGTTTAAGCTCGGCAGCAAATTCTTCTACCGTCTCATCAGCTCTTTGGCACCTCTGGCTAAACTTAGCCGCAAATGACTTTTCTGTTTCCACTACTCTAAACCTACTATTTAATTCTGTGACCAATTCTCGGTAGCAACTAAGTGTGTCCTTGGATAGCTGCGAGAACACAAAATCGCCTGCCTTACCTTGCAGTTTAGGCAAGATGTTGTCCAACCTGCTTTCTTCGTCCCAGCGTCTCCTATCTGCTATAGCCTCAAACCTATTGATCCAAGTCTTCCAGTCTTCCTTACCATTAAAAGGTGGTATTTTAAGGCCATACCATTCAGAGTTTCTATCTGTCTCAGACCTATATCTGGTTCTTCCCATGCTACGAGAATGGTTACCACCTGGTGTTTGTTCATATCTATAATCATCTATCGGTTCTGTGTTTCTTACATACCCTGGGGCATCGTCGAATGTTACCCTTGATCGACTTCTTTCGTTGTACATGTACTGACTATCATACCTTTGACTATCAATGTTTTGGGATTGGCTTGACCAACTGCCCTGTCCTGTACTATATTGGTTAGTAACGTACCCATCAGTTACCTCTCCATGGTAAGTATCAGCTTGCTCTGAGTGTGCCCAATAACCTTGGTCTCCTTCTACTTCACTGGTTTGGGGGCCGTAGTACCCGCCTATACTACTAGTGCTACTTAAAGGTATGTTTCTAGAGTTCGCATCATTAAGGGTCACAGTGTGCCTGTCTGCACTTCTGCTGTTGTGCAAAGGTAAGTTTGCGGAGTGTTCACCATTTTGTGACGCCAAAGGCCCCTCTATACTACTAGAAATGCGTAAAGGTCGGTTTCTAGAGTTTGTATCATCTATGGACCCGGTGTGCCTGTCTGCACGAGAACTGCTATGTAAAGGTAAGTTTGTGTTGTTAACATCATTTGGCGCACCGTATTGTCGGTCTACACTGCTATGTGTATGCAACGATAGTTGTGTTGAGTTATCATCATTTTGGAACTCATAGTGTCTCCCTGTAGTTCTATTTGTACCCGAGGATAGGTAAGTAGAACGCTCACTTTGTGTGTTATTGGTACTCATTTGACGTTCACCTGTTGAGCTGCTACCATCTTTTAGCTCTTGCAAGACGGAAAGGACCTGTGTTAATGTACCCGTAATGTTTTCTTGTCTTGCGTGCATGTTTAATTGCTCTTGCTGGAGCATACCAATGGCATTTGATAACCCTGCCATGGTGTTTTGCATGTTAATTTGTGAATACATGAATGCATTCGGTGTCCTATTTGTATTTTCCGGTAGCTGGGCCATGTTTCTATTGTTTAAACTTGAATTGCCATATGTCTGATCATCTTGATCACCAGACGCGGTGTTATTAGTATCTCTAGTATGTAACTGTAACAGAGTTGAGGCTGCAGCTTGCTGCATTATTGCCTCCCTTGATAACCTTGTAGGACCAGTGGTAGGGGCCTGTCCTTGATTTTGTTCTGAAGAGAAGTCAATTTCATGACTATCACCATTGCCTTGGCCACCTTCTGTCATAGCCTCAGCCTGTAAATTCTCGCTGCTCATCTTGGTTCAGATCTCTCGAACTGATTAATGAATCAGATCGCACCGCCGGCCACCACTTTTTATGTTACGACCTAGCAACTTGCAGCGGAGAACTTCTCTTCTCTTCAGTACATGTATATTAGCAAGCTCGGGCTCAGGCTGACACTACAGCGAGAGGTCGGGCTGCCAATACGATGCTCTAGACTTCTAGTCAAGGCTTCGTTGTAGGGGCTTTGTGGTCTTCAGAAACTGAATATAACTTTAAAATCTAAGCTTAATGGGAATGAAATGAGACTAAAGACATGGCTTGGAAACAAGTTATGCAATTTTAATGATTAAATAAATTTTCAAATATGTAACAAATGAGGTTTCTTTATGAACAATGTAATGAAATATTTAATTTACACGAACGGATGCTGACACGAAAAATGACAAAACAACGACTTGCATGCTATCAGTGATCAATCAAATGAAAATGGCCTTAATCTATGAAAAACAGTGATGTTTAATTTATTTAAGATGAAAAATGTGCTGAATACATGTACTTGATAAATAACTATTTATGACACTTTAAGAAAAGCCTTAACTTGTTATGAAATTTTAAGATAACTTTTGTGAAAAGCTCTACTTGTATTTTAGGAATGAAAATAAAAATCAAATTTAACTTGCAAAAGCAGAATTTTGCAATTCTGGATCCTAGACTAAATTATTCTAATGAAGAAAGAATTTATTTAATTAATTTCTATGCAATTTTGACTGAAATATAGCGAAAATAAGCCAAAATAAAAATCAGAAAATTGAGACAACGAAACGCACGTCTGTTCTCAACGAAAGAAAAATCTGAAGACCCTGGGAAAACTCAAGCGCTTGCTTCTGATTCTGATTCTGATGAAATACGTTGCAGGGCCTTTCAGCGTTGATGCAACGGGGAGAGAGCTGGGAAGAAAAGTTAGTCCCAATGATGGACAGCCTTCCTGAAGCTGTCAACTGTCTCTGCGCGCACAAGTTTATCGTCCAAATGATTCCAGTCTATAATAGTCCTTGGAAAGAATGAGTTCTTGTAGTTGTCTGAATTACACTGCACAGGTTTAAAACATTTACTGTTATTGGTAACGTGATTGTCTATTATATTTTTAGAGATACAGTCAGTATATTGTTTTGCTTTAACAAGGCGTTTCCCCCGAACAGGAGTCAAAAAGTCATGAGACTGCATTGCCGGCACCAGCCCCTCCACCACCTTGAAGAAGAAGATCAGTCTGTTGGCCTTCCTTCTTTCCTGGAGTGGCGGTAGGTTAAGACTGGCTAGCATCTGGGAGACACAACCCTCATCTCTTGAAATGTAGTCCCCTGTGATAAATCTGGCGGCTCGTCGTTGTACCTTTTCCAGTTTACCAATGTCCTTCTGAAGGTAGGGATCCCAAACAATGGAGCTGTACTCGAGGGTAGACCTGACGAGTGACAAGTAGGCAGTTCTTCTAGAATCTTGTGGACAATGTTTCAAGTTCCTCTTCAAGAATCCTAGAGTAGAATTTGCTTTGTTTGAGATCTTGTTGATGTGGGAATTCCATTTCAGATCTTCAGAGAGTGTGACGCCCAGGTAAGGATTGTCAGGAACCTGTTGTAAGATGTGGCCATCAAGTTGGTAGAAGTACGTTGATTTCTGGTTGATGCTCATAAGATAACATTTCTTGGCATTGAAACGCATTCCCCATGTTTTGGCCCATGTCTCTAGCTGTTGGAGGTCCCTTTCAAGAGCAAGATGGTCGGCCATGTTACGGATATTACGGTATAGTAGGCAATCGTCAGCAAATAGGCGGACTGTAGACTTCACTGCATCTGGAAGGTCGTTGATATGGCATAAGAACAGTAGAGGGCCGAGGACTGTGCCTTGTGGGACACCAGAGTCAACACCGACAGATTCTGATTCTTCGCCATCCACGACTACTTTCATCTTCCTGTTTGTTAAGAAATCTCGCAGCCACAAGTTGATTTTGCCATCGACGCCGTAGAGCTGCATCTTGTGGAGCAGCTTACCGTGCGGGACGGTATCAAAAGCCTTGGAGAAGTCCAATACGATCATGTCGATTTGAGATCCACTATCGAACTTCCCAAGGAGGTCATGGACAGTCGTGAGTAGTTGGGTTTCACATGAGTAACCTGATCTGAAGCCGTGGTTTAACTGGGTGAGGATTTTGTTGCTTTCAAGATGATCCAGGATATGCTTGCATATGATGTGCTCCAAGATCTTGCAGGAGACGCAGGTCAGGGATACAGGTCTGTAGTTCTCTGGAAGATGGACATCACCTTTCTTGTACACTGGAGAGATATTTGCATTTAACCAGTCTGAAGGTAGCTTTCCTAAATCAATGGATCGTTGAAAGATGGTTGACAGCGCTGGGGCAAGTTGAATGGCACAAGTCTTCAGCATAATGTTAGCAATCTTGTCAGGTCCTTGGGCTTTAGATATGTTGATGCCTTGGAGTAATTTCTGGACACCATTTGTCGTAATATGAAGAGGGGATATTGGGCGTTTGGCTCTCTTCTTTGTGTCAGGAAGTTGCTGGTCATCATCACGTGTGAAGACAGACTGGAATTGTTCAACCAGTATCTGTGCTTTTCCTTTGCCATCATTGACTAACTGGCCCATCTTCTTTAGTGGGGAAACACCAATGCTGTCTTGCCTTCGGGATTTAACATAACGCCAAAATGGCTTAGAGTTGTTCTCTGATAGTCCCTTCTGTATGACATTGTTGATGTGGTTGATTTCAGCCTTCTTGAATGCCTTCTTGCAGGTCTTCTGGAAAGCCTTGAAAGAACCCCACTGGTTAGACTTCTTGGCATGTTTGTACAACCTGGATTTGCGTCTTACCATCCTCTTCAGGTTTCTGTTGTACCAAGGTAGTGACTTCCTGTTTTTGCAGACTTTGGTCGGAATATTTCTGTCCATGGACTGTTCAATGCCTGACTTAAAGGAGCACCATAGGTCTTCAATTGTTGAAGAAGAAGGAGAGGTAGTAATCTTACGGGAGAGAGTGTCCATATCATCATAGATGTTGTCCCAGTTGGCTTTGGAGAAGATGTACAGTTTGCGGGGCTTCTGTTTGATATACTGCGGAATAATATCAATATCCGTTACAACCATGGCATGATCACTGATTCCTGGTACAGATGTAGACGACTTTACTATTGAAGGGTTGTTAGTAAACACCAGGTCTAGTAAGTTGTTGTCTCTTGTCGGTTGGTCATGTATCTGGGAAAGGCCATGTTCGGTGGTAAGATCTAAAAGGGCCTGTTGTACTTCACGGTCTGCAGCTCCTCTGTTGACAGTCATCTTCTCCCAGTTGATGTCTGGACAGTTGAAGTCCCCCGCTAGGATAATATGCTTCCCTTTCTTGTGGTTGGTGACCTGTTTCAGTGATTCATCAAGTCTAGCTATGTCGTTGAGGTTCCGATGAGGCATGTAGTAGGAACAGAGGTATATATCCTTCTTGTTTCTTGCCTTCACTTTAGTCCAAACAATCTCACAGTCTGTGGTCAAATCAGGCTGGGCATCAGCGATGAGGCCTTCTCTTGCGGCTGTGAAGACACCACCACCAGTTCCAGTAGCCCTGTCATTCCGGTGAACAGTATAGGATGGGGGAAAGACTTCGCTGGATTTAATTGCATTCTTGTCTGGGTCTTTACCAGGTTTGACACCTCTAAGCCAGGATTCGGTCCCACAAATAAGGTCAGGTTTCACGTACTCAGTGGCTGCATTGAACTCGGCTCTATTAGTGCGAATACCACAGCAGTTCACAGTGAGGAGACGTATATTTGTTGACTTTGGTGGAACTTCGTTGTTGGAGGAGGTACTGTTCTGTGTTCTTGAGGACTGGGTGCTAGAAACTGTTGATGATCTCTGACGACGGCCAGGTTTAGATGATGTAGACCGTGGACTACTTGTATGTAGAGGGCTGAAGCAGGATGAAGTTATGGACTCAAGTGATGTGTCAACTTCAGAGAGTGGGGTATAAACGTTTGAGGTGTAGAGTTCGAAACTGTTGTATGTGAAACTGTCAACGTTAATACTATCACACTTACAGCAGTGCCAGATGACGCTCGATCGACCAAGGTATGACATATTTCTTGATGATAGGTCCTCGCACGACTTGTGATACCATACACTACAGTTGTTACAGCAAACTCCTTCCTGCGACCAGGTGACTGGTATGTCACAGGTACCACATGGGAAAACAGATCGATTTCCTGGGCCGGGGTTCAGTTGGATGTCGCCAGACAGTAGTATGAGCAGAACCGCAAGGCATCTTTTGTCTGTACCTAGCTGGGGCAAGGGGGTGTGTTTACCATTGAGTAAGTTCACTGTTTCAGCAAAACTAAAACTCCTAACATGGGTTGCAGTGAAGGTAATTGCTGTGTAAGCTGTCTTGGAGGAATGAATAGGTTGATGGTCCTGAATGATGTAGGCCAGGGCGATGATCATCACAGTAAATTCCAGAAGTAGAGGTTGTTTACATTTTCGCATGGGGGCGGCCATCTTGGATTCTTGGTGCCAGCGTGAAGGAGATGGGGCGGAGGGCGGTAACCGGCAAAAGCAGAATTATTCAGACATAATTGACATTGTGGAATGTGCAGTGGGGATTACTGATCAGAACTATACCAAAAACTTTCACGATTCTTGCCAGAAATGTTCAAAAACAGTTTAATTTCTTCTTCGATTTTGCCACAGAAAAATATTTCACAACTTCCGGTATTGCGCGCGCAGCTCTCTCTCTCTGCTTTTATATTCCCAGATTCCCGTTTCCCCGATCCCAGAGTAAAATCGCCTGGGATCCCAGATCCCGGGCCAAAACACTCAGGGATTCCCAGAACCCACGACAAAATCCGCTGGGGTCACATGATCCCTGCCTAGAAAACCCTGGGAAGATGCCGCACATTTGACTTTGTCGATGTCCGCCATCTTGGATTTTGCCGAAAAATAAATACAGACACTTGACTTTATGCAGAAAATAAAAGGTCTTCCTGAATGAAGTTTACAATAAAAATGACACCAAAATGATCCTGAATAATTTATCTAAATGACTGATATGATGAGAAAACTTGATTCTGTACCGAATAAGTAAAACTGGCTGCTTCAAAATTGACAAAGTAGAAATCACTGCTGACTGTTTTGATTGATACGCCTGAACGAATACACAAATCAATACCCAAAATGCACTACTGACACAGCAACAAAATGGAAGTAAAATGACATGTGAGGCTTTTGATCTGCACAATTTTGGATAAATAACCAAGACAGACACAAAAATGATGGATTAAATTACAGCAAAACAGTGGGTAAGAACTTTGTCTGCACGAATGCCGAGTGTCATTGATGCAAACCAAGCACAAACCCGATTTTGAGCCATGCACATGAAAAATGAACGATCAGCTGATTTGTAAACAATCAAAACATACAGCCTGGAAGTTGGGTCATATCAATACTAAATAAGATATCTGATTTGTTAAACCTAAATAAGATATCTAATATAGGATATAAGGTATCTATTTTTGTATATAAGATATCTTATTTGACAAATAAGCTATCTTATATGATAAAATAGATATCTAATATACTATTTTAGATATCTTATATGTTAATTAAGAAATCTTATTTAGAAAAAACATTATAGATATCTAATTTATCATATTAGATATCTAATTTGTTAAACAAGATATCTTAATTAAAAAATAAGATATCTTAAATGCTATATCAGATATCTATATTAATAATTAAGATATCTTATAAATTTTTACAAATAAGATGTCTAATATATCAATCAAGATATCTTATTTGTTAATTCAGATATCTACATTAACAAATAAGATAACTTGTTTAGTTAAAAAGATATCTTATATACTATACAAAATATCTTAATTGACAATTTAGATATCTAATATAACAAAACATATATCTTATTTGCTATATAAGATATCTTCTTTATAATAGATATCTAATTAAATAAAATAGATATCTTATTTATTGAAGAAGATACCTTATATACAATATAAGATATCTGTTTGTTTGAATAAATAGTAAAACGGCTTGCCTTACAGGTCCATGTCTAATACAAGCCCATGGATAGAAACGTAAGAATCGCTTATACAACGAGATACGAGTGACGGTCAACTAATGACCTTCAATACAGTATCGAATAGTTGTGGTAGTTAGAGATAGGAAAATACAAACTGATTGCAAGCAATCTCTTAAGTTTAGGTAACTGAGTGGCTACCTATTGGGAAAATAGCTGCTCATTCGGCTTACGATATGTTTTCATGGTATAAGTGCCTGGTTTTTTAATTAGTTTTTTTCCCACCTCGGTTTTTGGAGAGGGATTCACTTTCAGATTGCGCCTTTTCCTGATCGTTGCCTACTTGTACATTTTTATTGAAATTAATTTGTTTATTGAGTGAGAGGTAACGTAACACATAGTGAAACACTTAGTCTAACGGTTTGTTGTACGAAATACGGCATGGTTTCAGGGAGAGATGTTCATGTGAGACCAAGTTACTTTCCATATTAATGAACGTGTCCACAACAAGTCAAGGAAAGTAAAACAGACGTCATTCTGTTTGACTTGTCCAAAGCAAATTTCAACCACTCAAAGCCACTCTGTGACTCCTGAATTAGCACTATTAGGAAATGCCACGGCGAGACGGATCAGAGCCTTCCTTAGTAATCACCAGCATAAGTTTTATCGAGGGCGAGGATTCTGATTCGCTCCTTGTCACAGATCCACACACACTACAAAATCGACCTTACCTGGCTTTCAAACCATGAGGTTTATCCATCGATTCGCACAAAACAAAGACAACAGTAAGTATTACGACGTTCAAATCCGAATCTTAGATACCTTTTTTCATTGTTAAGTTGCATTCTGCTGTTATGCCAAAGATGTTCCTCTGGCGCTCTACATGTAAATGGCCACATCATATAAGACACAAAGAGCAAAAAGACACAATTTTCCCCATTTAGTGGTCAACTGGTCATGCAGCCAACTAAACAGAACAGGAAGACCATGACTGTATTTTCCATATGTCTATGTACATGCAGTCCTGTTTAGTTAGCTGCATGGCCAGTTGACCACTAAATGATGAAAATGTGTCTTCTTGCTCTTCATGTCTTTCATGCTCTCTGGATTGCAAACATCACTAACTACCATAACGATTTTAAAAAATATGAGCTAAATAAGACATAGAAGTAATTTTTTAAATATCTTCGATGATCCTAAATTAATACCTTCTATTACTTTTTCGTAACATCACGAAACCATGTCCATGTAATGTATACCCCCTTGAACCCCACTTTTATATATATATATAGCAAAACTGGGGTATGCAAGGTATACTTATTCCAAAACATGGATTGTGGGTACTCGAACATGGATTGTGGATACTCGTTAGAACCGCCTCGGCGAGGCGGTTCTAATGTGTATCCACAATCCATGTTTTGAGCAAAAATAGGAAAAAATATCATTTTTAAGCTAAAAATTACAATTTTTAAAGCTAAAAAAATCTCTTGTTTATTGCAATGGCAAGTTTTCATGAAATGATGAATATCCTGTATGTCGCTTTTCTCTAATGATTAAGCATTAATATTATAATTAATAATTCCAAGAAAAATTCCTTCCGATAGTCTTGAAGAGTTTTTCGTTAAACGGCTTGAAGTATGCCTGAAGTCTCTTTCTGGTTTCATATGACATCTGTGGGTGTGGTCGCCCTTTCCTAGATGGCATACACTTTGCATTATTCCCATCTTTTAGGCAGTAAAATCCTTTATGTTCATCATACACAAATTGGTCCCTCGTAATGAAAGGCTTTATGTCCAGAAATCGTTCAACTTTTTGTAATTCGTCCACGGGATATTTCGCAAAAGCATCACCATTTACGATGTGTATATTATCTAAGCCGTACTTGGCTATCCATGGCTCAAGCTTTTCAATAAATCATCGAAGTGTTTAAACTGTAAGGTTCGTTGTAATCCATAATGGACGAGATTAAGTCGTCAAAAGTAGATTGTTTACTGTCCAAAAGGCCCCTATCCAAGCCCATCATATACTGTGACATGGCCCTCTCTGCGGGCTCCCGAACGATCGCCAATAACTTGGCATTTGGTATGACCCCATATGTCTTCTCAGCTGTTCCCGGTGTTGCGAGTTTCTGTAGTCTCATCATACCTGGGGGTGTACAACGCGCATGTCTTGTATATTCTAGTACATTTACGTCTGATTTTTTTATTAAAAAGTTCATAATTCCCATCCTCGGCCTTGAAAATCTGTGGATGAATGCCAAGGTACGTGTTCAGTGTTGCGGTACCACATTTCTCGAATCCTATGGTCAAAATGTCTGGCAGTTTTCTACAACCTAACAATTTTTCATACATTTTTTGGACTCTATCAGCTTCATCTGCAACTCTCTGTGTTTGGAGTTTAATAAATCCTTTAATATCAGTTGCGTTTTTCTTCTTGTCTCCCACTATTTCTGTGTTTTCCTTATCAATTACGTTATAGGCGGTTTCTGTCATATCGCCAACCCTAGGCTCTTTTTGGTTTGATTCCAATTCAGCCCAAATGGCATATGTTCCGTTAGTCTTAAGTACAACATCCATGAAAAATAACAAAGACGCAAGGATTATACACATCAGAAGAACAGTTTGACGAATAGTTATGTTCATAGTTTTGCTGTGTTTATAAAAAAAGAAAATACTATCCAAAATTATTGCTTTTATATTGCATATTAGCTAAAACAAAAATAATTGCACATATCGAAGATAGTATCTTTTAATAGAATTTGTCCTTAAGGAATTCACTGATCAAATTTAAATTCAACAATAGGACACTGATAGAAATGGACAATTAACTTATGTTTATAAACAACAGTATACATGATCACACTGGTCATAGTAAACGCATAGGCAACATCTGAAACGCATAGGCACTCGTTTTAGGACGCACAGGCTACCTCATAAAAAGGCGGTTATTTGACAGGTGAAAAAGGTATAGCACATACTTTCTAACTGTTTTACCATTGTTCAACTATTGTAAAATTGACACATGCCTTAAAGTACCCTCTATTCATTTCCCTTTACAACGGTAGTAAATTTAAGTCAATTTGTTTCGAAATGAAAAATACTTGTTCAGGTAACGGTATTTTGTAGGAAAATTCACATTTTATTACCGATTTATCTCTTTTATACACGATCGAAGCGCTTGTTCTGACAAGAACATCGAAAGCCAAGACAATGGCGTCGGAAGACAAGCACCAAAATAATGTCTAAACATTTTAGGAAAAAAATATTCAAGAATTTCATTTACAACGCACCTGGCTTCTAAATCTAAAACAACGCAGATGCTTCTCACGAAATTTCAAATTGATGAAAAAGAAGTTATTTCATTGTATTTTATGTGTAAGGCTTATTCACCATTTTTGCATTATCTCCTGGTTCCCAGCATACATATAATCAATATTAGAAATACAGGTAACCAAAACACTCCTGAGAAAAAAAAAAAATCCAATGGGTGGGGGTGGCTACCTGTATTTCCAATATTGATTCCAGTAAGCTGGGAACTAGTCGATAATGCAAAAATGGTGAATAATCAGGTGATACATCCAGCGTTTTAAATGATAGTGGCTATAGATATGCCAAGACCCTATGAATTTGTAGATCGTCATACAAAGTTTACAAAATGCTTTTGGTTTCAATATTGCGGCAAGAACAATGTTATGTCACATCAAGTTAAACAACATTTGTTACCAAATACGACGCACCACCCTTTTAAAATACGAGTTTTTTTTCACATCATACGTGGCTTTTTAAAAATACAATGATCAGGTTTTCATGCCAGCTCTGGTTTGGTAGCAGAACAGATGACTCGAGTAGTTAGCTATCCGTTTTATATGATGATTGGTCGCATAACCAGGACAGTATCTACCATAATAAAATGCATTTTGTTAATTTCTGAAATTGCCTCATGTGTAATATATGTGTATTGCCTGGATATATGAGTTTTGTGACAGTATTAAATGGTATATCGATTTATATGTATATATATGTTTGGATGGTGTCTTTCTTGGCGTTACAGATGGTGTAACTGTTGTCTATGGAGACGTCACTCTATAATGTGGTCCATCAGACGATTTTCTTGTTGACAAAACTGATATTTCTTACGTCGATAAAGGGAAAGAAACACACGGCGGGTTTAATAATTGTCAATTGATTAGGGTGAGGTTGGGTACCGTAATACTAGTCATGCTCCCTACTGATTTTATTCAACCTCGGTTTTAGGGTAGGGCTTTGACATCAGGAAAACATGTCCGTGAAGCGTCCACCCCTTTAAGCCCCACTTTTATATATATATAAAAAAAACTGGGGTATGCAGGGGTTTACCTATTTTTCTTATTTTTGCTCCAAAACCTAGATTGTGAGTACTCGTTAGATCTAACGTGTACCCACAATCTATGCTTTGAGCAAAATTAAGAAAAATATCAAAATTTTCCAGGTGAAAATTTTCAATTTTTAAAGCTTAAAAATTCTCTGTTTATTGCATGGGCAATTTTTCGAAATGTTCAGATTGCAAAAGCTCCTGATCATTGCTTACTTTAACCCTATCTAGTTAATGATCCAAGTTGAAGATAACCTTGTTTTAGCTTAGACGTTTGTGGCCGAGTTTCAGTAGTGAATTAAAAGATTCGTAATTAGTTTTAAAATTAAAAAAAAAAAAAAAAAACTGGGGTATGCAGGGGTTTACCTATTTTTCTTATTTTTGCTCCAAAACATAGATTGTGGGTACTCGTTAGAACCGCCTCGGCGAGGCGGTTCTAACGTGTACCCACAATCTATGTTTTGAGCAAAATTAAGAATAATATCAACATTTTTCAGGTGAAATTTTTCAATTTTTAAAGCTCAAAAATTCTCTGTTAATTGCATGGGCAATTTTTCGAAATGTTCAGATTGCAAAAGCTCCTGATCATTGCTTACTTTTACCCTATCTAGTTAATGATCCATGTTGAAGATAACATTGTTTTAGCTTAGACGTTTGTGGCCGAGTTTCAGTAGTGAATTAAAAGATTCGTAATTAGTTTTAAAATTTAAAAAAAACTGGGGTATGCAGGGGTTTACCTATTTTTCTTATTTTTGCTCCAAAACATAGATTGTGGGTACTCGTTAGAACCGCCTCGGCGAGGCGGTTCTAACGTGTACTCACAATCTATGTTTTGAGCAAAATTAAGAAAAATATCAAAATTTTTCAGGTGACAATTTTCAATTTTTAAAGCTCAAAAATTCTCTGTTTATTGCATGGGCAATTTTTCGAAATGTTCAGATTGCAAAAGCTCCTGATCATTGCTTACTTTTACCCTATCTAGTTAATGATCCAAGTTGAAGATAACATTGTTTTAGCTTAGACGTTTGTGGCCGAGTTTCAGTAGTGAATTAAAAGATTCGTAATTAGTTTTAAAATTACACTTTAAAAGAGAAACAGTATCTTCATGTCTTCATATGTTCAGGCAAAGTACGACTGGACAAACCCAGACAAATCTAAGCTACTCTGCAGTGATAATCGAATGTGAGCAGTGCAACTCGTTCACGCAAATACTGTAACAAGATTTTCAAATGCTAAAATACGTGCTTCTCATGCTTTTATAAGCATCTTTGTACTATTTTCATCCACAGTACAAAACATTTTAAGTTCAACCAAATTTTAATGGCAACCCTAAGGAACCAGAATGCACTCATGATCACTCATGGCTTGTGCATTATTTTCGATATGTTTTGTTTTAGCTTATTTTTTCTATATAAAAAAGCTCAAACATGCAGTTTAACACTGTAAACATGCATTTAAACCGTATTTGCATTTCACATGTTTCATACTGAAGTGAGCATGTACATTGAGCAATGTAAGTTTTTGAGCGTTTCATGTAAAGAAGTGAGCATGTGCATTGAACAATGCATGTTTTTGAGCGTGTCATGTAAAGTAGTGAGCATGTACATTGAACAATACAAGCTTTTGAGCGTTTCGTGAAATGAAGTGAGCAGGTACATTGAACAGTGCAAGGTTTTGAGCGTTTCGTGTAAAGAAATGAGCATGTACGTTGAACAGTTTAAGCTTTTGAGCGTTTTGTGTAATGAAGTGAGCATGTACATTGAACAGTGGAAGTTTTCAAGCGTTTTATGTTTTGGTTTAACATGTCAGGCGTGTTTATTTAGTTAGTTGATTGGTTGGTTGTTGGTTATTTAGTTAGTTTAGGGGATGAATGTCATGGCTCTGTAAAACGTACAGTCGTACTGTAAAATCGTGATACCGCAAAAAAATGAGGCGTGTTATTTTCAAAATGTTAAAATTTACAAAAAGCAGGCCCTCGGGATATTCTATATCAAAACCTTAACTGTCATACATACAACATGTGTAAAGAAGTCGCTGATTTTTTAATTAATTCATATTACCTCTGGGGCTAACTTTAATTTGATTATTATCATGAACAAATCAATTTTTCTCAACTTTTGGGTGATGGGATTTCAATATGGCACTTCTTTCATTTCTGACATTTGTCACCATGCACTTATCGTTGAAGAAGTATATTTTGACAATATTAATCGCTTGTGTTTTTACAATAATTCTGCAACAGAAGGTTTCAAGACTGTATTATAGGGCGTATATCGCAGCACCCCGGGTGGTCTACCCGGTCGCGTCAAACGCCCATATCGTCGATCTATCCAAGTATTACAATGGGAGCATGGATATTCAAGAGGGAAATTACGTGGAGGCGATTCGCTTTATTCAGAATGTTCATGAAAAAATGGGTAATAAATCTAAAGAAGAAAATGGTGGTGGATCTAAGGCACTGACTGATGATAAATCTACGGAAGTAAGTGATGCTGGTTTGTCGGTAGTGAACGGTACTGAAACTACGGAATCAGATGATAAGCATAATCATAAAAATATGAATTTAGAAAACATTGTTGAAAAGGCTATAGACGTTTTGAAGAACGATGACAAAAATCCGCTGAAGGATATTAATACACATCATATGGACTTGAAACAGGAAGTCAGTAATAGTGTATTAACAGAGAATTCCGATAAAGGCAACGTTAAAGAACAGAATTTACCTCTGAAAACGGATGATAACCTTACTGATACTGTTCAAGAAGTGCCGTATGAAACACAGCATGGAGATGACAGTAAACCGGAAGGACCGGTTGACATGATAAACGTTTCAGTGTCTCAAAATTCAGAGCAAACCAAAATACTTAAAGTGGGAAAGAAACGATTATCTGAACTGGAAAAGCTAGTAATTGGTAAAAGTCCAAACGAAATCGACAAAATGTATCGCGATATGTTGAAATGCCGCAAACTCCCTGATGTTCTTATTATTGGATTCGAAAAGTGTGGTACAGTCACATTAAAGTCCTACTTATCCATACACCCTCAGATCTACCAAGTAGGCTTGCTTCTCAATTATCAATTATTCAACCGTGACAGCAAAACTACGGTTGAACAGTATACAAAGAATAGACCATGCACGCCGAATGGAAAACTGAGGTTAGAGAAGCTTGCCACCTGGGGCACTGTAGCAAAGACTGCGGCCGTTGTCCCGAATGCAAAACTAATCGCGATCGTGAAAGAGCCTGTGGAACGATCTATGTCACATTATGTTCACAGAACGACAAAAGGAATTGAGAGCACAAAGTATAACTTCGACACAATGATTGCCTCCATTATGGACTATGGTAAACCGATCCCAATAAAAACGTCGGTTTTGTTTCGGCAGTCGAAATATATAGAGCGACTAGAACCATGGATCGAGAGTTATGGACTTGGTAACATACATTTAGTCGATGGTGATAATTTTGTCAAGAATCCAGCGTCTGAATTACAAGCAGTGGAAAACTTCCTGGGATTAAAACCTTACATTACGAATGACAATTTTGTGTATAATCCGGTTAAAAAGTTTTATTGTCTAAAACAAAATGGAGACGACGCGTGTATGACAAGTGATAAAGGTCGACCTCACCCAGAAATGTTAAATACGACGAGAACAAGACTGCAAGAATATTATAAGCCTTATAATGAACGACTGTTTAGTACGATAGGTAGAAAGTTTCCTTGGAATTACTGATCAAATATTGTTTTCATGTTTGTTGTAATAAGCCTTTGCATGAGGAAACCAGCAATCTGGGTTTCCGACCAGGTCAGATACAAACCAGGCTGTACAGTTACACAGTCCGCATATGCAGATTGTTGGTTTTCTGGTGCATTTTTCATCAAAATGTTTATTAAATGTTTCTATGTTTACCTTGTTGGGTTGACTTTAGTCAGTGTTTCCCGTTCCACTCAGTTGCTAAGGCCATATAGAGACTATGTTAAAGGGAGTTTCCTATTAATAGCGATTGGCCAGAAGGAAATAACCATTCGTATATCCGGGATAGATTTCCTCGACCTTTGCCCTTGGTTCTAGCGTATGTGTAACTTCTTGACAAACTTGGTAAACTAAATGCAGGAGGCGCTTTAAGAATGCTGACAAAAGGGACAATTTACACAATCCAATTTCGATGATAATGATACCGATAGGCCAGCTTTTCAATCAGAGCCGTTCATATCTCAAGACCAGCGACAACTAAAAATAGCAATTAGGAAAAGACGCCCATTCAATCTACAGAGATTTTTGAGCTTTAAAAATTGAAAATTTCACCAGAAAATTTTTGATATTTTTAATATATTTGCTCAAAACATACATTGTGGGTACACGTTAGAACCGCCTCGCCAAGGCGGTTCTAACGTGTACCCACGATGTATGTTTTGGATCAGAAAAAAGCAAATTAGGTATACCCCTACAAACCCCAGTGTTACTATATAAAAGTGGGGTTTAAGGGGGTATATATTGCACGGACATGTTATCCTCATGACATTACGAAAACGTCCGTGCAATATATGGAGATTTTTTTCAGCTATAAAAATTAAAACTCACTGGAAAAAAGTTAATATTTTAAATATTTTTGCTCAAAACATTGATTGTGGGTACACGTTAGAACCGCCTCCTAACGAGTACCCACAATCTATGTTTTGGAACAAAACTAAGAAAAATAGGTACAGTCAATGTTTTGAGCAAAAATATTACATCCCAATGGAATTTCTAATTTCTAATTTTAAAATCTGCATAATGTATGGGCATGCTTTCATTATGAAATGAGCCGCATCCTGAGAAAACCGGATTTTTGCCTATGCGAAAACAAAGGCGCCGATCAGCTTCGCAGTTACTGCGAAACTGATCAGCGCATTTGTTTTCGCTACACGGATAGTACAATTTCTCTTCTTCTTAAATCCGAAATTTCAAGCTTCTGGCCTGCTTCTGTGGTTGTACAGGCCGGTTTGTGGTCGGAAACCCCGAAGATCGATTTTCTCGCGTCTCGGCTCAAATAATCCCAACCCAGACATCAGGCAGGAAAACTGGCAACACAGTGCATCACATAAAAATTAACAACATGGATGTTCGCAAGATGACTAGCTCTTACCCATTAAGACAGTCATTCGGCTGGCATCAACTTTGGCAATGATGGCAATAACAATAGAAAGAGAAACGGAATTAACATCTTTACCGCATTTGAACGGCCAGAAAAGAAATTACAAACGCTACAGGGCTTAAATCGATTCTACGGGGCCCCCAGTCCTCGCCCTAATTACACGACTTAGTTCGGTTCTAAACGGTTAATGAAGCGTCACAGATCGAAAGAACAAATGTCGTCACTGCGATGAAACAGAAAGGAGGAACCAATCGTATGACAGCTCTAGGCCAGGACCTGAGGTTATAAAACTTTTTTCATGCTCAGCTCAGCTGAGACTAAAATTTATCCTGCTCATAAATGTTAAATTTTAACATTAATGAGCAGGGTAAATTACTAGTTGTTGAACACTGAACCGGAATTTTCCACTAATTTCAACTATTTCAACATTAATGAGCCGCCTCATGGGAAAACCAACAATCTGCATATGCGAAAACAAAGACGCAGATCAGCTTCGCGGTAACCGCGAAGCTGATCAGCGCCTTTGTTTTCGCTGCTCGGATAGTACAATTCCTCTTCTACTTAACTCCAAAATTTCAAGCTTCTAGCTCTTTTTTGCGACTGTACAGGTCGATTTGTGTCGGACCTGTTCGGAAACCACATTGTTGGTTTTCCCACGAGGCGGCTCATTTATGAGTAGTCGGGACCAGGACCTTCACTGTGGATCTGTGGTTCGACCCATAGGAAGGCAAAGCCTTTAATCATGTCTTGGTGAAGTTCTCAGCTGACTGTATGCTGCATTACATTCACGTGACCAATGAATTATTTTACATTTTTTTTGTATTCAGTAGAGTATTAACTCATTTTAGATCACCCGAACCAAAGTCTCACAAGGTGAGCTTTTAGTATAAGCTTATAGTATGAGATTATACCATGTTCCGGCATCCGTTTATCTTCTCTGAAACCGCTTGTCCAATTGGCACTGCAGGACATGTGCTGAGCATTTAGCAAAGGCCTTAAATCTGCAAAGCCGAGCACCTGATGAAAACATTTTCTCTATCAGGTCAAATATAGGCGGCCCCCGTGGCCGAGCGGATAAGAGCGCTGTCTCTCCATCATCTCATCGCTGTGTCCGGTGTGGGTTCGAGCCCCGCTCTGGCCACATGTGAGACAAGCCAAGTTCTGCTTGCGGGTGTGCCAGGTGGTTTTCCCCGGGGTTCTCCCGTTTTCGCCTCAAATCAATAAATAAATAAATAAATCCGTGTCTGATGGGCTGTTCTGCAGATTGCCCCGTTTGGCCAAAATGAATGTGTGGAAGCTTTCTTTCGTCATTTTTTCATATAGTCGGAAAGTGTGCTGGTTAAGCCGGGAATTAGTGTTTGAGTGCCACTTGGCAGTCCGTTTTGACACAAAGCCGGCACATGCTTCTTTTCATGCTTGATTTTGCCCCACAAAAGGAACTAGAATGACAGCCTTTATAGAGGACATACAGAGACGTACATGTTATATCATATAGGTACAGCTTAGGATCAAATAGTATTTTGTAAGGTGGCAGCACATTTGCGCTCTTTTTACACGAAACCAACGGTTGGTTATATTGAGCCGCATCGTGAGAAAACCGGATTTTTGCCTATGCGAAAACAAAGGCGCAGATCAGCTTCGCGGTAACCGCGAAGCTGATCAGCGCCTTTGTTTTCGCTACACGGATAGTATATTTCCTCTTCTTCTTATATCCGAAATTTCAAGCTTCTAGCCCGCTTTTGTGACTGCACAGACCGATTTGTGTCAGACCTTGTCAGAAACCCCGAAGACCGGTTTTCTCGCGTCGCGGCTCAATTTTCTTCTAGAGACTCCCACCCATAGAGACCGTAATAAATAGATGGGACTGCATGTCCATCCAGGCAAATATTTCTTAGTTGTTTACTGGGTGGTTATATTTTGAAGCACATTTCGCATGTCATGACACCCCAACGTTGGGTAGAGGACCAATGGTCCTGTAAACATTCACCTGAGACCTGCTATGTGTACCAATAAACGTGTTTGAAAATTATGGTATATCGACAGTGTGCATCGACAGATGAACCACGGGTATTTCTATTTTTTATTTATTTATTTATATTTTTTTCAGAATAATCAATATTTTGTCCATTTGCCAATTTACTGCAAGTTCAAGTTTTCCATTCCAATGGCTTTACTTTTAAACATTTCTTTTTTGCATTCAAATGCAAAGGCGGTCCGTGTTGTCCTTGTCGTAAAATAGGTCCAGGTCATCACATGTAATGATTTAAAATATCGTCCTACTCTAGTCCCTGATGCTACATATCAAGTTGCACCAGTTACCAGTTCCGGAGAAGATTTATATATGAGCATGGCGGCCATCTTGGTCATGTGACCTGGATTATTTACGTATATGTATTGGTTGCCACTTCCTACAGATGTTTCATATTAAATTTGGCTTTGACTGACCCAGTCGTTTCAGAGCAGCTCTTTGAAAATCTGAACGCAATGACGGACGGACGCCGGCTCGAGTACCAACCTATAAGCCCACCCTGTGAGCCTTCGGCTAAGGTGAGCTTAATTGAATATTGGGTCGCGAACCTGTGTGAAAGTGGCATATCTCGTAGATCAGAAGGAATCATTTCCGGAAAATGGCATCACTCTCCAAACTGAGTTAGAGCGCGCACCGTTTTGAACATATACAGCTGCGTTCGGTTAATAATATACACCTGCAATATTCAAAAATAAATTTACAACTCTTTTTGTTTTGAACAATCGTCACTGGCAAGAAATGGACAACTAGATGAGTTTGTTTATATAATGTATGAAGCATGAGTATTAATATTTATATAATGTATGAAACATGAGTATAAATATTTACTCTGTATATAAATTTTCCAGATCTTGTGATGGTGTATGCCTAAATTGATTGCATAACATATGGAGCCAATTTTCTAACAAAAAATTCGCTGAAATTCGAGTTTCAAAGATCCTACAAGGAACCATGGTTAGTGGCTTGTAATTTTATTTTAACTTATGAAAGAATTACCGTTTTTCTACTAAGGCTGAAAATTTGGTGTCTCTATGAGCACTATTTACACAGTTACACCCTGATTTTCATTCATTGTACATTTTAGAATTTCATGGTAAAGCGGTTGTTACAATATAAAACTAAGTACGCCAGTGTTATTTTGCAAGAAAACTAATATTGTACCAGACCGGGTTTTCAACCAAAGCTTGCTAGTGGGTTCCTTCTTGGGGTAAGCATGTCTTAAAGCACCGTGGAGTGATCTGGAGTCACCCAGGGTTTTGTATTCTGCCAAAACGTGGGTTGGCATTTCATCATACAGTTTCATTATTTGTTCCTCCGCACCAAATACCATAGTGGGCTAAAATTCATGATTGTTAGGGAATTACTCTCATCTCCTCTTCATGATATTCCAAACCTCTTCTATAGTGTTTAAAGTGTTTTGGCACCCTTATTTTATATGTACTTCAAATTGAAGACCTTTCAAAACCATGAATTTTAATATAAGTTGATAAAAATCGGCTGGGAAATAATAAAATTATAGCCAATTTAACATGCAAAAAATGATTGTATGGGCGCCGCCATTTTCTATATTCCGTTAGTTTTCATATTTTTATTAAAATCAACATAAACACTGAGCCCAATTATAATAAATACTTCTTCAAGCATTGGGGTCATCTAGTTATACATTCTGGAGAAAAAATTTTCAAAATCGCCCCAGAAATAGAGCAATAAGAGCAATTTGAAAATATTCACAATGGCCGCCAGGAGTCTACTTTTGGTAATGCATGGATTCTAAATTAAAACTGAAATAAATCAAATTAAATGATTTTTTTTTCGAATATTTTCGTATCAAACTTTGATAGCTGTTTATTTCTAGCAACAGGCAATGTTGTGAATCGAATTGGCACACTTTCTATGTAAAAGGAAGCCTTTAATTTTGATTTATCATAATTTTTTAACCTCAACTAGAAAACAAAATGGCGGCCGTCCATATTTCATACTTAATTACCCATAACTTTCTGATTAGACCACCGATTTTCACCAAATTTATATAAAAAGTGCTTGATTTTGAAAGCTCTTGAATTTGAAGTGCATTTCAATTAAGGGTACTAAAACACTAAGTCATAAAAAATAACATGGCAATATGCGAAAAAAGTATTTATGCAATGCAATGTTCTTTGTATTTATCCTAAATCCGCAAAACACATTATTGGTATACTCAAGGACTTGAAAACGCCTCACTTGTTTTATTGCTCGTTACTCTCAGAATACATGATATATCGGCAAAAATATTTTTGAACAAAAAAAGTACAACCAGTCTGCTTACTTCGATACCAAAAACCGAAGCGTCAACGCCAGTTATTAGCGTCATACACGATGAATCCAAGCGTTACCCATAATTTAACAAACCAAAGTATGGGAACGGCAAATATTCATCAGATACAACATGATTTCTGGAAAGAAACACCAAAAGCCAAGCAAATGCTGTTGGTTTGCTTTAATTTGCACTAAAACAGCGGTAGTTACGTTACTTTTACGTTTATTCAGAAACTTTTACATGTAAAATGAAACGTATTCAAAAGTTTTTTGTGCACAATGAATAGGCATTTGTTTTTACAAAATCCATTTATTGTAGCAGTTTTAAGGTTTTCTTCCGTCTCGATGACGTCTTTGAAAACAGCTGTAGCATACAAACGAGCGAACAATTTTTTATGGATCTTTATGGATAAATATTGTTTGTCGTGTTGGCGTACACGATGCTATGTTTATTTTGTACATCCGCTCAACTTTAAAGAAGTTTCTAAGCAAAATATAACCGATGTACAGTGAGGCGCGTTTTCAAAGTCCTCTAGTATATTAGAGGAATGTCCTGGTGATTCCCTTGACTTAAAGCCTATACAAGAGGATTGACATATCACAAGGATGAGCTGTGAGAGACAGCCTTACAAAACTATTAAATGCTTCTCTGTGAAAGTCCCAGTCCCCTATGGTATTTTGTGCCGAGAAAACAAACCATGAATTGTATGATGAAATACCAATCCCCGTTTTGGCAGAATACAAAGCCATGGGTGACTCCACAGTGCTTTAAGACATACATACATCATAAAGGAGCCCACTGGTAGAATATTAGTTTTCTTGCAAAATAACACTGGCATGCTTTAGTTTTATATTGTAACAACCACTCTTCCATGAAATTCTAAAACGTACAATGAATGAAAACTAGGGTGTTACTTTGTAAACAGTGCTCATAAAGACCTTAGTACAAAATGGTTGTTCTTTCATAATTTACAAATAAAATTACAAGGTTCCTAGTGGAATTTTTGAAACTCGAATATCAGCGAAATTATTGTTAAAAATTTGGCTCCATATGTTATGTAATCAATTTAAGCGTACAACATCGTTTTATATACAGAGTAAATGTTTATACTCATACTTAATACATTATATAAACAAATTCACCCAGTTGTCCATTTCTTGTCGGTGACGATTGTTCAGTTGTTATTTCTGAATATTGCAGGTGTATATTAATAACTCTGCACAGCTGTATACAAGTATTCTCCGTAAGACCTATTGAAATATTAGAATCAGATCATTTGAAGTATCCACTCTTACGAGAATAATTATGTTGAGAACAGTTGAAGTCTTCAACATAAAATCACCTTTTTCCTTTTACAAGCAAGATATTAACACTATAATATAAATCTGATTATGATGAAGATACTCATAATGAAATTATACTAAATCCGTACTTTTATAGATAATAAAGTATCTACGGGTCATGCATACATAAATGTGTAGGCCTATTTAAATTCAATACCTACAAAGAAATATGTTCAAATCTCAATACACTCAAAAGCGAAATATGTAAAACAACCGTTTCAATGGTAAAACTTAAGTTTACTGTGCATGTTATAAAATGGCTGAATGTGGCGAATCATTGGACGAAGTAAAGAAGAAGCTATGTGAACTTTGCTTAGAGGATAATCATGAAGTGAAAGCTGAATATTTCTGTCTTCAGTGCGAACAAAACATGTGCTTAGGCTGTGAACATTATCATCGAAAAGTGAGAGTGTCTAAATCACACGAAGTCATCGGAATCGACGAGGGTCATAACCTGTCATCACTGACACTCGGGTCCGAAACTATAGAAACGCACATCTGCAAAGAACACGGGACAGAAATAAAGTTCTTCTGTAAAGAACACATGGTTGAACTATGTTTGACTTGTAAACTAATGAAACACAAACGTTGTGGGGCAGTAGTAAGTCTGGAGCAGGCTGCGAACGACGTTTTTGACGAAGTACATTATGACAAGATTGGTGAAAGTATGGAAGAGCTTCTAACTTGGTTTGAGAAATGCAAAGAAAAGTCGGAATCTGAGAAAAAGCGGCTAGGTGAACAAAAACAGAATGTCATTGCGAACGTAAAAAGTATAAGAAAGACGCTGAATGAATACATTAAGACACTTGAAGCTGATGCATTAAAAGATATTGAAACCGTTTGTGAAGTTAGAAAGCAATATCTAGATGATCAAATTCACATCTGTGATTCGGCTATTTCTGGACTGCGGGGGCAACGATGTGGTCTCAATACAGCAATGTCATTAGGTAACGCTGAAGACAAGTTTATAGAGGCCAATAAATCAACAAGGGAGACGATACAATATTGCAGCATTCTGAATGATATGCTGTCTGATATGAATGAAATTAATGTCTTATTTACACAGAATGCGCTGGAAATCTTGAAAGAAGCACTGCCCAAGCTCGGATTGGTTGAACGCGTTCAAACTGGAAAGTCGTTCACAATCCCAGGGAAAACAGTTATCTACAACCATGAAGTTAAAGTTCAAACAGCCAGTGATAAGAAAGATCCTTACATTGCAGACTACAAAGTTCTAGCCGATGGAAGACAACTTGTGTTGGATTGGGCTAACAGGAAACTCAAACTTTTTGACAAGCATGCAAACTTTGTTTCTGAGTTGTTCTTTCAAGACACGACGAAAGGCCTGGCCAGCTTTGTTGTACAAGACAACCAAGTGATAGTATCGACTGGCAGTACGACCCTCTATGTACTGGATATAACCGACAACGGTGTGATCTTAAAAGAGACAAGGCAAGCTGACATAAGTGTCTACGCCATTGCAAAGTACAAGAAAGATATGTTAGCGATTACATGTAGCTGGTATAACGAAGTGCATACCATATCAGTAATGGATACCCAGGGGCATGCACAAAGAAATGTATTAATGGGACAGGGACAAACCTTTAAGCGTCCATACTTCATCACATATGAGGATGAAAATGCAACTATTTATGTTCTAGACTTGGATAATGGCCTCTATGCCATGAATATCAAGGGGAATATGATGTACAACTATCATGATCCAGTGGTGAAAGAATACTTCGGACTAGGAGTGAGCTCAGACCGTGTGTTTATTGGTGTCAAAATAACAGATCAATATGAAATTCGTGTCCTGAATAAACAGGGAAAGGTCTTAGAGGATTTGAATCACTTTAAGAGCTTATTTCCGCTGAACATGGTGGACCAGAAACTCGTTCTTGGATCATTCAGTACCGCTAGGGAACAGGGAAGAGTTGGCATCTACAAATTGATACATTGACTTGATTCCAATGACTAAATTACTGTACAGCTCTCGAAAATGATGCATATTTTACCTTCAATTTGACCAGCCATTTGAGCCGTGTAATAAACATGTAACATGTGTATGCAAAAACAACAAAATTTTGCTTTGTTTCTTTAATTTTATTGGTCCAGTTTAGCGGCAAAATGAAAGAATATGCACATTGCATACATGAAAAACATGTACAAGACATGAATAGAGTGCATTCATTACATACAATCTAGCTTCAAATGTCGTTATCTAAATTTTTAAACCAATGCTAGCGTATATGACTAGTAGATTACAAATACACATTTGCATGTATTCTGCATTTTACTATCTATCAATCAAACAATCAATCAACCCGTCTGTCCATGCGCCCATCCATTCACCAGTCAGTCGGTCAGTCAGTCAGTCTCTTCACTTAATAGTCCCACGGAAACCTACGACCTATAGTCTGAAAAAGGTCTTCATTGTATGGTTGATAATATCGCTGAAGACTTGTTCTAGTCTCGTCCGACATACTACGATGAGCCCGACCTTTATTTTTAGACATGCATGACACCTTTCCTCTATCTTTTAAGCAGTAAAATGTCCCTGCTGGGTTGTATACAAAGTTTTTCTCCGTTATATAAGGTTTTAATCCCAAAAATCTTTCAACCTTTTGCAGTTCCATCGCAGGATGTTTTGCAAAAGCCCCACCATCTACAATATGAATATTTCTAATACCATATTTACTGATCCAAGGTCTAAGGCGGTCGATGTATTGTGATTGTCGAAACAAAACCGATGCTGTCTGCTTTATCGGTCCTTTTCCGCTCATCATGTCAGCGATTGTTTTATCAAAATTGTATGGTTTCTTTTCTTTCCCGATAGCTATTCTGTGAACAAAATGCGACATTGTTCTCTCGACGGGTTCTCGAACTATAGCAATTAATTTAACCTTTGGTATCACTCGGTAAGTTTTTAGCGCTGTTCCCCACGTTGAGAGTTTCTCCAGTCTCAGTTTACCAGCTGGAGTACACTTCTGGTTCCTAGTATACTGGGTGACTTTGAGATTGGTTCCTTTATTGAATAGGTTGTAATTCTTGTATAGACTTGGTACAAGAATCTGTGGATGGATCCCCAGAAATGATTTTAGTGTTACCGTACCACATTTTTCGAATCCTATTATTAAAATATCTGGAAGTTTTCTGCATCGTGTTGCTGTCGCATTGCGGCGGTCAAGGACTGAATTTCTTGTTTTCACAATACTTAATTCCGGAACATTTCTCTTTTTATCACCTCTCTTCGTCTGTTTCTGTAGGCTGTTTAAAGTGCCTGATGAGTTTATTTTCATGATGGTGTTCTCGCCATCACGTTGTCCAAATCTGAGTGTGTAGCTCGTGTTCGTCTTATTGAAATCTATTTGAATTATTTCAATAGGATTTCCCTTTGTGACGCTTTCCTTCGCAATTTTGAGTCCATCATTCAGAGTTTGATTAATCTCTAACTGTTTCTGTGGTTCTTGCTGTTTAACACCATTTATCTGTGTTATAACTCGATCGGTTGTGAAATTCATTCTCTGAATGTCTCGCATTTCTTCTGTATCATCCTTCAAATTAAATGTCTTGCGTTCTGTTGTTGCGTTTGTGCCATGAATGTCTGAATCAAAAAGTATTTCTCGTTTCCCAACAGTCGATAACTTAGGTATAACGTGGTGTGTCGCCGAATGTGTTCCATCAATGCCTTTATCCGTTTTCATTTCGTGATTGTCATCATTCACTTTATTGTCAGGTATAACGGGTTTAGCTGCTGAATCTATTTCTTCACTAACGGAATCCTTTTTCAATTCTTGTTCATTATTATCTAATTCCGGTATAAATTGTTTAATTTCATCATTCATTCCATGAATGCCTAAATCCATTGGCATTTCTTGCTTATCGTTTTTCGGTTCATGTACAATATGTCGGATTATCGTTAAATTAATTTTATGAGTGTCTAAAACCGTCTTCATACCTAAAGTATCATTATTCAATGTAGGCATCGCGTGTGTGGTTGTATATTTCAATTTTAGAACGTCGACTTCCTTTTCCATTTCTTGTTTACGATTTTTCACTTCATGTAAAACATGCTTATTTGCCGAAGGTATTTCCCGAATGTCTAGTTCTGTTTCCATTTCTAGTTTATAATCGTTCATTTTAGATATCACTTTTTTGGTTGTTGGCTTTATTTCCCGAGTATCTAAATCCGTTTTCGGTTTTCGTTTAAAATTGTTAAATTTAGGTATGGCATAGTTTGTAACAGAAGTTCTACTTAATTGATATTGCGTATACAACTTATGTTGAATCAAGAATGCAAGTAATGATACTAGAAACAAATATAGAAACAGTTTTGATAAATGGTTTGTATTGTCCATTTTGTATTTAAAAATGATCACATAGTCATGAAAGCAAAAAAGTTGACATTACAGTCAAAAAAGTTACACAAAACGAATATTTTTATGCCACAACGGAAATTAATAATATTTTTCATCTGTTACAATAAATATGATGATCAATATGAATACACACACAGTTAGTGTCTAGTCTGATCAGAAACCCCCGAAGTCACATTTTCTCACAAACAACATACCTAATTAAAATGATCAAAATTAAAGATAACTAAGTGACATATTTTATCAAATTAATAGAGCCATAACATTTTGCCCTTACATAGACTTGTTCTATTAACATCAGATAAGTGTTCCCATTTACATATTATATATTTTGAGGCCATGCAAATGTATGTGTCAAAAAAAGAATATGAAAAAAAAATCTCATTTTTTGTTTTTCCAGAGACTTTTCCGTCTGAAAAATTAGACTGTTCCAGAGTATTATCCGTGAGTATAAATATGTTGATCTGTGCGGCTATTTGATTGTTTATTGTTGGTAATACATGTAACAAATTTATTATCCGTTGGCAATGATGTTCTGGCGTGCTTTGTGTTATATCAAATGTCACACTTCATCTGGTAAACTGGATATGGGTGCGGTGGCTCAGTGATAGCAAGTCTGTTTCCGAATCCGTATTTTTACGTCCTACAAGTTATTACAGTGTCTAAGCTTAAATAATTGTGGCCTTTCTTTATTTCTTTAAGGATCGACCCGTCACACGTATCAAAAATCTTTCGACGTAGACTTTGCGTTTAATTGCGAAAAAAAGTTTTTGTTTGTTTATTTTATTGCTTTACGTCCCAGTCAACAGATATGGTCATGCCAAGACATTATATGTTGAAAGGGACGTAAAGCAATAAACAAACAAACAAAAAATACCTTTTGCAATAATACGCAAGTATACTTCGAGGGATTTTCGCTTATGTGTGACGAGGCGTTTAAGGATGATACCGACCCTACATGAGGATTTTAACGACCAGGGGCCAGTTTTTCAAAACTTTGTTAGCTTAACGTTATTGTTAAGACCTCAACTCGTTAAGTCAATGTTGACTACATAAGCAAATACACTTTTATTTTTTGTTGATAAAATGTGAGAATCCTTTCCATTGCAGTTAGGATTCTCACATTTTTTTCAACAAAAAATAACAGTGTATTTGTAGTATTCATGTTTGAAATTTTAACGAATCGTTAACTAACGATGTCGTTAATGTTGAACAACTGGGCCCTGGTATTTTTTTCTAATTTAAGAAGGTATTTTAGCATGTTTTCTTTGCATTGAGCACTGAAAGTCGACTAGGTAATGGGCATACAACACCAATGGGATCGCAATGCTGTCATTAACATAATAATTTTTCTGTCAATTTGATCATTTTCTGTAAGTTTATGATTGATTTTAATATTTAATATAACAGTTTTTTTCTCCTCCGCATGAATATGCGACAAAAATCAGCCTAAACAAGTTGCTGCAATATAGATCATGGTTATGCCGGTGATGGTCATAATTGATTTGAGGAGCATGTGCTCCTTACATGTACTCTTTATAATGATCTTGGGGAGAAGCTTTTTACCATGATTTCTGATCATATGCATGATTTGACACTGACTCTCGGTGACAAATTGTCACGGCAGTGATACTAGGTAGTGAAAATGGACGCATAGTTAAATTTAGTGCCCAAACCTTCAACGATATTCTCGACAGAAGACGAACTTTCCTTTATAAATAAATGTTTTAGCTTAGCTACTACTTTTAGCTTAACGTTTTAGCTGTTTCATTCTTCTAAAGGTTATGTCGTATCTGTTTTAACATTGATAAGTATAGACAGTCATATGTTTTATTTGTATATTCTGCTTTGACAGATTTTATTACCTAATGTAGCCGTCTCTCGTAATTCTTAAAGAATGGTTCTGTGTATGATGTATGTTCTTAACTGTGCAAATACCAGAAGCGATGCGTAAATAAATATATATACGAGGTCTGTTCCTGGAAATCATAAAGATGTCCGATATTTCGTGAACGGTTCGTTGAAATCTAAAGATATGTTCAAGCTTTTAAACTACATTTGTACTGAGCAATCTGTGAAAATATTAGTTCAATCGCTTACGAATTGCAAAAGTTATGGAGATTTATATGATGGTATATCGGCGTTTACGGAGCACGTTGAAAATCATTTTGCTACGTTTTTGTGGAGGGGTGGTTGAATGTTTTGTGTGCAGTCTCTTTATAAGAGCCGTAATGGTGATGAATATTGTCATCTAAGCATTGATTAAGTCTTCTTAGTTAAAATTATAGTCAATAATTTGAGCTATAAATGATAAGTAGAAAAATAGCATGATCAGTTTCATTTTATATGAGGGAACACTAATTTAATTTTAGTCTGAAATAAAACAAAAAGATGTCGCTTGTTTAAAATGACAACAAGAAACGAGCATTTAGAATATTTAAAGAAAAAATGCATACATAATCATCACAGGATTATTAATGACACAATAGAAGGTTGATTTTATAAATTAATTTTGTTAAATATACTTAACTGGAAAGAAAAGCTTGGGGAAGGTCTAATTTTGCGCCGCAAAACTTACATTACGTCACTATTTTCCAATAAAATAATTGCAGTAGGTTTAAGAAAATTTCTATAAAATCAACGCTGATGGTGGAAATTATTTCAATTTTTCAAAAACTTATCTTACATAATTACTCGTGCAACTGATAGTTAGAATTGTGTAATATCATCTCAACTCGCAATAACAGGAACAGTTGAATTTGATCTTGATGAAAACCAAAACAGTGTTTTTAACGTGCGCCGTAGACACCTACCCCTCTTGGAATAAATGCATAAATGCATATAAATCTGTTGTGTAAGGGGTGAATTCATCCATATTTGTACGAAATGTTTATTAGATGTATGCAAACAGATCATATAAATTTCATGAAATTCTGCTGACACATTACTGTTTTATCACAAATGTCTACGTATTTCTGGGACAGACCCCGTATGTATCTGTATCATAATTTGTGCAAACTTTGTACTCGGTGGGTACAGCGGTCTTCTCGACTATGTGACCAGGACAATTTTACGATATACAAATAAACGTTCGTTCTCCCTTCTCAAGGAGGCTTCACTGGTCGAGGGGATTTAATGTCTAAATACGTATTGTAATCACATGCATGTATAGTATCGACAGTGCCGGTGGTACAGTTTTAGTCGGTTAACAGTAAACACTACAGGGTATACATAGCTGATGTTATACTGGAGTGGTTCCGGTGTATAGGTACTTTCGGCTTCCTTTATCTTAGTTCTGAGACGTAGATTTAGAGTACTGGGGTTGGTGACTCAAGGCCATCTTAAGCTTATATAAGTACGACCATCTTAAGTATCTCTTATGGATGTAGATTATGGTGAATAACTGCAAAGGACCTTAAGTTACCGTGACAACTTAACAGCATCGTACCTTAAAGGTAAACTCAAGCCCACATTAGCGTCGTCACACCTTTCATTTCAAAACCTTACGATAGCTAAAAAGTGACTGAAAGCAATGGCGTACATTTTAAGGTGGTCATCTTAAGACCATCGTAAGTAAGTCGTAAGTAGAAGAACGTAAGATGCCTTCGAGTTACTAACCCCTGATTAACAGACGCTTTGTAAAGTACGCATCTACTTAAGAAATGAATTTCATTTTTCTGGTGTTCATGGAGCTATGAACCGCAGTGGGTCGCGTGCAAAGTGAATGAACCCCGAAGGGGTTCATGTAAGCTTTGCTAGCGGCCCACTGCGGTTCATAGCTCCATGAACAACAGAAAAATTAAACTCATTGCTTATATTTACATTCATTTCTCTCTATCGCTCGTTGAAAAATCACCAAGGCAGTCACATTTACCAGCAAACAGAGAATCTACACACAGTGTGTGTTCAAACAGCGGAACGGCGTCGACGTTTACAACGTCCAATCAGACTGGCGAGATTCATGTTTATTGACGTCAAGTTTGGATTACGTCACGTCGCGTGACACAATGCTGTTCATGGAAGTATGAACACAGATGAACATCTCAGTAGGAGCGCCAAGAGCGAAAAAGCGGTAATTGTATTTTATTTTGAAGCGTTACTCGACGTCAAGTAGTCCCTAACCTAAATGGCGGCCGAATTGACGTCGAAATTTCCACTAAAATACAGCGCCGAAAGAAGGCATAATAATAATCCACGGACTAAATCAAAGCTCGATCCGCCAACTACGATTTTTTGTCAAATCAAAATCGAAACACATGTCACGTGACAAATCACTGGGGCGACGTATATAAATAAATACCGAAAGGGGTGAAAGACTTCCGTGTTTATGTCGCATTTAGTTGGTCTAAGTTATTTTGCAAACCCACAACGTGTTCTCGCAGATTCGGCTAATTTTTGCATTAAATGTTCATTAAACCCTATTCCGTGTAACGGCTTTGTAAAATTGCTGGAGAAGACCTGATAATCCTAAAATTGACATCTGATTGATGGCATATTTTCGGAATCGATTTTTCATTTACACAGCAGTTGTGTACTGCTGACAATTTCAGCATATAAACATGTGCTGGTCATTTGTTTTGTAATTTGCAGTAAAATGGTGCAAAAAAGGAAATTAAATAGATTTTTGTGGATTTAACGTATAATTACTGTTTTATTTAAATAAATTGGTGCATGTTCTGCTGTTTTTAAACCATTCATTCATTGAGAGAGGGATAATAACTGACATCAGTCTCAGAACCATGAATTCTAATTTCTAGTGGATTTACTTACACGGACAGCCCCTGGCCACAGCCACAAGAAAATAATTACCAGGTTTGTTCGAGAAGTAAATTATGCACCAGTCATTTGTATGCATGCCCCCCTATTCCGGGTAAATGGAAACGGGGCTGTGTGTGTGTGTACGTGTGTGTGTGTGTGTGTGTGTGTTGGGGGATTGTCAAGCATCCCCTGCTGCAGGAACATTCAGTTGACGAAATCATGGTCATCGGCCCCTGTGGTTGAGAATGCTGAATTTGATCCCCGCATTTAATCATTTGATCATCACCGCTTTGTCGGGTTTGCCCAATCAGGGCACAAGTTTGCTTGTGGGCGTACGTGCCAGGTGGTTCTTTCATTTTTGCCCCACCTACTGATTAGCCAGACTCGTGAGCTGAAATAATCTTGAAAGGGGCGTAAAACTGAGAAAAACAATCATTGCCATTTCCCATGTAGTATTGCAGTCTGGAATGATTTCTCTTACTTTGCCATATCTATTTGAGCCGTGTCATGAGAAAATCAGAATTTTGCAATATGTGCGAGAACAAAGTCTCAGATCAGCTGTACAGTAACTGCACAACTGATCAGAGCCTTTGTTTTTGCTACATGTATAGAACAATTGCTCTTCTTATTCATGTTTCCAAGCGCTTCTAGCTTCTGTGACTGTACAGGCCAGTTTGTGTCTGTACTCCCGGCCGAGGACCAGTTTTTCTCATGTTGCGGCTCATATGCCCCCTATTTAATATGCATACCCATGGTATACCCTCCCCTGTCCAGAGACAACTACTGCGACTGAGAACAATTGAACAATTAACACGGATGAAATAAATATTAACAGTCACAGAAGTCTGCATAAACACAGTCACAGCTTCATTTTGGGAACAACTATCAAAAGATCATTTTGATCCATAAAAAGTTGTTCCTAGCCAGGTATCTATACATGCAATTATTAAAACCTGATGTCGTATGAAAATTGATTTTATCTGTGTTGGTTGTTCTCTGTTGCCTCTATTGTCTCTGATCTTCTTTAATCAAATAACCATAAAGTTGGACAAAATTGAAATTCTAGCAAATCTTTGTAATTTTAAGCTTTTGGAACTTTGGTATACTTTTCAATTTTGTTTGGATTTGGTGCATTTCAAAGAAAAGTAACCAAAGTCTGACTTTTTTCCAAGGAAAATGGTTACTTCCCTTGCTCTGCACCAGTCATTTGTAACCACTGCTCCCCCACCTATGGGGAAGTGTGGGGATTATGACTTTTCAGCTTTCAGTGCCCCACTCCCACTCAGATACAAATGCTGGGGCCCAGCCTATAAATCATTAATGCAAAAGTCCAGAGTATCCCACCATGGATTATCTGCCTTGGTTGTACTTAGTAGTGTTGGTTGTCTCTGGATGCTTTGCAAATTGAAGTTGCACATCTTCTGGTGGTGCAGCTGATCTACCCTTCAATTGATATAATTGAGCCATGTCATAAGAAAACCAACAATGTGGCTTTTTAACACGTCCAACACAAACCGAGCTGTACAAGCACAGAAGATGGCTAGAGGCTGGAAATTTTTTAATTTAGAAAGCAGAGGAAGTGTACTATTAAAGGGGCTGATCAGCTTCGCAATTACTACGAAGCTGGTCTGCGCCTTTGTTTTTGCATATGCAAAATGTTGGTTTTATCATGACACAGCTAATTTAAATTAACCAGCTGTCATAAATGCATGTACCTAACAGAGAAATGTTATAAGTATTATAACCACCATGCATCTATATTATTTTTCAGAATCTTGTGCCATGCAGGACAGAGAAAAATATCAAGTGGAATCTAAAGTCCATGATTTTAATTACCAAATCTGTGAAAGACAGTAAAATTGTGACCTGCCAGGATTAATGTTATAATAAACAATGGTGAGGAAATTTGTGGCTGGATGTTGAAAGGTCAAAGAGTACATGCCCACAATGTTCACAACTACTTTAAGTGTACTAAGATTACATATAGGATTAAACTGCGGATTCTCAGTCAGTTGTGGACTCTGTGAAAGACATCTCAGTTCTCGAGCAGATTATCTGTCAATAGCATGACAGTGATGTTTTATGGACAGATGAGGCAAGAAAATGAAAATTATTTACTGTGTTCATGTAATGCATTCAGGATGATCATCAAATATTGTCTTTTAAACATTACATCTGTGTCTTTTAATTCTGCGCTACATGTACAAGGAAATGGTGTTTGATTCATTTTCCCATCTCTGTTTTTGGAGTGAGACTTTTGTTCTGATTGTGCCATTTCATCATCATTCACATGGTTAAATACTTTTACCTTTTTCAAGCCTTGATATTTTAGATTTACCGTATTCGTTCTAATAACCGCACATGCTCCAATAAGCGCACACCCTCTCGGTTTCTGAAAAATATGTGTGTACGCGCACACTGCTCTACTAGCATATTTATATTTTACCGCAATTTTACACATTTATATTTTATTAACGACATTAAAGCATAACCTAAAATGATCAAAAGTTATTTTAAAGTTATTTTGTAATGACTGGTACACTTTAAATGACATCGTCAATGTTATTTTCGACTTTTTCATCAATTTATGTGTTCTGGTCGTTCCTAGTGTGCGCTAATTAGAACAATATTTTGTAACCATAACTTTAAGTTATTTTGAAAAATTAAGCACACAGTGCGCTAATTAGAACAAAACGGTAGAATGTTTTTGTTTGTTTTGTGTCTAAATGTCCCAGAAAATGCCATCATCATGTTGAGACATCCCAGTAAACAGCTATGATTATGTTGGGACATGGCCGGACTTCTACCGGGAAAAATTTCTGGTTTATATGTTGCAGGGCTGTTTTACTTCAATCACATTCCTTTGTGGGTTGACTTAACCACTAAGCTACTCAGTCGGTCAGCAACACTCTTGGCAAGCATGAATTAAGTGCCTACTCACTCACTTGTCACAGCCCTAGTGGGTGGGACAAAAACAAATGTATATAAAAGAGTAAGCAATGGCAAGGAACCAATTGCATGTTATATGTATATCAGAAGTTCCAACAGACAATTTTATTTTAAAGAAAATCCACATGGTAATGGGGTACACAATGAATACATTGGCTGGGCCTCTTTGTTAGCTCACCTAAGCCTTTAGGCTCACATGATGAGCTTATTGTATACCCGTGATCTGTTGTCTCTTTGTCCATCTACAATTTTAATGGCATTTAATTCTCCGAAACAGTTATGCAGACGAAGCTGCCATTCTGTTTCTAGGATTTACACCCGAAAAAGATTTTACAAAGCTGTGACATGTTACCTCGGATCTTAATGATAAAGTGTGAATATGAAAAAGATTTTCAAACTTTTGCCCAGCATGGGTGTCAAAACTGGAGAAAGTCTTATATTCCTAAAAAAAAAAAAAAAAAGATTCAGATTGAACACATTCTACAGATTATTTTTGTTTTAATTTTTAGTTTTCTGTTAATTTGATGCTAGAAAGTAATATTTTCTGAAATAAATAAATTGTGTCATTACATTTTAAGAGAACAGCTCGCTTCTAATTTCTAAATGTTTCCAGTTGTTTAGAACTCTGAATGTATTGGAAAAGACTTGCTTGTGATTTTTTTTCAAGTGTCATAAGTGATAAGCCAGAATTATCTTTTCCATGAAGCCGTCATTTTGTCTCCAAGGATTTACAATCTCCAAAAGTTTTTTTGCAAAGCCGCAATGTGTCATCTCGGATTTTGATGATAAAGCCTGAATACAAAGGAGAAATCCCAAATTTTTGTCTGGCATATGTGCCAAAACTGGAGAAAGTCTTATATTCCTGAAATAAACCTGGCAAGCTGTCACTCTGATTTTGGTTGCCTTTTAAAGAGAACAGAAAGTTTCCTTTTCTGAAGAAAAAAAAAATGTCATCACATTCTAAAATAAAAAATTGCTTCTACATTTTTTATTGCATAGAATAAATATTTTGGTGAAGATTTGCTTTTGATTTTAAGCAATTTTCATAAAGTGTCATGTTGTCAAAAAGCCACCATTTTGTCTCCAGTCCTTGAAAGTTTTTTTGCAAAGCCGAAATATGTCATCACAGATTTTGATGAAAAAGCCTGAATACAAAGAGGAAATTCCAAATTTTTGTCTGGCATAGGTGCCAAAGTTGGAGAATGTCTTATATTCCTGATATTAGCAATTTAAAATCAGCCTAGGCAGGCTGTCACACAGTTTTTTTGGTTGCATTTCAGAGACAATGTGTGATTTTCTTAAATAAATAAAAGGTGTCACCTTATTCTGATATAAAAACTGGTTTCTGCACTATTTTTGCTTTTGATAAATGTATTGGTAAAGATTTGATTTTGATTTCTTGCAATTTAAGCACCATTTATAAAGTGTCATAAGCCACTGCATTCTTGTCAGGAAGCCACCATCTTGTCTCCAATGATTTTCAGTCCCCAAAAGTTATTTTGCAAAGCCACAACGTGTCATCACAGATTTTGATGAAAAAGCCTGAATACAAAGAAGAAATTCCAATTTTTTGTCTGGCATAGGTGCCAAAGCTGGAGAAAGTCTTGTATTCCTAATATTAGCAATCTAAAATCAGCCTAGGCAGGCTGTCACACAGTTTTTTGGTTGCATTTCAGAGACATAGTGTGATTTTCTGAAATAAATAAAAGGTGTCACCTTATTCTGATATAAAAACTGGTTTCTGCACTATTTTTGCTTATGATAAATGTACTGGTAAAGATTTGATTTTGATTTCTTGCAATTTAAGCACCATTTATAAAGTGTCATAAGCCACTGCATTCTTGTCAGGAAGCCGCCATCTTGTCTCCAATGATTTTCAGTCCCCAAAAGTTATTTTGCAAAGCCACAACGTGTCATCACAGATTTTGATGATACAGCCTGAATGCAAAGAAGAAATTCCAAATTTTTGTCTGGCATAGGTGCCAAAGCTGGAGAAAGTCTTATATTCCTGAAATAAACGATTCAAATTGGGTGTGTATCGACAGCGCCGATCGCGTAGCGAGAAACGTCTGTTTACATTTTTACAATACACAGTATGTGTAGTTTGTACAATAATGAGGCGGATCTAGCTGTTGTCAAAATGGGCTGCGAGTTTGGTTAAGATTGTTTGTGTTTTTATCGTGTACGAACGGGTTAAATTAGGGTACTGATCGTCGATTCATTTTGAATCAGCTAGATTTCGAACGTTTTTTGGTTGCTATGCTTTTAAAAATATTACTACTCCCTAGCTTGGCGTTTCTACTGTCTAATGGTTCATCTAAGGAGGTTTTAGAAAAATGTAAATATTTAAGAAATGAACTTCATTTTTCTGGTGTTCATGGAGCTATGAACCGCAGTGGGCCGCGTGCAAAGTGAATGAACCCCGAAGGGGTTCATGTAAGCTTTGCTAGCGACCCACCGCGGTTCATAGCTCCATGAACAACAGAAAAATTAAACTCATTGCTTATATTTACATTCATTTCTCTCCATCGCTTGTTGAAATCACATTTACAAGCAAACAAAGAATCTACACACAGTGGGTGTTCAAACAGCGGAAGGGCGTCGACGTTTACAACGTCCAATCAGATTGGCGAGATTCATGTTTTTTGACGTCAAGTTTGGATAACGTCACGTCGCGTGACACAATGTTGTTCATGGAAGTATGAACACAGATGGACATCTAATGGTTCACCTAAGGAGGTTTTAGAACAATGTAAATATTGTTAAGTAAAACTAATAGAAAGAAAGAAAATCTGATCAATTCAAATTTATTCACGTCACATCATAGCATATAGCCATGTAATAATATTAACAGACACAAACATCTACAAAGAAGCTTTATAATATATGGGAGAGGGGCGGCATAGTGTTTTAGCGACGGAGTAAGTGGGGATTCAAAACCGTTCACCACCGTGTTGCGTCCTTGAACACTTTTACATTTCATCCTCTCATACATGGTACACTGGGTAAGATACCATATTAATGGTGTGGATCCATCCCAGAATTCAAAATGGGTCGTTTTGCATTAACACATTAGCTATGCTTTGAGACAAAAACTGTCTTTTGTATATGCCATTCTTCTTCGTCAGGTGAATTACTATGATTAACAAAAAGATGAATCGGACTGGCTTTTGGCAGCTCACTCGTGTTTCCACGGCAATTCTTCGTGAATTAGATTTCGGTCCCCTCTTGTATCCAGGATTATGCATTAAACCGTCTCAGATAAACCATAGCTGCCGCTGGGTTGTAAAACCCTACAACCATAACATGTCGTAATTCACGACCTGCTCCTAGTAACCGACATGTCTATACATGTACCTAACTCAATAATTCCAAGAAAAGTTTCTTCCTATAGTTTTAAAAAGTTCCAGATTGAATGGCTTAAAATATTTCTGTAGCCTCGTTCTAGTTGCGCTAGACATTTGCGGATGTGCCCTTCCTTTTCTAGACGGCATGCACTTTGACTCACCATTCTCCTTTCGACAGTAAAATTTTTTCTCTGCATTGTACACAAAATGATCCTGTGTAATAAATGGCTTCAACCCTAGAAAGATTTCAACTTTTCGTAATTCATCTACAGGATACTTCGCAAAGGCGTCTCCATCTACGATATGTATCCTATCTAAACCGTATCTTGCAATCCATGGCTCAAGCTTTTCAATATAACGCGACTGAGTAAACAATATGGAAGACTTTACAATATTATGATTGTTGCTATCTAAAATGGAAGCTATCCTGCTATCGAAAGTAAATTTTTTACTTTCTTTTCCTCTCTCGAGAGCCTGTATATAATGCGACATTGCTCTCTCCACAGGTTCACGAACGACCGCCAACAACTTTATATATGGCAAGAATCTGTATGTCCTCTCAGCCATACCATGTATTGCAAGTTTATTCACTCTAAATTGTCCAGGTGGCGTACACTTCGCGTTCTTAGTATACTCTTCAACAGTCATATTAAAGTCTTCACTGAACAGCTCATAGTTTTCTTCACGTGTGACGAAAATCTGTGGATGAATACCGAGATACTCCTTCAATGTTGCGGTACCACATTTCTCAAATCCTATGGTCAAAACATCCGGCAGTTTCCGACATCCTAACAGTCTTTCATATTCTTTATCGATTTCGTTACGTTCAGCTATAACTGTCTCTGATTTCGTGTTCGTTAAATGATCAATATCAGCGGCAGTGTGGATACTGTCTTCAACTGTTTTATCCGTAACCGTTTCTGAATATCCCATATTGTCAACTTTATAAGTGACCACAGAACTAACTACTTCTCTAGTGCCATCGACCCACTGGTCTCTCTGCTCTGTTTCTAATCCAGTCCGCATACTGTAGGTATACTCTCCGTCTGTGTAAGACACAAGTCTTGAAATAAGTAAGAGAGACACAAGAAATAGAAATGTTAGAAGAACCGTTCGGATGCTGACTGTCATGATAATATTAGCTTATACACTGAAGTAACTGATGGTGTGCAAAGTGAACATTTTATTGGAGATAGAATGTTGAAAAGATGTCATTGTATCGGCAAAATAATCTTTAATTGAAATAGTCCCCGAAGCGGAATTTGGACATTTAATTACATTCAAGTTTTTCAACCGAACCCTGGGCGACACATTCACGCCACCAATAATTTTATATTGCCCCATTATTAAACTGTTTAACTAATTTATGCTTTTTAAAACATCAGCCGTATGCAATAGCCAGAATATTTTTATACATTACGAAAATATGCCCATGCAATATACAGAGATTTTTAAAGTTGTAAAAAATGAAATTTATTGATATTTTTCTTATTATTGCTCAAAACGTAAACATGTTAAAACCGCCTCGACGAGGCGGTTCTAACGAATACCCACAATCTATGTTTTGGAGCAAAAGTAAGATGTTTGATAAATAAATTATTGATATTTAGTGTTGTCATCGTGCACTATAGCGCCTTCATTTTTGATCAGATCTTCATCATTCTTGCAGGGAACAATAACAACCGTAATATTTCGGATGAGTTCGAATTCCGGCCAGACACCATCACGGACTTCGGAGTTAGCTGCCCTTGAGAGTTTTGAAACATGTAGACTTATAATTTGAAAGTGGTGTCAACACATTTTTTTCTGCTATTTTATATCGAATCTTTTTCATACATGTATGCAGGTAGATCAGCTGGCTAACTGTCATTCCGCTCCACTTCGGTACCTCCTTCCATTTCCCTGGTATGGAGAGGTTTAACGGAATACCGATAGAAATATTCCGTCTAACATGCAGGTAACAAGCATAACTATAAAATCTCAGATAAATATGAATTTCAGTCGAATCCCACTACTGATTCCACAGTTAGCCAGTTAGCTGCCCTTGAGTGCTTGAAAAAAAAAGTGTTGTCAACACTCTTGAGCCTTAATTTTGGATCCGATCTTCACCATTCTTTGCAGTAACGAGAGGAATCTGTTCGAAATCGGGCTAGAGCCCATTACTGATTGCAGATTTAGCTGCCATTGAGTGTTTGAGAAATTGATATTAAGTGCTGTCGATATGTAGTCTAACGCGTTCTTTTTTGATCGGATCTTCTTCATTTCTGGCAGTAACAAGGACAACCATAATATCTCGAATGAGTTCGAATTTTGACCAGATACCACCGCTGATAGATGCCCTTGAGTGTTTTGAAAAAAAAAAAAATAATTATTACTGCTGTCAACACTATAGCACCTTTATTTCTGATTTTGTTTCTTGGCAGAAACGAGTTTGCATTTTGACAAGATCAGCTGAAGGACTGGGGAGTTAGCTGCCCTTGAATCCCTGAACAAATCTTATTTAGCGTTGCTTAAACTCTAGCGCCTTCATATCGTCTTCGGTGCAGAATTAATGACAAGCATTATATCTGGAATGAATTTCGAATTACAACCAAACCCCATCACTGGTGCGGAGGTAACTGCCCTTAAGTGTTTGAAAAATAACTATTAAGTGTGCTACAAATGGTTCTAATAATTTTGATTTCCATGCGAGCGATCGTTGCCCTTTGAGCTACTTGTTGTACGTCCCAACCAACAGCTATGATCATGCCGGACGTTGCCTCTATTTTATGGGACTTCTACCCAAAATTTGGATGTCAGGATATGCAAAATATGCTTCCCATTATAACCACCCAAGAAATTAACTAAGCCTGCTGGGTGGTTTGACTATAGCAATTTTCTGGACAGGCAAAGAATCTCTGAGCGCTTAACCAGAAATCTGGTAGTCGGACAGTCGGTTTTAAACTTTGATGGAGGCACAAGCAGCCCATTTAATTCTCACGACCTCATTGTTCGGAGTAAAGGTAAACACAGAGTAGGAGCTGATGGTATGTATAAGTCCCATCACGGACGCTGGTGAACACAACCAAAATTACAAATAGGTACTGATATAAAGAGAATATATGGTAAACCGTGTGGGCAGCTATTTCCCCAAAGGAGGTCAACTAGTCTTCTGAGCACAACCAAATATATGAGTACACCCATAAATGGTTACCATAACAAACCAACTACTAAGTACACTGTGCAAGATGAAAATGAAATTCTAGAACTCGAAACTATTGAATCTGAGAAAGACCTAGGTTTGCTAATATAGTCAGTAACTTAACAATTAGAGAACATACGTGCAAAAGTAAACTGGAGAACAGAATTTGAATTTTAGGCATTATCTTTAAGACATTTATCTACCTCGAGGAGGCAACCTTTCTCCATCTCTTCAAGTCAATTGTCAGACCTCATCTTTTTGCTCAAGCAACTAGGCTAGTTTCTACGCTCAAACATCCCAGTTACAGTGAACGACTAAAGAGGCTTCACCTATCAAGACTTATATATGCTGATCTTGTGCAAACATGTAAGGTTTTAAATAAAATTACACTGCTGGGAATCATGTGACCGCAAGTGTTTCCATATACACCAAAATGTAAACAAATGACGTCATCAGTTTTGTTTTCTTTCCAAATAACTTCAAGATACGCTTGTTGATTTTTACGCCACCTAGTGCATTCCATGGACAGCCCTATTTGGAAGAATTTGAGCCATAGTTTGTGGCATTTCACCTGGCCAGTGTTTCAAACACTTCAAAAATTTACTTAAAATACGCTGTTACCCTACACACATAAGCTTTATTTCCTTCAATATCTTGAATATTAAATGTCAATCATGACATTGAAATTCATTACATACTGCTGTGGTATTATAAAAACGTGGGAAGTTGTTTCATAACGGATAAAATCAAATCCTGCAATTTTACGAGCAGATTACTTTGCTAGATACCATGTACACAGCAAACCAAATTGATTCCTTCCACACAAATAAATTGTGTTCTTATTTTCTGTCAGTTTAATATTTAAGTAGATTAATTTTGGCTCTCTAAAATTGATTAGGTCCAATACAGTGACGGACAAAGCCATGTTTTTCGCTAGTTCAGAAAGTACTAGATCATACAAACTGTTTGACTCTTTATCACTCATATCCATCAATGGTATTTTAAATGTTTCATGTTGAATACCTTTTTCTTTCTTCATTTCTTTATTAACTATACCCGACAAAATTAGAAACGTAATGATGCCATTAACCAATTTTCCATAAAGCTCATAAGAATTAACAAAATTTTATGGATTCCATTTCATAGATATGCTATTCGATCACACTATTGTACAAGGGGCAAAACTGTGCTTCAAAAATTAGCCATCAACCAGGTGGGGGTCATATGTTAAGTCACTTTAAAATTGCACCTTTTTTCACACTCACTTTGGTATTTGCTTTAGATGTTTAGAATCTTTTGAGTACACTTCAACGACCCCAGACACACACTCTTTGCCTCTTTTATTCTCATTTTGTTCTAACATGGACTCTTAAAGGGAAAGGCAAGGTTAAAACACAATGCATCTTAAATGAAAGTAGTTGCCTCTCTTAACAATTTGGTACAAGTTTTATTAAAATCAGATGGATATTGAGAAAGTTGTGTTGGTTTGAATATACATTAATTTCTGTTAAAAGCTTGGATATTCATTAGGCTTAATGCCGTCATAAAGTTCTACTTAAATATGCATAATTAATAATAATAATGAAACCTTATTAATAATTTTCTGTTAATTTTTGTTACACTTTTTTGTACTATTGATTTACTATGTTACGCGTAGCTTTTAGCGTCGTTTTATTTTGATTTTCAAATGACGTTTCAAGCTGTAGAATCTTATTTTGTTTGTTTCTGCATAATTAAGTCCTAAAGCGGGTAAACATATTGTTCATTTTTTATTTTAAATTAGTTATGCGACAATTGATATACCCCCATTCTTGTATAAGGTTAATTACATGTGAAAAACGGTTATTTTGCTATTGATGACGTCGCATTAATATACGCGACGTCAGTGCAACGTTTGACATTAAAACGAAAAAGAACGGGTTTTCTCTAAATCTTCCAACGCAATTCGATGAGCCCCACTTTTTATTTCAACTTTTGAATGGTTACATCGTTTTAAATCTATTGGTTTAATTTAAATAAAATCATATGCGTAGTTTAGGAGATATCGCAAAAATACATATTTTTTCCACGTTTGAAAACATGGCGGGAAAGTTAATTTTGCTTGTAATCTCCTCAGTTTAAAAGCAAATAGTATCAAAATTTAAGAAAATATCACTGATCGTATGTTTAAGTTGTTTATGCAAAAATAACACATATATTAACATGTCCGCTACGAACGCGTTTTTATGAAATGCACGAGAAACATTCAAAAAGTTCTGATACCATGGAAACGAGGCCGGTGACATCCCACTTTTATTTCGATTTTAGTCCAAGGATACAATTATCTTGAAGCATGTGAAGTTTCATGAAATTATATGCGGGAATTTAATAATTATGTTTCCCTTTAAGCCGAATGAGCAGCTATTTCCCAATAAGTGCCAAACAGTAACCCGAACTTTATACCAAAACTATGAAAACGTACATAAGGTTCAAACAGCACGAAAATTCGACTCCAAAACATAAAACAAATAGAACCACAACAGACGTATCGCCTTGGAACAATCAGTAATACAAAAAAATACTGGGGGCCTTAAACCAGTTTTTAGAGTCTCTCAAAGACAAGTTCACACGCTTCTAAATTAATGCAAAAAGTATGCAAAAAGTATCAGTTAGCTTTTTACACATATCAAAAACTTTTCCTTACCTTTTTGTACTCACTTTTGACATGTAAAAGCATAGACTTTTCTACCGTCAAGAGCGCCATGTGCCCCAGAAAATGAACATACGCACAGTTTAATTCAACAGTTCTTGACAGAAAATTTGCAGAATACGCACCAATTCTTTACATGTCAAAAATTCACATGTGAATCTTGGTACCGTTTCTATATATTAAAAAAAGTTCTTCACAGATGTGATGAATACGTACAAATTCTTCACACGACAATGATAAAAAAGTATTAAATTGGAGCATACATGATACAAAAAAAACTTATCGAAACTGGCATATGCAAAATAAATGTCACATTTCTCATAATTAATGTGGTGTACATGGATGTAAAATTTGCGATATGTTAAATGTGCGTGTCCGACAAACCTGCATTTTATCTGTCGCAGTGCATCTAGTTTGAAAGTAGCTTGTCTGTTTCAGGTCATGCTTAATTTGCATGTTACACACATGGAACTTATTCGAAACGTATAAGACACACACCCGGGACACACCGAACTTCTAGAAAGTTTTTAAGCATGTTTGATTTTTGTGTGTGTGTGTGGGGGGGGGGGCAAACGCGCCAAGAGCGCGCAGCGACTTACAGCGACGTATGCAACAAGCGTACACCAAGTTTAAAAAACGCGCGTTTAACGCGTTTCTAACGTGTCTCCAACGTGCTCCTGGCGTTTTTTGAATTTTACATTTTTGTCGACACGCCCGGCGCGCGTTTGGATTATACGCTAGTGTGTGACTGCTGTTTAAAATAGCAGAATAAGCCAACGCGCGCCGGGCGTGTTGACAAAAATGTAAACTTTGAATGATTCAACCTACGTCAGGAGCACGTCGGAGATACATTAGAAACGCGCTACATGTGCGTTTTTGGTGTACGCTGGGTGTACGTTGATATACGTCGCTAAAGGTCGGTGCGCGCTCTAGGCACGTTTGTGTTTAATCATGCTTAAATTTTTTCCAGAAGCTGGGCGTGTCTTGTGCGAATGTCTTTTACGTTTCGAATAAGTTCCATGACAGACGCGTTGAATACGCTATGAACGCATTTGGCGCACGTGTTATGCACGCTAGTATACGCCACATGCGTTTTCAGATTTTATGAGATATTGCTTCCGTAGCGTGTCCTAAGCGTTTGTGAGACGCGCGTTGAACGTTTGCTGTGCGCCTGTAGCACATGCTTAGCGCGTCTGGGAAGTAACACAAACGTACTTCAACACTTTGAGATTTTTGTACGTCCGGCACACGTCTCAGTCAGGCGCTAATGTGTGACTGCTAAAGCGAGTTAAAGGGACAAATTATTTTTATACGTCCAAAATCTTAAGCATGTTGAGAGTATTCATACGCCAGAAGCGCGTTTGGGTTATACGCTAATGTGTGACTGCTGATATATAATAAACCCAGGAAAGCATTCAAAGATTCGTTCTCAATATTGAACAAAACCGAGAATGGCTATTTTTTCTTTTTTTGATTATATTTTAGCTGCAATTGTGCACAAGTCATTTGTAACCACTGCTCATCCACCTACGGGGAAGGGCGGTGATTGTGGCATTTCTGCTTTCAGTGCCCTGCTATAAGCCGCACACACAGGGGGCAAACTGGGGGGTCAAAACTTTGATCTTTGGCCTCACCTTAGAAATAGAAAATTGCCCTGGAGTAAGGATCCTAATGCATAAAACACCTCGTCATACCCCCTGCACTGCGGATACACTCGACAAGTCAAGTCAAGTCAAGTCAAGTCAAAATTTATTCAGTATTGATCCTTAACAGAGAATCATGACCGAAAAACATAAAAGACACTTCAAAGACATATAAGACGTATACCAACGTACAGGACAAACTACACATATAATTACTAAAATAAAATGTTGTAAATGTCTCTGAAAAAGATTTGTTACAGCTGCATTATCTACCTGAGGACTGGCGTATCTGCAGGCACCTTTCTATAAACAACATTAATAAGGTTAATATCTCTGTGTCATTTGTACTTAACAAAAATATAAATTGTTCTTCCCTTGATAGGGTCTCAAAAGGCACTGTAAATGTATTTATTTTTGTAAAAAACTCATCCCTTTGTTGCTGATAGGTTTTACAGATCATCAAAAAGTGAAATTCCTCTTCAACGCAACCACTTTCATTACAAAGTTTACATAATCTTTGGTCAACAGCTTTTTTACTGTAACGACCAGTCTCTATCTCAAGTTGATGGTTGGAAATCCTTAATTTTGATAGATTGAAAATTAAATGTTTATCTAACTTTATACATACATAGTTTTCCAACTGAAAATTGTTTTTAAATGTCTTAAATGTTCTAAGTTTATCAAGTGTTCTGCCTTTAACAGTGATCTCGCCAGATATAGCCTTTTTGAAGAAGAAATTATATCTTTCTAACAATTTGCATTTAACAGCTAATTAATAAGTAATTGCTCTGCACTTAAGCCCGGCTACCCCCCCCCCCACCCTTCACCGTAGGTATGTGTGAGGGGGGGGGGGGCAATGGTTACAATGCATTAGCAATCAATACATTTATCGACGAAAGAATAGAAACATGACGACTATTGTTTTAGTGTGGAGGGTATCAATCCACATTGCATGTGTATAGGGATGCAATGTCAATGATGTTGATTATCTTTTTTCATGTGGCACTTAGCATATTTCTGTAAAATGGAGGTAATTGTCCTTTGAAAAAAATGTTATTTTACCTCTAAGAAAGGACGCATTGTTGCTGGAAGAATGAATAAGGCCCAAAATAAATATTTGGTGTACATGGCAACAAACAATTTTGATGATGGAAATGAAGTGTTTACACAAACAAAACACTTTGAAAGATTAGCTCGCACATGGTTAAATAAATCTGATGTATCTGCATGGACTGGGCATATTCATCCATCATTATCCCTCAGAATTTGAAACAAAACTCGATAGACTTACCTAGACCCGGTGGAAAATGGCGGCTTCTTGTTTACAATTTGCACATATCATAAACATTGCGTATCACGTGATTCCCAGCAGTGAATTAACGGCTAGATAAAGATTAAATGTTCAAAAGAGCACGATATATACGTACAATCAATGGGTCATAATTTATTCAAATTATTTAAACAGAGACTATATACGTCTAAATGTGAGGGCCAACAGTTTCAGCAATAGGGCTGTGAACATTGTAATACTCAAGTAGCCTACTGAGGGAGGCAATTAATGATGATGATGATGATGATGATGGCCAACAGTTTCAGTAATAGGGCTGTGAACATTGTGATACTCAAGAAGCCTACTGAGGGAGGCAATTACTAATGATGATGATGATGATGATGATGATGATGATGATCATCATCATCATCATCATCATCATCATCATCATCATCATCATCATCATCAGATCGAACTCCTTGCCTGAGAATGTAGCTTCATCACATTCAATAGTCAGCTTAACAAACACTGGCATGGGAACAACAGCAAATTTGAAGCAAGATGCTACCAAGCACGCCCCAACGCCAGGGTGGGAGCAAATCGCTTTTTCTTCCGATACTTCTTAACCTCCGAGGAGGACTTCAGAACTTGAGGTGGTTCGGTGTTACCAAAATCGAAAAGCAACTGAAGTTCGAAGTCTGAGTGTTACCATGGTGTCGAATACACGTACAATACAGGTATTAAGATTGGTGAAATGTTTTAATTGTAATTTTCGAAAAGCTGTTATTGCATTGTTAGTCTCCACCTCACTTCACGAATAATATATTAATTAAAGATATGGGCCAGGCCTATTCTAATTCAAGTTTTTTTAAAGACCCTATGGAAGACGTGGTAGAAAGGAGACTATTTGAATCATTGTGTGCAAAACTCCTCTTTGGGGAAGGAAGTCTACGGTCATCTTTAAGAATATCTAGATCTAATAACAAAATGTAATTGAACGAATTTTGGCTTCGCGTTGATTGGGTTCCGATTATCTATGCCGGGTCGTGGTTAATGGTACAGGGTTTTATTTCCTTTTTCTTTTCGGTATCCCGTTTCACTTTCCAAGGGAGGTAACTCCAAAATCGGATTTTATGAAAAAAATTCTTGAAAATTTTATCGACAAAATAAATTTATTTGAATAAGCCCAAAGCAATCAGCAAATCTTTTAATGTTAACGAGGTACGTTTTGTGTTAATTTGATTGATGATTATAACAAATATTGTTCATTTCAATTTTTGTTGATTATGAAATTTTGATAGAAAATCAAAAAACAGCTGATTTTCTGTGTCATGTTTATTTATGGGCAGATGGGTGGGGTTATTATGAAATAAAGACACACTGCCTTCTAAGCAAGCACTAAGTAAAAATAATTGAATAGAGTTTAAATAAACATTTATTTAATACTTTTTAAAGTGGCATTGGAGGCAGGAATTACTAAATGACACATACTGGTGACATAGTCAGGTCCGGTCCAAGTCAGGATTGAGGTATTATACCTCAATCGAGGTTTGTAACCTCCATTGAGGTTTGAAATATGCATAGATAACTGCAAAATTTCAAAAAATGCAACATAAAGCTGAAAATTGCAAAACTTGGTGTTGATAAACCTGTAAACCTTGGTCATTTACTTATTTTGACACAACTGTTTTGAAAATTCATCAGGGAATATTTTTACAAACATGTTCTTTTACCTAATGTTACCATTGATTTCTGCAATTACCATTTATAATTTTGTTGAGAAGGTTAAAATCCTCCTTCTTACTCGCAGAGGTTGATTCTGTCAGCCATTGATGGGTTTCTGACTGACTTAACACTGACCTCAGTCACTGAAACCAGGGGTAAGTGGTTAGCCTTTTTTAAAAGTTTATACTTGTTTTTATCTTTTGTTTAATAGCATTTCAGCAATTTTAAACATCAAATAATGCTATTATTAGAGAAAAAAAAAGTTTAAATATACAGAAATCAGCCGAAATACTGATACACTATTTGAATATATGCCATACATCAGGGCTTTTTCTCTATACACAGATACAAACAATACGTCACAACCCACGTGGTCTATATTATCCAGGTAAGTCAGGTGACTTTCACGTGACTTCTTTCCACTTCCGGGTGGCAAAAAAAGCGACCCCAGTTCAATGAATGTGTAATAAATTGTAATGTTTTGATGTATTACAAATGTAAAATAATGTCAAAATATTACTTGTTCATAACAAATTACTTTTCCAAATATTTTAGCGCATTAATTGATGTGTGTTTCTAGTTTAGTATTATAAGTATTTAGCGTTTACTTCCCGTGCGGGATTAAAAAGGTTTGCATCTCAGTCAATCAAAAGTTTGTTTTTTATACGGTAGAAATCAGATATCAACATTGAATAATTTCCATGTTTAAGCCGTGTTTGAAGCAAGTTTAAGTTTTATGAAAAACGAGTTTTATGAAAAAAAAAAAATAATAATAAGCCGTTAGAAATTGGGTGCTCTCTCTCTCTCTCTCAAGAGCACACGATTTAATTATGTCTTGCATGCGGTGAAATAATAAAAACACTAACACTTTTTTCAGTCCGTGGAATAAATATAATTTATCCACAAGTTATAATAACTTTTTGAAGTGTATCCATTTTTATTTACGACACTGGAATCATAATTATCTTTTTCTAGATCTAATCCATGCGATATCAACACCTGTTATGACATTTCGACCGACTGAACACACACGCCGGCTGCCCCGGGGACTCATTAATCCCTTTCATTCATATAGTACCCCAAGAATGTGTCATTTCTTTGAAGAGGGTGTAATAAATAATAATTAAAGAAGCCGACTATCATGATTATGGGCATCGTAATTTGAGGTGTCATAAAACTGTCTTCAGTAGCTGAAACCGCGTTTCTTTCAAATTGATTTTGATTATCAATCAATATGTGTATAGCCTTTGAATAGTTATTATTTAAACTGGACTTAGTTATATTTCAATTTGATTATTCAAATATAATTAATTAATTAATATATTCTTAAGAATGAAAAAGATGGAGAAAAAGGAGCAAAAATTCTTCATAAAAAGCGCTTAAGATAAACGCACTTTTATTGATGTAAGGCTCGGTACAAACAAGGTCGGAAAAAGGAACAAGAACTAATTATTTAATTGTTTATTAATTACCTATTTTCATTTATTTATTTATTTTTTCATTTATTTATTTTTCCATTATGAATGAATTTTTAGTCTGATTGCAGACGTGGCCGCATAATGACGCAAATTGTTATTTAATTATAAGTCATATCTAAGTAATACATATTTTCGTTCGCGCGCGGATCCAACATCGTTTGCCCAAGGTGTGAGAAATTAAATTCTTTATAAAAGAGCCAAAGGCAAAAAATTATTTGTAATTTTGTATTTAAATGTCATCGTTGTTCCCTGATTGGGATGGCGGCACACATTTTACTTTAATTTAAACTCAGTAATGTATGTAAACAACATGGAACCGGAAATGTTTTTGCCACCCGGAAGTGAAAGTTTTAACCACAATGCAACGCGCACTACGTCATCGAGGTCAAGGTCAAATAATGTAAACAATAATATTGTACCTGTCTATACAAAACTGGGTCCGGTTTCCGGTACCAAATTTTTTCCCAATTGACTGAAAAAATTCCCAATTGACGTGGAACATTCCCAATTAGCAGAAAAATCCCAATTTAAAAGGTAAACTTTCCCAATTTTGTTAAAAAATGCACTATTTTTTCCCAAAATTGTCATATTTTCCCCAAAATCACAATTTTTTTCCCAATTTCATCGGTACTAAAAATTTCCCCAAAAGGTCAGAAAAAGCCCTGTACATTGAAAATTATTGTTTTAAATTTCAAAAACTACCCCTTCAACTAATGAAATTGGAGGAATTTGCAAAAAAATTCCCTAACAGATTTTGCTGAAAAATGTTTCATTTGAAAGCTTCACAATTTGCAAACAACTTTTGCTGGGGATGATATTGCAATTTTTGCAAATCTTTTTGTTTTTCTCAATATAAGTGATTTCATGTCCATTTTCAAACCTCAATGGAGGTTAAAAACCTCGATGGAGGTATACTACCTCAATCCTGACTTGCACCGAACCTGATAGTGACACTGGCTATCCGCACGACGGTCGTGCCGATAACGCCGCTTATCGGCACGACCATCGTGCGGATAAGCGGCGTTATCCGCACGACAGGGAAATCGATATCCAAATGTTAAATATGTTTAGAAACTGATACATTTTAAGTTGAAAATATATTACACTGGCTTCAAAACTGAAACAGAATATTACACATGCAGGATTTTATACTTTTTAATTAACAAAATTGTTATTTTGCTGAAATTGGCTTACCTGTAAATTTACCTGTAAAATTCAGTCGTGAGACAGTAATTATCGTTTCCTAAATACCCGGCCTAAATAATGAAATAATGTGGTAATCCAAAAAATAAACAGCCTTTGATTTTAACAATGGAGTATGGAAACATTTCAGTAACACAGTTAAAAAAATGCAATGATTATATTTTTATCCGCTGTTACAAATCTACTTTGATTAAGTTTACATCAGCTGGATTAATCAAGACAAATTAATTTTCTTATTCATAATTAACAAAAATGTCAATTTTGAATGTATTTCAATAGCTAAACACATAATTGATTTATTTAATGACAAATTAAAAGTTTAATGCATACGTAAGCTTGTTAGAAAATCTTATACTCCCGTCGTGCCGATAGCCAATACCTGTAGCATTGGCTATCCGCACGACAGTTGGGCCGATAACGCCGCTTATCGGCACGACCATCGTGCGGATAACGCCGCTTATCGGCACGACCGTCGTGCGGATAGCCTCAGCCTGACATAGTAGTAATGATAGTACCCATTCTCTCCACACCGCTACTCACTGGGTGGCGGGTGCTGCTATAAGAATACAAGCATATGGCATTGTTATCACTCTGTAACAGACATTGCCATATGTCCTGAAAAAAAGTAATCAGGCCTATTAAAAAATTAGCTGTGCTTCGGTTTCCCGACCTTACCTAAAAAAATCTGCCAACCCTAAAGTTTTTTTCGCAATTCCAAAAAATAAATCATGTTCTTTTTCGATCTGCATTCAGGGCTAAACGACCGGAAACATTTTTCTTCATTGTTAAAGAGACACACCGAAAAATCGATAAAAATATTCAGTACAGTAGTTGCAAGCGTCTTCTTGCAATGAGCACCAACAGCCAATCAAAAAATCGGATATGAAAAGCTCTCAGATGTTTGGAGTTTTCTACTTTCGGTTTCACCTATTACCGAAAAAGTTGCGTAACAGCGATTAATATCTCAGAAATCCGCCTAAAACACCACCGCCTGGGCGTGCCAAGTTAGAGGAATATGAATTAGACAATAAAGAGGTGCAGACGGAGTACTCAGATGCAAAAATTTATTGCTAAATTGACACGCGACCGATGGCATTGTTGTTGTTGTTTCGTAGTGTTCAGCCATTGACTTATGGGTGCACCCGGTAAAACCGATAAAAGGGGGATTTTTGTTTTGATAAAAGTTAGTTGTTGTTTTTTTTTTCACTAAACAAAGTTAGTCACTGTCTTGGTGAAGTCTAAAAGATTCTTGTGAATAAAATAACTTTTCCAGTGAATAAAATTAACAAACTACAAGTATTTTGGTGAATAAAAGTCTGTGAACTAAAAGTTTATCTACAAGCACTCTTCCACACTAGGCAGCGATCTGATAGCTTTACACAGCTGTTTGTGAGATGGCCAGTCTTCTAGTGTAAACATAGTTAATTGCCCCTGTACATAATAAGTAAAATGGGGTTGGGCTACAAGTTCTACCCTTCCCCTATAACATGACATAGAACAGCCAACATATAGAACCAACCAATCTTCTGCTTGGAACTTCTTAGAGCAGTATCTCACATACAGGTATTTATATGCAGAGCATTTTTGGAAGTCCCCTCTGCTAAGCAATAAATCTGAATCATTTGCCCGCTTTTTGCATTGGATGATAGGTAATGAGAGTCAGTTCCACCTCAAGTTATTGATCTAGAAGAGCATACGTTTTGGCAGTTGGTGAAAGAAATGTGCACTAGGTAGCCTGCCTCTAGGAGGCTTTGGCTACTAAGGATAACTGATTATCCTAACAGACCCATGTTTATTTTGAAAGTACCAACTCAAGGGATTATGTGCATAGTCTGTGATTAAAAAAAAAAAAAAATGCCTACCTACCCTACCTAGTAATTTTCAGACTGAAACCCTGTTACCCTAAGCACAGGTATTTTTTTTTATTTGGCCTCATAAAATTATTTCATTATACTTAACAGTTTAACTCCTTGGTTACTACTGCAACAACTCGTCATCTGTTATTTCCAGAACCTGGAGCAATCAACGGATCAAAGACATAAAATCTCTGAATAAAATCTCTGAATTTCAAGAACCATTTGAGTACTTTGACTTATTGGTGCTGCCATTGTTATATTGGTGAAATCCGCTCATTTAGCTCTCAGCGGGCACATGACGTCAAAAAGACGTCGATCTGACCTCATTTTGACGTTATGGGCCTGCTGGGTTCATTGTTGTTATTGGTAAATTTTCTGACATTTTTGGACTGCGGACCGATCGATCAATCAAAAAGCGTTTTACATATCTATCTTGGTTGGAGTCAGTCATGTTCCATGAGGTAATGTGGCGAGATTTACAGTGTCATTCTCCGGCATTTAACAAGATTGCAGCGGCATGAAATGCCTGTCCGAAATGAGAGAAAAACGGGCACAATTCTGGATCCAAAGGGATTCAAGGATTCTTTTTCTGACACATACATTTGTGGCATTGTATGTTTTTAATGTAATGACCAAATCATTTTGAAGGGTTACCTCGGGTAAATGATGATAATTTCAATCGGAAATTGATTGCATGATTTGGGAAATTCTTGCCATAGGGCTGTCTACGACAAAGGATGGTGTTTCAGTGACCTTTGTGAAGTTTATTGTCGATAAGACAGTGCTATGTATTGGCCTAGTTGCTGCTACAAGATGATGCCATACTGTAACTGTAAGATGACTATATACTGTATACTGTACATAGCTTTTTTTCCAGACTGTCAGGGACTGGAATGGCCTATCTGATTCTCTGATGTCCTCTGCTGAAATGTCAGATGTTTGTGTCTTAAAATCTCTTGTGAGAGCTGGGGACTAATCCACTCCGCTCAAGCCCCATCCCATCTATGAATTGTCATTTTGGGGATCGACAAGTTGTTTATTACATGTACATGTAATTCTGATTCTGACTGCCAGAAACAATGAAGATTTCCTCCAAGTAAGCATCAGATAGTGGAGTCAACTTCCTGAAAGACTGATAAATTGGGCCATATCTCTGGGTTTGGGGGATCAAAAAAAAAACAAAAAAAAAAAAAACCATCACTATCACACAACACTCTTTTCATAGTCAGACCTAGCCCTGCCCATCGTTGCTCACTTACTGTAACTCACCCAGTCTACACTACCCTGTCCCCCTACTCTTTCATACACCCTCCGTACCATACACCTTTTATACTCAATCCATTTATAACCTACCATACCTTTTTCTACTCTACCACTTCAAATCAACCCATAACATACCCTTCCTTACTTACTCACCCACCGTACACACTCATCAATTATATGCCTGTAATCTGTTCCAACCTAACCCTTCTCAGTCCTTCATTATCCTTACTTGTATCAAACCCTACTTCTCCCTGCTAGCCCCATCCCTACTACATACACAATTAACCCCAACCCTATTAAATACACAATTTTGATATTCTCAAGCCCGCCTGCCATACCTTCTCGGAATCTCCACCTCTACCTAATCTTCCCAACCCCTGCCTACCTGCTCTACCCATACACAACCACACACCACAGGACCCTTGTTCTACCATAAAATACCAAAGTCAACCTGGCAAAACCCCATCGCTACTCTACTGCATACAAAGCTACACTTCTAGCCACCCCACTTTTTATGGACTATACCCTACCTTACTTTACCGACTCACCGTAATCAATCCCATGACTTACTACTACCCTTTACAAGGATACGGTGACACATTGCCCTTGAATCCAGGATAAATGCAATGCATCATGTGATAAAGGAATCGATGTGCCTTGTCAAGTAACTTGAAACTCTTCTTAAATATTTTGAGCTTGGATGATGACCTCATGTGAGACAATGTTTCCTGTTTTGGGAAAGAGCTAATTATCTTGCTCTTCAAGTATGTTGTCAGAAAAATGTTTTATGAAGTATTTTCTTTCCCTCCTTGTGTCCATCTTGAGGCTTTAAATTTAATTGCAGCAACTCCTCTATTCTTACTTTGCAACCTGTTAAACTGTACAACTAATCTTCTCATCCAGATTTGAATTTCTTGCTAGTAATGACACACAGTATTTTGCTGGAGTAGCATAATCTAATGATATTATAGTACATGTAAATTGTAGAATGATTTCCAGAGCCTCCCAATTGCCACAATTAATATCAAATCAATTTTACTTTGCCATATGATGCTGCTGATAAGACAATGACATGGCTTTAATTCTGGCACTGCAGATTGGAATGTTATCTGGTTATCAATATACTGGAAATTTGTATTTGCCAGTAGTATCTGTGTTCTCTACTTTTGTTTGGTCAAAGGAAGCTTTTGTAGTAGCATCAGGAAAACATGTACGTGACATGTATACCCCCTTATACCCCATTTTTATATAGCAAAACTGGGGTATGCAGGGGTACACCTATTTTTCTTATTTTTGCTCCAAAACATAGATTGTGGGTACTCGTTAGAACCGCCTCGCCGAGGCGGTTCTAACGTGCACCCACAATCTATGTTTTGAGCAAAGATAAGAAAAATATCAAAAATTTTCCAACAAAATTTTCAATATTTACAGCTGAAAAAATCTCTGTATATTGCATGGGCAAGTTTTCGTAATGGTGTGATTGGTATAAACACTCACTGTCATGGGTTAGATAATAGGCTTATAGGGTCTTTTGGATGACTTGAAAATGCGTCTTGGGTTCTCTTTCCCTATGTAGACAATTATGCGCTAGTCATAAGAAAACCAAGAATCTGTGTGTGCGAAAACAAAGACGCAGATCTGCTTCGCGGTAACTGCGAAGCTGATCAGCGCCTTTGTTTTCGCTACATGGATAGTACAATCCCTCTTTTCCTTCAACCGAAATTTCAAGCTTCTAGCTATCTTCTGTGACTGTACAGTCACTCCGGTTTGTGTGGGACCTGGTCGGAACCCACATTGTTGGTTTTCTCACGCACAGGCTCAATTATGTGCTAGTCATAAGAACTCCAGGCCCTGAGGTTATAGAACTTTATTCATTCTCAGCTCAGCTGAGACTAAAATTTATCCTGCTCATAAATGGTAAAATGCCAACAATTGTTGGCATTTTAACATTTATGAGCAGGATAAAAGACAGGCTTTAGTGATCTAAACCTGAAATTTCTATTTATTTTGGCCAGTTTGTCATTAATGAGCGGTTGAAATTTCATGCTCAGATGAGTTGAGCATGCAAAAAGTTTAATAACCTCAGGGCCAGGTCCAGGAAGAGTAGAGACATGACATTGTCCAGTAAACCACTGCTCTAAGTCTTGCAGTGCAGGGACAGTCAATTGGTTGAATCATAACCCCCCCCCCCCCACTTCCCCCCAAGTTTGCTCGCTCGACATTGTATGTCAGTTCACATAATACACTGTCCAGTCCTTGCTTCAATGTATAACCCAAAGTCCGGTTCCGTATTGCCCCCCCCCCCCCCCCCCACTTCCCCCACACACACAGTGGGGAGTGTGGTTAGAATCCCCACCCCTGGGCTTGGGGCTGTAATTACAAATGACTGGTGCAATATTGTAGTCTTCGCGAAACCTTTTTTCAGTTGCAGATCAGCTGCCTGGCAGACTGCTATTTTTCGCAGGACAAAACCCAAAATTGTAGGACAGTTCTATACGTTACCATTGTAATTTAGGTAGTTTTTGTGAGACATTTGTCTGACAGAATAAAATATTTTGTCAGACAGAATGAAATTTTGCTGGTTTTGACTGACAGACCGGCACTTTTCGCGAAGACTGATATTGATATGGAACATGCATCAGCGACATTTCGTCAAAAATGTCGCCATGCCCAGACCTTTACCCTAACCCTAGTGGTTGGTGGCTCAAAATGTGGACCTATAGACTAGTCTTCTACGTAATAAATCTCAAAATTTTGCGGTGAATATTTTTGAAGTTACAAAATTTTCAACAAAACATATTTTCGACGAAATGTCATGCATCGAACCCATGTGTTGGCTTTTATCCCACTTCTCAGCCCAGGGCTAGGACTGCTCAGTAAAGATTAAAGATTCAGTAAAATTAAATTCATTAAGGTTCCTTATTACTATAATAATAGTGTTTTCTGCTCATAAATATTTCATAGATTTTTTTAAAAAAATGTGGCATGTTACATACCAGAATAATCCCTAAACCTTAAACTTTCTTATGAATGATAATGTTTTCCAAAGGGAAGCCATTGTAATAGAAGTTTTTAGTGAAATTACCTATTTTTCTAATAAATTTCCATAAATAATCCTTTAAAATAAATTTTTGATTTTAATTGATAGAAACCTTTGTGAAGGTCTAAATAATGTTCTCCAACTAATTTGCAAGCTGAAAAATTAGCTTAGAAACGATTTGCATGAATAGCAGGTGCATCATCTTTATCAGATTTATTACTTTAAATAATATTGTCCGTCACTTATGCAAATACCTGTACCTTAAATATACCATGCCAAATAAATTAAGCAACTTTTACTTTGAACAGTGTCTTCATACGTTTTAGACATTAGGGAAGTTTTTCTGACAATATCTTTTATGTATCTAATAAGGGTAAAAACAATTGTTGTGTATTGTTGAAGTAACGTTGGATTTAAAGTCCTCTGAGACATGTCTCAAATAAAACATAGATAAAATTATTTTGTACAGTATATTTATATGCATTATAGTATGTACACGCTGTGTATACCTGTTAAAATAGGACAGGTAGTCTGTTCATTCAGGTAGAACATACATATACAGTATATTTCCATAGCCTTTTTACATAACAAATAAGCCCATTAATTTGACCTTGATTAGTCTAAAAAAAACGGGCTTTTTGTCTGCAGATATTCCGGTAAGAATTGTTTCAAACAGAACAAAAATGATAGCAGTTGATAGATTTTTCTACTTACTAACTACCGTGCCAACACTCATCCCACAATATTTCTTATTTAAGCGTAAAACAATGCAAGAAAAATAAAAGCAGTTTTCAAACAAACAGTGCATTTCACTACCAACATGCACGAAAATGCAAATACAAATTCTGGTTATATTACTAGGATAACGTTTGTCATTCATAGCCCTTTCAGGAGATGTAATATCATGAATGATCTGTATCCCAGGACTGAGAACAACATGTTCAAAGTTTAGGGAGGGTTAGGGACTTTGTAAATATATCAATCCACGTTAATGGAGATAGTAAAATTGAAGTTTATGTATAGCTCTAGGGTAACATTGATATTGATTAACACATCCTGGTTCCCTATTTGTTCATAGAATTCAAGAATTTGAACTGCATTTGAGCCACCTCGTGGAAAAACCAACAATGTCGTTTCCGAACAGGTCTGACACAAACCGGCCTGTACAGTCACAGAAGCAGGCTAGAAGCTTGAAATTTTGGAGTTAGGTAGAGGTGGAATTGTTCTATCCGAGTAGCGAAAACAAAGGCGCTGATCAGCTTCGCGGTTACCGCGAAGCTGATCTGCGCCTTTGTTTTCGCCTATGCAGATTGTTGGTTTTCCCATGGGGCGGCTCATTTGCATCATGCTGCTCTGACATAATTGGTGTAGGCAGTTATGTCATTAAAAATGAATTCTATTCTATTTCTGAGTACAAGAATCTTAATTAGTGCCTACACTTATTTTCTTTTGATCATGTTAAATACTAAGTAGCCAAATGCAGCCAAAATCATTTAACATGTGCAGTTGGTCACCGTCAGTATCTTCATTGTGCATCGCCCAAATGATATGATTTTCAAAATTATTGTTTCTATTCATAATTGGGTTATTATTATTTTTTGGTCGATTGTGCCAAACCTTAAGCCAGAACCCTGGAACATAGGTTTTCTGGCTACACTTTCTATATATGAGACGCGTCATGAGAAAACCATATGCAAAAATAAAGACGCAGATCAGACGCAAACTGCGCCTTTATTTTTGCTACATGAATAGTACAATCCCTCTTCTACTTATATCCAAAATCTCAAGCTCCTAGCTTGCTTCTGTGACTGTACAGGTCGTGTTGTGTCAGCCCTGGTTGAAGACCCTGAAGACTGGTTTTCTTATGATGCGGCTCATATGAAAAAGTTATTCCAATTAATAAACTATTAAGTGTTACTATTTTCATTGAATAATCTGATTACCACAGATCTGTCTGAAATTTATTGATATCAATTTAGTGGTGTCCTGAGAAAACCGGTCTTTGGGCTACAGAAGGTGGCTAGAAACTTGAAATTTCGGATTTAGGAGGAAGAAGAATTGTATTTTCTTACATACCTCTATCATAAAGATAGAAAAATCTGGTATTTTAGTAGTGGTAGATAAATCGATCTTACACTGCTGGCTTGGTTGCTCATACAAGATAAGAAAAGCATGCGACTAATTTCGATCGTTTCTAGCCCAAAGCAGCTGCTTGCAGCAATAATGTTCAACAAAACTAGACTAAATTGGTGTGAATTCATTGTGTATAATCTTGATTCACGCTCGTTTTCAACGAAAAAAACATCAAAACTGCATCTCTTTTGACTTTGACAACGATTTATTTACATTTGACGTCATATCCGTAATCCACTACGTCATCAGAGTTAAAGCATGGTACCAGGTTACTTTACCGGTAAAATGAATTTAGGCCTGATCGGGGTATGTAAGAAAAAGAATCCATCAGTGGTGTTCAGTGGAGAAAGGAAAATCTCAACCCTCGGGTCCATCGTTCCAGTGGGAAACTCGGCGAGCCTCGTTTCCCACTGGAACGGATGGACCCTCGGGTTGAGATTTTTCTATCTCCACTGACCACCCATGATGGATTCTATTTATCCCTATAGTATAGTGAAAACAAAGGTACTGATCAGTTTCGCAGTTACTGCGAAGCTGAACTGCGCCTTTGTTTTCGCATAGGCAAAAATCTGGTTTTCTCATGATGTGACTCTTATAGCTGTCATGAGAAAACATTTAAACCTGATTTTCACATATACAACAAAACAAAGGCTTAAGTGGCCTAATCAGCAGTGCAACAGATCACACTATATAGCTATTGCCAGGAGCGGATCCAGGATTTCTGGAGAGTGGGTTCAAATGTAGAAAAGGGGGTTTTCACAAAGTCTCCTGAAATTCCCCATGGAAATGAAATAATTTGGTTCCAGAGGGGGGTTTGAGTGAACTCCTACTCGAACCCCTTGAACCCCCTCTAAATCCGCCACTGGCTATTGCCTTCTTTCACCTGAAATTTTATTGCTGCAGAGACCCTTTTACTATGTATAATGTCAGAAGCTCTTTGTCGATGAATCTTGAGAAGACATGAGACTTTCTAGAATGAAAATACTGAATCATTCTGTGTCTCTTTCACACTGTGGCTCGATTTTATAAACATTATTTCCAAATATGAGATTTTGTAATGCATAGAAGATTAAATATAGATGGCATTACATGTATTCATGCGAAAAATCAAATAAGTAAACATGTTAAAGTGACTTTTGGTTCAATAAAAAAAATAGGGCATCTATATTATAGGGTAGAAATTGATTGACCTATTACTGTTTTCCTGTTTACTTTAGTATAATATGGGTCAATGATGATATATTGCTAAATGCTAATGTACAGTAATTTACCTAGAATGTGGATAGAAGTCTGTCAATAATGATTTGAGCCCCATCCTGAGAAAACCTGCTTTACCATATGCAAAAACCAAGCCGCAGATCAGCTGTGCAGTTACTGCACAGCTGATCAGTGGCTTGGATAGTGCAACCCCTCCTTTTGTAAAATCTGAAATTTGAAGCTTCTAGCCTTTTTATACCCCGCCACTTAAAAAAGTGCGGGGTATTATGTTATACCCTCCAAAAAAATTTGCGTTCGAGTGTCCGTCCGTCCGTCTGTCCGTCTGTCTGTCCGTCCGTCCGTCAGCGTTTCGTTTCCGGGCTCTATCTTGAGCATTTATTGACCGATTTTCTTCAAACTTTGTATAGGAGTTTATATCAGGAAGGAGTGGTTTGGGATTGAAGATGGGTAAATTTCATCAAATAAGTACAGAGTAATGGCCCTTGATTTACGTTAAAAATTCGTTTCCGGGCTCTAGCTTGAGTATTTATTGACCGATTTTCTTCAAACTTTGTATAGGAGTTTATACCATGAAGGAGTGGTGTGGGATTGAAGATGGGTAAATTTTGTCAAATAAGTACAGAGTTATGGCCCTTGATTTACGTTAAAATTTTGTTTCCGGGCTCTATCTTGAGCATTTATTGACCGATTTTCTTCAAACTTTGTATAGGAGTTCATACCAAGAAGGAGTGGTCTGGGATTGAAGATGGGTAAATTTTGTCAAATATGTACAGAGTTATGGCCCTTGATTTACGTTTAAATTTTGTTTCCGGGCTCTATCTTGAGCATTTATTGACAGATTTTCTTCAAACTTTGTATAGGAGTTCATACCAAGAAGGAGTGGTCTGGGATTGAAGATGGGTAAATTTTGTCAAATAAGTACAGAGTTATGGCCCTTGATTTACGTTAAAATTTTGTTTCCGGGCTCTATCTTGAGCATTTATGGACCGATTTTATTCAAATTTTGTATAGTAGTTCATACCAGGAAGGAGTGATTTGGAATTGAAGATGGATAAATTTTGTCAAATAAGTACAGAGTTATGGCCCTTGATTTACTTTAAAATTTTGTTTCCGATCTCTATCTTGAGCATTTATTGACCGATTTTCTTCAAACTTTGTATAGGAGTTCATATCAGGAAGGAGTGGTTTGGGATTGAAAATGAATAAATTTAGTTAAATAAGTACAGAGTTATGGCCCATGATTTGCATTAAAATTTCGTTTCCTGCCTCTGTTTTGTGCATTTATCAACCAATTTTATTCAAACTTTGTATAAAAGTTCAGATCAGGAAGTAGTGGTTTGGGATTTAAGATGGGTAAATTTTATCAATGTATACAGAGTTATGGTCCTTCATTTATGACAAAATTTTGTTCTGCTCTTTATCTTGAGAATTTATTGAGAAACATTTTTGCTAAATTAAATTTGCGTGGCGGGGTATCATGCATGCCTGCAGCGCTTTTATTTCTGAATCTGTTCAGGCCAGTTTGTGTTGAACCTGGACAGAAACCCGAAGACTGGTTTTCTTGTGTTGTGGCTCATGTATAACTTGATGGAGTATGGCAGAAGGTAAAGCCCCTATCTCACTGGAATGCGACAACTGGAGACTAGTTCGCGAATAGTTCGCGACTATTTCGCGACAAAGATAAACGATATAAACACAACTTTCACGTTGCAGTCTCATTGAATAGACATTTTTGCGACAAATTCGCGAATTTCGGTCTAATTTTGAAAATATATCGCGCGACTGTCGCGCGACATTCGTGAGAGTGTCTCACGACTTTCCCGCGAATGTAACTTATTTACATTTAAAGTCGTGCGACATTCGTGCGAGTGTCGCGCGACATTCGTACAAATGTCGCTTAGTTTTATTTTCTCGCCAGATAGTCGCGAGGTTTTCGCAAGACTGTCGCGCGACCGTCGTGCGACACTCGCGCGACATTCGTACGAGTGTCACGAAAATTTCGCATTGTAAATTCGCCAAAATTTTGCGGCGACAAGTTTGCGACACTGGCACGAACGTCGCACGACCGTCGTACGACTGTCGCGCGACAGTCTTGCGAAATATTTTGGAGAAAAAATTTGCATAAAATTTTTCAACATGTTTAAAAACTTCGCGACCAGTTCGCGACTAGTTCGCGACATAAGAAAATTCTCACAAAGTCCGCGACAAAATTCGCAAAACAGTCGCGAGAAATTCGCATGCCAGTGAGATACTAGCTTAAGACTTGAATTTGGCTCATTTCATTTGTTAGTATTTTCAAATTTATATGAAATTCTGTCTAATTAAATACCTTAAAATTATCAAGGTAATAACTTATTTTTGTTTACTTCATTTTATCGTCACCATGATGACAAAGTGTAAAATTATTTGTTGATGTATATAACTAGGAAGAAATCTGTCATGGATGATGTATAGTTTGTTGATTGTAATGGATATTATGGGGCTTATTACAGTACATGTATTTCCAAATGTATTTCTAAATCCGATATGAGCCATTTACACAAGAAAACCGGTCTTTAGGGTTATCGACCAGTTTCGACATGAACCAGCCTGTACAGGATCAGAAAGCTTGAAATTTCGGATTTAAGAAGAAGGGGGATTGTACTATAGGTGTAGTGAAAATAAAGCCGCTGATCAGCTGTGCAGTAACTGCACAGCTGATCTGCACCTTTGTTTTCACATAGGCAAAAAATCTGTTTTTCTCATGATGCGGTCCATATTATGTTACAAGCATTACAAAATGTAGAAAATGAGTACTTGCTATTTATACATGTAATTAGGGATGTTTTCCTGTTTACATGATTTTATGGTCAGTGATAGTTCATCATTGTAATCAGGTACAGAGAAAATAGCTAGGAACACATGTGTTTGTTCAGACAGATACTTGGCGATACATCCACAGAAGATGGCAAGAGGCTTGAAATTACTGCTTTACGAAGGTATAGTGCTTTCTTTTTAGAGAAAAGAGGAAGCAACTGGCAATGATCGGCTGCATAATAGCAGGTTTTATATTATGTTATAGAAGCCCATACATGTAATAAGCCCACCAGTAGGCTTTTACATAAGCATCCACTACTAAGATTGTATGTTAAATCTAGCCTTCAATCAAGTATGGGCAGCCCAGTGATAATCCAGTGTATGACTCTGAATTGAGAGATCCTAACTGGTTTGGCTATGTACCTCTGTTGGACTTTTTTCTCGAGCCGCTTTGAAAACCGGATTTTGGCCTATGCGAAAACAAAGGCGCAGATCAGCCCCTTTGTTTTTGCTACACGGATAGTACAATTCCTCCTCTACTTATATCTAAACTTTCAAGCTTCTTACTTTCTTCTGGGAATGCACAGGCCAGTTTGTGTCGGACCAGGTCGGAAACCACGAAGACCGGTTTTGTCGCATCACGGCTCATATGGTATCACTTTGGCTCTATCCCACAATGACTGAAAAATTGTTGTCTTTGATAATTAATTCAAAGGTGCAAATAATGTGGATATAGTGAAACTTTTTTGATCTGTTCACACTTATCAGACAGTTTGCAATAAAATTGATAAATGAGCCCCCTCGTGGGAAAACCAACAATGTGGTTTTTGAACAGGTCCGACACAAACCGGGCTGTACAGCCACAGGAGATGGCTAGAAGCTTGAAATTTTGGATTTAGAAAGTAGAGGCATTGTACTATCCGTGTAGCGAAAACAGAAACGCTGACCAGCTTTGCGGTCACCACGAAGCTGATCTGCGTCTTTGTTTTCGCATAAGCAGATTGTTGGTTTTCCCTTGGTGTGGCTCAAATGTCATATTTGTGGGTGCCCCAATGGATGATTTTGCACCCATGGCATGAGAAATCGTCCTCTTGGGTACAATGTTGGTCAAATTAGCCCCCACAGGTGTGTGGATATAGTGAAGTTTTATTGATCTGTCCACAGCTATAGGTCAATATTATAATAATATTGATAAACGACCAGACCAGCTGTTAATACCCACCTATCATAATTATCGGCATTATTTATATTGAGCCACATTTCCAGAAAAACTGTTTCACCACGGAAAGACGCAAACCAGTCTTTTACCTGCAGAAGGATAGCTAGATGTCCGAAATGGGTCGTGGGGACAGGTGGTCATATTTTTGAGTGGAAAACAGTAGATTAAATGAGACGTGAGTTAAGTGCAAAGAGACATGTCCACAATTGAAAGTCTCATCCGAAAGTTTAAGACTGGGATCCCTGGTTTACAAAGCAAGAGGCTTAACCAGTATTCAACAGAATCTTATGATATGAGCCGCCTCATGGGAAAGCCAACAATCTGCATAGGCGAAAACAAAGACGCAGATCAGCTTCGCGGAAACCGCGAAGCTGATCAGCGCCTTCGTTTTCGCTACTCGGATAGTACAATTCCTCTTCCACTTAAATCTGAAATTTCAAGCTTCTAGCTCTTTTCTATGCTTGTACAGGCCGGTTTGTGTCGGACCTGTTCGAAAACCACATTGTTGGTTTTCCCACGAGGCGGCTCACATTATAAGAAGTGAACAGAGAAAGATACCGCTGATCAGATGGTGCTCATGATGATTATGATCAGCACTTTCTGGATCTCGAACAATAAATCATAGTTTCTTGTGATGTGGCCCAAGGCCAAGCTATTTTAATGACTGATTAGCAAACCACAACATGAAAAGATGTACTTAATGCATATGTTGAAAGAAAAATAAAGATCTGCTGTGCGCTAATTGTATAGTTTAAAAGGATAGTGCAAATTCTCTCTTGTATGACCTGTGCGCTATTTGTAAATTTTAAAAGGATAGTGCGAATTCTGTCTTGCATGAGGAAAAAGATTTCAAAGCCACTCCTAAGGCGGAAACCCACAAGACAAACTTTCTACTAACAGGGCTTACTCATACAGGTGAAAATTAGGGAGATGAACAGATAAGCTACTGCTTATTGACTAAACACTTTTATTGAAGTTTTTATAATAGTATATGATGTCTGATGATTTTTGTACTCTGAAGGATCCATAGGCTATAATGAGCACAGTCCTGGTTTTAAAGAACTTATTGTTATAGAGAGAAACAATAAAAATTCAATTTTTGTCATCATCAAATAGTTTTGGTATTTATATATTTAGGGAACCTGTTTGGAGAAAACTTGTCTTCAGGGTTTTGAGGCAGTTCAACAAAAACCAGGCTGTATTACCATCAAAAATTGATTGAGGCATGGAACTTTGGACTCGTAAAGTAGAGGGGTTGTACCATCTATCTTGCGAAAAAAGAGGCTGTTCATTTTGTGCTTTATATTCCCGAGTAGCTGATTTGCGTCTTAGTTTTGGCAGATATAGAAGGTTTTCTCATGATGTTATACTAAGTACTACATCATGAATCCGGCATTACATAAACATTAAACAGGACTGGCTATTGGACAGAAACTTGCATGTTCATTTGCGACAGACACTCATTTGTAACAGACTTGAGTTGAATTCTGTAAATTGCAAGATTGAGAATTCTTGGATATTTACTTGAATGTAGGTACCATTTTTTATTTATTTTTTGTTATTATCAAACAATTAACTTAAACCAATAATCGACAAAAAATCAAAATAAACTTAGATTAAAAAAATAAAAATCGAAACAGATCCTCATTAAAACAGTGACATTATTAAAGAGAAAGAGTTTCAGTCAGATTTTAGTTTTGTTTTCTATAAAACCTCGTTAGTATTATTGTTTTAGAATTTATTTAAACACTTCATACAGTAAGGTGGCCCCCGTGGCCGAGCGGTTAAGAGCGCTGTTTCTTAATCACTTGATCATCTCACTTCTGTGTCTGGTGTGGGTTCGAGCCCCGCGCTGGCCACATGTGAGATGAGCCAAGTTCTGCTTGGGGGTGTGCCAGGTGGTTTTTCTCTGGGTTCTCCTGTTTTCGCCCCACCTACTGATTGGCCCGTCTCATATGAGCTGAAATAATCTTGAAAGGGACGTAAAACTGAATAAAAAAAAAAAAAAAAAAAGACTTCATAGTTTACATGTACAATACAGTTCCAGTAATTTTGATTTTTTTTTCTCTAAATAAAAATGTTTAAATCTAATGTTTTGAAAAAGCGCAAACAATAATATATTAGATTGTACTTTATGAATTGAAGTGTAAATGAATATGGTTTGCGAAATTTCATATGAGGAATATAATTTCAAGGTTCAAATACATGTGTATGCTAAGGCTATATTTTCTACTTTTGAATGAAAACATTTTCTGAAAAGGTAAACACACAAATAGGTTATGTACTTTTACTGCTGAACATGACCGATTTTTAAGTTCACTTAAACTTGAAAGAAGAGCCTTTGAAAGGACCTTGAGGTACTCAAATAAACTAAATTAGATTTTTTTTTTTCTCCATCGGAGCATATCTGATCAATAGCTTTGATTGCCCTATTTGAATGCTGAGGAAAAAATAATGATGTTACTCAATTTATACACATGGGTCCAAAAGAAATTCTTTGAGCAGGTCCCGATCCCAGTTCCCGAGAAAGGTCTGGCAAATTTTTTAACATTTCAAAAAATTCCTGTACCTTTATTTGGGTAAACTTGCACTAATGGTTTATTTTCACTGTAACTGCACATACATCGTGACACATGACTTGTGTTCATATGTACATCATGTAAAATGAGAAGTTACAATTTCATTATGTATGGAAAATTACGACATCTGCTGTCTGAATCATACCAGGTTCAGGTTTTATTCTTAGAATTTTGAAACACAATTATGGATGTTAAGTCAAGGTAAAAACTTCATCAATATATGAGCCACCTCGTGGGAAAACCAACAATGTGGTTTTCGAACAGGCCCGACACAAACCGGCCTGTACAAGCACAGAAAAGAGCTAGAATCTTGAAATTTTGGATTTAAGTAGAAGAGGAATTGTACTATCCAAGTAGCGAAAACAAAGGCGCTGATCAGCTTCGCGGTTACCGCGAAGCTGATCTGCGTCTTTGTTTTCGCCTATGCAGATTGTTGGTTTTCCCATGAGGTGGCTCATATTGTAAAGATTTCATATAAATATAAAAAATCCATTATTATAAACAAATACGGTATAAAGGTGTCAATAGATCTTAATATGATAATTACATAGACAGGTTTTGTTTTTCATGGAAGTCATTAGATGAGCCGCGATGCGAGAAAACCAGTCGTCGGGGGTTTCCGACCAGGTCTGACATAAACTGATAAACCGGCCTGTACAGTCTCAGAAAAAGGCTAGAAGCTTTAAAAATTTTTATTTAATAAGAGGAGAGATTATACTATCAGTGTAGTGAAAACAAAGTCGCTGATCAGCTGGTCTGCACCTTTGTTTTCGCATAGGCAAAATCTGGTTTTCTCATGACGCGGCTCAGATAATGTAATAAGCTTCACTGGTGACTGGTCTGCAGTTGAGAACCTGGTGGCTCAGTAGAACATTAAATCAGACTCCTCCAGAGCAATAAGTTTGGGGTTTGAAAATCTACAGTTGTGCATGCTCTGTATGTCAGTATTATATGAGCCCTGTCATGACAAAACCAGATTTTTGCCTGGGCGAAAACAAAGGTGCAGATCAGCTTCGCTGTAACTGCGAAGCTGATCAGTGCCTTTGTTTCCACTACTCGGGTACAACCCCTCTTCTAAAGCTTCTAGCCTAATCTTCTGTAGCTGCACAGGCCGGTTTGTGTCGGATCTGTTCGAAAACCCAGAAGACCGGTTTTCTTAACATAAAGAGATGTAAAGTATTCAGGAAGCAGTAGTTCCATCTTGACATGACTGAAAAACTGTCAAATATGTTGTTTACCAACATCTCAAACATACATTAGAAATAATTTTTGCATATATGCAAAAACATTTAGGTACAGGTTTTTCAACTTTGCTATAATGTAGATATTAGCATCTCTATTCTTCCTTGATTTAGCTGTTTTTGGGATATCCAACCCTAACTCGACCAATCAACCAACCATATATGAACCATGACATGGTCTTAGGGGTTTGACCGTTTCAGACCAGGTCCAACACAAAAGGGCTGTACCGTCAATGAAGAAATTTTGCTAGAAGCTTGAAATTTTGGATTGAACTACCTGTATAGTAAAAACAAAGATGCTGATCAGCTGTGCAGTAGGATCTGTATCTTTATTTTAGCTTAGGCGAAACGTCAGTTTTCTCATGACGTAGCTCATTTTATCCATTTCAGTGATGAGGAGGAGGATTATTCCCTGACGAGCGACGGACCGGGAACTGCAGTTGGTACATCGAGGGAGCCAGCCATGCCGGAGTTCAGCACGGACAGCGACGATCACTCGGACGCCGAACCGGTTCAGCTACAACCCTTCATACACCAGGTCGGCGGGCACACATGCGTGATGAGGTTCAATGAGACTACCCTGTGTAAGCCGCTGGATTTGAGAGAGCAGATTTTCTACGAGACGATGCCGTCAGAACTGAAAGAATTTGTCCCAGCATATAGAGGTTGGTTGTTTTGAATGTGAAAATAATTGAATTGGTTAGAATTTTTCCATACATTTAGTAAATATTTGCATTGGAGAGATAAGTTGTTTTGAAGTGAACACTTATTATATTTGATGATTTGACACTTTTAACATTTTTTACCATACCCTTTATAAGTAAATATTTGTATTTTTTAGAAAATTAAACATTATGAATTGATTTTGTACCAGTGAATAGATAAACGAGTCGCTGCATGAAAATACCAACAATTTGGGTTTCTGACTAGGTCCGACACAAACCAGCATGTACAGTCACAGAAGCAGGCTAGAAGCTTGAAATTTTGGATTTAAAAAGAAGGGAGATTGTACTATCCATGTAGCGAAAACAAAGGCGCTGATCAGCTTCGCGGTTACCGTGAAGCAGGTCTGTGCCTTTGTTTTCGCATATGCAAATTGTTGGTTTTCTGATGCGATGGCTGAAGTTGGAGAGGAGACAAGTAGGTTAATCTAGGATTTTAGCCGGACACTGACATTAATCCACATTGACAATGGATCTGGTGACAAAATCAATTGTTCGCCTACCAAAATGGAGAAGTAGATTTGCCTGTATCATCTGGTAGCAAATGTTTCAAGACTCTTTTTTGAAAGGCCATCCTTAGCTAGTAAGAATGGTGATGGCGGGTTTGCCCATACTTTGGCACTGTTTTCCCTGACTTGGTAACACTGCAGAATCTATTTGTATGTACCAGCCATTTGAGCTGCATCATGAGAAAACAGGATATTTGCCAATGTGAAAACATAGGCGTAGATCAGCTTCGCAGTAAGTGTATGTCGCCTTTGTTTTCGCTTCACGGATAGAACAATCGATAGAACAATCCCTCTTCTTCTTAAACCCGAAATTTCAAGCTTATAGCTTTCTTCTGTGGCTGCACAGGCGGGTTTGTGTTGAACTTGGTCGGAACCCCAGAAGTCTGGTTTTCTTGTGTAGCAGCTCATTTCAAGTACACTGAACCTTGACTCAAGGCCAGCAGTTATATATTATGATCTTGACCTCTTAGTATGATTGATAATGTTAGGAAATGCAAATGTAAGCAAATTTATGATACTCTGTATCAAAATCAATATAATAAGAAGCTGCATAATAAGAAAGACTTTCAAATTTCTGACCAGGTCTAGCAAAAACAATGTATTCAAACCACAGAAGAAATTTCAGATTTAGGTGGGAGATTTGGGTGAAATTGAAAGCTTTGATAAGCTTCACAGCTGATGTGCTGCTTCATTTAAGGCTGGCATCCTTTTTGTGGGACATGGGCAGGTCAGGGAAAAGAGTGCCAAAGCCTGTCATTATTGTTCTTACCAGCTACATGTATGTGTATAGCCACACATGCGATGCTGCAAAACACTGTGTTCCATCTGGGGCTACTCTATTTACTTAGAGGAATTTCATCAAAGATGCATTAAAACAAACAAAATCATTCTTTAATCCCCTGTTAACGAAAGTGGACTCAAAAGTGATGAGAAAGTCCATTGGTCACAAAAGGCTTAAATATATGAGCCTTCTCATGAGAAAACCAACAAAATGCGATGCTGATCAGTGCCTTTGTTTTCGCCACACAGATAGTAGTATCCTCTTCTTCCTCAATACAAAATTTCAAGCCTCTACCATTCTTCTGTGACTGTACAGGCAGAACTGTCAGATCTGGTCAGAAACCATATTGTTGGTTTTCTCATGATGTGGCTCATTTTGTGTTTTCAGGAGTGATAGAGGTAGAACTACATGAAGATGAGGATGGTCAGATCACATTGATGGGATACCCGGCCCAGCCCGACAATGCCACACCCAGGCCCGGTAGCAGTAGGTCATCTCCTAAATATGGGGGTCGGTCAACACCAGAGACGGGTAGCAGTGAGGTGGGAGGCTCGACAGGGTCAAATATGAATTATAGGGGCCAACAGGCTCAGTGTTCTACACAAGATATGTACAGGTAATTATGAAAAATACTATAGTATAAAACTAATTTTGAATGTCATAAATTTGCTTTAAGCACCATGAAATTATAATCAAATGTCCTTGGAGCAGAGAGAGGTTTTCAAGATGCGAATGAACTGGTGATTTATGCAGGCTGCAGAAGCCTGAGAAGGTACTTTAGAAAATAGCATAACTGTAGTTGTAATAGTGCTTTCTGCAAAATAAAGCTTCTCATACATAACAATGGCGGACCAAAAAAAATTATAATGGTGCAGAACTCTTGCACTGCCATATAGGCTGATCATTATGTTTGTTGATCATTGCATAGACAATATCACCTTTTCAGCTATTGAAATGCCCATGGCTGTAGCTGGTCTTGTGTGTTTGCACTGGTCTGAACGCCAAAATATATATGTTTTCTCAAATTAAAAAAAAAAACAAAAAAAAAACAAAACAAAAAAAAAAAAACAACAAAAAAAAAAAACAACAAAAAAACAATAAAATAAAATAAAAAAAAATATTGTATTCAGTGCTAGAAATCAACTTTTAATATTTTCAGTATCCGTCTGTTGAGAAGTGGTAGCATCGAAGTGAGCACCCAGACGGAGAAAGTATTCCACACCCCTGACAATCATAGTGACCAGAAAGCAGGGGCGGCGGGGCTCAACCCCTGGAGTCTCAAGTGCCACAAGAGACATGTGGCCAAGATGAGACGTAATAACCAAGATTCTGATCTCTATAGTATCCTTACATCCAATTATTCATACCAGGATCAGGCCATTATCACAGTGTGTGATAGCTCATGCATGTCATATTTATGAAATCTATATCCCCTTGAATCCTGACTCTGGGACATTTCTTTCATGAAGATTTGGTCATGAAAATAGTTTTACTCCATGCATCATCTTTGTGTATTGGGGCTTGTTCAGGAACAGTGTTGCCAGAATAATTGGCAGTCAAGACAAGACATCAGCTGTTGACTGTTGACGTAAAGCACTGAATTGACCAACAAACTAACACTCATTATCAAGCTCTTTAAATAAGCATTTAGCAGTAAATTAGAAATTTTCATGAAACCCTTTTAAGCTTAGCACACAAGCATTGTCATTCAAGGAATGCTGAAAAAAGTTACTGTGAATAGGCTCTGGGTCTAGTTAAGACTCAGATCAGTCTTAGGACCCAACACGTTTGATCATATGAATGTATAAAATATCTTCATGAAAGAAGCTAAAGCCAGTAGCTAAGCTGCATTTTTGCCAGTAGTTTGTCAGTTTTGTACAATAGCTAGAATTATTATCAGGTACTTTAACAGGTACAACTTCGTGATAAATGGTTGATAATTTTGCCAATTTCTGCATGAAAACATGTAAAGAGACGTAAGCAAAAAAATTTCTGTTAATTAGACCAAATTTGGCTAAATCATGCTGATACAAGCTTTATAATAAAACAACAGATATATCCTTGACTGGTACCAGAATTTATTCTGCTGGAAAATGTAGCCGCCCAGTTTAAAAATCCTTGTATTCTTGATCTCAAGATGGGAACCAGACAACACGGTGACGACGCCCCAGAGGCGAAGGTCAAAAGTCAGACAAAGAAATGTGCAGATACCACCTCTGCTGCTGTTGGTGTACGCTTGATTGGCATGCAGGTGAATAAACCTGGTGGATAGATTAGTTTTGTCTCCTTTGACTTAATCATATACTGTAAAAAGTAGAAAACAGGACATGTTGCAAGGATATTTGTATTGTATCCAGGTTTTCTGACCAGATCCAGCAGAAACCAGACTGTACAGTCATAAAAGAAGGCTTAGCGTCTTTGACTGTAATTATTGGAAGTAGTATGATCACACTTTAATACAAGGATGCTGATCAGCTTTGCAGTGTTTGTTTTTGCATATGCAAAAAGCTGTATTTCTTTGAGACAGGGCTTTTGTGGCAATTAGGGGTCAGTTGTTCAAAACTTTGTTAGCTTAACGTCATCGTTAAGACATCAACTTGTTAAGTAAATGCTGACTACATAAGCAAATACATTGTTATTTTTTGTTGATAAAATGTGAGAATCCTTTGCTGTGCAAAGGATTCTCACAATTTATCAACAAAAAATAGTGTATTTGTAATATTGCCATTTGAAATTTTAACGAATCGTTAACTAACATCATCGTTAATTTTGAATAACTGGCCCTAGAATGTTACATGTTGTTTCTCAGAGAAAAAACCCTGTTTTTAAGTTTTCCATTATGATTTTTGAACCGTAATTTGCTTTGTCACTATTTGCCCAATGATTCTCTTCCACAGATGTAATGGCTGTGGTACAGTCTTTGTGCAGTGTTGTACCTAATCTATTCCTGTGCAAAGGGCCGCTCCATAGTTCTGTGCAGAGGGCTGCTCCTTGCTGGGGTATTTTATTTAATATTCTTGGGTGAAAGTCCATGGGCAATTGTACTGGCCGAAACTGCTGTGGCTGACATGTCTAAGAAGAAATTGTCCCAGCACTCCAGAAATGAGCCACCCCATGGGAAAACCAACAAACTGCATAGGCAAAAACAAAGACGCAGATCAGCTTTGCGGTAATCACGAAGCTGATCAGCGCCTTTGTTTTCACTACTCGGATAGTACAATTCCTCCTCTACTTAAATCCGAAATTTCAAGCTTCTAGCTCTTTTCTGTGCTTTTACAGGTCGGTTTGTGTCAGACCTGTTCGGAAACCAAATTGTTGGTTTTTCCACGAGGCGGCTCAAATGGTGATGTGCTTGGTTACAATGGGAGTGTGTTGCCATTAAATAAATCATTTCAATTCCACTACTAATAGAGATGAAAGCCATTATGATACCATAAAAAGGCCATGAAAACACAGTAATGGCACATTAAATCTTTATAAACCATTAATATTTGTGAAGAACATCATGGTGTTTATTTTAAAGCAATTTAATGCCTGATTTATGGTTGAAAAGTTAAAATATCATTGCTATGATGATTTTGGCACCAGTCTTCATATTTAATGGGCCATTTTTAAATGAAGTATTTTCATGGCAGTAAATGTGCTTTAGATTTCAGCTCATTGAAGTTTTACATATCACACACCGTTTCAAACATCTTTTTCTCTTTACAGGTATTTTACTTTGACTGTGTCACACATCTTTCTAATTCGAACATCTTTTTCTCTTTAAAGGTATACCAGTCTACATCGGGACAGTTTGTGTGTCAGAACAAATATTACGGCAGAAAGTTAACTGTGGACGGTTTCAAGGAAGCGTTGGAGCTATTTCTGAATAATGGTGATGAATTACGCCTGGATTTACTTGACCCGATATTAAGTCACCTTAAACAGCTATATAAGGTTGTGGAAAATCAGGAATCATTCCGTTTTTATTCTAGTTCATTATTGATAATGTATGGTGGGGAGGCCAAAGAAGGGCTGAACATGGATTCGGATAAAACTAGTGATGATAAAAATTCCAAACATGTAGTGGAATCCCATGGTTGTCAGACTATGTATGAGGCTGACGTTGATGTGAGGATGATTGATTTTGCTCATTCCACACAACGAGGGTTCCGCGACGATAAGACAGTTCATAAGGGGCCAGATAAGGGGTATTTGTTCGGGTTGCAGAATCTCATTTTAATGTTTGAGGATATTAAGAAGAAATATTTAGGGGATGTCAGCCACATCAATACCTGAATGGAACACAAGAAAACCAATGGGCTGCGTCCTGAGAAAGCCTGTTGTGATGCATGTGAAAACAAATACACAGATCATCTGCTGGGTAGGCGATCAGAGCATTTGTTTTCATCTTCTATATAGAAAAATCCCTCTCTTTTCCAAATCTAAAATTTCAAGTGTTTGGCCATTCCTATTACATTTTTGTTGCAATACAGCTTGGTTGGTGTTGAACCCAGTTAGGAATCCATAAACAGGTTTTCTCGTGATGAAGTTCCAATCTGGGCCTATTAGCCCAATATTGATCTTTGGCAGAAAATTTCTGAATGATACACATAGATGGAAGTTATCAATTTATAACACACCACAACCTTTTTAGAATGCCATTGTTGGGGTAAGAGTCAATTTCAGTGTTAGCTGTCCAATCCATATATAACAAGAGTAAAATGTATAGTTTTATATGTATATATAGAGCAAATTCAGTCTAAAGTGGCCAATTTGCATCCAGAAATGGTCCTTGTCATATCTAAAACTGTTTCATTATGAACTGTGTTATAAAGAGGTAGTTGTGTTTAATACAACAAGTTTGAGATGTAATCCTATGTAAGGTTAGAAAGATATTCGGTGAATAGACACGAGGCAAAAACAAAAATGTATATTGATCATTCTTCATTTTTCTGGCTGCTGTGCAGCTTTGTTAAAGTGTATTTATTATAGTATATGTAGCATGGGTGTATGACGAAATAGATATTATAAGCCAAATGGCCAATAAATTCATGGCTGTTCCAAACTTAATTATTTTTCTTAAAATCTCAGCTTTCAGCTTTACCTCACACATTCAGGAAAACACATGCACACATTGATATGCATTCCAGTATGTTTTCCTGTACTGTAATGTACAACCATTCTTCATTTTCTGCTGATTCAATAAGAGCAAAAAACAGTTGTGGAAAAAAGTAATATGCCCTCAGTGCTGGTAATCTGCCTCCGGATAGTGGAGGATATCTAGGATAGTGTGGCTAGGATAAGTGACCATCCTAAATTGACTTCAGCTATTCACTGAGGATGTAAAGAACTACAATCTAACAAATGAGCCACCTCGTGGGAAAACCAACAATCTGCATATGCGAAAACAAAGACGCAGATCAGCTTCGCGGTAACCGCAAAGCTGATCAGCGCAATAGATATTGCTAAAAAATTGATACAGGTACAGTATTATTTAGTACATGTAACAAAATATACAATATGTCACTGTAGAAATCTCCTTGGACAAGTATATATCAAAGAAGGCAAAAGCTCTAATTGGCTGCCCTATTTAGCTTTCAAGTTCTGAACAACTCGTATAGGAGGTATGGCAGGAAAGTTTGTAGACACTTAAACTATCAGAACAAAGTAACGCGTTGTTGAAGAAGCGTTTTGTATAATTCCAAGCAGCAATTGCCTATGAGTATATTTTAGAAATTTGGTGCAATTTGAAATAATAACACACTTGATATGACCAGTTTTCTGCTTGAGGGTAGGGCCACGCGGGGCAGGTGTCAAAACGTGATAAAATGTGACGATTTTCACATTCTGTTTTTGCTTGTGAAACGGCACTGAAGTGTGATGCAATGTTAAATTTTTTTTGATCCTGAAACAACTTTCAATCAACAACATTTTCTGAATGTTTGGGCCTTGGCAGCAGTTTAGTATGATATCTATGAATAAAGTTTCAGATGCAGTCCGAAAAAAATGTTTGAAAAAATGATGTAATTTGATGTCGGAGAACAGCCGATAATCATAAAATTGTGTGTTTTTGTTATGGAAATTGCCAACAAAAACGATTGAAATGATACAAACAACAGCATAAAAGCTATCAGCTTGTTGGTCACTTGTTTACAAGTGGCATAGTTGGTTTTTGGATGCTCGATAGATTATCCAAAATGATAAACGGCGGCGGAAAGGCACTCGTCTTACATGCTCAGCCCATGAAAATGGTTTCATATGTCCAACCTGTCGTCAGAGAACTTAGCGACAGTTGGCACAGATCTGCATTTGGCAGCTGGATACACATAATAAAAATGTACTGATATCGAAGGACCCTATTTGGAAAATCAAGTAACGTTACTGAAACGTTGACCCTTGCCCCGCTTCCGGTCAGTGAGGTGCACGGAAAAGGCTGTAGAAGATGTCATTTTGGTCAGATTTTCATAAAACTTTATCTGTTTGCTCATGAAACATTTTTGCAAACCCAGATATATTCATTTTGTCTGGATTTCTATTCCCATTGAAAATACTAATTGCGTCTACGAACTTTCGGGACAAACTATGTATACTGCCAAGATTGGGACCATGATATAGATGTAACCTGTTATAAAATGCATAGAAAATATTGAAAAGTATAGAAAATGATCATGATCAAGGAAAGAAATTGTTAATTGTGGTGTATATTGAGAAGTGTTGTAAAGAGGATAGATCTCTAGTACCAGGTACTTGGGGGGAAAATCGTGTGCAATATGAATGTTTTATTTCATTTTACTAATGCATGTATGTATGTGCCGCCCTAGGTTAAAATGAAGAGGGCTTAGGGAGCTGATCAAACTGAAAAAGTGGGTGCTTTTAGAGCTTATCGAACTGAAAAATAGGTGCTTTAGTGTTTCCCCCAGCCCTAAAAAAGGGCATGGTAAGGTTGCTTAAAAAAGGGCACTTTCAGCGCGCGGCAACGTGTCAAAAGGGCACTTTCAGCCCGCGATGACAAGCAAATGGGCACTGTTTTTAAGTGCTAGGAGGGCACATAAATTAAGCACAGTCATTAAATTTAACACTGCAGTTGTGTTTTCTCTGTCTTTTGTTTGTTCCTCGAATTTTCTCTGTCTTTTGTTCTTTCCTCAGTTTCCATATTTCAAGATTCACTTTTACCAGAGACAACTTAGAAAATTTTCTCACATTACTTTAATACCAACTTTACCATGCTTGTCAAAATAAAAAATGACCTCATTCAAGATTTGTTTTGAAACTTATATTACCAGGTAGGACATTCAATTTTCACACCTTTTCTGATTAACAGCTCATCTGGTGTCATATTGGGTATTGTCATTGAGTTATTATCAATATTTGCCACTGCAATCAAGTGACAATAAACAAAGGATTAAAGCAATCAACAACTGTGGAAGTCATGGTCATACATTTTGACAAATGTGTTTCTGCAGACTTCAGACAAAAAATCCTGTAACTTCCTCATTTTTAGTCCGATTTTGACAAACTTTTTACCAAAATGTAGGGCACAAAATGTAGATTCAGAAAAAGGGGCATGACGCTGGGAAAAAGGGCATGGCGCTGGAGAAAAGGGGCATGGCGCGGCGCCATAGTAAAAGTGGCTAGGGGGAACACTATGCTTTCAGAGCTAATAAAACTAAAAAAAAAGGTGTGTGTGTGTGGGGGGGTGGGGCTTTACCGTGGCACATACCCGTACTGCTTTAATATGGGAGTACCCCCTCTGGGATTGTTTTATTCTTGGTTATTGGGAGAATGGTGGAAGTAGTGAAAACGTGTTTGAGCCACCAAATGCGAAAACAAAGGCGCAGATCGGCTGTGCAGTAACTGCACAGCTGATCAGCGGCTTTGTTTTCATTTCACGGATAGTACAGACCATCTTCTTCTCGATTCCAAAATTTCAATCTTCTAGCCTGCATCAATGAATTACAGGCCGGTTTGTGTCGGACCTGGTGGGCAACCCAAATTGTTGGTTTTCTCACACGAAAGCTTGTTTAGTTCTGGGTCAAGAGTTTTTGGGTTTAAACCATTAGTGTGGTGCTGTGTCCCTGACTGAGCAGGCTGCATTAATTCCCATACTGGTTAATACCCAGGAAGCTGTGGCTTTGTCCCAACTTGAAAGATTGTCAACCTGGATGTTTAACCAAAAACAATAAATCATTCTTAGTTATGTATAATACTTATTTTCTGCCTTTAGTGGTGTGATGCACATAAGAATTAATTAATGTTAGCTGCATCTTAGACTTTTAGCCATTTCATTTGAACAGTGTATGATTGTTCATAAAAGTGATTAAGAGAATGTTAAATTGATTGTCACATTTTTCATTTATTATTTATTTCATCTATTATGCTCATTTAATGCTACCACTTATTTAATTATGACATAACACATATGTTGATCTGTGCATCTCCATTAACATACCAATAGGTCAAGAACTTTATTTAAAGTTCTTTATAGTTCAACATGTCAAAATTGACATTTATGTTATATCACTGTAATCAGAAAAAAATTGACACATTTCTTGGTCATTTAATCACGCTTGTTATCCAGAGGCAACCAACACATGGAAAGATGTACCCAGACAGGGCTGGCAATTGAATACTACAATCTAATATTGATTTCATTGGTGTCTGTTGTTCCCTGTCGTATTGGGTTGTCTTGTGATAACCAGTGTGATAATATATGAGCCACGTCATGAGAAAACCAACAATGTGGTTTCCAAACAGGTCTGACACAAATCAAGCTGTACGAGCACAGAAGATGGCTAGTGGCTGGAAATTTTAGATTTAGAAAGAAAAGGAATTTTACTATCCATGTAGCGGAAAGAAAGGTGCTGATCAGCTTCACAGTTACTGCAAAGCTGATCTTTGCCTTTGTTTTCCCATATGCAGAATGTTGGTTTTCTCATGATGCAGCTCAGTTATACTGAGCTTCATTGCAAGAAGTCAGTAGGGTGTCAGATCAAGTGACAAAAGCATACATGAAAAATCTGACTGCTTAGAGATGTGAAGTTTTGGATTTAGAAATGAGACTGTATAATACTGTATGATAAAATGTAAATGCATAGGTCCTTTGGAAGCAGTGAAAACGTTCAAAGGGAGGTAGTATGGGTCATATTGTGCAATTTTGGGTACTGAACCCTCATCATTGACCCTTTATAAACTAGCAATGAAAACTATCTGTTAGTACTAACTTTAAAATGTTTTCAACCTCTTACATCAGGGTTCAAAAGTAACCATTGAAGCATTTTATAATCAGCCAGCTGGATCTGGGTGTAGTTTTCTTGCCAACATGGTACTTGTTTCATTCCTCAAAACATATGTCATTTAGGAGTCGCGACAAGAAAACTGGTCTTAGGGTTTTTCTGACCAGGTCCAACATAATCCGGCCTGTATAAACATGGAGGAAAGCTAGAAACTTGAAATTTTGGATGTAAGAAGTAGAAGGATTGTACTATCTGTGTAGCCAAAATAAAGACGCTGATCAGCGTAACTGCACAGCTAATATGTGTCTTTGTTTTCGCATTAGCGAAAAGGGTTTGTGTCAGATCCTGTCGGAAACCCTAGAAGACTGGTTATCTTGCTCCACCTCTCAAATGATTTTATGTATGCATGTGCATGGTAATCTGTTTCAATTATTTTTGTGCACATTGATTTTAGCTACCTCACGGTATTCTGCTGCATAGTTGATATGTCAACACCTGTGGTTATATGAGCCGTCGCATTAGAAAACCAACAATTAGGTTTTCGACCAGGTCCGACACAAACAGAGCTGTACAAGCATAGAAGCAGGCTAGAAGCTTGAAATTTTGGATATCAGTAGAAGAGGAATGACACTATCCTTGTTGCGAAAACAGGTGTGATCTGCGGTTTTGTTTTCACATATGTGAAATGTTGGTTTTCACATGATCTCATGATGCCGCTCAATATTACAAGATATTTTATAAAAATATATTCTTGTGTCATGTGTTTTATGAATTATCATTGAATTCCTTTCTGATCTTGTATTCTTTTTTTTTTTTTTTCTCGATTTTCACCTGTTTTAAGATTATTTCACTCAAATGGGACAGGCTAACCAGTATGTGGGACAAAAACAACCTTGCCAGTGCATGTCTGCAAGTAAAATTATGCCCCTAGAGGGCGTGGACCCACACTGGACACAGTGGACACAGTGCTGATATGATTGAATGATTGAGATCGAAAAGAAATCAGAGGCCTTAACTCATTTAAGCCTGGCGTCCCTTTTATGGGACACAGGCAAACATCATAGCCCCAGATGTGACGCCGCAGAACGCGGCGTCCCATCTGGGGCTATTCTGTTTGCTTAGAGGAATTTCATCCAAACATTAAATAAAAAATAAAAATCACTCCTAACATCCCTAAAAATGAAAGTGGACTCATCCCATTGATAATGATAGGAAAATCCATTCGTCAAACATGGGTTAATCCCTAGGCAACGGGGTCCAATGATCTTGAATTCTGAATAAGAGGGAATGCAGTTTGCTAGAATTTTCATTGACAGCAGCGTTCAATGGGTAAATGAGTTTATTTTTCTATTTCTTTGAATATGATAGGGCATTTTATTATATAATAGCTTTCTCATGTTACAGAACAAAAAATGTATATTTAAGAACTAGATCAGCTCTAGCAGTGAATTGTTGAGTAATAAGTCACTGTTTGGAGGTCAGTTGTAAAGAAGATCAGATCACGAGTGCGTAGCGCGAGTGATTTATATTCTTACAACTGACCGACAAATAGTGAATTATTACTCAAATCATGCTTATTAGCTGATCTGTTTCATTTCTAACACACAATAAACGGAATAATTGCTAATACTGTCGATATCATTCAGCATTGTAGATATCCCGCCAAATATCTGACTGTAATGCGGGTATTTATACACATTTATTACGTTTGTTGTGCACTAAAACAATGTTACACCGTCTAACGCTGCTTGATGGGATAGCTGAAATTACAAATGGGGCAAAAATATGTCACGCTTATTCGCCCAGTGAAATTGTTGCACAATATAACACATTTTTTTACCATTGGCTATATAGGCGAGGTGTGTTAGAATTATGATTATTTCACTTATTAGATAGCTCAGTGGTTAGAGCCTCCTCTTCTGTATTTGTAGGTTATGAATTTGTGGCCTGGCAAGTGTTAAAAGTGGTACCACTGGCTACCTTGTTTGGAGCTTAGTTTTGCAATCTAATTAACATATCACTTCATATCAAACTCATGAAAATTTCAGCTGAAAAGTTTTTGCATTTCATCTGTTGGTTTTACTTGGACAATGGCATTTTCTACATCATAGGCAAGACAGTGTATAAGAAGTACAGTAAATCCATGTTTAGATTTTATTGGGAAGGTTCTGTTAAAATGCTTATTTTGTTACATGCTGCACAACTTTAAATACTTTTAAGCTGCATTTAATATGACTCTTAGAAAGTGTAGAAAGCAGGTCATTTCATAAAGTGAGTCATATAAGTACAACATAGTTACATATACTAATCTTAGAAATGGTAATTAATATCATAAATAAAATTTGAAAGGGTGCATAGAATTAGTTAAAAAATTCAGTATATTACGAGAAATTGAAAACACATGTCAATGTTTACAAAAATAAAGACATCATAATGGCATTAGTCTTATAATTTCTGGTTATGTAAAGTAGGTTATATATACATTTACTGTTTTATTAAGCATGTATGCATGATTTGTATGTTCACTGATTATTAGAATTTTTGCAAGCGATGCATTAATGTTAACTTTCTTTTGAAGCATAGGTTACTTCACTAATGATACATGTATTTGGCTTCAACTGTAGATTTTTAAACATTCAAGATAGTGATTGCATTATGAAAACACGCCCATGTAATATATATACCTATAGGACTTACGGCTTATCAGTTACTAGCATCTAGTAAAAATACAAAATGAAATACACTGTATAGGGAAAATCCCACCCATTTTTGCAAACTCTTGGCGTGAGTCTCTATGGTATATAGATTTTTCTGAAGTTGTAAAAATAAACTCCAGTTTTACTATATAAAAGTATGGTGTAATGGATATTCATTGCCTGGGCATGTTATCCTGATGAATGTGATGTCAATTGTACCATAAAGTAAAAGGCAGATTTTATGTTATTAAGTATGTACCATAGATTTCAAGAAATTGAGGTACAATAAAATTGCTGTGTTTATCCTAAAATCATTATGTTTAGTCTTTTATTTAGTGTCATCAGAAAACATGTCTTTTCAAATTAAGAAAAAAAGGTGCTGATCAGATTTGCAGCTGATCTGAGCATGATAGATTAGATAGTATGGATTAATACCCATATTGCTTTCTACATTTTACGGAGTAATCCAAGTTTCCATCTTGGCATCTTCTGAGCATCTACAGAAACTGGTTTTCTTTCAACACAGCTCAATATGATCTGTTAGATAAACTTTCAAAAATTCAGGTAAACTTTCAGTTATGATGTATGCGCTGGTTGATGAATGTTGTTTTGGATAGTTGTTTATGAGAAACAATAAAACATTATAACAATTATTATTCTTTCCTCGTTTATTTCAATCCTGGCTTTGTGTGTATTTCTTAGATGGCAATCTAGTTCTGGCCTGAGATTATGAAACTTTTTTCATGCTCAACTCAGCTGAGACTAAAATTTATCCTGTTCATAAATGTTAAAATGCCAACTATTTTAATATTTATAAATCACAGGCTTTGGAGTTCTAAACCTTCAATTTGAATATATTTGGGCTATTTTGGTACTGGTTGTTATGAGCAGTTTAAATTTAATGCTCAGCTGAGATGAGCATAAAAAAGTTTTATAGCCTCGGAGCCTGGTCCTGATAAAGAAATTCTACAGATTGTGTGGAGCCCAGCTGTTCAAAAGTAGTTCCACAGATTTGGCCAAGTGATGGCAGAAAATGATAATTTTCCTACAACTCCACTCGGATCCAATAAACATTTTGAATCCGAAAACTCCATCATTCTCTGAATCTGACTGAATTATTGCTTAACGGTTCAAATGGAGCTTGTGTTCATTACCGACTCAAAATAAATCTTTTCTTGTCTTGACCATCCTTTTTATCCTCTCTAGCAACAGGATTTTTTTCACTCTTTACATCTTGATAAGCAGACACTTACGACTGAAACCTCACAAGCTATCCAGAAACAACTAACGTGACTCAGGAAAACCAATGCAGATGAAAATACAAGTTTGAGAACAACTTGTCACAAAACTCTAGCGATACATGGATATGGAGATGATGGCACGTTGTAATAGATACCTACAACAAGGAACAAAATTAATGAAGTGTATTGTCGTTTAGACAGCGCTATTTACTGGTCTAATCCATCTCATGTGGTTCCAAGACAGATCCTTGGCATGTTGTTCCAAGACAGGCACATGTATTTGCACCATTGACCATTTTTGCATTATCGGCTGGTTTCCTGCTTACAAAAATCAATATTAGAAAATAAGTAACCAGAACCCCCCTGACCTCAAATGTCAGGGGGGTTCTGGTTACCTGTTTTTCCAATATTGATTTTTCTAAAGCTGGGAACCAGCTGATAATACAAAAATGGTGAATTGGACAAACCCATTCAGTCAGATTCAAGTTGTTGTGATTCATAAAATGCCCATGCGGTCTATTTACAGTCCATTGGGTTGTATTGATTCTGGTCACTTCCGGGTTCAAAGTGACGTACTGACAGTTGAATTAAAAATTATAAAATGACATAGTTGTTCGTTTTTTAGAAACATAAACCATATAAGTGCTTTGTTTTATAGTAAGTTAATGTTTTCACAAAGACAGCTCACAATTTCACTGCGTAGGAAACTCAAGTTTTGTCCAAAACGTAGGCGCTTTTTTGCGTGACAAGTTAAAGCTTTCACAAAAACCTATTTTTATGAACAAACAGTTGCACAATTCTTGTCAACTCAGCCCTCCTTTCTGAAAGCAGACCAGATTTCCAAACCAACTGTGAAAACCTCTGGGTACAGCTGAATCTTGCTGGCTCAAGATCATTGCTTATTGGAGCCTACTACAAACCACATGAGCTTGATCAGAAAAGTTTTGAGGAATTTAACAAGTCCCTAGACTTAGTTAAAAAGTCCAACTCAACATTATGCATCCTAGGGGAATTCAATCTTCCCAAGATTGACTGGGTGACAAAGACTCTCAAACCAGACTGCCCCAACATTGACTTCTATAGTAAATGTCTCGAGGCCTTTGATGATTGCCTACTGGAGCAAATGGTGACCTCGCCAACCCGAGGTCAAAACATTCTGGACCTTTTCTTTACTACAAATCCAACCCTCATAGACAAAACGTCAGTCCTCCCTGGTCTCTCTGACCATGATATAATAACTGCGGAAGTAAATGTCAAGCCCAAAATGATTAAGCAGGTCCCCCGTAATATCTTCCTATACAAAAAGGCCAACTGGGACCAGCTAAAAGAGTCTATGAGGGAATTCCACTCAGTACATCAGTCGGACCTTGCTACCGCAGACATCCAGACTCTGTGGGATGAGTTTGTCACCAAACTCCAGCATGGTATCGACACCTACATTCCAATACGCAAGGCAAGATCAAGAGATGGTCTCCCATGGATCAATCAAGAGATCCGCCGCCTGATGCGTAAACGAGACAGACACTATAAGAGATGGACCAGGTCAAACAGACCTGTTGATCACAAGAAATTTCTTGACTATAAACACCTGGTACGCCGGGTATCTGAAACGGCCTATGAAAAATACATCGGTGACATTCTTGGCCTACAGCAAGAAGCCGATGACCCTGACCTTGACACCCCTACCAAGGTCAATACCAAGAAATTATACTCCCTGCTGAAACACTCCAGGCAAGACAATAGTGGCATAACATCCTTAAAGGCCAATGGACAGACTTTCACCTCTGACACAGACAAGGCCAATACTCTAAACCTTCAGTTTCAATCTGTTTTTAGCCCAAAATCACCCACATCACTGAAAGCCATGGCACAAAAGACCTTACAGGACCTACATGACCTAGGTCCAAACATTCCCTTCCAAGCCAGCCCATACACTAAAATGCCGGACATAGAAATTTCATCAAAGCGTATTGAATGCCTTTTGAAAAAGCTCAATCCCCATAAAGCATCTGGTCCCGACCAACTCAAACCCATTGTACTACAAACTCTTCATAAGGAATTAGCCCCCATTCTCGAAATAATCTTCCAGAGGTCCTTAGACCAAGGTAAACTCCCTACCATCTGGAAGGAAGCAAATGTGTCCCCTATATTCAAAAAAGGGGACAAGACGGACCCAGCCAATTACCGCCCCATATCGCTCACATGTGTTCTTTGCAAAGTACTGGAACACATCGTGGCATCCAACATATCAAAACATTTCACGGACCAGAATATCCTCTATGACTTACAGCATGGGTTCCGAGAGCGGCGGTCCTGCGAGACCCAGTTGATCATGCTTATTGATGAACTCTCCAAAAACATGGAGTCCAAAAAACAGACAGACTTAATACTTTTAGATTTTAGTAAAGCTTTTGATAAAGTCGCCCATGAAAAATTGCTCCAAAAACTTCATGCCTATGGCATTCGGGGTGACACTCTAAAATGGATAAAAGACTTTTTGGACAATAGGAAACAATCTGTAGTAACCAACGGTATCAGCTCCAGCCCCATCCCTGTCTCCTCTGGTGTCCCGCAGGGCTCTGTTCTCGGACCAATCCTATTCTTAGCCTACATTAATGACCTTCCAGAACAGGTAAGGTCAAGAGTCAGACTTTTCGCAGACGACACAGCAATGTATCTATGCATCAGCTCACTCTCAGAAGCAAACATCCTTCAAGAAGACCTCCTGAAACTCGAGAAATGGGAAGAAGATTGGGATATGAACTTTAACCCAGCAAAATGTCAGGTCCTACATGTGACCAGATTCAAGACTCCCATTCCATCCAAATACTTTCTACACAACACTGAACTTGAAAGTGTACCCACTGCCAAGTACCTTGGGGTCACAATATCAGAAGACCTCAGCTGGGGAAATCACATAAATAACATCACTAAAAAAGCAAATCAAACGCTGGGCTTTCTCAAACGCAATATCAAAGTTCGTAACCAAGACCTCAAATCCACAGCCTACAAAACACTTGTCAGACCACAGCTGGAATACGCCTCCTCTGTATGGTCTCCCCACACCGACACTGACATAAAAAAGATAGAATCTGTTCAACGGAGATCGGCCAGGTGGGCTACCCATGACTACAGGTCCACCTCCAGTGTTACTGAAATGCTTAATAAACTTTCCTGGCGTCCATTAGACCAAAGGCGAATAGATACCCGACTGATCATGCTGTACAAGATCACATATGATCTTGTAGCAATCCCCCTAACTGACTATCTCACACCAAATCGCAGGCAGTCCAAATTCATCCACCCGCTGGCATACAGACAAATCAGCACTACTACCAATTACTGCAAGTATAGCTTTTTTCCAAGAACTGCAGTACATTGGAACGCTTTACCCATCAGTATTGTCATGCTCCCCACCGTGGCACAGTTCAGTCATGCTGTTTGCCAGGTGGTGCATGTGTCTCCCTAATCACCAGATTCTGTTTTTTATCTTTTAAACTATACTAACACTCTTCTTTCACTGTACAAACTCATTTCACCCACTTCACTTTTCTTTTATTTCAGCTAACCCCCTTTAGCACTTGATATACCGGAATTCCTTCTGAAGTCCTCTGATGAGGTTAAGAAGTAGTGGAAGATAGATAGATAGACAATTTCTGACTTACAGAAGATAGATGCCTAGACTTCAGGCTAGGTGGTGGAAAGCCAGTGTGGTTCTCAAATGTTATGGAAACTTCTGCAGTAATGTAATGTAGTCAAACCATTGGCATTGATACATAACAATTCAGGAACAAATGGATAGGTTTTTCGATAATGAATATTTATTTACTCGCAACGCTAGTGCGATTCAAACCTGCAGGGCAGATCTTCATACATCTAGTAGCTAGTAAGAAGCCAAAGACGCTACCGACTGAGCAATCAAGAGGAGCTCATAAGCTATCCTGGCCCCCAGATTGCTCTTTCAATTGACCCGGTCGGCAAGCTACTCTTTCGTGAGGAAAAATCAATATTGGTTACGGGAACTGCACCTTTCCCGCCTCTTCACTCATTCGTTAAGGGTATAACTTGATCAATATCGTAGTGATTTAATCAGTTTTAGACGCTTATAAAATCATAATTTGCCAGAAACATAACAGGGTTCATACTTCGAGTTGAAGAAATTGTAAAGATCGAAAAATACATGCAAAGCTTTTATTAATATTTTTATTTTGTTTTCATATTTTCTGCTTTTAATTCAGTAAGGTTACAGTGATAAACACGCAGTAATTCACCACGTCCGAATGACCTATGATGTCACGCCGACCCGATCAATGAAACAAAGCTCTGAATATGAATTTTGCACAAGGCATTGTCTTTAGGCTGAGGCTATCCGCTAGACAGTCGTGCCGATAAGGTCGCTTATCCGCACGATGGTCGTGCCGATAAGCAGCGTTATCGGCCCAACCATCGTGCAGATTGCCAATGCTTCAGGTATTGGCTATCGGCACAACGGGAGTATGAGATTTTCTAACAAGCTTACGTATCCATTAAACTATTAATTTGTCATTAAATAGATTAATTCGTTGGCTCGTTGACAAAACCTCGTAACTGCACTTTTATTCAAAAAATCGTTTTTTCACATGGCCCGATTCAAAACATTCAAATTCAGCTTGTGACAAAGCCTTGTAGGTTATGTCCAATGGGAAGTTAGTTTTTCGATGACCTTACAAAACCTCGTAACTACAAATGGTAAACGGACTTGAAAAAAGGTGACAAAACCTTGTATATGCAATTTCAAAAAATTTAAATACAAGAAAATCTTTATCTTTTAGATATGCAAAAGTTGCATATGTATGATTTCTCATAAATGCATTCTTTAATTCATCATAAGAATCTGCTTCTAGCTTTCATTTATCAAGTTTTGTATATACGACAATTTGTAAACATGCACAATTATATTATATCATTTATATACAAGTTTTAGTTTTTTGCTTCTCCTGAAAAATTTGTTTTTTTTGCAGTTACGAGGTTTTGTCAACGAGCCAACGAATTATGTGTTAAGCTTTTGGAATACATTCCAAATTAATATATTTGTTAATTATGAACAAGAAAACTACTTTGATTTGATTATTCCAGCTGATGTAAACTGAATCACAGTAGATTTCTAACAGAGAAAAATGTATAATCAGTATCAACAATTATAGATGTATAAACAATTGTGTTACTGAAATGTTTCCATACTCCATTGTTAAAATTAAAGGCTGTTTATGCTTTTGGATTACCACATTTTTTTATTTTTTACTAGGTTACGATAATTACTTTCTCATTTACTCACATGCATGTCTGATTTTTACATGTAAAATCACAGGTACGCCAGTTTCAGCAAAATAATAATTTTGTTAAATAAAAAGTAAAAAAATTCCTGCATGGGTAATATTCTGTTTCAGTTTTGAAGCCAGTGTATAATATTTATCAACTTAATATGTATCCATTTTTAAACATTTTAACACATGAATATCAGTTTCCCTGTCGTGCCTACAACACCGCTTATCTGCACAACGGTCGTGCCGATAAGCGGCGTTATCGGCATGACCGTCGTGCGGATAGCCAGTGTCTTGTCTTTAACAGAAATAATACAAAAAGTAAATCAATGAACCCTTTTTCTCTATAGCATAGAGTTTTGCTGTATTGGTAGCACTCAGTTAAGCAAGTCAGTAAGATCACAATGATAAAATTTAAAAATGCTGAAAAATTCACCTTGAATGAATGACCCATAACGTGATCTCAACCAGATCAACTGCAAAAAAAAACAAAACCAAAAAAAAAAAACTGTTGTGAGGATCAACAACAAATATTATTAATGCAATAAGACATTGCCTTCCCTTGTTTTTCATAAGGCTTAACATTAATGCCGGGCCAGCATTTAAGCCTGTTTGATCATATTCTGGTTAAGTTGACAGTATACTTAAGGAAAAATTTTGCACTCTAGTCAGTTGTCTTGTTGTTGTTTTTTTTGGAAAAAAAAAATGAAATTTTTCTTGAGTTTTATTGAGTCATAAGTATATCAAGTATCAGCCAGACAGCCACCTTACCATTCTATGCCATAATAATTTGAAACTTCTCTAATATTGTGATATATTTTGAATGTTGTGAAGTCAGTGAAGATTAGGGTTAGTCAGTGTCTTTGTGGTGTTTTAGTGGCTTTTATCGATGCATTTCGTTTTTAGATGAAAGTTTAATGGAAGTCTGACCATCTTAAACAGTTCCTAAGAATGGAGAGAAAGGAGCTAGAGAGAGCCCCACGATCTGAGCTGCTGAAGACCATAGACAGGCAGCAAGAACTCATCCTTAGGCGAGAAACAAGGCTTAGAGGTATGTCTTTGAACCTGTCAAAATTTTAGATTTTAACTACATATTATGGTTGAATGAAAGTCTAGCAAATAAGCACAAATGTATATGAAATTTAATACATATTAAAAAATATTATGATTTAGCTAAATTACATGTAGCAGCAATTAACTTATACTCTCTTTCTATTAAAACAAAACATTTTCAGTTTTTCTATTAACCATCTTTTCATTCTTTTATAAAGATATGCATATTCGTATTATTTTCAGGTCTATAAAACTACAAATTTGTGCTCAAAACAGTATTGACAATCATATTATTTATTTCACATAATCAGGCACAATAAATTCTCAATATAATTTGAGCCGCAATGCGAGAAAACCGGTCTTCGGGGTTTCCGACCAGGTCTGACACAAACTGGCCTGCACAAGCACAGAAAAGAGTTAGAAGCTTGAAATTTCGGATTTTAGTAGAAGAGGAATTGTACTATCCGAGTAGCGAAAACAAAGGCGCTGATCAGCTTCGCGGTTACCGCGAAGCTGATCTGCGCCTTTGTTTTCGCATAGGCAAAAATCCGGTTTTCTCATGACGCGGCTCATTTTACTTTTAAACAGATGTGTTAGCTGCATACAAAGGGATTGTGAAAGAAAAAGAGGCCCTAGAATCCAGTATAAAGGCTCTGTCGGCAGCCAAGGCCAGAAATAAGACCCTCGAGGTTCCCCACAGTCGGGGACCTCCGTCAGATGGTGCCAGTGACAGGGGGCGGGAGTCGGACCAAGATTCAGAGTCCGGAAGTGTCACAGGGAAGGAGATTGCTGATCCTCTGAATGCTTCAAACTTGTCTGAGGTAGAATTAGAATTACACTGTTATAATACTTTGTTGGAATTTGGTATTGTGAAATTGTGATAATAGGAGGAAGTAAATATTATGAAACAGATGGTGCATCATTGATTTGGTCATGCCTAAACCTAAAGTAAATCGTGAAAATTGTGTCTGTTTCTGTAAAACACATGACTGTAATTACCATAAATAATTTAGTCAGGAAATAAAGAAAATCAAATAATTCAATCTTGAAGTTTGATCTCTTTTACGATAAATAATTTAGCATAGTGTTAATCACAGGTTACAGAAATACAGTGTAGACCCTTATCTGACTGCTTGATGGCACTGCTTCCATTTCAAGACTCCAAAAAGTACTTCCAAAAAACTTCGAAAACTTAAAAAGCGGTCCATTTGCTCTGATCAGTCTGCTTGTCAATGAAATGTCTGAGCTGCATCTGACAGCAAATCATACATGTACATGTACTATAATTTGAGCCACCTCATGAGATAAAACCAACAATTTGCATAGGTGAAAACAAAGACGCAGATCAGCTTCGCGGTTACCGTGAAGCTGATCAGAGCCTTTGTTTTCGCTACACGGATAGTACAATTCCTCTACTATCTAAATCCAATATTTCCAGCCTCTAGCCCTCTTCTTTGCTTTTACAGCTTGGTTTGTGTCTGACCTGTTCGGAAACTACATTCTTGGTTTTCTCATGAGGTGGCTTATTTCTAACTCTTCAGCATTATTTTTAGACCAATGAAACTGCAAAAGAGGAGGTTGGCTCTGAGAATGGTGAAGATATTAGTCAACTTCAGGACCAGGTTGAGACACTTTCTGCATCACTACTCACACTGACAGAGGAAAAATCCAAACTGGAAGCTAGCTATATTGCTGAGAAGAAAGCTTTAAAGGTAAATTGACAAATGATTTGACAAAAAAAAACAAAACAAAAAAAAAACAGAGTCTTCAACATAGATCTTGATGTAAATTGTGCAAAAATATCCTTTATCAGGGATATTGTTGGCCTAAAAATGGAAGGGGCCATTTGAGAAAAACTCATCTAGAGGCCATATCCCCTATCAACATGTGCCTGCATTATAAAAATGGCCAAAACTTGCAAAATATAGGGCCATTCTAAAAAAAAAAAGGACATTTTTGCCCATGGCCCCTTCCAAAATTATTCCTGCTTAAAGTTTCATCAAAATTGATGCGAATCATAACTGAATCAGGCTAATGCATAGCAAGGAAAAGTAGTAAAGAAGTAGATCAAACTTGTCATTTTTAGCTCACCTGAGCCGTCAGGCTCACAAGGTGAGCTTATAGTATACCCATGCTCCGTCGTCCGTCCATCCGTCCGTCGTCCGTCCGTCGTCCGTCGTCCACCATTTTTAGCTCACCTGAGCCGTCAGGCTCACAAGGTGAGCTTATAGTATACCCATGCTCCGTCGTCCGTCCGTCCGTCGTCCGTCGTCCGTCGTCCGTCCGTCCGTCCGTCGTCCACCATTTTCAAAGGTCTTCTTCTCTGAAACAGCTTGGCCAATCAAAGCCAAATTTTACATGAAGCATCTATGGGAAGGGGGAACCAATGTGTATATAAATAATCCAGGTCACATGACCAAGATGGCCGCCATGCCCATATATGGTAAAAACCCTTCAAAAATCTTCTTCTCCGGAATCACTGGACCGATTTCAACCAAACTTGGCATGAAGCATCGATGACTCAAGTACTACAATGTGTATATAAATCATGACCTTGCGGTGACCTTGACCTATTTTACGGCAAGGTCAACATAGGTCGCCTTTACATTTGAATGGGAAAAATTGTTAAATTGTCATTTAAAGGAAAAATATTGCAGAAAATGAGCAGTAGGACTGAATATTAATGATTCTGAAAAAAAATTGGGCACCAGGGGCTCATCCGCCCCCACCCCGGGGCAATATACATGTATATTATCATAATATTCAAACATCTTCTTCTCTGAAACCGCTTGGCCAATCAAAGCCAAATTTTACATGAAGCATCTATGGGAAGGGGGAACCAATGTGTATATAAAAAATCCAGGTCACATGACCAAGATGGCCACCATGCCCATATATGGTAAAAACCCTTCAAAAATCTTCTTCTCCAGAACCGGTTGACTGATTTCAACGAAACTTGGCACGAAGCATCGATGGCTCAAGCACTACAATGTGTATATAAATCATGACCCTCTGATGACCTTGACCTATTTTACTGGAAGGTCAACATAGGTCACCAATGCATTTGAATGGGGAAAACTTTTAAAATGTCATTTAAAGTGAAAGTCTTGCAGGAAATGGGCAGTAGGACTGGATATTAATGATTCTGAAAAAAATGGGACCCCAGGGGCTCATGTGCCCCCACCCCGGGGCAATATACATGTATATTTCCATAATATTCAAACGTCTTCTCCTCTGAAACCGCTTGGCCAAACAAAGCCAAATTTTATGTGAAGCATCTATAGAATGGGGGAATCAATGTATACATGTATATAAATAATCTAGGTCACATGACCAAGATGGCCGCCATGCCCATATATGGTAAAAACCCATCAAAAATCATCTTCTCTGAAACCAATAGACTGATTTCAAGGAAACTTGGCCTGAGGCATCAATGGCTAAAGTACTCCAATGTATATATAAATCATGACCCTGTGATGACCTTGACCAAGTTTATGGCAAGGTCAACATGGGTTGCCTATGCATCTGAATTGGGAAAACTGTTAAAATGTCATTTGAAGGAAAAAGCCAACAGGAAATTGGCAAATGGACAGAATATTGAAGATTCTGAAAAAAGAAAATGGCCCAAGGGCTTCATCTGCCCCTGCACTGGAGTTAAATACCATAATATTCAAACATGTTTATTGGTATATGCAGCTGATCTCAGGTGAGCGTTTACAGGACCATTGGTCCTCTGGTCAAAGATCTTCTTCTCTGAAACAGCTTGGCCAATCAAAGCCAAATTTTACATGAAGCATCTATGGGAAGGGGGAACCAATGTGTATATAAATAATCCAGGTCACATGACCAAGATGGCCGCCATGCCCATATATGGTAAAAACCCTTCAAAAATCTTCTTCTCCGGAACCACTGGACCGATTTCAACCAAACTTGGCATGAAGCATCGATGACTCAAGTACTACAATGTATATATAAATCATGACGTTGCGGTGACCTTGACCTATTTTACGGCAAGGTCAACATAGGTCGCCTTTGCATTTGAATGGGAAAAATTGTTAAATTGTCATTTAAAGGAAAAATCTTGCAGAAAATGAGCAGTAGGACTGAATATTAATGATTCTGAAAAAAATTGGGCACCAGGGGCTCATGTGCCCCCACCCCGGGGCAATATACATGTATATTATCATAATATTCAAACATCTTCTTCTCTGAAACCGCTTGGCCAATCAAAGCCAAATTTTACATGAAGCATCTATGGGAAGGGGGAACCAATGTGTATATAAATAATCCAGGTCACATGACCAAGATGGCCGCCATGCCCATATATGGTAAAAACCCTTCAAAAACTCTCTTCTCCGGAACCACTGGACCGATTTCAATGAAACTTGGCATGAAGCATTGATGACTTAAGCACTACAACGTATATGTAAATCATGACCCTGTGATGACCTTGACCTGTTTTACGGCAAGGTCAACATAGGTCGCCAATGCATTTGAATGGGGAAAACTTTTAAAATGACATTTAAAGTGAAAGTCTTGCAGGAAATGGGCAGTAGGACTGAATATTAATGATTCTGAAAAAAAATGGACCCCAGGGGCTCATGTGCCCCCACCTCGGGGCAATATACATGTATATCTTCACTATATTCAAACGTCTGCTCCTCTGAAACCACTTGACCAATCAAAGCCAAATTTTATGTAATGCATCAATAGGAAGGGATAACCAATGTGTATACAAATAATCCAGGTCACATGACCAAGATGGCCGCCATGCCCAAATTGGTAAAAACCCTTCAAAAATCTTTTTCTCTGGAACCGTTGGACCAATTTCAATGAAACTTGGCATGAAACATCGATGGCTAAAGCACTACAATGTATATATAAATCATGACCCTGTGATGACCTTGACCTATTTTATGGCAAGGTCAACATAGGTCACCAATGCATTTGAATGGGGAAAACTTTTAAAATGTCATTTAAAGTGATTGTCTTGCAGGAAATGGGCTAAAGGACTGACTATTAATGATTCTGACAAAAAATGGACCACAGGGGCTCATATGCCCCCACCCCGGGGCAATATACTTGTGTATCTCCATAATATTCAAACATGTGCTCCTCTGAAACCACTTGGCCAATCAAAGCCAAATTTTATGTGAAGCATCTAAAGGATGGGGTAATCAATGTATATTTAAATAATCCAGGTCACATGACCAAGATGGCCGCCAGGACCATATATGGTAAAAATCTCTCAAAAATCTTCTTCTCCAGAACCAGTGGACAGATTTCAAGGAAACTTGGCTTGAAGCATCTATGGCTTAAGTACTACAATGTATATATAAATCATGACCCTGTGATGACCTTGACCCAGTTTATGGCAAGGTCAACATGGGTTGATAATGCATTTGAATGGGAATAACTGTTAAAATGTCATTTGAAGGAAAAAGCCAGAAGGAAATAGGCAAATGGACAAAATGTTGATTATTCTGAAAAAGAAAATGGCCCAAGGGCTTCATCTGCCCCTGCACTGGGATTAAATACCATAATATTCAAACATGTTTATTGGTATATGCTGCAGATCTCAGGTGAGCGTTTACAGGACCATTGGTCCTCAGGTTACATTTATACCCTGTACAATCATTCTTAACTTGTCAATTTAATTCTTTAGTCAGATTCATGAGATTTATTTGTTTGTTTGTATGAGGTTTAATGTCCCAGTCAACAATTTTTCAGTCATATCGGTACGGAGCCACTGCTTCCTGGGTATTAACCAGTACCCTGGGGAGTTAATGTGCCTTGCTCAAGGACACAACCCAGGGCCTCTCGAATTCGGAGTCTGATGCTCTACCACTTTTCCAGCGCAAACCATTCAATGCAAAAACTTGTTGAAGCGACTTCATGATAGAGCTGTTATCTTTATCATACAGTAACGTATGTTTTCAGCAAGAGAATGAGCAATTATCTAACAAGATGGCAGCCTTGGAAGGTAAACTGGACCTACAGGGAAAGGAAATAAAGGCGCACAACCTAGAGGTACATCAAGATAACATGTCCATGAAATATATACCCCTGTATACCCCACTTTTATATAGTAAAACTGGGGGTGCAATTCTTCTTATCTTTGACCAAAACATAGATTGTGGGTACTCGTTAGAACCGCCTCACCGAGGTTCTAAAGTGTATCCCCCTCACCGAGGCGGTTCTAATGTGTATCCACAATCTACTTTTAAGCAAAAATATATAAAAGTATCTTTTTTTGCTGATGAAATTATTCAATTTGTACAGCATCATAAAATTCCATATAGTACATGGGCATATTATTAGCTCACCTGAGCCGAAGGCTCACAGGTGAGCTTATAGTATACCCATGCTCCGGCGTCTGTCCGTTGTCCGTCCGTCCGTCGTCCATCCGTCGTCCACAATTTCAAAGATCTTCTCCTCTGAAACCGCTTGGCCAATCAAAGCCAAACTTCATGTGGAGCATCCTTAGGAAGGGGGAACGAAAGTTTATATAAATGGTCCAGGTCACATGAGAAAGATGGCCGCCATGGCTATAAATAGCAAAAACCTTTAAAAATCTTCTTCTCCAGAACCAGTGGGCGGATTTCCAAGAAACTTGGTATGTAGCATCTGGAACACGGACCCATTATAGTTTATATAAATCATATTGTATATTTCCATAATAATGAAACATCTTCTCCCCAGAAACCACTTGGCCAACCAAAGCCAAACTTTAATGGAGCATCCTTGGGAAGGTGGAAAGAAAGTGTATATAAATGGTCAAGGTCACATGACCAAGATGGCTGCCATGGCTATAAATAGAAAAAAAACTTTAAAAATCTTCTTCTCCAGAACCAGAAGGCCAATGATTTTGAAACTTGGTCCGAAGCATCAGTGACTGGAGCTCTACAAAGTTTATATAAATCATGACCCTGGGATGACCTTGACCTATTTTACAGCAAGGTCAACACAAGTCGCCCATGCATTTGTATGGGGAAACTTGTTAAAATGTGAATTGAAGGGCAAAACTTGCAGGACATGGGCAAATAGACAGAATATTTATGTTTATGAAAAAAATTGTCCCTGAAAGGGGGGGGGTGTCTGCCCCTTCCCCGGGGCTATATACATGTACATGACCATAATATTCAAACATCAGCTGCTCTGAAACTGCTTGGCCAATCAAAGCCAAACTATATGTGGAGGATCATTAGGAAGAGGGAATGAAAGTTTGTATAAATGGTCCGTCACATGACCAAGATGGCCACCATGGCTATAAATAGCAAAAACCTTTAAAAATCTTCTCCAGAACCGGAAGGCCTATGATTTTGAAACTTGGCATTAAGCATCAGGCAATAGAGCTCTACAAAGTTTATATAAATCATGGCCCTTGGATGACCTTCACCTATTTTACAGCAAGGTCAACTTAGGTTGCCCATGCATTTGAAGGGGAAAATTGTTACAATTTTTATTTGAAGGGAAAAACTTGCAGTAGTTTGGCAAATGGACTGAATCTTTATGATTTAAAAAAGGAATTGACTCCACAGGTTGCTCTGACCCTGCCCTAGGGTTATATACATGTATATTACCATTCTAGTCAAACAAGTTTATTGGTATATATCTCAGGTCTCAGGTTACAGGACCATTGGTCCTCTGGTTAATTCTTGGCTCTTTATCTTTGTGCACTTGTTTTGAACCCATACAGACTGTTTTCTAAAATTGTATTAAATTGATGAAGATCTGATTTGTAATGGTGTAAGCCAGAACAAATTAAAAGCAAACAGCCCATACTAGCAGATTTTGCAAGAGCTAGGAATTGAAAACAAGTTTGCCAAATTGTTTGTAACATTCAAAAGATCGCACACTTACCATGCTCTGCTGTTGAAATGTGAAAATTCCTCTTTACATAATTCACCAATGTCTTGACATAAATTGCTTTCAAAGGAGATATATCTAGATATATACAAAACCATCTGTTTACAGCTAAAGAATAAGATCCGAGCCCAGCAGTTAGAGAGAGAAAAAGAGCAGACAGACCATGTTGTAATGCTGAGAGAATTACAAAAACTGGTGGCAAAAGAGAGAGAAGCCAAGGAAAATGTGGAACATCAGGTATTGAGAATTTCTTTTGATATTGGAATTCTTGTTGGATACAATTAAAATTTTTCTGAGTTGAAGCTAGGGCCTCCTTTAAGTTTTTGTTTGGTATAGTTTACATTACCTGGGATTCTATCATTCTAGTTAACACTCTTTAAATGAATGATAAGGCAGCTCCTGTGTATGGCAAAGTCATTAAACAGGGTTTATATCAATGGTCAGCCTGCATTATGCTTCATTTAAATCTTTTTCAGTTAGATGAAGCTCAGTTCACCCTGAAGGAGAAAGAGAGACTGATCCCTGACATCTGTGCTAGATACGATAAACAAGTCAAAGACCTGAACTCAGAGATAGAGGAGTTGAAGGCACAGCTGATAGTCACTGAGGAAAAATCCAAGGAGCCTTCACCGATGTTGCTTGATCTACAGAAGGAAGCCGCAGAGTTAAAGGTTTGAAAAAATCCGTAAAATTTAAATAATGCTGACAATACCTAGAAAAGCGATTTGGTGACTGAACAAAATGTAGGCAATCTGTATCTGCAGAGAGGAATCAGTTTAACATATATTAAAACTTTGGAATAATTATCTATATCTTAAAATATAGGAACATATTTTGCTTACTGCTTTATTTATTGGAAAGGTGCTATTTTGTTTCTAAAACAGTTGAATTTTGCAATTTTTATGCCCTAAGTATCAAGCCTTCCAGCTATTCCTTTACCTGTCATTTATTTGGGTCTAAACTGGTTTGCCATTTAAAGTACAAATTATCAAGCGATACATTTCATTCTAAATCCATTAGCATCATAATTGAGCCGCCCCATGGGAAAACCAACAATCTGCATAGGCAAAAACAAAGGGGCAGATCAGCTTCGCAGTAACCGCGAAGCTGATCTGTGCCTTTGTTTTCGCTACTCTGATAGTACAATTCCTCCTCTACTTAACTCCAAAATTTCAAGCTTCTAGCCTGCTTCTGTAGCTGTACAGGCCGGTTTGTGTCAGACCTGTTCGGAAGCCACATCGTTGGTTTTCCCACGAGATGGCTCAATTATTTTAACCAGGCACAACAGAGGCTACAGCTCCAGCAAGATCTGTACAGGGCACAAGACGCCGAAGAAAAAGCCAAACTCTACAATGAACAGAGTGAAACTAGAATATCCGAGCTGGAAACCAAACTCTCCGAACTCTCAGAAAGTGTCGGGAATTATGAGAGACTACGATTCCAAGACCAACAAACCATTCAGAAACTGAAAGAAAGGGCCAACCAGTTAGATATGGAAAATATGGCGTTGGCGAGGGCAGCAAGCTCGAGGAACGATGGGCAGGAGGATTTGGAAAGTGCCGACGTTAATACAATCGTTGATAGGATCGTGAAGTTGAAGGGACAGCTGAAATTGGTGAATGAGAGGTCAGAGAGGCCTGTCAATATTGATGGTAGGTACATGATTAGAAGGCTTTGTTAACACTAGATGTGAGTTTGAAATCCAGCTTCTGTAGCCTTTCAGATTTGAGCTTACACAGGATGTTTCTGTTGGTGTAATGACAAATCTTAACACAGAAAGAACTAAAAAATGTCAAACTTAAAGTTCATTCAATGGATTCAGATGGTATGGGAAATAAATCTTGATATCAAAATCTATAGAATAAGTTTCAATAACAAAAATTATTTATTCACCATCTTTCTAGAACTGTTGCTACAAGCTGATGGTGAGGATGAGTCCCCACTGTGTAGAAAATATAGGGAAGAACTGGACCAGTTGAAAGATGAGTTCGAGAGATATAGACTGCGGGCACAGTCAGTCCTAAAGAACAAAAAGGTACACCCTGATCACACTTCTTTTAATATAAACATACATTTAAAACTAGAGGAATGACACCTTTCCTTATTGACTTGGCGAAGATGAATCCTCACTGTGTAGGAAATACTGGGAAGAATTTGACCAGTTGAAGGATGAGTTTGAGAGACTACGTGCACATTCTGTCCTCGAGAACAAAAAGGTACAAATTTGATTAGATTAAGATGTAAGCTAAAAAGCTGGAGGTGCAGACTTCCTCAGAAACTTGTTGTAGAGTATGAGTCCCCACTGTGTAGGAAATACAGGGAAGAACTGGATCAGCTGAGCTTGATGTGAATAACCTATTATTGACATAAGAGTTTATAACTGTCTTATGATTTCCTTCAGGAAAATACTAGTAACACAGCAGAACTAGAAGTTCTCAAGGAACACCTGAATGACCTGCGAGAGAAGATGCGTACCCAGACCAGCCAGCATGTTGAAGAACTGGACCACATGAAACAACGGGAGGAGAACTTACGAAAGACTTTGCTGGCTGTACAGGAAAAACACAAACATGAAATCACACAATTAGAGGGGGAGCATCACACACAGTTACAGGTATGGTGAAATCTAGCTGTTACATTTTAAGCCCTCTATTTTCCGAAGCCTATAGACCAATTAAGATCTACTGACAGTATTTGTATGTAAATTAATAAACATGAGGTCCAGCAACTGTAGAGGGAATTACTTACTCTATTTCAGATACAGTGAAATGTTGAAGAATGCTTATCTTTATTTTTAGCTCAGGTTATAGGATAGGGAGGCACCCGGCGTCCGTCCGTCGTCGTCGTCCGTCGTCCACCATTTTCAAAGATCTTCTTCTCTGAAACCGCATGGCCAATCAAAGCCAAATTTTATGTGAAGCATCAATAGGAAGGGGGAACCGTTGTGTATATAAGAAATCCAGGTCACATGACCAAGATGGCCGCCATGCCCATATATGGTAAAAACCCTTTAAAAATCGTCTTCTCCAGAACCAGTGGACCGATTTCAACGAAACTTGGCATGAAGCATCGATGGCTCAAGCACTACAATGTGTATATAAATCGTGACCCTGTGATGACATTGACCTATTTTACGGCAAGGTCAACACAGGTCACCAATGCCACCCCAGGGGCTCATCTGCCCCCACCCCGGGGCAATATACCTGTACATTACCATAATATTCAAACATCATCTCCTCTGAAACCGCTTGGCCAATCAAAGCCAAATTTTATGTGAAGCATCAATAGGAAGGGGGAACCAATGTGTAAATAAGAAATCCAGGTCACATGACCAAGATGGCCGCCATGCCCATATATGGTAAAAACCCTTCAAAAACCTTCTTCTCCAGAACCGATGGACCGATTTCAACAAAACTTGGCATGAAGCATCGATGGCTCAAGCACTACAATGTATATATAAATCGTGACCCAGTGATGACCTTGACCTTCTTTACGGCAAGGTCAACATAGGTCCCCAATGCATTTGAATGGGGAAAACTTTTAAAATGTCATTTAAAGTGAAAATCTTGCAGAAAATGGGCAGTAGGACTGAATATTGATGATTCTGAAAAATTTTGACCCAAGGGGCTCATCTGCCCCCAGCCCTGGGCAATATACCTGTACATTACCATCATATTCAAACATCATCTCCTCTGAAACCGCTTGGCCAATCAAAGCAATATTTTATGTGAAGCATCAATAGGAAGGGGGAACCAATGTGTATATAAGAAATCCAGGTCACATGACCAAGATGGCCGCCATGCCCATATATGGTAAAAACCCTTCAAAAATCTTCTTCTCCAGAACCGGTGGACCAATTTCAACGAAACTTGGCATGAAGCATCTATGGCTCAAGCACTACAATGTATATATAAATCATGACCCTGTGATGACCTTGACCTTTTTTACAGCAAGGTCAACATAGGTCACCAATGCATTTGAATGGGGAGAACTTTAAAAATGTCATATAAAGTGAAAGTCTTACAGGAAATGGGCAGTAGGACTGAATATTAATGATTCTGAAAAAAAAATGGACCCCAGGGGCCCATCTTCCCCCACCCTGGGGCATTATACATGTAAATTACCATAATATTCAAATATCTTCTCCTCTGAAACTGCTAGGCAAATCAAAGCCAAATTTTATGTAAAGTGTCTATAGAATTGGGGAATCAATATGTGTATAAATAATCTAGTTCACATTACCAAGATGGCCGCCATGCCAATAATGGTAGAAAACCTTCAAAAATCTTCTTCTCCAGAACCGGTGGACCGATTTCAACGAAACTTAGCATGAAGTATATATGGCTCAAGCACTACTATGTGTATATAAATCATGACACTGTGGTGACCTTGACCTATTTTACGACAAGGTCAACATAGGTTGCCAATGCATTTGAATGGGGAAAACTTTTAAAAAGTCATTTGAGGTGAAAATCTTGCAGGAAATGGGCAGAAGGATTAAATATTAATGATTCTGAAAAAAAAAATGGACCCAAGGGCTCATATGCCCCCACACTGGGGCAATATACATGTATAATACCATAATATTCAAACTTCTTCTCCTCTGAAACCACTTGGCCAATTAAAGCCAAATTTTATCTGAAGCATCTATAGGATGGGGGAACCAGTGTGTTTATTAATAATCTAGGTCACATGACCAAGATGGCTGCCATGCCCATATAAATCTTTTTCTCCGAACCATTTGACAAATTTCCATGAACTTTTGAGTGAAGCATCGATGGCTAAAATACTACAATGTATATCTAAATCATGACCTGTGACAACCTTGACCCAGTTTATGGCAAGGTCAACATGGGTTGCCCATGAATTTGAATGGGAAAAACTGTTAAAATGTCATTTGAAGGGAAAAGCCAGCAGGAAATTGGCAAATGGACAGAATATTGATTATTTTGAAAAAAGGAAATGGCCCTAGGGCTTCATCTGCCCTTACCATTATATTAAAACATGTTTATTGGTACACATATATGCAGCAGATCTCAGGTGAGCGTTTACAGGACCATTGGTCCTCTGGTTAGAATCTAACAAGAGACAGATTTGTCTTTTCACATGTACCTAATCATCATCTTACAGATTTCTCTTACCTATCTCTGGATTTAATTTACTATTTTTCAGAACAATTTTGGCTGTCAGCTTATCTCATAATTTTTATCAGCATTGATCATCTTCTAGCAGCAACATAGCTGTGATGAGTTTTCTACAATATTCTAAATCATAAAATGTAGATAAGAGATAATATTTATGATACCAACAAGGTCTCAAATAAGGTTTTATATATTCATTCCCGCGTGGTGTCTATGCTGGAACTTCAAAATTGATTGTATTGATTGGTCTCTCTTATCCAACTTTGATTGACAATTTGGCTTCCAATAAATATGATCTAACCTTTAAACATGGACACCTATTTTTTTCAAGGAATATGAGGATGAAATCAAGAAGCAGCGGGACAGAACTATCTCAATGTTGGCGGAGAAAGACAGAGAAATCCAAACATTACGGGCCACGTCTACACAAAGACTAGAGACGGATTACCTCACACGCTTTAGAAATCCCGACATGGCTGGAGCGTCGAGTGAGAGGCAAACGTCGGAGGATGAGGCTGTGGAGAGGCTGCTCAGAACACCCCCTGCTGGTCAAGGGGAGATGACTCTGTTGTACTTTGCTCAAGAACAGGCGAGAAAAGACGTTGATATTACCACTTTACGGAAACAGAAGCGAGAACTTGAAGTTGCATTAAGGGATCTACAGATGAATTCAGGGTTGAAACAAGAGCAATTACATGAAGAAATTGATAGACTGAAAGAAGAAATAAGAAGGCTGGAAAGGAGTATAACTCGGGAAGGTGCAAATTTGGAATATTTGAAAAATGTGACATACAAGTTTTTGATTAGTAATGATGCATTTGGGAAACAACAGATGTTGAATGCAATAACGACTATATTACAGTTTAGTCCTCAGGAGAAAGGGACAGTGCAGGCACATACAAGGAGCTGGTGGGTTTCATAATTTTGAAATTTGCAGTGTGATAATTTGACAGTGATATTTAAAGGATAATTTTGTCAGTTTTCCTAGAAAATATGAATTGCAATTACTCACTGGAAGTGTACTCACTGGAAGTGCATGGCCAAGATGCTGTTAATTTGTACCTTCAAAATAGCTTTTGATATGGACTGAGCAAAATTATCGCTTTAGCACAAATTCCTCTCTCAAACTGCCGACATGGTGAAGGATCAAAGGGCATTTGATGCTTATTCGTAGAGAGTATTCAACATTTCCATAAAAAGTATTGTCATAGAAAAAATGTTATTGCTATTGCCATAATAGGTTAAAGGAAAAAAAGGAACTCTGAATTCGAGGTTGTAAACCAAGGTTGAAGCCAAAGCCTCTTGTGTTCTAGATTCACAGTGTTCTTTTGATAATATAGAAACCCTACAGGTGTTGGGACCATTTTGAGCCCCGTCATGAGAAAACCTGTTTTCTGGTTCAGACCAGGAATCCAGGATAGGCACAAACCAGCCTGTACAGTGACCGGTGAAAGTTGCAGACTTGAAATTTTGGATTTAAGCAGAAGAGGGATTGTACTATCCATGGAGCAAAAACAAAGGTGCTGATAAGCTGTGCAGCTGATCTGCATCTTTGTTTTTGCATATGTAAAAAGCAGGTCTTCTCATGATGAGGCTCATTTAATCTTAGAGGTGCTGGGTCCATTGTAGAACTGGAACTGAATTATTGTCCCATTCATTACTTATGTTTAGAGACACAAATTTCCATTGTTATGTGATTTATTCTCTTCACTAAAAATGACATTGTCATAATTTATTCATGAAGAATCTTTTATCCCTCCTATGGCATTAAAGAATAATCCTATTTTCAAATCATGATCTTGCATGTTAATCATGTCTCAGAAATGGTATTATTGTAACATCAGTTTGTAACACTCAAGTCAGCATTGCTTGGTTATTTGTCAGTTCAGACTGATGTAGAATTCCGAGTACGGAATATACTTAAGTGCACACTATTGTTCAGGAAATTGTAAGACCAAAGTCAGACAGCTTAAATCATTTCAGATATTTTTAAAACTGAGGGAAGGTCAAAATGATAAGTATACAGCAAGGTTGTTTTGTAAAATTGTCACTCTTCTAAAATAGGGCATTTTTCCTATGCTGTTTTCATTCGATTTCATTTTTGTTTGTATGACATTAGCAAGTGCAATAAGTCAGATTTTATTGGAGGACACCATTTGATCCTGTGCACGAGAAAACCAACAACTTGGGTTCTGACCAGGTCTGACACAAACCGGCCTGTACAGTCACAGAAGCAGGCTAGAAGCTTGAAATTTCGGATTTAAGAACAAGAAGGATTGTACTATCCGTGTAGTGAAAAAAAGGTGCTGATCAGCTTCGCAGTTACTGCGAAGCAGATCTGCGCCTTTGTTTTCGCTTATGCAGATTGTTGGTTTTCCCTTGCTGCGTTAAATGTGTGAAAGTTTCATCCCAGGTTTTTGTTTGTTATGTATCATACAAAATCTCTTGGACTTCACAAACAAATTTTCCCTTTGTTCACTCATGACTTTGATAATGTTATCGGAAAGTGCTATAAAATTGGTAAAATATTGATGTATTTATTGGAAAGTGTTGTAAAATTGGTAAGATATTGATGTATTTGAAGCTATATGTCACCAAAAATTGGTCTTCCGGATTTATGACCAGATATGACACAAACTGCCTCAGACCTGAGTGGTTAACTAGACCGGTATACCAGGGCTCCTTGTTGTATTCAATATATTTCATACAGTGGATCTCCAATCGGTTGTGTTGGCAAGACATAGCATAGCGGTTCACCAGTAATCAGATGGTCAGTCAGTAGCGTAGAAGCTTTGCCTGGAGGCAGCCCATCTATTTCTTTAGTCCCAAATGGGTTGAGGCCAAAAATCGTTATTACACACAGGCTTCTGCAGTAGTATATGTGTATTTGAATTACAACCACCACCTCATTATATAACACTGTTCATTACAGCACGATTTTGGATATAATAGGGGCCTTCCTGGACTTCAAATTTTAGACACATTTTGCTATATATTTTACATTTTACTTTTGTCATAACACACCGACAGATTGGATGACTAACAGGGAAATGGTCTTGCACCCCAACAACAGTGTTAAGAGGTTGTGTTGTAATTATCTGTATTTATCATGTGGAAAACATGTCCGTGTAAAGAAAACCCCCTTGAACCCCTATTTTATATAGAAAAACTTGAGTATCTATGAAGTTAAAAGGCGCTGATCAGCTGTGCAGTTACTATGCATAGAAGAAAACCCAGTTTTCTCATGAAGTGGCTCATATAATCTATGGCTTTTTGTTTTGAAGTGTGCTTTTTGTAGTATTCAATATTAAAAATGTATTTATTTTTTGAAAATGTATAATTTATTTTAAAAATGTGTTATTTTAAAAATGTACAATTCATTAATCATGTATACAAATAAGATAAAAAAAGAAATATATGTTTGTAGTTTCTTTTTCCCCTGATACAGCTACCAAACCTTTTAAATGCGTAACTGCCAGGTAAGATAACAAATCCAATTTATGTCCTTCCGGTTCGGCATATGACAAATAAAACTTAACATAGCATTAGCATGGTGTCAGTTGTTGACAGATAAAAATGACAAAAATAATGTGATGTCCAAGCCTGAACAAACACTATTTTGCAACGATTGGAACACAGAAATGACATCATCACTTGAATTGATTTGTGTTGTGGGGGGGGGGGGTCCCTTGTGTTTCATCCATGTGTGGTGGATTGTTTGTGTTTTTGTTCTTTTTCTTTCTTTTTTTTAATTGTTTTAAAAATGTTAAATTGTATACTGTATATATATCTATTTGAGAAATTAACAAATTGACATATTGTAATTTGAAAGAAATATTGACAGTAATATTTTTATGTCCCCAACTTTGAAAAAGTTGGAAGGGCATATTGCTTTCGGCTTGTCTGTCTGTCTGTGTGTGCGTATGTTAACCTTTGAATGGTAAATGCTAGGGTTTTGAAATTTCATATGCACATTGCTCATGAAAAAATAGTTGACCCGTATTTTTTTTTTTAAGTCCGAGTTACGCCCCTTTTCTGAGTTATGTCCCTTTGAAAACAAAATTTGAAAATCTTGTGTGCAAGATATCTCAAAAAGTGTTTAAGCTAGAGCCTTCATATTTGGTACCCTTGTTGGGGCTGAGGAGTAGATGACCTGATTAACTTTTGAGAACTTTCCGTCAATTTTTTACAAAAATACGGAATTTTGAAATTTTGATTGATTTTTCCACTTTTCGGTGAAATTTGAAACTTTTGAACGGTGAATACTAGGGTTTTGAAATTTCATATACACATTCCTCATGAAAAAATAGTTGACCCATATTTTTTTGTATGGCCAAGTTATGCCCCTTTTTGGAGTTATGTCCCTTTGAAAACAAAATTTGAAAATCTTGTGTGCAAGATATCTCAAAAAGTATTGAAGCTAGAGCCTTAATATTTGATACACTTGTTGGGGCTGAGAAGTAGATGACCTGATTAACTTTTGAGAACTTTCCGTCAAATTTTGACAAAAATACAGAATTTTGAAATTTTGATTGATTTTTCCACTTTTCGGTGAAATTTGAAACCTTTGAAAGGTGAATGATAGGGTTCTGAAATTTCATATACAGATTCCTCATGAAAAAAATAGTTGGCCTATATATTTTTTCATGTACGTGTTATGCCCCTTGTTGGAACAATGTCCCTTTGAAAACAAATTTTGAAAATCTTGTGTGCAAGATATCTCAAAACGTATTTATGCCAGAGCCTTCATATTTGGTATGCTGGTTGGGGCTGAGAAGATCACCTGATTAACTTTTGAGGACTCTCTGTCTAATTTTGACAAAATTACTCCATTTTTATTTTTTTTTTTACTTCATTTCTAACTTGCCTGCAAAAAAAGCTTACATTCTGTTTCTGGATCGAGGTCAAAACAGACGCAACCTAACAGCTTCTTCAGGAAATTAAATTTGACTGCATTCGAATGTACAAACTGCCAGTTTAGGGACAAGCATACAGTTGGGGGCATAGTGTTTTACAAACACACATTTCTAGTTTCTGAAACCACCATTTTAATTTCAAATCTAAATAAATAATATGCTACGTGACATTGACACTCCAACATATATACAGTTTTTGTATCAGGTCCAAAGAGAAGACATGGTATTTGCAGAATTGCTCATATGGACTTGCTATTTTCTATAAATGCACTCCGGTTATCAGTATGACATTGAGCAATGCACATTGCATGGCATTAGCATGTGTCAATTGTTGACGGATGAAAATGACAAAAATAATGTGATGTTCAAGGCTTTAATTGCAATAAAAACAAAATACATGTATATATAGTAAATATTCTCAATACAAAGACATTTTGTCACTTTTGACTTTGTAGTGTGTATAAATTCTGGACGGATTCAATTCAGTCCAGCTGAATGCAAATAAATGCAAGTAAATGTTTTAATAAATAATGCAATATGTATAACTCTCAAAACATTTAAAACTCTTAGTTTATCAGAACATCGAATATTCAGTAAATGTGCAACAAAACCATCCAAAAAGACTCTTCCCTTTACCAAACATAAAGAATATTGTCACTGTTCTAAATTACACATTTACCACAATCATCATTTAATATCCTTTATCACACTGGTTGTACAGGGTCAAACAATGCAGCTGAGAACAACCATCATGGATAAAATATGTCTGTTTGAATTGATGCTTAACATCCTAGTCAACAGCTATGGCCATGTCCGGACATTGCCTCCATGTTATGGGACTTGTATCCAAAATTAGGATGTCATGACACCCAAAAATTGCTTCAAATATAACCATACAACTAAGCCAATAAGTCTTATATGTTTGATTTGAACCACTTTTCCAAGGCAGGCTCAGACCTGAGCGGTTAACCAGTATCAGATAGTCAGTAAGTAGCGTACATGTATATGTAATAAATTGCTCTTTGGGAACAACTTTCCAAAGATTGGAATGACTTATTGAAAGTTGCTCCTAGACATGTATTTGGATACTGTACACACTTATACTGATTTCATCTGCATTGGTTGTTTTCAGTCATGCTAGCTGTCTCTGGATATCTGGTGTGATAATGCGCTTCATCATCCCTGCAAAACTTGTAGCCATTATTAAGCCGCATCATTAGGAAAACAACATTTTGCATATCCGAAAACAAAGGCGCAGATCCGAAAACAAAGGCGCTAATCAGCGCCTTTGTTTTCACCACATGGATAATACAATCCTCTACTTTCTAATTCTAAAATTTTTAGCTTCTAGCCATATTCTGCCCTTGTGTTCGGAACCAACATTGTTCGTTTCCTTGACACTGCTCATATATTTACTTCTTTCTGAAACACTGTTTGTGCCATGATTCTGTTTAGTTGGCATCCTCACTGGTTGTACATCTGACTCAGTGCTAACAGTTTCTGAGAAATTTGGGGGTTGCCTCGCATCCATCATATGAGCCCTGACACGAGAAAAATGGTCTTCAGGGTTACTGACACAAACCGGCCTGTACAGTCACAGAAGCAGGCTAGAATCTTGAAATTTGGGATTTAAGAAGAAGAAGGATTGTACTATCCGTGCAGCACAAACAAAGGCGCTGATCAGCTGGGCAGCTACTGCACAGCTGATCTGCCCTTTTGTTTTTGCATAGGCAAAAATCCGATTTTCTCATGATGCGGCTCATATTTCAGACAGAATTTTCAGATGCTGTTTTAACAGTAAAATTTTAGCTTTCATATCCTGTGCTGGATCACATATGGCAACAAATACATGCGTATAGCAACACAGAAAACAGATTGACAGTAAGAGCTGTTGCAAGACAGAGTAGCAAAAACAAAGGTGCAGATCAGCTGTGCAGTAACTGCACAGCTGATACAGCTGATCAACACCTTTGTTTTCGCTATTCGGATAGTACAATTCCTCTTCTATTTAAATCTAAAATTTCAAGCTTCTAGCCTTCTGGGACTGTACAGACAGGTTTTGTGTCAGACCTGGTCGGAAACCCCCAAGACTGGTTTTCTCGCAGCTAACAGCATACACAATGTTGTTTGCGATGTTGGTCCTCATGACTTGTGAGTTCTATCCTCTTCAAGAAAATTTAGGTTATAGTCGGATCTGTTGGTTTCAGTCAATGATACCATGAACAGCTGAAAGATAAAGAAACCATATTCTATTTCATTGTTTTCTCAAGCTCTTGAATTGTCAAGAACAGCTACAAAGGCAGTTACTGCACATAATTTGCACATGTTATTGTGAAACTCGCAAATGATTCATAACTGATTACCGAACATTCAAGCAGCATATCTTCAATATATAATTGTAAAGTATAAAGAATTGTTGCTTAAGTTTGTGCTTGCCAAATTTTAAATAGTAAAAAAGTTTGTGCGATTGCAGCCAAATTCAGCCAAGTCTGCCGAACATTCATAACACTATCATATTTGTGTTGTTACAGATTTGTAAGCCATTTAAAATAGACAAAAAAGTTCATGAAATTCCATGAATCGGTAAATTTATCCATATGTGGCAATTTGTGGAGTTCGGGTTCATAGTAAGATAGAGGCGTAATAAGGAAAAAACAAACTTTTCCAACCAAAGATTTTCAGTGTTCACAGTCAAAATGAAGGCAAAAATTACTTTAAACAACATTTGTGTACAATCTTAACAGCAAACAAACTTACGTCTTGTGGCTACCAGCGTATTGCCATGACTACATGATATAGACACCACTTCAAACACCTCGTCTGTCTGGAAATTGACACGTTTTGGTGTCATCGTGTCCTCATCAGACCTGCCTAGACGACCTCGAGCACTCTTACCAAATGAGAAAACTTCCCCATCTGTATACATGAAAATAATTCTATTTGTATGTGAGGATAGGGGCCACGAATGTCTGCGCCGCAAGAAGAAAACAACTTTAAAGTAAATGTAAAAGTATCAAGAGAAAATAAAGTCCCTTATTTAGTTGAAGAATTAGGAAACAGGCTTTGGCACAAGAACGAACCATTTTTGGGCTAGAGAATAAAAACACATTTATCAAGTTTTTCAAATGAATCAAAATTTTTGTTAACTTCCTATGCATACTGGAAAAGTTTGGTACGTATGTCATTATATAAGTTGCAGTCAAAAATTACACGTATCTCGTCTTCAATATAATCTTCACAAAAGGTGCATGTTCTCTTGACTTCAGAAAGACCCTTGTATCTGCCTGTTTCTATTCGTAGTGGAGCAACACCAGTTCTTGGCATACAAGTATGTCGAACACAAACAATAGAACAAATATGAAATGAGCATGCACATGAAAAAAAAAACAATTTGGGTTCCAACCAGGCCCGACACAAACCGGCCTGTGCATGCACAGATAAAGGCCAGAAGCTTAAAATTTCGGATTTAGGAATGAGAGGAATTGCACTATCCATGTAGCGAAAACAAAAGCGCTGATCAGCTTCACGGTACCGCAAAGCTGATCTGCGCCTTTGTTTTCGATAAAAGCAGATTGTTGGTTTTCCCATGCAGTGGCTCAAATGCATTTAGAGACTAACTTTAAAGTTTCTACTCAAAATGCAAATCTTGCTTTGAGTAGTTTTCTAGCAAGCAGTTTCAAAGCTAAGTGGCTCTACCTACAATGATTTATAAATTGACAAGGCTAAATTATTTTTGAGCTCACACTGTACTGATGACCCCTGACCAGACAGGGTCTTTTCTGCCGACATTCAAAAGGGTCATTTTGTTAAAGTGGATAGGTAATTTAAATGTGAATTCAACATTTTCAGTGTCACTTATAATCCTTTTTTTCTCTTACCTTCCGACACTGCCACAGTAAAAGTGTCCCCACATCCAACCATAGTAATCCTCTGTCCCTGCAGTGTCAGAACCTGACCAGCCTGTTTACTGTTGAAGTCTGTCTGGTATCCCAACTGACCAAACTGGTTGGCACCACAGGTATACAACTGACCATCAACTAGTGGGTTTGAGATAAGAAAAGATAGGATTATATATGCATTGTCATGCTTTAGCATTTGCAGATCAGGCTGTCAGGCCAAGGGTTCAAAATGTTTCCTAGTGACTCAGCAAAATATTAATGCCTGAAATAAGCTAGCTTGATTTTCACACCTATTCAAATTTCAATTGTAAATCTGGTTGAAAATAGCATTAATTGTGGAATTTCTTCAGCATCTTGAGCCATATGTAAGGTTCCTATAGCAACAGATTTGACTAGTCTAGTTTCTTAGTGCCAGTGATGTCACTTCAGTTACGGTAAACTCAATTTCCGTAGAAATACCATTTCTCAAAATAAGTATTAAATTTTGATATTTTACCAGTAACGGCAGCCATGTGTGAGGTTCCTATGGCAACAGATTTGACTAGGTTGGTTCCTAGCGGAGGTGATGTCACTACTGTAAAACTGTGAACTTCTTCCACAGACCGGGTAGTAATTCCAGCTTCATTAATCTCATCTAAACAACACTTGTTGTATCTGAAAATAGTGACCATGGCCTCGTAGAGATGATAAAACATACATGTATGTAACAAATGCATAAACTATTATTCATATCCTATTAAATTTGAGTTTGTTAATCCTTAATTTCTTTTACTTATCTGTTACTTGTACAGTTTATGCATTTGTTACACGTTTTGCGATGGCTGCTGTTCGCAAAAGGCAAATTTTGTTATCGCAATTATTTTTTTTTTGTTCCACTCCTGGACCAAAGTTTCCCTCCAAGGTTCCACTCAAATACCCACTCCATGACTCCAATCCAAGACTCCAATCAATAAAATACACAGTGCCAAGTAATCCGAGACTTCTCTGACGTCAAAATAGCCTTCTATTAGTTTCGACTGGGGGCTATTATGGGTTTGCAGCCAGAGAAGACTTGAGTTAAGTGCCAAGATAACCAATGCAATGAGATTTGATTTTTATTTTAAAGTTGTTTCCCTTGCCTTTTTAGTATCACTTATTTTCTAACATTTTAAACCAATATAAATAATGTGACGACTTTTAAAAAAAAACAAAAAAAAAAACATATAAAATTGTATATAGTGTATATAACTTTTTGAAATGGAGAAAATGACTTTTCCTATTTTAAAAATATTGCCAGTACTATCTCCAATAACCACCATTTTAATTTAAAGTCTAAACTTATCTTAGAACCAAGCTACATTTTATTAAAACTACAATACAATACAAATACAATTCAGTTTTTGCATCAGATCTACAAATGATCTGGTATTTTCTCAGAGTTATACATTAAATTTTAAAATACTGCCTTTTACTGCAGATGTGTAATTTTACCACCTGTGAAATATGGTGGACAACAGACAATTTGCTATTCCAAAAATTCATTAATCCATTTTGAGCTTAAGTGAAATAAAAATAAAACCAGAGGACCAACGGTCCTGTAAACGCTCACCTGAGATCTGCTATATTATCCAAATAATTATTTAAAAAATTTGCCCTTTATGGGGTCCCACCAACCAATCAAAATAAAGGATTAGGACAAAAGTCAACCAAACTGTAGAGGACTACTCTATAAACATTTCTGCAAAAATAGAATTCAAATATCTGCGATTGGACCAGAAAAAAAATAGCCAATTTCCACTTTTCCCATTTTAAGTCAATCGAAACTTTAAGTTGCCATAGCAACCAGATTTCTTATCCGACTGATATAAAAACACAAATTATGTAGAGACTACTGTCAGGAACATGTATACAAAGTACAGGCTTCATGCCATAGACAATTTCTGAGGAGAAGATTTTAAAATGTTTTTTCCAAATTTTACCCTTTATGTGGCCCCAGCAACCAATCAAAATAAAGGATTAGGAAAAAAGTCACATGAAACATAGAGATATACTCAATTAATATTTCTGCAAAGACAAAATTCAAATACCTACAATTGGTCCAGAAAAAATAGCTAATTTCCACTTTTCCCATTATAAGTCTATGGAAACCATAGCAACCAGAGTTCTTATCCGACTGGAATAAAAAACACAAATTATGTAGAGGCTACTGTCAGGAACATGTATACAAAGTACAGGATTCATCCACTTGACAGTTTCTGAGGAGAAGATTTTCGAATGTTTTTTTTTTTTTTTTTTCAAAATTTTGCCCTTTATGGGGCCCCAGCAACCAATCAAAATAAAGGATTAGGACAAAACTCACAAGAAACGTCAAACACTACACAATAAACATTTATGCAAAAACAAAATTCAAATGTCTGCAATTTTAGCGGGAAAATAGCCGATTTCCACTTTTCCCATTATAAGTCTATGGAAACTTTAAGTTGCCATAGCAACCAGAGTTCTTATCCGCCTAGAATAAAAAACACAAATTATGTAGAAGCCACTGTCAGGAACATGTATACAAAGTACAGGCTTAATCCCCTTAACAGTTTCTGAGGAGAAGATTTTTGAATGTTTTTCGAAATTTTGCCCTTTATGGGGCCCCTGCAACCAATCAAAATAAAGGATTAGGACAAAACTCACAAGAAACGTCAAACACTACTCAATAAACATTTATGCAAAAACAAAATTCAAATGTCTGCAATTTTAGCGGAAAAATAGCCGATTTCCACTTTTCCCATTATACGTCTATGGAAACTTTAAGTTGCCATAGCAACCAGAGTTCTTATCCGCCTGGAATAAAAAACACAAATTATGTAGAGGCCACTGTCAGGAACATGTATACAAAGTACAGGCTTAATCCCCTTGACAGTTTCTGAGAAGAAGATTTTTGAACGTTTTTCGAAATTTTGCCCTATATGGGGCCCCTGCAACCAATCAAAATAAAGGATTAGGACAAAAGTCACATGAAACGTAGAGGACTACTCAATAAACATTTCTGCAAAAACAAAATTCAAATATCTCCAACAAGACAGCAAAAACTAGCAATTTTCACTTTTTTCCATTATAAGTCTATGGGAAGCATAAGTTGCCATAGCAACCAGAGTTCTTATCCAATCAAAACAAAAAACATAATTATTCTTTCCCCCTACCTGTAGATGGTGTATGTGAAATATGAGAACAATCGGCCCAGCGGTTTCAGAGAAGAAGATCTTTGAAATTGTGGACGACGACGGACGGACGACGGACGACGGACGGACGCCGGAGCATGGGTATACTATAAGCTCACCTATGAGCCTTCGGCTCAGGTGAGCTAAAAAAAGTATATGTAAAGTAACATTTTAATTGGTAGTTTGTCTCAACCATCCATCAGGGCCTTAGATAAGCTTTCTATTTAAATGAGTAGGTAACTTGTCCATTTGGAAAAAAATGGAGTAATGGTAAATTTTAATGAGTAACAACTGTAAGCTCAAACGAATGTGTAGGACAACAGAAAATTTAAATTATCAACAAAATCTACTGCTATGGTGGCGAATTTTGAGGAGTGATTTTGCGGAGTGCTTGCTGAGCTGTTGACTAAATAAACAAAATGGCTGAAAGCAAATCTCCTCACATCGGATGAGTTTTTCCGCAAAATTTGTGAGCTTTCGTTGCATTATAAAGTGAATAACTACCCCGTAACCAAAAATAAAGCGATTTAACACGCTCCGACCATAAGCAGGTTAAAGGGCTCGCTGAAAGCTCACCCTTTCATCTGCTTACTAATCCTCATGTGATAAATCTGTTTATTTTTGGTCACAGGATAGTTATTTACTATGAAATTAGCATTGTGTGTTCCCTCAATTTGCCTGATGCATTTACAAGAATGTACTTCGATTCATTTACATGCAAGCAAACAGTGTCGAAGCTAAGAAAAAATCTCTTGCAGGATGATATATGGTAGCATACTAAGTGAAGATAGATAAGAGTTTCAATTTAATATGAATTTTAATCGTATTTCAGAAAATATTCTTACGAATATGAAAATTCGTAACTATGAAGTGATGCATAGCTTGAAAAAATCCCACGTCCCAGATGGGATTCGAACCCGGACTGCCGGGGTAGAAATCCAATGCTCTAACCACTGAGCCAAAGAGTCGACTCCCTGACGCAGTATGTCAGAGATTGTACATATGTGATACATTGTATCGAATAGCTGTGCTATTTATAGAAGCTACGCATCATAGATAATCTCGAATGAATGAGTAGTGCAATGGGACATAACACACCCCCATTTCGAGGAAGTAATCATTTATGATTACGAGAATGTCATTATAATGACTAAATGACTCAAATGGTCCATCCCGGACGAGCCCCCATCTTACGAATATGAAAATTCGTAACTATGAAGTGATGCATAGCTTGAAAAAAATCCCACGTCCCAGATGGGATTCGAACCCGGACTGCCGGGGTAGAAATCCAATGCTCTAACCACTGAGCCAAAGAGTCGACTCCCTGACGCAGTATGTCAGAGATTGTACATATGTGATACATTGTATCGAATAGCTGTGCTATTTATAGAAGCTACGCATCATAGATAATCTCGAATGAATGAGTAGTGCAATGGGACATAACAATATGTTTTGCACTGTTGTTACAGTGTTTGACCTAGTAAGGCTATTGTAAATATTGCCTTGATCTTAGGTGATGAAAAGATCAGGAAAGTTTCTTTTATGAGTGATACCGATTAAACTGACTTTTATAAAAGCATTGAATTGTATTTGGATGCACTTTTGACATTCCTGTAGATCTTATCTTACTATCAAGATACTGTAAATGTTTGTACCCACCTATTATTGCCACAGCACAGCAGTTTATTATCTAGAGTCAACACCATGGAACAATCTACACCACAATAAACAGAGCATGGTCTCAGGGTCTCAGGAAAGCTGACAGGCTGTGGTGTGTTGTGGGAATCTTGTGTTCCTAGGCCCAGTCTTCCTGCAAAGAGACAGAGACTAATCTGTTTTCTGACAATTAAACCGTATCTTGTGATTATCGAATCATACAGCCCAGTCTTTGACTTTATTCATGCACCAGTGATATAGGGAGACAGCAGTGTTCAAACAAAATTGTTAATTTTTCAACAGTTTGTATCTTCAATTGATGGTTCTAATACCATGAAGAGCATTTTACTGCCATCTAGAGTTTCAAATAGGAATGATAGTTTCATATTAAGGTTGTGCATATTGATATTTGTATATTTTATAAAAGATAACAAATGGTGAACTCACCATTGTCTCCCCTGCCCCAGGAAAATACTTCATTTTCATTGGTTACTGCCAGAACATGTGATGCCCCACATGACACATGGACAATCTCGTAACCTAGGAGAGCCTCAACTATTTTGGCCTACAAATCACAACATGCATGTACATTAAAGTCTGGTGAAATATGAGTTGCATCATGAGAAAAAACAGCTTTTTGTCTATGCGAAAACAAAGACGCAGTAACTGCACGTTTTCGCTACACATATAGTACAACTCCTCTTCTTCCAAAATCTGAAATTTTAAGCTTCTGCTTTCCGAAAATGTACATGCCTGTTTGTGTCGGACCTGGTTGGAAACCCTGAAGACCGCTTTTCTTGCAATGCAGCTCATATTACGTGGATTGAAGAAATGAAGGCTGAAAGAGCTGGCTGGTTGAGCTGGGCACCTAGTCTATCACTTTTTAGCAATAACTGCGAAGCTGATCAAAGCCTTTATTTTCGCTACACAGATAGTATAATTCCTCTTCTTCCTAAATCCAAAATTTCAAGCTTCTAGCTCTTCGGTGGCTGCAAAGACTGGTTTGTGTCAGACCTGGTCGGAAACTCAAGACCATTTTTCTCGTATCGTGGCTCACATGATCTCTGGAGCTCCATGTTTTGCCACCCTCCCTCATAAACTGGAAGAGACTGTGCAGATGAAGTCATAGTTTCCTAATTCAGCTCATGTCTGTTTTGTTCTCACATTTGAGATATCAATGATGCATGATAACTTTGATTTTGTGAATGATTGTAAATTCCAGACATGGGGCGATTACTGGAGTATCAGTAATGATTAAATTACAATTACTGGGCTGTCTGTATGATTAAATTATGATTATGATTACCCATTTTTTCAAGAGTAATGGACTAAATTATGATTAATATGAAAAAGTAATCAGATTACTTTTATGATTAATGATTACAATTTTTGCTGTTGTTGTTGTTTTTGCCTTTTATTTGTTTTTTTTTCTGCTGTTAAAAGGAGAATGAGATCCAGACACTTTATCTGGTACAATAGAAACGTAACATGTATAGCTGCCCTGACAATTACACAGATGTACAAATGAATTTTAAATTTCATAATGATGGTACAATTTGAAATGGATCACTACAACCCAGTTCTCTACTACTTCTTTATTTTTTTTCTCTATATATTTTTGACATTAGTAATGATTTATGGTGTAGTTGTGTAGTTATCCTAAATCTCAATGAAACATATTTTCATCATAGAAACTCCTGCAAAGGATGTATGTATTCTAAAATGAAAAGTGTATATCCTGTTCAAACCTACCCCATTGTGATAAAAATCAAAACTTCTCACTACAGTCACTAGTCCCTGGTGGTAACAATCTCTTGTTCATTGACTCCTTATTTATAAATCACTGCTGTTTTGCAACAATTACATTTAAATACACACTGCCTCAGTGTCAGTTCACATCCTCTATGGGAAATTTTGAGTAAATGAGAAACAATAGTAATTGAGTAAATGAGGGATAATTGGCTGTTTGTAAATTTTAAAATGGACTGTTTACCCTTAAACAAGAGAACTGAAAACATTTTTTACAATGATGGTATTGTCTCATTCCTCATCTCACTCTTTTAAAGCTGTGAGAAATTGTTGGGCTGCTAGATGCCTTTCTAGTAATATGATAAATGACTGAGCAAACCACTTCCATGTGCAAGGTTACAGCCTCCCCAGGAAAGTGAGTATGGTTTGTCAGCAAGGCCAGCTGTTATATGAACAGTGCTTCATATATAGAATCATCATGACACAGGGTTTCATTCATTCTACATGTGAAGCAGCATCATTACAAACATACTTTATTTAGCAATACAAACTTCTTTTAGGCAGATTTACTAAATGGCATAGATATTGTAACTTTTTTCTGTAACCATGAAAGTAATCATACAAAATCATGATTACTGGCCTAATAAAACATGATTATGATTGAATTATGATGAAAGTTGCTTTAAAAATTTGTGATTACCAATTATCCATGATTATTCAAAAATTTGTAATCGATTACTGATGATTAAATTACTGATCATGATTACCCCATGTCTGGTAAATTCAAAATAATTTCAAACAAATCAAAGTAAAAGAAAGCACAAGTATCTAATATGTGAGTACCTGTGTGACATCATTGAAGTTTCCATGACCCAGACAGCCATTGGCCCCACTGCCATACGTCATCAGAATACCCCTATCTGAAAAGAAAGACTGTTTTGTTGTTGTTGTTTTTTTTTGTTTTGTTTTTTTTTTTTTTTTTTTGTTCTACATTTGCTAAGGCTAAAAAAGTTATTGAACTCGAGGATTTTTTTTCTTCATTTGCTTGGGCTAAAGAAAGTTGTTGAACTCTAGGTTGCCAGTCAGTGTTCAAACTTAAAAGTGCTTTTGGGAGACTCTGCAAATGCTAAAGGAATATGAATCATTGTTATTCTTGCATTTTCATAACGAATGTATTGCAAATCTTGTTGAAAGTATCATAAACAATTTAAAAAACTCACTTCACTGAAAGCCGGTGTAATTTCTTCATTCAGCCATTTTCTGATTTCAGAAGCAAAGAAAAGATTTCCACCCCCTACCTGTGAGACAAGCTGTAAAGAGATCACCACAAGCCACATGTTGTATAGCCACAGCTGACTGTCCCTCAAGGAATCGTGGGATATATGAAGGGGAAGCACTCTCAACTGATCCTGGTATTAGAGTTTCAGACCCTACACCATGTGACTGAAATAAAATGAATAGCAATTCCTTTGTTATTTGAGCCTTTGCATGAGAAAGTCATTTAGATTTTTGTCCAGGTCCTACACAAACCAGTCTGTACAGCCAAAGAAGCAGGCTAGAAGCTTGAAATTCCAGGTTTAGAAAGAAGAGACATAGTACTATCTAAGGGGGCGGAAACAAAGGCATTGATTTAATAGCTGTGCAGTTACTGAGCCTTTGCTTTCGCCTTTGCCAGTTGTTGGTTTTCTTATGTGGTGGCTTATTTAGTAATAGATGACTAAACACCTTTTCAAAGCTCTATGAAAAGCTGTGATTTGAGTTGAATTTAAATCTCCCATCAACTGATCAACGAAGGTCCAACAAAGACAGAACCTTTATACCCTTGTCTGAAAGACCGGGGAAGCCTAGGACTGATCCCAAAACCCCTAGTCAGTGTCTTAACCACTATGCCAGATGTCACACTTCTTTGAAAAGATGAGTATAAGCACATTTTGCATCTTTTTAATCAGAAAGAATACATGTAGCCCATTGAAAATGTTAAAATCTATAAACAGCCTACCTCCCAATTGAAGAGTCTCCCATTCTTTGTGACAGCAGCCTTAGACGTTCTGCCAGCAGAAACTTCAATCACCTGGGTGTCATTAGTGGGGAGGGGTAACTTTAAGGGGGACAGGATACCCCCTCCCCAACAGTAGGCAGAACTAAGGGACTGGGGTTTGTCCGGTAATGACTCTGAAAAGTAAAACAATCAGTTACGTGACAAAAGGTGCTTCTCATTGCTCAATAGCATGTTATTTAATATACACACATAGATTATTAGTATAAATTAAATTTCAGGTTTTTCATGTCTTGATCATGTCAGTATAGAGCTAATTCTTCCTGAATAGTTCAGGCTTTGTTTTGAGTAAAACGTGTCTTACTCAAAACAAAGCCTGAAGTTGGGCTCAAGCCTTGGACCTCTATATTGAAACTCTTATCCTCTTCCAATAGGCCATCATGCTCCCAAAATTAAAATGGTCTTTGCAGCTAGTGTAAATGACAGCTAATAAGAATTACATTTTAAACTAATATTCTTGCATAGATATCTATGCACATAGCTGTTTGAAGCCGTTTTTGATTGGTCGAAAGCCATGTTCAAACAGCAAAACCCATGTTCAAATCATGAAATTCACGTGCCATTTGAACATGGGTTTTGGCCGACATCATTGGTCAATGCGACGTGACGTCATGTGTTTCATAGAAACAAAATGGCCAACGTTGAAGAAGCTCTGCGGTTTTCAGCAAGTTTTTGCATTGTTAATGTTATTTTCTAGTGATTTTAAGTGGATTAGAGTGAAAATGCAAGAATAGCGATCAACCATGTTTTGTTTCAGTGTTCAAACATTAGCTGGATCACTCGGAAGGTGTTTGAACACACGGCCTGTGGCCTTGTGTTCAAACACCTTCCTCGTGATCCATCGAATTTTTGAACACTGAAAACCATGGTTGATCCCTATAATGTTTTTAGTTTACCTCTACTGGCTATACTTCCCCTAGCTGTCAACCTGCCCCTTGCTGATGATGGCATAGCTGGAGTCATTGGTCTATGAACTCTGAAATAAAGAAATCACTTACAGAAATTCTTTAATAAGAATGTTACATAAGAGTTTTCAATTTTGGTTGTGTACTATATAAAACTATGTGACTTCCTGCTATTGGTATATCAGGTAATAAATTTCACATATTTTGGTCATTCCCAACATGGTGCATATGTGAGACACGCCAAGCTCTGCTTGCAAGTGTGTCCTGTGTTTTTTTTTCTCAGGGTTCTCCTGTTTTCACTCCACCAACTGATCAGCCCATCTCAAATTACAAATAATTACATTTAGGTCTGTATTGTAAAAGCTCGTTGTTTGATGTATGATTTGAAACAAAGGACCTTACATGAGCTGCATCATGAGAAAACTGGAGTTTTGCCTATGGGAAAACAAAAGGGTAGATCAGTATCTGCACAGCTGATCAGCGCCTTTGATTTCAATTCACAGATAGTACAATCTTTCTTCCCCTTAAATCCCAAATTACAAGGATCTATCCCTTTTCAATGACTGTACAGCTCATTTTGTGTCGAACCTGGTCGGAAACCATGAAGACTGTTTTTTGCATCGCAGCTCGTATACATACCTGGCACAAGGAATCTTTCCCATGTCTGTATGTAAATTCATCAGAGCATTAATCACAATAGGCTGAGCCATAATCTGGTTGATGTCGGGTCTCTTGCTGGGGTCGAGGTGTAACATACTCAGAATCAGGGACCTCAGCTCCTTACTGTAGTGATCCGAGATAGGGGCAAATGTTCCTCGCATGATCTTCAGGATCAGAGCTGGTAAATTCTGCAAACACGGAGACAAAAGATCAATATGCAAAATAGAAAAAAAAAACAAAAAAAAAACTCTAAATTAAAATTCAGTATTTGTGACCTCAGCTCTTTACTCTAGTGGTCTGAGATAGGGGCAAATGTTCCTCACATGATCCTTAGGATCAGGAATGGAAGTGTTATGTATGACAGTTACTTGTTGAAAGATGTGCATTCAGTACTGGTAAACTTCCCAAGGGAGTATGCCCAGGAAAGTATGATGTTATACATATGACGTTTGCTTGTTGTTCTTAGCAATTATTTACTTTTAGTGTCCCAAATATTGGACATAAACAGGTTGTTTACTTCAGAATTTTCTAGAAATTTCAAATTGTTCTTTGACGGAAAAGTCCGGAAAAATCTAAAAAAGAACCTGGAAAGATGTAGAATCTTCTAGAAAAATCTTTTTTTATGTCAAAAGAATATTGTGGAATTTTCTGGAAGGATAATGGCCTCTCTAGAATATTCCAGAACATTAAATTTTGGTAAACAACTTGTTATTTTTAGTATATGATATCATAGAATTTGCTGGAAGAATCCTGAATGTTCCTCAGTGCTATATAAGGGCTACAAATTTTCATAAGGACAATCTTTGGGTACTGTTACTATTAAGAAGTCAAAATCTATCTTACTGGAATTTAAACTTATTCTTGGATTACTTTGTGATATTCGATTCTGGATTGGGACATAGTGCTATTTTGAAACAAACTTTAATTCTTGGGATCAGAAACTGATACAGACTTGTGTTACAAAAATTCTGAGGGACATTCAGACATTCTTTAAGGAAATTAACATCTTGAAAGGTATTGTACATTCATTTTTGTTTGATTGTATATATGCTTTTGATTGTTTCACATGTAATTACTGGTTAAATCACTTCTAAATAGATTTGTTAAATTTTAAACAAAGCTTGTTGCTGGCTAACCAACTTGTTGGTTTCCTTAATCTTCTAGTTACGCCTGGCACGTAACAGAAGGTTCTGGAAATACATGTGAGCCACATCCTGAGAAAACCAACAATGTAGTTTCCAAACAGGTCAGTCACAAACAAAGCTGTACAAGCACAGAAGATGGCTAGAGGCAAGAAATTTTGGATTTAGAAAGTAGAGGAATTGTACTATCCATGTAGCGAAAATAAAGGTGCTGATCAGCTTCGCAGTTACTGCGAAGCTGATCTGCGCCTTTGTTTTCGCATAGGCTGGTTTTCTCATGATGGGGCTTATGTATAGAAGTCAATTATGAGCACAAGAATTTATGACTTACAGAAGACTTACTTACAAAATGAAAGGCACTGATTCAACTTCACAAACTTCTAAAATAATGTAAAAAGTAATGTTACTGCAGCTTAAAATTAAAGCATAAACCCACAAGCCATGTCATTGGTTGCCATAATTGCTTTCCTCTATACATTCTTAAAGAACAGTTATTCATGTACGCCACTCATGAATTTTAGCGAAATTTGAGCAGAAATAAAAAATTGAGGACACTTTGAATTTGAACAATTAATGAAGAACTAAATAGGAAATCATTATCATTGCATTTCTTTTTTGTCGGATATAATGTATTGATCATATTATACAACTAATACAGTCATGTAAATTAAGCTAGCATTGATAGCACTTTTTAACAAATAAAATACTTACTGCTGCTTCAAAAGCCCTCTTCAAGCTGGCCAGCTCATACAATACACAGCCCAGGGCCCAGATATCACTCTTCTGATTATAACTGGATCAGGTTAAAGATTATATCTTACAGTTTAAATTATACCAAAGTTACATTTAACATCAACGCATACAGTTTAGATATGTTTTGTTCTGATTCCTGACTAATATTTTCGTCTTATTTGCCTAGGTAATTTTGTCAAGGTTAGACATGCAAATCTCAGCAAAAAGTGTGGGCAGTGACCAAGAATGGTCAAATCAAGAGCAATCTTCTGAATACAAAAAAAAAACAAAAACTATTTATGCAGGTCAAGAATATTTATTTCAAGAAAGGATACGGTTTGCCTTCACACAGTTCTGGAGATATGTAGCAAGGTGTACCAACAACCTGTAAACAGTAAGCAAGCCTTGTCATGAGAAAACCAACAATGAGGTTTCTGAACAAGTCTGGCACAAAATCGGCCTGTACAGTCACAGAAGAGGCTTGAAATTTTAGATTTGCAAAGAATAGGAACTGTACTATCCACCTAGCGAAAACAAATTTGCTGCTCAGCCTCGAATTTACTGTGAAGCCTATCTGTGTCTTTGTTTTCTTGCGCACCAGATAGAGAAATCCCTGGTTTTACCCCATGTGAGAAATTCTTTTCTTACATACCTCTTTCACAAAGATAGAAAAATTCCAGTATTTTAGTGGTGGTAGATAAATCGATCTTACACTGCTGGCTTGGTTGCTCATACAAGATAAGAAAAGCACGCGACTAAATTCGATCGTTTCTAGCCCAAAGCAGCTGCTGGCAGCAATAATGTTCAACAAAACTAGACTAAACTGGTGTGAATTCATTGTGTATAATCTTGATTCACGCGCGTTTTCAACGAAAAACAAATCAAAATTGCATCTCTTTTGGCTTTGACAACGATTTATTTACATTTGACGTCATATCCGTAATAAACACTACGTCATCAGAGTTAAAGCACGGTACCAGGTTACTTTACCGGTAAAATGAATTTAGGCCTGATCGGGGTATGTAAGAAAAAGAATCCATCTGTGGTGTTCAGTGGAGAAAGGAAAATCTCAACCCTCGGGTCCATCGTTCCAGTGGGAAACTCGGCGAGCCTCGTTTCCCACTGGAACGGATGGACCCTCGGGTTGAGATTTTCCTATCTCCACTGACCACCCATGATGGATTCTATTTATCTCACCCTCGTTATCTCACCCCAGTCGCACACTGCGTTCAAGTGTTCTTTTTTAACATTGGTTGTATAGGACATTACGTAATTTCGTCGCTAAGCGCAAACGTCAAGATGACGTCAAAACATTTTAATACAAAATGTAGCGTTTTTCTAGGTAAATAGTATAAAAATGAAGCTTCGCCGCATTACGGCGTGCAAGAAAAAGAATCCATCATTCGTGTCAGGTATGGATAGTCAAATCTGTCCCTCGGGTCACAGTTTGGCATCACTCGGTGAGCCTCGTGATGCCAAAATGTGACCCTCCGGACAGATTTGTCTATCCATACCTGACACTCATGTAAGATTCTTATATTCCCATATGCAAAATGCTGGTTTTCTCATGACGCAGCTCAAATATTGTACCGGTACTCATCAAAATACCAAGATCACTGCAATGAAAATGTTATGGGTGAACTAAATCCTACACACAATCAAAGTAAAATAACAGCATCCATTCTATCTGTTCTGACATCATCATGAAGCTGTGAAAATACTCATGTATGTCTATCAACAAATATCATAATTCTGTTGGTACAAGATACAAGTTTGATTCACAGTGTTTAAGGACTGAACTTATCAGCTAGCTAGATTTCAAACATAAGATCTATGGTTATTATTTATTAATGCTTAAAAAGTATTTGGATGATTCCATTTGCTGTATCAGATGAATAGATTATATACTTGTACATACTGTATAAGCTTTACTCTTGCTACTTAGAACTTTTGAGATTCCAAAATCCCCTATTTTCACCACCCTCTTCTTCTTATCGAGCAGGATATTCTGTGTCTTCAGGTCCCTGTGCAGGATCATCTTGGCATGTACATGTTTAATGGATAATAACATCTGGGCAAAGAATAGCAGAATTTCCTGGAAAATATAGGCATTTGAGCCATCTCGTGGGAAAACCACCAATGTGGTTTTTGAACAGGTCCGACACAAACCGGGCTGTACAGTCACAGATGACAGCTAGAAGCTTGAAATTTCCGATTTAAGAAGAAGAGGAATTGTACTATCTGTGTAGCGAAAACAAAGGCGCTGAACTGTGATCAGCTTCGCAGTTACTGCGAAGCTGATCTGTGCCTTTGTTTTCGCCTATGCATATTGTTGTTTTTCCCATGCAGCGGCTCATTTCTTTTAAAACAATTTCTGAAATATGTGTACTTTCAGTCCAAATCCAAGTTGATGTATTGTTCAATGGGATTTTCATTTTTAACTTTGTCATAAATATGTCAAAACCAAGGTGCACATTAGAACTCAGCATATTTGTTTATGTAAATGTTGATATTGCCTTTTCTTTCTAAATGCTGTAAATGGTTAAGTTCAAGGCTTCTATACATCTGTTCTTGTACAAATTGTGTCCAACCAGGTGCCAATGTTTAAAACTTTTTTCACGCCCAACTCAGCTGAGCATGAAATTTAAATTGCTCATAATTACGGATATATCATAAATAGATTGAAATTTCAGGCTTAGATCACAAAAGCCAGTAATATATCCTGCTAATAAATGTTAAACTGCCAACAATTGCAGGATAAATTTTAGTCTCAGCTGAAATGAGCATGAAAAAAGTTTTATAACCTTGGGGCCTGGTCAAAAACACTTTAGTAATACCATGATATTGCTCAACTCTTTTTAACCTTTGACAGTCTAAAACTACCACTTGTGCTATATATTATGAATATGATTTCATTTTAATTTAGGCAGAAAAAAAAACACCCAGAAACAGACAAGGAGAATAATCGCCCAATTACATACATAGCTGGAAAGGTTTGAAGACTCAAATGACAGAAAGAAAGCTTACCTCTTCTTCAAGTAGCCTTCCATTCTGTTGTTGTAAATAGTCAAGCAGAGTTCCACCTAGAAATGCAAGTCAGTCTTATCAATGCGATACAATTTTGTCATCTAAAGATAAATTCCATTTTATGGCAAAACAGGCACACTATGCCCCCAATAGGTTTATGGCTGCTCCTATGGCCGAGTGGTTAAGAGCTTTGATTTCATTACTGCCCCAAAAACGTTTAAGGCTGCTCCTGTGGTTGAGTGGTTAGGCCAAAAAAAAAAATACAATTGTTTCTCAGGCACTTTTTGGAAAAAACAGATGAGGCAGGCAGGTTTTTTTTTTTTTTTTTTTTTTTTCACCAAAAAACAGATGAGGCCACTTTTTTTTTTTGACAACCGGGAAAACATGCGTGAAAAAAATTGATATTTTTCTAATTTTGCTCAAAAAAATAGATTGTGGGTATGCACTAGAGCTGCATCACCCATAATCTGTCTTAAAGCAAAAATACAAAAATATATGTATACCACTGTACAACATAGCTTTACCTGTGGGTTGTATTTTCTATCTATTATGATGTTCCTGTCGAAATACCAGACTCTCATCTGGCATAATGGTTACAGCGTTGGCTTTGGAAGTGGGAGTTTGTGCGTTCAATACCAGCTGGGTCATACCAAAGACTTTTAAAATGGTATCAGTGGCTACCTTACTTGGTGCTCAGCATTTGACTGGCTTCTCTTCTCCAAAAACAACAACCTCAGTGATAGGAATACAGTAAATATTTCAAGGTGATGGTTGGTGGCAGACAGTGTAGCTCTATCATTGGGGTCTGGTCACTTTGGTGGTGGTAATACCCTTTCTCGGGGTTAAAACGAGGTGCATCGATAAATCGACGGGGGAACATTACGATACAAGGCAAGACAATACTAATTTGCGATCGGGCGAACGCTCAATTTCAAATCAATCTCAACTTCTACGCAGAATAAGCCAGAAATATTGCTATTGCTAATTTGAATACAACATACAAAACATCATAATTTACTTACTTTTGACTGACAATTCCATTAAACAAGTAAAAATTATGAGTTTCGTGAGCTCTCCATTCACGTAGGTGGAAAGTGAAAGTAAGTCCGAAAACGAGGTTAAAAACTTGTTTTTGTTTTTTGAGCGAAACGAAATTGTTTCGTAGACGTTTCGAACTTTGCTGGATACATCTTTCAGGCGGTTTCGACCTTATATCATTTATTCCATGACTTTTACAGCTAATAACAATTCAGGTCCATGAGAACACCACCAACAATGGAGTATTACAGAATTGTTGTCCTGATGACAGATCCTCAATTCACCTTTCAGCGATTGCCACCCACTCTACTAGTGTACCATCATACCCTACTAGGGTTTCCCCTATCGTTATCTCCTAGGGTACTCCTACTACTAGTGAACCATCATGCCCTACTAGGGTTCCTCCATACCCTACCCTCTCAGGGTATAGCTATACACGCATCCCACCCTACTAGTGTATCTATCTATCTATCTTCTGATACTGAGTCGATCAATTTCTGATCATCACCTCAGGTGTGGGGTGGGTGGCTAAATTTAGAATTTAGTCAAGGGAAAATTAAACATTTGGGGTGGACCATTAAAACTATTTACAAGATATAGATGAGAGGCATACTAAAACGCATGCCTCTGGGCCAATGATTTAAATAGAAGCCTTAAATTCCTCAATGGTCTTAGATAGGACCACTGAAGAAGGGAGACTATTCCAAACCGGAATAGTTCTGGGGAAAAAGGAATTTTTCAGGGCATCACTATAGGCAAATGGTCTTGTGTATTGTGATTCATGTGATGCCCGAGTATGCCTTAGATTGGGTGCCGGGGTCAGGTATTTGTCTTTATCAAGAGACACTGTACCGGAGTGTATCTTGTAGAAGAAGGTTAAGGAGGACCGCTCCCTGCGAGACTCCAGGGATGGCCACTCAAGTTCGTCTAGCATTTCACCGACGCTACTGGTGTTCCTCCATCGCCTGCAGGTCCACCGGGCAGCAGTCCTCTGCACCTTCTCCACCATCTCAATCTGAGTTTCATGATAGGGATGCCAAATAGGAGCTGCATACTCAAGTTGAGGCCGAACCAATGTTTTGTATGCAACTTCCTTAGTATGCCTAGGTGCCAGTGCCAAATTGCGCCGAAGAAAACCCAAAGTCTTAGTTGCCTTGCATGTAATTTCAGAAATGTGTTGACCCCAATCAAGATCATCTGTGATAGTTAAACCGAGGTATTTAGCGGACTGAACCTGTTCTAATGTTTGCTGATGCAGTGTGTAATTGAAATCTATATGCCTGCTTGGATGTAGCCGCGTCACCCTCATTGAATGACATTTGCTAACATTGAATTTCATTTGCCAATCCATTTCCCATTTGGCCAAGCTATTCAGGTCATCTTGTAAAATTTGACAATCCAATGGTGACTTGACATTTCTGTATAAAACACAATCATCAGCAAATAGCCGAACAGATGACCTGATGTTGTCAGGAAGATCATTAATGAAAATAAGAAATAGGACCGGTCCTAAGACCGATCCTTGTGGGACACCAGAAAGTGTACACTTCAGACTCGTGATATCTTATAAGGCGCTGGTCGGGGTCCACAAGTCGCATGCGCGTTATAGGTGAAGCGCGTGATGCAAACAATCTACTGAGTCGGACCAGGCTGATCAAAGTTCATGTAGTTTTTGTGGGTGGGGAAAAGCGCCTATACGGCGTGTTAATTTGCTTAATCGAGCAAATTGGCGGTTTATCCCGGAGTCCTTGTAAAATGGAATAAACAAAAGTGAAATTTTGCTTGTTTCAATATTTTAATCAATTAAAAACGATCTACAACGATTTAATGTGAAAAAAAGCGTCCATAACACCACGCTAATGTTGCTGTTCCGCCTTTGACTTATTGGCGCACCCGGATATTTAACGCGGACAAGTGTCATTGCCGATTCCTTATTTACAATTATTTTAATTCGCCGTTCTTAATCGAGAAAGCACAAACGCATTTTCTGATCGGATAGAATTATACAAGATATAGGTGTCCCAATGCTTAAAAAAATCTATGGTTTGTGTCGCCGTCGAAAGTGAGCAACGTTGCGTAACAGTTGTCACAAATAGCCTACAGCAGCCTGTGTTTACCGTCTCGTTATGGTCTATCGATAATCCCCTAGTGCTTTTGGCTTATTTTCACAACTTTTATGGCTAATCTTAAGAAAACAATGTGTCATCCACGCTTCGCGAGCGGTGGATTGTGTCCGTCTAAAAATTACTGAAATGGCAATTATCACTCGTGAATATACACGCAGCCGACACATTATGCTTTCTATTAGAAAACCTGTTCTGTCAGTTTTAAATATGCAAAAGATAATTACCATTAATTGTTCTCAATGTACAATAAAGAGACACTGTAAGAAAATCGCTCCTTGGCAAACGCCTGACAACGGCTTTAATTTTTTTTTACCATAAAGAGAAACTGTAAGAAAATTGAACCTTGGCGAATTCCCTGCAAACGATCTTTTTAACAGTGAATTCATCCGCACATAAACGCCTTAACTGCAATACAATACAGGAATATATTAGGGTAAAACGGCGCCTTGTACTACCCTAACTTACCAGGGTTCCACACTACCTTAGCTCCTAGGATACACCCACCCTATTAGTGAACCATCCTCCTGTACAAGGATTCCTCCCTACCCTACCCTCTAAGGGTACAATCATTCCACCATACTAGTGTTTTTTTTTTTCTTCAAACAACTGGACCGAAACAACCTTGGGAAGAAACGGCTTGAATCCGAAAGTAAAAATGTTTCCGTCCAAAAAAAAAAAAAAATGTTTTGTATTAACCCAAAATCATGAAGACGCTTTCCATGCCTCTTTGCAAGCGCTTGGCTTTATCTCCTTGATCGCCAAAGACAAAAACGAAGATTTGTAACAGATGCGCTATTTTATTTTTTTTTTTTTTGAGACGATAAAAAGGGGTAATGCGGGGGGTTTCAGACAGATGCGGCGGTGCCTGAGAAACATTTTTATTTTTTTTTTTGGCCTTAAGAGCGTTGATTTCATTACTGCCCCCACAGGCTTATGGTTGTCCCTGTGGCCGAGTGGTTAAGATCACTGATTTCACTACTGCCCCCACAGGTTTATGGATGCCCCTGTGGCCGAGTGGTTGAGAGTGCTGATTTCATTACTGACCCCACAGGTTGATGGATGCCCCTGTGGCCGAGTGGTTAAAAGCATTGATTTTATTACTGCCCCCACAGGTTTATGGCTGCCCCTGTGGCCGAGTGGTTAAGAGCGTTGATTTAATTACTGCCCCCACAGGTTTATGGCTGCCCCTGTGGCCGAGTGGTTAAGAGCATTGATTTCATTACTGCCCCCACAGGTTTATGGCTGCCCCTGTGGCCAAGTGGTTAAGAGCATTGTTTTCATTACTGCCCCCACAGGTTTATGGCTGCCCCTGTGGCCGTGTGGTTAAGAGCGTTGATTTCATTACTGCCCCCACAGGTTTATGGCTGCCCCTGTGGCCGAGTGGTTAAGAGCGCTGATTTCATTACTGCCCCCACAGGCTTATGGCTGTCCCTGTGGCCGAGTGGTTAAGAGCTTTGATTTCATTACTGCCCCCGACAGGTTTATGGTTGCCCCTGTGGCCGAGTGGTTAAGATCGCTGATTTCATTACTGCCCCCACAGGTTTATGGCTGCCCCTGTGGCTGAGTGGTAAGATCGCTGATTTCATTACTGCCCCCAACAGGTTTATGGCTGTCCCTGTGGCCAAGTGGTTAAGAGCGCTGATTTCATTTCTGCACCCAACAGGTTCATGGTTGCCCCTGTGGCCAAGTGGTTAAGAGCCCCGATTTTATTACTGCCCTTAATCATATGATCATCTCACCATTGTGTCTGGTGTGGGTTCGAGGGACACATGTGAGACTCACTGAAAATGCCTAAAAATGACTAAGTTCATATTTGTAAAAAAATGACAAAAAATAATCTGAGGATTACATCCAAATAACAACCAGCTGCAGTGAGAGCAACCTAGTGGATCATGGCCAGAATTCCCCCAAAACATACTTACCTTGGGCATATTCCATTACTATCATTAATGCCTTATCCTCCAAGAAATTCTCATAATACTCTATGATGTTTGGGTGGCTGAGCATGGAGAGAACTTTGACCTCATTCAGAGCCGCAAGTCTCTCATCCTTCGTCATCTGTTCTACAGGAATCTGTTTGATGATGACTAGTTTCTTATCACTCAGGCGATGGCATAGGTGGACTGTGCTGAAATAAATATCAAGACATTTCTCAAAAGAAACTTTATTTTGCTGTTTCCCCAGTCCAGAAATGTTTTAAAGGATGCTTAGCAGGTAGGTCATTTTTTTTCAACCTACAATTTTCTTTTCATTAAAAACAAAGAAAATTCCTATGATATAAGAGTATGAAATAAAAAAGCCATTACATCAACTGATTATTTCTCATTCCACTTTAAACTATATGTACCTCAGTCATCACTTTACTTTATATTTTAGAATATTGGAAAAACCTTACATTTTCCAGTTATTTCTTTACTGACCATTTGAAAAAGGTTCTAAGCTTTAATTGTTATGTACATGTACTACTAACTAGTCATTTGTAACTACACCCTGACCTTTTGGAAAGAGCAGGGACTTTGACTTATGTACAGCCCATCCTAGCTAAAGCTCCCTAGTACATGTAGTAGGAGAAGGTGTCTATGGCAAGCCAAATGCACACTTATTCGAGAAACCTAGGATATGTCTGTTAAACCTGGTTTATCTATAAACCAGGTTTAACGGACATAAACCAGGTTTAACGGACATATACTAGGTTTCTCGATCGTTATCCTAAGTTTCATTACATAAACCAGGTTTAACGTACATAAACCAGGTTTAACGGACATATACCAGATTTCTCGATCGTTATCCTACGTTTTCTTCCCTAAACCTATGTTTTCGACCGTTATACCAGGTTTCTCCTTGTGAAACCTAGTATATGCCCGTTAAACCTGGTTTATATAATGAAACTTAGGATAACGGTCTAGAAACCTAGTATATGTCCGTTAAACCTGGTTTATGTGCGATAAACCTGGTTTATGTAATGAAACTTAGGATAACGATCGAGAAACCTAGTATATGTCCGTTAAACCTGGTTTATGTCCGTTAAACCTGGTTTATGTGCGTTAAACCTGGTATATGTGCGTTAAACCTGGTTTATGTACTGTTATCCTAGGTTTTACTTAAAACTTGCGATATCACAGGTAAAAAGTGATAAACCTGGTTTAACAACCCTTTTGTAAAATCTCTATTTAGGCTGCAAGCCAAATGCACACTAATTCCGTTAAACCTGTCCTCCGGATAGGTTTCCTTCCCTAAACCTGTGCGGAGGATAGGTTTCCATAAACCTATCCCGAGCATAGGTTTTTCTCACAGGTAACGTTTTCATATCACAAGTTTCTCGGTATTCCATTGGTCGGATCGTTCATCCAGGTAAATATGTCACGTGTTTCGTTAAACCAGGTTTCTCACAATCTGATTGGTCAATGTGCTTGTCCGTGCGATTTCTTTACAAAAAATATCAATGAACTCTTTAAAAAGAAAGACAGAAAGACAGAAAGAAAGAAAGAAAGAAAGAAAGAAAGAGAAAGAAAGAAAGAAAGAAAGAAAGAAATAATTTTCGATACAATGAATGAAATACGCATTTTCAACAAGTGGCAATTTTAATACGTCTTATGTTCCGCAAATTTCGACAACTTTCAATGAGCGGTTTGGAATAAATTAGTTATTTGGTCATTGCTTGTTGTTCGAATTTTACTCAATGAAATATCTCAAATGTTGCCACTTGGCCGGGAGATTGTTTTTACAATAATGAGAATTATCTATCGGCACGCGTCACGTGTCAAAATTATTGTACATTCAATCAGGCCAGCCAAGTCAACCGTCGTAAAGGAATCCAATTCGTTTCTGTTGCTGTATGCTGTACAATCATAAAGAAGGCAAAAATTATGTTGTTTTCTTTTTTTCTTTTTTTCCTTTATTTTGTTTCTTTCGCTTTTTGCGAGTTTCTATAAATAATGAAATGTTTGCTCTTGAATATAAAATATAAAACATCTTGGATACACTCAAAGTGTTGTATGCGAAGAAAGAAAGAAAGAAAGAAAGAAAGAAAGAAAGAAAGAAAGAAGAAAGAAAGAAAAAGTAAAAAAGGAACACCATAGACGCAAGCATTGATTTGAAACATTATACTAATTTTAAATACTGCACATTAGTACCGGGGATCTTAAAATGGAATCAAACCAAAATCGGAACGCGCATGAAGCATACACTGGCATGCCTAAAACGTGCACCGAACGCGTTCGAAGTGTATTCGACGCCACTGTAACGCGCGTGAAACTTATTCGAAACGTATAAGACACACGCCCGGGACATGCTGAGCTTCTAGAAAATTTTTAAGCATGTTTAAAAAAAAAAAAAAAATGAGCCCAAACGCGCCTGGAGCACGCAGCGATATCAACGTGCACCAAGCGTAAAAAAACGTGCGTGTAATGCGCTTCTAACGTGTCTCCGATGTGCTCCTGGCGTATGTTGAATTTTACATTTTTGCCAACACGCCCGGCGCGCGTTTGGCTTATACGCTAATGTGTGACTGCTGTTTAAGAGAGAGAGAGAGAGAGAGGATTATATATGCATTGTTATACAAGAATTGGCATTGTGCAAATTTGTGCTCAAATAATGCTGTATGTAGCATCAAGTACATGTAGCAGCGTCCTTGGTTTTGTTACAAACATTTTTCAAAACTACGTTGTTAATTCATAGTTTCATTGCACATGTTCTACCTAGTCAAAGTCAAATCGCGGGAACCTACGTTCTATATTACAATTAAACAATTAACATCCTCAAAATACTAAATCGCAGTGAAAGACATAAAAATGTTGATTACATCCCGGGGCTTATAAAAACACTAGAGATAAATGGATAATAGAGTCATCATCGGAAATTCTCGTGAAGTCTCGTAAAATTACAGGAGATAGTATGCTTTGATAATTTTACGAGACTTCATTACGAGATTGTTAGCCAGTTGTTAGCCAATCGGATTCATTGGATCCAAACCAGGTTTTACGTTTTCGGCGATAGTCTAGGCTGGAACCAATGAAAAACCGAGAAACCTGGTATATGTAATCACATTTCCTTCCTTAAACCTAAGCGGAGGATAGGTTTCTCGAATTTTTGTGCATTTGGCTTGCCTATTATATATTAATGAATATGACAATGTTTGTAAAACCTGGTCTATCTCCACATTTACAAGATAAACCTGGTATATGTGCATTAAACCTGGTTTATGGACTGATATCATAGGTTTTGGCAGAAAAACCTACGATAACGGACATAAACCAGGTTTATCGCACATAAACCAGGTTTAACGGACATATACTAGGTTTCTTGATCGTTATCCTAAGTTTTCTCACTTAAACCAGGCCATCCATAAATGATTCTTTGTTTGCTGTGCTCCTACCCATCAATTTTAGTGTGGGTAGGTAGTTAGGTCATTTTTTTTTTTTTGGAACCAGAAAAATATCTTTATAATTTGCTATATTAGTAGATGTGTATGGTTCAAAATAGGATATATTGAAGTTAAAACAGTTTAATAAAACATTGTCAGAACATAAAAAAGGTTTTGGAAAGAAAAGTTTTGTGAAAATGATTTCTTGTTTTTAGATTTTTGAAAAAAAAAAAAATATTTTCCCCAAAATGGCCATAAAATTTTTTGGGTAGGGCCAATTTTGGCGGGTAGGTAGGAGCACAGCAAACCAACAATTTTTTATGGTCGGCCCCAGGTTTAACGGACATATACTAGGTTTTACAGCCAAACTTATGATAACAGTTGTTAAACCAGGTTTATCGCACATAAACCAGGTTTAACGGACATATACCAGGTTTATCAATCGTTATCCTAGGTTTCATCACTTAAACCAGGTTTAACAACTGTTATCATAGGTTTTGTAGTTAAACCTGGTATATGTCAGTTAAACCTGGTTTATGTAATGAAACTTAGGATAACGATCGAGAAACCTAGTATATGTCCGTTAAACCTGGTTTATGTGCGATAAACCTGGTTTATGTAATACATAAACCAGGTTTATCGGACATATCCTAGGTTTCTCGAATTAGTGTACATTTGGCTTGCCATAGGTGTCCATGCACTACAATGTAGCAAAATCATTTTGGACTTTTTCAGACTGGCTTGTGATGGCATTATGATAAGAAGTTTTCTTTAATATCTCAATTCAATCTAACAAGTTAACAACAATTATGCTTAATTTGCCAATTAATTTAACTATTTTTCTTATTTTTACAGGCAACTGGTAGCCATTTAGTAATTTTGCATTGGGCCATACATGGCTATAAAACAGGGTCTAAACCCAAAGTATAAACAAAAAAAAAATGGATCAAATGGTTTCAAATATGAGAAAATATGATACTTAAACACTTTGGACAAAAACTCTGGGTAGGTGTATTCCTTGGACCAAATCCACTTGGACCGCTGGACTTGGACCAGTCCAAGTCAATATCAGATGGACCAAACAGGGTATTCCTTGGACCAGGTAATCCTTGGACCAGTCATTTGGAAGTACAATGTAATATACATGTTAAAATCAGATGGACCAAACAGGGTATTCCTTGGACCAGATATACGTTTGACCAGTCATTATCTATTGGATTTAGGTCAATAGGTATTGAATAATAAACACTAAATTTGAACAGATTATTATTTTATTTAATATTTGAGCCGCCTCATGGGAAAACCAACAATCTGCATAACCGCGAAGCTGATTAGCGCCTTTGTTTTCGCCACTCGGATAGTACAATTCCTCTTCTACTTAAATCCGAAATTTCAAGCTTCTAGCTCTTTTCTGTAGCTGTACAGACCGGTTTGTGTCAGACCTGGTCGGAAACCACATTGTTGGTTTTCCCACGAGGCGGCTCATTTATTGGATCAGTATGAACAACAAGTATAAAAAAAAATATAAAGAAAATAAAAACAAAAAACACTTATTAGTTAATGTTGAATTTAAAACATAATTCAACAGTGTTTGATTATTATCTATGATCAATCATTATGACTTGTCAGATTATTTTCTTTAATTGATTAATGAAATTCCACAATCAAACAACATTAACTTATGATATGGCACTGACATAAAGAGCATATTCTAAGTTAATCATGTTAATATTAAGACCTATCTATGTTTAATAATAATATAAAGACTCTTCAATAATAGCTATTACATATCAATATCTGAACCATGTTAACATGCAAAAACCTGACAAGTAGCCTTGCCCAAGGCTGAGAAATATTTTTGATTTTCATTTTCAAAATCTTTTGTTTTTAATCTCTGTGGCTAGTTGATTGATTGATTGACAAGAATAAATTCATATTTTTCCACATTACCCAAATTTAAGGGCATAAGCATATCTTTTGCATAGATCTTTAAAAATCATCTTTTGATATACAGTGGTGTCAAAAGTGTCAAAATAAGTTGAATCAACATACACACAGGGATATTTATATAAGGTGTTAGAAGTGTCATGATGCATGTCCTTCAGATTAATTTAACTCTCACAAAGTTACTTTGGGATAATTAGGACATGCAGATGGATGAAAACTGAAAAAGAAACACAGAAATGAAAAACAAATCTAGATTCAGGAAACAATTTTATTTTATTTTTATTTATTTTTTTTTTTTTTTTTGTTTAATAGATCTATAAATTCAAATGATTATTTTTTTCCCAAAATATTTCCCAAAAGATATTCTTCATCCACTTTCAGATAAGGCCTTATAATTCAAGTATGTATTTTAACAGCATAATTTAATATGTATATTACTTCCAAATGACTGGTCCAAGGATTACCTGGTCCAAGGAATACCCTGTTTGGTCCATCTGATATTTACTTGGACCGGTCCAAGTCCAGCGGTCCAAGTGGATTTGGTCCAAGGAATACACTTACCCAAAAACTCTTGACATAATATTTGCTAGACGGCATTTGGAGTGATACATGAGTCACGTATCTGGTGTTACATTAAAAAGATAGGGGTCCATCACTTACTACCTTGCCTGTAAAGGCCAAGATAGTGATGTCATTTAAAAAAAAAATAAGTAAATAAAATAATAATTTATAAATAATAATAATAATAATAATAATTTCTTCCCTAAATTTGGAGTGATACATGATTGACATATCTGGTGTTACATTAAAAAGATAGCGATTCATCACTACCGTGCCTGTAAGGTAGTGATGTCATTTCAAAACACCCCCATATTAATTTCTTCCCCGAGCTCTCTGAGGGGTTTGGGCCTGTCTGTTCCACATTTCCAGACAAACTCCAGGTTATACTCCACACGAGCTCCAGGTTATACTCTTTATGACTGAGGTGAATGGAGTATCTGGTAGATTCAGAGAAGATAAAAAAACAACCACGAAAACATGTGACTAAAAGATTTTACCCGTAAGCGCCTCGACCAACAACTCGGATCTTTTGGTAGTTTTCCATACGTGTTGGTATGATTATAAATTACAAATCAGAAGGTATGGTGTTGTTTTATTATGCTGAGAAATCGTCATTCTTTCTTTCTTATGTTATTTGGTATTTTGACAGTTCCGAAGAGTTTTTAATTAATCGATTATGTGTGCGCGCCAATCTCCATGTTGGCTCAACCTAGTCGCACTCATTGCCGAAAAGAGCGAATGTTGGTGTGCACGGTCATTAGAAGTATCCTCAGCGAGTACAAAAACATGATAAAATAATTTTCCCCAGACTACCAGAGACTGAGATGATTTCAATGATTCTCTGATATCCTCTACTGAAATACCAGATGGTTGCCTGTTTTAAAGTACTTTTTTTCAGCTACCTACTGGTAGCCCATTTAATCTCCCCGTAACATGACATGCAGAGGGTCGGGGAGGACCATCCCTCTACACATCTTACAATTATAGTATATGAATGATATTATCTCTCACACACCTCTCACACTTACAATAGCAATTCCTTTTTTATATAAGATGTGGACATAATTATCATACATGCTAAGAATTGTCATTACGAGGTGTAATTTTGGGAAACGAAGAAGAGAAAGTGAGGAAATAGAAAGAGTGAAAAAGATATGGGATGAGCTGGACCTTATTGAAAGCTTCTGCTTGATGTATATAGAATCTAATTGGAATTCTGATTAAGATTATGAAGGGATTCACAATAGAAACTGTTTCAAAACATTTATTTTAGGTTCCTCATTTTGCCTCCGATATGAATAGATTGTGGAAATTTTGCCATTTTACCTGGAATGTTTCATATTTATTTTCTAAAATAGGAGCATATTGCTGGGTTTGATATACAAGCTTAAGTCTTTGTTTTAATACAGAAAGCCTGAGATTATTTTTACTGCATGTAGCGAAATATATATAATACTTTATTTTCATCAGGACAAGTTTATGCTGCCTTCTTTAATTGCACGCCGGTGGGTCGGGCGTCAGACTCTATGATGGCCCCGACTTAAAGCTATTCATTTTAGTTGGTTGGGGCCGGAGCTTCTTGTCTGTTGCTTGGCCCATCGGGGTCCAACTGGTGTTTTTCTTTTGCTCCGGAGTTAGTAGGTTATTCGGCGCCCAGGGATCTCCATCGTCGGGCAGCTTACTCAATCTGTGAGTCCTGGGTTTTGATTCATCAGGATGTTTATCATGATTTGTTTGTTCTTTGATGATTCATTGACTAGTTAGAGATTCACCACAAGGACCAAATAACTAACTAAATGTTATGAACCACTGCAGAAGCTGAGGGTGAGGTTAGGTACCTGTAAAACCGGTTTAAGCCCGCCAGTAACTTTGTGTTACTGATCGTTCCAAGTCGATACTTCTGTAGTGGTTCTTTTTGTTTTATGTCTTGGTGTTTAAAATTTTTTGTGCTGTTGGCGCCTTATGTATGTTTTCATATTTTTAGTTAAGTTAAGGTAACTGAGTGGCCACCTATTGGGAAAATAGCTGCTCATTCGGCTTACGATATGTTTCATGGTATAAAGTACCTGATTGTTAATTTGGTTTTTTCCCACCTCGGTTTTTGGAGTGGGAATCTTTTTCTGATTGCGCCTTTTCCTGATCTTTGCCTACTTGTACCTTTTTATTCACTTCATTTTCTTGATTTTTAAATAAACCAAAGAGAAATGATTTTTCCTCGAGGTGTATATGTATATTATGTCCACTGAGCCAGTTAATAGCCTCATGTAGAAAGCCTTTATATAACATAATTACACTCCCATAGGAGGTGCTCAATGGTTTCCTCGGATATAGTACAGAACGAGCATTTGGGGTCATTTTTCAACCTTTATTTTACATAAGAATTTGTTTGTAGCTAAAATTTTATGATTAATCCTGGTTTGAAACCATTGCATTGTTGTGTCTTTGGTGATTTTAAATGGTTCATTAAAGATTATTTTCCACTCATTGTTGTCAACTGAATATTTTTTATTCCATGCTATTCTTCCACTGGGGATTTCTTTATTGTAATTTGGCAGTTTATACATGTCTTGCATGCCTTTTATACTTTTTAAATATATCTTAAATGCAAAAGGTAAAATAGGGGTCTCTACTTTGTATTTTGTGTCATTTAAGTTCAATGTTTTCTTCCAATCCTGGACTGATTTTACAAGCCCTGAGTACTGTAAGAAGTTATTAATGTTGTTGTATGCTTGCTTCAATTCATCATATGTAAAGAGATTACCATCCACCTTAGTAATATCATTGATATAACAGATTCCATTTTTAATACAAGATTTATTATATACTGATTTGTTTCCTATTTTAATATTTTTGTTGAGGAATAATGGAGTTGTTTGGAATTGATCTATGTCTGTTGGTGTTTGTTTTTCTGATATTTTTATATGAGATTGGAAGACATCTTTCCAGAATCTGTTTTTTGTTTTCTGTAGAATATTTTCAGTGATGTATGTTGTACCTAAAGTAAGTAGGGATTGAACATTTACAGACGGCTGAAGGATTGTGCTCCAAAGACTGTTATTTATAATCAATTTTCTCACCCAAGTTGTTTTTAGAGCAGTTATGAAATCTTCAATATTTATCATTTTTAACCCACCATCACTGTAATCTTGACATATAACTGTATTTTTTTTATTCTGTTAGTGCCTTCCCAGATGAAATTATAAAATATTTCATTCATTTCCTTTAAAATTTTATCCTCTGGATTAGGAAGTGATAGAAATAAGTGGTTAAAACTGGGAAAGTAGAAGAGATTTGATAATAGTAATTTTTCCTGATGGGGTTAAGTTTCTGCATTTCCAGTATCATGTCTCCCCCTGACAGGGTCGGGAGACATATTGTTTTTCCCCGTGCGTCTGTCCGTCCGTCTGTCCGTCCGTCCGCCTGTCCGTCTGTCCGTCACAAATCGTGTCCGCTCTGTAACTTGAAAACCGTTAAAGATTTTTCAATGAAACTTGGTACACTTGTAAACCACGATGAGACGATGTGTCATGCATAAGAACCATAACTCTAGCTTGAGTATTTTTGGAGTTATTTCCCTTTGATTATTTTCGATACAATTTCGTGTCCGCTGTATAACTTGAAAACCGTTAAAGATTTTTCAATCAAACTTGGTACACTTGTAGACCACGACAAGACGATGTGTCATGCATAAGAACCATAACTCTGGCTTGAGTATTTTTGGAGTTATTTCCCTTTGATTATTTTCAATACAATTTTGTGTCCGCTGTATAACTTGAAAACCGTTTAAGATTTTTCAATAAAACTTGGTACACTTATTGAGCATGATCAGACAATGTGTCATGCAGAAGAACCATAACTCTGGCTTGAGTATTTTATGAGTTATTTCCCTTTGATTATTTTCCATACAATTTTGTGTCCGCTTTATAACTCGAAAATCTTAAAGAGTTATTTCAATGAAACTTGGTACACTTATAAAGCTTGATGAGATTACGTGTCGTGCTAAAGAACCATAACTCTTGCTTGCATATCTTTGGAGTAATTTCCCTTTGATTATTTTCCATACAATTTCGTGTCCACCCTATAACTTGAAAACCGTAAGAGAAATTTCAGTGAAACTTGGTACACTTATAAAGCATGATGAGACGATGTGTCATGCACAAGAATTATAACTCTTGCTTTCATATCTTTGGAGTTATTTCCCTTTGATTATTTTTCCATACAATTTCATGTCCACTCTATAACTTGAAAACCATAAGAAATATTTCAATGAAACTTGGTACACTTATAAAGCACGATGAGATTATGTGTCATGCTAAAGAACCATAACTCTTGCTTGCATATCTTTGGAGTTATTTCCCTTTGATTATTTTTCATTCAATTTCGTGTCTGCTCTATAACTCAAAAACCATTAGAGATTTTCAATGAAACATGGTACACTTATAAAGCATGATGCACAAGAATCATTACTCTTGCTTTCATATTTTTGGAGTTATTTCCCTTTGATTATTTTCCAAACACTTTCGTGCCCCCCTCTATAACTTGAAAACCGTAAGAGATATTTCAATGAAACTTGGTACACTTATAAAACAGAATGACAGGATATGTGATGCACAAGAACTATAACTCTTGCTTGCATATTTTGGACATGCACGTAGAAAGGGGGAGACGTCAGTTTTCACATAGAAAACAAATTCTAGTTTTATTTTGGCTTTCATGTTGGATATTCTCTCAGAGAAATTAAGGGTTAACATTTTTGTAAGATCAGTGTCAAAAAAAATTCCTAGCATTTTAAATCTAGTCACCCCCACTGCAATTTCCATCTTGTTTTAAGTACTCTTCACTTCTCTTGTGAGAGCTCGGACTAATTCCCTCCGGCCAAGCCCCACGCCCCGGTGTGGTTATCAATTTGGCCTTTCACCAGTAAACTAATCTGATTCTGAGACATGAATTACACAACAATGGTAAGATTTGTATGGCTTTGAAGTAGATCTGTATCTCTTACTCTGCGTTAATCGCAGATTCAGTGTAAAAAAATATTCCGTTTTTCTCTACGACCTGTCGTATGAGAGCTAATTTTGCACCGGTAAAATTTTTCTGTTTTCGTTTTCCGCAGAATGCATTAATATGAGCTTTTTGTATACTTGGCTTCGACGTGCATTCGAACATGAATCCAAACATATCCAGAAACATGAACGTCGTTTAATAGCTTTGTTTTTTTATTCAGGGAAATTGGCGTCAATTTCACCAGTTTTGATGCTCAAACATTCTGCAGATTCATGCTATACACCTGTGCTTATTGTAAACGATACCTGGCTGAAAAATGACAAAATGGTGAGATTTTGTAGAGAAAAAATCATGTCCTCTGGAACTAACTCCTTTTTACAAAACCCATGACTATTTGTTTGTTATCATGAAATCAAAACAGTAGAAATTACAAATGACTTGAAGTGGAATACCCATATCATAAATATCTGTATGAAGGCCAACAGAACACTTGGATTCTTGAGCTTGCCCCAAGACGTTAAAGAAGCAGCTTATAAAGGACTGGTGCACCCAATCCTGGGATATAAGTTCAGTTTGGGATTCTCATACCATAGTCCTTCAGGAAGACTTGGAGAAGGTACAAAATGGTGCCGCTAGATTTGTAACTTGGACTTTGGCGTGTCAACAGTAAACTGTTCAAATTCAGATTCAACGGACCGGCGCAGTTGGTAGCGCATCAGATTTTGGACCGTGTGTCCCCGCTTCGATCATCGTCAGGGGCGTCGTCTTTTGTTGCCTTGATCAAGTCACATTTCCATAGCTCAATATGTAGCATAAATTTGTTCTTACTCTTGGCCAGTTGCAATAAAAAGCACTACAGCGCTTATGTTGATTGTTAATACATGTTAGCGACTATAAATAATGATAATAGGTCAATAATTTAGGTTAACTGGTACGCCGTTATCACTTAAATACGTATAAAGACGATAGCCTGTCAATAAATCTATTTTGGGTTTAATAAAATCTAAATCTGTATTTTTTTCCGATTGTATTATTTTTTAGGCAAACCGTCGACCTTTGGAAAGAACGCCGCTCAAAAATTTGATTTCATTAAAACAAGTGCGGCCACTATAAAAATATGGCAACTAAAAGAGCAGCCAAGAACTGTTTGCTGTTTCTTCGACTTTTTCAGGTTTGATTTAACAAAATATATTGAAATTTCTCACTGCGTTTAGTACAGTAGTGTTTTCTCTTCCCATTTCCACAATCACAATAAAATGACAATTGATATTTTTGTCAGTTTTATTTGTTTTTAGCCATTGCTCAGAATGTCAAAAGTGGGTCAGGAAAATTTGAACTTTGCTTTTGGCATTTAAACCTCACTTTTCCCATGAAGTGCCGCTTACTTTTTGCCTTAATAAGTGGTAAATATTTCAAAGGAAATCTACTATCTTTTGTGCAATTATTTTGAAATTATATTTTCATGTAATATAAATCCTGTAATCATGCTTAGTTTTGATTGGCCTATTTTCACACACCTCCATCTCTTCAAGGTCAAATCACAAAACTTGGCAATTAGACAGTACCCTGGTAGAATCAGAATAACTGTGATATTAAAACTGCATTAACTTAGCTGATATACGTCTGTGCCTTTTGCTTAAAACAAAGTACAAACTTTTTCTTCTTTGCTCTGATGTCAATCATATATTATACCACACAGATTTCTGTTGCAGCCAAAAAGAGGACAATCTATTACATGCAGACACAGTGCATGTTTGCTGGGCCGCCACTCTAAGTATGGTGTTGCTGCTCCTAGGCTGTTTCATTCTTCTGCAGGTATAAGACAGTATTTTGTGATAAGTAAAGGACAATTTGTCAAATTGTGAGTAAAACAAAATTAACTTTTTAAAAGGAATTAAGACACGTGTTGTTTCCAATACACACCTTCATTTGAATTTGTAGATAAATATTAATAAAGCAACGATAGCTGCTGATGAACAAAGTATCTGAACAGATGCTATTATTAATATATTTGCACATTTATGGTCTATTGGCAATATTCAGGGATGTTTGGGGACACGAGTAATCTGCAAGATCTTTATTAAACTTTTTTCTTTTTTTTTTTTACACATGCAAAATGTGATGTGGTATTTTTGTATGGATAAAAAATGCATCTACATGGGTATGTAGGAATACATGTACCTACCATATTTAATGTGGACGTTTGATATAGCAACATAATGTATATCCCTTGTGGATGTTTGATATGGTTCTGTGTAACACTTTGTATTCTATTTTTCAGCATTATGTGAAATAGTGAAATTTAATTTGTCTGATATTGGAGAGGGAATTCGAGAAGTACAGATCAAAGAATGGTAAATGGTTAATTATTGTTAAATTTTAACAGTTTTTGAAGAAATGAAACAGAGGTTTTCATCTGACTTACTAAAATTTTTGTATATTGACAACATCTCTAAATAGACTTTGAAATGGCCATCGCAAACTTTTTATACATGTTGAAATTTGGGATTTGCGAAGTTGGAAGACAAATGTCTATGTAGCAAAAACCAAAAGATGCTGATCAGCTGCATGGTTGACCATGGTTGCCTAGTAGTTGATCTGCATTACGAAAACTTGTCCATGCAATATACAGAGATTTTTTAAGTTGTAAAATTTTCACCAGAAACAAATGATATTTTTAATATTTTTGTTCAAAACATACATTGTGAGTACACGTTAGAACCGCCTCGCCGAGGTGGTTCTAACGAGTACTCACAATGTGTGTTTTGGATCAAAAATAAGAAAATTAGGTATACCCCTGCAACCCCCAGTTTCTCTATATAAAAGGGGGGTTTACGGGGGTATATATTACACGGACATGTTTTCTTGATGAAACTTTGTGAATGTACCCAAAAAGCAGGTCTTCTGACTTAACATCTTGTACATATGAGCAATGAGTGGAAGATTGCAAAACTTTCTATTTCAAGCCATATTTTTTTCCTTTTCTTTTAAGGTATGTTAAAGAAGGTGACCATGTGAACCAGTTTGACAGTATATGTGAGGTGCAGAGTGACAAGGCCTCGGTGACGATAACCAGTCGATATGACGGTATCGTGAAGAAGATCTGCTATGAGGTGGATGATATTGCGTTGGTCGGGAAGCCATTGGTAGAAATTGAAACAGCAGCAGATTCATCAGGTATAGTTTTCATATGTCTGAACAACAGTTGTATTGTGTGCTTACCTGGCAAACAATATAGGATCTTGATCAATATTTTATTTGTTTCCCATTTATAGTCATCAAAAAGCTCATCTGCCAAACTTGAATTAGGGCACACTAGACTATTGGTTCATTTGGTTGAGATTTAAACATGACTTACATATTGTGCAATATTTTGGCTGGAAAAAAACATCACATAAGTTACCATAGTTGCTTACTGTACCTCACAGAATAAACATTTTAGTGTAAAATGGCTAGTTTTATCAAGAAGTTAATCAATTATGTGAGCCCTCTGCAGTAGGTTTAATCACATTTTCTTCTACCACTAGGTGACAGCCAAGAGTCAGTGGTAGAAGTTTCTTCTGACTCATCCAGTGATGAAGACTCCCTTATGGAGAGGATTAAGGGCAGGAAAGTTTTAGCCACACCGGCAGTCAGGAGAATAGCTATGGAAAACAAGGTAGGACTGTTTTCTTTCTTTTATCCTTTAAGCATGTTAAGATTATCAAAGTTTTTCATAGTCTGCTGCACAGTTGGTTTGATTCAATGCTTGACTACATGCTTGAATAGGCTCTCTTCTGCACTCCTGTCCAGATAAGATGCAAGTGCTTCTACAGATACATCATAAAAATCTGCTTTTGTGGAAAAAGCAGCAAAATGGTACAATTTTTACATGAAAATGCAGTTCGATTAAGAACTTGTAAAACTTGATTTTTTAAAAACAAAACAAAAAAAAAAAAACAAAAAAAAAAAACAAAAAAAAACTGTCAATATCAAAAGCTATGCCATACATTTTTAAGATACATGTAAATCTAAAGTATCTAATAAAAGTTAAAAACTGTTTTCTGTAATTTGGTTTATATTTACTCTAAAGTTTGTAGAAATGCAAACCTTTCTTTTTTGCCAGGTGAATCTCAGTGATGTTGAAGGTACAGGTAAAGATGGCCGAGTACTAAAAGATGATGTTATTAGGTTTATAGAGTCTGGGGGCAAACCTAAGGCAGGTAAGGAAACAAGAATTTTTTCCTAAAGTCTATGCCATAATTTGTATACAAAGCTGTTAATTAAAGAGACATTGAACAGGTGAACTGAAGGTTTGATATCAGTGAAATTACTTTTTACATTTTAAATCTGAGCAAATCAGCAGGGCGCAGTTGCCTACCGATAGAGCGTCAGAATCCAAAGCGAGAGGTTCTAGGTTCGATCCCCACTGGGGTCATCTGGTTGTGTCCTTGAGTTGGGTACTGGATAATACTCAGGAAGTGGTGGCCCTGTCCCAGAATGACTGGAAAATTGTTGGCTGGGTTATTAAACCAATACAACAAACAAACAAAATCACATTGATAATGGTCATGTGTGTGCAAAAGCTCAGTATTGGGTTGAAACCTTGCTTCAGTTCTCACGTGATATGATTGTTTTTTTTTTTTGTTTTTTTTTATTCAGTTTTACGTCCCTTTCAAGCTTTTTCACTCATATCGAGACGAATCAGTCGGTAGGTGGGGCGAAAACCGGAGTACCCGGTGAAAAAACAACTGACACACCCGCAAGCAGAACATGGCTTGTCTCACATATGAATTTGTGCCCCGTGCGAGGCGCGAACCCACATCGGTGAGATGATCGAATGATCAAGAGCACTGAAGTCAGCGACCTTAACCACTCGGCCACAGGGGCCGCCTTGTGATATGATTGTGTTAAAATTGATCAGCAACAGTAACTCAGTCTTCTAAGAAATTGATTCATAAACCATGGTTAAAACCCATGAGATATGAAGACTGCTGGTTAGTCTGACATGGTACATGTATTTGTAAATTAACATTTAACTTATTAAGCAATCACTTTTTTTTCAGCTGCAGCACCTCCGCCCATACAAGAGATTATTCCCCCTTCCCCAACTCAGGCCCCCAGTGCCCCTGTCCCCCCAACCATGCCTGCTGCCCAGCCCCCACCCCCTCGTCCTGCCCCACGCCCAGTCCTGGGCAAAGACTACACAGAGACTATCAAGGGTATACGTAAGGCAATGGTGAAGACTATGACAATTGCTCAGGCGATCCCGCCATTTGGGTACTATGATGAGATAGATATGTCAGCATTGGTAAAGTTCCGGGCTCAGATCAAGGAGACGGCGTTAGCCAGAGGAGTGAAATTCTCATACATGCCAGTATTTATAAAGGTGAGTACAGTGTTCCTTAATTTTAATTGGGAACTTCATGTACATGCATAATAGTTCTTAAATTCTTTCAATAAGTATCATACCTATTGATGTTAGAACTTGCGGCCCAGTCTTTTGCTCGTACATTGATATGTCAAAGCTCTAAAATATGTTTACATAAAGTTCTTTGCAATCAAATAATAGCTCTTCATTATAAAAAAAAATGTCTATGACCTTTACAAGCACGAATGAGGATCCATTTCGCCATGTTTTGGAAATTCCTGCTTGAGAACAATGAAAAGTCTTGATTTTGAAGGAAGGTTCAGACTCATGTGAAAATTCCCGATTTCAAATGCTGTTATTGTTTTCCTATTAAAGAAGTGACATCTTTATCTGTTGCAGGCAGTTTCTATGGCTTTAGTGCAGTATCCTGTGTTAAACTCAAGTGTAGATGAAAAATGTGAAAATATTACATACAAAGTAAGCTTTGTTATGCTCTCCTAAATTCAAATCGACAAGTTAACAAAATTAACAAATTAAAGTAAAAATTGTTAATCAGACTGCCATTTGCACTCATTATTATGGCCATCTTAATTGCCATTTTTTGGCAATCAAGGATGAATTCTGTATATAAAAATGGTTCTTGGTTTGACTTTAGTTCTTCTTTAGATAGAAGCCTCTCTTCATGCAGTCTAGTGATTTGGGTTCATTTAAAGTCATTTCCAATCTTATTGGATTAAACTTAAAACTACAGCCAAGGCTCCATCCATTGCTTTGCTATTAATGGGTCATAAAATCCTACTAATATGAGCCGCGTCATGAGAAAACTGGAATTTTGCCTGCCTAGGCGAAAACAAAGGTGCAGATCAGCTTCGCAGTAACTGCAAAGCTGATCAGCTCCTTTGTTTTTGCTACACGGATAGTGTAATTCCTCTTCTTCATAAATCCGAAATTTCAAGCTTCTAGCCATTTCCTGATACTGTGCAGGCCAATTTGTGTCAGACATGGTCAGAGACCCCGAAGACTGGTTTTCTTTCGTCGTGGCTCATATTATGTCCTTGCTACATGTATTACTTACAATTATCTTTAAATAGAAAAATGCACATACAATGTGTATTACACATGAACTATTACACATGAGATGCATTTTGATGCCTACTTTATAACTTCCGTTGTAGGCTGCACACAATATAGCACTAGCCATGGATACCAAAGATGGGCTGCTAGTCCCCAACATAAAGAATGTACAATCACTGAGTATATTTGAGATTGCATCAGAGTTGAACAGACTTCAGGCATTAGGGGACCAGGGGAAGCTGGGTCCAGATGATTTGAATGATGGGACCTTTGCCCTGTCCAATATTGGTTCTGTAAGTACATGTAGTAGGAAATAAAAATTTATTGCACTAGAAATTAAGTACAGCTCTTGCTAAGGACCATGCAACGGGTGATATATCCATGGTAACAGAATTGGTCAATTTGTGTGCCATAGTGTAGCACTTATGACCAAACCTTGAGAGGTACAATATTTCTTTGATTGGATGTCAGTTACCATGGCAACCAACAATTTTCATTTTTAGCACATTTTTCATCATGAATGTGACTAAAATTCTGATTTTTCATCATTTTCACGAGCTAAGGGTTATAACCAAAGGAATCAAAATCAACTTTTGATTTAAGTGAGTGATCAAGTCATATCAGGTTAATAATATGATGTATTAACAATTGAGAAAAGATTACCTTTGGTCCGAAAACTATGCTTTCATTGGGAGGGGGGTTACCTGAAATCCTGATTTTAGCTAAATCCCCAAAATCGGACAATTTCAACATATTTTTTCTCCCATGATGGACCTACTGTAGGACAATGGTGCCTTTTATTCAATAGCATGAACCATTTACTTAAACAAAAAAGCAAGAAACCCGTGTGTTTTTCTTTCTTTGCTTGGAAAAATATTAAGGTAGCGATGACCATTTTCAAAATTTGTAAATTTAGAGAAAATCTGCACATTTTGACATAATTTTTCTCTCATGATGGACCTAATGTAAGTCATTGATGCCTTTGATTCAACTAAATGATGCTTTTGCTTGAATATGATGGCAAAAAAACCTGTTTGTTTTTCTTTCTTTGCCTAAAAAAATATTAAGGTAGCGGTAACCATTTTTCAAAATCTGTATATTTGGTAGAATCCGCATTATTTCAACATAACCTCTTTCTCATGATGGACCTACTATATGTAAATTATTCCTTTTATTCAATAAAATGATTCATATACTTGAATAAAAAAGCAAGAAACCCATGTGTCTTTTTTGTTGGCCTGAAAAACTATTAAGGTAGCGGTTACCATTTTCAATATCTGTAATTCGGAGAAAATCTGCATATTTCAACATAATTTTTCTCTCACAATGGACCTATTGCAAGTCAATGATGTTTTTCATTCAACTAAATGATGCCTTTGCCTGAATATGATGGCAAGAAGCCTGTGTGGTTTTCTTCTTTGCCTGAAAAAATATTAAGGTAGCAGACCCAGTTTTCAAAATCTGTATATTTGGTAAAATTTGCATATTTCAACATAACTTCTCTCCCATGATGGAACTACTGTATGTTAATTTTTCCATTTATGAAATAAAATGATTCATATACTTGAATGAGAAGGCAAGAAACTCATGTGTTTTTCTTTCGTTGGCCTGAAAAACTATTAAGGTAGCGGTTACCGTTTTCAAAATCTGTAAATTCAGAAAAAATCGGCACACTGCAACATATTTTTTCTCTCCAGATGAAAAAAAAAATCGGCACACTGCAACATATTTTTCTCAATGATGCCTTTCATTCAACTAACTGATGCCTTTGCCTGTATAATATAATGGCAAGAAACCTTAAAAAAAATGGTACATCTATCTTAATATTTTAGTTCAGTTCAGGTAACTGAGTGGCCACCTATTGGGGAATAGCTGCTCACTAGGCTTACAATATGTTTTCTTGGTATAAGTTCTTGGTATAAGTACCTAAGTGTCATTTTAGTTTTTTCCCACCCCTCGGTTTATGGAGTGGGAATTTCTTTCTGATTAAGCCATTTCCTGGTCATTGCCTACTTGTACCTTTTTACATATGATATCAACAACTAATATAACAAACATATATATATAACTTTTTTTTTCTTTATTTGTATACAATTCTTGGTATGGGTACCAGTATAAACTCCATCAGGAAAACATCTGCATGCAATGAAAAAACCCCTAAACCCCACTTTTATATGCATGTAGTGAAACTGGGATATGCAGGTGTATACCTATTTTTCTTAGTTTTGCCCCAAAACATAGATTGTGGGTACACATTATAACCGCCCCGGTGAGGCGGTTCTAATGTGTACCCACAATCTATGTTGAGGCGGTTCTAACGTGTACCCACAATCTATGTTATGAGCAAAATTAAAAAAAATAGGTATACCCCTGCATACCCCAGTTTTCTTATTTTTGCTCCAAACCATAGATTGTGTACCCACAATATATGTTTTGAGCAAAAATAAGAAAAATATCAAAATTTTTCAGCCAGGTGGTTCTAACGTGTACCCACAATCTATGTTTTGAGCAAAAATAAGAAAAATAGGTATACCTCTGGATACCCGGGCCAGTTTTCTTATTTTTGCTCCAAAACATAGATTGTGGGTATTGTGTACCCACAATCTATGTTTAGAGCAAATATAAGAAAAATATCAAAATTTTTCAGCCAGGCAGTTCTAACGTGTACCCACAATCTATGTTTTGAGCAAAAAATAAGAAAAATATCAAAATTTTTCAGCTGAAAATTTCCAAGTATTAGAGCTCCAAAAATCTCTGTATATTGCATGGGCAAGTTTTTGTAATGGTTCCAAAATCTTCATAGGGAAAACTTGCCCATGCACTATACAATTTTTTTTTCAGCTGTAAAAATTGAAAATGTCTTTGGAAAAAAATATGATGTTTCTAATATTTTTGTTCGAAACATTGATTGTGGGTACAGATTAGAACCGCCTTGCGGAGGTGGTTCTAACAAGTACCTGCAATTTACCTTTTGGGTCAAAAACAAGAAAAAATGTATACTATGCCCATATGTAACCCAAATTTATCGCATAAATGCAGGGTATAAGAGGGCAGGCATTACATGTACATGTTTTCTTGATGAATCCTTGGCTTCAATGAATTTGAAAAGCTCCTCTAAAGTAACTGTATGAATAAGAAGGTGTTTTCATATTTTTTTTATTTTATTTATTTTTTTTTTTGTATGTCACCTTAGGTTTTGTTGTTACAAAGAGAAACTAAGTTTTTTAAGTCATAACTAAATTCTTCTTCCTAATAAATCTATAGAATCGGCTATAGCGAGATCTTTAATTTCACTTTTAGGGGAATCTGTTTAATAGTACAGGTACTTAAACCATCACATCGAATTGAACATTTTATGATTAATTTTCAAGTTCATGCCTTATTCCAAAGGCGGGTTCTCAACTGTCTTTCAAACTTGTCCCATACTTTGCAGCTTGAACCTTGCCGGTTGACTTCATCATAGTGTTTTCACCTCTAAAATCAAGCCATTTAATGTGAAAACATTATCGACATGCTTTTTCGTTAATGTTCAAACAAAGAATTCTTCCATAGAGGTTGTCACAATATTCGAGTAGTTGTAACACTTTACCTATCCCATCCAATCACTTATCCCCACAGCAGTAATTTTTGACAGTTTATTTTCTCCACTTAAACTGTGTGCTGAACAGGGTTGGGGAGGGTACGATAGGTAGCTGGTTCTAATGTGATCATGTTTCCTTATGCCATATTGTGTCCACAGTCGTGAATAGGGTAGCTGACTGCTGCATAGTTGACTTACAGAAAAATGAATTCTGTCAATCTGTATGTATCTATCTTCTGATACTGAGTCGATCAATTTCTGATCATCACCTCAGGTATGTAGCCTTTAATCTGAAAAAAAAAAAATAACAATAATAATATAAATGACTGGGAATAAGTGACAACAGAAATGAGCATAATATCTGAATCTGAATGGTTTACTTGTAACACACCAAATTGACAATAATTTACCTGGGGGTGTGCCAGGAGGGAAATCAGCCCCTGGCTCTACAAGAGAATATGACAAAAAGATCGCTTATCTATGGCTTATCTACCTTCAAATACGACAAAGTTAACCTTGATTTTCAGGTAAATTTTGTAACTTCAGAAACTGTTTGCTTGTTTACAGATGCAACTGTTATAACGTTTATAGCTGCAACTGCATTTTAGCTTCAATACTTAGTTAAACTGTGTCATTTTTACAGAAACACCCGAGTGTGCGCTTATTGGAGCATGTGCACTAATTCTAAATAATATGGTATTTTTTATGAACTATTATCTACCAGTACTATTCCGATAAAATATAAGCCAGTGTAAGTGGGGATCAAATCCAATGAAACCATGATCCATAGTCTGACCTAACCAGTATTCCAATATCCCAGCCACTGCCCTCCAATGATTATACTGAGATATTAAGAAAAGGAAAATACTTCTTCTTAGTGGTATTGTATTAGAGGGGACTGGAGCATATGGTAGAGTGTTGGACTCTAGTCCCGGAGGACCCAGGTTTTATCCGCAGCCGGGTCGCCTTTTGTTGTGACCTTGTGACAATTCCACAACTTCTGAAGTAATGATCAGAAATTGATCGACTCAGTAGCAGCACACAGTAAACACACACACACACACACACACAAACACACACAAAAAAAAAAAAAAAAAAAAAAAAAAAAAAAAAAAAAAAAAAAAAAAAAAAAAAAAACAGGTGAGGAAAAAAAAAAAAAAAACAGGTGAGGAAGGGGGAGTATCAATATGGCTGTCGCTACATGGCAGAGCATCATACGTGGGTGTAACTGTTTATGGACAAGTCAAAATGACCCCACTATTGCCTGCATGGGACATGAGGTGGGGAGTGGGTGCATCGTGACCAGATGACAAATCACAATTAACTAAAATTACCTGTTGTGTAGCAATGTTTTGTACTTTTGACAGCCCATGCTCCACGTTGTAGCAACTTTCACACATTTATTCAGTCTGGCCTAGCTTCTACTTCTAGCATCGTTTTGCCCCTTGCCCTTGGTCGGAAAGTTTGACTGTCTTGCATTTTCCTCGTGACAAACATGCCAAATACTGCATGAAAATGAATACTCCGCATCCTTGACACAGTTTATCTCATGCTGAACATAAATATTTTACAAATCTACACAATGGTTTCTTCATTTATGCACACAAAAGTTAATTATGAACTGAAATTGTAACAATCTTGCTCAGTTTTATCACTTGTCAATGGAAAGTCCGGGAAAATATGTCACTCGGGGAGCCTCATTATTCGCAAAAGACTTCAGATTAATAAATTCAATTTTCAATAAAATAAATATAGATATGAATAAATTATTGCAGGATATATTAATCAATTAAAATATGTTTCTTTTGTGATTTTTTACACAAGTTACAATTAACAAAACCAAATAAATATAAAGTCCTTGAATAAATGCACTGGTATCTCCCTTTTAAAATCTATAAACAAGGGAAGTAACTCAATTTTACCCATAGCAACACTATATATTGCCTTTTTACCATAAACTATCTAAAAAACACACGGGTTTGATTATAGAAATGAGATCCCGTCATCCTTTTTTAGCCTTTTAATCAAAATCTGTTCATAAAACAGGTCCATCATGAGAGAAAACAACACTTCAAAATTTACAATGGAAGTCTATGGGAAAATCCCCCCAAAGGGTGTTTTTAAAACTGGCTACAACATTCATGTAAAATATATTTTATCAGAAAAAAGGGTCATTTGCCTTGTTTTAGGACCTAATCTACTGGAAAAACTGAAAATTGTTTATTTTTTTGATAGGCGATGTATCACCATTTGCAGGTTTTGCATGGTTTTTAGCAAGAGCTGTACTTAATTATTTGCTCAGTTCAATATTGTTTTAAAGTGCTTCAGAAGTACTATTAAACTGGAAGGGCATTCAAAATACATGTAATTTGAAAATGAGGTTTGCATCAGTATGGAATACTTCTTGAAATATGATGTCCAAGAGACTTAAACTACTCTTAGACACCATCCTTTTAAAACTTGTAATTGCATATCACATTGACAAAAAGATTTTGTATTCAAATGGTCATACTGCATAAAATTTGAAAATTTGCCAAGAAATCCAATTAGAATATGATCCCAACAAGGGATTTTGCATCTTAAAGGGAGGTAATCTGAAAGGCTTTTACAATTTACTTGTAAATGTAGCAACTCTGGTGACTTGCTTGAAACAGATTGAATAGAGATAATATCTTAGTGATATTATTAAAGCAGATTATTCTTTGAAGGGCAATGTATATGCATGTCAGGTACAAATTCCGGTAAGGAACTACAAACTAAGCAATGTGGTGGTTCGTTTCTTAGATTAAAACAATACTTCTTGAATTTTTCCATGAAAAAGAAATACATGTAATTTGGCTCCAGCTTGTAATGCATCACAGCAATTGCCTAATTAAGTGAAGTTGAGCTTTTGATTTATGTTTTCTTTAGATTGGAGGAACCTATGCCAGGCCAGTGATACTACCTCCAATGGTAGCTATAGGTGCTATAGGGAAAATACAGGTAATTATGATCAATTATAGGGACAGTTTTGCTGCTTTCTCCTTGAAAACAATGCTATATGGTCTCTTAATAAATTTGTAACAAAAGTTTGATATTCATAAATTTACCATTAAAAGTTTGACATGGAGTTGTGAACCATTTGGACTTACTCTTTGTTTATCTATGCTTTACATATAAGTTGCCTGCGGCCTTGTGTTCAAACGCCTTCCTCGTGATCCATCAAATGTTTGAGCACTGAAAACTATTGTTGATCCCTATATTAGGGGTTCTTGATGTGCATGAATTGACAGCATCCAGAATAGATGAAGATAAATGTTTTCGCCAAAACCAGGGAAAAGATTAATTAGATATTCATCATTCTCAATTGAGACCATCTGTTCTATATTTTGAAAGTTTGACCGTCATTTTTTCAGCCTTTACCTCGGTTTGATGACAACGGAAATGTAGTAAAAGCCCACATAATGCAAGTTAGTTGGTCGGCAGACCACCGGGTTATAGAGGGAGCCACTATGGCACGGTTTTCGAATCTCTGGAAATCCTATTTGGAGAACCCGGCTTCTATGATCCTAGACTTGAAGTGATTAGCGTGAAAATCAGTGGATGTAGTGTGTATTGATGATAATTTAGGGACAATTTGGCACATTTCTTTATGGAAAGCCAATGTTGTAATGCAGATCTATGCAAAGTTTGACTTTTACACATAAGTGATTCCTCTAAGTAGATGGAATGGCTGAATCAAGCCCAGATAAACCATGACGCGAGCAAACCTGTCTTTGGGGTTTCCGGCCAGGTCTGACACAAACCGGATTGTACAGTCTCAGAAGCAGACTAGAAGCTTGAAATTTAGAATTTAAGAAGAAGAGAAATTGTACTATTCTGTGTAGCAAAAACAAAGGCGCTGATCAGCTTCGCAGTTACTGCGAAGCTGATCTGTGCCTTTGTTTTCACATTTGCAAAATGTTGGTTTCTTCATGACGGGGCTCAATTATGCTTTTACGGAGAACTTTCAAAATTATCTTTGAATTATCATCAATTTTGCACAATATCTGTTCATCTGATAAGTCAGTATAGACTGCAGGGACAAGTTGTGATGTGGCTGTGCCATATTGAACTAGGGCAGTATTGTTTTATCTTTGATATTAAAGTCAGCTCAGTATTATTCAGTCAGCTGGATGACTTGAACTTTGTTTTGTGACTTTTTTAATGGAATAACAGAGCATATATTTAGAATTTCATGCACGGAAATGCATTATCATAATTTGGATCAGTCATAAGAAAACATGTCTGGGGTTTCTGACCATGTCCTACTAACTTAAACTATATGAGCCTGTGCATGAGAAAACCAGCAATTAGGGTTTTCCACCAGGTCTGATATAAACCAGGCTGTACAGTCACAGAATAAAGCTAAAAGCTTGAAACTTTGGATATCAGGGGAAGAGGAATAGTACTATCCGTCTGTGAAAACAAAGGCGCTGATCAGCTGTGCAGTTACTGCACAGCTGATCTGCGTCTTTGTTTTTGCATATGCAAATTGTTGGTTTTCTCATGCGAAGGCTCATATACAAGATAGATTCTAGAAAGTCAACAAGTAGTGATTTTCCTATCTGCTTAGCCAAAGCAAAGGTCATTGGTTACCACAACACAAATCTGTGTTTGTATTCTCGCTGTTGATAGCCACATTGATTCTAACAGACGAAATATCCATGTACTAATCAGGAAATCCATGTTCTCAGGCACCAGTAAAGACAGGATTTTATCACATCTATTTTAAATTGCCTGACTCCAGGCAAAGCTGCTAAAATTATGAATATTTTGGTATTGCTTTAAAAAAGTCAGACACTTTTCTTTCATGAAAATTTGAACATGAAAGTACAGTTCAACCTCATTATAACGCGCCTCACTATAGTGCGGTTTTCAATATAACACGGCCATGTCATGGCTCCCAAATTAATTATTTTGCTATATATCTATTGTAAATAACCTCATTATAACATGGTTCGCTTATAACACAGTCTGTTTTCATGGACCCCAAAGATAGCGTTATAATGAGGTTGACCTGTACTGTAAATTCAGAAATTTTCTTGTGACTTTTATTTCGCGAATTTTCTATTTCTGAATTATTAGTGAATTCTTGAATTCTCGATTCTATAAAGTTTACAGCGACTCTTTTTTTGCGAGAACTTTGAATTCGCGCGGCAACCATTTCGTGAATATTAGTGAAAATTAAGTTCTGGCGAATATTTCTGGATCTACAGTATTTCTATCACCTTTTTCCCTATTCTATTGATTCAAGAAGAGCAGTTGTAGGTTAGTGCTGAAAGAAATGTGCACTAAATACTGTTAACCTGTCTCTGGGAGGCTTGCCCAGGAACAGTTTGGCTAGTATAGGTGACCATCCCAACATGACCTTAGCTGTTGACTTTGGTACTGTAGTTTGTTGAGCATTCAGTGCTGTTGATATGAGTATAAAGTGTCAAAACAGCTGAACAAATTATATGCAATCTTTTTGTGGCTGATGGTTGTTTAGAATTTTCTGGGTCAATTTTTGAATGGTTTATTTTAGATGATTTGTTTTGTTACCGTATATATGTTTTGTTTTGGTTTTAGTCAGTTATGAGATTATGTAAAGGTGTGAAAACTAGACAAGGCAAGGATAATGTGATCTTTTTTTATAGAAAAGACAATTTTTGATAATTCTCTATTACACAAGATGTTAGTTCGCATCAAAATTGTAATTCTGAGTATCTTAACAATTACCTATTTTGGAGAACATGTCCATGAAAGATTACCCCCTTGAACCCCACTTTTATATATGATAAAACTGGGGTTCATAGGGATGTACATAATTTTCTTATCTATTTCAAAACGTAGACTGTGAGGTAGTTCTAATGTGTACACACAATCTATGTTTTGAGTCAAAAAGAGGAAAATATTAAAAGATTTCTGATGAAATTTTTTCTATTTTTACAGCTGAAAATATCTCTGTATTATATTGCATGGACAACTTTTCATAATGTCAGAAGTTACTCTTACAATTAATTTCAAATAAAAACCCTACTTATAAGACTAAAGTGACATTTATTTATTCCGAAAGTTTAGTCAACATATTTACAGACATAGTAATCGTTTACATAATAACATGGAAGAATATATATGTGACTCGGATTAGGCGTAGGCATGCCTATAATTGCCTTCTCCATGCCTACGCCTAATCCGAGTCACATATATATTATTCCATGTTATTATGTAAACGCTTACTATGTCTGTAAATATGTTGACTAAAATTTCGGAATAAATAAATAAATAAGTAAACTAAAGTGACATTGAAAGAGATGCCCACTATTGCATTAATTGCATTGTACTCTTGTCTTTTAACATATGTAACAAAATGTTTTTGAACAAGAATAGCATGTGAAACAAAGTTTTCTGTGTTATTTTATAACCAATAGTTTATCGTTGTCACTAATGTGACTACGGTACCTTATTTGTTCTAATTAACATATAGTGTATACTAATTAGTGCACACTACGAACAAAAACAACACATAACCTGCTAATGTAACTCTCAAAAATATCACTGATGATGTCATTTAAGTGTTCCTATTATTGAAATAGTGTTTGATCATCTAAGGTTAGATTTTAATGTAGTTAATATAGCTTTACCGGTAATGTGTAAAAAATGGGGTGAATTTCAGATATGCTCTCTGATGAGTGTGAGCTTATGCATATATTTTTCTGAAGCGACCAGGATGTGCGCTTATTGGGGCATGTGCTCTAATTTGAATGAATATGGTGTATGCATTGTCCCAATACCTGTAAGAAGTCTGCATAGCGCAGTGGTTAAAACACTCAACCGTGTAAACCAGGCCTCGAGGTTATAAAAACTTTTTCCATGCTCAGCTCAGCTGAGACTATAATTTATCCTGCTCATAAATGTTAAAATGCCAACAATTGTAAAATGCCAACAATTGTTGGCATTATAACATTTATGAGCAGGATAAATTACTAGATTTTTAGTTTTGAACCTGAATCTTCCAGTAATCTTGACTATTTTAACATCTATGAGCAGTTGAAATTTCATGCTCAGCTGAGCTGAGCTTGAAAAAAGTTTTACAAACTCAAGGCCAGGTGTAGCCAGTTCAAGCCTGGATTTCTTCAGAATTCATATGGGACTTTGAACTTCATATGAACTTGGCTGTTGAGTGGGACATAAAACACTGCCAACACCATTTAATAGCTTGATTCCGAACTTAGATGGATCAAACGTTAGTTGAGTCTATAGAGTAGCATGAGAAAGGTAAATCTGGATTGAGTATATTTAAAATATAGCAAAAGTGAGCAATGCTCACATACCCCCGGCGGTAGCCATCAGAGGTGAAATGGATAAATAAAGGGAATGATATGCCAGAGATTGTTGATTGTCAAATACACAATACAACTTGACATACTTTAGCTATGTACTAAATTTTAAAATTCTAGGTTAAGTAGTTCCTGAGAAATCTTTGACACAAAAAGGTGCAGATTTGTATAGGAGTGACAGATGGGAAAAGAAACAAAGTAAAAAAAAAGAAGACAAAAGTAAACCACAGAATCATAATTTTGTTTTCAGTAATAGAGTTGGTCATTTTGAACATGTATGTAAAATTTGAAGTTTCTTACTCTTATACAGACTGAGCTGATATGATGGAAAAATTTCTCGGATAGAGAGAAAAATGGATAAATAAAGGGAATGATATGCCGGAGAGTGTTGATTCTCAAATACACAATATAACTTGACATACCCAAGCTTTGTACCAAATTTTAAAATTCTAGGTTAAGTAGTTCCTGAGAAATCTTTGACACAAAAAGGTGCAGATTTGTATAGGAGTGACAGATGGGAAAAGAAACAAAGTTAAAAAAAGAAGACAAAAGTAATCTACATAATCATAATTTTGTTTTCAGTAATAGAGTTGGTCATTCTGAACATGCATATAAAATTTGAAGTTTCTAACTCTTATACAGACTAAGCTGATATGATGGAAAAAATTATCGGATAGAGAGAAAAATGGATAAATAAAGGGAATGATAAGCCGGAGATTGTTGATTCTCAAATACACAATACAACTTGACATACCCAAGCTTTGTACCAAATTTTAAAATTCTAGATTAAGTAGTTCCTGAGAAATCTTTGACACAAAAAGTTTACAGACAGACAAACAGAGGGAAAAAGCAAAAACTATATACCCCCTAATACTTCGTATGCCGGGGGTATAATAAGTAACTTAAAAAAGACAAAATCAATGTTACAATGCTGTGGCCTAGTATAATATGAAAAAAAAAAAAAAAAAAAAAAAAAAACACACATATAGTGTAGGTCTCAGGAGAGAGTAAGGGATCCAAAACCTACTTCCTCCTTGTTCTGTTTTTCATAAGTTATTACATTATTAGTACCAACAACCGATTGTAGTGAAAATCAATGCCAAATGTCAAGTATATTTTAAAGCTGCTCTTTGTAAAGGTATACTGTGTTCTTGATATTGTTTAAGGCATCAACTTGATTCAAATTCTATCTGAAACTTTCAAGTATTCACAACTGAGAGTTACTGTAAAAAAACTTCTGCATGCAAGTAATTGGCACTAAGAAGCTTTGTTTTAAGTTTCTAGGTTTAGGAAGTGAGAAATGGTTATCGAAACTCATTCTTTCCTTCTCTGATATCTGTCACCATATGAGCTTCTTAGATAGCTGTCTCCATATGTGCTTCTTAGATACTGTCACCATATGTGCTTCTTAGATATCTGACACCATATGTGCTTCTTACATATCTGTCTCCATGTGTGCTTCTTAGATATCTGACACCATATGTGCTTCTTACATATCTGTCTCCATGTGTGCTTCTTAGATATCTGTCTCCATATGTGCTTCTTACATATCTGTCACCATTTGAGCTTCTTAGATATCTGTCTCCATATGTGCTTCTTAGATATCTGACACAATATGTGCTTCTTACATATCTGTCACCATATGTGCTTCTTACATATCTGTCTCCATATGTGCTTCTTAAATATCTGTCTCCATATGTGCTACTTAGATATCTGTATCCATATGTGCTTCTTACATATCTGTCTCCATATGTGCTTCTTAGATATCTGTCTCCATATGTGCTTCTTAGATATCTGAACCATATGTGCTTCTTACATATCTGTCTCCATATGTGCTTCTTAAATATATGTCACCATATGAGCTTCTTAGATATCTGTATCTATATGTACTTCTTTCATATCTGTCTCCATATGTGCTTCTTAGATATCTGTCTCCATATGTGCTTCTTAGATATATGTCTCCATATGTGCTTCTTAGATATCTGTATTAATAATATGTACTTCTAAGGTATCTGTCACCAAATGAGCTTCTTAGATATCTGTCTCCACATGTGCTTCTTACATACCTGTCCCCATATGTGCTTCTTACATATCTGTCTCCATATGTGCTTCTTAGGTATCTGACACCATATGTGCTTCTTACATATCTGTCTCAAAATGTGTTTCTTACATATCTGTCACCATATGAGCTTCTTAGATATCTGTATCCATATGTACTTCTTACATATCTGTCTCCATATGTGTTTTTAGATATCTGTCTCCATGTGTGCTTCTTAGATATCTGTCACCATATGTGCTTTTTAGATATCTGTATCCATATGTGCTTCTGACATATCTGTCTCCATATGTGCTTCTTACATATCTATCTCCATGGCATATGTGCTTCTTACATATCTGTTTCAATATGTGCTTCTTAGATATCTGACACCATATGTGCTTCCTACATATCTGTCTCCATATGTGCTTCTTACATATCTGTCTCCATATGTGTTTTTAGATATCTGTCTCCATGTGTGCTTCTTAGATATCTGTCACCATATGTGCTTTTTAGATATCTGTATCCGTATGTGCTTCTTACATATCTGTCTCCATATGTGTTTTTAGATATCTGTCTCCATGTGTGCTTCTTAGATAAGAGGGTCATTCAGGAATTAATGACAATGATTCCATTAAACTTTATTCTTAACACGTGTGTGCTTCTCATATACTAATAACCAAATTTGAAGATATATGCTATTCAATGGCTCCTCCAAAAGTTCGCTAAGATGCCAGTTCTGTGGTTGCTAGGCAACCAAAGAATACAAGGTAAATGAGCTTGGACGCGACATACTGTTATTTATAAAAGCCTGTATGGAAGACCAGTATCTTGGATATGTTAACAACATTTCATGAGGATTAAATATGTGGTTGTTGTAAGCATGACTGTCAATGGTATTGATCACAGTGACACTGTACACAGAGTTTCAAAATGAATCAGCACCGTCTCCAGTTCCAATTTAACTGTATCAAATCTAGCTAGTCTTTTTAAAATCTAATACTTGTTCCATAACAGTCTCAGATTTTTGAATTTTTGTTTTTGTTAAAGAGCCATAGGAATACCTTTAAGATTAAACACATCACTAGCAGTTGAAATTTATTTGATTGTCTCATTATTTGGTTTAAAACACACTGTAAGGCTCAGAATGGGTTTATTTTGTCCTGTTCTGCTGTTGCTTAGCAACCACGCGTGTTGCAAATCAGGAAATTGACATAAATGTTATGGTTGCCCTTGTTGACCTCTAGTGCTTTCATTAATCATCTAAAATCACTGATAAGAGTGTCCAAGCAACAATCCTACTCCCCCCCCCCCTCCCCCCGCCCACAAAAATAGGTAAAAATTGACTTTTTCGTGTCCATGGACACTTCAGAAGCCATATTCAAATTAGCATAGCGTCAAATCTAGACATGATAAAAGCACAAAATTTTCAGCACGAATGCATAATATATGTGTCCACATGTAACATATCAAATAAAGCCGAGCTTGATTATATTTTCCGAGATATGGATCCATTGTCATTAATTCTTGAATGACCCCCGTATCTGTCACCATATGTGCTTTTTAGATATATGTATCCATATGTGCTTCTTACATATCTGTCTCCATATGTGCTTCTTGCATATCTGACACCATATGTGCTTCTTACATATCTGTCTCCATATGTGCTTCTTACATATCTGTCACCATATGAGCTTCTTAGATATCTGTATCCATATGTGCTTCTTACATATCTGTCTCCATATGTGTTTTTAGATATCTGTCTCCATGTGTGCTTCTTAGATATCTGTCACCATATGTGCTTTTTAGATATCTGTATCCATAATTGCTTCTTACATATCTGTATTCATATGTACTTCTTACATATCTGTCTCCATATGTGCTTCTTAGATATCTGTTTCCATATGTGCTTCTTAGATATGTGACACCATATGTGCTTCTTACATATCTGTCTCCATATGTGCTTCTTACATATCTGTCACCATATGAGCTTCTTAGATATCTGTATCCACATGTGCTTCTTACACATCTGTCTCCATATATGCTTTTTAGATATGTCTCCATATGTGCTTCTTAGATATCTGTCTCCATATATGCTTCTTAGATATCTATCTCCATATGTGCTTCTTACATATCTGTCTCCATTTTAGCTTCTTAGATATCTGTCTCCATATGTGCTTCTTAGATATCTGTTTCCATATGTGCTTCGTAGATATCTGACACCATATGTGCTTCTTAGATATCTGTCTCGATATGTGCTTCTTACATATCTGTACAGCACCATATGAGCTTCTTAGATATCTGTATCCATATGTGCTTCTTACATATCTGTCTCCATATGTGCATTTTAGATATCTGTCTCCATATATGCTTCTTAGATATCTGACACCATATGTGCTTCTTACAGATCTGTCTCCATGTGTGCTTCTTAGATATCTGTCATTATATGTGCTTCTTAGATATCTGTCTCCATATGTGCTTCTTAGATATCTCTGTCCACAGGTGCTTCTTAGATATCTGTCACCATATGTGCTTCTTAGATATCTGTCTCGATATGTGCTTCTAAGATATCTGTCACCATATGAGCTTCTTAGATATCTGTCTCCATATGTGCTTCTTATATATCTGTCTCCATATGTACTTCTTAGATATCTGTCTTCATATGTGTTTCTTAGATATCTGACACCATATGTGCTTCTTACATATCTGTCTCCATGTGTGCTTATTAGATATCTGGATCATATGTGCTTCTTAGATATCTGTCACCATATGTGCTGTCCATGTGTGCTTATTAGATATCTGTCTCCATATGTGCGTCTTAGATATCTGTCACCATATGTGCTTCTTAGATAGCTTTCACCACATGTGCTTCATAGATAGCTTTCACCACATGTGCTTCTTAGATATTTGTCTCCTTATGTGCTTCTTATATATCTGTCACTATGTGTGCTTCTTAGATATATGTCCCCATATGTACTGCTTAGATATCTGTCACCGTATGTGCTTCTGAGATATCTGTCACCAAATGAGCTTCTTAGAAATCTATCTCAATATGTGCTTCTTAAATATATGTCACCATATGTGCTTCTCAGATATCTGTCACCATATGAGCTTCTAAGATATCTGTCTCCATATGTGCTTCTTAGATATCTGTCTCCATGTGTGCTTCTTAGATATTTGTCACCATATGTGCTTCTCAGATATCTGTCACCGTATGAGCTTCTTAGATATCTGTCTCCATATGTGCTTTTTAGATATTTGTCACCAAATGTGCTTCTCAGATATCTGTCACCATATGAGCTTCTTAAGGATGTTCGCTGCCAACATTTGACATTTCGGAACTTCCGGTTTTTATTTTGTTGAATATCTCGTAAACGGTTGCAGATATTTTCCTAATATTTTATATTTGAATACATATTGATGATATGCATTGAACGAGTCATGAAAATTGTCAATCTAAAGAACTTCATTTTTTCACCCCATTTCCTGCCACTTTTTAGAAAATTTTAAGTATTAGCAAAATTTAGGGGGTAGGGTAAATAAAGCTTCAATATTACACAACTCCAAATTAGTTGCACTGATTTTATGTTTATTTTAGCAGAATTATGTGTATACAAGGTTTTCTTTATCAGTGTTTCTTTCTTTGGTGTGCTAGTTTTAAAATTTTGGGTTGTTTTATGAAATGGGGTGTAAGAAATAAAACAGCCGAAAAAAGGCTTAAAATGGCGATTTTCAAGTTGTTGGTTCTCTCTTATATGCACACTACCCTATATTTTTTATTCTTTTAATCGAAAAGTATGAACAAGTTCTATGCTGTGTGAAAATACACGAAAAAGTTTGAATCTACAAATATGGATTTGACACATTTATAAATATGGACTTTTTCCGACTTTTCAAGTTGGGGGGTAGGGTTGTTAAATGAGCCGAAAAAAATTGTCATCCACTTCAAGATGAAAATTTATGTATGTTTTAGGTCCAAAATAGTCAGGGTTACTTAAACAAAATGAGGTTTGAAAGCATTCGTGATGTATTGTTTGTCCAGGAAGGTATATGTGAAAGAATTGAAAATTAAATTAATTTTTCTAATTTTCAAACATGTTGTTTAGAGGTCTCATTCAAAGGCCTGTAGCTTGAAAAAATGCACACTACCCTATATTTATTTTGTTTTCATATGTCTTATTTTATCTTTTGGAATCAAAAAAGAGAGGTTAGAAAAAAAGTTTGAATACTTTTTCATTGGCAGCGAACATCCTTAAATATCTGTCTCCATATGTGCTTTTTAGATATCTGTCACCACATGTGCTTCTCAGATATCTGTCACCATATGTTCTTCTTAGATATTTGTCACCATATGTGCTTCTCATATATCTTTCACCATATGAGCTTCTTAGATATCTGTATCCATATGTGCTTCTTACATATCTGTCTCCATATGTGCTTCTTACATATCTGTCTCCATATGTGCTTCTTACATATCTGACACCATAAGTGCCTCTTACATATCTGTCTCCATATGTGCTTCTTTAATATTTGTCTCCATATGTGCTTCTTATATACCGGTTTTATATGTTTTTCTTAGATATCTGACACCATATGTGCTTCTTAGATATCTGTCTCCATATGTGCTTCTTACATATCTGTCACCATATGAGCTTCTTAGATATCTGTATCCATATGTGCTTCTTACATATCTGTCTCCATATGTGTTTTTTAGATATCTGTCTCCATGTTTGCTTCTTAGATATCTGTCACAATATGTGCTTTTTAGATATCTGTATCCATATGTGCTTCATACATATCTGTCTCCATATGTGCTTCTTACATATCTGTCTCCATATGTGCTTCTTAGATATCTGTTTCCATATGTGCTTCTTAGATATCTGACACCATATGTGCTTCTTACATATCTGTCTCCATATGTGCTTCTTACATATCTGTCACCATATGAGCTTCTTGGATATCTGTATCCACATGTGCTTCTTACACATCTCTCTCCATATGTGCTTTTTAGATATCTGTCTCCATATGTGCTTCTTAGATATCTGTCTCCATATGTGCTTCTTAGATATCTGTATCCATATGTGCTTCTTAGATATCTGTTTCCATAGATGCTTCTTAGATATCTGTCACCATATGTGCTTCTTAGATATCTGTCTCCATATGTGCTTCTTAGATATCTGTTTCCATATGTGCTTCTTAGATATCTGACACCATATGTGCTTCTTAGATATCTGTCTCGATATGTGCTTCTTAGATATCTGTCTCGATATGTGCTTCTTACATATCTGTCACCATATGAGCTTCTTAGATATCTGTATCCATATGTGCTTCTTACACATCTGATTCCATATGTGCTAATTTAGATATCTGTCTCCATATGTGCTTCTTAGATATCTGACACCATATGTGCTTCTTACATATCTGTCTCCATGTGTGCTTCTTAGATATCTGTCATTATATGTGCTTCTAAGATATCTGTGTGCTTATTAGATATCTGTCTACATATGTGCTTCTTAGATAACTGTCACCATATGTGCTGTCCATGTGTGCTTATTAGATATCTGTCTCCATATGTGCTTCTTAGATATCTGTCACCATATGTGCTTCTTAGATAGCTTTCACCACATGTGCTTCATAGATAGCTTTCACCACATGTGCTTCTTAGATATTTGTCTCCATATGTGCTTCTTAGATATCTGTCACTATGTGTGCTTCTTAGATATCTGTCCCCATATGTACTGCTTAGATATCTGTCACAGTATGTGCTTCTGAGATATCTGTCACCAAATGAGCTTCTTAGAAATCTATCTCAATATGTGCTTCTTAGATATGTGTCACCATATGTGCTTCTCAGATATCTGTCACCATATCAGCTTCTTAGATATCTGTCTCCATATGTGCTTCTTAGATATCTGTCTCCATGTGTGCTTCTTAGATATTTGTCACCATATGTGCTTCTCAGATATCTGTCACCATATGAGTTTCTTAGATATCTGTCTCCATATGTGCTTCTTAGATATCTGATTCCATGTGTGCTTCTTAGATATTTGTCACCATATGTGTTTCTCAGATATCTGTCACCATATCTGCTTCTTAGATATCCATCACCATATGTGCTTTTTAGATATCTGTCACCACATGTGCTTCTCAGATATCTGTTACCATATGTTCTTAGATATTTGTCATCATATGTGCTTCTCAGATATCTGTCACCATATGAGCTTCTTAGATATCTGTCACAGGCTCCATATGTGCTTTTTAGATATCTGTCAACACATGTGCTTCTTAGATATCTGTCTCCATAGGTGCTTCTTAGATATCTGTCTCCATATGTGTTTCTTACATATCTGTCACCGTATGTTTAGATATCTGTCTCCATATGTGCTTCTTACATATCTGTCACCATATGTGCTTCTTACATATCTGTCACCATATGTGCTTCATACATATCTGTCTCCATATGTGCTTCTTAGATATCTGTCATCATATGTGCTTCTTAGAGAGCTTTCACCACATGTGCTTCTTAGATATTTGTCTCCATATGTGCTTCTTAGATATGTCACTATGTGTGCTTTTTAGATATCTGTCCCCATATGTACTGCTTAGATATCTGTCACCATATGTGCTTCTGAGATATCTGTCACCAAATGTGCTTCTTAGATTTCTGTCACCAAATGAGCTTCTTAGAAATCTATCTCAATATGTGCTTCTTAAATATATGTCACCATATGTGTTTCTCAGATATCTCTCTCCATATTATGGGCTTCTTTGATATCTGTACCAATTGTGCTTCTTAGATATCTGTCACCATATGTGATTCTCTGTCTCCATACTTGTACATATTTGCTTTTTAGGTATTTGTCACCATATGTGCTTTAAACACATCAGTCTCTTCTTAGATATCTGTCTCTATAAATGCTTCTTAGATATCTGATCTCTATCTGCTGCTGAGGTATCTGTCTCAGAATGTGTTTCTCGGGGTATCTGTGAGGCCTGCTTTTTGTGTTTATCATATGTGGCCATGTATCTGTCTCCGTATATGGACAGATATTCTCCCACCATATGTTGTTTCAGTCTCTGTATGCGCTTCCCATATATATATAACGCCCCTCTCTCTCTCTGTGGTACAACATATAACTACATTTCTTCAGAGATCACAGAGATCATGATATCAGATGCCCGTCTAAATGCGACTAGCTCATGGCTGTGCATCTATGAACTTTTAACTAAATAAAAATTAAAACTGAGATCCTTTAAGAGCAGTGAACACATTAATGAGAAAAGGGATGGGCCATACCGCGGTTTCGACTATTAAAGTCTCGTCAGTGACCCATTAGATTTGGCAACATGGAGCCAAAGAGAATTACAGAAATTTTGCAACTTGCAACAGGGTAGTCGATACAAAGACTAATATTAACTAAATGGGACCAAATATGTTAAACTGTGGTTAGAAAATGAATCTTAACCGATAATAAATTTCTGATTTCTCAGAATATCCTCGCTGATCTCAAAGGACAAAAAGAAAATATAACCTGCACTATGGGTGATGTACGGGGAGACTTTTTAGGGCCGCCACACGGCACAACACCAGCTGCAGTAATAGCAAATAAAAATTAAAACTGAGATCCTTTAAGAGCAGTGAACACATTAATGAGAAAAGGGATGGGCCATACCGCGGTAAAATTAAAACTGAGATCCTTTAAGAGCAGTGAACACATTAATGAGAAAAGGGATGGGCCATACCGCGGTTTCGACTATTAAAGTCTCGCTGGCGACCAGTGACCCTTTAGATCTGGCAACATGGAGCCAAAGAGAATTACAGAAATTTTGCAACTTTCAACAGGGTAGTCGATACCCTGTCGATAAAGCATTTGTTTTGAAAATGTGCTTTAAAACACCAACTCTACTTAAATTGGTTGTTAATTACTTCATATATCCATAACTAAATTATGAGTTCAAGTGTTAATATATTAATGATATATCCAAATATTGACGTATTGCTACAAAACACCTTTTGTAATTATGAAAGACATTTTTGTTAAATCAATAAATCGAACTGCATATAATATTGACCTAAACAAATTTTAAGATTTTACCTGTCCGTGTTTAAGGAATAAGGACAAATAAAATCATTATTCCCTTTTATCTATGTCAATAATGGAGGAATTTATGGTAGTTCATTACTGTGATTAAGAACAGTGCAACCCATCAATATGTATTGCAGTCTTTGGAACTGAATTGAACAAGGAAATTACAAATCGTGGGCGGCTCAGACCTAGAGTTTCACGTACTGAAGTTTGAATAGAAAATTGGCGATGAAACATTCAGTTGTGGATACGCAAATATTTGACAGAAGCCAAACAGGAACTGTGGTCTAAGCTTCGGAATAAAGTTGAAGCAGTACGGGGTGACGTATACGTACTGTATTGTGTAATATACGTGAGATAAGTTGTCAATTTTAAAAGGTACCACGCACCACTGTCACTTACGTTATTATCGAACGCATTTAACAAACTTACATATGCATAGCAAGTACGTTAAGTACAGAGCAAAACAATGGGCTGTTCTTCATCCAAAGACGTAGTTACTGAAAGCAAAACAACCAATCAAAACAGACGACGGTCACGTGATAAGGTATCAAAGGATGATAATAAACAAATATCAAACAAGAAAGTAAAGAAAGACGAATTTGACTTTTACTCTGAACCAAAGTTCGTTCCCCCACCCGAACCGCCAAAGCCTAAGCTAACCTACGCAAAGCACACCGGAAGTTACAACGCTAGAAGTAATGGCGAATCAGAGTGTTGGATTCGTGGAGCTGTTTTCCTGTCATCTGGTGCGGTTGTTGTTGCAGACTACAAAAATAACAAACTGAAGATGTTTGATCGGACGTTTAAGTTTGTGTCCGAACTTGAATTACCTAGTGGTGTTTGGGATGTTTGCGTTTCGCCCGCATCACCGGCGGAGGTATTTGCAACAGTGCCATATAAGAAAGAAGTTCATAGGGTATCAACTGACCAATCACTGACGTCGTTAGATTCATTTCGAACAGAAGGATTCTGTTGGGGAATCACGGTTTTCAATGGCGGGCTGGCAGTTAGTGTAAAACTTCCTAATAAACCACTTTCGCCACCATTCCAAGTGCATTTGTTGGAATTTGATGGCACGCTGAAACATTCAATTGCCTTTGACCCCGATGGTGCGAAACTTTTTGTGGAACCGAAATTCTTGGCTTCTACGCATGATGGTGCTTTTCTGCTCGTTTCCGATTACAGGAAGGACTGTCTATATTGCATAAACGTCGACGATAAAGTTATCTTCACATACACAGACATGAAGAGCCCCAGTGGTGTCACAGTGGATGACCGGAATAACATACACATCGTCAGTTTCTACGGTACAGAGCGGATTCATAAGTTGAACACGAGGGGTGAAAAACTTGATGGCTTACCACCAGATGAAGAGAAAACTTTGTTTCCTCACGGGATTTGTTTCAGAAAGAAAGATAGACTGCTGTTGGTCACAACAGATTCTGATATTATGGAGGCATATACGCTAATATGATTATTTTGTTTTCTGTAAAAGGCATTCAAAGCTTTCAATATACTATTGTCATTTTGTGATAGTTTTTATAAAATGTAACCGTCATTACTTTAGTTCATTATAATTGTTTCATATGATCTTGAAATTCTTGTGTTTTGCTCCTTTTGTAGTAATACATGTATTTTCGTTTTAACGAAGTTTTGCAGAAGTAACCTTATTGTTCTGACTGAACCAACCTCCTGGCCATTGCCGAGCTTTACTTTTTATTTTGACGCAATTAGAAAATGTTGATTTAAATATTCAAACACCATTGAAGAATCTTTGTTACACACTAGATTAAGTTCATATGTTTAAACCAAGGCAATTATCTCGTAAATTTATGCAAATATTTGACTTAAAACCAAATGCTTTATTCAATGGAAATTGTAGGCTTTCACCATTTGATTAGGATGTTTGTAGTTCCTGATAGTTTTCAAACTCTACGACAGCTACAGATTATTTCCAAAAGTGAAAGGAGTTCAAGATTCTCTGAAATTGTGCCACAAGTAAAGTCAAGTTTTGTTTTTAGTTACTATGTATATATCTAGCAAAATGAGATAATGGTCTACCCCGGATGCATGGGAAGATTATGTTTTTAAAGTTGTTATTATATATACCTGTACAAAATTTTGATAATAATGCATTGCATCTTGATTTTATTTTACAAGAGATAAATATGCGAGTCACTTTTTTTTCGACGAATAACTGTAGACACCAGTTTTTGTGAATGTTTTATAAGTAAATGTTAAATCAGCGGTCATTAGAATTTATGAATTTTAAGGTCATCATTTCGACATGGCCCGTGGAGTTATTTCTTAGTTTGAAATTAAGTTAAGTTGTTAAAGTTTGGACATTAACATTTTGAAAGTTTAAGAAAGGAATGATTATGACCAGCGATCAGCACGTCAAAACAGAGGATTGAGAAATGGTTTGGAAAGCGAAATAAGCTATTTTAATGTGTTTTTGTGTGCGTTAGGGTAACATAATGGATGGTAGGATGTCACAGCGCAGTATTAACAAGTACTTGTACAGGGAAGCTCTAAAAGAACTTCGCCTGAGGATCGAAACCACAGACCCCCATTTTCGCGGGTTAAAGAAACTACGCATGCGTGGGAAAGAACTTCAGGATTTACCAATGGCCATGTTTGGTATTCTTGAGCTGGAGGTTTTAGATTTGAGCCCCAACAGGGAATCGTGTTTGGACTACCGAATGACAAGCGTTCCTCCACAAATTAGTAAATTGGTGAATTTAAGGGTGTTGATGCTGGATACTAATGATTTATATAGCTTGCCCAAGGAAATCTCGCTGTTGCTAAATTTAGAAAGGCTTTCCCTCAGCAACAACCATCTAACGTCACTTCCGCCGGGGTTCCAAAGACTGAATAAACTCCGCAGCCTCCACGCAGCCAACAACAATTTTGAAACACTGCCTTTGGAAATTTGTGAGTTGCCATCTTTAGAGTTTCTGGATTTAAGTGATAATGTGCTGATTAATCTACCAGAGCAAATAGGCAACATTAAAACTTTATCAACGCTTTTGTTACTGTACAACAAGCTCATTAAGTTGCCGGACTCAATCTGTGCCTTGTCAGAACTTGAGTGTTTGTGGTTAGGTGGTAACAAATTGAAGGAATTGCCGCGAGATTTCGGTAAACTGTCTCGTCTGCATTGGGGTGCGCATTATACATCATCCATTCTGGAAGGAAATCCGCTTACTTTCCCGCCAATAGAAGTATGTCGTCTGGGACCAAAAGCTATCGATACATACTTTACGGTAGACGAAAAGGAAGAGCTCCAACACTTTTCAGACGAAGAAGTCGCAGACGAGCATGAAAGAAATATAATTCATGACACAAATAAGGGTGAAGATGATGACTATGTTCTAAATTAATCACTAGTATTCTCGATGTGATTAAGAATATCCATGGACAGTGTTCTGTTATTTTTAGAGTGGAGGAGGAGAGATCCGGACGTTTGTTTCAAAACTTCACGTGTGAAATAGGAATACATGCATTCTGGGCGAAAATCTATGAACTTCAACACGCTTCAGCAGCAGAGGCTACGAGAAATGAAGACATTGACCAGAGTTCATTGTTTCCACCGTGCAAATTCGCATCCCACTTCACTGGCCAGAACCAGAGCAGTCAACTCCAGGAAGTTCAGACAGTATTCAACATCAACAGATTCTTTCATATATAATTTTTCCCCGGACCATACCTCTCTGGAACACTCTCCCAGCTCCCCTCTCACTGGCATCTTTTAGAAATCGGCTACTTGCTCAACAAGAATGCCGTACAAATGAATGATCATTGAGGGGAATGAAATAAAATGTATCGCAGTGTATTTGGGTAGCTTTATTTATATTAGAACTATAAAAATGCTAAATATTTTTTTAAAATAAAATAAATAATACTGCGTAACTCACAAAAGACCAGTAAAACAGCTATGGTATGTTTTAAGAATGCAACTTCTGCAAACCTCGGTATATAATCATGAATATTTGGATGCTTCTGATAAAGTCCCACGTTTTTAACAAATAAACATTGATCTGATCCAAAAAAATCAAACAAAAAACATACCATATTAGTTGAACTGAGGACGTAAGAAATGGACGGAATATGACAACAATTGCATAGGGTATGCTTGAGTGTGTAACTAATAAGGATAACTATTCTTGCAATCTACATCCTAACGATAAATTTGGGCTCTTTTAAGAAGAAATCGACAAGTTGAAAGAAAAAAAATGAGAAGGACCACAACAAAACTTCAAAAGTAAAAGTACAAGTTCCAATCATTATGTTTTATGATTCATAATTCGTAGTTCTGTTGAAATCTTGTAATGTGGCTGATATTCTACTTTGAATTACTATAGACTGAATTTTTTAGTATATTTTCCATATGATTACTTGTTCAGCCAGCAAGAAAAATAGATGGATTTACATTGGATAAAACGTTCTAAGCTAAGAGAAAACATGTATACATGAAAACTAAAAATAAAACTGAGGTAAGCAATCTTGAACCATAAGAAGAGGAGAAAAACAAACAGGCATGCACACAGCTCTAGTACGACAACATACAAACATGCTAATACGGACTCCTTATTAGCATTAAGAAAACATGCAATGTCAGAACAGAGATTTTTAAAGTTTTGAAACATGAAAATTTTCAGTAGAAAATGTTTTATTATTATTTTTTTTCAGTAGAAAATGTTTAATATTTTTGCTCAAAACATAGATTGTGGGTACACGTCTCACTGAGGCGGTTCAAACGAAACGAGTACCCACAATCTATGTTTTGGAGCAAAAATAAGAAAAATAGGTATACCCCTGCAGACCCCAATTTTATATAGAAAAATTGGGGTTTAAGGGGTACTTATTTCACGGACACGTTCTCCTGATGCAGAGTTATAATGATATCACAGGTAGTTTTATATAGTTCTCGGACACGGTTGTCTCGAATTATTCATAAATCTTTTTCCCCACGTCGCTCAGTTGATCGTATTGACTGGATAGTTATACATCCAATGTTGACAGTGTTTTCATCTCTATTTTAAGCAAAATGTGTACGTTGAAGATTTTTTTCTTCTTTCAAAGGCCGAAAATTATTGGACTCTGGTCGAAGCTATCGTTGTCATTGGTATTTTAGCATCATGTTATAATGTCCTCTGTCCTGTTCGAACGACCTTCAGAATTTGCGGTTGAATTATAGCACATGACAAGACATCTAGTACCAAGCTTACATCATCCATTCATTATACTTGCATTCTGAAATTAAATGAAATAGAAGTAAGCAATATCACACAACTAGAGTGTGTCCAGTAATCACTATTTTAGTCAACGGGGTACAATTCGTCGGATCTAGGCTATCGAGTTATCGAACCTTAAATCAGTATGCGTATGAATTAGTTGGGCATGGACATTTGCACGTATTACTTGGACTTAAAAAAAATGCATATTTGATATCAACAAAACATTTTTCTTCTATAAAGGGTTCAAAGGGGTAGATTATATGTCTGGGGATATTTATGTCTTTGAATCCCATACATTTGGTGACAAAATAAACTTGCGCGATTAATGTGCGACAACAGTTTTTGTTTATATGTTTAAAAAAATTTAAGTTATACCACAGGCGCTTGAAGTTATAACCATAAATCATTAAAATATGCCCTAAAACAAGAGTGTCTACATAGCAATACCGTATTGCTATGTAGACACTTATTTTAAGCATTATTTTTTATGATTTATGGCCATAACTTCAAGCGCCTGTGGTTATACCTGCCATATAAAATATATTCCTAGAAAACAAAGACTATGCCGCATCACCCCCATCTGCAGTTTGTTCCGTCTTTTGTCCCTCGGTCTTCTGTTCTGTTGATTGTTCTGGAAACATATTTTCATATACAAAACTTGGTACTCACGGTCGAAGATCGGTAAGAAGGCGAAAGAAAGAAAGCTGACACGCCAAACATAGATGATTATAGGTGACATTTATTTGAAGATGTTCCTAGGCATACTTACCAAATGAGTCGCCGCATGGGAACACCAACAATCTGCATAGGCGAAAACAAAGGCGCAGATCAGCTTCGCAGTAACTGCGAAACTGATCAACGCCTTTGTTTTCGCTACACCGATAGTACAATTCCCCTACTTTCTAAATCCCAATTTTTAGCCTATAACCATCTTCTGTGACTGTACCGGTTTGTGTCGGACCTGTTCGGAAACCACATTGCTGGTTTTCCCACGAGGCGGCTCAAATGTTGTACTAGTCCAAAAAAAGGTTGGAGTAACGACAATGTATAGAGTTCTGTAAACTCAAAAATTCGTATAATACGAGATTCATGCAATTTGCTTCGTAAAGATGTTACGACTGTTACGATAGTTCACCAAGTTAGATTTTCGAAGCGGATACTGGCTAGTTGTGTGTGAGACATTTTATAAAAATAAGACAGCATTTGGAAATTATGCAATATATTGCCATTCGGATTAAGCATTTCCCCTGCAAATGGAACGTCACATGTTAGAACTGAATTTGAAAGAATGTTAAAACTTTTTTGGTAATATATGGACAATGACAGAAAGAAATCTTTTAACCATGTAAGTGTATAAGGTACTAGTAAAACAATTTAAATTGGTCATGTGCGCTGACAATTACATACTGGAGATAACCAATTATATCAATATAACTGAGTGTCGCATGCTGGGGATAAACCTATGGAATATCTTTATAGTGTGTGTGTGTGTGTGTGTGTGTGTGTGTGTGTGTGTGTGTGTGTGTGTGTGTGTGTGAAACGCAAGAAACACCATTCCCATAAATATAAGTTGGCATAGTATTGTCGGCAGTTGCAACATTCGTAATAAACAAACATGGTGGTAGTTCGCAACAGATGTCGTATGTCGTACCGTCGAAGTTTCGTACTATGCGTGGGTGGAATGCATGTAAACCAGCTAAATTATATCATGTATATTGAGTGAGACGATACATGCATTAGTTATGACTAAAGCACAACGCAAACAGATTTAATTTCAAGCGTTGCCATTTCGATCGCTTTTAATTGTCCATGAATAATGCATCAGACAATGCGGCAATTTTAATTGATTTGTAATTGCCAGAATTCCTATCCAAATATTGAATTTGCACGACAGTTTAAGAGAATGCCAATAAATGTTTAAAGTACAAAGTAAACCTCGTACAGGACAGTTTGTACAAGGATTGTGCATCGCAGATTTAGTTGATTTAGAAGGCTCCTTTGTAAACTTTCATAGACCAAAGGAATCAAAGACAATGCAGTCACTCATTACGAAAACATACCCATGTAATATACAGATTTTTCTTAAGTTGTAAAAAATGAAAAATTTCAGTAGGAAAGTTTTGATATTTTTCTTATTTTTGCTCAAAACATAGATTGTGGGTACAGTTAGCCGTATAAGAAAAATAGGTATACCCATGTATACCTCAGTTTTACTATATATAAAAGTGGGGTTCAAACGTTTCATGGACATGTTTTCCTGATGGATATAACAGGCAAAAATGTCGATATAGTGATTCTGTGGTCATAAATCAGACTAATCATCTTATTGTTCAATAAAACAATACTTAAAGGTATTAGTTCTAACATTTTTGTATCAAACGTGGCTTTGCTAGCGCTGTACAAAGAGCCAGTCTAGAATGCCATGGCCACTCTGTAAATGGGTAGATAATGTCATGTATGGCCGAAAATTACGAGTCGATCCGGGCTGGCTCCCATCGGTATATTTTCGGCAGAGTGATTTTTAATAACCTGGTATTACAAAATTGAACATAGGATTAGCTATTTAATTCAATAAAAATCTTATATGATCTGCATAAAATGGCAGAATTATTAAAATTTCCTGAGTAAATATTTACAAATCTGGGCCATTTTAAATAAATTGAGATTTTATTCAAATATAATAAAAATAATGAACTCTTCGTTCCATTGTACCAATAAGTAATATTGATATTTTGAACATAAACCAGACTATCTGGTATTAAAAAACAAGGAGACGCCACATGATAGAATTTAACATATTGACTGGAAACACTCAACCAAGACAAATCTAAAAGAAAATTGATAATACGTGTAACGTGTACTGAGGTTTAATGTCCCAGTCAACAGTTTTTCAGTCATGTCGGGACGGAACCACCCTGGGTAATCACCAGTTCTCTGACAGGGTATATGTGCCTTGCTCATGCCGCCGGTGTGTGGGGATGCTCTGCCACTACGCCAATGCGCTCCCCTGTGTAGTGCCATTGGATAATATATGAAATGGTCGGGCTATCGTCGAAAAAAAAAGAGAGATTCTTTCGTTATCAGTATAGCTGACCAACAGTCAACGCAGGTCAAAGATTCGGCCCGGGTCCTTGACTCGTGTATAGATCGAACGTCGTGTGCGTAATCTGGGTGCTGCACCACCGCATTATGTTGAAGAAAATTTTAAAGCATTACATGTAACATGTTGCAAAGTTGCAGTAAAATATTTTATGAAAAGGTCGGGCTTTCGTCGAAAAACAAATCCCATACAAGTATACCCCTCTCACATAAGTACCAAAATAATATAATCAAGTTGTCCTCCATTCGAATCAAAATTTCTTTTACTTAAAAAATTTTGATCTGCATAAAAATTCGCCACTGCACAGATTATAAAACTACGAAAAACTGCAACCTTGAAAGTGGTCGATATACATGTAGATCTAACTGTTAAGAATTGTTCTTTCCACAATGAACAATAAAATTGCATATGTTTAACCGCTGTACCAACAGCGGTCATGATATTTATACATAAACTGCTTCTGTATGCTTTAATTCGAATACACTAGAGCCTCCGCTATGGAACGGCCAGTAGTAATAACAACCGGAGATTTTTGTCTAGTATCCAATACAATCTCTTGAAGTGTTGCAACCCCTATATTCACAAACACACACGTTGATTGGCACATGAACTCGTAAGTTCATCATCAGTGCTTTAAAATAAAAAAATAAAACACTTTACCTTGAGTGCCATCACTGGTCGCCTGTTTCTGTTCGTCCGTCTGTTTGTTCTGTTCAGTTGTAGCCGTGCTTTTGCTGCCTCCACAACCCATCTTGATAAAAACAATCACCTTAAGGTCGCTTTAATTAAACTAAAAAATCAAAGTTTATCTTTGCGCTTTGTTATACGCTACTTTGGGTTAACAATGTTATTCAGCGTAAACCGATAATGCGGCCTATCTTGGATGTAATCTTAAGAAATACACATAGGTATGCCTTATTAAATGGTACGAAAGAATACAAAATCTTTACATTTGAGCCGCATCGTGAGAAAACCGGATTTTTGCCTAGGCGAAAACAAAGGCGCAGATCAGCTTCGCGGTAACCGCGAAGCTGATCAGCGCCTTTGTTTTCGCTACTCGGATAGTACAATTCCTCTTCTACTTAAATCCGAAATTTCAAGCTTCTAGCTCTTTTCTGAGCTTGTACAGGCCGGTTTGAGTCGGACCTGGTCGGAAACCCCGAAGACCGGTTTTCTCGCGTCGCGGCTCATTTCATCCCACGTTGTTTATTTCTTTGTTTTTCATGTAGTTATAGCGACAACACATTCAGGTCGTTTAGCGCATCAGAAATAGTGAATAAAATTTTTATCTTTGTTTTCTTACATTCAGTGCGCTCTTCACTATTAAAGAATGATTTATCATTTCATATTCAATCATTTCATATTCAATTGTTCATGTTACAGATAAACTAGCACTCTAATTTCCAACTTATAAGAAAGAATTCGATACAATTGGTATGATTGGGTTTAATACCTATCGAACTGATTGGGAAAATCAGTATTTGTATTGACAGAATACTTCTGTTGTGCACAATTATTGCAATTATGCTAGATCTACGGAAGTGTTAGGTCGTTCAAATCGTTATTTGCGACTGCTGCAATAAGGTTTGAACTTCAGTACACGCCCCTGTGCACATTTCAATATACATGTAGCTGCAAACCATATGTATTTAGTGGTCAAAATAAATAAAATCCCATGCCAGAACTCGTCTATAGACATAGTGTTATATTGCCTGACAAATATAAATAAATAAATAAATAAATAAATAAATAAATAAATAAATAAACTTTTGAACGTTGCTAACAATCAAATCCTGAATGTAAAGTGAAATGCATTGATGCATTGTAGAACCGCTTATTGTCCATCGACGCTTATTAAGCGTAGGTGGACAATAAGCGTCGATAGACAATAAGCGGTTCTACAATGCACTGAGTGAAAATTCTCTTTACACCTCTTTAAATATTGTATAAAAAACCAGAGGACCATTGGTCCTGAGAACGCTCACCTGAAGCCAGATCTTGGAATATTAAGTCATCATGAAACGACCTTGACCTTCAATACTCACACACCTTTATTGACTTCATAAGTTGTCTGCATCTGCAAAGTTTCAGGTCTCAGGCTGCAATAGTTTCCAAACCCAGTGATTTCTGAGAAAACCATAATTTTAATTTTGATATTTAAATGACACTGGGTCAAGGTCAAGAAATGACCTTGACCTTCATTAATTACCTACCTTCATTGACTCCATTAGTTGTCTGCATCTAGCAACTTTCAGGTCTCGGGTTGCAACAGTTTCCAAAATATCCATTGGTTTCGCCTTTTTTCCCATGTAAAAGCCTATGTTTCTGAAATTGACCTTGCCGTAAAATAGGTCAAGGTCATCCTAGGGTCATCATTTCAACAAACTATGATGGGCTGGAGTCCCAAATGCTTCATACCAAGTTTCGCAAATATCGACCAGCCTGTTCTGGAGAAGAAGATTTTTGAGTGGTTTGTACCATATATGGGCGTGGCGGCCATCTTGGTCATGTGACCTGGATTTTGCAAACAAACTTTCGTCTCCCCTACCCATGGATGATCCACATAAAATTTCACTTTGATTGGCCAAGCAGTTTCAGAGAAGAAGATCTTTGAAAAGTGTGTATGGAAGACAGACTGGCCAAGGTCAAGAGATGACCTTGACCTAAATTAATCACATACCTTCATCTACTCCATCAGTTGTTTGCATCTACCACTTTTCAGGCCTCAGGCTGCAATAGTTTTCAAAAAAATCCATAATTTTCACTTTTTCCCATGTAAAAGCCTATGTTTCCAAATTTGACCTTGCCGTAAAATAGGTCAAGGTCATCCCAGGGTCATCATTTTATCAAACTATGATGTGCTGAAGTCCCCGATGCTACATACCAAGTTTCATGGAAATCGGCCCACCGGTTCTGGAGAAGAAGATTTTTGAGTGTTTTTACCATATATGGGCGTGGCGGCCATCTTGGTCGTGTGACCAAGATATCACTAACAAAATTTCAATGCCACTACCCAAGGAGGCTCCATATAAAATTTCAACTAGATCGGCCAAGCGGTTTCAGAGAAGAAGATCTTTGAAATTGTGGACGACGCCGACGGACGACGGACGGACGCCGGATCATGGCCATCCTATAAGCTCACCTTGTGAGCCTTCGGCTCAGGTGAGCTAAAAATAAATAAATCAGTGGCCTACGCGCAGACCTCTGTCACTCGACAAATCACTGCTGCAGCTGGTTCAAACGAAAGTCGAAATATAGGGTTATTTTTTCTCATATGTCAATGTATGTTGACCTGACCTCAAAAAAGATATGTTCTGTTCTATAATATAGACAGCCGCTACGTTGACCTTCTTTCCCACCGCCCCCCTCCCCCCCCCCCCCCCCCCCCCCCCCATTCGGGCCTAAAGGAATAGATGGGCCACTTGTGCCTACAGGCAAAGCTTATACGCTACTGACTGGCCATCTGATTACTGGTTAGTCTAATAGTAATTTCAAGTCGAACCAGCCATACAAAAGCCTTATTGGCTTTGTTGGGTGGTTATATTTAGAGGCACTTTTTGGATGTCATGACGTCCTAATTTTGGATTTAGTCCCATAAAATGGAGGCAAAGTCCCGCCATGACTATAGCTGTTGACTGGGACGTATAGCACCAATTCAAACAAACAAATAAATCAGTATGTAAGAGGTTCCTTGCGAAGGGTGCAATACATCAAATTTGATAGTTCGCGATACATCAAGACCAAGAGGTGCCTTACAAAGGGCGCGATACATCAAATTTGATCGTGAAAAACTAAGAGGTGCCTTACAGAGGGCGCGATACATCAAATTGATTAAGAAAAACTAAGAGGTGCCTTACAATGGGCGGGATACATCAAATTTGATCGTGAAAAACTAAGAGGTGCCTTACAAAGGGCGAGATACATCAGATTTGATCATAAAAAACTAGGAGGTGCCTTACAATGGACGCGGTACATCAAATTTGATCGTGAACTATGGTTTTGACCTTAGCAAACATGTCGTAAGCAACATAATTATGGATTGGCATCGCAGAGTTTAGTATTGGAGTTCTTCACCAGTATGAATAGTATATACGTTGATCAAGTTGTGTGCAATGCTTATTCATATTAATAATATTGACAGAGACCTATATCGGATCCTACTTTTACTCTAGGCTGCATTTTAGCTCATCTAAGCCGACGGCTCATGAGGAGCTTATATTATAGTATGGTACTCGAGCCGGTGTCCGTCCGTCCACATATATATTCTAAACTACTTAGTTTGAAAAGCATCATATTTCAAATACTTTGCTAAATCAAAATAAAGTCCTCCTTGTAGACTAACATGAGTCTTACCATGTTGGAAACACACAGACTCAAACAGGTTTTGATACGATTTATAACAGATTTGTTCTAATTATCAGTTTTAATGCTACAGGTTAAAATGCAATTTCTGGTATCTCAGGTTTATTGCTTTCTGAACTTCCTCAACTGCAGACCTGCTGCAGTAAAAATAAATGCATTCGTGCTTCCGATAAACAGAGCTCTTCTGGTTTTAAAATTCGGGTTTTGAGAGTATTGTGAAAGCCCTGATCATTTTAGAAATGCCAAGTCAAAAAACGTAGTATCTGGGATTAACACAATAATGGGCGTCGAACATCTCATGGTTATGACTAGAAACCTTCAGAAAAAAATTTGCTTGCCTTTGCACAAGTTTGTCTTTTGCACCCCTTGTCCGTAACATCAGGAAAACATGTCCGTGTAAAATATACCCGCTAAAACCCCACTTTTATATAGTAAAACTGGGGTATGCAGGGGTATACCTATTTTTCTTATTTTTGCTCCAAAACATAGATTGTGGGTACTAGTTAGAACCGCCTCGGCGAGGCGGTTCTAACGTGTACCCACAATCTATGTTTTGAGCAAAAATAAGAAAAATATATGAAAAAATATACTGAAAATTTTCATTTTTTACACTTTAAGAAAAACCTATATATTGCATGGACAATTTTTCCTAATGTCAATGACTGATTGTGTGCACTGAATTAGATCACGAAAACATGTCCGTGTTATGAATAACCCTTTATACCCCTTTTATATGAGCAAAACTGGGGTATGCAGGGGAATACCTGTTTTTTTCTTATTTTTGCTCCAAAACACAGATTGTGGGTACTCGTTAGAACCACCTACCCACAATCTATGTTTTGAGCAAAACTAAGAAAAATATCAAAAGTTTTAAGAAAAATCTGTATATTGCATGAGCAAGTTTTCGTAATGTGAGATATCCCGTTTCCAGAACTTATTTCTCCCTAGTGGTTTTACAGTATCTCCCGACTGTATCCTGTAGTGCTGTTTAATGTATATACAGTATATACATGTAGTGTTACTGAAAATGTTTTTACTCCATATGATGTTTCCAGCCGTGTATAAACTCCTCATCCGGGGCACATGTTGTTCGGAAGACCTCGTGACTCTCTCCAGCAGCCATGTATTCTCTTAATTCCTTTAGCTCTTTGGGAATTTCAAATCCTTTATAATGATTCCCGGCCACTTGAACATGTCTCAGTTTGGGTAAAACTTGACAGTCAATCTCACAAAGGTCATCACAAACTAGAAACTTCCCTTGACTTTTGTTTTCTTTCAAAAAGTCGTTGAGCTTTTCCAGCTCTTTCACCAGCTCCATTTTCAATGTTTCCTCGACAGATGGGTCTTTGTTTTTCAAGAAACCGACAAACTTAGGAAATACACCTGACGCAGCAGCAATTGCGGTGTCGCTTGGTGGTTTGATGGCCGGGTTCGTCACAGTTTTATTCAAATACTCGCTTATTTCGGCAGAATCGGTAATTACTGTGTTCGTCTTTGTGTCCACGAGCACAGGAGTCGATCCAGCTTTGGTCAGTTTCAGGAAAGATTCTGGTTTCGCGCTGAGGTTTATGGGTATGATTTTGACGTCTGCTTCAAGGCCTTTCAGACGACAGAACATATTTGCGCGCTGTGAAAATGGACAGTCTCCCACACACGCACCGTCACGCCCTGCCTTGACATACAGCTGATATCTTGGCTCTGTCATCGTTGGTGAATCTAAAATTATATGTAGCAAAAATCATATAAACTAGCAAAATATTAAACCTTTTCAAAAGTTTAGGAATTAGTGCCGTGAAATGTTGTTTAAAACATAAGTTATATTTATACATCATTATATGTTAAATTCAAGTTATGGGCTAGGCCTTAAAATAAAATTTTATTTGTTTGGAATTTCCTACCAGACACCCCCGCCCATTGGGGCCTTTAGAAATAGATGGGATGCTTGTGCCTCCAGGCAAAGCTTACTGGCCATCTGACTACTGGTTAACCGCTCGGGTTTGAAGAGTGGTTCAAGTCAAACCATCCATACATAGAAGCCTTTGTGGCTTAGTTGGATGGTTATATTTCAAGCACTTGTTGGATGTCATGACATCCTCATTTTGGGTAAAAGTCCCAAAAAAAAAAACGGAAGCAACGTCCTGACTGACCTTGACGGTTGACTGGGACTTAAAGCACTGCTTTGAGTCAATTCAAACAAACAAACAAACACGCACTTTTTTCTGCCTACTCAAAAGTAGTGTTTCTATTTCTTTAAGCATGTTAGTTCTATCTACTTGTACTGGACGGCACTTAATTAAGTCTATCAAGGTTGTCTTATTATCTAACGCAATTATGACCAACTTTTGTTATGATAACCCCCAGCTACCTACTCACAGTTTAAGCCCCTGGGTAGGCAAATCAGTGCAAACAAGTAATTTTTAAGGATGGCCTAGTCATTGGAACGATTCGGTTTAAAATGATGGGAGAAAACATTAAATTTTTGCACAAAAACATGTTACAACGACTTCCCATACAGACTAATTCCACTTGATACATTTTCAATGGGTCACCGGTAACAAAAGATGAACTGATTGTCGGAACCATTGGTCGGAACCCTACTTTGAGTGCAGAGAAAAGTATTCAATGAGTACCAATGCACCCAGTACATATACATATTTACATAATTGATGGAAATGATGTGACATACTCACTCGTAAAACGATTCCGCAAATCTTAAAATTCATCTAATGTAGAAGTGTAAGGATAAAATTTCTGCTGATAAAAATTATCCGGGGATGATTTAATAGGCCGAAGCCGAACTTGCTGCTTCCCCATTCGTAACAGACATGCATTAATGACAAATTTTGGCGTCACTACAGAGGCATTGCTCATGTAGAAGAAATGGTATAACACACATGCTAGGTCTATCATCCCAATCCTGTCGTGGAAACCGATGATTCCCCGGGATGATTCAAATACCTTCAGATAAGCCAAAGCCCATAGGGCGCTGTTCCAATAGTCACGTTGATCCAACCAATCATGAAAACGCAAGTCTTCTGGATTCCGACTAAACCCCGGGCTCTGTAGACATAAAAATGACTATACTATGGCTAAGTGCTTTGCATTTTGGCTAAAATGAATGAAAGTTATGTAGTTTTGTGGCTCATCGTCCCAGTAAACAGCAATGGTAATGTCGGGACGTTGTCTTAATTATACGGGACTTCTACCCGACAATAAGATGCCATATTTACGCCCCAAATGTGCTTGAGAATATACTCACGCAATGTATATCTGTATATTATGGATGGTTTGACTTGAATCACTTTTCCTCGACAGGCTCAGACCTTCATCAGATGGTCAGTTTGCTTTGCCTTGAGGCACAAGCAGCCCATCTTTTTCTAACAGCGGTCGTAATGGGCGCGGTCATTGATAAGCAACACTGTTTTTTTTTGCGTTCCAATATGCGCCTTTGTGTCTACAAAAGCAAACATTCTCATGTCACTACACAATGTATCGTTCCAATGAAACCAACACATTAAGCTTCGCTTGCATTGTCATTATCTAGGCTATTTCACTGTCACCATTTAATATTTGAGAAATCACGGACGAGAAAACATCAGGAAAACATGTCCATGAAATGTATACCCCCGTAAACCCCATTTTTAGAAAAATTTGGGTTTGCAGGGTTATACCTAATTTTCTTATTTTTGATACAAAACATACATTGTGGGTACTCGTTAGAACCGCCTCGGTGAGGCAGTTTTAACGTGAACCCACAATGTATGTTTTGATTAAAAATAAGGAAAATATGACAATGTTTCTAATGAATTTTTCAATATTTACAGCTGAAAAAATCTCTGTATATTGCATGGGCGCGTTTTTGTAATTGAGAAAATTGGTCAATGAGGATACTGAGACACCGCACGATATAGACAGAACTAGTTGTAAGTTTTAACATCATATAAAGAAGTTTTCATATTATATAAAGAAGTTTTCACATCATAAAATAAAGTTTTCATATCATATACAGAAATTTTCACGTCGTATTAAGAAGTTTCACATCATATAAGGAACTTAATGCATCATGATACAGCTATATCAGCACTTCACTTTATAGGCTGACATTTAGGTCACTTGGATTATACAAATAATCCTCTATTCAGCGTGGTTTTATGACAGTGGCAGAAAGCAGAGCCATTCAAGGATGTGATCTGTTCGGATAAACATGCCATCAAGAAGAGAAGATTTTCTCAAGAGTCGAAGTTTGGGACAGAAATTCAATACTCTAAAGATGTTGACGACTGAGTGCACAAGTTTGTCTTAAATAGCATTATATCGCCATACAGCTCTCAACAAGTCATTTCTGTTAGACGTTAGGATGGGGACGACGCGTAAGTATAAAATATTTACTCTCTCTCTCTCTCTCTCTCTCTCTCTCTCTCTCTCTCTCTGGTGTTGTTAGTACTGTTGTTATTTTATACCCAGATATTGTTAAATTTTTGCATACCTTTTCATGCTCAATTCAGCTGAATCTGAAAATAATTATTATTCTCATATAGGCCTAATTGTCACCAACTGATGGTTGAATAAGCAGAATACAGTTCATATCAGTTTTGATTACTTCGGAATTTATTCATAAAATTAGCAGTTTAAATTTCGTGCTCAACTAAGTGAGAATGGAAAAAAAACAACACAGTTTATAACCTCGGAGACTGGCTCAGGCTCGGAGACAGGCTCTAACAGCTCGACCTAAATACAGAGCCGCGTCTTCGTGGTTTCCGACCAGGTCTGAAACAAACCGACCTGTACAGTCACAGAAAAGGACTAGAAGCTTGAAATTTCTAATTTTAGAAGACGAGGAATCGTACTATCCATGCAACGAAAACAAAGGCGCTGATCAGCTGTGCAGTTATTGCATAGGCAAAAAAGTCCATTTTTGTCGTGTCGCGGCTCCTGAATATTGCTGGTAGCTGAGTTCAGGAAACAATGTAGAGCACTCAAGTCAATACATGTTACATAACCTTAATTGGAAATTGCTGTGATGTACAAAGTGCATTACAAGCAAAGTGAATTGGCTTCACTGTGATTGGGGACTTGAACTAAAAAACTATTGATGTACTGCTAATACTATTAACCGAGTTAATGTTAGAACAACCATGCTATATAGCCTGCAAACTGGCAGTTAATGACATTAATGCTGATGCCAATTCCTTTACTGAAATCTCACCTTACATTCATACGTCCTTTGTGTAAAAGACAAAATTGGATAATAACCCTTTCTGACTGTATTCTTTTATTCATTCATTCCTATTATATGGCGGGATGATTTATTCCAAGGATCAGCTACAGCCGTATGTTATTTATATGGAATTTTTTATGTTTTGTCTGAATACCGTTTTGGGAAAACGTACCGACATAACATTGGCCCCAGCATATTTACGTTCGATTCTCTTCGATCATGGTTCTTCATGTCTATTGTCCATGATAGTTTGAACGAGTACGAGTAATTAACCGCACTCATTTGACACATTCTTTATACAATGTGAACATGTTAACAACGCAATCGATTGTCTCTTTGTTACCAGCGTGTACTATCAGAATCAGACAACTCATCACAATCCCATCAGTTCGAGAAATTGGTCCAAGAAGAACAAATGATATTTGCGGGACGACACCGAATTAATCCGGCAGAATACGTGTAGACATTTTCCATCAACATTCGGTTTGTTTTAGCTATAGGCCATTCAGATCATCAAATGATGTTTGCATTTCTATATACTCTAAAGTGTGCACTAGGTCACTCAAACAACAGCAATGTCAGTCTGTACAATTTCAGTAATACAAAAATGGTCCGGATAAAGCCCGTCAGCTTTCCTATGTAGGCTTCAACGTCGGATGGCCATAAGTAAAATTTCGATTTGTAAATGCACGAAAAAGCACTTCCACTACAGTGACTAATAAAAAACTGACTATCATTATTTTATTCAGTTTTACGTCCCTTTCAAGATTATTTCAGCACATATGGGCCAATAACCACAAGAAAAACACACATGGCACCATGACTCGCAAGCGGAACATGGCTTGTCTCACATGTGCCCCAGTGTGGAACTCAAACCCACACCAGACACAGCGGTAAGATGATCGAATGATGAAGCGCGGTAATCATTATTTTGATTGATAGTGACTGTATTCCAGGCTTCAAGATGGCTCTTCTCCAGATGTTTGTGGAGTTTAAGCGTGAGGCAAATCTCGCCAAAGCTGCCTGCATGATCAAGGAAGCTGCTTCAAACGGGGCCAAAGTGTTAGCATTGCCTGTAAGTAAACTCATCACGCCGACCGAACTGTACCGTACAGAAATATAGACCTACGATCCTATTTTTTGTTTTTGTTAAGATTACTTCCATTATAAAAACGTGCCTATGCAATATACAGAGTTATTTTAGGTTGTAAAAAAATGAAAATTTATTGCAGAACATTTTTGATCTAACCAGTGATCTATAATATCTACTGTCCCTGATCTAACGTACCATACGCAGAGGCGGTTCTAACGAGTACCCACAATCCATGATTTGAAGCAAAATTAAAATAAGAAAAATAGTTATACCCCTGCATACCCCAGTTTTGCTATATAAAAGTGGGGTTCATGGGGTTCAAAGAATTCATTCGCCTTCCTATGAATTAAATTATGTTTAACAGCACTGGTATTTGTCGGCATTGTTTTCAATTCAGAAAACGCCCATAAGGTAAATGATATCCCCAGAACTTTTATTCAATCTCAATTCACAAGTGGGCGACATAGGGATATTCACGATATGTAAAGCCAGTTTTCTTCTATTGAAGGAGTATTTCACCTGTTGGATGGACCCGAAGTATTTCGTAGCAAATCAAGAACCAGACGCGGGACCCACGACTAGCATGTTGTCCAAGGCTGCAAGAGAGCATGGCGTCTACATATTTGGAGGTAAACATATATCAACAGATACAGTACATATTGCAGGAAGTTTCGAAAATTAACGAGTCGCGCGCGAAGTTTGAATTTTACGAAACGCGCGTGAATGGTACTTGCGAAAATGTTCACTGATGAAATTCGAGATGGGTTCCGTTCGAATTTCATCCTTGTCGATAGGACTCAACATAAATCAGACAAGTAGGCTAAAACCATGCTGTAGACAGTTAAGTTATTATTGTATATCCCTACTTCGTCTACTTCCGACACCATTTCTTCCCGTTTGTCTACTCCAAATTAACGTACTTCTCGCACGTTTTGTAAAAGCATTTGACAAGAGACATATCGGATTGTAGAAAAAAAAGGCGAGACTTATGGTGACCATGAAACTTCCAAATGACGGGGAAATAATTTCAAGTTACTCGGAGATTGTTGAAATTTTATCAGTAGTAAACGACAATAACGAACAAGATGAAATAGGAGTAGACCTGTGCTTAATGATTATTCATTTTAAACAGTATTTCTCTGCATTTTTCATCAATTTAAAATGTTTTTTTTTTTTCAAAGTTCGGAAGCTGTTGAAGTAAAGATTAATTAATTTCAGGCTCGATTCCCGAGACCATACCAGGTTCCAACAAGCTGTACAACACATGCAACATATTTGACCCGTCTGGTGATAGAATAGCTCAATACAGAAAGGTACTGCTTTGTAATTTGTAATTAAGATGTTCTATTGAATTATAATATGGAATTTTAGAAGAAAAGGGTCAAACCAGATTCAAAGTTACCCAAGTGTTCAGAACGACCAAACGCATAGAAGAAATATTATAGGACTGGAGTTACTGTAAGCATAACTCCATAAACATGTATGCAAAAATGCACATTTTCTTCTAAGCCCATGTCACACACTCACGAGTTTGACCTACGAGTTAAGCTCCGACAATTTTTGGTGAACTCGTAGCAACTCGTAGAGAACTCGCCTTGTGTCGGCGGCTGTCGTACACAAGTCTTCCCAGCTCGTAGCTTGTCGTGGAAAGGCTACGAGAATTTTAAACGGTTTAAAATTCTCGTAGCAAGTCGTAGCAACTCGCCGTCTTAAAGTGGGCGGGGCATGGGCGGAGCATAACTCGTACTGATCTCGTAGCTTATCATATAGAACTCGTAGTAATGTCGTGGGATGTCGTGCGTTCCTGGCGTCTTGTCAAACATGGCGAGTTGCCTACGAGATACCTACGAGTTGCTACGACATTTAAGGCGACTTCTCACGAGTTCCTACGACATCTCACGAGTTTACTACGACATGCCTATGGTATCCGCAGTTCCCAAGACTTTTATCGTAGAGATGTCGTGTAGAACTCGTAGGGCATTATAACTCGTGTCAACTCGCGCGACAAGCGGCGAGTTATGATTTGCGCTAACTCGTAGAGCCTTCAACTCGTGAGTGTGTGACAGCTTTTAAACTTTTTCAACATAACTCGTGGCAACTCGCGCGACAAGCGGCGACTTATAACTCGTACCAACTCGTAGCATGTCGGTGCTTCAACTCGTGAGTGTGTGAACTCTCAGTAGCTTATATAGCAAGGCATATTCTATATGTATCTTATGGATGACAGATGGACAGAAAATAAATTATAGATTTCTTGTGATTTCTTTTGTATTTTGGCATGCTTGAATATGGTATACAAATAAACAAGATAATAATTGCTTATAGTTATAAATTAATAATTTCTTTCAGTTACATATGTTTGACGTAGATCTGGGAGCACATATGAAGATAACAGAGTCCGAACTGAACGAGCATGGGAGTAATCTCACTACAGTTCAGACGGGTATGCCCAACACTGCCTGCTTGTTCAACCGCTTATTCTCTGTAAATCTTTATGTATTGAACTTTTCTTTTCCTTGAAAATATTTTGTAGCTCGTGATAATAATGCCAATGACAGCTGTTTCGACCATAAGCTTGCAAGTACACCTCGCAAATTTTCGGTCGGTTCGATCGAATGCAAGCGGGCTCAAGCTTGACAAATGAACAGATTTAATAGTTCGGTGTATGTAACAAGTTTGTCATGATCCTATGTTGCCGTCGTGTTCAAACTCAAACAAAGCCATTTCACAAAGGGTAAGACATGTTGTATAGTTGTAAATTCATACGTTTTCTGTTCACCGTATGAATCCTACTCCACCTATCAGAAGTGTACTTTTATCGAATCGGTGCATTTCTTATCGTTTGCTGCAAATTAGCATAAGAGTTCTACCTTTGGTTTGAGCAAAAAGCAGGTCGTGGTACTTTTGCTTCAGCTTGAAATCAAACGTTTTTTTTCAGATTTTTGCAAAGTGGGGTTCGGTCTCTGCATTGATCTCCGATTTCCCGAGTTGTCTCGCTTGTACACTGAAAGACGGTGCCAGTTACTAAACTTCATGGGCGGGTTTAGTGTCAAGACAGGCCCCGCCCACCTAGAAACATTGATGAGAGCACGTGCCATTGACAACCAAGTGTTCTTAGCCAATGTTAGTTCAGCCAAAAATACTGATGCACCTTATGTTACCTACGGCCATAGTGGAGTAGTCGACCCCTGGTAAGTGTTTTCAGTGACAATTCGAAAAACAAAAAACAAAAAAAAAAAATAATCAATGTCAAATAATTATTGTTTTCATTATATAGATTGTGTATTTTAAAGACAATGTCACATGGGATGCGTTTTAAACCTGTTCGTCTTTCCTTATGGTGAAAGCCTGAATTTTATTGGAATATGGGTTTTGTTGTTTCTAAAATGTCCCTTTTTGGTTGAAATATTTGAAGGATTGTCTTTTTCATTGTAGGGGAGAGGTTATAGCTAAAACGGGATTGGACGAAGACATTGTCTATGCCGATATAGGTATGCTTATTTCCAGACGACTGCATTTTTCAAAAATGATTGAAGTTCGACCAGTTTCAATTTGGAACAGAGTAATAGAAGTAGCAACTTCGCAAGTCAAGGGTACTATGTCCACTTCGTTCCTTGTGTGTGGCAAGGACAAAAGGACGAAGTGTACTTAGTATCATTGGCTTGCAGAGATGTATACGTAGAAGCCAATTCACTTTCTTTTACGAAAATAAAATGTGGTAGCTTAGTTATGTTAGATCTAAAGAAACGTTGGCGATGTACAAAAAAGTTACATGGCTCAATGCCTGCAGTATACCAATCTGATACTGTAAGTTGTATAGTGGTTGCTTTTAATTTCAGACCTGTCTTATGTTAATGAAATTCGTCGCCGTATGCCGCTTGAAAAACTGAGGAGAAATGATGTATACAATGTTCAAGATTTAACGATTGAAGGGACGGCTGTTTGATAGAAACGTCAGTGTTGGAGCTATTCGTTTCTCAGGAAACACTGAAAGGCGTGCATTTTGAGTACCCTCTATTGTGAAATGCGTTTACAATCGTACCAGATGGTACAGATTGTTTAACCAAAGACGACGTTTGTTTCGTGTTCCGTTTGTTAAACAGGTCAACGGAATTATGGAGGCCATGTGTAGAGACGAGCATGACTAACATTGGGCGATCTATGAATTTAAATCCGCACACAGGCAATATTTGTTTATACATCACCCAGTGTTTATTGTTGTCTCACGTGACATGCATTACACTATTTACCTGTCACCAACACTGAATCTTTGGAAGTCACCTTTAACAAGTTTACCTTTATCTCCAGTATGTATACATATGACGATGTTGTGTTAGAAGGTTCATCTCCAATATGTAGTCGTTTACCATGCTTTGAGAATTTTTTTTTTTTTTTTTCATTTTTTTAATTCAGCTTTACGTCCCTTTCAAGATTATTTCAGCTCATATGAGACGGACCAATCAGTAGGTGGGGCAAAAACGGGAAAACCCCGAGAAAAACCACTTGACACACCCGCAACACCAGACACAGCGGTGAGATGATCGAGTGATTAAGAAACAGCGCTCTTAACCGCTCGGCCACGGGGGCCGCCCCTTTGAAACTTAGTCAAATTCATTACATACACCCATCCACCAGCAACCGTTCTTCTCAGCTACGTATCAGAATTTCAGAAGCAGAAAGTGAATGATTGTAGTTGTAGTACCCGAGTACCGTGAACAGATCTTCAAGGGTTGTTTTATGTTTTCGGGGTTGCAGACCTGAACCTACATATTTTGCATCGAAATGTATAACTCCCTCATACCCCACTTCTATATAGCAAAAATGGGGTATGCAGTGGTATACCTTTTTTCCCTTATTTTTGCTCCAAAACATAGATTGTGGGTGCCCTCGTCTATGTTTTGAGCAAGAATAAGAAAAATATCAAACATTTTCCGACAAATTTTTCAATTTTTACAGCTGAAAAAAATCTCTGTATATTGCATGGGCAAGTTTTCGTAATTTGGGCTGTTATAGTTAAAATCTTGAAGCGCAGTTCGAATGTCACTGTATCATAGAGACGTAGGAAGCTGTATTCTGTGAAATGATATTGTATATAATTGAGCCGCCTCGTGGTAAAACCAACAATGTGGTTTCCGAACATGTCTGACACAAACCGGCCTGTACAGTTACAGAAGGAGGCTAGAAGCTTGAAATTTTGGAGTTAAGTAGATGAGGAATTGTACTATCCGAGTAGCGAAAACAAAGGCGCTGATCAGCTTCGCGGTTACCGCGAAGCTGATCTGCACCTTTGTTTTCGCCTATGCAGATTGTTGGTTTTCCCATGGGGCGGCTCATATGTTGTTATGTAGGGTGTAGTGTTCAATAAAACATAATTCAGTTGTTTCAGTTTCTTTATTTTGACATTTTGTAGATCATAACATATTGCACAAATATTCACATACAAAGTTCAGTTATAAACTTTTAGATTCATACTCCTTTTACATCCATATAAATGGCAATTTTGTGTATTTGTAAACATCCATATCATACATGTATTAAACATTTGCCTAGATTCAACACATACACACGCATACACGTACGCTTTTCGATCCCTTGCAATATAGCATTCAAACATAATTACACTTAGAGCCACATCCAGATAAAACTAACAAAACGTGTCTGACCACTATACGCCCTAAACATAGCGCGGTACTTGCATGGAACGCACCAAAACAAGTACCACAGTATTATATGGTAAAAGTATTATATCGAAAACTACAGCAGATTGTTTCAATTTTTAAAACCGTTAAATTTGGTCTGATTGAAGCTTTACTTTCGCACACGCTTGTGGTCAGAGCGGCTTTGCTGGTTTTGTTAGATGTAAAACTCATTTCAACGAAATACAAGCAAAAAATCATTCCATGCATACTAACATAAAGTATAGAACGACTGCGCTAAAACTGACCGATGTCCCAGTTTGAAATCCATGAGGAGCGACTAAAAACTACCGTAAGACAACATGAATTTAAAAATGCAATTATAAAACATGGAAAGTAAACTTAAAGGATTTCATTGTCCGTGAATTATCCGATTCCATACTACAGAACTTTAAAAACGCAACACTTCGGTTTACTACCATAATTCTAGGATGTAACGTTGTAGCGATAACATAGACGCTGATCAGCTGTAACTGCACAGCTGATCTGCGTCTTTGTTTTCGCATATGTTACTTTTCTAAAGTTTCAGTTTAAAGAATCGGAATTTGAATACAAAATATCTATACATAGGATTTCTACGTCCGTGAAGGTACATATTTGGTAATTTATAGTTGGTACTATTTACAAATAATCATGTTATGCTATATACTAAACAACGAAAAAAGTGTCCATCGCATATATTTAGTCACTAACTATGCTTTACTGTGATGTACAGTCCGTGGTAAATAAATAAATAAATAAATTAGGTAAGCTACGCATTTACAGTGCTACAGACAACACATTTTATTTACATTTTGAGACTCTATTCCTCCCAACTGACAAATCACGTGTCTTGAACACGGGTGGTAACTTTGGTACAGTAGTATACAGGTATATGTAAGAACTAAACGCTTAAAAGATGTAAGCAAAATGACTAGAATTCAGAATTTAATTTTGGAGTTTTGATAATTTTGATCGCTTTTTAGATTTATATTATAATTACGGAACAAAAAACAACAACAAAACGGAATGAATTGTTGATGTATTATATCAGTACTATAAAAGTATGGGGAAAATAACGTATCTAGTCCAGAATTAATTTTCATGATTTAATGAAATATAATGACACTTATTTGGTGGTACAGTGCTCCTTTGATTGTCAAACTTAATAGAAAAGGCAAAAAGCTATACAAAATGTACTAGTATTGATAAAATTATAAACATTTAAAGCATATATTCTGGCTCGGGTAAGGGAGATTTTAAGACGTTTGTCTCAAATTCCCTTGATATTTTATTGTATATACATCTTTTAAACATCATATTTACAAAGCTATACGTCCTAGCAACGCATGTACTAACGTCTAGTGTATTTACAAACACAATGAATTCCATACAGTAAAACTATACCTAAGAATTTCAAGTGTTAAATATTGCACGGTTCGGCCCGCAGTTTTGTCGTATAAACGACTCTAAACTAATTTCTCTACATATATACAGTTCTACAGAATACAATTTTAAGAGTGCGAAAGAGTCCGTATCCTATATTAGCCAAAGCGTCATGTTATAGCGTCTGGTTGAATTAATGGTAAACTAAAGAAAAGAAACAATATTATTTTGAGATGCTTTCCTGAATATAGCCATTGGACAATTCCAAGTTTTCGATGACACTGACTTTTTCGCACTTCTGATATGTACACATACATGTTATATGGAAATGTTAAGACCCTGCTCATTTTAATTGCGTTTAGCACATTTTGCACATTTTTCGCTCTCAAGATAGCTTAAACCCCAAAGCGCCAGGCCTCTTGTTTCAGCACTCAGGCTTGTGTCTTCCACGGCTCACGCAATTATTCTCGAAGAAAATTAATCTAACAGTACAAGTATGGAAATTTTCTGTCCTTGGCGCATGCAAATCAATACTGCCAGACATGCTTAACATTTCCATGGCAACTAGAATATTAATCTGCTACACTATAGGCTATTTACATTGAGCACATTTATGTATTTATATGATGAGCTACTGCGCCGCAAAAGCAAGGAAATGACATGTGAGGCCAACAAAATCTTATAACAGTTTTTACATTTGCCCAAACAAGTCAAAGCGTTTGTACATCAGGAAAACATGTCCGTGCAATGATTACCCCTTTAAACCCCACTTTTATATAGTAAAACTGGGGTATGCGGGGGTATACATATTTTTCTTATTTTTGCTCCAAAACATAGATTGTGGGTACTCGTTAGAACCGCCTCGGCGAGGCGGTTCTAACGTGTACCCACAATCTATGTTTTGAGCAAAAATAAGAAAAATATTGAAAAAATTCTACCGAAAATTTTCAATTTTTACAACTTAAAAAATCTCTGTATATTGCATGGGTACGTTTTTGTAATGAAACTATGAGACATTGATAAGTCTTATCTAACTGGGCAGTTGTTTATGCCGGGCCGGTCTTTTCTTTGCTCTGCCCCTTTGTCGTTTCGTTGTTTTTGTCACGTGGTGGCTCAAATACATATCAGGTGAAATATGACTAGTAATCTCATCCGTAGGCATGATATATATCAATATATTATTTCAATTAATTATGTATATATTAATCATTAATAAATATCACAAGTTACAATATATTTAAATGAATCTGAATATATACATTTATACATCACAAGCATTTCAAATCAAACTATAAATGCTCTCTCTCTCTCTCTCTCTCTCTCTCTCTCTCTCTCTCACTCACACACACACACACACACACACACACACACACACACACACACACACACACACACACTAGATCTTGTATCTTATTCTGAACAACAACAAAAACGCTTTATGATAAATAAATAACGAAAATTAAAGCTACAGAATACTTCTGAATCGATCTAAAGGACATGTGTTTTGCATTATGAAAACATGTCCATGCAATTTACAGAATTTTTTGGTTGTAAAAATGAAATAGAAATATTTTGATATTTTTCTTATATTTGCTTAAAACATAGATTGTAGGTACACGTTAGAACCGCCTCGCCGAGGCGGTTCTAACGAGTACCCACAATCTATGTTTTGGAGCAAAAATAAGTAAAATAGGTATACCCCTGCAAACCCCAGTTTTACTATAGAAAAGTGAGGTATGAGGGGGTATACATTTCACGGGCATGTTTTTCTGATGGACGTGTTTTTCTATCCATCATTTGAATGCAATTCTGGAAAACAAGTTATGCTTCGGATCTGATCCGTTGTTGTTGTAGTTCAGTATACACATGTAACACAAACCAAAAGAATCCATTATGTTTAGCAACCAAATATCAATAATATGAAATAAGACCGTTAAGAAAATAAACAAAGAAGCAGGTGGAACTTTCAGAGAGATCGATATAGAACCAATAATAAGATTTTCAAGGAGTCCGATAAATCTGATTTTACATTTTCGTTTTCTTTTTTGATGCAAAGCATTTCTCTCGTTTTCTTGCTTATGCCATGATAAATATTATAGAACCATTAGCTGAACTTGAATAGTTTATGCAAATCTCTTAAAATTAGAAGCCGGCACTATGTTTTTACATGGAAGGAATGGAGTTATGGAGACTTTCTCAGTGAAACAAAGTTACAAATGAGCTCTATAAAATGAGCCGCATCGTGAGAAAACCGGATTTTTGCCTAGGCGAAAACAAAGGCGCAGATCAGCTTCGCGGTAACCGCGAAGCTGATCAGCGCCTTTGTTTTCGCTACACGGATAGTACAATTTCTCTTCTTCTTAAATCCGAAATTTCAAGCTTCTAGCTCTTTTCTGAGCTTGTACAGGCCGGTTTGTGTCGGACCTGGTCGGAAACCCCGAAGACCGGTTTTCTCGCGTCGCGGCTCAAATATGAATCTCGCAAAATGAATTAATATGGCAAAATCAATACGACATCCCGTATTTACGAACTCCGGGCTAATTAATTCCAGATATGGGGGACAGCAGGCTAGAACAGCTGATCTGTAATTAGTCGGCACACAGAAAATGTCATTTAATGTTTTTCTTTGCTTTGCTATTTGTGTGCGTATTTTACATGCTTTTGAAAAAAGAGAGACATCTAGATCTAGTTAATACGCGTTGCTGGAGCTTTTCAATTTGTACAACCTTGTTTCTCTGGTGGGAAAATGTTATTTTGTGTCCCTAGAAACTTTTTGTTGGTCTTTAACCTAATCAATACAATCTCCGTTAGTTTCAAATTTTTGAAATCTGACAGCTGATTAATACATGTATGGTTCTCATATGGCGAGCTATGGCGACATCTGGTTGCTATGGAACAATGGCATCAGGAAAACAAGTCCGTGAAATGTATACCCCCTTAAACCCCACTTTTATATAGCAAAACTGGGGTATACAGGGGTATACCTATTTTTCTTATTTTTATTCCAAAACATAGATTGTGGGTACTCGTTAGAACCGCCTCGGCGAGGCGGTTCTAACGTGTACCCACAATCTGTGTTTTGAGCAAAAATAAGAAAAAAATCAAAAATTTATATTGAAAATTTTTCATTTTTTTTACAACTTTAAAAATCTTTATTTCATGGGCATGTTTTCGAAATGGAAAATTCTGATTGATATAATGGCCACTCATTTCAAATGCAAGAGTTCTCATATTTAATACACGAATCTTACTTCCATGGAATAAAATATTTATATTTGCAAGCTAAAATGTACACTAAATAGAAAGATAATCAAATAATTCATTTATATTGAGATCTTTGAAAATAATGAAATCTAAATCTTAAATCATCAGTATGTCACACATGACTATTTCTCAAATGATATTACTTTGCTACATAGTACGGGTTTGTGCGTCTGTACGGCACGATGCAGCAATATCCATAGGCGTGCAGGCGCAAAGAACCACGCTTACAAAAAAGTTAACACCTTTACAGTTTAAAAAGTTCAAAACCATTTTATAATGTACAAAACTTGAAAGACAAACTAGTTTTATCACTAACAAAATAATTAATATACAAAACTGCAAAAATGAATCCATAAAGTAAACCTGATAACAAACTTTCATGTCGCTCTATCACCGTGTCCATTCGAAACGCATGAAAAGAGGTCGTAACGCATGATCGGCGGCATTTTCACGTATGATTGCGGTAGTTTCCTTCGGATTCGCCGCCATTTTTGGAGGAAACTTTAGCGGTAAGTTTTTACAAACTTTTATTTGAATTATTTAAATAGACCTTTCCAACGAACGATCTAGCCTATCCGGATCTACATACATGCCTCTAATTGCCGAGTGTTCTACTGATGCATAGGCTTCGATAGGACTCGCAAACATTCGAGGAGATTATTGTTTTGCAAGTTCGGCCATACACGAAAATAACATTCGCCCAAAAACGTTTCGTACTTTTCTCATTTTCTTCAAAGTTTTGACTAACTGTTGGATGATTTTGCTTTTTGACATCACACTTTAACTTAAGAAGCCAATTTCTCATGATTTTTTTCCCGAACAACCACGGGTTAAAACAAAATACGTCAAAATTAAAGTAACGCACGATAATACGGCAACCTGGTCTTTCGAACTTTGCAAGTATTTACAATGAATAACATATTTTAAGGGGTAAAAGCAAGCCAAACGCTCATTTGTCTCCAGTTTACACGTTTGGTGCTCGTCAATTGTACAAAGCTGAATCCTTGCTGTAAACAGTAATTTGCTGACCATGTTGCTCGGTAGCTCTGTTGGCATAGCTATCAAAGAAGCAGAAGAAGAATGTGGCCCGACCAGGGCACGAACCAAGGGTCTCTCTCTTACCGTTTGAGCATATAGTTAGTCCATTACTGTCAGTAATAAATTACAGAGAGATTAAATCAAATATATGGACAAACCTCCTCCCTTTCTACAATTTATCTATATTCTGATGTTGACCGAGTCATATAAATTACTGGAATGACCCCGAGTGGGTACTCTGACATTTTCGCCATCTCTATACATAGGCATGGCCTATTTTTTTGAGTCAACATTTCGAATTTCGGTATTTTTGGGGTTTTCAGAAAAAATGGCTATCTTGGGGGTAGGGAGATTTATTTATTTATTTTTTTTTTATTTTATTTTATTTTTTTTTTTTTTTTTTTTGGGGGGGGGGGGGGGTTGTTTAATGTCAAATTTAAGTTGTTTTTCATTGTTTTTTTTCTGCAATTTCAAATATCTTTTTGAAAAGGTTAAGATTTCATTAATTGGGGGGGGATAGCCCGTCATACCCGCTATTTTAAGGTTGTACAGAGCAAGGTAGGTGCTGGAATCCAGCAACTCTCAGATAAGCCCCCGGGGGAATTACAGCTGGAATGCATTGCTAGCTGTCAGCTACCAAGTATTAGTACACCAGACCTCCAATTTTCTGTACGAAAATCAGACCGACCCTACACAGGTTGCCCCTAATGTGGAGAGTTACTTGCAAACACCTGGATATTCACACCGCCTTACATTTATACAGCAACAGAAGGCAATTTCAAAAGTAGAAAGTAAATGGTGTCACGACTAGTATACTTTTCCAGCATTCAGTCTTGAAATTATACCACCTTTTCAAGCACGGCGGTAACAGAGAAAGGGCATGAGGCAAGTCTGGCATCTAGCGGCCTAAGAATTTGGAAAAAAATAAAATCCTTGAATAATAATGACATTGCTGCCGATTGACGTCATGACGTCAACTCTTTCACGCATGGACTTCGAATCGACGTCACAACGTCACGTTACGTCACCAATAGTGACTGAAGACGCCATGATGGCGCGCTTTTGCAAGAAATTCAGAGATTTTACACAAACTTTTCCAAAATTCATAGTGAGGCCACGCAGGTACCAAAAAGATATTTTGCACAGACATTTATACGACGGAAATACGTAAAATAGTGAAATTTCATTCTGGTACCTGCGTGGCCTCACAGTTAAATATCAACTTTTCGCATATTTTCTGTACAAGAATCCACATGAAAAGTGAGCTGCTTCTCGCCTATACCGCGTCTATTCGTTGAATGCTGAACTGAGATCGAAGGCAAAAATCAACGGAGTATTTGACAATAAACTTTTACTATTCTCAACTTGCTTCTGTGAGAGAAATGTTTGTTAGATTTAAATAAATGTGTCATTTTTTCGAAGGCCATGTACACCTACGCTATAATAATAATTACAGCAAGTAACTAGTTGTAATAGTTTATTACATCGTCCCATTCACGAAAGCGGCTCGCAGTTTTATTTTTCATTGTGCATTGTGTACAAATTATGGTTGGCTTACTTACATGTATCATTTGCCGTGTTCGTCTGTACCGCTAAATAGGGCCTATGACAAATGAGCCGCATCGTGAGAAAACCGGATTTTTGCCTAGGCGAAAACAAAGCCTAATTCGTAACTTATTAACTAAAATATAGTGACAAATAAACAATCATTGAGAGTGTAGTGCAGTCTACAAATGATAAGCTGCGATCATTGAAATTTTGCTTTGAATTGAAATTAGGAAACTCTTAGTACACGCCATTTGATTTGAAAAATATTCCGGTCATGAATAGTCAATTTATTCGATAAATGGGAAGGTTAGGATCATTTTGATATTAAAGATAAGTTGTTTCCCTTGAAAAGATTGAAGTTGCTGTGCGATGTGCAGGTCGGAAACGAACGCGGGTTTTATTTCAAACATTTTTTCTATTATGAATTCCAAAAGCATGCATTTAAATTACGTAAATTGGTACGGCAAACACCGGGATGAAAATGTGCAGGTTTCCAAAGCCGTGCTTGCGCATGCATGTATCAATATATTGAAGTTCTCTGTAAAAATGGTTGGTTGAGTCCCCGGTTGTGTCAGAGTCACACACAAAATATTTGTTTGCTTGAATTGATGCTTTACGTCCCAGTCAACAGCAATGATTATGTCGGGACGTTGCTTCCATTTTATGAGACTTTTACCTAACATTAGGATGTCATTACCCAACATTAGGATGCCATGACACTCAAAATGTGCTTCAAAATAAACCCAAATAAACCAATACGGCTTATATGTTTAGATGGTTTGACTAAACCACTTTTCCCGGGCAGGCTCAGACATGAGCGGTTAACCAGTGATCAGATGGTCGGTCAGTAGCTTTGCCTGGAGGCAAAGGCGGCCCATCGATTTCTCCTAGGCCCAAATGGGCGGGGCCCACATCCCACCCGACCACCCTTACACACGAAAATACAGTTTCTACAGCAATAACGGAAACCCCCACATGAATTTCATAAATGAGTTGCCGAATCGTATATAAAGGGTAACATTATGCTGTTCACGTTCTGGTATGAAAAGTCATGTCTCGTGCATCACGCAAAGTATGCTTTAGCTCGTGGAAAGTACGACTTGATGTATAACTCCTGTATCGATCTGTATTCTGGCCAGATTCATTTTGGTATAAAATAGAGATTAAAGATGAAAGTTCACATGATTTTCCATCGCTAGATCCTGTGAGGAGTGTTGAAACTGTAGGCGTAGTTAAAACACCCGATGGACCTTTCGACTATTATGCACTAGCAATTTGTAACCACGGCGCCAGGCCGCCCCGGGAAAAGCCGGGTCTTTGATTTGGTACAGCGAATCCCCGCTAAAAGCCCCAGCCTGCAGGGACAGCTTTGTTGGTAAAACCAACTGTTTTCTCCGACGGCCTGCTATCTTTTCATTTACAGCCTTTTTGCGTACAAAAAGCAAACCCTAGGTATTTTCCCCACACTGCCGTGGCAAACTGTGGTCAAAGCCCCGCTCATTTCCACGGCTATCCCCCGCCCTCCTCCTGGATGATAACAAATGACTCAGTGCGTAAATGAATGGCAACGTCATGTTCGGTCGCTAACTCTGCTATGTGTGTTTTCGTATTTTTAAATGATATTGAAAGGAGAAAGGAAAAGTTATTTCGTTTATTTATAATGACAAATATTCATTTAATTAGTGGGTAGTGCAGTCTACAAATGACAAGCTGCAGTGATTAGAATTTCGGTTTGAATTTAGATTTGAAAACTATTTAATGCACGTCATTGAATTTGAAAATTATTCTGGACAAGCACAATTTCAAACTATGTGATGAGTGTGGAGTCACTGATTCATCAGATAATTTACAGTTGTTTCCCTTGAAAAAATCAAAAGTAAATGTTTTCACAAAATATTGTCCTTGCTACATGCGATGAAAACTGGGAATTTATGAACGACCGCTGTTTTTTCACTGTGCTTGAAGAAACTGACCTGTATTTTGTACAGCGCTGAGGTTACAAACAATGTGCAATTGTAGGCATACATTATATAAAATGTTTGTCAAAGTCATGTTTCGTGTATCACGCAAATTTTGAGGCCGACTTCAGATAACTTCTCATGATATTATGGCCGGATTCATTTGCTGTGCAGGCAGAGGTTTGAATATTCATAACTGTGCGTGATCGGATGGTCCATAGATCAAAGTCGAACTCAAAAAGCGTAAACCACCGTCATGGCATGTTCAGGCCTAACGTCAGAAATCAGCTTCCTGAATTTTGTCCAATCCAATTAAGGTAGCCTCGTAATTTCTTTCATATATCTTACCGTAGATCTTTTAAGGCTTAGCGTCCAAGTCAACAGCTGTGGTCATGTCGGGAAGTTGCCAACTTGTACCCAAAATAAGGAAGTCATGACATCCAAAAAGTGCTTCCGAAAAATAAATAAATGTGTGGATGGTTTGACTTTAACCATTTTTCCTGGGCAGGCTCAGACCTGAGCGGCAGTCAATAGCGTATAAGCTTTGCCTGGAGGCAAATCAGACAGTCTATTTCTTTTGGCACCAATGGACGGGGCGGCCTGAGAATTGTGTCCTAACTCGTATAGTCACATGAGATGCCACGGTACGGTAACCATTATGTGACATGCAAATCACTAGCGAATGGTATGTTTTATAAAATAAAATTATCTTCTACATTCTGACGAAAGCATAGATCAGCTGGCTAACCTGCACTCCGATACATTTCGTGACCTCGCTCCTCTCCATTGGAATACCGATGGAAATATTCCGTCTAACGAAAGCGTAGATGACCATATCAAGAGCGCAGAGATTTGTTACGAAAACGCATAGAATTCGTAATGAAAAACGTGTTAGAATCTGGAACCCTTTCCGTTTAATAGCTATATGCAATAAATACCGTTAGTGTGATGTATTCAACGGTCATTAACCTGTTTGGCCCCTGCTCACCAACTGGGTGGTGGCAGTAGACTTTGAACATGATCTTTATTTTATGAAAAAGTACAAGTAGGCAATGATCAGGAAAAGGAGCAATCAGAAAGAAATTCCCGCTCCGAAAACCGAGGTGGGTCAATAAGGTACTCATACTTAGAAAACATATCGTAAGCCGAGTGAGCAGCTTTTTCACAGTAGGCGACCACTCAGTTAAACTATGAAACCGTACATAAGGTTCAAACAGCACAAAAATTCGCCTCTAATACATAAAACAAATAGAACCACAACAGAAGTATCGCCTTGGAACGATCAGTCATTTGAAATTACTGGGGGTTGGGGGGGGGGGGGGGCTTAAACCCATTTTACAGGACCCAAACCTCGCCCTCAGTTTCTAATATATATTATTAGCATGTATAATTGTGTCACAACATACATTGTAGCACAATTTGGATTTGCACACATTAGTCAACATTTAAGTTCTCAATGGTCTTCAACAGTTAGAAAATGGGTCAGCTGATTCGTACTTGGCACAAATTGTATATTCGTCTATCCGGGTTTAAAGCTCTCAGTTTTCTTCTGTAGTTTTCCAGCTGGATTCGATCGGTTGCTTCAAAAACATTTCCTCAAGATGTGGCTCATTTTTTCACAAGTCTTCTAAACTCTCCTCTAATATTTGAGCTTCATTTAAGCAGTTGTAGATACGAGAATCTTTGAATATTATTGCAATATACCGGGATGTACAAAAAATGTATGTACTGGCGTACTGGCCCGGGGCATAATTTAGTCGGTATTTTCGAAGCCTAGGAAAAATATTCCCGCAATGACACAAAGTGACTTCGCCATGACACACAGTGACTTTAAAATCTAGCAGGAAATACGACTTTGCATTGCGCAGATATCGCCGTTGAGTAATCCATTAGAGTTTGTAAATAGAAAAAAAAGGTTATGCACAACCGGTGATACGACCTATACTCGACACTCAGACAGGCCGATATGTGATCATACCGTCACTCCGACACGTGCATGTCGACACGATGTACAGGTTTATATGCGAGATCGAGATACTGTCCAGGGAAACTGGTTAAGTCGGCAATCCATAGATTAAACTTTAGTTGTTTACTTGGTATTTCGCATGTCATCTCGGCGTTGATAGAAATCCTATAAAATGGGGATCGTGCGTCCCGACATGATCCTAGCTGTTGACGGTGACGTAATCAAAGCTTTATGCAAAAACTAGTAGCGGTAGAACTGTTTTCGTATAACAATTACCGCACCACGCTTTTTTTCAAAATGATTAGAATCTGTAACAAAAAACTTTATTCTGATGCGCATTCTAATAGAAATTCTGAAGTTCCTCATCGATTATGGTTTGAACTTCAAAAAAGTAGATCTTAATACCATGTAAAAGTGTGTGCGAAAAAAAAAAAAAAAAAAAAAAAAAAAAAAAAACTCGTTACAACATGCTGGATGAAATTAAAATAATAACGCGACGCCGTTGATTATGACGACGTCATATTTCATGCGTCACGTCACCGATATGTACATACCCCTCGTATATAGAAATAACGCTCCTGAGAAAGCGAATTGAGGTAGTCATTTAAGTTTTTCGGATTTGTTCTCTTGAAACATTGTAGAAAACATCTACGAAATCTCGAAGCAAGCTAAAGTTAGGCCGGAAACGCCAAAAAGCGCACTTCGCCCTTTAGAGGTGCCGACATGACCTTGAACCGTCCAACAATCTGTGGACCTGCTCTTGAGCACAAATCCGCGTGTTGAGGTACATGTACTATATTATAACACTCTACAAACAGGAAAAGACAATAAACAATTATAAGACTTCTTTTTCTAGAGTCAGCATTGTCATTTCCAAGCCAAGTAGTAAAATAGTAGGTAGTAAAATAGTTAAAAAAATCGAAGGGGGTCAAAGTACGAAACTATCCCCTGCTACCTAAACAGCATGACTAATATATACCAAGTATAAGCATTTCAAAAAAGCTTGCGATCTCTCAGCACTTTTTTCAGCCTGTATGACCACGTATACCGTGACCAAAAGGACTCTTGCAGCTCGGCTCGGCACTGCTATAAATAGCTCTAAAAATAGTTATGTTCTACGGTGCCGTAGATACGGAAATACCATGATGAATACCAATAATGATCTAAAATTGAGTTCCCTTGAGCTATGCAAAAATTCAAAAGAAGAGGTTGGGCCAGACAGATCTGTTTCGAGTAATAAATTCTTCTCAGTGCCCCTGAATAAACTGGCAATGAACAGATAAAATATGTACAGTAATTTCAAGCTTCAGCAATCACACCGTACATACGGCTCGTCAAATTCCAACTGGTACGTCAAATTCCAGATGTTTATGTCAGCGTGTGCGTTTTGGCGGGTAAGTTATTTTGCTGTATTTTACAAAGAATACCTAAACTTTTCATGGTATAATCTTATTGAGGCTTGTATTTTTTCAATCTCCATCTGAAGGATCATTGATAATCAACTTTTACAGTGTATTTATCGTTTTATTCTGTCGCTTGGCGACAAAAACAATACGCCAAAGTACAGACGGGCGAATGTCATATGATAAGTGAAATTTCAGACGGCCGATACGGAATGACCCAGACGGTAGATCAACGTTTTATGATACGGGTCTACTAAAACACTTCTTTGTTATGCAATAGTCAGTATATGGTTTTATTTGCATCGCTACAAACCATAAATTGCATAAAGAAAACATTACTTGGGAAGGAAACAAAGTGAAACGACTGTCTTTAAACGATTTTATATGACGCTTTTTTACTCAAGATGGCCAGTCGATGAACAAAAAGCTGATTGTACTTTTGACTATATAGAATTTTTAAATATTCAAACAGAACACTACGCGACTCAGTACACGCACATGTATAAGAGCCATGAGACGGGGAATTATTTACGAATAGCGCATTGTTTCTAGCTTTAATTATATGTATACCCCTAATTTTGATTATAAATTCAGTATGGCATGGGCCGGAACTGAACTTTGCGGTCTGTGCCTGGGCATACCAGGGTTCAAACTGATTGTTGGTTTCGCTCGGTTGAGTCTTCGCCCTAGAAACACCATGGCATAACCTGTGCTTTATTTGTTTGCCAATGTGCTTCTTGATGGAATTTAATTCTTATACCAACGGAACAAAAACATGTGCTTTTGATTGTTTGAATTGATGCTTTACGTCCCAGTCAACAGATAAGGTCATGTCGGGACGTTGCCTCTATTTTATGGGACTTTTACGCAAAATGAGGATGTCATGACATCCTACAAGTGCTTGAAATATAACCATCCAACTAAGCCAAAAATGCTTAAACGTATGGATGGTATGACTTGAACCTCGTTTTGGGCAAGCTCAGACCAGAGGGGTTAACCAGTAATCAGATGGTCGGTCAGTAGTGTATAAGCTTTACCTGGATGTACAAGCAGCCCATTCATTTCTTTAGCCCCCAATGGATGAGTGCCCATATCGCAACCCGACCAACTTCAAATACATATACTGATGTATATATTGTGCATCCTGCATACTGCCACAGAGTCCGGGGGCTCAAAAGTCATCAACATGACACTCGTATGTGTCGGTTGGGGTTCGAGACCACAACCTCTGGAGGATGATGGGAACTAACTACCCACTAGATCACACGACAGCACAACCGGCCGTGGTTAAGGTCGCTGACTATCAGCGCCTTTAAGATAAGATTAACCAAGGATCAAGAACTGAGACAATCAGGTGGAAATCTTTTTCTGATTATGCCTTTTCCTGATCTTTGTCTGCTTGTACCTTTTCAAACTCCGACCACTATATCACTCTCATAAAGTTATATTGTGTTTGAGTGGAAACAAAACAGCAGACACACAAAGTTGAAACAATTTCGAACCAATGTTGATTCATTCAACTTTGAAACAATGTTGTAGAATCAATGTTGATTCAGTGAATCGAATTGATTCAAAAATGTTTAAAGGTTGACCGAAACAACATTATTTTAACAATATTTCAACAATGTGTGTCTTAATGTTGATTCTACGGTTTCAACATTTTGTGCAAATGTTGATATAGTGAATCAATGTCGTGTGTCTTTAAGGTGGCCATTTTCTCTTTACCCATCTATAAACTGTATGACATCCATAACATTTCCAATTCAAGAAATACAATTTATTTTTTGAACGTATACTTCCAAGTTGACCGCTTAAGAAGGCCAAACAATGCCAGGGTGCCATGGGTATTTGAAATAATCGCACTCAACACGTCTGATGCGACACGTATCCAAAGTCGTTTCTACGTCTGTTATTTGACGTATCAAAAGCTATTGTCCGTCTGGTCTTTCAAGTATAAAGCGACTGTCGTGGTTCGTATCATGTAAAATCACACATAGTTAAAAAGAATGAGCTGCGCTGTCAATAGTAATAATTAATTTGAATAAAAGCTTAAATCAGGCTTTTAAATAGATACTAAGCTATATATATTCGAGCATGCGATTTTCAATTATTTCTAGTTTTGGAGATATTTGGCAAAAAGTATGGATGTTTTCTGAAAACGTGCCGTTTTAAGACTTTCGTGCAATGTTTTCACCAATCCACGGATAAGCTGACCATGACACCTGTATGTACAGATGCGTGGAGGTCCACATACGACTGCCGCTTATTATTTTCTTTTGAAACCATTAGCTAAAGTATACTAAAACAAGAAAAAACAACAAAAATAATTTAGCCGCCAAAACGCACTCGCTGACATAAACATCTGGAATTTGACGTACCAGTTGGAATTTGACGAGCCGTATGTACGGTGTGGCAATGCAGTCAATCAAAAGACTGATATAAATCAAATGGTATCCGAATAGTAAAACCTGTAAAAACTCAACTCAAATTAAACCATCAGTCAATCAATTGTACTTGGGAGGGATTTAATCATTGCTCAATATATCAGTATTTACACAGAAGTGTGCTACTTTCGTTTTCATGAAAATCGTCTTTTTTCTCTTTTCTTTCTTTCTTACTATATATACCGACTTACTGACTATCGATTGTGAATTCTTTTAATCGATTGCCGCTGTTGACTCGCCGCATAACACTTCTAGATAAGGCTGTAGCATGTATGTATAGGTGGTACCCTCCCCCCCCCCCCCCCTATAATACACCATCCTGGCTGCGTGAAAGAAACATTGAAACAAATCTGAAACTGTTTTATTATTTGGGCATAAATAGAATACAGTATTCACAACTTGTGGTTAAACGACCACCGACTTCTGGTCATCTTGATTGGACCATGCAATTGCAGTAGGCCATACGCGCATGCCGAGAGATCTGCCCGAGCCTTTCCTGATCTTTGACTATTCTGCTATTGATGATGGTTGACACATGATCATACACTTAAGATAGCGATGTGAGATTGCGAGCATCTCTTGGAAAAGCTTAACTTTTGTTGAACTTACATTGTGCAAAGATGATTGAGCGTATATGCGGCGTGACTATTTATGCAATGCGCTCTAGACCAGGGGTCCATAACCAACTCGCACATGCACCTGGCACATGAACACACTATGTTTATATAACCTATGTTTATCTCATCAAGATTGACACAGAGATTGACGAAAAAGAGGACAAACAAAATTTACGCGCATGCCTCTTACAAAGATTGGCTTTTGTTCTATTGGCTACCGACCTCAGACCTTGCTGCCCTCATAGTCCAGAAGCACATGATACGGTATTTTATTTAAGATTAAACTATGGAATGTTAATTAATGTTAAAATAAATAAGACGTCGCACAGAGTCAACATTCATAAATTGTTGAAGCCCTTTTATATGCTGTTTATGGACAAGGGATGGAATGCAACTTCAGTAAGATATTGTACCTGGAAATGAAGTAACCTGGACCTTACTTCAAACTACAACGGGACTTGACAACAAATGAGCATTTGGCTTGCTTTTACCCCTTAAAATATGTTATTCATTGTAAATACTTGCAAAGTTCGAAAGACCAGGTTGCCGTATTATCGTGCGTTACTTTAATTTTGACGTATTTTGTTTTAACCCGTGGTTGTTCGGGAAAAAAATCATGAGAAATTGGCTTCTTAAGTTAAAGTGTGATGTCAAAAAGCAAAATCATCCAACAGTTAGTCAAAACTTTGAAGAAAATGAGAAAAGTACGAAACGTTTTTGGGCGAATGTTATTTTCATGTATGGCCGAACTTGCAAAACAATAATCTCCTCGGATGTTTGCGAGTCCTATCGAAGCCTATGCATCAGTAGAACACTCGGCAATTAGAGGCATGTATGTAGATCCGGATAGGCTAGATCGTTCGTTGGAAAGGTCTATTTAAATAATTCAAATAAAAGTTTGTAAAAACTTACCGCTAAAGTTTCCTCCAAAAATGGCGGCGAATCCGAAGGAAACTACCGCAATCATACGTGAAAATGCCGCCGATCATGCGTTACGACCTCTTTTCATGCGTTTCGAATGGACACGGTGTCTATGCAACGAACTAAAATGATGCTGATCAATTGCACTGACGTGCATTGCTGACATACACCTTAGATGTTCGTGTGCCTGTATGTTCGAACCAAGTAAGGGTATTAAATTTAATAGCTTAATATGAAATAAAATAATTATTGTTTCTACTACCGTAACATGTCTTTCAAGAAAGTTCTCATAGGATTAGGCAGTGGTAAAGTGTCTATTTCATTCTCCCCTTTCAACTTGGCGATGATGGCCGCTCGGCACCTGTCCTGTAGACTGTTGAACCCTCGTCGTCGTCGACCCAGTGTCATCTCGGTTTTCGCCGCTGTCGAACACACTATGGGGTACAAGTTCTCGATCACAGTATTAAGTCCGCTGAATGCCACACCTAGATTTTCTCCATCTTTGAAATACGTCAGAGTTCCTTTATCCCAATCGAATAGCATACCGATCGTCGTCGCTTCGTTTTCACGGAACGGTTTCGTGTATTGTCTCGATTTCCCGGCATGCCACAGAACTCCTTTATGCGACAGTCCCCAACTATGGTGGTCTTCTCCGATCATGTTCACAAACGCATCAACATGGAGTCTAGCTTTTCGCGTTCCGACGCCAAACATCATACTCGTTCCGAACAGTCTCTGCGATACCCGTATTTCCCAGTAGTGGGTCCCATAATTGAGACACCTTGTTCCCCGAGCACCCGCGGTTCCATTCGACCAGTTTGGGTGAAAGTGCGCAGTCTGGCGCTGCTTTCCCTGCAGCCTAACTTCATGCGATTTGTCCTTCTTACTCCATGTCCAATAATCCTCGCATCCCTGCAGCATCTGCGACATGAGGTCGTACTGAACCATAATGCTGCCTGGAATCATTTATATTGATTATCTGACATTATGCCAGCCTCACTCTCGGTTCTAGTCAATAACGTACATGCGCATTAAGAGCGACTTTAACTTTTTTTCTCACATATGTCGATATTTTAATATTTAATTCTGTCTTTCAGAATCACTATAATTTCTCTCTTTCTTTGTTTTGTTAATCTATGTGAAGTAAATGGTTTTATATTAAAGTCACTTTTCAATTTTAATTTTCCGAAGTTTATTTATATATAAATTGTTTCTCCAAAAGTGTATTTATTTTCCCGTTAAATAACTGTCTCCTGTAACTGTCAGTTGCATCTGGCAAATGTACCGTATGACTATCGCATAGCGGATTTATAACGGTTTCCCGAACAAAAGAACCGTTGAACCTCCGTGTCACATATTGCACTGGGAACAAAGCGCTTCCTCGCGTGTTCGGTTTTTATCGTGAGCCATTGAACCGAGGCAATCCTAATGCTGTCGCGAGCCGGGCGCGTGCCGGCCACGCGAACCTGTCAATATTGCGGTTAACGGTTGTTTGTTAATCGATTTGGGCGGAGCTTACTATGCGGCAGCTGTATTTGCAGAGGCCCGTGGGGAAATCGATAGAAAATCGGAAAATCTAGAATCAGGGGAATAAATGATTTATTGATCTCTTTGTTTCGCACAAAAATAAAATTTTGAAAAAGAAACCGTTATTGAAAGAGAATGAACTGAAATAATGGTTCGATTTATTGAATGAGTTCATCAATATTAAAATTACAATCGCTACCGTTAACAGTTTGTAATTTTACCGTCCGTTTTTTTTTTTTGTTTTTTTTTGTTTTTTTTTTTTTTTCGATAAAATTTTGTTTGAATTGTGAGAGTTTTTATAGAAAGAAATTAACGCCTCTTCACACCAGAATCAGCATGTTGGTGTTTAAACAGCGTTTAAAAAAATTAAAAGTTAAATTTGTCGTAGAATATATTTGACTTTTTTGTGTGGCAAATGTGCACGACGTTGCCACAAGGTTTCTTACTTATGTACCTAGTGGTCACAGTGTGACAAATATCAATCGCAATCATTCTGAAAATGAAATTTTTGCACTTGATAAATAATTCATTTTTGATAAAATGCACTATCGCATTCCCTACACAGCACCTGTCGGGAACCCTATCATTGTCAATTTAGATTTAAATGTTTGGGTAACGGTGATTTAACTGTTATCTCAGATATAACGGCTTGTAGGATATGTCAACACTTTCTACATTTATCAGGTGTGGGGATTGTGTATCGAAACTATCAACGATCAACACCAAGTGCGACCACTTTGATAGTTTTGATATCGTTTGAGTCCTGCGCTGCCCGGTATGGCCGGCGACAACGGTTAGCCAAAAGCTCGTAGAAACATTTAAAGAAATATACATGCCACGGTGCGCGCTGATCTGCACGTTTTAGGTTTGCATATTGTTATCACGGGGGTGATTTAAATGATGCTACCTGTGCTGTCGTCCGAGTACTAAATGTATACCAACACATGCAAAACTCTGAGCACTGTCGTCCGAGTATATGGTCGACGGCCGTAAATATGATACTAGTGATTTTGCTGTCGTCCGAGTCATGATACGACTGTCGATATACTCCCGAGGACGACAGCAAGTGTTCGCATGTAATGGTATACAAAGTACTTGGATGACAGCACAGGTAGCATCATTTGAATCATCCCCGTGATTATGGTCCTCCTAAAGCCTATATATATGTGTGTCGAATACGTTTTCAGCAGCCTACGGCACGGGGATAAAACAAATAGGTGTTTAAAGGGAGAAAGCGATTTTATTTTGTATCCTAGAAGATTAATATTTGAATTTTGGGTAATCTTATTAAAAGTTTGTATGTTGATTTAAGAAGCGATATTTTCACATCCTATTTGAATACCCGTAAAAAGCAGTATGCCATCCTGGGCCCGAGGTTATAAAACTTTTTTTCGTGCTCATCTCAGCTGAGAGTAAAATTTATCCTGCTCATAAACAACAATTGTTGGCATTTTAACATGTATAAACATGATCAATTACAGACTTAGGCAATCTTGACCTGAAATTTCAACCAATTTTGGTTATTTCAGTAATTATGAGCAGTCTAAATTTTATGCTCAGCTGAGTTGAGCATGAAAAAAAGTTTTTTAACATCGGGACCTGGCTTCCGTAGATTGACTGTGAAAGAAGCTGAACTACCGAACACCAAATGTGACACACTAGTTGTCAAATTTTCCCCATGTTTATTCAAGATGTTGTTATAATGTCAAAAATCTGCTAAAGGATTTATAAGCGATATAGGGACATGATAAGTTACTATAATGACCATTGGTTGTAAATGTGAACCAAAACCTTTTGTCCACTCTGTACATGTATACGTATGTGATCATTCAATCCAAAATCAAGTTACGGATTCTTAAAGGCAATAAAGCAAGTGTCATAAAACATTAGCATGTGTGACATGTGTATGCCGCCATATGAGAGGCTGAAACCAGATGACTTGTGATCACATTTAACCATATCAGGATAGTGCCATAAAACATTTACGTGTGTGACACGTGTATACTGATATGGAAGTGAAACCAGATGCCCATGTGGTCGCACTACTATGTTTGGTGGGCAAGTGTCATAAAACGTGCATCAAGCAAAGCTTCCAGTTTATGGCATCCGAAACAAGTTCTCAGCATGGCACTACCCGACTTCTGCTGTTTGCATTCTAACTGTTGGAGCATATGGCATCTGGTACAACATTCCATATCACATCAAGTGGTACATGCTGATATGTTTTATGACACCTGCTCACATGTTTGTAAATATTTTCCGGACATGCATGTGTACCACATTGCACAATGCCATATGTCATATACATGTACTCAATGTATATATGAGCCGCGTCATGAGAAAACCGGATTTTTGCCTAGGCGAAAACAAAGGCGCAGATCAGCTTCGCGGTAACCGCGAAGCTGATCAGCGCCTTTGTTTTCGCTACACGGATAGTACAATTTCTCTTCTTCTTAAATCCGAAATTTCAAGCTTTTAGCCTGCTTCTGTAACTGTACAGGCCGGTTTATGTCGGACCTGGTCGGAAACCCCGAAGACCGGTTTTCTGGCGTCGCGGCTCATATATGATTGGTTCCAAAAGCATATGCGCCACAAAAACTGGCAGAAACTTTTCTACATATGTCTGTCTGTTTGCATGTATGGTCCGTAATGATTGGTGTTTGCTTTTCCTTGTTTTATCGTTTTGGCATCATCATGTATCAGATGTTGATAGGGACCGTTATTTCAAAAACCTCCAAAATACCGTGCAAACACCATTTCTATTATGTTCAAGATGTTAAGGATTTGTAAGAATTTGGTCAATCAAGGATTTTTACCATAAAGTCAACGGCTAATCAAGGATTGTACCATAAAGTCAACGGCCGATCGCCCTGGATGTGTTGGGTGGGCGACACTGGCAAATCGTTTCAAGCTGTCTTGTTATGATAAAATTAGGGTCTGGCCCCGTCGAGGACCCGGCCCTCTCACTTTACAGCATCACGAACTTTATTAAAAATTTAATGGATGTGGCTTTTAAGCATTAGCATTATATCTGTCTTTGGCGATTTAAAAGTTGGACTTCATGTTTATGACATTTATATGCACATTGACTGTTTTATTTCTTTGGCATGAAAACTTAATGTTCAATGGGCTCGAACCATTGTATTATTGCATATGTCAAGGAGACGTCCTCATGTTCCGGGTTAGTTGGGAAGCAGGATTTCAGAAACAAAACACCGGACACTAAATATGACACCTTTGCTGTCAAATCGCATCAATGTTTGTTCAAGATGTTGACTACTGTCTAAAATCCGTTATATGGCTGTTCGATGGTTTGCTATAGGGATAATCTTGTAATTATTTATAAGAAGATGATAACTTGTTAAAATGACTATTAAATCGTTTCCTACAAATATTTACTTTGCCCACAATTTAATATCATAGCGTTTTAAAATTTTAGAGTTTTGAATATTGCTAAAACTTTCAGAACAATTTGGAAACATCATGGACACACATCGAAAGATATATATATTTTTTTATTCAGTTTTACGTCCCTTTCAAGATTATTTCAGCTCATATGAGACGGGCCAATCGGTAGGTGGGGCGAAAATGGGAGAACCCCGAGAAAAACCACCAGACACACCCGCAAGCAGAACTTGGCTTGTTTCACATGTGGCCAGGGCGGGGCTCGAACCCACACCAGACACAGCGGTGAGATGATCGAGTGATTAAGAAACAGCGCTCTCAACCGCTCGGCCATATCGTAAGATATAAGGTTGAAGTAGAACTATTACAAAATGGCAAATGGCTCCAGTGAGGGTTTGTGTTGCAGTCGGTAGTGCCTAATCTTGGGCGAGACTGAGGAGAGTTGTATATAGAGAAAATTCAAAGACTGGATCCGAAAACACAATCAGTTCAAGTTTAGTGGCGTCATCGGAAACGATCAAAAATCCATAGCCGGTATTGAGTAAACTGTAATCCCAAGTCAACACCTTGGTTGATCTGCCAATACCAATTCTTTTGTTTAGGTGTGGGAGAAGTTTATCAAAACCCTCGATGGTCAGTGACATGGGTTTGAAATATTACACATCTGAATCTACATACTCTGCCCAAACTATAATTATTATACGAACATGTACACGTATGTAATTTTATGTTTTGGATTGTTTATGTGAGAGTCAATGACGGACTGTACGAGCTGGAAATGTCAAGGAGAACATCCTCACGTTCCGGATTGGCCGCGGAGCAGGATTTTGGAGACAAAACACCGGACACCAAAGATGACACAGATCGCATCAGTATTTGTTTAATATGTTTACTACTGTCTAAAATCCGTTATATGGCTGTTTGCTTAAAAGTTAATCTGAATAAGGTTAATCTGAATAAGATAAAGGGCCATTTTAGTGATTTTCATAAATGATTTTAACAAATATTTACATTGACGATTTCGAAAAACTAAATGCAACTGTAAAAAATGTGTTGGCGGCCCAGTAGTAATGGACGCCACTTACTACTCGGCCCCCGTGGCCGAGCGGTTAAGAGCGCTGTTTCTTAATCACTCGATCATCTCGCCGCTGTGTCTGGTGTGGGTTCGAGCCCCGCTCTGGCCACATGTGAGCCAAGCCAAGTTCTGCTTGCGGGTGTGTCTGGTGGTTTTTCTCGGGGTTCTCCCATTTTCGCCCCACCTACTGAATGGCCCGTCTCATATGAACTGAAATGATCCTGAAAGGGACGTAAAACTGAATTAAAAAAAATGTGTTAAGTTTTCTATGTAACAACCCGGAAGAACAACATTGAGATCTAGCTGTGCCCTGAATCTCTTGCGCTCCGTTACCCAGTTGCTCTCCCCGACCTATACAATGTAAAATTTTAAACACCCAGAAATGATGGCGTACTGTGCTTGTGTACATACGCGTTTCTGTCGGCCTTTGAAGTGAATTACACGCCATGTACATGTACCTAATAACGTAATAATGGTAATGCCGTAGTTCATTTGATTAGACCATTTGAACAGCTCTGCCGCTCACCTGTGGAGACATATTTCCTACAGAAAGTCTTCGCCAGACAGCGGCTCCCACAGGTGGGTGTGGTCCCCGGTTCCCCAATAGGAAGAAAAGCGATACACAGATGGTTCATAACCAGAATAAATCTTCAAAAGATTCCGAAATGAATAGAACCAACACGTTAGTTCTTGAAAATATCCCATAATAAGATAATGATAGCCAGGCGCCAACAGAATGACAATAACAATTACCCTGAACCTAAAATGTACCGTAATAGATCGATGGTTTTCGAACGCAAAAACTGACAAATGGATCTTGCAGTAGAACTTCAGTACCCGAAAAATTAGCAGATCGGGTAAATGAAGTTGCTGAGTCTCTATAAATTTCGAAAGATGACAAAGATAGATAACCAGTAACGGTAGGAACGAAATAAATAAAACGATATGAAGCATTTCTAAACTGACTCACCGATTAGAGACAACAGCTATCATTTTGTCCATAAAGTCATGAGTATTTTCACAACATACACGGATGGAGGACGAATATAACCTGGCAATTCAGGGCTTTCGTGGGTGGCAACACAAAAGATGTTTAGGGAAAGCGTCAAAATGGTCTACGGTGCGATAGGAATTACGAATTATTTATCAAAGCTAAATAAGAATGCGACAGTCCTCCATTTATCAAGCCGCATGGGACACGTGAACCTACAGTGTCAACTGTCATTCTATCCCAGGTCTAAGCCTACAGCGAACCCTGCAGTAATAATAATAATAATAATAATAATAATAATAATAATAATAACATTTACCGAAAATTTGCTATTGACAGACGTCTGGTAATAGCACATTTACCGAATATTTGCTATTGACAGACGTCTGTCAATAGACACTCCGTAATACTACTACTACTACTACTACTACTAATAATAATAATAATAATAATAAAGGTATTTTATTACGCAAAAAACTGAACGCAATGTACATGTACGCAGAAGGTTTGAAAACCAATGTATAGTTCGGCAAATAGGTCACTGTATGGGCAGCAACTTTAATATTCATATCTGGGCGTGGTCGGCTAGTCCATCTGTTCAAGGAGGGAGATTATAGGAAAATCGAACTCGGTCAGCCTAGAGGACTGTCACATATTTACCGTTAAAGATCAGCTACCTGTGTTTTGTCCAATCCAGTGAATTAGACAAAGTCGTATTTCATGTACATTTTCTAACGGAAAACATGTGAGTTGAATCTTTCAACTGTATACCTTTAACTTTTACCTAGGTCAAAAGTAGACCATACCCAATAATGTATTCATGAGGTAACGCCCATACAGTGACCTATTTGCCGAGCTATAGCTATCTTCATTAGTTGCCAATATCATTATGGCTATTTCACAATAAGGGTAGCCAATATAATTGGCAATTACCTTGTCAAGTTCATGAATACATCAGGTGTCCCTTTCACAACTTGACCTGAGGAGTTGGTAAATCAATTGAATTGGTCTAGAGATAATTCCTCAATAATATATTCCTAGTGTACAAGTTTACAAAAGGAGGTGTGAAGAGATCACTGTCAAAGGGGAGAAAATTGCCTTATATCAAAAATATTACACCATGTAATACTTTCCATGATAATAATATACACCATGTATTGAAAAGCAGCAATTTTGTCAATGTTCGCTCACCTGAGCAAATGCTTGTTAGCTCTCCTGAGCTGAAGAGGCACACATGAGCTTTTTAATTTTCCACCAGTACATTGTCACATCAATTCAAATTAACTATTAGTTGTTACAAAATTTTCACATTGATTTTACTATCCCTACATTTACCTGCAGACATTCAAGCCCCCGCCCCCTTTCATATTTGTTTTTCATCAGAACAATTTCCCACTGTTGTTCCTTATTATTGTTAGCCCTTGGTGGTTGGGCTTTTAGCAGGGATTTTACCACAAATTTGACCCCGCCATGCCAGGCTTTAGCAGAGTTTTTAGAATACAATTTTTAATAAAAGCCCTGCTATTCCCGGGACCTATAGTGCCAGTGGATAGAAATGACTGGTGCATAAATTACACCTGCGTAAAAACAATGAATTGAACATACATAAATGTCACAATTCCGAAAATAGAAAAATTGAAAGCCACACTATTCCCCAGTCCCATAGTGATTGGATACAAATGACTGCATAAATTTCACCTTCAGAAAACTAAACATACACAAATAAGTCACAATTCCTAAATGATCCTAAATGTGACATATTGGTTCCAATTTTTCACATAGGTGTTCATTCAAGAGGGAATATGAAATTTGTGATTCAACGTTATCATCACATTTGATGCTGCTTTTTAGATTACAAAAGTCAAACTGGTTATCAAGAGACAACCAAAGGGACTGAGACCAACCAACCCAGATATAATCAATGCGCAACAATATGAGCCACCTCATGGGAAAACCAACAATGTGGTTTCCGACCAAGTCCAACACAAACCGGCCTGTACCATCACAGAAGATGGCTTGACGCTTGAAATTTTGGAGTTAAGTAGAGGAAGAATTGTACTATCCAAGTAGTGAAAACAAAGGCGCTGATCAGCTTCGCGGTTACCATGAAGCTGGTCTGCGCCTTTAGTTTTGCATATGCAGATTGTTGGTTTTCCCATGAGGCGGCTCATATGTTACGTCCGGGAACAACTTCCTTCCAAAGATCATTCCCAACAGGTGTTGGAATACTAGTCAGAAATTGATTTCATCTGTGTCGGTTATTCTCATTCGTGTTGGTTGTCTCTAGATAACTAGCGTGCATGTCCTCTCGTTAATAGTTCTAAAATTTCAAACTTGTAGCAATCTTCTGTTGTTGCACATTCAATTTTGTTTTGGACCTTATGGTAATACCTGAAGACAAGTTTTCTATGGTGTAACCCATAATACCTTAATATGGGTAATTATCAGCTTTGCCTCTAACACCAGGTAAAGATTACACTATGAATTGTAAAGAAGCAATTTAGATGAGAATGAACTTGACCAAAATGTTATGAATTTCATTAGCAAGTTGCTCAGGTTGCAATCATGTTGACAGTTGAGCTGTCTACTGCTATGGTGAAACGGCTATAACACGTATGTTTCTTTAAATTCCCCATATGATAATGGTGATCAACTTGAAAGACCGCGGTCCCAGGTGGGAGACCACAATAATAATCTGATTGTCCTCGACGTTAAAGGTACCGTTATAGTTGCAGATCCATAAATCGATGCTATTTTCAAAACTGATTCAAATCTGCTAACCGTCCGCTTAGATCAGCAGATGTTGCTCACAAATATAGCACTAAATTGCTATATTGCGTTTCTCTGTTTCTCACCAAAAAGGCTTCTGGTCCGGTGAGCCGGGGTTTGTGTTGCAGTCGGTAGTGCCTAACCTTGGACGAGACTGGGAAGAGCCGCGGAAAGAGATGTAGATGGGGACATCCGAAAACGCAAGTAAGTGATTTGTGATACACCTGTCATCAAAAACGATCAAAAATTTCCATAGCCAATATTGAGTAAACTGTTATCCCAAGTCAGCACCTTGGTTGGTCTGCCAACACCAGCTCTTTTGTTTAGGTATGGAAGAAGTGCAACCAAACTATCGATGGTCAGTGGCATGGGTGGCATAGGTTTGAAATATTACATATCTGAATCTACATGCTCTGTCCAAACTATAATTACATGTATAATACATGTTTTAGATGGTTTATGTGAGAGTCAATGACGGACTGTACGAGCTGGAAATGTCAAGGAGAACATCCTCACGTTCCGGATTGGCCGTGGAGCAGGCTCTAGAGACAATACATCGGACACCAAATATGACACCTCTGCTGTCAAACTGTTCTCGTGTTTGTTCAAGATGTAGACTACTTTCTAAAATCCGTTATAGGACTGTTAGATATAATCTGAATAAGATGTTGATAAGTTGTTAAAGGGTCATTTAAGTGATTTTCAGAAATGATTTTAACAAATATTTACATTAACGATTCGAAAAACTACATGTACATGCAACTTTAAGTTTTGTAAAGTTTTATATGATTTAACAATCCGAAAAATCAACAGTTTAGATCTAGCTGTGCCTTGAATTTCTTACGCTCCGTCGCCCCCTCCTCCCCCCCCCCTCCAATACGATGTGAAATAACATTCAGAAAAATGATGGCATGCTGTGCTTGTGTGCATGTGCGTTTTTGACGGCCTTTGGTGTGGTTTATACTGTACGTCATTTAGATAATGAGAGCCAATCGCATGTGGAGACATTTCCTACAGAAAGTCTTCGCCAGACAGCGGGACCCTGAGATGTGGACGAGGGGGGTCTCCGGTTCCGGAAAAGCCGATGCACAGATGGATCATAATCAGGATACACCTTCAAAAGATTCCGACATGAATAGAATTAACACGTTAGTACCTGAACAGCCCCATAATAAAATATATAATGATTGCCGAGGAGAACGACAATGATAATATTATAACGATTACATACAAAGTAAAAATACCATTTTCGAACCATAAATCGAAATTTTTCAACCAGAAAATAATAGGCTAAATCTCGCATCAGAAGCATTAAAGATGAGCAGCAATGCTTCATGAAGTTGCTAGAGCTCTGATTACTGGTTAACCGCTCATATCTGAGCATGTCCAGGAAAAGTGGTTCTTAAGCCAAACCGTCCATACATATAAGCCTTAGTGGCATACTTAGAGGTGTACTTGGGTAGTTATATTTGAAGCACGTTTTAGATGCCATGATATCCTAGTTTTGGGTAAAAGTCCAAATGGAGGCAACGTCCCGACATGACCATAGCTGTTGACTGGGACTAATCAAATAAAATGTATAAATTTCTATGGATTGCAATGATAAGATCAGCAGCATTCCCATTGATATGACGATGGAATCAAATCTATATTAAACTGAACGAAGACAAAGTGCCATATATACGATATTCCTTTATAGAAATAATCAAAAAAACAAAAAAAAAAAAACAAAAAAAAAAAAAAAAAAAAAAAAAAAAACTCTTTTCTAGACTAACCAATTAGGGGTAACAACAATCGTTTGTGATTTGCCATGTCGATGTCTGGCACCATTGTGTCCATAAAGTCATGACGATTTTCACTAAATACACGGATTAATCTGGCAATTCAGGGCTTTCCTGGGTGGCAGCACGGTTCGTTTTTGTAAGCGTCAAAATGGTCTACTGTTTACGCCTGGACTGCGATAGGAATTACGAATGATTTATCAAAGCTAAATAAGATAAATATGCGAAGTTGTCCTCCATCTATCACGTTACATGGGACATGTGAACCTGCAGGGTCAAAGGAAACTGTCATTCTGTCCCAGGTTTAACTTTATGAAGCCCACAGCGAACGCTGCATTATTTCAAAAAAAAAAAAAAAAAAAAAAAAAAAAATGATAATTTTAGGATATTTTATCAATTGAAAATCTGGACGCAATGTACATGTACGCAGATGGTTTGAAATCAATGAAGCTATCTTCATTAGTTTTCAAAGGCAATATCATTAACACGTATGTATCTGAAAATTCCCCATAACATGATAATATGATAATGGTCTCAGTGATCAACTTGAAAGACCCGGTCCCAGGTGGTAGACAAAAATAATAATCTGATTGCCCTCAACATTAAAGGTACCGTTATAGTTGCAGATCCATAATTCGATGCTATTTTCAAAACCGATTCCAATCCGCAAACCGTTAGAAAAGCAGATGTTGTCAACAAATATAGCACTAAATTGCAATTATGTTTCACCGATTCACACCAAAATAACTGATTTGCATCAGTCTGAAATATTTTGTACTGCGTCCAACCTTTGATGTGGATCAGCCATATTTTCAGAACGTTTTTGAAGCAATTGTTTTGACGCATTACATAGACAAACGCCATCAATTTTGAATCTAACATTTACAAAATTGACAAGAGGGGGCTTAATGAGAGTACGAGTATGGCCTCGGATCCAATAAACCAGGGTCGAATCTCGGTTATTTTGAATCCGAGATATGGCGTAGGAAAACTCAGGCGATGCTGACAAAAGAAAGGCATGGGAAGCTATATGATAATATGGATCTCGAGCCTTGGACGATATCAATGACGGGATCCGGAAAACACGAATGAGTGGAGTTTAAAACACGTGTTTGCTGATTGTCATCAAATCGATCAAAAACTGACTAAACTGTCATCCCAAGTCAACACCTTGGTTGATCTGCCAACACCAATTCTTCTATACAGGTGTTGAGGAAGTGTATCAAAACCCTTAATGGTCAGCGCCCCGGTGTGAAATATTACAGAGCACCGGACTAAATACCCACATACCTAAACCAATTCACGTTTTGTACATCAATATCGTACAAGATGTTGGGATAAAAAATTGAACGAAAACAAGGAAGACCGAGAAAACAAAACTAAAATACTCTCTCTCTCTCTCTCTCATTGCAAGAAGCAGATGCCTTCCAACAAAATTTACCGTTTTAGAAAGCCTCACAGCTAAACGCATTTAAAACTTCTGTTCCTGAAATTTTCTATTACTGATCATAAACGGATAATATTGATGGACCACATAAAAGACCTCGACCCCAGGTGAAATTCTATAATCTAATATGATTACCCCAACATTAAAGAAACCGTTATAATTTCGCTTCCATCAATCGATAAAATCGGTAAAAATATGGAAAATGTGCACAAAGCCCTGCAACTGAATTATTATAATTTTGTCACATATTGTTGCTCTAGCTCCGGTCAAACGACAGATGTTGCCAACGAATATAGCACGGCGTTGCCATCGTTTTCTTCGGATTTCATCTTTATAAATAGCCCATGCGTGGCACAGCGTACTTTGGTTTTGTTTGCAGGCGTTAAAATTGTGGTATTTTCATACCCAAAAATTCTCATCATCCAATATTGGCCTTATCAAACTAAGGGATTAGTGACAGTCGCATCTAGACAGGTAAAGTTATCTTCGTAAATTTCCGTGATTTTCCGATAGTGTACCTGGCAGGTCGATCAAGGGCCCGAGGCTAGGAGATTAAAATTTTACCTGTAGATGTTTTGATAGTTCAAACTACAACAAGCAAATGAAGAATAGAAAGTGTATTTGTAGAGTTCAACTTAACCGCGACACGAGAGACGTGTTTTGTAACTGTGACAACTGTACATTTGAGCATTGAATACTATAAAACATTTCCATGTAAAATATACCCCCTTAAACCCCACGTTTATATAGAAATAAGTGGGGTATGCAAGGGTACACCTAGTTTTCTTATTTTTCATCGTAAGCATACATTATGGGTACCCGTTAGAACCGCCTCGGCGAGGCGGTCCTAACGTGTATCCGCAATTTATGTGATGAGCGAAAATATATATATATATAAAAATACCAATTTAATTTTATTTATTTATTTATTTATTTTATTTTATTTTTTTTTTTTGCGCTAGCAAGTTGACAAACCAATTCTTCTTATTACAAAATGCAATTTCGCGTTGGTCTGTGTCTAGCTTGTGTGTTTTGATAAAAGTTGTGATCTATTGCCACAAGACGCGTGTCACACCTGTCTTATGAAAACACTGCGATTAAAACTTGTCGGGGATTAAAGCCGTGATATATGAAACCCTGCTTATGGCTATACTATAATGACACAGATGTTCTGCGCTACCACAGACTGATCCATTCTATGTATTTCGCTGATATAGATATCAGTCGAATCATGCTTCGAAATTTAAGTTCTGTTTAATTTCACTCATTTAGCTTATTTCTGTTCTTATGGACCGATCAGTGTATTCTTGTCTGCTCAAAATGAAAATGATTAAATTACTCTGTCAATGTTATCGCATTTTATTTATTTATTTATTTATTTATTTATTTATTTATTTATTTATTTATTTATTTATTTATTTCATATGCGAAACAAATGATGAAAGATGCAAAGTAACTGCGTACCTGTGCAGCCTGGTTTGTGTTCAACTTGTTGATCGCGATAGCTTTGAAATTCACATTACAAATAATTAAATTTATTAAAATGTTTATGTGCACAGAGAGAGAGAGAGAGAGATAGAGAGAGACTATTTTCATTGTTTCTTTTCTTGCTGTCGACGAGTCTCAAGTTCAAGGCCATGTTTTGGTAACTTTAATTGACTAGACGATTGGTCTGGAGATCTCCTATGTCAATTATGCTTTAAAAATGAGTTAATATTTGAGTAATACATTGAGAATAAGTAGATCGCACCTTCATGTTCCGCATTGAATTCTGTTCCATTTCATTTAATTTACTTTCAGATAACAATTAATCCATATTTGGATTTTAATTGGTAATTATTTTTTATTGTGTGGTTTTGTCTTGAATTGAACGGTGTTAATGGTTTAAATTAACTGCGTAACTTCATAATTACTTTGACTTTTTGTACCTTTAAAACAGAAATTTATCAGTGAACGAAGCAAATTTTATAATCGCTCCGCTCGATTAATCTTGTTTCCGCGATTTATTCTGTAACTAAATAGCGCTGTCGTAGCTAAAAACAAACTAGACATTGAAATTTATCATAAACAATATCAAGTAAACTATCAAATACTTCCTAATATCGCAAATTGTTGACCGCTATAGCAACGGATGACAGGAGGTGTCATAAAATCAAAATACCTAATACCTTACCTGTTAAGAGATTAATTTTTCCGCTGAACTACGTGACGGTACGGAAAAATCCGAAAACGCACGAGCGGAAACTGAAATTATCACCTGCTAATGGGATTATCCAAACAGACTAATTTAATATTTAAATACAAAATTAAAATTTGTACCAATAAAAAGAAGATGCATTGTACAAATAGAAGCTGTTCGCACACTAATTGTAGTATGATGCATTTTGATGCAAATAAGCGTGAAAGCGACAGAAATTATGTAGAAATTTCCTTATTTACTATATATTTATTACATTTTGATAGTACCTGTAGTATTTCAACAAACAGACTATTTTTTACATAAGATAGAAAATTAATTTTAGCTTCATCATAAAGGGGTATGAATGGGCTTTACAGAACCGTTCGCACAGGTATGATAGGATTAATAGCAAAAAAGATATTAAGGATTAAATAAGCATTCCCGTTAACGCTCCATATAAAATTTTGCGCGCATCCGATAACTGCCGGTGATGAGAATTCTGCCACATGGATGAAAATTACTAAATTGGATCCAGAACTTAAAAGTTAGCAGCGTTTTGCTTGCACTATGGCGCTCAATTTTCGTAATAAACTTGCTTTAGTTCATCATTTGGGCGAATCAACGAAACGATTTTGCTATAAACACGGTCAAGTGTTTGTTTGCACACATTTGTTTTTCGAATGCAATATTCATAATGTTCAGTAATATGGATATCCTTTATACTGCGTTTACACTATGTTCCCGGCGGCCCCGGCAGCCCCGTTTGCTAGAAACGTAGAGAGCCGTGGAGTTTTGGTAATAAATTTATCAGATTTTCAAGATCCATAACGTTTTGTTACGTTTTCTTACGTTGTATTACGATATCCGTAACAAGCCGTGGTAGTGATAAGCCGGTGTGTCACGGAGGCGCTAAGGTACGTTACGGTTATCCACGATCTATCACGATTATCAGCACGTTCTATTACGGCCTGTTACGTCATGGCTAAGAATCTTCGTAGTTTATGACAGGCCTTACCTGAGCTCGCCCAGGTAATTATCAAAACATACTATCTCCGATAATTTTACCAGACTTCACGATGCTGACTTTAATCCGTTTATGTCTTGTGTTTTTATAAGCCCCGGGATGTAATCGCTTTGACTGCCATTTAGTGTTTAGTATTTTGCGGATGTTTAATTGTAACAAAGAATGTAGGTTCCTGCAATGAAACGAACCGTCTTCGGGGTTTTTGACCAGGTCCGACACAAACCGGCCTCTACAGTCACAGAAGCAGGCTGGAGGCTTGGAATTTTGGCTATAAGTAGAAGAGGAATTTTACTATCCGAGTAGCGAAAGCAAAGGCACTGATCAGCTTCGCAGTTACTGCATCATCATTTGAGCTCAAAATTTGCGCAATGTCGATTCATGTATAACAATGCATATATAATCCTCTCTCTCTCTCTCTCTCTCTCTCTCTCTCTCTCTCTCTCTCTCTCTCTTAGTTTTATTTTTTTAAGATCCTCAGCTGGGTGCCAATCTGCACCATAATGTTCGCATTTAAAATTAGAATAAAGTCATGTCCGTGTATTTAATATATATAGAAAGACTGGGATTTGCAGGGGTTTACCTATTTTTCCTATTGTTACGTCAAGTTCTGTTGCGGTCAGTTGCGTTTTGACCAAGGCGTAACACGTTTTTTCGGTCTGTCAAGGTCAACTACGGACGAAACGTAGACACCATACAATATAAAGCACTTTTTTTTTCTTTTTGTATACGAATAAGTCTTTTGAAATAATAACAACCGCGCTCCTCAACAACCGACTGCAGAGTTGATTAAGAAAGTTCGGGATTGTATTTCCTCTTCAATGGCATAGTGCAGCGTATGTTCTCTATTGTTCACGATAGTGACTGCTCCAATATGAAGGAACTTGTCCCCATGATATAAACTTCACGAGCCGTGTGACATACGTAGCAGAACGGGGTGAACACCGTCAAAGACCGTAACGCACCGTAGCGTAACGCAACAAAACGTGTTGAGTATTCCGTAGGAAACGGGACGAGACGTGAGACGACCGTGATCAAGCGCAACAGAACGTGGAAGATCCGTAGCTCGCCGGGCTATTCACTAGCTTCCCGTTGCACTACGGACCGCCTCCAAGTTTCGCTACGTACTGTTACGTTCTGTCACGGTGTATTACGTTCATCCCGTTTTATCACGGCCCATTACGTTTCTCATTTCCGCCGTGACTGCCGTGGCAGATTTTTAAACTATCAAAAAATTTGTCACGGTGTCCACGGTTATCTCGGCGTGCTACGTTTCCCTATCCCGTTCCTCTGCGTTGCCTCACGGTTTTCCCGTTTTGATCACGGTTGTGAGAAACGTGACCGCCGTGACCATAGTGTAAACGCAATATTATATCAGAGATGTACGGGTATCCTGGTGTTTTACGCATTCGAACACGGAAACGTTCGACTAAATTAGGATGTAACCCTTGAAATTTATCCAATCCGGTACATAGTAGTAGTTGTTGTTACCTTTTCTATACTGTCCTCCTGGTCCCAAAACAAAAGCTAGATTAAAAAGTCTGAATCCCTGTAACAGTTCACAACCAGGGTGTTGACTATCGAGGGTTTCGATACACATCCTCAACGCCTGGATAGTGGAGTTGGTGTTGGCAGATCTACCAAGGTGTTGACTTGGGATAACAGTTTGATCAAAGTTTGATAGGGTTGCTGACAGCCATCACACAGGTGGATTAAAATCAGAATCAAGCCTGCATTGGGCTTCAGTTTCTTCTGAGACATTACCATCTATTCAACTGATTTTTTTTGGCGGACCAGCTAATTTGTACCCTTTAGGTTAGGTACGGCGCAGAATTATCAAAATGGTTTCTACAAAGAGCAGCTTCTTTCTTGCTTGGACCAAAACCAGTAAAAAAGAAGAAGATCCACATCAAAGACTAAATCAGTGCATCAGACACTTCCAGATGTTGCAGACTGATGCGAATCATCTATTTTTGCGTCAGTCAGGGTAACACAATTTTAATTTAGTGCTGTATATGTTGTCAACATCTGTTATACCAACGAGCGTGCTTTTCAGATTTGAATCAGTTTTAACAAGATCATCGATTTATGGATCTGCCTCTATAACGGTACCTATAATCAGATTACAATTGTCTCCCACCTGGGACCGGGGTCTTTCAAGTTGAACATCATTATCATATTATGGGTTATTTTCGTTCATACGTGTTGGGAGCTTTTGTCCGAGTTTTCAACCATCTGTATATCGGTTTCCATTCGCTCGGTGAAATAGACTGAACAACATTATGAAAACATGCCCATGCAATATACAGAGAATTTTTTTTTCAGATCTAAAAATTGAAAATTTCATTGGAATTTTTTTTTATATTTTTCTTATTTTTGCTCAAAACATAGATTGTGGGTACACGTTAGAACCGCCTCGCCGAGGCGGTTCTAACGAGTACCCACAATCTATGTTTTGGAGCAAAAATGAGAAAAATAGGTATACCCCTGCATACCACAGTTTTACTATATAAAAGTGGGTATTCATTTCACGGACATGTTTTCCTGATGAGGTGAACGCCAATGATTTTTAATGTTTTTGCTATATATATAATATGCATACGGGTGAATGTAAATCTATGGTCCTACTTAAAAAAAGAAACTAGGTCAGCAAAGCACGGCTTGACATTTCTCAATGTCTATCATGATGATTTGGTAAAGCCTTTATCAGCATTGCGCACTATGGTGCAAAGTACCATTGAGACCCTGTTATCTGCACCAGATTGTCAGTTAACACGTTTTTTATCATTAAATTTCACCTGATACATTAAGTCTAAATCAATATTTTCATTGCAAAGTGGTATTGTGTGTCCTTCTGGCGCCCCTCTAAACGTGGCCCCGCCCATATGCAGCTGCATCTGCATTTGAACAAATACGGTTAGGGGGTAAATATGGACAGGAATTCAATTTGAAACTTCGAAAAGCAAACACTACTTTGTAAATATAAGGGCTGGGTTTGGATTAGATTGCTTGTCGATTTTCCTTTTCATTTTCAAATTATTCTCAGCGGCCCCCGTGGCCGAGCGGTTAAGAGCGCTTTTACTTAATCACTCGATCATCTCACCGCTGTGTCTTGTGTGGGTTCGAGCCCCGCTCTGGCCACGTGTGAGACAAGCGAAGTTCAGCTTATGAAGGTGTGCTAGGTGGTTTTTCTCGGGGTTCTCCGGTTTTCGCCACCTACTGAATTGGCCCGTCTCATATAAACTGAAATAACCTTGAAAGGGACGTAAATCTGAATTAAAAAAAAATATTGATTTCTCATTTCATTTTCCCCCCACTTTTTTCATTGCTTTTGTGCTAAGAAAGCTACGCATACTGCTTTGTTTGTTTGTATTGTGGCTTAATGTCCCAGTCAACAATTTTTCATTCATGTCGGGACGGAGGTTTTACCAGTACTGTGTGGAGTTAATACGCATAATGTAATTGCAAAGCATAGACATGCATATCTCTTCTAAATATTTCGTAACGACATCAGCGAAATAGATAACGATGCGTACTGCGTATGTACGCACGATTTTCGCTCTGTACGCATAAAAAATTCAGACCTGTGCGTACCATGTACACAGTAAAAATCAGCGGTATGCTAACAGTTTTCGGTTTTATGCGTACTCAGATACGTGTAATAATACCTTTAAAATTGTCACAAAATGACAATTTTTCAACTAGTTTTGTCTGGCTGCTCTGTCAAGAATCGAAAAGTAGTTACAATATCTATGCAGCTTTTGATCGTTCCATATTACATATCATGCAATATATTATGCATCTTCAGTAGTTATACCATATACGTCTCTGGGGTTCAGTACCTCGGCCAGATAAATGGTTTATCAAAGGTATATTCATGAAGTTTAATGATAGTCTGTCACTTTGTTTGTTTTTTTTTTTTTGGATAGGCATTTTGCACCGATTTGTGGTCATTGTTTACAATTTTAAAACTTGATCCCAGTCTTTAATGTTTTCCTCATTCGTTTCTCTTATTATCTATGCAGGGGACAAAAGTATAGTTTAACATGCCTAAATGATAGAATGACATGTAATTAAAAGATTATCAACCAGTTTACTTCAATTTTTATACTTGATTAAATGGTCTTATCCATACGTGTACCTTTAAGTTTGATTCTAAATGGGAGGTTAAAATAAGAATCCTCAGAAAACGTGTACACAGTTGTATTGTCGGTACGCACTGAACATTTATTTTTGTTGCGTACAGTACGCATTGTGAAAAATAATTATCTACATCACTGGACATTACTGGAATTGTTCCTATTGAGGTTTCATTGTCCATGTCTTCTATTCTTAACGTCCCAGTTAATATATTTTCAGCCATGCCGGGACGAAGCCAACGCTTGCTGTGAATTATCCTAAATAACCGGATCAGAGCCTCTCTCTCTCTAATAGTACCGCAGAGACTTTTTATATTGATTAAAAGTACTCTTTGAGCATTATTGTCATTAGTGGATGGGGTATATTACATCAAGCAGGTGTGATTTTACAAGACCGTATAATTGTTACACCTTGTCGCCACACTATTCATCTGTTTATTCAATCATTTGACTTCATTAATAATGTTTGTATTCTTTACCACCACCCATCTGTTTGGTGTTGTTATCGATTCTGTCGCGTGCCATTTTTGTTTGACTTTTGGTCGTAAAATGGTAACCGTTTTTCGCTAGAGAGACAAATCCTTTGCCATTGGAAGCTTTGTTTCAAAAGCGACGGCTGCTCGGATTAGTTTACGTCCAACCAACGTTTTGTTCGGAGAAATAACGAGCGACCTTTCATTCAAAACCGTATTAACATGATTAAAGAGGAACCTTGAAGCCCCTTTGTACCTGTTAAGGCACAGAGCTGAGCCCGGCCACGAGAAAATCTGTCACTGTGGTTTCAAACCACGCTCCAAGCAACCCAGCAAGCATGAACCCTTTCAATATTACGGCGACGATTATATGTCGGATATGCTTTTCGCAACTGTCTCGCATGACTACATAAATTATAAAATATGGGTTCTAACGATACGTCCCAATTTCAATACACATCTGTCACCTTGGCAACGGCTCGGTAATGCTGTAACCAGGTGACAGGTAAAGTTGACATTTACCGTTACATGTAAACAAATATTTAGACACTTCAGTGGCGACAGGTTGCACATAGGCTTTGAAAAACCAGAGGACCATTGGCCCTGAGAACGCTCACCTGAAGCCTGATCTTGGAGTATTAAGTCATCATTACATGACCTTGACCTTGAATACTCACACACCTTTATTGACTTAATAAGTTGTCTGCATCTGCAAAGTTTCAGGTCTCAGGCTGCAATAGTTTCCAAACCCAGTGATTTCTGAGAAAACTTTAATTTTAATTTTGATATTTAAATGACCTTGGGTCAAGGTCAAGAAAGGACCTTGGCCTTCATTAATTACTTACCTTCATTGACTCCATTAGTTGGCTGCATCTAGCAACTTTCAGGTCTCAGGCTGCAAGAGTTTCCAAAATATCCATTGTTTTCGCCTTTTTCCATGTGAAAGCCTATGTTTCCAAAATTGACCTTGCCGTAAAATAGGTCAAGGTCATCCAGGGTCATCATTTCAACAAACTATCATGGGCTGGAGTCCCAAATGCTACATACCAAGTTTCACGAAAATCGGCCAGCCGGTTCTGGAGGAGAAGATTTTTGAGTGGTTTTTACCATATATGGGCGTGGCGGCCATCTTGGTCATGTGACCTGGATTTTGCGATTCAACTTTCGTCTTCCCTACCCATGGATGCTCCACATAAAATTTCACTTTGATTGGACAAGCAGTTTCAGAGAAGAAGATCTTTGAAAAGTGTGTATGGACGACAGACTGGCCATGGTCAAGAGATGACCTTGACCTAAATTTATCACATACCTTCATCTTCTCCATTAGTTGTTTGCATCTACCACTTTTCAGGCCTCAGGCTGCAATAGTTTTCAAAAAATCAATAGTTTTCACTTTTTCCCCATGTATAAGCCTATGTTTCCAAAATTGACATTGCCGTAAAATATGTCAAGGTCATCCTAAGGTCATCATTTGATCAAACTATGATGGGCTGTAGTCCTAAATGCTACATACCAAGTTTCATGAAAATCGGCCTGCCGGTTCTGGAGAAGATTTTTGAGTGGTTTTTACCATATATGGGCGTGGCAGCCATCTTGGTCATGTGACCTGGATTTCGCGATCAAACTTTCGTCTCCCCTACCCATGGATGCTCCACATAAAATTTCACTTTGATTGGACGAGCAGTTTCAGAGAAGATCTTTTAAAAGTGTATATGGACGACAGACTGGCCAAGGTCAAGAGATGACCTTGACCTAAATTAATCACATACCTTCATCTACTCCATTAGTTGTTTGCATCTACCACTTTTCAGGCTTCAGGCTGCAATTGTTTTAAAAAAATCCATAGTTTTCACTTTTTCCCATGTAAAAGCCTATGTTTCCAAATTTGACCTTGCCGTAAAATAGGTCAAGGTCATCCAAGGGTCATCATTTTATCAAACTATGATGGGCTGAAGTCCCCGATGCTACATACCAAGTTTCGTGGAAATCGGCCCACTGGTTCTGGAGAAGAAGATTTTTGAGTGGTTTTTACCATATATGGGCGTGGCGGCCATCTTGGTCATGTGACCTGGATTTCGCAACAAACTTGAAATGCCACTACCCAAGGAGGCTCCACATAAAATTTCAACTAGATCGGCCAAGCGGTTTCAGAGAAGATCTTTGAAATTGTGGACGACGGACGGACGCCGGATCATGGCCATCCTATAAGCTCACCGGCTCAGGTGAGCTAAAAATATACAGAAATGTGCATATGAAACACTATACCCCGAACACATGCTTGTCCATAAGGTAATTATCACAGCTTCAAAAAGTATTTTGTTTGTTCTTACTGAGGGGTTTAACTTTTTCAGTCATGTTGCACTTTCTGTGTATTAAATGGTATTATGGGGAGTAATAAGTTGTTCAAGGACACAAAAGAACTCAAGTCTTGAAGTGGCACTTCGAGTGAAGATAGAACCACAGGGAAGACTTTCGATGGAAAATTTCCATCGGTGTTCCGTTAGACCTCTCTAGGAAGACTTGTCCACTGGCAACAGAACCTCCTCTTAAATAAAGGCATTATTGTTATCATCATTATAAGTTAACCCAGGGCATCTTGATTCTGAGGGCAACTTTAACTTATCAGTCCCATCGCCAGACAAAACTTCCAACTAATGGCATATTTGCAAAGGGCAATAACTTGCATACTACAAACAATAACTTTAAAGCAAGTATAGAAGGCACAGGAATTTATACAATCAAATACAAAATCCCAACAAGACACCATACAGAAAACTACAGTTGAAAACATCACAAACACGCATGAAGAGCAAGATGACTAGCTCTTTTTCAACACATTCTGTTCATCCTCCTAAGTGAATTTCAAGCTGTCACTTTTGCGCAAAGATGAAAATAAATTTAAAAAATATGCAAATTATATGAACTTCTTCCATATATAAAGCAGAAAAGTTAACACTAACTTAGCAGATTCCCTTATGTGGTTGTTATTTCGCTTAGTCGAGTTTCATCAATTCAAGCATATGGAACCTTGTCGGCAGATATGTGGCATTGGACACTTTGTCCTAAGCACATTCTATGTAGTTTACTCAGTTTTTTTCATGGTTAGGGTCTGCACACTGGAGACAAACCTTTCAAGCAGTTAAGTCATCAAAATCTAATACATATACATGTAGTTAATACCTGTAGAATACCAGAGAACCAATGATCCTGTATGTTGTATATACCAATAAACATGTTTGAATATTATGGAAAATAGCACCAGTAAAGGGGCAGATGAAGCCCTGGGGTCATTTTTTTTCTTCAGAATAATCAATATCCTGTCCATCTGACAAGTTCCTGCAAGGTTTTTTTCTTTAAATGACATTTTAACAGTTTTACCCATTCAAATGCATATGCGACCTCTGTTGACCTTGCCCTAAAATAGGTCATGGTCATCACAGGGTCATGATTTGTATATGCAGTGTAGTACTTGAGTCAGCAATGCTTCATGCCAAGTTTCGTTGAAATCGGTAAACCAGTTGCAGAGAAGATTATCTTTGCAGGGTTTTTACTGTACATGGGCATGGCGGCCATCTTGGTCAAGCGACCTGCACTATTTATATATATATATACATTGGTTCCCCTTTACTATAGATGCTTCATATAAAATTTGACTTTGATTGGCCAAGCGGTTTCAGAGAAGATGTTTGAATATTATGGTAATGTACATGTATATTGCCCCGCAGTGGGGGCAGATGAGCCCCTGGGGTCCAATTCTTTCCAGAATCATTACCATTCAGTCCTACTGCTCATTTTCTACAAGATTTTCCCTTTAAATGACATTTTAACAATTTCAAAATAGGTCAAGGTCATCACAGGGTCATGATTTATATACACATTGTAGTACTTGAATCATCAATGTTTCATGCCAAGTTTCGTTGAAATCAGTTAACCAATTCCGGAGATTTTTCAAGGGTTTTTACCATATATGGGCATGGCGCCATATTGATCATGTGACCTGGATTATTTATATACACATTGGTTCCCCCTTCCTGTAGATGCTTCACATAAAATTTGGCTTTGATTGGCCAAGGGGTTTCAGAGATGACAATGGAAAATGGTGGACGACGACGGATGGACGCCGGGTGCCTGCCTCTCCTATAAGCTCACCTGTGAGCCTTCGGTTCAGGTAAGCTTGTAAAAGGCAGATTTATATACATGTAACAATGAAGACATAATCTTTTTTTTTGAATTCACAGGAATTGAGTTATGCCAAAACATGTCATTTTGAGAGTTTAGAAGCATGTTTATCAGCTGCTTCATGTTACTGCCGGGTTTGGTTTGCATCCATATGTTATACAGGATTAACTTGTGACAAAATCATTAACATGTTCTTTACAGGCACTATTTGAAAGAGACTCTGCCAAAATGCATAACATGTTGCTGGCAAAAATTCTTACTAAAATACTGTGGAAGGTAAATGCTACACAAGTCATCATCATCATCATCATCATCATATCCGTTTTATAGTCCGTTGTCCTCTACTGAGGGTTGGACTTGTTTGACAAGTCTCCTTCTTAGACCTCTCCACTCTGAGCGATTCTGAGGATCAGCAGTATCCATTCCTAGCTTTTTTCTGTCGTCTAACAACACTTCATCCCATGATTTCCTTGGCTTGCCAGATCTTTTCTGTGCAACTATGTTTAGCTTGCGTACTTGAGCAATCCAGCCTTTGCTGCGCTCTACGTGTCCATACCATCTCATTCTGCTGGAGCGAAGCACCACATCTATATCCTGGAGTCCAAGCTTTGAGAGAATGGAGTCTGAGCTTACTTCATCATTCACCTTGACATTACAGATCCAGCGGATCATCGCACGGTCATTGCGCCGTAGGCGGTTAAGTGTAGCCACAGTCATGGCCCATGTTTCTACCGCATGCAGCATTACACTTCTCACACAAGTTGAATACACTCGACCTCTGGTCAAAAGTGGCAGATTGCGGTTGGTGAGGAGGGGGAGTAGCTGTCGGAACTTGCCCCAAGCGGATTTGCAACGCGTAACTGCAGCCAGTTCACAACCACCACCAGCAGAAAGCATGTCTCCTAGATAACAGAACCCTGGAACAGCCTCAACTGTTTCGTCATCAACCTGAACCTCCTTCACTAGTCTTCCATCTATTGGACGTGCCTTTCCCAGACATCGAGCACATCTGAAATCAGGATCAGGATGTAAGGGGCCTTTGATTCCACTGCATTTCTTGTGGATCCAGGACAAGCAGCCACCACAGAAGATAGCATTTCTTCCTACACCTGTCTGACAGACGCCACAGGGATCCTTTCCAGATTTTTTCAGAAGGTCCAGATTGGGGCCAGAGACCATGATCTTTGTCTTCCCCATGTTCACTCGAAGGCCTTTCCTCTCCATCTCTGCTTTCCATGTCTTCAGCTTAACCAGTAGTTCCTCCATGGACTCAGCACTAATCATCAAGTCATCTGCATACAACAGCTCCCAAGGGCAGCCTGTTCGGAACTCCCTGGATAAAGCCTCTAGCACAATGATGAAGAGTAGCGGACTTAGGACAGATCCTTGATGAACACCCACTTTGACACCAAACTCCTCACTGTATCCACTGCCAACTCTTACCCTACTTCTCACGTCTTTATACATGGACTGGACAAGGCGCACTAGCCACTCGTCGATTCCTAGTTTTCGCATTGCCCACCAAATGACATCCCGTGGAACCCGATCGAATGCTTTCTCCAGATCAATGAAGGCCATGTAGAGCAGCTTGTTAGCAGCTAAGCGCTTCTCTTGTAGTTGACGGACAATGAAAATCGCATCTGTAGTGCCACGACCTGACATAAAGCCACACTGCATCTCATCAATCTCAACTCTTTGCCGGATGAGTCCTTCTACTACACGCTCCAGTACTTTCATTGTCTGTTCAATCAGCTTCAAGCCCCTGTAGTTACCCCTGTTCAGAGCATCTCCTTTGCCCTTGTACAAATTGACAATGTAACTCTCCTGCCAGTCAATTGGAATGTAACCTTCTGAGATTATGTCCTCGATTAGATCACGCACCTCAGCTACGCCAGCTTCACCAAGGGGCTTCAGCATCTCGGCAACGATACCTGATGGTCCAGCTGCTTTGCCAGAGGCCATCTTGTTGATAGCCTTTGTGATCATCTCCAAGGTGATCGGCTCGCTTGGGCCTTCAACTGGGCTTTCCACTGACAGGTCATCTGGATTCCATGGGAATTCGACATTGAGGAGACGCTCATAATGCTCTTTCCAAGCCTCTTTCTTTGCATCCTCATCTAGTGACAGTAGGCCTTCATCATTTTTTATAGGTTTCTCACCCATGACATCCTGGTTGTCACGTCTCATTTGCTTGGCCAGACGATATACATCTGCAGATCTTGGATCTATTTTCTGGAGAGCAACCTTCTCAGCTTCATTCTTGGCATGGTACACTGCACGGTTGGATGCACGCTTGGCTGAGTTGTATGCAGCACGACTGCCGCCAGCTTTCCACAACTTGAAGCACCTGCGCTTCTCCTTAACTGCTTCCTCCACCTGCTTGTTCCACCACCAAGTCTGCTTTCTCCAAGGGTGATTCGTGGAAACACCACATACTTCCTTTGTAGCCTGCAGAAGGTTGTCCTTCAGAGAAGTCCAACGCTCATTTACTGTGCATGTCTGTGACAGCTGTCTTCCTTGTGTTTTTGCTTTGAACACTTCAGAGAGCTCTGCTCGCTTCTCTGGATCTTTTAGCTTCCACACCTTGATGCGTGGCACAAACTTGCGCTTGGGTTGAGGAGGGATAGAAACTTTGAAGTCTCCAATCAACAGCCTATGTTGTGATGCACACTCCTCTCCAATGATGACTTTTATATTGGATACCTGCTTCCTGAAGCTACGCCGGTACAGGATGAAGTCTATCTGGGTAGCAGCTACCCCAGACTGGTAGGTGACCAGATGTTCTTGTTTCTTCTTAAACCAGGTGTTACCAACCAGAAGGTCGTTAGCAAATGCAAACTCTAATATTCTCTCTCCTTCAGTATTCCTCTTACCAATGGCTTGCCCGCCATGTACCTCTTCAAACCCAGTGGACTGGGAGCCAAGGTGCCCATTCCAGTCTCCGCAGACAAGAAGTTGTTCTGAGGCTGGGATTTTAGCTACCGTGGATTGCAGTCAGAATTATCATTCTTGCATTTGACGTCTCATTGTGTTTAGCAATGTATGGATCTCTTTTGCGTTGAAGGAATGTATATCTCTAATGATTTTCAAGTTATTCAGTAGACACGAAAGTAACAAAATTACCTAAAAATAATAATGGGGAAATAACTTTATAATTATGGTTATTAAGCATATGTGATACTCTCATTGTGCTTTTACTCAAGTGTACAAAGTTTTGTTTAAATATCTCAAGTAATATAGCACATACATGAAATTGCATGGGAAACAAGTAGCTCAAAGGGCGACAATCATTCACTTGAGAACCAACAAGATAAACTACTAAGTGTGGTCAAAACATTTTCCCATAATGATTCTAACTCTATGGGGATTTCTCCAAACACTCAAGGGCAGCTAACTCCACAAGTTGAGGTCAAATCTTGCCAAACTTTGAATTCATTGAAATTTGGCGTATTAAGCTTGACCTTTTCTCTCTACATAGAATGAAGAAGATCGAATAAGAAATGAAGCTGCTAAGTTGCCACAACACAGATATCCATTTTCAAACAATAAATGGCACCCAACTCCGCAGTCAGTGGTAGGATCTGGTCGAATTTCCAACTCATCGGAGACTTTATGGTTGTCAAAGATACAAGTACGTACGTTCCCACAACATTAGTTCCATTATAAGTCTTTGGGGATTTTTCCAAATGCGCAAGGGCAGCTGACTCTGCAGTCTGGGGTCGAATTCGGCCAAAATTCGAACTCATCCGAGATGTTATCCTTGTAACCACCAAGAATGGAGAAGACAGAATAAACCAGAGGACCAATGGTCCTGTAAACGCTCACCTGAGATCTGCTGCATATACCAATAAACATGTTTGAATATTATGGTATTTAATCCCAGTGCAGGGGCAGATGAAACCCTTGGGCCATTTTCTTTTTCAGAATAATCAATATTTTGTCCATTTGCCAATTTCCTGCTGGCTTTTTCCTTCAAATGACATTTTAACAGTTATTCCCATTCAAATGCATTGGCAACCCATGTTGACCTTGCCATAAACTGGGTCATGGTCATCACAGGGTCATGATTTATATATACATTGTAGTACTTGAGCCATTGATGCTTCAAGCCAAGTTTCCTTGAAAATCTGTCCACTGGTTCCAGAGAAAAAAATTTTTGAGAGATGTTTACCATATATGGGCCTGGCGGCCATCTTGGTCTTGAGACCTGGATTATTTATATACACATTGATTACCCCATCCTTTAGATGTTTCACATAAAATTTGGCTTTGATTGGCCAAGTGGTTTCAGAGGAGCAGATGTTTGAATATTATGGAAATATACATGTATATTGCCACAGGGTGGTGGCATATGAGCCCCTGTGGTCCATTTTTTTCAGAATCATTAATATTCAGTCCTACTGCCCATTTCCTGCAAGACTTTCACTTTACATGTCATTTTAAAAGTTTTCCCCATTCAAATGCATTGGCGACCGATGTTGACCTTGCCGTAAAATAGGTCAAGGTCATCACAGGGTCATTATTTATATATGCATTGTAGTGCTTTAGCCATCGATGTTTCATGTCAAGTTTCATTGAAATTGGTCCACTGGTTCTAGAGAAAAAGATTTTTGAAGGGTTTTTACCATATATGGGCATGGCGGCCATCTTGGTCATGTGACCTGGATTATTTATATATACATTGGTTATCCCTTCCTATTGATGCTTTACATAAAATTTGGCTTTGATTGGTCAAGCGGTTTTAGAGGAGAAGACATTTGAATATAGTGAAGATATACATGTATATTGCCCCGGGGTGGGGGCACATGAGCCCCTGGGGTCCAATTTTTTTCAGAATCATTAATATTCAGTCCTACTGCCCATTTCCTGCAAGACTTTCACTTTAAATGACATTTTAAAAGTTTTCCCCATTCAAATGCATTGGTGACCTATGTTGACCTTGCTGTAAAATAGGTCAAGGTCATCACAGGGTCATAATTTATAAACACATTGTTGAGCTTGAGCCATCAATGCTTCATGCCAAGTTTCGTTGAAATCGGTCCACTGGTTCGGGAGAAGAAGATTTTTGAAGGGTTTTTACCATATATGGGCATGGCGGCCATCTTGGTCATGTGACCTGAATTTCTTATATACACATTGGTTCCCCCTTCCTATAGATGCTTCATATAAAATTTGGCTTTGATTGGCCAAGCGGTTTCAGAGGAGAAGATCTTTGAAATTGTGGATGGACGGACGACGGACGGACGGACGGACGCCGTATCATGGCCATCCTATAAGCTCACCTTGTGAGCCTAACGGCTCAGGTGAGCTAAAAATGAAGCCCCTAGAGTCACCTCAACACTAAATATCCATTTTTCATACACTGATACATGTATCTATTTTTCAATAGGCAGGCCTGCAATCAAATCTCAGGAAACACACTGACGCATACGAAATACATACATAGAGAACTACTACAGAAATGTTGATTTTCATGCTTTATTTTCTTCATTTCAGCACTTTTTAAGCCTCCACCGTGACCACAATTCACCTGACATATTATGAAGTTATGTCCATATTGATGTTATTCATTTGCCAAGGATGGAACTTTTTTTCTAGATTTTTTTTCCAGCACAAACGGTGTATAATTTTGTCATTTCATTAAATTGTGGGGTATCATTTAGCACCACTTTGCTCACCAGTAGCACTTCAAAAGAAACTTAAACTAGATTTTGATGTCTTGCGCCAATTTTATTTTCTTTTTTCTTTCTTTTTTTTTTTAACTTTAGTGTTTTTTTTTTTTTTTTTTCAGTCTACACCGTATTTTATCAACTTGTTGATGATGATTGTTTTTCTTGTAAACTTTCTGCAATAAACAATTTCCCGAAGCTCTGGGAGATAAAGTCCCCCATCTGTGAGCAGTAATTGTCTATCTGACCGGTCGTGAGTAGACTGTCGAGGCGAGGGGGAGGCTGAAGGGGTTTGAATAATTTATTGATATCCTCTTCTGGTAGGGGTTTGTCTCCACGCTGGATCCGCTGTTGATTCTCTAGTTGCTGTAATGAACAAAAAAATAAATGCAAAGGTTATTGTGATTGTTCAAGGCAGGTGGCCAGCCATGGAAACAACAAAAATCAATTTCAATAAGGTGTGACTAATGATGCATAAATATCTCATTTCATGATTACAGGAATGTGAAAATCAAGACTTTAAATTGAACAAAGTCCACTAAATTACATTCCCTAAACAAAGCCATGACCAAGCAGTGACTTCATCTCTGCTACTGGACAAGCACCATGACATGCATATTAAATTCATAAGTTGACATGTCTCTTCTTAAATCATCAAAAGATGTCTTGAGGAAGTTAATTGCTTGCACTTGAGGCAAAAACAAACACCATATCAGGTATCTATGTAAAGTTTGGTTGATTTTGTTTTACAGCCCACTCAACAGCTGAAGTCACCTGGAGAGGTGTATTTCATGTTTGAATGGGAGGTCTTGAGTAAATCTCACCCTCTTTCTAAGATAATCCTGTTTGGCGAGATTTTGTTTCTGATACTGTCGGAGATAGTTGACAAACTTGTTGGCGTCCATTGATACTTCATCCACGCTCTCCATCAACAGTCGGAGGTTCTTCTCCAACACTGAACTGTAAACAAACATTGTAATTACAGTTGAAGGGAAACAACTCTCATTTTTGACATCACAGCCAATGTTTCTTTTACAGCTAAAACTGCTAAAAACCTGTGGAACATTTTTCTTCAAATGAATATATGAACTTTAACCCATATTTGACGAATGGATTCTCCCATCATTAACATTAGGGTGAGTCCACTTTCATTTTTAGGGGCGTCAGGAGTGATTTTTAAATTTTATTCCATTTTTCGATGAAAATTCTCTAGCAAAAAGAATAGCCCCAGATGGGACGCCGCGTTCTGCGGCGTCACATCTCGGGCTATTCTGTTTGCCTATGTCCCATAAAAGGGACACCAGGCTTAAATGAGTTAAATGTAGGTTCTCTGTTTTTTTTTTATTGACTAGGTGAGACTTAAAATTTAAGCAGGCAATCAGTCACATTTTGCTGCAAGACTCATATTTTGAATTACATTCAATTATGGATTTGTTTGCTTTTGTGGTTTAATCTGCAAGTCAACAATTTTTCAATTCATGTGGGACAGAGCAATCACTTCCGAGCTACATGTATCAACCTGTAGTCCTGTACTATGGGAAGTTAATGTGTCTTGCTCAAGGACACAAATAATGAAATTGGTGCCAGTGGTGTTCAAATCCAGGACCTCTCTAATCCAAGACAGATGTTCTATCGCAAGTAGGCCACCATGCTAACCATAAAAGTACTAAAAAAGTAGCTGATTTCGTAAAATCTTAACAAAATCATTACCCAGTTCCCAGATCTAGATGGTCAAAACTCTGGTTCTCTGTTAGTGTGGGTTCTAGCTCACACAACATGCTGTTTACAAGATGTGAGTTCTTGATAACAACTGGAATTTCCTCAAATAACTTCTCGTAGCTCATCTTGGCCTCCTTAATACTTTCCGGGGAGAAATCATGGTCCCTGTTGCCGTAGTACTTCATCATTTCCGGGGTTAGTCTATAGGCTTTCAGTGACAGGTAGCCTTGGGTAGTCCGTAAGGGATCTAGTGAAAGAAACAAGGGATATCACACTAAGTATCAGAAACCAGGCCCTTCGTGATAAAATACAAATGCCTGATTTTTGTTTGCTTTGAAGTTTAGGTCCAAGACAACAGTTTTGTTTTTCAGTCATGTTGGGACGAAGCCACCTCTTCCTGGATATTAACCAGTACTTAAGGGAGAAAACGTATCTTGCTCGAGGACACAACATTTTATCAGTGCAGGGTCCAAAACCAGTTCATTTTGATTTGGTGTTTGAAGTTCCACCACTAGACCACCATGCCACTGATCTTGCCGGATTTAGATCTTCATTGTATGTGTATTACATTTAGTACTTAACATATTTTACATAATACAGGCCAACCTCATTATAACGCTATCTTTGGGATCCATAGAAACAGACAGTGTTATAAGTGAACCATGTTATAATGAGGTTATTTACAATAGACATATATAGCAAAATAATCATTTTGGGAGCCATGACATGGCCGTGTTGTATTGAAAACCGCATTATAATAATAATGAGGTTGAACTGTATCTGTTGGAAACATGCTAAACAACACATACACTGATGCATTCAAGACTTCATTTAATATTGCAGTATTACAGTAATGTTGAAATCCACATTAACCCTGGGACATGAATTCCGCTTCAATATTCATTTTGGCATCTGAAGTAGATATGCTACAAACCAAGTTAATTACCCTGTGAAACTATGTCGGCAAGAGCCATGTGACCTACCATAAATAAGAACCACAGACTCTTCAATAGAGAACTGGTAGTTGTACTGGGAGTCGAGCAGTGCTCTGTTGATGAAGCCACCGAAGTATGTGCTCTGATACCAGCCCACATGAAGATGGTCGATGTTGACTTTACGCAGGTTACGCATCATCTCCATCTGATATTGCACTGAAAAAAGAATGACATAGATTAAATGCAATGGGGAAAGATCAATGAATTCAACTTCATTCACTTTAACATACATGTATGATCATTTTCACGTCTCTTTATTTGAATTCTGACTTTCACTGTTCAGTTCAACCTCTAGTATGCAGTTTTCAATATAACACAGCCATGATGTTAAGTAACCTCACTATAACACTGCTTCACTTATAACATGGTCTGTGTCTATGGACTTTATAGATAATCAAATTGCCCTGTACATGTACCTTCATCAAAGTCCTCTTCCTCATTGTGTCTAGGGAAGGGGAAACAATTGGTGATTTCTAGCCTACTGTCCACGACCAGACCCAGCAGCACACCCTGGACCAGATCCTGACCCCCAGCCCCTTCTTCTTGACAATGTTTAATGATCTTAAGTACAACCTGAAAATTAAAAAAAAAATATCATTAAGTTTGCTCATTGTGCCGGAGGAAGGGGTAACATTTGGTGATTTCTAGCCTACTGCCCTCGACCAGACCCAGCAGCACGACTTTGACCAGATCCTGCCCCCCCCCCCCCCCCCCCCCCCCTCTTCTTGACAATGTTTGTTGATCTTGAGTACAATCTAAAAGTTATGAAAATATCAGTGCTTCAGCTAAAATAATTTAGCAGGGTGCATCGCCCTGTTGCCCTTTTCCAGCGCCCTGTTGTGCCCTTTTTTTTGCAGTTTGCACCCTGCCCATTATTTTGGTAAAAAGATCATAAAAATTGGACAAAAAATAAGAAAGTTACAGAGTTTTTAAGTTTGAGACTGGAGTAACCAAAAGTGCAGCTCTAGTTGCAGTGTGATTACTGCATGGTTGACTTCCTTAATCCTTTGTTTGTTGCCAATAATTACTCAAATTAGTTTTGACACATCTTTGATTATAATTGCCTCAGGTGACACCACTTCCAGTGAAGTGTGAATCAAATTAGAGAGTTCATTTATGAAAGAATACATGTATTTGGATTAGTTAGTTACAATACAACTAATGAAGTGATTATCAGCTTTAAGGAATTTAAGCTGTTTCAGAGAAGTGCCGTGGTCTAAAAGTGCCCTTTTTGCTAATTGCCACGAGCTGAAAGTGACTTTTTCAGCATAAGTCCGCCCTGCCCTTTTCTAATCCTAGCTGGAGCACTGAATATCAAATTAGCTTATTGTGCCTGGTGAAGGGGAAACAGTTGATCTCTAGCCTACTGTCCACGACCGGATGCAGCAGCACCCCCTGGACCAGATCCTGACCCCCTCCATCCTCCCCTTGACAGTGTTTGATCTACTCTTCAAGACACTCTAAAACAGTAAAAGTGATTTAGGAAGCTGCAACAAACAGTAAGTGATCTTTAGCCTACTGTCCAAGAAGAGACCAAACAACATGCCCTTGACAAGATCCTAAACCCTGAACTCTCCACTTTTGAGTGTTTGATGATCTTTAGAATGACCTGAAAGTTATAGAAGAGTTAAAAAAAGCTGCTCTTGGTGCTGGTGTCAGCAAAACCATTGGGTACGCTACTTTGGCTTTGACGGTTGACCAATGACCAGTCTTGAGTCTGATCTGAATGGTTTACTGGTGACATGCCAAATTGACAATACTTCACCAGTCTTGTTTTCTTTCCTTCTTCTGATACTTCTTAACCTCCAAGGAGGACTTCTGACAGAAGGAATTCCTGTTACCATCACCACCTACCAAGTCCTAACGGGGGGTTAGTTGAAGTAAAATAATTTTTGACATAACAAGCGGATAACTTGAGTTTGTACAGTGAAAGAAGAGTGTTAGTGTAATTAAAAGCGAAAAAGATTCTGTGATTAAGGGGATACATGGACCATCCAGCTAACAGCTGAACTGAACTGAGCCACTGTGGGGAGCACGACAATGCTGGTGGGAAGAGCATTCCAATGTACCACAGGGACTACTATTTCCAGAGCTTCAGTTGATACACGCAGGATATGAATGTCAATACTTGGGATGTTTGTTTTATATGCCATGCTGTTTTGATTTCCCTGGTATTCAAGTTTTGAAGCAAATATATTGACAGAAAAGCGAAGCGAGGTAGCCAAGTGGTTAGCGCACTGGCTTCTTGTGCTAGAGGTCCCGGGTTCGATCCCCGCCGGCGGCGAGGAAAATTTGTTGGTCTGAACACACTTCCCTTCGTGTCATTTGTGGGAATGACATGATACAGAGAGCCGTCCTTTGGATCGGGACGTTAACTGGAGGCCCCCTGTGCAGGGACAGTCATCCCCTGTGCAGGTTAAAGATCCCTACACAGGTTCTGTTCTCATGCATGTAGTCTGGCGGGTCAGCCGTCAAAATGAATTTTTGATAACTGATTTATCATTTTGACGTCTGACTCCAACACTATCAAAATTTTCCCAAGTTCTATTAATATCTCTGCAAGCTGTTTTTAGACATTGATTTTATGGGAATTCCTAATCTGATTGGTTGATGGCTGGGTGCTGAGGTCATGCACTCTCTAAGAGCCAATCAGAAGCTCGCAGTTAGAATTTACTTATTCTGTTACTTATTCTGTACGAGGGACTAGTTGAACCCTCACACGGTTCATCATCCCCGTCTCTCCGTTTTCTCGATTCTGTTTGCTCCACTCTCAGAATTGTCTCCCCTCTCAGATGACTTTTTTTGTCAGCCATGTTGAATGGATTCTTTTTAAAAAATCATCAAAATAAACAAAATTTGGATATGTTTTATGAATTTTCAAATGGAGGTTTGTTTATTTTTTTGTTTTACAATGTTTTACACCATTTGTTTGTATAAAAACTTGTTATTCTGTAAATAATGACTTTCACCCAAAAGTGGCCGACAGCTTGGCTTTTTGACAATACACAGATACAAACAATACGTCACAACCCACGTGGTCTATATTAATCCAGGTAAGTCAGGTGACTTTCACGTGACTTCTTTCCACTTCCGGGTGGCAAAAAAGCGACCCCAGTTCAATGAATGTGTAATGAATTGTAATGTTTTGATGTATTACAAATGTAAAATAATGTCAAAATATTACTTGTTCATAACAAATTACATTTCCAAATATTTTAGCGCATTAATTGATGTGTGTTTCTAGTTTAGTATTATAAGTATTTAGCGTTTACTTCCAGTGCGGGTTTAAAAAGGTTTGCAACTCGGTCAATCAAAAGTTTGTTTTTTTTATACGGTAGAAATCAGATATCAACATTGAATAATTTCCGTGTTTGAGCCGTGTTTAAAGCAAGTTTAAGTTTTATGAAAAACGAGTTTTATGAAAAAAAAAAAAAACAAAAAAAACTTAAGCCGTTAGAAATTGGGTGCTCTCTCTCTCTCTCTCTCTCAAGAGCACACGATTTAATTATGTCTTGCATGCGGTGAAATAATAAAAACACTAACACTTTTTTCAGTCCGTGGAATAAATATAATTTATCCACAAGTTATAATAACTTTTTGAAGTGTATCCATTTTTATTTACGACACTGGAATCATAATTATCTTTTTCTAGATCTAATCCATGCGATATCAACACCTGTTATGACATGTCGACCGACTGAACACACACGCCGGCTGCCCCGGGGACTCATTAATCCCTTTCATTCATATAGTACCCCAGGAATGTGTCATTTCTTTGAAGAGGGTGTAATAAATAATAATTAAAGAAGCCGACTATGATGATTATGGGCATCGTAATTTGAGGTGTCATAAAACTGTCTTCAGTAGCTGAAACCGCGTTTCTTTCAAATTGATTATGATCATCAATATGTGTATAGCCTTTGAATAGTTATTATTTAAACTGGACTTAGTTATATTTCAATTTGATTATTCAAATATAATTAATTAATATATTCTTAAGAATGAAAAAGATGGAGAAAAAGGAGCAAAAATTCTTCATAAAAAGCGCTAAGATAAACACACTTTTATTGATGTAAGGCTCGGTACAAACAAGGTCGGAAAAAGAACAAGAACTAATTATTTATTTAATTGTTTATTATCTATTTTTATTTATTTATTTACTTTTCCATTATGAATGAATTTTTTAGTCTGATTGCAGACGTGGCCGCATAATGGCGCAAATTGTTATTTAATTATAAGTCATATCTAAGTAATACATATTTTCGTTCGCGCGCGGATCCAACATCGTTTGCCCAAGTTGTGAGAAATTAAATTCTTTATAAAAGAGCCAAAGGAAAAAAATTATTTGTAATTTTGTATTTAAATGTCATCGTTGTTCCCTGATTGGGATGGCGGCACACACTTTTCTTTAATTTAAACTCAGTAATGTATGTAAACAACATTGAACCGGAAATGTTTTTGCCACCCGGAAGTGAAAATTTTAACCACAATGCAACGCGCACTACGTCATCGAGGTCAAGGTCAAATAATGTAAACAATAATATTGTACCTGTCTATATGCTGGAGTCAGACGGCAAAATGAACCACTGGGTATGAAACTTCATTTTATCTATCTATCTTCTGATACTGAGTCGATCAATTTCTGATCATCACCTCATTTTGACGGCTGACCAGTCGGACTACATGCATGTAGCTGCAAACACACAGGTGTGTACAATGTACACCTCCCAAGATTAATCAGAAATTGATTGATGGGAGTAACAAGAAAACAAACAAAACAAGAAAACAATAACATGCACGAATTTACACACCGTACGAACTTCAAAATTTAGCAAATCCACATGTGCAGTCGAATTTTACATAAAGTGAGGCTTCAACCAGTATTATTTTTCTTCCAGGAGTAAGTGAAATAGATACTTAAAACATAAATCATTGGCGAAAATACTTACAAGTCCGTCTATTTGTACAATTTGCACCGGCGAAGCCGACGTATGGCCTTTCGACGCCATTTTCTACAGGAAGAAGACGATGTGGAATGGTTTACGGTCCTCCTGGTCCGGGCCACTTTGGTCCGTTCTGTTAACCTGTAAATTCCGCCTTTTGAAGAACACCCCTCATTGAGAGTCCATCTCCGAGAAATGTTTACATCGTGGTGCTCAGAATAGGACTTTAACTCATTAATATTCATTTTTGTGTAAGAAATTACTTTGCACACGTTAACGTATGCTGCTTTTTCAGTTATTATGCGCCTTTATGGAAAATCCAGCGGGTAACTCTTTTGTGGCCGCTCTTTTGTTTCTATTAATTTTCGACTGTGTTTTTTGTATAGAAATATTCAGTTTTATATTATGAAAAGCAACGAATTTGAAAATTTAAGTTTACAAGCGCTAAAATGCAGAAAACGTTGAAGTCGTTCAGTTCTATCCACACTTAAAACAACAGTCGAATGTCACGCTTGATAGTGTAACGAACAGCCGAGCAAAGCCACAGAAACCCCGTCGGTGGAAAAGCATGCTCATCCACCAAGGGTGGTTTACTGCGCTTTATACCCAAGTTTGAAATTTGCATATTTCCAAGGGAGGCTATCCCGTCACATTAATCCCCCCTCCGAGAAGACTCGTCCCGAGTCTTGGCCTGGGGACTACATGGGTAAGGCAACCCCGATCTGGCAGTTGTCATTATCCCACCGCTGCACCAAATGTAACGAACAGCCGAGCAAAGCCACAGAAACCCCGTCGGTGGAAAAGCATGCTCATCCACCAAGGGTGGTTTACTGCGCTTTATACCCAACACTCGCTCGATTCACAAAGTCTCGAGTTTGAAATTTGCATATTTCCAAGGGAGGCTATCCCGTCACATTAGGAACCGTTTGAAAAAATGTCGATTTCGATCGTATGCACCATCAAAGAACCTATATCGATACAGGGTCCTTGGCGTCATTTAGAAATTTCATTTCTACAAATACGTATTTATAACTTACTGGGAACAAGCTAAATATGTGATTTTAAATGTAAATGCATGCCGTTATCATGCTTGTTGACTACTGTATGGTTTCTCAAATCCCGTATCTATATATTGTGAAACATATTTTATCCCGTATCTCTAGTTTCCCGTGCGTACCTTTAGCCATATTATATATTTTTCTATACCGCACCATAAAACGACCTACACATCGGTGTAGGGACACCTGTGCAGTATTGTTGTACCGTGAATTAAAACAAGTTGCATCTGAGGTGTAGAAAGTAGCGGAAGCGATTTAACCCGACCACTGAGATTTGGTCCATAAGCATTTAATATTGAATTCAGCGATTTTTCATTTCCTTGTACACGTATCTTAAAGAATGACTACAAGGGAAGTCAAGATGTCTGTTAACTATGTAAATGACTGGACCGATAATCGTCCCTGACCTTGATTGTTCACATACATTCAGTAGCATAGTTCTCTGTGCGACTCACTACCAATTATTTTCATGACACTGGCATAATATATAAGGCCGGCGAGGTAGACTTTATTTTTTTGTCGGTGTTCCGTGAGACCTTTCCACACCTCTGTCACGGAAGTGAAGCGAAACGGAATAAGTTTTAACATAATCAATATGAAATATGGAATATCATGTATATAGTATTCAAGAAATAAAAGAGAAAGAAAAAAAAAGGTTATCCTATCCGTTTCTCTTTTTTAGTCGCTACGCATTTAACACATGATTATCTACAGCACTGCAAATAAATGATGGTCTGAGCAATATAAAAGTCATTTTCGTATTTTAGTAAGTCATTTTCTGACGATCAGCTGAACCATTGCTAGCATACAGCATTGCTGAAGCTCTTTGCTATTTGACGTTATATGAGGGGCAATTCGAGGTTGGAACCAAGTAAATCCCGGCACCTTCGAACGACAGTTTCGAACTACAGACAGCCAGGCACTTATGGCCCCTCAGGTCAACTAACACACCCTAACCCACCCATGTTATTGTAATTACATAAAGTGCTTTGCGGTCCACTTACAAGCAACATTTGTATTTGTTTATTAAAAATGGTTTGCGGTACCCTAAAACATTATATTGCATCTATGTTCCAGTCACTGAATATTGAAAAAAGTGGTTTGTGGTCATCTAATGCATCACATCCCACCAGTACACCATTTGCTTACATTATAAACATGTTTTTGCATGTTTAAAAAGTGGTTTGCAGAACACTAACACATCATATATTACCACAAACCACTTCGTATGCTACCGGTGCCTTTGTTGCACGTGTTGAAAAAGAAAAAGTGCTTTGCGGTTCACTTAGGCGTAAAAAATAGCCGTGTTTCCGCTAACATGCCGAAAAAAAATCAGGGTCGGTAGGTAGGCAAATCTTTTCATTTTTTTTCTAATTTTTATTTGTTAAAAACCAGTAAAATTGATAATATGCAACTTAATTCGTATCAAATACTAGAAAATGACAGACATTGAAGGTTAAAACATAACTTTAAGTTAAATAAAGTGATTTTAATTATCATTTTTGCAGTTTTGACTAGTATTCTAAGTCATGTGTCCATTTACCTAAAAATTTTAAGGGTCGGTAGGAATGAAAATATTTTTTATTTTCTTTCGAAATGGCGATAAAAACTGCAGGGTCGGCACAAAAAATCAGGGTCTGTCGGGTTAGCGGAAACACAGCTATATTGTTTTCGGCCTTACACGCCATAAACTACCATATACGTTGAAAAAGTGGCCGTTTGAGGTACACTATCTATCTTCATACACAGGACATTGACGTTTGCTGTGTAGAAGCAAAATGAATATCCAAACATCCCCTAGAAACCCCCTTTCTGAATCGCTGAGCTTAGCAATTCAGAAAAAGGGGGTTTTATGGCACTTTGGGCCTTTTATTTTACTTGTAGACATTAAACGTCAATGGCCTGTGTTCATACACTGAGTCGATCAATTTCTGAGCATCATCTTAGGTGTGGGGTGGGTACTAAATTTTGAATTTAGCAAGATGGGGAGAACATTCGTAATTATTTACAAGAAGCTAAACAGAGGTATACTAAAACGTATACCTCTGAACCCTGATCTAAATAAGAGCCTTAAATTCTTCATCAGTCTTTGATGAGACCACTGAAGAGGGAAGACTATTCCATAAAGGGATAGTCCTAAGGAAAAAAGAATTCTTCAGAGCATCACTATAGGTCATACATGTATATCTTGTGTATTGTGAATCATGAGATGCCCTGGTACTGCTTAAGTTGGGTGCTGGGGGTCAGATATCTATCTTTATCAATAGACACTGTAACGGAATGAATTTGTAAAAGAAAGTTAAGGAGGACTTCACCCTGCGGTCCTCCAGGGATGGCCACTCGAGTTCGTCCAACATATCGTCGACGTTACTCCTGTTCCGCCATCGCCTGCAGGTCCACCTGGCTGCTGTCTTCTGCACTTTCTGCACTTTCTCCACCTTTTTGTCTCAGTTTCATTATAGGGATGCCAAATAGGAGCGGCCATGGAGTATGGCATACTCAAGCTTGAGGACGAACCAATGTTTTGTATGCAACTTCCTTTGTATGCCGAGGTGCAAGAGCCGAATTGCGCCGAAGAAAACCCAATGTTTTAGTTGCTTTACAAGAAATTTCAGAAACATGTTGACCCTATTCCAAGTCGTCAGTGATATTTGGCGGATCGATCCTGTTCCAGGGTTTTTTTATGTAGGGAGTTGTTGAAGTGTAATTGATTGCTAGGAAGGTGCCGGGTCACCCTCATTGGGTGACATTTGGCAACGCTAAATTTCATTTGCCAGTCGGTCTCCCATTGTGCAAGGCTATTCAGGTCATCTGGTAGAATCTGGCAATCAGTGAGTGATTTGATGTTCCTATATAAAACACGATCGTCTGCAAAGAGACGAACAGATGACCTGATATTGTCCGGAAAGTCGTTAATGAATATCAAGAAAAGGACTGGTCCCAAGGCTTGGCCATCTAACACCACTTTTTTGTAGCGCTCAAAGAGACATGAGGCGATCCACTTATGAGTAGATCCTCTAATCCCGTAGTAGTGCAGCTTGTAAAGTAACATCTCATGTGGTACCTTGTAAAAGGCCTTAGCGAAATCCATGACGGTCACATCCGTTTGTCTGTGAGTCCGGTTCAGAGCTCGATCCAGGTTACTAACCATGTCATGGAAGAACTGAACCAGCTGGGTCTCGCAAGATCTTTGACTACGGAAACCATACTGACAGTCAGTCGGCAAGAATGTTTTCAAGGGAAAGATGCTTATTTATCTTACTGACTATAATATGCTCTAAGTTTTTGCAGCAGGTGCAAGTTAGCGACACCGGTCTGTAATTAGCTGCATCATATTTCTCACCTTTCTTATACACCGGGGTCACGTTTGCCTAGATTGGAGCAATTTTACAACTACATTCTTTTAATACCCTAGCACTCAGGCCATCTGGCCCAGGTGCCTTGTGAACCTTAAACCCATTCAGCAGTTTGAGGACCCCTTTAGGGCCAACCGTGATTTCACCCATGGGGGTAAATTGGCTTGTGTCTTTTGGGGGAATTTCAGAGTCCGTCTCACGCGTAATGCAGACTGAAACTGTTTGTTGCAAATGTTCGCCCGATCAACAGTGTCAGAATTTAAAATTCCGTTTTCTCGTAGTGAAGTGATCCTTGGCGCATCTTTTTGAGGGACTCAACAAATAACCAAAATCTTTTACATTGTTCATTTTTTTTTTCTCGGGCAATCGGGATCATTGTCATCAGTTTCAAAGGAGAAGATATTGGAAATATGTTTTCGATATGCATCTCTGATGGCTTTCTGTACATGTGCTCTGAACCGTTTGTAATGGTTCTTAATGTCAGGACTGCTTCACTTTCGAGCACGAAGCAGTAGTTTTTTTCACGTTTCCTAATAAGGCGTTTGATCGAATGGTCGATCCATAGTAAGCTATATTTTGTCTTGGTCATTTTTGTTGGTATAAACCTTTCAATAGCTACAAGAACCTCGGACTTACAACTGACCTACGTCATTTACTGACATGTGACTATGGTCAGAACACATCGTAAACCACTGCGTATGCCAATAGTGTTACTAGTGCGTTGAAAAAGTAGTTTTTGGTTCACTTACACACCGCATGGCTTTTATGGTGAAAAATGGTATATGGTCCACTTACATACCACATCCAACCCATTTCTTGTTAACCCGTCTCCATATGACCTTAGCTGTTGGTGGGACGTTAAACCCCAAATCAATCAATCAATCATTTCTTGTTAAGAAGGTGGTGGGTCGTTTGCGGTAATTCGACGGACCCAAGATATGCCGAAACGACAGGAAACTGCTTAAACAACGGCTTATACCGGTCCCGATAGCGTAATGGTTAGAGCGTCCGCTTCGGAAGCGGGAGGCGCGGGTTCGAACCCGGGCCGCGTCATACCAAAGACGTTAAAAATGGTACCAGTGGCTACCTTGCTTGGCGCTCAGCATTCATAAGGCAAGCACTGGCTTCTATTCTCTCAAAAAGATAACTTCAATGATGGGAATACAGTAAATATGTTTAGGTGATGGTTGGTGGCGGGCAGTGTAGTTCTATCATTGAAGTCTGGTGATGGTAATACCCTTACTCGGGGTTAAAACGAGGTGCGCCGATAAGTCAACGGCGGAACACTACGAACATACATACATACATACATGGCGGCGCCCATGAAAGTGAAAGTAAATATTTGATTGTAATCCTTGTGTGTAAAATCATTGGTAATCTTTTTTCTTCAATAAATATTAATGCAGTTCTACTGATATTACCAACTGTATAATGATTTGGTGACAAGTTATGAGCAAATAAACACGGATGTCATATTGTCACGTATTTTCGTGGTTGAAACATGCATTTGTGACAAGCATTTTGATCAGTTTTGATCACGAGACACACAAAATTCAATAATAACTTATCTCAGTATTGTAAATAGTCTTTTATCTTGCCAGTTTACTTCTTGAACACCCTTTAGCTTGTGGTTTGTTTCTTCTTTTTTACTGTGTACCAACTTGATCATTTGTCGACCATAGGGCAGAAGATACGCTTCCGTGAAAAGAAATCAATATCGGTCACCTTTCCCTCTATTTTCTTCATTCCGTGGAGGTGGTAACCTCGGTCATTATCACTATGCGTTTACTACTGACAGACGCTAATAAAATCATAATATGACCAAAATATTATGCATTCCCAGGGATTTTCCTACCTTTTCAAAACAGGGACCCGGGACCAATGATTTTGGGAAAAATAACGCGTAAGTCAGTCAAATTGGGAAAATGGATACAAAACAGAACGGGATAATATACATATTTGGTGTTAATTTGAGGATATTTCACGAAAAAAATATTTTGCTCTACGTAGCCACAACAAATGTACAAGGATTTATTTATTATTTTGGGATTTTTTACCTGAAAATTGGGAAAATTTACACATTTTTTCATTTGGGAAAGGGTCAGGTTATGGGCCCCAAAATCAGCGCAGGAAAATCCCTGATTCCTTACCTTGGAATAAATTATATCTGGAAATCTAATAGAAAATGCAATGTTTTGAGGAAAAAATTTCATTTGATTCTATATTTTGGGCTCCAAATTTGGTAAGGCATAGCGATAAACACTGAGTAATGTACCTCCTCTGAATGAACAAACTTACCTGTATGACGTGATCCCTGCATGCCCTATTGATCCGTCAGAATGACATCACCAGTCGTTCATTAGAGGTGAATTACTTGGTGGATATCACTATCTCTTGCAGGATTAAATGAAGAAAATTATGAAAACAAAAGTAAACTTTTCATAAAAGAATCAAGAATCAATAAAAGCTTTGCATATATTTTAGGTTGTTATTATTTCTTCAACTCAGTGTATAGAATATGAAATATTTCTCGCAAATGTTATACCCTTGACCAAATGAGCAAAAAAAAACAAGGTGGGGAAGGTGCAGTTCCGATGACCAATTTATATTGATTTCTTCTCACAGAAGAATAGCTTGCCTACCAGACCTGTTACCTCCGGAGCTGTAGAAATTTGACTTGCTCAAGGCCACAACAAATGGTCCCCTTTCTGAGGATTGAACCCGAGACCTACACTCGAGCAGCAACGCAAGGAATCTGGTCTTCAGGGTTTCAGACTAGGTCTGACACAAAGCGGCCTGTACATCTACAGTAAATGACTAGAATCTTGAAATTTCGGATTTAGGAAGAAGAGGAATTGTACTGATTTAGGAAGAGAGGAATTGTACTATCTGTGTAGTGAAAACAAAGGTGCTGATCAGCTCTGCAGAGCTGATCTACGCCTTTGTTTTTGCATAGGCAAAAATCCGGTTTTCTCATAATGCGGCTCACTCTACGCCTGTGCCAGGCCGCTTTGCCATGCTTGTAGGTTAGATGTTTTGATCACCTCAAAAATCACAATCAAAACTATTGCTGAGATACATGTATGCCATCATAATATTCATGTCTAAATTATGCAGTTTTGAATTTGGATTAAAACTTAACTATGCAGATAGAATATCATTTATTGTGTCACTCTTTCACATGATTAAAAGTTTATTTGTATTTCATTATGTAGCATTGTTTTCAACAATATGATCAGCAATTCTCAGAGCATGTGGAGAGGATCTATGGCAGAAGATAGATGGTTTGCCTGCCGAAACAACAAAAAACAACCCTCATTTCAAAGCTCAACAATCAGAACTAATATCTATTTGCTACATTTTTACATCATTCATTTTTATTCCTTCATGTATCTTTGATATTTAGACCATTCAACTTCTGATATTAAAAATCTGTGACTTTTAGGCAACCTGTGTGCTAGAGACCGTGCCATGCAATCATTGCAGCTGGTTGCAGAAAAGCATGATTCTCTCATGCCCTGATTTACTCTTGTCGTTAGCAATTTGTCATCACACTTCTGAAGTTCTGATTGCATCTTCGCAAGCCAAGGGTACTAAGTCCACTTCGTTCCTTGCATAAGGAAGGAAGTGGACTTAGTACCCTTGGCTTGCGAAGATGTTCTGAGTGATAATAAGAGATAAATGGGCTTAATGAATCATTATCCATAGGCTAATGTAGTAATTTGCTCATGAATGAATGTTTCCATTAGGTTAGTCACTCATCTTGTACTACTGACTTACTAAATTAGTCACATATATTTGTCTGTGTAAAGTGTGATATGCATTTATGTGTACCTTTTATGCCATAACTGCGCTATAAAAATTCAGAAAAGTGTTCATGTTCTGTTGGACTGTAAACTTGTCCATACACATAAATGTTATGCAAAGAAAAAATGCCTCAGTATTTAGACTTTATTATTATACGAGATAGTATATCTAGTCAGTGAAAAACAAATATGCTGATCTGACAAGCTATCCAGCAGCTCAGCTTTTTTCTAAGGTTTTAGTATAATGCAACTCTGACACTCTCTTATTTCAGATATAACTAGAAAGAAGCAATAAACTATGAAGGGTAAACGCTTGAAACATCAAAAGAAGTGTCTCAACTTTTATGAGAAGAACTTTCGATATAAACCACCATATAAACTGCTTCTTGATGGAACATTTTGCAAAGCAGCCTTGAAGTTCAAGGTGAACATAATGGAACAGATGCCAAAGTATCTTGATGCGGAAGTGAAATACTTCACAACTAAGTGTTGCATAGCAGAATGTGAGGCATTAGGTAAGGAATTCAAACTTTTCATGAATGTTGACAGTGTAAAAGGATACACATACCAATGACAGGGCCTACAGGCCATCTAGTCTGGACGAATAGTTATTAAGTTTTAGGTGTAAGGATTGAATTTATTTAGACTGGAGTGCTAAGTTGCAGTGTAGACAATTAAGTACCAATGGTTGATTTTTGGATGGTTTAAAAATTTATTTGTTGAAGAGAGTTTTGAATTAATAAAAACACATAATGGTCTCCTTTTGAAGAATTAATTGAATTATCTCCTTACAAACAAAATGAATATGCGATAGAACCTTCAAACATATTTTTTCTATGATTTTCAGGTAGTCTATTGTATGGGCCTCTGAAAGTTTTACGCCAGTTTCACATCCACCCTTGTGGTCACAGTCCAGATCTCCCACCACTCAAGTGTATCCACTCTGTGATGAAAAGACACAAACATACATTCTTCATCTGTTCACAGGTTTGTAGTTTCTGTATGCTAAAGTTATGTATTGTTGTATAATGGTTTGGTGACTGACGAATACTGGTTATAATAGACTACAGTCTAACAGACATTAGATTCTAATGACTAGAAGTGTCTCATCTGATCACTTATTTCATAAGCCCAGGTGCATCCAAGTCTACAGATACATGAGACTTCAAAAGAGCTGTGTGATCTACATTTGTATTATTTGCTGAAAATTGTCTACCCTAAGACTTAAGTAGGCATGTCATAAAAAAACAAGCTATTCAAAAACAAAGACTCAGATCAGCTGCATGGTAATAATTCATTTGATCATCCCTTGACTTTCTAAATTCCCAGTTTGAAGCCTTGTCGTCTGCATCTGTATAGCCCATTTTTGTCAAAGATGGTGGCCACCACAAAAAACAATCTTTATCCTGATGCAGCTGATGTATATTTTGGGATAAACACTGGCATAGCTTTTCATGTCCATCAGGAAAACATGCCCATGAAAAGTATACCTTTTTAAACTCCTAGTTTATACATTAAAACTGGGGCATGCAGGGGTATACAATGTTCCAGTACACAGATTGTGGGTACTCGTTAGAACCTCCTGGTCGAGGCAGTTCTAACATGTACCCACAATCAATGTTTTGATTAAAAATAAGAAAAATATCAAAAGTTTCCCAATAAATTTTAAACTTTTACAGCTGAAAAAAATTCTCTGTATATTGCATGGGCAAGTTTTCGTAATGTTATCATTTTCATGTCTATTTCAGGATCCAGAGTTATCAGAGATTATCCGTAAGCGTTCAGGTGTGCCACTCATATACATTGCCTTTAATGCCATCACCATTGAATCTCCTGCTGACTTCTCAAAACAAATAGCTCAGGAAAAACTGGAGAAAAACTTGAATCCTTCAGAACATTCTCTCAGTGTGATAAAACAGTTGAAACGTGATACATTCGGGGAGGAGGAGATAGTTAAGCCAAGGAAAAAGAAAAAGCCAAAGGGACAGAATCCAATGTCGTGTAAAAAGAAGAAAAAACGGACTGACGAAGAGAAAAAGAAAAAGAAACGAAAAAAGTTGAAGCATAAGAAACAAAAAGTGACACTTGAGTCGTTGGTTTCCATGGAGTCTGGTTCTTGATATGAGCTGAGTCATGAGAAAACTGACAAGCTGGTTTCAGAAATACAGAAAATGGCTAGAGGATGGAAATTTTAGATTTAGAAAGTAGTGGGATTGTATTATCCAAGTAGCAAAAATAAAGGCGCTGATCAGCTGTGCAGCTGATCTGCACCTTTGTTTTTGCATAGGCAAAAATCTGATTTTCTCATGACGTGGCTCAATTATGTTGTACATGAAAATTCTATATTTTTATGTTCAATAGTTTTGATGGAAGTTCATGTGGATTTCATTATTATGAGGTTATTCAAGTTTGCTTTGTACTCTCAAGATTAACATTCATCTGACATGATGCATCACCAGAGATTCTGCTATCAGTTTTAATGAAAATCAGATGAACTATTATCAGACATGGTTGATCAACAGCAGATCAAGCTAAGTCTGTAAATTTTTATAGGCAGGTTTTAATTTGTGCTCTCAAATAATGGTTGCGATTTCATAAAAGGAACACTTGTCATTGAAAGTAAGCTTTCCCACTTATTAGCAGTGTCGTGAGAATACCCATCTGTGTGTGTTCAGACTACCACAGAAGCTGGAAATTTGCATTTAGACAGTAAATGAATTGCACTGCATTGAGAAACCAGTGATGCTGATCAGCTACACTGTCACAGCGAAACTGATCTGTGCCTGAAGCAGAGTTTCTAATGATATGGCTTAATTGAAAGACCATGTATGGTCACATAATCTTGTAGTATTAAGTCACAGAATGCAAGAAAGTGCAAAAATGAATTTCAGGAAAGCTAAGAAAATGGTGAGTGTGGTGGCCCAGTGGTAGAGTGTCAGACTGAAAACCCAGAGGTCCTGGGTTCAAACCTTGATCATTGACTCATTCTTGTGTACATGGGCAAGACACATCAAATCCTGATAAGACCAAGGAAGCTGTGTTGATAAGAAGGACAGAAGTGAAAATTGTTGGCTCGGCTGAAGCTGAACCACAAATTAAGCAAACAAAAGCCAAAAAAGTGCCCTTCTAATATCAGTAAATGGCATTTGACTGTAACATACTTGGGTGCATTCTCATTTCACAAGTTTTTTTAAAGAGGAGGGGAGTATGGTAGTCCTGTGGTAGGATTCTTAATCAAGAGGTCTTTGATTCAAACCTTCTGTGTGATTATGTCCTTTACATTAACCCCCCCTAGTACTTGTTCAACTGATAATTGTTGACTGGGATATTAAGAATCAAATCAAACAATTAAACAAACAGTGGAGTCTGCATCCAGGTCTACATCTATTGCTCAGCCTCTGTTCTGTCCTTCAAGTCTGATAATTATAAACATTTGAAGAAAATGAAATAGTGAAAAATAGAAAATTTGATTATATTCTTTTGCTTATTGTTTACTCACCATACTTGGAATGACGGTTGAATTGGTTAATTGATTTGAAGCCACCTGGTCATGTTGGGTGCTTGGAAAGTAGGTCAATGACTATGTTCAAAGTAGCAATCACTGCTGCAGAGATATCTATTCCAATTCTAGACGTATGTCACAGATAAAATTCAGTGGAGCATAGAGTATTGGACAAAACACTGAATCAAAAGCTTGCTAGAAGTGTTCTTACAATGTAAGTGTTCAGACAGTTTGCAACTACTAATACATGTACTGCAAAAGCTATTACTGAAGAGGTCATGAATGTACTCGGTGCAAGGTTTGGGTGAAATTTGCTTTCAAGGTTTCATACCACAGTCATCACTGCTACACTGCAGCAAAATACAGTTAACTGCAAATACATGTATTGGTAAAGTCGATGCCCGATGGACCATGAAATATAGGTCAAGGGCTTCAGGTGAATGTTTTTGAAGTACATGTATATCATGTCAATTACAACTCTAAAGCTGTCTCTACTGCAGATAGATACTTAATAATTCTTAACTAGGTGCAAGTTAAAATACTTTTTGTCAAAGTCTGTACCCACAAAATATATGTCAAGGTCACTTGATGAAGGTGTGTGTTTTAAAGGTTTGCCAAAGGTCATTACTATGCAAATTTCACGAAAGCAGCTAACACTGCTGTACAGAAATACACTTGAAATCCCTGGATAAAATTACAAAGTCTATGGAACATGGACATGAAGGTCTAGATGTGTGCATGATATATAGGTTTGGATGCTATAAATGCAAGTCTGTGTGTGTCTGTGCCTGACACTTAATTTCTATGCAAGGTTCCATGCACACTACATATATAATAATTCTGTGAAAAATAACTGATTGTTGAACTGGTATATTGCACAAAGAACTCTATGGACTGGTGATATGCCACATCTGTTTTTGCAGCTAATCTGCAGGTCCCGATAGTGTAATGGTTAGATCGTCCGCTTCGAGAGTGGGAGGTTGCGGGTTCGGTCCTGGGCCGCGTCATACCAAAGACGTTAAAAATGGTACCAGTGGCTACCTTGCTTGACGCTCAGCATTCATAAGGCAAGCACTGGCTTCTCTTATCTCAAAAAGATAACTCCAATGATGGGAACACAGTAAATATGTTAAGGTGGCAGTAAGGTGATGGTTGGTGGCAGGCAGTGAAATTCCTTTACTCGGGGGTTAAAACGAGGTGTGCCGACAAGTCAACGGTGGAACACTACGAACGTACAATACAATATGGCACCCTGAAAATACAAAATTTAGCCATCCACCACTGACCACACATCATAGACTACTCTGTATATGAAGATAAAAAGTGTTAAGCTAACCAACAATTGTTCGTTTGTTGCATTCATTAACTTTTTTATGGTATACCGGGTGAACCTATACAGGCTGGAATTTAGAACAACAACAATAACACGAGAACCAGTCTACGAAACACACGTCACCGAGTCACATGATCACAGGCGGAAGCCATGTTGAAGTGACAAAATGAAAACTATCGGTATCGCCCCCATATTTTACAAAATAAGGAAGTAATTCGATATCGGGTCAACTGCTAGAGTGTCAGGCAATACAAACCTAAAGAATGGCACTCAAGAAAGTAAAGGGAACCCTAGAAAGAGTGCTAGACAAAAATTTACAGGACCTTGTTCGCGGCATCCGAAACCACAAGGAAAATGAAGTGAGTTGACAGGAGCAAAGATCAATAATATTGACAGCTTCAGCAGCACTGTCATGCAATGTACCAAGAGCCTGTCAGTTCTTCTTGAATTCACAAATGATATACGTTTGTTAGTGTGGCAATGTCATCTTTATTTTTTACTTTGTAGATCTGAGTCGATCAATTTCTGACATTATTTTAAAGGAGCTGTTGGTCAAAGCCACAACGAATGGTGTCTTGATGAGGATCAGGGACCTACATGTACAGGTCTGGATCATCTCGGAAAATCGCGATCCAGATTCGTGTAGATACGCGATATTTGATTCAAGGGGAATCACTCCAAACCAATAATTATGACTAAATGAAACGAATTGAGACTAAAGATTGAAACGAATCGGAAATGGCTGATTGCGCACATGCGTTATCTTCGATACTAGAGTAGTAGGAGAAGGTGTCCATGCACTACAATGTAACAAAATCATTTTGGATTTTTTCGAACTGGCTTGTGATGGCAATATGACTATTTTTCTTATTTTTTCCAGCAAACTGGTAGCCATTTTGTAATTTTGCATTGGGCCATACACAAAAGTAAAATATGGCCTAAACCCAAAATACAAACAAAAAATTGGATCAAACTGGTTTAAAATATGAGAAAATATGATACTTAAACACTTTAGATAAAAAAAAAAACTCTTGAGAAAATATTTGTTAGGCAGCATATGGAGTGATACGTGATTCACGTATCCAGTGTTACATTAAAAAGATAGGGATCCATCACTACCGTGCATGTAAGGCTATTAAAGGTAGTGATATCATTTCATATTCTAGAGGTGTGGGCTCCAGCAGTAAGGCCCCCCTCTTCAAAAAAAGATTACAACCCAGAAATAAAAGATTTACAAACAAATATTTTACTATCTGAAACTCTTTCAAAGATCAGAGATCAAAATGATGCAAAAATGGTTAGTAGAAAAATTCTGTTTGTTTTGCAAAATTTTCGGCTGCATACCCATGTAGTTTACCTCCACGTTGTCCGACCACATCCGAAAAAAGCCGAGCCGAATCGTTGAAAACCAGGCCAAATGATAGCAATCGTATAAGCTTTTTATCGCGAAGAACCGCGATAAAATTGTCTCATTTCTATTGAAATTCCTGTACTGGCGGTAAATATATGGCGCCGTCGGGCATCTGCCCGATAATTTCGATTGCGATTTTCCGAGATGATCCAGACCTGATGTATGGGACCTCCTCTGCATTTTATTTGCTTGTATAGCAATAGAAACAATAGCATATCCCAAGCCTGCTTTTATGTTGACAAAAATGAAACAAGAAGGGATGTCACAATCTTGTGAGCTGAACACTGGTTTTATTAGCTGGATCTGTAGCATGTCTGCTCAGAATACTAAGAGGACCTGGGATTGATCCTCACAGTGACATTGCTTTCATGGAGATTTGGTAATGTAGTGGTGAAAGAATGTGTCTATAGTAGTACTGGTAACATACCTCCAGAAAGCCTTGCCCTGGAACGGTGTGGATAACTGCAATATGTCCCGGCATGACCTAAGCTGTTGACTGTGGACATAAAACACTAACTGAACCAACCGACAAAAGCTGAAACAGGTTCAAAATAAGTCAAACTGTTTAGCAAAAAGGTAAAGCTACATGCTTGAAATACCCTTAGGAAGGGGCTGCTTTCAGATTTTTGTTTTTTATATAATACAGTCAGCAGGATCTGAGGATTACTTAAGGATGTGGCATGATCTATAGCTGGGTCTGTTACATTGGCTAGAGAACCCAAGATCAAGCCTCACACTGGGTACATTTCTCTTATGAAGATTTGGTATGAATATATTTGTAAATTCAAGAAGACAAAGAGCTAATGTGTCAGTTTATAGCTGTAGAAAAGTATAATCTGCCTTTCAATAATTAAATACTTAATAGCAGCAGAAACATGAGAAAGGAGGCGATAATGCTTATTTTGTTCCTCTCCTGATATGATTGAGTGACATTGACTCACTTATGAAATTTCTTACAGTGTATGTACATTTATTATTTTTACTTGCTTACAAAAGTATTCTGAGGTACTTTTCTTACTCTGTGGGTGTTTGTAGAAAACAATAGTAATAGTAGTATTGAATGATCTTATTTGGTAGTGCTGTCAGCATGGTCAGGGTTCGAAAAACCCGGGTGTTAAGCCATAAAGCCCAGCCCAGTGGGTATACATGGGTTTACCCGTATACCCAGTGGGCACTGGGTGACTAAACACTGTGCTGATCAGTCGAAATTTTTTAAGTAACCTGGTATTATAGTTGATCTGGACAGGATCTAAACTGTGCGCTTTTCCATAAAGGCATGAAAATGACAATTTAAAAATGAAACAATTTTGGTTTGATGTGCAAGTCAGAACCATTTTTAAGGTACTCAAGGACAAGGTCATTCAACATTTAGAATATCATTATGGTTGAAGCAAAACGATCCCAGTTAGCAGGTTAGTAGAGAGGGTTAAGATATATTACTTTGTAGGGTAATTAGTCGCTTAAGATTCTGTATTATATCTTTTTAACTAGCAAAGGTGTGACATGTTCTATTTGTCATGCATTTTATGATTTACATGTATCTAGCTAGACACCCAGCATTTGACAACCATTTAATTTGAACTGCATCATGAGAACGCCTACTTTTTGCTGTCAAAAATGTAAACTGAATGCGCAAAAACTGCTGTAGTTGACAGTAACTAACCTGGAAGCATTAAATGATCAAATGTGGAATTTGTAGGTTTACCTTGATCTACAACTCTTGCAAAGCAGGTTTTCTCATGACATTACTTTTTGTTCTGACGATGGCTCTGGTGAAGATGATTATTTTTTGTTTGTTGTTTATAAAATATGTAGATCAATAGATTGGTGCTGGTGCCATTGTCCATCAAATTAGCCATGCTATAAAAAATCATATAAAATCTGTTGAATTTGGCAGGGTATAGCATCATAGTTAGGGAAGGAAATATTTTGCCTGGCATGGTCCATAGCAACCAGCAAAAATTCGGTGACTGTCATATTTACCTGGTTTATGTTTTTTAGTATTTATTATGAAAAAAAATGAAAGCTCACCAATGATGCTGATATTCCAAATGAACCTTTAAGAGCAGTGAACATATAAATGAGAAAGGGGATTGGCCATACCGCGGTTTTGGCTACTTACAGTGACCCTATAGATTTGACAACATGGTACCAAAGGGAATAACAGTAATTTTGCATCTTTCAACAGGGTAGTCGATACACAACAGGATAGTCGATACAAAGACTAGTATAATCCGAAATGGGGCCAAATTAAACGTAGGTTAGAAAATGAATCTAAACGGATATTAATTTTCTGATTTCTCAGAATACTCTCGCTGATCTCAAAGGACCAAAAGGAAAATATAATCTGCAGTATGGATGATGTACAGGGAGAATTTTTAGGGTCGCCACACGGCACAACACCAGCTGCAGTAATAGCAAATAAAAATAAAACTGAGATCCTTTAAGAGCAGTGAACATATAAATGAGAAAAGGGATGGGCCTGCCATACCACGGTTTCGGCATACTCCAAGCCCATGTAAGCAATTTGTATGCAAGTCTTCTCAGAAGTTATAGATAAGTATGGTAATCTTTGTAATAAATATTATCAGGATTAATTGAAAATACATGGATTTTTAATAAAGATTATCTTATGACAAAAAGTAACAGCTGGTTTCATAGATGAACCTGATCTTGAGAAAACTGGGGTTTTGCCTACGGGGAAAACAAAGGCGCAGATCAGCTTTGTACTAACTGCACAACCACTTGGGAACGAAAATTCCAAGGGCATGTTTCCACAGCGCCTTTGTTTTCACTTCACAGAAAGTTCAGTCCCTCATCTTATCAAATCCATACTTTCAAGCTTCTTAGTTCTATGACTGTACAGGTCAGTTTGTGTTGGGCCTGGTCAGAAACCCAAAAGACCAGTTTTCTAACGCTGAGGCTCATATACATGTATAAGCCAGAGTACGGAGCTACTTGCAAATTAGCCTGCAATTCATAAAACAAAGCTCTTCAGTGTAGTGTCCATGAGCAAGACAGGCTAAGCTCCCTGCAGTACTGGTTTGTACCTAGGAAAAGGGGGCTCTATCCAGATATGACTGAAAGAGAGTTGACTGGGATGTTAAGCTAAACAAACCAAATACATGTATTAAACTGAGGCTTTTGGTTGTAAAACACTTTCCTTGGCTCATTTGAGCATAAAAATTGTACAAAATAGGTTTCCAAAATGAATTTTTTAGAGTTACATGTAAATATTCTAGAAATTCAGTCATCTTCCTAACTCTATTCTTCTACTGATATTGGAGCCGCCACATGGGAAAACCAACAATCTGCATAGGCGAAAACAAAGGCACAGATCAGCTTCGCAGTAACTGCGAAGCTGATCAGCTCTTTTGTTTTTGCTCCTTGGATAGTACAATTCCTCTTCTTAAATCCGAAATTTCAAGCTTCTAGCTCTTTTCTGTGCTTGTACAGACCAGTTTATGTCGGACCTGTTCGGAAACCACATTGTTGGTTTTCCCACGAGGCAGCTCATTTAATGTGGCCCAACTTTTGTACATCAGCAGTGCTTAAAAATGGCTGTTTTTTCTGTTGCTTTCAGTCCAAGTATGTGGCCGAGTGTCTGGACGAGATCAAGTCAGAATTACGACAGGAGAACATCGCCATCAAAGCTATAGCTGTGAACAAACTCACATACGTAAGTTACATGATCAGCTGTTATTTACTCACTGTATTGGTATAAATGTGGCATGCTTTGGGTACCCAGATAACTCAGTGGGTAGTTAACTTGGCTTCTGTCTGACTATAAAGATCTGCGACTCTTCCACAAAGATCCGTTTCCTGCTAGTGATGCAAGAAATACATGTATAAAAATATTCATTTGTTGTAGTGTATGTATCAAGTGGTTTGACTGTCACCTTCCAAGTTGGGAGTGTTTTCTTATGGTATTTCAAGGCCCAAAACATAGATACAAATGTAACTCTGCCAGCTTTTGGTTCTAGACAGTATTTCTAGACAAAATTTCTAAATGTCTGTAACCTTGGAATGATGATGAAACAGCTTTGAAACACTTGCAATATTGTAGCCGCATTAATATAAAAACAATTTTCTGATTTTCACTACTCGCATAGTACACTTTCTCTTCTTCTTAAAGCAGAAATTTTAAGCTTATGGCCTTCTTCTGTGACTGTACAGGCCAGTTTGTGTCAGACCTTGCTGGAAATCCCCAAGATCCTTTTGCTCGAGTCACGGCTCATTTACTGAGATCTTATTGACCTTTCCAGAATATTGTTGAAATTGGAGACATCATTGACTACTTAAGTTAAAATTGCTAATAACCAAATGCATTTAAATTACCGTTATTATTTCTTAAGAAATCAATACAGAGGTAATTGCTGGATATCAATATGAGCCACGAGGCGAGAAAACCGGTATTTGGGTTTTACGACCAGGTCTGACACAAACCGACCTGTACAGCCACAGAAAAAGGCTAGAAGCTTGAAAATTCAGATTTATGAAGAGGAGGGATTTTACTATCCTACTCCTAGTAGCGAAAACAAAGGCACTGATCAGCTTCACAGTTACAGCGAAGCTGATCTGCCCCTTTGTTTTTGCATAGGCAAAATTCCGGGCTTTGTCATGTCGCGGCTCAATATTGGTATGTCCCATTGCATCTTCATTCATTTGAGATTATCTGCTGTGGTTGGAAGGGTCGAGTTGGCAGATCACATGATACATAGCTTCTACAAATAACAGCTATTCAATTAAAAGTACTGTGTCAGGAAGTCGATTCTTTGGCTCAGTGGTTAGAACACTTGATTTCTGTCCAGAGGGTCCATGGTTTGTATCTTACCAGGGACACATGATTTTTTTTTTCAAATAATGCATCATCTCTTATTTACAAATTTTATATTCGAAAGAATATCACCATATACTGTACTGTGATTTGAGGTGATTCAAACCAAAATTTGTATGGTGTTGTCTTTGAGCATGATACATTAAGTCTCTAATCAGCGAATTATGAGTTCATATTTTCTGGTATTTCAGCTCCAGATGATAGGGTATGACATCAGCTGGGCAGCCTTTAATGTCATAGAGGTGATGAGCTCTTCGAAGTTTACTTTTAAGGTAAGACATAATATACTTAATTATTTATAAACTTAAAGAAAAAAAACGAAAAATGCATAGTATTTCTGTTGGCAATTTCAAATATACTGAAATAAAATGCATAGCAATACGAATTCAGAGTAAACATGATAGCTCTTTGAGGTACATTGTACTTAGTATTAGATGGTTCAAAGGTAGTTTTCAGGAATATTCAGACTTTTTCTTCGGTGATGGAATGCATGTAACCATCCTTTCTTAATATCTAGTTTCTATCTAGCTTTTTGTTTCCATATCCAGAGAATAGGCTACCTAGCAGCGTCCCAGAGTTTTCATGATGGCACAGATGTTCTGATGTTGACTACAAATATGATAAGAAAGGTAGGTGGTACATGTAGATCTACTGAAGATATTTTTAAAGTTGGAATGCTGTATGTGGAATAAAAATGTAGACTGTTTCTTCCAAAACACAGTGCTGCATGGCAGTGTATATAGACCTTGTCTGAACAAGTGCATAATTATTATTCAACATAGAAGTGATCATTTAACTCATTTAAGCCTGGCGTCCCTTTTATGGGACATAGGCAAACAGAATAGCCCCAGATGGGACGCCGCAGAACGCGGCGTCCCATCTGGAGCTATTCTGTTTGCACAGAGAATTTTCATCGAAAAATTGAATAAAATTTAAAAATCACACCTGATGCCCCTAAGAACTGAAGTGGACTCACCCAAATGATAAAGATGGGAGAATCCATTCGTCAAATATGGGTTAAGCCCACATGGTTTATCTCTTGAATCTTTGGAGTCGTGACCTGTTTTGCACTTTGGTCTGCTGTTTTGAAGCATTACTCTTTGTTAACCTCTTCGAACTTTTAAAGTGATATAGACAAAATTTTAAGGCTCAGAAATTGTAGGAAATTTGCCTTGTACATTTTTCAGGACTTGAGTAGTCAGAACATGTATGATGCTGGAGTGGCTCTCAATGGGTTATCATGCTTCATCACACCAGACTTGGCTCGGGACCTGGCTAATGACATCATGACACTGGTAGGTTGATAAAGTCAGTGAATCTAAACAAACTTTTGGTTACTGGTCATGTACCAACCTCCTTGGCAATAAATAGTGGAACCTAGAACCAAAGAAAGATTTAAAATGCATAAAAAGTCATGCTATTATATGGATATTTTGTTGTCTTGCAATTATGAGGCAAATGATATAGGTATGATTTTCTTGCAAGGAGTATAGATTAGAGTTTTCAACCTGTCAAGATGCAAACAAGGCTATTTATTCAGAGAGAAATGGTTATAGGCTTCAAATTTTACATTACGATTCTAGACAGATTACATTATCTTTGGCTGACAACACAGCCGATCTACAGGATGTATTGGTCTGTATCTGAAATAATAGTTTCTTGTATGTACTGTATCATTGATAAATACCTGTACAATTTTAGATGACGTCTACCCGGCCGTACCTGAGAAAGAAGGCTGTATTGATCATGTACAAAGTGTTCCTACAGTTTCCCGAGGCTCTTAGACCAGCATTTAGTAGACTCAAGGACAAATTGGAGGATCCTGATCCCGGTAATTATTAATCATTTGAGCAGCTTGGTGGGAAAACCAACAATGTGGTTTCTGAACAGGTCTGACACAAACCGGCCTGTACAGTCACAGAAGCAGGCAAGAAGCTTGAAAGTTAAGATTTAGAAAATTCTTCTATCCGTCAAGCAAAAACAAAGGTGCTGATCAGCTTCACAGTTACTGTGAAGCTGATCTGCGCCTTTGTTTTTGCATATGCATATTGTTTGTTTTCTCGTGAGGCGGCTCATTTCTCTAGATTTATCACCTCATAAACTGTGAAAATGCAGAATGCATTAACTAACTGTATTCATTAGAAGTGAATCAGATGGATTTGTTGGATTGATTTGTTAGGAATTGCTACTGATCAAATCATTTAAAAAAGTTGCATACCACTTCTCATTTAGTCTAGCATCTTGGCATGGTATTCTCATCCTACTGGCAACACCAGTAAAAAAAAATGATTATTGAAAAACCTATTCAATTGTTCCTTCATTGTTATGTAAGAGTGGTTTGACTGTCATCGTCAGGGTGTGGTGGTTTCACAGGGTATTTCTTCTTTGAACATCTATAACTGCCCCCTCCGAAGTCAGTCGGGGTCTAAGAAGCAGAATTGCATAGCTTTTAGAATGGCTTTGCTTGTCTTTAAAGCCTAGGTTACATTTGCCCTACGATTAATTTGCGATGATCGTACGATGCCATTTTTTGCATTTTCGTGCGGTCTCCGCAGGGTGACCCTACGATGCCCCTACGATTCTACGGCTTCCTACGACTTCCTACGGCTTCCTACGATCTCGGTAGCCTCTACGTTTTTGGTGTAGTCTGCACTTTTACAAATTTTAAAAATCGTACGACTGTAGCCCGTAGACAAGTCGTAGGTAGCATCATCGTACGGCCGCCTTACGGAAACCCTGCGATGATCGTGCGGTCACCGCACGCACGGTTTTATGATAATTTGGGGACTAAAATAATAAGATAATCGTAGACCTTTAGGGTGATTGTGCGGCATCCGTACGGTTATATCACAAGTTTATTAAAATCGTACGGACACCTAACATCGTACGGCTATCGTAGGGAGACCGCAAGAAATCGTAAGGACTCCTCACGGCCATCGCACGGGCTCCGTACGATTTCAACTTAAAGTGTACGGAGACCCTTTGATTTCCCTATGATCTCCAAACAGTTCCGTTCAGGACATCGAAGAAAGCTAGAACAAGAAATCGAACGATGCCCGTATGAATTGTAAACACCTAGACGTAGCCCATGATCACATTTGATTTTTAAAAAATCGTAGGGAAATCGCGGACCGAAAAATCGTACAATGATCGGGGCAAATGTAACCTACTAGGCATGACCCCTTGCGGCCTCCGTACGATCACTGTATGATTTTTGTTCCCAAATTATCATAAAAAAATAGTGCGGTGACCGCTCGATTATCGCAGGGTATCCGTACGGTGCCCGTATGATGCCCTACGACGTGTCTACGGTCGTACGATTTTAAAATTTGTAATAGTGCAGACTATTACAAGATCGTAGAGGCTACGGAGATCGTAGGAAGTCGTAGAATCGTAGGGACATCGTTAGGTCACCCTGTGGAGGCCGCACGAAAATGCAAAAAATGGCATCGTACGATCATCGCAAGCTAATCGTAGGCCAAATGTAACCAAGGCATCAGTCAGAAGTCCAAGGGACTCCGTACGATATCCACTAACAGTCTGCGGAGACCCTACGACTACCGTGCGGCCTCCTTGCGTTTTGTATCAAAACGTATAGGGACTCTGTACGGACAACGCTAGGGATCCGTACGATATCTACGTACTATCTGCGGAGACATACGACTGCCGTACGATCGCCTTGCGTTTTTGTATGAGAACGTCAACAAATGGCAGATCAAAAAATCGCACGATGCCCGTATAAATTGTTAACACGCACGTCGTAGCCCATGATCTCCTACGATGTCTAAAAATCGTAGAGAAAATCGCAGACCGAAAAATCATACGATGATCGGGGCAAATGTAACCTAAGCTTTATCTCCAGATAGTTGAGCAATCTTTTACACAGCTTGAAATGAAATCTAACAAACATGTATTTAATGCTTTATATTTGGAAAATGATCAATCTCCCTGCTCTGCAGCATTAGAGAGCTCATTTGTTAGTCACTGGCAAAATATTGTTAGGAAATATTAGTGTATTAAAGAAGATTAAGTCTGATAGGGTCCTGTAAATTGACTATTGATTTCTATTTTCCTAGGTGTACAGTCCGCAGCAGTGAATGTGATATGTGAACTAGCGAGAAAGAATCCCCGTAACTACCTGTCACTAGCACCTCTATTCTTCAAACTGATGACCTCATCTACTAACAATTGGGTTCTTATCAAGATTATTAAACTTGTAAGTACCATATAAGCCGCGCCGTGAGAAAACCAGATTTTTGCCTATGCGAAAACAAAGGCGCAGATCAGCTGTGCAGTAACTGCACAGCAGATCATCGCCTTTGTTTTCGCTACACGGATAATACAATTCCTCTACTTTCTAAATCCGAAATTTCCAGCTTCTAGTCATCTTCTGTGCTTGCACAGCTCAGTTTGTGTCGGACCTGGTCGGAAACCCGGAAGATCGGTTTTCTCGCGTCGCGGCCCGTATATGCTTATTCAAGGTGAAATAGTTTGTCCATTTTAGGTTAGAATCAAACCTGGCCAGCTCAGTTAATTGTGAACTTGTTTCATTTGAATCATGGGCATTAGAAAAGTAGCACCTCTATTCTTCAACATCTACTAACAACTGGGTTCTTATCAAGATTATTAAACTTGTAAGTAACAGTGTCATGTCCATGTAAACCCAATTTCTCAGCCACAAAAGAATCCAGATTCTTGATATACATGTATTCACATAACGGATTTAGTGATTATTCTGTCAAGGTAGTGAAAATGTAATGTGCTTGCCTGCTTACTTTAGAGTAGCCATCTGTTCTATTAGCATTTTACATGTGCATGTGCCAAAAATAGGGTTTTCTGAGACATGAAGCTTGACTTTCTTTAGAATGGACTAAGTATGATATCTCTGCAATATGACTACAGTTCTTGATGCATTTCTCAAATTAAACTGTATTCTTGTAATTTCAGTTTAGTGCTTTAACTCCACTTGAACCTCGGCTAGGGAAGAAACTAATAGAACCTCTTACTAACTTAATACACAGGTAAGACATTGGATAATTATTTAGATGAACCTTAAATAATAATTGATTTGCAAGATATAATATGAAAGTTTTGTTTATGCTGATAATGATTGTGAAATGTGGCTTTATTAGCTCGACTGCACGAAGTGCACAGAGCTATTGCAGTCACCCCGGTCGTCCACGTTCCCATGCGTGTGCGCGTCACACTTGCGTTAAAGTTTTCTAGAAGTCCATATCTTGACAACCACTCATCAGAAAGCATTCATACTTGGACCGTAGATACCCTGTAGGGTTAGCTTTTATTAGCTCACCTGAGCCGAAGGCTCACAGGTGAGCTTATAGTATACCCATGCTCCGGCGTCCGTCCGTCGTCCGTCGTCTGTCGTCCGTCGTCCGTCGTCCACCATTTTCAAAGATCTTCTCCTCTGAAACCACTTGGCCAATCAAAGCCAAACTTCATGTGGAGCATCCTTAGGAAGGGGGAACGAAAGTTTATATAAATGGTCCAGGTCACATGACCAAGATGGCTGCCATGGCTATAAATAGCAAAAACCTTTAAAAATCTTCTTCTCCAGAACCAGTGGGCCGATTTCCACGAAACTTGGTATGTAGCATCGGGGACGCGGGTCCATCATAGTTTATATAAATCATGACCCTAGGATGACCTTGACCTATTTTATGGCAAGGTCAACTTAGGTCGCCAATGCATTTGAATGGGAAAAAATGGTAAAATGCTATTTAATGGGTAAAACTTACTGGGAATAGGCAAATGGACAGAAGATTTAATGTTGATGGAAAATTTTAGCCCCTGGGGGGTTGTCTGCCCCTGCCCTGGGGCTATATACATGTATATGACCATAATATTCAAACATCTTCTCCTGTGAAACCGCTAGGCCAATCAAAGCCAAACTTCATGTGGAGCATCCTTGGGAAGGGGCAAAGAAAGTTTATATAAATGGTCAAGGTCACATGATCAAGATGGCCGCCATGGCTATAAATAGAAAAAACCTTTAAAAATCTTCTTCTCCAGAACCAGAAGGCCAATGATTTTGAAACTTGGTGTGAAGCATCAGTGACTGGAGCTCTACAAAGTTTATATAAATCATGACCCTGGGATGACCTTGACCTATTTTACGGCAAGGTCAACATAGGTCGCTCATGCATTTGAATGGGGAAAAGTGTTAAAATGTCATTTGTAGGGAAAAACTTGCAGGAAATGGGCAAATGGACTTATGATTGATGATTCTGAAAAAATTTGGACCCCAGGGGTCTGTCTGCCCCCACCCCGGGGCAATATACATGTGTATGACCAAATTATTCAAACATCTTTTTCTCTGAAACCGCTTGGCCAATCAAAGCGAAACTTTATGTGGAGCATTCTTAGGAAGAGTGAATGAAAGTCTATATAAATGGTCAAGGTCACATGATCAAGATGGCCACCATGGCTATAAATAGCAAAAACCTTTAAAAATCTTCTTCTCCAGAACCAGAAGGCCTATGATTTTGAAACTTGGCATGAAGCATCAGGCAATGGAGCTCTACAAAGTTTATATAAATCATGACCCTGGGATGACCTTGACCTTTTTTACAGCAAGGTCAACTTAGGCCGCCCATGCAATTGAAAAATAAGAAAATGTCAATTAATGGCAAAAACTTGCTAGGAATGAGAAAATGGACAGAATATTCATGTTTATGAAAATGTTTTTGGCCCAGAGGGTTGTCTGCCCCTGCCCAGGGGCTTTATACATGTGTATGACCATAATGTTCAAACATCTTCTTCTCTGAAACCGCTTGGCCAATCAAAGCCAAACTTTATGAGGAGAATTCTTAGGAAGAGTAAATGAAAGTTTGTCAAGTTGGTCAAGGTCACATGACCAAGATGGCCGCCATGGCTATAAATAGCAAAAACCTTTAAAAATCTTCTTCTCCAGAACCAGAAGGCCTATGATTTTGAAACTTGGCATGAAGCATCAAGCAATGGAGCTCTACAAAGTTTGTTTAAATCATGACCCTGAGATGACCTTGACCTTTTTTACGGCAAGGTCAACTTAGGTTGCCCATGCATTTGAATGGGGAAAATTGTTACAATGTCATTTGAAGGGCAAAACTTGCAATAAATTGGCAAATGGACTGATCATGAATCTTTATGATTTAAAAAAGAAATTGACTCCAGACGTTGCTCTGACCCTGCCCTGGGGTTATATACATGTATATTACCATTCTAGTCAAACAAGTTTATTGGTATATATCTCAGGTCTCAGGTGAGCGTTTACAGGACCATTGGTCCTCTGGTTCCATGGCATCGGGCCCCTGGGTCCAGGCAAGGGGGTGGGGCTGGAGGTTAAAATCTAGAACACCTTCAAAAATGGCAGTTCTTGTGTTAAAGTTTTCTAGAAGTCCATATCTTGACAACCACTCATCAGAAAGCATTGATACTTGGGCCATTGACACCCTGTAGGGTCGGCTTTCATTCCATGGCACACCATTAATAATAATGGCTTTTCTGTGATATAGTATTCTAGAAGTCTATATCTTGAAAACTTTTTATCAGAGGGCTTTCATACTCGGACCATAGGTACCCTGTAGGGTTGAGTTTCATTCCATGGCATCGGGTCTCTCGGTCCATGCCTGGGGGGTGGGGCTGGAGGTTAAAAACTAGAACACTGTAAAAAATAGATGTACTGCTGTGTAACTTTTACAAGGAGTCCATATCTTGACAACAACTTATCATAAAGCATTCATACTTAATACACCATACACTTTAGGTTCAATGACATCAGACTTCTGGGTCGGAGTCAGGGGGGCGGGGCTAGAGGTCAAAATCTAGAATTCCCCGAATTTTTTTTCTTTTTATTTCTTAATAGAAACAACTTAGGAAGATGGTTGGTCTTTCATCTTTTGACTTTGTGACACTGACTTGTGTGTCATGACGGTAAGGGTCGGTTGACCTACTTTCCATGGTTCAGTGATTTTGCCTTATATCTTGACACTCAATTAGTATATTTTCTTACTTCTTTCAGATTATGAGTGAGTATGACCAGGCCTTTGACCCCAATATACTTATAGGTCACTGTGACCTAATTTCACGGTTCAGTGATTTTGCCTTATATCTTGACACTCAATTAGTATATTTTCATACTTTTTTTCAGATCATGAGTGAGTATGACCAGACCTTTGACCCCAATATACTTATAGGTCACTGTGACCTAATTTCACGGTTCAGTGATTTTGCCTTATATCTCGGTACTCAAATGGTTTATGAACAAACTTCTTTCAAAGTATGCTCCTAGGTCACTGTGACCTAATTTCACGGTTCAGTGATTTTGCCTTACATCTTGACACTCAATTAGAATATTTTCATACTTTTTTCAGATTATGAGTGAGGGTCTGGATGGGGTATAATGATTAATGAATAATGGCCTAAAATATTTAATGAGAGTGAATAAAGAGCAAAAAAGTTAATGATTAGTGAATAATGAGGTTCTAAAGAATAATGAATAAATGTAAATTTTTAATGAATAGCAGAGGAATATAATGAATAGTGAATAATAACATTTTAAAGAATAATGAATATGCTAAAATTTGGGTGAGTATGACCAGACCTTTGACCCCAATATACTTATAGGTCACTATGACCTAATTTCACGGTTCAGTGACTTTGTCTTATATCTCGGCATTCAAGTAGTTTATGAACAAACTTCTTTGACACTATGTTTGCGTATGACAAGACCTTTGACCCTAAAGTAGTCCTAGGTCAATATGACCTTATTTCACAGTTCAGTGATTTTCCTTTATATCTCGGCACTCAAATGGTATATGAACATACTTCTTTCACGATATGTATGAGTATGACAAGACCTTTGACCGTAAAGTATTCCTGGGTCACTGTGACCTAATTTCATGGTTCAGTGATTTTGCCTTATATCTCGACACTCAGTTGGTATTTTTTCATACTTCTTTCTGATTATGAATGAGTATGACCAGACCTTTAACCCAAACATACTTATAGGTCACTATGACCTAATTTCATGGTTCAGTGATTTTGCTTTATACATGTATCTCAACACTGAATGGGTATATGATCATATTTCTTTCACATTATGAGTAAGTATCACTAGACCTTTGAGGCTTTGACCCTGAAATACTTATGGGTCAGTGTGACCTTACTTCATGGTTCAGTGATTTTGCGTGTGTCTTGGCACTCAGTTGGTATATGAACACACTTCTTTCACAATATGAGTGAGACCTTTAAATCTTAGGTAGTTATAGTTAACTTTCATGGTTCAGTGATTTTGCCTTATCGCATCAAGGCAAAAAGATGTATGAGCATAATGCTTTGGGTTACCGGTCGGGTTTGGCCTTATGTTTGACAAAGGTCAGAAGCAGTCGAGCATGCTGTCCTGCGACAGCTCTTATTTAGCACAGAGCAGCTTTGAAGGGGAATTTTACAGTTTTGCTAGAGGTTCAATGATAAGCAGAAATAGACATTACAGTCAGAGAATTTTAAAATGCTATGCATTACCTGAAACTCTGTCACTGGATATATAGCATTAGCATGTTTGGTATCTGATAAAGACCTTACCTAACCTGTATATGTTAATGCCTCTTTAGGATAAAATATCTCAAATTGAAGTTTTAGATTCTGACTGAAACATATTTACTTTCTTTCCTCATATTTTCAGCACCTCAGCAATGTCCCTTCTCTATGAATGTATAAACACTGTGATAGCAGGTAAGACTCTAACTGTACACTTGTAAATTTTCAGACAAGCCACACTTGTAACTGTTGACTCTAAAATTTCATCATTCTACTAGAGAGAAAAGATCTACTCTGCCGTAAATGTATTCTGCCATGGCAGATAATGAAATAAATGTTTTGGGCATGGAAGCTGTAAACAAAATTCCAGATCAGATTATTTTTAGGAACCACTGTAGTCATCGTCTTTTATCTGCACTTTTGGACTCTGCAAGTTCTGTCTTGGTTTGCATATCAGAATTCTTACAACATTCTCAATTGAGCCGAGACATGAGAGAACCGGTCTTCGGTGTTACGACCAAGTCTGACACAAACTGACCTGTACAGTCACAGAAGCAGGCTAGAAACTTGAAATTTTGGATTTAAGAAGAAGAGAAATTGTACTATCCGTGTAGCAAAAACAAAGGCTCTGATCAGCTTCACAGTTACTGCAAAACTGATCTGTGCCTTTGTTTTTTGCATATGCAAATTTCTCATGACGCCGCTCAATTTGTCTGCACAATCACAGCTCTACTTTATTTAGAATGTTGAATTTGAAATTAGATATTTAAATGCCATTGTTAGTGAATAATTGCAGTAATTGGGTTAGTTTGAATATTATGTGTACTGTATAGGTAATTCTGATTTGTATGGTGGTGGGAAAAGAAGACTTAAAAATCTGAATTTTGAGCAGTTAGTTGTTGAGTTTAAGTAAATAGAAAAAGTTATGGTTTATTATGTCAATGAACTTCCTGAATTTTCTTTTGTATCCATAATCATATGAGCCTTGTCATTAGAAAATTAACATTGTGGTTTCTGAACAGGTCCAAAATAAACTGAGCTGTTCAAGCTCAGAAGCTGGCTAGAAGCTTGAAATTTCGGATTTTTTTGAAGAAGAGGAATTGTACTTTCCATGTAGCGAAAACAAAAGCGCTGATCAGCTTAGCAGTTACTGCGAAGCTGATCTGCGCCTTTGTTTTTGCATATGCAAAACATTGGTTATCTTATGACACAGTTCATGTTTTTGTTCTCTGAGGCACAGCCATAATTCGGCTGAGACACAATCAGGGTTGCCTTTTGTGTTGCACTTGAGGCAAAAAAGTAACCTCTTTGTATTTTCATTTTTCTTGGTTTATAATAACTTATGACCTATCAGGTTTATATTCCAGAAATAATTCTTTTGGCTCTCGCGTTTTTCAAATTTCACCATAGTGGGTAATGGGAATAGTTCAGAAAAGGAGCTTCAAACCAGTGTTTTGGGCTGCTTAAATAAGATCATATACAGCCTAGATAAGTCATTGTTCCATGCTGCAGTTAATTTAATACAATGTAACATGTGTGGTTGCATATGAAAAATTGAAGGAAACCTTGACTGCAACAAACATTTTATTTCTAGGGTGTCTCTTAACATGGGGCTACGGACTCTACAGGCCATGCAAAAAATATATTTGACCACATCAGCGGTCCTATACAATTTCTTGACAAAACTTTCAGCCATGTTTTACTAGTCCTCAGTCTGAAAAATAATAGAACCATTTCATCCTTGTTAATAGGAAGCTGGCTTTGAACATCCATTATGAAAATAGGGGCTACGGACTCTACATAAAAATGATGATTTTTAAAAAAACAAGTACTCTTCACTGTGAGGATAAATTCAACTTCCATTGATTCTAAACTTTCTATTGTCTTAACAATGAAAGACTAGATACCAAAAAATCATGTTCTAATCATGGGTGTAATTTTTTTACCTGCCAAATGAAGACACCATGAAAAATTGAAAAACATAAGAAAAGTACTGTTTCACTTCATACTCCATATTTTCATTAATTTTAGTCCAAATTCAAAGCCGTAAAAAGTATATTACAGGGGACATATGTCTCCTTAGTTCTAGAGCCATATGCAACATATTTCATTCATGAACATTAAAGCAAACATGTTTACAAAACACCCAAAATAAAAGTGCAACATCATAACATGTTAAAAACAGTGTTTTTTTAGCATATAATCTCTCACTGACGCAAAATATTGTACACAATATGGTATCATTATATATCGCCAGAAAGCTTATTATCCCAGTGTTATAATAAAATAAAAACAATAGGTATTGGATAATATCACACTGAATTACAGATGCATAACATGACCAAGGTAGTAAAGGCAACCCTGATTGTGTCTCAGCCGAATTAAGGTCTAGTGCTGTAATTTGAAATTTCATTACAAAAACCATTGAAATTATCATCAATACAAAATGTTGTTTAAAAAGTGACAATAATACTTTGGCATTGGTTTTGACACCACAAATGAATACTTTGTCCTTATTGTAAACCATTGACATGGTTATACTTTAACTGATGATTCAGTCATAAGAATGCCTTATGGTAATAAGGCTAATTTCTCTAATATACACCTTATTTGCACAAACTGTGCTCCAAAAATTGTCTTATGGAGGCCGATATTATAAAAACTGTCAAGATTTGTTGGTCAGTTGTTTAGGGAATTTTGTCTTATAAGCAATGCTTTATCATTATCATGCATGCATCCTTATCAGATGAGCATGGTGGCCTAGTGGTTATTTGTCAGACTGGATTCAGATTGAGCAAGACTCTTTAGCTCACCATAGTACCGGTTTATACCAGGTCCTGACATGGCTAAAAAATTGTTCACCGGGGCACCAAAACAAATAAAGTATCATTTTCATATGAGCCGCGATGCAAGAAAACCGGTCTTCGGGATTTCCAACCAGGCCCAACACAAACCGGCCTGTACAGTCACAGAAGATAGCTTGAAGCTTGAAAATTTGGATTTAGGAAGAAGATGGATTGTACTATCAGAGTAGTGAAAAACAAAGGCGCTGATCAGCTTTGCAGGTACTGCAGTACCTGCAAAGCTGATCTGCCCATTTGTTTTTGCATAGGCAAAAATCTGGTTTTCTCGTGTTGCGGCTCATATGTACTCAGTTCAACAGCACAGCAGCCATTGTTGCCAATCCAGTGCATATTTATCATGCACATGTAATATGTGATGGCAAAAGCTTTAGCACATGTATAATGAAGCTTTGGAAAAGAGAAGCCAGGAACTTATTTTAGATAGAGGTGCTTTCTACTTGATGCTTGCAAATATGGGTGCTGATATATTAGTAATTAGACCCTACCAATTTCCTTTGCTACATTAGGCTTATGTTGAGTACTGAGTGATATTTTATAATCCTGTGTCAGCACATTTTGTATGACTTGGTTGGTAATGCAGAACAAGGCAATATGATGATCAGGGACTTGAAGAGAGCAATGTATTATTTTGGAGACATCCATTATCTTTCAGCTGCATATTATGCCTGTTACAATTGATCCAAAACATTTAGCTTGGAGTTAACAGTATTTTAATGTCCGAATTATTTCGATGGCATTTACAACTTGTAACATAGAAAATTTTGCTACCAAAATGCTGTTAAATGTTGCTCATCCCTGGGCCTGGTAATAAAACATGCTTCTAACTTTTGTGGGACTGGGTAATTTAGTATACAGCAATAAAGTCCATTCATGCTTAGTGACCCATTCAAAGTTAATTGCCAACATCTGCATTCTTATGATTATGCAAAGCATTGAATGTCTCATCTTTGACTCTGTCTATACTGTGTGCACATGGAAATGTCAAAGAAAATATCTGTTTTTGAAAAATTATTCTGTAATACCCTAAAAATGTAAACTTGTGAGTTCTTCCCATACATCAGGAAAACATGTCCATGAGAAGTATACCCCTTGAAGCCCACTTTTATATAGAAAAACAGGGGTTTGAAGGGGTATACCTATTTTTCTTAATTTTACTCTAAAACATAGATTGTTGGTACTTGTGAGAAATGCCTCAACGAGGCGGTTGTGGGTACTCATTAGAAATGCCTCGACGAAGTGGTTCTAAAGGTATCCACAATCTGTGTTTCGAGCAAAAAATAAGAAAAATATAAATTAAAATTTACTGAAATTTTCATTTTTTACAACTTTAAAAATCTCTGTATATTGCATGGGCTTGTTTTCATAATGGGTATGGATGGGATAGTCCACTTTGATGATAATAGGAGCTCACTAAACATGAATGGACTTCTACAATATTTATCTCCCCCTTTTTCTCCAGTATTCAATTGACCTTGACATTGTTTTCTCTCTCTTTGATTTACAGTGCTCATTTCTGTCTCCACAGGCATACCGAATCACTCGGCATCCATACAGGTAGTGTACAGAAGTGTAGTTCATATAATACTGTGTACAGGGTGGCTTCAAATACATTGTGTGTCTTTAGAATTTTTTAGTGAAGAATTTTTAAGTTTGGTAATGAAGGAAATGTTTAAATTTGGAAAAGAAGGTTTAATTGAAAGATGTGCTTTCAGACTTAGGCCAGTTGAAGGGTTATTTCCCTTCCATCAGTAAGCCTGTCCGATGCCTTCCTAAATTATACTGTGAATTAACTGTATCGCTTCGGAAACAACAGCTTTTAAAAGAGCCACAATTTTTTAGCCATCTTGTGCTTGATGGATTTGTGGAAAGATTTCATGTTATTTGTTTTCAAAATGGTTTGTTGATCTTAAAAGAAGAAAAGAATTGTTGATGTTGTTAATGTTAAAATTCACATGTTTGTTACTCGTTATCACAGATTGTTAAATTTCACCATATCTTCAACCAAAGTCATGCTTTTGTATGATTGTTGTCTGCATAGAACCCATGCTTGGGTAGGGTGTCATATTCGTAAGAGTTAAACCTGGGATCGACTCTCACATTTGGCTTGAAATTAACTAAATTTCCAGTGATATCTTTCCACATAATGGTTATGAATATCCTAGTTAATACTACATATGGGTTTGCTTCTGTTATTAATATTATTTTCTTTGGGAATGGTGTTTAATAGTTCATAGTTAAATGTATAGCATTATATGCATGTGAGGGCTGATTTAATGCTTTAGCTCCATATAACAACAAGCTAATCATAAGAAACACTGCTTTTGGAATGTATGAATACTAGAGATGCAGATCAGATAGTATGAAAATTAAGCTATTATGTAGCTTTTCATACCTTTCTTGTCTCATGCAGGCCAAAATGCTGAAGACAGTTTTCTCATGAAATAAGTTGTGTAATAGTAAAATTATATTTTAGAATGTAGATTGATTTTACATGGTGTTCAAATAGCATCTGAATGCCATTTTTTTACTACATATGTTGGATACCATATAGTCCAAAGTTTTTATTGAGAAAAAAGTCGAAGAAGTGCATGAAGTGCCACAATCACTGTGCATGTTCTATCTATGACACCTCTTGTATGAAGCCTAATACGCTAATCCAATCTCGAGGAGTAAAGAGTCTAAAAATTAATGAAATGTAACAAACAGTCGTAGTGAAAAAAATTGAAGATTTACTTAAGTAATACTCCATCAACAGTTACTATTGCACATATTCTAAAAGCTTAACATGTTGTTAGAAATAGATAAAGTACATGTATTTGAGCGATGGTTGAAGTTGACTCTAAAACCACAGAAACTAAAGGGCTTACTCAGATAATCCTTAATTTGTATTTCCTCAATTGTTATTTCCAGTTATGTGTTCAGAAGCTGAGAATCCTTATAGAAGATTCAGATCAGAATTGTAAGTAAAAGTTACTGGAACAATTACATTGTCTGTGCTGCGAAGTGAGAAAACCGGTCTTCAGGGTTTCTGACCAGGTCTGACACAAACCGGCCTGTACAGTCTCAGTAGATGGTTAGAAGCTTGAAATTTTGGATTTGGAAAGAAGAAGAATTGTACTATATGTGTAGCGAAAACAAAGGCGCTGATCAGCTTCACAGTTACTGCGAAGTAACTGCGGAGCTGATCTGCGCCTTTGTTTTCGCATATGCAAAACTCCGCTTTTCTCATGATGCGGCTCATCTGATAAATATAGGGAAGCTGCCTTTGTATATTTGAGCATTGGTTAAAGGCACATGTGGCTGTTCTGTCAATCTGATTGAAATTGATCTGCTCAATATGAACTTAAAATAAAAATGAGAATAAATGTGCACAAACTAATACACTATCATTCAGCCTGACAGCCTCATTAGCAAATGGACATTTTCAGCCAGGCTTCAGTATTTGAATCCACATTATTGCATAAATACCCGTGTCACACGATATTAACAGCCGTTTATTAATGAAGAGAAAGCCTTGCATTAATATTGCAATTCACGCGCGCACATGCTGTCAATGCATGGCTTTTACTTATGCTTGTTTCTAGGCGCCACGCAAAACACATGCTAGTACTGAAGTCCGCCCGGAACGAGCATAAAAACGATATCTTTTAGGCGTATAAAAATGTGGTGAGGCTGTAAAATATAGTGCACCATATTTCTTTCTTTCGTTTCTGCACCTTATTTCTGTCGTTTCTGCAGAAGTTATGGAATAATAGCGATCAAAAATGATTTTTTCATTCATTAACATTCGCTAGGTCCCTCGGGGAGTGTTGAAAACCTCGGGCTACGCCCACGGTTTTCAACACTCCCCTCGGGACCTAGCAAATGTTAATGAATGGAAAATCATGTTTGATCCCTATAGTCAAATTCATGTGTACAAATTTTGTTATACATTCTCAGTGAAAAATCTGTTATAAAAGTTTTCACCAAATATTTGCCTCTATGTTTCTACTTTCAGTAAAATATCTGGGTTTACTAGCTATGTCCCGGATATTACAAACTCATCCTAAGTCAGTACAGACACATAAAGATCTAATCCTACAGTGTCTGGACGACAAAGATGAATCTATACGGGTCCGAGCTCTGAATCTACTTTACGGTATGGTAAGTAGCATTTATTTTTATCGCACCTGCTTATAGCAGGGTGCGATATACACCGTGTCCATTCGAAACGCATGAAAAGAGGTCGTAACGCATGATCGGCGGCATTTTCACGTATGATTGCGGTAGTTTCCTTCGGATTCGCCGCCATTTTTGGAGGAAACTTTAGCGGTAAGTTTTTACAAACTTTTATTTGAATTATTTAAATAGACCTTTCCAACGAACGATCTAGCCTATCCGGATCTACATACATGCCTCTAATTGCCGAGTGTTCTACTGATGCATAGGCTTCGATAGGACTCGCAAACATTCGAGGAGATTATTGTTTTGCAAGTTCGGCCATACACGAAAATAACATTCGCCCAAAAACGTTTCGTACTTTTCCCATTTTCTTCAAAGTTTTGACTAACTGTTGGATGATTTTGCTTTTTGACATCACACTTTAACTGAAGCAGCCAATTTCTCATGATTTTTTCCCGAACAACCACGGGTTAAAACAAAATACGTCAAAATTAAAGTAACGCACGATAATACGGCAACCTGGTCTTTCGAACTTTGCAAGTATTTACAATGAATAACATATTTTAAGGGGTAAAAGCAAGTCAAACGCTCATTTGTCTCCAGTTTACACGTTTGGTGCTCGTCAATTGTACAAAGCTGAATCCTTGCTGTAAAACAGTAATTTGCTGACCATGTTGCTCGGTAGCTCTGTTGGCATAGCTATCAAAGAAGCAGAAGAAGAATGTGGCCCGACCAGGGCACGAACCAAGGGTCTCTCTCTTACCATTTGAGACTATAGTTAGTCCATTACTTTGGTTTCGGCTCCATTGTAAGAACACATTGTTGTAGCCAGACGCATATTAATCATCGTATCTGTAACTTCCGAATTTCTACTTTCGTTTTCAACAGAATCCAAGTGAATGATTGATCTCAGTGATATTAAACAAGTATTAGCTTTTCATAAAGCTGGTAAACGTTTGTGTTTTTTACGTTCTGGTCAGGCTTGAATTCTTTAATATTTCCAGTTAGCCAAGGTAATCTCACGGGCCCATCAAAAAAGGGAGCGGAAAGACCAGGAATGTTGCACGATATAAGTGCCAATAGCCTAATTCCACTACAAGCTCAGTATTGTAGCAGGGGACAGTTACATTGTATTTTGGATTATTTTCTAGTCAACGCCACCTGCTAAACAGGCCCAAAGTCTGCACAGACACACTGTTCCCAATTCAAACTCTTATGTACATGCAGTACTGCTGAAAATGATAGAGAGACACACTCTGGAATGCATTGCTAGCTGTCAGCTACCAAGTATTAGTACACCAGACCTCCAATTTTCCGTACGAAAATCAGACCGACCCTACACAGGTTGCCCCTAATGTGGAGAGTTACTTGCAAACACCTGGACATTCACACCGCCTTACATTAATACAGCAACAGAAGGCAATTTCAAAAGTAGAAAGTAAATGGTGTCACGACTAGTATACTTTTCCAGCATTCAGTCTTGAAATTATACCACCTTTTCAAGCACGGCGGTAACAGAGAAATTTAGAGGTGCCGACATGACCTTGAACCGCCCAACAATCTGTGGACCTGCTCTTGAGCACAAATCCGCGTGTTGAGGTACTATATTATAACACTCTACAAACAGGAAAAGACAATAAACAATTATAAGACTTCTTTTTCTAGAGTCAGCAATGCCATTTCCAAGCCAAGTAGTAAAATAGTAGGTAGTGAAATAGTTAAAAAAATCGAAGGGGATCAAAGTACGAAACTATCCCCTGCTACCTAAACAGCATGACTCTAATATATACCAAGTATAAGCTTTTCAAAAAAGCTTGCGATCTCTCAGCACTTTTTTCAGTGTATGACCACGTATATCGTGACCAAAAGGACTCTTGCAGCTCGGCTCGGCACTGCTATAAATAGCTCTAAAAATAGTTATGTTCTACGGTGCCGTAGATACGGAAATACCATGATGAATACCAATAATGATCTAAAATTGAGTTCCCTTGAGCTATGCAAAAATTCAAAAGAAGAGGTTGGGCCAGACAGATCTGTTTCGAGTAATAAATTCTCCTCAGTGACCCTGAATAAACTGGCAATGAACAGATAAAATATGTACAGTAATTTCAAGCTTCAGCAATGCAGTCAATCAAAAGACTGATATAAATCAAATGGTATCCGAATAGTAAAGCCTGTAAAAACTCAACTCAAATTAAACCATCAGTCAATCAATTGTACTTGGGAGGGATTTAATCATTGCTCAATATATCAGTATTTACACAGAAGTGTGCTACTTTCGTTTTCATGAAAATCTTCTTTTTTTCTCTTTTCTTTCTTTCTTACTATATACATGTATACTGACTTACTGACTATCGATTGTGAATTCTTTTAATCGATTGCCGCTGTTGACTCGCCGCATAACACTTCTAGATAAGGCTGTAGCATGTATGTATAGGTGGTACCCCCCCCCCCCCCCTTATAATACACCATCCTGGCTGCGTGAAAGAAACATTGAAACAAATCTGAAACTGTTTTATTATTTGGGCATAAATGAATAGAATACAGTATTCACAACTTGTGGTTAAACGACCACCGACTTCTGGTCATCTTGATTGGACCGGCATACAATTGCAGTAGGCCATACGCGCATGCCGAGAGATCTGCCCGAGCCTTTCCTGATCTTTGACTATTCTGCTATTGATGATGGTTGACACATGATCATACACTTAAGATAGCGATGTGAGATTGCGAGCATCTCTTGGAAAAGCTTAACTTTTGTTGAATATACATTGTGCAAAGATGATTGAGCGTATATGCGGCGTGACTATTTATGCAATGCGCTCTAGACCAGGGGTCCATAACCAACTCGCACATGCACCTGGCACATGAACACACTATGTTAATATGACCTATGTTTATCTCATCAAGATTGACACAGAGATTGACGAAAAAGAGGACAAACAAAATTTACGCGCATGCCTCTTACAAAGATTGGCTTTTGTTCTATTGGCTACCGACCTCAGACCTTGCTGCCCTCATAGTCCAGAAGCACATGATACGGTATTTTATTTAAGATTAAACTATGGAATGTTAATTAATGTTAAAATAAATAAGACGTCGCACAGAGTCAACATTCATAAATTGTTGAAGCCCTTTTATATGCTGTTTATGGACAAGGGATGGAATGCGACTTCAGTAAGATATTACACCTGGAAATGAAGTAACCTGGACCTTACTTCAAACTACAACGGGACTTGACAACAAATGAGCATTTGGCTTGCTTTTACCCCTTAAAATATGTTATTCATTGTAAATACTTGCAAAGTTCGAAAGACCAGGTTGCCGTATTATCGTGCGTTCCTTTAATTTTGACGTATTTTGTTTTAACCCGTGGTTGTTCGGGAAAAAAATCATGAGAAATTGGCTTCTTAAGTTAAAATGTGATGTCAAAAAGCAAAGTCATCCAACAGTTAGTTAAAACTTTGAAGAAAATGAGAAAAGTACGAATCGTTTTTGGGCGAATGTTATTTTCGTGTATGGCCGAACTTGCAAAACAATAATCTCCTCGAATGTTTGCGAGTCCTATCGAAGCCTATGCATCGGTAGAACACTCGGCAATTAGAGGCATGTATGTAGATCCGGATAGGCTAGATCGTTCGTTGGAAAGGTCTATTTAAATAATTCAAATAAAAGTTTGTAAAAACTTACCGCTAAAGTTTCCTCCAAAAATGGGGCGAATCCGAAGGAAACTACCGCAATCATACGTGAAAATGCCGCCGATCATGCGTTACGACCTCTTTTCATGCGTTTCGAATGGACACGGTGATATAGGAGTTCAAATTTCCGTCCGTCCGTACGTTCGTTCGTTCGTCCGTGCGTTCGTTCGTCCGTTCGTCCGTCAACATTTACGTCGAAGTTTAGTTTTCTCGACATCAGAGATAGCTGCGAGTCTGAAACCTTGTATAGTAATTGTCCCTGACATGCCCTTCAAGCACGCACCTTAACCCGGTGCCCTTGACCTATATTTTACGGTCCATTGACTTTGAAAATTTTTACGTCGAAGTTTTGTCAACATTTACGTCGAAGTTTGGTTTTCTCAACATCAGAGATAGCTGCGAGTCTGAAACCTTGCATAGTAATTGTCCCTGACATACCCTTCAAGCACGCACCTTAACCCGATGCCCTTGACCTATATTTCACGGTCCACTGACTTTGAAAATTTTTACGTCGAAGTTTGGTTTTCTCGACATCAGAGATAGGTGCAAGTCTGAAACCTTGCATAGTAAATGTCCTTGACATACCCTTCAAGCACGCACCTTGACCCGGTGCCCTTGACCTATATTTTACGGTCCACTGACTTTGAAAATCTTTACGTCGAAGTTTGGTTTTCTCGACATCAGAGATAGCTGCAAGTCTGAAACCTTGCATAGTAAATGTCCTTGACATACCCTTCAAGCATGCACCTTGACCCGATGCCCTTGACCTATATTTCACGGTCCACTGACTTTGAAAATGTTTACGTCGAAGTTTGGTTTTCTCGACATCAGAGATAGCTGCAAGTCTGAAACCTTGCATAGTAAATGTCCTTGACATACCCTTCAAGCATGCACCTTGACCCGATGCCCTTGACCTATATTTCACGGTCCACTGACTTTGAAAATGTTTACGTCGAAGTTTGGTTTTCTCGACATCAAAGATAGCTGCGAGTCTGAAACCTTGCATAGTAATTGTCCTTGACATGCCCTTCAAGCACGCACCTTGACCCGGTGCCCTTGACTTATATTTTACGGTCCACTGACTTTGAAAATTTTTACGTCGAAGTTTGGTTTTCTCGACATCAGAGATAGCTGCAAGTCTAAAACCTTGCATAGTAAATGTCCTTGACATACCCTTCAAGCATGCACCTTGACCCGATGCCCTTGACCTATATTTCACGGTCCACTGACTTTGAAAATTTTTACGTCGAAGTTTGGTTTTCTCGACATCAGAGATAGCTGCGAGTCTGAAACCTTGCATAGTAATTGTCCCTGACATGCCCTTCAAGCACGCACCCTTGACCCGGTGCCCTTAAACTATATTTCATGGTCTATTGACTTTGCCCGATGCAGGTGCGATATCGACCTCCGCGGAGTTCTTGTTTCAACAAGAAAAAGCGTAATGCTTTGAATCATCTGAAAAGTTCATAGCATTCTTTTGTGTAGTTGATTCTTCTTTTTGGAATTAATCAGAAGCACAGATATTTATTGTTGGGATTGGCACTAAATATTTGATAACTGCCTCCTGCATGGTAGTTTAAGAACACTTAGATTATAAAAATGAGTTGTTGCATCAGAAAACCAACAATCTGCTAATGCGATAACAAAGGCGCAGTTCAGCTATGCAGTACTGCACAGCTGATCAGTACCTTTTTTTCGCTATACTGATAGCACAATCCCTCTTCTTTTTAAATCCGAAATTTCAAGCTTCTTGTCTGAACTCTTCACTCTTCTCTCCCTTGAATTATTCGAGTCTTAACATCTAATTTACTTAGGTCGCCCTCATCATATGTCTATGTTTATATATGTTTATATATATATATATATATATATATATATATATATATATATATATATATATATATATATATATATATATATATATATATATATATATATGTGTTTATTATTATTATTATCATCATCATTATTATTAGTATTATTATTATCATTTGTTTTTGTGTCTATTTGTATATTGTTTGTTAGATGTGTTTATTATTATTATTATCATCATCATTATTATTAGTATTATTATTATCATTTGTTTTTGTGTCTATTTGTATATTGTTTGTTAGATACCGCCATAACATTTTTCTTTTTTGCATGTCAGTTTACCTCATGTTTTTACATATATTGTAAACTGAGAGGAAACTAATAAACTTGGAAACTAGTCTTCTTCTGTATACTGTACAGGCTAGTTTGTAGTTTGTGTCAGACCTGGTTGGAATCCGAAATTGTTGGTTTTCTCATGCAGCGGCTCAAATGTGTTAGACTTTGGGGACAATCTCAGGTCAGATTCAATAAGAACCAGACACTGCCAACTAAGCTACTATTTCCAAATATCAAGCACAATTTAAATGAGTTGTTGCAGATGTTTCTAGACCTACAGTATAATGTGTTGGAAATTTGACATACTTTTAAGCCGATCAGTCATATAAAAGTACAGTTGAGCATTGTCATGAGAAAACAAGCTTTTTGCCTATGCATAAACAAAGGCATAGATCAGCAAGTACAACCCCTCTTCTTCTGAAATCCAGAATTTCAAACTTCTAGCCTTGTTCTGTGACTGTACAGGCCAGTTTGTGTCAGACCTGGTAGGAAACCACGAAAATTGGTTTTCTGACGTTGCGGCTCAATTATTCTTCCTTATTCTACAGGTATCCAAGAAGAATTTAATGGAGATAGTTAAGAAATTGATGGTCCATATGGATAAAGCTGAGGGAACAAACTACAGGGACGAACTGCTAGCAAAGATTGTGGAAATATGTTCACAGTCAAACTATCAGTTTGTCACCAACTTTGAATGGTAAGTCACATTAATGAATGTATTGCCAAGTAAGGGAAATGGAGAACATGGTGGCCTAGTGGTAAAGCATCAGACTCCAAGTTTAAAGGCCTTGGGATTGAACCCCACTTGGGCACTGGGTTATGTCCTTGAGCAAGACAAATTAACTCCACATAGTACAAGTCAATACCTTGAAAACCTGACTCCATTCCGACATACAGAAATAATATTCACAGAGACGTTAAACCACAAAAGAACTAAACAAACAAACAAAATAATGGAAATGCGAAAGCAGTTTAAGAAAACCTGTGTCTCCAGCCAGGTTCCTATATAACTCAAGTTCAGATTTAGAAAGTACCAATTATATTCTCATGTGAGACCGTCTAGCTCCTGACATGAAAAGAACTTCCTGTTTGAAAACAAGACTATATGGATTTAAATTACAATTTTGTTGAAAAGGCATGCTTTTGTTTGTAGGTATGTGAGTATCTTGGTAGAACTAACGAGAATGGAAGGAACTAGACATGGTCGGTTAATAGCTGCTCAAATGTTAGATGTGGCAATCAGGGTCCAGGCCATCAGGCCATTCGCTGTCTCACAGATGGTGAGTGAAGTTTAGGTGGTCCTGGAGTGCTAACCAAATTATTTTATGATAGGCTATTCCAAAATATCTTACTTTCTCTACTGTAGAGACTAATCCATGCAATATCATGAATCAAATTTACTGTTTTCTGGTATTTTGAAATCTATGGACAAGCAGAATTATCAGCGATGTCATACTTCAAGAATTTAAAAAACAAAAAACAAAAAAAAAAAACAGACTGCTATATTTATGAACAAAATTGGACCATATGGAGATGTAGTTAGGACCTTGAAACCATGCTGAATAAAATATTTTATTTGTTGTTTGCAACTGATAATCTGGTTCTACTGCATTTAGAAAAAAGTTATTTCCACATTTTCCAGGCTATTTTGCTGGAGAATTCCCACCTACTGGCCAATAACTCTCAGAGAAATGGTATTTGTGAAGTCTTGTATGCTGCAGCTTGGATATGTGGAGAATTCTCAGAGTAAGTACAATGGTATATCACTGTCTGAAATGGAAATGGTGTCCTCCCCCATACTTTCAGGCTACTTAAATTTATTGAAGAACCACCAGTTAGCTAACAACTCGCTAAGAAATGGTATGAAGTCTTGTATGCTCCAGTATGGGTAATGATGGGAATTCTCTGAGTAAGATTTCGTATCTGTATTTTGTACATGGGCTTTTAAAGCCACAGGATCAGGAGAAAACATGCTTTACAATAAATGGTTAAACATTAAAGGCTGAGATTTTCATATAACAATGTTCTTGTTTCTATACTGGAAATTTCAAACTTAAGATTTATGTTTCAAATTGTATCATTTGTAAACTGATTAGATTGGATCACTCCAAATGAGCATTTTTTTTTTTTAAATAGAAATCCCTTGCTATTTATTATCTTTGTTCACAATTTCAGACATCTAAAGGACCCCCAGGCAGCACTAGAGGCCATGTTAAAACCAAAGATCACAGCCTTACCCGGCCATATACAGAGTGTTTATGTACAGAACATTCTCAAACTCTACAGCAATATTCTCAAGAGTGCGGAGACCGAGGGAAATACCCAGCTGATGCAGGATATGGGGAAACTACTGCAGGAGAAGTTACCTCTCTTTGTACAAAGTGCTGACCTTGAAGTCCAGGAAAGGGTAAGAATATATTAATTCAAAGATTAAAATTTGCTTCATCCATACATGGAATTATTGTAGGCTAATGAGATTCACTTGAAAATTTTGCCTATAAAACTGTAGCTGTTTAACTACCCAGGCAGACTATTATGGAACAATTTTGGTAGGTTAATGTAACAGTATGTTTTTAAGTACTTAGTCATAATAGGTTTATTTCGAATCGAAATACTCATAAGACACTCCCTGATTTACACAACAAGTTGGCAATGGATGAAGAACAAAAGATAGTTACAATGTAAAGAAAAAAAAAAGCATAATGTTAGTACTTATTCTGTGGCTTTTCAATATAGGGATCAAACATGATTGTCCATTCAACATTTGCTAGGTCCCGAGGGGAGTGTTGAAAACTGCTATTATTGCATTAATTCTGCACAAATGAAAGAAAATGATGAAAATATTATACAGCTTCGTCACATGTTCATACGCGTAAAAGTTTTCATTCTTATGCTTGTTCCGGGCAGAGCTCAGTTACTCAATATTAGCATGTGCTTTGCGTGGCCCCCGGTAACGAGCGTAAGTAAAAGACATATATTAACAGCACATGCTCACGAGAATTGCTATATCAATATATGACTATCTTTGCATTAATATATGGCTGTTAATATTGTGTGACATGGGTATTTATGCAATAATGTTCATTCCAGGCTTGCTGTATGGTACAACTGATAAAATATGTGCTCAAGTTACAAGACAAAGGTGCTAGTGTGGCTGATGAAGTGGCTGCTTTATTTGCTGGAGAACTCAACCCGGTCGCTCCAAAAGCGCAGAAAAAAGTACCGGTGCCAGAAGGGTAAGCTGGTGTTGGTTATTTGAGAAGCATCACATGAAATCCTGTCATAAATGTTTCTGACAATGTCTGGATACATACCTGTCTGCACAACAAAAGAAGGCATTTGTCAGATAGTGGCGAAAGAAATGTGCATTAAACTCTGGTAATCTATTGCTGAGAGGCTTGTCCAGTAATACTGTTGCTAGGATAAACAAATGAATGTAAAACACCAGTACAATCAAACAAAAATCAAAGGAAATTTGACAAGGTCTTGAAATTTCAGCCTTATTATAGTTATATATGGCAGGTGATAATACTGGGGATAACCTGATCAGCTTTTAAGTGTAGAATATGTATAGAGCATGCATGCAGAATTATAAAGCTTGAAATTTGTTTTCAATCAATATAGGGATCAAACATGATTTTCCATTCATTAACATTGGCTAGGTCCCGAGGGGAGTGTTGAAAACCTCGGGCTACGCCCTCGGTTTTCAACATTCCCCTCGGGACCTAGCGAATGTTAATGAATGACAAAATCATATTGATTGTTATTATTGCATAAATTCTGCAGAAACGAAAGAAATCAATGGCAGAAACGAAAGAAATATGGTGCACTATATTTTACAGCCTCATCACATTTTCATAGGCGTAAAAGCTTTCGTTCTTATGCTCGTTCCAGGCGGACTATTAGAATGTGCTTTGCGTGGCGCCCGGTAACGAGCATAAGTAAAAGCCACGTATTAACAGCACATGTGCGCGTGAATTGCAATATTAATGCATGGCTTTCTCTTCATTAATAAACGGCTGTTAATATTGTGTGACACGGGTATTTATGCAATAATGGATGTTATAAAAAGAACACTTAATTCTAAACTTGAGTTGAACACAGAAAATGCAAATAATGACTAGATTTTTCTTGTTTAATCATACCAGATTTTATAATTTGGCTGGAGATTATGACACTTTTCAAGCATTTGACTTTTTCTTGCAAAGTTTTCCATCTATTTTATAGGTTAGACCTTGATGCATGGATCAACGAACCACCGTCAGACAGTTCAGAAGATGAAAGCTTCAGAACAGGACAATCAATATTTGTACCAAATACACTAGATGATCATAGGTAAGCTTTGTACTAGTAAAGTCTGCTGTGATAGCTCGGTAGAGCATTGGAAGCTGGTCAACAACCAACGACATAGAGTTCATTGCCTCACTGTATTTTGTTGCCCAATCGATCTGGCTCCATTTGGTCAAGTGAGTGTAATTTTGCATCAATCTGCGCAGTAAGGAATGTGGTTGTATCAAAGATATGTATAGGGTGATTATATTCAAGGTTTATAAAATAAAATCTTTCTTATTTCAGGTCATTTTATTCCAATGAACCTTCCAAGAAGAGGGTTGAACCCACTGCAGAAGAATTAGAAAAGGTAATATCCCTGAAATTGCATTATGAATCTACTAATACCAGGTAACATTGGCTGCTAGGAATGACCTCTATAAACATGCTGACAGACCTGTAGCAGATATGACTGATAGAGTGACTATAGTAAAAAAAAATAACAAGAAAAAAAAAGAAGGCCCATAAACCAAATGATGACCCTTAGGGGTCTATTTTCATCAACAGAGCTGCAGACCCATGGGCTGGTTGATAAAGATTAAGAAACGTAACCCATATCAAACAAGAAACAAGCGTAAATATTATCATCAAAGTAAAATGTTATACTCTTCATATATTTAAGGCAAGAGAACAAAGGCGTTTTGAACAAGAACACAATCCCAACTATCTCAAGTTTGACCGGAAGAAAAAGAATCCAGTAGTTGAGAATATAGATGGTATCCCGGTGACTCAGATTGATCTGTCAGTACCGCTACATGTCCCAGGTAATAATATTAGAATATTTGGGTAGACAAATGACTATATGTATTAAGGACCCAAAATGGCCCCTAACTGAACAGAGTAACAACGGTGTGAATATATTTGAATTAATGAGTGTCAAATGTAGGCCATTTTATGTGAAAAGTAGTACAGCATTGAATCGATCAATTGCAAAAGTTAGACAATCGAACGATTTGAATTGTTCAATACTAAAAAGGTTTGTTATGCTGTTGAATGGATTTTTAACAAACCTAGGAAGGCATATGAATAAGTCTAATAGTAAACCTAAGAGGACACCTTGATATATTTCAAACCAAAGAAGGCATGTGAAAAAAAAAATCCATATAAAACAAACCTAAAAAAAGGCATAGGAAGCTTTTTAACAATGATTCTTCCGAGAGTGTTATTTTGGGCATTAAATTAGTACCCTTTCAGTATAGAAACAAAACGTGTAGAACAATACATAAAAAAAGGTACATGTACTTGGTAATTGAAAATTTTAACATTTGAGTCGCCCCATGGGAAAACCAACAATCTGCATAGGCAAAAACAAAGGCGCAGATCAGCTTCGCAGTGACTGCGAAGCTGATCAGCGCCTTTGTTTTCGCTACTCGGATAGTACAATTTCTCCTCTACTTAACTCCAAATTTTCAAGCTTCTAGCCTGCTTATGTAGCTGTAAAGGTCGGTTTGTGTCAGACCTGTTCGGAAACCACATTGTTGGTTTTCCCACGAGGTGGCTCATTTCAAAATATTCTCCATTGTAGGTATAGCATCGTCGGACAAGTACATCACTATGAATGCCACGAGTAGTAGCAGCAGTAAGTCTCGGAAAGGGAAGAAGAAAAAGAAGAGGAGGAAGGGAGAAGAAGAGTCAGAGGAAGAAGACATTCCAGTTGTTCATGCTGTCAGCAATGTAGAAGAAATGCCAGAGGTAAAACTCTAGAAATATATTGATTAAATTTTGGACACTGAAACTGTTAAGTAAAAATCTTGTAAAATACAGTTAGGGTTTTACACAGCAATATGTGCACTTGGACAAGTAGTCCCTTCTCTCTTCAAACAGCCTCATCCTGATCTGCACCATTTTTAGCTCACCTGAGCCGAAGGCTCACAGGTGAGCTTATAGGATAGGCAGGCGTCCGTCGTCGTCGTCGTCGTCGACGTCGTCGTCGTCCGTCGTCGTCGTCGTCCGTCCACAATTTCAAAGAAGAATATTTCTGAAGCTAGTAGGCCGATCTTGATCAAATTTAATGTGAACCATAATTGGGTTGGGGGATTGATGGCATTAGGTTTTGGAGCAGATTGTATCAAAATTATGGTTTCCATGGCAACAGATAGGTCCCATAGACTTACAATGGGAAAAACTAAAAAAATCTTCTTCTCTGAAACCACTAGGCCCACAGCTTTGATATTTGGTATGTAGCAATGGCTAATGGTCCTCTACATAAATTGTGCCATTCATGCCCCTGGGGTCAAATTTGGCCACGCCCCGGGGGTTGATAGTCTCCATAGACTTACTATGGGAAAAAAATTAAAAATCTTCTTCTCTGAAACCACAGGGCCCACAGCTTTGATATTTTGTAGGTGGCAATGGCTAATGGTCCTCTACATAAATTGTGCCAATCATGCCCCTGGGGTCAAATTTGGCCACGCCCCGGTGGTCGATAGTCTCCATAGACCTACAATAGGAAAAAAACTAAAAAAATCTTCTTCTCTGAAACCACTAGGCCAACAGCTTTGATATTTGGTATGTAGCAATGGCTAATGGTCCTCTACATAAATTGTGCCATTCATGCCCCTGGGGTCAAATTTGGCCACGCCCCGGGGGTTGATAGTCTCCATAGCTTTACTATGGGAAAAAAATAAAAAAATCTTCTTCTCTGAAACCACAGGGCCCACAGCTTTGATATTTTGTATGTGGCAATGGCTAATGGTCCTCTACATAAATTGTGCCAATCATGTCCCCGGGGTCAAATTTGGCCACGCCCCGGGGGTCGATAGTCTCCATAGACCTACAATAGGAAAAACTAAAAAAATCTTCTTCTCTGAAACCACTAGGCCCACAGCTTTGATATTTGATATGTAGCAATGGCTAATGGTCCTCTACATAAATTGTGCCATTCATGCCCCTGGGGTCAAATTTGGCCACGCCCCGGGGGTTGATAGTCTCCATAGACTTACTATGGGAAAAAAATGAAAAAATCTTCTTCTCTGAAACCACTAGGCCCACAGCTTTGATATTTGGTATGTAGCAATGGCTAATGGTCCTCTACATAAATTATGCCATTCATGCCCCTGGGGTCAAATTTGGCCAGGCCCCGGAGGTTGATAGTCTCAATAGACTTACTATGGGAAAAAAATTCAAAAATCTTCTTCTCTGAAACCACAGGGCACACAGCTTTGATATTTTGTATGTGGCAATGGCTAATGGTCCTCTACATAAATTGTGCCAGCCATGCCCCTGGGGTCAAATTTGGCCACGCCCCGGGGGTTGATAGTCTCCATAGACTTACTATGGGAAAAAAATAAAAAAATCTTCTTCTCTGAAACCACTAGGCCCACAGCTTTGATATTTGGTATGTAGCAATGGCTAATGGGCCTCTACATAAATTGTGCCATTCATGCCCCTGGGGTCAAATTTGGCCATGCCCCGGGGGTCGATAGTCTCCATAGACTTACAATGGGAAAAACTAACAAAAATCTTCTTCTCTGAAACCAAAAGGCCAGAGCTTCTATATTTTGTATGTAGCAATGTTTGGTAGTCCCCATTATAAATTGTGCCAGTCATGCCCCTGGGTCAAATTTGGCCATGCCCCGGGGGTCAATAGTGTCCATGCATAGACTTTCATTGGTCGATTTTCAATTAATTTAAATCTCATGAGCTTACAATGTGATAATCTCTCAGGTGAGCTACAGGACCAATGGTCCTCTAGTTAGCTCACCTGAGCCGAAGGCTCACAGGTGAGCTTGTAGTATACCCATGCTCCGGCGTCCGTCCGTCGTCCGTCCGTCGTCTGTCGTCCGTCGTCCACAATTTCAAAGATCTTCTCCTCTGAAACCGCTTGGCCAATCAAAGCCAAACTTCATGTGGAGCATCCTTAGGAAGGGGGAACAAAAGTTTATATAAATGGTCCAGGTCACATGACCAAGATGGCCGCCATGGCTATAAATAGCAAAAACCTTTAAAAATCTTCTCCAGAACCAGTGGGCCGATTTCCACGAAACTTAGTATGTAGCATCGGGGACGTGGGCCCATCATAGTTTATATAAATCATGACCCTAGGATGACCTTGACCTATTTTACGGCAAGGTCAACTTAGGTCGCCAATGCATTTGAATGGGAAAAAATGGTAAATTGCTATTTAATGGGTAAAACTTACTGGGAATAGGCAAATGGACAGAAGATTAATGTTAATGGAAAATTTTAGCCCCTGGGGGGTTGTCTGCCCCTGCCCCGGGGCTATATACATGTATATTTCCATAATAATGTAACATCTTCTCCCCTGAAACCGCATGGCCAATCAAAGCCAAACTTCATATGGAGCATCCTTGGGAAGGGGGAAAGAAAGTTTATATAAATGGTCAAGGTCACATGACCAAGATGGCCGCCATGGCTATAAATAGAAAAAAACCTTTAAAAATCTTCTTCTTCAGAACCAGAAGGCCAATGATTTTGAAACTTGGTGTGAAGCATCAGTGACTGGAGCTCTACAAAGTTTATATAAATCATGACCCTTGGATGACCTTGATTTATTTTACGGCAAGGTCAACATAGGTCACTCATGCATTTGAATGGGGAAAAGTGTTAAAATGTCATTTGTAGGGAAAAACTTGCAGGAAATGGGCAAATGGACTTCACATTGATGATTCTGAAAAAATTTGGACCCCATGGGTATGTCAGCCCCCACCCCGGGGCAATATACATGTATATTACAGTGATATTCAAAGATCTTCTTCTCTGAAACTGCTTGGCCAATCAAAGCCAAACTTTATGAGGAGCATTGTTAGGAAGTGGGAATGAAAGTGTATATAAATGGTCATGGTCACATGACCAAGATGGCTGTCAGGGCTATAAATAGCAAAAACCTTTAAAAAATCTTTTCCTCCAGAACCAGAAGGCCTATGATTTTGAAACTTGGCATGAAGCATCAGGCAATGGAGCTCTACAAAGTTACATAAATCGTGACCCTTTGATGACCTTGACCTATTTTACGGCAAGGTCAACTTAGGTCGCCCATGCATTTGAATGGGGAAAATTGTTAAAATGTCATTTGAAGGGCAAAACTTTCAGTAAATTGGCAAATGGACTGCAGTTTTATGTTTTCAAAAAGAAATTGACTCCAGGGGTTGCTCTGACCAAGCCCTGGGGTTATATACATGGATATTACCATTCTAGTCAAACAAGTTTATTGGTATACAGGCCGACTTCGCTATCTCAAACTCGGTTGTCTCGAATACCCCACTTATGTCGAAGTGATCTCCCACTCCCGAGCGTCTCTCCCTATATGTTATTGTATTTCAACCTTGCTTGTGTCGAACTCGGTTATGGCGAAAACCCGGCTGTGTCGAAGTGATAATTCGATCCCCACAGACAAAAATCTATTAGTTTCACCCTGTCTGTGTCGAACTTTGAAATCGAAAATTATCGGTCCGCGAAAAAGAAAAAGGAAGATGTAGAAAATCAAAAGACGATGGTCATTTTTGTCAATTTTCGGAACTGCATTTTTCACATAAGCAAATTGATACTAAGTCCGAAAAAATAAAAAAAAAAGACAAATTTACCTCTAATGGAGTTTTTAATCCACAGAAATTTGTCATTTAATCCATCAAAATTTTAGTTTCATTTTCACTTTTCTATGCGGTATCCGATAATTACACACAACAATGGGGTAAATTGATTTGGTCAGCCGCTTTGTGTAAACCAATTGACCTTGATTCGTAATACGTCACACTAGCGGCGCGCTTGATTAGACAATAAAGCAGTTATCGGCGCCTTTGAAATTTAATTGTTTGAACACTGTTAAGCGGCGGTGTTTGATGTTAGCTATCAGGGGCATTCTTTAACTGTCACAATATCGTCTCAAAATTAGTGTCATAATTGAGTTGGTCAGGCCGCCATGGTATGGTTTCGATATTCAAACCTTTATGATGTCTACGCTGTCTAGTGCAAAATGGACTTACAAATCGCTAGTGCTAAATGGACTAGGTAACATGCGCTACATGTATAGCGATGAATGCAAGTTTGGTTTTACAAATCACGAGTGCTAAATTTGACTGTGTAACATGTGCTACACGTATAACTACGAATGCATGTTTGTGTTTTGTGCTCTCGTTTGTGCATTTTATTTGTTATTCATGTGTGTTAAACCTTTATATGACATGTATTGAAAAAATAAAAACAAAGTGTACTGTTTTTGTTGTCTTTATTTCATTACCAATTTAATAGAAACAGCGTTACTACAGTCATGCTCCAAATGTGTTGTTGAAACGTTGATTCTATTTATATAGCGTAGATCGTACGTGACAATTTTCATGTCTCATCACAATTTGTTTATCTCGAACTTCGGAAAACTCGAAGTGAATTCTCAATTCCCCTTGATTTCGAGATAGCGAAGTCGGCCTGTATATCTCGGGTTTCAGGTGAGCGTTTACAGGACCATTGGTCCTCTGGTCTCATATTTTGTCTGTATGAGAAAATGCATTCCAAGATAACAGATAGACTCTTATAGATTTATGATTACAAAACAACATCAATTTTGTACACAGTCATATTTACAAATTTTCAGTCTCAATAAATGTTTGCACCCTGTTTTATTTAAGGGCTGTCTTGTTGGTACTAGATGTCATAGAACCTCTCATGGTCTGTGTCTTTAATATCAAACACCAACAATTAAGTGGGGGTGTGGCAGACAACTAGTCATGGGTTCAAATGCCCCTGTGGTGCCATGTTGTTTCCTTGAGCGCGACACATTTACATGCACTTACTAGAGCATACTTGCTCGAGCAGTGGTCAATATCCTGGAAGTAATTGCTCTATCCTACTTGAAAAATTGTTGACTTGGATGTTAAGCTATAGCCAAGCCAAACCAAAACAAACACAAAAATACCAGTGTTTTATTTTCTTCTTCATCGGTTATAGGGTGCTCATACCTCTGACAAGGAAGATGACAGAGATATTGGTGACACTTACAAGAAACTAGACATCAATTTAGATGAGTAAGTTGTGTTAGAGCTGCGTCGTGAGAAAACCAGACTTTTGCCTTTGCGAAAAAACAGGCGCCAATCAGCTTTGCAGTAACTTCACAGGAGATCAGCGCCTTTGTTTTTGTGACATGGATAGTTTAATTCCCCCTTCATTTATATCCAAAATTTCGGAATTCTAGCTTTCTCCTGTGTGTGTATAAGCCGGTTTGCGTCGGACCTGGTCGGAAATCCCAAAGACTGGTTTTCTGGCATCGCGGTTTAAATGAGCTTCAAGAGCTCTATTTCTGTTGAGATTGGCATGATTAATGTTATAGTCCAGTTTGAAAGCTCTTTAAAAGACCTTTGCCAGAGCTTTGCATCGAGCATATTTCATTTAGACAATCTCTCTTCATCTGATGGGGAGAGTGTTGGCTTAGTAGTTAGTGTGTCAGACTCTGGTTTGAGAGGTTGTGGGGTTTGAACCCCAGTGGTGCCAGGTGGCACCCTATAGCTACAATTCCCCATACTACTGGTTGATAGCCTAGAAGTGGTGGCTCTGTCCTGGCATGACTGAAAATTGTTGACTAGGGTGTTATGACTACATTGGTAGCTTGCTTGGGGATTAACTCGGCAACAAATGACCTAGAATGTGTGGAGAGGCTATGTATCTAGTGATCAAATACATTAGTGTCAGACACCCATCTTGCTGAAGAGGCAAACAAGGGATTGAAAGAGAAAAAAAAAACACAAACTAATTATTCTGTCAAATATTGATTCATGTACTGACTATAATCTATTTTTCTTTAGGCCACTACGAGATGACGAGAAATTGCCAGTGCGGACCCACAGAATAGTGTCAGACACCCATCTGGCAGATGAAGCCACAGAGGGAGTGAAAGAGAAAAAGAAGCACAGGAAAGATAAGGAGAGTAAGAAAAAGAAAAAGAAGAGGGATGATAAGAAAGAAGAAAAGGTAAAGAAATCTAACTAAACTGGAAAGTATATGATTTACTATTTTCACAGATGTCGAAAATTTGTAAAAATATTGATTCCACACAATTTTGATGGTATTTACGTCCAAAGGTCGAACGGGAACCTGTCTTGCACTTAACTGATTAAGAGAAAGGCTTGTAAATAAATTGCAAGAAGAAAATTTTGTTATTTAATATGTTCTGAAAAAACAAAACAAAAACATTTGAAACTGAATTAAAAAGGTGAAAGTATTTATGACTGAACATAGAACATGGTAGAAGAAGGAAAAATATTGAACATTACTTTAAAAAGGAAAATGTTTGCTGTGCATAATAGACTGTGTGTTCAACTGATATCCATTGTATTTGTTTCCTTATGTTACAGAAGAAACGGAAGAAGGAAAGCCAAGAAGCCACAGGGGAGGGTGATGGTCCCAACCTGATGCAGGACCATGAGGAACTGGAGGGAGATAATACCCCCGGGGCATCACCCAGGGATGAGGCAGAGGGGAAAGTTGTAGAAAATGATGTAGGGCATGAAGAAAAGGTATGTCAGAGATTAATTCATGCAATTCAGGCCTAAGAACATTGTGGCTATCAAACTGATTTCTTGTCAGGCATGACCTTAAGAAATTGCACATGATAAAAGGCTAGTAAATGAACATAAAGTTTTGTATCATTAAGTCTGTATCATAAACAACAGCTTCATCACAGCAAATGAGCCACCACATGGGAAAACCAACAATCTGCATATGCGAAAACAAAGACGCAGATCAGCTTCGCGGTAACCGCGAAGCTGATCAGCGCCTTTGTTTTCGCTATACGGATAGTGCACTTCCTATTCTTCTTAAATCCAAAATTTCAAAGCTTCTAGCGTGCTTCTGTGACTGCACAGCCTGATTTGTGTCGGACATGGTCGGAAACCACATTGTTGGTTTTCCCACGAGGTGGCTCAAATGTTGGTCTCAAACACATACTCTTTCACAAATTCTGGTCTTAAACCTGAAGACAGGTTTTCTCATCACAGGGCTCATGTCATTGATTATTTTATGCAGGATGACCTATCATTCTGGTTGTCGGGCAGTGATGCCACCACCCCATCCCCCAGTAAACAGCCTGAGCCCCCAAGTGAAGACAAAGGGACTAAGGTGAAGGTCACAGTGGCTCCAGTACTCACTTCAGAAGAGGAAGATAACAGTGCTAAAATAGATACTCATGTAAGTCTACCCTCCCCCCCCCCACACACACACACACACTTACACACACACACACACACACACCAGTAAATAGTGCATACAGGGTGAAAATTTTAAAAACAAAATTAAAGCTGAAATGAAGATTTTCAGATACAAAAAAAATTAAAAAACAATCAAACTCAGAGCAATTACACATCTTAAAACAGCTGTGAGTTGGGAATGATAAAAAAAGTTTTGCTCAGACTTTGAGACTTTTAATGTGAATGTCTGTCGTCTACTTAAATCTTTGATTCTCTATTCAAGAAAAATTAATTGTCAGCCTAGATTTTAATTAGAAATTAGCTCAAAGAGATAAAGAACTTTTAATAACATGAGTTCTGTTATTGAGTACATGAATATTTCAAAGTGTCCCATGCACAGTTAGCAAAGATTGAAATAACCGTTGCTTTTGTTTTTGTCAACAGCATACCAAGAAAAAGAAGAAGGAAAAGAAAGAAAAACGAGAGAAAAAAGATAGAAAGAAGAAAAAAGACCGACTGAAAGCAGAATACGAGGAAGCGGAGGGAATTACTACACCATCTAAAGAAAGACTAACACCTACGCAGCTTGATACACCTGTGGCAACTAAGGTGAGTACTGCCTCAAAACAAGAAAATATTTTCTAGTCAGACAAAATTAAATCAAGCTATAAAAGCTAACATCTCAAATAAATTGCTGAACCTTTGTCCAGTTTGACTGAATTCAAGCTTTGAAGACTTAGCCCATGTAAATAGAATGAATATGGTACATAATTTTGAAAAAAATATATTTAACAACAACTTTTGTCTTTTCATAGACAAGATTCTATTATATCTTATTTCAGCCAATGTCAAACTACAGGCTATTAGCGGAGGATTCAAACATAAAAATGGTAAGCTTCAGCATTAAGCAGAATATGTCCAGATAATAAGATTGTGAATGATTTTCGTCAGTTCTCCATGAAATAACAAAATAATGCTATGGGATATATTTTAGCAGCTTAATGTCTCTTCTTGGCACTTGGTTATGTTCCCAAAGCTTACTGCTGTACTTAACAATATCAAAATTTGCCTTCATCAAATATTAACATATTTTTCTGCATCTTTATTTGTCAGAATACCTGTTACAAAAGAGTTTTCTACTGCTTCTTGCTGGCATTGTCCATGTATCTTTGTCTGTGCCTTTGGTTGTATTGTTTGAGTTTTCTAACTTGACTTCCATTTTATGTTCTCAGACGTATGAAATCCGAGTGAGTCAGCAGAGAGTTAACCAGGCCATTGTCTCGATTGTGTTCACCAACCTTACAGCACATAACATCAAGAATTTAGAGTTTAATGTCATGGATACACTTAACACTAAGTTATCTAGAGGGGTAGGTATCCTTGTGGATTTTCCCCTTTATTTGATAGCTGATTTGGCTTTTCTGTTGGGTCGTAAAGAGTACATTTAGTTGTCTTCATTTTAAAGGAATGTTTGTTTGTGAAAGTTGTTTGATTCATTGGTTTAAAAACCGTTTTGACTTGGACATTTAAAATACATAAGGATAATACCGGTATGTCCATGAAATGTATGTACCCTGATACCCCACTTTTTAGCTCACCTGAGCCGAAGGCTCACAGGTGAGCTTATAGGATAGGCAGGCATCCGGCGTCCATCGTCGTCCGTCGTCGTCCGTCCACAATTTCAAAGAAGAATATTTCTGAAGCTAGTAGGCCGATCTTGATCAAATTTAATGTGAACCATAATTGGGTTGGGGGATTGATGGCATTAGGTTTTGGAGCAGATTGTATCAAAATTGTGGTTTCCATGGCAACAGATAGGTCCCATAGACTTACAATGGGAAAAACTAAAAAAATCTTCTTCTCTGAAACCACTTGGCCCACAGCTTTGATATTTGATATGTAGCAATGGCTAATGGTCCTCTACATAAATTGTGCCATTCATGCCCCTGGGGTCAAATTTGGCCACGCCCCGGGGGGTCGATAGTCTCCATAGACTTACTATGGGAAAAAACTAAAAAAATCTTCTTCTCTGAAACCACAGGGCCCACAGCTTTGATATTTGGTATGTGGCAATGGCTAATGGTCCTCTACATAAATTGTGCCAGCCATGCCCCTGGGGTCAAATTTGGCCACGCCCCGGGGGTGGATAGTTCCATAGACTTACAATTGGAAAAACTAAAAAAATCTTCTTCTCTGAAACCACTAGGCCCACAGCTTTGATATTTGGTATGTAGCAATGGCTAATGGTCCTCTACATAAATTCATGCCCCTGGGGTCAAATTTGGCCACGCCCCGGGGGTTGATAGTCTCCATAGACTTACTATGGGAAAAAAATTAAAAAATCTTCTTCTCTGAAACCACAGGGCCCACAGCTTTGATATTTTGTATGTGGCAATGGCTAATGGTCCTCTACATAAATTGTGCCAATCATGCCCCTGGGGTCAAATTTGGCCACGCCCCGGGGGTCCATAGTCTCCATAGACCTACAATAGGAAAAAAATAAAAAAATCTTCTTCTCTGAAACCACTTGGCCAACAGCTTTGATATTTGGTATGTAGCAATGGCTAATGGTCCTCTACATAAATTGTGCCATTCATGCCCATTGGTCAAATTTGGCCACGCCCCGGGGGTTGATAGTCTCCATAGACTTACTATGGGAAAAAAATTAAAAAATCTTCTTCTCTGAAACCACAGGGCCCACAGCTTTGATATTTTGTATGTGGCAATGGCTAATGGTCCTCTACATAAATTGTGCCAATCATGTCCCCGGGGTCAAAATTGGCCACGCCCAGGGGGTCGATAGTCTCCATAGACCTACAATAGGAAAAACTAAAAAAATCTTCTTCTCTGAAACCACTAGGCCCACAGCTTTGTTATTTGGTATGTAGCAATGGCTAATGGTCCTCTACATAAATTGTGCCATTCATGCCCCTGGGGTCAAATTTGGCCACGCCCATGGGGTTGATAGTCTCCATAGACTTACTATGGGAAAAAAAAAAAAATCTTCTTCTCTGAAACCACAGGGCCCACAGCTTTGATATTTTGTATGTGGCAATGGCTAATGGTCCTCTACATAAATTGTGCCAATCATGTCCCCGGGGTCAAAATTGGCCACGCCCCGGGGGTCGATAGTCTCCATAGACCTACAATAGGAAAAACTAAAAAAATCTTCTTCTCTGAAACCACTAGGCCCACAGCTTTGTTATTTGGTATGTAGCAATGGCTAATGGTCCTCTACATAAATTGTGCCATTCATGCCCCTGGGGTCAAATTTGGCCAGGCCCCGGAGGTTGATAGTCTTAATAGACTTGCTATGGGAAAAAAATTCAAAAATCTTCTTCTCTGAAACCACAGGGCACACAGCTTTGATATTTTGTATGTGGCAATGGCTAATGGTCCTCTACATAAATTGTGCCAGCCATGCCCCTGGGGTCAAATTTGGCCACGCCCCGGGGGTAGATAGTCTCCATAGACTTACAATGGGAAAAACTAAAAACATCTTCTTCTCTGAAACCAAAAGGCCCAGAGCTTCTATATTTTGTATGTAGCAATGTTTGGTAGTCCCCATTATAAATTGTGCCAGTCATGCCCCTGGGTTAAATTTGGCCATGCCCCGGGGGTCAATAGTGTCCATGCATAGACTTTCATTGGTCGATTCTCAATTAATTTAAATCTCATGAGCTTACAATGTGATAATCTCTCAGGTGAGCTACAGGACCAATGGTCCTCTAGTATATAGTAAATCTGGGATTTACGGCAGTATACACTTCTTATTTTTGATCCAAAAAGATTGTGGGTACTTGTTAGAACGGCCTCAACAAGCAGTTATAGGGTGTACCCACAATCTGTTTTGAGCAATAACAAGAAAAATATCAAAAATTTTAACAGCAAATTTTCAATTTTTTTCAGCCGTAAAAATCTCTGTACATGTATATTGTATGGGAATATTTTCTTAATGTTTATCTAATCTCTATTCTAGATGGGTCACACTAGTCACGATGCTGTCCAAGTTCCATTTATTCTTCCACCCAGTGTTGTGAATGAGGGTCAGTTTGCCTTCTCTGTCGATAGTATACTGATGCCAACCAAAATGAAGGGAACATTAACTTACATGGTCAAGGTAATCATATGAGCCGCGACGCGAGAAAACCGGTCTTCGGGGTTTCTGACTAGGTCCGACACAAACCGGCCTGTACAAGCTCAGAAAAGAGCTAGAAGCTTGAAATTTCGGATTTAAGAAGAAGAGAAATTGTACTATCCGTGTAGCGAAAACAAAGGCGCTGATCAGCTTCGCGGTTACCGCGAAGCTGATCTGCGCCTTTGTTTTCGCCTAGGCAAAAATCCGGTTTTCTCACGATGCGGCTCATATATTGTGCTGTGAATTTAGTTCAAAATAAAAACATAAAAATATTCTGATGTTTTTTGCTCCTAACACTCAAGTCATGTACTGTAATGCCACCATAAGATGCAGTTGGTAATTGCATAGTAGAAGTTGCATGACAAGTTTGAACAGCTCAGTTGCAAAGTCACTTCAGATGCATGTGACATTGAGATCTACACGTTCTGTTCTTTCTGGCGTGGATATACAATTTTCCCACAGTCATTTTCACAGTTGACTCATAAGGAGCATGTTATAGTTGATAGTAAAATTAGAGTAGAGATCAAGTGTAAACTGCAAACTGCCTCCAAGAGGCATACCTATAAACAGATCATATATGGCAAAGATATCTAACTCCTTTGAATGACTTGAATGCATAAACGGTAGATTACAATTTAATAAAAAGTTGCAAAATGTCTTTTGTCTATTTTGCAGACTGATGAAGGGTCGACCCATGAGAAGTTAGATTTCCGAATACATTTCCCCTGCAGTGCTTTCCTTGTTGCTGTACCTTGTAAAGGGTAAGAGACATTTATTTCTTGCTACCAGATAGAAAAATCCAATATTTTACCCTGAGAAAGATCTTACGGGTAACCCATGTTATCCCACTCATGTTATCTTATCCAAGGACGATGTAATCTTAAAGAAAGAAAATACATTGGTTGTATTGGAAGTGACGTTTACTTCGTTGTTTAGTGCTTATGTTACAGCGATGGCGCAGACATGCAATTATAAAATTGAGGCAGTGGTTGAAGCCTTTTCTAAGGTAAAATCTATGAAAATCAAGCATCACTGCCTAAGATGTGCAAGAAAACCAATCCGACATTGGTTTGTGGAAATGATATACAATGCTGTTCCACAGGTCGCCGTTTTGCATCACTTGACAAGCCTTATGATGCCAAATAGCGACCCTTGCGATAGAACTGTCTGTCATATACATGTACATAAACTCATGATAGATATTCTTGTAATGTTGATTGAACCTGTGTATGTCCTTTAGTGTTTTGTGAAATGAAGTAGTAATTGGTAATGTTAATTTTCGAAAGACTTCATTAAAATGAGACAAAGAAGAACACATTAGATCTGCCAGATACCTGGGAGATGATCAGCCTTAGAGATGGATAGGTTCAGTAAGAAAGGGCTACTATGGCCAGCTCATCAAGAGCTAATGCTAAAATTAACTTTCATCGCAATAAACATTAATCACAAAATTGCTTTGAATATGTTTCAGACCAGACTTTGCTTCCATACTTGGGTCAGGTGACCTCACAGAAAAATCCACATTGAAGTGTACACCTATAGAACCAGACTTTGATAACTGTCTACTTAGAGTTTGCTTTTACAATCATTTAAAAGGTAAAGACTTAGATTTTGTCCATGTTAAATGTAATTAATAAGTTCAGCTTTAAAGACCCAGTTGCTCAAAGCAAATCGTCACCTATCAGTGAAATAGCTATGAGGTGAGATTTCAAGCATATGCAAAAATATGAGGAGTCTTTATTTATCAGAATGTCTAATTGTTTTTCTGATATGTCAATAAAATTCTAACATCACAAGAATGGAAATTGCTCTAAAACATTTTTTGGCCCTTTGTAAGCACTAGATTATGAAGGTGGTCACTGCAGTACTTATAGAACTTTTAAAATTTATTAATTTCACTTGAAGGTTGACTGCTTGTCTTAATTTTAGCAAGTTTGTCTGGAAGTTGTGTAACAAAACCAGTGAGCCTTTGCATGAGAAAACCTACAATCTGGATTTCTGACCACGTTTGACACAAACTGGGCTGTACAGTCAAAGAAGCAGGCTAGAACCTTAAATTTCGTATTTAAGAAGATGAGGAATCATTCTATCCCTGTAGCGAAAACAAATACGCAGATCAGCTGTGCAGTTACTGCACAGCTGATCTGATCTGCTTCTTTGTTTTCGCATATGCAGATTGTTTGTTTTTAGGCAATTTTAGCTCACCTGAGCCGTTAGGCTCACAAGGTGAGCTTATAGGATGCCCACCATCCGGCGTCCGTCCGTCGTTGTCGGTCGTCCACCATTTTCAAAGATCTTCTTCTCTGAAAGCGCTTGGCCAATCAAAGCCAAATTTTATATGAAGCATCTATGGGAAGGGGGAACCAATGTGTTTATAAATAATCCGGGTCACATGACCAAGATGGCCGCCACGCCCATATATGGTAAAAACCCTTCAAAAATCTTCAACTCCGGAACCTCTGGACCGATTTCAACGAAACTTGGCATGAAGCATTGGGGACTAGAGTACTACAATGTATATATAAATTATGACCTTTGGATGACGACCGATTTTATGGCAAGGTCAACATAGGTCGCCCATGCATTTGAATGGGGAAAATTGTTAAAATGTCATTTGAAAGGCAAAACTTGCAGGAAATGGGCAAATGGACTGAAGGTAGGTAATTCTGAAAAAAATTTGGACCCCAGGGGTTGGTCTGCCCCCACCCCGGGGCAATATACATGTATATTACAAAAATATTCAAAGATCTTCTTCTCTGAAACCACTTGGCCAGTCAAAGCCCAATTTTATAGGAAGCATCTATGGGAAGGGGGAATCAATGTGTTTATGAATAATCCAGGTCACATGACCAAGATGGTCGCCATGCCCATATATGGTAAAAACCCTTCAAAATTCTTCTTCTCCTGAATCAATGGACTGATTTCAGCGAAACTTGGCATGAAGAATTGGGGACTTGAGTACTACAATGTGTTTATAAATTATGACCTTTGGATGACCTTGACCTATTTTATGGCAAGGTCAACATAGGTCGCCCATGCATTTGAATGGGGAAAATTGTTAAAATGTCATTTGAAAGGCAAAACTTGTAGGAAATGGGCAAATGGACTGAAGGTAGGTAGTTCTGAAAAACATTTGGACCCCAGGGATTGGTCTGCCTCCACCCCTGGGCAAAATACATGTATATAACAAAAATATTCAAAGATCTTCTTCTCTGATACCACTTTGCCAATCAAAGCCAAATTTTATAGGAAGCATCTATGGGAAGGGGGAACCAATGTGTTTATAAATAATCCAGGTCACATGATCAAGATGGCCGCCATGCCCATATATGGTAAAAACCCTTTAAAATTCTTCTTCTCCTGAACCAATGGACCGATTTCAACGAAACTTGGCATGAAGCATTGGGGACTGAAGTACTATAACATGTTTATAAATTATGACCTTTGGATGACAGTGACCTATTTTACGGCAAGGTCAACATAGGTCACCAATGCATTGGAATGGGGAAAAGTTTTAAAATGTCATTTAAAGTGAAAGTGTTGCAGGAAATGGGCAGTAGGACTGAATATTAATGATTCTGAAAAAATTGGACCCCAGGGGCTCATTTGCCCCAGCCCCGGGGCATTATACATGTATATCACCATAATATGCAAACATCTTCTCCTCTGAAACAGCTTGGCCAGTCAAAGCCAAATTACTTGTGAAGCATCTATAGAATTGGGGAATCAATGTGTATATAAATAATCAAGGTCACATGACCAAGATGGCCGCCATGCCCATATATGGTATAAACCCTTCTCTGGAACCGGTGGACCGATTTCGAAGAAACTTGGTGTGAAGCATCTATGGCTTAAGTACTAAAATGTATATATAAATCATGACCCTGTGATGACCTATATAAGTCATGACCCTGTGATGACCTTGACCCAGTTTATGGCAAGGTCAATATGGGTTGGCCATGCATTTAAATGGGGGAAAACTGTTAAAATGTCATTTGAAGGGAAAAACCAGCAGGAAATTGGCAAATGGATAGAATATTGATTATTCTGAAAAAAAAAAATTCCTCAGGGGCTTCATCTGCCCCTGCACTGGAGTTAAATACCATAATATTCAAACATGTTTATTGGTTTATGCAGCAGATCTCAGGTGAGCGTTTACAGGACCATTGGTCCTCTTGTTCTTGTTTTTGTAGTTGTTGAAAAGGTTGATAACAGTGCCTCACTCTACAGTCAGTCTATACAGGGTCATCATATATGCTTACTAGTCAAACAGGTAAGACTTTTGTGGAATGTTGATATGATATTGGAAGTTAATGGTTTAGAAGCTAAATCATTTATACATGTAAACTGTCGTGGTTGGAGACATATCTCCTTCAGTTAGATTTAAATGTATTCTTATGTAACTGACAAAGGAGTATGCATTAAATAAAAGTGAATTGTCTGCAAAAGCGTTTATCTAAGATGGTTATGTAAGCTTAACCGACTTGTTCAATCTCTTACAAGGAATCTATAATGTTTGGTGAAATTCCTGAATGAAATTTATAATGTTAATCTCTGTCCACCATATAAATGAGGTCTCTTTGTAAAATTTATTGCATCTTTTAATGTAAATTGCTGGTTTTCTTCTTATTCAGTGTTTAAGTATCATTTGAGCCGCGACGCGAGAAAACCGGTCTTCGGGGTTTACGACCAGGTCTGACACAAACCAACCTGTACAGTCACAGAAGCAGGCTAGAAGCTTGAAATTTCGGATTTAAGAAGAAGAGATATTGTACTATCCGTGTAGCGAAAACAAAGGCGCTGATCAGCTTCGCGGTTACCGCGAAGCTGATCTGCGCCTTTGTTTTCGCCTAGGCAAAAATCCGGTTTTCTCACGATGCGGCTCATTTTATTTAAAGTACTCATTTATGCATTTACAGGTAAATGGAGAATTGATCATTGATGGCAAAACAACAGAGAACAGTTTATTATCGAACATACTTAGTGAAATCAAATCTACGCTGACAGAGGAAATAGTATAGCGAAAACTGGTGACTACCCCCAATCTTAAATTCTGCTAATAGTGCTATATAAATGTGATGCTAAAAGTTCTATCGTCAGGGTGAGGAAAACAGGTTGCTTCATCTTGATTACTGGACATACATTTCAGCAACATTAGAAATGGAGAGTGTTACCTTGAGTCCTCTTTTCACAAAAAATTTCTCTTTGGGATTTATAGTTTAGTGTAGTAGATGTCATCAAAGTGGTTAAAGATGCTTATCAGCTGATCTGTCTTTGTTGTTCGTTTTTGTTGATCACATAGTTCTAAGGACAAACCTCGAATAATCAATGCAAAGACGCAAGTACATGTAGGCTGGAGCTTTTGCTTTATTTTTAATATTATAAAGTGCTCTAACTTGACTATAGTGAAATTATTTGTGCCAGTTTGATTCTCTGATAGTATATTTTGGCAAGAAATATTAATTCATCTGATTTGTCTAGATACAGGAGTAGAGAAAATAAGAATTCTATATTTTACTTAAATGTTTAGCTCAATTTAGTCAGAAATAAATCAAGTCCAAATACCAATTAACCGTTGTAAACGGAAGAATGAAGTACACCAGTATTTTCATATGCATTGGCTTATTCATAATAGAAACATCAAGTGTTTTGGTTGTTTCAACGAATACTTCCATATCACTTAACTGGCAGTTTGCCTACAATGTTGTTGATTACACAAGTGAAGAAATAATATGAAGGTTTAGAAGAAAAACCTGCAGATCTCAAATTCTGTGATTTTAAACACCAAAGAAAACATACAACATAATTCTTAAACTTACATTGTGTAAAAGGAAAAAGTACCAACCTTTCTTTGACCACCAAAATCAGAATACTTCTTATGTCAGAGCCATGTTGTGATTCAGTGTATGTTTTGATTTCATTTCAAATGTAAAATATATGCTATTTACAATAAATCAAGTTCTGCTGCTGCTGCTTACAACCTATGTAAAAAGAAAACAAAAAATGTACAAATGGGGCTATATGTATATCACCGTGTCCATTCGAAACGCATGAAAAGAGGTCGTAACGCATGATCGGCGGCATTTTCACGTATGATTGCGGTAGTTTCCTTCGGATTCGCCGCCATTTTTGGAGGAAACTTTAGCGGTAAGTTTTTACAAACTTTTATTTGAATTATTTAAATAGACCTTTCCAACGAACGATCTAGCCTATCCGGATCTACATACATGCCTCTAATTGCCGAGTGTTCTACTGATGCATAGGCTTCGATAGGACTCGCAAACATCCGAGGAGATTATTGTTTTGCAAGTTCGGCCATACATGAAAATAACATTCGCCCAAAAACGTTTCGTACTTTTCTCATTTTCTTCAAAGTTTTGACTAACTGTTGGATGATTTTGCTTTTTGACATCACACTTTAACTTAAGAAGCCAATTTCTCATGATTTTTTTCCCGAACAACCACGGGTTAAAACAAAATACGTCAAAATTAAAGTAACGCACGATAATACGGCAACCTGGTCTTTCGAACTTTGCAAGTATTTACAATGAATAACATATTTTAAGGGGTAAAAGCAAGCCAAATGCTCATTTGTTGTCAAGTCCCGTTGTAGTTTGAAGTAAGGTCCAGGTTACTTCATTTCCAGGTACAATATCTTACTGAAGTTGCATTCCATCCCTTGTCCATAAACAGCATATAAAAGGGCTTCAACAATTTATGAATGTTGACTCTGTGCGACGTCTTATTTATTTTAACATTAATTAACATTCCATAGTTTAATCTTAAATAAAATACCGTATCATGTGCTTCTGGACTATGAGGGCAGCAAGGTCTGAGGTCGGTAGCCAATAGAACAAAAGCCAATCTTTGTAAGAGGCATGCGCGTAAATTTTGTTTGTCCTCTTTTTCGTCAATCTCTGTGTCAATCTTGATGAGATAAACATAGGTTATATAAACATAGTGTGTTCATGTGCCAGGTGCATGTGCGAGTTGGTTATGGACCCCTGGTCTAGAGCGCATTGCATAAATAGTCACGCCGCATATACGCTCAATCATCTTTGCACAATGTAAGTTCAACAAAAGTTAAGCTTTTCCAAGAGATGCTCGCAATCTCACATCGCTATCTTAAGTGTATGATCATGTGTCAACCATCATCAATAGCAGAATAGTCAAAGATCAGGAAAGGCTCGGGCAGATCTCTCGGCATGCGCGTATGGCCTACTGCAATTGCATGGTCCAATCAAGATGACCAGAAGTCGGTGGTCGTTTAACCACAAGTTGTGAATACTGTATTCTATTTATGCCCAAATAATAAAACAGTTTCAGATTTGTTTCAATGTTTCTTTCACGCAGCCAGGATGGTGTATTATAGGGGGGGGGGGGGGGGGGGAGGGTACCACCTATACATACATGCTACAGCCTTATCTAGAAGTGTTATGCGGCGAGTCAACAGCGGCAATCGATTAAAAGAATTCACAATCGATAGTCAGTAAGTCGGTATATATAGTAAGAAAGAAAGAAAAGAGAAAAAAGACGATTTTCATGAAAACGAAAGTAGCACACTTCTGTGTAAATACTGATATATTGAGCAATGATTAAATCCCTCCCAAGTACAATTGATTGACTGATGGTTTAATTTGAGTTGAGTTTTTACAGGTTTTACTATTCGGATACCATTTGATTTATATCAGTCTTTTGATTGACTGCATTGCCACACCGTACATACGGCTCGTCAAATTCCAACTGGTACGTCAAATTCCAGATGTTTATGTCAGCGAGTGCGTTTTGGCGGCTAAATTATTTTTGTTGTTTTTTCTTGTTTTAGTATACTTTAGCTAATGGTTTCAAAAGAAAATAATAAGCGGCAGTCGTATGTGGACCTCCACGCATCTGTACATACAGGTGTCATGGTCAGCTTATCCGTGGATTGGTGAAAACATTGCACGAAAGTCTTAAAACGGCACGTTTTCAGAAAACATCCATACTTTTTGCCAAATATCTCCAAAACTAGAAATAATTGAAAATCGCATGCTCGAATATATATAGCTTAGTATCTATTTAAAAGCCTGATTTAAGCTTTTATTCAAATTAATTATTACTATTGACAGCGCAGCTCATTCTTTTTAACTATGTGTGATTTTACATGATACGAACCACGACAGTCGCTTTATACTTGAAAGACCAGACGGACAATAGCTTTTGATACGTCAAATAACAGACGTAGAAACGACTTTGGATACGTGTCGCATCAGACGTGTTGAGTGCGATTATTTCAAATACCCATGGCACCCTGGCATTGTTTGGCCTTCTTAAGCGGTCAACTTGGAAGTATACGTTCAAAAAATAAATTGTATTTCTTGAATTGGAAATGTTATGGATGTCATACAGTTTATAGATGGGTAAAGAGAAAATGGCCACCTTAAAGACACACGACATTGATTCACTATATCAACATTTGCACAAAATGTTGAAACCGTAGAATCAACATTAAGACACACATTGTTGAAATATTGTTAAAATAATGTTGTTTCGGTCAACCTTTAAACATTTTTGAATCAATTCGATTCACTGAATCAACATTGATTCTACAACATTGTTTCAAAGTTGAATGAATCAACATTGGTTCGAAATTGTTTCAACTTTGTGTGTCTGCTGTTTTGTTTCCACTCAAACACAATATAACTTTATGAGAGTGATATAGTGGTCGGAGTTTGAAAAGGTACAAGCAGACAAAGATCAGGAAAAGGCATAATCAGAAAAAGATTTCCACCTGATTGTCTCAGTTCTTGATCCTTGGTTAATCTTATCTTAAAGGCGCTGATAGTCAGCGACCTTAACCACGGCCGGTTGTGCTGTCGTGTGATCTAGTGGGTAGTTAGTTCCCATCATCCTCCAGAGGTTGTGGTCTCGAACCCCAACCGACACATACGAGTGTCATGTTGATGACTTTTGAGCCCCCGGACTCTGTGGCAGTATGCAGGATGCACAATATATACATCAGTATATGTATTTGAAGTTGGTCGGGTTGCGATATGGGCACTCATCCATTGGGGGCTAAAGAAATGAATGGGCTGCTTGTACATCCAGGTAAAGCTTATACACTACTGACCGACCATCTGATTACTGGTTAACCCCTCTGGTCTGAGCTTGCCCAAAACGAGGTTCAAGTCATACCATCCATACGTTTAAGCATTTTTGGCTTAGTTGGATGGTTATATTTCAAGCACTTGTAGGATGTCATGACATCCTCATTTTGCGTAAAAGTCCCATAAAATAGAGGCAACGTCCCGACATGACCTTATCTGTTGACTGGGACGTAAAGCATCAATTCAAACAATCAAAAGCACATGTTTTTGTTCCGTTGGTATAAGAATTAAATTCCATCAAGAAGCACATTGGCAAACAAATAAAGCACAGGTTATGCCATGGTGTTTCTAGGGCGAAGACTCAACCGAGCGAAACCAACAATCAGTTTGAACCCTGGTATGCCCAGGCACAGACCGCAAAGTTCAGTTCCGGCCCATGCCATACTGAATTTATAATCAAAATTAGGGGTATACATATAATTAAAGCTAGAAACAATGCGCTATTCGTAAATAATTCCCCGTCTCATGGCTCTTATACATGTGCGTGTACTGAGTCGCGTAGTGTTCTGTTTGAATATTTAAAAATTCTATATAGTCAAAAGTACAATCAGCTTTTTGTTCATCGACTGGCCATCTTGAGTAAAAAAGCGTCATATAAAATCGTTTAAAGACAGTCGTTTCACTTTGTTTCCTTCCCAAGTAATGTTTTCTTTATGCAATTTATGGTTTGTAGCGATGCAAATAAAACCATATACTGACTATTGCATAACAAAGAAGTGTTTTAGTAGACCCGTATCATAAAACGTTGATCTACCGTCTGGGTCATTCCGTATCGGCCGTCTGAAATTTCACTTATCATATGACATTCGCCCGTCTGTACTTTGGCGTATTGTTTTTGTCGCCAAGCGACAGAATAAAACGATAAATACACTGTAAAAGTTGATTATCAATGATCCTTCAGATGGAGATTGAAAAAATACAAGCCTCAATAAGATTATACCATGAAAAGTTTAGGTATTCTTTGTAAAATACAGCAAAATAACTTACCCGCCAAAACGCACACGCTGACATAAACATCTGGAATTTGACGTACCAGTTGGAATTTGACGAGCCGTATGTACGGTGTGATTGCTGAAGCTTGAAATTACTGTACATATTTTATCTGTTCATTGCCAGTTTATTCAGGGGCACTGAGAAGAATTTATTACTCGAAACAGATCTGTCTGGCCCAACCTCTTCTTTTGAATTTTTGCATAGCTCAAGGGAACTCAATTTTAGATCATTATTGGTATTCATCATGGTATTTCCGTATCTACGGCACCGTAGAACATAACTATTTTTAGAGCTATTTATAGCAGTGCCGAGCCGAGCTGCAAGAGTCCTTTTGGTCACGGTATACGTGGTCATACAGGCTGAAAAAAGTGCTGAGAGATCGCAAGCTTTTTTGAAATGCTTATACTTGGTATATATTAGTCATGCTGTTTAGGTAGCAGGGGATAGTTTCGTACTTTGACCCCCTTCGATTTTTTTAACTATTTTACTACCTACTATTTTACTACTTGGCTTGGAAATGACAATGCTGACTCTAGAAAAAGAAGTCTTATAATTGTTTATTGTCTTTTCCTGTTTGTAGAGTGTTATAATATAGTACATGTACCTCAACACGCGGATTTGTGCTCAAGAGCAGGTCCACAGATTGTTGGACGGTTCAAGGTCATGTCGGCACCTCTAAAGGGCGAAGTGCGCTTTTTGGCGTTTCCGGCCTAACTTTAGCTTGCTTCGAGATTTCGTAGATGTTTTCTACAATGTTTCAAGAGAACAAATCCGAAAAACTTAAATGACTACCTCAATTCGCTTTCTCAGGAGCGTTATTTCTATATACGAGGGGTATGTACATATCGGTGACGTGACGCATGAAATATGACGTCGTCATAATCAACGGCGTCGCGTTATTATTTTAATTTCATCCAGCATGTTGTAACGAGTTTTTTTTTTTTTTTTTTTTTTTTTTTTTTTTTCGCACACACTTTTACATGGTATTAAGATCTACTTTTTTGAAGTTCAAACCATAATCGATGAGGAACTTCAGAATTTCTATTAGAATGCGCATCAGAATAAAGTTTTTTGTTACAGATTCTAATCATTTTGAAAAAAAGCGTGGTGCGGTAATTGTTATACGAAAACAGTTCTACCGCTACTAGTTTTTGCATAAAGCTTTGATTACGTCACCGTCAACAGCTAGGATCATGTCGGGACGCACGATCCCCATTTTATAGGATTTCTATCAACGCCGAGATGACATGCGAAATACCAAGTAAACAACTAAAGTTTAATCTATGGATTGCCGACTTAACCAGTTTCCCTGGACAGTATCTCGATCTCGCATATAAACCTGTACATCGTGTCGACATGCACGTGTCGGAGTGACGGTATGATCACATATCGGCCTGTCTGAGTGTCGAGTATAGGTCGTATCACCGGTTGTGCATAACCTTTTTTTTCTATTTACAAACTCTAATGGATTACTCAACGGCGATATCTGCGCAATGCAAAGTCGTATTTCCTGCTAGATTTTAAAGTCACTGTGTGTCATGGCGAAGTCACTTTGTGTCATTGCGGGAATATTTTTCCTAGGCTTCGAAAATACCGACTAAATTATGCCCCGGGCCAGTACGCCAGTACATACATTTTTTGTACATCCCGGTATATTGCAATAATATTCAAAGATTCTCGTATCTACAACTGCTTAAATGAAGCTCAAATATTAGAGGAGAGTTTAGAAGACTTGTGAAAAAATGAGCCACATCTTGAGGAAATGTTTTTGAAGCAACCGATCGAATCCAGCTGGAAAACTACAGAAGAAAACTGAGAGCTTTAAACCCGGATAGACGAATATACAATTTGTGCCAAGTACGAATCAGCTGACCCATTTTCTAACTGTTGAAGACCATTGAGAACTTAAATGTTGACTAATGTGTGCAAATCCAAATTGTGCTACAATGTATGTTGTGACACAATTATACATGCTAATAATATATATTAGAAACTGAGGGCGAGGTTTGGGTCCTGTAAAATGGGTTTAAGCCCCCCCCCCCCCCCAACCCCCAGTAATTTCAAATGACTGATCGTTCCAAGGCGATACTTCTGTTGTGGTTCTATTTGTTTTATGTATTAGAGGCGAATTTTTGTGCTGTTTGAACCTTATGTACGGTTTCATAGTTTAACTGAGTGGTCGCCTACTGTGAAAAAGCTGCTCACTCGGCTTACGATATGTTTTCTAAGTATGAGTACCTTATTGACCCACCTCGGTTTTCGGAGCGGGAATTTCTTTCTGATTGCTCCTTTTCCTGATCATTGCCTACTTGTACTTTTTCATAAAATAAAGATCATGTTCAAAGTCTACTGCCACCACCCAGTTGGTGAGCAGGGGCCAAACAGGTTAATGACCGTTGAATACATCACACTAACGGTATTTATTGCATATAGCTATTAAACGGAAAGGGTTCCAGATTCTAACACGTTTTTCATTACGAATTCTATGCGTTTTCGTAACAAATCTCTGCGCTCTTGATATGGTCATCTACGCTTTCGTTAGACGGAATATTTCCATCGGTATTCCAATGGAGAGGAGCGAGGTCACGAAATGTATCGGAGTGCAGGTTAGCCAGCTGATCTATGCTTTCGTCAGAATGTAGAAGATAATTTTATTTTATAAAACATACCATTCGCTAGTGATTTGCATGTCACATAATGGTTACCGTACCGTGGCATCTCATGTGACTATACGAGTTAGGACACAATTCTCAGGCCGCCCCGTCCATTGGTGCCAAAAGAAATAGACTGTCTGATTTGCCTCCAGGCAAAGCTTATACGCTATTGACTGCCGCTCAGGTCTGAGCCTGCCCAGGAAAAATGGTTAAAGTCAAACCATCCACACATTTATTTATTTTTCGGAAGCACTTTTTGGATGTCATGACTTCCTTATTTTGGGTACAAGTTGGCAACTTCCCGACATGACCACAGCTGTTGACTTGGACGCTAAGCCTTAAAAGATCTACGGTAAGATATATGAAAGAAATTACGAGGCTACCTTAATTGGATTGGACAAAATTCAGGAAGCTGATTTCTGACGTTAGGCCTGAACATGCCATGACGGTGGTTTACGCTTTTTGAGTTCGACTTTGATCTATGGACCATCCGATCACGCACAGTTATGAATATTCAAACCTCTGCCTGCACAGCAAATGAATCCGGCCATAATATCATGAGAAGTTATCTGAAGTCGGCCTCAAAATTTGCGTGATACACGAAACATGACTTTGACAAACATTTTATATAATGTATGCCTACAATTGCACATTGTTTGTAACCTCAGCGCTGTACAAAATACAGGTCAGTTTCTTCAAGCACAGTGAAAAAACAGCGGTCGTTCATAAATTCCCAGTTTTCATCGCATGTAGCAAGGACAATATTTTGTGAAAACATTTACTTTTGATTTTTTCAAGGGAAACAACTGTAAATTATCTGATGAATCAGTGACTCCACACTCATCACATAGTTTGAAATTGTGCTTGTCCAGAATAATTTTCAAATTCAATGACGTGCATTAAATAGTTTTCAAATCTAAATTCAAACCGAAATTCTAATCACTGCAGCTTGTCATTTGTAGACTGCACTACCCACTAATTAAATGAATATTTGTCATTATAAATAAACGAAATAACTTTTCCTTTCTCCTTTCAATATCATTTAAAAATACGAAAACACACATAGCAGAGTTAGCGACCGAACATGACGTTGCCATTCATTTACGCACTGAGTCATTTGTTATCATCCAGGAGGAGGGCGGGGGATAGCCGTGGAAATGAGCGGGGCTTTGACCACAGTTTGCCACGGCAGTGTGGGGAAAATACCTAGGGTTTGCTTTTTGTACGCAAAAAGGCTGTAAATGAAAAGATAGCAGGCCGTCGGAGAAAACAGTTGGTTTTACCAACAAAGCTGTCCCTGCAGGCTGGGGCTTTTAGCGGGGATTCGCTGTACCAAATCAAAGACCCGGCTTTTCCCGGGGCGGCCTGGCGCCGTGGTTACAAATTGCTAGTGCATAATAGTCGAAAGGTCCATCGGGTGTTTTAACTACGCCTACAGTTTCAACACTCCTCACAGGATCTAGCGATGGAAAATCATGTGAACTTTCATCTTTAATCTCTATTTTATACCAAAATGAATCTGGCCAGAATACAGATCGATACAGGAGTTATACATCAAGTCGTACTTTCCACGAGCTAAAGCATACTTTGCGTGATGCACGAGACATGACTTTTCATACCAGAACGTGAACAGCATAATGTTACCCTTTATATACGATTCGGCAACTCATTTATGAAATTCATGTGGGGGTTTCCGTTATTGCTGTAGAAACTGTATTTTCGTGTGTAAGGGTGGTCGGGTGGGATGTGGGCCCCGCCCATTTGGGCCTAGGAGAAATCGATGGGCCGCCTTTGCCTCCAGGCAAAGCTACTGACCGACCATCTGATCACTGGTTAACCGCTCATGTCTGAGCCTGCCCGGGAAAAGTGGTTTAGTCAAACCATCTAAACATATAAGCCGTATTGGTTTATTTGGGTTTATTTTGAAGCACATTTTGAGTGTCATGGCATCCTAATGTTGGGTAATGACATCCTAATGTTAGGTAAAAGTCTCATAAAATGGAAGCAACGTCCCGACATAATCATTGCTGTTGACTGGGACGTAAAGCATCAATTCAAGCAAACAAATATTTTGTGTGTGACTCTGACACAACCGGGGACTCAACCAACCATTTTTACAGAGAACTTCAATATATTGATACATGCATGCGCAAGCACGGCTTTGGAAACCTGCACATTTTCATCCCGGTGTTTGCCGTACCAATTTACGTAATTTAAATGCATGCTTTTGGAATTCATAATAGAAAAAATGTTTGAAATAAAACCCGCGTTCGTTTCCGACCTGCACATCGCACAGCAACTTCAATCTTTTCAAGGGAAACAACTTATCTTTAATATCAAAATGATCCTAACCTTCCCATTTATCGAATAAATTGACTATTCATGACCGGAATATTTTTCAAATCAAATGGCGTGTACTAAGAGTTTCCTAATTTCAATTCAAAGCAAAATTTCAATGATCGCAGCTTATCATTTGTAGACTGCACTACACTCTCAATGATTGTTTATTTGTCACTATATTTTAGTTAATAAGTTACGAATTAGGCTTTGTTTTCGCCTAGGCAAAAATCCGGTTTTCTCACGATGCGGCTCATTTGTCATAGGCCCTATTTAGCGGTACAGACGAACACGGCAAATGATACATGTAAGTAAGCCAACCATAATTTGTACACAATGCACAATGAAAAATAAAACTGCGAGCCGCTTTCGTGAATGGGACGATGTAATAAACTATTACAACTAGTTACTTGCTGTAATTATTATTATAGCGTAGGTGTACATGGCCTTCGAAAAAATGACACATTTATTTAAATCTAACAAACATTTCTCTCACAGAAGCAAGTTGAGAATAGTAAAAGTTTATTGTCAAATACTCCGTTGATTTTTGCCTTCGATCTCAGTTCAGCATTCAACGAATAGACGCGGTATAGGCGAGAAGCAGCTCACTTTTCATGTGGATTCTTGTACAGAAAATATGCGAAAAGTTGATATTTAACTGTGAGGCCACGCAGGTACCAGAATGAAATTTCACTATTTTACGTATTTCCGTCGTATAAATGTCTGTGCAAAATATCTTTTTGGTACCTGCGTGGCCTCACTATGAATTTTGGAAAAGTTTGTGTAAAATCTCTGAATTTCTTGCAAAAGCGCGCCATCATGGCGTCTTCAGTCACTATTGGTGACGTAACGTGACGTTGTGACGTCGATTCGAAGTCCATGCGTGAAAGAGTTGACGTCATGACGTCAATCGGCAGCAATGTCATTATTATTCAAGGATTTTATTTTTTTCCAAATTCTTAGGCCGCTAGATGCCAGACTTGCCTCATGCCCTTTCTCTGTTACCGCCGTGCTTGAAAAGGTGGTATAATTTCAAGACTGAATGCTGGAAAAGTATACTAGTCGTGACACCATTTACTTTCTACTTTTGAAATTGCCTTCTGTTGCTGTATAAATGTAAGGCGGTGTGAATATCCAGGTGTTTGCAAGTAACTCTCCACATTAGGGGCAACCTGTGTAGGGTCGGTCTGATTTTCGTACAGAAAATTGGAGGTCTGGTGTACTAATACTTGGTAGCTGACAGTTAGCAATGCATTCCAGCTGTAATTCCCCCGGGGGCTTATCTGAGAGTTGCTGGATTCCAGCACCTACCTTGCTCTGTACAACCTTAAAATAGCGGGTATGACGGGCTATCCCCCCCCAATTAATGAAATCTTAACCTTTTCAAAAAGATATTTGAAATTGCAGAAAAAAAACAATGAAAAACAACTTAAATTTGACATTAAACAACCCCCCCCCCCCCCCCAAAAAAAAAAAAAAAAAAAATAAAATAAAATAAAAAAAAAATAAATAAATAAATCTCCCTACCCCCAAGATAGCCATTTTTTCTGAAAACCCCAAAAATACCGAAATTCGAAATGTTGACTCAAAAAAATAGGCCATGCCTATGTATAGAGATGGCGAAAATGTCAGAGTACCCACTCGGGGTCATTCCAGTAATTTATATGACTCGGTCAACATCAGAATATAGATAAATTGTAGAAAGGGAGGAGGTTTGTCCATATATTTGATTTAATCTCTCTGTAATTTATTACTGACAGTAATGGACTAACTATATGCTCAAACGGTAAGAGAGAGACCCTTGGTTCGTGCCCTGGTCGGGCCACATTCTTCTTCTGCTTCTTTGATAGCTATGCCAACAGAGCTACCGAGCAACATGGTCAGCAAATTACTGTTTACAGCAAGGATTCAGCTTTGTACAATTGACGAGCACCAAACGTGTAAACTGGAGACAAATGAGCGTTTGGCTTGCTTTTACCCCTTAAAATATGTTATTCATTGTAAATACTTGCAAAGTTCGAAAGACCAGGTTGCCGTATTATCGTGCGTTACTTTAATTTTGACGTATTTTGTTTTAACCCGTGGTTGTTCGGGAAAAAAATCATGAGAAATTGGCTTCTTAAGTTAAAGTGTGATGTCAAAAAGCAAAATCATCCAACAGTTAGTCAAAACTTTGAAGAAAATGAGAAAAGTACGAAACGTTTTTGGGCGAATGTTATTTTCGTGTATGGCCGAACTTGCAAAACAATAATCTCCTCGAATGTTTGCGAGTCCTATCGAAGCCTATGCATCAGTAGAACACTCGGCAATTAGAGGCATGTATGTAGATCCGGATAGGCTAGATCGTTCGTTGGAAAGGTCTATTTAAATAATTCAAATAAAAGTTTGTAAAAACTTACCGCTAAAGTTTCCTCCAAAAATGGCGGCGAATCCGAAGGAAACTACCGCAATCATACGTGAAAATGCCGCCGATCATGCGTTACGACCTCTTTTCATGCGTTTCGAATGGACACGGTGTATATTTGGTATTAAATGTATAGCAATCTGTGATAATCATATGTACCATCATTTAGCTATTCTAGTATTACACAACTCTTTCTAACTTGCTTCTTAATTATGAGATATCGGCATACAGCGTTTGTCCACATCAGAACCCCATAATGGGCTAGGATCTTCAATGTTTGCTCATAGGGGTCTTAAAAGTGGAATAAGAAATTGAAATACTTCAGTATGTCAGTATGATGGATAAAACAAGTAATTTTATTAATGCATGCACATGTCAAGAAATTAAGAATCCCAGTTTTACTCAATGCAGCAAAGCATTTTTATTTTCTTGAATGTATTTTCTTATGTTATTCACTGGACCTCACATGTTTCGTTTCAGTCACAAAATTACAAAAGTCACAAAATGAATGTTGCATTGGCTTGACCAGTAGTGGCTCTGATTGTTGTTGAAATATTCTGTGAAGTTTTTTGGCCAGTTGGTCAAAACTTTTTTAGCTTAACGTCATCGTTAAGACAACTCGTTAAGTAAATGCCGACTACATAAGCAAATACACTGCTATTTTTTGTTGATAAGATGTGAGAATCATTTGCATTGCAAAGGATTCTCGCATTTTATCAACAAAAAAATAACAGTGTATTTGTAATATTCATGTTTGAAATTTTAACCAATTGTTAACTAACGAATTGTTAATTTTGAACAACTGGGCCCTGTTCTTTAAAGTATTTCTATCCATAATACATGTATCATGATTTCATGTGTAGGATTTACCAGTAATGATAGATATGAGTTATGCTGCTTTGATTAACTAGTAAGTGTGCTCATGACCAGCTTGGCATGCTCTGATGGTTCGATAAATTGTGAAACTCGATATGCGACGCGAGAAAACTGGTCATTGGGGTTTCCTAACAAGTTTGATACAAACCGGCCTGTGTAGCTAAAGCAGATAGCTAGAAGCTTTAAATTTCGGATTTAAGTAGAAGAGGAATTGTATTATCCATGTAGCGAAAACAAAGGCAATGATCAGCTGTGCAGTTAGGCACAAATCTGGTCTTCTCATGACGCGTCTCAATTATTAGTAATACATGTACATTGTTTTGATTTTATTGTTGAAGAGAGGGATCACTTGTGCTGTTTGTGGAGTGTATGTTGCAATATTTATTGTTATAAATGGGACCATTATAAAAACTTGATACGTGTACACAGTATATAAAATCAGATTGACAATTTTCATGCTATTGAATACTAAAGTGGCTGCAATGTTTATCGTCGTCTCCCCGTAACCGGCATTGTCCCATTTTATCTGTTACTACGAGGGTCATTCAATAAGTAATGCAATATTGGCCATAATTTTTTGTTTGAACAGGTTACTTAAGTTTGATTTAGCTTTCTTGAAACATAAATCCAATTCGCCCCCTGCGAAACAGTTCAATACCTGGTCACGTGCTCTACTTCCTGTTGCCTAGCAACAATAGAAGACTGTGTAAAGGCACTTGGCCTGAATCTTAAAACCGTTGCCATGGTGACAGGAAAACCAAAATAAACGTATTAACTTTATTTTCTTACACCGAACTTAAAATAGTTGCATTTAAAGTTCAAGATAATGCAATCTGATTGATCTATTCTAAATGACACCCAATCAAAGTTGAAAAAAGGACGAAAATTTCTCGATCGAAGGATGAAAAATGGGGGTAGAGATACAATTTCTGCTACAATTTGACATCTAGTTTGTTTAATCGAATATTTATATGCCTATTTGTATCTGCCATTGACGCTTTGTTAACTACTTGCTATGAAATGCAAATCTCAAATAACATATTTCGTTGCCTAGCAACCAAAATCTTTGGAAAATGCATAAAACCGAAATCGCATAGGTTCTGGCATTGCTAAGCAACAGTTGACATGCGTGGGGCTGTATGAACATTGCAGTTGCCTAGAAAGTTCTGGCTAAGGTTACTTTACACAAACATGTATATAGATAGCTAAATAAGACACCACCAAAGAAATACCAAAGCTTTATGTTTATTTATTTAATCTCTGAAAAGTTGTTTTTGCGGCCACGACACCTTCGCTGCCATTCTATGGTTGCTAAGCAACATAAAGGGTATGGTCTGATTTAGTTGATGTTCATTTTCCTGAATGTGGATTGAATCAAACTATCAGAAATTAAAAACATTACCTCTGACAGATAAAAATACACAAAAATACGCTACATATTGCATTACTTTTTGAATGACCTACGTATACGGAAGACAGAACCAAAATGACCTTTAACATGACATGTTTACAAAATGGCATTATACAGCCTTTGTATTGAAATTCTCTTCCTTGTTTCGTAAGGCTTATGAACAAGAAATGTCAAGAAAGCGAGGTGGCCGAGTAGTTAGCATGCTCGCCTCTGGATCAAAAGGTTGGGGATTTGATCCCCATTAACACAGGGTTGTAAGGCACATTTAATAGCTCTCTACATTACTGATTAATACCCAGGAATTATTGGCTCTGTGCTCCGTACAGACATAATTGTAGCCCTGCTTTGAAAAAGTGGGGCTATACTGGATTCACCGTCCTTCCGTAGTTCTGTCCTTCCGTTATTCTGTCCTTCCGTCCTTCCATCCTTCCGACATTTTGTTTCCGTTCATTATCTTGAGAATGGCTTGACAGAATCTGACCAAATTTTGCATACACATTAACATTGACAAGACCTAGGTTGCGAATGTAACCCGTCATCTTTTGCAAAATTGTGATGGAGTTATGGCCCTTGATTTACGTCAGAATTTGGTTTCCGCTCAGTATCTTGAGAATGGCTGGACAGAATCTGACCAAATTTTATATGCACATCAACGTTGACAAGATCTAGCTTGGGATTGTTGCCCGTCATTTTTCACAAAATTTTGACAGAGTTATGGCCCTTGATTTACGTCAGAATTTCATTTCCGCTCAATATATTGAGAACAAATTGACAGAATCTGACCAAATTTTGTATCATATCAACATTGACATGATCTAGCTTGGGATTGTTGCCCGTCATTTTTCGCAAAATTTTGACGGAGTTACGGCCCTTGATTGACATCAGAATTTCGTTTCCGCTCAATATCTTGAGAATGGCTGGACAGAATCTGACCAAATTTTGTATGCACATCAACATCGACAAGATCTAGCTTGGGATTGTTGACGGAGTTATGGCCCTTGACTGACGTCAGAATTTCGTTGCCGCTCGATATCTTGAGAACGAATTGACAGAATCACACCAAATTTTGTATGCACATCAACATTGACAATATCTAGCTTGGGATTGTTGCCCGTCATTTTTCCCAAAATTTTGACGGAGTTATGGCCCTTGATTGACGTCAGAATTTCGTTTCCGCTCAATATCTTGAGAACGAATTGACAGAATCTGACCAAATTTTGTATGCACATCAACATTGACAAGATCTAGCTTGGGATTGTTGCCTGTCATTTTTCATAAAATTTTGACGGAGTTACGGCCCTTGATTGACGTCAGAATTTTGATTCCGCTCAATATCTGGAGAATGAATTGACAGAATCTGACCAAATTTTGTATGCACATCAGCATTGACATGATCTAGCTTGGGTCTGTTGCCCGACATTTTTCGCAAAATTTTGATGGAGTTACGCCCATGATTGACGTCAGAATTTCGTTTCCGCTCAATATCTTGTGAACGAATTGACAGAATCTGACCAAATTTTGTATGCACATCAACATTAACAATGTCTAGCTTGGGATTGTTGCCCGTTATTTTTCGATAAATTTTGAGGGAGTTACGGCCCTTGATTGACGTCAGAATTTTGTTTCCGCTCAATATCTTGAAAATAAATTGACAGAATCTTACCAATCTTTTTTCACGTGCATCAACATTAACAAGATCTAGCTTGGGATTTTTACCTGTCATTGTTTTTCTTACACTGGAAAAAAGCTCAGAAGCAGGGCTATAGTCAGATCCTCTGACAATTCTAGTTTCATTAGGACAAGACTCAAATACCTGATATAGCACTTTGAACATAAAAATGTTTCAACCTATCTCTGCTCATGTAATGGGCGTTTATGTGCAATGAATTGATCTTTCTTTGTATTTAATACTGGAAAATGTTTGATAACTTATAATATATACACCCAGTATTGCCATATTGTATGTTTGCATTTTGACTAAATGTTGCTGTATTTGTCTGTCATATAGCAAGAGTAACTTTGAAATTGTTTTTGGTAGAATGAATTGTAAATGTTGAATCATTTTGAAGATTTCTGTTTCAAATGAGTGTAGCCACATTAAGCCAAATAAGGATTTGCAGAATTTGTATACATGTACAAAGTTTGCTACTGCAAACTTCTGTGTATAACTGCCTGAATGAAGCCACATGACTGGTGCTTTTGCATGTCAGATTAACTTTTAATGCTATATGGGGTGTCAAGCAATAGAGTATTTCACTGTGCTTTTAGTTTGTTTCCAAGAATAATGATAGAAATGAAATATGATATTTCTAATCTGACATCAAGGTTTTGGCCAGCTAAGATAACAAGCATGGTAAATGTATCATGTGTGTGGTAGCATTCCACAAAAATAAGTCAAGATGGCCTAGTGATACCATCAGACTCTGAATTGAGGAGTCCTGTTTTCAATTCCCTTTAGGTGACATGTAGTCTCCTCGTAAAACTGGTTCATCACAAGGAAGTGGTGGCTTAATCATGTGACTGAAAGTTGTTGACTGGGATGCTAAACCACCATCTGATTACTGGTCTGAGTCTGCCCAGGAAAAGTGGTTTAGTCAGGCCATCCAAACATATTTATATAAGCCTTATTGACTTAGTTGGATGGTTTTATGTATGAAGCACATTTTGAGGGTCATGACATCCTAATTTTGGGTAAAAGTCCCATAAAATAGAGGCAACATCCCGACATGACCATTGCTGTTGACTGGGACGTAAACAAATTGCTTAACTTACTTTGGCCTTCTTGTGTCTCTAGGCCTCCATATCAGCCAGATAATTACATTATGTTTATGTGCTTGTTAATCAATTTACCAAATATGGAGGGTGATTAAAGATTGAATCTAGCCAACTGTTCATAAAAAGTTGTACAGATCCTAGACGATTGTAGTAGACTTTCGTCACAGATGTGAATTACTTGCCTGTTCCTATTGACCAAATAGATTCATTTCATACATATGTATAAAGATAAGCCTATGACCTAAGTCTACTACGAACGTCCAGGATCTATAATGTGCATGAAGTACTCTGACATACGTTATCACAAATTCTCTCCATATATGGTTAAACTGTCAATGTCATTGTTATTAATGCTATAAATTATCTTGTTAAGAATTGTGAATATGAAAATAGGTATAATGTATATTTTATGAAGAAAGTAAATATGAAAATGCACTTGTCTTCTTGTTATTTTAGCAAAAAAAAAAAAAAAAAAACTACAACATTTTGCACTTTCACATCATGAAATCAAGCTTATGCAATGAACAATTATTTGTTTTCAGTTGTAAACAAGAACTCCGCGGAGGTCGATATCGCACCTGCATCGGGCAAAGTCAATAGACCGTGAAATATAGTTCAAGGGCACCGGGTCAAGGTGCGTGCTTGAAGGCCATGTCAAGGACAATTACTATGCAAGGTTTCAGACTCGCAGCTATCTCTGATGTCGAGAAAACCAAACTTCGACGTAAATGTTGACGGACGAACGAACGGACGAACGAATGAACGGACGGACAGAAATTTGGACTCCTATATCGCACCCTACTATAAGCAGGTGCGATAAAAAGCAGACGTATTCAGGTTGCCAAATTTTTCAAAGTCAGTGGACCGTGAAATATAGGTCAAGGGCACCGGGTCAAGGTGTGTGCTTGAAGGGTATGTCAAGGACAATTACTATGCAAGGTTTCAGACTCGCAGCTATCTCTGATGTCAAGAAAACCAAACTTCGACGTAAAAATTTTCAAAGTCAGTGGACCATGAAATATAGGTCAAGGGCACCGGGTTAAGGTGCGTGCTTGAAGGGTATGTCAAGGACAATTACTATGCAAGGTTTCAGACTTGCAGCTATCTCTGATGTCGAGAAAACCAAACTTCGACATAAAAATTTTCAAAGTCAGTGGACCGTGTAATATAGGTCAAGGGCACCGGGTTAAGGTGCGTGCTTGAAGGGTATGTCAAGGACAATTACTATGCAAGGATTCAGACTTGCAGCTATCTCTGATGTCGAGAAAACCAAACTTCGACGTAAAAATTTTCAAAGTCAGTGGACTGTGTAATATAGGTCAAGGGCACCGGGTTAAGGTGCGTGCATGAAGGGTATGTCAAGGACAATAATTACTATGCAAGGTTTCAGACTCGCAGCTATCACTGATGTCGAGAAAACCAAACTTCGACGTAAAATTTTTCAAAGTCAGTGGACCGTGAAATATAGGTCAAGGGCACCGGGTCAAGGTGTGTGCTTGAAGGGTATGTCAAGGACAATTACTATGCAAGGTGTCAGACTCGCAGCTATCTCTGGTGTTGAGAAAACCAAACTTCGACGTAAAATTTTTCAAAGTCAGTGGACCGTGAAATATAGGTCAAGGGCACCGGGTCAAGGTGCGTGCTTGAAGGGTATGTCAAGGACAATTACTATGCAAGGTTTCAGACTCGCAGCTATCTCTGATGTTGAGAAAACCAAACTTCGACGTAAATGTTGACAAAACTTCGACGTAAAAATTTTCAAAGTCAGTGGACCGTGAAATATAGGTCAAGGACACCGGGTTAAGGTGCGTGCTTGAAGGGTATGTCAGGGACAATAACTATGCAAGGTTTCAGACTCGCAGCTATCTCTGATGTCGAGAAAACCAAACTTCGACGTAAATGTTGACGGACGAACGAACGAACGGACGGACAGAAATTTGGACTCCTATATCGCACCCTGCTATAAGCAGGTGCGATAAAAAGGAAAAAATCAATTGAAAAAAAAATATATTGTTGCTATATCATTGATTGTGATGACACATAAGAATGGCCGCGCCAATGCAGTTCTAACGAGTGCCCACAATCTATTTGGATTGAACTTTTTTCAAGAAGTGTAGCTAAGAAAGAAAGAGAGAGAGAGACAGGGAGAAGAGAGATCTTTGGCTTTTAATATAAGACTTTGCTTTAAGCCTACTATATAATCTATCTGAGCAGGCAAACTCCTGTTGGAGGTAGCTGAAAACCCATTTTTTGCAGCACAACTCTTATTCAGGATGTCAAAGTTATAAAATTGAACAAATGAATTTGTATATTGTAAATTTTATGCATAAAAATACACAATAATAAAACACTTGAATATAGCACTTATAATACTTTTGCAATTCATTTGTTAAGATGGCACTCGAAAATATCTAGCCGCCTCATAAGAAAACCTTCAAACCTTGTAAAAAATTACAAAGATATAGCTGATGAAACTTTTTTCATGCTCAATTCAGACAAGACTAAAATTTATCCTGCTCATAAATGTTAAAATACCAATTGCAATTGGCCTTTAAACATTTATTAGCAGGATAAATTACCGGCTTTGGTGATCTATACCTAAATTGTCACTAACTATTACATGGCTTTGACACGTGTAACAGTTAAAAAGTATTTCAACTGCAGAGTAACTTGCAATTAAAAATGAACCAGATCACAAGGAAATCGGTCTTATTCCAAGTTATAAGTACAAAAGTGCTAGAAGCCTCTGTGGTGCTGTTGTTATGTCACTCGCCTTGTTAACCAGGGGTCGCAGATTCAATCTCTGGCTTATCCAGTCTATCGGATGAGACTTTAAACTGAGGTCCCGTCTCTGTATGACCTTAGCTGTTGGTAGGACGTTAAATCCCAATCAACCAAATAAACAAAATAGCTGAACAGACTATGCATCAGCCTTCTAACAACAAAGGTACAGATCAGACTGCATGTACAAAGCCAAATGTGTATTCAGTTAGCAAACATGCAGACCATGCCATTGGAGATAAAGGTAACAAGATTTGCGTTAGAAAACCAACAATCTGGGTTTCTGACACAAACCTGACTGTACAGACCCAGAAAGTAGCTAGAAGCTTAAAATTTCAGATTTAAGAAGAAGAGGGATTATACTATCCGTGTGGCGAAAACAAAGGCGCTGATCAGTTGTACAGTTACTGCACAGATGATCTGCGCCTTTGTTTTCAAATGCAGATTGTTGGTTTTCTGATGTGGCAGTTCTAATATTACAATTGTATATGGAGCTGTACAATGAGTAAATATTGTATACATTCTTGTTCACTTATATAGATGAGATTCTGCAATCAAGACCACACCAGTTATCCAGAGACAACTAACGCGACTGAAAACAAATTAATGTGACCATAGTAATAAATATCTGTCCAACAACCATCCACAGATGGGGTTGTTCCCAGATTGGTATTTTAATACTGCAGTCTTTTATGATCTTTTAATTATTTCACCCACATAATTATGTTGTTACCAGTTGTCACAGTGTTGGTTATATCTGAATAACCAGTGTTAAAACACCACATTTCACAACCTGATATTGAGTTTATATACATATGCAAATTATATGTAATGTAAAATGAAACCTGAATATATGAGATTTTTGATAGCAAGGGGCATGTATTGGCATTTTTGTGTTCTTTTGAGTAGAACTCTTAAGAATGGTATTTGGAAATGAGTACCCCCAAATATTTTAATGTAACACTAAACTGTGTCCATTACCATGTATCAAAGAAGTTCTATATATCCAAGCTACCGAGCTTGAATAATTCTGAATTACTATCCGCTTATGCAGCCTTGCCAAGTCCTTCATTCAACACTACAGTCCTGACCAGCATCTCTGTGACGACATAGGGGTCACAGTTTGACGACGGGCGTCGGTCTTCGAGGTACCCCATTCCATCATCCTCTACCTGTCTGGGGATCCGGATACTCGCGCCACGGTTTGCTATTCCGGAAGAGAAGTCATAGAGGCTGGAAGTCTCATGACGACCAGTTAGACGACGGGCATTGTCTTTTCCTTCGTGTGGGTCGTAGGCAAAGATATGTTTGTCGTGGACCTTTGCAAGCTTGTTTATGGCTGATTCAATTTCACTGAAGAAAAGAAAAAACTAAGTTTTGCTTAATAAATTATCATTTTGGTGATAATGATCGTACAGATATTCTTTGTTAATTTTCGAGCAATATATTAGTTGAAGAGTTACTGGAGTCAAATTGAAATATCTATGTCTATTAATCACAATATATGTGCCTTATCAACTTCATAACTATTGCAAAATAATTTGATGCTCCCATGTTTCAATCATGATGCTCAGAGTAGATTTCAGAACATTCGCCAGTCCACTTCAACTCCCATATCTTTAGTACCGAAATTACAATGTACCCCTGCCTCATTCCAGCCCCCCCCCCCTCCACCACACCCCCTCATAGGTGTGGGATCCATGCATCAGGAAAACATGTGTGTGCAATGAATACCCCCTTAAACCCCATTTTTATATAGTAAAACTGGGGTATGGAGGGGTATACCTAGTTTTCTTATTTTTGGTCCAAAACATAGATTGTGGTTCCTCATTAGAACCGCCTCGGTGCCCATCATCGATGTTTTGAGCAAAAATATAAAAAAAATTCTGATAAAATTTTCAATTTTTACAGCTGAAAAAAATCGCTGTATATTGCATGGGCAAGTTTTCGCAATGTGGAGAACCTGAACCCATTAACCACTACATGACCATTTTTTTTTATCTGTGTTACAAAATATATCAAAACTTACGCCAGGCCCCCTTTAACTCTCATATCCTTTGTGCTAAAATTGCAATGAGCCCCTGCCCCATTCCAATCCCCCTCCATAGGTTTGGGGTCCAGGGAAACTCTGATCCCATACTCTTCAGCCACACGATAAAGGAGGTAGCGGGCCATCCACAGCTCATCGCCGCAGGAAATCCCTTCACAGGGGCCGACCTGGAACTCCCACTGAAGTTGGAATTAAAAAAATACATAAGTTCAGCGTTCAATAGTGATGAAATTCCTTATTAATCAGGAAATCCTGATTTAGGGTCTGAATTTCCGAAAACGGTTCACCAGGTGATTTTTTGGACAAATCCAAGGTTGGAAAAAATGGGCTTGGTTATAAGCTGCCCCCAGATATCTGGCTGTTACTGAGTGGTATTTGCCATCTGTTACCATCCCTGCATTATGCATGCATACCATTTTCATGATTTATTCTATGAAAACGAGACTCAATGTCAGCAATCAATTTAAACCATTTTAAATTTCACTGTGGCAGTTCCAGAAACCGTTTTACCCAACGGATTAGCATTACTTGGAAGTCTACCTTATAGAAAATCTAATTATTTAATGGTTCAAATCCCTAATCAAATGGTCTACATAAGTAACTTTCACCTGTGCTGGAAAAGTTTCAGCATTGCAGCCCGAGATGTTTAGTCCTGCATAGAGACAGGCTCGGTAGTGGGCCTCAACAACGTCCCGACCATATACCTTCTCAGTTCCCACACCACAATAGTAGGGACCTGTGTAAAGAGACCAGGCCTCGAGGTTATAAAACCTTTTTCATGCTCAACTCAGCTGATCATAAAATTTGAACTGCTCATAAGCACCAAAGTAGCCCAAATATATTGAAATTGAAGCCTGTAATTTATCCTGCTAATAAATGTTAAAATGCCAACATTTGTTGGCATTTTAACATTTATGAGCAGGATAAATTTTAGTCTCAGCTGATCTGAGCATGAAAAACCTCAGGGCCAGGTAGAGGCTAACAAAAACAGCACCATATGTCAGTGCTAATAACCAAGGCAAGTATCTCAAGTTCGCCATTGATGGGAGAAATATTTAAAACTCAGAAATTTTGCAGTAAAAATATCAGAAAAATATCTGTGTCATTTTGACACTGTCCACTTTGAATGATTCAATTTGCATTTTCAGTAAATAGCATGTATCATATGTTTGCATATACATAATATATGTCTTTTGATAATAATTAACCCTGCAGGTTAAAGTGGTTACAGGATATGATCCAATAAAATGCAACTCTTGGTTCATGATTCAATATGAGAAAAAAAAAGAATGGCCTTTTTGTAATTTCATGCCACTGAAAACTTGTAAAAAACATACACTGTTAATCTTTAATTCGTCAAGAATCTACCTTGAGGTCCAGGATAACCATTCTTTGGCCAAGCAAAAGGATGTCCATCATAATCCAGCAGAGTATACTCCTGTTCAATGCCAAACCAAGGCTTTGCTTCTTTTCCAAGTTCCATAATTTTGTTGCACTGGTGTCTCTTGTTGGTATCTGAAGTTATTAAAATCTGATTAGTTCATAAAGATTAAAGATATAAGAATATTGTTAACTATATGAGATTTCAAGACCAGGCATTTGAATAAGGATATATTGGAATATCATAAACATGATCCGATGATAAAGGTGGACAAGTTTAAATGGATATCTTACATCGTGATATTATGCATTTTAAATGTCATCTCATCTAAATTTAGAAATTTAGAATTAAAAAGCTAGCAGAAAAGAGCAAGTAAAATACATGCTTTTTCCCCATGCACTGCAATGCATCTGACAAAATAAAAGAAATATTCACCCAGATAACATGACCATGAAAGTACCCCATTAAACTTCACGTTTATGTAGTAAAACAGGAATACAGGGGTGTACGTTTTTTTTTCTTATATTTGCTCCAAAATATAGATTGTGGGTACTCATTGTTAGAATCACCTCAGCGGTTCTTATGTGTACCCACAATCGATGTTTTGAGCAAAAGTATTAAAAATACAGAAAAAAATCTTTGTTTGCATCTCAGTACAAACTGGGACCCTTGCTATCTCCGACCAATGGTTATGGGGTAGATATATTGTATAATTCTGTCTTAATATGTTTTCAGCTCTTTGCTTTTCAGATAGGCCCACCCAAACCATGGTCAATGTCAATATATAAAAATGACATTAGTAACTTATTTATTTTTTTTACACACGATTGGTTACGAACTACGACTTAGATTGGATTACGATAACTCACAATGCCCCCTGATTGGAACTACCCTAAGGAATGTCGCGACCCACCCAATCCACACCAAAAAATACCCTTTCACAAACCAAAAACATATATATATGGTACAGCATGGGCGAGTTATGAACTATGTTACCTGCTGGCATCTTGTTATACTGATAAACTTCACAGAGCACAATTTTATTGACCCCTCTCCTGAATGGGTCGTTGTACATAGCTACCGGGTGGAGGTACATGTCGGAGTTTGAGCCCTGGGCCTGATATGTACTAGAACCGTCATAGTTCCATATTGGACAGTCTGAAAACAAGAAATGTTTGGATCATTTTCATGTAATTTTAGCAAATTATTAGAAACTTAAATGCTTTTTAGATTATTACAGTCACACTGAAGCTTTCAACGTAAATTATTCAAAAATATGGCAAATGGTCTTTTGAAATGGTAAAGTATTTTCTTTAATCTACTTTATTCAAGGAAGTAGACAGGTACACAACAATACAAAAACTTGAAGGATAAGAAGCTTATAGAATCTGCTAAAATGCATTTAGTATGTCATGGTGGGTGATGCACGTACATATGTTGCGACTGCAGCAAACACCGTAATCACGCAACGCCACTTTTATTTGAGCCGTATCGTGAGAAAACCGGATTTTTGCCTATGCGAAAACAAAGCCGCAGATCAGCTTCGCGGTAACCGCGAAGCTGATCAGCGCCTTTGTTTTCGCTACACGGATAGTATATTTCCTCTTCTTCCTATATCCGAAATTTCAAGCTTCTAGCCTGCTTCTGTAACTGTACAGGCCGATTTATGTCGGACCTGGTCGGAAACCCCGAAGACCGGTTTTCTCGCGTCGAGGCTCATTTCATAATGAATCTTATAAACTTCTCCATCACACAGGACATCCATGTACTTGCTTATTTATACCTCATATACAGCTTTTTTATCCGGAGATTGGCTTACCCTCTGCCTTAGTCGGTTCGAAGTCCAGGGTCTTGCACTTGCTGCGCATAGCCTCGCCTGTGCCGTCTATCCAGACATACTCGACCATCACCCTCTCCCCTTGCGGGATCTCGAGCATGTTGATGGTGATGCTCTTATCCACCGTCCCGGGATAGGGTTCCTGTGCCTGCATTTTGAGTGATTCTGGAACGGAAAATGACAGATCTGAGATCCTCTTTTTAGACTTGGAAATGCAAACAACGGAAAATGTCCGAAATTACTACTAAAGTCTAAAGCTCAGATCCACCCATTGCGTCCGTCTGGGTCATGCAGAGAAAATCAGTGAACAATGGATGCAGCGCCTAATCTAAGACTTCGTTTCAAGAGAAAACACAAGTTGCTGTTTTTTGTCTTTTCAAACAGTAAGCCCACAGGTCCCGAAAGCGTAATGGTTAGAGCATCCGCTTCGGGAGCGGGAGGTCGTGGCTTCGATCCGGAGTCGCTTCATACCAATGACGTTAAAATGACCGTGCTATATACCTTGCTTGCTGCTCAGCATTACAAGGCAAGCACTGGTTTCTCTTCTCCCAAAAAATACAGCACCTCCAACGGAATAATATGAAAAGTCTTAATAGTATAAAAGAAGTCCGATAATAATCAATGTCTGTATTCACTGGAGGACCGTGTAGAAGATTGGCAATTGTGCGGCTCCGGGATTGTGCTAAATACGATATTTTCCTAAAATATATCTAGATTATTAATAGTATTATTATAGCTAAAACGATGAAGGTGAAATCGGTATTTGAAAAGCAGCAGCCTTGTGGTACAACTGCCGATGTGTTTCATGTGGTAGCGCCCTATTACCGTGTTGTGAACATGTAACTTGTTGGACTGTTCACTCCAAACATGCACGAGACATGCGATTTCATATATTTTACCTCATGATTATCCCAAGAGTCAGCGCCTGCAAACCTTCCACATGTTCCAACTGCTTAGGAAATTGTATTCGCTTGTTTGATTTGAATGCCGCTTGCGTCCCAGTCAACAGCTGTATGGCCATGCCGAGACATTGCCTCCACTTGACTGGACTTCTATCCAACAATGGGGATGTCGTGACATCCGAAATGTGCCGAGAATGTGCCAAATGAACAATTAAGGTCGATGGTTTGACTAAACCACATTATGGCTTAAACCATATAAGCGGTTAACCACTAATCAGGGTGTCGTTTAGTCGGCTATAAGCTTTGCCTGAAGGCACAAGCAGCCCATCTAATTCTCACGGCCTCAATGGGAAGGTGCCCTTCGGAAACTAACACGGCTGTCTCCCGACGCGGTAGCCGCGTATCTCGCCTCCTTCCGTCTTATGACAGTAAATTTACATTATATATCGTTACAAGTTTCAAATGTACAGCCGTAAAAGTACGCCAACGCCACTTTTGATCCTTCTGATAAGCCCAAATCAGCAGACTGAGACAAGATCAGGCTATCGACTATCACTGTGCGTATACACGCTGTCACTGAGAATTCTAATCATCGCTCATGACATGCATTTGAACTGATGTTAAATCGTTGCGATTCATTTATCCTGTGTTCGTGAAGGGTTCGCTTCTTTCGAAGTGCAGTATATTTTAAAACCATTAAAAAGATAACAAAAAAAAGAGAAATGTTAAGTGTAGAGAGGTCAGAGAATAAAATACGCACATAAATGCAATATGTGACAAGGATGCAATATATGCATACAAATGTTTAAGCAAATATACTTACATGATTTTATATTACAATATTGATATTCCTCTTAACCTGTCTGCTTGCTACAGCCTATTTTTTCTTTCGTTTGATGAGCTTGTACTATAGAATTGAATATAGATCAAGGTCGCTGACATTCACATTCAGTGGAGTGGGAACAAACATGCCATAAATCTCCATACCATAAACACCCAAATAATGTTTCCATTTGTTTAACTGGTTCATGACAGTGTTCATGTACTCGGGTAAATACATGGACAGTGTTCATGTACTCAGGTAATTGTAATCGCCAAAAAGTCCTGCATTAAGAAATACATGTCTAATGAAATATACTCGGCCAAATGATGTGTTAACATCTAACGAAACTTGCGAACTTAAATTTGCTATAAATAGTCATTGCGTTCTCTTTAAACAGTCTGGGTCATGTCGGCGTTAGTATCTGAATCCGGTTCAAACTTTCGCGTATGCAGACCCGACCGAGAACTGAGCTTTCGACCCCAAAACTGCGATTGCTGAGCCATACTTACAGCAAAGATTTAAAAAAAAAAAAGCTATACATCACATTTTTTCAAGTCCAATCGATTATGATCAAGATTGTACTCAGGTGCGCAAGAGGTCCGATTTGAGGATCTTTTTAAAAGTTTTTGCGATATCTTATTTCTGATTGTGATTGTGCTGGCACACATATTTCTGATTGGAAGCACATTTCGTAGTCTTCCATATACATTTTAATGTCCTCACTAGTTGTGACCCCCTTGTCGGACAAGAGCAAACACTTTTTTTTGACAAGTACGGTAAAGCCAACAATGCCTCAAAAACATTAATTTAACGGTATAACCTTACAAAAAATAACCTTTTTGTTAAAGGTCCTTGGCCGTTTAGACAAAAATCAGACAAAATTTGACCTGCCAATATATTCTCATGCAAAATGATAACGCGTCATTTTAATGTAGGCCTAAACTAAGAATGATTATGAAATGGCGCTGTCAGAACGAAAATCAGGTGTCCGTTTACCACGTACTTTAGATCTAACACCGCGCAGATAAATACCAATTTGTTTTCTTCAGCAAGATACTTTTTTGAAAATTATATATATTATTTTTGTTTGTTTGTGTTGAGGCTTAACGTCCCAGTCAACAATTTTTCAGTCATGTCGGGACGGAGCCAACGCTTCCTGGGTTTAACCAGTACTTTAGGGATTTAATGTGTCTTGCTCAATGACACAACACGGTGACGCTTGTGGGGATCGAACCCAGGACCTCTCGATTCGGAGTCCGACGCTCTACCGGAGTCCGACGCTCTACCACTACGCCAACGCGCAAAGTTGAATTGTGCATATTGGGAATACTTTTTGAATTTGAAAGTTATATTATGCATAATGGGAACAGCGGCCATGAAATATTGTTGAATCGACATTAAAATGTGGGAAGCAGGGGGGTTGTATTATGTGCGCAGCAAAACTTTACGACTGGTCGGTTGTGTGTTTGGCACTTGAAATGGTATTAAGTGTTGTTTGATTTTCCTCTAACGCTGCTCCTGTGGACTAGAGGTTACTTTGCAGCGTAAATAATGAGATGTGTTGTGGTGCATTTTCTTTGAGATATATGTTGTGGTGCATTTTCTTTGAACTTGAGTATACGTGTTTATACACAACCCGATTAAATGACAAAATAATTATGGTATTTTTAAGATTTCAAACGACGTCTCGCGAGATGCTCTTTGTGGTTATTCTTGTGTCAATGTGTCAACGGTCGACGCCCAATCTTCCTTTTCCTGACTAATTTCCAACGGTGTCACCAGAAGGCTTGCACAGGGTCAGGAACAGTACACTGAACCGTACAAAGAAAAATGTGTTTAGAGCCAATGATAGTTTTAATATTTCTCCGTCATCTTTAATATGGCAAACCTGTTCCTGTCGGGCCTGGATCTCCTCGCAGGGTTGATAACTGGCTTGAATCACCAAAGCCTCGGATCCAAAATAACCTATTGGATCCGAGCCAAAGCATATACAGATTAGACGCCTAAACTGCCGAAAGTGCGCCCATGCATATGAAACCTCAGACAGTGCTATACATGTATATAGGCTTGGTGGCATGTTAATTGGTAAATCAGTAACTGCACAGCTGATCAGCGCCTTTGTTTTCACTACACGGATAGTACAATCCCTCCTCTACGTAAATTCAAAATTTCAAGCTTCTAGCCTGCTTCAGTAACCGAACAGGCCGATTTGTGTCAGATCTGGTCGGAAACCCCGAAGACTGGTTTCCTCGCGTCGCGGCTCAAATGAAGATTCTGCAGAAATCTGATCAGCTGGATAGCTCCAACCAAAAACAGAGATGACTCGCAAAACAGTCTGGAGTAGACAGATTGTTGACACAGTCAATGTCCATGTAGGTAAATCATATCAGAACCGACTTGGAATGATCAGACTCTGTAAAATATTTACTGGAGGATAGAGTTACATTAATTCAAATTAGATATTCGTTGTATTTTAACATTTAATTAACTAGTTTTATCCTTATTTAATTTGCAAATATACCTAATGAAGAGTTAAACCGTGATACACCAGAGAATGAAATTTCACTGTATTCACTATTAAGTGTACATCTGTTAAAAATTATCACCGTTAGCCTCGCTTTTGCCGAGTCAGGGTCTACTCAGGCTGCGTATATTATTTTCTATATATAAAAAAAATGAAATAAATGACTCGTGTAAACTGTACCAGGTTAGGGGCAAGCAAACAGTTGGGGGCATAGTGTTTTACAGACACCACACATTTCTAGCTGTTGTTTTTGTTCATGAACAATAAATAATAAAGTCAACATAATTTTCACAAAATTAATTTCGCATGCCTTCAATTGTTGACTTTATAAACAATCTTAAACGTGCAAGTGTAGAGCATGTTAGCGGCAGGCGCACGCACGCACGCACGCACACATAGACAGACAAGCCGAAAGCAATATGCCCTTCTAATTTTTTCGAATACAAGATACAAGATACAAGAAACTTTATTTAAAGTCGACTTTCAATTTACAACTTGATAACATTAGCCATAGGCTATTTTGTCGACAAACAGAGGAAAAACTGTACATGTAAACATGAAAGTAACATAAATCACAGCTAATAGGGAGATTAATAGACATTTTTCACTTTTGAACGTAAAGTTTGCTGGCGCTTGCGGTCACGACTTTGTGTGTGATGGGCGACGACTCGTGAGGGCATATTTGAGACGAAGGCGAGGGGCGATATGAAGAATTACTTAGTCAAAACTACCAACAGCCCACCGGAGGTGTATTAAATGAGACACGCAAAAAAAAAAATGTCCAGGACGCCTTGCTGAATAGTTCAGTAGGTAGAGTGTAAGACATTGAATCGAAAGGTCCTGGGTTCGAGTCCGGGTAGGACAAAAATTATTTTTCCTTTTCTTTGTTTCTTCCTTTTTTCGCACCTGTGACAATAAAGCTTAGAAAATTAAAAAGAAATGAAAAAAAGGAAAAAAGAAAATAATATTTTATGTATTGGCAAATGCAAGAATCACAAAATTCACTGCTGCATTTAATACTAAATCGTAAGTTTCTGGATTAAACTGTCTAGTGAGAAGGCAGACCGCATGTATAGGTTTTTTATAGGTCTTGATTTTTCACCCATTGAAGCTGAGAACTCGATCGTCATTTTCGGCAGAAGAACGGATCAGCGACCGATCCTAACGTCAACATTTATTTCCTGACTGGCTGGTACAGATAATGTGGATAGGATAAGCTGACCGCCTCTAATGACTAAAAAAATTACGCAAGCGTCCCCCGTGGCCGAGCAGTTAAGAGCGCTGTTTCATAATCACTTAATCATCTCACCGATGTGTCTGGTGTGAGTTCGAGAACACAATGGCCACATGTGAGACAGGCCAAGTTCTGCTTGCGGGTGTGCCAGGCGGTTTTTCTCGGGGTACTCCCGTTTTCGCCCCACCTACTGTTTGGTGCTTTTCACATGAGCTGAAATAATCTTGAAAGGGACGTAAAACTGAATTTTAACAAATACACAAGACACCAAATCAAACAGTATAGTGTACATGTTCATATATATGTGTATAGATGTAAAACTACAGTTTCACGTGCTATCTCGTGAGCGAACCATGTTTATTTTTATTTTTTCGATGTGTCGTTTTGAGTCCAATCGACAGTAGGAAGAGCGATGGGGGCAATACCCTACATGTATCTACAATATGCCTAGCCACACAACTGTTTTTGTTTATTGTAGACTTCCAACAGTATTTCTGCCATATCGAGTGCGATGGTTACGATGTAGAAAATTAATTTGGCAAGACATAAGCTTTCGTTCTGATCCTCATTTATTCTGTGTGATAGTATGCGTGCTGTTTCACCTGGTTGAATTCAAATAAATAAATTAAAATCAAACTAACACAATTATATTATTTTCATGAGTTTCTAAAGTGTTTCCGTAGAGGACGCATAGTGTTTCAGTCGCCCCGTAAAGCGGGTCGCGCGTCACTTCGCCGCAGTTTACTTTTGATGTTCGCCATTTTCACATACACGTAGAAGCAATTTTGGACACTACATATTCTGTCAAAGTGCACAAATTATTAATTTGTTTCACAAATAATGGTGTATACTGTCTTCACATTGACACATGTGTTTTCTTTAGATTATTGCCTCGTGTATTGTCCTTTTTTTTTTATTCAGTTTTACGTCCCTTTCAAGCCTTTTCATTCATATCGAGACGAATCAATCAGAAAGTGGGGCGAAAACCTGAGTACCCGGGGAAAAACCACCTGACACACCCGCAAGCAGAACTTGGCTCGTCCCACATGTGAATTCTGCCCCGTGCGAGGCGCGAACCAACAGCGGTGAGATGATCGAATGATCAAGAGCACTGAAGTCAGCGATCTTAACCACTCGGCCACGGGGGCCGCCTATTGTCCCTTTTAACAGACTAGACGCTGGTCTTGTTTGGAAAGAGCTAGTAATTTTGTTTTCTATGCGTGTTGTTAAATTGCTTGTGATGTGTGGGACCGCCATGTCTCTCCCGCCTGTTGTCTATGTTAGGATGGGAAATTTAATTGTATAGATTCTTGGTCATTCTATTGTTACTTGATTACAGATAAGGGTCTGATTGTGCTCATTTCTGATCATAATGATGCGTTTTTTATACAAGTTTCGGCCCGTTCAAGATTATTTTAGTTCATATGAGACGGGTAAATCAGTAACAGGGGGGAAAGGGGAGAACCCTGAGAAAACGAACTTGCACACCCACAAGCAGAAATTGGTTTGTGTCACCCGTGATTGTAAGACTGATCAATTGGGCAGCAGGGCTACGGCGAAGAGTTCATTGTCTTGGTGTTGGTAGTTGCCAAAGCGATATTGCTGCGCTGAAGGTTGTTTTAATCCGTTTTATCACATGTTGTGTGATGTTGCATCAATCTTTGTTGTAAGGACTTTGATTGTATCGCAAGCATATGCGATGGTGCTGACACTGATAGACAATACCCGAATACACATATTCATATACATGTACAGTATACCACGCAGACATTTCACGTGTCCATTCATCGACCTTTTATATGTAAACAAACGAACCGCCATTCATGATTCTAATATATATACATGTAACAGGGGAACATTTTGTCCTAGGGCCCATCGACAAAACAAAGATCATATCAAGCCGGATCAGTTATCAAACCACATTGCTGATTGGCAAGCCGAACGCAGTTGATGTTAAGGGCATGCGTTCTTTTGTCCTTTTTTAACATTTAAAAGTACGATTTCTATCATGATAAAGTTTATACTGAACCTATTAAGCAAGCCTCCAAGGTGCAGTGGTTATTTCACGTGCCTTATAAACCAGAGATCGCAGGTTTGATCCGGGTCTTCTTGCGTCTGTCGGATGAGACTATAAACTGAGGTCTCGTTTCCATATGACCTTTGCTGTTGGATAACGCCCAAATCAGCAAACCGATTCAATTATTATTTATTTAAATTCAGATTGAGTAAGAAGCTTATGTGTTTATATGCTTGCCCGATTCCGGACGCAAGATGGGCCCTAATGAGTAAGGTTAAGAATGATCAAATGTTGTAGATCTGTCGTCAGCATGTGTAATACATGTGCACTAAAACGGTACCCTGTATCATGACGATATCATTACAAAACCTTAACAAGCAAAATACAGTGGTTTTTAAGTTGAAAAAAAAAAAATGAAAATTTTCAGTTCAACAGTTTTGATATTTTCTTATTTGTTCAAAACATAGATTGTGGACACATGATAGAACGAATACTCACAATCTATGTTTTCAGAAGCATAGGCAACCTAAGTTGACCTTGTCCTATAATAGGTTAATGTCATCCCTGGGTCATATATAGACTTTGTAGATGCTTCATGCCAAGTTTCAAAATCATAGGCCTACTGGTTCTGAAGAAGAACACTTTTAAAGGTTTTTCAATTCATAGCCATGGCGGCCATTTTGGTCAAGTTACCTTGACCATTAATACAAACTTTCGTTCCCCTTCCACGAAGTTTGGCTTTGATCGGCCATGCGGTTTCAGAGAAGATGTTTAAATATTATAGTCATATACATGTATATATCCCCCAGGCAGGAGCAGACAACCACCTGGGTCTTAATGTTTTCATAAAAATAAATCTGTCCATTTGTATTATCATAGCAAGTTTCCACCCATTTAATTACATTTAACTTATTTCCCCATTTATATGCATGGGCGACCTACATGTAAGTTGATCTTACCGATCTTTGTAGTGCGTTTAATATTGTTTGATTACAAAATCATAGGCCTTCTGGTTCTGGAGAAGAAAAATTTTAACGTTTTTTTTTGCTATTTATAGCCAAGGCGGCCATCTTGGTCATGTGACCTGGTCCATTTATGCAAATTTCGTTTCCCCTTCCTAAGAATGCTCCGCAAACAGTTTTAACTTTGATTGGCCAAGCTGTTTCAGAGAAGAAGATCATGGAAATTGTTGACAGGGGCATGGCAATCCTATAAGCTCACCTTTTGAGCCGAAGGGCTCATGTGAGCTAAAACCCCTGCATACTCAAGTTTTGCTTTATAAAAGCGTTGTTCAATGGGGTAAACATGTCACGGACATGTTATCCTGATGAGGGTAACAGACCATGCTCGATATTACTTGAAATGTGTCAAAACGTTGTAAGGCGTAGAATAAAAAGAACTGCACATAAAATTAAAGATCAACTAAATGTTTCAAATCGTAAATCTTGCCATGTTTACATGTAAAAAAAAGTTTCTGTGTGTTCACGAAAAACACGTGAAATGTAGCTTAACAGATCCAATGTACGTATATACATGCACCAGTATGTTAAAAGTCAAATTGCGACAACAAATAGTTGATAGTTGTTTTCCCACCAACAGTTATCGTCATATGCAGACGGGATCTCGGTTTATAGTGTCACCATAAAGCCATGGGCAGCTCAGAATTGAACTAGCGTTCCCTAGTTATACACACGTGTGTTTAAAAAAATAATATTCTGCACTGGAAGCTGTTTTATTCGCGCGAAGCATTTATAAGGCCGACTCGCATTGAACGCGTAATGTATCTTTAATGTCAAACATGACGGTTGATGATGCGATTTTGTAAACATGTCGTGTCAAAGGCCACTTCTGGTTCATTGTTCCATTAAATCGGACAGTTAAACGGGAAGACAACAATAATCATTGTTACCATTGCATATGATAACATTGTTTACGATTTATATGTTTAATTGCTGTCTGGATTTCTTTATTTTTGCATTTTAATGATTTTACCAATGCATATAGGTTTTAAGTTTTTATTTTTTTTTCTGCGAAAAAAAAAATAATAATAAAAATAATAATTCCAATAAAAATTGGCGTTTCCTACTCGCGCTCAACCTCCTGAGCTAACGAGTCAGATGCTCTTATCAAAATCATTTTTTATTAAGGCTTTACATTTCTTTCAGTCATGTCGGGACGGAGCCAACGCTTCCTGGGTTTAACCAGTTAGTAAGGAGTGAATGTGTCTTGCTCAAGGACACAACACGGTGGCGCCTATGGGGATCGAACCCAGGACCTCTCGATTCGGAGTCAGACGCCCTACCACTACGCCACCGCGCTCCCTAAAAATAATTTTGTACCAGTCTTATATCAACTACATGTACGTATTTATTCTCGACATGTGATTTTACGAAGCGACTGACTGAACCACTGCGACATGAAGTAATCTACGGAACGTGCGTGCGTGCGTGCGTGTGTGTGTGTGTGTGTGTGTGTGTGTGTGTGCGCTCGCGTAAAGAATATTGTCATCCTGTTTTAGGGTTAAAGCCTAGGTTACATTTGCCCTACGATTAACTTGCGATGATCGTACGATGCCCATTTTTGGCATTTTCGTGCGGTCTCCGCAGGGTGACCCTACGATGCCCCTACAATTCTACGGCTTCCTACGACTTCCTACGGCTTCCTGCGATCTCCGTAGCCTCTACGATTTTGTAGTAGTCTGCACTTTAACAAAGTTTAAAAATCGTAAGACCGTAGCCCGTAGACACGTCGTAGGTAGCATCATCGTACGGGCGCCTTACGGAAACCCTGCGATGATCGTGCGGTCACCGCACGGTTTTATGATAATTTGGGGACTAAAATAATAAGATAATCGTAGACCTTTAGGGTGATCGTGCGGCATCCGTACGGTTATATCACAAGCCTTATTAAAATCGTACGGACACCTAACATCGTACGGCTATCGTAGGGAGACCGCAAGAAATCGTAAGGACTCCTCACGGCCATCGCACGGGCTCCGTACGATTTCAACTTAAAGTGTGCGGATACCCTTTGATTTCCCTACGATCTCCAAACAGTTCCGACTCAGGACATCGAAGAAAGCTAGAACAAGAAATCGAACGATGTCCGTATGAATTGTAAACACCTACGTCGTAGCCCATGATCACATTCGATTTTTAAAAAATCGTAGGGAAATCGCGGACCGAAAAATAGTACAATGATCGGGGCAAATGTAACCTACTAGGCATGACCCCTTGCGGCCTCCCTACGATCACTGTACGATTTTTGTTCCCAACTTATCATAAAAAAATCGTGCGGTGACCGCGCGATTATCGCAGGGTATCCGTACGGTGCCCGTATGATGCCCTACGACGTGTCTACAGTCTACGGTCTTACGATTTTAAAATTTGTAATAGTGCAGACTATTACAAGATCGTAGAGGCTACGGAGATCGTAGGAAGTCGTAGAATCGTAGGGACATCGTAAGGTCACCCTGCGGAGGCCGCACGAAAATGCAAAAAATGGCATCGTACGATCATCGCAAGCTAATCGTAGGCCAAATGTAACCAAGGCATCAGCAAGGGACTCCGTACGATATACACTAACAGTCTGTGGAGACCCTACGACTACCGTGCGGCCTCCTTGCGTTTTGTATCAAAACGTATAGGGACTCCGTACGGACAACGCACGGGATCCGTACGATATCTACGTACTATCTGCGGAGACATACGACTGCCGTACGATCGCCTTGCGTTTTTGTATGAGAACGTCGACAAATGGCAGATCAAAAAATCGCACGATGCCCGTATGATTTGTTAACACATAGGTCGTAGCCCACGATCTCCCACGATGTCTAAAAATCGTAGAGAAAATCGCAGACCGAAAAATCGTACGATGATCGGGGCAAATGTAACCTAGGCTTTAGCAAGGTACGCGGCACGTTATGAAAAAACGAACTGTATGTTTCTTAGTCTATAAGCATTCATTTTCTTGAAAATTATATTGTTTTAGTTTGAAGTTTAATTATATTTATTTGAATTCAACCAGATAAACATCACGCATAATTCAAGAGAATAAATGAGGATCAGAAAGAAAGCCGTTGACTTGAGAAAAAAAAAAAAAAAAAAAAAAACATCCCAAAAATCGTAATTATCGCATTCAAAATGCTGAAATACTGTGGAAGGTCTACAAAACCTCAACTTATTTGTATAGCTATGCAAAATGTAGCTAGGATATCGCACTCAAAACGAAACATCAACCAAATAAATAACACCAAGATTTCGAGTATCTGTTTGAAATACATGTATAAACATGCCAAAATAAATTATGTTCTCTCACGAGACAGCACGTGGAACTGTAGGTCTTACACCTAATAAATATACATATATCTTTACAGTGCACTATTTGAGTTAGTGCCTACGTCCGCGGAAAACATTCAGTTTAAGTCGTTCAGGGTGGCTAACTTATCCTAGCCACATTATGCCTGTACAAGCCTTCAGTATATTCATATTTTCATGTCACCCAGAAAGAAATATTGACGTGAGGATAGATCAGCTCTTATACCAAAAATACGGTCGAGCTCCCAATACAAGAGAAAACATACATGAAGGCTGCCGTCTCAAACTTCAATTCCTTTACGATTTAAGAATTTAATGTAGTAGGGCATTTCATGATTCTTGTATTTGCCAAAAATATAATCAGCTGATAATATATGTTTTAATATTTGCAAAGCTTTTTGTCACAAGAGAGACAAATAAAGAAAAGAAAAAAGTGATCCGTCCGGGACTCGAACCCAGGACCTTTCGCTTTCAACTCCAAGAACGCTACCTACTGAGCTACACAGCTACACGTCCTAGACTGTTTCACTTTTTTTACTCTCTTATTTAATTCGTTTTCGTCGGGCTATTGGTAGTTTTGACTAAGTAATTCTTCATATCGTCTCTCGTCTTCGTCTCAAATATGCCCTCACGAGTCGTCCCCCATCACACGGAAAGTCATAACCGCAAGCGCCAGCAGCATTTACGTTCAAAAGTGAAAAATGTCTAATATCACAGCATGCACTATCACGGCCGCTTATCTCCTTTCGCACAACACCGTGTTGTGTATTGAAAAAAGTGAAGGAGACTTCCGGTGGTACTGAAGGCGATTCGAAGAGTGTACACACAAAAGGTAAGGGTGTCGGTTTATCAGAGATTTAATATTTCCCAGCCCAAACCAAAAGAAACCGAGAATGTCCTGCAACTCTCTAATAGTTTTTTGATTGATACATGTCTCATTGGCAGCCAAATCCTCAATAATACGAAAGATATACGTTTTCTACCGTAGCGAGTTGGTGGTTTTGTTGACGTGCAAACATTTTGACTTTGCATTGCTGAAGTCACCGAGCATTATTGCTTGCATCTATCACCGGTACATTAAAGGCCTTCCATATCAATGTTATTTACCACCCTAAATATATTTCGATACCTTCCTTCAGCCTAGAAAATGACTGCTGTATTAGAGTTTGTGATGAAGGAGATCGGTGGTGAAAAAGGAGATCGGTGGTGCTAAAGGAGACGATGTATTTCAGTGCCAATTAAACCGATTGTTTCAATAATTTCAGGTCTATTTTGCGACCAATGAGTCATATTGGTCCTTATAACTTCAAACAAATACACGTACTTGTGTATTTGGAAAATGACATGACCTTAAAACGATAAGGTGACTGCATCGTCTATGTTTATTTTGTCTGAATATTGAATCGTTTACTGGTGGTATACCAACTATAGAATACGTGTATAGTGTGATTACTTTGGCCGGGCCGCTTGACGTCATGGCAATCGCACTGTACATCCGGTATGCAAATAATGCTGGTGTTTTTAACTTCCTGTTTGTACTATAATTGTCTTGCTGGTGGCCTGTAAAGGGCTAAAATCAAGTTTATCAATTGATTTTCTGTGGAGCAAAAAATAAATACATTGCTGGTCTGCTGTAATTTTGTTTTTACTATAACCCATATAGTCGTATTCAGATGTATATTTTATCATGAAGATTTTACACCCTTAAAATAGTCCGGATTCGAACCTAGAGTGATTTAAAGTTGAACGAGTTCAAAGTGTACACATGTAGCACGTGAAAGGGCGATCAGATACCATCCGATGAAGCAAAGGTTATGTTTGGTTCTGCTGTGACATTTTTATGATGAATTATACATCTGAATACGACTATATGGGTCATAGTAAAACCAAAATTACAGCAGACCAGCAATGTATTTATTTTTGCTCCACAGAAAATCAATTGATAAACTTGATAGCCCTTTGGTATACCACCAGTAAACGATTCAATATTCAGACAAAATAAACATAGACTAGGCAGTCACCTTATCGTTTTAAGGTCATGTCATTTTCCAAATACACAAGTGCGTGTATTTGTTTGAAATTATAAGGACCAATATGACTCATTGGTCGCAAAATAGACCTGAAATTATTGAAACAATCGGTTTAATTGGCATTGAAATACATCGTCTCCTTTAGCACCACCGATCTCCTTTTTCACCACCGATCTCCTTCATCACAAACTATAATACAGCAGTCATTTTCTAGGCTGAAGGAAGGTATCGTAATATATTTAGGGTGGTAAATAACATTGATATGGTAGGCCTTTAATGTACCGGTGATAGATGCAAACAACAATGCTCGGCGACTTCAGCAATGCAAAGTCAAAATGTTTGCACGTCAACAAAACCACCAACTCGCTACGGTAGAAAACGTATATCTTTCGTATTATTGAGGATTTGGCTGCCAATGAGACATGTATCAATCAAAAAACTATTAGAGGGTTGCAGGACATTCTCGGTTTCTTTTGGTTTCGGCTGGGAAATATTAAATCTCAGATAAACCGACACCCTTACCTTTTGTGTGTACACTCTTCGAATCGCCTTCAGTACCACCGGAAGTCTCCTTCACTTTTTTCAATACACAACACGGTGTTGTGCGAAAGGAGATAAGCGGCCGTGACTATATATACAGAAATTAAATGAGAAAAAAAAATGAAGAATATAAATAGTTACCTGAAATGTAACTAAAATAAGGTCAACTAACACCAGGACATAGTCTTCAGAAGATGAAGGCAAATGTACTGGAAGTTAGCATCACAGGAATAGCCCACCCAGCCACTGTCTGACATCCCTTTCCCATAAATAGAATTTTAAAAGAGGGTGCTCTGGGGATCATCTGAGCCCCCAGCGAAAGCGAAAGTTGAGAAAGAGTATATGCAGACAATGGTAGAGATAGCAAAATTAAAAAAAAAAAGTAGGACTAGTAAAATAGATTGCATCAAACATACATCACAGATTAAAGAAAAGATAAAAATCTGAAAACAGCATGCAAAAAACATAAGAGCAGCACTCTGTGCTTGAAATAAGAGAACTGAAAATAAGGGTTTAACTAAAGCAAAACTGAAATAAAAGCATAATGTAACTAAAATGGGGGAAATAATACAAACTGAAATAAAGAGTTTGGAATAAAACTAAACAACTAAAAGTGCTATTTGCACATTGAGCATTTACATGCAGAGCCACTCCAAGTGTCGACCAGCCTCCTAAATTCCCTGAAATTTTCAACCTTAAAGTTTCTTATTTCATTCGGGAGGCTGTTCCACACTCCAGCGGCCTCAAAACGAAATGTGGATTTACCATACTTAGTGGTACGTACTCTAGGTACTTCTACAAGGTTGTCATACCTGAAAGAGTATGTAGAGTTTTTGTAAGACACAAGGTCCTGAAGGTACACAGGAGACATATTATTTAGTATTTTAAAAGTTTCGTTAGCAATTAATCTGATTCTACCGATGTGTAAAGTAGGCATATTGACTCTATCAAGTAATGACTCATAAGAACTAACAAAATCATTAAAAACTAGACGTAGAGCCCTATATTGTAGTTTTTCCATTTTCTTGGAACTAGTTTTAGAACAAAAGTGCCACACCAAAGGGCAATAATTAAAACTGGATCTTATAAAAGATTTATAAATTATATAAGACCTTAGTTTCTGTAGATGAAAATTTACTGAGACGTAGTAAAACATTAATTTGTCTGGCAGCTTTCTTACAAATTTTTGAAATATGTAGGTCAAAATTGAGCATATAGTCAAAAGTGACACCTAGGAGATTTACTGAGTCTTCACATTTGATCTCTATTCCGTTTAGATTGAGACTCTTACATTTTAAAAATCCTTGTAAGCCGAGCATGATAGCTTGAAATTTATCAGGATTAGCCTGCATTTTGTTATCTTTAAACCAGTCAATACATATAATGCTTTCCTCAACTAGAACTTCTTTGGTTGTATCCAGGCTTTCATCGCTATATGAAACCGTGTTATCATCGGCATAATTATAAATTGATGCCTTTTTCTTGAAATAAAAGATATCATTCATAAAAATATTGAAAAGAAGTGGTCCCAAGATAGAGCCTTGGGGCACTCCTTTCAGAATGTGGAGCCAGCTACTTTTAGATTGCCCAAGCTTTGCCCTCTGCTTTCTGTTTGTAAGGTAACTAGATAAGAAGTCACAAGCGTCAGCAGAGAGGCCATAGGCACCTAATTTGGCTTTTATGAGGTCATGCGGAAGGCAGTCGAAGGCCTTGGACAAATCCATAAGTACAGCTCCAACATAAAGTTGTTTGTCCAAATCCTTCTTCCAGTCCTCCGCAAGCCTAAGTAAAGTTGTTTGGCAGCCAAAACCTTTCCTGAAGGCAGCTAGGTAGTTGTCAAAAATCTGATTAAAATGATCAGTTAACTGATTAGACATTAAGTCTTCAAAAATTTTAGAATGGGATGTGAGAATACTCACAGGGCGATATTTTTTTTTTTCACAAAGGGGTCATCCTTCTTAAAAATGGGACAGACCTGAGCACTTTTTAGGTCATCAGGAAATTTATTGTTTTTGGCACAGAAATTGAAAATTGTGCTAATAGGGCCAGCCAAAGCATCAGACCCAGCTTTGATCAATTTTGCAGGTAACTGGTCGACACCAGTGGCCTTTTTAGGGTTTAGTTTCTTGATGGACTTTGAGACCATTGCTTGGTCAACAGGCTTGAAATTAAAATTGGAATAGCCCTGTTTAGGGCCATTTTCTTTTATGGCTTTTATGCTAGGATGGTTTGCTAGGTCATGAGACTGAGAGTCAATTCCTATTTCCCTAGCTATATTGCTATAAAAGTCATTTAACAAACTACTGACCTCTTTTTGGTCACTGATAAGCTTATCATTTTCAAGTAATATGATATCGCAGTCATTTTTGCTGTTTTTAGAGCTAAGGAAGGGCTTAATAGTGGGCCAAAAATCTTTAGATTTAGGCCCCCCCATTACACCTTTCAAAAAAGTATAACTGGATGGATTGCTTTCTTAGTTTTGTAACATAGTTTCTTTGAATTCTATACATTTCCCAATTTGATTTAGTTTTAAACTTTTTGTACTTGTTATGTAACATTTTTTTCTTATAAATAGCTTTTCTTAGGGACCGGTCATTATTTATAGCCAGGGGGGGGGGGGGGTTGGGAGTGGAGGAAATGAAGGGGGGGGATTTGAAAAAAATTTCACTCGGCAAGGGGGGGGGGGGCATCCAATAATTTTAGTTTGATTGAGGGGGGGGGGCTTTAGAAAAATAATGATTAAAGTCGTTTGGGCGCCCTGAAAATTGTCAGTTGGGGGAAAAAAAAAAAAAATTATATATATATATATATATATAGGATAGTAGACATAAATCAAAACTTTATTAAAACTTTGATTCTATTGTTTTCTGTTGGTTTTTTTTTTTCATTTGACCCTCATTACGAAATAATCTGCCCTCGGAGCTTCTAAGCCGGTCCGACAAACCAGGCTTTACAGCTACAGAAGATAAGAAGAGGCTTGAATTTTTTTAATTTTGAAAGTAGAGACATTGTACAATCATAACATGACCCTAGATATTGAACCATTATAAAACTTTAATGTGAGGATATTGTCCAAACATCGAACTTGATACTCCATCAATCACTATATTTTACTTCATTTTAAATCAATCTCTTCGTCACTGTCTTGATTTGAGCTTTCACTCTTTTCACTCTCAAACTCTTCTTCGTCTTCCTCTTCTTCATCGTCTTCTTCCTTTTCTTCTTCTTCCTCATTTACTGCAGACGTACTTGGTATCGGTTTAAAATATTTAAGAACACTGGTATTTTCAGTCTTTATTTTCTTGCGAACCACTCCAGTCTTTTTAGCTCACCTGAGCAGAAGGCTCAAAGGTGGGCTTATAGGATAGGTAGGTATCCGTCGTCCGTCCGTCGTCCACAATTTCAAATGACATCTCCTCTGAAGCTGTGTGACCAAAACTTTTGATATTTGGCATAAAGCACCCACAGGAGGGGGGACCAAAAATGCTGTTTTTTGTTCAGATCCGATAAGAACTCTGGTTGCCATGTCAACTTATACGTCCCATAGACTTATACTGGAAAAAAGGGGAAATTGCAAATTTTTGCTTTCTCATTGGAGATATTTGAGTTTTATTTTTAGAGAAATATTTATTGAGTAGTGCTCTACGTTTCAGATGATCTTCATCCTGATCGCTTATTTTGATTGGTTGCTGGGGCCCCAAAAAGGACAAATTTTCGAAAAAAATCTTTAAAAATCTTCTCCTCAGAAACTGTTTGCTTTATGAAGCTGATACTTTGCATACATGTTCCTGGCATTAGCCTCTACAAAAAAGTTGTTTTTTGTTCCAGTCAGATAAGAACTCTGGTTGCTATGGCAACTTTCAGTTTCCATAGACTTATAATGGGAAAAGTGAAAATTTGCTATTTCTGCAGTCTCATTTTTGTTTTTAGAGAAATGTTTATTGAGTAATGCACTACGTTTCAGATGACCTTCATCCTGATCGCTTATTATGAATGGTTGCTGGGGCCCCAAAAAGGGCAAATTTTCGAAAAAAATCTTTAAAAATCTTCTTCTCAGAAACTGTTTGCTTTATGAAGCTGATATTGCATACATGTTCCTGGCATTAGCCTCTACAAAAAATGTTTTTTGTTCCAGTCAGATAAGCACTATGGTTGCTATGGCTACTTTCAGTTTCCATAGACTTATAATGGGGAAAAGTGAAAATTTGCTATTTCTGCAGTCTCATTGGAGACTTTGCAGAAATGTTTATTTAGTAGTCCTCTATGTTTTATATTACTTTTGCCCTAATACCATATTTTGATTGGTTGCTGGGGCCCCAAAAAAGGTAAATTTTCATTAATTATTTGAGAATTAGAGGTCAAGTTTACTTTTTACATTAACCAACATGACCTTAGCTAAAGGTCATGCAAGACCGAATCTCAGGTGAGCGATTTCAGGACCAATGGTCCTCTGGTTTGGTGTTTTGTCTTGCTTTTAAAACCTCATATTAAGAGAGCTGTTTTATGGAGAGTGGACATTATTGGGGGGGGAGGGGGGGGCTTTAAAATACAATGTGGGGCATTGTCAAGGGGGGGGGGGCTTTAAAAAAACATAAAGACATGAGGGGGGTTTTGAAAAAAAATACCAGTACAAAGGAGGGGGTCCCCAGAAAAAAATGCAAAATGGTGAGATTTCCTCAACTCCCCCCCTGGGGATAAATAATGACCGGTCCCTTAACTCTGCATTCATAAATGGGGGTGAGTCTTTCTTTGGGTATTTTTGCTTTTTTGGGGCGTGCTCATCCACAATATCCATCAGTAAAGTCTCATATGCCCAGTAGCAATCATCTGCGTCATCAAAGACGGTAGCCACCTGGAAAGGGACCCGATGGAGATCCTGGGTGAAACTTGCCTCATCAAAGGATTTATAACTCCGAAAAGTTACTTTGTGCCTTTTGTTAGATATGCAGTTTTCTTTGAAACATACTGCTATCATGTTATGGCAGTCACTTAATCCACAGTCAAAGTTTATCACATTGCACAGGAGACTGGGACTATTTATATTTGTGATTATAACATCAATCAGACTAGCCTGACTGTTTTTTGTATGACATGTAGGGTCTTTCACAAGATTCTTTAGGCTATATGTATCAATAATATTGTTCAGGGTATGACTTTTCTCCGGCAGAAGAAGATTGTAGTTCAAGTCACCCACTATACACAAAATGTTCATATTTTATCACGATTTGGTCAAGTTTTGTACACAGGTCAGAATCAAAGGTTCGATCACTCAGAGATGGTGGTCGATACATACAGGAAATGCCCCATGACCTGTTTTTAAGTTTAAGTTCCAGGAATATATTTTCATTTTCAATGCACTCATATTGTCTTATCCTTCTAACTGGAAGATCTGACCTATAAAAGGCCATGATGCCTCCACCTTTTGCATTTCTGTCTTTTCTCTCCATTTTATAACCATTCACATTGAAAAGATTGTCATTAAAAGTGTCTATCTATCTTCTGATACTGAGTCGATCAATTTCTGATCATCACCTCAGGTGAACATCCAGCTTTGTTTCATAAAAAATACTTCCGAAGGTTTATCAACTCCTCGCGACTATGTACAAGCATTTGCGGTGAGAAATGTTGCTTTTCTTTTGCGCTGATGTATATCACAACATGCATTTTCGGTTTATAAGCGGGCTTAGGCTTCATTTCCGATCCATTCGGTGAGTAAATTGAGAAATATGAAACTGCAGTTTTGGTTGGATAAGAATAATGTCTCATCCAATCAAAATTAAGCTTATGTTTACGCTCGGTCTTATCCATTTGCAAGTGCCCGTATGAAATTAACCTTCATTCGCTTTCAATGACTTGAAATGTCGAAGCGTGCAGGTGTTATCCGAAACCTGATCAATTCCTTTTTCAAGCCTAAACAGACTAAGAAGCTTGTTGGTACAGATGACCGAGGAAATAAGTACTACGAGCAACTTGCAGGTAATTGTGTTGATGCCACCAAAGACACATCAGAATCAGAATCAGAATCAGAATAGTTTACTGGTGACACGCCAAATGACATTATTTCACCAGGGGGTTCGGATGGGGGGAAAAATTAGTCCCTTGAACGCACGAGTGAAGCGAACTTGGACACACAATCATCTGACATTTCAGCAGTAGAAAACAGAGAGTCAGGGAGGTCATTCCAGTCCCTGATAGTCTGGGGAAAGAAACTACATTTATAGGCCTCTATACTAGCAGATGGAAGCTGAAATGCCTTGGAGTGGCTATTTCTACAACGCCTAGTCTTTGGGATAAGGTCATCTGTAGGTATTCTGGCTTTACCCTTCAGACCTTTGTATAGTAATATAAGTCGATTATCCGTCCTCCTTTTCTTGAGAGATTCCCATCTGAGTTGTTCAAGAATGCCAGTCATACTACCTTCCTCGAAAGTATAATTCCTAGTTACAAATCTAGCGGCACGATTCTGAACCTTCTCCAATTCCTCCTGGAGGCATTTAGTATGAGGATCCCAAACAGAACTTCCATATTCCAGGACTGGGCGCACCAGTCCTTTATAAGCTGCTTCTTTAACATCTTGGGGGCAAGAAAATAAGTTTCTCCTCAAGAATCCAAGTGTTCTGTTGGCTTTAGTACAGATATTATTGATATGGGTATTCCACTTGAGGTCATTTGTAATTGTTACACCTAGATATTTAATGCTATCAACATTTTCCAAAACCGTTCCCTCGAGGGTGTACGAGGCCTCAATTTTATTTATCCGCTTATTTGTCAGCTGCATCATGTTGCATTTGACAGGTTGAAATCTCATGCCCCATTTTCGGGCCCAGCTCCCTAAAAGGTCAATGTCTTTCTGAAGTTTCAATGTATCTTCTACTGTTTTAATTTCACGGTAACAAACACAGTCATCAGCAAAAAGCCTGATTTGAGAGTCAATGCCAACGGGTATGTCATTTATGTACAAGGAGAACAACAATGGACCGAGAACGGTGCCCTGGGGGACACCAGACACAACAGGGGCCCAGTCAGATTTAACACCATTAACTACTACCCTTTGCTGCCTGAAGCACAAAAAAGCATTTATCCATTCCAATGTCTTTCCACCTATACCATAACTAAATAATTTGCTTTTAAGAAGTTCATGTGGAGGGGTGTCAAAAGCTTTTTCAAAGTCCAAAATAAAAGTGTCAACCTGACCCTTTTTGTCCAATATTTTTGCCCAATCATTTATCACTGTAATTAACTGAGTTTCACAACTATGCCATTTCCTGAATGCATGCTGTTTGTCCGACAAAAGATTATACTGGTCAAGATGACCCATGATATTTGAGCAGACAATATGTTCTAGAAGTTTGCAAGGAATACAAGTCAAAGAAACTGGGCGGTAATTACAAGCAAGGGACCTGTCACCTTTCTTGAAAAGTGGACAAATATTAGCAAGTGACCATTCCTTGGGGATTTCACCCGTATTGATTGACTGCTGGAAGAGATGTGCAAATACAGGTCCTAATTCTTTTGCCAATTCTTTAAGGACTCTAGGATGGAGTTCATCAGGTCTGATGGTCACACTCATAGGGAATCCGGGACGTTTCGCCCCCAAACCGTCGTTTCGCCCACAAGACGTTTCCCCCCCTAGTCGTTTCCCCCCTAGTCGTTTCGCCCCCCTAGTCGTTTCGTCCCCCTAGTCGTTTCGCCCCCTAATATATAGATATAGTATAATTACCTTATGTATATCATTTTGCTTCATGTAAATAATTATGCTAGGCAATAAAAAATTCAAACTTGTATAGTAAAGTCTTATTAAGTTGTTCACTTGGGCAATCAATGCTGTAAAAGAGTTCGTTTGCAAAAGACATGTCATTTCGCTGGCTTTTGTAAATTAATATCTGGAAAGAAATTTATGATGGAGCATGACTTAGAACATCTTATATACCTGATAATCGGTCTTTTAAAAGAAATCGCTGAATAAAAGATAATTAGATTTAAAACTCCACTGAGTCATTAAGTTCTTTTAAAGACAAAGCCTGCCGCATGCCGACAAAACCATAGGATTCGGAAAGCAATCTTTGATTAAAGAATCTATTTTTCACACTTAAGTTAATCATCCTTCAGAAGTCGGTGTCAATAATTAATGACATTAATTCTGCGCATTATTATACCGTAAGTTTTTCACATATCTATCTATCTATCTATTCGTTTTGTCTATCCTAATAAACTTTGACCTTAATAAATAAATAAATAAAAATGGGGGGCGAAACGACTAGGGGGGAAATGGCATTGGGGGCGAAACATCTAGGGTATTGGGGGCGAAACGACTAGGGTGGAAAATAGAGGCGAAACGACTAGGGGGGAAACGACTAGGGGGGAAACGTCTTGGGGGCGAAACGTCTTGTGACCCTCATAGGATCAGTCCTACTGCTCTCCATGTTTATATATCATGTACTGTGTGAAAGAGAAGTACATGACAAAACATTATAGTTTCACATCATTATCAGATACTTCAGTGTAGCAACTTTGGTGACGGGATAGTCTCCCTAGGAAAAATACGTTGCTGCAATGTATTAGCGGCATATTGAGCGCTTGTAATATGCAAATTTCAAACTTGAAACTTTTTGAATCGAGTAAATGTTGAGTATATAGCACAGTAATCCACCCTTGGTGGCTGAGCATGCTTTTCCACCGACGGGGTTTGCTGTGGCTTGGCTCGGCTGTTCGTTATATTTGGTGTCAGAAGTGGGATGATGACAACTGCCAGACTGGAGTTGCCTTACCCATGTAGTTCCCAGGCCAAGACTCGGGACGTGTCTTCTCGGAGGGGAAAGTAATGAGATGGGATAGTCTCCCTTGGAAAAATATGTCTGTGCAACATATTAGCGGCATATTGAGTGCTTGTAATATGCAAATTTCAAACTCGAAACTTTGTGAATCGAGTAAGTGTTGAGTATATAGCGCGGTAAACCACCCTTGGTGGATGAGCATGCTTTTCCACGGACGGGGTTTGATGTGGCTCGGCTCGGCTGTTCGTTACACAAGCATGAACTGATGAAATATTATAAACATGAATGCAACTTCCTTGCAGCGCCTCCACCCTTATTTAATCAGACATTGATCCTTTTGTGGGTTAGCAGTAGAAAAAGAACAGTTCTATGTAACTAGGGTGATGACTGGACTGATATACATTGTTGAATAAAACAGATTTGAAATTTGTTGTAAATAATAACACAGGATATTCTGTTTCAGACAAAGCACATAACCTGCGTGGAGCCCGCTGGGTGGAACCACTAGACACAGATTCTGTTCCTGATGTACCTGCACCTTGGGATTGTAAGGCCTAAAACATTTTGTGTTTCATGTTATTTGACCACACATATTTTTTACCCTTAACTAGTCTTGGAGATTGGCTAGAATTTCAAAATCAATTATTGGTTTTGATAAACCAACTGATTATCGATTATTTAATCGACTTTTTCACCTTTCTGAAAAAGCCAGTTGTATCAGTAAAGCTCTGTCTGCTGATGTGGGCGACAGAATATATTCACAAGTGGAAGAAAACAAAGACTTTGTCTTGCATGTATTTCAGAGATGAATTATATGTGTTGCAAGTTACCTTTGAATACACGTACATATTATACATGAATAATTGAATATTCATTCTTGCATAGCTTATACATGTACATTGCCTTTGTCATACCAAGTTCATAATTTGTGCACTACGTTTGAACATTTTGAAGTCTGATGCCAAATGAATGACCGTGCATTGTTACCAAGTTAAGGAAGAAGTTTGTCAAGGAAGAAGTTTGTCAGTACATGTATTTTTGGCCATGTCAGAAAAACTTTGAAATGTAGAGTTTATATTCATAAACTGTGATTTAATATGATTTATGAGAAAAACACAAATGTATTTGGACAAAAGTACTTTCGATTAATAAATTATTAAGATTTAAATGTATTTAACAATTACTTTTCAGAATCACAAAATATAAAACTAAAATAACAGATTTTGGAAGATCAAAATGCCAATCGATTGTTTGGTTTATGTCAGAGCATTTTCGACTGATTGTCGCTTATAATTGATTAATCGTTCTACCACTTACTTTAACCCTTAATTTTAGGGGTTTCTCATTTCAACCATTCCCTATTTCAAAATTTCATGCAATCTGAAGCATATATGGGCCAAGATCTGATAAAAGGGGTCTTATGGCAGAAAATCAAAATTAAGATATAAATTACATGACAGACCAAGTTTCTCTGAGTATTTCCTGAAAATTTGAAGAGATTATCTTTACAAATAGCAAAGATATGAACGTTGAAAGGTGTGCAGTTGATGCCATCTAAACATGACATCATAAAACTGTTGATGACATTTGGACGTTGATGTTATTAACATCTTTAAATCACTGTAGATAAAAGAAGGTAGGACTAAAATTCTCCAAATTCTATGACATTGTGTTTCTTGAAGTTTAACATCTATACTACGGCACAGACTATGCGATAGGCACAAATTCACAAACTGTTTGATTAAACATGCAATACAAAGGGCGTACCTGGTTTATGAAATGAGGGTAGTCCTTATGGCTCAATGATTGCCATGGCAACATACATGATACAAATAACGTTTGACCATAAGAAAAGTATGTGTCTTGGATTGTGTTACAGTATTAAAGCTGTATGAAATAAATATCAGAACATGCCAATTATTTCAAATTTAGATGGTTTTTAAATTTTAATGGCATAAAATGTACTTGAATGCCAGAAGACACCGTTTACGGTAACCAGATCTGCACTCATATATTTTTGGGCCTAAGCTCAAATGCTCAAATGCTCAATCTAAGTGCAGGAAAATGCAAAAAATATTCATCATTTAAAATCAGTTTAGTCAGAACAGTCTTCCTAAATTATAACAATTGAAGTTTTAAGAAATATGCTGCAAGTTAAACAGTTTTGTAACCCCTGTGAAGCTGTAAAGCTTTGGTCTAAATACACGATATTGATACGATTAATGACGATTCATAAAGGTACATACACACACTAGTGTCTACCTAGTACCTAGTTATATTGGTTTTAAATTGTAATTTTTGTGGTATCAATAAATTTTCTCTCTCTACTTCAGCTTGGCTGAGAAATAAGAGATTCAGTCCACCAACCCAAGAGGCAAGTATTTTAGCTCCTATACGATATAATACACCTTTATTTCTGGTTGAATTCCTACACTTGAATTGCCATAGGTACAGCCATTCAACATGAAAATTACTGATTAACTGTTCCGAAACACTTCACCATTAAAATGAAACAAAGACAAAGCAGTTAGCTTGTCATGAGTACCTTTCAGCTATATTGTCGAAGATTTCAGCGACATACTGAACAAACTCTGTAGCTTTTCATTTGGTCTTGCTTTTGTCTGCTAAGTATACCCATGAAAGAATGACACATGCGTTTTTTTTTTATTATTTTGTGCTAATAGCATCGCAGTCAGTAACTATGGTCATGTTGTGACGTCACCTTCATTTTAATGAGATTTCTATTCATTATAGGAGTGAATGATGTCCAAATGAACTACAGTAATATACATGATACACTACCAAAGTTAACATACCATATTCGTTCTAATTAGCGCGCAGTGCGCTTAACATTTCAAAATAACTTTAAGTTAAGCTAACAAAATATTGTTCTAATAAGCGCACACTACGAACCAAAACAACACATTATCTGATAAAATAAACATGTCAAAATAATCAATGATGATGCCATTTAAATGTAACAACTGTTTAAAAATAGTGTTTGATCATTTTAGGTTAAGTTTTACTGCAGTTAATATGGTATTTTTGTGTAAAAATTGTGTAAAATCCCATTATGCTAGTCTAGCAGTGTTGGATTATGTTTTTCGGAAACGAACAGGGTGAGTGCTTATTGGAGCATGTGCACTAATTAGAACAAAATATGGTATATTGTTTATCTATATTTTAGGAAATTGATAAGAACCTAGCGATGATGCTGAGAACACAAGCCAGAGCTAAAGAGATAGAAGAAAGAGAACAATTGGTAAGAGTTAAGATCTTAATTTTCTGAGAATACTGAGATCTATATTTATATTATATATTTAAGCTTGAAAGTCAGTCAGAATAAGGACTAACACTGCTTCTAGGAGCAGTGTGAAGCTGAGAAAATATTTCATCTACAGTTAAACACTTACAAAATATCTGTGAACAAGAACTGCGCGGAGGTCGATATCGCACCTGCATCGGGCAAAGTCAATAGACTGTGAAATATAGTTCAAGGGCACCGGGTCAAGGTGCGTGCTTGAAGGGCATGTCAAGGACAATTACTATGCAAGGTTTCAGACTCGCAGGTATCTCTGATGTCGAGAAAACCAAACTTCGACGTAAAAATTTTCAAAGTCAGTGGACCGTGATATATAGGTCAAGGGCACCAGGTTAAGGTGCGTGCTTGAAGGGTATGTCAAGGACAATTACTATGCAAGGTTTCAGACTTGCAGCTATCTCTGATGTCGAGAAAACCAAACTTCGACGTAAAAATTATCAAAGTCAGTGGACCGTGAAATATAGGTCAAGGGCACCGGGTTAAGGTGTGTGCTTGAAGGGTATGTCAAGGACAATTACTATGCAAGGTTTCAGACTCGCAGCTATCTCTGATGTCGAGAAAAACCAAACTTCGACGTAAAAATTTTCAAAATCAGTGGACCGTGAAATATAGGTCAAGGGCACTGGGTTAAGGTGCGTGCTTGCAGGGTATGTCAAGGACAATTACTATGCAAGGTTTCAGACTCAAAGCTATCTCTGATGTCGAGAAAACCAAACTTCGACGTAAATGTTGACAAAACTTCGACGTAAAAAATTTCAAAGTCAGTGGACCATGAAATATAGGTCATGGGCACCAGGTTAAGGTGCGTGCTTGAAGGGTACGTCAGGGACAATTACTATGCAAGGTTTCAGACTCGCAGCTATCTCTGATGTCGAGAAAACCAAACTTCGACGTAAATGTTGACGGACGGACGAACGGACGGACGAACGAACGGACGGACAGAAATTTGGACTCCTATATCGCACCCTGCTATAAGCAGGTGCGATAAAAAGACTTTAGGAAACACTTTAAAAATATGAAAATTAAGTGTCTGGATCATTTGCTGTGTAGAAATTTATAACATATTGTCTCTTCCCAAAGGAAGCATGTCATTGTTTCTCGTTCGATTGTCCCAAACATCGCCTTAATAGCTAGAAACAATAGCCAGTGTTGCATAGAAACTAGTGGTATCATATTAAGCAGACGGCTTTGTCAGATCATATTATAATACATGTACCATCAACATATTACATGTACATGTGAAATGGAGATTAGCAGAGTTATTTATGACATTATATTAAACAGTTAATTATAAAATGTACTATTGTGGATAACAAACCGGCATAACACTATAAACAGCTGTAAGTGCTGAGCAACTTAGTTTGAATTTTAGCCACAAGAAGCCTAGCTACCTACTTTGTGTTAAAAGTTTAATAGAGCTGTAAAACTTCTATTTGCTAGGAGAGTTACCAAGAAGAAGAAGAGAGAAAAAAGGTGGATGCCAACCTTGGAGATTTTATGAAAAATGTGACCAGGGAAACTGGCAAACGTAAGTGCCCATAACAGTCAGGGTTTATTATCGTCTCCCAAGACCCGTATTGTGCCGTTTTACCCATTTAGTTAACAGAACACGTATTAAAGCAGAAGTGATCTTTGACACCCCATGTTTACAAATTCTACTTGTATTTGTCATAGCTGCATAATAATTTGTTTTGGTTGGCTGATTTCTTGTTTGATGTCCCAGGAAACAGCTAAGGTCATGTTTACCTACTGGAAACTTGGTTTAAAGTCGCATCTGAAATCCCTGAGAAGCCCAGAATTGAGCCCATGACCCATTTTATGAGAGTGGCTAACCACCATATAACAGAGGCTTCTGATTTTGTTTGATGCAGTGCTTTAAGTCCATGGTCAATAGCCATGTGGAAAGTGAGGTATCCTAATAGTCTTGCCACACTCTTTGTAGAAATGAATCCAGATTACCAGTCAGTAGTGCATATTTCTTTCACTAGTAACTGCCAAATGCTCTTGAATAAGTGTACTTTGCGTAATGAGAAAACCGGTCTTAGGATTTCTGGACAACGGGTTTCTAGACAGGACTACATGTACAACAATTGGAAGTTTTTAATTTACATCACTGGACTTTTCACACTGAATGTGTTCAAATGGACTTCCTAGAGAGAATTCTTCACTGGTTTTTATTTCACTGCATGCCATAATCACCTGGCCAGATAACTGGAGACATTTTATGACAAACAATTATGCTTTTATATTTTAGGGGAATTTCCAAAATATGATGACTTAACATCCAACCCTAGAGGTTTTAAAGACAGAAACGACAGATGACACAGGATCTGATATAGGACATTTATTTTGAATTTTTTATATACAAATAGGATGTGAATAAATTTTTTGCTTTTTTCTAATCATATGTTTTCTTCATTTGTTTCCGCTTGACATTCTCAGAAACAATCTTAAACATATTGAAGTCATCTTATAAGACTCAAAAGATATTGCTGTAATTCAGAATTCCAGTTTGGAAAATGTTTAAATCTTTTTGGTTTGATTTGGTTATGGCTTAATCCGAGTCAACAATTTTTCAGTCATCATGATCTGCGCCTTTGTTTTCGCATATGCATATTGTTGGTTTTCTGATGAGGCGGCTCAAGTAATGAAAGTTGTGATTAAATTGTTTGACCCAACAGTGCATTTGGCCTGTTTGTCAGAGAACATGTAAATACTGTGAATGACATGGCACTTTTCTATCATTTTTATATACTTTAAAACATTTTCATTTCCTGAGCAGATTTTGCTCAATCTGAAATGATGTTTGAAACTCGAAAATGTACAGTACAGTCACAGAACATACAAAACAAAAATGCTCTAAATAAATATGAAATACTTACAGTATATCATTTTCATGTACAATTAGAACACAGAATAAGTTGCATACTGGACAATTCTTGTCAGTTTCTTGTTATAACAGAGAAAATAAGCCACATCATGAGAAAATTGGATTTGTGCCTATGCGAAAATAAAGGCATAGATCAGCCGTGCAGTAGCTGCACAGCTCATCAACGCCTTTGTTTTCTCTACACGATAGTATAATGATTCTTCTTCCTAAATTCGAAATTTCAAGCTTCTAGCCATCTTCTGTAGATGCGCAGGCTGGTTTATATCAGGCCGGTTTGTGTCAGACCTGGCCGGAAACCCAAAAGACCAGTTTTCTCATGTTGTGGCTCAAATGAGCTATACTATGAGAGAACTTGCTTTTTGCATGACTAAATCAAAAACACGGACTAGCTGCCCAGTTCCTGTTCAGCTGTCAGAGCAGCATATTTTTTTTTCACTATATAGACTATACACTCAGGGGCACTTCTAACGCAACACTTACCTTTTTGGACATAACTCAAAAATCGTATAACCGATCTTCATGAAATTTTCAACAAATTAAGTTCATCTATTGTTGTTTACTTTCTGTAATTTTCACAAAAATCGGTGGACTAAAATGCAATAAATCGGATGTTTATATAATATGACTGAAAAACAAAAAGTCACAAAATCCCGGTTGAACTGATAACTAAATGCAAGTTATTCGGATATCACAGCAGTGAATTGGATCATAGTCAGTTAATATCCTGTGTGTCCCGAATGGAACTGGACGACACAGGGACACCTCCTCCTCATGGACAAAACATATTTATCAATTTCATACCAAACCCCTGTGGGGTGTTTCTCCACTCCTCCACAAGGATCTACTTCAGTTACTGCAAATTTCTTGATACAACACGGTGTTTTCTGCATACGCCTGTTTTTTAAACGCATCCCAGAAATGACCTATAACGCTAAATTTCTTGGAATAAATATGTCATATTTTTCTGTATTGCTTGGAAACTTACTTGCTAGCTCGTGGTGCTGGGGATACGGGATATGAGCTGGATATGATACTTTTTTGAGACGCCGCTGTGATACTATTAAATTCTTCAATAGAGTTGCTGTTTTGCGACTTTTCATTTTTGAGTCTTGTTAGATAAACTAAATATTTTATATGTTGTGAACAATCAATTTCAATGAAAAATACACACAACACGCAAGCATAATTGATTTATATTTGCGGAAAATTTAAATAAATTTGGTGTTTTATTTTTTTAGATATGATGGAAAATGTAAGTGTTGCGTTAGAAGTGCCCCTGAGTGTACAGTCACTCAAATAAACCACTATTAATTTTACTGTACTACCAAGATTGTGTCTGAGTCGGTCATTAAAACAGGGCTTTTTTCCGCTAGCCTAAAATCATTAAATGTGCACTTTATTTGCTGTAGTGACAAAATGTCGACAGATAACGACTAATGTTAAAAGTGAAATAGTGGGAATTTCAATAACTGATAGAAGGATATATACTAGATGCACTTGGCCAATATCTGAAACATAGATGAGCAAAACAACCTATTGTAAGTGAGCCCTATCATGATAAAAGCAACAAATGGATGAGACACTTAGACATGTTTCTTATGAAAAAATCTGCTGATAAAAGAAAGAAAGAAAACATGTAGGAAATCAAAGTTTCTGTGAAAAATGAAAAAAAAATCCTTTCTCATTTTTCAGGAATTCATAATTGAAAAACATAGAACATAAAAATTTACAAATAAATGTATCAATTAAATTTGACTAACTCAAATGTCTAGACATAAAAAAATATTGCTTTAAGGCATTTTCTGTTTATTTTCTTAGTCAAGGAAAACTGGGGTAAACCAAATGGTAATACCTGTGCTGGCAACCAAGACAGGCTCATTCCTGTACCACACTTGCAAAAATTAATCTGTTGTCGATTGAGTCAGCAGCCATGCTATTAAAATGGTACAAGTGATTTTGCTGTCAATGAAGACTACTATAACTGTCAATATACTTGGTTGACACCAGCTTTTTGCATCATATTATGTTTTACAACTGACTTGGTTGACAACAAAGGTAGAACCATTTGATTAACCCTCCAATCCGATTCTAATTTAACTTCTGTTCGGACATTTTTTCCATTTGTGATGCAAAGGAGACAGTATTTCACATTACGAAAACATGCCCATGCAATATACAGAGAATTTTTGAGCTTTAAAAACTGAAAATTTTTAGCTGAAAATTTTTGATATTTTTCTTATTTTTGCTCAAAACATAGATTGTGGGTACAAGTTAGAACCGCCTCGGCGAGGCGGTTCTGCGAGGCGGTTCTAACTAGTACCCACAATCTATGTTTTAGAGCAAAAATAAAAAAAATAGGTAAACCCCTGCGTACCCAAGTTTTGCTATATAAAAGTGGGGTTCAAGGGGGTATACATTACACGGACATGTTTTCCTGATGAGACACATATTGTTAAATGAGCTGCTGCACAAGAAAACCAACAGTTTGCTTATGCGAAAACAAAGGCGCAGATCGGCTGTGCAGTAACTGCATAGCTGATCAGCGCCTTTGTTTTCGCTATACAGAACGTACAGTTCATCTTCTTATATCCGAAATTTCAAGCTTCTAGCCTGCTTTTGTGACTGTACAGGCCGGTTTGTGTCAGAACTGGTAAACACCCAAAATTGTTGTTTTTCTCATGCAAAGGCTCAAATGAAGAAAAAAAGGCCAGTATAAGCCTGTCTGCAAAAGAAGTCTGATGAGAGTCTGAACTGTTGACTGCATAGATATGGTTGCAATCCTAAGATTTGTTGCACTTCATATGGATTTAATGAGATTAGATTTGTTTGTTTACAAATTGAGGTTTAACATCCCAGCCAACAATTCTTTCAGTCGTCAAGATGGAGCCACTGCTTCCTGGGGTTTAACCAGTTCTCTGGGGAGTTAATGTGTCTTGCTCAAAAACACAACATGGTGCCCCTAGTGGGGATCGAACCCAGGATCTCTCATTTCGGATTCCATTGCTCTACCACTATGCCACCATGCTCCCCTGAGATTAGATGTGGGTTTCTGACTGCTCTACTTTATGAATAAAATGTCTAGCCTCAAGCTAGCTACAGCTTCTGAACCTGAACATAGGCAGACTTTCTTATTGCTTATTCTATGATGCCTTCATGAAAAAAGCTTCAGCAATTTAGCACTGCTGAGATGTGATCAGGATCTAGGTATTGATTTTTAAAAACACAAGTGTACATGATTGTATACTGTACATTAAAATTAACAACCTTACAATCTGGTGGGTGAGGAATGAAGTTACATAAAACATTTAAAAGCAAATCTCAACAACAACAAGTTGAGCAATAGGAATGTTCTTCTTATTCTCATTGTACCCAGTCTAAAACATTCACTAACTTTGCATAAAACCAGTCAACACATGCACATTTTCTTTCAATCTCACTCTTTGTTCAACTTCAATAAAACTGGTCATTTTGGAACTAACTTCAACAAACCATCAATCCGCTTTCTGCCGTCTTGTCCTTGCAATGTTTTTTGCTCTTTTTGATTGTTTTTTCTTGTCTTTTTCTTTGGCTTCAATCTGCTTGGCTAAGTTCCAGGCTAATATGGCACTGATGAAAAACAATGGAGACAAACAGAGGAGGACATAGTAGATAAACTCCCATGGATTAGTTGCTGCCCATTTCACTATGTATGTGAACCACTCCTGAAACCACTCTGTATCCATTGGCCACATTTTGGATTTTCCTGTAAATAAATTTCATTCAGGAAAATTAGCTATTGTATGCGAGAATCTACAATTAAATACATGTATGTAAAGCTGCAAGCGAAAAGGAAAAGTACAGTAATGCAGTAATGGCAAGTATTTATATTTGACCATGTTCCTACAAAGAACAGTCTGCTCGAGTCTGATCACTATAGCCTGATAGTCTGATCGCTCGAGTCTGATCACATAGTTTTTTCCCCCTAGACTATTAGAGATTGGAATGAACTCCCTGTTTCTCTGATCTCCTCTGCTGAAATGTCAGATGATTGTGTGTCTAAATTTACTTCTCTTGTGAGAGCTCGGGACTAATCCCCTCTGGTCAAGCCCCATCCCCCTGGTGTGGTATTGTCTGTTTGATGGTTCACCAGTAAACTATTCTGGGAAGATACCAAGATTACCTATATACAAGGATCAAGGTTTATTTGCCTTTCTTCTGAAACAGGTAGTCAAATGTTCAAGCAGCCTGAAAATGAATTTTCTGGATTGTTTTCAATATCTAGGGAAAACGGAAGACACATCTGACCACCCAGAACACTGTGAACAGATTGTTTCACATGGGCCAAAAGCAGACTTGTTAAATGTTTAAAAAAAGAAGGAAAAAGTCTTTAATTAAAATGCTCCATTTCTGTTTGCAACAGCTGAGGTAATCTATCTTGGTGCAGTCAGTAATATTAGCCATGCTGTTCCTGAGTAGGCCGACCAAAGGCAGATTACTAATTTTCAGTGCACATTCCTTAAATTTCAACACTTATTTAATTATTTACAAATGACCTTCTTTAATCAGTGATTGTGGAGGAAGTCACAAACAAATCATGACAAACATTTGTTGTAAATTAGCATGTGAGGTCTCTGGTCTACCTTGTTACACATTAGACCCACTACCAATCAAGCTATTATGCCTGGCAAAATCAGGCTTACACCCCCAGCAGTTTCGTCAATTTGGAGCAGGCTGGAGCACAGCTAAAGCCTATGACAGCCAAATGATCCGTGTGTAGAGACTTGGCTGTAATGCAACTCATTTTGGCCCTGTTCTATATTGGAATAAATCTTTATTGGGAAACCCACATAACCGTGTCATACATTGAGAGGGGTGACAGAGATTAAAATGATTCAGTTGTGAGGCATCGCATGACACCTGATCGCTCACGATTATCAAAAAAAAAAAACAAAAACAAAAAAACACACATCGTCGCGTAATACGTTCTCGATAGTCAAATGTTCTCGATAGCTTTCGTTCTGTCGCTAAGATTTCCCTTTGATTGACGTCATACATTGCCTTGACCCCTTGTTTTGCAGGACAATTAAAGTCCTCAAACTTTTATCATAACTCAACAATCAAAATGCTCAAATTAAAAGAAAATTTTTGTGATTCTACAACATAACATTCAACTTGGCATTTTTCCGCTATTTCCAAATTTCTTATGCATTTGAACCCTAAAATTCAAGTAAACTGACTCTTTGAACAGCCATCCACTTTTCGTCTGTTTTATTTATACCATGATGCTATAATTAGATAAGAGAAATGCGCATGTTTTCCGTGCATTTTAAAAATACGGGAGCAAAAGCGTGTAATGGGATCTTACGTTGCAGTTTATAAGAAAACATTCAGGAATTGTAAAAACAGTATGAATTTGTCTCCAAAAAGCAAATTTTGTTGGCATATATCCTTAAGATTTTTGAAAGAGCTTATACGCTTGTAATAAGTAAGGTTTTCTGGTGTAAATGGCAGCTTGAAAAGGTGCAGTTCCGATGATTTTGTTGAGGGACATGATGGACATGAGACTACCTATGAATGGCACAAAGCCATTTCTCGGTGCATTAGTGGTGTAGTTAAAATTCGAACTTCTTGTTTAAAGTCACATTTTACGATCTTCACTGCCTTTATTCTGCAGTGTTGCATAGTTAATATTGAAGGCATATGTCGCCATGATGCGCTCCCGTATAGTTGAAGCTTTTCCACTTAATCTGCGCGTGACTAATACTATCAAGATCATATGACGGGTCATTTGATTGGTCAATTTCAACATCCTTAGGTCAAGTTCATCTCTGTAAACACCCGGCATGAAGATCGACATAGAATCGCCACTAAAACATTTAGAGAAAGAGTATCTGTCGGCACAATGAGAATGATTGGAGTGAGTTCAAAGTATTATCAACATTGGCCAATGATGTTCTTACGCTATCGAGAACACATGATTGTTTTTGTTTTCCTGTTACTCCCATCAATCAATTTCTGATTATTCTTGGGAGGTGTACATTGTACACTCCGGTGTGTTTGCAGGATGAGCCTACATGCATGAGGATAGAACCTGTGTAGGGATCTTTAACCTGCACAGGGGATGGCTGTCCCTGCACAGGGGGCCTCCAGTTAACGTCCCGATCCGAAGGACGGCGCACTGTATCATGTCATTCCTGCAAATGACACGAAGGGAAGCAAGCTCGGACCAACAAATTTTCCTCGCCGCCGGCGGGGATCGAACTCGTGACCTCTAGCACAAGAAGCCAGTGCGCTAACCACTCGGCTATGACACCAGGACACTTGTATGATCGCTGGAAAAAAAACATAGAGAATTAAGAAGTAAAGTAAAATTACCTGAACCAGAAAGAGTATGAATGGGCTCTATTGTGTCAGATTTTTTTTTAAAAATTTTCTCCCCGCTGTAGGCGGAAGTTGTAAATTGAAGATGTTGTTTAGTAAGAATTGTTGTAGGCCGCCGGTTTAAATGGACGACGTACGGCGAATAAAACCCGGACCCGTGTTCAAGTACCGATTCACTATGCACACACGTTTTCATTTGTTAATGCTTAGTGTAAGTTGTGTCAGGAAAGTCAGTTGTCATAGCCACACTGATTCAGGCCAATCATCTTGGAGGCAACAGTTACATGTAAACCCTGTCAATGAAAAAGAATGCTCATCCACCAAGGGTGGTTTACTGCGCTATATATGCAACTCTTACTAACGTGACCAACTAGCAATTTGTGTGTTGATAGATTCTGGTCTGTTTTGATGCACTTTATTTCCTGATGCTTGACTAGCGTTTTTAAATCGAATTGTATCATTTCTTGGATTTTCTATTCTTAACTCTCCTTATTTTGGCCGGAATAGGTCAGTTAAGGCTAAATAACCTATTTTATAAAACAATACCAAATATACCTGACAAAATAAGAAATGCAATGACATAATTTATCATTTTTTTCAGACCATATTTCACTTATATAATTTCAATTAAGCTATGCATTTCATGTCTAAAGAAATAGAAAAAGAGGTCAAAATTCTGCTACAGAAAATCAGTCATAAACCAGGCGGATGTCGCATGCTTAAGTCACATTAGAAGTGCACCATTTTCTATTCTCTCTAGAATAATTACTGTATGTGTTTGAAATCTTTTGAGTACTGAGACACTTATTTTGTTCATGTTTATTTGCATTTTGTTCATGCCAGGTTCTAAAAGCTTTGAAGTTCATGTGTTTGACAACACATTGAATAACGATAGCATACTGGAGATAAACCTCATAAACAGTAAAAAGTTTTAAGCGTAATTTTGATAAACTGTTAAAGTCATGGCCGATCAAATTGAGGTTTTCAAATAGGGAAAGCATTATTCAAAATCAACTTCACAAGTTTCTAATAAGTGCAAAGAGCATCGAGATTACAGCTAAAATTGATTCATAAACCGGAAACACTGGTTTACGATACCTTTGATTGCTTGGATGATTTGGGGTTTAACATACCACTAACAGCTAAGGTCATATGGAGACGGAACCTTGGATTATAGTCTCGCCCAACAGACTGCAGAAGCCTGGAATCGAACCTGCGACCCCTGGTATCCAATGCGACTGACTTATCCATTGTGCCACACAGGCTTCAATGATACCTTTGAATAAACATGTCCAAACATGTTTGCCAGTTTTGTCTACAAATTTGTCTAGAACACATTTCGTGTACACTCAACGTGAATTTTAGCAAGACTCCATCAATACTGTAAGTATCTGCCCTATAGATATGAAGATGCCTGTCAAGTTTCATGAAATTCCATCGATGGGTCTTTCAGAAACAAAACATCTACATCATGGACGGACAGATCATTACGAAAACTTGCCCATGCAATATACAGAGATTTTCACCTGTAAAAACTGAAAATTTCATCAGAAAATGGTCCTGTAAACGCTCACCTGAGACCTGAGATATATACATGTACCAATAAACTTGTTAGACTAGAATGGTACAATGCATGTATATAACCCTAGGGCAGGGTCAGAATAACTCCTGGAGTCAATGTCTTTTTCAAATCATAAAAATTCAGTCCATTTGCCAATTAACTGCAAGTTTTGTCCTTCAAATGACATTTTAACAATTTTCTCCATTCAAAGGCAGGGCGATCTAAGTTGACCTTGCCGTGAAATAGGTCAAGGTCATCCCAGTGTCATGATTTATACAAATTTTGTAGACCTTCGTTCCTTAATGCTTCATGCCAAGTTTCAAAATCATTGGCCTTCTGGTTCTGAAGATTTTTAAACGTTTTTGCTATTTATAGCCATGGCGGCCATCTTGGTCATGTGACCATGACCATTTATACAATCTTTCATTCCCTCTTCCTAAGGATGCTCCACAAAAAGTTTGACTTTGATTGGTAAAATAGGTCAAGGTCATCCCAGGGCCATGATTTATATAAACTTTGTAGAGCTCCATTCCCAGATGCTTCACACATAGTTTCAAAATCATAGGCCTTCTGGTTCATGAGAAGATTTTTAAACGTTTTTGCTATTTATAGCCCTGGCGGCCATCTTGGTCATGTGACCTTGACCATTTATATAAACTTTCATTCCCCCTTCCCAAGGATGCTCCACATGAAGTTTGGCTTTGATTGGCCTAGCGGTTTCAGAGAAGATGTTTGAATATTATGGTCATATACATGTATATAGCCCCAGGGTAGGGGCAGACAACCCCCCAGGGGCTAAAATTTTCCATTAACATTAATATTCTGTCCATTTGCCTATTCCCAGTAAGTTTTACCCATTAAAATAGCATTTTACCATTTTTTCTCATTCAAATGCATTGGCGACCTAAGTTGACCTTGCCGTAAAATAGGTCAAGGTCATCCTAGGGTCATGATTTATATAAACTATGATGGGCCCGCGTCCCCGATGCTACATACCAAGTTTCGTGGAAATCGGCCCACTGGTTCTGGAGAAGATTTTTAAAGGTTTTTGCTATTTATAGCCATGGCGGCCATCATGGTCAAGTTTATATAAACTTTCGTTCCCCCTTCCTAAGGATGCTCCACATGAAGTTTGGCTTTGATTGGCCAAGCGGTTTCAGAGGAGAAGATCTTTGAAATTGTGAACGACAGAACTCGGACGATGGACGGACGACAGAGCATGGGTACACTATAAGCTCACCTGTGAGCCTTCGGCTCAGGTGAGCTAAACAAGAGGACCAATGGTCCTGTAAACGCTCACCTGAGATATATACCTATAAACTTGTTTGACTAGAATGGTAATTTATACATGTATATAACCCCAGGGCCGGGTCAGAGCAACCCCTGGAGTCAATTTCTTTTTCAAATCATAAAACTTCAGTCCATTTGCCAATTTACTGCAAGTTTTGCCCTTCAAATGACATTTTAACAATTTTCCCCATTCAAATGCATGGGCGACCTAAGTTGACCTTGCCATAAAATAGGTCAAGGCCATCCAAGGGTCATGATTTATATAAATTTTGTAGAACTCCATTGCCTGATGCTTCATGCCAAGTTTCAAAATCATAGGCCTTCTGGTTCTGGAGAAGAAGATTTTTAAAGGCTTTTGCTATTTATAGCCATGGCAGCCATCTTGGTCATGTGACCATGACCATTTATACAAACTTTCATTGCCCCTTCTTAATAATCCTCCACATAAAGTTTGGCTTTGATTGGCCAAGCGGTTTCAGAGAAGGAAATCTTTGATTATCACTGTAATATACATGTATATTGCCCCGGGGTGGGGGCAGACAGACCCCCGAGGTCCAATTTTTTTCAGAATCATCAATCTTAAGTCCATTTGCCCAATTCCTGCAAGTTTTCCCCTACAAATGACATTTTAACACTTTTCCCCATTCAAATGCATGAGCAACCTGTGTTGACCTTGCCGTAAAATAGGTCAAGGTCATCCCAGGGTCATGATTTATATAAACTTTGTAGAGCTTCAGTCACTGATGCTTCACACCAAGTTTCAAAATTATTGGCCTTCTGGTTCTGGAGAAGAAGATTTTATTTTTAAAGGTTTTTTCTATTTATAGCCATGGTAGCCATCTTGGTCATGTGACCTTGATCATTTATATAAACTTTCTTTCCCCCTTCCCAAGGATGCTCCACATGAAGTTTGGCTTTGATTGGGGAGAAGATGTTTCATTATTATGGAAATATACATGTATATAGCCCCGGGGAAGGGGCAGACAACCCCCCAGGGGCTAAAATTTTCCATTAACATTTTGCCTATTCCCAGTAAGTTTCACCCATTAAATAGCATTTTACCATTTTTTTCCCATTCAAATGCATTGGCGACCTAAGTTGACCTTGCCGTAAAATAGGTCAAGGTCATCCTAGGGTCATGATTTATATAAACTATGATGGGCCCGCGTCCCCGATGCTACATACCAAGTTTCGTAGAAATCGGCCCACTGGTTCTGGAGAAGAAGATTTTTAAAGGTTTTTGCTATTTATAGCCATGGCGGCCATCTTGGTCATGTGACCTGGACCATTTATATAAACTTTAGTTCCCCCTTCCTAAGGATGCTCCACATGAAGTTTGGCTTTGATTGGCCCAGCTGTTTCAGGTGAGCTAAAAATCTAAATTTTTAATATTTTTGATCAAAACATAGATCGTGGGTGAACGTTAGAACCACCTCGGCGAAGCAGTTATAACAAGTACCCACAATCTATGTTTTGACCAAAACATAAGCATACCCCTGCATACCCCAGTTTTACTGTATCAAAGTGGGGTTTAAAGGGGTAGTCATTGCACGGACATGTTTTCCTGTTGTGAAAGGACAGAAGGATGGACAGACAAGGTGGAAAAACTGTATGTACACCCTCACTTAAAACTTCATTTCGGCAAGGGGGTATTAACATTCTGTAAACATGAAGACAAAGCTTATTAAGGGGTTATAAAAAGAAAAGAAAACTGATCATTTATAGATTTATTTCATTATACCTATAAATACGTACAGAAATTTACACCTATTCATGTCATATATACAGAAAAAAAAAAACATTAAAGCATCTTAATGTCTCAATTTCTCTAAGAGTTCCTCTTATGAGCCTTTTACTTTCTCAAAATTAATGGTGGAATGTAAAAATGAGAGCACTATATGAAAAACTTAAAATATAGTAATATGGATAAAGCAACAAAAAGTGATTTTGTTTGCTGTTGACAATATCATGTCAGTGCTTGTCATTAGAAAACAAGTCTTTTTTTTGTCATTAGATAGCTAGTCTTTCAAGTTTCAGCCATGTACATGTATGTCTGAAACAGACTTGCAGAGGTATTACAGGCTAGACAGTTTGAACTAGGATTGTCTGAGAATCTGACTATAATGCCACTTTAGCACTTTTTGCACAATAAAAATCCGAGGGGTAAAGAAACAGATTATAGAAAAGTATTATAGTTATTGTGACTTTAATCATGGACTGTAACTCTGTAATAACATGTAATAATCCTCAGGTAGATCTTGTCAACATTGATATGCATAGAAAGTTGCCGAATCCTGTAATTTGTTTTCAAGATTTTGAGTAGTCAATCAAGGGCCATAACTCTGATACCAATAAGCAAAAAATGACTAGTAACTAACCAAAGCTAGACATTGTCAGTGTTATGGGCATACAAAATTTTGTCAAATTCAGTCCATTCATTCTGGAGATACTGACCAGAATCGAAATTCTTATGCCAATCAAGGACCCTAACTCTGTTATAAATTTGTGAAAATAAGGATGGTAGTATTTGAGAAAAAAAAAAAAGACTGGTTACAATCCCAAGCTAGACCTTGTCAATATGTTACAACTTCGCAAATACCAGTTAGGAATTCACAAGTTTCAGATATCTCAAAATTAGTTGTCAAAGAAGAAACTGACAGTCCACAACAGTCACCCAGGTGCAATTTAAATATAGAAAAAGTTGTTCATTTCTTGGGATAGCCAAAAGCAGTAAAACAATCACCTTGGTCTGTTTCATTATTTTCAAACAACCAATGAAATTTTTGAAAAGAGAAATCAACATCTGCCAATTCCTTTTTACTGTGACCAATCAGAGATATATAAGTTGTTAATGTACATTTCAAGGTTGATACAAACACTGGACAGGAAATATCAATTTCATCTTTTCGACAACTAGTTTAAGATGCTGGAAACCTGCATTGCTAAGCTGCAATTTGCGTGGTTGTCATGTGCATTTATTTGGTCAAATTCTCTCTATTTACTAGTGAGAGAATGAGCGCAAACAAAAATAGAGCATGGGACCATGGAATCATGGATCCACAGAAGGACTGAGCAAATCCACTACAGCCCCACTGTTTTTAACAGCATGAATTGAAACTGAAACCAGAGGACCATTGGTCCTGAGAACGCTCACCTGAAGCCTGATCTTGGAGTATTAAGTCATAATGAATAACACCTTTATTCACTTCATAAGTTGTCTGCATCTGCAAAGTTTCAGGTCTCAGGCTGCAATAGTTTCAAAACCCAGTGATTTCTGAGAAAACCATAATTTTAATTTTGATATTTAAATGACCTTCGGCCAAGGTCAAGACATGACCTTGGCCTTCATTAATTACTTACCTTCATTGACACCATTAGTTGTCTGCATCTAGCAACTTTCAGGTCTCAGGCTGCAACAGTTTGTTTTCGCCTTTTCCCATGTGAAAGCCTATGTTTCCAAAATTGACCTTGCCGTAAAATAGGTCAAGGTCATCATAGGGTCATCATTTCAACAAACTATGATGGGCTGGAGTCCCAAATGCTACATACCAAGTTTCATGAAAATTGGCCTGCCGGTTCTGGAGAAGAAGATTTTTGAAAGGTTTTTACCATATATGGGCGTGGCGGCCATCTTGGTCATGTGACCTGGATTTCGCGATCAAACTTTCGTCTCCCCTACCCATGGATGCTCCACATAAAATTTCACTTTGATTTGCCAAGCAGTTTCAGAGAAGAAGATCTTTGAAAAGTGTGTATGGACAACAGACTGGCCAAGGTCAAGAGATGACCTTGACCTATATTAAACACATACCTTCATCTACTCCATTAGTTGTTTGCATCTACCATTTTTCAGGCCTCAGGCTGCAATAGTTTTCAAAAAATCCATAGTTTTCACTTTTACCTATGTAAAAGCATATGTTTCCAAATTTGACCTTGTCGTAAAATAGGTCAAGGTCATCCAAGGGTCATCATTTTATCAAACTATGATGGACTGAGGTCCCCGATGCTACATACAAAGTTTCGTGGAAATCAGCCCACGGGTTCTGGAGAAGAAGATTTTTGAGTGGTTTTAACCATATATGGGCGTGGCGGCCATCTTGGTCATGTAACCTGGATTTCGCGATCAAACTTTTGTCTCCCCTACCCATGGATGCTCCACATAAAATTTCACTTTGATTGGCCGCACAGTTTCAGAGAAGAAGATCTTTGTAAAGTGTGTATGGACAACAGACTGGCCAAGGTCAAGAGATGACCTTGACCTATATTAATCACATACCTTCATCTACTCCATTAGTTGTTTGCATCTACCACTTTTCAGGCCTCAGGCTGCAATAGTTTTCAAAAAATCCATAGTTTTCACTTTTTCCTATGTAAAAGCCTATGTTTCCAAATTTGACCTTGCCGTAAAATAGGTCAAGGTCATCCAAGGGTCATCATTTTATCAAACTATGATAGGCTGAGGTCCTTGATGCTACATACCAAGTTTCGTGGAAATCGGCCAGCCAGTTCTGGAGAAGAAGATTTTTGAGTGGTTTTTACCATATATGGGCGTGGCGGCCATCTTGGTCATGCAACCTGGATTTCTCAATCAAACTTTCGTCTCCCCTACCCATGGATGCTCCACATAAAATTTCACTTTGATTGACCAGGCAGTTTCAGAGAAGAAGATCTTTGAAAAGTGTGTATGGACAACAGACTGGCCAAGGTCAAGAGATGACCTTGACCTATATTAATCACATACCTTCATCTACTCCATAAGTTGTTTGCATCTACCACTTTTCAGGCCTCAGGCTGCAACAGTTTTCAAAAAATTCCATAGTTTTCACTTTTTCCTATGTAAAAGCCTATGTTTCCAAATTTGACCTTGCCATAAAATAGGTCAAGGTCATCCAAGGGTCATCATTTTATCAAACTATGATGGGCTGAGGTCCTTGATGCTACATACCAAGTTTCGTGGAAATCGGCCAATCAGTTCTGGAAAAGAAGATTTTTGAGTGGTTTTTACCATATATGGGCGTGGCGGCCATCTTGGTCATGTGACCTGGATTTCGCGATCAAACTTTCGTCTCCCCTACCCATGGATGCTCCACATCAAATTTCACTTTGATTGGCTGTGCAGTTTCAGAAAAGAAGATCTTTGTAAAGTGTGTATGGACAACAGACTGGCCAAGGTCAAGAGATGACCTTGACCTATATTAATCACATACCTTCATCTACTCCATTAGTTGTTTGCATCTACCACTTTTCAGGCCTCAGGCTGCAATAGTTTTCAAAAAATCCATAGTTTTCACTTTTTCCTATGTAAAAGCCTATGTTTCCAAATTTGACCTTGCCGTAAAATAGGTCAAGGTCATCCAAGGGTCATCATTTTATCAAACTATGATGGGCTGAGGTCCTTGATGCTACATACGAAGTTTCGTGGAAATCGGCCCACCGGTTCTGGAGAAGAAGATTTTTGAGTGGTTTTTACCATATATGGGCGTGGTCGCCATCTTGGTCATGTGACCTGGATTTAGCCATCAAACTTTCGTCTCCCCTACCCATGGATGCTCCATATAAAATTTCACTTTGATTGGCCAAGCAGTTTCAGAGAAGAAGATCTTTGAAAAGTGTGTATGGACAACAGACTGGCCAAGGTCAAGATATGACCTTGACCTATATTAATCACATACCTTCATCTACTCCATTAGTTGTTTGCATCTACCACTTTTCAGGCCTCAGGCTGCAATAGTTTTCAAAAAATCCATAGTTTTCACTTTTTCCCATGTAAAAGCCTATGTTTCCAAATTTGACCTTGCCGTAAAATAGGTCAAGGTCATCCAAGGGTCATCATTTTATCAAACTATGATGGGCTGAAGTCCCCGATGCTACATACCAAGTTTGGAGGAAATCGGCCCACCGGTTCTGGAGAAGAAGATTTTTAAAGGGTTTTTACCATATATGGGCGTGGCGGCCATCTTGGTCATGTGACCTGGATTTCGCGATCAAACTTGAAATGCCACTACCCAAGGAGGCTCCACATAAAATTTCAACAAGATCGGCCAAGCGGTTTCAGAGAAGAAGATCTTTGAAATTGTGGACGACGGACGACGGACGGACGACGGACGGACGGACGGATGCCGGATCATGGCCATCCTATAAGCTCACCTTGTGAGCCTTCGGCTCAGGTGAGCTAAAAAGAAACAAGTGTGTTCTGACATACAGCTATTATTACTTTTTTGACTGCATATGGCCGAAGCAGAATCTCGTCAGAGCTTTGTGTCAAAACTGAATATAGCACAATCTAATATTTTTTTCTTTTCACTCCTTGGAGTGGAGATAAATACAGAATATTAGCAGTTCTATGCCAGATGAAGTGATTTGGAGTTCATTAACTTGTTCGTAGCTGGTAGTCGCCGTTCTGTGTGATATAGCGGACCCAGGGTAATGCCTGATACCCACTCTTCTCGATAATTTTCAAGTACCTCACCTGTAAAAGAGAAATTCTTAAAAAATTCTTAGGACAGAGATGAAAATATCTCTATAATGGTTAGATGATAAAGCAAGGGGCATAATGCTTGATCTTGTGAAGATAACTGAATATCTTGGAACCAAGAAATGCCCTTGTGGCTCTCTTTTGAGAATCTAGTGGCATACATAAGAGAAAACTTTCACAAACAAGACTACACACTATATACCAGGAACAGAAATTTTCATTTGTTTTTATTTTGTGAATTATTTATTTATTTTTTTTTTTAATTATTAGTGAGTTCTTGAATTCGCTATAGTGCACTCACGTTTTCTTAAAACTTAGAACTTTGAATTTGTGAGGCATCAAGTTCGTGAAAATTATTGAAAATTAAGTTCTCCCAAACATTTCTGAACTTACAGTATTTCAATTGAAAGTGTTACACCCGGAATGCTGCAACAACCTTTTAGCCCTTTTTGGCAATTATCACTTTCCTCACATAAACTTTGTCTTTTCGTTGCTGTTGACGCCAATATTATCAGGAAATGGCCTTGATAAAACCGCTCTATTTTTGTAGCATACTGGTAATTGTATATTTGTCCCCTTTTCATCTTTTTTGAATTACAAATGAGGCGATATCCTCTTCAAAAACATTTGATTTTGGCTTCTGCTTTTTCTTTTTATACTAGTCTTGACTTTTAAGCCTACCTGTATACCCGATACAGTGAAGTAAGGGATCTCAAATTTGATGTGTATGGGTGGTCTCCCTTCCTACTCCTCTCTCTATCACCCCCTGACCCAGCTCCCACTCGAGATGACTTACCTGTATACCCGATACAGTGAAGTAAGGGATCTCAAATTTGATGTGTATGGGTGGTCTCCCTTCCTACTCCTCTCTCTATCACCCCCTGACCCAGCTCCCACTCGAGATGACTTACCTGTATACCCGATACAGTGAAGTAAGGGATCTCAAATTTGATGTGCATGGGTGGTCTCCCTTCCTACTCCTCTCTCTATCACCCCCTGACCCCGCCCCCACTCGAGATGACTTACCTGTATACCCGATACAGTGAAGTAAGGGATCTCAAATTTGATGTGTATGGGTGGTCTCCCTTCCTACTCCTCTCTCTATCACCCCCTGACCCAGCTCCCACTCGAGATGACTTACCTGTATACCCGATACAGTGAAGTAAGGGATCTCAAATTTGATGTGTATGGGTGGTCTCCCTTCCTACTCCTCTCTCTATCACCCCCTGACCCAGCTCCCACTCGAGATGACTTACCTGTATACCCGATACAGTGAAGTAAGGGATCTCAAATTTGATGTGTATGGGTGGTCTCCCTTCCTACTCCTCTCTCTATCACCCCCTGACCCCGCCCCCACCCGAGATGACTTACCTGTATACCCGATACAGTGAAGTAAGGGATCTCAAATTTAATGTGTATGGGTGGTCTCCCTTCTTGGTCTTCCTTCTCCACACTCGGCAAACCAAAGTGGGCCCTCATTAGATACTCCTTTCCTCCCTAAATATCATTAAAATGTTTCAAATTACTTGTATATCAGAGATGTAATTTACAACTATGCACTTACAACTATGCACTTACAGCTATGCACTACAGTCTTGTAAACATCAGAGGATAATCATTGAGATTTTCAAATAACTTTCCTTCAAGTCGGCTATCAAGTAGCTTTTCATGGAGAGGCACTTCTAAAAAGATTCTATTCACCATTTTTACATTATCCGCTGGTTCCCAGCTTAAAAATAATCAATATTGGAAATACAGGTAACCAGAACCACCCTGACCTCTAAGGTCAGGGGGGGGGTTCTGGTTACCTGTATTTCCAACATTGATTTTTGGAAGCTGGAAACCAGCTGATAATGCAAAATGGTGAATGACAAATCATAGAAGTCAAATGCTTGCAAAGGCATCTCTTATGGTGTAATTCTAATGAAGTCAATTTCTCCTGATTATAATTTTCAAGATAAACTGGCATGGGCAAACAATGAAAACCTGATTAGACTGCTCCTGTAGTCTGTTGTTTGTCACTGTTCTTTGTCTGAATTCTAAGTTTCTCTATGGTGTTCTCTCACTGAGTAACTTTCAACCACTATTCTAGATTTTCATACTCACAGGGAAAGATTTGATGGTCCAGATGACCGAGTTGAGCTCTGGAGCATATTTACAGCTACCAACTGTAGTCTTAAACTTAGGAGAATCAGCATCGGCTGGCACTGGTATTACTATCTCTACATTGTTGGCTGTTGACCTTCTCTTAAACTGACTCTTTGCCTGTGAACACAGTTTACTCCAGTGAATATTTGGGGAAACATATTTTTGCAGTTCTCCATTAAAGACAAAAAGTGGCTGATTCTTGAATACTGAATTGATACTCTTATGCTGTAAAACAAGCACCCTAGCCATGTAAATGCATATGCTAGATTTTGTCTATCACATTTATTCATAATGTTTGCATTACATATAGTTCATCTTCTTGGGACAACTTATTAACTCAGTCCCTAAATTATATTAGAGAGCCTTCACATGTGAAAAACAACAATTTACATATGCGAAAACAAAGACACAGATCAGCTGTGCAGTAACTGCACAGCTGATCAATGCCTTTTTCCCTATACGGAGAGTATAACTCCTCTTCTTGTTAAATCTGAAGTTTAAAGCTTCTAGATATATTCTGTGACTGTACAGGTCTGTTTGTGTCAGACCTGGTCAGAAACCCAAATTGCTGTTTTCCTCGTGCAAAGGCTCATTATATCCATGTACTTGTTCTAATGAACACCAAATTTAATTGTTTATCACATGTAACAGTATGAGGCACTGGATCATATTATAAACATTCATTCTCACCTTAATCATATATTCCACTCTACTGTGTGCGTGTCTTTCTATGACAGATTCAACCCAGATCAATGGCTTCACCTGCAATGAAGGTCAAGATATTTATAAATGGAACTCAATATTATTGTTTCATGTATTTCGGGTTAATTTGGAATGTTGATGTGAGAAGATGTAACTCTGTCATTTGATGTCTAGGTTGACAAGGATCTCTACCTACAACAAGAGTCCCTTAAAGCCTAAAATTGAGGAATCAATTTTTAAAACATAATTTTGAACTGTATCATTAGGTTGTATAAAAACAGACTTTAATGTGTTCGCTGCTCTTAAAGGATCTCAGTTTTAATTTTTATTTGCTATTACTGCAGCTGGTGTTGTGCCGTGTGGCGGCCCTAAAAAGTCTCCCCGTACATCATCCATAGTGCAGGTTATATTTTCCTTTTGGTCCTTTGAGATCAGCGAGGATATTCTGAGAAATCAGAAATTTATTATCGGTTAAGATTCATTTTCTTACCAATGCTTAATACATTTGGTCCCATGTAGATAAAACTAGTCTTTGTATCGACTACCCTGTTGAAAGTTGCAAAAATCCAGTTATTCTCTTTGGCTCCATGTCGCCAAATCTAAAGGGTCACTGACGAGACTTAAATAGTCGAAACCGCGGTATGGCCCATCACCTTTCTCTTTAATGTGTTCGCTGCTCTTAAAGGATCTCAGTTTTAATTTTTATTTTTAGCTTTCCCAAATGCCAACAGGTAGACATAACTCTTGATTTTTGAACCTACCCAAATATTTACAATTTCTTACATAGCTTATGGTCATGAAGCAAAAAGATAGTTTCCTACATACTTGATTGCAATATTTATTTATTTTATTTTATTTTTTATTACAAACAGAAACAGAAGCAAAATGGATGTTGATGATACAAATCAGTTTTGGTTTTGTTGCTATTTTGATGCACATCACTGGAACATGCTTAAGGACATGTACAACACAGCACCACTGGTATTAGAATTTTAAACATGCTGATCCAAAATCTTTAATCCATTGTTATTAAAGTGGTTAATTGCAAAACTTCTACAACTTACATGAGTATTCAATCTGTATGACATCAGTTCAAACTCTCCATCAGGTGGGACAAATGATATAGTTCTGTCGTTCTCAAACCGTGACAACCGCACACACTGATGGAACTTCACATCCTCCAGCTCTACTGACTTGCTTTTACCCCCTAAAACAACCGTGAGACATGTTTTATATGTGACTTACATGCCCTTTGTACAATATCACATTATATCCAAAGACCATTCACAGCATAGATTCTTTTGATTCTGAGTAGACATATAAATGAAAATCTTACATTTTTGCATTGTTTGCCAGAGGACTTATTCTCTTGGGATATGAGCTGTCTCGTGAGAAAACCAACAATGCAGTTTTCGAACATGTCCGACACAAACCAGGCTGTACAAGCACAGAAGATGGCTAGAGGCTTTACATTTTGGATTTAAGAAGAAGAGGTATACTATCCAAGTAGCGAAAACAAAGGTGCTGACGAGCTTTGCAGTTACTGCGAAGCTGATCTGTGCCTTTGTTTTTGCATATACAGATTGTATGTTTTCTCATGAGGCGGCTCATATGTTTGGTAGCAGAGGCTATAAAGTGCACTCCTGTACACAGCTTTGTTGCTAGTGAATTATTGTTACTTAGGTCACAATTATGTTTCCATAAGGTTCAACGGAGAAAATGAAAACATTGGTTAGAATGACTCATAAAGCAGCTGGGGATAATTCTCAAAAATGGAGACATTCTCTCGATCGGGAGACACTGCCATAGAGTCTAATGCATTTTGATCAATTTATACATCATGTGTTAAAATTTTGTCCCCCGATCGGGAGACAGGAAATGACCTAAATAAAAAGTTTCAGATTAAAGCTCATGCCTTCTGATTGAAAATTTATCGTAAAAGTAACCATGCTTAACAATAAAATCACGAAGAAAATAAACAATTCTTCCAAGTCTTTAATCTAGTGACTACAGCGAAATAGATAACGATGCGTACTGCGTATGTACGCACGATTTTTCGCTCTGTACGCATAAAAAATTCAGACCTGTGCGTACCATGTACGCAGTAAAAATCAGCGGTACGCTAACAGTTTTCGGTTTTATGGGTACTCAGATAAAATACCTTTAAAATTTTCACCAAAATGACAATTTTTCAACTAGTTTTGTCTGGCTGCTTGTCAACAATCGAAAAGTAGATACAATATTAATGCAGCTTTTGATCGTTCCATATTATATATAATGCAATATATTATGTATCTTCAGTAGTTATACCATATGCGTGCTCGCCGTTCAGTTCTTTGACCAGACAAATTGTTTATCAAAGGTTTATTCATGAAGTTTAATGATAGTCTGTCACTTTGGTTTATTGAATAGGCATTTTGCATTGATTTCTGGTCATTGTTTTCAATTTAAAACTTGATGTATCCATTTTCTACAGCCATCCCAGTCTCTAATGTTTTCCTCATGTGTGTCTCTTATTATCTAGGCAGGGGACAAAAGTGTAGTTTAACATGTCTAAATGATAGAATGACATGTTATTACAGGATTATCAACCAGTTTACTTAAATTTTCATACTCGATTAAATGGTCTTATCCATACCTGTACCTTTATCTATAAGTTTGATTCTAAATGAGAGGTTTGAATAAGAATCCTCAGAAAACTTGTATGCAGTTGTATTGTTGGTACGCACTGAACATTTATTTTGATGCGTACAGTACGCATTGTGAAAAATAATTATCTACATCACTGTGACTATACCAGGGTCTGTCCCATATCTCTGTACTAATCGCAACGGTGAATTTCTTTGATGCAACAGATTAAATTTAGGTCTTGATGGACTGGTGTCTTCCCAACTTGTTTTAACATGCGCTTTTTCGTAGTAAAATACGCAGGACAGTCTGAAAATGCCTAAAATATGACATTTTTCAATACTGTCTCCCGATAGGGAGAATGTCCCCAGAATCGGAGACAAGTTTGTCTCCAAAACGGGAGACATTCCCCCGATCGAGGGACATCTTATTTTTTGGCAATGTAGCAATTTTTTAACATATATTGTCTCCTAAAACGGAGACAATCCCCCGATATGGAGATTGTCTCCGTATTTGAGAATTATCCCTAGCTGTAGAGCCTGGAATCCAACTCATGATCCTGGTATAATAGATGAGAAGCTTGACCACTCAATTAAGTATTAAGTAAAAGAGGCCTCTATATCGCTCACTTAACAATTATTCATAAATTTATGAAATTGTGACACAATCTATACTTACGACCAGTGGCTTCAAACAGGATTTTATCATTCAGTCCAAGCCTCAGCTCCGGCATACCAGAGAGATACACTCTCATTTTTATTGCACCAACAATTTCACTCCGCAAAACATTACCATTAGCACTAACCTGTAAAAAGACAACAAAGAAATAAAAACATAGACATTGTTTTAGTTTTTCTCTGTTTACCTTAGCTTTTCTCTACATCTAACATATTATCATTGACATATGAAGACCTGAATCGCAAGAGCTGTGGATAACATATTGACGTTGCTAACTTGCTATTAAAGAAACAAATTGATAAACAATTTCTTTCGATAGACCATGTCTTTCTTTAAAAAAAAAAATAAATAAAACAAAGGCAATCTTTTAATCAACTTGAAAATTCAAGACTGATATGAGCCCAGTTAGTGACAGATCTGATTCGAAATCTTAACACGTTATCCAATGATAGCCAAATTGAGCCCCGATGCTAGAAAAGAATTGTCTTCGGGTTTCCAACCAGATCCCACACAAACTGGTCTCATAGAAAAGCTAGAAGCTAGAAATTTCCGATTAAAATGGGGATTGTATATCTACGAAGAGAAAACAAAGGCTCTGATCAGCTGTGCAATTACTGCACAGCTGATCTGCCTCTTTGTTTTCGCATAGGCAAAAAGTCTGGTTTCTCATTACAGGGCTCAATTAACTTACCAATAAATTAACAGATTCAATAACATCTAGAAACACTTCATTTTTCCTGTATTTAATGCCCTCAGATCTCCACGACACAGCGTTAGTTACAGCCATAGGAGGGCGTGGGGCTATCTCCAACTTGTGACCATCTTGTGTGATATATCTGTAGAGAGAGAAAACTGACATTGTAAACTAAGTAGCAGCTATTTTCTGATAATGCTAAAATTGCTAATTATTCAAAGTTAATCTGTTATTATGCATTTCATGCCCTCATAGTGTTAGTTACAGCCATAAGATGGCGTAGGACAATCTCCAATTTGTCACCATCTTGTGTTATATACCTGAGGAAACAAGCAAATTCAAAGAATTTATGTCCCCCGCCTGTGTTTTTGTTTATATAATAGTGCCAATAAACTGAAGGAGGAGTTGCACACACAAGGTAGCCACCATCCATTCACTTGCATTGTCAAAATGTCCGAAAAATTGACTAAGTTAAAATTGCGAAAAAAAGTGTCAATAAAAGCTGTCGCAGGACAGCGTAGCTCGCCTGACTTGTGCTTTGCCACTACATCTGTTAAAATCTATGACCCATGACCTTGACCTCAAGGTCACTCAGGTGGGTCATCATGGTACAACATAAAACTTCAGACCAATGCAAAGTATCAACTTGATCAATCTACATGTTCAAGAGATATAGACTTATAAAAACATTAACCAAAACTTAAACACAAAACTTCCAAGTCCGTGACCCTGACCTCGAGGTCATCTAGGTGAGTTGTGATGTACAGCATAAAACCTGAGACCAATATCTATCAACATGCAAGTATCAACTTTATCCATTAACATGTTCAAGAGATTTAGACTTTAACCAAAAAATTTAACACAAAATTTCTAAGTCTGTGACCTTGACCTCAAGGACACACAGGGTAGGTCATGATGGTACTGCATAAAACTTTAGACCAATATCTACCAACATGCAAAGTATCAACTCGATCAATCAACATGGTCAAGAGATATAGACTTACAAAAACTTAAATCAAAAACTTAAACACAAAATTTCGAAGTCTGTGACCTTGACCTCAAGGTCATCGAGAGTGGGTCATGATGGTACTGCATAAAACTTCAGACCAATATCTAGCAACATGCAAAGTATCAACTCAATCCATCAATATGGTCAAGAGATATAGACTTACAAAAACTTTAACCAAAAACTTAAACACAAAATTTCTAAGTCCGTGACCTTGACCTCAAGGTCACCCAGGTTGGGTCATGATGGTACTGCATAAAACTTCAGACCAATATCTAGCAACATGCAAAGTATCAACTCAATCCATCAATATGGTCAAGAGATATAGACTTACAAAAACTTTAACCAAAAACTTAAACACAAAATTTCTAAGTCCGTGACCTTGACCTCAAGGTCACCCAGGTTGTGTCATGATGGTACTGAGTAAAACTTCAGACCAATATCTAGCAACATGCAAAGCATCAACTCAATCCATCAATATGGTCAAGAGATATTGACTTACAAAAACTTTAACCAAAAACTTTTAAAAAACACAAAATTTCTAAGTCCATGACCTTGACCTCAAGGTCACCCAGGGTGGGTCATGATGGTACTTCAGACTAATATCTATCCACATGCAAAGTATCAACTTGATCCATCAACATGGTCAAGAGATATAGACTTCTAAAAAACTTTAACCGAAAGTGTGACGCGGACGTAAACGTAAACGCGGACGACCGAGGTGACTACAATAGCTCTATGCACTTCTTGCAGGCGAGCTAAAAATTAATCTTAGGATTATATCCAAATCACATGCACATCTTCAAAGCATGGTCAAGACATCTGTAAAGTTTCAAAAGAATCTGAATAAAACTGTAGGAGGAGTTGCGCCCACAAGGTAGCCACCATCCATTCACTTGCATTGTCAAAATGTCCGAAAAATTGACTAAGTTAAAATTGCGGAAAAAAGTGTCAAACATTAATCTGAGGATAATATCCAAATCACATGCATATCTTCAAAGCATGGTCAAGACATCTGTAAAGTTTCAAAAGAATCTGAGTAGAACTGCAGGAGGAGTTGCGCCCACGAGGTACCCCTGTCCATTCACTTTAATTGTCAAAATACCCGAAAAATGACTAAGTTCAAATTGCGAAAAAAGTGTGAAAAATTAATCTAAGGATTATATTCAAACCACATGCATATCTTCAAAGCATAGTAATGACATCTGTAAAGTTTCAAAAGAATTGGAATAAAACTGTAGGAGGAGTTGCGCACACAAGGTACATACTCCTATAGGGGGATGGAAGGATGGAAGGACAGACGGAATGACGGAAAGCCAAAAACCATGTCCCTCCGCTTTTCTTCGAAAAGGCGGGGGACAAAAATACAGATTTATCTGAGTATACAGACTAATTTGGTTACAAGGGCATAATTCTTTTCCGTGAAACCTCATACTCACTCTTGTAATATTTTACTGTCTGTTGTCTGTGGGAATCCAAAGTCCATGACTTCGTCCAACAACTCGTAGATCAGGACAAAATTATCTCGGATACTTTCTTCTTCTAATTCTTTGAAATATTCCACGAATATCTGTAAAATAGTCAACAAATATTTCTCAAAACATTCCAAAGAGGTTTGACACTATTTTGCAATGATCTGAAAATATAGTTACATCAACATGGTATCATTGGTATGCAAAAGTTCTGGTCTAATATCACATATTTTTGTGTAATAATCTGTCTTTTTGTCATTCTTATATAAAACTGGATTTATCCCCTTCAAAACTAGAAAATGTGTTTATGAAACACTATGCCCCCAACTGGTAAGCCACTTTCAAGATGTAAAAATGTCCAAAAAATGACTAAGTTCAAATTGTAAAAAAAAATGACAAAAATTAATCTGAGGAGTATATCCCAACCACATGCATATCTTCAAAGCATGGTCACAATGTCTTCAAAGCATGGTCACAATGTCTGCAAAGTTTCAAAAGTATCGGTATTAAATTGTAGGAGGAGTTGCGCACACAAGTTACCCTCTATCCATCCACTAAAATGCCCGAAAAAAATGACTAAGTTCAAATTGTGAATAAAATGACAAAAAATAATCCAAGGATTATATCCAAACCACATGCATATCTTCAGACCATGCCCATAATATATGTAAAGTTTTAAATGAATTGGCATGAAACTGTAGGAGGAGTTGCGCACACAAGGTACCTACTGCCCATTCACTTTCATTGTCAAAATGCCCGAAAAATGGCTATTAAAGTTCAAATTGCGAAAAAAAGACAAAAATTAATCTGAGGATTATATCCAAACCACATGCATATCTTCAAAGCATGGTCACAACATCTGTAAAGTTTCAAGAGAATCAGAACTAGAAAATGTGTTTATGAAACACTATGCCCCCAACTGGTAAGCCACTTTCAAGATGTAAAAATGTCCAAAAAATGACTAAGTTCAAATTGTAAAAAAGTGACAAAAATTAATCTGAGAAGTATATCCCAACCACATGCATATCTTCAAAGCATGGTCAGAATGTCTGCAAAGTTTCAAAAGTATCGGTATTAAATTGTAGGAGTAGTTGTGCACACAAGTTACCCTCTATCCATCCACTAAAATGCCCCAAAAAATGACTATGTTCAAACTGTGAAAAAATGACAAAAAATAATCCAAGGATTATATCCAAACCACATGCATATCTTCAGACCATGCCCATAATACATGTAAATTTTTAAATGAATTGGCATGAAACTGTAGGAGGAGTTGCGCACACAAGGTACCCACTGCCCATTCACTTTCATTGTCAAAATGCCCGAAAAATGGCTAAGTTCAAATTGCGAAAAAAGTGACAAAAATTAATCTGCGGATTATATCCAAACCACATGCATATCTTCAAAGCATGGTCACAACATCTGTAAAGTTTCAAGAGAATCGGAATAAAACTGTAGGAGGAGTTGGGCACACAAGGTATCCACTATCTATTCACTTTATCAAGAATCAAAAAGGGAAATAACTCTCACAGAATTGGCCCCTAGCCCCTTGAATTTACATGAAAGAAAAAATACGGGTCCTTTTAATTTTCATATACAAACTACATACCAAATTTCAAGATCCTAGCTCTAACGGTTCCTGACCGAGTGCTCATGCATGCTCACGCATCACAGACTGACTGACTGCACGCACTCACTGCATGGACAGACCCAAACCAATATGCCCCCTCAACTTCTTCAAAGTTAGGGGCATAATAAAACTGTAGGAGGAGTTGCGCACACAAGGTATCCACTATCTATTCACTTTATCAAGAATTAAAAAGGGAAATAACTCTCACAGAATTGGCCCCTAGCCCCTTGAATTTACCTGAAAGAAAAAATACGGGTCCTCTTAATTTTTATATACAAACTACATACCAAATTTCAAGATCCTAGCTCTAACGGTTCCTGACCGAGTGCTCATGCATCACAGACTGACTGACTGCACGCACGCACTCACTCACTGCACTGCACGGACAGACCCAAACCAATATGCCCCCTCAACTTCTTCGAAGTTGGGGGCATAACAAAACATTACAGTTTAAAAATATTTTTGTAATAGTTATTGACATAACCACAATCACATTATATTTCTGCAAAGATGCATTTTGCAATATGCATCATCTTTATAACATAAAGAATTTCACTAATAAAATTTTATGAAGGCCTTTACTTTATGATTTGAAGCTATTCAAGTACTGAATCACATTTCTCACCTGTACAATCTTATGAAGAAACGAGAAAACCATAGCAACATTGGAATTCTTCTTTGATGTAGCAACAAGATACAGATTGTTATACTTGATGTATATAAATGCGACATCACCATGCTGAATGATTGGAGACTGCATGCCGTCCTCCTCTTGGTCCATCACTAGCGGCATGAACTTGTCGACGACCGACATGTCGATGTCACCTCTGTAGTTCCGACATATCAACACCTGTATTGAAACACAAAGCATGAAGGTGCGCATAATTGAGCCGCGATACCAGAAGACTGTCTTTGGACATTCCGACCAGGTCTGACACAGACTGGCCTGTTCAGTTTCGGTACAAGGCTAGCTTGAAATTTCTGATAATTTCCGTATAGCCAAAACAAAGGTGGTGATCAGCTGTGCAGTGTCTAAACTGTTTGCAAACCAATGAGGAAAAGTCAGTCAATGATTCTTATCTTAATGAAAGATAATTCGCATATTAATCACATCAGAGAGATTGCAGCAAACTAGGATATTCAACCAGAGGACCAATGGTCCTGTAAACGCTCACCTGAGATCAGCTGCATATACCAATAAACATGTTTGAATATTATGGTATTTAACTCCAGTGCAGGGGCAGATAAGCCCTTGGGCCATTTTCTTTTTTCAGAATCTTCAATATTCTGTCCATTTGCCAATTTCCTGTTGGCTTTTTCCTTCAAATGACATTTTAACAGTTTTCCCAATTCAGATGCACAGGCAACCCATGTTGACCTTGCCATAAACTTGGTCAAGGTCATCATAGGGTCATGATTTATATACATTGGAGTACTTTAGCCATCGATGCCTCACGCCAAGTTTCCTTGAAATCAGTCTATTGGTTTCAGAGAAGATGATTTTTGATGGGTTTTTACCATATATGGGCATGGCGGCCATCTTGGTCATGTGACCTAGATTATTTATATACACATTGATTCCCCCATTCTATAGATGCTTCACTTAAAATTTGGCTTTGTTTGGCCAAGCGGTTTCAGAGGAGAAGACGTTTGAATATTATGGAAATATACATGTATATTGCCCCGGGGTGGGGGCACATGAGCCCCTGGGGTCCAATTTTTTTCAGAATCATTAATATCCAGTCCTACTGCCCATTTCCTGCAAGACTTTCACTTTAAATGACATTTTAAAAGTTTTTCCCATTCAAATGCATTGGTGACCTATGTTGACCTTCCCGTAAAATAGGTCAAGGTCATCACAGGGTCATGATTTATATATACATTGTAGTGCTTGAGCCATCGATGCTTCGTGCCAAGTTTCGTTGAAATCGGTCAACCGGTTCTGGAGAAGAAGATTTTTGAACGGTTTTTACCATATATGGGCATGGCGGCCATCTTGGTCATGTGACCTGGATTTTTTATATACATATTTGTTACCTCTTCCTATTGATGCTTCACATAAAATTTCGCTTTGATTGGCCAAGCGGTTTCAGAGGAGAAGATGTTTGAATATTATGGAGATATACATGTATATTGCCCCGGGGTGGGGGCGGATGAGCCCCTGGTGCCCAATTTTTTTCAGAATCATTAATATTCAGTCCTACTGCTCATTTTCTGCAAGATTTTTCCTTTAAATGACAATTTAACAATTTTTCCCATTCAAATGCATTCGCGACCTATGTTGACCTTGCCGTAAAATAGGTCAAGGTCATCATAGGGTCATGATTTATATACACATTGTAGTGCTTGAGCCATTAATGCTTCATGCCAAGTTTGGTTGAAATCGGTCCAGTGGTTCCGGAGAAGAAGATTTTTGAAGGGTTTTTACCATATATGGGCATGGCGGCCATCTTGGTCATGTGACCTGGATTATTTATATACACATTAGTTCCCCCTTCCCATAGATGCTTCATGTAAAATTTGGCTTTGATTGGCCAAGTGGTTTCAGAGGAGAAGATCTTTGAAAATGGTGGACGACGGACGGACGACGGACGGACGGACGGACGACGGAGCATGGGTATACTATAAGCTCACCTTGTGAGCCTGACGGCTCAGGTGAGCTAAAAATTAATGCAAATTACAAATAGCAAACTCCTAAGACTACAGATTTCTTAGTTTTTACTCCAACTTCTGGACTTAAAACTCCAACTTATTGAAAAGTTCCAATGTAAAAGATAAGTAATTAAGCAAAACCCCAGAGGTCATTTACCACTTTTATAAATCCTAGTTCAAAGTTTTGTCTAAATTAGAAAACTACTAGTCCTACCTTTCCTTTCATGTCAAGAACGTACACTGCAGAGGCCGACATCTTGGAAGCTTACTTATCTTTGTTCTGAAAAGATATTAAACAAAATATTATAGCATTTTAATAGATAGGTTTGGTGGCCTATTGCCAGGAAGATTTTTCCATAACTTTGTGGTGAAGAAATGTTTTTTTTTTTGTTTTTTTTTTGGCTTCCAACCCAGAAAATTTACCAAAACTCAAACTTTTTAAAGAGTATTAACTGCACATATCATCACAAGCTTCTCTAAAGCAAGAGTTACTGGGTTTGATACATACATGTAACTTCACCATGTAGTGTCAATGAGCAAAACACTTTAAGCTTCCCACAGTACTTGTAAATATAAAAGGAGCGTTTGCTCTATCGTGATAAGACTGAATAGCTGTTGACTGGGAGGTTCAGACATTTATAAGCAAAACAAACCAAAATCAACAGAAGCTTGCATGACCATTATTTTAAATGGGCGATCGCTACTGACAGCCGGCTGTCAATAGCGAAAGTTCGCTACTGACAGCCGGCTGTCAATAGCGAATATTCGCTATTGACAGCCGGCTACACATTTTCATATATATTAATGTGCATAAGTTTATTTCTCTATATTTTATATATTTAAAATGAAATGGCTTCATTAATCCTAGTAACAATCAACCCCATGGGAGTCAAACACATCACAAGGAAAGCGAATAACTTGAAATTCAGTATTTATTATTTTCATTATCAAAATATAAAATATTCTGTCAGAGCTGCACCAATATATTGTTATCACATTTATTATTGAAGTGTTTATGGCTTATAAAGTAATTTATTTACATACAAATTTATCTATTTATTAGATTACCCAGCACTTTATTCTGAAAAAAAATTGTAGAAATATGATGTGTTATGAACATTTGTACAGCACTGTCAGTCACGGACAAAATTTCAAATTGTATTCAAAAAGATAAACTTTTATCCATTTCCTGCAAGTTTATAACCATTTTAATCACTTCGTATCAGTATTCCTCATTTTATACATAAATGTCTGAATGAAGTACCGTAGTTTTCAAGTCGAGATCATAGCCAGAGTTTCAACAAGATGTGATCCGACATGTAAGAAAATTATACAACATTTTGTATCCATTTTATGAAGAAATCTGTAATTTTGATGATTTTTTGCTTCCAAGCAGATATAAATGATTAAATTATCATGTTTTTGTTAAATACAAAGCACATTCAAAATCTGCAGGAATTTTACATTCTGGAGATCATTCCCAATAAGTGTTATCCTCGGTATGAATTATTCCACGGGTGGTAATCAGGGGAACTAGCTCCAAAAAGAGTCAACGAGATTTTGTTCCCTCGACACATCCGGGAACTCACGAGCTAGTCCTCTCGACGGAAAAACAGTAAACAAAGGTATGTCTCGAAGCATTTTATCAATATTTATTTCTTTATAAGCTGTCTGCTGCAAAATCCGGCAATGGTAGTCTGTGTAGATATGATTTAACTCCACTCGCTGATAGGATTGGTCCTTGAAATATGCACGGTGCCAATATGATTGTAAAAGAGCGTTGAAGACACGAAACGAAAATATGGCAACACAAAGATTTGGGACCACTATTTTTCATTTTTCGTCAAATATATATCCTTCCAATCGCATGAAACATCATCCCTGATAAAACTAAGCCCCTGAAACCATATAAAAGCAAAATAATCCGGTGGAAACATTGTTTTGGGAGGATATTGACTAAATTACTGTCCGAGCTAGTCCTCTCGACATGGAGCTAGGTGCCTCGTCAAGGAGTCAGCACCCTCGTTGAGGTTTTAATGTTGGAATTAGACGGAATCCTCGCGTCGGTCTTCCGTGCGTGGTGCCTCTATGCAAATGTTTTACGAGCCACCGAAGTGTAACGGGGTGCTGCTTAGCCAGCTGATCTCTGTTTGAATCTACTCAATCGATTTCTTTGAATTATGCTCCCCTCTTCCCGTTGATGCATTTTGTTGACGCCCAAACCGGCGATCAATAGATCAGCTGGCTAACCTGCACTCCACTAAATTTCGGTACCTCGTTCACTCCTAGAAAGGAGGTATCACGGAACACCGACCGAACATTTCGTCTAGTATTCCTTGTACACAAACCTCTTATATGAGGGTATCAATGGGGTACCTCTGAAATCGCTAATCAGTAAAATGTTGGCCCAAAAATCGCTAATTAGTAAACTTTTTGCCAACGCCAATCGGTAAAATAAATGGCCAAAAATCGCTAATCAGTAATCCCCAATGGGACCCTCTTATATGTTTTGATACACAAAACTCGTCAAAAAACAAAAGTGAGTATAGCTTTGGAGGCTTCAAATTTCATCTTTAGATATTCTTCACAGAAAAATGGTAACAGAGCGCCTTCGATTCAAAATTTGCACGGAAACGATAGTGTAGGGTCTTTATTAGCGCCAAAATCGCAAAAGGCCACTATTTTGATAAAAGCTATACTTGTATGAAGAATGCATGGCAAGTTCGATTAATTCTACTATTTCCAATTAAGACAGCACATCGTGCACATTAACTGCAAAAATGGCAAAGGAAAATCGTAAAACATATAAAATACAGCAATTTTATGAAGTGCATCGGTAAACGGTATATACACCGGTAAACGGGTGAGTCACCATATGAGGCAAAAAAACCCCAAAAAAACATAATACGAATTTTCAACTGAAACTAATTTTTACTTATGACAAATCGCTGTATTTTGTATAGGCGTGTTTTCGTAATGTGTTGTTTCCGTTCGTATGTTTTTAGATATTATAATACAGTAGCATAATGAATTGTGGTCTGCTGTGAGTTATGAAACGGTTAACATCTGTAAAACATCTGTAAAATTGCAGTTAACTATCCCATTTCTCGTGATATTTGTATTGTAAGTTACAAAATAGTATACCATCATGGCCCATGCTAATTGTGTATACAATTTATGATCATTTCCTATATATGGTGCTAAAACCAGGAACGACAGCTATCATGAAATGACATTTTTGACTCAGTAAAACCTCAACGAGGGTGCTATCTCCTTGACGAGGCACCTAGCTCCATGTCGAGAGGACTAGCTCGGACAGTTATTTAGTCAATATCCTCCCAAAACAATGTTTCCACCGGATTATTTTGCTTTTATATGGTTTCAGGGGCTTAGTTTTATCAGGGATGATGTTTCATGCGATTGGAAGGATATATATTTGACGAAAAATGAAAAAAATAGTGGTCCCAAATCTTTGTGTTGCCATATTTTCATTTCGTGTCTTCAACGCTCTTTTACAATCATATTCGCACCGTGCATATTCCAAGGACCAATCCTATCAGCGAATGGAGTTAAATCATATCTACACAGACTACCATTGCCGGATTTTGCAGCAGACAGCTTAAAGAAATAAATATTGATAACATGCTTCGAGACATACCTTTGTTTACTGTTTTTCCGTCGAGAGGACTAGCTCGTGAGTTCCCGGATGTGTCGAGGGAACAAAATCACGTTGACTCTTTTTGGAGCTAGTTCCCCTGATTACCACCCATGTATTCCCCAGTAAGGCCTAAATGTGTGTGGACTTAGCCATGACCCCGTTTATGCTAGTCTGGAGGATTCAACTCACCTCAGTTTCCATTTTCAGGGCCAGAAAATTTAGTTTTAATCTCAGAAATAGTGACTTATTATGACTTCTCCCCGGTATGAATTATTCCTCAGTAAGGCATAAAATGTGTGTGAACCCAGCCATGACCTGTGTTTATTTCCTAGTCTGGATGATTCAACTCACCTCACCATTTAAACCCTGGAGTTCAAGTCTGACATGATACAGGTACAAATGGTACAAGAATAAATGACTTCTATAATGATTATAAAGGACCGTATTGATGTAGAATTTTAAAGATCTAGATTTTGGCCTTTTGTCCCAGTCACCTAACCCCATTTCCAGATCAAAAGACTAGTCCCCTGGATTTGATGGCATATATGGAATACAAGCCCTTATGTAGCCTACTTTTTCCAAGTATGCAGTTGTCAAAAGATGGACTTTAAGAAACATTAATATGAAGAGAGTACCACGTTCAAAAGATATTTCAGATTATTTTATCTCTAGCCCTACCCCAGGTATGTACCATTTGGCGTCATGTCATAGACTATTTAATCTAGAATCATAAGGTTTTAATGTTATTCATTTGTCTGACAATATTGACAATAAATCTAAATCCATATCAGAAACCAACAGATATAAATTTAATCAGAAATATAAAGCTGGCTGTCAATAGCGAACTTTCGCTATCGACAGCCGGCTGTCCATAGTGAACTTTCGCTAATGACAGCCAGCTCACCTAGTTGTTTATCAAATTGGTTTATAAAGTACTTAAAGTCATGTATGTGCCATACTAGAGTTATAACAAGATGTGATCTGACATAAACATGTTATGAAGAAAGTGTTATATTTAAAAGATCTTGGTTTGTTTTGATCTCTATTTCTATTAAGGTATGGACCCTAAACTAAAACTCCATGCCATTGAATGAAATCTACCCTTAAAGGTACTTATAGCTTAAGGAATGCCTTATAAGTCACAAAGGGTCTGTCAGAATATGGAAAACTTGAAAAAAAAAAAACATTAATTTAATTATTACATGTACCACAAATTTTAATTTTTTTTGAAAGTCTGACTTCTGGCCCAAATCCCAAACATACTTATAAAATATATGCTTAAAGGCTACATGTGATGAACCTAGGGTCATATGATTTAATGCCATTCATTTATCTTACAATATTAAAGATAAGTCACCTGTTAGAAACCCACAAATATAAAGAAATATATAGCTGGCTGTCAATAGCGAACTTTCGCTATTGACAGCCGGCTGTCAGTAGCGAACTTTCGCTATTGACAGCCGGCTGTCAGTAGCCACTTCCTTTTAAATGTATTAGTGAGTACATGTACCAAAATTGGACGAAAATTTCCACAGATTGTGTGCTTCATAACTCACTGTGATCAGTCACAGAGTATCTGCAGGAAGAGAGAACAGATCTCAAACTCAAAAGTTTGATTATTCAAAAAATTGTGCAACTGTTTGGCTGGTTTATTTCATTTTATAGACAGCTCAACAGCTAAGGTCATATGGCAATGGGACCTTGGTTGAAAGACTGGAAAACTTCTGAAGTCCTGGATCAAATCCATTTGTGCAAATGGTAAGTAGGCCAAGGCTCAAACACACTCTGTTTAACTGTGATGCAATCAACTTCGTTATTGTAGAGAATGAAGTAACATCATATGTGACATGTCATACAACAAAATGGAGTGTTGTAAATGGACGCCAGTTTGACTGGACAACAGTCTTCAACAGAGTTTATTGCCTCACTGTATCTTGTTGTCCAATCGATCCAGCATCCAATCAACATACACCATTTTAACAAGTGATGAGTGATGTTGCATCAAATCTTACAGGAACAAATTTGGTTTCATAAAAGATATATAGTGTGAAAATTCCACACCCAAAATGAAAATGCCAGATGAAGGGATAATCATCAATAATAATTTTGAGACCAGCTTAAACTCATTTTTCCCTGTTTTCATCATTTTATGACAAGTTTTATATAAAAACCACTGATGTGTCAGGTTGTTCAAGTTTTTGCTGTCAGACTGTAAAAAATCATATCCTGTAATATTAAATTTGTTGAACAGTAACAAGCTTTGCCTGGATTCTTCCTGAATCTGAACAGTTTACTTAATTACAATTACAGAAGATAGACGTCAGGCTAAGCAATTCTATTTGAATTACAGACAACTCGCCCCAAAGACAACTCGCCCCAAGACAACTCGCCCCACATAAAACTCGCCCCAAGACAACTCGCCCCACTTTCAGAAGACAACTCGCCCCACTTTAGAAGACAACTCGCCCCACTTTAAAAGACAACTCGCCCCACTTTAAAAGACAACTCGCCCACTATCTTAGACCCCCCATGGAATTTGCTTCATATTATAACAGAACGTACCAAACTAATGTTTTTGCTGCCTATTCTTTCTGAAAGTAATAATCCACAAGGAAAACTCGACCCATTACGTTAGCCTATGAAAAGGTTTATTATTTTTGATAAGATGCTGTTCATATACACACCAGCCGGTGCCAGAGATGTACATGCAAGACAGACCGAACTCGGGTTTGAATTTTAAAGATATAAACTTACTTTTGCTTCTGTTTGCTGACGATATGGTGGTACTAGGAGAGACACCAAAAGATGCTTGTTGTTTTCGTGAAATCTTAGTCGGCCTGTTTTGCGTTATGAAAATTTGCCCATGCCATAAACAGAGGACATTTTCAGTATTGAACAATCTTTGTTTTAGATAAAAGAAAATGATAGAAATATATATACCCAGTGGGCCACGTAAACACCAGTTTTACTATATAAAATTGGGGAATGGGTTGAGCTGAGTTGACTTATAGACCGACAGAGACCAGGGATAAAGAGGAGGAGTAGGAAGGACGGTCTAATAATATGGAGCAAATTCCATAGGGGGGGTCTAAGACAGTGGGCGAGTTGTCTTTTAAAGTGGGGCGAGTTGTCTATTAAAGTGGTGCGAGTTGTCTTCTAAAGTGGGGTGAGTTGTCTTCTAAAGTTGTCTTTTAAAGTGGGGCGAGTTGTCTATTAAAGTGGGGCGAGTTGTCTTCTAAAGTGGGGCGAGTTGTCTTATGAAAGTGGGGCGAGTTGTCTTGGGGCGAGTTTTATGTGGGGCGAGTTGTCTTGGGGCGAGTTGTCTTTGGGGCGAGTTGTCCTGATTCCTTCTATTTAGCTTCCTTACTAATTCACGTACAGGAGATAGCCGTTAGGCTAAGTAATTTTACTGAGCTAAGCAATTCTGCTTCTTACACACTGACTGTCTAGTGGTAAGGGTGGGAAAGCCAGGGATGTCATCGACATTCGTTCAGGAAATACTGGTATTGACTATTGGTAAGCATTTTTGATGATCTTTGACAGTTTCCATTGTCTCTGATTGATTGGCCAGGAACATAGCATGCTGGATCAAACTTGTGTGGGTGATCACACCACTACGTGTTTGTCTACTTTTAAAACAGTTCAGGGAGGAGGCCTGCACTACTTGTTCTGGCAGACCATTCCAAATGTCAACAACTCTACCCCACCCACCAGTAAAATCAGTGCTAAACAAGAAGCTGGTCAAAATTATGAGCAATCAAACAAGAAAAGGCAAGAGTCAATTTCTTACTAGCAAAAGTAATGCAGAAAAATCTTTTAGATAGCCAAGGAACGTAAAAATTCTAGAAAATAGTCATTTTCACAAAATTTCACTTCAACCGGAAGTGAGTGTGACACACCAAGGTTGGACTTGATTTAGTGTATCTGTTCTATTACAGGTAAATCCCGCCAGAAAATTGGTACACCCAGGTAGGTGTATTTGTTGATTCGTTGCTTTACCTCCAAGCCAAAAGCTATAGTCATGTCGGGACATTACCTCCATTTTATGAGACCTCTACCCAAAATTTTGTAAACGTGTCCTGGCGGCAACATTGATTTTTTCTTGTTTAAGGATGTTCGCTGCTATCTATCTATCTTCTGATACTGAGTCGATCAATTTCTGATCATCACCTCAGGTGTGGGGTGGGTGGCTAAATTTAGAATTTAGTCAAGGGAAAATTAAACATTTGGGGTGGACCATTAAAACTATTTACAAGATATAGATGAGAGGCATACTAAAACGCATGCCTCTGGGCCAATGATTTAAATAGAAGCCTTAAATTCCTCAATGGTCTTAGATAGGACCACTGAAGAAGGGAGACTATTCCAAACCGGAATAGTTCTGGGGAAAAAGGAATTTTTCAGGGCATCACTATAGGCAAATGGTCTTGTGTATTGTGATTCATGTGATGCCCGAGTATGCCTTAGATTGGGTGCCGGGGTCAGGTATTTGTCTTTATCAAGAGACACTGTACCGGAGTGTATCTTGTAGAAGAAGGTTAAGGAGGACCGCTCCCTGCGAGACTCCAGGGATGGCCACTCAAGTTCGTCTAGCATTTCACCGACGCTACTGGTGTTCCTCCATCGCCTGCAGGTCCACCGGGCAGCAGTCCTCTGCACCTTCTCCACCATCTCAATCTGAGTTTCATGATAGGGATGCCAAATAGGAGCTGCATACTCAAGTTGAGGCCGAACCAATGTTTTGTATGCAACTTCCTTAGTATGCCTAGGTGCCAGTGCCAAATTGCGCCGAAGAAAACCCAAAGTCTTAGTTGCCTTGCATGTAATTTCAGAAATGTGTTGACCCCAATCAAGATCATCTGTGATAGTTAAACCGAGGTATTTAGCGGACTGAACCTGTTCTAATGTTTGCTGATGCAGTGTGTAATTGAAATCTATATGCCTGCTTGGATGTAGCTGCGTCACCCTCATTGAATGACATTTGCTAACATTGAATTTCATTTGCCAATCCATTTCCCATTTGGCCAAGCTATTCAGGTCATCTTGTAAAATTTGACAATCCAATGGTGACTTGACATTTCTGTATAAAACACAATCATCAGCAAATAGCCGAACAGATGACCTGATGTTGTCAGGAAGATCATTAATGAAAATAAGAAATAGGACCGGTCCTAAGACCGATCCTTGTGGGACACCAGAAAGAACCGGGACTGGGTCTGAGGCACGGCCATCTAATACCACTTTTTGAGAGCGCTCAGAGAGCCACGAGTCGATCCACTTATGTGTAGATCCTCTAATCCCGTAGAAGTCAAGTTTGTATAATAACCTTTTATGTGGGACCTTGTCAAAGGCCTTAGCGAAATCCATGACAATCACATCCGTCTGCCTGTGGCCACGACCCACTGCTCGGTCCAGATTACTAACCAAATCATGATAAAACTGAACTAACTGGGTTTCGCAAGACCTTTGACTTCGGAACCCATGCTGACAGTCAGCAAGAATGTTTTCAAGAGCCAAGTGTTTGTTTATGTTGCTGACTATTATATGCTCTAGAGTTTTGCAACAGATACAAGTAAGCGACACCGGTCGATAATTAGCTGCATCGTATTTCTCACCTTTCTTAAATACCGGGGCTACATTTGCCTGTCGCCAATCGTCTGGTACAGCACCCTGAGCAAGCGACTCATTGAAGATATAGGTCAGTACAGGAGCAATTTCAGAACTACATTCCTTCAACACCCTAGCACTCAGGCCATCTGGCCCAGGCGCCTTATGTATATTCAAGTTATTCAACAGTTTAATGACCCCACTGGGGTCAACTGTAATTTCACCCATAGCGGTGAAAGGACTTGTGCCTTTGGAGGGGATTTCATCATCTGATTCGCGAGTGAAGGCTGACTGAAACTGCCTATTACAAATATTAGCCTTATCCAAAGTGTCAGTCTTCAAGATACCATTTTCTCTAAGAGTATTGATCCCAGACGCGTCTTTCTTTAGGGACTTGACAAATGACCAAAACTTTTTTGCCTTTTCATTTTTTCGGGGACAATCGGGATCAGGGTTATCATTTTCAAAGGAGAAGATATTGGTAATATGCTTCCAATATGCATCTCTAATGCTCTTTTGAACATGTGCTCTGAACCGTTTGTAATGGTTCTTAATGTCAGGGCTGCTTGACTTGCGAGCACGAAAGTAAAGTTTATCACATTTCCTTATCAAGCGTTTGATCGAGCTATCGATCCATGGTAAGCTATATTTTGTCTTGGTCATTTTTGATGGAATAAACCTTTCAATAGCCGAGAGAACCTCCGACTTAAAACTGACCCACATGTCATTGACTGACACCTGACTATGGTCAGTTGAAAGGAACGAATCCCTATAGCGCGCTAGATGGTCATGGAGACCGTCCATATCCGCTCGTTTATATAGGAAAATCTTACGCGGGGCCTGCTGAATCCGTTTAGCCTTTATGTCATATTCAATATAGACAATGTCATGATCTGCTTTGCCGATCGGGGGCATCCCTTTAACACGGTTAATTGGGGATGGCGAGTTAGTGAAGAGTAAATCAAGGGTCTTGTCTTCTCGGGTGTGTATATTTACCATTTGGGAGAGGCAGTGATCCTGTATTATCTCCACAAGTTTAGTCTGAACTGGCCTCTTTGGGACCCCCTCGGGTACCTGCATTGTGCTCCACTCAATATCACCACAATTGAAGGTTTTTATTTTGTCAAACATCTTGTAAACGGTTGCAGATATTTTCCTAATATTTTATATTTGAATACATATTGATGTTATGCATTGAACAAGTCATGAAAATTGTCAATCTAAGGAGCTTCATTTTTTTTCACCCCACTTTCTGCAACATTTTTTGAAAATTTTAAGTGTCAGCAAAATTTAGGGGTAGATTAAACTTGAATATTACACAACTTCAAATTACTTGCACTGATTTGATGTTTATTTTAGCAGCAGTAGATGTATACACGGTCTTCTTTATCAGTATTTCTTTCTTCGGTGTGCTAGTTTTAAAGTTTTTGGTGGTTTTATGAAATGGGGTGTAAGAAATAAAACAACCGAAAAAAGGCTTAAAATGGCGATTTTCAAGTTGTTGGTTCTCTGTTATATGCACACTACCCTACATTTTTTTATTCGTTTATGCGAAAAATATAAACACGTTCTAAGTTGTGTGAAAAAAAAAAAACAAGAAAATGTTTGGATCTACAAATATGGATTTGACACATTTAAAATAGTGATTTTTCCGACATTTCAAGTTAGGGGGTGTAGTTGTTAAATGAGTCGAAAAATATTGTCTTCTACTTCAAGATGAAAATATATGTTTGTTTTATGTCCGAAATAGCGTTACGTAAACAAAATGACTTTTGAAAGCATTCGTGATGTATTGTTTGTCCAGGAATGTATATATGAAGGAATTGAAAATTATTATTTTTTTCTAATTTTCAAACATGTTGTTTATATGTCTCATTCAGAGGCCTGTAGCTTGTAAAAATGCATACTACCTTCAATTTGTTTTGTTTTCATATGTCTTATTTCATATTTTGGAATAAAAAAGAGCGATTAGAAAAAAAGGTTGAATACTTTTCCATTGGCAGCGAACATCCTTAAGTTCTGAATTCAACTTGAACATTTCGGTGTATACTAAGTGCAGTCTTTTCGAGTGAAAACGAGAGCAGTACATGTGACACAGTGCCTCGTAATTCATGTGATAAGTCATGGTACACTCCAAATACTGCCTGTCATTAGGACTGCAACCAGTTCAGATTAAGACAGGGACGACCAGACATATAGCCCAATATTCTTTCTCACAAAATATCTGATCCACGTCAACAGTATAGTGTATGGTAGAAAATAATAATGCCTTTGCAAGTATCTATGGGGAAAGTTTTATTTCATCTTAAAACAGTACATTTTAATATACAAATATATTGCAACAAACTATCACTGAATTGTTATTAGAATATTCGTTCAAGAGTGCAACATTTGCATAAAGACCAAATGCCATTGACAGAAAATTCTCTGAATGCAAAACTTTCTAAACAGTGATAAATATAATAACTCAAGGTGGCTTCAGACATAAATGACAGAACTACTATGTACATAGCAACTGCGTTTCGCAGTCATTACTATGACAAGGACCGATCTACTCCAGAATCCATCTTTATGGGTCGATACATGACCATACCTGCGGTTCATCAACGCGGATTTTTTTTTTTTTTTTTTTTTTTTTTTTTTTTTTTTTTTTTGCATTGCATTGCCACTAGAATAAAACAGTAATTATTTTTTTGTCAATTATTATATTATATAATATATTATATATACTGGTCGTTTTGCCATCTCAATCTGATTTAAAATCACAATTTCGAGCGCGTCTTGTTGTCTATCGCCTGTTTTGCCAGTTCTGCAGCATTCTCGGCACACCCCCAGTGAAGCGTTACACCGCCACCACCATGACCATAGTTGTGAACGACAGCCTAAAACAATCTTCCTTCACGAAAACATGTCTATGCAATATACAGAGATTTTTAAAGTTGTTAAAATGAAAATTTTCAGTAGAATTCTTTTGATATTTTTCTTATTTTTGCTCAAAACATAAATTGTGGGTACACTTTAGAACCGCCTCGCCGAGGCGGTTCTAACGAGTACCCACAATCTATGTTTTGGAGCAAAAATAAGAAAAATAGGTATACCCCTGCAAACCCCAATTTTTCTATATAAAAGTGGGGTTTAAGGGGGTATACATTTCACGGACATATTTGCCTGATCATCAGTGATCCAGACTCTTTTCTCCGAGTAAACAGTAGAAAAAAAGTAAGTTGTTAAATTGTTTTCAAAAGGCGGATTTAACAACAAGGTAACAAACTGATCTAGACATGTTTAAAACCATTTGGGATTAAATTGAAATAATCTTTGATCGGTGTTCAACTTAAACATTTTATTTGGTAACTCACAGGAGCTTACCCGTATGTCAGAGAAATTATGGCACAGTACAGATACATTTGGGATATATATTTGCGCTGTCATTTAATGCCAAAACATAATACGCTAAAATAATGTTTTATTTCTCGTAATTCATAAGAATTTTATGACCTGTTTCCTATTGCTAAAGTCCATATACTCAAGCTCTAGCCGTACTGATGTTCTGCTTGGTCTGAGACCCACCCCGTCACCAATTATTTTGGATTCCTGTTAATTATAAAGATAATTTCTGATTTCTTGCAAGTTTAATGTATACCATGTACACATGAAAGTGGGTTTACAAAGTTGTCTCGGTATGTTTACACGGAATGGTAACTGTTTTATACTTTTATAATAGGCGCTTGTAAACTTTATGAATTTGCTCCGAATTGAAAGTATACAACAAGAGCTGTAAAATAAGACACACATGTCAATACAAGTATTTTAAGAGTCTAGTAATCAAATAAACAAAAATTAAAACTGAGATCCTTTAAGATCAGTGATGACACTAATGAGAAAGGGGATGGGCCATACCGCGGTATGGGAAAAGTTTTATTTGGTATATATGCTGCATGGTATATATTGCACAGCTTCTGTGAATTTAAATGACATAAAATAATAAACATGTTCTGGTCATTACCTTAAGACTGGGCAAATATTTACAACAGTTTTCCCATATATCATTCTTATCCGATTCACTCGGTGATCTATTCCAGTTTCCTCGTTGTTCAGTACCACCCATAACTACCCAAGAAGTCCTGAAAATTTCAAATGTGTGCAAAACAGTAAATAAGTATTTCATTTTAAAAGAGGAATCAAGTAAGGGACATTCACAAATTAATTGGCTATTGGCTATGTTCAGCGTCTATTCTCTATTTGCTGCTACATTATGCATTTTGATAACACCTACTCTGAAAGGATAGTTTTCATAAACATAAGGATGTAGAAATGACGTACTAAAACATTGAAGCTGGAAGCATTAATAGGAAGCATTAATAGGATTTCTTTGAAAAAAAAAGTCAGGACCATTTGAGCCGCCTCGTGAGAAAACCAACAATCTGCATAGACGAAAAAAAGACACAGATCAGCTTCGCGGTAACCGCGAAGCTGATCAGCGCCTTTGTTTTCGCTACTCGGAAAGTACAATTCCTCTTCTTCTTTAATCCGAAATTTCAAGCTTCTAGCTGTCTTCTGTGACTGTACATCCTGATTTGTGTCAGACCTGTTCGCAAACCACATTCAATTTGTTGGTTTTCCCACGAGACGGCTCATATTTTGTTCGTCAACACGAACGTGTAGATGAGGTCAGTTCTTGTACTGCTAATATTTTACCCGGATCATTAAATGTTTGCATGAATAAAAAAATTGCAACAAAATGAATAAAACAATGAAACAAAACACAGAATCAAATCGCAAATTTATGCTTTATGTGATGAAAACTGTAGTACCCTGGTAGTACGTAGGCAAGATCTCCCTGCTTTTCACCCAGACAAATGCAGAAATATTTTAGCCATGGCGCTTGAACCTGATAATGCCACAAGAAAGGTAAAAGAGGTGAATTATCATTTTTTATTTAGAATAAATAAAAATTCGGCTATCTGATTGATTTTGAACTCGAATACACTCTGCAGGCAACGGTGGGATGTATCGTTGAATTTTATTGGTTGGTATGTGAAAGCAGAGAAGAAAGGTACATATTTTCGATGATGAATAAATTGTAACTGGTTAAGTAAAAAAAATAATTACATGCACTGAACAATACCATGCATCTGTAGATTAAACAGATATTAACGACTCACCCTGGCAGAATGTAATATTCATTTCCACATTCGTTAACGAACCCATATGCAGTTTTTATCCAGTCGGCATTCACCTAGTCGTAAGAACGAATTTAGGATGCAAGTGGTGACGACCGGCTAGTCAATATGTATTTTTGGGAGAAATCTTTTTCATATATCAAATTAATATCCTTATTGACCGTTGAATTCAATATTCTAACAAATTACGATGCAGTGATTAAGCGGGAAAACATTTTTCCGGTCGCAATCAAATAATAGTAGAATATCTCTGGTTTGTTTCTACGAATGGTTAATTTCTCAGCAATTTAAAATGACGCATTATAAGTTAAATACTTGTATTCGTATAATACAAATGATCAGCCGTATTTCAGTGTTATGAACCCACCCTTATTATCTGTCCTCTGACAGGCTGTATTTCTTTGTCACCTAGCAGCGCTTGGGCACCCACACCTGTACAGTTTACTATCACATCGTAGTTATCGCTAGAAAGCTGAAAAGAGGTGAGTACGTACGTTTGTTTTTGTGACGAGCATGTATCTTCAGTAAAGGTTGGAGATTGGTGACAATATAAAATGAATTTATAGTAAATCCGTTCGAGTTCGACTTTGAGTTATGCCTGTTTCTGAAAATAAACCCAACCTATTCCTTACTAAAATAGCTTAAAACAACAGATAAAACGGTATAAAACAATTTCCGTAGATCTGCAGCTTAATTTGAGATGACTATCGTGAATGTCATTTTGACTTACTTCAAGATTTTATGGCATTTGTTTAAAAATTCATTTGGGTAAAAAAAATAAAGGAAACTCCGGGAGTGCAATTATGAAATACCCCCCCCCCCCGAGGATTCAGTTTATTGATTTTCATTTTTATCTTTATTTTACAGTTAACAATTTGAAAGAACGAGAATAGAACAAAACACAAACTAACCTCCTGTAAATTCTTTACAAACTGTTTTTTTATTTTGCCTCCTTTTTCCTCGAATCTAAAGGAAGGAAATATAAAAACCATAGATTGAATAACAGGAATACAAAATTACCTTATCAATTCTAACTTTGATATTTACTAAAGCACGATTTTCTGACATGCAATTTTAAAAGCGTATAGTTGTCAATATCTTATATTTTGAAAATTATATGGGATAAGATGTCGCTTCCGTGATCAAAGACAAAAAGGATATCCGACATAAAAGATCGTATTCAGCCAATTCCGAGACTGTGTGGAATTTGAATATATGTTTAACAGAAACAATGTTATGCAATGGAAAGCTAGAAACTTTCCATAAACTATAAAGCGAGGAGGGTTGCATTTTACATTAAACATAAAAATCACCTTTTCATAAGCCAAGGCAGGTATAATCTTTGTTCTAACATTGCCGTGGTGTAAAATACCCCGTACCTGAAAATGTCGGGAAATGGTCCATTTAAATGCAACAAAGCATTAGTACATGTACCTATGTATACTGAAGAAATAACAACTTCATAATTTGCTTGACTGACGTGCAACCAACAGCACCATACAACTTATTCATAAAATTAGAGCACAGGTTCTCTCGACGAGTAGAAGAGAGGCTATTTATTACCAATAAATATATAGCAACAGATAGGATTATTTCCTCCCTTGTAACTTAAAATGGTCTACAGAGTATACTATTGAATGGGTGTGGGCCTCCAACCGGGTATGTTTGTCTTTTTGTGTGTTTTGTCATTATGTCATGTATCACTATTATTATTTGCATGTATTGTTTTCTCACGTTGCTTGCATTAAGCCCGAGATAAACTAGATACAACAGAAAGTGCAGAAAACAAGTATGTCATATTCATATTTTGAATGCATTTTCATCATTTTAAATGGTTCAAGCTCACGCGTACCTAAAAGCTATGTAGATAATACCAGGTACCAGTGTAGTACAACGGTTTTAATGCTGTTTACCTCATTCCAGGGTATCTCCGAACTTCTTCCTCTGAGAGGTACCTGTAGCCGTACACCGTGTCTTTCCAGAAATGATCCTACAATAATGCGTGCGTTCGTAGTTTTTTCCAATGGTAAAAATGGTACCATTGGTAGACAAATTCCGTTCAAGGTTTTACCAATGGTACCATTGGTAATGCCATTGGTACCATTGGTACCAATGTTACCAACATACGGCAGCAAATGGTGCAGACAGAATACCAAGGCCGTCGTCGCCGGTGCGGCAGGTCCGGCGAGCGCCGGACCACTTTTTTGGCCGACCATGGTATCCGCCGTACCATTTTTTTCGATCGCCGCAGCAGTGCTTGCCTGTCATTGTCTTCTAATCGGCTCATCTTGAACGAGTCACGGCTTATTGGTGAAATTATCCTCGTGTCATCAAGGCAAATGTGCGAAAACAAACACCACAGGAATCACGAGACGTGTCAAAACATTGCGGTCATTAAAATGACACCTATATGAATGGATTTTAGGATTAATAGATTAGAGTTGTAATTAAATTGTTGCCTTTTAATCCAATCTTCGTTTTTTTTTTTTATTTTGCATGCCGCGATGAAATGAAAAAAAGACGGAACATGGGATAACACTGTTAATCTCGAAATGTAGTTTATCAAAGAAAATGCCGACTGGCAAATAATTAATGTATAAAACATTTTGGATTTGCATGCATGTATATTTTTAAGCTCTGAGACTGTGTTAATAATGTGTATTTGTAATTCCACTATCCGGGATATGAAAGTGCCGCCCTTTCCAAATCAGCCTAAAACTTTTCGGTTCCCACAACGTACATTCGGTGTGAAAAGTTTTAATCCGTCTTGGTTCGACATTAGGCCACTGCCTGATGAGACTCGCAAATGGGTCGAAATAGTTGTTAGAAGAAACTGTTTTTCTGATGATCTTCCAATTTAAACTTTCTGAATTTAGGTCATTTTTGTTGACAAAAACGATCGAAACTCTGATCCCAAAACGCACTCAGAACGCTTTTAGAGGCACCAATTTATCAAAATTTTCTCTGGGGAGATCCCCCGAACCCCCCTTACGAGAGGGGGCTAACCCCCTCTCGTGCTCTCCCCCTCTCGTGCCTTCGGTACTCGACCATATCTTCCGCCGGACCACTTTTTAAAACGCGGCGACGGCCCTGAATACAGCGTGGGTAATTCTACCAACGCGGGAAAAGTCACGTGATTCAATATGGCGAGCCTAAAAATATATCATGAATTTCGTAAATAAGCAATACTTTTGTCATACATCAAATGTACATGTTATAAATAACACAATATACATGAAGTAAATAAGAAAGACAAAAAACAAGTGAGGTGTATTGATCAATATGATAAAAATTCCACCATGTGATCTACCAATGGTACCATTGGTACCAATGGTACCATTGGCAGCAGAAAAACGTTCAGAGTTTTCTGGTTATCATTGGTAAAAATGGTACCAACAGTACCATTGGTAGATTTGCAGATTTTACCGTTGGGAGAACTCCGAACGTAGCCAATATGTACATCAATAAAACTAGCGATTCGCAAAGCATTATGATCGAGACCCGAGCTTAAAGTCAATGTCATACCGATCCTCATAAAATGCAAGCGAATTTAGAAACTATGTTACTATTATACTAATTAATAGCTTCTTCGTACCCGATTGAAATAATGTTTCTGGTTAAAATAAAATATTTCATTAAACCCCTTTTAATTGCAACTTGTGTACATGCACAGCCATTTAAATAATAATAATAATAAAAAAAAAAAAAAAACAGAGTTGCAGTTCCTAGCAGGAAACCGTTTCCTCTTTCCTACATGTACCTCCTTATTGTACCAGAGTTGGTATCCAGATACAATGCTGGCACCAACATGTTTGGCCACTTCTGAGTGTGCTAGATCTATCATGTATTTGAACGTTGCGGTACTCCATTTTCTGGAAATAAATAAATAAACAAATCTTGACGCAGGTCTGTTCAATATATTCATCTAAGTCGGTATGTCAACTTGATGAGACCTTAAGTATGTTGAGCAATCTTCTCCAGTCAAGAGATATTTCTATATATACTGCATATGAGTGATATTTTTCTGTCACGTGTATTAATTAAACTGTCATGGCTTTGTACTATATATCGAAATGGACTAATACTTGATCCATTCCACTGGTGTGTCTCCAAGAAGATGTGGTTCCCAGAATCCCCCAGCCACGTCTGATGTGGTATTTGGTGTGGTTTCAGCAGTTACTATAGTAACATCTGACCCAGGGCAAAGGTCAAGGACACGCACAGCTGATGATACGCCGATGACCCCGGCGCCGATAACACATATTTTGGCAGGCATCACTGTATGATGGGGATAAAGAAAAAAGTCACATTAGTGCTACGGTCATGGTTAATGTTTCTTTGCATGCTCTCATTTTCGTCGTTTTCGGTCTAATGAATATAGCAAAGGTCTCTTAAATTCAAACGCAAGAACAAAGCAGCAACATCAATAACTTTCGGCGACAAAACAAAATGTTTCATTTTATTTAAAAGATTCATCTTTTGAATTGTATTTGTTTGTGGCCAAGATAATATGTAATCATTAAGCCTTGTTTACATATGACTATGAATAATAAGGATACAGTAATACCTTGGTATTTAGCCGAATTCAAGTCCAACGTGTCATAGCATGTGTTTGCCCGAGCGCAGAATTTTATGTTAACGTTTTGTAGACCCAACAGTATCATTAAATGAAAGAACGTAAATGCATTAATGTGTGAATTTTGCGAAAAATGACTTAAAAATGTATTTTGATCGTGGTGCATGATGCGTGATCATACTATCTTAACTACGTACACACATACCTGTGTCAATTTAATCCAAAACTTGTATATTAACCTTTAAAATCACAAAGGCGCAATGTGTTTATGTATCTTATCAGCTGACAGACAATAGAACATTGACTTCACTAGTACAGGTGCTCTAGGATTATTTGAAAATTACGTGATATCTCTTCGCAGCTTTAATAGTAAATTTCGCGGGAGGTACGGTTACGTTGGCTCAGTTCTTTTCTCTTCATTGAACAAGACAATTTAGCTCATCTTAGAAGTGGTAAAGAATTCAGAAAGTGGTGTCTCTGTCCCAGCACTAGTGACATAAATGTTGGCATGAAACATTTGCCAAACACAAACAAATTGTGATGTTTGCTTACGTCATTGTCTGGCGGTCGCTATTTTATTCGATGCAGAGAAAGTGTTTATAATAAGAAATTGTCAGGAGTGGGTGGGGGACGGTGTGTGTGTGTGTGTGTGTGGGGGGGGGGGGTCTTATCGAATATAAACCTGGCCAACAGCCGCAAAACGATGGTTATCGAAATGTTGGATATAATACATGCGTGTACTTAGATGAATGCATATCGAAAAGATAGGTGCCGAGGAGTCGTTGTTCTTGCATAATACAATGACACGTACGCTCATCCAGTGGTCAAAATTTACAAACACATAATCTCACTTTAAGAATTACGTTTTTCTTCTTTTATAGGAGCTGTTCACACACTATACCTACGAAGCTGGAGAGTGTGAACGTATAGCGCGTTGCATCCAATAATTTAAACATATGGCGCGAAGGAGCACAACGTCTAAACCAATTATTTTATATCATAAGCCATTACTATCCGAGGTAGTATCTATTATATAGTAACAAACATCAAAGATGATATAAGTGTATCTCATGGAAACAGCACCCACGCAGGCACACATGGTGTCACACATTAGTAAATTTTGTCCATTAGAACACCGGTTCCGATGGCTGAAGAACTAGCTAAGAATTTTAAGAATTTCGCATCACGTTTATCTGTTAAAATGTGTTAATGGTTGCGACCTAGTGATATTGAGTGTGATGAAAACTCCAAAGCGGGCTCCAAAGCCATTGTCAGAACCTCATAGTCATACTATCTCTGAATTATAACTGAATTATAACCCTCTGCCACTGTTTACGATTTTTATTTATTTGTATTTCATTTTATCTTTAACATTGAGACGTGGCACATGCTGTGGGGTGGGCGTCCTGTAGTTGCAAAACATCACTCCGCTACGTTCCGTTGTTGCGTTCCTTGATTCGATTTGATCAAAACAGTCAGTTCCCATTGAATAAATAAGAGTACACATGGTTGGCAGGTGGTGAGAAATGATTAAATGAAACAAGTAGATTCAGCAACACACTTATAATTCGGTCGTCTTACACACACACACACACACACACACACACACACACACACACACACACACACACATGATGAGGAAATATCAAAAAGGCTAGAAGAACTATTTACAGTTTAATACACAGTGGTCTCCATAGAAACAGTGGATTAGATACTGAAACAAAGATACATCTCATCAAAACATATATGATACCAGTTTTGCTATAGTATTATGGTATGGAACTTATTATGCCAAACAAGACATTACTAAAGGAACTAGAAACATTCCAGAAAAAATATCATAAAACAGATTCTTGCTGTTCCCAATAACACGGCAGATCATGTTATTTACATCTTAACCAGACTATTACCCATAAAAGCTCAAACTGATAAAAGACTGCTTACTCTATTTAACAACCAGGACACCTCTGTTGAAAAAAAAATAGCTTGGAGACAGTCAAGTGTTAAAACTCTGAAAGCCATAGTTGGTTCGTTGCTGTTAATAATTATTTTTTGTGGAAATATGATACAGTAAATTATCCAGTTCCGGGTCACTTTTTTTTCGAAGTGGTTTCCAGATAATTGCTCACAGCAAACTAGGTTTCGACCTTACCATTAGAAAGTATAATCCTTCTTCTAAATAATGAACTTTTGTCTGATTAATTGTGAATATTCTGTGGGCCACACGATGGCTTTGAAGCAGACCACCAATTTATCCAGTTCCGAATCATTTATCCAGTTCCGAATCACTTGCGATAATTTTTAAATAGGACACTCTCTGGCGCTATTGCGTTATGATTTTGAGTTTGTAGCTTCATTACTTCTTTATAAAACAAGACTTACACACAGTTTACCATTTCAGATAGAATAAGTGTCAAAAAACTGTGTACATGTATACGACGTATAACTTACGTTCTGGATATTGGCGTCAATCGAAAACAAATACATGTTCTAAGTCGATAATGGCGTAACTGGTTCCAGATTTTTGCAGTTAAGAGCTGGTAATTTTCATTTTTGTTTGTTTGTTGGTTTGTTTGTTTGTTTGTTTGTTTTGTTGTTGATGTTTTATGAGTTAAACTTTCACCTGTTTGATTAACATTGAATTTCAAACACAGCTTTGATGTTGCGTAAACAGAGATATCTAACAGGAGTATGTCAACTAGACTAGAAATCCAGACAGCATGTTTTGTTCGCGATGCAGATCGACTGCACAAAGAATCACCTGCGTAAGGAAACGACCATTTGATTTTTATTATTGGGGTTGGGGGGTGGGCTGTAAGATTTGAAAAAAAAAAAAAAAAAAAAAAAAAAAAAAAAAAAAAAAAAAAAAAAAAACAGGATCCAATTTGGGCCGAAAAACATATCTAGGGCAGAGTAAATTCTGTATTACTATCTTACGTATTGAAAAATAATATTCAGGCCCGGAAACATCTTCCAGCCCCCCCCCCATCTTAAAATTCATTCATTTATTTATCTATCTATCTTGGGTCGGTTTACGTCCCTTTTAAGATCATTTAGCTCATATGAGACGAGCCAGTCAGTTGGTGTGGTGAAAACGGGCGAACCCCGAGAAAAAAAGAAAAAAAAAAAACTTGGCATATCTTCAAGCAGAACTTGTCTCACATGAGCCCACAACAAACACAGCGTTGAGACGATCGAATGAAACGCGTTAATGAAATCAGCTCTTCACCACTCGGCAACGGGGTGGGGGGGTTTGGCATTCATTTATTTAGTTAAGTTTTGGTAAATGCATAGCCACTTTTGGGGAAACAGCTACTCACTAGACTACTATGTCAAAAGAAGAAATCAAAATAATAGATAGAACAATTTTGAAAGAGAGAGAGAGAGAGAGAGAGAGAGAGAGAGAGAGAGAGAGAGAGAGAGAAAGAGAGAGAAGAAGTGAAAAAGAGAGATGTTGCTAGATTCCTTATATGAGGACCAAAAAGCATAACTCGGTGCTCAACGTCAGGATCGAACCCAGTGTCTGTCTGTCCTTCTTCTTGGCTTTGTTGTGTGGTTAGATTTGAAGCACGTTTAGTTTAGGATGTCAGGGCATCCTAACTTGCCCCCCCCCCCTTTTTATTCAGTTTAACGTCCCTTTCCTGATTATTTCAGCTCATATGAGACGCGACAATCAGTAGGTGGGACGAAAACGGGAGAACCCCGAGAAAAACAAAACCACCTGACACGCTCGCAAGCAGAACTTGGTTTGCCTCACATGGCCAGAGCGGGATTCGAACCCACACTAGACACAGTGGTGAGAACTTTGGGAACAAGTCCCATAAAATGGGGGCAAAGTCCTGACTTGACCATAGCTGTGGACTAGAACGTTTAGCATCAATTCAAACAAACTGCATTGCAAATGAAAGACTTTGGTATTGTGGCGACACGTACGCACGCACGCACGCACACACACACACATCAAATAAAATACTTACTGAGATTTAAACACTCCCTCCTCAGTTCCTTTAGGTTTAGCGCTAAGACGTGTACTGCGATATTAATAGATTTACGAGTACATGTACTATGTCGACACAATTAATTTTTACTGACCCGAAACTAGCTAAATTGGTAGATAAAATTAACAAGCTCCTACGCAACAGAAAATCAATAAATGAAGTTCAGTTTTCCTGGTGTGTTATAATTAATGTTGGAACGCATGTTGGAACCAAAAGTGTAAAAAAATAATGTTCAAGGTTTATGCATTTTGCGGAAACCTGCACCTTTCGGATAATTACACAAGTGCAATATACATTCTAATTCGACAGGTCATCTCGAAGAACATATCTATTTTTAGCATGCAGATAAGTTTTCAAAATCTGACTTCGTGCAGAGGAAGAGAAAAAGATAGACTTCATGACCATACAAAATGTTTGTTTTTTAATTGAACAGCTGCTGTGTAGTTCGTGACGATACGACCACTTGATTCGGAACTGGATAAGATTCGAAACCGGATAAATTACTGTATGAAAGATATAACACTCTCGCTAGAAAGTCCATAACCAAAATTAGAATAGAAAAGAAACGTCACTAGAGTCGTGAATGAATACTGGCAAGAAGAAATTGTATCTCTGGTATCATTTTATGAAAAGTTATGTTTCATAAACTGTCATTTATATACTCCTGGGAAAATATATCAAATTCTACAACTGGATACACAGTCAGTAAAGGACAGTATTAGATTACCTTCAAAATTGAAGTTTCTATGTGGATCATATGAACTACAGACTAACCGACAGAAATTCAATAAGATCCAACCTGTATGCTATGTGGTGAATCAAAAGAAATATTAGAACTCTTTATTTTATCAGGTTCATCTTTATCAATAGTTAGAGATCCTATACTAAAGGACATTCAGTATGAATTACAACAAAGACAGGACATTATTTTGACCAATTTATGTGTGAACGACAAGATTAAACTCATATTAGATTGCCCTGTACTAGTGAACAATATAAAAGTAAAACACAGAAAACAGAGTCTTCAGGTATCATCTACTCTAGAACTTCACAACAGAAGGCTAGTACATAATTTGTACTCTGTGCGGTATCAGATGTTGAAGCAGTTTAATAAATAAATGGTGGTTACCCCTAGTAAATTGAAAAGTGAAGGAGTGTATATATTGTTCCTGCTATTCTTATCTATAGTTGTAAGATGTGGAAATGGTATTCGTATATATGGATTATAACGTGTATATATTCGTCAACTTTTAAGTGTCCTCCTGTTTAAATGCACATAAGAACATATACTTAAGAAGTTATACACATCGATGTGGTTCGCCTACACCGGGGTCAATATACAACAAAAGAAAAAGAAAGGTGGCGAGTTCCTCCAAGCTTGACCTTGGCATTACGGCGCGCGCTCCGCGTGTAGTGTACAGTTTACAGGTGTGTCAGTTAAGCTGCTTTTTTTAATGAAACATCATTTAGCGACAAATCTTAATACCTTTTCAACCAGTATGCGAAGTGCAGGTGAATAGGATTTCGTTTTACACAGTGATTCTCGTGTTGAAAACCATCCTGACCTCGAGGTTTTGGTTACCTGTATTTTCTATGCTGGAAACCAGCCGTTAATGCAAAATTTTCAATACCGGTACATGTAGACTGTAAAGTCACAGTTGAAGGGCTGGGTCTAGGTGTCCTGATGAGCACTTGTCGTTTTGTGTTTCATCGGTAAAGTAGATCTATCCCGATTCCTATTTAACTCATTTTCGGTGCCCCGTACGGCTGAGGCTATCCGCACGACGGTCGTGCCGATAAGCGGCGTTATCCGCACGACGGTCGTGCCGATAAGTGGCGTTATCGGGACGACCGTCGTGCGGATAGCCAATGCTACAGGTATTGGCTATAGGGCATGTTGGAATGACGTCATACAGGTAAGTTTGTTCATTCGGCGGAGGTACATTACTCGGTGTTTATCGCTATGACTTACCAAATGTGGAGCACAAAATATGGAATCAAAATGAATTTTTTCCATCAAAGCATTGCATATTCCATTAGATTTCCGGATATAATTGATTCCAACGTAAGAAAAGCATATATATATATTTTGGTCATATTATGGTTTTATTATCGTCTGTAAGTAGTTAACGCATAGCGATAATGACCGAGGTTACCACCTCCACCGAATGAAGAAAATAGCGGGAAAGGTGACCGATATTGATTTTTTTTCACGGAAGAGTACTTTGCCGACATGCCCTATCGGCACGACGGGAGTATAAGATTTTCTAACAAGCATATGTATGCATTGAACTATTAATTTGTCATTAAATAGATTAATTATGCATTTATCTATTGAAATGTATTCGAAATTAACATTTTCATTAATTATGAATAAGAAAACTAATCCAGCTTATAAACTGTTCAAATCACAGTAGATTTCTAACAGCGGATAAAAATATAACCATTGCATTTTTTTTTGTGTTACTGAAATGTTTCCATACTCCATTGTTAAAATCAAAGGCTGTTTATTCTTTTGGATTACCACATTATTTTATTATTTAGTTTAAGATAATTACTCTCATTTACGCATACGCATGACTGATTTTTTACAGGTAATAATTCACAGGTAAGCCAATTTCAGCAAAATAACAATTTTGTTAATTAAAAAGTAAAATTTCCTGCATGTGCAATATTCTGTTTCAGTTTTGAAGCCAGTGTAATATATTTATCAGCTTAAAATGTATCCATTTCTAAACATTCTTATCATTTGGATATCGATTTCCCTGTCGTGCCGATAATGCCGCTTATCCGCACGAAGGTCGTGCCGATAAGCAGCGTTATCGGCACGACCGTCGTGCGGATAGCCAGTGTCGCCCCGTACAACTAAATTTTTAGCCTGCTTCGTTCTGGCGAGTTCATTATCAATCACACGCCAGCCAGCCACCAACTTGTTTATTCTTTGTTGTCATGGTTCCAGCCAATAGAAAATTGTTTATGTTCATGAGTCAGTCAATGCACTCTGAGGTCATACAAGTACATCCACGAATCCTTGGATGTAAACATTGGCGTACAGCTGTCCGCTTGTGTCATTGGATCTTAGAATCCGACACATGCGCAGTGGAGCAGTCTACTAAATTTTTAGTGTAAACAGAAAGCACATGAAGTAAAACGGCTTAACAAAATATTTATAAATCAAAGACCGATGAAAACTGGTTCCGGTTTGAAATAAACAGCGCGAGAATGAAAGAAAATTTGCAAGTCTAAGCAGTTTTTAGCAATCGTTCCTTATATTTGTAATATGTAGCCAAATTGTATTTAGAATTTGCACTTTTCAATGAAATGCCACCAAAAAAATCTTTAGATTTGAACCGCCTTAGGCGTTCTGTGGAGAATTGTGAAGATTCAAAGAAACAGTTTACAATCTCTAAATTTTTCGCCAAGTCAGTTGCAACAACAAAGATAAACAAAGATGTGACAATTGTTATAGATGACACAGAAGATGACGACACAATTGTTTCCAAGGAAAAAAAGGTGCACAGACTTTATTTTCATGGTTGTTAATAATTGACCGCGGGGGTCTTTGCTCCCTGCTCCCTGAAAGAAAAATGACCTTTCTCCCCAGCTCCCTAAAATGTTTTTCCTCAGCCCCCTGCTCCCTAAACCCCCCAAAAAGTTATGCTTTCTCCCCTAATCCCTGAAAATAAATTACCCTTCTCCCCAAATTCCTGAAAATAAATAGCCCTTCTCCCTGAATCCCCAAAACCCCTGGGAGGGCCTCCTGGAGTCCTGCTTGAAATGATATCCTTAGCCTTTAAGGCACAGTAACTTAAATTGAGTCAAGGGATTGCCCCTGGTTCTAGTCGAAACCAGAGTGTCATTTAAGGCCTTTAGTATGTCACATTTCCACAGCTAGCTCATGGCTAAAAAATAAAAGAAACTGCAACACACTGAGAAATATGCACATGATTTCATTGCCTGTATATTTATCATATTACTGCCTCATTGTAATTAGGTGGATAAAGACAAAACAATTTATTTATGGGTTATAATATGTTATAAATAATAGTTTTGCATATGACATGCTATAAATAATAGCTTTACATCAAATTCAAAGTGGTTTTAAACAAAAGAAACTATACCACTTTTAACAATTATAAAAATGATTTTGTGTTACCGGTAGTTTTAATTCTAATCAGTATATTGAGTGCTTGACAAGTGATTCCCTTCACCACTGTTAAATTGCTAGGAGTTCATCTTTATGAAACAAGTACTGGCAATTATAAGAGCACATAAATCAACTAACAAAATATAAAATGAAAATAAATTCATGTCTGATATTAATCAATTTCTGTACTCACTGGAGGGCTGGCTTTCTTTTAAATGAGCCATCCTCCTAAAACAAATTCATATTGTTGTTAACTCATTTAAGCCTGGCGTCCCTTTTATGGGACATAGGCAAACAGAATAGCCCCAGATGGGACGCCGCAGAACGCGGCGTCCCATCTGGGGCTATTCTGTTTGCTTAGAGGAATTTCATCGAAAAAAGGAATAAAAATTTAAAAATCACTCCTGATGCACCTAAAAATGAAAGTGGACTCACCCAAATGATAATGATGAGAAAATCCATTTGTCAAATATGGGTTAATATTATCATCTCTTCTGTTCAGGTCTCATCACCATTTAAGAAAAGACCAAGAGAGGATGAGAATGATTCAAAAGCAAAGCGGAGACGTTCATCAGCTGAAACACAGGCTGCAACTTCCACTCTCTTCAAAACTGAGAGAGATGCCACTGACCCAAACCCTTTGGCAGATCGGTTAAAAGAGATTGCTGCCAAAACGAGAGACAAACTTCAGGGATTTGCAGCAGCGGACATTGAATCAACTTCAGAGGGCAGAAGAAACAGCATTGACAAGTTCGATTTCAGTATTTTGAAAAGAGAAAAAGCTACAGTCATACCAGACATTGACTTGCATGAGCCAGATGAAGTAATTACAAACAGTCATACTGAAGGTGAACCTGATGTTGGGATTATGGAAACAGAAGATGCCGTCTCAACCTCATCTTCTGCCAATATGCTGAGTGTCTTCAAAAATAAAAGAAGGTCTTCTGCTGTGTCCTTAGCTGCTCAGAAAGGTACTTTTGATTTTTTGTAAGTGAGCCATGCCATGAAAGATTCTATCAAAATCAAAATGAGTTTTTCATAATCGTGGCTGTATAACAAGACAAGCAGAACTGAGAATTAAAGACATTCAAAAGTTTAAGTACATGTAGTTAGACTAAGTAAAAATGCATCAAAAGCAATTTAACAAAGGCACTGATCAGCTGTGTGGTTGCCAGATACATTTTCTTTATTGCCAATCAATGCTCTAATATGGACAGAATAATCAAACAGTGAAATGGGACATACATGTAATTGAAATAAAGAATGAGGCATGAGAAACCAGATACACATGTGACACATAAGAGGAATGCAGCTAGAGATCAGACCTGCAAATTTGTCATTGCATATGTACGTAGGTTTTCCCATGATATGAGCCGCGACATGAGAAAACCGGTGTTAGAGGTTTCCGACCATGTGCGGCAGAAATCGGCCTCTACAGTCACAGAGGATGGCTAGAAGCTTGAAATTTCGAATTTAAGAAGAGGGATTGTACTATCCATGTAGCCAAAACAAAGGCGCTGATCAGTTGTGCAGTTACTGCACAGCTGATCTGCCCCTTTGTTTTCGCATAGGCAAAAACCCAGTTATCTCATGACGCGGCTCATATGGCTTAGATTATTTCTGATTCCAGAAAAGTCCCCTGTTCCAACGTCCCTGAAGAAATCCAAGTTGAAGTACACTCAGCTAGAACAACAGTTTATAGAGATCAAGGAGAAATATCCAGATGCTGTGCTGTTTGTCGAATGTGGATACAAATATAGGTTCTTTGGTGAGGACGCAGAGGTAGGGACATTATGAGGGCTCAGGCTGATTTGAAAATAAGTTTTGACATAGTTTTTCACTGTTCACCAATTTCTCAGTAAATCACCTCATTGCAATCACCTCTATGGTCTGTTATTATTTTATTTATAAGCAAATGTACAAAAAAACTAACTCAGTGAACAGATTATAAATGATGAGGGCTTTTTACATGAGGACATTGGGAAATAAATCTGTGAAGCAAGAAAGTTATTGTGCAAAAGACAAACTCCCATACTTGATTGGTATTGGCAAGTTAAGCTTCAGAATGGTTTTACTATGGAAAAAAGAAAGTGAAAAATAAGCTAGTGTACATGTTTAATTTTCTGTTTAATTTCCAGATAGCTGCTAAGGTTTTGAAGATCTTTTGCCATCTTGACCACAACTTTATGACTGCCAGTATTCCTGTTCATAGACTCATGGTTCATGTTAGAAGACTGGTAGCTGCGGGATATAAGGTAACATAGTTTCATCAGGAAAACATGTCCATGAAAAGTATACCCCTCTGAACCCCACTTTTATATAGAATAACTGGGATTTGCAGGGGTATACCTAATTTTCTTATTTTTGCTCCAAAACATAGATTGTGGGTACTCGTTAGAACCTTGGAGAGGGGGTTCTAATGTGTCCCCACAATCTATGTTTTGAGGAAAAATAAGAAAAATATCATTTTTTTTTTCTACTGAAAGTTTTCATTTTTTACAGCTTAAAAAATCTCTGTATATTGCATGGGCATGTTTTCATAATTGAGAGATCTGTAAATATGACAGTACCAAGTTAATAGCCAAAGCAATGAGTTTAATTTTGTTTTAGGTTCATGGGGCTATCAACCGAAGTCAGTCTGACACTAGCAAAGCTACATCAACCCATTTTACATACGACCCAATGCATATACATGTATTAGCGCCATGAACTTCATAAAGATGAAATGAATAAATGAATTATCTCTTTGCACAAAAGTGTATTCTGGGTTTATCAACAGGTGATATCAACAGTTATTCTTCTTGTCAATATAATAACTATTTACTGTTTTCTCTTCAGGTAGGTGTGGTTCAGCAGACAGAAACTGCTGCATTGAAAGCTGCTGGTGCCAACAAGAGTGCACCCTTCACCAGGCAGCTCACTGCCATGTATACCAAGGCTACACTTATAGGGGAAGGTAATTTTGATAAATTGATAATAAAAAGTCTACCTTTCAGATAGGTTTTATCCATTACGACCATAACTGAAGGCATAAATTCCAAGTTTAGAGGATACTGAACATCCTGAAATTTTAATGTATTTTATTTTGCAAATTTGTAAGTGAGTTCTTGAATTCGGGAGAGGGTAGCCATGCATTCTCAAAACATCATGCACACATTTTTTAAGGGAAAACTTTGAATTCTCAAAAATTGGCAAACATTTTCCGAACTTACAGTAGTGTTTGGAGATCACTGTGCATGTATTGTATATTTTGAGTAAATTCTGCAAGGTATGATTGTTTTGAAATCTGTAAACAATCAGTATTTTCATAAATAACACCTTTTTGGTATGAAAGAAGTGTACGAAAGTACTCACTTTCATAATATATCTGAGCCGCATCATGAGAAAACCAACATTTTGCATATGAGAAAACAAAGGCGCAGATCAGCTTCGCAGTTACTCCGAAGCTGATCAGTGCCTTTTGTTTTCGCTACATGGATAGTACAATCCCTCTTCTTCCTAAATCTGAATTTTCAAGCTTCTAACTACCTTCGTGGTTGTATGGGCTGGTTTATGTCGGACAGGTTCAGAAACCACATTGTTGGTTTTCTCATGCGGTGGCTCATTCTTGTGTATTCTGGTTATCAGATCTGGATTTGTCAGAGGGTGAAGGACCACAGCAGACGGTGTCAACAGAAATCAACACCTATCTCCTGTGTATCTGTGACAATGTCAAAAGCCAGTCAGGAAATGATCAACTTATAGGTATTATGGTAAGCATTGTAAAAGATTTAAATATCCTATACCTTATTGGGTGCTTGAAGCTCTCTAAAATACCATTAGTGAACATGTGCTCTTCTTGAATCAGCAGAAATGGCAGAATGGCCAGTGAAATATTTTCTTGACTTCTAGAAAGAAATATACTGGACATCATAATTGATTGTGCATCAATGTCCATAAGAATCTGTGTTGTATAATAGGCCTTATAAATGTTTCATTTCAACCCAGATGACATAAGTGCTGCTTGGGTCAAGAATTTAAATTGCCCAATTAAGCTTACCATAGTTTGATATAGGTTTTCCTTGTTTGTGTCACACAGGCTGTGCAACCATCAACAGGGGATATAATCCATGATTGTTTTGAAGACAACTCTTCCCAGGGTGAGCTAGAGACAAGACTGGCACACATACAACCTGTAGAAATATTGTTGTCACAGAATGTGTCAGAAGCTACAGAGAAACTTGTAACAGGATTCCAAGCCATCAGGTAAGTTTTATACTGAAAACATTTTTTAGGTTTTTAGCCTACATGTCCTATATAAAACTTGCAAATAGTAGATGTTTGAATCATTTTTTCTTGAGAAATGAATGAAATTCTAAAATTTAGAATTTAATTTCAAAAAAGGGAAATGTGCAAGATATGATAGATTTATTTTTTCATAGGAAGATGAAGATTTTGCTAAGACGGGATCTCCCTTTGAAATAAAGAGATACATGTAGTATGTATGATTAACCCTGATTTCATTTTCTTGTAGTATTAGTACAGATGACAGACTAAGAATAGAAAAGTTGGAATCTGACAAGTTTGACCCCACTAGGGCTCTTCAGACAGTCACACAGTTCTACAAGTCACAGGATACTCATCAAGGTTATCTGTGTGTATTTGGGTTTCCAACAGGGTCTAAAAACTGTGGTCTTTGAATTTACTGTACATTTTGATATTTAGGAAATTAAAAAGAAAGGTGCTCATGCTAAACAATGCTGTGGATCATATTGAAATACCTTTATAGCACTTTTCTCTCCTTTATGCGGTACTTTGTGTAATGTCACCTTAGCCAGAACTTTCTAGGCAAGTACAATGTTCATACAGCCCCACGCATGTCAACTTGCTTAGCAACGTCAGAACCTATGCAATTTCGGTTTTATGCATTTCCCATGGATTTTGGTTGCTAGGCAACGAAATATGTTATTTGAAAAGTGCATTTTGTAGGAAATAGTTTACAAAGCGTCAATGGCAGAAACAAATAGGCATATATTTGTTCGATTTAACAAACTTAATGTCAAATTGCAGCAGAAATTGTATCACTACCCCCATTTTTCACCCTTTGATCGAGACATTTAAGTCATTTTTTCAACTTTGATCGGGTGTCATCAAATATATCAACCAGATTACATTATCTTGAACACTAAATGCAACTATTTTAAATTCGTTGTAGGAAAATACAGTGAATACATTTAATTGGGTTTTCCTGTCACCATGGCAACAGTTTTAAGAGTCGTGGCCAAGCGCCTTTTCCCCCGTGTTCTATTGTTGCTAGGCACAGGAAGTCTAGACGGAATATTTCCATCGGTATTCCGTTAGACCTCTCCATACCGACAGAAATGACTTCTATTGAGCCCTTGGTCGAAAATGAAAAATCATTGAAGACTCCAAAGAAATTGAAAATTATGTTATGTTATATCTTTTCTGACTGATAGGACTTAATTTATAAGTATTCCAGATGTAAAAATACGCAAACTAGTAAAATACTTTGTGTTTTCTGTGGAAAATATCACATACGTCTATAAATAGATAAGGGGAGACTATTGTAGAATATGAAACACAAAGTAGAAAATCGATTGCTTTTTGCAAATTATCGAAATTGCAGGCTAACCAGATGTTTACTAAAAGATTTATGCATTTTCTAACAAAACATAACAAAAATTCTAACAATTATCACCAAATAAACCAGCTATAAGCTTCTTACGAAATCCATAATCTGTTCGACCATAGTTTAAAGGCAACCTATGCTAAGCTGTCAGGGGAGAGGAGCGAGGTCACGAAGTGTATCGGAGTGCAGGTTAGCCAGCTGATCTACAGGAAATCGAGCATGTGACTAGGTGTTGAACTGTCTCGCAGAGAACGAATTGAATTTATGTTTCAAGAAAGCTAAATCAAACTTCAATAACATGTTCAAACAAATAGTTATGGCCAATATTGCATTACTTATTGAATGACCCTGGTAAATACAGATTAACATGTGCACTTGTAAGTATACATGTGATATCTCCATATTTCGCTGGGATCTCCCTATTTTTACACACAAATCTCCATATTTGGAATTTCAGAATTTTCCTCTGTATCTTATACATCTCCCTATTTGGAATTTCAGATCTCCCTGCCAAATCTCATAAATTTCCTTCTTTGTTTAATCATTCTCCGTATTTGGCTTCCAAGATGTATCACATGTATGCTTCTAAGAATCTTTCATTATTTTCTTCTTTACCATTGCATAGACTGAGTATATATGTGATATTTATAAGTATCACAACGACAAATTCTGATGAAAATTGTTTTTGATCTGGTATCAAAATAAAAAATGTGAATTTTGTGTACATGTACTTCTTAGAATTTAGGCAGTTGCACAAAGTAACCACAGTCAGTGTTTTACAGCATGAAAAATATTGTGTTCATACCTGTAAATTCCACTTTCCTACATTTTGAAACTAGTTTAGGGTCACTGGATGTCATAGTTATGCAAACATGCTTGCTCTATGATATATTTTACAGTAGATGGTGCCTCAAAGCTCCAAGAAGTGGTTAATCTACCTCAGCCAGTTTTGTGTTGTCTCTCAGCTCTCATACATTACCTCAGGGATTTTAAGCTGGAGAAAGTTTTACAACAAACACAGTAAGTCTGTGAAAAAATCCCATAATTATTGAGTAACTTTTAGAAGGACTGAACTGGTCCTATTGATCATAAACAAGCCATTTTGATACCCTGCCACTTTAGAAACTGTGGGGTATTATGTTGTAACCTCTTGTAATTATACGAGTGTCCATCCACCTGCCTTTCCATCTGTCAGCTTTTCATTTCTCCTCTCTATCTTGTGCATTTATTGATCAATTTTTATCAAACTTTGTATATGATTTCATATTTGAAAGGGGTGGTTTGGGATTGTAGATGATTTGCTGAATAAGTATAGAGTAGTTATGGCCCTTGTTTTATGTTAAGATATTGAATAACCTCTCCTATTTTCTCACAAAATTCTATATGATGAAATATTTAAACATTTATAAGTATAATTATGATTAGCTTAAAACTTTCTTGTGATATTTTTCAGAAATTTTACTCAATTTTCAACCAAATCCAAATATATGCAGCTAAATAGTAACACCATACGAAATCTGGAATTGTTCCACAATGCCACTGATGGCCGGGAAAAAGGGTCACTGTATTGGACCATTAACCAAACCGTGACCAAATCAGGGGCTAGAATGTTCAGATCATGGCTAGCCAAGCCTCTCATGTGTATCAGGTGAGATTATTTGAGAAATATTCTGTATTTTTGATGGCAGTGTCTATAGATTAGTACTTGATTAGTACCTCGTATGTTATTATTTGATCTGAGTGTAATAGTGTTTCTCTTATTTCTGACATACAGGTTAAAGATAAATCTTCTAGAGTAGCAGTATTAAGATCATGGTCATAATTGTTTGCCATTCCCTTTGCACAATTTGAAACAGTTGCAAAATAAGTTGGGTTCCTTTCTATTGTTTTTGACTGATAACAGAAAAATAAATAAAATAAAATAAAGCACCTAGAGTCTGCTTTCCATTTCAAAAATCAAAATCATAGCATATTTTTTGAAAAAAGTGCAATAAATCACACATTTTCATCATTATTATTTCCACAGTGAGATACAAGCTCGTCAAAGTGCAGTCTGTGATATAATAACTGATAGATTTCCCGATGTTCTGGCAGTGAAGGGTATCCTAGTGAGACTACCTGATCTGGAGAAGGGACTCTGCTCTATATACCATAAAAAGGTCAGTAAAACTATTTCTAAGCTATCTGAATTTCTTCTGAGAGCTGTGATGCTCAGGAATTATCAATTCATAATTATACCATGTTTCTTGTAGAACAAAGTAATAATTTACCACCATCACTGAGTGTTTGGCACCTATAAAGCGGATCAGTTCTTTTATTTTTGTCAAACTAATTTAATAATATTTTTCAAGCCTTCTGCCAGCATCAAGATTCTATTTTAGACCCCAAGGAGAGAACTTTGGCAGCATCTCCTCTCATAAAATATTGCCTTGAGTCATCATAATATTCCCACCTTATCTGTTTCTTATATGACATTTATTTTTCAGTGTAGTCCCCATGAGTTCTACTCCATCTGCAAGGCCCTGGAAACAGTTTATGAAAGTTTCAAGATGTTTAGGGAGGCAGTGAATACAAGCAAAGCTTCTGATTGGTTGAAACAACTGGTGGCAGAAATACCAGAGCTTCTATGTGATACAGAAGATTTCAGCAAGGCTCTGAATGAAAAGGAGGCTAGGTATGATGTAATATTTGTTACCTTCAATGGTATTTGTCACATTTTCAGTATCTTTTTCCAAATGCATGTAGTGTTTTTGAGTTATGTTATTATATTTGATTGTGTCAGTTACTGAGTATTGAATTACATAGAGAGGTGGTGATCTTAAAACAGCCTAGTAACAGAAGAAAAAAAACACCAACACATTATGTTTAAGACCAAAATCTTACGTCAGATGATATGAGCCGTGTCTGAAGATATCTTCTTTTGCCTATGCCAAAACAAAGAGGCATGCAGATCAGCTGTGCAGTAGTAACTGCACAGCTGATCAGCGCCTTTGTTTTCACAATATGGATAGTACAACCCCTCTCCTTCATAAAACCAAAATTTCAAGCTTTTAGCCTGCACCTGTAACTGTGCAGGCTGGTTTTTGTTGGACCTGGTTGGAAACCCTGAAGATCGGTTTTGGCACGTGATAGTCCATTCACTACATGCACAAAATATTCCAAATAGATGTTGTCACGATTTAAATACATGTATTCTAACTTAAAATATACAAATATGGTTAACAGGGAGAATGACAAGACTAAGATGTTTGTTGATGAAACTCAGTTTCCTGATATCTTGGAGAGTAAGAGAAAAATAAATGCCACTTTACAGGAGACCATAGGAGAGAGGTCAGACTCACAACCAGGCAGCCATCACTGGAATATACCACTGTATTAGGCACTGAGGTAAGTATTGTTATGGAAAAACATGAAATGAGCCACCACATGAGAAAAACAACAATCTGGGTTTCGTACAAGTACCGACACAAAGCACTCGCTGCAGGCTGAACAAGCACAGAAGTTGGCTAAAATCTACATTTAAACAGTTGCAAAATATCTGCGTAAAACCATTATCAGACACTAGGAAACACACTTTAATCATTTGATCATCCACACCCTGTATACCGTTGATGCAACTGAATATGTTACGGCACAGACTGATGCAACATTTCACGAGGGTAGGGAAAAATGGAGAAAGGTAAGTTGACGATTATTTCAATTTTACAGGCATAAATGGGAGGATGTCTGGGTCGTGAGTTGTGGGGAAAACAAAGTAAGGATGCTTTCTGTTTTTGCCATAAGAAGTTTGTTAAAAAACCTTACCTTGTGATAGAAATTATACATTTTATTGGAGGAATATGCCACCAGAGACACGAAAATTGACTACGTTTGCTAATTGCTCGAATCCTTCGTCATCGTTTGTCAATGTCAAAGTTTTGGTATATACCGAAATCATTCCTTGTTTCATACCACCTAACGACAACCCCGAACTCAAACCGGCTTTTGTACAATACGGTGTTTACACACCTAGATTGGAACATTTGGGAATGTGTTCATCGCCTGGATAAAAGCTACGTCTAAGATGTGTTGTTAAAGAATGAGGCTACGTACGGCGGATCTTTGGGCCGAAAATGATATTTCTTACGGCGGACAAATCGTAGAATGGAAATAATGTTAAATTTTAGACATTTTCTGCTGTGAATTGACAAATTCAATATCAGTTTGGATAAACATATATCCCTTAACATATTTGTTGTACTTATCTACACGCGTTGCAGAATTATTAATATACTTAAGGAATAAAAAAAACGCAACAAACACTTTGGGTCGCTGTAGTCAGGATGTGTGATACAATGTGTTCATTGCCTGGATGCAAGCTACGTCTAAGATGTGTTGTTAAAGAAAGGGGCTACGTACGGAAGTCTTAATGACATATTTTCCAGTCGATGTCATATTACCAAGCATGTACAGTATTTGGAATATTAACCTTCGCCCAGACACTTGCGTAACAATTTGTTTTTGACGTTTTGACGTTAATTTTATCAACAAAATGACGTTTTCTCATTTCATCACATGCCACATGCAGTCTGCAAGACATTTCTAAAAAAGATTTCATCAAAATGTTAAAAACATACGTTACAGTTGAACTTTTATGTGTTGCGTATTTTAATTCCTTAAGTATGATGAAGAGTATGGAACAATATATACACATTGTACCTATCCACCCTAATGCAGTGAGTACCTTACATTTGACGGAACGATAAATTTCCACAAATATTGCACAAATCGGGCATTTTATTTCATGAGTCTAAAGATAATAAAGTTTGAAAAGAATAAAATATATAAGTTAGATCCTTTGGAAGCAGTGAAAACGTTCAAAGGTATATGATATAATATGGGTCGCATCGTGAGAAAACCGGATTTTTGCCTATGCGAAAACAAAGGCGCAGATCAGCTTCGCAGTAACTGCGAAGCTGATCAGAGTCTTTGTTTTCGCTACTCGGATAGCACATGTTTTCTAATTCCTACATCTGAAATTTCAAGCTTCTAGCCATCTTCTGTGCTTGTACAACTTGGTTAGTGTCAGACCTGGTTGGAAACCCGAAGGCCGGTTTTCTCGCGTTGAGGCTCAATCATAATAGTCCATAATTTGTATGTGACGTAAAGATACTGCAATCATATAGTAAGACCAGTTTCACCACAGACTTGCATCACACATCTTGACTACAGTGACCCAAAGTGTTTGTTGCGTTTCTTTATTCCTTAAGTATATTAATAATTCTGCAACGCGTGTAGATAAGTACAACAAATATGTTAAGCGATATATATGTTTATCCAAATTGATATTGAATCTGTCAATTTACAGCAGAAAATGTCTAAAATTAAACATTATTTCCATTCTACGATTTGTCCGCCGTAAGAAAATATCATTTTCGGCCCAAAGATCCGCCGTACATAGCTTCATTCTTTAACAACACATCTTAGACGTAGCTTGCATCCAGGCAATGAAAACATTGACGTACGTTGTTTCCCAAACGTTCCAATCTAGGTGTGTAAACACCGTATTGTGCAAAAGTCGGCTTGAGTTCATGATTGTCTTTTGGTGGTATGAAACAAGGAATGATTCCGGTATATACCGAAACTTTGACATTGACAAACGATGATGAAGAATTCGAGCAATAAGCAAACGTAATCAATTTTCGTGTCTCTGGTGGCATATTTCTCCCATAAAATGTATATTTTCTGTCACAAGGTAAGGTTTTTTAACGAACTACTTATGGCAAAAAATGAAGGCATCCTTACTGTGGTTTCCCTAAAACTCACGACTCGACATCGTCACATTAATGCATGTAAAATTGAAATAATCGTCAACTTACCGTTTCACATTCCTCACTAACCTCGTGAAATGTTGCATCAATCTGTGCCGTAACATATTCAGTTGCATCAACGGTATACAGGGTGATCCATAGGCTATGGGTTTGGACCTCCCTTTGTTAAAATTCCTTGGGACAGGCCACTTGTAAGAGCATCAGGTGTTAATGTCGAGGGTACTCATTTTCACTTCACCTTTTGAGGATTTGCAACGATGAGTTGAAGTGATATTGGGTGTAAAACAGAATAGAAAAAGTGATTATCATTAGTATGTTGAATGATAATTTAATATGAATTTCCATCAGGGTGTATGTTTTACTCCATCATTGAAAATCCCAGTGAAAACTTATGAAACTTATGTCATCATGACCCAGGTTTACCTTTCCGTAATTTCAGTTTCTGGTGGAAGTAAAGAACATGAACATTGGGCTGATTCCCAAAGACTGGACAAAAATAAGCAGGTAATAATTTTGAATTTTTAGAGCACATAAGCTCACCTTTATTTCTTGCGTATTAATCTGCTCAGTGTTTTAGTGACATTTCATTGATTTCAAGAAGTTCACACCAAGATCAGAGCTAATATTCTAAGAGCTGCTGTTTCATGAAATTATGAAATTTTATAATCACATGTTACTGTAGGTAATGTTAATCAGGGTTGCTAAATAAATTAATAGTTGTCTTCCATTTCAGCACAAAGACAGTAAGCCGGTTCCACACACCCTATATTGTAGAGAAGTATAAAGAACTGAATCAACATAGAGAACAGTTATTGATAGATTGTAATCAGGCCTGGCTGCAGTTTCTTGAGTATGTGTAAAGACATTTTATTCCAGTTTAGTCTATGTATGACTTAAATTTAGGTTATCAGTTTTGAACATTTGACAATCGAATCCACACACAATGTACCGATAGATAGAATTATATAGAATTATATAGAAGCAAGCCAAGCAATGGCTAGACTAAGTATGAAATCCAGTTCTAAATACAGATTATGAAAGCAAATTTCTGTTTGAACTTACATTAACCAGATTATTCTCTTTTGTCTGATGATGTTTCGTTGCACCTTGTTATGTGTATTTTTAGTTCATTCACAGAGAAGTACCAGTGTTATAGAAAAGCTGTATCGCATCTTTCCACCCTAGATTGTCTCTTCTCTCTAGCCACTGTGGCTCAGAATAACGGGTACTGCAGGTACATAGTGGTTGAAATTCTTTGTTATTCTTATTGACTTTGCAATATCAGAGCCAAAGTTTCCAGACAGATTGGTCTTTAGCAATGAGTAAACCGGATCATTACCTTCATTATACCCCCGGCATTTATGCCGACGGGTATATAGCTTTCGCTTTTCCGTTCGTATGTTAGTTTGTTAGTTAGTTAGTTCGTTTCTTCGTTCGTAATTCCGGAACGTTCGTGGAATTTACGTCAAAGTTTTGGTTAAAGTTTCTCTAGAGGTGTATATCTCATGAACCAATGGTCAGAAACCATTCATATTTGGACCATAGGTACCCTATAGGATTTGCTTTGTTTCCATGAGTTCGGACTCCAGGGCCCATCCCCAGGGGTAGGGCTGGAGGTCAAAATCTAGGTCACCTTTAAAATATGCTGTTTACAATTTTAATGTTTCTTCTATAAGTCCATATCTTAACAAACAATCATAGGGATGTATTCTTATTTAGTTCATAGATACCCTATAGGGTTTGCTTTCATACTCCATGCTCGGTACCATTTCCAGGGGTGAGGCTAGAGGTCAAAATCTAGGACTTATTTATAATATGATAAATAACATGATAAATTTTCTGTAAGTCTATTTTCTTGACATCCACAAAGTTTTATCAGAAAGCATTCATACTTAGACCATAGGTACCATGTAAGGTTCAGACACAAGGGTCCATGTGCGGGGGGTGGGGCTAGAGGTCAAAATCTAGAACTTCTTTAAAAAAATGTATTTCTTAACTTTTCTTTACCACCATCTTCAGAAATGATTCGTACTTGCACCAAAGGTACACTATAAGGTTTGCCCTGTTCCTAATGACATTAGACTCTAGGGTCCGTGCCCTGAGGGTGGGGCTAGAGATCAAAATATAGGACATTTTTTTTTTTTTTTTTTTTTAATATTATTGAAGAATGACATTCTACTTTACATCTAGGACCGAGGACCTGACCCTCAATGTCCGCGATCAAGTCCTAGATTGAGTATACAAGTCAGCTCTGTATACTGCTCTAAAATAGATCTGTCATTCTACTACACCCCCCCCCCTCCCCATGGTTTTAGACAGTGTTTTTTGCAAATACAAATTTATAAGATTTACTTGTTGAGGGCGCTCTCTTTCATCAGGAATTGAGGTTTAATGTGTCACTGTCAGTGAGCATGTCTGGATTGGTGGCGGTGGGCTGAAGGGTGGGGGCGTTGGAGGGAGCTACCAGCTGGGGGTATACGTGCCTCTCAAGGCACTTTTTCTAGTTAGTATTTGCTCTTTTATTCTCATTATGAGGTTGTATCTTCATCTGTTCTCTGTACTGTTTGTTAGAATGTTAGTGTAGAACAGACTGAATACTGTGCTTGTAACACTGTTATATTCATTGCAGTTGGAAAAGCCTCTCACTTTAAAGTGTTCAGGGTATTACTATAGCCCATTCGAATTTTGAATGACAATGTGTAATCTTTCCTATACTATGTACAAAAATATATTGATTTGTGAACTTTAACAAAGTGAAATTTCTATTTTCTTATTCACAGGCCAGAAATAGTGGAAGATGCTGTGTGTATTGACATCAAACAAGGCTGCCACCCTGTGATAAAGACACTGTTGGCAGAAAATGATCAGTATGTGCCAAATGATACATGTCTTAGTGTGAGTACATTTAACAATAATTGTGCCGCCTCGTGGGAAAACCAACAATTTGGGTTCCGACCAGGTCCGACACAAACCTGGCTGTACAGTCACAGAAGATGGTTAGAAGCTTGAAATTTTGGAGTAAAGTAGAGGAGGAATTGTACTATCCGTGAAGCGAAAACAAAGGCGCTGATCAGCTTCGCAGTTACTGCGAAGCTGATCTGCGCTTTTGTTTTCGCCTATGCAGTTTGTTGGTTTTCCCATGATGTGGCTCAAATAGATTTCTTGAATGTTTGATTTTTGAAGGTGATTGGCAGTGTGAGGGCTTAGTAGTAAATTGTTGGACTCCATGACGATAAGTCAGGGTTTGGGTGGGTAGAATTCTACTGGCGATTTGTTGTGTCCTTGAGCAAGTCACATTAAATCTCTGCTCCATATAACTGTACAAAAAGAATGGTGGCTCAATCTGACATGATTGAAACAATTGTTTAATGGGACAGTAAACAGCAAACCAAGCCAAAAATCTGATAAAATGTTTCAGATTGCTTAATTTTCATGAGGTTGTAAAAATTGATGTTTTCATGTCTTGAAATTTTATGTCTCAGCCATTATATATGAAATAAAGATTATGACCTACACAAAATGATAAATTATAAATCAAAATACAGAATGGGAATATTTTGATCACAGATCTATTTTTCAGTGTGATGGTGAGAGAGTGATGATAATCACTGGTCCTAACATGGGTGGGAAGAGTAGTTATATCAAACAAGTTGCTACACTTATTATTATGGCACAGATGGGTTCTTATATTCCTGCAGAGTCGGCCAAACTTGGTATATTTGATGCAGTATACACAAGGTAAGATTAAATTGTTATATAAATGTGAAAGTGCTTACTTTGAAATTATTTTACTCAAGATTTAAGATAATCTTTCTCAATACTTGAACATGAACTATAAATTGTAATGTTTCGTTTCTTTAAAAAAGACAGATGCATTTAATAGACATAAAAAAAACAAACACATTTTTGCTGCATTGAAGTTTTAGTCTTCTGTTTTCAGATTTCATCATCAGCAAATTTCTGCATTTGAGCGACCAAATGAGGCCGGGATACAGTTCAATTTACTCTAATTATTTCTCCCAAATTTCAGTGGCCTCATGACATGTAAACCAGATTTTGCACATGCGAAAACAAAGTCACAGATAGCGTCTTTGTTTTCGCTACACAGTTATTACTATTACATGTACAAAAACTTGCCCATGCAATATACAGATTTTTTTTTCAGCTGCAAAAATGGAAAAATTCATCAGAGAAATTTTGATATTTTTATTATCTTTGCTTAGAACATTGATTGTGGCAGAGGTGGTTCTGACGACTACCCACAATCTATGTTTTGGATTCGAAGTAAGAAAAATAGGTATACACTTGTAAAGCCCAGTTTTATTCTATAAACATAGGGTTTAAGGGGGTATATATAGCATGCACATGTGATCCTGATGAATCCCTCTTCTAGCTTTCTCCTGTGAAGGTTATTGTCGGAGCTGGTTAGAAAACCCTGAGACCAGTTTTCTCATGTCATTTACAGGATGGGAGCCTCCGACGAGATCTACAAGGGTCGTAGCACATTCATGGTGGAATTGTCAGAGGCATCAGAAATCATCGCCAAGGCCACCTCAAGGTCGCTGGTGATTCTGGATGAACTGGGGAGGGGCACCAGTACACACGACGGTGTTGCTATAGCTCAGGCTACACTCAACTTCTTTATTAATCAGGTGATATAATGTTGTACACTTCTGTCTTAATTTTTAATATATAAAAAAGAAAATAAAGCTAAAAATGGACATTGGTCAGGATTAGCCCTTTCATCTGCTTACGGTCCGAGCGTGATAAATCGGTTTATTTTTGGTTTAGGAGTAGTTATTCACTTTATAATGCAACGAAAGCAGACAAATTTCGCGAAAAAACTTAGCGGGTGTGAGGAGATTTGTTTTCCGCCATTTTGTTTATTAAGTCAACAGCTCAGCAATCACTCCACATAATGACTCCTCAAAATTCACCACCATAGCAGTAGATTTTGTTGATTATTTAATTTTTTCTTGTTCATTGTTTCATCTACGTAATGTTGCATAACAATGGCGGTCATTGACGTCACAAAACGTGACTAAATTTGACGTCACTGGTGCGCTTCTTTTTGTTGCGTTAAACAAAATTGCAACGCGGTCTTTATTTAGTCAGTAGAGCTGGCCTTTATTAGGTCAGTAGCTAAATAAAGCTTCTAGTTATGAACCCTCCTTTATTAGGCCGATATGTAGGGTTGTTGCTTTATAAAGTTTTAAAAATGTCCACTCAGGTTAGCCTTATTTCCACCTCTACAGATAGTTTTGTACATTATTATCAGTGAAATCAAAGATAGCGATCAGACAGCCCATATTTTCTTGCAGTTCTGCACCCGAGTTGTTAGCAACGACAAAAACTGCTGTCTGGCAGTGAAGCTAAATCTTCCTTAGATTGATCAAAATCAAATTGTGTGAAGATATTGACCTTTCCATGGATGAAATGATGGACTTGGAGTAGAAAAAGAACAATCTTCTCTTGAAGATTTTGGAAGAAATAGCCATCAATTCATAACAGCCTTTATCTTTTCTATGTACTTCTTTGAACTCTTTGCCTGAAATATAGTATAAAAATGTTAATTAAACTAATGATTCTTCTGATTTTCAGCCAAGAAGTCTGACATTGTTTGTGACTCACTACCCTGAATTAGCGGAGTTTCAGGAGAAATCTCCAGGAGAGGTTGGCAACTACCACATGTCCTTCTTCGTCAGTGATGACTCAACTGATGGTATGTGTTGTTTAAACAGATAAAATGAAAGAATCTCACACGAGTGTCAGGTATGGATATACAAACTTTCCAGAGTGTCACTTTGGAATCACTAGGCTCTGCCAAGGAATATTCAAGTTAGATCCAAGGGGAGATTTGTCTTTCTATACCTAACACTCATGATAGATGCTTTTTATTGCACACCTTTAGGAGGCAACACTTGATTTTCATCAAGATGGCCCAGGAGTGTGTTTCGATTGCAGCAACCATTTTGAAATAGAATGTTTTTGCCATTGTTGGTATGTATGACGTAATGAGGAAGATATGTGACAGGTAAAATATGGGATTTATATATCTGATGTGCATGAACAGTTGTTCCCAAATATTGTTTCAGGAAGTGAAACTGTGACATTTCTATACCAGTTAGTGTCAGGGATGGCAGCTAGAAGTTATGGACTAAATGTTGCCAGTCTGGCCAATATTCCCTCATCAATACTCAGTGTAGCCACAGACAAATCTCTAGCTCTGGAGAAGAGAGTAGCAAAGAGAAGGTACTGATCTTGGGATTTTAAAATCTTTTCCAGCTTAAATTTCACCACCTGGTGTTTTGGTTAAAATTCTGAAATCAGTTGAAAAAAAAAAAAAAAAAACTCCGTTTTTTTTCTTCTATCCTTACTTTGTTCACAAAATTAATGACTAAATGCCAAGAAGCTTTGACTCTCAAGATGTATTTTAAGAGAGACTGTGTATTCCCCAAATCTCACACAATCCACTATACTCATAAGAATTGTTTGTATTGTAGTTTAATGTCCCAGTCAAGAATTGGTGTGATCAAGCACCTGCTTCCTGGGTATTAATCAATGCTATGGGGAGTTAATGTGTCTTATTGTAGGATACAATCAGCCTCAGCAGGGTCTCAAACCCCCAACATCTTAATCTGGTGTCTTATGTCACCACTCTCCTGTAAGATGATAAAAGAGTGTCCCAATTCATGGGTAAGACAGGTCCAGAGGTTATTATGCTTTTCTTCATGCTCACCCACTCAGCTGAGCATGGAATTTATCCTGCCTTTAAATTTAAAATTGCCACCAATTTGCCAGCAAAAAATGAAAGGCTTTGATAATCTAAACATGACATTGTTTCATGTTTTGGTTATTTCAATATTTTATGAGCAGTTTAAATATCGTGTGCAGCTGAGTTGAGCATGTTTTAACCTTAAAGCCAGGTAAAGGCTTATCCACTGTTATTATCCATTTTAGGAAACAGATTGAGATGTTCAGGACTTTGTGTACAGCCAAAGATACAGACAGGTTGATTGATGTTTCAAAACGTATCAGTGATATAGTAGATTAAATATTGCAGCACGATTCAGTGTTTGTTGTTTAATTTGGCTTAAACCTAATGGAGAATAGGTTAGTGCATCCTCTTGGATCTCTGAAGGATTGTCTCACATGTGCCCCTGGAACCCTCACTGGGCACGGTGAGATGATAGAGTGATAATAAAATGAGACCAAACACCACTCAGCCATTAAGGGAAACCATTACAAAACATAACTAGAATTTGTTTTCTATGTGAAAACTGATGTCTCCCCCCTTTCTACGTGCATGTCCAAAATATGCAAGCAAGAGTTATAGTTCTTGTGCATCACATATCCTGTCATTCTGTTTGTACCAAGTTTCATTGAAATATCTCTTATGGTTTTCAAGTTACAGAGCGGGCACGAAATTGTATGGAAAATAATCAAAGGGAAATAACTCCAAAGATATGAAAGCAAGAGTAATGATTCTTGTGCATGACACATCGTCTCATCATGCTTTATAAGTGTACCATGTTTCATTGAAAAATCTCAAATGTTTTTTTAATTATAGAGCAGACACAAAATTGTATGAAAAATAAAGGGGAATAACTCCAAAGATATGCAAGCAAGAGTTATGGTTCTTTAGCATGACACATCATCTCATAGTGCTTTATAAGTGTACCAAGTTGCATTGAAATATTTTTTATTGTTTTCAAGTTATAGAGTGGACATGAAATTGTATGGAAAAATAATCAAAGGGAAATAACTCCAAAGATATGAAAGCAAGAGTTATAATTCTTGTGCATGACACATCATCTCATAGTGCTTTATAAGTGTACCAAGTTTCACTGAAATTTCTCTTACGGTTTTCAAGTTATAGAGTGGACACGAAATTGTATGGAAAATAATCAAAGGGAAATTACTCCAAAGATATGCAAGCAAGAGTTATGGTTCTTTAACACGACATATCATCTCATCGTGCTTTATAAGTGTACCAAGTTTCAATGAAATATCTCTTACGGTTTTCGAGTTATAGAGCTGACACAAAATTGTATGGAAAATAGTCAAAGGGAAATAACTCATAAAATACTCAAGCCAGAGTTTTTGTGCATGACACATCGTCTGATCATGCTTAATAAGTGTACCAAGTTTCACTGAAAAATCTTAAACGGTTTTCAAGTTATAGAGCGGACACGAAATTGTATCGAAAATACTCAAGCTAGAGTTATGGTTCTTGTGCATGACATCGTCTCGTCGTGGTTTACAAGTGTACTAAGTTTCATTGAAAAATCTTTAACGGTTTTCAAGTTATAGAGCGGACACGATTTGTGACGGACAGATGGACGGACGGACACACGGGGAAAAACAATATATCTCCCGACGGGGAGACGTAATACAAAGTATGCAGTCTTATTTGGGAATACAAAATCATTCATCATTTCATTTTATACTTACGTCTACTGTAAACAGCTAAGGTCCACCTTGTTCTAACTGCACTGTTCCTGGGTAAGTCCCCAAAGTGGCATATAATCAGTACATGTACTTTATAGCCCACATTCTAAAAACCATTTACAGATACACTCCTTGTATCCTTGTAGACATGGAATGGCTATTGGAATAGGAATATTTTAATGACCAAATTCACATGAAAGAAAAGTGTAGATCCATCTTGATATGTTTCATTACGACCCAACTACAGTGCCAGTTACCATGCACCACTTCATCAAGTTCATGGGATAAAAGGAGTTACTTGAATCTTTGTATGAATAAGGTGTTTTGAAGTTATTTGTTTGTGTTGAGGCTTAACATCCCAGTCAACAATTTTTCAGTCGTGTCAGGACGGAGCCAGTGCTTCCTGGGTTTAACCCATTACTGTAGGGAGTTAATGTGTCTTGCTCAAGGACATAACACGGTGACGCCTGTGGGGATCGAATCCAGGATCTCTCGATTCGGAGTGCGACACTCTACCACTACGACCCTGCACCCCCATAAGTTATCAATGCAATTGATGACAAGAGAAATGTAAATAAATATTCTTAAGTTAATACCATATTATCCATAACTCAGTCTAACTAGAAGAAACAAAATCTATTCATCAGAACAGAAGAGTTTTATCTTTTTATTATCAAAACATAACATTCATTTATCTTGTGCATAACAGACAAAATACTGAAAATGAAAATACTCTGAACAATCTTTTTTTCTTTAAACAGAAAAAATATTGATTAACATCTATGCAGAAACACAATAATTTTGACAATGTGAATGAAATAAGGAAATGAGAACAATACATTCATCTATATGAGCCGCATCATGAGAAAACTGGATTTTTGCTTGCGAAAACAAAGGCGCCGATCAGCTTCGCAGTAACTGCGAAGCTGATCAGCGCCTTTGTTTTCGCTACACAGATAGTACAAGTCCTCTACTTTCTAAATCTCTAGCCATCTTCTGTGTTTGTACAGCTCAATTTGTGTCGCACCTGGTTGGAAACCCTGAAGACCGGTTTTCTCACGTCGCGGCTTATATTATGTCAGCAACATGCATTATATAAGAGTATTGCCAAACTTCATAAAAACAAATCTAAGAGACACATTGCGATTAATGTTGTCCAGCATTATAGCACTGAAAGATGAATATCAAATATGTTCTGCTTTTGGCTTTTTTTAGAGTGCATTTCTTAGGAAAAGCAAAACAGGTCAGCTACCTGGTAACCTGACAAGCACTTTAGGTTTTCAGACATAAACAATACATTCCTTTAACTTCCTATTAAGTTCTAGCCATTTGTGTTTGTGCAGACTTGAACTGTCATGATACAGGTTGCTTCTTAATTTTTCATGCACATGAAACTTTGTGTAGTCTTCAAGACGGAAAACCAGGCCCGAGGTTGTAAAACTTTTCATGCTCAACTCAGATGAGACTATAATTTATCCTGCTCATGAATGTAAAATTGCCAACAATTGTTGGCATTTTAACATTTATTAGCAGAGTAAATTACAGGCTTTACTTTAGTGACCTAAACCTAAAATTTCAATTTATTTGGGCTATTTCAGTATCTATGAGCAGTTTAAATATTGTGCTCAACTCATTGTGCTCAGCTGAGTTGAGCACAAAAAAAGCTTTATAACCTTTGGGACAGAAGCCAGGCAGGCCTTCTTAAGAATGCTTCAATGTTTATCTCCACACATATCTATGTGAAAATGATCACATCTTTCACTGAAAATGAGTCAATTCCTAAAAAAATACTAAAACATGTAGGTGCAAATCTTTTCCTCTACAGGCTCACTATACTTTTTGTATTTCTATAACTCTGAAGATTTATGAATTTGTCTTCGCAACTCTGAAATCCACTTGGCACTTAAAATATCACAGAACACTTCAAAGATCATAAATAATACTCGAAAGAACAGAAAAGGTGCAAATTTGTGGATAAGCAGATAACAATTCTCCTTTTTCTCCTGAAAATGTGCACATAAAGACTATTTTGGGGGAGATTCCAACAGATTTGCTATCTTTTTTTATCTGGGATTTTCTCAAACTGCATCTGTAAAATCAGTAAAATAGGCACCTTATCTGTTCTTATAAAACACGCTCCTCATGTCTGAGAGTCCCTACTCTCTAGCACCATCTGTCTGAACCTCTGGGCAGAACTTGGGCGTGGAGTGGGTGGCTTCCCTGAGGGTGGGGGTGAGGGGGTAAACTTAATTTCTGGTGAATCAGTATTTCTACCCTTTGAAATTGTCACAACCGCTTCTAGAGACATATCAGCACTTAAACCGTCCTTGGAATGTAATCTTTCACTCGCAGTTTTCACCTTTGATGCACCCTTATGATTGTGAATATCTGGCATTCTGTCTCTTACATGCCTATGATCAGGAGCATGAGCAGTCCTTTTCTCAGTTTGTGACTTCGATTTGGGAACCACACCTCTAATGTCTTTGTGTCTGTCCTTAATCACATGACTAGTTGGTCCACCATCTTGAACTGTATGGCTTTTTGTGTCTCCAGCACTGGAGAGCATGCCAGGAGGGCTTTTTGTATCTCCAGCATTAGAGATCATGGTAGGGGAGGTAAATGCCTTGAGTGGTCCTGGCTTGGCAAGGGGAGATGCACTTGTTTGTTTAGTTCTGATTGGTTTAGCTGATGAGGGTGGTGATGCTAGTTTCCTGCAATAAGAAAACAGACTTTAACTTTGTAAATGCATTAGGAGGAGCTAATACCCAATAACTTAAAATAATTTCCTTAGTATGACAACAGAAATGCTTTTGCAATCTGGACTTTAACTTTGAGAAACTGCACTAGACAGATGAAGATGATGACCGACAGTTATACAAAATATCTAACCATTCCTTAAAACTATCAAACCCATGTAACCACAACTTACATTCTTGCATGTGTCTCTGAAGCACAGAGTGTTTTATGTTGAATAGCAGCGAAATAGATAACGATGCGTACTGCGTATGTACGCACGATTTTTCGCTCTGTACGCATAAAAGATTCAGACCTGTGCGTACCATGTACGCAGTAAAAATCAGCGGTACGCTAACAGTTTTCGGTTTTATGCGTACTCAGATAATAATACCTTTAAAATTGTCACAAAATGACAATTTTTCAACTAGTTTTGTCTGGCTGCTCTGTCAACAATCGAAAAGTAGTTACAATATCTATGCAGCTTTTGATCGTTCCATGCAATACATTATGTATCTTCAGTAGTTATACCATATACGTCTCTCCGTTCAGCACCTCGGCCAGATAAATGGTTTTTCCAAGGTTTATTCATGAAGTTTAATGATAGTCTGTCACTTTGGTTTTTTGGATAGGCATTTTGCATCGATTTCTGGTCATTGTTTTTAATTTTAAAACTTGATGTACATGTTCTACAGCCATCCCAATCTTTAATGTTTTCCTCATTCGTTTCTCATATTATCTATGCTGGGGACAAAAGTATAGGTTAACATGCCTAAATGATAGAATGGCATGTAATTAAAAGATTATCAACCAGTTTACTTCAATTTTTATGCTGTCTTATCCATACATGTACCTTTATCTATAAGTTTGATTCTAAATGAGAGGTTAAAATAAGAATCCTCAGAAAACGTGTACAAAGTTGTATTGTCGGTACGCACTGGACATTTTTTTTATGCGTACAGTACGCATTGTGAAAAATAATTATCTACATCACTGAATAGAGTCGAATATGATAAAATATTTACATTTCTGAAGCAGAGTCTTAAATGAATCTATAGAGTTGCAATGCGATTCATAGTTCCATGAACAACATCGTGTCACGCGACGTCACATGATCAAACTTGATGTCATGAAAAACCATGGCTCTCACCAATGTGATTGGACGTTTTAAACGTCATGACATCGTCGACGCCGTTCCGCTGTTTCAACACACACTGTGTGTAAATTCTCTATTTGCTTATACATTGTAAATGTGATCACCTTGATAATTTTTCAACAAGCAATAGAGAGAAATGAATGTAAATATAAGCAATGAGTTTAATTTTTCTGATGTTCATGGAGCTATGAACCACAGTGGGTCGCTAGCAAAGCTTACATGAACCCCTTTGGGGTTCATTCACTTTGCACGCGACCCACTGTGGTTCATAGCTCCATGAACATCAGAAAAATTAAATTCATTTCTTAAATATATCTTAAAATATGCACAATACAATTTCCACTGAATAAATGATACCTACTTTAAACCTGGTGGGGTAAATGCAGGTTTGAGGGTAGGTGAGGTTTGAGTCTTCATCTCTGATAGTAACTCCTTCTCTAAGGTACTTCTCTCTTCCCTTAGATCTGGAATGATTCATATTGTAGCATATTATTTAATTGAAAGCACAGTCAAAAGCAACCTTAAGGATTGAAACGCATATTATCACACACGCCAGGCATTTTTACAGAACATTAATGATCTTGACTGTATATCTTCCTGTTACATGAAAGTAACAGAAATATTGACACCAGCATCTACATGACTCTGCTAGAGAATGTCCCAAACCTATACATTTGCCATTTTCTGCCTGAATTGTTTAACCCTCTAATTTCTGTGTATAAAATCAAAAGCTTTAAATCATTAACCTTATTTTCAATACTTCAGTAACAAATTCTAGCAGGTTTATAAAATGTTGGCATTTTATTTCTATGAATCCCAGACCTGTGAGAGTTGGTTCCCTTGTGAGAGTGCCGACAGATTCTGCTCGGAATGTGGCCTCATCATCTAGACAACCCTGGAGAAAGTTGATATCCCTCATCAATGTCTCTGTCTCTTCTTCTAGGGTTTGCCTGTAAAAAAATTCAAGCCACTGATTTTATGGTATTAGCTGATTTGGGGTTTAATGTTCCACCAACAGCTAAGGTCATATTATATAAGACGTGACTTCAGTTTAAAGTCTCATCCAAAAGACTGGAGAGCCCAGGATCGAACCTGCTATCCCGGCCAGGTTGAGGCAGGTGACTAAACCACCGCCCCACGGAGGCTTCTATGATTTTTTGTTGTGCTTTAAATCATGCAGCCTAAGCAAAGCACTGATTACAGTACATGTATTTATGTGGAAATTACATGTAGGCTTGATTATTATTTGAGCCGCATCGTGAGAAAACCGGATTTTTGCCTAGGCGAAAACAAAGGCGCAGATCAGCTTCGCGGTAACCGCGAAGCTGATCAGCGCCTTTGTTTTCGCTACACGGATAGTACAATTTCTCTTCTACTTAAATCCGAAATTGCAAGCTTCTAGCTCTTTTCTGAGCTTGTACAGGCCGGTTTGTGTCGGACCTGGTCGGAAACCCCGAAGACCGGTTTTCTCGCGTCGCGGCTCATTTTATGTTTTTATGATTGAGAGTTGTCACTAAAGTCATGGTGTACAAAGACTCATTGATTTGCCTGCCACTTAATTGTATCAGAAACCAATAAGATCTTACCGCAAGTGGTTAACAACTTCATCAAATTTGAGCACTGTTAGTTTGTCATTCATAGAATCTACTTCTTCACTCAGGGAGGAGGCACCAGAAAATCTAGGAAGACATAACAGTAATTTAATATTCAATTCATCAACTGTTTATGTGATCGTGATTTTTTTCTTTCGATAAATTGACAAAATGTAAGCAATTACTCACAATTAGGGCTTTGGGTCCATTACCAATAATGATTTGATTCTTCAGTCAACAAAACCCCAAATTTCAGATTGTTACTATAAAACATAGTTTGAACTTTTTCAACACATTAGCCTGGACCCAAGATTAAAAAACTTTTTTCATGCTCAGCTCAGCTGAGACTTAAATTATCCTGCTCATAAATGTTAAAATTTCAACAATTGTTGGCATTTTAACATTTATAAGCAGGATAAATTACAGGCTTTGGTGATCTATACCTGAAATTTCAATTTATTTGGGCTATTTTGTCACTTATGAGCAGTGTAAATTTTATGCTCAGCTGAGTTGAGCATGAAAAAAGTTTTATAACCTCAGGGCCTGGTATGTCAAACACACCTGCATTTTTAACCTGTACTGCATTGTAGGACATCAAGAACAAAAGATTCGTCATAGACAAATGAAATGAAAAAGCTATGTTGGATTGTGAGTAAATGCAATGGTTGTGCAAAAATTTAGCCAGCTTTTCATAAGTATAAATATGGTATACTGTACCTGTCACTGGATACTGGACTTATGATCATGGGTGTTTCTCTACCATCAATAGACCTCGCTGTAAGCTGACGTGAAGATGGTCGTGAATTCTCAGCAGCTGAAAGAAAGTTATCAGTGGCTTAGGTAAAGCCTTCATAGCACCTAACTCCTGGTTTTATCAGTAAAGGCACAGTTTATATGGGTATACTTTGTCCAAAACCTAGAGTATAGGTGCTCATAAGAAGAGGCTTTGAAAACAACTGCACATAATGAGCAAAATAAAAGATCACAATATTTTCTGAACTTTTTAATGAATAAGAAGAGGAAAAAACTGATCGGGAAAATTTTCATGTAATTGATATCTGCCAATTTTGACTAAATTGCATTTTTCTTCTTCTTCTTTTGCGTATTGAGACTGTAATTTGGTAGCGGATGCAATAAATTTTAGTGCGCAAGATTTTTGTCAAAATGAAGCAGTTTAACATAAGAACAAATTTGTGCTTGTTTGTTTGTTCGTTTCTGTTCAAAAACAAAAGAATGATTGTATTTGCCTCTAAGACATACTAAGATTTAAAAGAAAATCTGTTCACTTCACTTCTACGTCTACAAAGTGTGTATATACTTACATCCGTCATCTAAGACATAGTCTAATACTTGTGTGTTGTGTCTAGAGAGAATCTTTTCTGGATTCCTAAAACACAAGTTATTCAGAAATACAATATTCCTAAAACACGCTTTTCAATTTTGACATGCAATTAAGCCCATAAAAGATGCAGATGGAATAGCAAGAAGGGTAAATTCTGATCAGGCTGCCCATCTACACTATAAAAACATGTCAATGCAATATACAGAGACATTCTCAGAGATGTAAAAATTCAAAATTTTCAGTTGAACACTTCTGATTTTTTTTAATTTTTCCTCTACAAGTTAGAACTGCCTTGCGAAGGCAGTTCAAAGGAGTACCCACAATCTCTATTTTTGATCAAAAATAAGAAAAAAGATCATCCCTGCACACCTGTCTGATCTTGGGTCTGCACCGTTGGCCACAGCATACTTGTCTACCACTTCAGATCATTATAGTAATTGTCTACTAATTGGACAATATTTCATGTATTAAAATATAGGTCATCATCCAATGACCTAAGTACACCATTTGAAGAGCCTCTTAATTTGGTTCAATTGCCTTTTCCTGTTCAATTGCCTTTTCCTATTTCAAAAACACGAAATAGGAAAAGGCAATTGAACTGTATATAAGAAAGCCAACAATAAATGAGCCGCCCCATGGGAAAACCAACAATCTGCACAGGTGAAAACAAAGGCGCAGATCAGCTTCGCGGTAACCGCGAAGCTGATCAGCGCCTTTGTTTTCGCTACTCGGATAGTACAATTCCTCCTCTACTTAACTCCAAAATTTCAAGCTCCTAGCCTGCTTCTGTAGCTGTACAGGCCGGTTTGTGTCAGACCTGTTCGGAAACCACATTGTTGGTTTTCCCACGAGGTGGCTCAAATGTCAATAACAAGGAAGTTTACTGAGATTTTTCTAAATGCTATGATAGTTTATGTCTGCCTTTCTGTTGTGTTTGTAATCTTTGTTTGGGCTGATTCAAACCATATGGTTACCTTGCTGGTAAGGAGCTACTATCCGTACATCATCTTTCAGAAACTGCTTTTTTCAAAATCTCACTTTTCTGAAACACTTCAAGACCAGAGGACCAATGGTCCTGTAAACGCTCACCTGAGTCTGCTGCATATACCAATAAACATGTTTGAATATTATGGTATTTAACCCCAGTGCAGGGGCAGATGAAGCCCTTGGGCCGTTTTCTTTTTTCAGAATAATCAATATTCTGTCCATTTGCCAATTTCTTGCTGGCTTTTCCCTTCAAATGACATTTTAACAGTTTTTCCCATTCAAATGCATGGGCAACCCATGTTGACCTTGCCATAAACTTGGTCAAGGTCATCACAGGGTCATGATTTATATATACATTGTAGTACTATAGCCATGGATGCTTCACGCCAAGTTTCATTGAAATCAATCTATTGGTTTCAGAGAAGAAGAAATTTGAAGGGTTTTTACCATATATGGGCATGGCGGCCATCTTAGTCATGTGACCTAGATTATTAATATATACATTGGTTCCCCCATCCTATAGATGCTTCACATAAAATTTGGCTTCAATTGGCCAAGTGGTTTTAGAGGAGAAGATGTTTGAATATTATGGTAATATACATGTATATTGCCCCGGGGTGGGGGCAGATGAGCCCTTAGGTCCATTTATTTTTCAGAATCATTCATATTTAGTCCTACTACCCATTTCCTGCAAGATTTTCACCTCAAATGACTTTTTAAAAGTTTTCCCCATTCCAATGCATTGGCGACCTATGTTGACCTTGTCGTAAAATAGGTCAAGGTCACCACAGGGTCATGATTTATATATACATTGTAGTACTTCAGCCATTGGTGCTTCATGCCAAGTTTCTTTGAAATCTATCCACCAGATTCGGAGAAGAAGATTTTTGAAGGGTTTTACCATATATGGGCATAGCAGCCATCTTGGTCATGTGAACTAAATAATTTATATATACATTAATTCCCCCATTCCATAGATGCTTCACATAAAATTTGGCTTTGATTCGCCAAGCGGTTTCAGAGGAGAAGACGTTTGAATATAATGGTAATATACATGTATATTGCCCTGGGGTGGGGGCAGATGAGCCCCTGTGGTCCATTTTTTTTTCAGAATCATTAATATTCAGTCCTACTGCCCATTTCCTGCAAGACTTTCACTTTAAATGACATTTTAAAAGTTTTCCCTATTCAAATGCATTGGCGACCTATGTTGACCTTGCCGTAAAAAAAGGTCAAGGTCATCACAGGGTCATGATTTATATACACATTGTAGTACTTGAGCCATCAATGCTTCATGCCAAGTTTCTTTGAAATCAATCCACCGGTTCTGGAGAAGAAGATTTTTGAAGGGTTTTTACCATATATGGGCATGGTGGCCATCTTGGTCATGTGACCTGGATTATTTATATATACATTGATTACCCCTTGCTATTGATGCTTCACATAAAATTTGGCTTTGATTGGCCAACCGGTTTCAGAGGAGATGATGTTTGAATATTATGGTAATATACATGTATATTGCCCCGGGGTGGGGGCATATGAGCCCCTGGGGTCCAATGTTTTTCAGAATCATTAATATTCAGTCCTACTGCCCATTTCCTGCAAGACTTTCACTTTAAATGACTTTAAATGACATTTTAAAAGTTTTCCCCATTCAAATGCATTGGTGACCTATGTTGACCTTGCCGTAAAATAGGTCAGGGTCATCACAGGGTCATGATTTATATACACATTGTAGTGCTTCAGCCATCAATGCTTCATGCCAAGTTTCGTTGAAATCAGTCCACTGGTTCTGGAGAAGAAGATTTTTGAAGGGTTTTTACCATATATGGGCATGGTGGCCATCTTGGTCATGTGACCTGGATTTCTTATATCATGGCGTACACATGTCTTATTGTTTTGGACCCCGAGATACCTTTCACTCTGCCTGAGATGAAAGGCATCTCGGGTACAGATGGTGCAAATTACAACGTAATAAAATAATTAACTCCCCCAGTGCTACTGTGGTCATTATGCAAATTTTGCTATAGTTATCTTGTGATTAATTATCTGTTGATAATTGATATATCTGTATAAAAACCAGAATATTTAATTTTACATTTTAGACGAAAACAAAGTAAAAATTCATAATTATCAGAATCTTTTGAATAAAATTGCATTTTCAACCCGTTTTCTACATGAAATATTAACGATTTTGCACATAGATGAAACTATTTTTTATCTGACATGATCACCTAATTACACACCCCCTGCAGTGAGCTGCTGCATCAGCAACACTTTATTGCCCAGTTTTATAGTTGAAACCATATGCCAACTTCATGGTTCAGGGAAGAAAAAATGCACAGAAATTTTATAAGAGATGTGTACGCTATGACACATTGGTTCCCCCTTCCTATAGATGCTTCATATAAAATTTGGCTTTGGTTGGCCAAGCGGTTTCAGAGAAGAAGATCTTTGAAATTGTGAACGGACGACGGACGGACGGACAACGGACGACGGACGGACGGACGCCGGATCATGGCCATCCTATAAGCTCACCTTGTGAGCCTAACGGCTCAGGTGAGCTAATAAGGACTAACAAACATTGCTACATACAAAATATAGAAGCTTTGGGCCTTGTGGTTTCAGAGAAGAAGATTTTTTTAGTTTTGTCCCATTGTAAGTCTATGGAGACTATCGACCACCCGGGGCCTGGCCAAATTTGACCCCAGGGGCATGGCTGGCATAATCTAGGTAGGTAGAGGACCATTAGCCATTGCCATATACCAAATATCATAGCTGTAGGCCCTGTGGTTTCAGAGAAGAAGATTTTTGATTTCTTTCCATCAAAACATATATGTTGCCATGGAAACCAGAGTTCCAGTCCGATCTGCCGAAAAACAATATGTAACACTTTCTATTGCACAGTGACGCTGTGTGTGTTATTTGATCAAGATCCGCCAACTGGCTTTGGAGGCAATGATGTTTGAATTTTTTCCCACAGTAAGTCTATGGAGACTATCAACCCCCGATTTTTTCCCACAGTAAGTCTATGGAGACTATCAACCCCCGGGGCATGGCCAAATTAGACCCCAGGGCCATGATTGGCACAATTTATAATGGGGACTACCACACATTGCTACATACAAAATATTGTAGCTCTGGGCCTTGTGGTTTCAGAGAAGATTTTTTTAGTTTTTCCAATTGTAAGTCTATGGAAACTATCCACCCCCGGGGCGTGGCCAAATTTGACCCCAGGGGCATGGCTGGCACAATTTATGTAGAGGACCATTAGCCATTGCCACATACCAAATATCAAAGCTGTGGGCCCTGTGGTTTCAGAGAAGAAGATTTTTTAATTTTTTTCCCAGAGTAAGTCTATGGAGACTATCGACCCCCGGGGCGTGGCCAAATTTGACCCCAGGGGCATGAATGGCACAATTTATGTAGAGGACCATTAGCCATTGCTACATACCAAATATCAAAGCTGTGGGCCTAGTGGTTTCAGAGAAGAAGATTTTTTTAGTTTTTCCCATTGTAAGTCTATGGGACCTATCTGTTGCCATGGAAACCACAATTTTGATACAATCTGCTCCAAAACCTAATGCCATCAATCCCCCAACCCAATTATGGTTCACATTAAATTTGATCAAGATCGGCCTACTAGCTTCAGAAATATTCTTCTTTGAAATTGTGGACGGACGACAGACGACGGACGACGACGACGGACGACGGATGCCTGCCTATCCTATAAGCTCACCTGTGAGCCTTTGGCTCAGGTGAGCTAAAAAATATGACCATGTCATCCCTTTGCAATGCATAAGTCTTAAAAAGTGCCATATTATTTTTTAAAACAACTAATAAAAAAAAATTATCATGCCCAAAAATTATTTTCAATAGGCCTTTTGAATGTCCAAACACAATGAAATTGAAAATCTAGCAAAATTGTAGAATAATTTTAAGAGTTTGTGCTCAGCTATGCATACTTTGCTTTGGTCTGGTGCATTTAATATGAAAAAAAAATAAGCAATTTAGATTTTTTATCACGGGGGAAAAAAGTTACTTCCCTTGCTGTCGTCCTAGTCAAAATTATTTACTGGCATAAAATTTTTTATTTGTTAGCTGATTTTTAAAATTTATGCGACACTTTTTAAGAGTTTTGGAATGCAAAACAGTGACATGGTCATATTTTTCTTGAGGTGTTTCAGAAAAGAGTGATTTGGAAAAAGGCAGTTTCTAGAAGATGTTATATAGACAGTAGTCATCTTGCTTCTAAATTTCTAATGCATGTTATTTAATTTTATCTGTCAGATGCCATCCGCACTCTATTTTTTCCTGCATGGTGTCCGAGTTGTGTTTCTAAATGTAACTGATCTCTATTCTTACTTTGTTGAGAAGAACAATTTTTTAAATTTGAAGACAGTCAATAGGGATAAACTTACACTCCTTGTTGTTTAGCCTTGTCCTTCACATTATCAACAAAAAACTGTATCTCTTGTATGAGCCTGTCCCTCAACCCAGGAGGTTCTGGTAGGCGGGGCACTTTCTTACAACGACTTGTCTCTTCTCTGTAGTCTCGCCAGATCTCTAGCAGTGTTTCAATCTAGAGGAGTAGAGGAATCAAACTGTCTAGTTATAATTTACACAAATTCAATCCAGACATGAATAAAAAATTGCAGACTTAGATGTTTCACAATAACTCAACCAGAAATGTTCATGCCTTTTCAATGTCCGAAACCTCTTGATTCTCTCAGAGGCTATGAGATATTGAATGAGAGAGTATAATCACTCTAAAATTCAGGTGGTAACCATATTTCGAACTGAAGTCCTTGAAGAAGATGCAGACCAAATTTAGCAATTTTCATTTCTTTAAATAGTATTCCTTTTGTTTTTGAAAAAATTCCAGATAATTAAGTTTGAAAAATTTCAGCATTTTATTAATACATGTACCTCATCATGCAGCTCCAGACTTTGATCAACGATGGATTCTCCAAGCATGTTCTTGATCTCCCCAAGTTCATGGTCGGGTACATGTTGTTCCACCAACTTCCAGAGAGATAGAGGTGGCTCATATGCCTGTAGATCAAATGGAGGTGACTCTCCTGTCTGGACCATGTCTGTAGTTTGACAATCAACACTTTCTATCACAGCTTCATAACGGCCGCTCTTTCAAAAACTGAAACATGTATATAAATTCATCATACTCTGCCTGACAAGAAAATGTAAACTTTCCATGAGATGGGATTCAGAATCACCCTCCTTTCCTACTTTCTAACTCTGAGGCCTAAATAATAGTAATGTTTCCTATTTCCCGACTATTCCATCAAAATCAGGGCCAACTCTTAACCTTTTTTTACTCTCAAAGTCTCAAGAAAGAAAATTAAGAAGTTTCCAACCAACCCCATGCTGCGATCCAGGTTTTATACATTATGGCTACGGTTCTTTTTGCTTTTAGATGAGATTGTAGCAATCGGACTGTCTCAGATCCAATATGGCAGCCGTAAAATAATTTCTGTGGCGTATTTCAACATAATTTCGAAGCGATAAGGCACACGTCATTCAATAAATGTGTCAATTAGTCAAATACATCACCCTTGCATTTTTGGTGCTCAAAAAGGGCAATAGATTGAGCAATATGGGGTTAAACTGGTTAGTGGTAGGATGAACATTTTCAGGATTGGGGAAAATGAAAAAAAATCTTCCTTACCATGTTGGTCCAATGATTGTTAGTTGAAATGATCAATTTGCATTTTATTACTGACTGATTTTACAAATGATGTCCTTCAGTAATTCTATTGTGATTTTTTTTTTCTCTCAATAATTTGTCCTATAGATTTATTTATATAAATCCTTTAGTCACTTAAAGCTTTTCTCTCAGCATGTATGGTTAATCCCCTTTCTGCTATTACCTAAACATAGAACTTGGGAAATTCCCTTGCCATGGCCCAAGTAACTTGCCATGGCCCAAGTAACTTGCCAAATCTGTAAAACAGTAGTCTGCTTAGAGATCAGTAGACAGCAAAGTTCAATGACTTTTATCGAGTTTTATGAAAAATGGATGGTATTCAAAACACAGCATTTCAAATTGTGCCTCCCATCTGCATCAAAGCATATAAGCATGTCTAGATCAATTGATAGTTTTGGTGGCTTTTCGAACTGATGTGTCATAGGGTCACTAGTAGAACATGTTAGAGGCAGCCATGTTGTTTACTGGTTGTTAACGACAACCCGGTTTAACTTGATTTATTTAAATAAAACGTCATTTCTTACCAGATTCAGCGAATCTTTTGATAGCATTAATGTTTTGTATCTTATACCAAAATATATATATGCGTTAAAACCCTTAGAACAGCAGAAAATATGAAAAATATGACAAAAAATATAACGCAGTAACTTTCAGCCTTAACACCGGTACAGTGCGTGGGTAAATTTCTGTACCCATGAATTTACCCGGTGTTGTATAGCTAATGTATGTCTTCTAGTGTCTGATAATTTTTATTTTCATTTTTTTTTATTTATTTATTTTTTTTATATTTATTTTTATTTTTATTTTTTATTTATTTTTATTTATTTATTTATTATTTTATTTTATTTTATTTTATTTTATTTTATTTTATTTATTTATTTATTTTTTTATTTTTTTTTTTTTTGCAAGCTTGCTATCCAATGTCCTAGTTGAAAGTCAAAATTATCACTGAACTTGTAGCAAAATGTAATTGCAGCATAAAATATGGAATTTATAAATTCGATTCCGGACTTAACCAAAAAACAACAACAAAAATAAACCGCCTTCGGGTGCTCCAGGGACAACACCCCCCCCCCCCCCAAAAAAAAAAAAAAAAAAAAAAAAAAAAAAAAAAAAAAAACTATATTAGCTTGTAGTTGTAGTAGTCAGGGTTTTATTTCCGGGTCTCGCCCAGGGAAAGAAAGAAGAAAAAAAAAACTAAAAAAAAAACTACTCGGTTTCCGCCAGATTTTCCTTACTCGCACTGAACAGTACAGGTGTTCATTCTATATTTGAATCTGAGAAATTGTTCTTTTACCTGCTTGATCTTGAAGCAAGACTACTTCAAGAGGGAGGTGAGCAAGATCAACTATCCAATACCATAGAGAAAAGTATTGTATCTTTAGCTAAAAGTGTTTTTAATCACCCGTCTTCTAGGCATGAAATTAAACTGTCGTAACCTTGTCAGAGATGGGGTCCCCTCGCACCCCAGCTGAATCCCACCTAAATCAATGTGACTAGAGAAGAAGAAGAAGAAGAAGAAGAAGAAGAAGAAGAAGAAGGCCAAATCGTGTTCATTAATTTTCAAACTATATGCATACGTTCAATCTAAAAACAAAACCGCTGGAACCAACTTAGAAATGTGTGTTTATAAAACACTATGCCCCCAACTGTATGCATAAACCGGGCACAGTTTTCTAAAGTTTCAAAATTCGCCGTTAAGTTTTATATTGGACCATACGTATACATTCTGATTTGTATTCAGATGCAGTGTATGTACCTAAGTAGTAATGGCTGGCACTCTGGCTCCATTTTCTGAAAACTTATAGCTCCATTTTTATGGCTCCATTTCAGATAAGCGTAGCGCTAGAAATGGAGCCATAAAATGGAGCTATAAGTTTTCAGAAAATGGAGCCAGAGGTGCGCACCCTGGGTCTCAGTTTTAAAATTGCACTAGCTAAGTTGCATGTGTAGGTAAGTATCCTTGAGTTAAGACAAGCCTGCACATCTGCTCATCTGCACATTTGCTCATCTGCACATTTGCACATCTGCACGTTTGCACATCTGCTCATCTGCACATCTGCACTTCTGCACATTTGCACATCTACACATCTACACGCCTACACATCTTTAGAGACTATGAGATAACTGACATAGTCAAGTTTTTCTGTAGGTAAGTTCCATTACGATATTAAGAAAGGGCCTTTTTCCTCTAGTGTTCCTGGGTAGACGTATTTGATTTTGCAGTAACATTCACATCTACACAAACATAGAAACTTCAAGTAAAATGTCCCTGTTTTTTATTATTATTCACAGATAAGTATAGGTCATTAAAACTTTATATAACTGAAGCTTTCAAAGATGATTAAAATTTGTGAATGGAAATTTGCATATGGAAATCCATTCTCATATCAAAAGTAAGAAAAAAGTTGCAATTATATTATTGAATGTAATATTATTTACTTAAATATCACATTTTCTAATTAAAAAGAAATAAGTAAACACATTTTTTGCTTGAATATTTACAGAAAATTCAAGTTTTATTAATTTCATAGCTGATATATTTGTACGTTCAAGGGGAACTATCGGTATTGGTTTTTCTGAGAAAAGTAGGTTAGCATTTTCAGAAAATTCTAAAACTGAAAGTAGATAATTTTCGGAAAAGGACGAATGAATGGAAATCGACAAAAGGTTTTGTATTTAAATAGTTTGTGTTTCACATTATAAATTAAACTGATATATAGTATTTTCAAGAGCTGAATTATTCATTCACTCAATACAGTCTGAATTTACTGTAAGATTGGATCATCCTATTAAAATTGACGTGGAAAGCTGGGAGGTTGCCTTGGTTGAAATTGCAACACCATCTGAAGTTCTCAATATAACAGAAGAAAACAACTATTTCTTTTTGACTTTCCTAGACCAATCCAGTTTACGCAGAGTTGGAAATCAAAACATCACAGACATATGTAGCAGTAAAAACGGCTGCTTTAACTTCAAACTAACAATTCCAACTGGAAATTATGAGTCACATGAATATCTAGCTGAAGAAATGCAGAACTCCATTGACAACTTTGAAAAAGGCATACTGAAAAAATTCAATGCTCACATTACTATGACATATGATCATTTGAGTCAACGTTTCAAAATATCAGCCCAAAACGAAAGGCTGGTTAGGCTTTTATTCCCAAAACCATTTGCTCAAATCTTAGGATTAGATTCATCATTTGTCGAAAAGCCTATACCCAGCAGACATTTGACGTCGGTTGGACGTCAGATTGACGTCAGACTCCGACGTCATAATGACGTTGGATTTAGGTTGATTTTGAAAGTTTGTTTGACGTCAAAAAACAGACGTCATTCTGACGTCAAAAACAGACGTCATTCTGACGTCAGAAAAACGACGTTGGTTTGATGTCTCAAATGTGACGTCATAATGACGTTGGGTTAGGTTGATTTTGAAAGTTTGTTTGACGTCAAAAACAGACGTCAATCTGACGTGCTAAAACCGATATCGTGAATGTTTGCTCGCAGTTAAATTAACATTCTGAAATCCTGAAGTGGATTCAGTAGTGCGGTGATGCACTATTGTTATTCCCTTTCACTCCTTTGATAGAGTTATTCGGGATATACAAAATGTTTAAGATGATCACTCTGATGTTGGTATATCTTATTCATGTCAAATTTTATTGCTATATGGTGCTAAAACGAATAAGACATTAGTGTAAATAATAAGACTATTGCGAACAATCATTAATTTAAAATGGTGAAATAAGTATTAAAATATTCAAATTTCATTTTCGTCTTAATAGAAGGTTTAATAATTTAGTGAAAGACTTTATTTTGATTAACAAATAATTATTTTTTTCTAAATTAATTAAGCATGGTGATTTCCGATACGAGACCTAGATATGGCTTTTTTATGGCTCTCTCTGTCCGTATGTCTGTCTGTCTGTCTGTCTGTCTGTTATGTTGTTCGTATCATTTTGGTCATGTAATTGTTTTATATTAATACGTCACCACATATTTTGCCATATTTTGTTTGCTTATATTGTCTGTATTGTTTGTAACGTTGTAAAATGAGGGCCCCAAGGAAGATTGGTACACAACCAATTGGGTCACCCTCTTGAAATAAAGTATTTACTTACTTACTTACTTACTTACTTGCTAAGTTGAAATTATTATTTGAATTTGATGTTGTTACTTTTGCGCAAGAAATTATGTCAGTTCAAGGCCAGCTAACTCTGTCGACATATGAACGGTTAGACTTACGTTTGAATCCGGCGTCATTTCGACGTCATATCAATACGTCCACTGACGTCAGGACTGGACGTCAGGTGGACGTTGGTTATTGGTTGTATGACGTCGTGACCAAAATACAACCAATATCCGACGTCAAGTTGACGTCAGATGCCTGCTGGGGACGTGTTTTTCATATATGTCGACAGAGTTAGCTGCCCTTAAACTGACATAATTTCTTACATATATTATGTATTATCATATGACGTCGCTGTTTTCCAGTGGATAACGTCATGTCATAAAAATCGTATGACCACACGTGTAATAACACTTTTGCGGGAATACGTAACGTCATTGACGACGTCCGTAACAACAATGTAAATTTTCATTGAAAATATGTCCACTTCGAAGGCGATAAAATCCTATTTTAGAAGTCATATGATAAAACGAATCTTACACTCGTGGTCATTTCATATGAAATTTATTAAACTCGCTGAAGGCTCGTTTGATAAATTTCAAATGAAATGACCACTCGTGTAAGATCCTCTATATAATATCAAATTCAAATAATAATTTCAACCTGGCCACTTAAAAGTCATATGAACCTCAACGCGACAAAATGTACCTTCGGACATTCTGACATTACTAGTAGAAAGCAGCAAAATGCGGAAAAATGATGTAATGTACGTTTAAGAAATAACACTGTATTTGTAATCTTTGAACACTGGGCTACCAAATGAATGAGTTTTAAAACATATTATTTTTCAATATTTTGAGTTATCTGCCCTTGTTTTAGCACATAATACACTTAATTTTCCATTATCTATCGTTAAACGGTAACCATAGCAACCGCATCATCATACCAATAGACAAAATAATTACCACATTTTGCCTGTGAGGATGGTATGCTTCTATCTCATCAATAGGTTCTGGCCAGTGCGTTGACAGTTTTAAGCAAATGCATCGAGTTATGTAAGCTCTACTAACATGCAGAAATGCATTACGCAATTTTGACGTCATTTTTCAGGACAATGGCGTCTGTAGGGTTCATTTAGTAAATTGGTCATAACTCACAAAATTACTTAAATAATCTGGTCAAATAAAGACTAATAAACTCTAGAAACATTAAACATTCAAAGTAACTTTGTTTTTCTTATACTCAAAAAATTGTCCGAAGGTACATTTTCTCACGTTGTGGCCCATATCTGAGTCTCGTATGGGAAATCCCATATTTCGCCCTCATGCTTAATTAATGTAGAAAAAAATGATTATCTATTAATCAAAATAAAGTCTTTCACTAAATTATCAAACTTTCAATTAAAGTCCAATTCGCATGCGCCAAAAATACACACGTGTAAATATACTCCAGTGTGCAAATTTTACTCGGGGTAAGTAAATGGCGCATGCGAACGCAAATACACACCGGAGTATATTTACATATGGGTAAATTTACTCCAGGGTCTGACCAGATGCAAATTTTATTTTTACAAATACACACGTGTAAATTTACTATTATGTGCCATGCGAATGCAAAGTAAAATTTACCCATGAGTATTTTTATTTCGAGTCAATATTCTGCTTTTAGATAACGAATTTTCACATTTTTTGTTCCTAACTGATTATATGACAGTTGCTGAAACTGTGGACATTGTTGCTAAATAAGAGTTTATTGCCATTCATAACATTTTAGATCATATGGAGTGCAAACAGCCACACTATTTCTTCATCATTCTTGGTTAGGATTCTTGGGGCATTTTAACAGTAATTCCTTGTAAAAGGATGAAAAAAGGGAACTGTATAACTGCTAAGGTTATGCCTGACCATTACATGATTCCCCTCTGCTGCCAAAGTCTACATGAACGCCTTGAAGCAGCCTCTTCTTGTTTTGCAAATACAGAAAACTCAAATGAACAGGTTTTAATCCAGAAATGATAAATTTACCTACAAAAATACTCCTGGCTATAAAACCCATGCGAACGCAATTTAAATTTACTCTCAGGTTGATTTGCACACCGGAGTATAAATACACACCGGAGTATATTTACACGCGTGTATTTTTTGCGCATGCGAATTGGACTTAAGATGAAAATAAAATTTGTATATTTTAATATTTATTTCACCATTGTTCAGAATAATCTTATTTCTCACACTAATGTCTTATTGGTTTTAGCACCATAAAGCAATAAAATTTTGCTTAAATAAGATGTACCAACATCAGGCTGAATTAATATCTTGAACATTTTGTATGTTCCGAAAAACTCTATCAAAGGAGTGAAAGGGACTATCAAAAGTGCATCACTGCTCTTCTGAATCCACTGTTATTCAAAAATGCGAATAAACATACACCTTAAACTATTTATATGACATGAATTCAAACGTCGTTTTTAGGACGTCAGATTGACGTCAGCTTTCAGACGTTAAACCGACGTTGGCTTTAGCACGTCAGATTGACGTCTAGTTTTGACAACAAACAAACTTTCAAAATCAACCTAACTCCAACGTTATTATGACGTTGGAGTCTGACGTCAATCTGACGTCCAACGGACGTCAAATGTCTGCTGGAAGTAACATAGAAAAAAAAGAAAGAAAGAAAGCAAAAGAAACACACGAAACGAATGATCTGATTTTTACCCAAAGTGAAGTTTCATTAATTTGCACACCACACATGGTCAGAAGTATGAAAAACACAAGGTCTAAATCACGTCTTGATTACGACGTCTAACTGACGAACTAGTTTGACGTCAAAACAACGTCCAATCCAGACGTCCAAAAGACGTCAGGAAATGACGTCTGATAGACGTTGGAAATTGGTTATATGACGTCGCGACCAAAATATAACCAATATCTGAGGTCAAACAGACGTCAGGTGCCTGCTGGGTAGGTAATGAGCAAAATGTGTTTAAGTTCAATGCAAAGTTGAATCACAATTTTAGCAACTTCTATGTTTATTCTGACATTGCAAGTTTCACTTTTATTGGTGATACTGTAGCACCTATTTTACGAGTTGTTCCATTTCAAAGTAAATCAGATTCATATTTCTTCTATAAAGAATTTAAAGCTCTGCACTCTGTTTCTGTTTCAAAATCTATTGTAGACCAAGTGCACATAACATTAAAATCAGAAAATGGTATGATTGTTCCTTTTTTAACGATTTTAAAATTACACTTTCGTAGAAAGAAAAACTAGTATAAATACAATCTAACAGTTTGTAAATTATCAGTTTTGTATAAAACGCTAAAGAGATGACTTCTTTAGAAGAACAGACAAAACAATCCTGCAAGGCTATGGAAGAATCTAAGAAAACGCCTGTGATACAGAAACCGAGTGGATCTCATGCAAGTGATGCACAGATCAGAAACCTTATGAAAAGGTTGAATACACCTTTGAGTAAAAGGCTTAGAGAGGGCAGACCATCGAAGTATTGCAGATTCTGTCGGGCAGAACTGCTTTCTATCAGTAAAGAACTGTCAGAGAAAAAGAAGAAATCAACAGCTAAACGTCAGTGGATTACAAAGAAACCCAATCTGAGAAGAACTAGAACAAAACCAACTCCAGCGATGGTATAAAAGAGACAGACTCAGGATGAATCTCAGTATTCTTCGACTAACCAGCTATGGGTCGATATCAGTGCCATCAGTGCGATCGTGAATTTTCCAGATCATACAATTTGAGAAGACACAAGGACAGTGGTATCTGCAGAGGTGCTCAGGCTAACATGTTAGACAGTGATGAAGAAAGTGTTATGTCTGAAAGAAGATCACTGGACGATGGAAAATACATCTTCAGAAACCCTGATCTTGAAGATGTAGAAGAAGTCGATGAGGAAGAAGAGGATAAAACTGAAGAAAGTGAGGAAGATGAGGAAGAAGAAGATGAAGAGGAAGAAGAAGAAGAAGAAGAAGATGATGATGATGATGATGATGATGATGAAGATGATGATGAGGATAAGGATGATATTGATGATGATGAGGAGGAGGAAAATAAAACCATGGGATGTTTTGATGGGCGTTACGACAGATAAGATGCAAGACACTTTCAATGAAACGGTTGAAAAGGCCCTGCATGAAAATCCTGGCAAAGACGTACAAGAGGCTGAAGAGATAGCATATGATGAACTAAAGCCAAAGTATCTGTCAGAGTTCGTATCCCGCTACAAGTATCTGACTGATCTCTCAGCTGCACTTAGAAAAGATCCAGTTAACAAGAAAATACAGGAAACAGCTAAACGATTGAGGGATGAAGAAGATTATGACGAGGACGAATCAAGACTGTATGCCATCAAGAAACGAAAATTCTTGATTGAGAAGAAACTGAATGACTATGACCCACCAAGCTACGAAGTGGCCGAGGAACAGACATTATTGTTGCCACATAAAACACATATGAACAGTATTAACAATAAACCAAAGAGTAGCTATATTCAGGGGAAACACTTGTAAACGAGAACAGAGGGACGGTCCTAATCCTCTGTTTCATCGTGCATTCATAGTTAGCGGGACAAAATAAAATTGTTGAAAATGTTATTTAGTCTTGGGTTTTCATTTCTCCTCTCAGGAGGTAGTAGTAAAGGGTTTAAAGTTTGACAATAACTAGCTGAGTTTTTGAGACTTATCAATTTTCTCGAGATACGAGAACATTGAAAAGCCTCAATATATTAGGAAGAGGCTATAAAGTTATGCATTTTGACTAGTTGAGGTCTTGAGATACAAGACCAAGAGACAGTGAAACGCATACCACTTTAAAGCCTCTAAGGAAGCTATAGAGTCATTCTTCTAATAGTGTTGAAGTCTTGAGATACAAGACTAAGACACTCTTCAGACGCATTTAGCTGTATAGCAACATAATCTACTACATACCCACACAACTGTCCCAGACAAGTCCAGCAAGTGTCACAACGTGAGAAGTCTACCCAGGAACACTAGAGGAAAAAGGCCCTTTCTTAATTTCGTAATGGATCTTACCTACAGAAAAACTTGACTATGTCAGTTATCTCATAGTCTCTAAAGATGTGTAGGCGTGTAGATGTGTAGATGTGCAGATGTGCAGATGTGCAATTGTGCAGATGTGCAGATGTGCAAATGTGCAGATGAGCAGATGTGCAGATGAGCAGATGTGCAGATGAGCAGATGAGCAGATGCGTAGATGAGCAGATGTGCAGATGAGCAGATGTGCAGATGTGCAAATGTGCAGATGTGCAGATGTGCAAATGTGCAGATGTGCAGATGAGCAGATGTGCAAATGTGCAGATGAGCAGATGTGCAGATGAGCAGATGTGCAGATGAGCAAATGAGCAGATGTGCAGATGAGCAGATGTGCAGATGAGCAGATGTGCAGATGAGCAGATGTGCAGATGTGCAGGCTTGTCTTAACTCAAGGATACTTACCTACACATACAACTTAGCTAGTTCATAAACTGAGACCCAGGGTGCGCACCTCTGGCTCCATTTTCTGAAAACTTCTAGCTCCATTTTTCTTGCTCCATTTCTGGCGCTTGCGCTTATTAGAAATGGAGCCAGAAAAATGGAGCTAGAAGTTTTCAGAAAATGGAGCCAGAGTGCCAGCCATTACTACTTACCTAGATCTTCCACACCATGGAATCAATGATGCAGCAATTTACATATATATATATATGAGCCAGTGCAAGAGAAATCAATCTGCATAAGCGAAAACAAAGGCGCAGATCAGCTTTGCAGTAACTGCGCCTTTGTTTTCGCTACACGGATAGTACAATCTCTCTTCTTCTTAAATCCGAAATTTCAAGCTTCTAGCCTGCTTCTGTGACTGTACAGCCTGGTTGTGTCAGACCTGGTCGGAATCCCAAATTGTTGGTTTTCTCAAGCACAGGCTCATATCTTCATTGCTTGCACAAATGGGCGAAGGGGTCGGTCCCACCAATGCTACTTATTTGTAGCCTACCCCGGTACCCTGCGTCCTGCTCTCGGAATTGTCATGGGCCATTATGACAACTTGCCCATGCAAAAAGAGATTTTTGTGACGGGATATCCTCCCTTGAAAATATGCAAATTTCAAACTCGAGACTTTGTGAATCGAGTAAGTGTTGGGTATATAGCGTAGTAAACTACCCTTTGTGGCTGAGCATGGCTTGCTGTGGCTTGGTTCTTTTTTTTTTTTTTTTTTTTTTTTTTTTATTCAGTTTTACATCCCTTTCAAGCTTTTTCACTCATATCGAGACGAATCAATCGCTAGGTGGGGCGAAAACCGGAGTACCCGGGGAAACTTTGAACCACCTGACACACCCGCAAGCAGAACATGGCTTGTCTCACGTGGCTTGGTTCATTTGGTGGCAGCGGTGGGATGATGACAACTGCCAGACCGGGGTTGCCTTACCCATGTAGTCCCCAGGCCAAGACTCGGGGCGAGTCTTCTCGGAGGGGGAAGTAATGTGACGGGATAGCCTTCCCTGGAAATATGCAAATTTCAAACTCGAGACTTTGTGAATCGAGTAAGTGTTGGGTATATAGCGCAGTAAACTACCCTTGGTGGATGAGCATGCTTTTCCACCGACGGGCTTGCTGTGGCTTGGCTCCGCTTTTTAGATTTTCAGCTAAAAAATTTCATGTTTTCCTTATTTTTGCTCAAAATATAGATTGTGGGTACACGCTAGAACCGCCTCGCCGCGGCGGTTCTAACGAGTACCCACAATCTATGTTTTGGAGCAAAAATAAGAAAAATAGGCATACCCCTGCATACCCCAGTTTTGCTATATACAAGTGGGGTTCAAGGGGGTATACATTACACGCGACATGTTCTCGTGATAATTGTCACCGTCTTCGCTGTCCGTTGGAAGAATTCCGACGTTGTGCAGCTGTGAAGACTCTGTTCAGATGGATTACTTATCTGAGTGTATGACTTCGTACATAAGCACTGATGATATTTTAGTGGCAATGCATTTCACATACACCTGACATCATCTAACAACCAAATAATTATTCATGGTGTACACTTCTATTTTAGGCTTTGAATATAGCGATACTCATAATACATTTCCTTTTGGTCCGAAATATAAGTGATTTTCAATAAGTAGTTCCTTCCTTTGTACTTGAATTGCTAATGATGACTGTCGACCACATTCGGTAAAGAATGGCAAGGTTTGGCCAATTACTAATAATTTTAACATACGTGTATCCGATAATATAAATGTATTTTAATTTTTGTCATATTTTATTCTCATGTTATAAACATTTTGGATCGAGAACTTACAGTAAAGGTGTTTTTCTATCATTTTATCTTTTGTTACTATATACTACTACTACTACTACTACTACTACTACTACTACTACTACTACTTCTTCTTCTTCTTCTTCTTCTTCTTCTTCTTCTTCTTCTTCTTCTTCTTCTTTTGCTGCTGCTGCTGCAGACAGCAGTGCTTTCATGGTTTCTGTGGCAGCGTGCAATTTAGAAATTAACTGATATTTAATAGCCGTGATATTTTTAAAATGATAGGGACAGAGACACGTAGATTGAATTATGAATAAAACTAAAAATTGAGTACCTATATGTATATAAGAGCAGTGAAAATATATATGAGAAAGGGGGAGGACCATATCGCGGTCTCAGCTCCTTAAGCCTCACCAGTGACACCATAGATCTGGCTACATATAGCGGCACAAACTTTTACAGGGCAGTCGAAACAAAGACTGACATTATTGTCCGAATTGGGCCGGATATTCAAAACGCTGTCTAGAAAATGAGCCTCTGGTAAGAATAATTCCATAACTATTAAAAGTACATGACGATTTTATTTCGCATTTTTACAGCAAACCAGCATAAATAACAGTCTCTCAGACGATGAGCAGCGAAGCACAGGCAGTGGCAACGGTTGTGGGGGTGATACTTCTGGTTCTTGTAGGAATCCCAGTAGGATCTATCTACCTTAACCAATGTGTCTTTGGCTGCGGCGATTCCCTGCACTTTCGGGTAGGCAGCATACGCCTATTGACCCATCCGACGGACAACGTTTTGTTTGGCTGGGAATGGCTTTTCGGGAAGCCCTCGGATGAAATCACAATCGTTATATCCTCCGGTATGTGCTCTGCGAGAAGCAGGCATTGGCAGAAAATCAAAGAAGGAGAAGTAAAGTACCCGGATGTAGAAATAAATACGTACTTCCATTACGGACTCACCTTCCGGCTCGAGGAAAAAGATGGCGGTCTCGAAGGAAGAGATGATTATTCCGAGTACGTTAATGTCCCTGAAGAGAAGATGGCGAGTATGCGAGAGGCTTTTGACAACGGACTGGCAGAATATATAAATTTGGACTATTTGGTCACAGTTAAAGGGAGGAACTTCTTTCAGGAGAACCGATGGTTTGGTTTTCTGGCTGAAAACATTTGTATTGGGACAATGGATTTCATAACAGGTCCATGGGCTAGTAAGCTTTTCAAATTTGGTAAAACGCTCCTCTTTAAGGCTAGCGATATTGCAAAACTGTACAAAACAGTCAAGCTACAGTACAAAAGCGGACTGATAACAAAGAAAAGCATCTTTAAGTCATTGATAATTTTTCAAATCAAAGAGGGTTTGAAAGATGGGTTCATTAAGCCTCTCAAAAGTCACGTGTTTAATTATATCAAGGATTTGGCACTGAACCAAACTCATCTAGACGAACAAATAATGGCGATTGTCAATGGAAACTCTTTAGAGTACGGGGGACTGAACCTTGAAATTGACACAAGGGCGGGGTTTCTAGGGGGCCTGACAGATAAACTGGAGTTCTGCCTCTCTGATATTCTACCCCCTTCCAGAGACGCTCTGTATCATGTTAACTTTGCTGTTACAAGGTAATCATATGGTCCTCTTGGAAACATATAGCAGAAAGGATATTTGACCAAAGAGTTTGCCAAGAAGTTCAATCAGCATTACGAAGAAATTGCTTGTGTTTGTGTAAAAGCAAAACAATCTAGAATTAGTTGAGTAATTCGGGATCTATTGTAACTTCAGTTAAATATTGTTTTAAAGAATAATAAAACCAAAGACATCTTTATCTCTTGTTTATTATTTTTCTTGTCTTTCACGGTCCCAACAAAATGATAGAACACGTAAAGTGAACCCAAAGGAGGAGGAAACTATGATAGTATAAGACCATTTTCGCATCATTTTAATAATTGAACCACCGCATGAGAAAACAAACAATTTGCATAGGCGAAAACAAAGCAAAGTAACTGCACAGCTGATCAGCACCTTTGTTTTCGCTGCACGGTAGTACACTCCTTCTTAAATCCAAAATGTCAAGCTTCTAGTCTGCTTCGTGACTGTACATGCCGGTTTGTGTCAGACCTGTTCGGAACCCAAATTGTCAGTTTTCTCACGCACATGCTCATATTCAATGGTCTTGAATACCTCTGACATTGCCACCAGTCTTGTTCTAATATATCATTCAACTTGAAGTTCAAACCAAAATCTGATGACTTGGCAAGGCAAAGGTCAGAAAAATGTTGTAGTATGGAATTTTATTCCAGACACATCGCAATTATTTGCTCCATTTAACTCAATTCATTTTTATCAAATACATGGTTCACGTTTGGTACATTGGAGGAGCACTTTTCTGTACTCAAGCTTTTTGAAAATTAAAGGTCATACGTTTCCCAAACATACGGGTATACTTGATTGAAAGTGTCAGGAACTCTTGTTTTTGGATTTATGACGACTTCCAAAGTGCAGGTATGCGTTAATCGTTTTGGAAAAAAAAGAAAAGAAAAAAAGAAAGAAAACATCTTTGAGACTTGATTACGATTTAAAGAGACCTCAGTATATAAGTGATTCTTTCTGTTGAACAAGTTTGTCTGATTCAAATTAGAACGTTTTGGGTCCATTTCATTTAATTGAATTGCTGCCATTGTACGTAAAAGAAGCACCATGCCACGGATTGTCAATGATCTAAAACGTTTTCAATTTGTCCCCTTTGAGAGGTTTATCACAATGCATGAACATGATTGTTGGTCAGTTGGGCCATGGTCTGCGACATGAAAAAGTTTTTTTTTTTTTTTTTTTTTTTTTTTTTTTTTTTTTTTTTTTAAATACGGCGTCAAATGAGCCTCGCCACGAGAAAACCGGACTTTGCCTATGCGAACTTAGTTACTGCACAGCTGATCAGCGCCTTTGCTTCGCTACACGGATAGTACAATTCCTCTTCTTCCTAAACCCGAAATTTCAAGCATCTAGCCATCTTCTATAGCTTCACATGCTGCTTGTGTCAGACCTGGTCGGAGACCCCGAAGGCCGATTTTCTTGCGCCGTGGCTCAAATTAACTATAATATGCAATCTAATGTACAATATTTTACAATCTGGTCTTCGTCGTGGTGCAAATACAAAGAACGAAATAGTTGTTTTATCAGAAATTGTATTTCACTGTTTGTGTCAGCCAGACTTGAAATAACACCCACATCCACATTATCAAGGTGTGCAACTATTTTCCAGGGCAATGTGGTACCGGGTTTTCATAGCTGTTGCATTTCTGGCCATGTTTCAGTATCTCGTGAAACTCAGGTAGGTAACTGAAAATAAAAAAAAACAAAAAAAAAAACAAAACAAAAAACACATTAATAGTAAATATACACATGACACACGTGTATGAAAAGTGGGAGCAAGAAAGCATTCATAGACTCACAGCCTTAGGCAACAGATACACAAAATATTTTCTTAATATGCAAAATTTTGCACTTGCTTGAAAAACTTCAGATCAAGAGTTGCTTCAAAATAGTATTCAATCATGCCAATGAGACCGCCTGTCCCGTTCCGTTCAGAAATGTTACAATATGTACCTACAATATCTATTAAAATTCAAAAGTATATGATAGGAAATATTTTATCGAACTACTGTTTCGGAACTCTTTTAAAGCGATCATCTATATAATGATTAATGATAAGTTAGCAGTTCTTGCAAACCGGTTAAAACAGACATTTGCGTAAGAATATTCCATGTCCAATGGGCAAGATAGCCGACCGTCAAATGTAGCGCTAAATCCTCAGTAACAATCCTGTAACCGACTATCCCAATAAAAGACTACCAACGGCCATTCTGTCTTCTTACAGGGCTTTATTGCTTCAAGCTTGTATGACCATGCCCCGGGACCATGTGTTGAAGTTATGAAAGAGGGTCTGGATGGGGGGTCCTGGTATTCACTAATCACTAAAAATTTAGCCATTTATTCACTGTCATTAAAATTTTGGCTTATTCATTAAAATTAGCTCGATTATTCATTAAAATATGATAATAACTAGAACCGCCTTCTTCACCCAGCTAATTTCTAATAGCAAATGTAGGTATTCCCCACCTAAGGCATCCCTTATCTAAAGACACAAAGACTAGTTCTGTGATACTTAATTGTAGACTGCTGAGTGCAACCTTGATTTTAACATCTTGAGAGAAGCATATATTATCTGCTAGACCACAAAGCCTTATAGAAACTTTCCAAAATAGTTAACTGATTTTTTTAGCAAATCCTCTTTTAAATCTGTTGGGAATATAGTCCCCTCCAAACTGTATACTGAATATGCCCTGAGTTTCACCCTGAATCCTTCTCTTCACTTATGCATATCAAAGATTAATTTAAGAAAAATTGTAACTTCAGGGGTAAAAGTTATAACAAAAAGCTGTTATTTTTATTTAGTTAACTAGTAAGCATAATTTTGAAGTATGATTTTGTGCTTGTGCCTGATTGTGCAAAACATTTTATAAATGTCTTAAATACCGAGCGAGCGAAGCGAGCGAGGAAACAATTATGTAGCGCCATATAAACTGCCAGTTAGATTTGCATTAACGTTCTTAGTACTGGCTTGTTTCTGATTGCAAAAGTCACCATAATTATGCTCTGTCATATAAAAAAGCAAAGTGATGTCCGTCCACAGAAAAGATTATCATTATAGGATTGGAACATACATAATAAGGACAAAGTGGGGTAACAGAATAAAAAGAAAATACATATACATAAGCAAACAAAGTATCTGGCTCAGGAAATGACACATTTTTTAAAAAGATTCATGAAGTGAGTCCCTACATGCTATGTCTTTCCAAACATTCAAAGATTTCAGAAATATGACTATAACATTTGAGCTAAATCGCGGGGTCTGGGGGCGAAAAAAATGAAATTCTGGAATGTCAGGGAGGCCATCTAAGACAATTCCATAGCCAAATTTAGCATATTCATTATTCTTTAAAAATGTTATTATTCACTATTCATTATATTATTCTGCTATTCATTAAAATTTTTCATTTATTCATTATTTTTTAGGACCTACTTATTCACTAATCATTAAATTTTTGGCTCTTTATTCACTCTCATTAAAATTTTTAGGCCATTATTCTTTAATCATTATACCCCATCCAGACCCTCATGAAAGGTATTATGCACAAGCACTTTTGATCAGCCTGGTACCATTTTTATCAAACTATTTAGGATGCCAAGAAGCTCGTAGGACAAAAACAAAACAAAACACTTGATAAAATGGGGTACAGACTGTAACATCCGTTTGGTTAAGGGGATGCCAATTGTCAAAAACTAATACTTGTATGTTTTTTACCTGTACACAGAAAAATGACAATTTTACCAAGAACACATGATGTTCTTGAAACATTCATGTATGAGTAATTTGAACATCACATACAGATTAGTTTGTGCCATACTACTCGGCTTTAGAGTGCTCAGCAACACGCTTATCAGCACTTGTCAAATTACTTCCTTGTTTGATTCCGTTGTCATCCGTGTGGCATGCTGGGTAAATTTAAGAAACAAATATTACCATAAACATGGTCTTCAACTTCCTAACAACAATCTTTGAAAGTATTTCGAAACAAAAGTCAATATTATGGAAGAGAATATCATTTTTGTTATAACTGTCCTATCCAGCATTCAGCAAATATGATAAATAACATGTTTTCCCCAAGAAAAATGAATTTCTGAGTGGAAATACTTTCAAAGATTGTTGTCAAGAAGTTGGCGATCATGTCTATGGTAATAGTTTTTCCAAAACTTTATCCAGCATGCCAGACGGATGACAATGGAATTACACCAGGAAGTAACTTGACACCTGCTGATAAGCGTGTTGCTGAGCCCAATAAAGCTGAGAGTTTGGGCAAAAAACAATCTAAGTGTGAGGTTTGAATGGACCATACAAGAATGTTTCAAGAAGAACCACTTTTCTTAGTAAAATAGTCATTTTTCTTTATACAGGTAAAAATTATACAAGTATTAGATTTTGACAATCGATATACCCTTAACAAAGCCTAAGTAAGTATTGAATTGATCATGTTCGACTACTTATACGTGTACAGCGATAAGTGAGCACAAACTATAACATTTGCTCAAGACAGTCTCGGTTTTGTGTTTATATTTTATTTTGTGATAGAGAGTCATTGCATTTTAGGCAAAAGTTCGATTTTTACCTTGACTCTTTTAGATTGTTTTAAATATCTTATACTTTTTAATCCAGATGGCGGTGCCGAAGATTTGACGTACTTGGACGATGGCGGTTATGGGTATATTCTATTTTCTCATGTAAGTTGTGCTGCCATAACGATAAAAATTGTGTCATCATTGATTTGTCATCAGGATAACATGTCCGTGAAATGTATAGCCCCTTAAACCCCACCTTTATATAGACAAACTGGTGTTGGCAGGAGTATACCTATTTTTCTTATTTTTGCTCCAAAACATAGATTGTGGGTACTCGTTAGAACCGCCTAGAAAGATATCATTTTTGTTTCAATGAAATTAATCTCTGTACATTGCATTCACATTATTTCTTATTTACAATGTAATAGGTCTCGGGGGGGGGGGGGGGGGGGTAACTACCTATATATGACGTAGTAGGGATGTGCCGCCCGAATAACCCCCTTTTTCAGCCCCGCCAGATATATGAATAGGTTACCTTTTTCAAGTCAAAATATATGAATAGGTTACCTTTTTCAAGTCAGAATATATGAATGACCCCATTTTTCCATATTTAGTCTATGAATGACCAAATTGTTCGGACATCCATGTTTAAGAGCACTTTTTTGCTGACATACACAGCTCAGAAAGTCGAAATATTTGTATATAATTGTGTATAGGTCAAAATTTTGTACAATCAAATATATGAATGAGTCACATTTTCGAAGGCATGATATATGAATAGGTCCCTTTTTTCGATTACCAGGTATATGAATAGGGTATGTTTCTAAAGTATCGGGCGGCACGTCCGTACCAAAATTACCTCCGAGTTACCCCCACCCCCGAGAATAGGTTAACTTTGCATGGATTACTTTATGCTTGTATAATTAAGTTATATTTCTGTCCTATTCTCAAATAGGGCATAGGTTGGGCTAGAGGAGAACTGATGATTGTGGACCTATCTATGAACCCGCTCACGTACCGTGTCCTGAACATCACCAACCCTCCAGACAGGTCCGGGTTCATGGCCAAACCGCACGGCATCAGTACGTGGAAGGATCCGAATTTAGGTAAGCCAAGGGGCACAACTAAGAGTGTTGAAAGATGATGAAAAGAATAATCTCTGATAACATGACATGTAGCTGTTTGTAGGAATCTCTCAACAAAAGGAAACAACGTATAACTACTAAATTAATGAAGATTAAAATAAAACTATGTACGAATTCATATTAAGAAATATGAAGAAACAATCAAGAATGCGAAGAACGTTCCGCTCCGCAAGCGTCAGTCACATCATGTGTTACGCACATGTTGACAGAATTTCGGTTTCTTTTAGGCTCTATAACCGTGTTTGTGATTACCCATCCTGACAGTGAAGAAAGGATAGAAGTCTTTGATCTTATCAGATATTCAACTCTAAAGCATATCAAAACAATTACAGATCATAAGTTCATTAAGTAAGTTTGATTGCTTCAAATACATTCTAGCCCTTGTTTTTGTTATTTTGTTTTCTGTTGAATTTTTCTTTTGATCATTTAACATTGTACACAAATTACAAATTGATTAAAAAAACCCCCAGCGAATGTGGATGCGTTGAAAGTAGCGCAGAAGCCAGCTCAAAATATCTAGCTAGAAAAGCAATTTCGTTCTACCCCCTCCACATAAAAGGTTCGTTGGTCTTATGTTAAAGATCATACAATGGGTAAATTTTTAGGCCTGGGTGCCGAGTCCTGATGCAGATTCTTTATACCAAAATCCAAGATGGCGACCAAAATGGCCGCCAAAAAGATAAATTTTCTAATTTTTCCTCTAAAGGAGTTAAGACTTAAAAAAGCATGCAGATTTTTGTGTTGTTTTACTCAAGAGTAACTTACAAAGCATAATGAGGCCTTAAAATCCTGCTAGCAATAGATTTTTTTTTCTGACTCAGCCCAAGAGTGTCATAAAATTGGCATATTTTATACAGATTTGCTACCTGGCCCATTGCTAAATAAAAATATTTTGTTGCGGACACACTACAGAAATGGTTTTTCATCGTTAGAATTCAATTTAGTATATAAGAAAATTGTTCCATGTGGGTGTCTATCAAATTGGAAATATTCTCATCTTTATTACGTAAGGGTACATGATACGATTCTCGCAAATCAAGGGGGTAGGGGTAGATTTAGCTTCACAAAGTTCGTTTCATCTCCACTAGAGAGGTTTGATGGTTTAATGTTGGGGCTCATATAATGGGCAATCTTTTATGCCTAGGTGCCAAGTCTGTATATGGATTCTTCAAAATCCAAAATGACATCCAAAATGACCGCCAAAACATCAATTTTCTGATAATTCACCTGAAACGCTTAGAATAAAGATAAAATGCAGATTTTATTATGTTGGTTTACATGGAATTAACTGGAAAGCATAATGAGGCAATAATAGGGATTTACCTGTTTGCAATAGATTTCGTCTGAGTGAGCCCAAAATTGTAACAGAAAAAAAACTGGCATATTTTATACAGATTTTTTTTATCGTAAGTATTAAAGTAAGTATATATAAGAAAATTGTTCAACGTGGGTGTCAGCTAGGATTGTGGTATAAAATTGGAAATATTCTCGTCTTTATAACGTAGGGGTACATGATAAGATTCTCGCAAATCAAGGGGGGCAGGGATAGGTTTTTCTTACATACCTCTTTCATAAAGATAGAAAAATTCCGGTATTTTAGCGGTGGTAGACAAATCTTTCTTACATACCTCTATCATAAAGATAGAAAAATTCCGGTATTTTAGTGGTGGTAGATAAATCGATCTTACACTGCTGGCTTGGTTGCTCATACAAGATAAGAAAAGCACGCGACTAAATTCGATCGTTTCTATCCCAAAGCAGCTGCTTGCAGCAATAATGTTCAACAAAACTAGACTATTGGTGTGAATTCATTGGGTATAATCTTGATTCACGCTAAAACAAATCAAAACTGCATCTCTTTTGACTTTGACAACGATTTATTTACATTTGACGTCATATCGATTATCCGTAATAAACACTACGTCATTAGAGTTAAAGCACGGTACCAGGTTACTTTACCGGTAAAATGAATTTAGGTCTAATCGGGGTATGTAAGAAAAAGAATCCATCAGTGGTGTTCAGTGGAGAACGGAAAATCTCAACCCTCGGGTCCATCGTTCCAGTGGGAAACTCGGCGAGCCTCGTTTCCCACTGGAACGGATGGACCCTCGGGTTGAGATTTTCTTATCTCCACTGACCACCCATGATGGAATCTATTTTTCTTACCAGGGTTGGGGTAATTAAAATTGTAATTGTAATTAATTGCAATTTAATTACATTTTTTTAAAATAATTGAAAATAATTGTAATTCAGCCTTTACTTTAATTACAATAATTGAAATGTAATGAATTACAGTGTCAAAAAGGGGTGTAATTAACAATTACTTTTAATTACTTTGAATTACTTTAAAGAAAACATCTCTTACATATACATTGTATATTTAGAGATTATTATTGTAAGAGTGTACTTCAGATTATCCTGTTGAATCTTGTTTCTTTGCATGTATCTTTGAAGTGTATGGTCAATTATACAGTATTCAAGTAAAATATTTTCCCATTGAGATAAGTTATGTTACAACAGTAGTCAAAATTTGTCTCTTCATCTATTAAACATGTTTCTTCATCTACTAATAAAATTATAAAGTATTGGGCACTTTAAAGATGTTTAATCCTTCCCTAAAACTGATGACCTTAGAGCTATTTATCATTTTATACACACGATGTGACATTAAGCAATGATTGATCAAAGGAAGTGTGAAAACTCGTTCATTATCTCTTTTTTTTCTTGTCCTTGATTGGTTTGGTCACAAAATTAAACTGCTTCTTTTCAATGCCATCTTGTTTGTCTGATTTACAACATCTCTTACATATACATTGTATATTTGGAGATTATTATTGTAAGAGTGTACTTCAGATTATCCTGTTGAATCTTGTTTCTTTGCATGTATCTTTGAAGTGTATGGTCAATTATACAGTACTCAAGTAAAATATTTTCCCATTGAGATAAGTTATGTTACAACAGTAGTCAAAATTTGTCTCTTCATCTATTAAACATGTTTCTTCATCTACTAATAAAATTATAAAGTATTGGGCACTTTAAAGATGTTTAATCCTTCCCTAAAACTGATGACCTTAGAGCTATTTATCATCTTATACACACATGTTTCTATGATTGTAAGATACATGCACAGTCAGACATGCACAGTCAGACACTCGTTTGATTTATGGTACAACTGACATTTTGCAATTGTAGGACAGCACATGTAGACATTTGATGCTTCAGACATGGCATGTTTTTTGTGTTCTTTTTCTTGATTTGCCATTCATAAGAAGCCAGCTCTGATCATTCCACCTAAGCCAGTGTCAAAGTCAGCAAACTTATCTTGGTAGAATTTATAAAAACATTTATATAATGTGCTTTAGCACGAGAGTCAACAACTTTTCAGTCATGTGAGAACAGATATACTGCTTCTTAGTTATGAACTGATGATATGAGGAGTTATTTTATTTGCCAATAATCTTTTGACATTTGATGGGATACATATGTTAACTTTGATGGTTAATTCTAGATACATCAGTGGATTCAAACACCTCTGTTCAGTAGGGGCAAAACGAAAAAGGAGACATGCAGTACAAAAGGTTCTATCAGACAATTCTCGGTCATTATCACTACAAGTGTTTTATTTCCATTTAAGAATATTTTGGACTTAATGTGTCTCAACACTCGATGCAAAGTAATTGTATGTAATGAATTACATTAGGCTAAGTAATTGTATGTAATGAATTACTTTCCTAAAATGCCTAGTAATTGTAATTGTAATTTAATTGAACAAATGTCAATGTAATTGTAATTCAATTAATTATTTTTCAAAATAATTGACCCCAAGCCTGTTTCTTACATACCTCTATCATAAAGATAGAAAAATTCCGGTATTTTAGTGGTGGTAGATAAATCGATCTTACACTGCTGGCTTGGTTGCTCATACAAGATAAGAAAAGCACGCGACTAAATTCGATCGTTTCTATCCCAAAGCAGCTGCTTGCAGCAATAATGTTCAACAAAACTAGACTAAATTGGTGTGAATTCATTGTGTATAATCTTGATTCACGTTCGTTTTCAACGAAAAAAAAAAAAATAAATAAAAACTGTATCTGATTCTCTTTTGACTTTGACAACGATTTTATTTACATTTGACGTCATATCCGTAATAAACACTACGTCATCAGAGTTAAAGCACGGTACCATGTTACTTTACCGGTAAAATGGATTTATGCCTAATCGGGGTAAGTAAGAAAAAGAATCCATCAGTGGTGTTCAGTGGAGAAAGGAAAATCTCAACCCTCGGGTCCATCGTTCCAGTGGGAAACTCGGCGAGCCTCGTTTCCCACTGGAACGGATGGACCCTCGGGTTGAGATTTTCCTATCTCCACTGACCATCCATGATGGATTCTATTTATCTTACACTGCTCGCTTGGTTGCTCATACAAGATAAAAAAGCACGTAACTAAATTCGATCGTTTCTAGCCCAAAGCAGCTGCTTCCAGCAATATTGTTCAACAAAAGTAGACTACATTGGTGTGATTTCATAGGGTATATTCTTGATTCACACTCCTTTTCAACGAAAAACAAATCAAAACTGCATCTCTTTTCAATTTGACAACGATTTATTTACATTTGACGTCATATCCGCAATAAACACAACGTCATCAGACTGAGTTAATTAAAGCACGGTACCAGGTGACGTTACCGGTAAAATGATTTTAGGCTTAATCGGGGTATGTAAGAAAAAGAATCGATCATTGGTGGTCAGTGGAGAAAGGAAAATCCCAACCCTCGGGTCCACCGTTCCGGTGGGAAACTCGGCAAGCCTCGTTTCCCACTGGAACGGGTGGACCCTCGGGTTGGGATTTTCTTATCTCCACTGACCACCGATGATGGATTCTATTTAGCTTCTTAGATTTAGTTTTATCCACCACTAGAAAGGTTTGATGGTTTTATATTGAGGTTCATAGAATGGGCAATCTTTTAGGCCCAGGTGCCAAGTCTGTATATGGCTTCTTCGCACGGAAATCCAAGATGGCATCCAAAATGGCTGACGAAACGTCAATTTTCTGATAATTCACCTAAAACAGTTAAAATAAAGATAAAAATGCAGATTGTATTATGTTGGTTTACTCAGAAGTAACTGGAAAAAGCATAACGATGCTTTAAATCATGCATGCAATAGAATTCTTCTGAGTGAGCCCAATATTGTCACAAACAAAAAATTGCATAATTTATACAATTTTGCTGACGAACCCATTGATCAAACAAAATATTTTGTTGCACAAAAACTACTATGTTTGTGTAGATCTTTAACTCCTATATGTGAGAAATTAGAAAATTCATCTTTTGGGCGGCCATTTTGGACACCATCTTGGATTTCGGTATGAAGAATCCACATCCGGACTTGGCACCCAGGCCTTAAAGTTTGTCCATTGAATGAACTCCAACATGAAACTATCAAACCTTTTATGTGGAGGGGGTGGAACGAAAATTATTTTTTGCCTTGCTGGCTTCTGGCTTAAAGCATCGTTCACTGTTCCAAAAGGCTGTCGACGAAATATCAGGATGTACTGTTTGTTCTAAGGAAAGTACCGTATATAATGTAGGGATAAGTCCATGATTTGATCCGAAACCCGACAAAGGCGAGAAAAAGGGCATTACTCAGACATCGCTTAAATATTGCTAGCACTTTCCCAGCAAGGGGACCATCAGACTAGCATCAACAAAACAATTGATTTTTACAGCTGTAAAAATCATAGCATTACGAATATATGATTTGAAAAACGCAAAGTTGACATTTTCAGTCTCAACAACTTGGTAGCCATTGACAAGGACAAACTTTACATCACCCAATGGTCTCATTATAAAGAATGGTGGGGTAACTTCATAGAAGTCGCCTTGATGAAAGGGTCGGGCGAGGTGCTCTATTACGACGGCAATTGGACAAAATCAGTCGCTACTGGGTTTATGTTTACTAATGGAATCAACATTTCTCCAGATAAGTCGTAAGTTAGCCTTTTAGTCAGAAATATAAATTCACTTAAAAAGTTTGGCTTGGTTTTTCAGAAAAAATATTGAAATGTTTGGAAAAACTATTTCAATTCTTATTATAATTTAGTTATTTTATTCGCGTCTTGGTAATTTAAATATGGTTCAAACACAAACTAAACTGAACGTTCTATGCAAAACCTTGGTACTCTCGAATTGGCCGGGTAAGAAATGTCCCTCCAAAAGTTCTAAGCTACATGTACCGTTTTGTAAGCATCGACATAAGCGCGATTCCAGTATTTTACATATATATCATTTTGCTACAGTGATGATACAATTTTATCTTCAGCACTATCTATGTAGCCGACTTCGGCAACAAGCGGCTTGTTGGGTTCAAAAGGCTTCCTGGGAACGGGTTAGCCGAACAATGGGTAAGTAATCTTTTGGCAAAGTCGGGAGAACAAATTAATACAAAAATTATCAACTTTTCAGTTTATCTTTATTTCCATTTTGGAAAATACATGTATGGGGGACAGGAGGATCCGTAAACCAGAAATTAAAAATGCATCATGTTTTCAAATGCATATAGCGAAAGCCAATTCTTCCCGTACATCATCCGCATAGTGCAGATTTTACTTTCCTTTTGGTCCTTTGAGATCAGCGAGCCTATTCTGAGAAATCAGAAAATTATCGGTTTAGATTCAATTTCTTACCAGCGTTTTAATATATTTGGCACAATTTCGATTTTACTTAACTTTGTATCAACTACTAGTACCCTGTTAACGTTGCAAAATTACAGTAATTCTCTTTGGCTCCATGTTGCCAAATTTATAGGGTCACTGAAGAGGCTTAAGCAGCCGAAACCGCGGTATGGTCCATCCCCTTTTTCATCAATATGTTCACTGCTCTTTAAGGATCTCCGTTTTATTTAAAATAAAGCCAAGTAGTCAAAAAAACTAAAATTCACTCATTGTCAACAACCAAGTTAACTAAAGTTAATTACAGTTTGAACTTCACGTTAACTTTCATGTTAGCTAGTTAACTAAAAGTTAACTTGGTTTAAATATTATGCCGGATAGAACTGTACAATGATAACTGAGGGTCTGGATTGTGTGTGTGTGTGTGTGGGGGGGGGGGGTCCTGTATTCACTAATCATTAAAAGTTTAATCATTTATTCACTGTCATTAAAATTTTGGCTTATTCATTAAAATAAGCTCGATTATTCATTAAAATGTGATAACTACTACACGCCTTATTCACTCAGCTTATTTTATTAGCAAAGGGGTGTTTTATATACTTGGTCCCCACCGAGGTATCCCTCAATACAGGCCACAAGGGCATTCTATGTTAATATTATCAAAATTATCAAAATGTAGACAACATGGTGCAAATTGTACTGTTTACATTTTGAGATGTGCATGCATACTAATATTTTGTTAGACCACAATGCCTCGTAGAAACTTTCTGAAATGCAGATTCCAGAGCAATTGAATTGTTAGATAACCCTTTTTCCATTTGTGTGTGTGTGTGTGGGGGGGGGTGTATAACCCCTTTACCTTTAATACTGAAAAATCTCTAAATTTTACCCGAGTCCTGAATACTTTTTAATTTCAGCCATGCATGTCAAATATTATTTAAGCCATATCTGTAACTGGAAAAGGTGAAGAGACATTTTGTTATTTAGTATACTAGTTGTAAGGATTCGTGCTTGTGCCTGGTTGCAAAACACCTTTTATTGTTTTAAACAACGAGTGAAGCGAGCGAGTAAAATATGATATAGCCCCATATAAATTGCCATAGACAAATTCACAATAATCTTCTTGGTGCTTGTGTCTGATTGCAAAAGACACTATGATGTTCTATCATGTTTTCAAATACTGAACGAGGGATGAAAAACCCACAAAATTACTAAAGAAACATACATAATGTCCTTGGATCCAAGTACACGTATATGTGCTTGTATTGTACCTTATTATTCAGTACCTTTTCCAATTGTCGTCTGAAGTATGAAGTATCGAGTGAGTGAAGTATGAACTTTAACAAACTGAAAAGATCAGGGAAGCATTCTGACTACTCTAAATACTGATTGCGCTATACATTTACTAAAGTAAGGAAAATGAAACGGTCAGAAAAGCATTACATAATGAGAAATTAGGTTAAGAACACATTGCTTAAGTTCTAAGAAAAATCTGGGATTATGTGTCTTGCACAAAGACATTGCCAAACAGAGGTGAAATAATATCCGGCTCAGTAACAACTCGGAACGATTTGAATCATTTTCTCTCCCTTCATATGACTTATTTATATTTCAATTAGCCCATGTTGCGAGCCCCAACATGCTCAATGCTTCCTGCAGCCAAGAGACATATTGTCCATTCAAACATTCAATAATTCTTTGTAATATACAGCATTTGAGTTAATTGGGTCTGAAAGTGACCCCCAGACCCCAGAAAAAAATGAAAATCTGGAATGTCAGGGAGGCTTTTAAGACAATTCTGAGCCCAATTTTGTTATATTCATTATTCTTAATAATCTTGGTATTCACTATTCATTATATTATTCTGTTATTCATTAAAAAAGGACATATATTCATTATATTATACAACACCATTATTCACTACTCATGATCTTTTTTGCTCTTTATTCACTCTCATTAAAGATTTTGTCCATTATTCATTAACCATTATATCCCATCCAGACCCCCATAACTTTTCCCCATGAATATTTCAGGAGGAGGATATGAATACGTGTGTTGATAATATTGAGGTCGACCAGCAGACAGGGGATCTATGGATCGGTTGTCACCCCATGCTGTACAGGATCCTGGATGACCTTAGAGAAAAAGGTCAAATATTACCTTCTAATGTACGTTGTAAACTAATTAATTAAAATTCAATGGAAATTTACAAGTTTATTTACAAATCGTAGGTCTACATTTAATTTATGTCCTATATAACATATGCAATATCCAACATACTGTTTTTGAGAATATTAAATGTCCGCGTAGTAAACCTGGGCGTAGTAACTCAAAGCCATCTTAACTTAAGGTCATCGTAAGTCATTTTACTTCTGTATCAAAGCAGCAACACAGATCTCGTGAATGTAACCCTTTAATATGGTTGAGATGCCCACACCAAGATGACAAAGTTAGACACTTTTATCTTTGATAGTCTAAGATTTATAGTATTCCAGAATTCTTCTTAAGATCACCTTAAGCTTAAGATGGCTTTGAGTTACCAACCCCTGGTTTGCATGAATTTCTTTCTTTCTTATTGATAATAACATACCTAATGGTTCGTTTTGCCGTCTGACTCAAGTACATTGACACAATGCCAAGTTTATATACAAAACAAAGTGTGTAAAACAAATAAATCATGATAATATTAACCACCATGATTAATAAAAAACGAGGACTCACAGATTGAGTAAGCTGCCCGACGATGGAGATCCCTGGGTGCCAAATAACTTACTAACTCCGGAGCAAATAAAAACACCAGTTCAACCCTGGTGTACCAATCAATAGACAAGAAACTCCGGCACCAACAAACTAAAATGAATAGCTTTAAGTGGGAGTTCCCATAAAATCAATTTCTAAAACAGCTTGCAATTACATCATCATTACTTGGGAAATTTTCAATGTATGGCAGTCAGACGTCAAAATGATAAAAAAATATTTTGACGGCAGACTAGTCAGACTTATCCTGGTCTACACTGGAAAATAGCCAAAAACCGATATCTTCACTGGTAATCATCAACTCATTTCTAGGTTCTGCAGGTGAAGATAAAAGATAACATGGTGAGTGAAGTGATCGAGGTCTACTCTGACAGAGATGGTTCGGAGATGTTCGGCGTTGGTGCAGCCACGCTGGTTAGAGACAAGCTTATTATTGGTGCAGTGTCGGACCAACTGATTGTCTGTGACGTCAAATATGCACAGTGATCACGTGACTTTGTTGTGTCACTCATACGATAAACTGTGTGTTAAAACGATGTGGAAAAAGCTGATTACATGTGACGTCAAACATGTGAATACTGATCGCGTGAATGTGTAATGTGACATCAGAGATAAACTGTTTATTAGAGGGTTGTGTGATTAGTTGGTCGTGTGACAACTGGTTGTTTTTCACTCCAATATGTATAGTGATATCGTGACGCTAGAGAAAAGCTTATGATTGGAGAGTTCAGATCAGGTCAGCTGACTCTCTGTGTGTAATGTGACATCAGAGAAAAAATGCATGATTATTGGAGAGTTGTGCAAGATCAACTGATTGTCTGTGTGTAATGTGACGTCAGAGATAAGCTGCATGATTCTTGGAACGTTGTGCCTGTGTGTAATGTGACGTCATAGACAAACTGAATCATTATTGGAGCGTTGTGTCGGATTTGTCTGTATGTAATGTGACGTCAGAGACAAAACTGTATGTTTCTTCAAACGTTGTGCCAGATCAGCAATACCAATGCGACCGTGAATGATCACATGATGTTGTACTGTGATACTAAATGTATTGTCACAATATCCGCAGTGTGTCGTAACTTATAAAAAAAATAATGAACTTCGAACATGTATGATGAGCTTGAAGTGCTTTGTTGTTATTATATACCTAAGACTCGTTGAGTTAAGAGCGCTTGTACTTTCGCTTGTCCTTCGGCACAGGCACTGTAAAGTATGTATTAGGTATATTAACACAATGGTGAAGTATTGTCAATTTGGCGTGCCTCTTGTAAACCATTCAGATACAACTAGGCATGTTTGTGCTAGGAAGCATTAAAAGCGATCCGTATGCTGTTGGGTAGTTACAATGGTGATAAATTCAATTGATTGTATCAGCATGTACTGACGTCTAGAATGTAAAATGAACTATATCCACATAACCGAACGAATATGTCTCAATTTCTCATTATGAAAACACTAAATTCCAGTCTCTACGATCAGGGGATCTACGATCAGGGAACGTACCGCGTATTCGTTTCTGATCATCATTTTTCACAGTCAGTTTACCATTGTCTTCCAAAATCTTCAACGGCCTTTTCCTAAATACGTATGGTGTCTCTAGCCACACATACTGCCTAACCTCTGATACTACAACTTCTTTCCTTCTGAAACGTTGGTAGATGGCATTTGCCGTAGCCTTGTCACTTTCTGACTCTTCTCCAGGTAGACGTAATTGGTAGGGTTTTTTAAAATGCTTGTAGCTTGTAAAGCAACATATAAGGTGTTCTTGTAATGATTTGTGGACTGTATTCATTGCTTCTTTCATGTATTGGAAACTGTACATTTGGCTGGCCCCAAATAGCACATGCCCAGTAGCATTGTTAGTATATCCCTGCGTCTCCAATGAAAGGTAGAGATCGTTTTTCGCGTTCTGTTTCAGAGTCTGTTCCAATGCATCGACCTCTCCTTTTGTAAGGTGGTTTCTTCTTCTGATCGCCGCTCTGCTACCATTTGTATTGGTGACTTCCACTTTGCTAGTCAATGTTAGTAAAATTTGATTCCGATAATCGATGATTCGTTTCATCCGATCTACAGGTACTTCATTGTCACCCTGTGAGTTCAAAACCAGAATATCGCTTGCCGAAACCGGTGTAACTTTGATCATTCCCGCATGAACAATATAACAAGCGACAAGATATTCGCTGTTAGGTCGTTTTGTACCCTTGAAGTCACAACGTATTTTACAGACACCATTTTTGAAGTTCTCTTCTTCATCTACCCTGATACTATACATCGTTATTATTTTCAAGACGTTTTTCACAAGCTCTTTGTAAGCATTCTTGTCACTCTCAAAGAAGACCAAGATAACCCTATGCTTGTCTGTAGGGGGAATTTCGAATATATCACCAGCATACATTTCCAGATCACCAATTCCATCAAGGTAGCCACTCACGTCAAATTCTCTGTTGATGTCGAAGACTACGTCTTTTCTCGAACTCTCCTTCTGTCTAAAATGATGCAGTGCCACGCGGAGAGCAATTATTGGCGTTTCATAATGTTCGATCTTCGTTGGCCACTCTAGGTTCGTGGCTCTCCCAGTGCCTGCAAATCCGTCAATGACTTTAATCCGTTCTTGAATCGACATCATTTTCGGTATGTACTGCTGCAAATATTTCTTGTAAATCAACCTTTTTGCCAGAACGTGCGGTGCTTCGCGCTTTAATATTTCTTCCATCGGGTTAGGTGTTACAGTTGGATTTTGACCTGTGACAGATCGTGGACCGGAAGTGTCTTCCTCGTCAGAGCCCAAGTAAATGTCTTCAAGGCTGTCAATCATATCTCGCGTGGTCGCGTCACAACGATCCACCGAACTCGATAAAGATCTCACACTGTCTGTACTGTATCCACTGTTTTTCAGTCTTGCGCTGCTTCTACCGCTGTCCCAGTAATGTTTAGGTTTCGTTCTTTGGCCCCGTTTGGGGTAAGCGGCATCGTCATAACTAAATCCAGATGCTGACCCAACACTTACTCCACTATCCAGCGACGTGGTCGAGCATTTTCCGTAACCGTGTCCAAACGATTCTCTACCGTATTCACTCTTAAGAGACTCACTTCTGAACTTGTTCTCAAGTGATCCCGAATCATAATCATTGTGAAATGATCTTTGATCGGAGTCCTTGTTAACCTCCCTCCCTCTTGAGTGACCGCTGAACCCACGTTTACCTCTGCTGTTCCCTTCTAGGGACGATCTCGGCCTATACCCCGGTAGGGACAGGACCGCAGGTTTGGCATCATGGACAAATTGTGCATCCTGGCTAGGTTCTAACCTTCTCGCATCACTATCGATAGAAGCGCTTTGTTTTTCAGAGTTTGGTGGCAAGCTAAGTTGCATTGATTCATAGCTTGGATATGTTCTTCCTGATGCCGTATGATTAAGTCTTCTTGGATCACATGGTCCAGCCCTTGCACCTGCTGACAGCAGATTCGGTCTATGAGCGCCCCGAGAACTGCCTCGCCCTTGACGATTCATGGCGGACGCCATTCTGAAAATATATATATATATATATATATATATATATATATATATATATATATATATATATATATATATATATATATATATATATATATATATATATATATATATATATATATATATATATATATATATCAAAATAACAATTATAGGTATATCTACATGTACATAGAGCTACAAACGCTGTAGGCATCACTAAAATCTCTGAGTATGCAATAGCTTTTCATCAGAATCGACTTCTTACATATCTGCTTTGCTCTCTGAGTTTTTCCTGCAAGCACAGTTTTTAAAACAAAATTAATACAAAAAAGTTTCTATTTCAGAAGCATAACACCCTATGGTAATTTGAGCATGTGCATGAGAAAACCAACAGTTAGGGTTCCGACCAGGTCCGAGACGAACCGGACTGTACAGTCACATAGTGGAGCAAATATGGTTCAAAAAGTAGCTTAGAAATAGGAGTAGGTGGTCTACGGAGTACCACATTTGTTTCTATATACCAAAATGTTTGTCTTGGTCTGTAGTTTTGAAATCCAGCGTTTGCCACCTTGGCAAACCTTGCATAACTCCAGTATTCAAGATGGCGTTCAAGATGGCTGCCGTTTCCTAAAACCAACCCCTACTCCAAAAATGCATCATAGTTTTTATGTGTTTGCATTGTAATGGTATTTTAATGCCACATTTCATGTAAGAATGATATATTTGTATATATTCAAGTAAAAAACCTGACAATTTAGGTAAAACAGGGGTAAAAATCATGTTGAAATTCACAAAAGCACATGCCCCAGGTTTTTCACCTAGGAATGTTTATTTAATGGCTCATTATTTATGATCAGATAGTTATGGCTGCTTTTTTACTTCTTTTCTATCAAATATAATATCTGTAAAGATTTAAGAGAAACAGAAGTTGTTTCTATATATCAGCTTCATGCTTAAAATCAGGTTTTAGACATCCAACCCAGCACGACAAAAACAACAAAAAGTACATATTTTCTTATATAAAATATGCTCTTCAAACTTATTTGTTTTTGATTCTATATACCATAGTGTTTGTCGCAGTCTTAGTTTGCAGCACAAAATCCAGTGTTTGCTACCTCAGCAAAGCACAGGATAGCTCCAGTATTGAAGATGACATCCAAGAAGGCCGTCAAAATATAGAATTTTGAAAAATGAGCCAAATATGTCCCTTGACTGTCATTAAGAAATAAAAAGCTAAAATCAAGTTGTAAAACACTTGAACATTTTCTTAATGTTATCTTCATGTGTGTTTTTCCTTGTTAAAACAAAATTATTCAGACACCATAACCTTTTTATAACACTATTGTTGGGATTCAAACCAATCTCTGTGTTAGCTATATTCAATTTGTGTTATAACGAGAGTAAAGTATATAGACATATACCAAAGGTAGTATGAAATGACCATTTGGAGTCCAGCTATGATCAGTGCTATATCCAAAACTATGTTTCTTGAACTGAGTTATAGGAAGGTCCAGATGTATTTATTCTAGTAATGAGTGGAATTTTCTTGCCCGGCAAGAAAAAGAGCAACGAAGAAAACTTATTTTCTTGTACATCATAAGCTCCGCAATCTTATTACAAATGTAATTCACAAATCTGGTTCTGCAATTAATATAACTTTTGGTGCAGTATTAATCTTACAATTAATTTAACCTTGGTGCAGACTGGATGTACGATATGGCACTATATAAAACAAAATAATACCAAACCATGTTTTGTTTCGACACTATAATCATATGTAGGTTCTAATTCCTCATTAGCTGATTATGCTTTGAGTATTTATGTACAAGGTTTATGCAAACTGTGGTGCCATAAGAACTGTAAATCCACTTATCAGAGCATTAAAGCAAAAACAGTAGAGAGGTAAAGTCAAACATAAGAAATGATTAGACTAACCCTAGAAAAAGGTACAAGTAGGCAAAGATCAGGAAAAGGCGCAATCAGAAAAAGATTCCCACTCCAAAAACCGAGGTGGGAAAAAACCAAACTAACAATTAGGTACTTATACCATGAAACATATCATAAGCCGAATGAGCAGCTATTTTCCCAATAGGTGGCCACTCAGTTACCTTAACTTAACTAAAAATATGAAAACATACATAAGGCACCAACAGCACAAAAAATTTAAACACCAAGACATAAAACAAAAGAACCACTACAGAAGTACCATATCAGTTACAAAGTATTTTGATTGGAAGAATAATTGCTTATTTGTGGCGAGATTTGTGACCTGTTAGAAATTAAAGGAAAGTAAGTGGAAGCTGGTCGATGTTAGCATGTGCTATTGGTGATTGTAACATTCATGTATTTATAAGAGTTGTTGGAGCAACATGGAAAGACAATGACTTCAAAGTGCTATACATACATGTACTAATAGACCTTCCATATGGTGACTTAGTTGCTGCTGGGGCAATATATTGTGCAGTAAAAAGAGCTGTTTGCTCAATGGCACATTAGAATATAACATTCAGCTATGACACTGAGCATGCTAAGGATAATTCTGTTTCATTTAAATATGCAGATACAGGTTCAAAGCGAAAAGCTGAGTATGAAAGTTCAATAATGAACAAAAATCAAGTTGTAGAGTTATCCAATTAATAGACAAATTTAAACACCTGGAGTTAGAAAGCTGGGTTATATAACATAGAATGTTAAAAAAAAACAATCCATATAAAGAGCCTTTTTTATTTAATTATGGCCAGAATTATCATTTACGTAGTTATCTACTTAATAGACAAATTTAAATACCTGAAGTTTGAAAGCTGGGTTATATGACATAGAATGTTATGAAACAAACAATATAGAGAAGGTACAAGTAAGGCAATGATCAGGAAAATGCGCAAACAGAAAGACATTTCCACTCCGAAAGCCGAGGTGGAAAAAAATAAATTGACAATTAGGTACTTATAAAAAGAGCCTTTTTATTTAGTTATGGTCCAAATTATCATTTACGTATTGAGATTGACTGGTACGAATCAGTGTGGCTGAAGCGCTGAATATGTTTGATCAACTATGAAAATCAAACCAAAGCATTTCAGCTGATGATACACACGGGCTTTTTGTAAATAATAGCAGAAGATACGATAAATCATAAAACTATCGGTATGTTTATAAATGGTATTCTTAGAAACGTTGAAATTGTAATGGATCAATCTGCTACCATTGCAAGCCTTTCAAGATATTTTACTGTACTAGAAAAATGGTCGGCTTCAAGTGTGAGCAATGAAAGATTTGCTAATGCTTCAGACATATCGGCTGAGCTTCAGTAGACTTGCACCTTTTTATATCAGAGTTCTTGTGGTTGTGCCGTGTGGCGGCCCTAAAAAGTCTCCCCGTACATCCATTTAATGCTCTTATTTTTCCAATCCTCAGGGATTGCTTGCAATCAGTTTGTATTTTCCTATCTCTAGCCTACTTGTACCTTTTTATATCAGAGTTCTTGTGGTTGTGCCGTGTGGCGGCCCTAAAAAGTCTCCCCGTACATCCATTTAATGCTCTTATTTTTCCAATCCTCAGGGATTGCTTGCAATCAGTTTGTATTTTCCTATCTCTAAAAAAATTTTTTGTGCTGTTGGCGCCTTATGTATGTTTTCATATTTTTAGTTAAGTTAAGGTAACTGAGTGGCCACCTATTGGGAAAATAGCTGCTCATTCGGCTTACGATATGTTTCATGGTATAAGTACCTGATTGTTAGTTTGGTTTTTTCCCACCTCGGTTTTTGGAGTGGGAATCTTTTTTCTGATTGCGCCTTTTCCTGATCTTTGCCTACTTGTACCTTTTTGCACTGTCTTTAAGTTGCTTGTAATATTACAAGCCTTTCTGCATGAACTGTTTAAAGACAAACTAGTTTTGTTAAGAACTTAGACCACCTATGATCCTCCGTGTGTTCTAAATCTTCACCTAGATGGTGCAGATCTATATTCGTTTCAGGACCCTGCATAATGCAATAACAAAGCTAAATGAAAATAACAATCAGGAAATGGCGCAATCAGAAAGATAGAGGTCATTGCATGTTTGGTTAGTTTACATCTACTGCATTTTCGTTATTGTCAAAGTTATCGGTAACTCCCAGTATAAGCGTAACCCCTGATTTCTGACGTAATTTCTGAGGGGACGGTTCCACTGAGGGAGTGTTAGCTTGTGTGCTGATGATTAAACACGGTATGTAATCGTATATCGAAGATAAGCTATTTGTTAAACCAAAGAGTCTACTCCAGATTTGATCATGTACAACAAGTCCTACATGTTTTGGCACTGTGCGCAGAGAAGGCAATATTGTCGATGGCTAAAAAGCTACCTCGTAAGATAACAGTTTCGGGTTTCATTGCCTGAGGTGTGTCTATCAACTGCATATTTGGCGGAATGGGTTGCACTATGATCAAGAACTGAAATCACCATCAGACTTTAGATTTGAATTCGACAATAAATGATAAAATAAAATGCTTAGTATTATTGGTAACACTATCAGTTGCAGCTCCAGAGCTATTGAATGACACTGTATGGCGTATGCTAACGTAAAGAAATGAGTGATGAATACTGCACAAGCTCTATGTGTCGACAACCATACACTGATATATAAATAAATGTACATGTAGTTATATACACAAATGTGCATACTATCTTTTCAGGCATGTTGACAGAGGAAAATTACAGAGATTCAGACTATTTATGTTGCACCTGTTCAAACATACTCCAGCCCTTACCCCATGCATTTCTAGATTTGTATGCATAATGTAATATTGACAAAGAAATATGTACATGAAAATATTTTTAAAAAGATAGATCCAAGTGTTTTAGCTTGATTTTTTAAACTGTTTTGTTAGTAAACAAAGGTTAAAGTACACATGCGGCTTATCTTTCGAAATGTTAGATTTTGACGGCCTTCTTGGATGCCCTTTTGAAAACCGGAGTTATGCTGGGTTTGCAGAGGCGGCCAACGCTGGATTTAAAGGCTTAAAACCTTCAAAAAGCTTGCAAGACAAAATATTTGGTATATAGAATCAATAACAATCACGATTCAAGAGCCTATAATGTATAGGAAAATATGTATTTTTGTTCTTTTTTGCCTTGTCAGTGAGACCTTACTCCATTCATAAAATGATATCTAGAATATATATGTCGTTTTAACAATGAAAAAAACAAAAAAAAAACAAATGAAAATAACAATAATAAGATAAATGTAAGTGTTTGTAGCTCAATTTAAGCATATCTGTTTCTAAACAAAAGTCAAGGGACATATGTGTCTCATTTTTTCAGAATTGTAAATTTTGACGGCCTTCTTGGATGCCATCTTGAATACTGGAGCTATCTTGTGTTTTACAGAGGTGGCAGACACTGTATTTTTATGCTACAAACCAAGACCAACACAAACACTATGGTATATAGAATCAATAGCAAATTAGATTTTAGAGCGTATTTTGTATAGGAAAATATGTACTTTTTGTGGTTTTTTTCCGTATTGGGTTGGATGTCTAAAACCTGTTTTTAAGCATGCATATTATATATAGAAACAATTTCTGTTTCTATAAAATCTTTAAAAATATTATATTTGATAGAAAAGAAGTAAAATAGCAGCCATAACTATCTGATCATAAATAATGAGCCATTAAACAAACATTCTGAGGTGAAAAACCATGGGCACGTGCATTTGTGAATTTAAATATGATTTTTACAACTGTTTTACCGAAATTGTCAGGTTTTTCACTTGAAATAGACAGATACATCATTCTTACACGAAATGGGCCATTAAAATACCATTACAATGCAAACACATGAAAATTATGATGCATTTTTGTATAGGGTTTGATTTTAAGAAATGGCAGCCATCTTGGACGCCATCTTGAATACTGGAGTTATGCAAGGTTTGCCAAGGTGGCAAACGCTGGATTTTAAAACTACAGACCAATACGAACATTTTGGTATATAGAAACAAATGTGGTACTCCATAGACCACCCCCTTGAAAGATAGCCCATGATATTTGCTCCACTAACAGAAGATGGTTAGAGGCTGGAAATTTCAGATTCAGAAAGTAGAGGAATTGTACTATCCGTGTAGCGAAAACAAAGGCGCTGATCAGCTTCGCAGTTACTGCGAAGCTGATCTGCGCCTTTGTTTTCGCCTATGCAGATTGTTGGTTTTTCTATGCGGCGGCTCATTTCAATTTTTATTATTCCATTGAATGAGAAGGAAACCTCAAGAAGTATTGTATTATCAGCTTATAGTCATATACTGATAGCAAATGTATGCGTTTCTTCGATTGCAATAAAGGCTGGTCGATTTTATCACAACTGCAAACAATTCGTCGGGCTTACTCACCAGGTAAACATGCCCATGATATTTACATTCCCCTTAAAACCCACTTTAATCTATTAAAATTGGAGTGTACAGGGGTATAGATTTTTTTTTTTTTGGTTCAAACACGTTACAATCAGTGTTTTTCAGCATAAACGAGAAAACTATCCAATTTTTCTACGGAAATTTTAAAATTTTACAGCTTTAAAATGGCCGTATATTTCATGCACATTTTTTCGTAACTACTTGAATTTAGGTATAAGCCCTTTCTTAATCCATAACGAAATTCCGATGTTGAACTTAAAAATGCCGCAATTGAGAAAAGGTACACATGGAGTTTGGTAGGCGGATTACTGTCCGACAAAGGAGTTTGGTAGGCAGATTACTGTCCGACAAAATAGCTCCGCCGCAAACATGCCTACAAGAAGCGTAAACCAGGACTCAATCATGTCCTCTTTCGTGTCAGACTTAAAAGCGATGCCACACAACATTTTAAAATAATTTGATGAGCATGGAGGGACCTACTAGAAGTCCTTTAGATCAGACTTCGGTCGGACAAACATCAGGAAAACATGTCCGTGCAATGATTATCCCCTTAAACTGCCCCACTTTTATATAGTAAAACTTGGGTATGCAGGGGCATACCTATTTCTCTTATTTTTGCTCCAAAACATAAACAAACACTACCACATGCCTGTCTGTACAACCTTATCATTTGGTTTGATGATGTTCAAGTTCGTGTAAAGATCTTACACTTCCAATGCAGTTACACCGAATGCGTTTCAGTTAAAAATCAGGGCCCAGTTGTTAAAAACTTCGTTAGCTTAACGCTGTCGTTAAGCCCTCAATTTGTTAACTATATATCGATTTCAAAAGCAAATACACTTATTTTTGTTTAGGATTCTCACATTTTATCAACAAAAAAATAACAGTGTATATACTTAACCAAATTCCCAACGCACCTAGTAAGATTTTTGCCAATATTTCTAAAACGAATCGACCAAAAATGTTCAAATTCAAAATATGATAAGATACATTATTTGAAAATAATGTGGTGAAATTTTATTGCGATCGGCGATTTCTTTCGGCATTTATTGAGCTTTTTGTTAGCACACCCATAATTCGAAAAATCAGGAAAAACGTATTGAAAACAACGGTAGTGTAAGGTAAGGATAAATCGTACATAACGTTATAAAAATAATTTGCAGAACAATTTTATTGTGTGGTTGTGAGAATTACATCCATAATTCACTTACAAAGATTGAAATTTACTGCTTAAGTAAGTTCCCAAAAGGGCAAATAAACAGAATTCCGAATCTATCAGTTCAATTCATCTAAACAAATTAATATCTAGTGTGTCCCCTATTAGCTTGTACCACCGCCAAACAGCGCTGTCGCATGGATAGAATGTGATTTCCTATTACATGTGGAATGTTAGACCACTCAGCAACCAACACTTGCTCTAACTGTCGACGGGTTTGAGGATTTGCAGGAATTACAAAACACTTTTAAGGGCTACAACTGAGTCTTTGTATGAGTAAACGGACGGACGGACGGACGGACGGACGGACAGATTGGAAGTGGAAACGGATTTCACTTAATGACAAAATGGTTGCCTTTCAAACTTGAACTCGAATGAAACCAAATGGTTGTGTTTAAGCAAGAAAAAATGGCGAAATTAAGACTTCCTTTTTGCATTGACTTTAAACGTACCTGCGTAAAAGACGGACCCCCCTCAACTAAACCGGTCGCTCCAGCCATGTTTTCAACAGATAGACGAACCATTTTTATTGACTTCGATATGATACATAACCAGGCTTCCAATAAATGTTTCAGAATGAGAAAAAGCTACATACCACAAGGAGCACGTGCAGAAAACATGTTTTTCATGATTTACTTATTGCGCGATTCCGAGAGAAAATTTGTGTGAAATAAACTAGTAGGTGTGTGTAAATGCTTAAGAGACAAGCGTGTGCTAAATTTCAAAGTCAAATCTTTGACGAACGTGAAGTTATTCAAATAATAAAAGTAGTGCGTTGGCATTTTTGCCAAGTGTATGTAATATTCATGTTTGAAATTTTGACGAATCGTTAACTAACGACATCGTTAATTTTGAACAACTGTCAACTGGCCCCTGATTAGGATCAAAAGTAAGAAAATTACGTATACCCCTGCCTACCCAGTTTCGCTATATATAAGTGGGATTCAAGGGGGTATACTTTTCATGGACATGTTTTCGTGATGACTAACCCTCGGCTGTTTTACAGCTTACATGTATTAGCGAGACACAGATTCGTCTATCCCATTCACTTTCTTTTGAATGTTTTCACTTCTTATGTTGAACTAATTTTGTGGGTTATTTGGAAACAAAAGTTTAAACATTACTTTTGAATTATCAAAGTAAATTCCCTATCCATGGGCTATTCATTCATAGAAAATTTACATACCTTTAAAATCTTCTTTCAGCTACAATATCTACCCACGCTTTTATTTTCTCCCATATAGATTTTCTCCCATATAGATAATTCCTATCACCTATAAACAAATAAAACAAAATTTTAAACACTAATTTTATCTTACAGCGTATCCTTTCCGTATTTGTTTTTTCACTTTTGCTCATCATAAATGATAAATTTATATTTCCTGATCTGATTTTATCGCCCAAAAAGAGATGTTTATAATCTTGATAATGGCTACTGCAGAATTTTTTTTAAATAAACGTTTAAAATACCAACGCATTTAAAAAAAAAAAAAAAAAAAAAAAAAAAAAAAAAAAAAATCACACGTGAAAATTTGAGGCGATTTCGAAATTTTCTTGAATGTTACTGTAAGATATTTTTGTATTTGGTATACAATGTTTTCTATTTAGTACTTACTTGTCTCTTTCACCATGTTCACTGGTGTGATTTCTTTCAATCAGTACCATGGTACCATTATGGTTGTCAAAACGAGGTTTGGAACACCTAAAAATAGTCTATTATACTATTCTACTTCCTGCTTGCGTTGTTCAATAAGTATACAGAGGCATTTTCAGAAAATTTCGATACAATTAAGCGTTTCTTTACGACAATAATACATTATGAGCCGACCTATGGGAAAACCAACAATCTGCCTAGGCGAAAACAAAGGCGCAGATCAGCTTCGCGGTAACCGCGAAGCTGATCAGCGCCTTTGTTTTCGCTACTCGGATAGTACAATTCCCCCTCTACTTAACTCCAAAATTTCAAGCTTCTAGCCTGCTTCTGTGCTTGTACAGGCCGGTTTGTGTCGCACCTGGTCGGAAACTCCGAAGACCGATTTTCTCGCGTCGCGGCTCAATTATTGAGTAATAACCTATCCCATCTTATACAGCGGCGTTTTCAGAAAATTTTAACCACTCCTTTTATTGATAATGTATAAAAATATGTCATTGAGTCAACTCGGTAGTATTTCTATTCAAAGTACAATTTTTTTCTGGTCTTGTGGTAATATGAATAGATGGGCTACTTGTGCCTACTGGCAAAGCTTATACGATGCTAACTGACCATCTGATTACTGGTTTAACCGCTCAGGTCTGACCCTGCCCAGGAAAAGTGGTTTCAAGTCAAACCATTCATACACGTAAGCCTTGGCCTTGTTTTATTTAAACTCACTTTTTGGATGTCATGACGTCCTTAATTTTGGGTACAAGTCCCTTAAAATGGAGGCAACGTCCCGACATCACCATTGACCATGACCATAGCTGTAAGCCATTCATACACGTAAGCCTTATTGGCTTGGTTGGCGGTTATATTTATAGAGGATCTTACACGAGTGGTCATTTCATATGAAATTTATTAAACGAGCCTTCGACGAGTTTAATAAGGCTCGTTTAATAAATTTCATATGAAATGACCACGAGTGTAAGATTCGTTTTATCATATGACTTTTAAAATAGGATTTCATCGCCTTCGAAGTTGATATATTTTCAATGAAAATTTACAGTGTTGTTACGGACGTCGTCAATGACGTTACGTATTCCCGCAAAAGTGTTATTACACGTGTGGTCATACGATTTTTATGACATGTTATCCACTGGAAAACAGCGACGTCATATGATAAAAAGCAAATTTGGGATGTCATGACGTCCTTACATGTAATTTTAGGTACAAATGGAGGCAACGTCCCGACATGACCATAGCTGTTGACTGGAAACAAACAAAATTTTATAGCATGTCAACACGTATACACACGCAGTTAACCCATACAATATACAGAGACTTAAACCAAATCAATTGAAAAATTTCGATATTTTACTTGTTTTTGTTCAAAACAAACTGTGGGTACACGTTAGAACCGCATCGCCACAATCTATTTTTTTTTCTTTTTAGTTAAAAACTTTATAAGAAAAAGAATGTATACTCCAGTGGGGTATATGGGGAAATAAATGAGCCACCTCGTGAGAAAACCAACAATCTGCATATGCGAAAACAAAGACGCTGATCAGCTGATCAGCGCCTTTGTTTTCGATACAAGGACAACATAATTAATCTACTTCCTAAATCCAAAATTTCCAGCCTCTAACCATCTCCTGTGACTGTACAGCCCGGTTTATGTCGGACCTGGTCGGAACACAAATTGTTGGTTTTCTCACGCACAGGCTCAAATTACACGTACATTATTCTGATGCACTAACCCTGGTAGTCAGGGTGACGCACAAGGTGAATCACAACCGATCATGTCAAAATAAAACAAGACCATTCATACTGGAGATAGATTTGTACTTAGCTTCTTAGACGCCGACTGTCTAGTGGTGGGGGAAAGCCAGGGCACTTCTCGACGTTCGGTCGGGAAATACCCTGTGAAACCACCGCGCCTGGAAGGTGACAGTCAAACCATTGGTACATACATACCGATGCAGGAACCATTGATAGTTTTTTTTTCACAGGATCCTTTTTTTTTTTTTGCACAGGATCCATCGTCGTCGAAAATATGAGTTCTGGCCTGTACCTGGGCGTTGGCGAAACTGAAACATACTAGATCTAAAAATTGTAACGAAAAAAAAAATCAAATTCAGTGACCAAGAATCTACGATTCATACGATCTGAAAACAAAAATAAAGAAGTTCCATGCTTCGCGGTAACTGCGAGGCTGATCAGCGCCTTTGTTTTCGCTACATGGATAGGATAGTACAATCCCTCTTCTTTCTAAATCCAAAATTTCCCGCCTCTAGCAATCTTCTGTGCATGTACAGCTCTATTTATGTCGGACCTAATGTTTTCTCATGACGTGGTCCATTTGATGTTGTATAGGGTGATGCCTTTTAAGCCATTCTAAAATTTTGCTCTGTTCCGTTCATCTAGAATCTAAATTGACCCATACAGAAGCAATGTTTCAAACTAAAGCCCGTCTCACAAAGAACACACGGTTTACACGTGTAAACCGTACATACAACCGAATAAACCGTTGCCTTATCCGACTTACACTCGGGCCATTCGAGTGTATCCGTGTAAGCCGTGTATGATCTTTAAAACTTTTAAAAAACTGGCACGGGTGCGATGTCCGTGTATAATCGTATAAGTGATCGTACAAGACCGTAAGAGACCGTGTGAGCCCGTACGAGACCGTATATACAACCGTACATGATGCACAAAGCACGAGTAAACTCAACCGTGTCAAAATCGTATATAAATCGTATGGAACAAAAGTCGATGGGACCGTACATAAACCCTGTAAATGTCCAGTAAATCGTGTAAACGTCGTGTTTAATCGTACTAGGCCGTAACAGACCGAACTAGACCGTACTTGGAACCGTAAAACAATCGTATTAAAATCGTTTGCAAATCGTGTTCAAACCGTGACAAAAATTGCTTGATCGAGTATATCCGTGCTTTGTTCGTACTCACTCTTGCTACATTCGAGTCTAAATCGTACCAACACATCCTCAGGCACGGTTAGAGCTCAATACTCGTACCAGTCAATCCGTGTTTAACCGAGTAAATCGTATTGGAACCGTGTGCCCAACCGTGTTCTGTGTGAGACTGCCTTAAGCATGAAGGGCAAAGCCTAAACTTGACTATATCAAAACGTTCTGAACTTTTGACTAACATAACTTTTACATTATGATACATATAAAATGCAAACTGTAAATTTTCAATAATTCCGAATGGTTGTCCCAGGACCTATATTCACAGTCTTTGTGTGAATACTCTGTCTTTCATTTTTGTTTGATTGGTCCCAGCTATGGCCATATCAGGACGTTGCCTCTATTTCATGGGAGGTCTTCCCAATAATTGGGATGTCTTCCTTCTTTCGTTTTTTGTAATACTGACTGACCATCTGATTACTGGTAAACCGCTTAGGTCTGAGCCTGCCCAGGAAAAGTGGTTCGTCAAATCATCCATATATATGGTGCCTTTTTTTTTACTTGGATGGTTACATTTAAAAGCACATTTTGGGTGTCATGGTATCATGTTGGGTAGAAGTCCCATAAAATGGAGACAACGTCCCGACATGGCCATAGCTGTTGAATGGGGCGTAAAGCATCAATTCAAACAAACAGACAACAAACTTCTTTCGTTTATCAATAGGCATATTTTTAGAGTAAGAGGCCTATAACCAGACTCCTATAAACCAAACATAGAGCTAAACATACTATAAACAGACACAGGTCAATTCAATTGAGCGGTACCATAGATAAAACCGCTTACCAATACGCGAACAACGTACACACAGACTTACAACCTGCAATGAAACAGGTTCTTGCTGCAAGAGTGAGAGAGAGAGAGAGAGAGAGAGAGAGAGAGAGAGAGAGAGCATTTAATTTTGCAGCCCTTTAATATATGTCTGGTCAAGGACACCGAAACAGGTAGGTTTTCATTTGACTGGACAAACTGGTACTAACTAAGCATAAAATCAGAGAGTTAAACTAACACTAGGTCAAAAGTTTGCTGTGCTTTACATTCTAAGAAAAAAAGAGTCAAATTTTACTCTTTGAATTTTGGATATATATTACTAAAGGTATGTATTTTTCAGTCAAAGAATGTCATTCTAACACGCGAGAATGCACAGAATTATTCCATTAATATGGGCTCGAGGTTATGAAACTTTTTTCAAGCTCAGCTGAGCATGAAATTTCAACTACTCATAAATCATTAAAATAGCTGAAATCAATGGAAAATTCAAGTTCAGTACTCAACAACCAGTAATTTACCCTGCTCATAAATGTTAAATGCCAACAATTGTTGGCATTTTTTACATTTATGAGAAGGATAAATTTTAGTCTCAGCTGAGTTGAGCATAAAAGAAGTTTTATAATCTCGGGACATGGATACTAGTTTGTGTTTGGAATCATTCAATACCGAAGAACATGCAGATGATCCAAGTTGATCGAAATGTCAGAATGTATGCGACGCATTATCCTTCATCCTGGAAAATATTTATATTAGATTCGGAACCAAGTTATACAGACAAATCCTTGGAATTCCGATGGTTACAAATTGCGCCCCTCTCGTAGCTGATTTATTTTATACTGCTACGAAAGGGATGTCGTGGATTCTCTTGACCATGACAAACTGATGTTATCGAGTCTTTTAATTCGACTTCTAGGCACCTCGTTGACCTTTTGAACATTGACAACCCTTATTTTGAAGTCATGGTCAATCACATTCATTCACCTGAACTACAGTTGAATAAAGCCAACACCAAAGATACCGAATCCCCCTTTTAAGATTTACATCTTTCTATTTCAAATGGGTTTGTTTCTCCTAAAATTTATGATAAACGCGATGACTTTGATTTTGATATAGTGAATTTTCCGTTTTTGGATGGTGACGTTCCTCGCCGTGCTTCGTATGGTGTATACATTTCGCAACTGAGTCTGCAATCATGTTGCGGACTTCAACGCGCGAAATAAATGTTTAACAGCCAAACTTTTCCAGCAGGATTATCGATATCATAAACTTCGAAAACATTGATTTCCAAATTTAATGATGGACTAAAGACGCTTCAAAGCCTCTAATCTCACTGGAATGCGACAACTGGAGACTAGTTTGCGAATATATAATTCGACTGAAGATTTTCGTTTTTTACAACTTTAAGCATCTCTGTATATTGCATGGGCATGTTGTCAGAGATAAAGTTTTGAATGTGAGAACGGATACATGTAAGGATAGACACATCCCGGCACGTTGAAAAGCCTCCTTGACGTCACTCGTCTCCTAAATCAGGGGTCGATCCCGGGCTTCTACAGTCCTTCTGTTGTGACTTTAACTGTAAAATACCAAATAACAATGTCTCCATTTGAATCTAAAGCTTGTGCCTCCAGGCAAAGCTTATACACACACTGACTGGCCATCTGATTACTGGTTAACCGCTCTGGTCTGAGCCTGCCCAGGAAAAGTGGTTCAAGTAAAACTGTTCAAACGTATATATATATATATATATATATATATATATATATATATATATATATATATATATATATATATATATATATATATATATATATATATATATATATATATATATATATATATATAATAAGCCTTTTGTAGCTTAGTTGGATGGTTATATTTCAAGCATTTATTTGATGTCATGACCTCCTCATCTTGGGCAAAAGTCCCATATAATGGAGGCAACGTCCCGAAATTATGTGCGAGCCCACATTAAAAGGAGGGAGAAATAACTATTAAAATGAAGTAATTGAAAACATATAATTTGGTCAAATGGAGACTGCGAGCATATGAGAATATATACATGTAATTATAGTCAACAAACACATAAATAAGCATGAAAACACGGCGCGCAGCCTCAAACCCGCCAAAAAACCGGCCAAATAAAAAACGAGGAACGCTGCGGGAAACAATGTAAGCGGCATCTAGGAGAGATTCTCGAGTAAATCGATAACAATCGGAAGCCCAGTTTCCGAAAAGCTGAATGATTTCACCTGGAACGCCAGAATTAAAAATTATAAAAAGACGCGCCACCACGTCTAAAAGAATGCATAGTTAAGCACTCAGCGTTAGGGACCTCGGCAGCTTTCAAGAAGCATTTGAGGTAACGGTCTAGAAGTGGGGCGTGGATGGGAATCAGAGAACCTTTTTCCAGATAACAAAAGGCTGGAGCATCGGGTGGAGCAGGTACTAATTGACACATCAACTTAAAAACCCGGACAGGGCATAAGGGAGAGTCGTGTAACTCATACATCGGTAAAATAATGTTTTTGTCACCAAATTGATTAGTCTTTGAAATTTTCGGTTGTACTTCAAGTCCATAGGGAAGTTAATCACACATCTCTTCGGCACAAATATTTAACAGGATCAAAATTAAGCACAGAATTTGGAACAATGTTGGACTTCCTAGCCATCATAAAAATGCAAACACATTCCTTTGTCCACATAAATATTTCAAGTGAGCGAATAGATCAGTCATGTGACCAATCAAGCTATAACAATAAGCTCCACCGCAATGCGACAGTCTATGTTAAAAGGGAAATAGCAGTCAAAGGGAGGTAACAATATATTGGAATCTTCATAATTAAGGCATTTTACAAGATGTAAAATGCTGCACATGACCTTAGCTGTTGACTGGGACATAAAGCATCATTTCAAATAAACCAAATAAACCAACCAAATACCAAACTAACAAAACAACGCTCGTCGAAACATTGTGTATGCATGATTTGTTGCTTTACATCACAGTCAACAGATATGGTCATGTCTCAATTTTATGGGATCATCTAAGTAAACAGCTTAAGTTTTTAAGTATGGATGTTTTGACTAAACACTTTTCCTGAGCTGGTCCGGACCTAAGTGGCTACTCAGAAAACAGTTGGTTGGTCAGTCAGTAATATGCACAAACAGCTCATCATCTATTTCTGACGTCCCTGATGGTTCCCTGATGGTCCGGGAATCAAACTGAATAAGAGTTAAACTAAAAGCAACTAACTAACTAACACACTAATAATTGCTTAACTTGGGCTGTATTTTTCCAGCTTTCCTTTTTTTCTGTAGATGATGTGGACACAGATCCTTGGTCCGGGGTTTCTGGCGTTTATCGCTTGGTACCTTTTAAAACTGAGGTAAGTTAAGTAGTTTATTTACTAGCAGTATATATGTACATTATTTTAGACAATTCAATTTGACGGTGTGTCAGGTCTTTATCAGCGGCGTATCGCTCGCGTATCTATGAGAATTTCAAAGCCGCATTTTGTTCGAGCGACGTATGTACCACGTACGTGTGGCGTTCCTGCTACGTTCCCGTGACATGTACTACGTTCCATTCTTATCTGCGACGTATCTGTTCTGTACTAATTGCGTTTTAATACCAATGAGAACAAACGGTTGTGTTCACTTTGTTCATGCAATTCGTTCATTACAGTTATCAATTATCAGAGGTCGAAGATGCCATCGGAAAATCTAGATAATCTAGATTAACACCGAATAAAAAAGCCGAGGTGGGTGGGAGCATCTCCAAGCTCACCATCCCCATCCTGGTCGTAAGACGACATGAACAAAGACAGAGGCTACTCCAAGCGTAGCCCTGAAAGAACCCAGCACGGCATCCCGAACCGTGAGAAACATCTGATCCATGACTTCGGAAAAACGAAAACATTTATATAGAAGCATTAAGGTTCTCTTGGCACGCCACAAAATGTTCCTAATACTCCGAATACGTAACACATAAAATTCACTTTAACGTCAAATATTGCTGGGAACAAACAGCATCGTTATAAAGAGGGTTGACTGTATAAGGTTCCAAATTGCAGCGGTTAAACTGCTAGCAATGCAAATCTGGCACCGTCAGTTCGATTCTAAAACATATTCTTCTTTCCAATAAGTAGCTTGCCTTTCATTATGAACATACGAATAGTAAAACTGTTGATAAACCAAAGACCCATAACGGCAAAAGACAACAAATGCAACAAGATTCCATGTTTCCATGTAGCAAATTGGTCTATACATGTACAAAGAAATCAGTCATCCCAGAATTGGCAAACATATAACACCATCCATTAAATTTCCTTCTAGGATATACTTAGACTGGGACAAGAAGTTCCTTTATCGCCACGCCCCTGGAAAGTGTGTCCAAGTTCTGGAAAGTAAGTATTGTCAATTATTTTGAACAAAAAAAAAACAAAACAAAAAAAAAAAAACAAAAAAAAACAAAAACGTTTGTTTATATGTTTGTTTGAATTTATCTTTATTATTACCTCCTGTGTACCGCTGTATACGTTTCCTCCATTATACCTGACTTCCACTCAATATTGGGGATGTCATGACTTTTAAAATATGCTTTGAATATAATCACCCAAGTAAACAATTAAGGCTTAAGTGTATGGAAGGTTTGAGAGGAACCACTTTTCCTGGGCAGGTTCGGATTGTCTAAGCGGTTAACCAGTAATTAGGCAGGTAGTCAGTCGATCATAAATAAGCTTTGCCAGGAGGCACAAGCAGCTCATCAATTTCTTACAGCCAAAATTAATGGTCATCTAAAAATGTTTTATGACCTTAAGCAGTCTTATGCACAAGTGTGCCAGAAAACCTCTGTTGATATTGTTGGGATGTCAAACCATAAAACAAAGAAACAAACAATGTTGTCTCTTTTACAGCTGGCGGTTCAGAAGATCTCACACATATGAGCAACGGAGTGATTGTTATATCACAGGTAAGAGCAATCAATTATATCATAAGAAAATCAGTTGTCAGGGAACAGGATCAAATTGATTCCGACAAGAAGCCCAGCGACCTCAATTTCATAATTATGTGCGTTTGTCCTTGCATATGTAAATTTACACAACGCAACCATCACGCACCGCATAGTGAGACCCTTCGGAAAGTCGCGAAAGCTGTACTGTATTATTATTGAACATCTGAACAGTTTGACGTGATTTTGGAAAGAATCGGATCGTTGAAACAAACATTTAATACAATAAGATATACGGTGTCTTTTTTACTGTCACTTAAATCTAATTTTGCAGGCGGATCTTCTGGGCGGATTCGTGCCAGGGAAGTTGACTGCCTTGGACGTGAACGGCGTACCCTTTACCTACCCGCTCAATATCACCAATGCTCCGAACAGGGATGGTTTCATGTTTAACCCCCACGGGGTCAGCACTTGGAAGGATCCAAAAACAGGTCAGTAGTAATGGGCGGCACTATGGACCCATTTTTTGAAAACTTATAGCGCCATAAAAAATGGAGCTATAAGTTTTCAAAAAATGGGTCTATAGGTACGCACCCTGGGTCTCGGTTTAAAAATGAACTAGCTAAGTTGCATGTGTAGGTAAGTATCCTCGAGTTAAGACAAGTCTGCACATTTGCACATCTGCACATTTGCACATCTGCACATCTACACGCCTGCGCATCAACACATCTTTGGAGACTATGAGATAACTGACAACGTCAAGTTTTCTGTAGATAAGTTCCATTACTTAATTAAGAAAGGGCCTTTTTCCTTCTGTATTCCTGGATAGACTTCTAACATTGTGACACTTGCCGGACTTGTCTAGGATGGGGGCAGTTGCGTTGGTACGTAGTAGATTATTTTGCTATACAGCTGAATGCGTCTGAAGAGTGTCTTAGTCTTGTATCTCAAGACTTCAACTCTAATAGAGGCATGACTCTATAGCTTCCTAGAAGCTGTAAAGTGTGATGCATTTCACTGTCTCTTGCTCTTGTATCTCAAGACTTCAACTCTAATAGAGGCATGACTTTATAGCTTCCTAGAAGCTGTAAAGTAGTATGCATTTCACTATCTCTTGGTCTTGTATCTCAAGACCTCAACTAGTCAAACATAACTTTTATAGCGTCTTCCTAATATATTGAGGCTTTTCAGTGTTATCGTATCTCGAGAACATTGATAAGCGTCAAAAAACTAAACTAGTTATTGTCAAACTTTAACCTTTACTACTACCTCATGAGAGGAGAAATAAAAATGACTTACTTTAACATTTTCAACAATTTTATTTGTCCCGCTAACTGTGAATGCACGATAAGACCGTCCCTCTGTTCTCGTTTACAAGTGTTTCCCCTGAATACAGCTACTCTTCGGTTTATTGTTAATACTGTTCATAATAGGTGTTTTATGTGGCAACGATAATGTCTGTTCCTCGGCCACTTCGTAGCTTGATGGGTCATAGTCATTCAGTTTCTTCTCAATCAAGAATTTTCGTTTCTTGATGGCATACAGTCTTGATTCGTCCTCGTCATAATCTTCATCATCCCTCGATCGTTTAGCTGTTTCCTATATTTTCTTGTTGACTGGATCTTTTCTTAATGCAACTGAGAGATCAGTCAGATACTTGTAGCGGGATACGAACTCTGACAGATACTTTGGCTTTAGTTCATCATATGCCATCTCTTCAGCCTCTTGTAGGTTTTTGCCAGGATTTTCATGCAGGGCTTTTTCAACTGTTTCGTTGAAAGTGTCTTGCATCTTATCTGTCGTTATGTCCATCAAAACATACCATGGTTTTATTTTCTGAGGTTCCTCCTCCTCCTCCTCCTCCTCATCATCATCATCATCAACAACAACAACAACATCCTCCTCCTCCTCATCATCATCATTATCATCTTCATCATCTTCTTCTTTTTCTTCTTCTTCATTCTCATCTTCCTTACTTTCTTCAGTTCCGTCCTCTTCTTCTACATCTTCAAGATCAGGTTTTCTGAAGATGCCTTTTCCATCGTCCAATGATGTTCTTTCAGACAAAACACTTTCTTCATCACTGTCTAACATGTAAGCCTGAGTACCTCTTCAGATACTACTGTCCTTGTGTCTTATCAAGCTGTATGATCTGGGAAATTCACGATCGCACTGATGGCACTGATATCTACCCATAGCTGGTTAGTCGAAGAATACTAAGATGAATCCTGAGTCTTTCTTTTTATACCATCGCTGGAGTTGGTTTTGTTCTAGTTCTTCTCAGATTTGGTTTCTTTGTAATCCGCTGACGTCTAGCTGTTGTTTTCTTCTTTTTCTCTGACAGTTCTTTACTGATAGAAGGCAGTTCAGCCCGACACACTCTGCAATACTTCGATGGTCAGCCCTCTCTAAGCCTTTTATTCAAAGCTGTATTCAACCTTTTCATAAGGTATCTGATCTGTGCATAACTTGCATGAGGTTCACTCGGTTTCTGTGTCACTGGCGTTTTCTTAGATTCTTCCATAGCCTTGCAGGATTGTTTTGTCTGTTCTTCTAAGGTAGTCATCTCTTAAGCGTGTTGTACAAAACTGATAATTTACAAACTCTTAGATTGAATTTATACTAGTTTTTCTTTCTACGAAAGTGTAATTTTAAATCGTTTTGCCTGTTACAAAAGGAACAATCATACCATTTTTCTGTTTTTATTGTAATGTGCACTTGGTCTACAATAGATTTTGAAACAGAAACATAGTGCATAGAGTTTTAAATTCTTTATAGAAGAAATATGAATCTGGTTTACTTTGAAATGGAACAACTCGTAAAATAGGTGCTGCACTATCACCAATAAAAGTGAATCTTGCAATGTCAGAATAAACATATAAGTTGCTAAAATTGTGATTCAACTTTGCATTGAACTTAAACACATTTTCTTCATTTCCTATAAGCTTTTCGACCAATGATGAATCTAATCCTAAGATTTGAGCGAATGGTTGTGGGAATATAGGCCTAAGCCTAACCAACCTTTCGTTTGAAACGTTGACTCAAATGATCATATGTCATAGTAATGTGAGCATTGGATTTTTTTCAGTATGCCTTTTTCAAAGTTGTCAATAGAGTTCTGCATTTCTTCAGCTAGATATTCATGTGACTCATCAGTTGGACTTGTTAGTTTGAAGTTATAGCAGCCGTTTTCACTGCTACATATCTCTGTGATGTTTTGATTTCCAACTCTGCGTAAACTGGATTGGTCTAGGAAAGTCAAAAAGAAATAGCTGTTTTCTTCTGTAATGTTGAGAACTTCAGATGGTGTTGCAATTTCAACCAAGGCAACCTCATAACTTTCCACGTCAATTTTAATAGGATGATCCAATTTTAAAGTAAATTCAGACTGTTTATTTGATGGGAACATGTTCATAGAACTGTCACTTAGTAATGTAATGTAAAAATCCTTCATGTTTATAGAAGTACAGAATGTGTCAGTATTACTTGAGTGAATGAACAATTCAGCTCTTGATAATGCTATATATCAGTTTGATTTACAAAGTGAAACACAAACTATTTAAACACAAAACCTTTTGTCGATTTCCATTCATGCGTCGTTCTACTTTCAGTTTAAGAATTTTCTGAAAATGCTAACTTACTTTTGTTTTTCTCAGAAAAACAAATATCGATAGTTCCCCTTGAACGTACAAATATATCAACTATAAAATTAATAAAACTTGTATTTTCTGTAAATATTCAAGCAAAAGTGTGTTTATTTATTTCTTTTTAATTAGAAAATGTGATATTTAAGCGAATAATTTTACATCCAATAATATAATTGTAACACTTTTCTTACTTTTGATATGAAAATGGATTTCCATGTGCAAATTTCCATTCACAAATTTTAATCATCTTTCAAAACTTCAGTTATATAAAGTTTTAATGGCATGTACTGATCTGAGAATAATAATAAAACAAAGGGGCATTTTACTTGAAGTTTCTATGTTTGTGTAGATGTGGAGGCTAATGCAAACTCATATAAGTCTACCCAGGAACACAGGAGGAAAAAGGCCTTTTCTTAATTTCGTAATGGAACTTATCTACAGAAAACTTGACGTTGTCAGTTATCTCATAGTCTCCAAAGATATGTTGATGTGCAGGCGTGTAGATGTGCAGATGTGCAACTGTGCAGAAGTGCAGATGTGCAACTGTTCAGATGTGCAGAAGTGCAGATGTCACGGCAGAACTGCAAATGTGCAGATGTGCAACTGCAACTTAGCTAGTTCATTTTTAAACTGAGATCCAGGGTGCGCACCTATGGACCCATTTTTTGAAAACTTATAGCTCCATTTTTTGGCTCCATTTCTGGCGCTAGCACTTAATCGAAATGGAGCCATAAAAATGGAGCTATAAGTTTTCAAAAAATGGGTCCATAGTGCCACCCATTACTCAGGTCGGCTCCATTGAAACTTTTTAAATAATTTAATGTGATCATTTAGGAAGATATTCTGCCGTATACATGTACATACATTTTCCAGGCAATGTTGATTACATGTAGACCACCATAATCAAGTCTAACTCTTATTTAATGGATATTTTCAAAACAAAGGATGCCATATCGTCTTGTATATCAGTTGACTAGCCTAATGAAATCATTTACAACGCAAAAATCTAACACTTTGCACGCGAACATGAACTTCGCGTTCGCTTGAAAAATTCTAGTGAAAAATTCGGAACATACCTCGTACTTGTCAAATATCGAGCTTTCTTGTACTCTATTTATTTAGTTTCTGTCATCTCCTGATAAGTTTTATTATGTCATGCCGGAAATAATCCGGGAAATGAAGATGAAGTCCATATCATCTGAAAACTTTAAATAAATCAGAGTTTTCAATTCATATCAGGTCTTGTGACCGTGATGGTAGTGACCCACCCGCCTGATGCGGACAGAGTGGAGATATTTGAGTACATCAGGCCGGGATATCTCAAGCATGTCCGTACAGTCACAGACCATAAGTTCAGATAGTAAGTATGTCCGTATTTGAGTACATCAGGCCAGGGTATCTCAAGCATGTCCGTACAGTCACAGACCATAAGTTCAGATAGTAAGTATGCCCGTATTTGAGTACATCAGGCCAGGGTATCTCAAGCATGTCCGTACAGTCACAGACCATAAGTTCAGATAGTAAGTATGCCCGTATTTGAGTACATCAGGCCGGGGTATCTCAAGCATGTCCGTACAGTCACAGACCATAAGTTCAGATAGTAAGTATGCCCGTATTTGAGTACATCAGGCCGGGGTATCTCAAGCATGTCCGTACAGTCACAGACCATAAGTTCAGATAGTAAGTATGCCCGTATTTTAGTACAGCAGGCCGGGATATCTGATATTTGAACAAAAATCAAGTTTCTTTGCGGAATAGAACATCACTAGTTTAAAACCGAATGTTTGGAATCGAAAAATTGATGGTTTCTCAAAAAATGCGTTACAAAATTAAACTCTTGGCCTCAAGAATAACCCCCTAGCATGACAAGTACTCGTTAATTTTTTTTTACATAATTTGCAGCATGAACAACATTATCGCCGTTGACAAAGACAAATTCTATATTACCCAGTTCATGTACTATCGCTCGTTCGCCAAGTTCTACATGGAGCACCTTGTCTATCCCTTCAACTGGAAATGGGACGCTGTCATGTTCTATGACGGGTCAAAGGTCAAAATTGTCGCTGACAATCTCTTCGGGGCCAACGGGATAAACATTTCACCAGACAAATCGTGAGTAAATCAAGATTTATAGAAAATCGATGAATAAATTGAAAGGGGAAAACAGTCTACAATATCTATGTTATTTATTTTTTTTCATTAATCGTCGTTCTTTTTTCTTTCTTTCTTTCTTTCTATCTATTTTTTTTTCTTGTTTTTGCTACTCGTATTTACTTACTTTGGTGGCACTATAAAATGACTCGAATCAATAAAGACATGGTAATGAAATAATGCAGGTAGATCGATTTAGTAAAATCATGAAAACATCAAAAACTGTCGTTTATTTTTTGGTCTCACCCAGAACGGTGTACGTGGCAGAATGGGGAGCAAAGACCCTGATAGGGTATCAAAGAAAACCCAACAACGACTTGACGAAAATGTGGGTGAGTATATAGAGTTAACTTTTTTGAATAGACTAAACAGTTCTAAAGATTTCCGGATGAAGTGTCGATTCTTGTAGGAAATCCCTTGATGAAAGTGGTACCGCACTGCGCAAACTTTACGACTAAAACCGAAATAGGAACTGTATGTATTAGAAAATAAATTAAAAATAATCCGCGGAAGTTAAAAATAAAAAGTAAAATTTTCGTTTTTCATATGTGGAAACTGGCGTATAAACTAGTATCATAGTACATCTGCTGTCCTGGAAACAGGTTTCTAGGACGGTCGCATGTACCTACTCTTTCTGTGCCAAGTGTCTGGTCAATTGATGTTAGATATACTAGAAAATAGTCCTGTGTTTTAGAAGGGCATATGCGATACTAATTTGTCCTATCAATAACAGCTTAAAATCTTTGACATTAGTTTTGCAATAAAATCACATTTAATTGCCGACACGCATTAATGTAATGACTGATGTAAATGTACCATGACCTAAGCTTGGCGGCTAAGACAATTTTCCCTTACATTTGCTTCACTGACCTATAAGATCGCCATTGCTGGTGTTTCCCATATAATGTATTGCTAACCACCTACACAGTAGGCTAAGACTGGATTATCGTATTTGTTCTAATAAGCGAAAAACCTCCGTTAAGCGCACACTTAGTCCTTGTTTGAGTCTGACAGTTTTATCAAAAAGCTAAAAGTGCAGTCACAAGTTCATTATACTGTATATAACCACCACACAGAATCCTTCACAAAACCTTTGCACTATCTTGCAAATGCACGCTATCATATTGCCCGGTTTCACCGTTTCAGGAGCTGGATATTGGTACGGGCCTTGACAACATTGAGGTGGACCCAGCCACCGGTGATCTCTGGATAGGGTGCCACCCAATAACCTACGCCATCATCGACTACTTTAGTCTCGTCAGTTCCTACAACTGGCCCTCTCAGGTGCGTTGTTTGTTTGTTTGTTTGAATCTAAGCTTAACGCCCCAGTCAAAGGTTGTGGTCTTGTTGGGACGTTGCCTCCGTTTTATGTGACTTCTACCAACATACAGGTGTGATGACATCCAAATTGTGTCCCAAAAGTACAACCACATAAGTAAACACCTAAGGCTTTTATGTATTAGTGGTTCGACTAAACCAGTTTTTCTGGGCAGGCTCAGACTTCTGGTTAACCAGTAAACATATGTTTGTTTCATTTGATGCTTAACGTCCCAGTCAACAGCTATGGCCATATCGAGACGTTGCATCCATTTTATGGACTTTCTACCCAACACAAGGATGTCAAGACCCCCCAAATAAAAATAACGTGGATGATTCGACTAAACCACCACGTTTCCTTTTTCACTTTTCAGACTTCTAAACGATTAACCAGTATTCAACTGGATAGCTTTATCAGCTCCTACAACTTTTCGTCAAAATGTTGTGCAACTGAACATTGATTACATGCTGCCTTTTACATGTATTTACCATGTCTCTGTCAAACGTTTTCTGTACATATAAATTTTTTACAAGAATTGCTCACATGTATATTAATACCGACGAGTAAAATTTACCCTACCCAACAGGTTGCGCGTATGAAAAGAAAACTTTTTAAAGTGCTACTGAGCACCTCACAGTGTGCATAGCTTGGTGTGTGTGTGTGTGTGTGTGTGTGTGTGTGATGTTTAGAATGTCCATATAACAATTCTTGGGGTTAGGTTGACAGGTGGGTTTCCTAACTAAATAGCTAACTACGTACATAACTAAATGTATGAAATGGTACACGTATATATAATAAATTATAGATATTCAGAACCATACTAAATAATTACTTTCTTTTATACCGGGGGATTGTTCTTTGTGATCAGGGTTTTACACTATTGTCTATGCCATCACTGACTGACTAATTCAGTCTTGTCAGTGCTTATAGGCCTGTCAGTGCTTAAAGTGTAAGGCTTGTCAAAGCTTAAAGTGTAATTGGTTATAGCAGGTGGGCTGGGACCAATAGTTTAGTATAGCGACAAAAATAATGTTACAAATGGACCGCAGCATAAGGAAAGCAATAATTTCATATCCAAAAACAAAGACGCACAGATCAGCTGTGCAGTAACTGCACAGCTAATCAGCGCCTTTGTTTTTGCTACACGGATAGTACAATTCATCTTAAAACTTAAACCTCCTAGCCATTTTTGGCTGCACAGGCTGGTATGTGTTGGACCAGTTGGGAACCCCAAATTTTTGGCTTTCTCATGCGATGGCACAATTTGAACTGATGAGAGAAGGCAAACATCTCGCAGTTTAATAAAATTCTAGAAAAAAGAAACATTTAGACAAAGTGACAGCATTGGTGTGTAACTTTTTTATTACAATGTTATATTTTTATTTTTTTTTTTTGCGCAGATGTTTCAAACTGATTAAATGCTTCGATTCAAATATACGTAGGCGTAAAAATAACTGCTCTTTATAACAACAACAAAACGGCAATTTCCAGAAAAAATACAAATTAACTTTTTTCTTGTTTCACTATAATATGCAGTACTGGCAAACGGCCAATGGGCCAACTTGTCCATGTAAGACTAGCATAATACCATGCACTCTTAAAATGATTCTAATAAAGGTCCATTTGCAATGAGACACTCCCAGGTATACCTTTTTCGTCCAAAATGCTGTTCGGTTTGGGCCTTATGTTATGCGGCAATAGTGGCTTTGAAAACTTAACTTACAAACTAATTCATTTTTTAGGTTCTCAAGGTCAAGATGCGACACAACATGGTCAATGAGATTGTCGAGGTGTACGCTGACCCGGACGGTTCGGAGGCCCGGGGGTCCACTGTGGCAACCTATGTCAACGGCAAGGTGATCATTGGCACGGTCATGGATCAGACCGTGGTCTGCGACACAAAATACATACTATAATGAGATGGACGTCTGTGCTAGACGTTCGATGAAACCTGTGGCGTCAGCGCGCTTACCAAGCTCATTCTTAAAAGTAATTTACAGTGTGTAATCTGTAGAAGTGCCCTGCTTCATTAAAGTTTATCCAACAAATAGCCAAACATTGGTGTACTGGAGCAAAATATATATAGGTAGAATGTATACGTATGTACTAAGTATAATCCTTGCATTGTTGATTGTCACCTCCCCGTGACCAACTTTGTCCCGTTTACCTGTTAAGTTAACGGAACACGGAACTAAAGTGACCTTTGCCACGGCATGTTTACATAATGGGATTATATATAAAAAATAATCGGCAAGTAGGTTACTGTATGAGCGTTACCTCGTGAATACGTTATTGGGTATGGTCTAATTTTGACTTAGGAAAAAGCCAAAAGGTTCAACTCACACGTTTTCCGTTGGAAAATAAGAAAGAAATTCGAGTTTGTCTAATTCACTGGACTGGACAAAATATAGGTAGCTGATTTCTAACGGTAAATATGTGACAGCGGTTTAGGCTGACTGAGTTCGACTCTTCTGTAATCCACCTACTTGAACAGATTGACTAGCCGACCACGCCCAGATGGACTAGCCGACCACGCCCAGATATGAATATTAAAGTTGCCGCCTATACAGTAACCTATTTGCCCAATTATATCATGTTATGAAAGATAGGTTTAGAATAAAGAAGGGATATTAGATTGTGACTTACATGCCCAAGTTCATATATATTTGAATATAAAATTGTGTAGTGGAACTCAAATTCATCCCCGGCATAATAAAAGTACAAATGAGCCGCGACGCGAGAAAACCGGTCTTCGGGTTTACCGACCAGGTCTGACACAAACCGACCTGTACAGTCACAGAAGCAGGCTAGAAGCTTGATATTTCGGATTTAAGAAGAAGAAGAGAAATTGTACTATCCGTGAAGCGAAAAGAAAGGTGCAGATCAGCTTCGCAGTTACTGTCTAAAAGGTGCTGATTGATCTGCGCTTTTGTTTTCGCATGGGCAAAACCCCGGTTTTCTCACGATGCGGCTCAAATGGTTCCAATGCATTTTGTATTCACGTCATACAATGCAGTGGTTATATTCCATTATCAACTAGTAATCTATAGCAATAAAAATGATAATCAATATTATAAAATTCTGACAAGGTGACCCAATGCGATCCGTTTTTTTTTTTTTTTTTTTTTTTTTTTTTTTTTTTTTCGATATGATAATATACATGTAAGTCCCTGTCATCAACTATACACATGCAAGAATGTTGTCTCAATTTTTAGCTCACCTGAGCCGAAAGTTTCACAGGTGAGCTTATAGTACAGGCAGGCACCCGGTGTACGTCCGTCGCCCACTATTTTCAAAGATCTTCTCTTCTGAAACCGCTTGGCCAGTCAAAACCAATAGGAAGGGGTAACCAAAGTGTACATAAATAATCTTGGTCACATGACCAAGATGACCACCATGCTAAAATATGGTAAAAACCCTTCAAAAATCTTCTCCGGAACTGGTGGACCGATTTCAACTAAACTTGGCATGAAGCATCGATGACTCAAGTACTACAATGTTTATATAAATCATGACCCTGCGATGGCCTTGACTTATTTTACGGCTGGGTCAACATAGGTCGCCTATGCATTTGAATAGGGAAAACAATAAAAGTCATTTAAAGGGAAAATCTTGCAGGAAATGAGCAGTAGGACTGAATATCAATGATACTGAAAAAAAAAAAAAAAAAAAAAAAAATGGAACCCAGGGACTCATCTGCCCCCCCCCCCCCAAACCGGGGCAAATTACATGGATATTAACATAACATTCCAACATCTTCTCTAAAATCCCTATGCCAATCAAAGCCAAATTTTATATGAAGCATCTATAGGAAGGTGAAATCAATGTAGGACTTGATGTCATGACATGTAAAACTTGCTTTAATATAAGATATAAATATAGAAGTAAACAAATAAAGTTTATAATACGCATGGGTGGTTTTCCTAAACCTCTTTTCCTGCACAGACTCAGACCTTCAAAGCGGTAAACCAGTGGTAAGGTGGTCGGCTAATCAGTAATAAGCTTTGCCTGAAGGCTTAAGTAGCCCATTTTTTTTTTCTTACGGTCCCAATGTACAGGACCCGAAGTTGTAATTGCTTCGTATTAAATACACATTTTGTCTAAATAGTTAGTGGTAAGAATGTAATAAGAATCGTTGAAGGGTCACGGTGGATGACGGTTGACACGCACTCGAGGTATCAAATCTTCTCACAAACTTAAACTCAACAAAATGAAAATTAATGCATTCCAATGCTTAAAACGTCGTAGGCCAAATGTTTATTGTGGCACAACTGGTCGAAACTGAAGCAAACACGATGGCTGTCCATGGCCAGCCAGTTCATGATTCAACGATAAAGTATTTATTGAAAAAAAAAAGGCAGTGGCTATTTTGCCGGACCCGGCAAAATAGCTCCTAGGGGCTATTTTGCCGGACCCGGCAAAATAAGGCAAAATTGTCTTTAGGCTATTTTGCCGGACCCGGCAAAATAGCTATAATATACATATAGGCTATTTTGCCGGACCAAAAACTTAGTAAAATTTTTATTTTATATTTTTATTTATTTTTTTATCTTCATTTTTTTTTATTTTATTCACCTATTTATTTGAGATAATTATGTTTTAAAATAAGAATACACATACTGAAAATGTTGATAAAAGACTTTATTCAGATACAAATGGGAGCATGGCTGGCATTCTGGGACACTTTAAATGGGAATCCCTTAAGAAAAGGAGACTGAAAATTGTAATGAAAAGGTCTGAAAATTAAAGTCAGAATACACACAGATAATCCCCAAGAATATATGCTCTGTAGAAATCAACACTCATTGGTATTGCAGATAATTTTCAGTTGTCTCAAAATGTCATTTTATCCCTGGCATTTATGCCGACGGGTATATAGCTTTTGCTTTTCCGTTTGTAAGTTAGTTCGTATGTTTATTTGTAATTCCGGAACATTCGTATAATTTATGTCAAAGTTTTGGTTAAAATTTCTCTAGTGGTGTATATCTTATGAACCAACCATCGGAAGCAATTCAGATTTGGACCATAGGTACCCTATAGGGTTTGCTTTGTATCCATGAGTTCGGATCCGAGGGTCCATGCCGGGGGGTGGGGTTGGAGGTCAAAATCTAGGTCACCTTCAAAATATGCTATTTACAATGTTAATGTTTCTTCTCTAAGTTCATATCTTATAAACGGTCATAGGAAAGTATTCCTATTTTGATCATGTAAATACTCTGTAGGGTTTGCTTTTAATGCATGGCACCAAACCTTGGGTGCCGTCCCCAAAGGTGCAGCTAGAGGTCAAAAGTATAATCTTTAGAATATGATAGATGCCATAAAAATTTTCTGTTAGTCTACATCTTTACATCCATAAAGTCTTGTCAGAAAGCGTTCATACTTAGACAGTAGGTACCCTGTAAGTGTCAGACTCTTGGGTCCATGTGTGGGGGTGGGGCTAGAGGTAAAAAACTAGAACATCTGGGAATCCAGGGTAGCAGGGTCGGTGATCAAGTTTCTTGGAACTAGCCATGATCAGCTATAAGTCTGTTTAAAATTTCAAAACTCTAGCATTCACCATTCAGAGTTTCAAAAAAGTGACCAACAGACCCAGCCAGCCACATCTCTGCACACAACCCCACTGGCATACACTCCGACCAGAAAACACCCAGCCCAACACACACACAGACAGACAAGCCAAAGGCAAAATGCCCTTCCGACTTTACCAAAGTTGGGTCATAAAAAAGGCACAAAAAGCAATCTATTGATTGAGAAATATCTCAAATAAATAAATAGATAAATAAAACAAAAATGTGGATTAGAATACCCTACAAAATATGAAATAAAAATTTTAACAAGTATTTGGTCCGGCAAAATAGCCTATAAGTCCAATATAGCTATTTTACCGGGTCCGGCAAAATAGCTCCTAGGGACTATTTTGCCGGGTCCGGCAAAATAGCTCCTAGGGGCTATTTTGCCGGGTCCGGCAAAATAGCCACTGCCAAAAAAAAAATCAAAGCTTGGTTCTTCAACGGTAACCCAACATTATATTTTGTAGCCCATAATGGGAGAAGATATAGGATTTTCAACGGAATACTCTAAATTTTTGATAAGATCAGTTCTAGCAGTGAATTGTTGAGCAATAATTCACTGTTTGGAGGTCAGTTGTAAAGAAGATCAAATCATGAGCGCGACAAACAGTGAATTATTACTCAACAATTCATGCACTTGAGCTGATCTATCACTCCTTAATCAGACATCTGCATAACTTTTTTATTTATAAAGTTACCAAAAGCCTATTCATCTACTTTTGAGTTACATTATAGAACTTTTGCCACATTAAGCCTATCTGGATACTTGTTTTTTTTTTTGGCATGTAGCTTGATAATTTCCATGCATTCAGTACTGTTTTACTGGGGTATGACGACTTAAATGGACCAGAGCCATTTTCTTTGAAACAAATACGCCTGTTTAGGCATGTACGTTGAAATCTTATATTCAGGAAAGGTTATTTTGCTCATTCAAATAATGTAATGAATGAACGTAATTGAGCCGCCCCATGGGAAAACCAACAATCTGCATAGGCGAAAACAAAGGCGCAGATCAGCTTCGCGGTGACTTTTGTTTTCGCTACTCGGAAAGTACAATTCCTCCTCTACTTAACTCCAAAATTTCAAACTTCTAGCCTGCCTCTGTGGCTGTTCAGGCCGCTTTGTGTCGAACCTGTTCGGAAACCACATTATTGGTTTTCTTACGAGGCGGCTCAATTAATTCCTGCCATCACTCCTAGACAATTGTCACACATTTAACTAAATTAGATTTTCTCGGGTTTCTCAGTAGGGGTTGAGTTGATAATGACGATCATCATGGTATCGTGTGCTAATCTATCATTACATAAATTATATGTGAACTTTTTGCACTTTCGGAAATGTACTAAAAAAGGGAATTCAAACAGTTTTGGTTTGTTTGAATTCATGCTTAACGTCCAAGGCAATAGCTACATATGGTCATTTCAGGACATTGCCTCCACTTTATGGGACTTTTACCCAAAAGTACACTGATGTCATAGCATCCAATATGGTGTACCAGAAGGGTCAAAACCACCGGTAGCAGTCCACTGGTAAATTTTTACCAGTGCACTGCTAAATTTTATCAGTGCACTGCTATATTTTACCAGTGCACTGCCAAATTTTACCAGTCCACTGATAAATTTACCAGTCCACTGATAAAATTTAGCAGTGCACTGGTAAATTTACCAGTCCACTGATAAAATTTGGCAGTGCACTGGTAAATTTACCGGTCCACTGATAAAATTTAGCAGTGCACTGGTAAAATCGGTGACTTTGTATTTTACCAGTGCACTGCCATCTAAGGGTATGTTCTTCAGCCAATCAAAATACAGCTTCTATCGCGTTATCGGTATCGATTTACCTGTGCATATTTGACAGTTGTAATCATGGTGTGTAACCGCACACAGTCGCATATACGAGTAGGCCTACAGGAATTACGAGTAACTATGCCTTCGACCTTTTTATTTATTTATTTATTTATTTATTTATTTATTTATTTATTTATTTATTTTTTATTTATTTATTTATTTATCAAATATACACATTCGCTGTGTAGTATGGATGCATCATGTTTCTTGTCCGTATGATAAAACACACATTTACAATATTCATAGGAAACTTCTCAAGGCTGATTTGAATCCAAATCCAAATTTTGGATATACACTCGTATGCGATTTGTAGATTTGTTTGCTGATTTAACGCAGAGAAAGTGACATTTCTAATGATCGCTTTTATGTGTTAAACTCTACAAATTATGTGCAAAGTGAACAGTATAAAGGGACCGGCATGTCTAGAGGCTTTTCCTCAAAAAGAGTCGAAAATGGGCATTTTACCATTAAATAGAGACAAAATATACGTAAAATCCAATTTTGTCATTTATTTAAGATAAAATGTTAATATTGTTTCTTTTAAAAATATACGTTATCTTTGTAGAGTCAGTAATGGGTATATTATCTAAAGTGTCATAAGGCAATACACGAACGTGCCAGCCAACACCTATCGTGATAATCCACACCTAAGTGTAGTAATTAAAGACGCTAAGTCATCGCACTTGTTTGAAAAGCTAATTGTTGAGGTATGATCTGTGTACATGCTAGGCATTAGTTTGACACCAGATGCCGGGTATAGTCCGATTTTGACCCCTGAGCCATGACCTCCAGGAAGAAGTCCACTGTAATCGGTAAAGCGCGTTAAAAGTTCGGTTTGTAAGAAAGAAGTTACCTACCTTTGTAACAGAATATCGGTAAAACATTTATTAATCTGTCTTGAAGTATACTTAGAAAAACAATTTAAGGATATGTTTTTTGTTTCGATGCTGATGTGCTGATTTCTGTGATCAGGTATTATGCTTTGTAATACATACATGTAAGATACGTTGTCGCGCAGTCAAATCGCATTACTATTTTCTTTGCTTTTGTTTGTAAGTAAATAAATTTTTCCTCATAGGCTCAGTTGAGTTCTTTTTTTTTTTTTTTTTTTCGTAGAAAGTGTAGTCCGTGAAACCCATGTACATGTAACGTTCATCATTTTAAGGAAATGAACTTAGTTTATAAATAATACTTTTATGTTTTTGAACATTTATAATGCAGTATGCGCAAACAATACCATAAATTTAGAAACTTGAAGCGCATTTGCTGATGTGCTGATTTTCGTGATCATTATGGTGAAGTATTTGGGAATGTTGTTTATGTTATGGATCTTGCAATTCATACAAGTGTACTCGTGGACAGAGTTTAATACGCTAATCGCGCAGTCTGGTCTTACTCATTTCTTTTCGTTCGTTGACAATAATCAAAACTTTCGACAATAGGCGTGAATCCATAGGCCGTGTTGACTTCTACTTGAACAGAAATCTAATAAAAAAACTGTTGTGGTATTGTTTCCTAGAAGGTGTAGATCTTGAAATGCATGTGCATGTAATATATACCTTTTCCAAGTTAAGGAGTTAAACTAAATTGTGCGCGTATTTTACTCCATGTAAAAGTTTCTGCCTATACGGTAAAAATGGACGTAATAATTTTAAAAGTTAATCTTGAGGTGTGAACACGCGTATTTGTTTTCTTAACGGCGGTGTGAACGCGTGTTTCTGTTTTCTTAAACTTCTCGGGTACTTTGTTTTTACAGCTACATTCTAAAAACGAAATTAAAGAAGCCTAATTTAGTAGCCCATGAGGAAAATTGCCACTGAAACCCTACTAAATATACCGAATCGCTTCTAACAGACGCTTTCATTGTTGACAATCGATGAATAATCGATTAGTTTCAAGCCAGGTACATGTATCGCGACACACGCCACATTGATTTTTAATTAATACTGAATCTTGGTGGTCTAAATGGCACTTATCTATCTAACTAATTACATGTATTCGTACATCCTCCATTTTCCTTGTTGGCATTTTAGCATTTTGATAACATAAGCTTCAGATTAGTTTGCATGTTTAACAGTTTAAAAGTGGTCTATAAAAAGTATGTATACTCACCGACAAAAGATGAAACCCGAAACTAATTTGTACGTGTGAATTATCACGGTAGCCATTGGCACGCGTTCACATGTATATTGCTTCAAGATGACACCTATGTAATTACCGAATGTTTTGACAGTACGAAGGGTGATGGTCCTGAGCACCTTTAATTTGTAGTTTTTGAACTTTCACGGTAGCCATTGAATGGCAAGCGCGTCCATGTATCTTGCTTCAAGATGACACCTATGTAATTACCAAATGTTTTGATAGTAAGAAGTGTGATGGTCTTGAGCACCTTTAATTTGTAGGTTTTGAATTTTCACGGTAGCCATTGAATGGCACACGCGTACGTGTATATTGCTTCAAGATGATGTCCTTACATAAAGCTAATTCAATTTAAATATCCATTTAAGACCACATGGAGGTATCTGCTTGACACCTTTATAATAAGGGGTCATAAAACAAAAGCGTGTCATAACTGAATAAAAAGAAAGAAAAAAAGCTATCTTTTTTTCTAAGAAATTAAAATCTATGGCAATCTTATATATGCTTCCGACAAAAAAGAGAAAAGTAGAATTAAGAAGAAAATAAGTTCCCACTCCATTCATTATTCATTTGAAAAGAAAGTGCTACATGTTTGTTTTTCATTCATTCATTCATTCATTCATTCATTCATTCATTCATTCATTCATTCATTCATTCATTCATTCGTCGCTATCATTGCTATGCACATGTTTAATGGTTACTTGACATACTTAAATGAAGTTTGGGGTGTCTACTTTCCAGCTTTTCAACGAACGGTAGCTGTTTATGGCACGCTTATCGAATAAGGTAGCTGTCTATTGCTTGCATTAATGACGCACGTTTATGGTTCAATAAAAGTGCGTCATTAATGCACGCAATAGACAGCTACCTTATTCGATAAGCGACCAAAAAAATTGTAAAAAAATAAAGTGCGTGCCGTTGAAGTTTAATTACCAGCGTATTCGCCGAGAAACCAAGTGGTGGCGGGTTCGATACCCGGCTGGTACATGCCTGTCTAGTCGTGTTGGTGACAAATGTTTATCCAGGCGTTGTATAGGCAATGCACCACTATGGATATTCATCAAACGCAAAGATAGCCAAAACGTTCGTTAAATAACAAAGACGTCCAAATAAACCTTTTTGTCCTTCAAAAGACCGCCCAATAAATAAATAAATAAATAAATAAATAAATAAATAAATAAATAAAGAATTTGTCTATAATTGAATGAATGGAAGGAGACACTAAGCAGTACATGAACGCATGTAAATAGTCCAGTAAAATATCGATCCATATTTTTTTTTTATTTTTACAACAATTTTCAAAATGAAAACCTTTCAAAGTGCGTAAATAAATAAATAAATAAATAAATAAATAAATAAATAAATAAATAAATAAATAAATAAATAAAGAAATCAGGCAATATACCGACTTTATAATATAACTATTAGTATTACGGAATTTGTTTGTGCGTTTACACAGCATTAATTTTACCTGTATTGATTAGGATGAAATATACCTGTATCGATTGAGATGTAAGCCGATTTTTGATTGGATAATGAGATAGAGTAAATGCCAGTGCACTGGTATATCGAAAGGGTCATAACTAATACCAGTCCACTGCTAAATTTTACCAGTGCACTGCTAAATTTTATCAGTCCACTGTTAAATTTTACCAGTGCACTGCTAAATTTTATCAGTGGACTGGTAAATTTACCAGTGCACTGCTAAATTTTATCAGTGGACTGGTAAATTTATCAGTGGACTGGTAAAATTTGGCAGTGCACTGGTAAAATTTAGCAGTGCACTGGTAAAAATTTACCAGTGGACTGCTACCGGTGGTTTTGACCCTTCTGGTACACCATAATCCAAAACGTGCTTCAAGTATGACCACCAAGTACGCCACAAAGGCTTATATGTATGGATGGCTTGACTTGAAACCACTTTTTCTGGGCAGGCTCAGACCTAAGCGGTTAACCAGTAATCACATGGCCAGTCAGTGGCGTATACCAGGCTTTGCCTTAAGGATGTTCGCTGCTAACATTTGACATTTCGGAACTTCCGGTTTTTCTTTCCTTGAATATCTCGTAAACGGTTGCAGACATTTTCCTAATATTTTATATTTGAATACATATTGGTAACATGCATTGAATGAGCCATGAAAATTGTCAATCTAAACATTTTTTCACCCCATTTTCTGCAACTTTTCAGAAAATTTTAGTTGTCAGTAACATTAAGGGGGTAGGGTAGATTAAACTTGAATATTACACATCTTCAAATTAATTGCACTAGTTCGATGTTTATTTTAGCAGCAGTATATGTGTACATGGTCTTCTAAGATTTTCAAGTTGTTGGTTCTCTCTTATATGCTCACTACCCTATATATTTCTTTCTGTTATTCGAACAATATTACCAAGTTCTATGTTGTGTGAAAATACAAGAAAAAGTTTGAATCAACAAATATGGGTTTGGTACATTTCAAAATATTGATTTTTTCCGACTTTTCAAGTATGGGGGTAGGATTGGAAAAGGAATCGTAAAATTTTGTCATCCACTCCAAGTTGCAAATTTTTCTATGCTTTTGGTCCAAATTTGTCTGCGCTACGTAAATATTATGAAGTTTGAAAGCATTCTAGGTGTATTTTTGTTCAAGACAGGTATGTTTCAAAGAATTAAAAATTAAATTAATTTTACCAAACTTAAAACATGGTGCTCAGAGGTCTCATTCAGAGGCCTGTAGCTTGAAAAAATGCACATTACCCTATATTTATTTTGTTTTCAAATATTTTGTGTTATATGTTGGAATCAAAAAAGAGTGGATAGAAAAAAAGTTTGAATACTTTTTCATTGGCAGCGAACATCCTTAAAGCACAAGCAGCCCATCTATTTCTTTAGGTCCAAATGAGCAGGAACCCATGTAACCATCCGACAACCCTTTAATGCATATTTGTTTCTCAACTAACAGATAAGTAATCGCCATGAAGCAGTTGACGAAAGGCTGAACAATACACTATAGAATACACTGATGATCTTCATGAGTTTTAGGACTAGGTCTGACTCAATTTTATATTAACTGAAGTTGACTACTGTATACATATATTTATTGTGGCTTGTTGACGTCTATCGAAACAAGAATGTCATGTCATACATCTTCAAAGGTCCTTGTCCAGGTCTGACATAAATACTCTTATCGAAACAGCTGAACTCTCTATGAAACAAATGTGCCGGATGCGAGGACCGAACTGCAAACCTTCATTATTTTCGACGCATACTTTAAAATGAGCTTTTTCATTGTCGGTTATGAGCATCTCTTTTTTTTAAATGGGAAGAACCAGGGTCCTGTTGCATAAAACTCAATTAAACCTTAAGCTGCTATTAAATTTTTAAAGAACACCATTATTATTTTTAATAGCTAAGTTGACATCAATTTTCTGCTCCATAAAATAGTTTTTATTACCAGCTTAAATATTTGGAATGCGAGCTAGCATCGTCATGCTGACAGACAGTGTCACGTTTCATATCCATAACTTGAAACCTCTTAGTTTGTTCGGACAATGACCTGGGTCTGTTATCTTGGAATCGCAATGTGGTCTGTGATTGCAATTTTATCTTGGAATTATATATTCTGAATGTCTCAAAGGGCACTGATAAGAACGGCGCCATAAAGGATGCTTTTCCTATCAGCGAGGGTATTCGGAGAAGTCAGAAAATTATTATCGGTTAAGATTCATTTTCTAACCAACGTTTAATATATTGGTGGCCCTATTTGGATTATACTGACTACCCTGTTGCAAAATTACAGTAATTCTCTTTGGCTGCATGTTGCCAAATCCGTAGGGTCACTGCAAAGGTTTGAGTAGCCGAAACCGCGGTATGGCCTATCCCTTTTCTCATATGATCGCTGCTCTTAAAGGATCTGTTTTATTTTTATTTACGTGGGATTCACATAGTAAACAAGACGCTTCGCAAAAATATGCACACCCACAAGCTATCGGGTTCTTTAAGTCAATTAATCACGGATGCTTTAATACAAGAGGAAACATGTTTATGTAAATTACATTTGATATCTGGTATCCTGTGTCATTTACGAGCATAACGACCTTTAGATCGAACTACATGTATATTATATAAATCAATGTTTTGAGCAAAAACAAGAAAGACAAACAATTTTCACTCTGATAATTTTTTCTACAAATTTTACGGAAAATTTTTATATCGTAATCAAACAATCATGCTACAAACCAGAGGATCATGCTACAAACCAGAGGACCATGCTACAAACCAGAGGATCATGCTACAAACCAGAGGGCCATGCTACAAACCAGAGGATCATGCTACAAACCAGAGGATCATGCTACAAACCAGAGGATAATGCTACAAACCAGAGGAAATTGTTACAGATCTACCGAATTGTACCTGCTACAAACCAGAGGAACTTGTAACAGATCTACCAAATTGTACCTGCTACAAATCAGAGAAACTTGTAACAGATCTACCGAATTGTACCTGCTACAAACCAGAAGAACTCTTAACATATCTACCGAATTGTACCTGCAACAAACCAGAGGAACTTGTAAATATCTACCGAATTGTACCTGCTACAAACCATAGTAACTTGTAGCGTATCTACCGAATTGTACCTGCTACAAACAAGAAGAACTTGTAACATATCTACCGAATTGTACCTGCAACAAACCAGAGGAACTTGTAATAGATCTACCGAATTGTACCTGCTACAAACCAGAGAAACTTGTAACAGATCTACCGAATTGTACCTGCTACAAACCAGAGAAACTTGTAACGGATCTACCGAATTGTACATGCTACAAACCAGAGAAACTTGTAACATATCTACCGAATTGTACCTGCTACAAACCAGATACCTTGTAACATATCTACCGAATTGTACCTGCTACAAACCAGAGGAACATGTAACATATCTACCGAATTGTACCTGCTACAAACCAGAGAAACTTGTAACATATCTACCGAATCGTACCTGCTACAAACCAGAGAAACTTGTAACATATCTACCGAATTGTACCTGCTACAAACCAGAGGAACTTGTAACAGATCTACCGAATCGTACCTGCTACAAACCAGAGGATCTTGTAAAATATCTACCGAATCGTACCTACTACAAACCATAGTAACTTGTAACAGATCTACCGAATTGTACCTGCTACAAACCAGAGGAACTTGTAACATATCTACCGAATTGTACCTGATACAAACCAGAAGAACTTTTAACATATCTACCGAATTGTACCTGCAAAAAACCAGAGGAACTTGTAACATATCTACCGAATTTTATATGCTACAAACCATAGTAACTTGCAACATATCTACCAAATTGTACTTGCTACAAACCAGAAGAACTTGTAACGTATCTACCGAATTGTACCTGCTACAAACCAGAGGAACTTGTAACATATCTACCGAATTGTACCTGCTACAAACCAGAAGAAGTTGTAACATATCTACCGAATTGTACCTGCTACAAACCAGAAGAACGTGTAACATATCTACCGAATTTTACATGCTACAAACCAGAAGAACTTGTAACATATCTACCGAATTGTACCTGCTACAAACCATAGTAACTTGCAACATATCTACCAAATTGTACCTGCTACAAACCAGAAGAACTTGTAACGTATCTACCGAATTGTACCTGCTACAAACCAGAGGAACTTGTAACATATCTACCGAATTGTACCTGCTACAAACCAGAAGAACTTAACTTGTAACATATCTACCGAATTGTACCTGCTACAAACCAGAAGAACGTGTAACATATCTACCGAATTTTATATGCTACAAACCAGAAGAACTTGTAACATATCTACCGAATTGTACCTGCTACAAACCAGAGAAACTTGTAACAGATCTACCGAATTGTACCGGCTACAAGCCAGAGGAACTTGTAACATATCTACCGAATTGTACCTGCTACAAACCAGAAGAACTTGTAACAGGTCTACCGAATTGTACCTGCTACAAACCAGAAGAACTTGTAAAATATCTACCGAATCGTACCTGCTACAAATAATAGTAACTTGTCACAGATCCGAATTGTACCTGCTACAAACCAGAGGAACTTGTTACAGATCTACCGCATTGTACTGGCTACAAACCAAAGGAACTTGTTACAGATGTACCGAAATGTACATGCTATAAACCAGAGGAACTTGTAACAGATATAACTAATTGTACCTGCTACAAACCAGAGGAATTTGTTACAGATTTACCGAATGGTACTGGCTACAAACAAAACGAACTTGTTACAGATGTATCGAAATGTACATGCTATAAACAAGTGGAACTTGTAACGGATCTATCTAATTGTACCTGCTACAAACCAGAGAAGCTTGCTACAGATCTACCGAATTGTACCTTGTTACAGATCTACCGAATTGTACTGGCTACAAACCAAAGGAACTTGTTACAGATGTACCGAAATGTACATGCTATAAACCAGAGGAACTTGTGACAGATATAACTAATTGTACCTGCTACAAACCAGAGGAACTTGTTACAGATTTACCGAATGGTACTGGCTACAAACAAAACGAACTTGTTACAGATGTACCGAAATGTACATGCTATAAACCAGAGGAACTTGTTACAGATATAACTAATTGTACCTGCTACAAACCAGAGGAACTTGTTACAGATCTACCGAATTGTACCTGCTACAAACCAGAGGAACTTGTTACAGATTTACCGAATTGTACTTGCTGCAAACCAGAGGAATTTGTTACAGTTTTACCGAATAGTACTTGCTACAAACCAGAGGAGCTTGTTACAGATCTACCTAATTGTACCCGCTACAAACAAGAGGAACCTGTTGCAGAGTTACCAATTTGTACCTGCTACAAACCAAAGGAACTTGTAAAATATCTACCGAACCGTACCTGCTACAAACCATAGTAACTTGTAACAGATCTACCGAATTGTACCTGCTACAAACCAGCGGAACTTGTAACATATCTACCGAATTGTACCCGCTACAAACCAGAGGAACTTGTTACAGATTTACCTAAATGTACCTGCTATAAACCGGCGGAACTTGTTACAGATGTACCGAATTTTACCTGCAACAAACCAGAGGAACTTGTTACAGGTCTACAGAATTGTACCCACTACAAACCAGAGGAACTTGTAACAGATTTACCGAACTGTACCTGCTACAAACCAGAGAACTTTGTTACAGATGTACCGAAAAGTACCTGCTATAAACCGGTGGAACTTGTTACAGATGTACCGAATTGTACTTGCAACAAACCAGAGAAGCTTGTTACTGATCAACCAAATTGTACAACTGCACTGCACAGCTGATCAGCGCCTTTGTGTTCGCTGTTGACGGACAATACAATCCCTCTTGAACTTAAATCCGAAATTTCAAGCTTACATGTATAACTTTTTTCCTGTGCATGTGTTTGTGTCGGACCTGGTCGGAAACAGAAGTTGTTGGTTTTCTTATGCGAAGGTTCAATTATCATCTAATTGGTGACGATAATTATTGGTGACGATAATTCTATAGGCAATTTGATAACTAATATGTCTAGCAACGACCTTCTACTAGTAGATCACAGTTTTCACCACGTGTTTTATATAATTCAAGGTTGATCAATAGACATGATAGAGAAAATAATAAAGTCGTAAACATTCTTGCCATTCTGACTGCGAAATAAGTCTGTAAGCACATAGATGCTTAGAAAATTGACGTCCCAGGACTTCAACTGTCTCTCGACAATTAATCGATCATCTCAGATAAATATATGGATCAAACATGATTTTTATTCATTAACATTCGCTAGGTCCCGAGGGGAGTGTTGAAAACCGAGGGCGTAGCCCAAGGTTTCAACACTCCCCGAGGGACCTAGCGAATGTTAATGAATGACAAAATCAATTTTGATCGCTATTATTGCATAAATTCTGCAGACACGAAAGAAATAATGATGCACTATATTTTACAGCCTCATCCCATTTTCATACGCGTAAAATCTTACGTTTTATGCTCGTTCTTCACTTTCTCATTATAAGCACGTGCTTTGCGTGGCGCCTGGTAACGAGCATAAGTAAAAGCCATGAATTAACAGCAAGTGCGCGCGTGAATTGCAATATTAATGCATGGCTTTCTCTTCGGCTGTTAATATAGTGTGACACGGGTATTTATGCAATAATAAGAATTGAAAATGTTACGAAACATCTTTTTAACATTGATTTTAGTGTTGTGGCTTAGCGTTCCATTCAACAGCTATGGACATGTCGGGACGTTGCCTCCATGTTGTGGGACCCATACCCAACATTAGGATGTCATGATACCCAAACCGTGCTAGGAAAATAACCACCCAAGTAAACCAAAAAAAGCTTATATGTATGGATGTTTTGACTTGAACTAGTTTTCCTGGGCAAGCTCAGATCTCTGGATGGTTAACCACAGCCAGATGGTCAGTCAGTAGTTGACAAGCTTTGCCTGGAGACACAAGCGATCCATCTATTTCTCACGGCCCCAATATGAGCAGTTGAAATTTCAGTGCATGAAAAATGTTTCGTAACCTCAGGACTACGCCTCAATTTTATATCAATTGAAGTTGACTACTGTATACAAGTATGTATTGTGACTTTTTGACGTCTGTCGTAACCAGAATGCCATGCCTTACATCTTCAAAGGTCCTTGACCAGGTCTGACCTATATATACTCTTCTTGAAACACTTGAAGAAAGCCTGAAGAAATGACTTCATGGCCAAAGTCTCCATGAAAGAAATGTGCCGGATGCTAGGATCGAACTTCACACCTTCTTTATTTTCGACGCTGACGTTTAACTGAGCTTTTGAGCAGCTCTTTATTCAAATGGGAAGAACCAGGGTCCTTTAGTATAAAACTCAATTAAACCTTTTTAAAGAAAACGATAATTAATTTTTAATAGCTATAGTTGACATTAATTTTCTGTTGCTTAAAAAAGGTTTATTACCTGTTTAAAGCTCCTATCTCACTGTAATGCGACAACTGGAGACAAGTTCGCGAATTGTTCGCGACTATTTCGCGGCAAAGATTAACGATGTAAACACAACATTCACGTTGCAGTCTCACTGAATGGACATTAATGCTGCAAATTCGCGAATTTATGTCTAATTTTGAAAATACATCTCGCGACTGCTGCTAGACATTCGTGAGTGTCGCACGACATTCCTACGAATGTCGCTTAGTTTTATTTTCTCGCCAGATAGTCGCAAGGTGTACCATGTTTTCTCACTACTGTCGTGCGACTGTCGTACGACATTCGTACGAGTTTCGCGAAAATTTCGCATCGTAAATTCGCCAGAATTTCGCGGCGACAGGTTCGCTACACTCCCACGAACGTCGTACGACTGTCGCTCGACAGTCTTACGAAACATTTTGGAAAAATAAATGCATAAAATTTTTAACATGTTTAAAACTTAGTTCGTGAACCATGAAAATTCTCATGACACTCGTGCGACCTCGCACGAATGTCGTGAATAAGTCCGCGACCAAATTCGCAAAACAGTTGCGAGAAATTCGCACGCCAGTGAGAGACTAAGCTTACTAATTGGAATGTGAGATAATTTATCGTGCTGATAAACAGTGTCTGTAGTATATCACGTTTCATGTTCATATAAGACCCCTAAATTTGTTCCATTTGTTCAGTCAGTGACTTTGGTCTATTATCTTGGAATCACAATGTGGTCTGTGATTACAATTTTATCGTGAAAGTACACATTCTGAATGTCTCAAGGACGCCATGAAGAATGGTTTACGTGGAGCCCACGCAGTAAACCATGCTAAGAAAACAAGACGCTTGACAAAAATGCACGTCCAGAAGCTTTTGAGTTCTTTAAGCCAATTAACCACGGATCCATCAAGAGGAAACATGATCAGAGTATTTAAATAAAATCTGATATCTGGTGTCCTGTGTCATTCATGGGCGTAACGGCCTTCAAATCCATATACATGCATATCAAGTCGTCCTTTCCAAGTGAATGCTCTATACGTTTTCATTGCGTCCAAAGGATCTTGCATTTATATTTATTATTCACTATCTATATGGAAACTGCTATCATTTTATTTGTATATAGGAATGCAGGAATGCCGAGGCAACATGCTAATTACTATTTGCAAAATGCTTATTGCAAAATGTTAAATGGGCCTTGTGGTTTCGGAGAACAGATTTTTATAATGTTTTCCCATTGTAAGACCATGGGAGCTATATGTTGCCATGGAAACCACAATTTTGATTTTTTTAATGCAGGCGTCATACCTAGCCGATTTTAACACGCGATGGACACACGATTATGAAAAGTTTCAATTTCGGCGGGGATCGTGAAGACATCGGGCCATTCGTGAGTGCATCGTTACCCATCGTATGTTCATCGGGAGATTTTTTAAGCCATCGGCATCACCATCGCGAGCGGCACCAAAATCTTTGACATGCCAAAAAATACAGGAAGGACACACGATGGTTCAATTTCGTGTTGAATTCGCGAGTTCATCGTGGCCTTCGCAAAGCCATCGTGATGCCATCATATGACATCGGGACTACATCGTACTTCTGTCGTGTGGTCATCGGCACCATCGGCTGTTTTGCTACACGAAGGCAATACGATGGAGACGTGATGCTGCCGATTGTGTTACGAAGGCAACACGACATCGTATAGCCCTCGCAACGCCATGGTATAAGCATCGTATCTAACAAAAATTAGAACACGATGGCATCCCGATGGAAACACGATATTAACCAAAACTGCATTTTTCTGCGTTTCCAGTATATCCCAAGGTAACGTTGACATACAAAAATCAGCACCACACACACGCGGCCTTTTTCTCAGAAAATCTTAAGTTCAGTACTGTTGATTCTATTCTGACAAAAATCATGGTGTATTTCGAAGACAAGACAAACAGGAAGAAGAAGACTGCAGCACTGCTTCTTTACACGCAACTGGAACATGATAAAATCATCTTGCAGGAGCATTACCATCTCTTACAGGTATTTGGTTTGTTTATTATTATGTTGTCTTTCAAGCAGCACTCTGTTTTCTTTCTAGTAGAGCAGTACCTGCAGTTTTCGACAAACGAGTCTTTTATCTACATCTACTATAAACTCAAGAACAGTTTTGTGTCAGTTTCATGCGAAAGATAGATTGAAATACAACCAAACTGTCACCGAGAAACTTGAACAGCGTTGTAAAGTAACTGACAATACAGTCATGGTAGTAATTTTTACCGTGGACGTCAACAACGAAATCATATGAAATACAATGTACCTTCTCAAAAGAGACCATGTTTGCACACGCATTTCAATCTCCCGCCTACAATATAGACACCGTGTATTTTATGGATTGGAGTTTTTGAGTGGAGTCATGGACTGGAGTATTGGAGTGGAACCTTGGGTGGAGCTGACAGGCGCAATGTTCTTCCCACGCCCTCTTCCTGGTTTCGGTGGCATTTCCAATTTTATTTTGTAAAGAAAGAAACTGACAAAGCTGATGTTTTCTCAACATCTCTTTTTAGTCTCATTAATTGATTTTTACATGACATCGGGAAGTGTCGTCATGCCTTCGGGACACTTTCGGGAATACATTTTACAACTCACGATGGCTTCACGACATCGTCAAGCCTTCGCATACCATTCGCATCAACATCGTATGTAAAACTACCACTTCGTGTATCGTTCGTGACTGCATCGGGTATAATCGTGTGTCCATCGTGTGTCCATCGGTAGGCTTCGTACATGCTTCGGCTCAACATTGGTTTTCTTTACAAAATTCGTGACAAAAATCGCGCGAAATTGAAAATTTCATATTTGTGTGGCCATCGTGTGTCAAAATCGGCTAGGTATGACGCCACCTTAATGTAAGGAGTGTAAATATTTATTTCCACTTTACAGCCAAAAAATCAACGAAACGCCATCATTTTATAAACCATCCATCATATTTTATTGAAACTCTTCAAAATATTAAGTACGTATTACGGTACACATAAGGCCAGATTTGTCTGCCAAATAAGTTTTAGTGTTTTAACCCAATGTCACACTTTGGGGCCATTTATTTTTGAAACTGCCCAAATAGCATTTAGCAACGAGCAATTAGCATGTCACCCCTGCCTTCCATAATATTAGCCAGTTAAGTACAAAAGAACATCGTTGAAATACTACTGAGCACGGATCAAGAAGGTGACACATCGTCAGAAAAACGAACAAGAAGAAAAATGTATAAAGTTGTCAAGAACAAATGCCCAAAACATAATATGACGAAATGTTTTTGCATAGGCACAGGAGTAACTGCCGTTTTCAAAATTGAAGCAAATAGATGTACGATGATTTTCAAAGCTTTTATTGGAACAATTCACAGCATGGTTTAACAAGTATTCCAACATCAATCGTATGACCCATAATGGTAGAAGATTTCATTTTCCAGTTGTTATCCGAAAAGTCAGTATTGTGTGTGATTTTACCGATCTACTTACCGTGGAGTCGGTTCTAGTGTTTAACCACAACCAATATTTTGAGCAAAAACAAGAAAGACACTAAATTTTCTCAATGATTTTTTTTTCTTCAATTTTCGCAGCTTCAGAAATTCTATATATCACAAAGTCGTGTTTTCGTAATGAAACAATATCCTGGACGACCATGCTAAAAACGAGAGGAACTTGTTACTGATCTACCTAATAATACCTGCTTCAAAGCAGAGGAACTTGTAACATATCTACCGAATAATACCTGCTACTAACCAGATGAACTTGTAAGAGATCTACCGAATGATACCTGCTACTAACCAGAGGAACTTGTAACAGATCTACCGAATAATAACTGCTTCAAACCAGAGGAACTTGTAACAGATCTACCGAATAATACCTGCTTCAAACCAGAGGAACTTGTAACAGATTTACCAAAATGTACCCGCTACGAACCAGAGGAACTTTTTAACATAGATCTACCGAATAATACCTGCTACAAACCAGAGAAGCTTGTAAGAGATCTACTGAATAATACCTGCTACTAACCAGGGAACTTGTAACAGATTTACCGAATTGTACCTTCAATCAATATAATGTAATTGGTGACGATGATTCTCTCTGTAGTTCCATAGCTAATACGTCTAGCAACGATGTGCTAATAGTAGATAACAGTTTTCACCACATGATTAAGTAGTAATTACCCGCTGAGCGACAGGTGGGTATGATATTTTCCTGACCTGTCCAGCCAAAAGCATGTACCGAGAGCCCGAAGATCACAATGGAGTATCTTCCCTTGTGCATTTAAAACATTTTGAAACCTATTTTTTATTTTGTATTGACCGTTTCTTTCTCAAATTGTCTAATCAACAATAGAAAGTATCTTTTATTGAAACCGTTAACAAACTGGGAGATTAAATATAAATTACCTTTTCTTTTATATGCTAAAACGTAATACCATTTCGTAATGATTTTCAGATAAGTATATATAGCGTGTGTAGGTTTGTAATTGTAAGGGGACCAGTGTACAAATGCCCAACTTTATTTAAGGGATACAGCTTGTCGTTTATCATAAACATAATCGCAATGCAAAAATGTGTGAAATTGGTTTCTGGTTCATTGTTCTTGCACTTTAACAACAATAACCCACTAACAATAATATGAGAACCGGAAACCAATTCCAACTCAAGAAGACTCTCAGCTCAGTGTAACTGCCCAGTCCGATCAGTGCACCGCAATTGATATTCATGTGCACTGGTCATGTTGATGACGTAGCTTTTTGCAAGGAAGTAAAAGCAGTTACGTTGGTGAAGTCTGCATCAGAATGGATACCCACGCTTTAGTGCATTTTTATTCATCAGCTGTCAGAAGGTAGGAAAGTCACTTTCACCACCGATCTGGAAGTAAGGAAAGTACTTTCCTTACCTCCAGGCAGGTGTGAAAGTATTTTCTCTACCTCCATAACTGCCCTAGACACCGCGCATGCGGTAAGGTATGAAAAATATTTCCCCATGATTAACATTGCAGTCATAAGGTAATATAATTAAATGGTCATAAATAGGGAAAATAGAATTGTAAAAAGGTACAAGGAGGCAATGATCAGGAAAAGGCGCAATCAGAAAGAAATTCCCACTCCAAAAACCGAGATGGTAAAAAACTAAATAAACAATTAGGCACTTATACATAGAACATATATCGTAAGCCGAGTGAGCAGCTATTTCCCAATAGGCGAGTTTCCCGAACTTGAGTATGAAAACGTTCATAAGGTTCAAACAGCACAAAAATTCGACTCCAAAACACACAACAAATGGAACCACAACCGAAACAACTTCTTGGAACGATCAGTAATATAAAATTACTGGGGGTGGGCTTAAATGTAAGCATCATTGCCGTTCTGGTTGCTAAAGGTGTCTGTAAACAGCTGAGAACATTGCCGTCTCAGGATTTCAACAATAAATGAACGAGAATGCAAGGGTGTGCTACTAAATAAACTCACCAAAAAGAACTCTGAAAGCTCAGCCAGGGTAACTGCTTGTAAAAAGACTTCGGAAAGAGTTTTCAAATAATGGCAGATTATATCAAAGGTAAATAACTGGAAAGACAACAGTTATTTGTCTTTGGAATAAACAACCATTTTATTATAATTTCAACGTCGACATAGGTTGAAGACAAGGCTTGACTCAATCTTATATACTGAGAGGCAAAAGAAAGTATACACCCTACTTCTTTTGCGCTTTCTTGTGGAAATAACCAACAGTAGGCTTTTTGTTTGCTGATTTCGATCAGCAAACACTCGTTTGGCTTTTTACGGAAATCCTGTTATAGTTTGCGCATGCGAGTTTTCATCAATATTTATATAAATTTTTATCCTCTTTTTACCTTTGGTCATACCTTGACTTCAATTCGTTTTCTTTATGAAAGTACATATGACGTAAGAATGAACAACAACACCATTTAAAAAAAACAAAAAAAAAAACAAAAAAAAAAAAAAAAACGCTGAAATAACAGATTTTATGGTTAAATACGCATTGTCAAAACAAGTAAGCAAACATAATTACTTTAAAATATCAAGGTTACTCCGATCAGCCGTTGTACAAATAAGGCTGATCTGTGATTTGTTGTCCCTATGTAGTAAAAGTTAGTTTTCCTTTGTTCAGCCGCAGGGGTCAAATTTACTGAAATCTTCAACACTAGATGTTTTTTTTTTTTTTTTTTTTTTTTCTTTTTAATTGGTTATGTGGGGTTTCCTACATGTATCTCTGTTATGAAAGTTGACATGATGCAACGAAACAAAGCTGGCTGATGCAACGATTTGATATTGTTGCTGATACACGTTTATACACATCGGGTCATGATTCTCGCAAGGAGCCGTGTTTCGAGATTTTTTTTGGGTTTCCGAACATGTCTGACACAAACCGGCCCATGCGACCACAAAACGTTTGAATTGAGTCATTTGAGATTTAAGAAAAAGTGGAATTGCAATGTCAGTAAAATGAAAACAAAGACGCTGGTTACTACACGTCAGAATCAGAACAGTTTACTGGTGAAACGTCAAACTGACAATACCACACCTGATCTGTGCATTTGATTTCGCGTATGTAAAAAACGAGTTTTCTCATGGTACGGCTCCAATGCATTTGGTTATAAAACGAGAACTGCATTAGCTAATAACAATGAAATCTGCAAATGAATATTACACAACAACAGAACGTTTTGAGAAATGAATATCAAAGTACACGAACATCATCTTGTTCGCGCTTTGCGCATAGTTTACGTCAGTTTGAAATGATAATACACTTGGAAGATTATAAGATAAGGGAATTCAATTCGGTGAGAGCGTTAACTCGTTTTTCGGCTGTTCTGGGTATTTCACATCAGGAAAACATGTCCGTGAAATGTATACCCCCTTAAACCCCACTTTTGTATAGAAAAATTGGAGTCCTAATTTTCTTATTTTTGATCCAAAACATACATTGTGGGTACTAGTTAGTCTAAGAACCGCCTCGGCGAAGCAGTTCTAACATGTACCCACGAATGTATGTTTTGAGCGAAAACATTAAAAGAATCAATTATTTCCAAATGAAATTTTCATTTTTTTCTTCTGAATACATCTCTTAATCATGGGCAAGTTTTCGTAATGACAAGTTTTGCATTACCTTAATGAAGGTACATGTCCGAGTCGTAGTTAGTGCTATGAAAATTTGCTATCGTTATTATTTCTGTGCCTCGTAACTATGTCCTGTGTCTCGAACATAATTATATACATTCGGACATAAGCACCACCCTTACTTTTTTTCTACAGGTGTTTTTCAAGTAATTTGTTTTGCGAAAAAGTACATTTTGTTTGTAAGGGTCTTTAACTCGATTCTATCCCTGATTTGGTAGACCTTTCAGTATGAAATTTGACCTTGTCGCTCAAGTTCTATGGTGTTCAGAATACGCCTACCCCTATTTTGCCATTAAAAGTTGTTTAACCAATCCCCATATGGTCGCCACTGAGTTGTATAGGCATGGAAAGAAACTAGAGCTATATCGTAAAAATGTGCCAGAACACTTTTCTTCTACTCAATGCTTTAATGGCAGTTACAGGCAGATACAGGAAAAGTTATTTGCTTGTTTATTGAACACGATGTTTTCACTATATAACTTGTCACAGATTTCCGGCGGCCATCTTGGGTTTATGCAAATTGTACACAGGGAAAAATGAACAAAATAATCACGAGTACGCAGTACTTATCACCATTGCTAATTATAAGTACGCATCAATTAAGCGCGTATTATATTCCTTATTTAACATCGATACGGAAAAAGTACGTTGCTCCTATGATAAAGATACCGGAGAAATACGTATGCGTATTTCCGTAAATTTTGCGTATGTACTTACGTAAATACGCGTCTTCTGTATTACGAATTATGCAATAATACGCATATGTAAAACTGTGCATTACTTACTTTGATACGTAAACAATACGCTGCTGCTATGAGCAAATTTATGCTCAAGTACGCATCCATATTTCTATTAATACAAGAAGCACGCACTTGTTAATACGCTGCTTCTTCGACAAAACATCAGCAACAATATCCGTGCGTATTGTTGATGCGTACATAACCGATCGCATTATTATATACGTTACTTCGGTGACAAACGTGTTACAAAAGTACGCACACGTACTTGCTAGATAAAGGTTTCTTGCTTGGCAATACATTTGTTGCAATAGACATGGATGTTTGCATTTAAATAATGATTTACCGGCGGGAAAGCAATTGCTTTATTTTGAATTTCTGTCATTGTCAATGGGTTCTGCCCAAATTCTAATATCCGCTTTGGATAATATACTAAAGGCGTTTAGGTCGTGTTTAAATATGAAAAATGCACGATTCCAGAGGACCCGCACATGCATAGATTGGCGAAAATAAACAATAAAGCTCATATTGTATTTCTTGGCATTTTTATTAATCGCACAACAATAAAAACGATAACTAGTGTGCAATGATTTTTTTTCTCTCCTAAATGTTCAAATATTCATCTCGTTGATGAGAAGTACAAATATTCAAATTCCTCGATGATGAAATTCGATAACTACATACAATAAATGCTTTTCAGCTGACATTATCATCCGGTGATCAAGAGACAACCAACGTGACTAAGAACAACGAGTGCGGATGGCAGATATATTAGACTGCTGTCTAAATGTAGTAAGAACTTTCCACGGATCATTCCTATCCGTTCAAATGTTCCACAACATATATCTATAACATATTGTAGCGTTTTGATTTTATCAGCGTAGTTATTCTCGGTCGTATTGGTCATCTCTGGATAACGAATGTGAACACAGATTTTTCTCGATATAATGTTGGATTTACCGGTCTGTTTGTTAATATCCTCATAAAATGAGAAAATATAAACACTAGATATTTTAATTGAATAATATTCCTGTCTCATTATGAATGTATGGACCACCACAGCAAAGTATCAGACAAGACTACAAACATCTATGCAGTTTCACATGATGCTGTGTTATCTGCATATTTCAGGATTAAATACTTAAAGCCTGTTTCCTGCCGTCTGATAATGTTTTTCCGCAGATATTTTGCAACTGCTTACATCTAGATGAAATATTTTCTTGTCACAATGGAGCAATGTGTTTGTCGCAAAATGTACAGCAAAAATTTTGAAAATCGGCTAACAAATAAAAAAAAATCTGGTCAAAAACATTTTTGAATAGGGATTTTCTTTACAAAAATCTTGTGAAAGGGAGGTAAATATTTTCCCGCAAAAATTTGAGTTCCTTGGTATTTCATTATGACTGCTCAAAATCGTTATGGAATGACACATATGACGTACCAGAGACAACATCTTCATTACCGAGTAAAGTTTTTCGAAAATTACCCATTTTTATGATCATGGGTGATCTCCCTTGCCAATGCAAATTCCCTATTCAAATTCATTTTGGCCATTAAAACTTTATCTGTTAACCGATTTTCAAAATTTTTGCAGGTCCTATTAGGACAAACCAAGAACAAGCTTTTGATATGGAAATAACTTTCCTATCATCCTCCACACAAAAGGTTTCTGCGAAAAAACATTATCAGAGGCACGTTTTTAGACTTGAGAATATTGCAAATTAAGGAAATGCTAAAAACAGACAAGTCAGTGTAGATGTGTAAATGCTATGCGTCTAGAGTGGCTTGAACGGCCCACATGGCCGAGCGGTTAAGAACGCTGTTTCTTAATCACTCGATCATCGAGTGTGTGTGTGTGACCCGCACTTCCTTTTGGCACAGACACGCTACCGATCGAGCTAAGACGCCTGGTTTATTTATTTGAGCCGCCGCATAGGAAAACCAACAATCTGCATAGGTGAGAACAAAGGCGCATACCAGCTTCGCGGTAACGCGAAGCTGATGATCAGCGCCTTTGTTTTCGCTACACGGATAGTCTAGAAACCCTCTTCTACTCAAATACATACTTTCAAGCATCCAGCATTCTTCTGTGGCTGTAAAGGCCGGTTTGTGTCGAACCTGGTCGAAAACCTAAATTGTTGGTTTTCTCATGCACAAGCTCATTTATTGGCAGAAAAAAATTGCCTCGCATAAGATCTTTGTAAAAAAATCGCTCATACAACATATACGACAAAAATATTTCAGTACACATGGGACATTATAAACATGTAGTATTCATGTAAATGACAGAATGGTTGAGAAAAACAAATCTGTACGTGCACGGGTATTTCTTTCTTGGGGAGTTGGGGGGGGGGGGGTATCAGATCGGCAAGTACAATTGCAGGAACATTGTGGAACAAAGCGTAAACGTGTTAGAGTTGCCGTGATTCGAAGTCTAGGCCATAAATGATGGCGTTCTGACCAAAACTGTCATACAACGGTACAAAGTACCTGTACAATATTACGTTTTTCTCAACCAGTCTAATAGCATAAGAGTGTATTAAAACGAAACTTCCTCTTCAACAAGACTTCATCAGATGGTCAGTAAGTGTAATAAGCTTTGCCAGGAGACACTAGCATCCAATCTAGCTTTTTGAGTTTGAATTGTCTGAGAGACTTTGATACATTGTGCGATAAATCAAAAACATTAGTGGAAACGATTTTATTTTTTTTAATGTTAAATTCATTTTTCTGTAAATAGATGAAAATCTAAAATCAAAAAATTTCCGCAAACAATGTTGAAGTGTTAAAACACAGCTTTGATTCCAAACTGACACACAGCTAACAACCGATTTCAAGCAAAAAAAAAAAAAAAAAAAACAAAAAAAAAAACAATTTATTGAGGAAGACTAAAAATTGGCGTATTTTTTTTTTTCACAAATTTGCATTTTTGAGATGTTTTGGTACAATACTGGTGAAAATGAGAAAACAACTTTCCTATCACATCACGAGAAAAAGTCCGTATAAGGTATAACCCCTAATACTCCACTTTTATATAGCCTCCTGGTACCATATCTCGAACCACTTTTATAACGTTACATGCAATAATTTTAGAACATGCAATAAAATTAATTTAATCCTCAGATTTTGTAGACACAACATTGCCAACGTCAATGACCTATTAAATTATGTGTGACGTCATATGGCGCGTGCACAGCACGGTCCGTTGCATCACCACTAAAAATCATGTTTCCTTCAGTTAATGGAACCAACTCTCGAACAGACTATTTGAGCTCGTTTTCATATATAATAATGCGAGGGAATCAGGGAAAAACAGTGTGTAGTCACCCAGGAGGTATTTAAATGTAAGATTATATGGTAAAATGCAGGCATGTTACCACGTAGGTCATTATGAGTAGGTCCAACCTAAACACTGGTCTCTTACTACACTTTGTTTCCTTGTATTTTTGCCAGCACCAAAACTGAGCAGACTTAGCCAATTTCTATTTGATTTTTTGAGATTAAACAAGTGATAACACTAGGGAGAGTCACTAGGAATGGGAGGGAGTACCAGTAACAAAAGAAAAACGTTCTTGTTGCACATGCGATTTTCACGGACACTGTATTTTCACAGGGGTGTAAACAAACATTTGTAAAGCTAGAAGACGCTCGGTGTGTTTCATTCGTCCAAAATTGATTAGAATACATAGAAGGTAGCTTCTGGCATGAGATAGAAAATAAAATGGAATTCAAAAATGTTTTTGAGCAAAGAAATTTTTTTCAGACAATCAGAGTAGATGCATTTTGCTTTGATTTTGGGCGGTTTCCATCGTCTGCTAGGGAAATCCAAAACGAGGCTGTCACTTGGCACTGTGCCTGTTTCGTCGCCCATTGACTGACGAAGAAAAACCCGTCCAAATTGTTTTCTTGTGGACCAGAGTTTATGTTTAATTTAGTGTAAATCAAATTATTGGTCGAGAGTTGGTCCCGTTCGAGAAATGGTACCAGGAGGCTAGTAAACTTGGGGTTACATGGGTATACTTTTTTTCTTATGTTTGATCCGAAACACATAGATTGCGGGTACTCGTTAGAACCACCACACCGAGGCGGTTCTAACGTGTACCCACAATCAATGTTATGAGAAAAAATATTGAAAATATCAAATTTTTCCAACGAAATTTTCAATTTTGAGAGCTGGAATAAAGACTCACTACATTGTATCGGCATATTTTCGTAATGAATTTTAAATGAGAAACATATCAGGTGGTGCAAAACTTCTTTTCATCAGGAAAACATGTCCATGTAATAAATACAGCCTTTAACTCCACTATTCAATATGCATTTAAATTGGGGTATACACATTTTTCTTATTTTTTGATTCATAACATAGAGTGTGGGTACAAGTTAGAATGTTCTAACGTGTAACCACAATCAAGGTTTTGAGCAAAAATATTGAAAATATCAAATGTTTCCAAATGAAAATTTTCAATTTTAACAGACGAGAAAAATCTCTGAATAGTGTATAACCAGATAATAATATAAAGTCACAATGGATAGTCAAAGTCAGACTCTGATCCAAAGTCAAACGGATCACGATCAAGTGTTGTGTTCTCGTTGTTTTCTGTCTCGGCTGTTGTTATCTTCTCCTCAGTAGCTGCAGCTTCACGGAGCGCCCAGCCAGGGATGTCTCTTGGGACCAGCCTGAGCGAGGGTTTCTCTTTGTTCCGATTCCTCTTTCTTCGAAGTCGCACCGACTTTAGCGACATGGCTTCTTTACTACACTTGTCCAATTTTTTCTTGTATTTTCTGAGTTTTCTAGATTCCCACTGAAGTGGGCGAATGGTTAATGTTTCTCTGTCACTCTCCTCACTGCAGGAACTCTCCGACGACATATAATTTGTCGTTAAGACTGTCCTAACCTTTTCCTTTTTCTTCTCTGACCAGTCAATCTTCTTTAGAGCATCTTTTCTTGACTTTAATTTCTGAAAATACAAGTTTGTTTCATAAATATACATGCAAAGACTAGGTGTTGGTATTTTGAAAATGTGAAGCACACTATGTGCTCATCAGAACGAATATTTTCATGGAATTGTAAATTTAATGCACCAGTCATTTGTATCCACGCCCCCCCCCCCCGGGCCCGGGGGATAGCCGAGCGTTAAATTTTCAGTTTTAAAGCCCCGCAAAAAGCCCGGCCCTGCCGGGACAGATTTGTGGTAAAATCCATGCTAAAATCCCTGGCTCTACGGCGGCTGAAAACAATGTGGAACAACAGCTAAGAGTTGTTCTAGTGAAAAAAAATATGAGAGTGGGGCCTTTTTTTCTGCATTTAAATGTACAGTACGTTTGCAAATTAAATAAGTACCATAAATAAAGTACTTAACTGTTAAAAATACAATTCATATCTGATTTGAATTAATGTGATCATGCATTGGCAGGAAATTAAATCCAGCAAATCCCCGGCACTGCCGGGACTCATCAGAGGTTGTCCGGCATTTAGCCCCGCTATGTTCCCGATATCCTCTGCCCCCCTATGGGGGGGATACAAATGACTGGTGCATAACTTATGGATTCACCCGGGAAACACAGAACACCTTTTTTCATGTCTAAGTTGTGCCCTGTTATGGTGTTATTTGAAAATTGTATTGGTTTCAAAACCATGCGTCTTCAGGTTCTGACTATTGTCATGTCCAAGTGACCTTCATCATTAATAAACCCGACAAAATAAGAAACGCAATGGTGCTCTTATTCATTTTGTTTATAAAGCTCGTCAAAATTTACAAAATTTAACATATACCATCTCAAAGATACACTATTCGGTCATGCATTGCGTACATTGTTAAACAAGGTACCAAAATCTTTGCTAAACTTTGGCCATCATCCGGTGGCGGTCAAATGTTAAAGTCACATAAAATTGTGCCGTTTTACGTCCTCTCTTGGGTTTTGGAACCCTTTGAGTACACCTAAAGGACCACAGGCATATACTCTTTCCATCTTTTATCATCATTTTGTTCAACCACGGGCTCTTAAGGCTTAACAGCTATTGTTTTAACCGCATTTTAAAAATGCATATTGAAGATAAATCGTATAAACCATGAAAGTTTTAAGGCTTAGTTCTATGAGTTTAAGTTGTCAAGACCGATAAATTAGTGTGTCTTATAGACAAATAGCATTATTCAACTTCACAAAATTCTGAATTCATGCAAAAAGTATCGTTTTTGCACCAAACAACTGAAACAACTGAAACTTATACCCAAAATTTCTGTTTATGATACCTTTGAATAACCACGTCCCAGAGATCCTCGCCGGTTGCGGAAATGTTTTGTCTGTATATTGGCCCGTTTAGAACACATCTTCATGTAAGCTCAAGCGTGAATTTTAGCAAGATTTGATTAGAAATAGACTGTCTATGACGTCTTGACTTTGGGCGATTTATGAAGAACTTAACGAGAAAATCTCACCATTGCGTTTCTTTTATGTCGGGTATATATAAACTTATGCCAATAACCATATGCTCATGTATTGCAGATATTGCCCATTGTTTTTAATTCAATTTACATCCCTTTCAAGATTATTTCAGCTCATATGAGACGGGTCGATCAGTAGGTGGGGAGAAAACGGAAAACCCCAGAGAAAAACCACCTGTCACACCCGCTAGCAGAACTTGGCTTGTTTCACATGTGGCCAGTGCGGGGCTCGAACCTACATGAGCGTTCAAAATGTTTGACAGACGACGCACGGACGCCGACCTATTCGGTATATTACAATAAACCTTGCTGCAACCACAATATAAAACTGAGCATGCGGACCTTAAGGGCTTTGTTCATGCGTTGTACGTCATTTTGATTTCAAAACATTTATTACACAGATATATAGCACTCACCCTTCTTAATCTGTCGCCTCTTTTATTTGCCATTTTGTGTGCTGTCAGCTTTCCATTTTGCCTTCGTATCTCTCTATCATGTAGAGATCTATAGAATGTCTTCGCTGCAACTGTAAAAGAAATCATGTATGTAGCTGTATTTGCGATTTCGTTGACTATATTAATATTTTATACTCAAGTTTAGTCAAGTCTACAAATGCTTCTTTTTGTTGCTGTACGTATATAATTTATTCCTACATGTATGTTTCATACAAATTTTATTCTGTTTACGATTGTGGCATTTAGCTATCGGTGAGGATAATGTTTCGTTGTGCATGTTACAGAGATCTTTTCCTATCGAGCATGATAACATTGGAACGTGTTCATACAATCTTCCGGTGCCTTATCCACGACCAATGAGTCCGGTAAAAATCTATTTACCTAGCAACTCTTCTTTGGTACAATCCAACTGATTTTCTGCCGACAGTCGGCACTCGTGAATCAACCGCCCCGTCTTTGTCGTGTTTTCAGGTGCACTAAATCTGGAAGAAACCCAAAAATGCTGATATAGATACATTGAAAGCACGATATGAAAGACATGGACGCAGTACAATTTGAAATCGAACTTTGAAATATCTGCACACAACAAAAATGTTAAGAAATGGCACCACTGATTCGTCAATATTATGAATAAGATTCAAACATATTTGAAACGAAATGAAGCTAACACGTTCTTACTTGAAATGCAAGCGTAACACAAGGTTATTTCAGTGAGTTACATGTATGACAGAAGTCCAAAATCTGTTAAAGTCAACAAAAATACAACACTGCATATAATAATAATAATAATAATAATAATAATAATAATAATAATAAATAAATAAATAAATATTGCATTTTTGCACAGATACTCATTATTGCAAAAATACCTGTGTCTCATGATATTAACAGGGGTTTATTAATGGAATCGAAAGCCATGTATCATTACGAAAACTTTGCTTGTGTATTACATGTATATAGAGATTCTTTTCAGATTTGAAAATGAAAAAGATCAGTTGAAATTTTTTATATTTTCCATATGTTTGCTCACCATCTTGCTAATGGGTACTCGAGGCGATTCAAACGAGTACATAAAATCAAAATTAGTTTAAGCTGTAAAGTCAGCTTTTATTTATGCTCTTAACCGGCGGTCGCCTGCAAAACACTAATTGAGCAGCCGCATGGGAAAACCAACAATCTGCATAGGCGAAACCAAAGGCGCAGATCAGCTTCGCAGTAACTGCCAAGCTGATCAGCGCATTTGTGTTTGCTACACGGATAGTCCAATTCATCTACTTTCCAAATCCAAAATTTCAAGCATCTAACCATCTTCTGTGACTGCACAGCCCAGTTTGTGTCAGACCTGTTCGGAAACCCAAATTGTTGGTTTTCTCACGCATAGGCTCAATTATGAGTAACCGAACTCCGCCCGGAACGAGTATAAGAAAGTTTTTATGTGCATGGTATAGTGATGATGCAATTGTGCATCATTATTCTTTAGTTGAATTAATAGCGATCAAACATGACTTTGTCATTCATTAACATTCGCATGATCACTCCATTAATAATCATAATATAAGCCGGTTATTTCTTATGCAGCAATTCGTTTCAACCTTACCCAGCGTTCAAATTCCATCCGATGCTTTCCTCCATCGCTTTATAAGTCTGTCTGACGAGTTGCTGAAAAAAAAAACACAACAACAAACTATGAACATTTACTGAATACTTGTACCAAATATAAATTCTATTTGCGTTCCATCTATTTATGTATGTATTTAGTTTACATAAAAAAAAACTTTTGTTCAAATGGAATATGTGAGCATCCATATAGCTACTCTGGCTTTGGTTGGGATACTAGCAATAGTGCCGGGCTAACCGTATTATTATATGTTGCCTTTTTGTTTGTTATAATTGATATTTAACGTCCAAGTCAACATTTTCCAGTCATGTCGGGACTGAGGTAACGATTCATAGGTATTAACCAGTACTACATGTATGGGGCGTCTTGCTCAAGGAAAAACACGGTGCCTCGTGTGGGGATCGATCATAGGACCTAGGAGTCCGATAATCTGCCACGAGGCCACTGCGCTCCCAACATTTTTTTAACATAGATATCTAGTCAACACAAATACAGTCCTGTTTTCGAAAAACTTTTTTTTTTTCATATGAAAATATAAATGCATATGAAGCATATACCGGATTCATAGTCGCAAAGTATGCAAGTTTAAATATATTAACGGATACAACTTACTGCGCACAGTTTAGAAGCAGTCACTCCTTTCACCGGCCTTTTCCCAAGTTTTTTCTCTAGAATGTCAACCTTTTTTATCAGAGCGTCCATCTTCTCATTGAGGCTCTTGTCTAGGTGGCTCCCATTGGTACTTATTGAACTTTCATTCAATGAAAAATTCTGTCGCTCTTTTAACGGTGTTGAACACGCAGCCATTTTGATGGAAACTGAACAGAAATGCGCCAAGTATAAGTTGATAAATTATATTAGCGCCAAAAAAGAAAAACGGGGCGTGTCCAAAACGATGCAGAACGAGATTCCCACTGCGTCTGAGTCTCTGATAATACTTAACACTTAGTTAACAGCACGTGGTACATGGTTATCACGCGGGAAATATTGCCTTTAACTTTGTTCCGCTTGATTTGCAGCAAGATGATGAATTAAAAATGATGCAAAAATGCCGTTTTCGAAAGCTTGTGTGGTAACAAAAATAATACAGACTGGGTGTCTATGTTCCCCTTTTAAGAGTAAATTTAAGTTAGGCCCAGTTTCTTTTCATGTTTCCTTTTTTTCAGTTTTGTAATTCTTCAAATGATGATTATTTATTTATTTACTAAATACCTGTTTATATGTTATATAACAATGTTTCGTAAACATTGCTGCACTGTCCGCCATAACACTATTTAGGATTGCTTTATTATGCTTATTTGCTCAAAGGTAAGGTATGACCTATTGCAGATAATATTTATCATGTTTGTACGGTGAATGGAGGATACCCGCGACCTCCATCCCCAGTCATTTGTATCCACGGCTCCACTAGGACCGGGGATAGCGCAGCCACAGCGGGGCTAGAGTACCGCGATACTGCAGTGTAATGTTTATAATAGACGCACAGGAATGGTGAAGAAGAGTATTATCATTGACACTTGCATCAACATGACGTCCGGTGCGCGTCGCTGTACGTCGCTAAAAGTCGGTGCGCGTTTCGTTCGCGTTTGGGCTCAAGAATTGTTAAACATGCTTAAAATTTCTAGTTCGGCGTGTCTCGGACGTGTGTCTTACATGTACAAGTTTCAAATAAGTTCAGCGCGCGTTACAGGCGCATTCCGATTTTAAGAAATATCGCTGCCGTAACGTGTCCCAAGCGTGTACAAGGCGCACGTCTAACGTGGCGCGCGCCTGACGTTTGATGCGCGCCTGTAACTTTGAGATTTTTTATACGTCCGGCACAACAAATTAATTATACGCCCAAAATCTTCAGCGTGTTGAGATTTTTCATATGCCTGGTGCGTACTCTACTGTGTGACTGCTGTTTTATGAAGGAAACGCCAAAAAGCCAGGACTGTATAACACTGAATTCATTCAAATTACAAAGTCTTGAGCACGGCTGCATCTAAATATTCACCCACAACATCCCAACATCGATTTGCTTTGGATTGGTTACGGCTTAACAACCCAGTCAGCATTTTTCAGGGTGTTAGCCAGTACTGAAGAGAGCTTAATGTGTCTTGCTGATGGGCGTAGGTATCGAACACAAGGCCAGTCGCTCATGATTCCCGTTCTCTACCCCTAGATAACCACGATCTCCTAACATTTAAACTACATATATCATGTAAACTACATATATCATGTATATAAGTTTTAGTTGAAAACCGCGTTTAAAGTGCTCAACTTGGTACTGGGTCATAATGTCTGGTGCTATGCCTTGATTTAAATAATCCCAGCCGACAGACTGGAAATAGCCGCTATGTGTCTCGGTTGCTCGGTAGTTTTAAAACATTTAAGTCGGATTGGGCGTGCTGTGAGGTGGGTGAAAGAAAGCCGATGGGGAATTCAGTTTCATGGACATTTTTACCCTGATATGTAGCAAACTTTTAGTATCATTGATTTAACAATGTGTGTATTTTTAATATGTATTTATGTAAACTATAGGTAAAACTGTAAATAAACAAAGAATTGTTAGCGACAGAATATCGCGGCTGGCAGTATATGCTATACTTCGTTATAGGCATCTCCTTGGGCAAGTGTATCATGTAATGATAACGGTTTATTACCGACCACGTGTTTGCATACTGGCATATAATGAAAGCGTTATCAGTGGCGCAAATTAATAAATAACATGTTTCTGCTATTCTGTTTAATGTTTTTCGGCACAGATGTAACATATAATTGGCAAGTTTAGGCACATACAGTATGCTTATCAGATAATTCGACATCTTGCTGTGTCACGTTGACTGGTCTATCTTCAAAATATAGTAGACCGGGACTAGTTAGTCTAAAACACAATTGTGGTTATATGCTAACATTATTATTATTCCAGCGTCATTGGTTTTGCGTTTTACAAAAGCCAGATAATTTTTTCTAATTCTGTACTAAATGCGCCCGATTTTCGAGATGATGCAAGACCCATTTTATACGTCATAGCACTATGATGGAGTTGTTCTCTCCTGGCATGATTGAAAAGTTATTGACTGGGATTTCACACCGCAACACAAACAACTATGATTACCAGCTTTTGAGCGCATTGTGTAATTGTGGTAGTCCCTGAAGTAATCAACCATGTTTTTTTTTTTTTTTTTTTTTTTTTTTTTTTTTTTTTTCAGTGTTCAAACATTAGATTGATCACAAGGAAGGTGCTTGAACACATGGCTGAAAGCCGCGTGTTCAAGCACCTTCCGAGTGATGCAGCGAATGTTTGAACACTGAAACAAACCATGGTTGATTGCTATTCTTGTATTTTCACACTTTATAGGCCCTAACTTGAAAAGCTCTTGAAAATAACACTAATAACGTTAGTAAACTCGTCATAAACCGTGAGGCTTCTTCAGCATCGGCCATTTTGTTTCTACAGATTTAATCAAACCAAAAGCCATGTTTAAACGGCACGTGAATTTCCTAATTTGAACACATGAATTTGGGTTTTGTTGTTTCAACACGACTTTCGGCCTAATTGAAAATGGCTTCAAACAGCTATTCTTGCATAGATATCTATGAGCAAAGCTCTTTGAAGCGGTTTTCAGATGGGTCGAACGCCGTGAACCCATGTTCAAATCATGAAATTCACGTGCCGTTTGAACATGGGTTATGGCCAACGTCACTGGTCAATGTGATCTGATGTCACTGTGGTCCGTAGAAACAAAGTGGCCGACGTTGAAGATGCTCTGCGGTTTTCGGAGATTTTCAGTGAATTCGTGTGAAAATGCAAGAATAGCGGTCAACCAAGTTTTGTTTCAGTGTTCAAACATTCGCTGCACCGACGAGGAATATACGTAGCATACGGGGGGGGGGGGGGCAGTGAACGATCAAAAATATGCATACTTGATAATTTGTCGAATCAGACATGCATTTGAACATGTATTGTTGCATACCAGCTCCAGGCTTGAACCTTCTCCATGTCTTTCAATATGCTTCTTTATCACGTAGTTGTGTCGCGTTCTCATGTAACACACACACACTATCGTAAAATAATGTCAGGTGTACCAGTGATCGATCACTACATGTACCCTTTTTTCTCCCATAAACTGAAGCCAACTTGGATGTTACGTACATTGTCGGAAAGAAAAATAAATGTTTATCATTTTCCATGAAACACAATCTGGAAAATTAACTGCGAGTGTAAAGAAAAAAAAGCAGAGAATAGACCTGGGTGAAATGCATAAAATTCCGTAAAAAATGATACGAAACAATCACAAAAAAATCAGAGCAATTGTCAATAAGCTGAAGCGTTATTCGGAGTGGTCTTTATTTGTTTAGGATATTAAAGCCTTTAACTAGTCTGAACGAATGTAGATCTTTTCATCTCGTAGAATTTATTGAACATTCATGGCTTTTAAGCAGTCCTATAATGACCCCCTCTCCCTTAAAGGCTAGAAATTGCAAGATTCACGTTTATAAGGTAATGTTTTGTACTTTCTTTCAAGACAAACCGTTATGTATAAGATTTGCTTCAATGTTCGTTTTGAAATAAATAACCGATTTCCAAAACCGATCGATCACTGGTCTCTGGTCCGTCACTGGTCCTCTTACCCTACACATCAGAGATACAGCCATACAACGACACATTTGATCGCCAATGATGAATAAGATAGACGTGATTAATAAGTGTGTAATTGTTTATTAATCTAATCAAGATAAACACATAAATGGATACAGAGATTCACCCAAAATGAAGAAGAAGAATTTTATTTCATTAGTGTAGGCCTATTGGCCATTGAGCGTGACAAATACAAACACAATTATGGCGAACAGTATAAACATGTACATTCAAAGCGTAGCATACATTGCATACATCTCGTTTATAATATTCCTAATATGAAATTTACAGGAGAGGTCGTATACATATAAACAAACAATTACGTGTTTTCTATTTGCCAACATAACCTCAAACACAGAATATGATTTTGTTTCGTGCTAACATGCCGTATCAAAAGGTTATTGAGTTGAAACCCGAGTTTCCCCCCTATAGTTAATTATATTAAACATCTACACTGAAAAAAAAAGAAACTCATTAATTTTAAACCACTAAATTTTGAGCAAACTATGATACAAACAGATATCATTGCATTTTCTACTTCTGCATTAGATGTCAGGCTTCCGAATGCAAGTAACCCATTTTCATTTTGAGGAGTATTCACGGAGTTATGCGACGCCGACCGTGGGCATGGTGAAAGTAGCAAACCACACAGTGCGCATGCGCAAACATTAAAATAATGGTATGAAATCAAATCCTAGTTTACATAATAATTTCCGTACAAGTACTGCCCAATTAATAATAGAATTATTTGCTTCAAAATCACTTATCATTTGACAATATAAAATGTTTAACAACTTGTTATCTGGTTTTGATATTACTTTAAGCCAGTACTTAATTATATTAACATATCTGTAAGACTGATAAGTCATTCGTCCAAGATCCCCGTACACAAAAAAAATTGGGGTAGATTGCTTGACACCAAGTAAGTTTTTACAAAATTGTAAATGAACTCTTCCGATCTGATGTGCGTTACAAAATCCCCACACTTCACTCCCATAGTTTAGAATTGGTGTTACCAGCTTATCAAATAAATTCAAAATATGTTTAGGTGTAATATCAGAAAAATTATATAAATAACCATTGAGTTTAAAAATCGCATTTTGTATATTGATGCAAGATGCAACATACGTTATAATGTTTATGAGCTTGGTCGTCATCTTCTTATCACCAACTTTTCTGATACGGGCCCATTCAAAACTTTACTGCCTGTACAAACCAACATCGCATGTGGTTGTGTGAATATTATAGAACTAACTTACGATGCAATGTTACTGCCGATTAGATATTCCAGGTTAATATTACTCACTGTTGAGACAGTTGACTAGAAAGGTACTAACAGGCAAAGACCAGGAAAAGGCGCAATCAGAAAAAGATTCCCACTCCAAAAACCGAGATGGGAAAAAACTAAACTAACAATCAGGTACATGTACTTATAACATGAAAACATATCGTAAGCCGAATGAGCAGCTATTTTCCCAATAGGTGGCAACTCAGTTGCCTAAACTTAATTAAAAATATGAAAACATACATAAGGCGCCAACAGCACAAAACATTTAAACACCAAGACATAAAACAAAAGAACCACCACAGAAGTATCGCCTTGGAACGATCAGTAATATAAAATTACTGGCGGAATTAGAGTTTGAATTGCTGTGGGCAAAGAAGTAGTAACTCATCCGATCCGTGTTTCAGCGGGACAAACGATGCTTTAGATGCAATTCTTTGGAAAGGTATAAACGAAGCACCAGTTTCCCGAAAGTATTTCTTCGCATACCAGGCACTCATTTGTTGAACAAATCCCAAACGTTCGGGAAATGGTTTAAGCCAATTAACCGCTGCGAAACAATGTTTTCGTTTTTCACCATTTATAATTGCATTGTGAGTAAATATTTCTTTTAGTTTTCCTGGAGCATAGCTTGTCGAATCTACATCTATATGACCATTGCTATCTATGTATTTGGCATACACAACAGAACAGTTATTCGAGCCAGAATCCCTAGTAGAGAAAAACGTATCGTTGCAACGTATCGACTGAAATTTGTGTATCGTTTTCGCAAGGTCGCCGATCGATAAATTTGGATATAAAATGGAATAAATGTAACGTAAAATGTCCAAATCATCAGAGTCGATCTGTTTCTGAACTCGATTTTTACCCCCAAAATCTATCATCCCTGACACGGTCCAATCACTTGTGCTGTTTACCGGCGCTTGAGAATACTGCCATCGCACAATCGGCTCAATTATTGTCTTTTGGCTGCTTCTAGTCGACGACACGTCAAGAGCTATTGGTAAAAGTATGTCGCTGTGAACATCCTGTTTGAGTCCAAAACAACGATCGAGAAGGGTTATTGTTGTCAAAAATTCTCTCATAAGTTGGATTTCTATATTATCTCTTCGATTGGTATTAAAATCGCCAAGAATTCCATTATATCTTTCGAAAGCAAAAAGCCAAAAGGTATAAACTGGACCATAATTTAAAACGGACTCGTAAAGATGGCAATGTAAATGCATGTTTGGCGTTATAACTGTTTTGCCATAAAGCGACTCGACCTCAGTACCAAATTTTATAAATAAATGGTCAGCAATCCTAGCGTCCGTCATGCGAACTATGGGTGAAACAAGTTTCAAACAAGCGGTCACAAATGTATGCCAACACTTGTAATGTCTATCTGGCAAAATACCATTAAGAACGTACAGTGAGTAAATAAGCGTCCAGTTTTTCCACTGTTCTGCGGTAAATCCTCCCCAGTTAGACGCGATATTCGAAGGAAGTCTTCCCATGTCACCACCGAGTTTAAAATTTCGTATTTTTCTATCAATTTCGGCTAAGTTATCTTGGGTTAGTATACAGTTATCTATCCACAATTTAAACATTCGTTTTGCTGTTCCTAAAAATAAATTATGCATAGGATCTATGACATGATGGGTTACTGAATTGAAATATTCCAACTTCATTAGACTGGTATACCTCCAACCTAATTCCGACTCTTTCTTCGCGCGGGCGGTTTTCGAATAACAATTATTTATTTGCCTCACTGCAGTTACATGACAATCATATAAACGCAATGGCCATAACTGTTTATTGAACCCACTATAATTTGTTTTTTCTCCAAAACCACCTGGGAATACTTTCAGACATTTAGAGCAGCCACGTGCTGCAGAATGTCCCATAAAACCACATAGTTTACGCGCAGCTGGGACATCTGCCGCGAAACAAACGACTGCACAGCGCACCTGGACACCGTGTGGATATTTCGAAGTCGACATCGATACACCTTTCCAAAGTCGCTTTAGTTCATCGACCATCGGATCCAGGAAGTTGTTAAGACAAGAGGGTTCTTTTGACAGAGATGGAATGACCCCAACAATAATCATATTTTCTTTCTTAAACCGAACTGATAGAGGTAAATTCAAGAGCACCATATATATAACCCCAACAGAAATGTCATTGCGTCGCGTGTAGGGTTGAAACCAATCAACATTCAACTGTAAGCCGTAAGTATTGTCAGCAGCGAGGAACGCTGTTCCTTTGAAATTTTGAAAAGACTTCCAGACCTCTCCGTCATACACATCGAACATTAGATCTGATCTTGATTCTCTTTTCTTCCATTTAGAACACATATCTTCGTAGCCTTTACGCTGCAATAGACTTTCGAGTCGTGTAGAAATATAGCTATAGCAATATATTTTATATGGGTAATATGCATGTTGTCCGTTTCGTAAGGACACTCGTCTGAACAGTGGTTCATTGCATACCTTATATGAAGATTTCGTTCTGTAATGTTTTTGATTGCAATGTGTAAGTTTAGGAATTCTGCAACTTTGATTTTGAAAACAGTCCTTTAATAAATATATCTTTGTACATGACGGACACACTACAAAACGCTCAAACTCGTCACGATTTATATTCATGAATTTCCGAATGCAGTATACTGAAGTAGGAAAAAGCATAATCACTGATGCTAAGACTTTGTCATCATTGCTTATAAGAGAAAATACTTTGTAAATGAATCCAAGTAACACACCAAATGCATTGTCACTTATCATATTTGTACACTTCCAAATGTATAAAAGGAAACACAACCATGATACCAAGTTCGACAGCTTTGCCGTTAAACCACTATTCGTTAGTCCAAGTTTGTGTCTGTTTTCAAGTTCTTCGGTCTTAGATCCAATTAACTTTTCCACGAACGCACTTTCATCTTCTGACCAATCTTCTGTCAAATTCGAATCGTCTTCACTACTATCTGTGTTGCTGTCACTGCTTTCAGTGTCTGTTGATGATGAATCTGAGTCATCCGATGTCGACGAATCTCCACCCCTACTAGCAGTTTTGATACTCTAAAATCACATGTATAACGCATAAGTGTTTATTTATAGTATATAAACAAATTCATTCGGATAGTACAATCCCTCTACTTCTTAAATACGAAATTTCATGCTTCTAGCTCTTTTCTGTGCTTGTACAGGTCGGTTTGTGTCGGACCTGTTCGAAAACCACATTGTTGGTTTTCCCACGAGGCGGCTCAAATGTCGCCAAGGGATGACACTTACATAAGTCATATTCATAGTATAGTTTTGTACATCGTAGAATGCAAATGTACTGTAAATGTAGTGTACATGTAGTTGTCATTTTTCATCTTGTATGTATGTTATATGTTTCTGTCATAATCCTGTATGTTTTGGATTGAATGCAGATTAAATTTTGAATCTTTTGAATCTTGAATCTTGAATCTTCACATATAAGGTAAAATATTTTGACCGGGTCGCTTAACCTCTGACATAGATATACATTTGTTGATCAGACTGTTTAAAACATTATGTTCTCAATAATGCGACTCTATGACGGTAAACAATATATGACCACGTGCTTCATATGGCGATTGAAAACTGTGTAAAACAAATACAGGTGCCCCTTTTACCGTGTTTACAAAACTAAATATCACGTTAGTTCAAGCGGCGCCGTCAAAAAGTATTCTAGCTATATCAATGTACATAACAACAATGGACAGAATGCAACAATTCAAGAGCTGAAAATCTTAAACGATTTAAGTTCTGTATATACTCGTATAACGACATTTTTGTATTTACTAAGTTCGGTACTCTTCGGTTTCACGATATATAGAAATGACAGTGTTTTTTTGTTTTTTTTTTTGTCTCTAACTTGTTAAAATGTATATAGCACGACTATGTTTGCTTTCATCGAATCAAGTAAAAGTACAAGTTATAGCCAAATAGTGATTTTTATGTGTATTGAAACATTTTGCATTAAAATGAAACTACAGTATGAAAATCCAAGTTAGAATATAAGTGTAGTATTTTCATTTTTGTTCGGTAGTATAGTTGTAACTTATGCGCCTATGTAGGACCACTCCCTATAAGGCAGTTTCTCGGTGCATGTCTTCTGTTCTGTGTTTTAACAGTTTCTCAGGCCAGAGTATTAGGGGATTTCGGCTCGGGTGTGTGAGCGAGGCGTGGTTTGTTCTTTGGGTACTTTAAGTATAATATATCTATATGTTTTACAATTGTCTAGCACTGTTAAGGTAAATTGCCAAAACCTGCTCAGAATTTCTAAGTCTTTTCTTAGGTATCAATTCATACTTTCTTTAAGGTGTGTATATAATTTATAGTTTATTTATGTATATTTGCAATTTTGAAGACTTTAGCCTTAAATTGTCTTAACTATAGTCTTTCATAATTCCATGATGGAATGGTTCCACTTTATAACTTCTGGGTATGTTTCTATGTGTATGTTTGTATATAAATTGGAAGTGAGAATTTAATAAATAAATAAATTGTAAAATTGTAAATTGTAACTTATGTAAATGGTTATACTCATGTTTACCTTCTCAGAGAAAGTATGTAAAAGAAGTGGCCATGCTTTGTTATACACTAGACAAAGCGTTTTTGACCAATTCATACAAAAAGTTTTATATAAATGTTTTATATTTTATAAAACCGGAAAAAACTTCTAAAAATACGAGGAAACATCTTCAAAGCTGGTGGTGGAAATAATGTTGACGTAACTGTTACATACCTCGTCGATTCTTGCTAAATATACTTGTATATGTTTAACTGCGTTACGTCGCCTTCTTCTGATTTCTTCAGACACTGGTGTAATCGCGTCTAAACGCAAAAGACATTTGGTGAGGTATTCTTCCGTTGTTTGTAGATTTCTATTCTCAAGATGGGACATCAGGAAGTCAGCTTGTTTGAGTACGTCTTCTATTTCATCAGATTGTCGCTGTGTATAAACAAGACCTACATGTATAGCATCATAAAACAATGTCGTTTTGATGGCTTTTGATCATTATAGACAACTTGCGAAATAAAGTGCAGAATGGATATACAAGAAGAAAGTGTTTTAAATAATAATAATAATAATAATAATAATTATTATTATTATTATTATTATTATTATTATTATTATTATTATTAAACTGTTTGATACCCTTCTCTCGTCTGAACATTGCATTGAGAAAGGTTATTACAAAATACAGTTATCTTAGGTGACAAAAAAGAGTAAAATAACAGTTTACCCTTCAAACAGTGCATGTGTGCTTATGCACATGCTTTTGTTTTTCTTTGTAGAAAAAAAAACAGGTACCTGGATAAACGTTTTTTGAGAACATGTGCGCTATATGAATAAATTAAATCTAACTTACGTCCATTACATCTTCTTGTCTTCGTGACAAATCTTGTTCCGGGATTGTCTCTAAAATTAGAACACAGTGTTTGTTACAAACAACATACCATCAACAGCAAGGTATTGTAAATGTGCAGTGAGATAGGTTTTTAGAATGATACCACACATGCATGGGTTTGCCCGGATCAGTGACTGAAATAATGCACTGTGCTACTTTTAACCACCCCTCGTACATGTATACCATAGAGACTCACGCCAAGAGTTTGAAAAAGTGGGCGGGATTTTCCCATTACTTCATGTTGTAATTTTACTAGATGCTAGTAACTGATAAGCCGTCAGTCCTATAGGTATGTATGGACTCCTGCAGAATATTTAAATCACATTCAATATTTAAATCTATATGAGCCGTTTAAATCTATATGAGCCGCCTCATGGGAAAACCAACAATCTGCATAGGCGAAAACAAAGGCGCAGATCAGCTTCGCGGTAACCGCGAAGCTGATCAGCGCCTTTGTTTTCGGTACACGGATAGTACAATCCCTCTACTTCTTAAATACGAAATTTCATGCTTCTAGCTCTTTTCTGTGCTTGTACAGGTCGGTTTGTGTCGGACCTGTTCGAAAACCACATTGTTGGTTTTCCCACGAGGCGGCTCAAATGTCGCCAAGGGATGACACAAATCTGTTTTCAGATATGCGTCCGATATTAAATAGGCCCGAAGTTTGCCTTAGCCTGTGTCCAGTCGTCAATATAATTATTTTTCCAAACATTATTTTAATGCTTATTTTTTCGACAATTAGTACGTTTTAAAATTACACATCAAAGGTTTCGGTAGCCGTCATTGATTTCCATAGATATTGACGTGTCATTTTTGACCAAGAAACGGAAAAATAAAAAAGAGAAAAAATGATCAGACTGGAACCCAGGCTAAGTATGCCTATATATTTTTGCATTTTGAATGCTTAATAGTGGCGTTGTGGAATTATTTGAAGAGTGTTATAACACATTAATAGGAAACCGTATAGTAAATGTTTTCAAATCAAATAAAAATGTATATCTTTCATTCTTTCCTACAACTCATAATCATGCTTTCTTTTTATTTATTTTTTTTTTTTGGATAATTTAGACTATCTAATATACTATGGTCGCTATTACCCTGGGGCATAGGCAAGGAATAATTATATTTATGTACCACTCAAACTGAATGAACATGTACCACCTATATAGCTATATATATTAACGAGCCATTTCCAGTGGAAAGAAATTCCCGACGGGTCGATCACAAACTATGCAGGTGTAGTCCCAAATCCCTGCCGAACACCTGGCATGCTAAAGTAGATTTGATGCAGCTTGCTTACTACATGTATCTAGAATATGTGATTTTGTTTAATACTATGCTAAATGCTAACTACGAAGCTGTCCTCTCTTTCCGTCTTCCATTCTCTCTCTTTCTATATTTTATCATTTTTTTCTTCTGTTTGTCACCATAAAACCATGCTATATATGCATTTACTGTTGCCGCTCATGTCGTTATAATGTATTGTATAACCTGGGCTATATAAAGAAAATTGGAAAGTTTGGAAATATTTTTGATAATTTTTGTAATAAACTATGGTCGCTATTACCCTGGGGCATATACAAGGCATAGACAAGGAATAATAATTTCCCCACTTCATCAAAAGTTGCATGCACATAGTCGACTATTTATCACCTACTTGTGAAGCGATTATGATCTTGCGCAATACTGCATAGCAGCAGGTCTAACAGATAGTGAACATCAATACTGCGCATGCGTTCTGTTAAGTTTCAAATTCTGAACACGGGTGGCAAAAGTTAAGCTTAGACCCGGATTTCGATGAAATTATCAAATTTGAACGTGTAATGCTCTTGTGTTTCGTTGCTTGCATAAGGGAATATAAGGTCAAATTAAGATGACTTAATATATCAAACCCACCCCTTGTATGCTTTGCTGTAACAGTGAAGTGAATTCGAAATTGGTAAATCCACATTTGAAAGTGTTACTTTGAAAAGCGGGCATGTGTGAGTTTCCGACCAGGTCCAACACCATTCATGCTGTACAGCCAAAGAAAAAAAAGCTAGAATCTTGAATTTTACTGTACAGCTGATCTGCGACTTTGGTTTTGCATTATGCAGATTGCTGATGCTCTGGTGCGGCGGCTCATATAAATCAAGTTGGTCTCAATTTAAATGCATCTTCTAGAATGGTTAGGCTTTAAAATAGCTAATCGACAATTGGTTGACAATTTCTGACATCAGTATTCCACAAACTTAGCACATGACGCAAGTTCGTTCCTTTTGATAGTTTTACTCTTGTTCGTTCGAAATCGCCGAAAATGCTTATTTTTAAGATGAAAAATGGGAAACGATCGCTTTTTTATTCAGAGTTATCATTTTCAAGTACTGTTATTTTGCTGTTTGTTGGCTGATTTCATTGACTAAAACGTGAAATAGGCATCCCGACTGCCTGTGGTTTGCAAGATATTCGCACATGCTAATTAAGTTCAAATAAAGTCTTCGAAATGAATAAAATTAACAGGTGGCCCACTCGCAGCAGACGTTAAAGGATCTCGGAAGAATTAATAGGTTTCCTGCCCAAAGTTTGAGTATTTCTAGCGGCTTCTGTATTAATTTGTATACACTATCTGTTGCATTCTCTGTAAAATTTAACATTTGTAAGATGCAACAACATGGTGGGAACCTGTTGATGTTACATACCCTCAGCATAAATCAGTGTCAAAGTGGGAGGGGGTCATATTTTTTCAAAAAAATATTTTGTCAGAAAACACATTTTTTGCCTAAGATAATCAAGAAAATACAACACTATGCTTATTGCAACCTACATTTTGGGCCAGAAATGATTTATGCATGAATAACGGGTGCATCATCTTTATCAGAATTATCACTATAAATAAGACTGTCCGTCACTTATGCAAATACCTGTACCTTAAAAATGCTATGCCAAATAAATTAAGCAACTTTTTCTCTGAACAGTGACTCCATACATTTTCAGACATTAGGGAAGTTCTTCTGACAATAACTTGCATGTATCAGTTAAGGGTAAAACCAATCGTTGTGTGATGCTGATGTGGTGTTGGATTTAAAGTCCACTGAGGCATATCTCAAATTAAACATAAACCATCAATAATTGATTAACTTACTTTGGACAGTATATTTATATGCATTGTAGTATACACTTTGTGTATACCAGTTAAAATAGGACAGATAGTCTGTTCATTCAGGTAGAACATACATATACAGTATATTTCCATAGCCTTGTTACATTACAAATAATGGAGCTGAGCCCATTTATCGGTTTTGGGGCTTTTTGAAAGCCTTCCCCCCCTTGCCCAAACATGGCATTTTGATATAATATGTCATTTACAAAAATACAGTTGTGTTCAAAATATTTTGATTGGGCAAGGGGGGGAACACAGACTTATAAAAAAGTTTCCGATTTCCTATATGATCCTATATTAAATTCAAAGATTTTGTCCAATTTTTGAAGAAGTCACTTCTTGACTTACCCACATCATTACATGTCTAAATACAGCAGAAATTTATTTTTCGACTGCAATAAACTTCATTTAAGTGCCTGGAACTTGAGATTTTGAATTATTTCTTGGGCATTCTCACTAAAGAAATCTTCCGAGATCCTTGGCGACATTGAGAAGTTTCGTCTAGCCAGCTATGTTTTGGCGGCTACACACTTCAGTCACAAACTCCTCAAAGTGATAAACACTACCATGCATTATTCGTTGAGAAACTACAGGGGCTAATTGCCATGAATGGGTCCAATTATATATGGGCCACAACATGAGAAAATGTACCTTCGTACAATTTTTTAAGTATCAGAAGAATGGTGCCATTACATTTGCGCACATTTTTCAAAAATTTCGTTTGCGCACAGTTTTCATTTGCGCACAGAAATGTATATCATTTGCGCACAGTTTAGTATTACATTTGCGCGCATGTTTTTAAGCTTTTTTTCTTGTCCAGTTGCTCAAGGTATACGCTAGATAAAATATCAACACTGTTACCCCTGTTTACCGACCTGCAGATGGACGAGTTCGAACAGGTTTACACAGAAATTTAAAAGTCAATGTTTAGTTTTAGTTTAACCTATCTACAGTTTGCGGTACTTTGTTTTGTTCACTTGGCATCATGACGGGTTATCCTCAAGTTTTTATTTCACATATACATCACATGCCATCTGTCCAATGAAATGACTAAAAAGGATGTTTAGCTTGGACTGGGAATGAGGGCTTTGCTTATCTATACAGTCTTGCAAGCGCAAACACACCATTTACCTTTTAATTAAACTTTGAAGGTATAATGTTTTGGAGTCTGATAGTCTTTATTTTACCGGGATATTCAAATTAATTTTTGTTTTATGACTTTACTATAATAACCCTAATGACGTCATTGTCCTGAAAAATGACATCAAAGCTGCATGACTTCTGCATGTTACTAGTGCGTACAAAATTCGATGCATTTGCTCAAAAATTGTTTAGGCATTGACCAGAACTTCTTGTTTAGGTAGAACCATATCATCATTACTACAAGCAATTTGTCAAAATCGTTTTGTGTATTTTTGTGACTATGTGGTTGCTATGGTTACCGTTTGGCGGTAGATATAGGAATATTTGGCATGTTATTTGCTAAAACAAGGGCAGATAACTCCAAATATTGAAAATAAATATGTTTTAAAACTCGTTTATTTGGTAGCCAAATGTCAACAGAAAAAAATACAGTATTATTTACAAAACATCTATTTCATGATTTTTCTAATTTTTGTGCAGTTTTCTACTACTAACGTCAGAATGTCCGAAGGTACATTTTGTCACGTTGCGGTTCATATTTTCTCCTTGCGATGAATGGAGAGTAAAATGTGGATTTATCGGGATCGAAAGTAAAATAAAAAAAAGAGGGTTTATGCGTTTCCTAAAACTTAATGCCACCTAGAAATGTAACAATGCAGAGATAATAGTTTGTATGCGATCATCTCGTCTAAACAGGCGGAACGACATTGATATATACATCATGAGATTTTTAAAACAAAATCACGTACATACGAGTATATTTAAATAATCACATAAATACGCGTGCCTAAACGGATTAGTAGACTTCATTGAGGACTTAAACTTTGCACTTTCATAGTATCATATTGGTGAGAAGCATAATTACAACAACAGTAGACATTTAGCCACATAATAATAATTACCACTCGTAAATGTACTTTTAAAAGGTGTTGCTGTGCAGAAAATGTAATATTTTTAGTATGATTTATAGGGGAAAAACTGCATCCTGGTACAACATGAAAACATTATATCGGGGTGTACTCTGAAAGTGTTGTACTTTTATATACGATGCTTGGTTGGATTACCCGTGGGTGGATGTCGGGTGGGGTCAAAATTTTGCTTTTCCATTTTTTTTTTCAGAAGTTGCATAACCGGCATTTTATAAAGATATGTCTCATCCTTTAGCAAACTAAAAATGGCGGTCGTATTTATGTGAGGGCTAAAAAATAAAATAAAATAAAATATTACCTAGACTGTATTCGAAGTCCGATCGCCTGGACAGAAGACAACATAGCTTACCACTGAGCCACCGAGTCATAATATTTCTTCATTGATTCAGTATTGATAAAGGCCAAAATTATTTTAATTTATTTGTTTACATTGATGCTTAACGCCCCATTCAACAGCTATGGTCATGTCGAGACGTTATCTCCATTTCATGGGACATTAATACAAAATTACGATGCCTCAGATTTATTGATTATTATGTAAGACCATAACACCGGTGTAAACGAGATTTTGTTTCGGTTTGCAGGAGAAATAGTCTAGAGCATTACAATGAAACTGTTGGTAGATCTAAGTACATGTACTTATATCAATACAAAAAGAAAGAGGAAAAATGGATTCGATCTCGGATCGCCTGGTTCATATTATGGCAAAAATAGTATTGGATTACTTGCATAAATCCACTGAGCTATCACCAAGTCACAACCTCAAATATATGGCATGTCTTTACCGCTAAGATAGAACATAAGACACAACTGAGATCAGTCTTGATCAGAAGATAAGATATGTCCTAAGAGAGCTTCATGAAATGGCATACATGTATTTTAGAAGTACAGTACCGATGCTGGGGTCCTGCCATTGTTTCAGCAAAAAAAAAAAAAAAAAAAAATAAAAAAAAAAAAAAAATAAAAAAAAATAAAAAAAAAGTACCCCCAAGGAGTATATCCTTAAATTCTGTCCACCGAAAACAAATAACAGGACTATAATCACATGAATTACATGTGTAGATAAAATACTTAACCATTGTCATAGATATGCAGATGTTATTCGGACTGCTTAAATAACTATGTTCTCAATAATGCGACTCCATGACGGTAAACAATACATGACCACGTGCTTCACACGGTACTGGAAAAAAATGTGTAAAACAAACAGGTGCCCCTTTTACCGTATTTACAAAACTTTTATCGCGTGAGTTCAAGCGGCACGGTCAAAGTATTTTCCCTTTTTTATTGGTGCTATTACATTTGCGCACATTTTTCAAATATTTCGTTTGCACACAGTTTTCATTTGCAAGCAGAAATGTGTATCATTTGCGCACTGATTTATTGTTACATTTACGCTCATGTTTTTTGCGTCTCTTCCTTGGCTTGGAGAAATTGTGTGCGCACATGAACCACATTCTTTCAAAATGTGCAACTCAAAATGTGCGAAATGTGCTGCCACCTTTTGATGTACATATACGGACATCGAACAAGACTCGTACTCAATTGGTGCCCAGTGGGAAAACAATTATTATACTTTTTGTAATATATCGGCAGATTCCATGTTTACTTCATTAATGTACTTCGTCCAATATTGGCGCGAAGAAAGCATCCGAGTCCAATCGCAAGAAGAATCGACTGCTGGTGTTTCGACAAGGTGGACAAGGTGTGAAAACCAGGTTTATTCAAGTAAACACTAGGCAAGTTTACCTTGGCTTGCGTTAACGCGATTTATCACGCCCTCTATCGGCAGGCAGAGCCTCCATGAGGGCGTGATCACCTAACTATCAAAAACCGCTTCACGTTCTTAAAAAATTTAGAGGGCCAATCAGAGAGCAGGATTCCCATTTTACCCATAATGCAACTCATTGTTTACATTTTATTTGGTTTTTCAAATTCACGAGTATCGAAAAAATACAGGTAAAAATGACAAGGGAGCGGGAAAATGTGTTAAGTTTATGATATTTTGTATTTCAAATAAATAATTATTCTTAAAATATTTTGTATATACATGTTTTTCCCATGATGCACGCGTGATCTCGAGAAAATACCCTTCCCACAATGCACAGCGATGACGTCATTCGTGAAGAGAAAAATTAAGTGACGGATCCAGGCGTCTATGGAGGACAGACAGGACGTAATTAGACGACTGGATCATCCGGGTTAGGCTTGCGTTGCAATAAATGAGCCACGTCATGAGAAAACCAACAATCTGCATACGCGAAAACAAAGACGCAAAACGTCTGTGCAGTAACTGCACAGCTGATCAGCGCCTTTCTTTTCGCTACACGGACAGTACAATTCATCTTCTTCCTAAATTCAAAATTCCAATATTTTTAAGCTCGTGGCTCTTAAAAACTACGAACAGTGACGGTCGTTCCCTTTTCTTAATTACTTGTGAGGCTCAACATGCACGTCTTGCAAATTATCAGCCATGACCGGTCCGTTACGCACTACATGTCATTAACACATCCACTTACCGACACATCCGGTCTCGTCCTTGTCTTCTTGTTTTCTCTTGGTAGTCCACACTTTCTGTTCTTTGTTGTAATATAACTCTCTATGTCTGTGAAACGTTGAATACGACACAAACTTTCCACAATGTCTGCAATACGGTCTTGTTTTTGTTGTTGATCTGACGGATTCATCCATTTTTACTGATTCACAAATCTTCTCGAAATCACATGTAATTATTAACAGATAAAGCAAAGAGCCTTATATCCTCAAAAGTAAGATTCATGGTTTCTACGCAAAATTATTTCAACCACCACTGAAGAAGTCAATTTTAAATGTTGCGTTTTATCTAGAGATTAAGGAAATCACAGCGTGAATTTCTGAAGTATACCCCTTTATGTCGAACATCTGGAACGACAAAGCTTCGTTTCGGACCCCTGCTGGTGTCAAGCTTTTCATTAACAACTCAGTGCGATTCATTTACAAGTTATGTTACAGAGTGGGTGCGAGTGTGATTAGGAACATATGCACAGGACCTGTGTCAAAGGGTATATGCGTTCGCACTCAGACACGCAGCCGCCCCCTCCCCCTCCCACTCCCGCGGCCACCAAAACATTGTGCCTTGCCTTGTATGCAGCAGATCCATATCCAACTGAATTCAATGATCAATTTAAACTGAACATTTGTATTCTTGGAAAGAAATACATAATTTAGAATTGAAAATCCCTAACAAAGATACGGCGTTTTAATTACCGTCGATAACTTACTGCTCGCGCGAGTGTGTGTACGATGTGAAGTGGGTGAAGCGACGAGTGACAATAATATTAGCCAGGACGAATATTTGTTGCAGACGAACTGCGTACTTGTTGCAACTACACATCGTGCGTAATCATTTTTACATACGCATCGCATATTTATTGTAAATACACAATATGCGTATTTGTACATACTTTTTGGCATGGCCGCATTGCGTATTGGTGATGAATAGCCTAAATTGAAGTAAATTCGTACTTATGCGTAATTATTGTAATTGCCGGATTGCGTATTAATGTTACAAACGCATATCAGCGTACTCATGCGTATGTGTGGCGCCAGTCGGATATGCGTACTTATGATGTGCGTACTTGTCCGGTATCTTTATCGTGTCCGTATTTGCGTATAAATGATTATTTTGCTCATTTTTTCCTGTGGTAAGAGTTGCCAAAAGTTTCGGTTGCATTCAAGCCAAATAAGTTCTATAACTCCTGTAAAAGACAAAGAAACAAAAAATGTTCATATCTAGGTTAAAGTTAAGGGCACGAAACAGCGTGAAATGAATAATAAATCAGTGAATTCGGAAAATGTAGGGGTATGCCAGCATAAACAAAGCCTCTTTGTTTACTTTAAGGTTATTTTTGTAATCAGGGTTTGCTTTAAATTATCATCCATATATCAAATATCACAAATATCAAAGAAAATATTACTGTTCTTTTTGTTTATTCCCGGAAAATGTTCAAGCGATGCTTAACTTATGTCTGACTGTAATATATGGACTCTGCAGTGCAACTATCAAAACAAAATAAACCTAAATGGCACACTCATTTAATTATTTAATTGTGCATGTAAAACAGCCTCGTTATATGAGCCGTATCGTAAGAAACCCTGCGTTTTATACAAGTGAAAAAAAAAATGCAGTTACTATAAACAACGCATTTATTTTCGCTTCACGGATAAAAACCCAACATCTAATTTCGAAATTTCAAGCTTCCGGCCTTCTTCTGTGAATGTTAAAGCCCAGCAGACAGGATTCCCGTACCGAAGCTCATTTGGAAGACGAACATACTGTTTAGATTGTATGTTTTAGTATCGCCGACCTTTCGAATGTTTTAATTTTCAGATCTGTTTTGCCATATCATCCGAAGTCTTTTTTTTAATTTTCAATTCATTGCAATATCGTTTTTCCATCTAAATTTCGGATTTAAAAAGAATATTACTATCTGTGTAGAGGAAACAAATGATCAACGGTGCAGTTACCGCGGAACGGTTTTATTATTATTTTTTTTGCATTATGTTAAATGCAGGGTTTCTCACGTTGCGGCTGATTTTGGCTATTGTCGGTTTTTAGCTGGTGAGCTTATAGTATACCCATGTTCTGGCGTCCGTCCGTCGTCCGTCCGTCCGTCGTTCACAATTTCAAAGATCTTCTCCTCTGAAACCGCTTGGCCAATCAAAACCAAACTTCATGTGGAGCATCCTTAGGAAGGGGGAACGAAAGTTTATATAAATGGTCCAGGTCACATGATCAAGATGGCCGCCATGGCTATAAATAGCAAAAACCTTTAAAAATCTTCTTCTCCAGAACCAGTGGGCTGATTACCACGAAACTTGGTATGTAGCATCGGGGACGCGGGCCCATCATAGTTTATATAAATCATGACCTTAGGATGACCTTGACCTATTTTACGGCAAGGTCAACTTAGGTCTCCAATGCATTTGAATGGGAAAAAATGGTAAAATGCTATTTAATGGGTAAAACTTACGGGGAATAGGCAAATAAACAGAAGATTAATGTTGATGGAAAATTTTAGTCCCTGGGGGTTTGTCTGCCCCTGCCCCGGGGCTATATACATGTATATGACCATAATATTCAAACATCTTCTTCTCTGAAACCGCTAGGCCAATCAAAGCCAAACTTCATGTGGAGCATCCTTGGGAAAGGGAAATGAAAGTTTATATAAATGGTCAAGGTCACATGACCAAGATGGCCGCCATGGCTATAAGTAGCAAAAATGTTTAAAAATCTTCTTCTTCAGAACCAGAAGGTCTATGATTTTGAAACTTGGTGTGAAGCATCTGGGAATGGAGCTCTACAAAGTTTATATATATCATGACCCTGGGATGACCTTGACATATTTTACGGCAAGGTCACCTTAGGTCTCCCATGCATTGGAATGGGAAAAAATAGGAAAACGTAATTAAATGGCAGAAAACTTGCTAGAAATGAACAAATGGACAGAAGATTTATGTTTAAGAAACTATTTTGGGCCCAGGGGGTTGTCTGCCCCTGCCCCGGAGCTATATACATGTATATGACCATGATATTGAAACATCTTCTTCTCTGAAACCGCTAGGCCAATCAAAGCCAAACTTTTTGTGGAGCATCCTTAGGAAGAGGGAAGTTTATATAAATGGTCAAGGTCACATGACCAAGATGGCCGCCATGGCTATCAATAGCAAAAACGTTTAAAAATCTTCTTCTTCAGAACCAGAAGGCCTATGATTTTGAAACTTGGTATGAAGCATCTTGGAATGGAGCTCTACAAATTTTATATAAATCATGACCCTCGGATGACCTTGACCTATTTTACAGCAAAGTCAACTTAGGTCGCCCATGCATTTGAGTGGGAAAAAATAGGAAAATGTCATGTAATGGTAGAAAACTTGCTAGGAATGAGCAAATGGACAGGAGATTTATGCTTATGAAAATATTTTAGGCCCAGGGGTTGTCTGCCCCTGCCCCGGGGCTATATACATGTAGATGACCATAATATTCAAAACAGATTTTTTCTCAGAAACTGCTTAGCCAATCAAAGCCAAACTTTATGTGGAGCATCCTTAGGAAGAGGAAATGAAAGTTTATATAAATGGTCAAGGTCACATGACCAAGATGGCCGCCATGGCTATAAATAGCAAAATTTTTTTAAAATCTTCTTCTTCAGAACCAGAAGGCCTATGATTTTGAAACTTGACAAGAATTGTGTAAATCATTACACTGGGATGACCTTGACCTATTTCACGGCAAGGTCAACTTAGATCGCCCATGCATTTGAATGGAGAAAATTGTTGAAATGTCATTTGAAGGACAAAACTTGCAGTTAATTGGCAAATGGACTGAATTTTTATGATTTGAAAAAGACATTGACTCCATGAGTTATTCTGACCCTGCCCTAGGGTTATAAACATTTGTACACATACAAATGCTATATACATGTTATATACATATATACAATTGTACCATTCTAGCCTAACAAGTCTATAGGTACATGTATATATCAGGTGAGCGTTTACAGGACCATTGGTCCTCTGGTTTTTTATTTTTAGTGAAATGTTATTCTATTTTGTATACTGGGCAAACATTTATTTTCAAAGGAAACTTTATTAAAATTTTGTTGTGATTTTAATGGGTTTGACATATTAGAAATGATAAGCAGAAACAAAACTATGGTCAGTTTCATTCTACATTGTACATAAGAGACGACTAATTTTGTTTTAGACTGAAAGATAAAAGAAAACAAAAAAGATGTCCCTTGTTTAAAATGACAACAAGAAACAACCATTTGGTATAATTTAAAAAAGAAAAGGCATGCAAAACCGCAGAATTATTAATGACACTTTTGAGGTTGATTTTATATATTGATTTTGTTAAATGTACTCAACTGAAAAAAAAGCTTGGTAAAAGTCTAATTTTGCGCCATAAAACTTATATTACGTCAGTATTTTCCCAGTATTTTCCAATAAAATTATTGCCGTAGGTTTAATAAATGTTCTATAAAATCAACGCTCAAATATCTTCTCTTCTGAAACAGCCTGGCCAATCAAAGCCAAATTTTATATGATGCATCTATAAGAATGGAGAACCAATGTATATATAAAGATCCAGGTCACATAGCCATATATGGTAAAAACCCTTCAAAAATCTTCTTCTCTGGAAATGTGGGCCGATTTCAACAAAACTTGCTATAAAGCATTACTGACTAAAGTACTACAATGTATATATTAATCACGACTCTGTGATGACCCTGACCTATTTTACAGCACAGTCAACATAGGTCGCTTATGCATTTAAATAGGGAAAACTGTTAAAATGTCATTTAAAGGGCAAATCTTGCTGGAAATGGGCATTACGACTGAATATTGATGATTCTGAAAAACTTGGACCCCAGGGGCTCATCTGCCCTCACCACGGATTAATATACAGGTATATTGCCATTACATCTCTGAAACTGCTAGAATTTTATGTGAAACGTCTATCGAATTTTCTGAAAGGGGAACAAATGTGTATATAAAATCTAGGTCACATGACCAAGATGGCCGCCATTTCCATATATGGTAAAATCCTTTAAAAATCTTCTTCTCAGGAACCAGTTGACCAATTACAACTAAACTTGGGATGTATAAATAAACCATGGCCTTGTGGTTTTTTGATGACATTAACGTATGTTATGGCAAGTTCAACACAGGTCACCTATGCATTTGAGAGATAAAAACTGTTAAAATGCCATTTAAATGGGAAAAACATGCTGGAAATGGGCTAAGGACGGAATACTAATGATTCTGAAAAAAGGACGGTAGGGGTCACCACGAGACATTATACATGTATGTAATCATAATATTCAAACATCTCCTCTGAGACCGTTTGGCCAGTCAAAGCCAAATTTGATATGAAGCTATGAAGCGTCTAGAGGAAAAGGGAACCAAATGTGTATATATAAAATCCAGGTCACATGCTCAAGATGGCTGCCATGATGTTAAAACCCCAAATATTTTTCTTTTTTAATGCGTGTACAGAAAACATATTTCATGATTTGCGATATAGTGACGTCATTGTTTTGCTTTCATCATTTCATACAACAGAATATTCTACAATATTTATAATTGTTTTGAAAATACCACTCCCTAATATTAAAATACAAAGGGCAAATGCAAACAAAACGGAATTCGTCTTCATTATCGTGTAATTGTACAGAACCAACACCTTCTTTGTTGGTAAAGAATACCTGTATGTCTACCTGTCTCTATAAGCTAGTTATGTGAGGAACATTTGAATTTTGAAAAGGTGTGAAAATATTTTGCTGAGATATCCAGCAATAATTAAGTTTCAGATTCCAAGACACATTTTTTTTTCAAATAAGCTTTCCTGGACTAATTTACATCAGAATACCATTCTTGTAATAAATAATAAATAAAATAAAAAAAATGATCCTTTGGAAGCAGTAAAAACGTTCAAACTGAGGTAGTATGGGCCATATTGTAATAAAGTATCTTTTACTCTCCTTTTGAAAATTTTAGTACAATTATAAATATCTAAAACCCCTTACATAACCAAATCCATACCGACATATTTAGCTTCTGATCCTGGTTTCCCATGTGGTTCTGTTACAGTCATCTCAATTCTTCAGCATAAGATAACACTGTTTTGAATATCTAAAATGTTCCATTCTTGTCAGTTTCAACAAATACTTAATATATTTAATAAAATGTTAAACATAGAGGATATCTGCCAAAATTCGCCCCTAGCTAAAACGCCAGTCGTACATATTGGCACTTATAAAATAGATTTACAAAAACTGTCATGTACTGTTTCAATTTAGTTTCCAATTTCAAAGCTCCATATTTCTGACCTATAACACGTTTTCAGTCAGAGTTTATTTTGATTTAGTCCAAACAAGCTCAGGCTCAATGAAATTTCCTCGTAAAAAAATCACTTCTAAAAAAGCCCCCATTTCTAGTACAATAGTTTTTGTTTTGTCTATATTTACAACCATGTCAATGCTTATACAAAATATTTCTACAATATACAATTGGGTCTGTAAATTTCCAACAGTGTCGGCAAATTTGAAATGTCACCAGCGTATATATATTCTGTGATACAAAAATACATGCGGACAGCTATTTCTAAGTTCTTGAACAATAAAAGGGCTGAAAAGTATCGAACTTAATTTGTATCCATGTCTTGTACTGATAATTACACTCGGAATAACTATATAAAAGACTGATTGTTTTAACACATGATTTAAGTTTTCTCAGTAGGGCTGGAGTTGATAATGGCGATAATCGTAGTCTCGTGTACTTATCTATCATAACATACCGTCATGTGTACTGTTTGCACTTGCGGAAATGTACATAGCACGGAAATTCAAATAGTTTTTGTTTGTTGGAAATGGTGCTTCACATCTAAGTCAACATCTGTTGGACGTTGCTCCACTTTATGGGTCTTTAACCAAAAATAAGGATTTCATGACACAAATATGACCTACCAGCAAATAAGCCACAAAGGGCAGGATCAGACCTGAGCGGATAATCAGTAATCATATGGCCAGTCAGAAGCGTATAATCTTTGCCTGGAGACACACGCAGCCCATCTACACGTATTTCTTTAGGCCCCAATGGGCGAGGGCAGACGTTTAACTGAGCTTTTACATTCGGTTATGAGTATCTCTTTTTTTTCAAATGGCAAAACCAGGGCCCTGTTGCACAATTAAACTCAATGAACTTAAGCTGGAATTAAACCTTAAGCTGATATTAAGTTTTTAAGAACACCATTTGCGAAATTGACATTAATTTTCTGTTGCATAAAATAGTTTTATTACAAGATTAACTAATTGGAAAGAGAGCTAGCATTGTCGTGGAAATAAACAGTGTCACGTTTCATATTCATAAGACCTCTAACTTTGTTGCATTTGTCCGGTTAATGACCTGGGTCTGTTATCTTGGAATCGCAATGTGGCCTGTGATTACAATTTTATCGTGAAATTATATATTCTGAAAGTCTCAAGGGCACTGATAAGAACGACACCATAAAGGATGTTTTACGTGGAGCCTGCGCAGTAGATCATGCTTAGAAAACGAGACGCTTCGCAAAAATGCGCGTCCCCAAGCTGTTGAGTTCCAATTAACCACGGATGCATCAAGAGGAAACATGGTTATTTAAATTATATCTGATATCTAAACAAACGTGTTTGTGTCAGGTAAACTGATTTTAAACCACTTGATATAATCAAATTCCACTGTTGTAAAACTTGTGAACATAAACATGGGAGACTGAACTAAAGTTTTAAAACTTGCCTCTGATAATGATTTTCCGCAGAAAATGTTTGTGTGGAGGACGACAGGAAAAATAGAATCCATCATGGGTGTCCAGTGGAGATAGGAAAATCCCAACCCGAGGGTCCACCCGTTCCAGTGGGAAACGAGGCTCGCCGAGTTTCCCACTGGAACGGTGGACCCGAGGGTTGGGATTTTCCTTTCTCCACTGGGCACACATGATCGATTCTTTTTCTTACATACTCCGATTTTATCCTTTTACCGGTAACGTAACCTGGTACCGTGCTTTAACCCTTGTGACGTTGTGCATATTACGGATGTGACGTCAAATGTAAATAGATTGTTGTCAAAGTCAATAGAGATGTAGTTTTTATTTGTTTTTATTTTAAAACGAGCGTGATTCAAGAATACTCGCTGTGAAAAACATCACTTTTGTCTAGTTTTGGTGAGCGCCATTGCTGCAAGCAGTAGAAACGATCGAATTTCTTATCTTGCATGAGCAACCAAACCAGCAGTGTAAGATCGATTTATCTACCACTACTAAAATACCGGAATTTTTCTATCTTGATGATAGAGGTATGTAAGAAAATTATTTTCGTGTCAAAATCTTGATCTTCGTTTGTCCTAATAGGACCTGCAAAACGTTTTGAAAATCGGCAAGCAGACAAAAATAAGTTCTGATTAATAATTTTGCATTGGCAAGGGAAATAATCCATGATCATGAAAATGGTTATTTTTCGAAAATTTTAATAGGACCTGCAAAACATTTTGAAAATCGGCAAGCAGACAAAAATAAGTTTTGAATAAGAATTTTGCATTGGCAAGGGAAATAATCCATGATCATGAAAATGGTTATTTTTCGAAAATTTTTACTTGATCATGAAGATAAGTCGTTTGTGTCATTTTATAATGATTTTTGAGCAAGCGTAATGAAATACCAAGAACTTTATTCTTGCAGGAAAATATTTACCTCCCTTTCATGAGATTTTTGTACAGAAAATACCTATTCAAAAATGTTCTTGACCAGAATTTTTTATTTGTCAACCGATTTTTAATTTTTTGCTGCATAGTTTGCGCCAAACTAAATGATCAATTGTGCTAAGAAAATATTTTATCTAAATTTAAACTGTTGCAAAATGTTGAAAAACCATTATCAGACAATACTTTAAAATCAATGATGTGGTGAGAATTCACAAAGTTTTAAAAAGAATGATTAGCATTAAATGCATCATTTTCAAATGAATTCCATTGCATTTAATTGCTGTCAATTGAATGACAATGGATTTTATTCCCAAAGCTTCATTTATAGCAAAGCAAATTTATTAGCAAATCAGCAAAATACAATGCCCTTGGCTATACAATACATATAAACAGCAATATGACAAAGATGTACAAAAACAAATCTTGAAACAATACAGTGTAGTACACAGGGGTTATCAAGAGACAGATAAAGTAGATAGTGCCTGAGCTCGTGCAATATTTGCAGACTTAATAAATCTAGCTAGTTTCAGAATAAATCGAGATGAATTTGAGGGCATAATATTAATAAATTTGGCTACTGATGACCAAGAGGACCTGGTCAAAAATGACCTTCTTAAGTCAGTATACACTGGACAGACTAATAAAAAATGTAGTCTGACTCAACCATTCCCATCGAGCAGAGACGGCACTTTCTCTTCTGACGTGAAACCTCAAAGTGGCACCCCCTCTCAATTTCTAGGTTATGTGCACTGAGACGTAATGCTGCTAGTTCAGAGCGTAGAAAATCATTTGAAATACATTCAAGATATTTTTCTAGTTTAAAACTTAACTTTCAGTTTTAAACTGACAGTTATATTCTTTGAGGAATCACTAAAAGTAGCAAACCAGTTCTGTGTAAAGTGGTCCCCGATTCGATTCCTTATCATCTCATTAGATGGTATCTGAAGATCCTAATTTAACCACATGTGGCTAAATCCCAATTCGTCAAGTAAAGGTTTTATACCCTCTGCCCAGAAACGCTTATGCCTATATCTACTGGGCACGTGACTCTACTGGGCATGTGCACGTGACTCTATTGGGTCAATCTAAGATTGGAAAATTCTTGTCATTACAGATTTTCTGTTTGTAAGAAGTTTCAACCAATACTTAATTCATCGCTCTTTGGCACTAACTGAAAGTGGGAAGCTCCCGAGGTCTCCATAACTGCATAATTAGGAGCTTGTGCACGAACACCTAGCAGCTTCTTGCAAAACTTAACAAGGTGTCGAGAAAGTGCAAGACATTGCAATATTCCGTATAACTTCACAATGAATAATCACACAATCTCAAAAATCTACACACTAAAAAACCGATTTTAATATCAGTTTGCACAGTATAATATAATTTCTACAACCCAACTTCTGTTTCGACTGGTTTACATCACAGTTCATATGTTGGGCGCATTGTCTAGGAGATATTGTGTTAAAAGGGGTGGTATACTAAACATAATTTAAACACAATATAAATCAGGGAACATAAAATAACTTTAAGTGATAGTCACTGTCATAATAAATATCACGATGAACATGATAGTCATTTTTAGAAAGACCGAAAGGGGAGAATCGAGGACCACATCATGAAGTTTCACTTGGCGCTGGAGGAGGTCCCATTCTACTGCAAACTTTGTTTGTTCCGGTGACAAATGCAACAACAGTTAATAAACCATGTCACGGCCCACAAAAGACACGTAGAGATGGCAGCTAAGAGGAATACCACGGATCATGATTCCTGTATGTGATAAACTCAAAGCCACATGTGATGGGTGCGATGGATTACGCGGCTCTGTCAGCAGAGGATAGTTTAGCCCATTTCTTGAGCAAGTTTTTGGAGGTGCAAATGCGACCCCGGGAGCGGTAGATCAAGAGGTGCCATTGGTACAACTGACAGAGGAGCAGTTGGAACAAGTGCTCCAGCCAGTGGAAGGAGCCCAGATGTTGTCATTGTTCCAACCAGAAGAAAAGGCCCAGTTGTTGACAGTTGCCCAGCCTGAAGATACCGCCCAGATGTCGTCGGTGCACCCAGCAGTAGTCCAGGCGGCACCCGTGGTGAATCAGCCAGAAGCAGATCAGGCCTTGTCAGTTGCTACTCCAGTTGGTGCCCAGATGACTGCGACACAGCCAGTAAACACAGCCCAAGTGACACAAGTGGTGAATCGGCAAGATGCAGTTGCTCGCCCAGTAGATGACCAGGTGCCCGTGGCGCAGTAAGTAGGAGCGGTGCAGATGGCAGTCCAGTGACAACAGTCGTACCTCACGAAACAGATACAGATGCAGAGTGTCATGCCCCAACAGCCTGCCCAGTCCTGTAGTTCCGTTCCGGTGTCCATAGGAGCCATGCAACCCACCAGCATGCTGACCCAAGATACCAAAGTCTAAATGAGGTCACGTGCTCAACACGATAATAGGAACACAATAGCTCCTCCTTGCGACGTGTGAGCAGAGAACCATGACTGGCCATAACTCTACCACCAGGGACCATCAACCTTGAAGCCAGACGTAGCAGCTGTGGGTACATCCAATACTGCTAGCCATCAACCACAGATGCCGGCCCAATTTTCCACACCTACCGTCACACAGATATCGTCTAGGACAGATGAAATCACAGATAATAGTCAGCCTGGTACGACATCTTAAGCTATCCAGATCATTAAGGCACCTCTGGACCTGTCAGCAAGTGGACCCAATAATCTTTCAGTGAGAGAAATTTCTGAAAAGCCACTCGATTTAACGGTGAAATGCAGCACAGTAACCGCTATAAAGAAAAGCCCGGAAGAAGTGCCAGCACAAAAGCAGAAAGACCAGCCGAAAGAGAAGGAGTCAGAAGCAGTCGTACAGGAAAGTGGCAGCGAAAAGGCAGATTCTGACATTGAAGAGAATAGTGAAGATGTGATGGGACAGTTATTACCGTATGAGGACATGACAATAAGGAGTCCATTTAAAGAAAGATAATCAGCTCAGAGAGAGAGAGAGAGAGAGAGAGAGAGAGAGAGAGAGAGAGAGAGAGAGAGAGAGAGAGAGAGAGAGAGAGAGAGAGAGAGAGAGAAAACAGCTCAGGAGAGAACAAACTGAGAAGACCGAGAAAGAAATGAAAACAGACTTACCAGTGGATGTTAAAGATTTAAGTACAATGACTCTAGTGACAGTTGTAGATTCGTTTAGAGTGGCAATGGAGAACAATGCTCGGGTGGTAAAGGAAAATGATAAATTACTTAGAGAGAATATGATGCTTACAGCAAAGATGATAGATACGATGACACGGTTGCAGCGAAGTATGGAGGACCAGATGAAGGGAGAAGGAAAACATGATGAGAGGACCAGAGATGATTAGATAAAGAGGGAGATGGAGTGGGAGGAGAGAAGGTCAGAGGTGGCAGGAAGACAGGAGACCGGACGACCGGAGAAGATCTAAGGCGGGTAATCGAGAGACATGACAGAGATGGTAGCAAAAGGGAAGATGGAGAGCGACAGAGAGAAAATGAACCAATACTGAAGTACAGACGGTGAGGAGATGAAACAGAAGAAAATATTTAGATATTTAAGTTAAGGTTTTAAAACGTCAAGGTAGTGATGGGACAGTTAAAGTTTAAGGCATTAATGTTTATGGGAAGTCTTTTCAAATCTTTGTTAAGTATTAATCAAATTTTAAGGATTTTAAGGTGTGAGTGTTGAAGTGTGAGTGTGATGTTTTGATATGTACATAACTATGCATTTTGTTTTAATATATGTTAAGTTTAAAGAACTGTGTAATTCACAATGACTTTAATTTTGTTTCATAGCTTTAGAGTTAAAAGTATTATGCCATTCAAAATGTCTTTAATTTTACTGACATGTTGTAACTTAATGAAATTTTTATTGCTGATGTTGTAAGGTTAATTCAAGATGGCTTTCTTTCATGCAATGTTTATTGATGGTGGCATTCCATGTTTATATATTTGATATTGATTATGTGTTTGTATATGTAATTGCACTGCTTGTCAACACAGTGCTATTTTTCTATCCCACTTTTGACACCAAGTTATATATCAAGTTAATAGTGTGTATGCTATACTGGGATTCATAGGATTTGCAACTGCGGCTCGTACTCTTGGTTGTTGTTTGCCTTTTTTCCGAGCTCGTTAGTCGGAACTTTAACGAGCCGAAAGGGCGTAATGTAATGCCCTGGCTTTCTGAGTACGAATAGGGTGTGTTCCGGATCTCGTTTATTTCACTGAGACATTTTTTTTTTCATAAAAAGTCTGTTTTGTCAAATAACATGTTCATGCATTTTTCCAAGTGTCGCAAATAATGAGTGATTACATTGTTTGACCAATTAGCCTCTAATTTCCAACATTTTTGGTGTTTTCTTCGATAAAATGTCTGTTCCGCATGCTGTGTGTATTGGCTTTTGTGTAAGTCCAATATTTTGATGTGATCGAGTAAATCGATTGTCAGTTTTTCGTCTGTGAAACAAATCACACAAAAATTTTCATACTTACAAATTTCATATTTTTATCTCAATGTAAGGGTCTTGTTCAGTATTCTTTTGCGCTTCGCCTGTTGGTATTTTTGTTGTAAATATAATTCAAGTTTACCGTAATATTTCGATTTTTCTGGAGCGACCTCGCAGCTTTCCAAGTTTTTGAATAATGTACCATTTTTTTAGTTGTAGCATACAGCATTGAATTTGTTTGATGTCTGTTGGTTGCATGGCTGATATATAAAGGAATGCGCGCGCGTTTGGTTGCAGGGACTTCGATTTTTGATTCCGTAGAGAGCAGACGCATTTTAGGTCTCTCGCTCATTTTATTCATTTTCTTGAGTTTTTTTAGCATTCAGTTAAAGCATTTTAAGCATTGAAAAGTAGGGAAATAAATAAAAAAAAAACAAACAAAAAAAAAAAAAAAAAAAAAAAAAAAAAAAAAAAAAAAAAAAAAAAACATTTAAACAAATATTTCATAATTTTATTTGCATTTTAAGAACTTTTGACAATACATTGATAAAATAGCTCATTTTCATTGACATCATTCATTTTTACATAATTGTTGAGGATGACAGACTATCATTTAACCCATTCTATTCCATTGGCATTGAACATTCATTTGAGTGAATCACAGCACTTCACACCCCTGTAGCAAATATTACCACACAAATCTAAATTAACTATTGTATGTGTATATTATATTCAAAATAATGAAGTTTTAACACAAAATTTCATGTTGACGAATGTGAGGGACAGGCTAAGGTATAACATGTTGTCCATTACGTTTTGTTTAAAGATGAGGAAGGGACTGGTTATACCCATATTTTGCATTTTATGACACTCAGTTCAGAAGTGGGATCGCTTATTGCCATATATATATATATTTTGTATCAATTTGATATAAAACCAAGGTTTGTTCATCATAACTTGTATGCCATATTTCCAAGATTAAAATAACAGTATATTATGATATCTAAATGCTTTATTAAACACTAAGTGTTCTTTTGAATGATGTCTTCGACCTTTCTTAACACCCTGTATATGAACCTTATCGACATTATCATATCCGTATATTCCCCACACTTCTGACGCATACAAAAGAATTGGAGCTACTACAGAGTCAAATAATCTCAGCTTCGTTTTGACATCAAAACTCATTCGTTCAAATAGTTGATCTGTTGCTTCCAAAGATTGATCCGATAGAGCTTTTATCCCTGGTTCTAAGTTCCCATTATAATGAAATTTCATGCCTAGATAGCAGAATGAGTCTACAATTTCTAACAAATCACCATTTATGTACCATCTGTGCTCTCTTTCTGACTTCTGACACCAAATTTTGTTTTCCTGCAGTTTAGTTTTAGGCCCCACTCATTAGAATAACTATAGCGCTTATCTAACAAGGATTGGAGCTCTATCGGATCCTTTGAAAATAACACCATATCATACGCAAAAAAACCGCATGAGAAAGAAGCATTACTGATTTATCTCGACGCCCGCGACATCGCCATTACCGTCAGCGGTAATCAAGTCCGAATATACATCGTTTATAAAAAAAATGAACAACAAGGGTGACAACGATTCACCTTGCTTTACTCCGAGTGCAGTTTTAAAAAAAAAGTTGGAAACCTCCGACTGCATCTTTACAAATGCAAGAACTTTGTTATACAGTAAACGCAGCATTCATGTAAATTTAGAGCTAATACCATTATCTAGTAACTTGAACCATAGCGCATCACGGATGACCGTGTCAAATGCTTTCTCATAGTCTATGAACGCGCAGTATATAACTTAGCGCTTTATTTAAGTACACGTTGAATAATTGAATGCAATCCCTAAATATGCAGTCGGACGTGCTCCTTCCGTCTCGAAATCTAAATAAAAATTCACTAAACTTTTCGTTGTCCTCACACCATGAGTTCAGACGATTTCTAAGTATAAGTGAAAATGGCTTTGCAAATGCGCTAATGATCGTTATACTGCGATAGTTATTAGGGTCGCTTCTATCTCCCTTTTTGTGGATTGGTACAATAAGACCTTTACACCATGACGCAGGATATATTCCACTCGGTCAAAAAATTTATTATAAATCTTGAATAAGTAGGGTATTAAAAGTACAAGTAGGCAAAGATCAGGAAAAGGCGCAATCAGAAAAAGACTCCCACTCCAAAAACCAAGGTGGGAAAAAACCAAACTAACAATCAGGAAGAGATAGGAAAATACAAACTGATTGCCATCAATAAAAAAAGAAGAATTCTTTCCCATCAATAAAAAAGAATTCTTTCCCATCAAAAAAAAAAAAAAAAAAAATTCAAGACACCGTCAAAGCCAGGGCTCTTTCCCCTTTTGAGAGAATTGATAGCCTTTATTAGCCAGTATATGAAATAGGCATATCTAGCTCTTCCACATCTATATTAACATCTGGAACATTAGAAAATTCCAAAATATTTTCATCATCATAACTGAACGATTGTTCCTAATGCTATTAAAATACGCCTGGAACTTTTAAGTCTGTGTAAAATTTTGATTCCACGCGTTGAATAATAAGAAAAAAATGGACAGTCAAAAAGTGTATGCCTCTGAGTATTTATATTGAATTTGTCCACTGTATACAGTTGTTTTCATAGGCTGAAATAAAAATTAAAGCATTGGTTCTAATTATGATTGTAATTCTCTCTTAGTCTTTATTTTTCACTGTTTTTTACTAAATGTATCGCTGACTGTCTATGAATATTGAATGTAATTTTATCAACAAATAATTAAGAAAACATTTGGGTGGTACCGAAATTGCGCAATATTGCCCATACTACATCCCTTTGAACGTGTTCACTGCTTCCAAAGGCTCAAGCTTTTATATTTTATTACTTTTAGATGCATGTACATGTATACAAGACCTTAAAAGTGCATTTCGCTATTCTTGCGTTGAAAAAAGACTTTCGAACCGCTAATCAGAAACTATTCATATTTTGACAATTGTTAATATTAATGTGTTTTCAAGACCATTAGACACTTGTATTTATGCTTGTTGACGAACATAGGGATTAAAGTCAATTACAGGAATAGTATCCAGCCTCTTAGACACTCTCTTCTCTATTATGTCGGGGCACGTGTTGAAAAATGTGTCTTAAAATCGCCATAATAATATGACAGTGAAATAAAGACACATATGACCTAAACAAAAACGCAGTAAGGGCTGGGTCACACTAGCACTTACGGACCTGCGGATAGTTGCGGATACTATAAGTAGCAATCCGTCGAAATTTGTGGGCGGGTTAACTGTTCTTAATGAAAGTACCTATAAATGTGAATACTTACGGGATAGTTACGGATATATTCGGATGCAAACGGATAAGATACTTGACTATATAACTTTCGATACCATCTTGCGAATAAAACGATGCAATATGATGTAAGCAGCCGTTGTTATTGTCAAACTTGAAAGTACAGTCACACTAGCACAAACGGATGCGACGGACGCTGCGGACAAGTCTTCCGTATATATCCGTAACAATTCGTATCTCATACGCATATGACCGTAGCTGTAAGAATCCCCACCCAAATTGTCAAAATGCAGTCACATTAGCACATATGGATGCGACGGACGCTGCCGACAAGTCTTCCGTATATATCCGTAACAATGCGTATCTTATCCGTATATGACCGTAGCTGTACATGTTGTATCCACAGGGTCCGTAGAATCCGCGCCCAAATTTAAAAATGATAATAAATTAAAAAATTCGACATGGACGAAACATCCATTATGATACGTAATATATGATTCGAATCAATGCCTTCAGGTACATAGCATTACCTACAATTATGGATTTTTCATCTGTGCCTGAGTTTTGACAATTATCAAAACTTGGCCGCGGATCTTCCGGGTCCTATGTATGATATACGTACAGATACGGACAATATACCAATCGTTACGGATAGGATGGACAGATACTGAAGCACTATCCGCAGCGTACAAAGTGTAAGTGTGACCTAGGCCAAAAACTGGAAATTACTGGTCAGTGTTAAACCTGTCTTCTCGACTGACAAAATCTCTTCTGCGCGCAATTAATCTATGTTTCGAGCATGCATTTAAATCCGTAAAAAGTTTATCAGAACGTTAAATTATCATCGACGTGGATAATAAATAAATGAATTGGCGTTGTATGTACCTTTTTAACAACCTATTCCGATTCAGGAAGAATACGAGTACTCACGATAGGCCGCCGTAAGAGATACTTATATTCTGTAATTAGCGTTTGAGGTAGGAAACGTGCTCATATTTGAAGGCTACGCTGGACACAAGTACGCTTTTCAGAGATCTGAGCCTTCGCATGAGAAAACCACCAATTTGGGTTTCTCACAAGGTCCGACTTCAACCGGCCTGTACAGAAGCAGGCTAAAATCTTGAAATTTTGGATTTAAGAAGAAGAGGGATTGTACTGTATGTGTAGCGAAAAGAAAGACGCTGATCAGCTGTGCAGTTACTTGACAGCTGATTTGCGTCTTTGTTTTCGCAGATGCAGATTTTTTATTTTCTGGTGCAGCGGCTCATCTTATTCTAACGATTACGTGGAGATGAGAGGGCTCGATTAATTTTAGTGTTCGTAAATTGGCGAGAAAAGTGGGTATTTTAGGACATTAACCGAAAGACAATTTGTGAAAATGACTGGAAAGCTGTACTCACTCACTTTACTAAAATGTTCAAAAACAGCTGGTCTAAATCGGCGCATTGGGGCTATTCAATGTTAGTTTCACTTGCATCCAGCCCCGAATAATCGAATTAAATTGACTTCTTGTACCTCTCAGGATCAGGTTATTACTTACTGACTGACTAACTGATTAGTGCTGGGTAGAAGATAGGTACAGAGATATTTTTCTGTCCGAGACCCTCTCTAGGCCTGATATTTCCTGGAATCATTAGTCGGACCAGTATCCTAAAAGAAAGTCCGTATATAGTGTAAAACATGGAAACATGTAGCGACGTTAACTTTCAGGGATTTCCGTTTAATGACGGGTTTGGACCGGTCCTTTCGTTATTTGTGCACGATTGTGAACTGCATTGCATAAATACTCGTATGTTTTGCTCCATTTGCTTGCATGTGTTTATTATTATACCCCCCGCAAAACGGAGTTTTATGCCTAGGTCACACTAGGGCTTACGTACGCTGCGGACGCTGCGGATAGGTGTTCCGTATCTGTCCGTCCTATCCGTAACGATTCGTATCTCATCCGTAATGTCCGTAACTGTACGTATCGTATCCTCAGGGCGCGGTAGATCCGCGGGCAAATTTTCATAACTGTCAAAAATGCATGCACGGATGGACGATCGGTAATGGTAGGCAATGGTACGTAACTGAAGGCATTTATTCGAATCTGTCCGTATCTAATCGCATCTAAACGTATCATTCCGCGATCAAGCATTTGTTGCGGATCGATACTGTTACATACGTGTTGTTTCGTTCGGTTGCGGTCTTTGTCGTTTATACACACTTTTCGATACAATGTAATACGTTCAGATACGAACACGTAATGTTACGGTTTTCCTAAAGTTTACACAGCATGCCACACATATGAAAACGGAATCAAACCAGGATGCAACTTGAACAATGCTAATAAGCGTGTGGCTGAGCCCTCTAGAGCTGAGTGTTTGGGCAAAACATAATCTGTATCCAATGCTTGAATGAATCATACAAGAACGTTTCTGGAATATATAGGCTCCTTGACAAAAATGTCCGTCATTTTTCTATTATACAGGTAATTTATTTATTTAAGGATATCCATAATTCATTTATGGATATCCATAATTCATTTATGGATATCCATAATTCATTTATGGATATCCTTAATTCATTTATGGATATCCTAAAATAATTAAAGATATCCATCAATAGTTTTGGATATCCTAAAATGAATTATGGATATCCATAAATGAATTATGGATATCCATAAATGAATTATGGATATCCTTAAATGAATTATGGATATTCATAATTGAATTATGGATATCCTGAAATACATTTTTGGATATCCAAAAATCACGATGAATTATGGATATCCATAATTCGATTTTTGGATATCCAAAAATCGAATTATTGATATCCATAAATCAGCTCATTTAAGGATATCCTTAAATGTGTTTTAGGATATCCAAAAATAAGCTTGAATTTAGGATATTCATAATTCGATTTTTGGATATCCATGATTCTTTTTTTGGATATCCATAATGATCTGATTTAAGGATATCCATAATTCGATTTAAGGATATCCATAATTCATTTTAAAAAATATTTCTTTTCCATAATGATTTTTTCCGTGTAATACGCATGCGCTAACTTAAACTGAACGAAACGGAAGCCAACGTAAATTCAACCACACCGGATGCCTCCATTCTCTGACTAGGGAGAAATCATTATATCCCATAGGCACATATGGGGTGCCGTTTTACTATTTATTTCCTATTTATGGATATCCATAATTCATTTTTGGATGTCCAAAATTCATTTTTGGATATCCATAATATATCTTTGGATACCCATAATTCTTTTTTGGATATCCTAAATTGGTTTATGGATATCCTTAATTCGGCTGAATATTGGATATCCATAAATTGATTTTAGGATATCCTATAATCGAATTATGGATATCCTTAAATACAATCCTATTTTTGGATATCCATAATTCGATTTAAGGATATCCTAAAATCGGGCTAATATTGGATATCCATAATTCGATTTATCCTTAATTATTGTAGGATATCCATAAATGAATTAAGGATATCCATAAAAACATTATGAATATCCTTAAATAAATTATGGATATCCAAAAATAGGGAATAAATAGTAAAACGGCACTCCATAGGCACGTACATCATTTTTTTGTGATTTAAGGATATCCTTAAATGAATTATGGATATCCTTAAATACAGTCCTATTGAAGGAAATCCATAACTCATTTATGGATATCCATAAATCGAATTATGGATATCCAATATTATGGATATCCAAAAATAGGATTGTATTCTAGGATATCCATAGTTCGGTTTTAGGATATGCCAAATCTATTTATGGATATCCAATATTCAGACAAATTTAGGATATCTTTAAATTGATTTTAGGATATCCAAAATGAATTATGGATATCCAAAAAAGAATTATGGATGTCCAAAAATAAATTTTGGATATCGAAAAAAAATAAGGATATCCATAATTCATTTCAGGATATCCATAATTCATTTCAGGATATCCATAATTCATTTTAGGATATCCAGAAATGTTTATGGATATCCTTAATTATTTAAGGATATCCATAAATGAATAAAGGATATCCATAAATGAATTATGGATATCCAAAAATAGGGAATAAATAGTAAAATGGCACCCATAGGCACGTACATCATTTTTTGTGATTTAAGGATATCCTTAAATTATGGATATCCTAAAATACAGTTCTATTGAAGTACATCCATAACTCACTTATGGATATCCATAAATCGAATTATGGATATCCAATATTAGCCCGATTTTATAATATCCCTAAATCGAATTATGGATATCCAAAAATAGGATTGTATTTTAGGAAATCCATAGTTCGATTTTAGGATATCCTAAAATCAATTTATGGATATCCAATAGTCAGACGAATTAAGGATATCCATAAATCGATTTTAAGTATCCAGAAATGAATTTTGGATATCCAAAATGAATTATGGATATCCATAAATAGGGAATAAATAGTAAAACGGCAACCCATATGATTGTTGGTTGATGCGTTCATTTACGGTGTAGATACGTTTGTGTTACGGTTTAGATACGGAAAGATTCGAATCAACGCCTTCATTTACATGTCATTACGTACTATTACGGATGTTTCATCCGTGCCCAATTTTTGACTTTTTCAAAATTTGGTCGCGGATGGAATCGGACTTGCATATACAATACGTTAAGATACGAACATATACGGAAAAGATACGAATTGTTACGGATATGACGGATAGATACGAAAGGTCAGTCCGCAGCGTCCGCAGCATCCGGATGTGCTAGTGTGACTGTAGTTTGACTAAAACCTGCGTTTTCTTGCATCAAATTTCACCGTTATATACGCAAGAAAACGCAACATTACGTATCTGAAGGTGTATGTCTGTATCTAAAAGTAACAGATGGTATCGAAAGGTATGTAGTCAAGTATCTTAACCGTATGTATTCGAATTTATCCGTAACTATCTTCGAACGTATCCGTATCTTTCCTGAACTACCCGTATTTATTCGTATTTAAAGGTAATAAATTCATTAAGAACCGTTAGCCCCGCCCACAAAATTCTGCGGATCGCTACGTATAGTATTTGCAACTATCCGCGGCATCCGTAAGCGCTAGTGTGACCTAGGCATTAGTGGGGTATACTGTTTTCAGCGTGTCCATCATTCCGTCAACATTTGGACATATTGCTAAATAACTTAAGTTGTTTTTTGCCCGATGATGTTCAATTTTCACCACACCTGCACCATCAGACAGCACGTGTGTGATATGAACCTAGGGGCCAAACGGTCTGTTTGCAAGAGTTTTTGGATTTTTTAAATCTATACAAAGAATGTTTGCCATAGTGCTGAAAGTGCATACTTTGTGAAATCAACTCTTCCTACAGCTTTTAATGTTCCCTTTTGATTCTTGGCAGGTATGTTCCAGATATATTGCAGATGTGCATAGGGAAGTATTATGTTGAAAAATTATTTTGACAAATTTACAGCATTTTAAACATAACCAAATTTTTGATCATTGCTTATATTCAGTAATGGTTGTTAGTGCATACTTTGTGAAATCAACTCCTCCTAGGGCTTTCAGTATTTCTTTTCAGTACCTTGCAGACATGTTACAGACATATTGCAGATGTGCATAAAGAATTATTATGCTGAAAAATTCATTTCTGACAAACTTACAGCATTTTTAACTTAACCAATTTTTAATAATTGCTTATATTCAATAATGGTTGTTAGTGCATATTTTGTGACATCAACATCTCCTAGGGCTTTCAGTATTTCTCGTTCAGTAGTTTGCAGACATGTTACAGACATATTGCAGATGTACATAAAGAACTATTATGCTGGAAAAAATAATTTGACAAATTTACAGCTTTTTGAACTTAGACAATTTTCGATAATTTCCAATATTCAATAATGGTTGGAAGTGCATACTTTAGTTTACACATATTTATTTATTTTTTTTTTATTTTTTTTTTGTTTTGTTTTGTTTTGTTTTTTGATTCAGTTTTACGTCCCTTTCATGATTATTTCAGCTCATATGTCAATCAGTAGGTTGGGCAAAAACGGGAGAATCCCGAGAAAAACCACCTGACACACCCGCAGGCAGAACTTGGCTTGTCTCACATGTGGCCAGAGCGGGGCTCGAACCCACACCAGACACAGCGATCGAGTGATTAAGAAACAGCGCTCTTAACCCCTCGGCCACGGGGGCCACCTTATTCTTTATTGACACACACACACACACACACACACACACACACACACACACTGAAAAGCTTTAAAAACGCAAAAGTTGTAATTCAATTGTATTTTCATACTTCTAGTAGTTCGATTTTTATGAAATTCGACACACATAAACATTGATATGTTTGAAAACTATGCTGTGAATTTCGTATCAAAATAATGAGAAATGTGAGAGTTACAGTCCTTGCTAGAGCTATACCCCTAAAATCCAAAACTGCAAAAGATATTGAGCACGACTACAATTTGTTCCTTGGCACAAAGAGCATTGCTATTTCATTAAAAGCACAGGTTTTGCCAATTGCCTTGATTACATGACAATAATGCTAGCTTGTCTGATTGGTCATTGTCGACGTAATCCACGTAATATAGCGTTTTTACGTCAAATCTCTAGAGACATTAGTGCCTTGACGTGAAAAGTTCGGTTGATCAGACCGGTGTCAACCTTTCACTGTCCCAATAGCCTCGGATGGGATTGCTGCAGTGCCGTATAGATGAAAAATGGTAATTATGACGTCACGTGGCGCCACATATACGTCATAAACTTAGTAAAAATTCAATTGTGCTGGATATTTCATTTTCAAAGACCCGTAGAATTGTCAAAAATGAAACAAAGTGAAAACTAAAGTGTTTTTTAGATATGGATAACTACAAGCTCCGTGTGAAATGGTCAAATGTTTTTCTTCATTACTTCAACGTGACGCCACATGGCAAAAAGTATAAAATGGCTTTTTATTCCTGTGGGAGGTCAGTGACTTTGCAAATGCCGGTTTTGTGTAAAAATGGAAGCAGAGTACAGTTACTGATCCCTTTCACCTGTTACGGAAGACTTAAAATATCATTGGTGCAAAAAATTACCAATTTTCTTTTTTTGCCGCGGTTTTTAAAGCTCTTCAGTGTATACATTATATATACATGCAATACATAACAGTACACGATAGAAAGGATTGGAACAAACAAAAGCAAAATACTCAGTATAGAATTCCGTTCCTTATACTTGTATTTTGTGAAATCAACTCTTAGGGCTTTCAGTATTTCTTTTCAGTACTTCGCAGACATGTTACATACATATTGCAGATGTGCATAAAGAATTATCAAGCTGAAAAAAAAATCATTTTTTGACAAATTTACAGCATTTTGAACTTAGCCAATGTTTAATAATTGCTTATATTCAATAATGGTTGGCTGTACACACTTTGTGAAATCAACTCCTCCTAGTGATTTCAGGTTTTCTTTTCAGTACTTTGCAGACATGTTACAGACATATTTAAGATGTGCATAAAAATTATAAAGCTTTAAACATTTTTTGACAAATTTACAGCATTTTTAACTTAGCAATTTTTCAACAATTGCTTATATACAATAATGGTTGGTAGTGCATACATGTACTTTGTGAAATCAACCCTTCCGATTTGTTCCAGATATATTGCATGCTGGAAAGTTTATTTTTGGCGAATGTACAGCTTTTTTAACTTAGCCAATTTCTCACGATAAATGGTGATCAATAGTGCATGCAGTGAAAACAACCTCTTCTATTGTTTTCATCCCGGGCTTCTCCAGTCTGTCGGATGGGACAATAAACCGAGGTCCCGTCTCCATATGACCTTAGCTGCTGGTGGGACGTTAAACCCCAATCAACCAACCATCTTCTAGTGTTTTCAGTATATTCTTTTAATACCTCACAGACATGTGACAGACATACTGAGGGTGTACATGAATGATAATAATGCTGAAAAGATAGCATGGACAAATTTTCTGCATGTTTAACCCAGGAAGTTATAGGCTAGCTTCAGATGATTTTGCGGGGGTATACTAAAAGCCTTGCTTGCTTGCTCCAATTTCTAGTTCTCGTCAGTAATTTGCAATTTAATATATCGATAGGTAGGCTTGCTACTAGTAGCAGACTAGCTGAGTTGGACTAGCTACTAGTCTCCATATTGTTTATTTCTTAATCATGATTTTTTCTTTTATATAATTCTTAAATTAATTCATTATTTGTCTGGCCTCAAAGATAGACAAAAATTATGCTTATGTCTAAGGCAAGAGATAGGAAAGGCTGTTTGAAATCTGTCTCTATTAAATGACTAAAAAATCAAAGTCTAGGAGCTAGACTGGTCGATGAGTAATTACACGTATACCATTAAAATAAATTTTCATATTTTCCTTTTTAAATCAGACGTATATGACCTGAAAGAAACACCTGCCGAAATTCGTCACTCATTAATTGGGTACTAAATTACTTGATTTGTTATGCGGGTATTCGTTTGGTGGCATATAATTTGAGCCGCATCGTGAGAAAACCGGATTTTTGCCTAGGCGAAAACAAAGGCGCAGATCAGCTTCGCGGTAACCGCGAAGCTGATCAGCGCCTTTGTTTTCGCTACTCGGATAGTACAATTCCTCTTCTACTTAAATCCGAAATTTCAAGCTTCTAGCTCTTTTCTGAGCTTGTACAGGCCGGTTTGTGTCGGACCTGGTCGGAAACCCCGAAGACCGGTTTTCTCGCGTCGAGGCTCATTTGATTTAAATTATAATTCAGTATTTAAAAAAAAATAAGATAAGCAACGCAGTTACGTCTTTTCAGAATAGTTTGTTATCGGGATTAATCAAAAACGTTATGCAAATGAACAAACAACGAGAAAGAAGCGTAGATGTACTAGGTATTCCTGCGTTTGCTCGTTTTGTTTGATAAATTCCTGCCCAGTTTCGTTCAATTCCTTAAATGTGAATATCAGGAAAACATGTTCATGCAATGAATACCCACGTAAACCCGACTTTTATCAAGTAAAACTGGGGTATGCAGGAGTATACCACCTTTTCTTATTATTTGTCAAAACATAGATTGTGAGTACTCGTTAGAACCGCCTCGCCGAAGCGGTTCTTACGTTTACCCACGATCTTTGTTTTGAGAAAAATATTAAAAATATCAATCATTATTGTTTTTCTGATCAAATGTTCATTTTTTACGGCTGAAAAAAAAAATCTCTGTTTATTGCATGGGCGAGTTTTCGTAATAAAAATATCTTGACTCGAGGTATTTTGAACCACTTCTGAATTTGATATCGCGCATTGCATTTTATTTGAGCCGCGACACGGGAAAACCAACATTGTGGTTTCTAACCAGGTCCAACACAAACCGAGCTGTACAGCCACAGAAGATAGCTTGAGGCTGGAAATTTCGGATTTAGAATGTTACTTTCCCTGCAGCTTAAACAAATAAAAGGCGCTGATCAGCTTCGCATTGCAAAAATGTTGGTTTTCTCTTGATGCGGTACATTTGTCAACGTGCAATACTCGTCCACTCAGATACAAAAAAATACTGATTTTAAGTGAGGCTTACTTGTTCCATGGGAAAACCAACAATTTGGGTTTGCGACCAGGAACGACAAAAACCGGTTCATACAGTCACAGAAAAGGGCTAGACTGAGGCTGAAATTTCCGATCAAGAAGAAAAGGGATTGTACTAAACGTGTAGCGCGAAGCTGGTCTGCGCCTTTGTTTTCGCATATGCAATTTACTGGTTTTCTGCTTTGCGCCTTTGTTTTCGCATATGCAATTTACTGGTTATACCCCCGGCATTTATGCCGACGGGGTATATAGTTTTCGTCTTTCCGTTTGTCCGTTCGTATGTTCATTCGTTCGTTAGTTACATTTTGCGTCAAAGTTTTGGTTAAAGTTTCTCTAGTGGTCTATATCTCATTCATGCTTACAACATACGTACCACATAAGGGTTAGTCCCAGTGGTCCATGCATGGGGATGGGGTGGGGGGGGGGGTGGGACGGACCCAAAGGTCCATGCATGGGGTGGGGTGGGACTTGAGTTTTTTTTTTTTTTTTTTTTTTTTTTTTTTTTTTTTTTTTTTTTTTTTTTTAAGAATGACACTCTATTTTCATTACAATCTAGGACTGAGGACCTGACCCACAATGTCCGTGGAATATGTCCTAGATTGAGTATACACGTCAGCTCTGTATACTGCTCTAAAATAGATCTGTCATTCTAAATTCCCCCCCCCCCCACATTTTTGTATGCAAAGTACTTTACAGTGCTTATTTCTAAAGTGTACTTGATAAGGGTACTGTCTTTCATTGAGGATTTGAGATTCAATGTCAGGGGTGAGCATGTGCCGGGTTGTATGGGTAGGGGGTAGGGGGAGGGGGGGACTTGGTGGCTACCAGCCGGGGGTATACGTGCCTCTTAAGGCACTTTTTCTAGTTTTCTGATGCAGTGGCTCACATTATTGCGACTTCTGGCTACGAGTACGCTTGCAGTTCGTTGTCTTCATAGCAAACAGGAACTAAGGGTAAATAACCTCTACTTAGGCGTCCTTTTGATGTGTTAGTAGCTTTAACTCATATAATCCTGGTGTCCTTTTTATGGGGCATAGACATTTAGTTTAGCCCCTGATGGGACGCCACAGAACGCGGCGTCCCACTTGGGGCTAGGCTGAGTTTCATCGAAAAATAAAAATCTAAAATCACTCCTGATGCCCCTTAAATGACGATGTACTCATCCAAATGATAATGATAGGCGAATCCATTCGTCAAAAATGGGTATAACGTGAGATGAAAAAAGTTTATTTTTATTAGTTCTGATACTTATTACTTAATCAACTGATGATTTCTCCAAGGCTACTTTTGTTGTGATAAGCAGTTGATAATGAGTCACTTCGAAGATAGGAAAATCAACTATTATTCTATAGTTCTATGCACTTTTGACCCATCGTTCTATGTATTTTTTTATTTTTATTTGCCCGAAGTGCGCTTAACTTTTCAAAATAACTGAAAGTTTAGGTAACAAAACATCGTTCTACTTACATAATAACCATGTCAAAATATCAATGATAATGTCATTAAAGTTTGTTTGAGTTGTTGAGTTAATTTACACGAATATATGAGGTCATAAGCCTCAAATCAATTAATCATTCATACCTAAATAAGCCTTTTGGTTTAGTTGAAAGGTTATAATTAAAGCACTTTTTGGATGTCATGACCTCCTAATTTTGGGTAAAAGTCCCATAAAATGTAGGCCACGTCCCTACATGACCAGAGCTGTTGATTTGGACGTTAAGCTTCAATTCAAACAAACAAAGACAAAATCATGAGGGGGTCATCCATGTCATGACATCCAAGATGTGCTTGAAGATAAAACCACCCAAGTAAACAACAAAGGCTAATATGTATGATCTGTCTTGAACCACTTTTCCTGGACAGGCTCTGAACTACTGAGCGGTCAACCAGTCACCATATGTTCAGACAGTGTTTCTATTGTTGTTGTTCTATTTGTTTTAATGTTTTAGTGTTGAATTCTATGCTGCTTGCACCTTATGTACCTTTTCATAATTTAGATAAGCTCGGGTAACTGCGTGGCCGCCTATTGAGAAATAGCTTCTCACTCGGTTTACGATATGTTCGCTTAGTATAAGTACCTTAAGCGAATTATATTGCCATTTAGTTTTTTTTTTCCAGCTCGGTTTATGGACTGGGAATTTCTTTCTGATTGCGTTTTCCTGATCTTTGCTTACTTTTACCTTTTATTTAAGCTTTGCCTGGAGGCAAAAGCAGTCCATCAATTTCTCGCGTCCCAAATGGCAAGGGACCCATATTCCCACCCAACAACATTGAATTTAAAATTGTCCTGAAAATATTTGCAGTGAAGCGCAAGTAAAATCTTGTTTTGTAGCGATGTATTTATATTTGGATGCACTGGTGCGCTGGTGAGGAAAGTAGGCACACAATTGATAGAATTGAATTTAAATTCGAATCACCAGGCGGGAAAGTAACTACAGCACAAAATATTACAAAAATGTTACAACGCACATGAAGAGCAAGATGACTATATGTATCTATTTCCTAACAAGGCAGCCACCCGAACAGCATCGAGCAATACAAAGGTGACTTGAACAACAGAGAGGTAGACAAAATAAACAGAAAAAAGCGGAAAATATGCAGATAAATCACAACGGAACAGTCTTGGAAGTAATTATCGGAGATTCTGGCCTACTAACGTTAGTAATCAGACGTTCAGTCGGTGTTTCTAGTGTTGTGTTTCTTGTGTTTTATGTTTTGGTGTTGATTTTTTTTATGCTGATATATTTAGTTAAGTAGTGAAATAGCTGCTCCCTCTGCTTAGTATAAGCACCACGGTATTGCCAATCTGATTGCGCCATTTTACCTTTTTATAAACTTTGTCTGTCCATCTATTTCTCACGACCCTAATGACCAGACCCATGGATATTCCCAGCCAACATATTGTTTTGTAGCGGTGTATTTAAAGTTGGATTTGAAAAACGTAGGCACAGAGGTGGGACAGAGATTGATAGAATAGAATTTGAATTGGAATCACCAGCCGGAAAAGAAACTACAGCAGAAGACATTACAAACTGTTACAACGCACTTGAAGAGCAAGATGTCTGCATCTCTTTCCCAACAAGATAGCCCTCCGAATAGCATCGAGCAAATAACAACGCCCCGACATGACCTTATAATTGTTGATTGGGACGTCAAGCATCAGTTCAAACAAACAAACAAACAAGCAAACAGAAAACTTGAAGATAAACAAAATATTAAAACAGAAAAGGTATGAAAATATAAAGCTAAATAGACAGATAGATAGATAGATAAATAAATAGATATATAAATCAAAACAGAACAGTCTTGGAATGAGCAGTAAAGAACTACTAGCGGGCTTAAGTCCTCACCCTTACTTTGTGATTCAATTTATACGACTTTTTATCCAACTTTGGGATGTCATGACAAGGCTTATCATGTTTGGACGGTTTGACCTAAACACGATGCCTGGGCAAGTTCAGTCTTTCTTAATGATGCCCCTCCAGGGGGGGGGGGGGTCTTTGCTCCCTGCTCCCTGAAAGAAAAATGACCTTTCTCCCAAAGCTCCCTAAAATGTTTTTCCTCAGCCCCTGCTCCCTAAAATTCCCCTTTCTCCCCAAATCCCTGCAAATAAATGACCCTTCTCCCCAAATCCCTGAAAATAAATAGCCCTTCTCCCTGAATCCCCCAAACCCCTGGGAGGGCCTCCTTAATGGTTTACCTGTAATTTAGGTGGTCGGCATGTCGGTTTAAACTTAAAAGCTTTGCATTGGAGGCACAAGCAGCCATTGTATTCCTCTACACCTAAAATGCGGAGTCCAAATGATAATAATAATAATTATTATTATTATAAAAAATATTTTTATCAATTACAATAATGGTAAATAAAACAGATCACACACATACATGAGAACGGGGATGGGCCATACCGCGGTTTCAGCTACTTAAGCCTCGTCAGTGACCCTTTAAATTTGGCAACATGGAGCCAAAGTGAATAACTGTCATTTTGCTAGTTTCAACAGAAGACTTAGTCAACACAAAGACTTGCATGAACCAAACGGAGCCAAATATTTCAAACGTTTGTTAGAAAATGAAACCAAGCCTGTAATTCATGTTTGATCTCTGAAAGGACGAAAATGAAAATATGTGTATAATCTGCACTATGGATGATGTACGGGGAGACTTTTAGGCCGACACATAACACAACACCAGTTGTTTAGTCAAATCATCCATATTACCGATTCAAATTTAGCTCTTTATAATGACGTGGGTGGTTTTAGTTTAAGCTTGTTTCGCATGTCATGACATTCAAATGCAGGGTAGATGCCCCATAAAAGGAAGGCAAATACCGACAGTACCATAGCTGTTGACTTGGACGTAAAAACAAAAATCAACCATACAAACGAAAAAATGCGAAGGAACATTAAGACTGCTTTAACCCCACATTAAACAAATGTCACTGCTTGTGATGCAATGGATAATACGTGGTTATTATTCGATCTACATATAATAACTCTTGTATAGTTTTCGTTGTAATTGCAAGAAATATTACGAGTCATCCTACATAATTCATTATAAAATTCAATTTATCACAGAAATGCTTTAATTGGGCATAACATATAGAGTCTCTACAAATATGATTTCTGAGATTTATGCTTTGTAATTGAGAAATCATTAAATAACATAGTTACAAGGAAATAATATCTATTATTTTAAATTGGGTTCTAAATAAAAACCCGAGAATATGCTTTTCAGCAGAAATGCGAAATCAGTAAAATCTTGCTTGGTTTAAAGTCGTAGAATGTTTTACTGCGCACATAATGCGCATGTTAATCTCACACCCTTGTAGTTTGTAATGGCTTAATTCGGGACCAGTTTTCTTTCTTTCTCTCTTTTTAAGCTCACCTGAGCCATTAGGCTCACAGGGTGAGCTTATAGTATACCTATGCTCCGTCGTCCCCGTCGTACATGTAGTTGTTGTAGTCGTTGTTGTCCACAATGTTCAAACGTCTTCTCTGATCAAAGCCAAACTTCATATGGAGTATCCTTATGAAGGGGAAACGAAAGTTTGTATAAATGGTGCGTGTCACATGACCAAGATGGTCGCCATGGCTATAAATTGCAAAAACCTTTAAATATCTTCTCCAGAACCGGCTGGCCTTTGATTTTGAAACTTGGCATGAACTATGCCATGAAGCATCAGAGAATGAAGCTCTACAAAGTTTGTATAAATCATGACCCTGAGATGAGCTTGACCTATTTTAAGGCAAGGTCAACTTAGGTCACCCATGTATTTGAATGTGGAATATTAATTTAGTAAAATGTTATTAAATGGGTGGGGGACGGGGGTTTTGCTGAGATTATTCAAATGGACAGACTATTTATGTTTATGAAAATATTTTGTCCCCAGGGGGTTGTCTGCCGCTGCCCCCAGGGCAGTATATGACCATAATATTCAAACATCTTCTCAAACAGCTTGGCCACAAAGCCAAAATTTATGTGGATCATGGTTAGGAAGGGGGAATGAAAGTTTGTATAAATGGTCAAGGCCACATGACCAAAATGGCCGCCACGGCTATAAATAGCGAAACCCTTTAAAAATCTTCTTACACAGAACCGGAAGGTGTATGATTTTGAAACTTGGCATGAAACATCAGGGAGAAGAGCTCTACAAAGTCTATGTAAATCATGACCCTGTGATGACCATGACCTTTTTACAGCAAGGTCAACTTAGGTCGCCGATGCATTTGAATGGTCAAAAAATAGTAAAATCGAATTGAATGGGGATAAACTTGCTGAGTGTAGGCAACTGGGCAGAAGTTTTATGTTTATGAAAAAAAAAATGTCCGCAGAGGGTTGTCTACCCCTGCCCCTGGGCTATTAACATGTATAAACCCGCAGAGCTAATTAAGCCAAACTTTATCTGTTTATGTGGAGCATGGTTAGGAAGGGGGAATGAAAGTTTATATAAATGGTCAAGGTCACATGCTCAAGAAGGCCGCCATGGCCTATGATACTGAAACTTGGCATGAAGCACCAGGGAATGGAGCTCTACAGTTTATATAAAGTGTGACCTTGGGTGACCTTGACCCATTTTACAGCAAGGTCAATGTCATTTAATGGCGGGAAACTTGCTGGGAATAAGCATATGGACAGAAGATTTATGTGAATGAAAAAAATAACCCCAGTGGGGTTGTCTGCCAAGTTAATTGGTATATATTCTAGATCTTAGGTGAGCGTTTACAGGACCATTGGTCCTCTGGTCCTTTCTTTGTTTGTTTCTTTCTTAAGACTCTCGGAGGTTATGAAGCTAATCAAAGCCAAGTTTTGAATATTCCAAGGGAACAATAGCGAATATCCATTTAAATATATGGCCAAGATAGCCATGACATCCATAATATATCAGTGCTGTAGATAATTATTTTCTTAGTGTGTACAGTACACATCAAATTGCATGTACGGTGCGTATTCAAATAAGTACATCTCAGGAACCTAATTAAAACCTCCTCACATTCGGAATGGAGCTCCCTAATATGTCTGTTTCGCCCAGGGTGGGGGGGGGGGGGGCGCTCCCTGGTCAGCGGTGAACCGATGCTCAAATGATTGTTTAACAAACTCTAAATAGTGTGATCGGCATTTTGAATGAGTCCTCGCCATGACAAATTTGTTGGCATTCAGAGAAAATTTAAGGAAAAGCTAAGCGAACTGCTGTACAACATGAAATGTCTCATGATATGAAATTAAAACCATTATCAGAAACTGAGACAAACGTGCTTAAAACGCCTACTTTAGAGACCAAAGTATAACACAATTTGATTTAGCCCCGTGAACACTGCCATTGAACATTTCATGAATAAACATCTGATAAACAATTTTGTAGGTCGAGAAACCAGACCGAGAGCACATACAGCCACTATAGACACACATAATGATATGTACAAATCCGTTTCAAAACTAATATACCCCTAGTCATCAAACAGACGGATTTGAAACTCCTACATTTTGTACATATACGAGTACATGTACCTGTGTGTTTTAATGGTATTGAGTTCATGAAGAGCCTGCCCAAAAAGAAACACACCCTTTATTCGATTTACAACGTAAAAAGTACGTTTAGTTATCGTCAATCAATTGTGGTGTCCTGTAAATTTTGGTGCAATATATGCGAAGGGGTCAACTTTTTATGCGACATTGCATCTGTAGTTTAGAGCGATCAAATGTTTTTTTTTTAATATTGTAGCTCGGTACCTTCTTAAATTCTCGATTGTTCCCAGCGCAGATCTGAACCGTTGTCAAGTTTAATGCTTGTGGGTACATCCACAAAACAGAATTGTGAGTGCGTACCGCTGATTTTCACTGCCTACATGGTACGCATAGGTCAGAAATTTACTTTGTATCATGCGTACATACGCAGTACGCACACTTCCTTATCTCTTTCGCTAATATCAGATATAATTTAGAAGTACTCTTGCACACCCAAAGTCATTTGATCTTCAAACTTGGCACGAAGTATTACAGAATAAGGTTCGAAAAAAAAATCTGTAAGTCATGACTTTGACCTTCGGTACGACATGTCATCTTTGATTATATAATATTAAAACATAAAAGCTAGATCCTTTAGAAGCAGTGAAAACGTTTAAAGGGAGGTGGTGTGGTCCATATTGCCAATGTCTGGTACTGAACCATCGTCATTGACCCTTTATAAACCGGCTACGATAGCTAGATAAATATACTGCAATTTCAAAAATTTACACAAAGGAAGTCTTAATAAAAAACGCATGCCTAAACGGGGTCATATAGTTAAAACATTGTTTAGAATATGGTTCTAAACGTACATTTTAATACTCTGAATTTTCTTACTGAGTTCAAAGGACCGAAAGACAAATATAATCTGCACCATAGATGATGTACGGGGAGACTTTTTAGGGCCGCCACACGACACAACACCAGTTGTAGTAATAGCAAATAAAATAGAAATGGAAATATGTTTTTGGATCAAAAAGTGTTATAAAACATAAAAGCATTCTTACAAATATGAAAATTCGTAACTAAGAAATGATGCATAGTTTCAAAAAGTCCCATGTCCCTGATGGAATTCGAACCCGGACCGCCGGGGTAGAAATTCAATGCTCTAACCAATGAGCAAAAGAGTCGACTCTCTGACGTAGTATGTCGGAGATGGTACTTAATATCGGGCTTAATATATGATTCATTGTATCGAATAGCTGTACTATTTATAAAAGCTATGCATTACGTGATCTGCCAACCCGTCCTTCCAACCACAGTAGATAATCTTGAATGAATGAGAGGTGCAATGGGACATAACAACATGCATGAAGTGGCCAAACCGGACAGGAAATAATGTTTATATAACGTGTGATTCCATTTGGGTAGTTACCTACTGGAATGGAGATATGAAAAAGGAAAGGGGGGGGGGGACTTTATAAATGTTGGTATTAGGCGTTAGGTGATCGTAGGCTGGAACAATGGTTATCTGTTTCTGTTTTGTTAATTTATTTTGAAAAGAGGAAGGATTTTTATGTGCCCCCTTTTTGCGCCTTTATTCTCGTGCTATACTCTTCGCAATTGCAGTCATGATTTTTCTATTGTTTTTGGCATTGTCATTGCCAGTAATGAGTGGTATAATAATTTCCTCCTTCTCATATGCCAGATATTTGGCATGGTCATAGAACTCTTTCATAATCGCGATTATATGAGCCGTCCCATGGGAAAACCAACAATCTGCATAGGCGAAAACAAAGACGCAGATCAGCTTCGCGGTAACCGCCTTTGTTTTCGCTACTCGGATAGTACAATTCATCTTCTACTTAAATCCGAAATTTCAAGCTTCTAGCTGTCTTCTGTGCTTGTACAGGCCGGTTTGTGTCGGACCTGTTCGAAAACCACATTGTTGGTTTTCCCACGAGGTGGCTCAATTATGATAAGGCTGAATCAAACTTCTTGTGAAAGCTTATAGTTATTTTATTGTGATCAACGCTGACATTATGGCATCCATTTGCATGATTTACAAGATAACCTTATTACTGTATCTGTTCGGTTCGTGTTGTATCGTCAGTGCTACGCCGATGCCTGTTATTAACACGAGCAATATTCAACGGTACAGAACGGCGTGACCTCTTGCAGCCTGATTGTCGTTATTGTAGTTTTTGCCGCTTTTGCAGTAAACCGGACCGCAACTGAAAATTTCACATATTAGGCGTACAGTTAAAGCTGCCAGCTTTCTTTTTTAATTTTATAATGGAAATAGATTTTTGCATAAAAAGCATTTTTTTTTCTAAACATAAGCTAGTTCTCACTTATACGAAAATTTCTATAGAGCGCCGCACGTTTTAGAATCCGTCCCGAATCCTGTAACAATACTCTTTGCATTCTTACAAAATTTAGTACATATCATAAGACGGAGAGTATTCCAATTGAACACTGCGTAAAGGCCCGGTTCTACTGCGCATAGATCGCTATACGATTGTCTTAATATTAATTTGGGGGTCATTTCTTTGACCCCGATATGCATTTATAAAGCAGAAACACGTTGGAAAACATTCTACAAATTTTACATACGCAATCTTATCAATAAACTTATGATTAGACATACGATTCAGTGGGACCGGCACTTCATCACACATTATACTAATTGAAAAAATCCTGGTGCATGTGTTGGAAAGTCAATTACACACTCCGTTTTTAAATAAAAACAGGCGCAGCATGATTGTGCTGTGCCTAAATGAAACCTGCAACTTTCGTTTGGTTTCGTGTACTGTATGGCTTTCAAAATATAATAAACTGTGAATGCACTAAAAGCTTGAGATAAATTAAGTTTAATAAAATTTCATGAAAGTTAACAATCCCATAACCCTAACTACAAGTGAATAATAGCCTCTTATTTTAGCAGTTGGCTGAAAAATTCACGATAACTTTCACAAGTCACGATAAATCTCCCACAGTTCTTGACAACAGTCATTACGAAAACACGCCCATGCAATATACATAGATTTTTCAAGTTATAAAAAATGATTTTTTTTTATATTTTTATTTTTGCTCAAAACATAGATTGTGGGTACACGATAGAACCGCCTCGGCGAGGCGGTTCTAACGAGTACCCACAATCTATGTTTTGGAGCAAAAATAAGAAAAATAGGTATACCCCTCCATACCCCAGTTTTGCTATATAAAAGTGGGGTTCAGTGGGGTAAACATTACATGGACATGTTTTCCTGATGATACACTGTGTACCAAGTAGCCTTTTCAATACATTCTGAAGGATATTGACTCTTATTTTGTACACCATGTGGTCAAATATCATATGACACTTGGAATAAATACGTGGTTCAAGTATGTGCTAGTATCCAAGTACCTAACTAAAAACGCCACAAACAAACCGGCAAAGTTACTGTTAAGGTAAGCTAGGTGATTTGAGCATATTTTTATTTATTTATACAATATTTAAAGAGGAGAAAACACATTTAGCTGTAATAGCTAGTCTACCATGTGATCCTCTAAAACATATATACAAATGTACAAATGTAATATAAAATGACACAAAACAATTTACATTGAAATAATAGGCGTATCAACCTACATTATAGCGCAGCTGACATCAGGTAAACATGTCCGTGAAACGTACATTAAACCCCCCTCTTTTATATAGCAAAACTGGGGTATGCAGGTTTATACCTATTTTTCTTATTTTTGCTCCAAAACATAGATTGTGGGTACACGTTAGAACCGCCTCGCTCAAAAACATAGATTGTGGGTACTCGTTAGAACTGCCTAGCCGAGGCGGTTCTAACGTGTACCCACAATCTATGTTTTGAGCAAAAAAAAAAGAGAGAAAACTATCTTCTTTTTTTTTTAATGAAAATTTCCATTTTTTAGATATGTATTGCATGGACAAGTTTGCATAGTGCTTATTAAGCCTAGGTTACATTTGCCCCGATCATCGTACGATTTTTCGGTCTGCAATTTTCTCTACGATTTTTAGACATCGTATGAGATCGTGGGCTACGACGTTTGTGTTTACAATTCATACGGGCATCGTGCGATTTTTTGTCGACGTTCTCCGGTAGTCGTATGTCTCCGCAGATAGTACGTAGATATCGTACGGATCCCGTGCGTTGTCAGTACGGAGTCCCTATACGTTTTTAGACAAAACGCAAGGAGCCCGCACGGTAGTCGTAGGGTCTCCGCAGACTGTTAGTGGATATCGTACGGAGTCCCTTGGACTTCTGACTGATGCCTCGGTTACATTTGGCCTACGATTAGCTTGCGATGATCGTACGATGCCATTATTTGCATTTTCGTGCGGCCTCCGCAGGGTGACCTTACGATGTCCCTACGATTCTACGCCTTCCTACGATCTCCGTAGCCTCTACGATCTTGTAATAGTCTGCACTATTACAAATTTTAAAATCGTAAGACCGTAGCCCGTAGACACGTCGTAGGGCATCATACGGGCACCGTACGGATACCCTGCGATAATCGAGCTGTCACCGCACGATCTTTTATGATAATTTGGGAACGAAAATCGAACAGCGATCGTAGGGAGGCCGCAAGGGGTCATGCCTAGTAGGTTACATTTGCACCGATTTTTCGGTCCGCGATTTCCCTACGATTTTTTAGACATCGAATGTGTTCAGGGGCTACGACGTAGGTGTTTACAATTCATACGGGCATCGTTCGATTTCTTGATCTAGCTTTCTTCGATGTTCTAAGTCGGAACCGTATGGAGATCGTAGGGAAATCAAAGGGTCTCTGCACACTTTAAGTTGAAATCGTACGGAGCCCGTGCGATGTCCGTGAGGCCTTACGATTTCTTGCGGTCTCCCTACGATAGCCGTACGATGTTAGGGTCCGTCCGTCTTTTGTGTACTACCCTCACAGTACATCATGGCTCCCCCGAAAGGAAAAGGCAAGCGTTCAAAAACGGAAACACCACAGCATTATACAGATGAGGAAGACGAACCTGGAGAGAAACAAGCCGCATGCACTGAACGACAGAATCGTGCAGTTTTTCGAAGACCGGCCTTACTTCTACGATATATGTTTGTTAAGTCGAAAACTTCCGGTACCGGTTGGTTTCTTCTTGTGCCCCTTTAAAGACACACTCGGATCACGAAATATTGTTGCTGATGGTGTTTCCGTTTAACGGGACAGTCTTTTGAATTTACATAGGAAACACGCAGACAGTTTTATTTTTAATCTGCTCAGACGATCGTTTTCAATGAGGCTTGTGGCGCCTATTGAAACCTAATGGTGAAATGCAACCATATCCCATAAAAATGCACAGCAATCACAGGGCGGTCGCACGATAAAGGTGCGGACGCCGTCGTATGTCCGAAGGATGACCGCATGATTTCCGTACGAGTGTGACGAATATCCATTTTAAAAACCGCAGTTTGTGTTGAAATTTCTTTAAAAGCTCATAGTTTGATATTCGTCATGTAAAATCGCACAACTTTGTCAGTTTTCCCGATTAAAATCGATGTGTGTCGTGTTTTACATGGAAATCGCTTTCGCACCTGATTCACCAACTTAGTTTTCTAGAATAGACTTTCCCATTAAAATGGAACAAACCGGATATTGCACGTGACTGGATGGGTATAAAAGGAGCAAGCGAGGCAGTGATAGTCATTTATTGTGAAAGAAGTCGGACGGTTTAGATCGAAGAGAGAGACTGCAGGTAGTTGATGATGTAGTAGTAAATAGGCTTCGTGGCACGGAGCTCAGGCTTTGGGATAACGAGAGATCATTGCGATAGCTCTTATCCCCTAGTGTTGAACCTCTTAGTGCTGAACAAACATTTGAGACTCTTTGGCCGCAGAGATCATTGCGATAGCTGGGCCTTGGTCACAGAGATCATTGCGATAGCTGGACCAATATGGAGTCTCAAATAGAAGTTCCTGGGAAGCCAGTGATTTAGGCTATAGTGGGATAGCCAACGAAACCATAGGGGTTTCAAGCCTGTCAGTGTTGTGTAAATGGCGTTTGAATTATGAGTTCCTGGACGTAGATTGGGTTTGAAACCATTCAGTCACGTATCAAGTATTGCATAAGAATTATTATAGTCAGACATTATTTCTAAAACGACGTGTATGAACCACACCAAGACCTAGGGCGAGGGCTGGGATCCCATAAAACCGGTTTAAGCCCCCTAGTAATGTTATTACTAACCGTTCCAAGGCGGTGCTCTTGGTGTGGCTCATCTCGTTCAACATCAATATAGTCGTTTAAATAGCATCTTGCTCGGTACGTATTACAAGTATTAAAGTTTTCTTAGTTTAAGATATACAGAAGTACATAGCTCGGTCCTTGAAACGTTACATTTGGTGGCAGCGGTGGGATAATGACAACTGCCAGACCGGAGTTGCCTTACCCATGTAGTAATTGATAGGTAGGATCTCGGATAAAATCAGCATTATCTGGTCCTTATGTATTATATGTTTCATTTGATATACGTTGGATACTGGAGGTAAGAAAAGAATTACCTCGACTCAAAGCTAGTGTTGAATTGCTTATTTATAGCATGCTATGAGTGGCATATTATTGTGGTAGGTGGGACATGCCCATCTGAACGCCCAGTTAGATCTAAAGATTAAATCATCCTAATCTGCAAACACAGTCTATAGAACATCATTAACTTTATTTTCAAGTAGTATGGAACAATATTCAATTATATTAAAGCAAAATTCGGGACGAATTTTCCCTGAGGAGGGGATAATGTGACGAATATCTGTATTAAAATCATAGTTTCTGCTAAAGTATCTTCAAAAGCTCGTAGTTAGATATTCGTCGAGTAAAGTTGTTCAAAATAATCCATTTTACCCCCATTGAATTTGTCATACACGGTGATTAAATAGGAAACGTTTTACACCCGATTTACCCACATAGTAATTTTGAATAGACTAGTCCGTTGTAATGGAACAATCCAAAAGTGCACATGCCGGAAAGGGTATAAAAGGCGAGAGCAAGACGTTTGCGGTTTAGTTGGTGATTGAGCCACGAAGAGGTAACATTGGAGGTTTACCTTTAGAGTAACAAGTAACGGACTTTGGGCCGAAATAGTAACAAACTATCTTCCCGGGTTCTCTGAGTGTAGCCTAGCTGTACGGAGAGGGCAAGATAGTAGTCTACTATTAGTGCTCGGGTTGGTTACTGTGTTACTCTTGATCTGCAGCTCTAGGTTTGTAGAGAGCTGGAAGACAGATGTCGTAGGGACTAAGCAGTTTAGGTACTTTGGGCCATGTCAGTAGCAGACTTTATCCCGGGTTCTTTGTGAAGCCTCGCTTTACCGAGAGGGATATTGAGACGTCTGATTACTATTACTAGCGCTCGGGTAGCTGACTGTGGTGTCCAGGTGTGGCGTTAAGTTGTGTTGGTAGTAGTTGATAGTCGATTGTGTGTGCGTTGTGTCGGCAAGGAGCTGGGACTGAGTTGCCCGTTGTTTATTAATTTAATCGTTATTCAAATACGATATGAACGATGCAGATGAACCATACCAGGACCTAGGGCGAGGGTTGGGATCCCATAAAACCGGTTTAAGCCCCCTAGTAATTGTATTACTAACCGTTCCAAGGCGGTGCTCCTGGTACGGCTCATACTTATCGGACCTGAAGCAGGTCATTTTCACATATTCTCTATAATCTATAAGCGTTAGATGCTATATGATGACCTACCCTTCGTCAGTTGGGTCAAACAACTTATTTGATTATCGTATAAAGCTTTGGCAGCCATGAACTGTAGCTGCTAGAGCCAATGTTACTAGTAGTGACCGCTCGGAGTAACTTCTCTCTTTGAGATTTAGTTACATTTTGGTGGCAGCTGGCGGATAGTTTTATCCGTTGCCAGTTATCATATTAGAGCATGCTTTTCCACCGATGGGGTTTGCTGTGGCTTGGTTCGGCTGTTCGTTACACGATTTTAATAAACTCGCGATATAACCGTACAGATGCCGGACGATCACCCTAAAGGTCTATGATTATCTTACTATTTTAGTCCCAAAATTATCATAAAACCGTGCGCTGACCGCACCATCATCGCAGGGTTTCCGTAAGGCGCCCGTACGATGATGCTACATACGACGTGTCTACGGGCTACGGCCTTACGATTTTTAAAAATTGTAAAAGTGCAGACTACTACAAAATTGTAGAGGCTACGGAGATCGTAGGAAGCCGTAGAATCGTAGGGGTATCGTAGGGTCACCTTGCGGAGACCGCACGAAAATGCGAAAAAATGGCATCGTATGATCATCGCAAGTTAATCGTTGGGCAAATGTAACCTAGGCTTTACGTGTACTCTGGATTTTCAAGTACATGTATCCGAAATGATGCATGGTTTCTAAGAAACCCGCAAATTATTTGTAGTTTTGTTGGCTATTTACGACCCTGTAAACAGCAAGATCATGTTGAGCATGTCAGCACTTAATGACATATTGTTCGAAGGCAAACCTACCGCAGTCAATTTACCAGTCGTTATAACGGTCTTTAATTTATGAATATTACTATTTAATGTAATTTTCTTATCAGCCTCTTACGAACAATTAGGAAAATACAAATCAAAACAGAAACTAGATGACTTGCGGTTTTGAAAGCGCTCACCTGAGATTCGGCAACTGAAAATAGTGTTGATCTGTTTGGTTAAAGATCTCAATTATTCACATACCTACAAAGGCCCAATATGTTATATCATCCAGTATCTACATCAGAGGGTGCCTCCCTAAAGGATTCATGTTTTTTTTTTTTTTTTTTTTTTTTTTTTTTTTTTTTTTTTTTCATCTATAAAAGATACAAAATTTGAGCTTGGCGTGGGCTCAAGGGCTATTTTTGTTGTTGTTGTTGTGCACGTTGTACATTTTTTTTTATTATGTGTAGATGTATTTTAAAAAGGCATAATTGAGCCGCGTCATGAAAAACCCCGGATTTTTGTCTAGGCGAAAACAAAGGCGCAGATCAGCTTCGCAGTAACCGGGGTCCAACTGGTGTTTTTCTTTTGCTCCGGAGTTAGTAGGTTATAAATTCGGCGCCCAGGGATCTCCATCGTCGGGCAGCTTACTCAATCTGTGAGTCCTTGTTTTTGATTCATCAGGATGTTTATCATGATTTATTTGTTTGTTCTTGATGATTCATTGACTAGTTAGAGATTCACCACGAGGACCGAAGAACTAACTAAATGTTATGAACCACCGCAGGTTAGGATCCTGTAAAACCGGTTTAAGCCCGCCAGTAACTTTGTGTTACTGATCGTTCCAAGGCGATACTTCTGTGGTGGTTCTTTTTGTTTATGTCTTGGTGTTTAAATTTTTATGTGCTGTTGGCGCCTTATGTATGTTTTCATATTTTTAATCAAGGTAACTGAGTGGCCACCTATTGGGAAAATAGCTGCTCATTCGGCTTACGATATGTTTCATGGTATAAGTACCTGATTGTTAGTTTGTTTTTTTTCCCACCTCGGTTTTTGGAGTGGGAATCTCTTTCTGATTGCGCCTTTTCCTGATCTTTGCCTACTTGTACCTTTTTTGTTTTAGCTACATGAATAGTACAATTCCCCCTTTTACTTAAATCCGAAATTTCATCTTCTGTAGCTACAAAGGCCGGTTTGTTTCGGGCATGGTCGGAAACCCCGGAGACCGGTTTTCTGGCGTTGTGGCTCAATTAGTACTGATGTTGTTCAGTCTGATCAGTTTCATTCTTTTGATGTACATGTACATTACGAAAGCACGCCTGTGCAATATACAGAGATTTTTAAAGCCCCCAAAATTACATTTTCAGTGAAAATTTTGATATTTTCCCTATGTTTGCTCAAAACGTTGTGGGTGGTTACACGTTAGAACTGCATCATACGTTAGAACCGCCTCTTCGAGGCTGTTCTGGGAGAGGCGGTTCTAACGAGTACCCACAATGTACATGTATGTTTTGGATCAAAAAGAAGAAAAATAGCCTACCCCTGTTTCACTTTATAAATGTGGGATTTAAGGGGGTATAGTTTTTCATGGATATGTTTTCCAGATGAGTCGTTATTTTAGTCCATGGGTGCGTTGTTTGCCATGTGAGCATTTAGGCAGTCAAGCCTCTGTGTTACGTTCAAGGTAAGAAATTTGTTTCATTTTAAGGTTTGGGATAAAAACAAAAATGGTATAATAACTGTCAATTTGTTTTGTTTCAATTAACTGTTTCTATCGAACAACCGGCACCCAGTTTTATGAGATAATAGTCGGAACGTTTTAGAAAGTAGAAAATCAGCCTTTTTTAGAGATTAATTTCTTATAATATTCACGTTTTCTTCCATTTGCATACAACACCGATCCTAAGACTTGCTAAATACCCGTATTTTAGACAGATAGCCTGTGATTACATGAAAATACGGGATATTTTGAACCGTTTGAAGACGGGTATTGCATTTGGGATGGAATGGCTGTCAACAGGCAAATATTGATACAGAAAAGGACAAATCATATGTTAACATTCTTAATTTAAGCATTTACATTCTTGGTACATCGAGAATCCATCACAAGGTTGCCAACAAAAACGAACTTCATGCGAAGCGGTTGGTTTAGGTACTACATGTAAATGTGTATTGTTTGTATTCTTTGTGCACAAAAGCTCTAGTCATGAATTGGTTCCGCAGCTGACAAATTGTCTCGGAATAGTTAAATAGATACAGATCGCGTGTCTCGTGGGAATATTTCACAACAACTTTTCTTGATTCAGCGAATGTGCCTGTAATCAGTGACCAGTCTCTAAGACTGTACTTTAGCCGCTGTAAGGCAGTTATTTGTCCTCTCTAACTGTGATTATTATCGTCTAACAATTATCGTAATGAGCAAGCTTCTGAAAACGTTTCTGAGAGTGTGTGTTAGGCTATACATTACGAAAACACGCCCATGCAATATACAGAGATTTTTTTCATTTGTAAAAACAGAAAATTTTCTTGGAAAATTTGTGATATTTTTCTTATTTTTTCTCAAAACATAGATTGTGTGTACACACGTTAGAACCGCCTCGGCGAGGCGGTTCTAACGAGTACCCACAATCTATGTTTTGGAGCGAGGCGGTTCTAACGAGTACCCACAGTCTATGTTTCGGAGCAAAAATAAGGAAAATAGGTATACCCCTGTAAACCCCAGTTTTACTATATAAAAGTGGGGTATAAGGGGGTATATATTGCATGGACATGTTTTCCTGATGTCATTTTCGATTATGTTTTCTTAGCTGATATCATCCTGTTAACTATAAATAACTGATAACTGTATATAACGGTAAACCATATGTGACAGTGTATTATTTCATGATTCTTAAGGACGACGTGAATAAGCTATACGTTTTCGCTGAATAGTACATTTTAAATCCGGCGCTTATTTCTTTGGTTATTTCATAATTTTCAAAGAGCAAAAGGCAAAAATGCAAAGAACAAACCAAAGATGTTTAAAAATAACTTTTGAGTAGAGTACACGAAGAAAAATTAAGATATTCTTAGTAAGTATTTATTTTCATATCGTTTTATATATTATATTTATTGCTTGAAGATGATAAAAATATTACAAAGTCACATGACAGGTTCGTTAAATCATAATAATGATAATATAATTAAAATTTAAAAAGAATAAAATATGGAAGATCTTTCTTGTAAAAATGGTGTATTTCTTCACTGTGACTACTACTGTATATAGAGATTTTCAAGAAGAGTTTTGTTGTTGGTCAACTCATGTAGCTGGGCAAAAGTCGTTTATTCAGATTTAGGGACTTCAAAAAAAACAACAAAAAACAAAAAAAAAAAAAAAAAAAAAAAAACGAAACGAAAAAAAAAAAAAAAAAAAAAAAAAAAAAAAAAAACAAACAAAAACAAAAAAACTAGAGAATATGTAAATATATTTTTAAAACAATAAGAATATCTTAATCATTCATTGTTTACTCTACTCTGCTTTTTGAACGCTAGTGTAACATTGTGTACTACGTGCCAAGTGATAATTTGCTGATAATTGTCCAACAACATTTTCTATCTTAAATACATCTGATTTGATTCCGCAATGACACAAGAAGACCAAGATGGCATACCAACTGTGTAAAGGTACAAAAGCAGCTCGATACCCACCTGAGAAAAAGAAAACTCGCCGAAATCGTGGAAAAATGGATAATGCTTTATCATTACAGGTAACACTTATGTTGGGTTTTATTTAGTTATTTTCAGATATTTCATGTTGTTACACGTACACTATTTTCATTAAGTTATACATTTCGTGTTTTACAATGTTGTCATATGCGTATACATACTCATATTAGCCTTAAAAGAAACTTTCCCTATGCTTTATAAGTCAAACCATCCACAAATATAAACCGTAGTTGTTATATTTGCAAGCGCAGAAACCCCATAAGGTGGGGGAGACGTCCCGACATGTCCATAGCTGTTGCCTGGAACGCTAAGCCCAACCAGAGATTCCATTGAGAATTATAATATCGTACTGTTTTCATACTAAAATGTCTGATGCTTTTATGACGTCCATAAAGTGGTATTACAACGGCAAGCCTGCTTCGATGGTTTACCTTTTCTTGTTGGGCACTTGCTTGAAAATGCATACATGTGCCTTATTTAAAACCAAACACCATTTGAAAATATTTACTGACGAGATAAAAAAAAAAAAAAAAAAAAAAAAAAAAAAAAAAAAAAAAAAAAAAAAAAAAACTCTACACCATAATTTCCGGAGCCGGCAGACACATATACATGTATTATGACTATTTGATTTACTCACAAACATTTGATCGAAAACGTTTCACGTAAGACAAAATCCAACGCCGTTATTAGTATCCAATGCACACTGTCCTTTGAATACATGTGCCGGTTGAAAACAAATCATTTGTTGCCAACAAGCCAGGAGAGGGGTTGTTTGAACCGATGAAAATACCAAATAATAAAAACGGGGTTGGCCATTTAGCGATGCTCGAGTGTGGGTTAGATGAAAATATGACGTAGCTTTACGTTAATAGAGGTAAGCTCAACAATTTATCGCGGCCAGAGACAACGTGTAAGTGTGGGAGGAACTTGTGCTGATATTCGCCACGATTTGCAATGCAAAATATTCTCACGACAGCGTTAAGCTAATGAAGTTTTAAACAACTGGCCCCAGACATATACTAAACGCACACGTTGGTGCACTGACTTCCAAAATTGCAAAATTACAGTAATTCTCTTGGCACCATGTTGGAAAATCTAAAGGGTCACTGACAAGACTTAAATAGCCGAAATCGCGGCCCGGTATGGCCCATCCCCTTCCTAATTAATATGTTCACTGTTAAACGATATCATTTGTATTTTTATTTGCAATTACTGCAGCTGCTGCTGTGTCGTGTGGCGGCCCTTAAAAGTCTCCCCGCACATCATCCATAGACCATGCATAGTGCAGATTATATTTTTATTTTGGTCCTTTGAGATCAGCGAGGATATTTTGAGAAAAGATAGACTTTGTTGTGCCATGGCCTTATGAATCATACATGTGTACTAAAGACAAAAAAACAGATATATTTAAATGATATACTCATTGATAGATCTAAAAAGTGTGGATTAACTCAATGTAAACAAATAATCAATCAATATTGTTTATTTTTGTTAACTGTATTAATCATAGTTTTTTTCTCCATAGACTCTTTACTATGCCTATAGGATGATTAAATAATATTTTGGCCCTATTTGTATTACACTAATTGTTGTATCGACTACCCTGTTGAAAGTTGCAAAATTACAGTAATTCTCTTTGGCTCCATGTTGCCAAATGTAAAGGTGCGGTATGGCACATCCCCTTCCTCATTTATATGTTCACTGCTCTTAAAGGACATCAGTTCTATTTTTATTTGCGTTAGAAACCTTACACTTTCTCTTGTTATTTTCATCTGCATTAGAAACCTTACACTTTCTCTTCAGTTATTTTCGTTTTGATGCAAAAGCGATAAACCCAATGGAAACATTTCTCAGAAATACATTTTATTTTGTGCAGTGCAAGAATACAGAGGGCGAGTTTAAGCAAATTTTGAAACACTTAATACTATTCTAAGAACCATTGGTTATCTGTGGAATAGTTACCTTTCTTAAATTTGTCGGCATAAACAGTGTGCATATAATAAACTATTTGCTTAAAATGTGATAGAATCGTCCTACTACTACGAGAAAAACAGTGTCTTGTTCTAGTACAATGTATACAATACGGTTGCCGTAGGTCTCAACCCCATGCTCTGTCAGGTGCTCTACAACTGTTGTAGTGTTGACCAACTGTTTCATTTTGTGTTTATCTGTCAAAGATATACTCACATGGGCTGTTTAGTGTTTCGAAATTTGACCTGCTTGGCGGTCCATTGAATGATTTAGCGCAAACTCAGTTACTTAACTGGCTATTGTAATCCGCGCTTTCGTAACGCGCCGACGTAAACACTCAACAAGCTATGTCATAGAAGAGACGCAACCTCGGTTTAAAATCTTACAAAAAGTCTGAAAAAATGCAATAATGATTGATGATGTATATTTTAACAAACTCATCACTGTACAAAACACCACTCATGCGAAACGTACCGGTACGACAAACCTGTCTTGTCGCAAAAATATTTGGCTAATGCGCGAATTCGAATGCTATAATGCGATAACTATAAAGCCATTATACAGGAAAGGTAGGCAACGATCATCAGAAAGAGATTCCCGCTCCAAAATATCGAGGTGGGAAAAAACTACATGTAAATTAACAATCAGGTACTTATACAATGAAAACACATCGTAAGCCGAATGAGTATTGTGTGTTTAATTATTTTTTTATTTCATTTTTTTATTATCTTAATCTGTCATTCCTTGCTGCCAAACGCAGTTTCACTCACGTGACGAAAGTGACTTTGACTACTTTGTACTTCCGCAGCTGAAATGTAGAGCGATTTGAGAATGGAGAATTCTCTGAATTAAGTTTTATTGAAATAATAATCTGTCTTTTATTGTAAGGCTACCTCTTAATCTGTATCGACATTATAAATGTGAAAAATGAATGATAGTGCTTTGTTGCTGGTAATATAGTAATTCGCCTGTGTTTCTTGAGCATTCCCCATTGTCGCCGACATGTATAGCGTTCTACACACTGACTGAAAGGTACCTTTTTGCCGGGTACTCTTGTTTTTAGCCAAATCCCACAAATCTGGGACCAGGTGTTCAAAACTTCGTTAGCTTAACGTCATCGTTAAGACCTCAGCTCGTTAACTAAATGCAGGCTACATAAGCAAATACACTTATTTTTTGTTGGTAAAATGTGAGAATCCTTTGCAATGCAAAGGGTTCTCACATTCAAAAACTAACAGTGTATTTGTAATATTCATGTTTGAAATTTTAACGAATCGTAACTAATGACATCGTTAATTTTAAACAACTGGCCCCAGGGCGTCAAATGCGGAGATCGAAATGATGGTAGCGGTCCCGATATTCACCAAAATGACCAGAATAGCCAAAAAGACCACAAAATACAAAGAAAGACAACATGTATGAATTTGTCTTTTAAAATATATTCAAAGTTTGCTGCTGCCATTATTATGCTGTATGAATTTCACTACTTTTGTACTAGCAAAAGGACAATTGTTTTGTTTTCTTATGATTGTTGCCAAAAAATAATTGCGTCGTTTCAAGGCAGAAATAGATGAAGTTGAGCCCGATGTCCAAGCGTTAAGCGTGTCGAGAGGTCGAAGGTTCTGTCCCCTATTACACCGGAATGTACAAAACATAGATTGTGGGTACTCGTTAGAACCGCCTCAGATATCATGGAGCAAGACACATTGACTCCCCATAGTACTGGCTAATGCCCCGAACGTGGTAAATATTGTTGACCGGGTCGTTAAACAGCAAAACACACAAGGGAACAAAATAAAAATATATATAGACAAACAACAATGCTTTATTATTTGCAATAATTTATAGTGATTCAGATATCATATTTTGTAGAATCTGTCATTTCAGGGGCTACTCGGCCTTAAACCGATAAAATCCACACAGCTCTTTCTTTGTGCCAAAATATTGCGATGTATTTATATGTGTCAGCAGAACAAAATTGTTTGCTTTTCTACAATGCAATAAATTAATTTGAAATGCAAAAACTGATAATTGAGATAAGAAAATGATAGAAAAGTGGAAAATAAAATATGTTCTAAAGTAATATATTGAACACTTCTCAATTATGTTAAATTTTCCTTCAAGTAACGATTGTTCCCTTAGAATAACTTGAGTACCTTATTGCCAATTAAGTTTTTCTCACCTCGGTATTTTGGAGTGTGAATTTCTTTCTGATTGCGCCATTTCATGATCATTGCCTACATGTTGCCAAACTTTAGGGTCACTGAAGAGGCTTAAGTAGACCCATCCCCTTTCTCATTAATATGTTCACTGCTCTTAAAGGATCTCAGTTTCATTTTTATTTGCTATTACTGCAGCTGGTGTTGTGCCGTGTGGTGGCCCTAAAACATTACGAAAACATGCCCATATGATATACAGTAATTTTTTCAGGTCAAAAATCGATAATTTTCAGAGGAAAAATTTTGATATTTTTCTTATTTTTGCTCAAAACATAGATTGTGGGTACACGTTAGAACCGCCTCGCCGAGGCGGTTCTAACGAGTACCCACAATCTATGTTTTGGAGCAAAAATAAGAAAAATAGGTATACCCCTGCATACCCCAGTTTTACTATATAAAAGTGGGGTTTGAGGGGGTATACTTTACACGGACATGTTTTCCTGATGAAGTCTCCCCGTAGTGCAAGTTATATTTTCCTTTTTGTCCTTTGAGATCAGCGAGGGTATTCTCAGAAATCAGAAAATTATTATCGGTTTAGATTCATTTTCTAACCAACATTTGATTTATTTGGCCCCATTAGGATTATGCTAGTCTTTGTATCTACTAACCTGTTGAAAGCTGCAAAATTACAGTAATTCTAATTGGCTTCATGTTGACAAACCAAAAATGCAGTTTCTGTCGTCAAATTCCTGTCGCGTGATATGGTGTCATAATACTATAGTTTCTTATGAAATCAAATGCACATACTTCCTTGTGAGACCACCAGTAGTTTCATGCAAAACCTCAATTATTCTACGATGAAATATATGTACCACCTGCTACATTAAACATACAATGGGACACATGCTGGAACGCAAATTGCGTTTTTGTTTGTTTGCTTGTGTTGAGGCTTAACGTCCAAGTCAACAGTTTTTCAGCCGTGGGGACGGAAAATAGCGTTTTCTAAATTTGGAGCTCATTGGAAATGGTATTCAAGATGCCCATAATTTGAAAGCGTGTATCTTAAAAAATAAGGAAGTTATAACTGTAACTTTGTGTTTTTATGAACGCCGGATGAGTTGTGCACTCGACAAAATGAATGAAATATAAAAGCTTGAGCCTTTGGAAGCAGTGAAAACGTTCAAGGGGAGGTAGTATGGACCATATAACTCTGTTTGAATATTTTACATATACTTGCCATGACTTTAGGTGTCAGAGGGTGGGGGTAAATTTAAAATAAAAAAAATCAGGAAAGCAAGATTTCCGCCCGTTAATACATGCTAATATAACATTTCGGGCATAATAAGAGACTGCAGATAGCCAAATGAGCAGCTATTTCTCAATTTACTCAAATAACTAAACACACGAAAACGAACACAAGGTGACAAACATTGGAACTGAAATTTCGGTAACCAAGATAATCGCCATAAAAGGGGGCTCTTTTTCTGAGAGCCGGCTGATCATCGTCTGTATCATGTTTAATAGTGTTATTGTGTTAAATTACGCATATGAAAATGAAAGAGCACGGAATGTCTTAATTTGTTACTTGGCGTCCAGCCTATAAACGACAACACTTCGGTATTTCATGTATAGTACATGGTGCGATGCCAAATCAGTCTTCTTTGTCTGTACTATAATAGTTTTGGATGTACTTCACAAGCTGTCGTCCTAGTATCATTTGAGTCGCATCATGGGAAAACCGGATCTTTACCTATGCGAAAACAAAGTAACTGCACAGATGATCAGCACCTTTGGTTTCTCTACACGGATAGTACAATTTCTCTTCTACTTAAACCCAACATTTCAAGCATCTAGCCTTTTTTCAGTGATGGTACATGCGGCTTGTGGCGGGGCCTGGTCGGAAACACCAAAGACAAGGTTTCTCGCGTAGCGGCTCATTTCGTTACCATGGGGTCGATATTGCTGGCATTGCGTTTACTATACGGTTGTAAAAGACCAGTGGGCCACTGTTTGACATTATAAGACCACCAAGTGGAGCCAGTGACTTGAAGGACAAATTTCAAAAGTGACTATCGCTGAATTCGATGTAATCGAAGCTAATTCTTAGGGTGATTCCTAACATTATTGTACCTCTATACGAATTAGTGTGACTAGAGCCTAACTGCCGAACCCGCCTACACTGACGACCCACCCTAATAGTGATGGTTGACTGAGCACGCTATCGATACTGCTCTTCATCTCTGAACACGTCTCTTGAACTGTAATTTGAAGACAGTCAGAGATAGCAAGGTACGTGTATTCATAACAACATCAAAGACATTCAAGCTTTAAAGACACATTATTTTGCTTCTATAGCTGAGGTGGCTCTAATAAACAGTCACAGCTGGCAGGAGACACAGCGCACATCACAGGCTTATCTTATCTCAGTGATTATGGATTCATTTGTCTCTGCCTTGAAGGGACCGGCCCCGCTTTCATAGAACGGAAACAAAAAATATGCATTCCTTTTTACAATAATTACATTGTCCATAACGTTATTACCTATCTAATTCATTGAGGTATATTTCATAAATACGCACCTTATACATGTACATGCAAGACCAAGATATAGTGTGTCTTATCAATTAATAGTAAAATCTCCTTAAGAGACGTGAACATACATGCATATATACTACTCAAACTTTGATAAGCATCAAAACTTTATTTTTCATTACAGGACATATTGATAATCTAACACCCGAAATTATGCAATAGATATATAGCAGCACTATCACCGTGCAAACATTCCATCTTTTTTTCGCGTTGTCTGCGAGCCCTTCTCGCAGACTTGCAGAAACAATGGAAACCCCCTGAAATTGAAGTTGTCACTGTTGCCTACCCTATCCAGTTCTGTCATTTATCCCCTTTTACTGGTTCATTCAACTGCAAAAGTGTTTTGATAATCAAAATGTCGATACTTTTGTGTCTAAAATGCACTTTTGGAAAAATTCAGAAATCTGTGATTTTAGGTTAAAAACACGATTTTTTACCAAAAAAATTTTTTTCGCTTAAAATGTTGTCCTTTGCATGGGGAGCATGAAACTGAAAACCGTTTTTGAATACGCACTCTGGTTAGCTCAAGCCAGCGTTTCTTAAATTTGTTGTCAGACGTTTTAATCACGTATACTTGGATTTTTTTCAATGTGCAGGGCAGGGCTTAGCTAAGCCCAGCCTTGGATGATTTCATTGTTGAGAAAGGGTCCCATAGCTGACAATGTATAATTGAGGTAAAGGTGACTATGCTTGTTGTCTTTGTGCTATACCTGTGTCTCACCTGAATGATTTCAAAATATGTGAAGTGTATGGTAGACACACAAAAACATAAACATTTTGTTTCTTAAATATAACCATACAGCCCATACACTACACTCAAATATTTCTATCAAGTTAGCCAATGCCTCTATCTTTGTCAACAACTCTGCTTTACTGATGGTACATGACCGCAGTAGAAGGTCAATAAAGTACCATTCGAAAAAAAAAAAATAAAGCGATTCAGAGAACCAGCTGATTTTACTTATTTTTCCTACAAGGTCAGCTCGGTCAAATTAGCAGCAAATTTGCTGCATCAAAAACGGTCAAGTTAGCAGCAATTTTACTGCAGCAAAGTCATGTTACATGTAGCAGCAATTTTGCTGCAGCAAAAGCAGTCAAGTTAAAAGAGCAGTCACACATCAGCGTATAAGTGAAACGCGCGCCGGGCGTGTTGAAAAAATAGCAAAATTCCTCACACGCCAGACGCACGTCGGAAACACGTTCAGAACTCGCTACCAGCGCGTTGGGTACGCTTGGTGTACGTCCGGCGCGCGTCGCTGTACGCCGCTAAAAGTCTCTGCGCGTTTCGCGCGCGTTTGGGCTAAAAATAATTTTAAACGTGCTTAAAAATTTTCTAAAAGCTCGGCGTGTCCCGGGCGTGTGACTTATACGTCCCGAATAAGTTCCACGCGCGCTACGGGCGCGATGAATACGCTCTGAACGCGTTTGGCGCGCGTTTGAAGCACGCCAGTGTACGTTCCATGCGCGTTCCGATTTTATTAGATGTTGCTTCAGTAGCGTTCCCCAAGCGTGTGTGAAACGCGCGTTGAACGTTCGATGCGCGCATGTAGCGCGTGCTTAGCGTGTCTGGGACGTATCACAACCGTTCTCCAAAACTTTGAGATTTTTTATACGTCCGGCACACGCCCCAGTTGCTCGCTAATGTGTGACTGCTAAAGCGTGTTAAAGGAACAAATTAATTTTTATACTCCCAAAGTCTTCAGCGTGTTGAGATTTTTCATACGCCCGGCGCGCGTTTGGGTTATACGCTACAGTGTGACTGCTGTTTAACGGCGATTTTGCTTGCAGCGTTGGAATTAAATTTGCTGCAGCAAAATAGAAAATACAGTCGAGTTAGCGGATTTTGCTGCAGCGAAATTGGTCAAAGTAGCAGCTTTTTTGCCACAGCGAAAAAACAGTCAAGTAAGCAGCAATTTCGCTTGCAGCGAACAGTTTTGTAGCAGATTGTTTTTGGCTTTAATCTATGTGATAGCGCATAAGAAAATGACAATTAATGACACAATCACATCCATTCAACGTCACCTACAACCAACGTTCAACAAAAAGTTCCATGTAAGTGGAAATGTTTGTCGCCTTTTTTTATTATAACATTTTATTTCCGTCTGGCTGTGATCGCTATGTAGAAAATGATGATGAATGCTGCAACAGAACTTTTTACCAACGTTATGGAAAATGTTGCAGATTTTTTTACAGTTTCGTCTGGCTGTGAGCGCTATAGGAAACAAATACTTATGCCGTTCTATCCCACCCGGACAAAAGTTCCCAGCAAGCAGTAAAAGTGTCCATAGACTGGGAAATAGGTGGGTTATAAAATGTCTGTTTGTGATGACATTCATCGTTTCTTATATATGTATGCGCTCATAGATAGACTTAAACGAAAACGAGAGACCAAATTGTGCTGTAGCTCACCTTAGTGATTTGCTTATGAGTGTAAGCTTCAAGATAGACGATGATACTCTGGAGCCTTGTCTGTATGGACCCCATGGGCACAATTGACAGTATTTATAAAGAGGAGTACTATACACTAATTTGCACTAAATATGAAAGTTATGGGCCTTGCAGTTTAGAAAACTTTTTTTTTTCAATCTAATGCAATCATTCCCCCATTTTAATGATGCTTCAGATAAAATTTGATCGCATTTGGCATGGTCTTAGAGATAGTCATATTTGAAAGGGTAAACGGATGAACGCACAAACGGATGCAGGCACGCCGGCTCAAGTACCTTGATCCTATAAGCTCACCTTGTGAGGGCATAGGTGAGCTAAAATATGGGCCACAAAAATCCACTTTTAATGCTAGTGACAGGGAATTTTTGTTCAGAACTTGGGTCACAGGCGGCATAGAAAAATCATGTTTGCGACATTCATCGTTGTTTTCTAATGCGCTCACAGTCATACAAAACAAAACAAAAAAAAAAAAAAAAAAAAAAAAAAAAAAAAACAAAAAAAAAAAAACGATGTCGACGATAATTTTCCTCTTTTAATGATGACAGGGAACTTTTGTCTGTAACTCGGGTAATAGGAGGGATAGAAAAGGTTGTTTGTGGATATTTAAACAAAATCAATAGGTGACAAAAAGTTTCGCTGCAGCTAACTTGACCGTTTATTCCTTTTTTTTTTTTTTTTCTTTTTTTTTTTTTTTTGTTTTTTTGTTGCTGCTTCTGCTGCAGCAACAGATTCGCTGATAACTTGACTGAGCTGTCAGTCAAATTTAACAAATCTGTAGTATGACAGCTCAACACTTTACAGATCCATACTGTGACTTCCAGTAAGAAGTTAGTGCACTTTTTTGCCGCCTTCATTAGTAAATGTAAGCCTGCATCTTTGATATTTATTTGTATCAGAATTAAAGTTTTAAACAGAGAGTCATACAACAAGAATGTTTACCAGGCATTTACTAAGGGAATTTTTAATATCGTCATACATAAATACAGCCATGTAGTACAGAATATTTTTCTGTGACAGTATGTGTTTACCCATCATTTTCGGTGCATGAGGTTAAATGTTCAACAATAACTAGTGGGTCAAAGTATTAGTCCAAGTGAGAACTACCTATTTTTAAATGTAATGGTCAACTTTGTCATTGTCAATCAAAAATTGACAGGCTCCGCCCTGCACATTGAAAAAAATCAGACTATAATACAAATTTCCATTAAGAACGCGTTCAGTCCAGTGACAAATGTTTTAAAACGCTGTAAAATCTAAACCAATGCCCGTAGCTCAAATCGGTTTTCTGTTCCATACTCGCAGCCTTAAGGACAACGTTTTAAGCGAAAAAAAATTTTTTGGTAAAAAATCACGTTTTTAACCAAAAATCACAGATTTTTGGAATTTTCAAAAAAGTGCATTTTAGACACAAAAGTATCGACATTTGGATTATCAAAACAGTTTTGCAGTTGAATGAACCAGTAAGAGGGAATAAATGACAGAAATGGATAGGGTAGGCAACAATCAATGAAAAATAGCAACTTTAATTTCAAGGGGTTTGCATCGTTTCTGCAAGTCTGCGAAAAGCGCTCGCAGGCAACGCGGAAAAAAGATGGAATGTTGGCAAAGTGATGGTTCTGCTTCATATCTATAGCAAAATTTCGGGTGTTAGATTACAAGTATGTCCTGTGAACAAAAATAAAGTTTTGATGCTTATCAAACTTTGAGTAGTATATTAGAAACCATACCGCGATTTCGGCTAATTGAGTCCTCCGTCAAACCACCCATCATTAATATTCATTTTATATTGACCATTCAAATCTGCACATTAGCTAACGGTCAATGACGGTTAGACAACACGTGGGTTAGACAAACAAACCAACACGTGCTTTTTACAGGTAAATATAGGTGCAAAAACACAATGTTTGTCTAAGGAAATAGGGGTGGGCGTGGCTATACCTTGCTGGCGGAGGAGTCAATTAGGCCACAGGCGCTCGACGACTGGACTCATTTTTTTTTTTTTTTTTTTTTTTTTTTTTTTTTTTTTTTTTTTTGCATTTTCACCCGTTTGGAGACCCTTACGATATGTTCATGCAATTATTTTACCTTTAAAACCTTTTCTATCAATCCTCAATCAACCCTAGTCTATGGGCTACTATATAGACAAGGTCGGAAACGCGGTGTCCTAGTTTAATTGGGGTCATGGGATTCCCCGCATCTCAAACTTTACCGTTATTTCAATGCTGGCTGTCAAGACATGAGTGTCTTTGTAAAAGGTCTCGCCCATTGCCTTCATTCAAAATAAGCACAACCGCCCGTAAAAACTAACAATTAAAAGCATTCTACAGAATTGGAGGACATTCCGAATGAAATCTGCAATCTAGCCGTGACATTACTATAAATACGAACTCGTACACTGGTCACACGACGTGTTACGCACGCGCGTGATATATGTTACGTTGGTTTTCATAGGTTGCTTGATTAAATAACCAGTCAAAACACTTTGTGATCTAGTGTCATGGCAACAATGCAATACAATTATCCAGTAGGATTGATTCTTTCATACGGTATTCACAGTGACCTTCCACTGATTTCTAGAAACGAAAGGTCATCATACAAAAACATTCGGGATCCCATCCAAGTAGACAGGTGGTGGTATAAAATATAAGTTTACGGGCGACTATGCTTATTTTTGACGAAGGCAATGGGTGAGACCTTTTACAAAGTCGCCCATAGGTAGAAATAACGGTAAAGGGTGAAGTACGAGTTTGAGATGCGGGGAATCCCATGACTCCAATTAAACTAGGACACCGCGTTTCTGACCTTGTCTATATAGTAGCCCATAGACTAGGGTTGATTGAGGATTTATAGAAAAGGTTTTAAAGGTAAAATAATTGCATGAACATATCGTAAGGGTCTCGAAACGGGTGAAAATGCAAAAAAAAAAAAAAAAAAAAAAAAAAAAAAATGAGTCCAGTCGTCGAGCGCCTGTGATTAGGCCTCGTCAGTGACCCTGTGACACTTAAGATTTTGCAACACGAAGCCAAAGAGAATTATTGTAATTCTGCACCATTCAACAGGGTAGTCGTTATAAAGACTAGTATATACAAATGGGGCAAAAAATATTAAACGTTGGTTAGAAAATGAATCTAAACCGCTAAAAATTTCTGATTTCTCAGAGTATCCTCGCTGATCTCGAAGGACCAAAAAAATGTATTGGTAGACTTTATAGAGTCGCCAGCTGCAGTAATGGCAAATAAAATAAAAACGAGATTCTTTAAGAGCAGTGAACATATTAACGGGAAAGGTGCCTTGTACATGTGTTTTACATAAAAACTTAATTAGTTTGACAAGTAAATACTGACCCGCAATACATGTTTATGTTAAACAAAGAACAAAATCCACTGCCCAAGCAAATCTTGACTTGTCTCAACCATGAGTTATGATAAAATTCTGTAAAGACTTCAAAATGCATAGCCAAGATAAAGGTATGAATCAGATAAGCATAATTTAAAGTGCCTTAATACAGACACCTAAAAATGTCCGTATTACATGTGTAATAGATTATTTTGATTGAACATCTGAAGAGTCTTTTATCAAAGGCGGCTACTTTTTTAGACCAAGTTCAGACAGGCAGAAAGTGTATAACATGTTACAACCTATGGTGAACATTTGTCACCAAACATGACAGTTATATGTACCAGCCGGGTTTCGAACCCGCAACCTCTTGATCGCTAAGCGAATATGCTATCCATTACACCACCGCGGCAGTATGTAAACAAAATACATGCTTGCACAGAATAATTGAAATCAGGTGTTTTGATGAGCTAGTATCATTATCTTAATTTTATTTTTGAGCATTTTGACAACCTCCACCCCCCGGACCCCTGGATCAAGAATGGCACATGTATATGATCTGCGTATTGGAAAAATATAATTATGTGCAAAACGATTTCCTTCATCACGGGAGGGGGGGGGGGGGACGGGGTGAACAACTGTAAAAATATATAAAATATATATTTCTGTTTCCCATATGTAATAGGGAAGATTATGTTTTCAATCAGGCACTTCAACTTGGAAAACAAATTTTGGGGAAATTCAAGAACCAGACCAGCTATGTTTAGAAGAGTGTATTTTTTTTCATTTCCGCTATAATATTTAATTGTCCTTTTCCGTCTCGAAGAAAAGCCGCTTAGCGGAGCGCCATAATTTTCTGTTTTCCGTCCTTCCGCCCCCTATAGTACATGTACCTTGTGTGCGCAACTCCTCATACAGTTTTATTACGATTCTTTTGAAACTTAAGATTTTCTTTAACTAAAGTCACTATATTAATGCAATAAATTTTAGCAAAATGCCAAAGGAAGTAATATTTTTAGTTCAGTTATGGTGTTAACTTCACAAAAAGTCAACCCACCTCTTTGAACTTTATCATCTGGAATACTTAAGGCATACTGGTAGTCTTCTAGCTACCCATGCCCTATTTCTAAAAGTACATGTATATTAAAGAGCTTTCAAAGCCTCTTTTCTGCCATCTGGAAGTGGAGAGTTTGCGTTTTACACTAGGTTTATTACATTACCCTAAAAATTCCATTTTAACGTTTTAATAATGGGAGCACACAAGGACAATATAACATATCTCTATTGTTTGTTATAGTAGACCATTGAACTTGGTCCCATTTTAAAGCTTATACATAACATTTCATTTTCTTTTTATGGTAAGTAATGGAAAATATCTAACTTGCATATTCATGGATGTTCATTAAAACATTAATTTGAAGAGAAGAAAGAAAACAAAAATTAAACTCATTAAAATCAAAATCTCATAAATAAACTAATTTCAGGCCCAAAGTATCACTGTTGCACATTTTTATTGTACCAATAATGTTACTTGACAAATTTGTCAATGCCATTGGTCTAAAAGAATATTCATAAAAATGACGAAAATCAAGATTTATAAAGGGAAAATCTATTGTCATTTCAAGGGTTTAGGGTGGGTTATATATAGTATCTACATAGAAAATGTACCTTCCACTCCTAGAACAAATGCTCATGGGTGCCAGTTTGGTCAAAGGATCACTTTAATGCCCATTTGTGTCATGTAAGATAACAGAGTGTTCACATCCACCCATAATACGATTCTAACTAATTGTGTATACTTACAAAAGGTCTATGATCTCAGTATTCGTTGCTCGAATATTAAAGAGAACTTCAGATGACAAATGAAGAGGTTATACCAACAAAATTTCTAATATCTCAGTAACCAAACACTCTAGAGAGCTGAAATTGGTATCAAATGATTGCTGGGATAATGTGCTATAATCAAGCGATAAGATACATAAATATTGTACTTTCCTTGTTTTCGAATATGAGAAATTTAATTGTAAGAGAAAATCACAGAAAAAATGGAGGGGGTATACCAAAAATGTTTATATCTCAGCAAATTAGTATCAAATGATACCAATAATAGTTGTTTGGTTTAAACATATTTTATTCGTATTCAAAATACATATATGCACAATGAACATAACATACAACATATACTAATTTGAACGAAAGGGATTCGGAAGAAAGTCAGGGACTTATTTTAATCCGTATCCCTCAAATAATTGACGACGTAATCAATTTGTGATTGTTAGATAAGGATGGAGTGAATTTCTTCTTATAAAATTTGGTAGAAGCTGTAAACTTGTAAGATAAAATAGAGTTGAATTTGGAGGGGGGGGGGGTGCTCCACGAGGGCCAGTTTTCAATTATACCTTATACTGCCAACATTTATCAAAAGGTTGTATGATCATTTCAAGTAAATGGTTCGGGAACATAGCTGTGTTTAATTTGAATAACAAATGTTCCAATTATATGTTTTATTCTTGTGACAGTAGTGGCAATAATAGTTGTTTATAACCGTGAGATAAGATACGCACGGCAAATAATTTGACTTTCTTGTTGTTCGAATATTGATGAGAACTTTTATTATCAGAGAAAGGTACAAATAGGCAACGATCAGGAAAAGGCGCAATCAGAAAAAGATTCCCACTCTTAAAACCGAGGTGGGAAAAAACTAAATTAACAATCAGGTACTTATACCATGCAAACATATCGTAATCCGAATGAGCAGCTATTTTCCCAATAGGTGGCCACTCAGTTACCTAAACTTAACTAAAATATGAAAACATACATAAGGCGCCAACAGCACAAAAAATTTAAACACCAAGACATAAAACAATAAGAATCACCACAGAAGTATCGCATTGGAACGATCAGTAATATAAAATTACTGGCGGGCTTAAATCGATTTTACAGTTACTTAACCTCACACTCTTCTTCTGCAGAAAACTCATAGAAAAATGGAGGAGGTATACAACAAAAATGTTTATATCTCAGCATTATGAAGCTTTAGAGAGCTGAATTTGGTATCAAATGATTGCTATGAGAATGTTCTATAACCATGTGGTAAGTTGCATAAATAATCTGATTTTTTGTTGTTTGAATATTGAAAACCACAGAAGAAAATGGTGGGGGTATACCAACGGAAACATTTTTATCACAGCAAAGCAAAAAGCCTAGACAGCTGAAGCTGTTATGACAACATTCTGTAACCATGTAATAAGATATACATGTATAAACAAGGTGCTTTTCTTGTAGCTCAAATACTTTACAAAACTTAAGATATAAGCGAAACATCACCGACAAATGAAGGGAGTATACCTATTTCAGCAACCAAAAGCCCTAGAGAGCAGAAATTGATATCACATTATTGCTAGGATCATGATAAACATGTGATAAGAAACATAAATATTCTGCTTTTCTTGTTCTTCGAATATTGATGAGAATTTTAATATAAGAGAAAAATCACAGAAAAATGGAGGTGGTATACCACCGAAATTGTTACTTATTGCGAGTATGGCATGAGTGACAGAGGGACATAAAATGACACCCGGCTTAGGATCATATAGCATAGGGAATGCACAAGACAAGCTATGTTTTGTGTCATCGCCATCGCATTTAATGTGGTAAGAAAATGTTTCTATACCGAACATAGTGTCAGTCTGAATGTTAAGATTTTTCATTAAAGGTTTGTGCCGGTGAATTTCTTTTGTCAGACGTTATCATTGACGATAAGCTAATTAAGATTACTTCAAAATCATGGCATGTACGCATCATGTGAGTTGCTGACCTATGCCTCTTTTCAACTAAAATAATATGATTATCACTTTGACCTCGAACATCTCTCATAGTTGCTTGAATCGGTTCTTATAAACAACCAAACAGGCGAAGGTGGTATCGGTATTATATTTAGAATTGTTATTCAGTGACTTTGCAAATTCTAGTTTTATATGGCCTTAAAACGTCATACTTTGATTAAATATTTTTTCAAAACAATTTAAAAGTGACTGATGGACTTGTGCTTCATAAAACGTTACTGAACCAGGCTTTGCATACCTTACAAAAATATTGACATTGGCTGATTTCTATTTCCACAAGTTATTGGCGGAAATGGCGAGGAGTCTCCAAGAGGTAATGTGTGCCATATTCAAAACTGAGTGAAATTTTAGGAGTGGCTGATATTGTATCTTTTCATTTTTGTACCTTTGGCATCACCTGTCGTGCGAGAAAAATGTTCTTAATATGAATAATATGCAACAAGCATTATGTTTGAATCGCCACAGTCAGAAATAAAAAATAATGAAAGAACGCTTAGGACCCCAGTACCCTAATCATTGCGTTGTCGTCATATGTTTTTCAAAACTTTCATGGCAACATAGACTTCTAATCTCCTACTTATTTTTTGTTTTACTGATATTTTTCTAACCTCTGTTATTTTATAAATTCTTATGACATTAGACTGAAGTAATTCAGAAGCTATCAGAAAGGCAGTAGATATGCTATTGTGAAGATAGAAACTGAGTATCAGTCTAGTCGCAACATAGAATGGTAGTGATAAGGTTTCCAGCTTGCTGTTAGAATGATGTCTACCACGTTTCATGGTGGGTTTGCCGTACCTTAACATTGTTTACGTGTGGCTTAGTGTCAGTTCCTTTTTCATCCTACGTCTGCACATTTCAAACTGTCTACAAACTGAGCTTCGTCATTAGAAAACCAAATTTTGGCATATGAAGGCGCATATCAGCTGTGCAGTAATTGCGCAGCTGATCAGCGCCTTTGTTTTGGCTACATGGAAAGTACAATGCCTCTTCTTTTAAAATCCGAAATTTCAACCTTCCAGCTCATGATTTTCAGTAACTGCACAGTCTGGTTTGTGTCGAACCTGATTGGAAACCCCGATGACAATTTTTCTCGCGTCGCGGCGCAAATGTCACGATGGCTTTCCAGGAAATGAGTCGCTAATTGCTCCCCAAAGCGTGTATACTATTTGCAAGGAACACCACTTTCTTCGCACTATTTTCGTCGCCTTATTTGAATACTGGTAAATAGATCGGCAACAGCATCATCTGTGCACGATTTTGTTACATACTATAGGTCTGGCGAATAACAATAATAGTGTCAAATTTAATATATTTTTCTTTCGTCAATGGTTGCACGTAAGCCTGAACGTAAAATAGCAGTCACACATAGCGTATTAGACAAACGCGCGCCGGGCGTGTTGGCAAAAAACGTAAAATTTCAACATACGCCATGAGTACGTGGGAGACACGTTAGAAACTCATTACAAAATCTTCAGGTTGTCGAGATTTTTTATACGCCCGGCGCGCGTTTGGGTTATACGCTAATGTGTGACTGCTCTTTACTGTGATGGTAAACCGCCCTTTTTATTATAAGAAATGTTTATAGATATACTACTTTGAAAGCTTGAAAATCCACGCAATTAGAAAGAATGAAAACCACGTCGATGTTTCAGCCAGAGGACTATTTTGCAAGTAAAAATTTGTTTCGGATAAAATGTGAAGGTTATATCCTTTGGAAACAGTAAAATATTTTACTGAAGAAGGTGGGCCATATTACACAAGATCGGGTCATGAACCCGGCATATAAGCGATCTTTTACTAACAGCATTAGGGTAGTCTCAATCAAATATTCATATTGTCAAAGGGTCATTAATAAAAAATCTATGAAGAAGATGTTTCTTAACGTATATATTATCTTTATTAAATACTCCAAATATTCTCACTGACCTCAAAGGACCAACAGAAAAATACTGCACTAGAGATATATGCTCACCGACAAAAGTTTAGTCAGTGAAAATACATGTAAAACCCCATTGAGACGGTTTAAATCGCAATAGCTTCAAAACCCATTGATAGTTTGGGGTTAAAATTACCAGATGTAAAGCTGTAAATAAAACCTAACATTTCCATCAAAAAAGATTGAAATATCGCATGTGGTATTGCCAGAGTTCATGCACCGATTTTCGTTCTTATTTAAATGAAAGGGAGGTAATTTCAAAATAATGAATTTTTGACGTCATTTGTCGAGACTGTGACTGAATTTTGATTTTTTTTTTACACAAGCAACAACCTCTATCAGAAAACACTCTTAATGAAAGTGCCGATTGTATCATTTATCGGGTAATTACAAAAAATATTGTTTTACGAAAAAGGCCAATAACGCTGTCGAAATGGAAAACTGGTGGAGTTTCATTTCAAACTAATAAAGATACAAGTAGGCAAAGATCAGGAAAAGGCGCAATCAGAAAAAGATTCCCACTCCAAAAACCGAGGTGGGAAAAAACCAAACTAACAATCAGGTACTTATACCATGAAAACATTTCGTAAGCCAAATGAGCAGCTATTTTCCCAATAGGTGGCCACTCAGTAACCTTAACTTAACTAAAAATATGAAAACATACATAAGGCGCCAACAGCACAAAATATTTTAAACACCAAGACATAAAACAAAAAGAACCACCACAGAAGTATCGACTTGGAACGATCAGTAACACAAAGTTACTGGCGGGTTTAAATCCATTTTACATGGCCATAACCTCACCCTCAGCTTCTGCAGTGGTTCATAACATTTAGTTAGTTCTTCGGTCCTCGTGGTGAATCTCTAACTAGTCAATGAATCATCTGAGACTGACTTTGCAAATTTAATAATGGGGGACATGCAAGTTAAGCAGCGGGGTGTGATAGTAATCGGGCTTGTCAAAGTTACTGACTAAACTTTTTCCTCTGAGTATATATAAATTGTTTAAAATCTTATGAGAACCGGTATCACGCCGGTTATCTACAGACAACCATCGCGACTGAGTACAACCGACGCGTTAAAAGTCAACATACGGCTGTAGTATTCAAATACCTGTCTGGAAACAACTTTCCAAGGATCGAAATGATCCGTGGAATGTTTTTGCCAGACAGGCAGTTATTACCCGTGTTGGCGCATATTGATTTAATCTGCGGTACTTCTCAGTCGCTGTGGTTTAAGGATAACCGGCGTGTATATACGAGATGAATAAAATCGTCTCGCTGCAATCTGCGTTTTAGGGTCAAAAGGGGTGACGTATTTGCTACAAAGTTTTGAATACCTGCAGACATTCAGAACAAAATGTGTTCATTTGTTTGTTTGTATTGAGGTTTCAAATTAACAGTCGTTTCAATCAAAAGTTTTACAAGTCATGACGGGGCGGGCTAAACACGGCGCGCCCCGGGTGGGGATCGTTCCCAAGACCTATCGAATCAATGTCTGGCGGTCTGTTACCACGCCACCGTGCTGTGATAATTGAATGTACCACTGTGATTCGGCATAATTAAGGAATAATTTCAAATTAAATTGGATACCAGATATTAAAAATGATTTAAAATGTATCGAAAATAAAACCAAACTCATTATCAAATTTCAGAATCGCACGTAGGCGCCAGTAGACAACCGCATAAAACTGGTTACACATTGCAAATTATTCATTAAATTTCTTAATGTATAAGTCAAGAAAACGTTTCCCCATAATTGTCTAAGCTCGCCTATATATATTTTCACTTTTACTCGAAAGCAGAGAAATATGACTAACATGTGTATATACAGGATGTCCAAAATCAACACAAAATACAAGGTTAATGTTTTAAACTCATCTGTTTCCGTGGCCCCCATTAACATACCGATCCAGTGCGGTACTTCTATTGTTGTTCGCAATATTTCTTTTAGTGTCTTTTTCATTAGTGTATTTGTAAACGAATCAACTCTGGTTTTTGTAGCTAAGTGGCCACCTTTTTGGAAAGAGCAACACATTCGATTGACAGTAATTTATTTTTCAGCATAAGTTTTTGGGAGGAAAGTTCGGCTGTGCTTGTGCCGTTTCCTGACCTTCGCTTATTTCTTTAGATTGTCTGGCGCATGCACTTGACGTGATCAGATATTAGACTTCCTGGTCCGCTGTATGAGTAAACAAACATTTTTTTATAACGACCAGGTCCGACACAAACCGAGCATTACAAGGCTAGAGGCCGGAAATTTTGGATTTTGAAAGTAGAGGAATTGTACTATCCGTGTATTGAAAACAAAGACGCTAATCAGCTGTGCACTTACTGCACAACTGATCTGCGCCTTTGTTTTTCTCGCATATGCAGACTGTTTATTTTCTAATGCGGCGGCTCATTATATCTTAAAATAATGAGTCGATAAATCAGACCAGAGGTCTAAAATAGTAATTTTAATTGTGGACCGAGACTGTCGCCAATGTTGCACTGATCTACTTGATGCCATCGGATCAATTAGCTCGAGAGACTAAAACATTTACTCTTCATTGTGAACGTAGACACTTGTTTCCTATTTGTACAGGTTATAAAATCATCTTACAATATCGTTGCTTACCTCAAAACCTACAATTTTGTGAAATAATGATGGGACCATTGTTTCCTAGATACTGAAGCAGTAAAATAATCTGACTCCGTTGACTTTGTCTCGTGTAATCAAATTTAACTAAGACATTGCTGTGGTTAATGCAAATATAGTCTGAGGGCTGATTCTTTTTCAACCAGTCTGGTAGAAAAAAATCTTTGGTACCAGGCAAACGTATATCTATATAGAAGTTAAATTAGGGTAGATGGCAGCTTTGTTTCAGACGCCATTATGTTGACCCACCCACTGAAAATACAGTGATGTTTAATTTTTAGGGCAAGAAGGCTTACCATGCATCCCCAACATCCAATACTACTTCTAAAAGGTGTAAAAATTTATCCCTTGAGACCTCTAAATTGCAAAGAAAATTTGTGCACTAAATAAACACAATCCAGTTACGTAAATTATATTGTTTCCATGGCAACACATATTATTCGCCAAAATTCGGATGTGTCTACAAAATTGGTCATATCTCAGCTGATACTTATCCTAAAGAGCTTCACTTGGTCTTAATTTAGAGCTTAGACGTTCCCTATCATTCATTGATTAGCTATGCAATTAATCAAATTTGCATATTCATGCATATATTAAATAAAATATAAAAGTGTCAGAACAATCACCAAAATCCAATAAACAATTGTGGAACATTATTTTCTATTACTTGTGATGCAATTTAACATTTGTTTACTCCTACATGTATCATGAATCTCCATGGCAATTACTGCATTTGTATAATTACTATGTATACACTTGGCAAAAATGCCAACGCATCAGTTTTAAAAATTGAATAACTTTCGTTTCATTAAAGATTTTGCTTTCGGCTTTCAAGTTTTGCATACTATTCCTTGACGAACAATTGCGCATAATGATCAGATGATTTCAAATAAATTTAATCACGTGACCACGTCATAAGAGGATCATGCAAAAACAGTTTTTCTGCGCCTGCTGATCGTAGTGACTGTCTTTCGGTAATACTTTAATTGAATTAGACAGCTTGATGTTCGTCAAATAGAAGTCACAAAAAAAGAATTCGCCTCTCTGTCGAAAAATGCGCTAGAGCGGCCGGCTAAGTAGGAACATGACAGTCAAAATAGGGGCGTATGCCTAGAAAATGAACTGAATTGCAGTAGCAAATTACCAGAGACTGCTGACATTGGTACCATATGATTGCTAAGACATTGTACTGTAGACTTTTTGTTTGATTTATAAATTATTGGAGTTCCTATTTCAGTTCAAACGTTGCGGAATGATATGGGATGTATCTATACGCGTATAATCACTTGCATCTTGCCTGCAAATTGTACTAGAGAAATGATATCATATGATTGTTAGGACATTGTTTAAGCTATGTGTTTATTTAATATATCATCTGATTTTTATTTTCGTGAATATTAATGAGAACTCCTGCAAAAAGAAATTCCTGCGGTTCAAGTCAAACCAATCACGCATATAAACCTTATTGGCTTAGTTGGGTAGTTATATTTGAAGCACATTTTGGATGTCACCCGCGTGCAAATTTGCATCCCATTGCAAAGAAATTCTGCCCATATTTACCTGGATTTGACATTGCAAAGAAATTCTCCCCATATTAACCTGGGTTTGACATTAAACTTTGATTGAGTTAGACCCTAATTGGCCTTTAATGTTGTCATTTGTTGTGGAAGTTTAATGAAAAAAGAAGATAAATGAAAATATTAAACATACAATAAAATAGAAATAAGGCTAAGCTGCAGTCAGTCACGTTGAAGTAAATGAACGTGTTATTTCCAAGCACAAGAATAGTGAACATGTGTATGGCGTTAAAACTTCGAAGTTCGCATCACAATGACAATCATGGTTCCTATAAAATTAGACCTTAAATTTGGCGTGTTGTAAGGATGAGTCTTGAAACCCATGCAATGTATTAGTCCACAAAGTCAAGGCTGCATAACACAAAAAGACACTCACATATCAAAGTCTACTAATGCATTCTTGAGCACGACTGAATCAAAAATCCATTATTGATTAGGTTTGTTTGATTATTGCTTCACACGCCAGTCTAAAGGTTTTCAGTCATATCGAAGCAGAACCACCCCTTCCGGGGTTAAATGGAGAGCTTAAGGTGTCTGTTTCTAAAGGTTGTAGGTATCTAACGTCTTGCTCAAGAGTCATGTACTCCAGCTCTAGACCACCGCGCTCTCTCAATGTAAGTTTAAGTTGAAAATACCTCCAAAAGGGCGCATTTACAGCACTCGACTTGGTTCATGTACGGGTCATACTGCATGTTACTGTGCATTGACCAAACTAATCAAAGTCGGTGGACTTGAGGTATTTCCTATGCGCCTTGGCTGCCGGGTTACGTTATAAATATCAGTCGGATGAGACGTGTTGGGGTGGGTGAAAGAGGACCGATGGGAAATACAATTTCATGAACATTTTTATCCTCATATCCAGGATTTCCCATAAAAATGTGTAGTGATTACCGTTTTGCCTCATAGCCGGGTGCCAAAATACACCCGGGTGCAATTTTAATTTCAGTGATCCACGTCAGAAGTAGATTCAAATTTGCACCCGGGTGTATTTTTTGCACCCATTGTATTTTCTTAAAACACCGTTCACATGGCTTAAAATACACCAGGGGTGCAAATTTGCACCCAGGGTGCAAAAATACGCCAGGATGAAAATATAAACACGGCTTACGACGTAGCATAGGGGGACCAGTGATCGATCAAAAATAGCCATGTTTGATAAATTTTCTGATCACACATGCATTGGAGAATGCACGTGTACATACCATATCGAAGCTTGAACCTTCGCCATGTTTTTAATATGTCAGTTTATGACGTCATCACGTCACGTTCTCAGTTTCGTCATTTTAGCACACCCACCACCACGCAGCGTAAATCAGGGTCCGGTGGACCAGTGATCGATCACCTTCTTTTTCTCTCTAAAACCGCGGCTACTTTGGAAGGTATGTACATTTTTATAAAAAAAAATATTGTTAACCTCTAGCCATGAAGCACAGTTTGGAAATTTTCATTGAGTTTAAAGAAAGAAAGCAGCGAAATGAGGTAGTAAAAAAGCATAAACGCCCATAGAAACAATGGAATACTGTTGAAAAAAAAAGCTCGAAAATCACAGAAATTGTCAACACTGAAAATAAGTTATAAGAGGCCACTTTTCAAACTCATTTTTATTTAGAAACCATGTTCAAAACTGAATGATTTTTTGCGTAAAGACTTGTCTTTCAAGTAAGTAAAGTTGCAAAGTGTTCAGAAATAATTTTCTTTCTCTAAACGCGTTTTTCACGTAAAAGTGCAAAAATCAATGTTTTTGAAAAAAAAAAAAAAAAAAAAAAAAAAAAAAAAAAAAAAAAAAAAAATAGGGTATAGTGGAAATTTTATTGAAATGAGGAACGGGTGTCATCAAAGGGGCCATTCCAGTTTCGAAAAACATCAAACATTCGAATTTTCTCAACTTGCAGATTTTTTACGCATTTTAAAAAAATCCCTTTTTTGAATTTTTTGGAAAAATCAACAATGTGCCTCTTAAACATGTTAATCCCTGTTAAATTCACTTTATGAGGCATGGAAATGAGAAATATACCTCGAAAGAGCTGTTTAATACTATTTTCGAGGACAAACAGGTCACGACTGCCGCATACTTCCGGTTTCAATGCCAAATTTTAACGACCAAAATAACAAAATCTGTGGACGATTTTTAAAATTTTCAAAATCTATCAGAGTCAAGTATTAAACACAAATGCTCGCTGAAAATTTCAATGCCGTGCTGCTGCTAATAATGCAACTGGAACAAAGATTGTATGCAAATTACATACAAAAAGCTGAATTCCTGTTATTCACGTTGCTGTCTTCTTGCATTTACAAAACTGAAACGAAAATTCTTATTGCAGCAACACATTTTACATGATTTTATCATACACCATAGCAGTCAATAACACTTTTAAATAAATTAAAATGTAAAGCACAACGTCGTAATGTGACATTTAATTTGGTGTTAATAAAGTGTGATTTTTTAAATGCTTTGTGAAATGAGGGTACCTTTACTCATGCTTCGTCTGTGTGAAAAGTATCACACATTTTTGAATGCAGAAACTCACAGAACCACTGTTAGACATTGGTTTATTCATATGATCATGGATTGTAATTGATCGGCTTTTACTGCCTAAACTAGAAGGAAAAAATATAAGGCGGCCTATTATAACTTTTTTTCAGTGTATAAATCGCAGCGTTATCCTAGACAATTTGGAATGTGGATCAGATTTGTTAGGTACATGTATGCAGTTACAAAATTTAGCCAATCGGAACGAATGCAGATCGTTTCTATTGAACTGTCACCGCTTTTCAGCAGTACAACTAAGACCCCCTTCTTCGTAAAGTGCCAGAAAATGCAAAACAGAAACGCTTTCCAAATAAATTTAAATTAATGTTTGTAAGGTAATATAATGCACTTTAAGTTGAGACTAGCATACAATTTACTTCAGGTATCGTTTGAGAATTAATAGCCGATAACCACTAGTTGATCGATCACTGGTCCCTGATCGATCACTTGTCGCCTTACGCTTCCGCATATCTTTGAATTGCACGTAATACCATTTAAATTTCCTTGTCAATTACATTTCAATGAGTACAAAAAGAACACGTTGTTATGGAATGATAGATCATCACGCGAGACTTCCATTTTCTATCATTTAAAACTCAACCCCAAGTGAGAAAACCGAGAAATTTAGTTAAATAGGTGATGATGACTAGGAGTACCTTCATTCATTAAATTATGCGAATGAACAAAATGACATTTCCTGAGTATTAGATTTCAACGAAAGACGTAACTTGAAACAAGTGGCCCAATTTCAAAGGTCGCTTACCTGAGAATCAACATCAGGTCATGTTTAGGAACTATTTAGCTGTAGCACTTATACATAATTGTATAATTGTGGGATCTCGGCGAAATTTGAACTCATCTGAGACCTTACAATTTTCCTTGCTACTGCCAAGAATGAAGAAGATCCTATCAAAACTGAAAGCGCTAGGATGTAAAAAACACTATATATATTTTTTCTCTCTCAAAAACTTAAGGGCAGCTAACTCCGGAATCAGAAGTGGGATCAGGCTCAATACTAAACTCATCTGAGAGTTGTCCTAATTACCGCGAAGAATGACGAATGTCTTATCAAAAATGTAGATGCTAAAGTCGCAGTGAGCAGTGGGATATGGTCAAAAGTCGAACTCATTTGAGATATTATGGTTGTCCTCGTTACTGCCAAGAATGAAGAAGATTTAAAAAAAAACAACAAAAAAACAAAAAAAAAAAAAAAAAAAAAAAAAAAAAAAAAAAAAAAAAAAACCCAAAGGGCTGGGATGTTGACACTAAACATTCAAAGCATCGTTAGCTTAACGATATCGTTAAGACATAAATTTGTTAAGCAAATATCAGCTAAAGTAATAAATACACTGTTATTTTTTGTTGAAAAAATGTGAGAATCCATTGCAGTGCAAAGGATTCTCACATTTTTTTCAACAAAAATAACAGTGTATTTGTAATATTAATTTAATATTTAACATTTAATATTAATATCAATTTAATATTTAATATTAATATTTAAATTTAATATTAATGTTTGAAATTTTAACGAAAACGTTAACTAACGACGTCGTTAGTTTTGAACAACTGGCCCCAGGTTTTTAAACGTTCAATGGCGGCTAACTCTACAAATAGAAGTGGGAACTGGCCAAATTTCAAACGCATCTGAGTTCTTATGGTTGTCCTCTTGACTGCGAAGAATGAAGAATACCCATTCAAAAGAGAGGGGCAAGAGTTTTGACGACAATAAATTTCCCTTTTTCAAACGCTCAATGGCAACTTACTCCCCAATTGACTCCTCCGCCAGCAAGGTATAGCCACGCCCACCCCTATTTCCTTAGACAAACATTGTGTTTTTGCACCTATATTTACCTGTAAAAACACGCGTTGGTCTGTTTGTCTAACCCACGTGTTGTCCAACCGTCATTGACCGTTAGCTAATGTGCAGATTTAAATGGTCAATATAAAAATGAATATTGATGATGGGTGGTTTTACGGAGGACTCAATTAGTAATGTGATCTTGCTGAATTTCGAACTTATCTGAGACTTCATGGTTGTCCTTGTTACCTGAAATTCATATTGAATTCATATTTTTCTTCTATTTCCAAAATTATAAACGAACACCGCGATGACACTGAATCTATAGATGCCGATAAACTGAAAAGTTATGTCAATAGTAAGGTTCCTGAAAATATTTCTTTTCGAATCCCTCTTATATCTACGGAGAAAGTCAAATCATATATCCTTAAACTCGATCCAACTAAAGCCACTGGCATCGACGTCCTTGGACCAAAAATTATCAAATTAGCAGCTCATGCTTTGGCTCCATCAATTGCTATGCTTATGAATAAAAGCATCTTAACTGGATCCTTCCCATCGCAATTCAAACAAGCCAAAGTTTTTCCAATTCATAAAGGAGGTGATAAGGCCGATCCTTCTAATTATAGACCGATATCTATACTGCCAACAGTCTCAAAAATTTTTGAAAAACACATTAATCATCATTTGATGGCTTTCCTCAATAAATACAAACTCATTCACGAAAATCAGTCCGGGTTTAGGCAGAAACACAGCTGTCAAACAGCACTAGTAAAATTGGTCGACCAATGGCTATCATGTATTGACAAAGGCGATGTAATTGGTACGCTATTTGTAGACTTTCGCAAGGCGTTCGACCTTGTTGATCACTCCATACTTTTAGAAAAACTATCCTTATATAGATTAAATCCAATAACATTAAAATGGTTCAAATCGTATTTGTCATCCCGCCAACAAGCTATTTCATGCGACACTGGACTAACAGAATTTTCTCATGTAATTTCTGGGGTGCCTCAGGGATCGATTTTGGGGCCAACACTATTTTTATTATTCATCAATGACTTGCCCATATTTCTTAACCATTGCTTCGCCGATTTCTTTGCTGACGATGCAACATTCCACACACATAACAAAAATATAGATACCGTTGAAAATCACATAGTAGATGACTTTGGTAAAACTAAACAATGGAGCAAACGTAACAATTTACCAATTAATTATAGTAAAACTACGTGTATGGCAGCAGGTACCAAAAAGCGATTAGCACTTTCACGTAAACTCGAAATCAAAGTGGACGGTATCTGTATTGAAAATGTTTCAAAACAAAAACTCATGGGTATTTATATTGATGAAAACTTGAATTGGTCGGCACATATAGATTATCTTTGTTCCAACATCTCGTCCAAAATATCACTCCTCCGCCAACTCTCTCAGTATGTTCCTCAGCACGTGCAAAAATTATTTTATCAGAGTTACATTATGCCTCTGATAGATTACGGTTCCGTAGTATGGGGTTCCACATCTACCTATAACCTTGACAGAATTCTAAAATTACAGAAAAGAGCAGCCAGAATTATATTAAAGGCAGATTTTCTAACTCGTTCCGAAGGTATGTTTGCAGAACTTGGATGGCAACCTATCGAAAAAAGAATAATGTATAACAAAGCTGTCTTAATCTATAAGGCCTTAAATAATTTAACCCCGGAATACTTATCTAAACTTTTGACACCGGTTTCACAAACACATGGCCTTAACTTAAGATCTAGTAAAAAGGGAAATTTACACGTGCCAAGGTCTGGAACAGCACTTTATAGTGAAGCATTTTCATGTTCGGCGCCTAAACTGTGGAATAATCTCCCACAATCAGTAAAAGACTGCGATACATTGAATTCTTTTAAAAGAAGTCTTAAAGCTACGATGTGATTATTTTTACACATTTTATAAGATGCTTACTGTATTTAATTGTCATTTTTAAATCTAGTTTTAGGTCATCAACTTAGTATTTTACATATTCTGTGTACTGTCTGAGCTGATCAATCTGTTGCATTGTGATACGGTTGAATGAACTGAACGATGCTGATAGGATTTCTAAATCTATGTCTGGTAAAACTATAATTCTTAACAAATGCCATTGTTTTTACCTCGTTTTAAGTTTTATATGTCCATCAGAATTGTTTTTACATTTATGAATTTATGGTAACGATAGATTTTTCATCTGAACATGAAAATATCCTTACTTCTAAATATCATCATAGAATATTTTTTATATTGTTTGTACATATTGTGAATGTGTTATTGTTTTACAGAGGGCCACAAGGTAGAATGGCTATTTTAGCTAATTGTGCATTCCTCTTAAAATATTGTATAAATAAAATAAAACCTGCAGTATGACAAAGATTTGATATAAAGTAACAGAGGAAATGCGTTGACACCACTTTCTCCATTAAATGTATATGGGGATTTTTGAAACGTTCAAGGGCAGCTTTTTACGTAGTTTATGATCGGAACTGGTGAACATGTTGGTGTATTTTTAATTACATGTATAAATTTCGTGTATTTGCTCAAATTATAAATCAGGGATGTACCTTAGGACCGCCTCGATGAAACGGTTCTAAAATGCCTACCAAGCTAAGCTTTTCAGCCAAAATAAGAAAACGAGAAATGTGTGTTTGCACTGTGGTATGCTTGCTCCGAACCTGGCACAGTTTATTTGACTCAATAATTATATTCATTTTAGATCATAGAAAATAGTGTAAGCGAACAAAGGTTAAGCACATCCATATCAAAAGTGTTACTGTACATTGAGGGGGATGGGTAGCCATAAGCCTGTTTCAACAAATATCATAGTATGTGCTGGTCTGAAAATGCCAGAGGCATGCGTTTGCCTAATGCATAGTATGCGAATGGCGGACGCACAAGAGTCCAGATCTAACAGCTTGACCAACATATTCTCCAGACACAAAAATTGGGATTTCTGCAAACTTGAGGACTTTCAGTGATAACAGATGCACACTTTATAGTAAAGTGAAAGGATCTCGGAAGATTTCTTTAGTGAGATTGCCCAAGAAATCTTCAAAATCTCAAGTTCTAGGCACTTAAATGAAGTTTATTACTGTTGAAAAGTAAGTTTCCATTGTATTTAGCCTTGTAATGTTGTGTGTAAGTCAAGAAGTGACTTCTTTTGAAATTGGACAAAATCTTTCAATTTAATATAGGATCATATAGGAAATAGGAAACTTTTTATAAGTCCATGTTCCCCCTCTTGCCCAATCAAAATATTTTGAACACAACTGTATTTTTGTAAAGGACAGATTATATCAAAATGTCATGTTTGGGCAAGGGGGGGAAGGCTGTCAAAAAGCCCAAAAACCGATACATGGGCTCAGCTCTATTATTTGTAATGTACCAAGGCTATGGAAATATACTGTATATGTATGTTCTACCTGAATGAACAGACTATCTGTCCTATTTTAACAGGTATACACATTAAGTGTACACGTTACAATGCATATAAATATACTGTGCAAAATATGTTTCTCAATTTTTGATGGTTATGTTTTATTCGAGATGTGCATCCGAGGACTTACAACCTAACGTTACATTAGCACCACACAACTATTGGTTTTACCTTAATTTGATACATGCAAGACTCTGTCAGAAGAACTTCCCTAATGTCTACAAAACATATGGCGTCACTGTTCAAAGTAAAAGTTGCTTAATGTTTTTGCATAGTATATTTAAGGTACAGGTTTTTGCAAAAGTGATGGGCAGTGTTATTTAGAATTATAAATCTGATAAACATGATGCACCAGTTATTAGTCCATAAATAGTTTCTACCCACAATTTAAGGTTGCAATAAACATATTGTAGTATTTTCTTGATAATCTATGGCAAAAAAAGTGTTTTCTGACAAAATAATTTTTCGAAAAAATCTGACCCCTTCCCCCTTTGGCATGTATTTATGCTGCAGGTATGTAACATCAAAAAGTTTCCGCCATGTTGTTGCATTAATCAAACCTTTAATTTTACGGAGAATGCAACATTTTTTCTATAAAATTAACACAGAAGCTGCCAGAAACAATCAAACTTTGGGCAGAAAACCTATATAGTCTTCCGAGATCCTTTCATCCCCCGGTGTAGTTTCTCGGTTGCCTCTGTTTGGACCTCGGTCTTTAACGTATTTTTAAACAGAATTCAATAGTCTTTTTGCAGACAAGTTAAAAATTGAGTAAACCTTTCAAAATTCCGTAATTCCGTCAAATTTGACAGGAAGTCGTCAAAAGATAATTAGGTGATTTACTTCGGCCGCGGTAGTGTAATGCTAGCACTCAAGATGTTACAACAAGCCCTCTTCTTCTGATATCCAAAATGTCAAGCTTATAGCCTGCTTCTGTGATTGTACAGGCGGGTTTGTGTCGGACCTAGTCGAAACCCTAAATTCTTGATTTTCTCATGCGTATGCTCAAATATAATTTTAAAGCAAAATCGTTTGGATATGATTCTAGACCTATTAATTTGTTTTTGCTAGATTAGGTTTCCAGTTGTATTTGACGTATGATATAAGAAGTGCACAAAATATTATTTTAATTGTTTCAGGCTCTAGAAGATTGTCCCTAATTGTCACGGTTTTGTAATTTGTTTATTCAGTCAGTTTCATGACACTCTCAAACCGGATAAATCTGAATTACATATTACGTAAACTTGCCCTACGTAAACTTGACCATGCAATCAACAGATTTTTGAGCTTTAAAAATTGAAAATTTTAACCTGCAAATTTTTTATATTTTTCTTATTTTTGCTCAAAACATAGATTGTGGCGGTTCTAACGAGTACCCACGATCTATGTTTTGGAGCAAAAATAGGTATACCCCTCCATACCCAATTTTCCTATATAAAAGTGGGGTTCAAGGGGGTATACATTACACGGAAATGTTTTCCTGATACAAACCGGATAAATCTGAATTACAGGAAAGTACAGGATGACGAAAACCAACTCAAACCAGTTTCTGGAGGTAAAAATGTTTGACTGGTGTTTTGATTTGGTGTGTTGACAGCTAAACGAGCATGAACAGCGTAATTATGCTTTCGCTTCAATCATGTCAATCGCTTTCCAAATAGTGCGATTACTTTGACCGTGTCCTTTTACCTTTATATGTGTATTTGTTGACCGTACTGCATCAAATGGGGTATGATTTCAAAAATGCGTTTCTATTGTTGTAAAGAAGAAATGCCCAGGTGCTTCACATTGCACTGGAAAATGTTTACTATTATGGGTACTAGTATGTATTTATCACGTGAGGTCCAGCGGCACGGTGAAGGTGTTTTTACAATAAACATGCTTGACTGATGTTTTGATTTGATGCGTTGACAGCTAAAAGATCCTAAAAGAGCATGGACAGCGTAATAATGGCTTTCGTTTCAATTACTCTCTAAATACACTTTGTCGGCATAAGCAACTAAATATTTTGTGCACATTATCATTGGAAACAAAACTAATGAAATAAAATTTAGCTGAGCAGCATGAATAACTTGAATTTGACATGATTTGTTGTTGTTTTCTAACACTGTTATTAATAAATAAGTTTCTGCTTGCTGCTAACAATAATAAATATTGATGAGTATTTCAGCCATAGAATATACTGTTGGTACTAGTAGTACTTTGATATATCATTGGAAAACAACTGCTTATACCACAAACACAACTGCGTTTGATATGAACGTTTAACTACTGTTAAGCATTGCATGTTTCATCAAATATATTCTTAGCAGCATAACAGCCTTTACATTTTTAAAACGTTTACAGGTTGCACTAGGATTAGTGCCGAACCTGACACTATCAATTTGTCGGTAATCACATGCCAATTGTGTCCAATTGAAACGTTTGGGACTAAGTCTTTCATTCAATTTATGAGGCATCATTCATTTAAAGCGGCTTATACTCTGGCATTTTTCATTAATTTAAAATCAGAGCAAGGGAAATGGTGTGTACATCAGATTTCTATTTTCAGACTAGATGGGATGGGAATTTTGCAAGTATGTATATGGAATTGTATATATGTCAATTTTTCTTAAAATATTTTTGGTTGAATCTAGTCTGAAATGCCCAGGAAACATTATGTATACAGCAACAAGGCGGGACAGGAATGTGTATGGCATTGCCAAACAGTCCAGTATGTATCTTTCCTAAATAATCCTATGACTTAAGGCTGGTCTTGAATGCAGAGGTAACATTACTAAATTCTGAAGTTTGACGGATATTAATTAATCTGAAACTTGTTTGCAGAATAAAAGTGAGTTGTTCTGGTCTAAATTGCAGTTTCTAATCTGAATTGTGGTTAACCACTTACATATACCTTTTTCGCCAATGCATCAGGATAAAATGTCCATGAAAGGTATACCCCTTCGTACTACGTCTCTATATATACACCCGGCAAAACTGGGGTATGCAGCGATATACTATTTTTCTCAGCAAGGCGGTTCTAACGTGTACCCACGATCAATGTTTAGAGCAAAATAAGAAAAATACCAAAAAATTTCATTTTTTTACAACTTAAGAAAATCTGTATATTACATGTGCGTGTTTTGGTAATGGGAAACCTATGAAAAGGTATCAGTTTGGGGGTGGCTGTTTTAAGTAAAGCAATGCAGGAACTGTTAATTTCCAATATCCCTACATTGATAGCTAGTAATGAGGTGTCACATCAGGTTAACATGCAAATGGGTAGGTATGCGGCAGTTGTAGTCATACACAACGCTATAATCCTGAATTGTGTTTCCTAGTGCTAATGTATTTTGCAACTGTTTAAATCTAGATGAAATATTTTCTTGGAACAATTGAGCATTAAGTCTGGCATTTATACTGAAAATACCGGACTATTTTTGCAATGTCGTGTGGGATAGTTTGCAAGCATGCGGTGTGTGCTATTTTGCAATCACAAGGTTGCTTTGCGGTGTTAAAAGGTGTTATTTCAAACACAAACCAGGCAGCGGCCCACGTCTGTCCAGTTTGGAATCCAGCCATCTGTTTTCAACCATTTGCCAACAAACATAGCATGATAATGGTGATTGTTCTTTTCGTGTTCTAGATGAATATATGTTTTAATTTTCATTGGAATCAAAAGTATTTAAAGAAAAACTGCTATTATATTTTTGTCATTTATTTTAAACTGCAAGAAACCACAGGCAATAATATCATACATACAATGTCTTATTATTCTTATAAGTTATTGGAACGGAGCAAAGAAGAGCAGCAGAACACAGCGCGTCGAAGACGAGCTGCACCTACTCCTTATCTCTGCACAGTTCACCAATTTATAATGTGACACCAAACAACTAACTAATTCAAGAATAACTAGTCAAACTACAACAGCGTTGAATGAGACCATCCCCGGTTTGATCCCATACCCGCAACACCTTTAGTAGTTTGATATTATTGAAAATAGCCTCTTGATATAAAAATATTCAGAATAATTCTTGGAAGTAATTTCGTCAGAAGTATATGTAATCAAGTGATTCTGTGTCAGTTTTTATTATCATTCGAAATGTCAGGATATTTTTCCTCGTATTTCAACTAATATTATAACATATCAATTTACGTGTACTGTTATAAAAATATCTGCTGTCATATGAATGAACTTTTTTGTACTCGATGTCATATCTAGTTTTTGTTTTGAGACGACTACTTTGTTGCAAAACATAACCAGTTTTAACCCATATTTGACGAATGGATTTTCACATCATTATCATTTTTAGGGGCGTCAGAAGTGAATTTTAAATTTTTATCAATTTTTCGATGAAAATTCTCTAAGCAAACAGAATAGCCCCCAGATGGGACGCCGCGTTCTGCGGCGTCACATCTGGGGCTATTCTGTTTGCCTATGTCCCATAAAAGGGACGCCAGGATTAAATGAGTTAAAGAATTGCCTAAATGATGGCATTTTTGGGCAAGAAATGATAACATTTATTTGACACAGCCATTGGCGCCACCTGAGCTTAAAACAGATATAGTATTGTGACTTATCCTATAGGCATAATACAGAGCCTATGGAGACAAAACTGTGATTAAATCAGATAACGAAAATTAAATCATATACTATAATTTTTGTTTACATCTGGTTAATCCAAACTTTTTAGACGAATCAATGAACATCTCATTTAAACATATCTGTTTTTTTATTTTTGTCTACAATAGACGTGTACTATTCGTAAGTGTTATGGCACAACAAAGTCTATCTTAAGTGGCTGCACTTTCCATACATTAAAATCAAAGACATACATAAGCTGCACTGTTGTCACAAAGCTCATCTCAATCTTTATTTTGTTTTAAAAAGTCATGCTGAGTGCTGATCACATTATAGATTCACATAATAGATTTACAGAGGCTCTTTTTTCATGATGTGACTTATAAATTTGGAAACAGCTGTGTCACAACAATTTTTTTTCTTATGAACAGTACAATTTATACAGTAAGACAAAGACACTGATCAACTGTACATTTGTAATAAACTGATTTGGATCTTAAAGCCTAAAGGATAAAACAGATAATTAACTGATTTTGGCATCAAGTGTATGGTTGTGCATGCTGATCACATCATAGATTTACACCTTTTTCATGATGTGGCTTGTTATACTGTATAGCTCGGCAAATAGGTCACTGTATGGGCGTTACCTCATGAATACGTTATTGGGTATGGTCTACCTTTGACTTGGGTAAAAACTAAAGGTGTACAGTTAAAAAATTCAACTCACATGTTTTCCGTTACAAAATAAGAATGAAATTTGAGTTTGTCTAATTCACTGGATTGGACAAAATACAGGTAGCTGATTTCTAACGGTAAATATGTGACAGCGGTCCAGGCTGACTGAGTTCGATTTTCCTATAAACCCCCTCTTGAACAGATGGACTAGCCGACCACGCCCAGATATGAATATTTAAGTTGACGCCCATACAGTGACCCATTTGCCGAGCTATACCCAATAACACAGGAAATGTCAAAATAAAACAAAGCTGTGTCACAACGAAATTTGTCTTATGAACAGTCCTATTTATACAGTTACAGTAAGAAAAAGACACTGATCAACTGAACAATTGTATCAGAAAACTGACCAGGATCTTATACAGCCAATAGGATAAATCAGATAATCAACTGATTTTTGCATGATGTGCAGTGTTTTGTAAATTATACCACACTTTCAGTGACCTTCCATCAAACCATCACTCACCGCGTTGCGGCTTATGAGATTATGATGAAAGGTCACTGAAAGTATGGTATAATTTACAAAACACTGCACTTCATGCGAAATCAGTTGATAATCTATAACATGATCAGTTTTGTCACTTAACACATGTAAGATGAAAATCATTTAAGCCTGTGCATGAGAATACCAACAATTTTGGGTTCCGACCAGATCCGACACAAACCGGGCTGTACAGTCACAGAAGATGGTTAGAGGCTGGAAATATTAGATTTAGAAAGTAGAGGAATTTACTATCCGTCTAGCGAAAACAAAGGCGCTGATCAGCTGCAGTACTGCGAAGCTTATCTGCGCCTTTGTTTTCGCCTATGCAAACTGTTAGTTTTCCCATGCGGCGGTTCATTTGATTCTTTTGACATTTTGATTGTTACATACAGGACTCGGCCTAAATATCAAAATGTTTTCTTCTAAATGATGACACTGCTCTTGGGGGAAAATGTTTGTTTGTTTTTTCTTCGGAATTACATCTATTATATAAACAGCCCTGCCTTTTATCGCTTATTTACAAGGGCCTCAAGTTATTTTCAAGGTCTTTGAAGTTGCTTTGATAATTTAATCAAAATATAATGTGAATCTTGGTATAAATTAATAACAAAATAAATGCATCCATAAATATTACAGTATCGTCACGACTTTCTACAAAGGAACATTATATAAAGGTACTGCTCTGATCCAATATTTTGGGTCCGAGAGAACCATGATCATAGAAAATCTTTTTCACATTTCGCAACAAATCAAAGGGTTACAGAGCAGTCTACACGCATGCACATAGTGTTCTGCATCTATGGTCTTTGTATGTGCTTAGTGGTCTATGTGTTCCCGTGACAAATCTCAATTATTTTTAATATTTTGCAATAGTCGAAATATTTAGAAATCACATGAGCCACGTTACGAGAAAAACCCGTTATTTTTTTTTTCATATTTAAAACAACAACGAAGATCAGCTGTACAATAAATTGCTGGCTAATCAACGCGTTTGTTTCCACTTCAATATTATAAGCAAGTTTCGTTTTCAGTCCGACTTTTCAATAATTTCATTTTTTGACTATGCAGGTCGGTTTGTGCCGGACCTGGTCGTAAATACAAAAGTCAGGGTTTCTCGCGTCGCGGCATGTCTACAACCATCCCCAGGGAGATGGTCAGCACAGTTTATGTGATATACCTGTCAAAAGATTCATTAGTCTTGGGAAATCTGATAAGGTCACTGGACAAAAATACTTCAGTCAAAACAAATTGGTCTGATGCGAAATACAGACAGCCAAGAGAGGATTAGACTTGACAATTAATGTTACTTTCAACCTAAATACTCCTACAGACTCACGGCCAACTATTCGTGACATTTATCATAAAACATTACCATCACGAAAGCACATACTGTATATATGCATGCTTAGTATGGTTGATAACTATGGTGCCTTCTTTAATTGCACGCCGGCAGGTCGGGCGTCAGACTCTATGATGGCCGCTACTTAAAGCTATTCAGGTGATGTTAGGTACCTTTAAAATCGATTTAAGCTCGCCAGTAATATTACTGACCGTTCAAAGGTGATACTTCTGTTCTGTGGTGGTTCTTATTGTTTATGTCTTTGTGTTAAATGTTTTGTGCTGTTTGCGCCTTATGTATGTTTTCATATTTTAGTAAAGTTTAGGTAACTAAGTGGCCACCTATTGGGAAAATAGCTGTTCATTCGGCTTACGATGTGTTTCATGGTATAACTACCTGATTGTTAATTTGGTTTTTTCTCACCTCGGTTTTTGGAGTGGGAATCCCTTTCTGAATGCGCCTTTTCCTTATCGTTGCCTACTTGTACCTCATTTTAGTTGGTTGGGGCCGCATCTGCTTGTTTGTTGTTTGGCCCACCGGGGTTCAACTGGTGTTTTTCTTTTGCTCCGGATTTCAGTAAGTTATTTGGCGCACAGGGATCTCCATCGTCGGACAACTTACTGGATCTGTGAGTCCTCGTTTTTGATTCATCATGGTGGTTTTCATGATGCAGACGTTTATAACCTCGAATTCACGCCCTCGAATGGTATTTTTGTTGTTTGTCATTGATGATTCATTGACTAGTTAGAGATTCACAACTAACTAAATGTTGTGAACCACTGCAGTAGATGAGGGTGAGTTAAGGGCCCTGTAAAACCGGTTTAAGCCACCCCCGCAGTAATTATATATTACTGATCGTTCCAAGGCGTTCCAAGTGTTCATTTGACACCGATCATACATTAATCATTTCTTGTGTCATACATAGAATGACATTTCTACTGGGAAAGCTTAGCCTATCTAACATTCAGCAAACCTTTTTGCACCAGATACTTGTACAATTAGCTTTTTATGTTCGGGCGATTTAATCGTCCCAAATTTTTACAAGTGATAATTACTCTGTCCACCTCGTACCTAGAAGGGTTTACTCGATTTGATGGTAAAATTACTCTTTAAGACATGTATTCTTGTCTATTGAGGGTCATTATCTGAATGATAAGGGAAAGAACACTAGAAAACCTGGCCTTACAATGACTCTGAATACATGTAGGGTTCCAAATAGGAAAATCATTATTGATTGCAGAGGGAGGCAGTTTTACTGCACGTTATCATAGAGCATAAAACCATGTATTACCCCCTGCAAAGATTAGATAATTACCTCATTATGACAGTCCTTTGATCTCTGGATCATCTTGCACCATTAGCGGTCATTAACCGAATAAACATTGGTACCAATGTAGCTCCTTCAGAAGTTAAGCCTTTAAAAGCTTTCAGACGCACCATATGATCTAGAGACCTGCGTGTTGCAACATTTCTCTTAATTAAAAGAAAACACGATGTTATGGATAGTATAGGACATAATACTTGAGCCGCGACGCGAGAAAACCGGTCTTCGGGGTTTCCGACCAGGTCCGACACAAACCGGCCTGTACAGCTACAGAAAAGAGCTAGAAGCTTGAAATTTCGGATTTAAGTAGAAGAGGAATTGTACTATCCGAGTAGCGAAAACAAAGGCGCTGATCAGCTTCGCGGTTACCGCGAAGCTGATCTGCGCCTTTGTTTTCGCCTAGGCAAAAATCCGGTTTTCTCACGATGTGGCTCATAATACTTATGCATTGCCTGATGGAATCTTTCACTTTGATACTTTCAGACAGAAAATACGCTACATTTATTTTTTCTGTCCAGTAATTAAAGCCTGCTAAGCACACTACTGTTAGTCTACCGTGAATAATTATCTTACGTAATTATCACGCTATAAGATATCTTTCCGTATTAATTGAAAACATCAGGATAACATGTCTTTGAAATATATACACCTTTAATATAGGTATATATACTGGGGTTTTCATAGGTAAACATGTTTCTTTTTCTTACGTTTGCTCAAATCATAGATTGTGGGTAATCGTATGAACCGCTTCGATGATCTACGCTTTGATCAAAAATTAAAAGATATCATTTTTACCAACGTTTTGCCATTTTTCAGCTTTTAATTTTACTGTATATAACATAGGTGCGTTTTCGTAATGGATTGTGAGTTTGACTGATTGATCATGGGGAAAGCTTATGTTAAACAGCTGGAAATTGTCCATCGATGTAAGGGAAAATGCTTTGGGTTTAATTATATGCTATTTTCTACCGAATACACACTCAGCCAAACTTCTCAGCTGTCACTTAGAAATGATCAATTTCGAGAAAAATGATAAATGCATATTTGGAAACATTTCTGTGGGTAGTCACTCACACATCACTCAGAAATCAGCATATATACGTAGTATATACTCGTAATTGTCACGCTTTTAGGGGTCTTACTGAATAGTTTGTGGGCTTGACTGATATAATGCCAAAATTAGTTGACAGCTGGAAATTTGCCGACGCTGCAATCTTTATAAGTTTATCATTTTCTGTCGTATTACCCGGAAGAATAATTTATGAGAAGATATGCCATAATTCACTGTAATTCCGGTAAAATTCAAGGTAATTTTGTAATTCACTGAACATCATTAAGCTTGATTGTGTGGTCACTTATTTTCTTCGAACAGGTCAGTCATGTGACTTGTCTAAATGCTTCGAGACATTGTTACTTCAGCTTGCTATTAGGTTTAATATCAGTAATTGTGGCTAATTCGCCTACTAGATCACAGTATTTTGTTCCATCGGTAGCATGTGTCTTTACGCACTTCCGTTTAAATTACGTTATGAGTAAATAATAAGAAACTTATAAGTAAAGCAATGACAGGGAACTGATGCAATTAAAAGCAAAGTCCCATTATTATGCAAGACTAAGCACAGTTATGTTGCATACTATCTTATATGTGTGTGGACAGAGTTGTTTATAGATTTCCAAATGTCAGAGTGGCACATAGACTTGAAGCCCGTTATCACTTAAAGTGTATATAAATAGGGATATGGCACAGGTCAGTGTAATACCCCCTTTCAGAATCACAAATGATAAAGGCAAAATATTCGCTGTTTATGGTTGTTGAACTCATCCCAGCTAGTACAAATGCACCTAGTTCATTTATATTTGTTGCATGTATAGATCCTTAAAAGTTTTATGAAAACCTTTATAAACAAATCAAATCGACTCCGCCGCGTTTTAGTGTTTACTGGTATGACGTATTCACTACAAGGTTTTGAATATTTTGCCTATTCATTACGAAAACATGCCCATATGATATACAGTAATTTTTTCAGGTCAAAAATCGATAATTTTCAGAGGAAAATTTTTGATATTTTTCTTATTTTTACTCAAAACATAGATTGTGGATACACGTTAGAACCGCCTCGCCGAGGCGGTTCTAACGAGTACCCACAATCTATGTTTTGAAGCAAAAATAAGAAAAGTAGGTATACCCTTGCGTACACCAGTTTTACTTTATGAAAGTGGGGTTTAAGGGGGTATTCATTGCACGGACATGTTTTCCTGATGTCAATGGACAACGCAATTCCAAGTCCTTGAGTGCGTCGGTACTGATAACATTTATTTACCGTTATTTACCCGTCCGTGCGAAAAATGGTATCGTCTTGCTATTATGCATCTTTGAATCATCTGTAAAAACGAGTTATTTCTGGTAACTTCCTCATAGCATGTCTGTCACAGTTGAGTCTCACTATGGGAAAACCGGTCTTTTACATACACGAAAGCAAAGACGCAAACCAGCTTTGCAAAAACTACACATCCGACCAACGCCGCTGTTTTAGCTTCACGAATAGTTAAATACGTACCCTTATATATAGGTTCTGAAAATTCAAGCTTCTAGCCGCCTCATTGTGTGATCGCATGGGCCACTTTGTGCCATGTTTGGTCGAAAATCCGATCAGAAAGACCTGTTTTCTCATGACACGGCTTTAATTATGATGTCGGCAACAAACAGCATAATCACCTGTTTTTGCTGCAATGTGATAAGTTGCCGTTCATTATTTGCGAAGTCGTTTCCGAGTCTTCTACGAATATGTCGCTAATTTGGCCGGTTGCTTGAATTACATTTTTGCAAATAATTTATACAAATCATTACTCCCACTGATTTATGGATATGTTTATTCAGCTTGCTTATTATATCGCAATCGCATAGAAGACAATATGTCTCAGAATGTTTCCATATTGGAATCGGTGAAAGACATATACTGAACAAAAGAGTTAGGGATCAAACTTTTAGTCAACAATTTCTAAATGATTTCGAATTGTTGGTTAAAGAAAACGTTACTACAATTTAGGTTATTCATCTCGTAAGCTTTGTACCCTTAGAGCCGCGACGTGAGAAAACCGGTCTTCGGGGTTTACGACCAGGTCCGACGCAAACCGGCCTGTACAGTCAAAGAAGCAGGCTAGAAGCTTGAAATTTCGGTTTTAAGAAGAAGAGAAACTGTACTATGCGTGTAGCGAAAACAAAGGCGCTGATCAGCTTCGCAGTTACTGCGAAGCTGATCTGCGCCTTTGTTTTCGCATAGGCATAAATCCGGGTTTCTCGCGATGCGGCTCCTTAAAGACTGGACCTATAGCCTTTACCTTCAATATGATCAGACTTTAAATCAGACTATCCTTAAAACAAGAGTTTTACATGTATGAAATTCCAATAGAGAATTGATAGTGTGGCAGTTTTCCAGATCAAAACTTAAAAAAAAGGGGGGGGGGGGCAATAATCTTTTAATCTTAGAAATGATTAAATTTGATGACTTACGTGCTATTTTGCAACGTTTTCTTGAATTAACGAAATTGAAAATTTTGATGGAATCAGGTCTTGTGCACTTTTTGAAAATTTGATTTTGTTTCATTACGAAAACGTGCACATGCAATATACAGAGATTTTTTCAGCTATTAAAAATGAAAATTTCACCAGAAAAATTTTGATGTTTTTAACGTTTTTGCTCAAAACATACATTGTGGGTACACGTTAGAACCGCCTCGCCGAGGCGGTTCTAACGAGTACCCACAATGTATGTTTGGATCATAAATAAGAAAAATAGGTATACCCCTGCAAACCCCAGTTTTTCTATATAAAAGTGGGGTTTAAGGGGGTATTGGTTACACGGACATGTTTCCCTGATGTTAAGGCTAGCTGTGCTTAAGTCTGATGATGCAAAAGTTTCAAAATTGGCGGTATGAAGAGCTATAAAAATGCTAATTTACCATATAAATCAAAACTTGGATTAATTATCTATAGGCCCAAAATTGCATATTTGAAAGTTTGATCCCTAACTTTTTTTTTATCAGTATATTTTGTCCTTGAAATGTTTCGACGTTATAATAACCAGACTAAAATGTATTGTAGCTGGTAGACGAAAGTCAGAATTCACACAATATGTCACGAAATTGATAGACATAAAAATAGTCAGTAAGATGTTCGTTAATGGAACTATTTATCTGTCGTTTTACTCGTTAATAAAAGTAGTATAATTAGCGTATTAGGCAAACGCATACCGAGCGTATAATACATCTCAACACTTTGAAGGTTTTTGGCGTAAATTGACTTTGCTTCAGTTTATTGGAATCTTATGTTTTGCTATCGTATAGCCGTTACTATTTGACCTGGTATCCGAGTGTTTAAGAGCGCTTAGTCATTCGATCATTTCACCGCGTCCGATCCGACACTGAGCACATGTGAGAATAGCTAAGTTCTGCTTGTGGGTGTGCCAGGTGGTTTTTAATCTTGGGGTTCTCCAGTTTTCGCCTCGCCTACTGATTGGCCCGTTTTATACGAGCGGGAATAATCTTGAAAGGGACGTAAAACTGAATAAAAACATAAAAATACCCGGTGTCATGAATGCAACTGCTTCTAGCTTCTACATGGGGTATAGGAAATCAGATAAAGTTCAATAAATGTAAGCAAATTCCAAAGATAGAGAATGATCATGATTCCTCTGCGAACCAAGTATATTATGTAAATGTTCATTAGACTTGACAAGGTGTTAATAATAAAACAATCCAAGATTACCTGATAACGCGTAACATGGCATTATGTCATATTGCTATTGCGTACAATATAACTTTAGCCAGACATGTCATCATGTAGATAACCTATATCTGTATATGGGATAACTCTACAACTTACAAATTCATTTCACGCATTTCCCGAATAAAACATGTTTAAAAATCCAAAATTAATCGTACTATGAGTCAAGGGAAATAATTGTTGTCTGATTCCTGTTGTGCTAAAAACAGCTTCAAGTTTTTCAGAATTTTGATTTGTTGTTTTCTTGCTCTTCTTAAACTTTTTTTTCTCTTAATATTTTGTTTTAGATTCAATAGACAAAGGCAAGAAAAATTCTGAAAATCAGTTTCTAGTTATATATTGGTATAAGAAAATAAATTGAGAAACAAACTTTACTTTATCATTAATAATGAATCAGAAATTATGCAAAATCTCAGTTTTTAAATGCTTTGTCATTATTAATTTTATTTCATGGGATTCGGTATAGTTTCTGGTACCATCAAGAAAAGTGTTTATTTTATACTTTCAGTGGAAACCAATGTATATCAAAACTTGATAAAATTGGTATTTTCATTGATATGAAATTTCACTTATATCAAATCTCACTGATATCAAAAGTCACTAGTGACAGATATCAGCCTATATCGTCACTGTAGATTTTGGATTACTTCTGACGTTTCCATTTACTTGACGTCATTAAATGTGTCTCACCAAAAGCCTATGAAGGCGAAAGCCTGCATCGGCAATAGGTTGAGGAAACACATGTGACTAATTTCCCTGGCTTCCCGCGCAGAAATTTGTTCTATAATTAGACGAGTCATTGCGAAGAGAACATGTCGAGATAGCAGCAGGAGTTAATCAACGATTACATGGACTCTTATAAATGATAATTAACATGTACCTGATAATCAGCGATAACCAGAAGCAATTGTGGTGGTATGGCGATATACAAATGAATGTTAATAAAATATTTAAATATCAACCAACATATCCTAAAGGAGCATCATACATGTTACAAATCTTTAAAATTGAATTTTTAATAATTGCATCACAAAGGGGTGTATATCAGCGAGCATCTGTCTGAACTTTGAGAGAAGCATATGGGCCGCCTCGTGATATGAGAAAACAAACAAACTGCATATGCGAAAACAAAGGCGCAGATCAGCTTCGCAGTAACTTTGAAGCTGATCAGCGCCTTTGTTTTCGCTACACGGATAGTACAATTCCTCTAATTTTTAAATCCAAAATTTCCAGCCTCGAGCCATAAGTTCTGTGACTGTACAGGCCAATTTGTGTCGGGCAAGTTCGGAAACCACATTGTTGGTTTTCCCACGAGGCGGCTCATATAATTAATGAAAGACTTTAACGTTATGACAAAGTTGTGAACTCAAAATGTGTGATTTGCTCGCGATTTTCAGCTTCATGCATTAGCGAATATCATGGCTGATCTTAACTTTTGAAAGTCGCACATGTGTTTTGCATAAATTTGAAAGATTTGCTGATTCAGTCATTTTTGTACTATCCATGTCGGCATAGAACATGCTTCTGTTGAATTTCGTATTTTAAATGCATGCGTTTTATAAGTATACAAACAAGAAGTTTCTACACAGAAAAGTCCTTGATACGATGTATATAGTCAGCTTAACTAAATTGTCTTCACGTGAAGTTGCCAGCAACATGTTTTCAGTTTTCTCTATAGGAATCATATGGGGTGACACCACTCAAAAATTGTCCATAGGCCATAATGCAAATTGTCGCACTTTGTGACACTCCCAGCTGTTACCAAACATTTTATGACCAAAAGGACTCCCCTCGCCTTATAGCTCAGCCATACATCTACCCAACGAGCCTAGTTCAAAGGGGGGTTGACCGTTGAGTTTTTCCGGTATTCCGTTTTGCAACCACCCTAGGGTTGGGTTTTACCCTCTAGAATGGTGCAGATTTGAGGAGAGGGTAGTTTACAGACAGAAGCTTCCGACGAGAAATAGTCTCTTTTAAGATCGTGTTTTGTACACCCAAATGTCGTACACTAGTGATACTTTGCAGTGCATACTAAATATAAAACAGACACAAATAAATGTGCTCGTAATACAGTGTCAAACTCACCTAGGCAAAATTTTCAAATGCACTATTTTCGTGGGGTACGGCGGAGTGATAAATTTTGAGCGGTGTCGCACCTTGAGGAAAATTTGTTTTTATCGCGAACAAGAAAATTTCTTTGCGATACACTCTTCCCCAAAATATAAGATGCTTGATAAGTATTTTGTTGAGAAAGAACACAAAATGAGGATGCATGAGGTCTTTCAATTCTAGGTACCCCCATGCAAAAACATGCTATTTTGACCAAAATTGCAAATATGGTGGTCAGACATATTGCCCAACAAGCGTTCAAAACAACCAAACCTAAGCATTAAACTGCTATACATTTAATGTTAAGATATTTATGTACCACATTTGACCTTCAAATGACCTTGACCTTTGACCTCTGAACTGTGACCTTGAACCAAAACAGCTACACAAGAAGAAATTTACAACCTAGAAATTGAGCAAAAATGCTCTTTTCGTTAATTTTTGTGGCCTTGACCTTTGACCCTGGGTGACCTTGACCTTTGACATTCACTGTGACCTTGCCCAAGGTAAGTACAAAGGTTTACCACGGTTGTTGCTCATGTCCCATTGTCTTCTAAGTGCTGAGTGACAGCAATAGCACTAGAAAATGGGACCGAAATGACCCTCTGAATAACCCAATTTACAGTCCAAACTTATCAAAATGATGACTATCCGCGTCCAAAATTGTACAAAACACTAACAAACAGCGTAATTCAACATTATAACATGACTTAGGCCAGTTTTAAGTCTATATCTGGCCTAAAATCACATTTTTAATCGAATTTTAATGGATTTTAACTTTTTCAATTTTTCAAAAATTCAAATTTTTGTAAAATTTTACAAAAATTGATAAAAGTTTGAAATTTATGTCATAATCAAAGTTTGAGCCAGATCCGATGAGAATTCCACTAAGCAACGACTGACAATACCAAAAGTAAAAATTTTGACATTCAGCTTCTAAGGGGTGACACCACTCAAAAATTGTCCATAGGCCATAATGCAAATTGTCGCACTTTGTGACACTCCCAGCTGTTACCAAACATTTTATGACCAAAAGGACTCCCCTCGCCTTATAGCTCAGCCATACATCTACCCAACGAGCCTAGTTCAAAGGGGGGTTGACCGTTGAGTTTTTCCGGTATTCCGTTTTGCAACCACCCTAGGGTTGGGTTTTACCCTCTAGAATGGTGCAGATTTGAGGAGAGGGTAGTTTACAGACAGAAGCTTCCGACGAGAAATAGTCTCTTTTAAGATCGTGTTTTGTACACCCAAATGTCGTACACTAGTGATACTTTGCAGTGCATACTAAATATAAAACAGACACAAATAAATGTGCTCGTAATACAGTGTCAAACTCACCTAGGCAAAATTTTCAAATGCACTATTTTCGTGGGGTACGGCGGAGTGATAAATTTTGAGCGGTGTCGCACCATATTGCACTGCGTCGTTGGAATTCATGATAACGGCCTTGACAGAACATACATATTAACAAATAATTGGTCTAACAACATGTTCAATTATGGCCAATTTCATGCCTGCTGTGCGATACAGATGGCGCTGCAGAGGTGCGATTTACCTATCCCATGAGCCGTTTCTATTTATAGTAACACCGTTTCAGGTCTGCTACGTCATCACATGTTATCGGTATGGGGGAAATTAGTACTGTGCCTTTCCAATACCTATTATCAGCAGATGCAGACTTTCCCCTATTCATTTACTTTTGGTCTCACTTAAGAAATTCAAACGCCTATAACTCCGTTATTTATGAACGAAAACATAAAGTGTGGGTATTCATTTTCTTAGTTAGAACGTTAGGAACAATGTGGTTCCAAAATTATTTGTGTTTTCAAAATTTTTTGGGTTTTGCATTTTCACCGCCTGCCTTGTGAATTGGAAAATGCCCGTGTATTGTATAAAATAAAAAGAAAATTTGCTTTTTTTTCGGTGAATACCAAATATATTTCATCGAGTGAGTTGAAAACATAAAAATTTTCACTCGTTCTGCGCACTCGTGAAAATTCTGTTTTCAACTCACTCGATGAAATATATTTGGTATTCACCTCTAAAAAGCAAATAGCCTCTACTTATTTGTGTACCTAGCGTGAATGATTGAAATTGTCTGCGTAGCCTTGTACTAATGGCTCTATTAATTTTGCAACTGAAGTTACCCAAGCGATCCGGTATCCACCAGTTTCCCCCTCAAGAGTGCTAAATATGATAGTGGTCCGCTTCTTAGTGTGAAAACGATTAGATTATCCACCATTTTATCACGTTTTATCTAATATGTTTATTGACACATTGTTTACACTTAAGGACTTGAGATGTTTAAAATAGGAAACAAGTAACCATGTGTTACTGACAAGGACACTGGTTCTATGTATCTTTTTGCAACAGCACCAGTAAAAACCAGATTTATCTGATCTACTGGAATCATTGAGCTCGCAGTATATAAGAAATCGCTTTATACAAATGGCTCATAAATTACTATATGAACTTTATTACGTCCACTTATCCAACCCTCGCACCAATTAAAGCGGCAATAAAAATGACATTGAAAAACTTAAATTGGTATATTATTTAGAAAAAAATATGAATTAAAAGTCTATTGAACTTTTAATAGATGCATTTACACCTGTGGCTAAGCAATTATTCCTTATTACGATTTGAACACCACTTATCTTCGTCAAACCAAGAGCATTCACACCCACTTCTCTCATTACGAAAACGTGCACATGCAGAATATGGAGATTTTTTTCCGTTGTAAATAAATGAAACTTTCATTAGTAAAATCTTGATATTTTTCTGATTTTGCTCAAAACATAGATTGTGGGTACACGTTAAAACAGCCTCGCCGAGGTGGTTCTAACGAGTACCCACAATCTATGGTTTGGAGCAAAAAAAAAAAAAAAAAAAAAAAAAAAAAAAAAAAAAAGAACGAAAAGAAAAGAAAAATAGGTATACCCTTGCATACCCCAGTTTTACTATATGAAAGTGGGGCATAAGGGGGTATTCATTACAAGGACATTTTTTCTGATGTAAAGAAGAGGCGCCAGACACTTCGCCGAAAACCACTTTGCCGAAAAGACATTTCGCCGAAAAGACACTTCGCCGATAAAATATTTGTGGTGCGACACTTCGCAGATATTTATTTCTTTACAAATTTTGCAAAAAAAATGTCTTAAAATGATTCAGAGCCAGAATTTATAACAACTATGATCAAGTATTAGAAAATATGATTCATTGTAACAATTTTACGTATCCCGTGATTTAGATAATTTGCATGACAAGAAATTACTTAAATATAAAAAAAATGCTCAGTGCTGAAACTTTTCATTTTTAACAACTTTAAAAATCTCTGTATATTGCATGGGTATGTTTACGTAATGGAATTAAGGGGTCCTTTAGCTCTAAGATGTGACTATATATTGGGTAATAATTAATATATTTTCTAACATTGATTTTAAAACCACCACTCGTTTATCCTTGCCTATGAGAGTCATTTATCGGTGTAACTCGGACCCGTTTGATAACCGTATTGTTGGTTTTTCATCATTAGGAAAACACACCCATGAAATATACAGATTTTTCTAAGTTGAAAAAAAAAAATATAAAATTTTCAATAGAAATCTTTTGATATTTTTCTTATTTTTGCTCAAAACATAGATCGTGGGTACACGTTAGAACCGCCTCGTCTAGGCTGTTCTAACGAGTACCCACAATCTATTTTTGGAGCAAAAATAAGAAAAATATGTATACCCTTGCATACCCCAGTTTTACTATATAAAAGTGGGGTTTAAGAGGGTATACATTGCACGGACATGTTTTCATGGTGATGATGAGGCCCATATAAACGTTATTACGTCCACTTACCTAACACTTGCACCAACTAGCGCGACAATAAAAAAAGGCACTGAAAAACTTCAATTGGTACATTTTCTAGACAAAGTATGAATCAAAAAGTCTTTTGAACTTTTAAAATAGATGCAATCACACCTGTGGCTAAGCAATTATTCGTTAGTATCGATTCAAACACCACTTATCTTCGTCATAGTTTACCAAGAGCTCTCTTACACCCACTTCTGTAAAGAAGAGACGACAGAAGCATTAATTCGTGGTTGTTGTAACTGAAGATACTTATAATGATACTGATAAAAACTTAGTTCCTACCAGAACAGTGTAAGACTCTTTGACTGTTCACTGCACAAGTCACCAAATCCTATAAAAATATTAGGAAACAGTAACTTTTATTATTACCCGGATACAAAATAAAATGCGGAAAAGGCGAAAACGGGTGAGTAGGTAATTATATCTGATTATGAACATTATTAATAGCTCAAATCGGGTTCTATGCCAGATTGTGTTATTCAAAGATAAATAAATAAATAAATAAATAAATAAATAAATAGTTCCCTCGCCGTTCGAAAATGTCTGATGTTCATTCATGATAAGTGTTTGTTTTACATTATTACAATTGGCTTTGTGTTGCTTTCGGAATCAAAAACGAATATAAGGCAAGTTCGGAAACAAATTCAAGAAAGTAAAAAGAAAAGAAAATGCAAATGAAGCCCACAAGAACTTTTATTTTGCAGATATCCAAACTTTGCTTTTTGTCACTGATTTACAACTAGCCAAATGTCTAGAACTTATGAGGTTTTAATTTCTGATTGTTTGTATTTATTATTACTACCCCTTAAAGACACATTTTTCCAACAAAACTGCGTTTTCTTTTCCCTCGTAAGACTTTAGATAATGATTTATCTTAGCGTTCTGGTTTGATGTTAAAGATTTTTTTTGTAACTCAAACAATGTGAACAAACAACATTGTGGGCTCAAGATAAAATTGCATTCTGTATTAGGCTCAGACTTATTTCTCTACTTTCAGGTTGCAGGGAAAGGAAACCTAGAGGAGTTCCGACGGCTGTACTATGCCGATATTTCCCGAATCAAAACACAGGACAACAAAGGTTTAACGGCGGCTCACAAAGCCGCGAAGTTCGGAAGAGTCAATATTCTAGAATTCATCGCCAATCATAATGGAGGTAAGGTTTTTCAAATTTTTGTTTTCGTTTCTTTATTCAGTATTTCTTAAAAATACATCGAAGGCACCATCATCGAAAAAATATCAACACATATCGCCGAGAATGTTTGAAGCCGTCGAACGTGGTGTAGTATTTGATTTCTTTACAACTTTCTTTTACAATATTTTCCTTTTGGTCCTTTGAGAACAGCGAGGATATTCTGAGAATCAGAAACTGATTATCGGTTTAGATATATTTTCTAACCAAGATTTAATATATTTGGCCTTAGTCTTTGTATTGACTACACTGTCGAAAGGTGTCAGTCTTATACAATCGTTATCCCCTAGATCATGTTAGGAATTGATAAACTTTATTTACAGATCTCAATAGTAAGGACAAAGCTGGCAATACACCACTCCATTTGGCAGTTGCTGCGAACCATACGAAGGTCATTGAATGCCTTCTGAGACATAAAGTCGATAGCACTATCCGTAATAATGAATGTCAAGCTCCCATCCACTTGGCGGTCGAGGAAAACGCAGTTGGGGCATTGGAGGTAAATCCGTTTTATTATCTATTCTGTTGCAATTCAAGTTGATAAATCAGAATAAGCATAGATTTGAAATAACGAACATGGCGTACATCTTTCATATTTTAAAGATGGTATTATAAACTCTGATGTTTATCATGCGCATATCGCAGAACAAGCCTGGAACAAAGTTCACAGCCGGTTTCCTATATTTATCAAAAATGGTCTAACCTGTTCCTAGAAAGGCAACAAAATTATCTTATTTTCTTGCAGGCCCTATTGCAACACGGCAATATTGATCCCAATATTACAGGCGAGAAGGGAATGACCGCTTTACACTACTGTGCGGCCAAAAATAGGGCTGAATGTGCGACAATACTGGTAAGTTAAAGTAACCAATCAAAACCAAAGTTCCACAATAAAAACCCAGGCGGGAAACATACAAAACGACATGTATTAATACGTAGAGAATATACGTTAAGCCAAATGAGCAACTATGTCCATTAAATGGCCACTCTGTTATCTGAACTTATGCTAATATGTAAATACGCACAAAAGTTGCAAAAACATCGATCTTAATTTAATATCATGTTTCTCTTCCTAACCAGGACAATCACTGGGACAGATCATACACAATAGTGATTAAGTGTACAAACAAAAGGCTAGAGACTGAAATGACCAGAATGAGTTACAAATAAACCTTCCGTCAAAGCCTAACATGAAAGTTGTCAAGAAAGTACAAGTAGGCAATGATCAGGAAAAGACACAATCAGAAACTATTTTTAAGGAAATGATCGTATTTCCCATGGCGTATAAGGATATGATCCATTATGGGTAGGCAATCACAGCAATTTCCCATGGCGTATAAGGATATGATCCATTGTGGGTAGGCAATCACAGCAACCTATGCAATTAGTTCATGGACATGCGTATAACATCATACAGGTGTATATAGAACACCAAAACTGGAAAAAAGAACCACTATCTAACAAGCAAATACCGCACTTAATGTTTCAATACACTAAGGCTAAGGTAATCTTTAGCTACACCTTAATAAAGTGTATTATTTTTTCAGTTAGAGCATGGAGCTCGACCGTGTATTAAGTGCAAAAATGGTTTCTTTCCGATAAACGTGGCAGGGAAGTGTGCCTCAGCAAAGACGCTTGAAATACTAATTCGGCATGGTAAGCAAATACAATGAACAATTTTTTACCATTTGATAGACGAAAAGATTTTCCAAATCCGAAAAAGATGGGAAGCGATAAGCTATAACTCGTTCTGGAGTTCAGCTAATTGGCTCATGTGCTCATGATTAAACAAATAAACAAACAAATGTTAAACAAACAAATAAACCGGTATATAAAGTAGCATTTCTTTTTGACAACAGTTGAATATAAAAGCAGTTTAAGAACAGAGATTAAGATGCCTACAATTTCTCATTTAAGCTCTTTCTTGTTATACTTTCTCTCATTCTCTCTCATTCTCTCTCTCTTTTACAAGGAAGGAAAGTTTAGCCATATTAGCAGAAGTACGTTTTACAGTAGTTTTCTTTATATTTTTTATTGTAGTTGAGAAGCTAGGCTACAAACGAGAAGACATCCTTACATTCTCAGATAAGGAAAAGAACATGCCCCTACATTGCGCTGTTAACAGCGGAGACATAGCGGTAAAGTATAACTCGTTCTGTGGTTCAGCTAATTGGCCCATGTGCCTTATGATACCAGATGTCCCTTATTCTGCAGTTGTATCGACTTTTTAATATACCTGATAGGCGCCGACACGTTGCTTTCCAACGAGTGCCAGAAGTGGCATTTGTGAAAATGGGTCAATAATATCATTACGATTGAGTTAAGAAAAAAAATAAAAGTAGTCAACGATCAGGAAATGGCGCATACTGTTAAGTATACAGTCACTATATGTCACCTGAAAGAGAAGAAATATAAACTGTCTGTACATGTAAATTTCAAAACTTATTTTACAGACCTTGTGCAATATTTAAAAAGGGCTTCAATTTTGCCAATTATGTTTACTTTGATCTATTTCTTTTCTGCGATCATTATTCTGAACATTTTGTCAAAATGTTAGAAACGTTTTTTGTATGTTTGTGAAGAAGCTACAAATATAAAATTATTTTTCATATTCCATCTTCCTCCAGGCTGTTAGAGTATGCCTTAACGCCGGCGCTCCTGTTAATGCGACCCAAGAGGACAAGTCCACCCCTTTGCATTTCGCATGCGCACAAGGAAGCGTCGACATGGTGAAGCTAATGCACGAGATGCAGCCCGATCAGTTTAAAATAGCATTGAAGACCCAGGATATCCTACAAAGGACACCATTGCACAGGGCTGCATTATTTGATCATGTAGCGGTTGTTGAGTACCTGATTCATATGGTAAGCATCAACATGTATCTCATTTGTAGATTTTTGTGTTTGATTATTAATTGTGATCAATAAGTGACGATTTTATATCACGTAACCTGGGACAAATACACACACACATGCACACACACACACATGCACACACATGCGCGCGTGCGCGAGTATTTACGTTAATTGTGAATGAAAATGATCATAGATAGATAGATAGATAGATAGATAGATAGATAGATAGATAGATAGATAGATAGATAGATAGATAGTAACACAACAAAACAAATATATGTAAAACCGTCTTTATGAACTAAATTGTGTAAAAATGTATTGACCTTTGTTTTGCAATATAGGGAGCAGACGTAAATGCCCAAGACTCTGATTCGAGAACCCCATTACTGTTAGCCTCTTCAAAGGGCGGATGGCAAACTGTTGACGTTCTTCTAAATAACGGAGCAGACATTACCATACGAGACAAAGACAATGGGAATTTCCTACACCTTCTTATAAGCAATGGGGGAGCAATTGATCAACTGGAGGTTGAAATCATCAAGGTATATATGGTTGAAACTTTCATTTAATTGGCAAATAACGCATACACTGTATTTATAAAAGAAACCAGTTAAATATATAAAATATATTAATCATACAAAAGGTACTATGGAAAACGTCGGTAAGATTTACTCTTATTTTGTCGAAATGCATTAAAATTTATTTCGATTTGTTTTGCACTGAATTATTAGTTTGGCACCTCGTTATGAATATTATTTTGAAAGAGCATGTTCCCTTATGTTTCAACAAAGCCTTAAAAGAAATGTTCTCTCCCATCTGAACATTGCCTCACATATGATATTTGTTTTTGCTTTAGGACGTAAAGAATCTGCAAAATGTTAGCCATGTTGATTTAGCTTATATATTATTAGCTCACCTGAGCCGAAGGCTCATAGGTGAGCTTATAGTATACCCATGCTCCGGCGTCCGTCCGTCGTCCGTCCGTCCGTCCGTCGTCCGTCGTCGTCCACAATTTCAAAGATCTTCTTCTCTGAAACCGCTGGGCTGATTGTTCTCATATTACACATACACCATCTACAGGTAGGGGGAAAGAATAATTGTGTTTTTTGTTTTGATCGGATAAGGACTCTGGTTGCTATGGCAACTTATGCTTCCCATAGACTTATAATGGAAAAACGTGAAAATTGCAAGTTTTTGCTGTCTTGTTGGAGATATTTGAATTTTGTTTTTGCAGAAATGTTTATTGAGTAGTCCTCTACGTTTCATGTGACTTTTGTCCTAATCCTTTATTTTGATTGGTTGCAGGGGCCCCATTTTGGGCAAAATTTCGAAAAACATTCAAAAATCTTCTTCTCAGAAACTGTCAAGGGGATTAAGCCTGTACTTTGTATACATGTTCCTGACAGTGGCCTCTTCATAATTTGTGTTTTTTATTCCAGGTGGATAAGAACTCTGGTTGCTATGGCAACTTAAAGTTTCCATAGACTTATAATGGGAAAAGTGGAAATTGGCTATTTTGCCGCTAAAATTGCAGACATTTGAATTTTGTTTTTGCAGAAATGTTTATTGAGTAGTCCTCTACGTTTCATGTGACTTTTGTTCTAATCCTTTATTTTGATTGATTGCAGGGGCCCCATATAGGGCAAAATTTCAAAAAACATTCAAAAATCTTCTTCTCAGAAACTGTAAAGGGGATTAAGCCTGTACTTTGTATACATGTTCCTGACAGTGGCCTCTACATAATTTGTGTTTTTTATTCCAGGCGGATAAGAACTCTGGTTGCTATGGCAACTTAAAGTTTCCATAGACTTATAATGGGAAAAGTGGAAATTGGCTATTTTTCCGCTAAAATTGCAGACATTTGAATTTTGTTTTTGCAGAAATGTTTATTGAGTAGTGTTTGACGTTTCTTGTGAGTTTTGTTCTAATCCTTTATTTTGATTGGTTGCTGGGGCCCCATAAAGGGCAAAATTTTGAAAAAAAAAAAACATTCAAAAATCTTCTCCTCAGAAACTGTCAAGTGGATGAATCCTGTACTTTGTATACATGTTCCTGACAGTGGCCTCTACATAATTTGTGTTTTTTATTCCAGTCGTGTAAGAACTCTGGTTGCTATGGTAACTTTAAGTTTCCATAGACTTATAATGGGAAAAGTGGAAATTAGCTATTTTTTGAAAACTATTGCAGCCTGAGATCTGAAAAGTGGTAGATGCTAGCAACTAATGGATTAGATGAAGGTATATGATTAATTTAGGTCAAGGTCATCTCTTGACCTTGGCCGGTCTGTCGTCCATACACACTTTTCAAAGATTTTTTTCTCTGAAACCACTTGGCCAATCAAAGCCAAATTTTATATGAAGCATCTATATGAAGTGGGAACCAATGTGTATATAAATAATCCAGGTCACATGACCAAGATGGCCGCCATGTCCATTTATGGTAAAAACCCTTAAAATATCTTCTTCTCCAGAACCGGTGAACCGATTTCAACGAAACTTTGCATGAAGGATGGATGACTCAAGTATTACAATGTATATATAAATCATGACCCTGTGGTGACCTTGACCTATTTTATGGCAAGGTCAACATAGGTCGTCAATGCATTTAAATGGGGAAAACTTTTAAAATGTCATTTAAAGTGAAAGTCTTGCAGGAAATGGGCAGTAGGACTGAATATTAATGATTCTGAAAAAAAAATGGATCTCAGGGGCTCATCTGCTTTTAAAATGTTATTTGAAGAGGAAAACCAGCAGGAAATTGGCAAATGGACAGAATATTGGTTATTCTGGAAAAGAAAATGGCCCAAGGGCTTCATCTGCCCCTGCACTGGGGTTAAATACCATGATATTCAAATATGTTTATTGGTATATGAAGCAGATCTCAGGTGAGCGTTTACAGGACCATTGGTCCTCTGGTCTTTTCAATTAACATTAGAGCAAACCTGATCTTTCATCCATAATAATTGAGTCGCGTCATGAGAAAACTCGATTTTTGACTGTTTGAAAAAAAAGACGCAGGTTAGCTTCTCAGTGCCTTTATTTTCGCTACTTAGATAGTATGTAATCCCTTTTCTATTTATATCCAAAATTTCAAGCTTCTAACCATCTTCTATTACTATACAGGCCGGTTTCTGTCAGACCTGGTCGGAAACCCCGAAGACCGGGGTCGCGGCTCATATATTTTCTTTGTTTTCCAGGGCGTAAAAGATTTACTAAACGAGAGGGACGGATTTGGCTGCACTCCACTACATTACGCCTCAAAGGAAGGTCGGCTCAACGCAATAGACGATCTCCTGAAACTGGGGGCTATAATCAATCTCAAAGACAATGAGAAGAAATCACCACTTCATTTTGCAGCCAAGTAAACTTTTATTTATATTATAAACAAAACTGTAGTGAATGATAGGGCTAAGATTTATAACGAATTTTAGGTTAAGCAATAAGCATAACATGGGCGGATCCAGAGTGGGGGGTGGAAAGGGGGTCCGGACCCCCCCCCCCCTGGAATTGCCAGATTATTAATTTTTGCCATGTTGAAATTTTCCGTCAGACCCCCTCTGAGAATTTGGACCCCCCCCCCTCCCCCCACCCCTGAAAAAATTTTCTGGATCAGCGCATGCATAAGCAAAGATATGTCAAACTTACTTATAACTCTAAAGTCACAACTGTCCATTTTGATGTAAGTTTCGACATTCCATTAACTCGTTGAAGAACTGTTTACCTGTCTCTTGAGGATCATTAGCTGCCTCATCAAAGGGACATAACACTCGAAAACCTGGTGGTATGAACAATAACTGTGAATAAAGGTAGGGGCCCACAAAAGAAATAAAATTGATTGCAGAAGGAGGCAGTTTTACTGTACATGTTGTCAGGGACCATAAAACAAACAAACAGTGGTATCATAGGTATTATCCTTAATGGGCCTCTTTATTCCCTGCAGCGATGAGATAATCGCAGCCCTTTGATCCCTGAATCATATTGCACCAGCAGGGGTCATAAATTGTTTAAACACTGAGAAGCTCTCTTTTTAAGTATTTTGAAACTTTACTAGAATATACGAATATATACTCGTCCATGAAGCAATTACGTACATTGCTTATAATTGTCTGTTCGCTCGCTCTTTAACATTTGTTATACTTTCAATAAACTGTCATGATGTAAAATTGCATCTGTTTCGTTTACGTATCATATTAAATATCCAATTTTGCTTTTCATAGGTATGGTCGATACAACACATGCAAGCGCCTTCTAGAAAGTCTGATGGGTCCAAGTATAATCAATGAAACAGACTGTGATGGAATGACAGCCCTCCATATCGCGGCTGAGAGCGGGCAAACCAAGATTATCACACTCCTCATGCAGAAGGGGGCGTATGTAACTAGGTAAGCATAATATACTCACACAGTTTTACTGCTTTATTTCAAAAGATTGTTTATAAGGTCAATATTAAAATAATTTATGTAATAACGGAGCTTCTTGTCTGTTGCTTGGCCCACCGGGGTCCAACTGGTGTTTTTCTTTTGCTCCGGAGTTAGTAGGTTATTCGGCGCCCAGGGATCTCCATCGTCGGGCAGCTTACTCAGTCTGTGAGTCCTGGTTTTTGATTCATCAGGATGTTTATCATGATTTATTTGTTTGTTCTTGATGATTCATTGACTAGTTAGAGATTCACCACGAGGACCGAATAACTAACTAAATGTTATGAACCACTGCAGAAGCTGAGGGTGAGGTTATGGCCATGTAAAACCGGTTTAAGCCCGCCAGTAACTTTGTGTTACTGATCGTTCCAAGTCGATACTTCTGTGGTGGTTCTTTTCGTTTTATGTCTTGGTGTTTGAAAATTTTTTGTGCTGTTGGCGCCTTATGTGTGTTTTCATATTTTTAGTTAAGTTAAGGTAACTGAGTGGCCACCTATTGGGAAAATAGCTGCTCATTCGGCTTACGATATGTTTCATGGTATAAGTACCTGATTGTTGGTTTGGTTTTTTCCCACCTCGGTTTTTGGAGTGGGAATCTTTTTCTGATTGCGCCTTTTCCTGATCTTTGCCTACTTGTACCTTTATGTAGTGAAAAAGGGTGATAAACTTGGATGATTAGACTGGCCCCCGCAGTATGTTTATTTCTTCACCCTTCTACATTCACTTTACCAAGAAAAATAACCTTAATAATTTCTTTTTTTCTACAGGATAATCTTTCTTATCTCTTCAAAAATAGTTAAATTCAGTCTTGTAAGTTTTTAGAACACCTGATGCTTGATCATACATATAAATGTTTTTATTAAATAAAAAGCTTAAATTAAACGACGGTAGACAGTCTAAAGAATGATAAACGTGGCCAAGTTTACAAGGAAATGCTTTACGTGCATATGTGTGTTTATAATTGTGTCAGACCCATTTCGTTTTATGATAACAGGACCGCATGGTGTCCGTCTTAGGATGTACATCTTGTCATAAAAAATAAATTGGCTATATACATGTAAATCAGATGATGAAAATGTAAAATTAAATGATATTAATACTTATTCAAGAGACATTATGAACAATTATTTTTACAGTAAAAATAATTGTTTAACTACTGTTAAATTATATTATTGTATTACAATAAAGATCATGTATGTCTATTTATGAATGTTTGGCTTTCAGAGATGACATGGATAATTCTCCACTGCATTTGGCGGCAGCAAATGGCTACACAAAGAGCATGAAGCTTCTACTTCAAGTCTACCCAAATCTACTAAATCAGACAAATAAAAGCGGAGTAAGCTTACCACTTCACGTTTACATTTATTTATACGTGTGTGGTTGAATGTCATTGTCTAATGTGTCTAACTTATTCATCCATGAATTTATGCTTGGTCACTTCCATATGCTTATTTGCTCAACGGTCATGTACGACCTATTGCAGATAATATTTGTCATGTTTGTAGGGTGAATGGAGGATGCCCTCGACCTGCATTGACCTATTATGAGGATGATAATTTTCTTCTTCTTCTTCCTTTAGGCACCGGAACTTTACAAAACCTTACATATATATTAAATTCATATTGCTATAAAATCATTGCATGATCAAATATATCTTTGACTGCTTGCGCCTCTAGGCAAAGCTTATAAATAACTGACTTACCATTCGAAGACTGGTAAGCCCGCTCCGAAGAAACGATATTAACTGAAACTCATTCTTTATTTAGAACACAGCACTTCATGTTGCTTCACGTGCTGGACATGCTAGTGCCGTCGAACTATTGATGTCATACGGGGCCGCACTGACGAAAAACGCAGATAATTTCTCCTTCTTCGACATAGCCATTCAAGAGAAAAATGCAGAAGTAGGATATGCCGTTGTTAGACATGAAAGGTATTTATTATATTTGCCAGTTTTAAGAGAAAAGAGAAACAAAATACAATGATATTGCGGATGAGATACTGAGACCCGCTTAAATTAAATCTTCTGATAATTTTCTCCAGCAAAGGAGGCTAATGGTAATTTCATTTGAGAGCAAAAGTTTAAGCCACCGAACATGTCAAAAGGTTTTTTATATTCAAATATTAACAAAAAAAAAATATCCATTAATATTTGGAGGATTTCCCTAAATTGTAAAATCATTGAAATTACTATTTATGAATTTTGAAATAAAACATTTTCAAAACAAATTTTGAGTTTCGACATGACAAAAATGTATATATGATGATAATCGATAGAAAAAAAAACATAAATGACTTAACATTTAAATATTTAATGCATTAATGATTTCTTCGCATATCACGCATTATTGATTTCTACGCATATTACGCATTATTGATTTCACGCATATTACGCATTTTTGATTGTACATACGCATGTCAGGTCAAGCCCCCTTTTTATAACGTATAGTTTGGGGTTCCATGTGGCTAATTACACATAGATATGTTTCTATGATGTTTTTTCTTAAGTCTCTAGAAGACCCGTGATATTAATAAAACACATTGTATTCAGACGTGGTTTCGGATATTGAGCTCTCGTCAGTGTATTTGTAATGTTTGTCATAATAGCAAGTATATCCTAAAAATGTTTTATGTGATTTTTTTTCACAGATGGGAAGAGGTGCTCAATGCATGTTCTAGTCTATTTATAACACCGATGAATGGACTGGTTCAGTTCCTCCCAGAAGTGTCTATGGTATGTATCACTCTGAATTGCCTAAGGTCAAAGTAAATGAATCGCATTATAGCTCATCTGAGCCGTGGCTCACAAGGTGAGCTTATAGGATGGCCATGATCCGACGTCCGTCCGTCGTCCGTCCGTCCACAATTTCAAAGATCTTCTCCTCTGAAACCGCTTGGCCAATCAAAGCCAAATTTTATGTGAAACATCTATAGGAAGGGGGAATCAATGTATATATAAATAATCCAGGTTACATGACCAAAATAGCCGCCACGCCCATATATGGTAATAACCTTTAAAAATCTTCTCCAGAACCGGTGAACCGATTTCAACGAAACTTGGCATGAAGTATGGATGACTCAAGTACTACAATGTGTATGTAAATTATGACTCTGTGATGACATTGACCTATTTTACGGCAAGGTCAACATAGGTCGTTAATGCATTTGAATGGGGAAAACTTTTAAAATGTCATTTAAAGCGAAAGTCTTGCAGGAAATACGCTGTAGGGTTGAATATTAATGATTCTGAAAAAAAAATTGTCCCCAGGAGCTCATATGTCCCGACCCCTGGGCAGTATACATGCATATTTCTATAATGTTTCAAGTTTCAAAGTTTATTTCGACTGGTAATATAGGCCACTGGCCCAAAATTACAAACATTTACAACATTTTATACATATAGAAAGTGACTAATTCAAACATTCATATTTTTGACAAATTCTGTTCTAAATTTCATTGCCGCAACAACATATCTAGATATAGCATTAATAATGTTAGTACTCTTTGATGTACATAACTGGACAAATTTATCAACAGAAGGGTATGTAAACCATATGGGTGATATATATTTCAACCTGATATGACTCAAAGCACGGCATACAAGAAGAAAGTGGAATTCTGTATCAACATCTTGATTACACAATAAACAAAATCTTTCATTTAAAGGAGTTCTATTGTATCGACCTTCATTACAACTTATCCTAAGTAAGCCACCTCTAAACTTAGTCATAGTAGTTCTACATAGTTTATTTTTGACTGAAAACAAGTATTGTTCGCACCCAAAGTTTGTTTTTAAAATTTTGTATGTACGTAACCTGTCCATTTCTTGTATTTCAGAGCTTTGAGTTTGCATATCCATATCAAATGTTCTTGTTTTAAAAACCTTAAGAAAAGCCTCAACATGCCCTACACCCTGGTTAAGCCATACTTCGCCAAAACCAGTTCTAAATAGTAGATCCCTTATATCTAAAGCCCAACATTTAGTATCTGTTTCAGTCCATCTCAAACATCATCTCCTCTGGAACCACTCGGCCAATCAAAGCCAAATTTTATGTGAAGCATCTAAAGGACTGGGTAACCAATGTGTATATGAATAATCCAGGTCATATGACCAAGATGGCCGCCGTGCCCATATATGGTAAAAACCCTTCAAAAATTTACTTCTCCGGAACTGTTTTAGCGATTTCAACGAAACTTGGCATGAAGCATCGATGACTCTACTACAATGTGTATATAAATCATGACCCTGTGATGACCTTGACCTTGAAAGGGTAAACTGTAAAAATGTCATTTGAAGGGAAACACTTGTAGGAAATTGACAAATTGACAGGATATTGATTATTCTGAAAAAAAAAAAGAAATGACCCCAGGGCTTCATCTGCCCCTTTACTGTGGCTATTACCATAATATTCAAACGTCTATTGGTATATACAGCAGATCTCAAGTGAGCGTTTACAGGACCAATTTTTTTCTGGTATTGTGTTATACTCGTCTTTGGGGAAATGTTAAAATGTATTACAAAAACTTAATAAATAACACAAGCCCATAAAGTATGCAGATGTTTTTACAGCTGTAAGCAATTCGAAAATTTTAATTGAACATTTTGTAAACTTCTTTTTTTTTTTTTTCTCAAAACATAGATTGTGAGTACTCGTCAGTACCGCCTCGCCAATGCGGTTCTAAAGAGAACCCACAATCTCTATGCACACATCTTTACTAAAAAGTGGGTTAAAGTGGGTACACATTTTATGGACACGCAGACAAGCCACTAGTCATCATAGCAATACGTTTTTACATGTTTTTTTTTTCGTACAATAATATCTATTGAATTTCGTATTTTTATTTCTGACTGGCTGAAGAGTACAAGCAGAATGGTATCAAAATGAAGACAACAATATATAAGTATAATGCAAGGTTTTATAAATGCATGCACATCAAGGTCTAGGAGCTAGAGCAATGGACATGTGATCCTGATGGTCTCGGGTTTGATATCTTCTTCCAATTTTCTTCTTCCGCTGGTTTTACATTGTTTGCTATTTTTCAGGCGGTGCTTGATCGGTGTATAACAACACCAATAGAGGACACAAAAGTAAAAGACTTTCATGTGAGTAAATTTTATTTATTACAAAAACTTGCCCATACATTAAACACAGATTTTTCAGCAGTAAAAATTGAAAATTTCATTGGAAATTTTTCGTTATGTTTGATATTTTGCTCAAAACATTGATTGTGTGTAAACGTAAGAACCGTCTCGACAATGCGGTTCCAACGAGTACCCTTAATCACTGTTTTGGAGCATAAATAAGACAAAAACGTTTAGCCTGAAAACCCATATTCATTACATAAAGGTGAGATACAAGGAGCTTTTCATTGCATGGACACGTTGCATGATGTTTAAATATGTTTTGTCTGATTTTAAAGAACGACTTTATCGTTACGATGTTGTATTTTAAAAGCACCTTAAGTGGCGGTCCCACTGAATCGTAAGCAATCGTACGATGGTACAAACATTAGTTTTGTGATAAGACTAGTCAAGTAAATTATGTAAAATGTTTTCCAACGTGTTTATGCTTTCTTAATTTGTATACCGGGGCCAAATAAATGAACCCCAAATAGATATTAAGACAATCATATAGTGATCTTAAACTCAGTTGGACCGGCCGGCACTTTAGTGTCACCGTGTTGGTAAATCCTGTTGTCTGTCATTATTGATATATTAAGTACGTATTTAAGATAAGATAGTACACGTCTACGAGTGTGATCCAAGAAGTAATGCGAACTAGTGTGTAATTTCTTTCACCATTGCTGTTTTTCAAGATAGTTTACATCAGAATTATGATGCATTATGGAATTTTCCAGATCCGATTACTAGTTTGACTTAATCACATATCAACCCTCGTTGCCTAGCAACAAGAGAATGCAAGGTAAACGACCTTGGCCACGGTTAAAATTGATTTTATTTATGTACTGCAGTGTCATATGCAAAGCACAATTACGTCAATAAGCGTTTTATTCCAAAGTACAATAATCCCTTGAATAGATTAACAGTACATACCTTCATTAGTTTAACACGGCGCAAATTATTGAGGTTTGGCTATTTGTACCCCATAGAATTTGAGTCAATTTTGATCTCTCAAAATCTTCACATTTTCATCAATGCCTATTCTACTTAACCAAAAAAATTTAAACTCCATACAATATATATTTTTGAATACAAATTCTTCGTTGTGATAGGCTGTGGGCATATATATCGATATATACAATCTTATCAGAGTCAAATATACCCACGAATTATAAGTATTTGTCGTACTTCGTCGAAATTGTGATATTTTTGTCAGATGCCGTTGCTAGGCAACATTGAATAGTCCCTGCTGATCTTTGCATTTCGCTGTCTCTATCATTTCCAAACATAAGGCATGTATAACACAACTGATATGATTTATATGTATATAAATGTCAATTTAATAAATTGGAGCACAAAATCTTTCCCTGTAACCCTAACATCATTGACGTTTTCAGTCAATTTCGCGTCCATGTCGACTTCGGGTCGACAAATCAAATATTCCTTTAATCTCAATTCGTCATCCGAACTTCATGATATTACACCTAATAACTGCACATATATACACGTGTACACATGCCAAATTATTTAATTGTATATGCGTTGGTTACTAAAATACAATTGTGTTCGCATTACTTCTTGGATCACCCACGTAAGTTCAATTTACTTATTATTATTATTTTTGGTTCAGTTTAAAGATTATTTCAGTTCATATGAGACGGGTCATTCTGTAGGTAGGGCAAAAACGGAAGAACCCCGAGAAAACACCTGTCACACCCGCAAGCAGAACTTGGCGTGTCTCACATGTGCCCTGTAAGGGGCTCGAGCCCACACGAGACATAGCGGTGAGATGATCGAATGGTTAAGCGCGATAATGAATTATCAGCGCTCTTAACCACTCGGCCACGGGGGCAGCCTTTACTTTATATTAAGCTAATTACAGAAACTCAAAGAACATAATCATTTTAATTTTATATGGATCCCACTTGATATATTTGACTATTTATATGCCTTTGTTACTGATTTTGTTTACCAAGCCGCCTCTTTCGATTAATGCCAATTTACTTTTATTATGTTCCAGATAAAGTACAATTTTCGATACCTACAGTGCCCATGCCGCTTTGACAAAGGCAAACTGAGAAAAAATGAAATACATATGCCAATGTTGGTCATGAACGTAAGTATTATTCATACAATACATGCATTTACATAGCGTGCTTGTAATCATTGACCATTCTTTAACATTCACTAAATCGAAAGAGTAAAAAAGGTAAAAGTAGGCAATGATCTGGAAATGGCGCAATAAGAAAGAATTTCCCTCTCCAAACACCAGGTGTGAAAACTGAATTAACACTAAAAGAGAACATATCGTAACCCGAGTGAGCAGCTATTTCCCAATAGGCGGCCACTCAGTTACCCGAACTAAACTATTAAAAATATGAAAATGTACATCATGATGTGCAAACAGCACAATAATTCAACACCAAAGCTTAAAACAATTAGGACCACAACAGAAGTATCGCCTTGGCGGAATGACGAAGGCCGACTCGACTATTATCATAAAACTCAAACTGAAAAGCACACAGAAAATGACTCATATTTCCTATTTTAAATCAACAGTTTAATACAACCAAAGTGAGAAATGGAAACAGCTTATACTTGGATCATTAATTTGGAACAAATTCCCCAATGATCTGAATGCACCAAGACAATATTGTTCATTGCACATCGGCAGAAATGTAAGAATCAAAGAAACAGTTATAAAGACAAAACAAGTTGATACAACTGATTATCTTCTGATTGAATCTTACAGCTTTTTATAACGATTCATCGTAAATGACAACTGCGTGAAAAATACTTCTTTCATGAATTCACAAAGGATTTGAAGCTCTAGGAGAGCGGAATCTTTCTTAAAGAATAATGCAAAAAACTTAAAAATCTTAACCTCATTCACTTTAAGGCAATGCGTTTGTTGCAATCCAAATCTCTGTTTTTCTGAAAGGCTGATATAGTATGATTTTTATTCTATTTTCAAAGCAGTGATTTGACACTTGTCTTTTCCATTTACAGACATTATTGAAAATAGCAGCAATAAGTACTTTTGTACGCCAAAAGATATTCTGTGATACAGGCGCTGTGCGTGAAATGAGATTTTCAGAACAGTACAAACTAGTCTGTGCAACCACAAGAGATAGCTAGAGACTAAAAATTTAGGATTAAGAAAAAAAAAAAAAAAAAAAAAAAAAAAAACATGCAATTCATCTGACCGTGTAGTAAAAATGTGAACTTGGTGTGCAGCTCTTCTGAATCTTGGTTTTTGAATATACTAAAATCAAGCTTTCTTAAGATATGACATATGAGCCGCCTCATGGGAAAACCAACAATTTGCATATGCGAAAACAAAGGCGCAGATCAGCTTCGCGGTAACCGCGAAGCTGATCAGCGCCTTTGTTTTCGCTACACGGATAGTACAATCTCTCTATTTCCTTAATACGAAATTTCATGCCTCTAGCAATCTTCTGTGCTTGTACAGCATGATTTGTGTCAGACCTGTTTGGAAACCACATTGTTGGTTTTCCCACGAGACGGCTCATATATATTTTCACATCATATGTCATACAACACCATTGTGTTGGTGTATCACATGGAACCAAAAATAAACAACCATCTGATTTACCACTTTAATATGAACTGAGAAAAAGGTTAGGATAACCCAAATTAGTTAATTAGTTTATAATTTGATTTTATTTCATTAATGCTTTACCCAAGAATCAGTCTGTGGTGAATCTTTTCTGACATGCCTGAAATATTATTGACTGGAACATTAAACCTTAACATAAGCAGAAAAACAAAACTATTTCATTTGTTGTCATTAAACTGGTATATTTTTTTTTATCATGGGCGCTTTTGCAGTGAGAAAATCATATTCAACATGTTATTTGAGAATAGCATGTACAAACAAACGATAACAACTGCATTTCCTATACCAGTTTTTCTTTCAGTTAACCAATAATGTTACACGGAGAAAGGCAAACCCTATTAAACAAGCACGACTAGACTTCTTTCTTGTATCAGAAACAATAATGCATAGTGTAAATGATTTAGAAATTATACCAAGTTATAGATCGGACCATTCTACTGTTGTACTTTCGCTGCAATTTAATGACTTTGTCAAAGGTAAAGGATTGTGGAAATTTAATGTTAGCCTTCTTAAAGATAAAAATTATGTTAACACTGTCAAAAAGTGCATTAATGACGTTAAAGAGCAATATATGTTACCAGTGTATGATACCGAATTTATTGAAGACAATGCCAATAATGAAATGCTACAATTTACAATATCGCATCAGCTTTTTCTGGAGGTACTATTGATGGAAATTAGAGGAAAAACAATTTCGTACTCAGCGCACAAAAAGAAACAAAACAAGGAAAAGGAAGATTTATTACAAACAGAAATAGAAGATTTAGAGAAAACTGGTGAAATGAATTTAGATTTGTTGGAAACTAAAAAAGAAGAGCTTGAAAATTTAAGAAAAGAGAAACTTAAAGGCATCATTATTAGATCAAGGGTTAGGTGGGCAGAAGAAGGAGAGAAACCAACCAACTACTTTTGTAATCTTGAATCACGAAATTATATTAATAAAACAATTACGAAAATAGAAAAACAAAATGGCCAAACAATTACAAAACAGGAAGATATACTGAATGAGGTTAAATTATTTTACGAAAATTTATATGAAAATCATGATACAAATGACAACCAAGATTCTGAAATAATTTCGATTTTGGAAAACATACAAGAAAACCCTAAACTATCTTTAGAAAATAAAAATAAACTTGAAGGCGAGCTTACCGATAAAGAAATATTAGCAGCGGTAAAGAAAATGAAAAACAATAAAAGTCCTGGAACAGATGGATTCACTTCCGAATTTTTCAAATTTTTCTATAACGACATTAAAGTTTTTATAAAGAAAGCATTAAATGAAGGGTACGAAAACGGAAAATTATCAATATCTCAGAGACAAGGTCTAATCACATGCCTCCCAAAGGGAGATAAACCGAAACAATTTTTAAAGAATTGGCGCCCAATTACTCTATTAAATGTTATTTATAAAATTGCGTCTTCTTGTATAGCAGAAAGAATAAAAACAACTTTAACAAGTCTTATTTCAGACGATCAAACAGGTTTTATAAGCGGAAGATACATAGGCGAAAATACAAGATTGATTTACGATATTCTTCATATTACTGATGAACTAGATATTCCAGGTCTCCTTCTTATTGTAGATTTCGAAAAAGCTTTTGATTCCATTTCGTGGAAATTCATAAATCACACCTTAAACTTTTTTAATTTTGGAGAGTCTATCAAAAAATGGATAAATGTTTTTTATAATGATATCCAATCGTGTGTTATTCAAAATGGTTTTCTTTCAGAACCCTTTAACGTGAAAAGGGGATGTAGACAAGGAGACCCGTTATCTCCATATATATTTCTGTTATGTGCAGAAATACTTTCTCGTCAGTTTAAAGCAAGTAATGATATAAAAGGAATACAAATAGCAGGAATTGAATACCTTCTATCCCAATTTGCTGACGACACTACAATACTACTGGACGGTTCTGAAAATTCTTTAGATGAAGCCCTTAAGATCTTAAATACATTTGCATTAGCCTCAGGTCTAAAATTAAATTCAACTAAAACTCGAGCGGTATGGATAGGGAGCAAAAAATTTAGCGGTGAAACCTTTAACCATAGACTGAAATTAGATTGGAACCAAACAGACTTCACAATTTTAGGTATTAAGTTCTCATGCAACATAGATACCATTGTTGACATAAATTATAATAACAAACTTATTGAAATAGAAAAAGAAATGAAACAGTGGTCCAAAAGAATATTAACACCTTTAGGAAGATTAACGGTACTCAAAACTTTACTTGTATCGAAGTTAAACCATTTAATTATATCTTTGCCTAATCCAAGTGCACGTCAGAAAACACAATTGAATAAATTATTTTTTGAATTTATATGGAAGTCATCTATAGATAAAATTAAACGTGACGTAATCATTCAAGACTTTAGTCAAGGTGGATTAAGGATGATACATTTAGAGAAATATATTTATGCTTTAAAGCTAGGATGGATAAGAAGACTAATTTTGAATGAAGCGAAATATAAAACTCTTTTTCAATATATATATGAAAACATAGAACATATATTAAACAAAGGTGATACTTACATCGAGGAGTTGAAGAATAATAGCAGCAATAAATTTTGGTACGACGTCTTTGATGCTTGGATCAAGTTTATTCCCTTTTTGAAACCTAAAACAAAAGAAGATGTAATGAGTATTAGTATATGGGAAAACAGTAACATTAAAATAAATGGCATGCCAGTCTTTTATCAAAGATGGTACGATAGAAATATTATTTTCATCAAGGATCTTTTAAATTCAGAAGGAAAACTTCTATCTTTTGAACAGTTTCAGAATAAGTATGATCTACGATGTCATTTTCTACAGTTTTTAGGAATTAAAACAGCTGTTGGAAATTATATAAGACAGCTGGAGATTAACCTAAGCATAGACCCAGAACCTTTAATGAACTGTGTCATACCCTTCAATGTAAAACTTATATTAAAACATAAAAAGGGAAGTCAGGATATGTACAGATTATTAGTATATAAAACCGTTATACCTAAAAGTCAAATAAAATGGAATCAAGTTTTTCAAAATGTGGACATGAATTGGAAATCTATATACACAGTTTCAAAAATATGCTGTAGAAACACAAAACTATATTGGTTTCAATATAGACTTCTACATAGAATATTAGCAACAAAATACCTTTTAACAAAAATGAACATCGAGCAAAATAATCTTTGTACTTTCTGTGGCGAAGAAGTAGAGAAACTTGAACATTTATTCTGGCAATGTAATACTGTAAATACGTTTTGGGAAAATATTGAACAATGGATTTACGATCAAAATAATTACTTAATTAACATAGACAAAGTAAGAGCAATATTCGGAATTTTAAACGCATCAAAAATCTATATACCGGTAAACTATATACTAACAGTCACTCGATACTACATTTATAATTGTAAATTAAATGAAAACAATCTCACAATCCAAGGATGGCAAAGATTCGTAAAACAATATTTAGAAGTAGAAAAAATGATAGCAATTAAAAACGACACATACATGCAATTCAACACAAATTGGGGAAAATGGTTACATACCTTCGACTTGTAATAGAGATTACTAGGGTTCACATTTTAATATATTGAAGTATAATCCATATCCTATCAACTGTAACATATGAACATTTTAAAGCAAAAAAACCTCTGCGAATCAGCACATATATATCTAGCTTTTAGCCGATGACTTTGTACCTTGCACGAGATCCACAACAATGTACAATGTATACTGTGTAGCCGCGCTTCGTTTGTCAGTACTACTGAAGCATATCTGTACGGGCAACGTCAAGCAAAAAGTAACTTGTTGACATAAAATATACCAATTAGACCATGTGAAAACTATGTTCATCTGGATTTTTGTAATACAGCACATGGACGCAAAGATCGCTGTATATAATCAAACGTTGATTGAAAGTGATGTTCATGGAAAAATATTATCGCTGAAAAATAATAATTTTCTCATGGTGTGGTTGCCATATAATTATATTGTAAATATTGTACATGTATCTATGTTTCTCATAGTTGTATGTTATCATGTTTTCTGTGTCAGATGAGAAATAAAAAATTACAAAAAAAAAATAATGTTACACGGCATACAACCAAACATATTCAAGGGAAGTATCAAAGAAATCTATTATACACTCAACCCACCTTTCAGTCCTCCGGCCCCATAAAAACCAAACTGGTGTGAAGATGTACCAGGGAAAATCTTTATGAAATTATCTACTTACATTCAAACAGCAGCTTGATTGTCATGGTTAAGAGAATCCATGAAATATCTTTCGTAGCAGTATAAAACAAATCGGCTACAACAGGGGCGCACTTTGTACCAATCGGAACTACATTAATTAGAGTTGGTGCCAAATCTAATTTAAATATTATCCAGGAGATAGGGTAAGGCGTAGCATACATTTTGACATGACCAACGTGTATATCTTCTTCGGTCAGAGGAAGTGAGAAAAAAAATGTTCTGTAATTACAGGCCAAATAAAATGAAGTTTTAATGCCATTTTGAAGGTCCACTCTATCAAATCAAGAAGCTTTTCTTTAACCAGAATAAACGGCAATGTGAACAAAACTTTTTAACCGCGCATGTCTGTAAGGTTTACACCAACAATGTAAGCAAGAACGAAAGTGCAAATTCAAATTTAAACCACTTACAATCACCAAATCCAAGAAAAGTAAGATTGTTAGCAGCAGAGAACTCTTGATTGACCATCTTACCCTACTTCGCGTGCATTATATTGCATTCCAAATAAAAGTAGGTCAATCTATTCAGAATCTTACAAAAACGTGAAGGTTGCGGAGGGTCCCCGCCGTTTGGGGCCATGAGAAATAGACGGGTTGCTTGTGCTTCCATTCAAAGCTTATAATCTACTGACCGACCACTTCTTTTTTCAGACAATGGTTCGTCATGGAAGGGTCCAGTGCTTGTCTCACCCACTAAGTGTGGCTTATCTACATATGAAATGGTATGGACATTACTTTCAATTATGGGACGTCAATGAAACATTGTGTCATACAGTAACTTTAAAATTATTAACTTTATGTCCAAATGTTACTCCATAGTTTAACTATAATTTAAAATTGACAGACATTGTAATTCATCAAATAATTATTTGACAAATGGTGAATAATTTCTTTGTTTTCATCATTTCTGCTTTTCATTTAGGAGAGCATATGGTGCGTGGTTCCATATACTGAATCTGATAGTTTATGCCATATTTCTCGGCTTATTAACCCACCTGGTGACCACATGTACATTCCACTTCGGCGGCTCGTATTCAGCCCAAAGTAACACCACCATGTTGCCCACTGAAGGCGGTCTAACTGTGGAAAGCTGCGAGGTAGGCGTACATGCCACCAGAAAAAAACATGCCCATGAAACGTATACCCCTTTAAATCTCACCTGCGTAGAAAGACATGGGTTTACGGGGGTATAAACATAGATCATTGTTAGTGCTGGTTAGAAGCGAGGCGGTTCTTACGCCGACGGTGTACCCTTAACCTATGTTTTGATTAGAAAATAAGTAAAATAAAAAACAAAAAACGAAATTTTCAATTCTTACAACCTACAGAAATTTATAGATTACATTGGCGTGTTTGCGTTCCAAAATAAATATTTTTTTAAAATAATTTTCAACTAAATAACCAGTATTCGTTTAAGTATGGAAAAATGTCTGCTTTCTTTTAAGTTGCTCATAGCTATAGAATTCTCATACCAATAAAACAAATAACTCTTGCGTTATAGCTTTTGAGAACTGACTCTATTATTATATTTTTTTTTTCATTTCTTGTAGATCACAGTGGTTCATCGCATCAGTGTTGTTTGTGTGCTGATATTTTGCATCCTAAACATATTTAAAGAAGTGGGACAGATGATACAACAGGTAGGCGTGGCGTCGTTGGTGAACTGCTATCCCGATAGATATTATACATTACGTTATCCACTGACCAATAGCGACGTCATATAAGCCGCGACGCGAGAAACAAGGTCAGACACAAGCCGGTCTGTACAGTCACAGAAGCAGGCTAGAGGCTTGATATTTTGGCAATAAGTAGAAGAGGAATTGTACTATCCGAGAAGCGAAAACAAAGGCGCTGAGCAGCTGTGCAGTATTGCACAGCTGATCTACGCCTTTGTTTTCGCAAATGCAAAAATCCAGTTTTCTGATGATGCGGCTCATATGATACATTGTAAAGGCGTATAATGCAAAAACAGCGCATAATTTACCTGTATAACAATGGCACAGGAATTAATAAAACGTTCGCACTATGCTTGGAAAACACTTTGAATTAAGCCTTTGCTTTCTACTTACAGTACTTTTATACAAAATGGCTGCATTAAAATTTCAAATATTTAGGGAGCATTCTTAATAATGATCTTTTTTTATTATTGTTGAATAACCAGAGTATTTTCTTTGAGATTTCCCCTTTTCACAAATAAGTTCTGTAAGCACTTCGTTTATGCTTATCTTTACTAGCGTTCGAGTTACTTCTTAGATTTGACCAACTTGCTAGAATGGGTTTTGTACATATCAACAATGCTGTTTGTTGGACCTTTTCTCAGTTCCTACACTCCATTGTGGCAAATGAAAGCTGGTGCCTTTTCAGTGTTCCTGGCTTGGTTCAACTGTCTGTTGTTTCTTAGAAGGTAAGTTGCCAGAGGAGGTATTTTTATAAGTGAATTTACAAAATGATAAACCATAATTTATGAATTATTAATGTTATTAAATAATGTTGACTGGAATCATACATCAACTTAAAAATTATTCAAAGTATATACTATGTACGACAAACAAACATTCTAGTCAGTAGCAAAAAGCTAGAAAGAGAATCATGACAGAGTATGAAGAGATTCGTGCTTCCCCACACTGAAAAAAAGATAATATTAATTGATTTGTCGCTTAATCACGTTGGATAATCAGTCCTCAAATTACCATAATTCAAAGTCAAAAATTTATTTATTTATCAATTTTGATTTTTTCCTGATCATTGCTTACTTTTACCTTCAATCTGATGAAAAGTGACTTTTAGAATTAAATTGCGAAAAATGGGACCAAGAATCGATTCAATTAAATGTAAAGTCCAAACACAGACTCTAGGTGACCAAGAAATACATAAAACAAAACAAAATATTTTTCCGACAACACACTCGAAGAGCAGAATGACTAGCTCTTTTCCAACACGATAGCCATCCGGCTAATCTCAAAACGAAAGGCAACGAGCACAACAGAGAGGCAAACACAATGAACAGATGTATCGTGTAGGTAAATCACTTTAACTTGGACACTGATGACCGTTTTTACTGGGGACAACGCTGATAACCATTTTTACTGGGGATTTTATTAAGAAAGCAAATTAAATAAAAACAAACAGTGTTAAACTTGCGAACACATGTAATACATTATTACGTCGTTGTCGGACTTGTTTAAACACTTGGACCATGCCACGGATGGTGAAACAAAAATCACATTGTATTAAAGACACATTTTGCATTGCATAACACCCTAATGACCTTAAGCAGACTACTGATAAGAAGTCACAGGTAATGCAAGGGTGGCTTTACAGGTAGGGGCCATGAAAGGGAACCTTAAGTCAATACCTGTGAAATTTGTATTGTATAAAAGAGATTGTATTTTTATCTATGATCATCATTTTGGTAATTTAGATGATCTGTCCCTTTGGGTCTAATTTGTAAATTTATTTATTTATTTATTTCAAAGCATTTTCATTGAATAATTGGCATACACTTGAAAGTCTTATGTCTAATAGCACTGTTCACAGTTCATAATGTACAGTTTGCTTGTTACGTGATTGAATGTTGCATGGAAACTGTCATAAAACCAATTTACATTGAAACAGGGATTTTCACACGCTTTGACAGATACTAAACAAACACTGACTTAGTGGAAGACAGTGAGTACATGAAATTATGTTGGTTTGTTGAAGGTGTGAAAAACAGATGACCACTTCATCAATGTAATACACATTCATTTCTAGTTAGACCTTTAGAGTGACAAGTCCCTCTGAGATTTATGACACAAATGTTTGGATATCATGCTAGTGATACAAAAACGGAAACTATATGTGCAGTGTGACATGACACATTTATTTCTATTTGGAATATAGATATTATTATAATAATTTATTCCGAAACTTTTCTTCAGTTAAATCTTTTTTAGAAAGTATATCAGCATTCAATGAACTGTTGAGAAAATGATCAATAGTCTAGGCTCAATTCAAAAAAATTAGATGATTTTAAATGCAAAACTGAAAATCAGAATAGAAACTATAAGAAAATAAAAGAGGTTCTAAAATTTCATTTAGACACTTCTCAATTATATTTTAAGTTCCCTTCAAGTGGCCCCCTCAAGGCAGAGGTCAATGACCCCATAATTACTTAGATAAGATAAGCCATTGATGTGCGCTATGCCTCCTGGACTGTTTATCAGGGGTCATTAGACCAGGCCACCCCAGGTAAAGAAGCAGCAAACTGTGTCTTTAAGATCAATAATTATAAGTTGTATACAGATTTGTATACTCCTGTTTGTCAGTTATCATCATAATTGTCAAAATGTTATTTCTTACAGGTTTGATATCTTTGGGATCTACGTGGTGATGTTTCTCGAGATATTGAAAACACTTCTTCAAATCTTGAGCGTGTTCTCAATTCTTCTGGTTGCTTTTGGCATGGCATTCTTCATGCTGATGAATAAAGAGGTAAATATGTCAGGTGTTTGCAACATGTTACTCTGTACTATTGGACAAGCATTTTATAAAAGTGCCGTATAAGGTATTTCCCAAAACTTAATACAGGATTGTCGCTTTCAACATATAAAAGTAATTATTGGAATACTGTGGCATAACTAACTGTAGCAGAGATTCACGTTGAACTTCCTGCTAATAAACATTTGTACCCTAACCACAAAACAGAGGGTATCATATAGACAAAAAGCAGTTGTGTGTTGAATATTAATACAAAGACGTGTGAAGAATGGTTCCAAAACAAACATGACAAACATGAAGCTAAGTCACAAGAGAACCTGAACAGACAGTAAAGAAATGTATTTTGTAATCTTGAGAACTGATACTAATTATCAAAATTGATCTCAATATGCTTAATTCATGGAATAATGCCACAAGGTTCATTTAATATGTATAAAAAATTTACTCACAAGTTTGACGGTAATGAAACGGCTAGTTTTTCTACCAGTAATATTGCAATGCTCTAACTAGCTTGCGTGATAAAGCAAAGTGTTGTTTCACGAAGCTGTTGTAGAACATGTCTTATGAGCAAGACTTATCATAAAACAGCACCGAGAATATCATATGTGAGACATGCCATATGTAATATATATCATAGGACGGTTTTATATGGTGGTTTTATCTACCATTAGCTGGTATAAAGTAGAAAAAATATATTCGTTGAAAAATGTAAAAAGCAGTAAAATATGAAAATGTAAATGAATTAATTGTTTGTAAAAAATCAGAAGAAGCTGAAGGGATTCGATCTCGTATCGCAAATTTACAGGTTATGAAAGTCTTACTATAACTGACCAACCGCAATTCGTACTATTGCCCCGCCTAGCAAACATTAAAATCCAGGACAAACACAGATTAAGTTGTACCCCTTAATACACCACTCCACAGCATATAACATAACATATAAAACATCTTTGTACAAAATATGTGCTAAGATGTACTATAGGATAAAGACATATCATTAAGCCTTTGATGATGCTTGTTCGAACGAAATGGGCACGAAAACCCAGCACAAAAAACGAAACATCTTTTATAAACAAATATATAATCTGCACTATGGATTATGTACGGGGAGACTTTTTCGGGCCACCACACGACACAACACCAGCTTCAGTAATAGCAAATAAAAAATAAAACTGAGATCTTTTCAGATCAGTGAACTTATAAATGAGAGAAAGGGGATGGGCCATACCATAATTTTGGCAACTAAAGCCCCATCAGCGACCCTTTAGATTTAACAAGATGGAGCCAAAGAGAATTACTGTAATTTTGCACCTTGCAACAGGGTAGTGGATATAAAGACTAGTATTATCCAAATTGGACACAAGTAGCTTGAGGTGCCCTTTAGGGTTTCTAGAAATAGCTGCTTCTATGTTGTGGAATTGTTTGTGATCAAGAATGGGTACTTCTTTATTATCGATCCCGTTCCCGGTCATGTGTTGACTTTTGTTTTTTCTAATGACAGTATGATCCGTTTATTCCAGTTCTCAGAATCACTATCCACAGACGGACCCGCCATTCTCCAGACGTCTATAGTACGCTAAATATACTCAACAAAGTGGTTAAGGAAATATCAGAAAATATTGGGATAACAAATCACAAAACAAACAGTCATTGAATATTTCCATATTTGATTACACTAAAGATAAATTTAAGTGTTATGACACAGCGGCAAGTAATCGAGGGGTCTTAGTCATTGTTTGCAAAGAATGTAACTGTTCTCCGTGACTGTTTATTATTATTATTATCATTTAATTTTAATCTTCAAATGGAACTGTTGTTACGGTATTATACTGAATTTACAAATTAAGTTTAATTCAATAATATTAAAAAGAAATAAGTCTCTCTAAATATGAACCACAAATGACAAGTGCAACAATGCCCGATCTATAATCAACTACTATATCCCGTCTGCAGCATGTATTTATAACAGAAGAAATGGTGCAATTATAATTTGTTATTTATGAGACAGAATTAGGGTAAAATGATTGAAAATGACAACAAAATGCCAATTTTATTTTCTGCGAAATGCCTCTGTTAAGACTGATTCGTTGTTGCGCACATTGACATATTCCTGAACACACAGCATTGTATATTTTCATACTTAATAAAGCAATTACTGTATCGATTTTTGGAAATACCTATTGACGTCACATTTGTAATGAAATTGGTATATTGTACACTGGTATGTATGTTATGACAAAATGAGTCTTTGGATGTAATCATTTTTGAAATCTTATTAAAATGTGCAAAACGAGCTTTGAAATAGGGGGTTTAAACCTTTATTGGTGACATCAACTAAAATAAAGCAATGCTGTTACTTAATTGGATGGCACAAACTTCTCTCGGATTCGTAGTTTGGTCCTTGTTAGAGACACAAAACCCTTAACCGTATTTCCTTAACATTTTTGTTGAGTATATTACCCAGAAAGTGCAACTAACTTTTCTTTTTACAGTAAATAATAACAATTCAACATAAAATGCACATTCTGCCATTTTTCAAATTATCGCTGAAAATATACACACCATAGTGAATCATGCCAATGAGCAAAATTTGAAGGATGCTTAAAGCCATGATTTCATTTATATGTTTTACATGCGAGTATACGAAGTGTACAGTGTCAGCGTCCGCATGTCAGACAACGACTAACCCAAACCACCGAACGCAATGTTGATTTTTACGTTTTAGATTTGAATTTTTACTCTAAATAACAAAAACGTATTTTTATCTATCATGTTGTTTGACATTTTTGTTTGAAATATCATTTCATGGGTTTTGAAGTGTAACTGTTTCCCGTGCAGAATGTGTGTTTTTAAAATAGGCCTGACTGCGCACGACTGATAACAGTCCCTTAACATGATAAACATCTACCATCCTTTTTTACATTTTTTTTCATATCTTTTTCAGTCGTCTGCCGCACATTCCACTGTCGGGCTCTCCCTCTTGCGGACCGCTATGATGGTGTTAGAGCTGGACTTCATGAATTCCTTTAATGGACCATTTGCCGATAACGACCCCGTGACGCTATACTTTGGAGGAACAATAATTGTTCTGCTCGTGACTTTCGTCCTTTTGATGCCGATTCTTCTTATGAATCTGTTGGTACATGTACTTTTCTAATTGCCTTAACTTTTTGAAAAAAATATTATTCGATACTTAGCCTACAGTTTTGGTGTTCAAAATACTAGATCACCACTCGATTTGAATAAGGCTGGTGAATTTAGTGATGGAAAACAGTCATATTTCTTTTACATTAAACAAATTATGCAAGTGTCCATGAGACCAGCATGCGTTCCAAGTCGATACTTCTGTGGTGGTTCTTTTTGTTTTATGTCTTGGTGTTTAAAATTTTTTGTGCTGTTGGCGCCTTATGTATGTTTTCATATTTTTAGTTAAGTTAAGGTAACTGAGTGGCCACCTATTGGGAAAATAGCTGCTCATTCGGCTTACGATATGTTTCATGGTATAAGTACCTGATTGTTAGTTTGGTTTTTTCCCACCTCGGTTTTTGGAGTGGGAATCTTTTTCTGATTGCGCCTTTTCCTGATCTTTGCCTACTTGTACCTTTCTACACGCGGGATCACATTGTTGTACGACTCGTAGCATTTCTCGACCAAATATATTTTTGCATATGATTCAATCTTAAAATAGTGAAAAAAGTCTTGATATATAGTTTTTTTTATTTCAGATTGGTCTAGCTGTTGGTGACATCACATCTGTTCAGAACCATGCGACTTTGAAACGGCTAGCAATGCAGGTACATAAGTATATAATTAAAATTACTTTATCACTTCAAGTATACTCTGAATCTATTCAACAATATCAAACATAGACTATTTTCAACACAATTTGTATTCATTATCTTGATCCTTCTTGATGCCAGGTCTTGACTTGTAGCTTTCTTTGTTTATATGGGTCATTGCTTCTGTATTGGTGCAGCAACTCCTACGCTGAACATCGGTTATTCCTCACAATTATTTGTTTCAGTAACTTCTAGTGATAATATTCATTTGACAATATCTTACTTCCAAGTTAAGGAAACAAGGTTGTACAATGGTAGTAAGAAGTCGGGGACTCGAAATCGACACTCGACGAGTAGTATTTTAGCATGTCACTTTTCTCAAAACTGTACAGGTTAATTCTCCAAACCAGAAGGCAGATTTGTAGACTATGATGATACGCTAGAAATTCTAGAATGTTTTTCCGTATACGTATACAATATCAACAACGGACATATTTCAATATTTTGCTAAGGTGTTTACTCTCACGTTATAAACTGTCTTCCAGGTTGAGCTGCACACCGATCTGGAGGGAAAACTGCCTGTAAAAGTCATTGATATGGTGGACAAGTTGGAGTACAGATACCATCCGAACAAATGTACCGGATTTGTTTACCAGGTCGGGATTTTGTTTTACATCTCGAAGATGCAAAGCAGTTTTTTTTTTCTTTTCTAAATAGAAAGTGCAGCCATGTGCTGCAAGATTTCAATATGCTAGCATCGTTAACCAAAGATATGTTTAACATATTTTGTTTTGTCATTAGCTGGTATTTTAACAAATAGATAAATGGTATGAGTATGTGAAATTGTAATTATCGTTGATTACTTCTCTTGCTGATGAAATCGCCTTTCAGTTTTTCAAAAGTATTTTGACAATATTTTAAATACAGAGGAAAATATATACTGTAGGGCTCGTCCCACTGAATCGCAAGATTGCAGAAAGGCAAGCATTTTTTAAGATTCGGATGACCTCAAGACCAGTTATTCCTCGGATGTAACACAATTCTACGATTTTCTCAGACATACTCAAAAGAAAGTGCAGTATATATGCCCAAATGTTAAATCGATCAAGCGGTCCTTCTTGTAGTCAAATTATTTAAGAAAACAAACGGTTTCTTAAGTCATTCACGTGATTCACTAAACTTTAAACGGTACATTTATCACGTCCATGATAATCGTAGGACCTGTATCGTCTCACAATTTTGAACATGTTCCAAAAGCACCTGCGACGTATTTTTAATCGTACGATTACAACATCAGATATTTTGGAATGTAAGTGGATCCTTTTCATCAAGAAAGCATGCCCATGAAAGTATACCCTCTTGAACCACACTTTTATGAAGAAAAATGGGGTTTGCAGAGGTATACCTAATTTTCTTATTTTTGATCCAAAACATAGCCTGTGGGCACTCGTTAGAACCGCCTCGACGAGGTGGTTCCAAAGTGTACCTACAATCAAAATTTTGAGCAAATATATTAAAAATGTCACATTTTTTTCCAATGAAAATGCCAATTTGTATAGCCAAAAATTCTCTGTGTATCGAATGGGCAAGTTTTTGTAATGTAATGATCCATAGAATTGTTTATTTCAGGGGACCGCCCGATTGATCTTGCGATTTTACCAGTGATTATCACAATAATGTAATCCTAAACTGGTCGTTAGGCGATCTTAAGCGATCTTAAGAGCAGTGGGGCCAGGCCTTTAGGTAAACATATCGCAAGAGAAAGATTAAATCTCTAATGTAGTGATACATAAACACTCCCTGAAAATATTGTCAAGTTAAAATGTGAGTCAAGGTTGTATGTATAATATTTTCGTTGATTATACGACGTTGGTGTTTTCCAGTGGATAACGTCACGTAGTAAAAAGTGTTATGACCACATACGTAACGCCATTGACGACGTCCGTAACAACAAAGTAAATATTCGTTAAAATATATACATTTTGCAGGCGATAAAATCCTATTTGAAAAGTGATATGACAAAAAGAATCTTACAATCGTGGTTCTTCATATGAAATCTATTAAACTCGTCGAAGGCTCTGTTAATAATTTCATACGAAATGACCACTCGTGTAAGATCCTCTATAAATGTGCTTTGAACGATGTGTATTTAAAGTGATATCGAAAATAAATGAAAAAGTTCGTACAAGGATTTGAAACATTAAGGAAACAATACCCTATATCATGGGTTATCAATTAAGTTATATTTAAAATGTTTTTCTTTACTGGCTACACTGTTTACATAGATCTTCAGGGAACGACGTTTTATATTACATGTTCAGCGTCAAGTTTGTAGGTCAGCTGTAAAGATCAAATCGCGAGCGCGTAGTTCGAGTGACATATTCTTACAACTGACCGACAAACAGCGCATTATTACTCAACAAATCACGCACTTAAGCTGATCTATTCAGTAAATGAAAAAAGTCGCTGAAACCGTCGATATTGTTCATCTTTGAGCCATTGAATTGTACATATACTGCCAAATATTTGACTGCGGATATTTACAGCCATTTATTACGTTTGGTATATGCCAAAACGACGATAGCCGCCTACTGTATGATTGGACAGACGACGATACAAATTACATTAAAAAGGTGCAAAATAACGTTATGCTAATTCGCCGAGTCAATAATTTTGTTGCACAAAATAACACGTTTTTATGTTAGAATAAGTGATATAAAATGGCGTCCCCTAAAGATGTATGGAAATAGTGTAACCGGTGGCGAAAACAATTTAAATCTAACAGTTGATTAATAATTAAATAATGTCACATGATATCGGTTTTTGTTTCTTTAATGCTTTTGCTTTTTATATGTTAAAACGATATATATATGTTTTTCATTGCTAGTTTTTGACAAAATTTGCCTTCTCCGGCGATATGTTTGACTATGACGGTACTCCAGTACTGAACCAGCAAGAACATGTGTATGAAGAACTCTACAAACAGAAACAGAGGTATAAAATAGCACACCACCGTTTATTTTATTTACCTTTTTTATTTCGTCGATAATTATGTAGCAAAACTGTTGAGCATGTCTGTCTGGGCCACGCTTGTTCGGACAATGTCACTGACCCTAACTTAATCGATTATATCTGAGTGATGTAGGATTAAGCATTTGCTCCTTAGCCGTCGGTTACCATTAAATAAACAACTCGTCAGCACCAGTTGCTCAACTACCGTACTTATATTCACAGGGACTGGCAATGTCTAAAGTTAAGGGAGGATTGTTATTCTTGCCCCAGGTCTGTTTGGGCCACACTTGTTCAGGCATTGCCACTGACCCTAACACAATCGATAATATCTGGGTGATGTCGGTTTATGCGTTTGCTCCTTAGACGTCGGTTACCACTAAAACAACTCGTCAGCACATGTTGCTCAACTACCGTACTTATATTCACAGGGACTGGCAATGTCTAACTTGACTAAGAAGGTTATTGTGATGCTGTACATACACATATGCCAATAATGTCTATTTGTTTCATTAGTATGGGTTTCTTGTATGCTGCCCTGCTTTCGGCAAAACATTAATCAAGAAATGTTCCAATTTCAGGATGAAAGATATGTCCAGCAACCTTGCGAAGCAGTATGACCTCCTACGACTGATTATTCAGAAGATGGAGATACACACGGAGGATGACAACCAAGACGAAGGTGTCAGCAGTGATGCGGTGGTAGAAAATAACAAAACTAATAAATGGTCGGCCGCATCCAGGTTAAATATAGTCCGACAAAGTGCCGTAGTGGCAGCGTGGAAGAGCAGCATGGAAAAGGCAGGGAGTTGATTTTGATAAACTGTACAGACAATGTGATAACATTACATCGTTTCGTTTTTCATTTATTCCATACAAGAGGATATAATATAAAATATTTTGAGCAAATCATTGACAAAGTTATATATAGATTTATGTATTTCATTGAACCGTCCATATTTGTAAAGAGACATAATTAAGTATTGTATTGTATGTTTGCTACAGGTTTGGGTCTAAGTTATAGCTAATTAACCTTTATATTTTTTTTTCATTTTATATGCTACATTGTATTAGCATGCTTACTAGATTGACCAATGTTTCCCTTTAACAGCAAAAACCCTTTCCAAAAACGAAAAAATCCCTGCCATAAAATAATCGCATATTAAGTCATCCTCAGACCTTAATGCAAGAAGGCATAAGTACGATATATGTTTTTGTTTAAGTCGGTTTATATTACATTAATACTATAAACTCTTCACAATATAATAATCATGAGGGGTAAAATGGACGGCATATCATGAAATATCCTGATTGTTGTGTAACAGTGGTTCCCTGTCTGATGCCTCTTCATTTAAGGATTGAAATTCAGATTTTAAACTTTCACTGGTTGATTAAAATCATTAGGCTGTTTTAATGTCCGTGAAACCCGAAGTGCTTTTTGGTTACATTCAAACTGTAAACGTTTTTCATCCAGTGAAAGCTAAAAATCTGAATTTCAATTCTTTTATATTTACATTTTACATTATCAATATAGTATCAGTCTTTTATTTCCAAAATACTTTTGCTAATTTTCAGGTTATTTTACATTCAATCCGACATGGCGGAGTTTCGGAACAGCCAAATCGCCTCAATTTCGCGCTTAACGCCATTGCAATACGCGACCGACGTCGCACCAACATGAGTATACAAACAACGTCACTGCCTGGCATTGACGTCGCTCCGGCCATGGGCGTGGCTTACGGTCACCTGACTTCTGAATGTTTTCATCGGGAAATGAAGAAAGGACACTCTCATCTAAGGCAATTACTATGAAAATGTAAATATTTGGAAAAGATATTTTTTGATACGCAGGTGCCCGAAACAATTAGTTTTGTTTATTGTGATTGTTATTTTATATCTACCATTTTTGCTAACTCACAATTGAACAATATCATAATTGCTTCTCATGTTTGCTTAACATAATTTTCAGTTCATACTTCATGTTGTCTATGAGCCCGGATTTGACAAAATGTCCTACGGGCTTTCAAGTACTTTTATGCTACTAAAATTCATAAAACGTTTTTATAGTTTTGGCACACTTTTACATAAAAGTAATTCTGCTTTGATCTTTAATTGGACATTTCTAGTAGAGCATAATGTAAGTTGCAATGACAAAAATTGTGCCACATGGCCTACACACACTTGTAAAAAGGTTGAATAATTTGTAATGCATTTTACCAAGAAGAAATAGTCAAGATTCTTTTTATATATTGATAAAAAGAAACGTCATCAACGTTAGCACGTCAATAATTTTGTCATGTCCAGGCTAGAGTGCGGAGCATTACAATTTCATCTCTACAAAGACAATCTCTTCAATTTTTCAGGGTGTATGTACTCACAATTGATCCTTCCCTTTTTTCTGGATTTATCGGAAGTTTGGTTATCATTGCCATAAGGTCCCTTTTGCCAGATCCTGTCCCATAAATGTATGATGTATAATGCATATTGCATCGTTATGAAACCATGGTCACATCGTCGTCGTCGTCGTCATCATCATCATCATCATCATTATCATCGCCATTATTATCATTTTTCTATTCATAGGCTACTCTTAGTTCGTAAAATTATCATCAATACTGAGTTTGTTTGTTTGTTGTTTAACTTTCATGTCAGCTCTTTAGACATGTCAGAATGCAATTTTCCATGTGAATAATCGGAACTATTAATAGCTCGTTAAATCTAGTCTAATAATACAACATATCGAAGTGAGTTTCAAACGCACAACTCGTGCACCAAAGTACAATAAATTACCGCGGTTCAGGCTTATCGTTGCTGTTGTGATTATTTCTTTGTTGTACTCTTTGTCTTTCAACGACTTCGGACTTTTTATACACTATTTAAGAGCATCATTTACATTAATTGGGCCATTTGTACGAGGGTTATGATCCAATAAAGAATGAGTTTTTTTTTCTCCTATTTTATAAACCCTTTTGTTTAAACGCGAGTTTACTACTCTCATTTACTTGATGCACACCTGAACTCCATACAGAGAATATTTTATCAGACTCTAAGAATTCTGAAATAAAGCCTTTACTCAATTCTTTCTTTGTTAGGCAGCATAAAACTAAATGGTCAGTTGTCTCTTATGTAATTCATTTACGATATTTACCCTATATTTAATTATTTCAAAGTTAATGACAATTTGTTAATGTTATATATACTCAGCTTTTACGCTATTTCCTCGCCCTTACCCCCAATTTCATCGTACCTTTTCGCAAACAAAAGCAAGCTTATGTCGCAAAAAAGCTCAGCCTATTTATATTTGTATGCATGTGATATTTGCAATTCATAAAACCAGCAAAGTACTGTAAATAATTACAGTGTGTCTTTAATGGAGGTTTGCCACAGCTGCCACGACAACCGGTTTTAGGTACATATAACCTACTCGGCCTTGGGGTGATATTTCGTATATCGTATATTTACGATATGTTTTCATGGAATATGTACCTGATTTTTAATTTAGTTTTTCCCCGCCTCGTTTTTTGGAGTGGGAATCTCTTTCTGATTGCACCTTTTCCTGATCGTTGCCTACTTGTAACTTTCTACTAATATTCTCTCATTGCTAGGAAATGGCAGAATGTTGTCTAGATGTGAAATTTAAGCAGTGTATTGTGTGTGCATTATACTGAGCAATAAAAACAATATATTTGCAATAAGCATAGTTTATTTATATATAGATAATTAAAAAAACTTTCTTTACTGGATCACCCATGTTTGAGAAATATTCGACAATCACATTGTATCGTCAATACATATTTCTTTCTTGTATTTGTAAATAGGCATAAGAAAATAAATATTGTTTCGTGTTTCTTTTAGAGTTTTGTTTACAAACCTGATTTATTCGAGGTATCTATATCTTCCACACACATTGCCCTTTATTTCTGGTAAATAACCAGCAGTGTTCAGGAGCTACCACCTTAAGAATGGAAACTAACACTGGTCATTGAAACCTTGAACTACCACTACCACTTTAACAATGGAAACTAACACTAATCATTGAAACCTTGAAGTGAAGCGACCAACCATTTCCAAGCTTTGAAAATAATGACAAACATGAGCCCATTATAAATATCATATTAAATTACGGATAGAAAGACTAGGAATGTATCCCAATGAATCCTAATCAAGACACTAGGACAGAGAGAAATGACACCATATAAATGATAGCAGAACATTAAGGGCACAATGAATATCTCTTCCCTAGCAAGAGTGCCACCTGGCTTACATAAATTTTAACAAAGATAACAACTGAGGATCCGACAAAATACACAAATATCGTAAAGATAAACCAACTACACGAGGCACTGTGTAGTTTCATTCAGCAATACACATTAACTCCACAGAGTACGGATTAATACCCACGCAGCGGTGGCTACGTCCCGACCAGACTGAAAAATTGTTGACTGGGACGTTAAACCACAATACCAACATACAAACAAAGATAAATCAGAGCTCAGCTGCCACTGCTAAATGTAAATGACGGTTATAGCAAATAGAAAGGTTCGAGTAAGAAATGATTATGAAAAGGCGCAATCAGAAAGAAATTCCCACTCCAAAAACTGAGGTGGGAAAAAACTAAATTGACAATTAGGTACTTAGAAAACATATCGTAAGCCGAGTGAGCAGCTATTTTCCAATAGGCGGCCACTCAGTTACCCGAACTTAACTAAAACTACTGTTACATAAGGCTGAAATAGCACAAAAATTCGACTCCAAAACATAAATCAAATAGAACCATAACAGAAGTATCGCCTTGGAACGATCAGTAATATAAAACTACTGGGGGCTTAAATCGATTTTGTAGAGCCCTAACCTCACCCTCATCTTCTGCAGTGGTTCACAACATTTATTTACTTGTTCGGTCCTCGTGGTGAATCTCTAACCACTCAATATATCATCAAGGACACAAATAAATCATGATATCAAAAACGAAGACACAGATTCAGTTAGCTGCCCGATGATGTAGATCCCTGGGCGTCGAATAGCTTTACTGAAATCCGGAGCAAACGAAAAACACCAGTTGAATCCCGGTAGGTCAAGCAACATATAAGAAAATACTGTTCCAACGAACTAAAATGAATAGCTTTATGTCGGGGCCATCATAGAGTCTGACCTCGACCCACCGACGTGCAATTAAAGAAGGCAACATAGTTATCAACCATGACTGGGCAAAAGAAAAACACCAGTTGAAGCCCGGTGGGCCAAACAACAAACAAGAAGCTCAGGTCCCAACCAGCCAAAATGAATAGCTTTATGTCGGGGCCGTCATAGAGTCTGACCCCGACCCACCGACGTACAATTAAAGAAGGCAGCATAGTTATCAACCATGATTGTGTTAAAAACTAAACATGCAGACAGTTGCATAACATTTATTACCTATACGTCTGTAACGTGTGATGATTTTTCTGAACTGAAAAGAAAAATCATTCCTTCCTTAAAGTTTCGTAAGTTTGTAAACCAAGTCACCGTAAAATTCTGGTTCCGAAAGGCTTCTTTAACCCAACATTAAATTTGGAAACCAATTCATAGTGTCTTCGATAAAATTTAGAAAATGTTTTTCGAAGTTTATGATACCGATAACCCTGCTGGAGAAGTTTGGATGTTACACATTTATTTCGCGCCCTAAAGTCCGCAACATGATTGCAGACTTTAGCAAACCTAATAAGTTGCGAAACGTATACACCATAAAAAGCACGGCAAGGAATGTCACCATCCAAAAAACGAAAAATATATTATATCAAAATCAAAGTCATCGTGTTTATCATAAATTTTAGAAGAATAAGTTCCTCTGCATCAGAAAGATGTCAATCTAAAAAGGGCGCTTCGGTGTCTGTCGTCTTGGCTTTATTCAACTGTAGTTGATAAATTTGATTGACAATACATTTAAAATAAGGATTGTCAATGTACAAAAGTTCATCGTGGTACCTTGAAGTCGAATTAAAAGCCTCAATAACATCAGCTTGTTTTTCATACTTAAGAGAATCCATGAAATCTCTTTCGTAGCAGTATAAAAAATCAGCTACGTAAGGGTCGCAATTTATACCCATCGTAATTCCAACAATTTGTCTGTATGTTTCCAAATCTAAATACTATCCAGGAGATAAGATAAGGCGTCGCATACTTTTGACATGACCACAGTGTCGAATGGTCAGAGGAAGCGAGAAACTGTTTGTACGGCCATATGTAAAATGTTTCATTAGACAATATTTATTTGTGTAGATCATATCATTAGGCGAAATGGTATTTATAAGCTTGCATATAATAGAGCCCTTTGCGCTCACAAAGTTATAAGTATATCAATGGTCTGGCGTCCGTCCCTTGGGAGTTTAAATGATTCGAAGACTTCCCCTTAAACGCCTACCATGACTGTCATGCCCACAGGTGGTAACAAGAGCTTTACACAACCATTAGCCCGATTACTTCTTTTATCATATAAGTATATGATGAATAAAATTATCCCCTTTCATCTATCACCTTTTCTTATATGAAATTATTCCGTTTCCGGCTGACCACTACAGCAAAGTGTACATATACCATACAACAAATCGTGATGATGTAGCAACATACTTTTAAGGGCACTGCCGTAAGAAATCATAAGGTAAAACAACAATTTCAGCTGATAATGTTTATTGCAGGTTGAATTACTACATGACACATACATTTATCCAAATGGAGATCTTACTATCATCTTTTTATATAGTACGTATATTTCAATAAATTACGTCTATTAATATAGTACTTTTTTGAATGTCATTTGTAATTGTGAATATTCTGTATCATGTCAATTTACATCACCCCCGGAAAACAAAAGGTACTAAATAAATAAGAAATAAGACAAATAAGTCAAAATGTATGCAAGTTCAATCACTGGCGTTCTTTATTTGTTGGATGTAAAATTTACACTTTCTAGAGTAAGGGGACAAAATTTCGCACACTTCGTTAGCTTTTCTTGAGGTTACTGCAAATCACTTCACCTACCATACCTGTTGTTGTGTAATCAAAGATAGAAAAGTTTATCATTAAATACCGTGCATTTTATGACGACACCTTATTCGATGTCTGTATTGCGTCCAACTGATTGGCGTTGTTTTCACGTTGTTAGGGAATATGGCTTTGCAGGATCTTACATGTAAGTTATAAACGTAATACAAAGTAGTTATGTGCACCCACCAAACATAAAAATGACTAAATTTGCTTAGTAATACATCATATTTATAGGTTTGGGATTAAGACATAAAGATGCAACCTAGCAATTTATTCAACTAAGCAGTATAAATGTTAATAGCCAAAGAATAAATCAAATAAAGTCGTTTTTTTTTCTATTTAGCGTATTTTCAGAAGTCTCACTACATACGTATAAATAAATGTACGGCGTTTCTAGTATTTTTTTCAAAAATCAAATCTAACTTTTAAGTTCTTGTAAATGCTCTTGTCCAAAGCTAACATTTAAAACAGCATGGTGAGCAATTAAACATACAACACGGTTATTCTGACGAAGTCATTTGGCGTATGTAATTACGTTGTCTCCTTCCATGTGATAACATTTATTTCTCAAAAATAGTTCGTGTTGTTCTGTGTGTGTGTAATTTTGCCCATAGATAAATCGTGTGTTCCGTTTGAACCGCCTCATGGAGGCGAAGAAAATGTACCAGCCATCTTTTTATAGCAACTAAAGGAAACGTATATTTTATCAAGAATCGTCAAACATCTAAATTATTACGAAAACTTGACAATGCAAAATACAGAGATTTTTTTTTTCAGCTGTAAAAATTAAAAAAAAAATGGAAAAAATGATATTTTAATATATTTGCTCAAAACATTGATTGTGGGTACACGTTAGAACTGCCTTACCGAAGCGGTTCTAACGAGTACCCACAATCTATGTTTTAGAACCAAAATAGTTGGGGAGGTGTACTCCTGTAACCCCCACTTTCACTGTATAAAATGGATGTAAATGGATACATATTGCATGGACACGTTTTCCTGATGTAAATGTATGCATCACCGATATCAAAAATCTCTACTACCCAGCATTTTCTAGGCTGCTTTTCCAGGCCGCAACTACGGCACTTTGGCGGACGAGATTTTTCCTCGCCGCATTGGACCATTTATTAAACTTGGTATTCTCCATGACCGAGTCTCCACTAGCTCCTTCGTCCTTGTTGTCGTCCTCTGTTTGAATTTCCATCTTCTGAATCACTAGTTTTAGAAGTTCATATTGCTTCGACATGTTGATGGAAATTTCTTTCATCCTGAAATGTATGTATTCTCCAATCGATTTCATCATCAGTGGCGAGGGATTATATTTCATTTGAATAATTTTATGCTCAGATATTTTATAACCAGAATAAGCGTGTTACATGTACTTTATCGTCAGTGTCCATAATTTTGGTTGCGTTAAAATCCTGTTTGGAAATGAGAATAAGTGACCCCGATTTTGTTGATCTCTATTTGCTTTATACTGAGAAAGGTATCTCTCCAAACTTGCTAATTAAAGGCATCTGCTTTGTACAAAGTAAAACATGTTTTAATAGCTCAGCCAACAAATTGTCCACTACACTACCAAATACACCTCAACAAATAATAACAATGTCTATCAAAAGGTACAAGTAGGCAAAGATCAGGAAAAGGCGCAATCAGAAAAAGATTCCCACTCCAAAAACCGAGGTGGGAAAAAACCAAACTAACAATCAGGTACTTATACCATGAAACAATCAAAGTCCCCCGATACTTGTATCAATATACCAAAAGCAAGAAACTCGCATTTTACCTCTGTTTCTGTTTGTAGAGTTCTTCGTATACATGTTCCTGGAGATTCAGTGCCGGGGTACCGTCATAGTCAAACGAGTCACCAGAGAATGAAAACTTTGTTAAGAACTAGCAATGTAAAATGATCAATAATATTCAAAAAATATAAACAAACATTACACTAATACATAAAATAAAATGGAAGTGCGGTGGTTTATTGGAATAGTACAGGACTTAAGGATAGGGACAAGAGGTGAGGAATCTTAAAACCTTTTACCGCCGGGTCGTGTTCTTGAACAGAACACTTTATGCTCTTCATTTATTCTAACCTCTTCAAACATTGGTAACAAGTCCATCATTGTTTTTGACTTATAAAAATGAAAACTTACTTATTATGCATTTAATACAACTTCGTTAAACATGTTAAATGATGTTATCGTGAAAACACGAGTTCGTTTTGTAAATATATTTTAGTCTTCATGCTTGACGACTAAAGCTGAATACTATTGTTTGCGCCACGAGATTTAAGTGTTTGGAGAAAACTTACATGATGGAAAAAGCCTGTACATTTATTGGGATGACATCTGTACTCCAACTTATCTACCATATCAATAATTCTCATTGGCAGTTTTCTCTCCAAATCAGTATGCAGCTCCACCTAAAATCGGGATAAAGTATCACATGGAAACACCTATGGTATCGCTATAAGTTGTCGAGATTTATTGTACGTATTAATGTGGTTATAAAATGTGCCGCATAACGGGTCTTGTGCCTATGCAAAGCCAAAGGCGCGTATCCGCTGTGCAGTAACTGAACAGCTGATCACCGAAGCCGAAGCAGAACAGCCGAAGGCCGGTTTTCTCGCGTCGTGGCTCAAAATGTTCCTGGTTTTGTCCAATTGAACATTCTTAAAGAAAGAAACGAAAGAAAAAGAGAAACATGCATATGTTGGAACATAACATTTGATCATTGTTTCAACCAGTTGTACACATCTTTAATACTCAAGACGCTGGTTAAGAAGGACATAAAGACGGAAATATTATGAAAACAATAGACTGGCCAGTGGCCATGAAGTCGCGCAATTTCGAGATAAACTAAAGCACGAAACAGCATGATTGTGGAAATGCCGTTAATTCTGGCGTTTGTTTTTCACATATTAAGAGCACAATAAATTATGCTAAAACCATATACTGAAACTGCAACAGTTGGTCATATGATAATCGGTGCACTAAAAACAAATATAACAGCGGCTAATTGAAACACATGCTTTGGAAAAATCTTAAGGTGCTGTAAAAGAACAACATCAAATGAAATTATCCCCCAAGCCTAAAGTTTTTAAAGCTTTGTACCGATTCAAGCAAAATTAAAAGTGTAGTAAAAGAACAATATCTAATTATGATTTATCATGTTTATTAGCTACATTCGAAAACCTCGCACTAAATAAAACATTGACTAATTAATAAGGAACCTCAAGTATATCTCAATAATAGGCTAAATCGGTTCCAACAAAGGAGAAAACATACCTGCATCGCTAACCGTTTTAGAGTGGCATGGTTCTGTACTGAATTGATGTCACCTACCGCTAAACCGATCTGGTGGAAAGTAGAAATGATTAATTCAGTGGAAACGGATTGTGTTCATTAGTCTGAATTTATTAAATGAACATGCACCATAAGCCATACCCGTGAAGTACCCATCTATGAAAATAACATATGATCGTTACTTCGGTGTATTTTCTTAAACAAAATAGCACTTGCACATTTCAGCTGAGATGATATCAATAGTAATTCTTATAATTCGGTCATGGAAGTATAACAACATTCTGAAAGTATTGTTTTTCACCTTTTACTAACGAATTATAAAAAGAAACAAGTATCGTAAAGCTTATTTACATACTTCCATTCCAAAAATCAGTTATTATCACCCCTTGAGACACATAATTAATTGTTTTCTGTTCTTATAATGAAATTATTACGAGCATACCAACAAATTCATCAGAAGAATCGGCATCAACAGGACGAATGTGACGAGTAGGAAAATGATAGTTCCTCCGAAATATAGTGTTACAGGGTCGTTATCTGTGAACGGTTCGTTAAAGGTGTCCATGAAGTCCAGTTCTAATACCATCATAGCGGTCCGGAGGAGTGAGAGACCGACGGTGGAATGAGCGCGAGAGGCCTATAATAGACAGAGTCAAATATCCATCTTTCTTAGTTGCCCGTCACATAGATAGAGCCGTCACAATGTTTTGAAATGCAAATCAGCAGTGATACATGAGATCTCGACCATTTCTTTTTAAAATTTATTCTTGAATACATTTTGCTCGTCTCATTAAAGACACACAAAAACTGCATGTCCCATTTCAGTTCATGGTCAAGCGAATAGTGTATTCTTATTATATATTATTTTTAAATTTACCTTTTAAACATCGATAACTCGTGTACTGGAGAAAGGCTGTGTGGTGCTAAATTGGATAAATAAACGTTTTGGTATTCGATTAAAGTTTGATGTATACGTGTATTTTCAAAACCGTATTCAATTTTTTTACAATTTTAACAGTAGCTACAGCAGTGCAGCTACGAAGTGTTATCCTGGTTTCACAAGCAAGAATTAGCATTTCCCTTACTTCTTATGATGCAGACTCTTATCTTTAAACAATGGATTTTGTTAAGTGTAATGAACTTAAATTATGCGATTACCTCTTTATTCATCAACATGAAGAATGCCATACCAAAACCAATTAGAAGAATAGAGAATACACTCAAAATCTGAAGACAAGTTTTCAATATCTCGAGAAACATCACTACGTAGATCCCAAAGATGTCAAACCTATAAGGATAAAACTCTTGGAATATTTAATCATCAATGCATTAGACAAAGAATCAGTTTGAAAAATGCTTTCAATCGGCCTTTTGGTTGCAAGGCTGCTTGCAGTGCAGATTTAATAATACTTGTTTTGTTTTGTTTGTTTGTTTGTTTGTTTGTTTGAATTGATGTTTTACGTCCCAGTCAACAGCAATGGTCATGTCGGGCGTTGCCTCCATTTTATGGGACTTTACCCAACATTAGGATGTCATGACACTCAAAATGTGCTTCATAAATATAACCACCAAATTAAGCTAATAAGGCTCAAGTATGAACGTTCAAGTATGAAGTATCATCAAATTAAAACACCGTTAACAAATGCTTGTGTAGACGAATAAATGAGCTGCAGTCATTTCTTCATACTAAATTAGTTCTATTTCTGTCTAAACAATGACCATATACCTTCTGAGGAATAAGAGACAGTTGAACCATGCCAGGAACACTGCAATAGCACCGGCTCTCCATTGCCATAGAGGTGTAGCGGTACAGAGAAATGGAACAACGAATAACATTGTTGATATGTACAAAACCCATTCCAGCAAGTTGGTTAGGTCCATGAAGTATTTCTTCCGCTGATGAAAAAAGCAAAAACTATAAATGATAAAAATTAAAACTTCATTTATGTATTAATATAAAGCTATTGAAGCTCATTATCAAACGTAGAAGGTTTACTCGAATATGCCTGTTTGAAGACTAACCAAAACTAAACTCTAGACGTTGTACTGGCTATCACCACCATTACTTTTATCCCTACGACGATTTCTAGAACATTTTAATAACCATCATGCAAGCATACACTTTTATCACTAAACATTCTAAATGATAGATCTTAAGTGGCTAGATATGGATCGCGTTGCATCCTAGTTTAGGGGCTATGGTATAGAGTCGATTTAAACGCTTGGGTGAACTGATTGTGTGTTGTATGAAGGCAACATTGGCTATACCAAATAACATACAGCGTGATAACTACGAGATATTTCATGGAGCCATTCAATGCAGAAGCAAAGATATACCATTATAATTGAGCCGCCACATGGATAAACCAACAATCTGCATAGGCGAAAACAAAGGCGCAGATCAGCTTCGCGGTGGTTGCAAAGCTAATCAGCGCCTTTGTTTTCGCTTCTCGGATAGTACATTTCCTCTTCTACTTAAATCCGAAATTTCAAGCTTCTAGCTTCTTTCTGTGTTTGTACATGTCGTGTCGGACCTGTTCGGAAACCACATTGTTGGTTTTCCCACGAGGCGGCTCAATTATATGAGAGACTTATGTAACTATGTAACGCCTACCTGTTGTATCATTTGTCCCACCTCTTTGGCCATGTTTAGACAACAAAATATCAGCACGATAACGACACTCATGCTGTGAATATTTTGAACCTGCAACGAAGTCAAGAGAAAAGACACACATTTTTCTTTGTGATTCTCACTTTTATTTTTCGTTTGTTTGTTCGTTTGTTTTTCGTGTCTTTTTCTGGGCAATGGACAGTCTTTCAGAGCCTTAATACTATTAAGAATATAAAGTGTAGCTTTTTCTTTTCCTGATCGTTGCCTACTTGTACCTTTTAACAGCTATTGAATCTAATATTATCTTTGTTTCACGTGCGAAACACGTGCTGATCCGATCAATAATGCATGTATATATACGTCGAATTTCCTTAGATGGTGAGAGATGTAGAATTTGAAAGACCATGTGGAAGGATGTCTTCCACTTGCTGTGCGACTGAACTTGAACGGATCTACAACAACACATCTAACTTGAAACGACATTGCCTGTCACAAGTTGTTTTGATATCATTAAGAATTCTAAGTATAAATCAGTGTTACTTGTCACCTCGCAGCTCTCCACATTGACGTCCCTGACAGTTGAGTTCGTGTAGGAATCGGCAGTAGGCATGTCCACAAATCGGAATGTACAAGTGGTGACCAGGAAGGTGAGTAGGGCAAGAAATATGGCGTAAACTATCAGGTTCAATATGTGGAACCAGGCGCCATATGCTCTCCTGAGACGAAATACGAGAACAAAGTTTAAGTAGAATTAGAATTGTTATACAATATATGTTTCGTTGAAGATATTTAGTTTAATGTTTTAATATTTGCGATTTCCAACAAATGAGTTTTACCTTGCGTGTGATTTGCTGGAATTTTTATCAATGAATACGTTTCATTGTTTAACTGACACCTGCTAAATGAAATGGCAGAAGCATTTTGTAGGAATGATCTGGGCATAGCCATACGTGTCGTCCTAAAATGAACAACAAATTCTAGTTGTTATGATGACATGAATACTGTCGATTCAGAGATGCATGGTAAATTAAATAAGGCTACGCCATTTTTCGCAGGAACAGGTAAATAACGGTACACAACTCTAATCAGTACCGATGTATTCTAGAACCTTGGATAGCGCTAAGTGTTGAAATAAGTTGTAATATGTAAAACCTTTTGTTAAATACGTCATACTTGTCAACCCTAAGACGCGGATTAGTCGATTTTCGATTGTTTATAATGGTTTCCTTCAATCTCCGGAAGATCTATACAATTTAATGTGTTTATTCTTTTCAAAGTGAATAACTTTATGAAAAAGTGCATCAACAAGATAACATCTGCTACAAATATACTTATGTTATCGTGAGTATAAAAATCTGGGCACAATGGCTGATGGGAAAAAATCATTAAGATGCATTTTACATTGGAGTTAATCGTTTTCAAATTACGTTTCTATGAATGTTACAATTTTTCAAAACATAAAATACAGATGAAAATAAAACTGAGACCCAGAGCCACGATTAACTTTACTACTAAAATCTACCATTTCATATTTAGATAGGCTACACTTAGTGGATGGGACAAGCACTGGACTCTTCCATGACGAACCATTGTCTGTAAAAGAGAATTAGAGAGGCGAGGCTGGTTTTAATGGTTTTCCTCTTATTTTTTTTCTTTCATTAATACCTAGATGTAAGAACTTTTATTTAGATTGAAAAGATTTATCTCTTTTGAGGAAAATATATACAAACTTTTATACAGTGATATGTACACATCTTTGGACTTTAGTTCATCATAGGATTTTCGACAAGCCTTTATTTATGAAAGCTGTAAGAGTTGTTCTAATGTCTACATACTGCACTGAACGTCTAGAGTGATGTGTTTTGTAGGTCGGTACGCCGGATGTGGAATTCACAGAAGAGTATTGCCGAAGTATTCGTATCTTTGAAGCTTTCCTATTTTGTACGAATCACTTTGCTAATGCAACAAAATTAGTATACTTACATTCATAACCAACATAGGTGCTTCATTGTTCCTAGCTTTTCCTTTCTCAAAGCGACACGGGCACTGGAGATACTTAAAATTGTAGTTTATCTGTAAAAATCATGAGTTTTGTTATTTGAGTAAGATAGATTTGGATAAGGATGACCTTCCTACGTTGGTTCTTTGAAGAGCCCTTTTCAAAATTAAGTTAAACGCCTTTCCGTTAATGATGTGTCCATTTTACTTAATTTTTATGTCTGCTCCAATATAAAAAAAAACAAATCAATTACATAGCCACATATGATTTATTTAAAAAATATATATATAAGAACTGTTGAATGCCATACAAACGTTAATGATTATTCTTAACAAAATGTCTTATTCCCGCTGATTCCATGCATTCTAAGACTCACCGAATATCGTGGGATTCGCTATACTTTTTGATAACACAATCATTACAGTAACAATAAATGTAATGCAAGTATTGATATACCTATGAAAAGTAAGAATACAGGGACAATGAATCGATGCAATTAAATTTAAAGTCCCAACATAGACATCAATTGGGAAAGAAAATACATAAAACATAACAAAACCATTTTCCGACAACACACTCGAGCAGAATGACTAGCTCTTTTTCAACAAGGTAGCCATCCGGCAAAGTTTCAACCTAAACCAAAGGCAATGAGCCCAACAGAGAGGCGGGTACAATAAACGGTCGTATCATGAAGATAAACCACTTTTACTGGGACGCAGATTAGATTACCGTTTTTATAGGGGACAACGCCGAAAACCATTTTTACTGGGGACATCGCCGATATTATAAAGAAAGAAAATTGAATAAAGAAACCTAGTGTTGAACTGGCATGAGTGGCGAACACATGTAACAAAAACTTTTTGTGTAATTTAATTAAGTAAAAATCCCAACCAAAGACACCAGAAATTCTCCAAAATAATTTTCAAATGGTTTCAATTTTATTCAATATTTCTTGAACCATCTCATAAAAAATGACAACTAACATTAATATAGTTTCGATTTTAAGATAAAGATCAGCGATCTTATGTAATTGTATAATGTAAATCTTTTAAAGTGATGGACAACATACACATGCCTGGTACATAACAATTTATATTTACATTTAACTGTAGCCTGACTGTCCCTGTGCAGCCATTCTTCAAGATAATAATTATGTCTCTGTAAAATTAATACCCCCTTAATAAACCACACTTTTATACAGTACATCTGGGGTTTAGAGGGGAAGACATTTTTTGTTATTTTTGATTCAAAACATAGATTATGGGTAGAACCACCTCAATAAATGTTTTGAACAAAAATATTAAAAAAAATTTCGATGAATTTTCAATTTGTTACAGCTGAAAATGACCTCCGTTTATTGAATTTTCGTGATAAAAAATGTCCGCATTCTCGGTCATTTCGGCACCGTAAGACATTAATATCTCAAATAGCCTACTCACATAGAAATCTTTGCTTTTATGGTCCTTCTTAGGTGTCGTTATACATCGATCTAATACGACCTGAAAATGAACATTAATTTTTATATAGATAATACAGATAAATGTATTTGGTTTAGCAATATCTTTTGACGATAATTAACATCACAGGTGTAAATATGTACGATGTCATATTGAGCAGGGAAAAGCTGTAATGAATGGCATATCCTCTGGCTATTTGTGGTCACCTGACGCAGACCAAAATCTACATCGATTCGAAGGATCTCGGAAGAATTCTATTGTGAGGTTGCCCAAGAAATTTTCAAAATCTCACGTTCCAGGCACTGAAATGAAGTGTATTGCAGTCGAAAAATAAGTTTCTGTTGTATTTAGACATGTTATGTTGTGTGTGAGTCAAGCAGTGACTTCTATGAAAAATGGACAAAATCTTTTAATTTAACATAGATTCATATAGGAATTAGGAAACGTTTTATAAGACCATGTTCCCCCCCTTGCCCAATCAAAATATTTTGAATACAACTGTATTTTTGTAATTGACATATTATATCAAAATGCCATGTTTGGGCAAGGGGGGGGGGAGGGGAAGGCTGTCAAAAAGCCACAAAACCCATAAATGGGTTCAGCGCAATTATTTGTAATGCACCAAGGCTATGGAAATATACTGTATATGTATGTTCTACCTGAATGAACAGACTACCTGTCCTATTTTAACAGGTATACACAAAGTGTACACAGTATGATGCATATAAGTATACTGCGCAGAATATGTTTATCCATTTCTGACGCTTTATGTTTTATTTGAGATATGCCTCAGTGGACTTAAAATCTAATGTCACTTCAGCACCACACAATGAATGATTTTACCCTAATAAGATGCATGCAAGATATTGTCAGAAGAACTTGCCATATGTCTAAAAACATATGGAGTCAATGTTCAAAAGTAAAAGTTGATTAATATATTTTGCACAGTTTATTTAAGGTACAGGTATTTGCATAAGTAATGGACAGTGTTATTTACAGTTATCAATCTAGTAAAGATTATGTACATGTTTTTCCTGCATTAATCATTTCTACCCAAAACTTTAGGTTGCAATAAGCATATTGCTGTATTTTCTTGATAATCTATGGCAAAAAATATGTTTTCTGACAAAATATTTTTTTGAAAACATCTGACCCCCTCCATCTTTGACACAGATTTATGTTGCCGGTATGTAACATCAAAAGGTTTCAACCATGTTGTTGCATTTATCAAATGTTATATTTTACTGAGAATGCAACTGATATTCTATACAAATAACACAGAAGCTGCCAGAAACGCTCAAAATTTATGCGGGAAACATAGACTTTCTTCCGAGATCCTTTGTATCTAACTCTCAATTTGTATCTAACTCACGAAGATGCTGCAATCAGTCAATTGCATTTAGAGGAGGGTAAAATATATATTTCTTGATATTTTCATTTAAGTGTCGCACGACATTCGTACGAATGTCGCTTAGTTTTATTTTCTCGCCAGATAGTCGCGAAGTTTTCGCAAGACTGTCGCGCGACCGTCGTGCGACACTCGCGCGACGTTCGTGCGAATGTCGCGAAAATTTTGCATTGTAAATTCGCCAAAATTTCGCGACGACAAGTTCGCGACACTCGCACGAACGTCGCGCGACAGTCTTGCGAAATATTTTGGAGAAAAAAAAATGCGCATAAAATTTTTGAACATGTTTAAAAACTTCGCGACCAGTTCGCGACTAGTTAGCGACACAAGAAATTCTCACGACACTCGCGCGACACTCGCACGAATGTCGTGCGAAAGTCCGCGACAAAATTCGCAAAACAGTCGCGACAAATTCTACTAGCTTATGTTAGACTTAATATATAGGTCAAAACGAGCCTGTGTTTGTTTATCTACTTTTTTGCATCTCACTACGAGAAAATATTTCCTGTATTTTCTACTATTAATTAGTCATCCAAAGTAAATTTTACAAAACAGAAGCAACATACCATAGACACCTCCGGTAGAAATTGAACCAGTCCATTCATTGGTGTTATAAAATGACTAGAGGTTGCGTTGAGGGCCTCTTCCCATCTGTCAGTTAGTAAAAGCAGAAATGCATACACTACGCTTTATTACAAGCAGTCAAATAGGAAAAAAATAAAATAATAACAATTTAGCTTCTTGACATATGTTCTAATGTTCAAGTGACTGAATGGATACATCATAAACTGATTCAGCAACGAAAACTCAGAAAATAAATATTCCAATAAATGGAAAAAGGGACCATCGTCCATACGAATTTAGGCTGAACGATATTATGAGCCCTCGCATGAGAAAACCAGCAATCTGAATTTTCGACACGAAGCAAGTTGTACAACAACACAAAATGTAGTTAGAAGCTTGAAACTTCATATTTATTAAGAAGAGGGACTATACTATCTGTGTAGCGAAAATAAAGGCGTTGATCAGCTGTGCAGACACTGCACAGCTGATCTGCGTCTTTGTTTTCGCATATGCAGATTGTTGGTTTTCTGATGCAGCGGCTCATATCATATAACGAAAGTGTCCATATCATAATTCTTCCATACCTTTCATGTCTAACAACAGCATAGCCAACTTCAGCGTTTTTCTCCTGAATGGCTATGTCAAAGAAGGTCAGATTCTCCGCATTCTCGGTCATTTCGGCACCGTAAGACATTAATATCTCAACTGCGTTAGCATACCCAGCTCGTGAAGCGACATGAAGGGCCGTATTCTAAAATAGAAATGCTGATCCATGGACATGTTTTGTACATATATGAGCCGCATCATGAGAACAACAACAATTCGCATTTGCGAAAGCAAAGGCACAGATCAGCTTTGCAGTAACGCCTTCGTTTTCGCTAAATTAATAGTACAATTCCTCTACTTCCTTAATCTAAAGTTTCCAACATCTAGCTATCTTCTGTGCTTGTACAGCTCGGTTTGTGTCGGAACTGTTAGGAAACCACATTGTTGGTGTTCTCGTGACACAGCTCATTTTATTTTCAATGATTGTTTTATCAATTTTAGAAAGGTTTGAAATGAAGACGACTGTCGCCATCAGACAACAGGGAAATAAAAACATTGATAAGCAATATGTGGCTGACTGTCTTACCCCACGTTTATTTGTCTGGTTGAGTAGATTTGGGTAAACCTGGAGTAGTAGCGTCATACTCTTTGTGTACCCATTAGCGGCCGCCAGATGTAGTGGAGAATTGTCTTTGTCATCTCTGAAAGTCAGAAAGCTATCAGTATACAGTCTGTCAAGTAAGATTTAATCTGCACATACTGCCGGAACTCTCAATGTTTGGTGGAACGTATTACAGTAAAAAACGATGGTAATAACTGAACATTATTATCCGATTTACATGTATGTTTTAGGCACAGATCTCTCCGTTTAGCGGATTAAGGTAACAAGTAATTCATAGACTAAACTTCGTTGGCTAAACTCCCGCTGAGTAAGAGCTTAAAGGGTCTCTGTTTTAATTTTTATTTGTGAGTTTTGTTTTTCATGTCTTTGACTAGTATGGCACTCCTTTTAGATTACAGATGAAAACAGGATTAACAGTACTTCTTACCTGGTAACATAGGCTCCCTTCTGCATGAGGAGTGTAATAATTTTGGTCTGGCCGTTTTCAGCAGCGATATGTAACGCCGTCTTCCCGTCGCCGTCCGTTTCATTGATTATGTTTGGACCCATCAGACTTTCCAATAGACGCTTGCAGGTATTGTATCGACCATACCTAGACCAAAAACAAATGTTCAGATTTCCGTTAAAATAAATTAAATACATGTAGATGCAGTTTAGGTACCTTCATAACGTGGGAATATATACAAATTGAAGTATGTTACATTTTTAAAAAAATAGTGTAACATGTTTTATATCACATTTGAAATGTATAACGAATTACGCTCGTATATCTCTATTTAGAGACTTAAATCTAAGTAATTATCAACAATGATGAAACATTTTAAAAACGCCTCAAAGACCTGTAACTGAATATCATGTACTTTATGTTTGTGATACAAAACTTACTTAGCTGCAAAATGTAGAGGTGATTTCTTTTCATTGTCCTTTGGATTAATTAATGCCCCAAGTTTAAGTAGGTCGTCGATGGCATTTAGCCGACCTTCCTTCGAGGCGTAGTGAAGAGGCGTGCATCCCTGACCATCTTGCTCGTTCAACAGATCTTTTACGCCCTAAGATATTTCAAAACAAGCTTATAAATGTTCATTTATACATACGCTTTGTATCTCTGGAGCATCTAGTTCATGTCTTTTTCGATGATTGATGACTCACATTGAGAGGAATCAATCAGAAAATGGAGCATAAAATGAGATGAAAATCAGGAAATAAAAAGCCTGATAGACGCGCAACCAAGAGACGACATCCAAAATATATCGCGCTTATATTGAAAACTGCTAGTTTTATACAATATGACCCACTATCCCGCCGTCGTTTGCTAAACTACTACTATTGCATTAAATATCCGTACCTTTATAACTTCGATCCCGAATTTATCAATGCCCCCACCATGCCTGATGAGAAGGTGAAGAAAATTCCCATTATCTTTGTCCCTCACAGTGATGTCAGCTCCGTTCTGAAGAAGAGTTTTGACGGTTCGCCAACCACCTTTTGAAGAGGCTAACAGCAACGGGGTTCTGGAATCAGCGTCTTTCGCATTCACATCTGCACCCTTTGTTTGAAAAATAGAAATAAAAAATGAGCATACGTACGTACATGTGTGCTGTATTGACGATGCTATTTTATCAGAGAAGGCAGGGAAGTGCAAGTATAAATAACATTTTTGTTCCATAACATTTTAAACTATATAGTTTCAAAACATTTTAAACTAGTTTCAGTAAATTCGAAAGTTTTTATGTGAGTTCTCGATCAGCTTGTTATACCATCATGTTTCTTGCATGCACATATACATGTACATACTGTTGTTGTGGATTGTAATTTGATATACAGCCGAATGCATGCTACCTACCATCTGAATAAGGTACTCGACAACTGCTACATGGTCAAACAGTGCTGCTCTATGTAACGGTGTCATTTGTAGGATATCCTTGGTCTGCATCGCTGTTTTAAACTGTTCTGGTTGCATTTCATGCATCAGCTTCACCATGTCCAAACTACCCTGTGCGCATGCGAAGTGCAATGGTGTAGATTTGTCCTCTTGCGTCGCATCGACTGGAGCGTCCGCGTCAAGACAAACTTGAACAGCCTGTGTGTAGATGATATCATGTCGTAAGCATCATCCGGGAACTTCATAATATAGGTGTGTGTATTCAGGTATCGACATTTCAATTAATCAAATGAATATTTGAAATATTGTGATTCTCGATAAGTAGAATTCTTTCTTTGTTCTTATGGCGGCCCTCATGAATATTAAAATATTATAGTTCGTACAGAAAACGGACTTTGAACAATGCATTTAAAAGCGATGAACGACGAAAGAACGACGCCAGATCAATTAGATATTTTTCGAATTTATTGATTTATTTATCTTTATTTTATCTCATACTTTTAATTAAAAATAAAATTTTACTCTGTTTCTTTTTAACTTTACCCCTATGTCTCCGCTGTTGACGGCGCAGTGTAGTGGCATGTTCTTTTCCTTATCTGAGAATGTTAGGATGTCTTCTCGTTTGTAACCTAGCTTCTCAACTGCAATAGAATTGTACAAAATACCTAGACAACATTGTGTGTGTCTGTCTAGAATCACTCCCACGCACCCATTCACCCATCCCCATACATACAGAGAGAGAGAAGGGGCAGGGAGGGAGAAAGGGGGGAGAGCATAATATCACATCCTCTAGCAAAACATGTACACGGAGTATTTTCAGATCAGGTTCCAGGAAGAGTCGATTTATGTTATTTTCGACATCAAGATCTTGAATGAGATTCTTTCAATTAAACTTAGATGCCCTTTCAAAATATGAAACTTAATATATTTACAGATCGTCAGGATACTATGTTAACGGTGGGATTTCATTCATAGCTATATCGGTTCCATTAAAGCAAAGGTGCTAATTGTTATGGGTAAGAGAAAATAGACAGCGGGTTGTCATGGGACAAGTATATTCAGTGCTTTCAAGTGTTTATGCAAACAGCATGTATATGAGTTGCTCACCATGTCGAATAAGTACTTCAAGCGTCTTCGTTGAGGCACACTTCCCAGCCACGTTAATTGGAAAGAAGCCGTTTTTGCATTTAATGCACGGACGAGCTCCATGTTCTAGCTGAAACAATGAAATAACATTAAAAGCGTTAACAACGCACAATAAGAGCTTAAGGGTGTACATTAAGGCATTTTTTATTTTAACTAATACATGTATCATAACTATTTGATGGTAATAGTATACCTTTTATGATTGAGTATAATGCATGCATTCCATGACTCATTCAGAGTCATATATATATCATAGGCTATCAGAACTTTATCGACTTTCAGCTATCTAGAATAGAGACATGCTAACATTAAAGGGGAAAATATTGTTTTAGATGCTTGTTTAGATTATCTGTCAAAATTGCCAAGTGACGTCTAGCAAAATCTTAGTTTTGAATCACTACCAGAGATAACTAGCTAGCAACATCACTCGTGCATTTAAGCATTTCATACCAATAATGTAGCGCACTCAGCTCTGTCTTTGGCTGCACAGTAGTGGAGTGGGGTGTTCCCTTTCTCACCGGCGATGTTTGGGTCAAGGTCACTATGCTGTAATAGGACCTGTAACGAAATTGTAATTCATTTTAATTGCTGCACTTGCAGCCTGACGGCCTTGCCAGTTTCAACGCACATATTGCAAAGTGCAAACTATATTCATGTTTTATATTCCAAACTTATATGTTGTTATGTTTGACGTAAGGTCGTGAGTGTTTCAGTATTGTCCCAGCTATCAACTGAAGTACAGTCACTTTGGTAGTTGTTTCAATGTTACATGAGACATAGCAGACAGTAAATGTCTAAGTCAGTTCACTTGGATACATCATGCCAGTTGAATGGTTCTAAATAAGACCCGGTCAGCGAGTCAATCTCTGGTGTAAACTTGGGTTCTTAAATGCATTTTATGGCGACAGGTCTATTTTAGATTCAGGTCATAAAAGACGATACGAATTTCACCTAACCCAGACGTGGCCCGTTGAGAATATCAGTGTTGGTGTAAAACTAATGAGCCTGTGCGTGACAAAACCAACAATTTGGGTTTCCGACCAGGTCCGACACAAACCGGCCTGTACTGTCACAGAAGCAGGCTAGAAACGTGAAATTTCGGATTTAAGAAGAAGAGGGATTGTACTATCCATGTAGCGAAAACAAAGGCGCTGATCAGCTTCGCGGTCACCGCGAGGCTGATCTGCGTCTTTGTTTTCGCCTATGCAGATTGTTGGTTTTCTCATGCACTGGCTCTAATATAAATGATGCATTTCCATTGCAAATTTGGACATGTCTGATTGAAAATTATCTCAAGAGCCAGAAAAGCGCAGTCACACTGGTGCAGTGTTTAGACAGCTTTCACTCTAGAGGCGTCGATTCTTTTATTATTTTACCATATGTCAGTCTACCCATCAAAGGCTCCTTAAAATATAATAACAAAAGATACAAATGAAGTAAAACGAAAAATGCGTTTCCTTGTTCACGACTTTTTTTTACCTTCAGTGCTTCAACTGCATTTTCCTCAACCGCAACATGAATGGGTGCTAGATGTTTATCATTATGGACAGAACTATCAACTTTGTGTTTGAGAAGAAAGTCGATAGCCTTTGTCTGGTTCTTCGCAACTGCTAGATGGAGTGGGGTGTTGCCAGCTTTGTCCTTGACATTGAGATCTACAAGAAAATTAACCCATTAATGACGAATGGACTTCCCCGTCGTTATCATTTGGGCGAGTCCACTTTAATTTTTAGCGGCGTTAGATGTGTGGTATTATTTTTTCATCGCTTTTTTCGATGGAATATCTCTGTGCAAACAGAATATCCACAGAACGCTGCGTCACATCTGGGGCTATTCTGTTTGCCTATGTCCCATATAAAGGACAACGGGCTAAAATGAGTTGAAGTTAGGGCTTGCGAAAGAATGATTGAATGGACACAGACCAGTGGAAATTGTCAGTAAATTGAAACAGCGGTAAAACGACTTATGAGATCAAAATACATGTACAACGATACAAAGAACTTAAATGGGCCACAGCTCTAGGCTTAATATATGGTTAAGATAGAATACATGTCACTTCAATTAGATCTTGTGTAACAATTGTCGAAATTCTAGCTACTCAGCTGTCACAAAGATCAGTCAAAAGCGCTGGCTTCGCTATTTATTCTGTATAGTCTTTGACCTCCTTACAAAACATATTTGGAAGTTTCAAACTCTAGCATTTAGAGACTGTTTTGCATTGCATGCAGCTTTCTTGTATTGGTTTGTGTATCCTTCATTCACAATTTCAGAGTGATAAATTTTACCATTAAAACCAGAAGAACAACTTTGGGTTAAAAGTAAAAGAACAAAATGTGTAGTTTTCAGGTAATGTAAGACCATACCTCCGTTGTGATCGGCGATGAATTGCAGAATATTGACCCTGCCGTGTTTTGCGGCTTTATGAACTGCCGTGACACCTTTATTGTCCTGTGCCCCGAGTTTAGATATGTCGGCATAATACAGTCGTCGGAACTCCTCTAAGTTTCCTTTTGCTGCAACCTGAAAAAAATAAAAGAGCTTTCGCGTGAAAAAAAAATCTGGGTTTCCGACCACGTCCGACACAAACCGGCGGTACAGTCACGGTAAAAGGCTAGAAGCGTGCATGATGATACTTCAGAAGAAAAAGACTATCCTTGAAGCGAAAACAAATGCGCAGCTGATCTGCTCCTTTGCTTCCGCATATGCAGATTGTTGGCTTTCTCATGACGTGGCTCAAATGGAGTCGGACTCGTTGGCGAAAAACGCGTGACCTGTGGTATTAGGGTGGGACTGTTGATTCACTGCACTAGTTGTTACCTTTAACTTATAATATGCAGGCATTTTGCTACAGCGATGAAGACACCCCTTGGCTACATGACATAGTATGGTTCTTCGCTACTTCAAAGACAGCAGTACACTCCCTTCAGAGAGAGGTCTAAGAGCTGAACAGGCTTTTCTGGATTTAGCTTCAACCATATGGCTAAAAATTAATTTTGTACATATTTGTAAGAGCAAGCAAGGTGTCGGAATGCTTTTATATATAATGGTATCAAATATTTGTTTCGAGCACAACCTTTAAAGGAAAGTGATTTTCATCCATAACGGGCTTCTAGTTTTTGATATATTCGGCAATTCTTCTTCATATACGTTGATATACAAACCAAACCTGACCTGACACCTTTATTCCATTCCGGTTTAATTATCAAGCCCCTGGTCAAGTGAAATTAGTCGTAAGTGCAAAATGGCTTTACGCTACTGGAAGCCCGACGGACATAAGTTGTAATGCATTTCTAGTAGAGTTAATTATAGCTGTGTCCAGTAGGGCCAATCAAAATAATTTTTAGAAGTGTCAATTTAAGTTAGTTTCTAGTGCTTTTTTCTAAGTAATTGAATGGATTCTTAATTGCCATGTCATATGGCGTGAAAGTCGTCACGCAGGGTAAAAATGGACAGTAGAAACGGTAGTCAATAATGTAAAAGATCAAAGACTGCACGTAAAATATCGATTCGGCTGTTTTTGTGTGAAATCAATCTTTATCAGAAATAGATATTTGTTTTATTTTTCACTCGGAACAAGCAGTGATACATTGGCTTTGAAAACATGTTTACCTCAATAAAGTATAATATATATAAACGCTCAACAATCCTTTGCCATTTCCTCCATATACTAAATGGAATCACAATTTACAATATTATTTTTTTTTCTTATCCCATCTGTTGACCACTCTAAGTCGATTCGCTTTGATTTACCTTTTGTGTGTGTGTGTGGGGGGGGGGGGGGTTATTGTTTATTCTGTCACATCTCTGTTGTACTTGTCACCTTTCGCTGGACAATAACATTGTTGGGATAAAGCTAGTCATCTTGCTCTTCATGCATGTTGTAACATTTTGTGATGTTTTGTCTTTCTCATTTGATGTCTGGGTTGAGATTTTGAATGTGTCAGTGCCTCTTAATCTTAACTTGTATAAATATCTGTTGAATAAGTCGTTATAGCATTCTAAATTATCATAAGTCTGTTGGGGCATATGGACTTCAATAATGTCTACATATCATTTAGAGAAATGCTTAGGATGTCACGCTAACTTGAATGCTTCTTCTGTTCGCCAGTCTGTCAGGATAATAGACTCCGTCATTTATGCAAATGCCATTGGTCCAAGAGTGTATCCAATAACACATAGATCGTGCTTAAAGTAAATGTGCGTGTCGCAGTGCGAAGGCCGCTTAGTAGCAAACCCGTATCCACCAATGCAAATAATATAGCGATGAAGTATAATCTACTAAGAATGTACACTTCAAGTTTCTGTCGCTTGACAAAATTATAAACACACTAGCCTTCTTAAAGAAAAAACAGTTTTGACAAGGAGAGTTCTTTTAAATCTGACAAACAGGTCTATTGCTATCTTGCAGTAACATGGTTGAAGTCTTCCAGAAATTCTATATAACTGACTCTTCCAAGGCAGTTCATCTGTTATTGTTGTATTTGTTATATGTTTGGGTGTCGACCTTTTATGTGCTGTTAAACTTAAGTTAATGTAACTGTGTGGCCATGTGCGAGTGTATCGCTGGTCACTCCATCAGGAAAACATGTTTATGGTATGTATATTCCCTTATACCCCACTTTAATATAGCAAAACTGGGTAATGCAGAGTTAAAAGTTGAAAATTTTCAGTTGAAAAGTTGAAAATTTTTGATATTTTTCTTATTTTTGCTCCAAAACAAAGATTGTGAGTAAACGTTAAAACCGCCTTGCCAAGCAAAAATAAGAAAAATATAAAACATTTTCTACTGAAAATTTTCATTTTTTTCAACTTAAGAAACCTCTATATTACATTGGCATGTTTTCGAAATGTGTTTACCATATTATCATTCGTCGCTTTGTTTTTTCCTTACCTGGGCTTTAAGGATGTGTGTTTGGTTCTGATTGCACAAGTTATATTAACCTATTCTAATGGAATAACTTCATTTTTGTCAAACACTGCACTTTGTAATCTGACATATAAGAATCGGCTTCCAGGATGTATGTTTGGTTCTGATTGCATAAGTTATATTAACCTATTCTAATGGAATAACTTCATTTTTGTCAAACATTGCACTTTGTAATCTGACATATAAGAATCGGCTTCCAGGATGTATGTTTGGTTCTAATTGCAGAAGTTATATTAACCTATTCTAATGGACTAAAATCATTTTTGTCAAACACTACACTTTGTAATCTGACATATAAGAATCGGTTTCCATGATGTATGTATGTTTCTAATTGCACAAGTTTTATTAACCTATTCTAATGGAATAACTTCATTTTTTGTCAAACACTGCACTTTGTAATCTGTCATATACTGCACTTTGTAATCTGCCATATGAGATTTTTTTTCGCTACACAGATAGTGCGATTCCTATATTTTCTAACCCCAAAAGGAGGATTGACTATTTGGCCTGCATATGCCTATACTTTAGCAGCCCAGAACACTGTTATTAAGCTCCTGGTGCTAATCCTTTATGTTAAGGACAATACATCCATGTCTTGTGAAGATATTCAAACTAAGATATTTTAATATTTTGTCATTATTTGGTAGAAATCTAAGTTCCAGAGTGGGTGGGGGTCTAAATTTCATAAAAACTAAAGATCGAAATTTTGAGCTCACAATTTTTATCACTAATGTTTCTATTTTAGAGTGTTTAACCGACAGACAAATGCAGGAATCAAGGAAAATCACCAAAACTGTTTAATGTCTTTACATTTGAAATGTAATAAGGAAAATATTTGGGAGGTACCTGTATAGCATTGTAGGTTTGAAATATTAGATTACCATATTTGTTATAAAAGTATAAATGAAAGTGTTACACACTGATGTGTCCTGTCTGGAATCAACTCAAACTACTAATTTCTTTTTAAACCTGCATGTGACTTGAAACATGAGTTATTACGAAGGATTTTTTTTGCATTATTTTACATGCAAAATTTAATTACTCTGGCCCAAACTTTATGATAAATTCTTACAAGATAGTCATGGCCAATGTTGTATAACAGATATATACACATGTCCTGTTTTATCTAACACGGCTACCTATCTCCACAATTCAGTATAAAATACATGTATAATCATTGCTTGTCAGTTTGGTACTGTATTGTCCCAGTCAACATTTTCAGATGCACCACTTACTGGTACAATGGGAAGTTAATTATGTAGTTTGCTTAAAACACATCCCAGTGTTAATGGAGTTCGAACCCAGGGCCTCTCGATTCTGAGACCGATGCCGCGCATAATGAAGGTGTGATAAATTTTGATTGAATTAATGCTTAACGTCCCAGTCAATAGCTATGGTCATGTGGAGACTTTGCCTTCATTTTATGGGACTTTTATCCAAAATTAGGACGTCATGACATCCAGAAAATGCTTCAAATATAACCACTCAACTAAACCTACAAGGCTTATATGTATGGTTGGTTTGACGAACGACTTTTTCTGGGCAGGCTCAGGCTTGAGCCGTTAACCAGTAATCAGATGGTCATTCAGCAGCGTAGAAGCTTAGCCTGAAGGCGCAAGCAGTCCATCTATTTCTTTAGGTTCCAACGAGCAGGTGCCCATATTCCCACTCGACCACCCTTGGAAATCTATCTCGTGGCTGTTTGTTACAATGTTGAACTGAAAACCATGTCTTCATGACTGATGAATAACAAACATAATTAACAACTTTGTAGGTAACAGGGCGTGAATAAAACAAGGGTGTATTTGTACAGTATGTTTCCAAAATATTGTAACACAGATTGGCCAAATCATTTTTGCCTGCGCCCAAATTATGAAAATTGGTTTTGCAGCATCCCAGTTCAACTTCACTGCAGTTAAACTATTGTATATGATTGTCCTTTTATATGATTTCAATTTTGATAACTTTATATCTGCTAGTTTTGCCTGAATGAGAAACTAGGACTGATAATCATATTTGGGCTCTCATTTTTGGGCTCTAGAGTATCGTTCCCCCCTTAGAGCCAGCACGCCACTTTCATATATTGTGCGGATAATGGCAACACATTTGCAGGCAAAAGCTTTTGTTGGCTTTATATTCCATAACAAAAATGATTGTTCCAGCTCAAAATATACATCCTGGGTCATCAAAAACGAAATAATAAATTCTTCTATCACACAGCCTCTTATTCAGGGAAGCTAACACGTGAATCAAGAGAACAATGACCAACTTTTATTTTTCCTTTAAACCATAGGCATTTGCAAATGGAAATAGTCAATGATTCTTTCTAGACTGTAGCCATCTTCTTCTCTTGTACATCTCGGTTTGTGTCGACCTGGTTAGCACCCCAATGGTTGGTTTTCTCACGCAAAGGCTCATATACTTTTCATGCTATACGATGAATCAACGTCGAAGACGTACACGTATTAAAATGAGCCAATGCAAGAATGCTGGAGTTGAGGGCTTCGACCACTTATTTAATATGCTCAAACAGTATCTACCTAATATAAACACGGCTGATAAAAATCAGTTTCTCCTGTACCGGAGCTCTGATTAGGAATCGTGTTCCCTTGCGTATAAAAACTAATTCAATACAATCGTGTCATTCTCGCATAATTGTTAATAACGGATGAAAAATGACAGTTAATCTTAGAAAACGAATATATCATTTCCTATCTGAATTTATTTTATTTTCCATTTATGGAGTGTACTTGTAGTTCTCTCTGAAGAAGGAAGACGTTAATTTTCCCAAACATGTAAAAGATAATGCAACTCTCATATTGCTGATTTAGACATCGGTTTACTAATGACTAATGGTATAACAGGAAGCCATTACCAAAATAAGTACAGACGATCAAAGAAAAAAAGCATTTGTCCTCATTTTATGTCTAGGGGGCATTTTATCCCCTTACTGTATATATGAACAGCTTCAGTAAAACGCACTAAACGGATACCTTTCAATGTTGAAATGTGGGAATGTTCTTATATTTGTGACGGTCTCTGCGATCTTGGGCCTTATGGAAGTACGACGTTCACATGAACATTACATGCGACGTTAATAGGATTTTGTGCACTCGATCACTAGTTTCCAACCTCCATCTTATGAGAAAGGTTTACAATTTCTAGCAGGAGCTTTGGACTTTCTGATTCTGTAATATTTAGACATCATATACTTTTAAGGTTAACAGAACATGACACTATATCTCCTTTTTACAAACATTTTCAACGGTCATTTATTTATTTATTTATTTTTAATTAAAAACAAAGATGCAAACTGTGGCCGGTGTGTTTTTTCTATGTTTTCCTCAATCGTTAGCACAATTCATAAAAGCTTCTGCAATTGTATCATTAACATAATACAAAATGTAAAAACGTTTGAAACTAAATCTGACTTTCGACTCCATAAGAATCTAAATGCCAGATACTGTCATAATTATATGACGTAAATAACAATTCAGGGCTCTAAATGATTATATACAATACTGTAAACCAAAATAATCAAATCGAGATGCGCGTATTAAGACTGCCAATGATCTCAATGCAAGCTGTCACTGCTGTGAAGAACCGCACGTGAGACTTGACGTTGGATATTGCCAGACATCGTGAAATTCAGTTATTTCTCCATAGGCGATCCCGCCATAATCTGACAATAAACTAAAGCTCTTGAGATGTTTTGACATCATGAAAACATGTCCGTGTAATGTGTACCCCCTTGAACCCCACTTTTATATAGCAAAACTGGGGTATGCAGGGGTATACCTATTTTTCTTATTTTTGATCCAAAACATAGATTGTGGGTACTCGTTAGAACCGCCTCGGCGAGGCGGTTCTAACGTGTACCCACAATCTATGTTTTGAGCAAAAATTAGAAAAATATCCAAGTTTTTCTGATGAAAATTTACAATTTTTAAAGCTAAAAAATAATTCTGTATATTGCATGGGCAAGTTTTCGTAATGAACTAGTTAATGATAACACGATTTTCATCACTAATTGGTCATTTCTTATGTAGAACAGAACGGGGAAATCAACAGTCTCAGGCGAAGATATGGCTTAATTAGACAAAACTGCATACAAAAAAAGTGACCGCCGGCGGCATCGCAGAATTACGTCAACATCCCCGTTAAAGAAAGATAGGGTTACATATACACACTCGCTGTCATACATGCAATACGTGGAAAAATGTGGGATGATTCAGTTTTTTTTTCGTCACCTAAGCGCACATATATAACATGAACGCAGCAGAAATAAATATAGAAGCCACCATAAAAAGATAAAATAAATAGAAATGACTTGAACTGAAAATCAAAGCACGAGGTCTGAAAGTTAAGAGTTCACCACTATAACGTGTCCATGCAATGTGAACCACTTCATACCAAACCTCTATATAGTAAACTTGGGTGTGCATGGGGATACCTATATTTCTTATTGATGATCCAAAATATAGAGTGTGGGAGCTCTTTTGTCGCCGAAGCGGTTCTACTGTGTACCCACAATCTACGTTTTTAGCAAAATATATAAATAAATAGATAAATAAATATAAAGAAACTAAAATATGTGTTCGTTAATACTGTGAACCCAACCATATGCTTGGCCCTAAACTGACGCAGTTGATATTATTTTTACAGAAAAGTAAAAAAAAAAAAAAATCAGTCAAAATTGCATGATTCTGTCAAAATTTAAAAAATGCATAATTCTGTCGAGTGTCGATTTGACATACTCAGCGTTAATATACAGTTCTCATAGGTTAATCAGTTGATCTACACCTCGGTCCCAATCAGTAGATCTATACAAAATATGTAGGCTCTCATGAGATCAAATACTTTTATGAGATATCTTGCACACAAGATTTTCAAATTTTGCTTTCAATGGCGCATAACTAAGGCATGAGAAAAATACGGGTCAATTATCTTTTCATGAGGAGTAAACCCATAGGATTTATCCTTTAAAAGTTTCAATCTCATTGCAAGCAACGCACACACACGCGGGAAAGCCCTCTAAAATTATCTGTATATTGCAAGGACATATTATCTTATTGCGGTGATCTGGTAAGCACAGGCATATGGGGAGATAAAACTGCTGTTAAATAACGATGGCTCCTGTTGGTATAATTTTCATTTTTGAACTGAATAGACAAAATGTTGAAAGCTATGCATTCCAACATTTTCCCATACATTAAGGCCTTTCTCAAAACAAATACAAAACAAAACAATAAATCAAAACGGTTATGATAATTATCTGTATTTTTGAGTGTTTTGCTTGATTTTATAATTATTTGATTGAATTAAATAGTCGAAAAATATATTGAAAATGAGATTTTAAGCCATAAGCTTATTTTATGATTAAGTATGCAAAGTACAAATTGTGGCAATTTAATATGCATTGTCATTAATGCACTTGTAGTTATGCGTATTGGTTACGAAACGATTTACGGTTCTGAGTTTCTCAATTGCTTCATAAAAACTTACATTTTTTATAAGTTTTAATTTAATTTGGAACCAGGAGGTTTATTTACTCGAAGGCTACTTTGACAAACTGATGGGAGGTCTGTAAATGACATCTATTCTAGATAAAAATAATAGAATAGGTAGAACATATAAAGGTGAAAGTAAACCATGATCAGGAAATTGTTCACGCAGAACAAAAGTTCTACCCTATAAACCGAAGTGAAAAAATGACAATCAGTTTCTCGGATACAAAGAAAATATATCGTTGAGACTAAGTGAGTAACCATTACCTAAAGTTGGCCACAGAGTTACCCGAACTGAAATGAATATATAAAATACGCACTAAAATACACAAACAGTACAATGATTCGACTCAAAAACAAAAACATAAATTAATAAGAAACCAAAACAGATATTAGTATATTCTCGCTTTTCTGTAAACACTATTTTATTCAAGAAAACACATAGTATTACACTGTACATTATTAATAAATATAAAGAACTGAAATGCGATTCATAGTTCCATGAACAACACCATGTCACGCGACGTCACATGATCAAACTTGGCGTCATAAAAAACAATGGCTCTCACCAATGTGATTGGATGTTGTAAACGTCATGTGATGCCATCGATGCCGCCATCCGCTGTTTGAAGTGCGTAAATTCTCTTCTCGCTTGAACCTGTGATTACCTTGATAATTTTTCAACAAACGATAGAGAGAAATGAATGTAAATATAAGCAATGAGTTAATTTTTTCTGATGCTCATGGAGCTATGAACCTCAATGGGTCGCTAGCAAAGCTAACATGAACGGGGTGACGGGCTTAATTCACTTTGCACGCGACAAACTGCGGTCCATACATGTACATGTAGCTCCATGAACACTAGAAAAAAAGGAAATTCATTTCTTAACAAAACAAAAACGTATAGGGTGTAAAAACAAGTTTTGTTTGCTTCATATATGAATTCATTGTCATTAAAGACTAGGTAGGTCAAGCACTTTTTCTATAAACTGCATGTACTTCTTACCACAAAAATATACGAGCGCAAATCTTAAAAGTATTTTCGAAGTTAGCACCATTTTACGACCGTATAAAACAATGATTAACAAAGTACAAACAATAACCCTTACTGTGATACTACATAAATCTTTTCGGAAGAATATACCAATAAACGTTTTGTGATGTATCATTTTAAGTCCGTAGCGAAACTCTTGGACAGGTATTTTTATTGAATGATCTACACTCCGCAAATATTCTAAGGTAAACAATTGTGTTAACCATTGTAAGTGGGTGCGCCCAGCGGTTGGAGGAAAATACATACAAAAGAAAGTGGCTAATCCTCATGAAAAATCCCAAATATACTTTGTTTTGAATACCAATAACAAGGAGTTTATTTTAATACAGGAAATTTAAAAACTTGAATTTTGTATTTTACATTTTATCTAAAAAATACAGAACATTAGAAACATATCGAATCTGACACACACAAGTACTACGTAGTGCATTTGTCGGAGTGTATTTCAGACATGCTTTCAAAGAAATATCAAAGTCCTATCAAATTTCCATGTACACCCCCTTACACCCCATTTATATAGCAAGACTTGGGTGTACAGAGGCATATAATTTATATAGCAAGACTGGGGTGTACAGAGGCATATGTTAAAATTAAAAAAAATGTCGTTTAATTAATGTGTATATGTTAAAAACAGAGAACGCTCACCTGAGATTTGGTCTTTGAAAAATGAACTTTGACTAAAATGACATTGATCTTGAATACTCAAAAAAATTTATTAACTCAGTATTAAATTGTCATTGTCAAAAATTCATTATTTACACTTGTCTGAAAAATCCAAAGGTACAAGTAGGCAAAAATCAGATAAAGGCGCAATCAGAAAAAAGATTCCCACTCCAAAAACCGAGGTGGGAAAAAACTAAATTAACAAACAGGTACTTATACCATGAAAACAAAAGCAGCTATGACCACTCAGTTACCTAAACTTAACTAAAATATGAAAACATACATAAGGCACCGACAGCACAACAATCTCTAAACACCAAGACATTAAACAAAAAGAACCACTACAGAAGTATCGCCTTGGAACGACCAGTAACACAAAATGACTGGCGGGTTTAAACCGGTTTTACATGGCTCGGCTTAAATGTTTATATTTTTCCCATTGAAAAGCATATGTGATCCCATTTGACCTTGCCATAAAATAGTCAAGGTCAACCAACGACATGTAAGGACATCATGAAAGTTGCTTCTGATTTGAAGAGCCAGATTATCTTTTCGTGCTCCTCAAGTATTTTGAAAACGCCAAATTCAAAGTGCTCCGAGAAGCACTACAATGATTGCCTTGGAGACGAATATCTCCACAATATTCATTTTTCGACTCTACTTATTTTCACAGTTTCACACAAAACATTCATCTGTTCATCGGTATGCATTTAATTGTAAAGCATACAAATGACTTTGAGATACAGACACAGTCTCAAAACTTTCCGGACAACCCTCGTAATTCGACTTCAGTTGTACTTACGTTCATTCAAGAATATTTACATTTGTGATGCAAAGTCTAAATGAATATATAGAACTGAAATGCGATTCATAGTTCCACGAACAACATCGTCACATGATCAAACTTGACGTCATAAAACCATGGCTCTCACCAATGGTATTGGACGTTAAAAACGTTATAACGGCATCGATGTCGTTCCGCTGTTTCAACACTTATTGTGTGTAAATTCTCCATTTGATTGTGTAAATGTTATCGCCTCAATAATTTTTCAACAAACGATGAATGTAAATATAAACGATGACTTTATTTTTTCTGATGTTTATGGAGCTATGAACTCATGAACCACAGTGGGTCGATAGCAATGATTACATGAGCCTAAGGGGTGCATTCACTTTGCACGCGACCTACTGTGATTCATAGCTCCATGATCGAACATCAGATAAAAATGAAATTAAAAATTAAACTCGGCGCCGCGTAAAAATAAACGGAGCGTTGACCGACGAATAAAATTGTTTATTTAGGAAATGTATTAGATTTTTTGGATCTAATCTATTAAAAACAGTGGGTCGCGTGCAAGTGAATGATAACCGGGGTTTGCTAGCGACCAACTGTGGTTCAAATTTCCATGGACATCGGGAAAATTAAAAAACTAATTGCTTATATCTGCATTCATTTCTCTCTGTCGCTTGTTGATAAATTATCAAGGCAATCACACTTATAAGCAAATCGAGAATTTATACACAATGTGTGTTAAAAGAGCGGAACGGCATCGATGACATCATAACGTTTACAACGTTTAATCACATTGTTGAGTGCTATAGTTTATCATGAAGTCAAGTTTGGATCATGTGACGTCGCGTGACACGATGTTGTTCATGGACTATGAGCTACTTTTCGGTTCTATAGATTCATTAAGACTTTACATCAGAAATGTGAATTTTCATTTCAGTTCTATAGATTCATTGAAACTTTACATCAGAAATGTGAATGTTTCATTTCAGTTCTATAGATTCATTAAGACTTTACCTCAGAAATGTGAATATTTTATTTTATCTTCCATGTATTCTAAATCAAAATATCTCCCCGTAATGTTGAAAAATGGGACTGCCTTGGAATTCATGTGGCGTCTCGGCAACCTTTATTTTAGCCACTGCATTGTGCCTGTCAGATTGTAAAAATAACATAAAAAATGGACGTTCTTTGTTATTCACCGATGTATTTTGAGATAAGAAACAAAGAACATGCATATTATAAAATAATGCGCTTTTTTTGCGTTGAATATATTTGCAAACTTAATCTGTTGAAGTCACTGATTACCCAGCATAATGTTGTTTAATTGTAAACAATCATTGGCATGTACATCTTCGGAGCATGCATTTAAAAATTTCTACTTTACGAGGTTTGGTCTCTGCCTCAGTAAGTAAGTATAAACAGCCAAATTATCAGTGGCTCAATTTCTACATAAAGCGTACGTAGATAAACTAGTGCAGTGCATTCCACGCTCAAAATGTTGTTATCTTTTTCAAATACTTTTCTACACTGTATTAATATTCTTAACTTCTCTAAATATAAATCATATAAACTATTTTAAATTAATTTAAAATCATTATCATTGATATATAAATATTTACCTGAAGTAACTGAGCATTATCCATTTTTCCACGATTTCGGCGAATTCCTTTTATCTCAAACGGGACACTTAACGTTTTTGAATCTTTGCAGAAGAATATGCCATATCTCTCTTCTTTTGTCATGTTTGCGAGACAAATTCAATTAGAATGCGCAGAACCAGTGAATCCGTCGTAGTCCCAATAGTTTCGCCTAGGCGCAAAGCACCACAAGACTCAAATGAGCAGCAGCATGTGAAAACATTTGTCCATTCATGGAACAGATTCTTATCAGTCTTATATTTTCCGAGTTAATTGTTACTAACGCACTGCGGTATTGTGACTTCCTGCTGATAACAGATGTCTTTGATACTTAACTATGTTTTATGGTGATGGACAGCACATGTACCTGAAACCTACTCAGTTTATGATATATCCTAAAACACGAGGAAAACTATCCGGTGTCCGTTTTTGTCATTTCTTCTAATCGTTCAATTGTATCAAAGGTTTGACTTAACCGTTTATATTAACCGAAGGTGCTAATTCATTGGAGATAATGCAGCATCAAAGTCTAATGGTTCATTAAAGCTGATGCATATGCTATGCCTAATGGCTTTGAGGTACAACGGACAAAGTGATTTTTATCTCCATGCTAACCGTGTCCGTTGTACCTCAAAGCCATTAGGCATAGCATATGCATCAGCTTTAATTAACCATTAGACGTTGATACTGCATTATCTCCAATGAATTAGCACCTTCGGTTAACTTTGGAGCAAAACTGAAAAAATAGGTATACCTCTGCATACCCCAGTTTTACTATATAAAAGTGGGGTATAAGGGGGTATACATTACACGGACATGTTTTCCTGATAAAACTGAGTAATGGTAATGAAAGAATCGCGTTGACAGTTACGAAAATTGTTCCCTTCATGTGTGGTCAGAGGCGAAAAAACAACAACAACTGAAAAGTAGAGGTGATTTGCCGCTTTGATGTGGCACCTTTCAAGCCAATGTTGTTCATTATTAATTTATCGTAAGCTGCTCACAGTTCATACATGTATGTGCGATTTTACGAACAGAGTTCACTACAAATGAGATATTCTTATTTACGACTTTTAATTGTCTACATGTATATTATGATGTGTGCTATGTCAGTTTTGTAAAAATTGATTTCAAGCAAAATCTTAAATTGTTGTTAGGATGTTCGGTGCCAATGAAAAATTATTCGAACTTTTTTTCTAATCGCTCTTTTTTGATTCCAAAATATAAAGTAAGACATATGAAAACAAAATAAATATAGAGTAATGCGCATTTTTTTTTCAAGCTACAGGTCTCTGAATGGTACCTCTAAACAACATGTTTGAAAATAGGCAAATACATTTTATTTTCAATTCTTTCACATATACCTTTCTGGACAAACAGTACATCACGAATGCTTTCAAAAGTCATTTTGTGTAAGTAACGCTGACTATTTTGGACCTAAAACATACATAAATTTTCATCTTAAAGTGGATGACAAAATGTTCGACTCTTTTAACAACCCTACCCCCTAACATGAAAAGTAGGAAAAAAATCAATGTTTATAAATGTGTCAAATCCATATTTGTAGATTCAAACTTTTTCTTGTATTTTCACACAACATAGAACTTGTTCATATTTTTCTAATAAAAGAATGAAAATCGCCATTTTAAGCATTTTTTGGCTGTTTTATTTCTTGCATCTCATTTAATAAAACCACCCAAAATTTTAAAACTAGCACACCAAGACAAACTGATATAAAAGACCGTGTATACATCTACTTCTGCTAAAATAAACATCAAATCAGTGCAGGTAATTTGAAGTTGTGTAATATCTAAGTTTAATCTACCCTGTCCCTAAATTTTGCTACATTTAAAATTTTCTTTAACGTTGCAGTAAATGGGGTGAAAAAATGAAGTTTGACAATTTTCATCTTTCGTTCAATGCATATCATCAATATGTATTCGAATATAAAATATTAGGAAAATATCTGCAACCGTTTACGAGATATTCAACAAAATAAAAATCGGAAGTTCCGAAATGTCAAATGTTAGCAGCGAACATCCAGCGAGGTAAGAAAATCGGTGTCGTATAGTTTTAATGGAACTTTGCAGCGACGTCTCCTTATTTCTCGGAACTATTACACGATATTATGACAGTACTTTTATATTGTAGATAGATGTTAGTGTGCATTGTGCACTATATAATTGTGCGACCTCCTATTGTTTCGATAAAACGCCTTTGAAATCAGATTTTATCTTTTAAAGAAAGTGTTTGAAACCATTTTTCTGTGTAATTTATCAGATTATGCAGATTATATTTTCCTTTTGCTTCTTTATGATCTGCGAGCATATTCTGAGAAATCAGAAACTTAGAATCATTTTCCATTAAACGTTTTGATATGTTTGGCCTCATTTCGATAATACCAGTCTTTCGACTACCCCATTGAAAGTTTCAAAACATCCTCTTTGGCTCCGTGTTGCCAACTCTAAATGGTCACTGACGAGGCTTAAAAAAGGTACAAGTAGGCAATGATCAGGAAATAGTGCCAACAGAAAAAATCCCACTTCATTATGAAAACATGTCCGTGTAATGTATACCCCCTTAAACCCCACTTTTATATAGTAAAACTGGGGTTTGCAGGGGTATACCTATTTTTGCTCCAAAACATAGATTGTGGGTACTCGTCAGAACCGCCTCACCTAACGTGTACCCACAATCTATGTTTTGAGCAAAAATAAGAAAAATATCAAAAATTTTCTACTGAAATTTTTCATTTTTTTACAACTTTAAAAATCTCTGTATATCGCATGGGCAAGTTTCCGTAATGGAAAATCCCACTCCAAAAACCGAGGTGGGAAAAACTAAATTGACAATTAAATAAGTATAAGACAACATATCGTAAGCCGAATGAGCAGCTATTTCCCAACAGGTGGCTACTCAGTTACCCAAACCTAACTGAAAATATGAAAACGCACATAAGGTGCAAACAGCACAAAAAGTCAACACCAAGACATAAAACAATAAGAATCACAACAGAAGTATCGCCTTGGAACGATCAGTAATTTAAATTACTCGCGGGCTTAAGCTAGTTTTACATAACCTCACCCTCAGCATAAGTAGCTTTACCCACGGTATGACCCATCCCCCTTCTCATTAATATGTTCACTGCCTTTAATGGATCTGTTTTTGATTTTTATCTAAATTTTTCAGAAAAAGTTGAACTTTCCTACCAAGCTGTATATAATAAGCTCTATTTACTTTGTTTGAATACTATTTCTTTTTGTCCGATTAAATTCCAACTTTATTTCTTTCTTACTTTGTTTCTTTTATTCACTGTTTCTATGTCTCTTTCTTTCCCTTTTCCCCTTCTTTCTCTGTTTTTATCATATTAAACATGGATATTTATTTACAAACATTATCTTCGTTTCTGTATTGTCATGTACTCTACCTTTTACATGCAAAGCGTTTATTAATAAATTCCCACTAGACCAAACAAGTTTCTAGGAAATATGAATTACGTTGAATGAGTATACGAAGAAATTAATATGAATCTAACTAATGCGAGCACAGGGGCTCATTTCGCTACGTACATTTATATAATATCTTCCGAAAAACGAATTGCTATATAAATATATTAAATAAAGCCGTGTCATGAGAACAATCCCCCCCCCCTTTTTTTTTTACTTTCTTTTTCCTCTGCGAAAAAACAAAGACGCAGATCAGATGTGCAGTTACGATCAGCGCCTTTGTTTTCGCTACACGGATACAGATAGTACACATACTTCCTCTTCTTCATAAATCCGAAATTTCAAGTTTCTAACAAGCTTGTGTAGGTGCACCGCGCGGTTTGTGTCGGACCTGGTCGGATTTATCATAGCACGGGTCAATGTTCTCCGAATGTCCTTGGAGCAGGAAAATCGTTAATGGTGTACCATTACAAATCTCACAAGTTGCCAACCACAAAAATATATTTTGGCCGCGTCATGAGAAAACCGACTTTTTGTTTTGCCAATGCGAAAACAAAGGCGCAAATCAGCTGTGCAGCTAACCAACGCCTGTCTTTCCGCTTCACAGATAGTGCAATTTTTCTTTCTAAATCCAAAATTTCGTAACTTTAGCCACCTTTTGTGACTGCACTGGTCGGTCTGTGTATGACCTGGTCGGAAATCGCGTCGTGGCTGATTTGAAAGTGATTTTTTCTAGTGCTGGCTTACACACAACCTCAAATCCTAGATGATTTCTGAAAATCATAAAATAATTGGCAGAAGTTAATAATCCCAGTAGGGAAAACACAAATAGCTATCTTACGTGTGGTCACTAATTAAGACCTCTAAGTCTAGACTAGGGCGAAATCTATCAATAAAGCTTTTAGGATCACGATGGAAATTGTCTTTAAAGTGACGCAGGAGACGTGCGTAAGTCAATTGTTCATCAGTCAAAATCATCCCAAAGACATAGCTTTTTACAATCTCGTTGATTTAAATATACTGAACCAAACTGCTAAAACGCCACTATCACTTTTGTTGCTTTTTTGCAGTTTCATAGTATATGTTTTCTTTGATTCCATGTGCATTCCCATATGTATCTATGCGTCAGTAAACTTTTGACGTAACTCAAAATACGACCAAGAGCCCTTAACAATAAAAACACTTGCAGGATCTTGAATGAAATGGTGTGATAAGTTTTCCTATACATCACGAAAACACGTCCGTATAATGTATACCCTCTTGAACCCCACTTTTATATAGCAAAACTGGGGTATGCAGGGGTGTATCTATTTTTTCTTATTTTTGCTCCAAAACATAGATTGTGGGTACTCGTTAGAACCGCCTCGGCGAAGCGGTTCTAACGTGTACCCACAATCTATGTTTTGAGCAAAAATAAGAAAAAATATCGAAAAAATTCTACTGATTTTTTTTTTATTTTTACAATTTTAGAAAAAATTGTATATTACACGTGCGTGTTTTCGTAATGTATTTCATAATATACTATTATTATATTATAAGATTAAGCGGCAGTTGTCACAGTCATGCAGCGAGGGTATTATCATTTAATTAGTGTCCAAAGTGGAGATTGCTGCAGAGAAGCGTCCCCTATATGTACGAAAGCAGTTTATATTAGGCATATAGAAACATGAATTTTATGACGTCTTTGTCCAAAATTACACTCTAGTCTTTGAACATGATTTATCCTTAAGATATTCTGTTTTTGGTTCTGTTACTATGTCTTAGATTAAAAAAACATCAAAAGATAGATCAATTTAAATGAAATAAAGTAAATAAATGTGTATAAGTACGGTAAAAATCATATCGTTTATGTCATCTCCAGCAGCTCAGTGGATAAAATGGCAGTAAAAATGGTAAGTGCTTTATAACTTGTATAAATTGGCGACACGATTTCGAATCCCCCATTTTTCTATACGTTTATTTTTTTAATAATTTTTCATTATCTATTTATTCATGTTTTTCTGTTTCTTACATTTTTCGATAGACAATATCTGCAAATCTGAAGACTAGATTGTTTCTCTTGTATCCCCAAATGGCAGCTTTAAAGTCCTGTTTAGTACCAGTTCTAGTTCACCTCCTTATTGACTAAACATTGTCCTATGACTGGTCTTGAACCTACAACTAGATACGTGCTAAGACAGCTTCGTGAAACGACAAACAGTCAGTATATATGGGTGCGTATACACTAGACTCTTTGTTTCATATAAACTAGTTCCCCGGCGATTAACTTGACTCGCATTAATTTTCAAGCGTTTCACACAAATAAAACGTTTTGGTGCTACAACAACTTATTAATTATTCTGTATTAACATTTTGTCTGGTGTGAACGAAAATGTAACATCAAGACACATCTTATTTCTAAAAAAAAGGTAAAATACTTTGACCGTGCCGCTTGAACTCACGTGACTGGTTCGAACGCACAATGTTATTAGGTAGAGCAGTTATCGCAATTCAGATGCACGAGTATGTGATAGTCATAAACCGTTATAATCGCTTATAGTGTTGCGGGGCAATACGCAATCAAAAAAATAAAAAAAAAAACGTGAATGTGAATCACCTATTTCTCATCATGAATATGTATAGCGTGGTACCAAGCGGCGCAGTCAAAGTATTTTACCTATTACCACTTATTTTGAAACACAATGAGAATTGCGACAGTAGCAAGAAAGCAAGCAAAATGCAGCGTAACTCTGTACCCTGGCGCGTTGCTGACAAATAGTGCTTTATGGGGGAAGTCACGAATGTCCCTGTAAATGGTTGTTTTCATTGCAATATTTCCCGACATATTTCCCATATTCATCCAGTCTAGCCAATTACAAAATTTTACTGCTGTTCCAGAGAAAAACACACCGGACTGTTCTTTGAAACTAACTTTGTCGAAAATAATCTCTGCAATGTTGACTTCCCAGGTTTTATCGGTTGTATCTATTTCACTAGACTGAGCAGCTATCAAGCCGATATCACCAGAAGTTGGGATAACCATAGTGTACACAAGGTCTGTGGCGAATTCGAATTTCACGCCATTGAGTACTAGAGGGTTTGGGACGTCAACTGTTGTACCGGTGAGAAGGTTGGTCCATGAGAAGAGTCGACTTCCTGTCTGAATGTCCCGGTAAAACACAGCACCGGTCACACTGACGGTGTAAAACCCAGAACCTGTTGCTGACTTTGTTACGGTCACCAAAACATTGCCTTCTATATTAAACAAATTGACAGACCTGTCATTGACTATCTGAGACCAAGCCGTTCCATTCAGGTATACGTGGATGTTTTCCGTCTTTTGAAAGAATTCGGTGACTCGTTGGTCAACGCTGGTCTCATATAGTGTCATATTTTGTGGCCCTGTGACAGACTTCGGTACGATTATATCTGGGAGACCTTGCTCTCTTCGCTTGTCAACAGCAGCTTTAAATACCCTCCAAGACGTTTTGTTTGGTATCTGTAACTTGGATGGGGCCTCTTTGTATTTCGAAAAATTCCCGTTGATGATGGCCATTATATCATCTGAAACGCACCGCAGACCATCGTTACATTTCCAAAAGAAGTCAGCATAATACAACCCACCTTTAGTTATTCCCATTTCCATCCATGGCAAAAACTGACTGCGCCTGACCCATGTCCCAGACATTGGGACGCTTGGTTTATTGTCACGTACAAGACTTGATTGGTTCGTGAAATAGCTGAAGAATTCTGCAGCCTGATAGATTGGTCCAGCGGAATAGTTGGCGTAAAGCTGCGGCTGCAGAGGATTTGGATAACTAAGAAGAATATCAGCATTAAAGACAATCCGATTCTCTGGCACCATTTTCGTCGGTATGACAAACCCTATGGTCCGTTTACTGATACTGGATCATTTGCCACGTAGAAAACTTCATTTTGTTTTGTAGTCCATGGATTGTCCCATACAGTTAGTATCGCATGGGTGGACGGATCTCGATAAACGGCGAACTCGCGGGACAACGACTGGTAGCTGCCGTCCTCTTGTGGTATTTTTCGGTTTATGTTGTAACCTTCGAAATAAAAGAGCTTCTGTAGTTTTTTACCCTGTACCTTGGCAAATACAGACCCGTTCCAGTAGCTAACACTGGTTTCCTGTGGGTTTGTTGATCCTTCGGTTCGAATAAAGAAATCTAGATTAACCTCTGGGTCGTTGATATTCGGGTTTGAAGCGCAGGGACTGTCAATTTTAGATATTATAACAAGCACAAATGACAAGAAACTTGTTTTCGAATGCATGATTTTCCAGCTGAAATACAGGACAAAAACGTTTTACAGCCTAATAGATATATGTATATGGCACGTGATGTATATTTAATAATGAACAAGAAGCAACTATATAACTATTACATAAATAGAGGGTATTCGAGTTTTTGGAGTGAATATGAGTTTTATTTCATTGAGTGAAGTGAAAAATTTTTATATTTCATGAGTGCCGAAGGCACGAATGAAATACATAATTTTTCACTTCACGAGATGAAATAAAAGTCATATTCACGACAAAAACTTGAATTTTCTTTTTATTATATTGCATTTATCATATGACGTCGCTGTTTTCCAGTGGATAACGTCATGTCATAAAAATCGTATGACCACACGTGTAATAACACTTTTGCGGGAAAACGTTACGTCATTGACGACGTCCGTAACAACAATGTAAATTTTCATTGAAAATATATCCACTTCGAAGGCGATAAAATCCTGTTTTAAAAGTCATATGATAAAACGAATCTTACACTCGTGGTCATTTCATATGAAATTTATTAAACTCGCCAAAGGCTCGTTTAATAAATTTCATATGAAATGACCACTCGTGTAAGATCCTCTATGCAGTCATTGTAACGTTGCGCGCTAAAGCATATGACGTCAAAATCTTAATTGACGTCATTACGTCACGTCATTACGTCGTTATTGTGTGTGAGCGTTCATTGCGTCAACAATAGCATAGATTATAAAATTTAGTTATGTATAAATTAGAAATGAAACGGTGGAATTGTAATTTGCGTATTCCTCAAATCTTATATTTTCACATGTGAAAATATAACTTTTTTATATTTTCACATGTGAAAATATAACTTTTTCAAATATTGGTTATATTTAATACATATTTCTCTATATTCCATCACTTGCCATATAATAAATGATTATATTCAAATATTTTATTTGGATGCGCAGGAACTTATCTTTTGAATCCCGTTTGCGGATATTAATTCATTACACCCATGACAATAGCATCAAAAGTAATAAAAATAATAATTATATTAGCAACAATTTCAACAACAACAAAAAAGGAAAGAAAAAATATAAAGACAAAACATAAACAAAAAGGAATTTGCTTACTGTGGTTTGATCCACCCAACAGTACTGTTTGTATTTTAATCAAAATAATTATATTCAGAATGCGTAAAGTGCCAATGACCTTTATAGAAACTAGGTTTCTCAATAATGTTAGCGAGCCTTTGTATTATGTTGTTCATTTTATGGTTGAGAAAATTTTGAAATTGGCTAAATATGGTTATATGTATTTGCTCAACTCAAAACAAACCCATTTTTTAAGTAAACTGAAATAATGTTGATACCGTACTATAGTGGTCTATGTTTAACTTTCAGGGACGCGTATCATTAAGTTTCTTAAACGTTTATGAAACTTAATGATAGGCTCGCTAACATTATTGAGCACCCCGAGTTATAAAACCTTTTTTTCATGCTCAATTCAGCTGAGACTGAAACCTATCCTTCTCATAGATGTTGAAATGCCAACAATTGTTGGCATTTTAACATTAATTAGCAGGATAAATTGCTTTGGTAATCTTAATCTGAAATTCCACCCAACTTTGGTTGTTTCTGTAATTATGAGCAGTTTTTTAAGTTTCATGCTCAGCTGAGTTGAGCTTGAAAAATGTTTTATAACCTCGGGATCAGGTCCGGTCAATATGGCGTAGATGTGATTCACTACTGAGCTTTATTGACTGTTATTCCGTTGACATTAATATCTCAATTTCTAAACTTTCGTGGTGCTCCCCATAAATCGAAAGCCCTGCAGTACAAAAATGATTTTTGTCATGAAATGTGGGCAATTTATTGGCATATGACTTGTTGCAATGAATAGTTGTTTGTTCCTTGATTAAATCCTAGCGTCTTAGAGGATGTCTCTTTAACCCGAAACCCGCGTTTCTAATTGTATTGCCAAGAGTATATTAATAAAACTTCTCGGGTGGCCGAGTGGAAAGGGTGTCAGAAAATACTTTGTAATTTGGTGATATGAGTTCTTCCGTATATACGTAATTTGTTTATTCACGTATTTACGAGCAGCTCAACTGAAGGCTCATAAGATGGTACTAGTGGAGCAAATATCAGGGGCTATCTTTCAAGGGGGTGGTCTACGGAGTACCACATTTGTTTCTATATACCAAAATGTTAGTATTGGTCTGTAATTTAAAAATCCGGCGTTTGCCACCTTGGCAAACCTTGCATAACTCCAGTATTCAAGATGGCGTCCAAGATGGCTGCCATTTCTTAAAATCAACCCCTATACAAAAATGCATCATAATTTTCATGTGTTTGCATTGTAATGGTATTTTAATGCCCCATTTCATGTAAGAATGGTGTATTTGTCTGTTGCAAGTAAAAAACCTGACAGTTTAGGTAAAACAGTTGTAAAAATCATATTTAAATTCACAAATGCACGTGCCCAAGGTTTTTCACCTCGGAATGTTTGTTTAATGGCTCATTATTTATGATCAGATAGTTATGGCTGCTATTTTACTTCTTTTCTATCAAATATAATATCTGTAAAGATTTTATAGAAACAGAATTTGTTTCTATATATAATATTCATGCTTAAAAACAGGTTTTAGACATCCAACCCAACACGGAAAAAACAACAAAAAGTACATGTTTTCCTATACAAAGTACGCTCTAAAATCTAATTAGTTATTGATTCTATATACCATAGTGTTTGTGTTGATCTTGGTTTGTAGCATAAAAATATAGTGTCTGCTACCTCTGTAAAACACAAGATAGCTCCAGTATTCAAGATGGCATCCAAGAAGGCCGTCAAAATTTACAATTCTGACAAAATGAGACACATATGTCCCTTGACTTTTGTTTAGAAACAAATATGCTTAAATTGAGCTATAAACACTTAGAGTTATCTTATTATTGTTATTTTCATGTGTTTTCCATTGTTAAAACTACATTATGCATATATATTCTAGATGTGAATGGAGTAAGGTCTCACTGACAAGGCAAAAAAGAACAAAAAATACATATTTTCCTATACATTATAGGCTCTTGAATTGTGATTGTTATTGATTCTATATACCAAATATTTTGTCTTGCAAGCTTATGAAGGTTTGAAGCTTTTAAATCCAGCGTTGGCCGACTCTGCAAACCCAGCATAACTCCGGTTTTCAAAAGGGCATCCAAGAAGGCCGTCAAAATAAAACATTTCGAAAAATAAGCCGCATGTGTCCTTTAACCTTTGTTTACTAACAAAACAGTTAAAAAAATCAAGCTAAAACACTTAGATCTATCTTTTTAAAAATATTTCTTTTTCAATATTACATTATGCATACAAATCTAGAAATGCATGGGGTAAGGGCTGGAGTATGTTTGAAAAGATGCTACTTAAATTCCTTTTAATAATCTGCATCACTGCAATTTTCCTCTGTCAACATGCCTGAAAAGATAGTATGCACATTTGTGTATATAACTACATGCACATTAATTTCAGTGTATGGTTGTCGACACATAGAGCTTGTGCAGTATTCATCACTCATTTCTTTACGTTAGCAAACAGTGTCATTCAATAGCTCTGGAGCTGCAACTGATAGTGTTACCAATAATACTAAGCATTTTATTTTATCATTCATTGTCCTATTCAAATCTAAAGTCTGATGGTGATTTCAGTTCTTGAACATAGTGCAACCCATTCCGCCAAATATGCAGTTGATAGGCACACCTCAGGCAATGAAACCCGAAACTTTTATCTGTCGAGGTAGCTTTGTAGCCATCAACAATATTGCCTTCTCTGCGCACAGTGAGTTTAAAGACAAACTGTTTTTGTTACGAACTTAGACCACCTATGATCCTCCGAGTGTTCTAAATCTTCACCTAGATGGTGCCGATCTATATTCGTTTCAGGACCCTGCATAATGTGATAACAAAGCTAAATGAAAATAACAATCAGGAAATGGCGCAATCAGAACGATAGAGGTCATTGCATGTTTGGTAAGTTTACATCTACTGCCTTTTCGTTATTGTCAAAGTTATCAGTAACTCCCAGTATAAGCATACCCCCTGATTTCTGACGTAATTTCTGACGGGATGGTTCCACTGAGGGAGTGTTAGCTTGTGTGCTGATGATAAAATTCGCTTCATTTCAGGGTATGTTATCGTATATCGAAGATAAGCTATTTGTTAAATCAAAGAGTCTACTCCAGATTTGATCATGAACAACAAGACCTACATGTTTTGGGTATGCAATAGAAATTGCTGCTTTGTAATATTACAAGCAACTTAAAGACAGTGCAAGTCTACTGAAGCTCAGCCTGTATGTCTGAAGCATTAGCAAATCTTTCATTGCTTACACTTGAAGCCGACCATTTGTCTAGTACAGTAAAATATCTTGAAAAGCTTGCAATGGTGGCATATTGATCCATTACAATTTCAATGTTTCTAAGAATACCATTTATAAACATACCAATAGTTTTATGATTTATCGTATATTCTGCTATTATTTACAAGAAACCTGTGTGTATAATCAGCTGAAATGGTTTGGTTTAATTTTCATAGATGATCAAACATATTCAGCGCTTCAGCCACACTGATTCGTACCAAATTAATCTCAAATGTTCGTAAATGATAATTTGGACCATAACTAAATAAAAAGGCTCTTTTTATAAGTACCTAATTGTCAATTTAGTTTTCCCACCTCGGCTTTCGGAGTGGAAATTTCTTTCTGATTGCTCATTTTCCTGATCATTGGCTACTTGTACCTTTTCTATATTGTTTGTTTTATAACATTCTATGTCACATTACCCAGCTTTCTATTAAGTAAATAACTATGTAAATGATAATTCTGACCATAATTAAATAAAAAGGCTCTTTATATGGATTGTTTTTATAACATTCTATGTTATATAACCCAGCTTTCTAACTCCATGTGTTTAAATTTGTCTATTAATTGGATAACTCTACAACTTGATTTTCGTTCATTATTGAACTTTCATACTCAGTGCCATTGAGCAAACAGCTCTTTTTACTGCACAATATATTGCTCCAGCTGCAACTTAGTCACCATTTGGAAGGTCCATTAGTACATGTATGTATAGCACTTTGAAGTAATTGCCTTTCCCTGTTGCTTCAACAACTCTAATAAATACATCAATGTTACAATCACCAATTGTGAATGCTAACATCGACCAGCTTCCACTTACTTTACTTTCATTTCTAACAGGTCACAAATCTCGCCACAAATAAGCAATTATTCTTCCAATAAAAATACTTTGTAAATGATATGGTACTTCTAGGATTAGTCTAATCATTTCTTATGTTTGACTTTACCTCTCTACTGTTTTTGCTTTAATTCTGTGATAAGTGGATTTACAGTTCTTATGGCGCCACAGTTTGCCTACCCCTTGTACATAAATACTCAAAGCATAATCAGTAAATGAGGAATTAGAACCTACATATGATTATAGTGTCGAAACAAAACATGGTTTGGTATTATTTTGTTTTATATAGTGTCATATCGTACATCCATGTCTGCACCAAGGTTTTATTAATTGTAAGATTAATACTGCACCAAAGTTATATTAAGAATTGCAGAACCAGAATTTGTGAATAACATTTGTAATAAGATTGCGGAGCTAATGATGTACAAGAAAATAAGTTTTCTTTGTTGACTTTTTTCTTGCCGGTCAAGAAAATTCCACTCATTTCTAGAATAAATACATCTGGACCTTCCTATAACTCGATTCAAGAAACATAGTTTTGGATATAGCACTGATCATAGCTGGACTCCAAATGGTCATTTTATACTACCTTTGGTATATGTCTATATACTTTACTCTCGTTATAACAAAAATTGAATACAGCTAACACAAAGATTGGTTTGAACCCCAACAATAGTGTTATAATAAAATTATAGTGTCTGAATAACTTTGTTTTAATAAGGAAAAACACACATAAAGATAACATTAAGAAAATGTTCTAAGTGTTTTGCAACTTGATTTTAGCTTTTTATTACTTAATGAAAGTCAAGGGACATATCTGGCTCATTTTTCAAAATTCTATATTTTGACGGCCTTCCTGGATGCCATCTTCAATACTGGAGCTATCCTGTGCTTTGCTAAGGTGGCAAACACTGGATTTTATGCTACAAACTAAGACTGAGACAAACACTATGGTATATAGAATCAAAAACAAATACGATTGAAGAGCATATTTTATATAAGAAAATATGTACTTTTTGTTGTTTTTGTCGTGTTGGATTGGATGTCTAAAACCTGTTTTTAAGCATGAAGCTTATATATAGAAACAATTTCTGTTTCTCTAAAATCTTTACAGATATTATATTTGATAGAAAAGAAGTAAAAAAGCAGCTATAACTATCTGATCATAAATTATGAGCCATTAAAGGGGATATATAAAAGTTATTTCAGAATCTTTTTATTCTTTGTCTCCTGATCACATTTGTTCTTTGGACTTGTTAATTGAAAACTAAACCTAAATATACCCATCAGCTCAAAAGATATGGGACCGTATTTGAATAACAACATTATATTCATGTGAGAGTAGTCTCCCTTGGTGAAAAAAGTAAAAACCAAAATAATTCACTTAAATGATGATTAAAAGTTTTGAAACTGAAACAATAAGATGTATAAATGGTGAATTATTATTTTCAAACGATAAGTTGTTTGTTTTAGTTGTTTGTTTGAATGATATTCAAACTTTTCCTATGTGCTTCTATGACATCATAGTGGAACATATGAATAATTATGAGATAAAAAGCCAAATTACAAATCAAGCTATCGCCGGAACCAGTCATGATGATTTGGTGAGGTTTTCGGCAATCAGTTTCTTTCATCAATGTCTACTTCAGTTTTACAAAATCAAAACCTTTGGATATGACCTTTAAACAAACATTCCTAGGTGAAAAACCTTGGGCACGTGCATTTGTGAATTTAAACATGATTTTTACAATTGTTTTACCTAAATTGTCAGGTTTTTTACTTGAAATATACAAATATATCATTTTTACATGAAATGGGACTGTAAAATACCATTACAATGCAAACACATGAAAAATATGATGCATTTTTGGAGTAGGGGTTAGTGTTAGGAAACGGCAGCCATCTTGGACGCCATCTTGAATACTGGAGTTATGCAAGGTTTGCCAAGGTGGCAAACGCTGGATTTCAAAACTACAGACCAAGACGAACATTTTGGTATATAGAAACAAATGTGGTACTCCATAGACCACCTACTCCTATTTCTAAGCTACTTTTTGAACCATATTTGCTCCACTATACTTAGCCGGCATTCTTGCGTTTATCCGTCCGTTTACACTTTCAAACATGAATAAGGCTACTGGGCCTTTTAAAATCAAGTTTTATCTGAAGCATGGGGCGGGGAAAATGATGCATAAGTTTTTGGGCCAGGTCCGATCAGAACTCTGGTTTCCACAGATAGCCTCCATAGACGAACATAAAAAGCTTCTTCTCTGAAATCACACGGCACTGAGCTTTAAGGATGTTCGCTGCCAATGAAAAAGTATTCAAACTTTTTTTCTAACCACGTGCACTCTTTTTTGATTTCAAAATACAATACAAGACATTTGAAAACAAAATAAATATAAGGTAGTGTGCATTTTTTCAAGCTACAGGCCTCTGAATGAGACCTCTGAGCACCATGCTTTTAATTTGGTAAAATTAATTTAATTTTTAATTCTTTGAAAAATACCTGTCTTGAACAAACATACACCTAGAATGCTTTCAAAAGTCATAATATTTACGTAACGCAGATTATTTTGGACCAAAAGCATAGAAAAATTTGCAACTGTGAGTGGATTACAAAATTTTACGATTCCTTTTTCAACCCTACCCCCATACTTGAAAAGTTGGAAAAAATCAATATTTTGAAATGTGCCAAATTCATATTTGTTGATTCAAACTTTTTCTTGTATTTTCACATAACATAGAACTTGGTAATATTGTTCGAATAAAAAAAAAGAAATATATAGGGTAGTGAGCATATAAGAGAGAGCCAACAACTTGAAAATCGCCATTTTCAGCCTTTCTTCGACTGTTTTGTTTCTAAAAGCCCATTTCATAAAACCACATAAAATTTTAAAACCAGCATACTAAAGACACAAAGACTGACTTAGAAGACCATGTTCACATATATACTGCTGCTAAAATAAACATCGAACTAGTGCAATTGATTCTAAGATGTGTAATATTCAAGTTTAATCTACCCTACCCCTAAATTTTACTGACAACTAAAATTTTCTGAAAAGTTGCAGAAAATGGGATGAAAAAATGAAGTTTCTTAGATTGACATTCAATGCATATCATCAATATGTATCCAAATATAAAATATTAGGAAAATATCTGCAACCGTTTACGAGATGTTCAAGAAAAGAAAAACTGGAAGTTCCGAAATGTCAAATGTTAGCAGCGAACATCCTTAATATTTTGTTTGCATTAATATATAGTAACCATCTTTATCAGTCGGTTCGTATGTTCTGTTCCATCCTTCATTTGTTCTGCAGTGCACAGTACTTTGTCTAAATAGTAAAGATGTAAAGATATACGTGAACTTTGGAAAGATAAATTTATAATAGTTATGTTTTTATTAGTCAATTTTCTGCTGTATTATCCTGCAGAACAAATACTTTTGATACGTAAGCTAAATTAGTTATGTAATGCAATTTATTAATGAAACCAGTCGTGATAAAAACTTGTATTCGGGTGCTTTGACTACTTTTGAAATTCCCACCAACACCAACTACAAAAACAAAAAAGGATACGATCTGTGCAGCAACACATACAGGCTAAAAGTTCGAATCTGTACATAGAAAGATTGTATTTATGTACCGTTTTGGACGAAACAAAGTCTCTGTATCTTTGTTTTCATATAATCACATGCATAAACCCGTTTTATTGCGCCGCATTGTTATTTGGCAGACGGTTTTTTCCAATGGTAATGAAAAAACTTAGTCAACTTAGATTTGAATTGACTATGATCCAGCAACTCGCATTCATATTTTTACCAATCTGTATTGTACTTTACAGGTGCGTCCAGTTGTCAATATACCTGCCATAATAAGAAAAATAAATTGACAAGTTTGCTTGTTTGTGAACAGACATTGACAACAAGAGAAACTTGTTTATATATTTTGTAAAATATGAGGGTAAATATTTACTTCAAATATAAAACTTCTAGATCGTTAACTTCCAAGGCGATACTTCTGCTGTGGTTCTAATTGTTTTGTGTTTTGGAGTCGAATTTTTGTGCTGTTTGAGCCTTATGTACGTTTTCATATTTTTAATTCAGTTCGGGTAACTGAGTGGTCGCCTATTGGGGAATAGCTCCTCACTCGGCTTACGATATGTTTTCTTGGTATAAGTACCTAAGTGTCATTTTCGTTTTTCCCACCCCTCGGTTTATGGAGTGGGAATTTCTTTCTGATTGCGCCATTTCCTGATCATTGCCTACTTGTACCGTTTTGCCTAATTTGATTACATAATATGTGAAACCCAGATGTTTCACAAAAATATAGCTTATATTCGACTTTCAAAGATTCCAAAAGTTTGCCGGATTGTAATTTTATTTGTAAAACGATCCGGCATACTCAGGCTGAATTTAATGTCTTGGGCACGTCAGTGTAATTTTGCAAGAAAGTTAAGATTTCGCCAGAACGTTCTAACGAAGAAACCTTGCTAGTGGGTTTCTACGTAATGTAAACATGCCATGACCACTATGGAGCCACCTCTGACTTTGCATACTGCCTAAACTCTGACTGGCATTTGATCATACATGATTTGTCTCCTCAGGACAGAATGCAATAGTGGGCTGAAATTTTCACAAAAAGGCGTTTTATTGTTAGGCATTCTCTCACAGCTCCTATTCATGCTATTCCAAACCATTTCTAATATGAAATAGGCACACCTAATGGGCAACCAACCAATGTATCAGGATACCGCACGCTTGAATTCATGATTTTTGTGTGTACATTAGTTTGTTTTGTTGCTTAACCAAATGAACAACTTTGGTCAATGGTCATATTTGTGCATCAAATTTCCTTTTGTAAACATAACTTAGATACCTTTACTTACAAAAACGTATGGCTCTCATCATTGAACTGTATGCAAAATGGACTTACAAACTGGTTTACATGACCAGATTACGGATATGCATCATATGCACCAGAAGTTTTCAACAAGGCATCAATAAATGTATTATTAAATAACCAGTCTGCAATTCTATAGCTTTTCTGTTCCAAGACACTTATAGATCTCTTAAAAAGTTGTAAATTGAGCCTATACGCCACCAGGCCTCCCATGTATTTTACTTCCCATTTTAAATTCGTCATCAGTGTTCACTGAAGCCATGTTTCAGTTTTGTTTGCATTCAGGCTGAACAGTACAGTCAACCATTTTTCATTATTACAAGACAGGCCACATTTTTTGGATACTTGATGGTTACAAAAGCGTTGTTCAACAACACATCCTAGTACTTATGTCTTAGAAGCAGGATTTGAACTACAACCTTTCTATCGAGCTAAGCTACATGTACAAGTACATGTATGTCAACATAATGGAAATGATTTTGGGTTAAATATCTGGCACAGAGTCACATGTACAAACTTTATATAAACACAGCAAGTATATGGGTGTGTAGAATTTATTCTTTTAAAATGTAACATTTATAATTTGAGCCACATGAGAAAAACAGGATTTTTGCAAATGTGAAAACAAAGCCGCAGATCAGCTGAGTAGTAACTGTACATCTGATTAGCGCCCTTGTTTTCGCTACACATATAGTACAATCCCTTTTCTACTTAAACTTTCTAGCTTCTTTCCTTTTCCTGTGACTCAACAGACCGGTTTGTGTAAGACCTGGTCAGAAACCCTGAAGACCAATTTTCTGGTGTCATGGCTCATTTAATAGTCTAATACATTTCTGAAATATTTTATTTAACAGAACTCCTATATGGAAAATGTTGCCAAGCATTTTTCAGTTCTAATGTCTCACTTTTCTAACTAAGATTCTTGAAGTTAAGTTTTAACATTTAAGTGACACCTTCACAGGTCTGTCAATTTAATAAATAAAGTGCATTTTCTTAAGCTAAAACAGACAACTTTCACATGAAAAAGAAGATGGTATTTGCTAACTTTTACTAAGAATATTTGAAAAACAGTAAAGTAGTTTGATGATTCAACTGTAGTAATTGCGCTTTGACAAGACAGAATCCTGAATGAATGAACTTGCTGGCAAGATGGGGAGTCTCAGAATTGAATCTAAATCAGTCCATAATGTTTATGCTGATTGGGCATAAATTTCTCTGGTAATGTGTTAACAATGTTCCAGTTTCCATGGTCAATGATGCATTTGACACTGGTCAATACTGTATTCCCACTTAAAAGATCAAACCGTAAATATCTGAAACAGATTTAAACACCTCTAATAAATTACATGAAACCTTATCAAGGAAAATGCATCAACTTCTCTAAGAGTAAAGTGCCTATAAATTCAATCTATATTCATAATAATTAATTCTGTAAAAGATTTCATATTTTAGCAATTAAGATGGATATTCCAAAACTTTATACTTATGATTAAGTTTTAAATCATAGATGTATAAGTACACATTTATTTGATGCATATTTGCTTGACTTAATGTTTTACATTCGCAGACAATTGCTGTGTTATAAGGATGGTCAGATATATACAAATCAATCTGAGGCAGTTATTACCATCCTGTATACCTGTGATTCTTACAGTGCAGACTGATGCAGCATTTCACGACACATGACACGGAGTCCAGTGATTGGAAGCTAAATGATCCATTGGGATTCAACCTACAGCAAAGAGGTCATTGTCTTTCTGTAGGTATATGCCTCAAGGTAAGTTGCACTCAAATCAATCTGGCTTCCAAACACTACACTCCATTTTGTCATGATGGAATGTTGCATCAATCTGTGCTTAAGAAATTTGGTTGCATCACGGATATACAGGGCTTTACCAGTATATTTTACTGAGATCTGTTCTTGGATCAGGGGAAGCAGAATATGAGGAAAGAAGTATAAATATCTTCATGACCAAATCTTCATGGATAACCATACTGTACTTCAACCAAGCACTCTTAAAACCTACCTTTTTAGCTATTCACCTAGTTCAAAAATGTATCTGATATTGTCCTCGATCCCTAAAAAGTTAAACACAAATTTTGAAAATCAGATGACAAAATCATAACATTATAGTACTGAATAGCAGTGTTAACCTTGCATTTTAAATGCACTGGTGGGAGGTACTTCAAAAATTTAACAAGAAAGCTGCGGAGGTCGATATCGCACCTGCACTAGGCAAAATAACTAAAAACCTGAAATATAGGTCGAGGGGACCAGGTCAAGGTATGTTCTGAAAGGGTATGTCAAGGACATTTACTATGCAAGATTTCACACTCACAGCTATCACAGGTGCAGAGAAAACCAAAGTTTGACATAAAAATTAACAAGTCAATGGACCATGAAATATAGGTCAAGGTCAGCGGGTCAAGGTGCATGCTTGACGGGTATGTCAACGACAATTACTATGTAAGGTTTCACACTCGCAGCTATCACAGGTGCAGAGAAAACCAAAGTTTGACATAAAAATTAACAAGTCAATGGACCATGAAATATAGGTCAAGGTCAGCGGGTCAAGGTGCATGCTTAAAGGGTATGTCAAGGACAATTACTATGCACGGTTTCACACTTGCAGCTATCACTGATGCAGAGAAAATCAAACTTCGACATAAAAATGTACAAAGTCAGTGGACCTTGAAATATAGGTCAAGGGCACTGGGTCAAGGGGCATGCTTGAAGGGTATGTCAAGGACAATTACTATGCAAGGTTTCACACTCGCAGGTATCACTGATGCAGAGAAAACCAAACTTCGACGTAAAAATTAACAAAGTCAATGGACCGTAAAATAAAGGTCAAGGGCACCGGGTCAAGGTGCATGCTTGAAGGGTATGTCAAAGGGTATGTCAAGGACAATTACTTTACAAGGTTTCACACTCGCAGGTATCACTGATGCAGAGAAAACCAAACTTCGACATAAAAATGAACAAAGTCAATGGACCGTAAAATATAGGTCAAGGGCACCGGGTCAAGGTGCGTGCTTGAAGGGTATGTCAAGGACAATTACTTTGCAAGGTTTCACGTTCCTAGCTCTCACTAATGTAGAGAAAACCAAACTTCAACGTAAATGTTGACGGACGGACGAACGAACGGACGGATGGACGGACAGACGGAAATTTGGACTCCTATATCGCACCCTGCTATAAGCAGGTACGATAAAAATCAATTATTTCAGCACAGGACTTCTGTTGTGAGAAACATTCCATCTAATTTTCAGGATGGAGCCTAATTCAAGAATATTTTTGGAAATAAAATTAATTTGTGAACACAGTTTGAAAACTTTTGCATGTCAAAACATTTGGAAAGCAAATTTTATGCATGTCAATCACTAAATTTTATTCTACTCTGAAAAAATGTTATGGTGGTTTCCAGAGGAGGGTTTAGGGAAAGAGTAAATCTTGGGTAACTTGAGGAGCACTTGAGGAGCACTTACCTATGAAATTATGACTTGTACAATAACAGAAATTAATGCCCCTCCTGGTCCAAAGGTCACAGTCCAGGACAGCACCATGAATATCTACAGTTGCTGAAAATAATAATATCAACTTATTATGATCTACATATTGAATTTCTACATCAAGTTTGCTTATCCTAGTTACTTTACTTCAGTTTTGTGTTCATAAGGACAAGCAACAGGTGAAAGAATGTTTGTGTTCATTGTAGTTTGGCATTTTATTAGTGTTTGGCCATCGGTTTGAAATTACAATCGATTATCGGTTTATAATCAGACGGACTAAACCAACTAGCTATCGATTGTGTAATCGGTTAAACTAGCTATACTTTGCATTTGCCTTTCATGCATGTCATAACCATGGTGACAGTTTCATTTCCCACTGAGTGGGTCAATAAAAGAGCTTTTAATTGCCTTATCTGTTTAGAACACATTCAACTTAGAACAGATCACTGATTTAGGAATTTCTACCTTTCTGTCCTGATATTCTAGGTAAATGTAAAAGACATATTGATGCTCAGGTTACATATGAGCCACCCCATGGGAAAACCAACAATCTGCATAGTCGAAAACAAAGGCGCAGATCAGCTTCGCGGTAACCGAGAAGCTGATCAGCACCTTTGTTTTCGCTATTCGGATAGTACAATTCCTCCTCTACTTAACTCCAAAATTTCAAGCTTCTAGCCTGCTTCTGTAGCTGTACATGCCTGTTTGTGTCAGACCTGGTCGTAAACCACATTGTTGGTTTTCCCATGAGGCGGCTCATATATATGGACCAGAACAGCTTCAGTTACATTGTAACTTCGGGATATCCATGTTAGATCTACTTTGAAACCTAAATGGTACACCTTTTTCAGATATAAACCCCTTAAAATATTATTTTTGCATTATGAATATTGCAACCGATTACAATCGATTGCTGCATTTTACTATCGATTATCTTAATCGGAAGGCCAAACCAACTGACTTTCGATTATAATCGATCATCGGCCCATCACTACATTTTATAAACCTGTTTTTCAAAATTTCCTGATTTTGGCTTAAATTGAAAAATTCCCTGACTGATGTCAAAAATCCCTGACAATTCCTTGGCTTTGAAAAAAGTGATTTCTCTCTGACTTTTTCCCTGACCATGGACACCCTGAATAAGTATTTGCAAGAAAGACAGAAACTTTATTTGTCTTACCCAAGGCTAATTTAGAACACCTCAATGACCATGGATTCATGACCACACTGCTGTTTTTTTACCTGAAAATAAAACAGTAAAAGAAACAGTAAAACTTATTCAAATGAAAGTGTTTTTTTTTTTTTTTTTTTTTTTTTTTTTTTTTTTTCTAATTCAGTTTAACGTCCCTTTCAAGATTATTTCAGCTCATATGAGACGGGCCAATCAATAGGTGGGGCGAAAACGGGAGAACCGCGAGAAAAAACACCTGGCACACCCGCAAGCAGAACTTGGCTTGTCTCACATGTGGCCAGAGCAGGACTCGAACCCACACCAGACACAGCGGTGAAATGATCGAGTGATTAAGAAACACGGAGCCACCTCAAATGAAATTGACCATAGTGTCAGACAATAGAGTATTGGCAGAACAATTTCATATGAAAAGCGGTTCATATTCATCTTGTCAACTTTTTTTCCATTTATACTGCTCATAATCATTCCTTTGTCTCACCACTGTGTCCAGTGTATGTGGGTTCAAGCCCCCTTTGCCTTGGGTAGTGTGCTTATGGGTGTACAAAGTATTTTGTCTTAGAGTACTTCAGTTTTCGCCCCGCCTACTGATATGCCCATCTCATATGAGCTGAAAGAATCTTGTAAGGGCGTAAAAAGTAGGTTTAGAAAAAGAGAACAAGTTTCACTATCCATGATGTTCTTGAACATTTATGAATTAATTAAGTTCAGACAGGCAAGCTCTGACCAAGTGGTAGGGGTCTCCAATTTCCTGGGATCAATACTATTGTAAAAGTTCTGGGATGTTATGCAATATTTGGATTATTTGCAAGATACTCTTAGAATATTCATGAGACATAAATTTGTAAAAGTGCCTCAATCTCACTTCATTCACAATAAGTTTGTTAAGTTTGTTTTGTCACAAGATGGACAAAAATAGTTACCCAATTATTTTCAAAACTTGAAACAGTTTTGCATCAATTGCCTTGGTAAAGAGATGTTTGCAAAAGTGTCATAGAAGCCAGGCATACTTTTGATTTACTAATATTTGCATTTGATTGTGTAACCAGAACTTTGAAATATTGGGGGTGGCCCTAGTGGCCGAGTGGTTAAGAGCGCTGATACTTTATTACCGCACTTAACCATTCAAGCATCTGTGTGGGTTTGAAGAAAAAAGAAAAAAATAAAAAAAAAAAAAGAAAAGAAAATTGTCAGCTTTAAAAATTGAAAATTTCATCAGAAAAGCTTTGATATTTTTCTTATTTTTGCTAGATTGTGGGTACACATTAGAACGCCTCACCGAAGCGGTTCTAACGAGTACCCACAATCTATGTTTGGGAGCAAAACTAAGAAAAATAGGTATGCCCCTGCATTCCCCAGTTTTTCTATATAAAAGTGGGGTATGAGGGGGTATACTTTTCATGGACATGTTTTCCTGATGATTAATTTATTATATAATAGGCAGATTTAAAACCAAGACTTTTAACTGTCGTTGTTTAAAAATCACTCCGAATCTATCAGAAATGATACAGGGTCGGTGGTGCGGCTTGTTGGCGAACTGTCTTATCTCGATTGTTTACAGTATTGCTGCGTACTGAATTTGGACTGGTTTAGCCCTATCTCACTGGAATGCGACAACTAGAGACTATTTCGCGACAAAGATTGACAATATAAACACAACTTTCACCGTTTCACGTTGCAGTCTCATTGAACAGACATTTATGCGACAAATTCGCAAATTTCGGTCTAATTTTGAAAATAAATCTTGCGACTGTCATGCAATAGTCGCACGACTTTCCCAGGAATGTAGCTTATTTTCATTTTAATTTGTACGACAGTTGCACAACATTCGTGCGAGTGCTGCACGACATTCGTACGAATGTCGCTTAGTTTTATTTTCTCGCCAGATAGTTGTGAGGTTTTTCGCATGTTTTCATAAGACTGTCGTGCAACCATAGTGAGACACTCGCAGGACATTGTTACGAGTGTCGCGAAAATTTCACATTGTAAATTTGCCAAAATTTCGCGGCGACAGGTTCGCGACACTTGCACGACTGTTGCACGACATTCCTGCGAAATATTTTGGAACAACTTTAAAAAATTCGCATAAAATTTTACAACATGTTTAAAACCTTCGGGACCAGTTGGCGACAAGCTCACGACACATGAATATTCTCACGACACTCGTGCGACACTCGCACAAATGTAGTGCGAAAGTCCGCGACAAAATTCGCATGCCAGTGAGATACAAGCTTTTCTCGTATCGGATCTTTTTTCGATGTGGGCGATGGACAATCTACAGATGTAAAACAAAACCGGCTCAAATTTTACTGCATTCAACCTAATTAGGACCTTTCCAATTAATGTTTGTAAGCAAGATTACAAGATTAGATCTACAAGAAACTTTATTTAAAGTCGACTTTCAAATTTACAACAGGATAACATTAGCCATTGGCTATTTTGTCGACAAATTAAAACTGTACATGTAAGCATAAGATTTACTTCACGTACGATGCTGTCCCCTGGAGTTGCGCACCTAAGCATTGTTTGACCGTTTAGACATGGAAAGAAGCTCAGTCTCGATGAAATAAATAATCCTCTATTTGCATGAAAATCTGATGCATACAATTACCAAAAGAAATCGTGAAAATATTCAAACGATTTCTTGGAATTCCAACATAAGTAAAGGTACCCCCATGTTTATCCCTGACGTCAAAGGTCACATGGAGTTGCGCACTTCGTTTATTTGACATTAGCAGAGGGCTTTCCACAAGAAATATTGCATTTGAATAGATAATTGTTGAAGCTAGTCTTGTTTCTAGCTGATTGGTAAGAAAAATATGGATTACAGCAGCCCAATGAATAGATGATTAGGACAATGCAATACACTAGGTAAACAAAATGACTGACATGTATGTTTTACTTAAACTTCACCGTCTGTTCTGTTCATGGATGCAAAATCTATGATATTTTGCATCTTTGGCTTCTATAATGATGTTAATTGATAAAATGTTACTAACAAATTATTGTAAACTTTCATGCATTAGTTCCGAGACACTAAAATATGACATGCGCAAGTCCATGTGCCGCGCAACTCCAGGAGACTCAACTGTATCCTTTGAGAACCACTAGATGATCGATCACTGGTCCTTGATCGATCACTTGTCGTCTTACGCTACCCCACCCACTGGTGGCGGTGGTTCGGATTGTTTTTAATCTGTTAAATTTACACCTTCTGTATGTTAGAGACTATAAATATTTTGTTGACGATGTTTAACATGTGCAATGTCCACCTACTCGCAGTAAACAAGTTGCAGATCCAAATAATCATAGAGGAAACCAAATCAGGTAGTGAAATTTCGAGTCCTTCTTCGCTTGACAAAGTTATCTTTGAGACAACTAAACACCGAAGTGCTAATCAGCGGTAACACACCCGACAACACATCCAACGACTACGTCAATCAACGTTGGCGGTTCTCCTAATAGAGGAGGGAATTAAACCCAAAGAAGAAGAAGAAGGTACCAAGTAATGTCATACCGGTTCAGGCTGTTAAACAGGGCTTAACATTGGCTAAGTCAGCATGAATGAATTAGTTTCAATGAACCATTTCCATGCATTTCAGAAGCATATCTCATTTCAACTGCCTCCCGCCATCCAACTAGCAAAGAACGATTTCTGTTGCTATGCAACAATTACGGAGAGAATGACCCACAGCTTGTAAGAGGAAAAATAATGATAAAACGAAAGTAAAGAAAAACAGGTTTTGCATTTCAAACGCAGTTTCGAGCGTTTGTATGTTCTTGTGTAATTTTATTTTCAACTATCACAAGTCTATCATATTTTTATTTGTAAGATTAAATGGTTTCGCTTGGCGGAATTCGACTGCGGTAAAAATTTCCGGAAGTTGAATGACTCACAAAAATCGACGTCTTCATACTGCAAAACAGAATAGAACAGAACAGAACTTCTAATCGTAAAGCAACCAACACCTCGTTGTTGTCGCTGCGCGACAACAACTCGGTTGGTTGGTTGCTATAAGGTTTAAGTCAAAAGAATCACCCTGACATTCAAAGACAGGTGTTCCGCTGATATCAAGAATGTGTTTTGTGGACACAGAGAATTGTCTTGCATAAAATTCTGATTTCTTGTGCGTGCTTGTGCCGAGGACACAAACCATGAAGTTGTATGGTGGAATGCAAGCCGTCATTTAGGCATTATGCAAAGTCAAAAAATCTGGGCTTCATATCTTATGTAATTAAATATAAGGCAGGCAGCAGCACAAGTTCTGAAAGTTTCATATTAAAAGTAAATATTTACCCACAAACTGTACAAACTATAATTCATGCATTGTTGATTGTCACCTCCCAGTGACCAACTTGGTCCCGTTTACCTGTTAAGCTAACGGAACACGGAACCAACGTGACCTTTGCCGCGACATGTTTACATAATTGGATTATATATAAACAAATTTCTCCAGGTGTCTCCCTTCCTTGCCAGTGACGATTATTCACAAACAAGAAAAGTTGTCAATTTAATTCTAAATATTGCAGGGGTATATAAATAACTGAACGCAGCTGTACAATGTAGAACGACAGGTAAATGTACATAAGACAGAATAAAACCAACACGATCAGCTGTGAATTTGTGTTTACATTGCTTTAGGCCTATTCAACGTTTTAAATGTGGGCTCACTCGGAAGATTTAATTTCAGTTAATCAGACCTGAAATGTTGTCATCAAATGTTTGCTACTAGTATATTGTGATCGTTGTGCTAGTCTAAGAGTAAAGACAATGCACCGTTTGTCTCACCAGCAGATCTTACATTTTCTAAGCAAGAAAATATACAATTGCTGTAAAGCAAGTCCGTGCTCCGTGCTATGAAATCAATATAAGCTTTCATATGAATGTTTCGTTTGCGCTTATCGCACAATTTATTTCCAAAAATGGACGTTGCACATATTATTGGACTGCGTTTAATCATAATAAATTGCAAATTGTTGAATGATAACTTTTATGACATTGCGTTTATCATACTATACAGTGATATGTTACAGGACGCAATCAACTTCAGCTGCCATTGAATTGATACGGCATGACAAGACACAAAGCTCAGCTGTAAGAAAATACAAACATTATTATTCATACTGATATGATGGTTTGTCCCTCGTTTCGTGGTGAAGTTGTGCCTCCATAACAACGATTACAATATTTTACTACACCTCAATTATATGCCAAAAGTTTAAAAATTGATGAACAGCTTTTTATTTCATTTGAAATAGTTATTTTTGTTTTAGAAATTTACTTAATTTACTTAAAAAATACGGGTCAGCTATTTTTTCATGTGGAATCTGTATATGAAATTTCAAAACCCTAGCATTCACCGTTCAAAAATTTCAAATTTCACCGAAAAGTGGAAAAATCAATCAAAATTTCAAAATTCTGTATTTTTGTCAAAATTTGACGGAAAATTCTCAAAAGTTAATCAGGTCATTTAGTCCTCAGCACCAACCAGTGTACCAAATATGAAGGATCTAGCTTAAATACTTTTTGAGATATCTTGCACACAAGATTTTCAAATTTTGTTTTCAAAGGGACATAACTCAGACAAGGGGCATAACTTGGACATGAAAAAAATATGGGTCAACTGTTATTTCATGAGGAGTCTGTATATGAAATTTCAAAACCCTAGCATTCACCGTTCAAAAGTTCCGAATTTCACCGAAAAGTGGAAAAATCAATCAAAATTTCAAAATTCCGTATTTTGTCAAAATTCGACAGAAAGTTCTCAAAAGTTAATCAGGTCATCTACTCATCAGCCCCAACCAGTATACCAAATATGAAGGCTCTAGCATAAATACGAGATATCTAGCATAAATACGAGATATAGTATGAGAAATACGTACTTTTCGAGATATCTTGCACACAAGATTTTCAAATTTTGTTTTCAAAGGGAAATAACTCAGACAAGGGGCATAACTCAGACAAGAAAAAATATGGGTCAACTTTTTTTCATGAGGAATACACACATGAAATTTCAAATCCCTAACATGCACCATTCATAAGTTAACAGACGTACACACGCACACACACAGACAGACAGACAGACAGACAGACAGACAAGCCGAAAGCAATATGCCCTTCTTTTTTGAAAGTTGGGGGCATAATAACACACCAAAGATGACCGTTTCATTCGACTGACACACCATACGGACAGATTCCAGCTACATGTAGCAGCATGTATAGTCGGGACAACAGTAGGGACCAAGTGTACGAAATATGCATAATGTTAATGGCATCATTTTACCATGAAACCATACACAGGGCATAACATTAACATGTGGTTCACCTGTCATACATAATCCAGCACCATGCTGAAGCATCCAACTGACTGCTCTTTCTTGTTCTGCTGACTTAAAACGCCCTGCGATGTACACAGATTTTGCTTTTTTTTTTCTTTTTTTTTTCCCCCTCTTCATGATGGTGTCAGCTGAGAGAGTCTATGGAACTTGAATCGACGCAGTTGCAATATCTCGAGCTTCATGTGCACATTAGTGTATTTTAAGTTTTTCTCGTTCTATACGAGAGACTTTTGTCAATTACTTACAGCACCAGTTATTGAATCAGATACAAATATATCTGTGTTCTTTGGATAGATAAAACATTCATTCATTATCTTTCAGTTATTTAATTTTCTGCTGTATGATACTGCAGAGTAAATAAGTATTGTTACGTAAGCTAAATGTGCTATGCAAAGCATTTTACTAATAAAAAAAAACTTTGATGATAAAACCTGTATGACTGACAAAACGGACTGAACGGCAACTTACAGATAATGATTAAAATGTTCGACTATGCATTTACAACTTTGTTTTACATATACATGTGTTGTAAAACAATCAAATAAATTAAAGTCGCTGCATTTTAGTTAACCTGACCCAAAGGCGCACAGGTGGGCATATAGGATAGGTAGGTACCCGGAGTCTGTTCGTCCGACAGTCGTCATCGTCCCCATTTTCATAGATGTTCTTCTCTGATACTGCTTGGCTAATCTAAGCCAAATTTTATGTGCAACATCTATAGGAAGGGGGAACCAAAAAATAATTCAGATCACATGAACAAGATGGTCGCCATGCCTATATATGATAGGAAAATCTTCAAAAATCTTCGTCTCCGGTACCGGGGACATATTTTAACAAAATATATGTGTAGCATTAGGGATCATAGTACTGCAATTTGTTTAAAATCAAGTCACTGTTATGGCCTTTACTTTTTTGCGGCAAGGTAAAGATAGGTCGCCTATGCATTTAAACTGTTAGAATGTCATTTGACGGGAAAAAAAATTGCAGTAAATGAGCAAATATACTAAAGACACAATTACACCAAATATGAAGGCTCTAGCTCAAATACTTTTTGCGAATATCTTGCACACGAGATTTTCAACTTTTGTTTTCAAAGGGACATAACTCAGAAAAGGGGCGTAACTCGGACATGAAAAAATAATGGTCAACTATTTCTTCACGAGGAATACACACATGAAATTTTAAAACACTAACATGCACAATTCAGAAGTCAACAGACGCACACACAGACAGACAAGCCGAAAGCAATATGCCTTTCCCTTCCAACTTTTTCAAAGTTGGGGGCATAATTATAAGTTCTTTACTGTTCTGTTTTGTGTAAAACAAGAGGACCAATGGTCCTGTAAACGCTCACCTGAGATCTGCTGCATATACCAATAAACATGTTTGAATTTTATGGTATTTAATCCCAGTGCAGGGGCAGATGAAGCCCTTGGGCCATTTTCTTTTTCAGAATAATCAATATTTTGTCCATTTGCCAATTTCCTGCTGGCTTTTTCCTTCAAATGACATTTTAACAGTTATTCCCATTCAAATGCATTGGCAACCCATGTTGACCTTGCCATAAACTGGGTCATGGTCATCACAGGGTCATGATTTATATATACATGTACATTGTAGTACTTGAGCCATCGATGCTTCAAGCCAAGTTTCCTTGAAATCGGTCCACTGGTTCCGGAGAAGAAGATTTTTGAGAGATTTTTTACCATATATGGGCCTGGTGGCCATTGACCTGGATTATTTATATACACATTGATTAACCTATCCTATAGATGCTTCACATAAAATTTGGCTTTGATTGGCCAAGTGGTTTCAGAGGAGCAGATGTTTGAATATTATGGAGATATACATGTATATTGCCCCGGGGTGGGGGCATATGAGCCCCTGTGGTCCATTTTTTGTCAGAATCATTAACAGTCAGTCCTAATGCCCATTTCCTGCAAGACTTTCACTTTAAATGACATTTTAAAAGTTTTCCCCATTCAAATGCATTGGCGACCTATGTTGACCTTGCCGTAAAATAGGTCAAGGTCATCACAGGGTCATGATTTATATATACATTGTAGTGCTTTAGCCATCAATGCTTCATGCCAAGTTTCATTGAAATTGGTCCACCGGTTCCAGAGAAAACGATTTTTGAAGGGTTTTTACCATATATGGGCATGGCGGCCATGTTGGTCATGTGACCTGGATTATTTATATACACATTGGTTATCCCTTCCTATTGATGCTTTGCATAAAATTTGGCTTTGATTGGTCAAGCGGTTTCAGAGGAGAAGACGTTTGAATATAGTGAAGATATACATGTATATTGCCCCGGGGTGGGGGCACATGAGCCCCTGGGGTCCAATTTTTTCAGAATCATTAATATTCAGTCCTACTGCTCATTTTCTGCAAGATTTTTCCTTTAAATAACAATTTAACAATTTTTCCCATTCAAATGCAAAGGCGACCTATGTTGACCTTGCCGTAAAATAGGTCAAGGTCACCGCAAGGTCATGATTTATATATACATTGTAGTACTTGAGTCATTAATGCTTCATGCCAAGTTTGGTTGAAATCGGTCCAGTGGTTCCGGAGAAGAAGATTTTTGAAGGGTTTTTACCATATATGGGCATGGCTGCCATCTTGGTCATGTGACCTGGATTATTTATATACACATTGGTTCCCCCTTCCCATAGATGCTTCATGTAAAATTTGGCTTTGATTGGCCAAGCTGTTTCAGAGAAGAAGATCTTTGAAAATGGTGGACGACGGACGGACGGACGACGGGCGGACGGACGGACGACGGAGCATGGGTATACTATAAGCTCACCTTGTGAGCCTGACGGCTCAGGTGAGCTAATAAATATTTATAGAAGTTGAGCATTAATCAATCAAATTTCATGTGGATAGTCCTTAGGTCAGCATTCTAGTTTGTAATATCTGCTTTGACGAATGATTGGCCGCTTCAGAATGAACATTAAATCATTAATTTAAATTTATTTCTGGAGCTTTCGATATTTTATCTTTCGTATCGAATCATTTTGCCATTATTTAAAGCGAAAGAAGTAATGAAATTGAAGCGAAACTGTACATTTTAAGGATGATAAATGCCTATTTAATTTGTCTGATGATATGATACATCTCTAGTACATGGAGCAAATTAATATCATGCACTTTTATATTTCTTTGAATGTACACATGGGTATTACTAGCACTTCTTTCTGGTTATACCACATAGGCGGCATCCCATGCCCCATGAATACTTTGTCAGATCTAACAAACATTTTTTTTCATCGTATACCCACGACACAGACTGACCGTTTTATACGCTTTAAAAACACAATATTTTATTTTCTGGACTGATATTGTTTTTATTTTGAATCATATCTAACGCAAGTATTTAAAAAAACAATGATTTGCTATAAACATGGCTTTCATTGCGCTGTTCGTTTTGATGTAATCGTGACGTTAGTGATTTTCGGTAAATTGCACACAAAGGAGGTTTGTTTTGCTTAGAAAAACTTACAGCCAGATGTACGTAATTGACCTCACGGTAGAAAATTTTTATTTTTTGCATGTGAGTGTATTTTGATGTCCTGCATACGAAAATGAAAAGAAATCGATACCGTTCCGAGCTTGCTTCCGAGATATCGGCCTTCGAAATCGTCAAATTTGAGAGCGAAAATACATTGACGTCAACGTAAAATGCGATTTTATATCCCTTTTTTGTTGATTTTCTTCATATATTTCAAAAAATCCACGGTAGGATTTTTTTAAAAAACTGATATGTATGAGAGAAATTCCTGAACTACAGGTAGATAACGAGAAGGTCCTTAGTTACCGGATTCGTTCTCCTGCATTAAGCGTGCGAAGAGAGGTAGTCGTTGCTGAATTCAGTACGTTTTATGCGCGACGTCGATTTTGCGCCAAAATCTCCGACGCTATTTAGTATTCAATATTTCTAAATGCCATGCAAATTCTGTTTTCGTCGGGATAACATGTCCAAAATCTATATTTTGATCAAAAATAATGAATAATATAAAAATGTTTACATTTCTGAAGTCTTCTGCATAATTGTATGTACATAGTATCGTATTCCGAACGTAACTGACGCTTGAAATGACGTTTCGAGCGAAAACTGACGTTACGAATGCGGTGTAAAAATGACGTTTCGACCCTTAGATACGCACGTTCCTTTGAGCGCCTTCAATTACGTACATCTGGCTTTAAGTATAGGCTTGCAGCCATAGGTCCTTACATGTGGAGAATCAAAACACATTTCAGTAGTCGTCGTAAACGTCGCAAACCTTTGTTTACGTCAGGCATAAATCAGGGGATAATGCTCAATCATAGGTTACGGGCAAATGACTTGCTGCTGTGTCACGATACTTTTGTCGATAATGACACATATCGCAGGGTGTCCTTTGACACCAAATAAATTAGACTTATTGCATTATGCTGGCGAGGAACGACAAATCGGCCTTAAAAATCAATATTTTCATTTTTTCTAAAACTTCCTTAGATGAACCATTAGATGCTCATCTATGTTCATACATTCATGAACATCGTGTCACGCAACGTCACACTTGATGTCAATAAACAATGCTCTCACCAATCTGATTGGACGTTGTAAACGTCGACGCCGTTCCGCTGTTTGTTTAAACACTGTGTATAAATTATCTATCTGCTCGTAAATATGATCGCCTTGATGATTTTTCAACAAGCGATAGAGAGAAATAAATATAAATATAAGAAATGAGTTTAATTTTTCTGATGCTCATGGAGCTATGAACGGCAGTGGGTCGCTAGCCAAACTTACATGAACCGGGGTTCATTTACTTTGCACGCGACCCTCTGCGGTTCATAGCTCCATGAACATCAGAAAAATGAAATTCATTTCTCAAATATTTACATTTATATTGCAATCCCTCTAAATGAAAGTATATTTCTTGATGTTCTTCATTTCCCAATGAAAAACATTAAGTGACGTGATCCAGAGGCCACGCCTATGGGTGGGGCGACGTCAAAACCAACCATTGACGTTGTTTGTTTACTCTTGTTGGCGTGACGTGGGTCGCGTATCGCCATGACGTTAAGCGCGACAATTTGACGTTTTGGCTGTTCCAAAATTACGTTAAGTCAGATTTATGTCAAATAACATAAAAATGAGCGATGATATGTGCAACTGAAAATCTCATACTTGATTGATAATATAAAATGTAAATATAAGTATTGAAATTTAGATTTTAGCTTTCACTGGATGATGACATTAAAACAGCCTAATGTTTTTCATCATCCAGTGAAAGCTAAAATCTGAATTTCAATCCTTAAAAGACGTCATTTTCTACGCCATTAACGTACACAGAGGCGAACGAATTCCTGATGTAATTTTGTCCTCTCTTAAGCATTCGAAAACGCATATTCATTGACAACTTTTTTGCGTTCATAGAGCAAGATGTAGAAGATCTGCAGCTTTTAAAAATTGGGTTTCCATGCAATTTTGAAATATCCCGACAGTCTCAAGTTGCAAAGGTTGATTTTTGCGTTAAATCAATGTTAGATGACAGTAATTTTACTTGCATCATCAACCTGGATTAAACGCAATAAGCAAAACACATGAAATGCTCCACATGAAATTTGGCTTTGATTGGCCCGGCCGTTTCAAAGCCAAATGTTTTAACATTTACGACAATAACGACGGAGGCCAGAGTATGGTATACTATAAGCTCACATGTGAACCTTCGGCTCAGGTGAGCTAAAATAAATGCACCCATGGTCACAAGCAGCAGAGTTAACAATTTCAAAGCGAGAAAAATGTCGTTTTCAGTCAGCTTTCTTAGGAATGTTTCTTTTGCGCTTATCGCACAGTTTACTTGCGAAAATGGATGTTGCACATATTATTGGACAGCGTTTCATCATAATAAATTGCAGATTGTTGAATGGTAGCGTTTATGACATTTCGTCTATTATATTATACAGCGATATGTTTCCTTTAAGGACGCCATAAACTTCAGCTGCCACTGAAATGATATGGCATGACCAACCATATTGAAATAATTAAAATACTCGTCTTATGAAATTTTATATCTGACTGCAAAATTTGTTTCGAAATTCAGCCTTTCAGTAATTGACTGAATTCTTACGGGCAGAACTAGAAACGATTGAAATCCATAAAGAATGTGGAGCTCGTGGTATTGCAGTTTGAAACTGAAGTTGTCAACAGAACCGACAAAACTTAAGAGATGTAAAACATTTTTATAGATCTACATGTACTTACCAAATGCAGGTTTGTCGTTTTTGTGTCATGGGCGAGAGTAAACTCCTCAAACACCATAAGGAAAATCTTTACAATTTTGCTGAATGCAGAATCACGTCAGTAGGATATTTGGCATAATACTATAATACCAGAATCAAAATGTTTGGAAGGGTACATATATTATCCATGAAAAACGTAGCAATTTATAATGATGTATGTCCCAATATTTCATCAAATAAACTAGTTCCTATGATGACCAAACTGCCAGGATGCGAAGTTAATACACTCCAACGAAAGGCATACAAGCGACAATGACATGGAAATGAACAATTACTGATAATGAGAAGATAAATCAAAAAGTTGAAAGCCTCTGGCTGGATTGCTAGTTGCCTCGTTTTATGGCGTTTAATGCATATGTAAGAGCTAACGTGTGTGGCAAAGCTGGCACTTTCTATTTTTAATTGTCCGAAACGCCGTATGCGGATATTCATGCTATTCAGAGCATTTTCTACGAGTGACGGGGGTTGATTATGTTTAATTTCTTTTATTTCATTCGCTGTAGTGTAATCTGATTTTTAGGGATCGTAAACATAAAGACACTGACTTTATATGCCGCATAGGCAGAGACATCCGGATCGCAGTGGAATGAAAGGTAGATACTAAAGTGCCGAATAGACATTTCTTGCCTATTCTGAAATGGAGATGTACACCATACATTTAGTTACGTGTCAGTATATCAAGGGGTTTTCTCAAAGCGACATTACCGGCGTGATAAAACATTTTTTTCGTGCGTTTGTTTCCGATAATTTTCATGTCAATGGTAAAGTTGATCTAAACGATCATACACCTGTCTAAAGCGTTTTTGTGCAGCCAAGCTGCGCTTTTGAAATTAAGATTTTAATGATATTTCAAAAGTAAGGCCAAGAATTGTAATTTCTATTGTGTAAGGGATTCTTTGCTTTACTTGACAGTTTTGTAATTCAGTTTTATGTCCCTTTTAAGATTATTTCAGCTCATATCAGTAGGTAGGCGAAAACGTGAGAACCCCGAGAAAAACCACCTGGCACACCCACAAGCAGAACAAGGCTTGTTTCACATGTGGCTAGTGCGGGGTTCGAACCAACATTACACATGGCGGTGAGAGTGCTTTTTTTATTATTCATTTTGATAAAAAAGGAACATAGAAATTGACTTTAGTCAGCTTAACAGCCTGTGGATTGTATATGTTTCATGCCCGCCAATGTGTGCATATAATCCTAGTCTATGTTCATCAAGCGCGTACACCCGTGCGCGCGAGTGTTTGTGTGTATGTGTGTGTGTGGGGGGGGTATGATCCAGTAAGCGATGCATCAGTCATGCATTTTAGGTATGATTGTCTTTTAATTTATAAATTGTAAAGTTTAATGGGCGCAAAGGCAAGAGAAGTGTACAATCTTGAGGAAATATGACAAAAACATAGTGTTTGTTTGCATTAAGGTTTAACGTCCGAGTCAACATTTTTATACACACGGTTCTGTGTACAAGCCACAACTGTAAAGTGTTGTTGTGCCTAGCTTCAAGAACACGAACCGGAGTTAGTGTGATTCTTTCTCGGTCCGTCTCAATTCTAAAACTAAGCCATCGCCTTCCTCTTAAACTGTAAAAGCATGTGTACGTACTGAGTTACCGATTTCAAAACGAGACTAACGATGTAGTGTAGAACCCTATTCTCTGTAGACTATGAGAGCCTTATCTATAAGCTCTCTGTTCCATGAAAGAAACCTTTCTCCCCAGCCCCATTAAATGTGACATCACCTAACTGTTCCCTGCTCCTTAAATCGTCAAATGATTTTGCTTGCTCCCAAGCTCCCTTTAAATATTTTATTGTGCTCTAGAGCTCCCTAAAATAGGCCATTTCCCCCCTCTAGTTCAACACAAAAATATAACGACAAAATCCCATCTATATATATTATGAGACCCATCTATATATATTATCATTGTTGGACCTGGTCGGCAACCTAAGTTGTTGGTTTGCTCAATTATAGTGTTTCATTGAAGTTTCGACGAATAATGTGTTCATGAATTAATTTTGACATGGATTTGGTAGTTAACTGTATGGAGTCACAATTTTCCCCAGCATATATTGTGTTTTGTAACTTTCAGTAATATCTTTCCACAACAACAATAAGACGGTCGCCGTTTTATGCATAACTCAGTTATAATCCTTGCACTGTTTATTGTCACCTCTCCGTGACTAACTTTGTCCCGTTAACCTGTTATGCTAACGTAACACGGAACCAAAGTGACCTTTGCCACTACACGTTTACATAATGCAATTATACTTACATTGAGTTCAGGTGTGCGCATGTGCTAGATGCCCACCCCAGTAAATCTAAATGAAGCGATTAATCTGATTATACCCCAATCTTGTCGAAACTAAATCCGCCTGTTGCTATTCAACATACTGTAAAGATTTGATCCTCGTTATAAGAAAACCCGCGGTTTCCATCAATACTTAGATCAGCTGTTTGGACACCGCTATGCCGATTTTCATATGTTTGAAAGGACCTCAATAGCCCTGAATAACCAACATCTATCAGTCTGTAACTGTGCAGACTCGAGTTAGCGTCAGCATGAAAGGAAACACAAAAGATACACGTGTATGACAAATATGCTATTTATTTTGAGAAAGCCCCCTAAAATACACGTTTACATCTCAGTGTATGGTGTCCATTTCCATCTCGGGTTAGGCAAGAAATGTCTAATAAGACGGTCACTGAGTCAGTCCATCATAGATTTTTAATATTACGACATTAAGGACTTATGTGCGGTCACTGTATATACATGTTTGAAGATTTACCTGTATAAAAAGCATTGTCTATTTTTGTCAACAATGTTAAATTCTTTAGCATGCTTTATCATGTGGCTGTTGAATATGTTGCAAATACATGGATTTGTGTATACAGGATTGTGAAATGAGTGGTCAGCTCAGAGCAAGTGAGTCATTTTTCAGTTACTTCCGGGTTGAAATCGTTGGACCCATTTTTCTTAGCTTTTTGAAATAAATAAGCCAGATTTTTCGATGTACAGCTCCGTTTCAAAAGTTTAGTACATATCGATTTGTTTCATAAGTAATGGCATAGCAGTACCAGTACTTGAAGCTTGGCCAAATGTTATTAAGTGTTTGCAGATTTAAACGGATTTCGCTATGTCAAACGTAATACATAATGCTATTCACTGTTTGTAACATTTTAGATTTTAATCGATTGATTTATAAATAGTAACACATTAAAATGACAAGCAAACTATTATAACTTCTGAGATACAAATATAAACTTAAACATTGATTTCATACACTTCAAGAAAGTTTTAACCAAAAACAGTTTATATCATTAAATTGGTATATCAATCGGCATACTACACCTAACATAATATTTGGTCTACCCTGTGTATATTCAAGTTTATTGATGCTTGAAATATTGCACCCTCGTAGCCATGGTACATAAAATTATACAATCAGTCAAATTTTGATGCATAATTTCACATACAATCGTTTGTATTTACAAATAACGCTAGTTAAACAGTTGAATATAAATATTTGATCCGAAGAAAGCCGCTCGAAAAGGTACCGGGACACAAAAAGGCGAAACGACAGTCCAAACAAGATAAGGAAATCTAGTAGGATGCCATATTCAAGCTTGAATAACCTCGACTGTACATTGAGTAGACCAACTATTATGTAAGATGTAGTCTACTGGACGCTCTGTCATTTGATTGGAATAATAAAGTTTTAGTTCAAACTTTCCTGTCATGTGAGAAACCAATGTTAACATTGTTATTTGTGTCAAAGAAGTTATGTCATTTCGTTTATCATATTTTATGTGTTATTATCTATTTATAAATCGATCAAAATCTAAAATGTTACAATCAGTGGTTAATTCTATGTATTAGGATTGACTTAGCGAAATCCGTTCAAATCTGCAGACACCCATTCAAATTTGGCCAAACTTCAAGTACGAGTACTGCTATGCCATTACTTATGAAACAAATCGGTATGTACTAAACTTTTGAAACGGAGCTGTAGTCATTGACTTCAATCATATAAGAACCTGAAACAAAAGGCATGTCATCTTTCAGAAAACAATAAGCGCACACGAGCCGCCCCAAGTTACCCACTTTAAGAATTTTCTAGAAAAACATGTTTACACTAACTTTTCCCAGAGAAATACATTTCCATGACCCCAAAATAATTTTTAATTTGTCAGATTATGTATCCTAGACATTTAGGCTTTGTGTAGTTTTTATTCAAATGCATTCCATTTTCCAGGAAATGGGTCCCACGAAAACCAGTTACATTTCCGATTTTACACCAAGCTATTTAATATTTTAAAATAATAACTATATTGAGCCATTCCTAGTATCTGTGACGTCTATTAGCAATAAATGCACACCATCATTTGATTGACAGAGACAAGAAAACAGTAGATTTCTATTTTACATACCCCACCCACTCATGTCAATATTGATAAATCCTTAAGAAACAATGAACGACTATGAAACAATGCGTGTGTTCGGGGTTCTCCAATGGTACCATTGGTTGGTAACATTTGTACCATTGGTACCAATTTAATTACCAATGGTACCATTGGTAAAGAAATTGGTGCAAATGGTAAAAATGGTAATGCCATTGGTACCAATGGTACAAATGTTACCAACCAATGGTACCATTGGGAGAACCCCGAACACACGCATTAGATATCAGAAAGTTTTATTATTGGTTGATTTTAATAACCTTACGGACCTCTCTCTCTCTCTCTCTCTCTCTCTCTCTCTCTCTCTCTCTCTCTCTCTCTCTCTCTCTCTCTCTCTTTCTCTCTGGCTACTCAGACCACTACATTAGAAAACAATGTACAACTATGAAAAAACGAAACAATAAGATATCATAAAACATAGAATTGTTAATAAACTTAAATAAAAATTAAAACTGAGATCCTTTAAGAGCAGTGAACACATTAATGAGAAAGGGGATGGGCCATACCGCGGTTTCAACTATTAAAGTCTCGTCAGTGACCCTTTAGATTTGGCAATATTGAGCCAAAGAGAATTACTGAAATTTTGCAACTTTCAACAGAATAGTCGATAGAAAGACTAGTATTATCTAAATTGGAGCAAATATATTAAACATTGGTAAGAAAATGAATCTTAACCGATAATATTTTTTATTTCTCAGAATATCCTCGCTGATCTCAAAGGACCAAAACGAAAATATAACCTGCACTATGGATGATGTACGGGGAGACATGTTTCACTGCGACGCTCCTTATCTGATATAATTATCTTTACAGTTCGTATAGCAAAGGGAAGCAAAATACGATACAACACATAAAAACATGCCTACTTTGCTTATATCTCATGTGTCTGTTATAAAGAAGTAATATGAATATTGAAAGCATTTGTCACTTACACTTACCAAGTATGTCACGTGCAGCATAAAGGATACACATTCAGGAAATATTTGCCTTGCACGAGCTGTCAGATAGCAATGGAGTTGACAATTTTACTTCGTCTTCACCTTACCGTGAAATATATATACATTTAAACCCCAAGTTTCCATACCAAAACTGGAGTGTAGAGAGATAAACTTTTACTTTTTCAGTCCAAAAGAAAGATTGCGAGTACTCGTAACCAAAATTTAACTTTTGGACTAAAAGTAAGAAAAATATTATTTTTTCAATTTTTACAACTTATGAAAATCTGCATATAACATTGACGTGTTGTCCGTATGATATCTTGCAGAGTTTATAGTCGTTTGAAAGGTGTTCTCCGTTAGTTCAGCGCGTAACCTCGGCAATAAAGGGTATGTTACATGTAGGTTTATACAGATGATAGCAGGAAAAGCACATATACTGAGCCAAACTTATAACGCAATATCGGTTTATTTTTATTGTTATACACAAGAACAGTATCAAATAAACTTTTCCCCCCACCGAATTAGATTGCCGGACGATCGACACATCTCATAAGATATTGTTTGTAACATTCTGTGTTATGCGTCTCAAGAAATTAATCATTTTCCAGAGGTATGGTCTTTGCAAAAAACGAAATGCATTGTGATTTTCCAGAATGCGGCATGTGACGTGTATTCGTACCCTAGACATTAATGTCGTTTTTCAGGGTTACCTCTGTCCCATTTTAGACAATGAATATTTTTTTCTGTCAAAAGATCAATTTTGCTCAATTTAAAGCTGAGTTGAAGACTTATTCTTACTCCCAACCATTCAAGTTTACTCACATTTTAACATTTGTTAAGGACGTTCCTTACCCAACAATTGGACGCTATTGTGTTTTCTGACAATGCTGATTAAAGGAATGAACATGTTTTCACAAAGGTTTCGTTGAAAATATTCGCCGTTAAAATTTTCCACTTATTCCATTTTCTATTGTGTTCAATGGAATGCTCAGTATTAAATATTCAATTTTCAATGATGCAAACGTTGAATAGAAACTTTGGGTACAAATGGAAGCCATATTGCAATGACCTCATCGAATCTCACCGGACGATCCATAAAGAAGCAATTTGTGTTAAAATTGATTTCCAGAATCTCTCAAGGGCCGCATGCCACCAAAATAACAGTTTTGACCAATAAGATTCGAGCTCAGTGACCCATGCCCAGAAAACCAAAACCTTTGTAGCCAATCTATTCATTTGCGATTGCTGACCATCATATGTCGGGTAGACCGTCTTACGTTACATTAAAATGCGAAAAACATGTCATAACCGTGTTGCGTTATATGTTTGGCTCAGTATATTTAGCCGACGAATGTGTTCCATTACCGTTCATCAAATTTGTTCATTAGATGTACTGACAGAGCCCAAGACCGAGATTTGGACTTTGCAGAAGCAACATCTCGACTGCACCATAGCCTTCAATGCACTACGCGACGACTTTGACAACATCACATAAATGAAGAAGTCATTAGCGGAGCTGAACACTCGAAGGACATATCCGAGATCCGTGAATAACAAATACTTGTAGTACTCTGGACCATGTACTCCGTAAAGTTCTGGGTCGTACTTATGCCAAAGTGTTGTCGTGGCAAGAGGTATCAAAGAGAGCAAGAGCGAAATAGAAAGAATCATTAGAGTTAGTGTAATTTTGAACTGTTCATAGCTCTCTGCTTTCGTTTCCTTGTTTCCAAACGTAGCAACCCTGCGCGCCCTACGTCTAGCAAGAAAGATGGCAATCAATACGCTTGAAACTGTTGTTATTCCGCCCGGAACAAATCTGGTAAGAGAAAGGTATAAAATAACATACACCTTACTGAAATGACTCTTCGACAAAGCAGTAGGTACAGCTATACAGGTCGTGACATTCGTGTTTGGATCTGTTACATATTTGGGCTCTCTGACAAGAAATCCTGGAACCCCAAGGATAATATTCAGAAAGAATAATATGAGAATGACAACGAGCGTGTGCCTGTGAAGGCAGAACGTCTGGAACGTCATCGGAAACATTACGGTCATCAAGCGTTCAAGAGACATAGTTGTTATAAGATGCGCGCACACGCCATACGTCAGCGACTGCATCGCGTGGATGCTTGGCGAGGTGTGGCATTTTATTATTGTGGCTAGTTGAGAATCATATGCGTCTAAGATTACTAGAGAATTACTAAGTAAGATTATAATCAAATACAGAAGATCAACTCCCATCAAAGCAAATAGAAATAAGTGGAATGACTGTCTTTGCTTTCCGCAGAATAGAAACCACATGCCTGTTATGTTTCCACATATTCCCAATAACGACAAGGGTGGGATTATTCCAAACCAGACGATTTTCTTGAATGTCGTATAAGCGCCTTTCGATACTGATCCCGTGAAAGTTGTGGTCTGTCTCTGTTCTAATGTCGTAAAACCATTCTGATTTACGATGCCAGAGTCATCAAATTCGGATTGTACTCCATTCGTTGTTGATTCCTCAAGATTGTATTGAGACGGATCTGTTGTGTTACATTCCGATGCTTTATCAGTTGTTTTATCGTGATAGTCTGGACTAGAACTAATACTCAGGCTCGTGCCCTCTGAATCACTTTGACGTGTAGTTCTGTTTCTAAGTGTATGCTCATGATATTCTTCGTTAATGGGTCTCAGTGAAATTTCTTCAGTGAAGTCGCGAGGAGCTGTGCTGTCCAGTACACACCCTGTCGTTTTCGTAACATCATCTACGTGTACACGTATCACCAAGATAAACACTGTTCGATACAAAGTCAATAACATCTTCAGTCTTCAATTTCTGAAAAAGGTTGACACATAAACATTATTGTGGTCATAAATAAAAAAAGAGACAAACTGTCTTCTAAACAACATTCTAATTATATACTATGAGACTTTAGTTTAGTAATTTCCAATTGATTTTCAAATTACAATTAAGGATTGAAATTCAGATTTTAGCTTTCACTGGATGATGAAAAACATTAGGCTGTTTTAATGTCTGTGAAGCCCGCAGGGCTTCTCGGAAACATTAAACAGCTAGTGTTTTTCATCATCCAGTGAAAGCTAAAATCTGAATTTCAATACTTATATTTACATTTATATTATCAATCAAGTATCAGAATTTTAATTGCGCATATCGCCGTTCATTTTCATGTTATTTGACATTAAATCCCACTTAATTTTGGAACAGCCAAAACGTCAAATTTTCGCGCCTAACGTCATGGCGATACGCGACCAACGTCACGACAACAAGAGTAAACAAACAACGTCACTGGATGGGTTTTGACGTCGCCCCGCCCATAGGCGTGGCCTCTAGATAACGTGACTTAATTTTTTTCATTGGGAAATGAAGAACATCAAGAAAGATACTTTCATCTAGGGCGATTGCAATAAAAATGTAAAAATATTGGTATGAAAATGAACTGAAACAAACTCTTTAAACCATCAATATTTATACCTTAAGGAACCACAAGTTCCACTTTTCGCCGGAAAGCCATTTTCCTGACGAAATTACACTGCGTCAACGTTTACAGGGGTGTCACATTTTTTCTCGGCATCTGCAAAGCTAATGGTTTATTCCCCAAACAACCAGTTAACATCTTCTTGTGCTCAAAAACAGTACTGTACCATGATCGTAGAGATCTGGTCCCATTCTGGTATCAGGTAACGTCGTTTTGTCCCATGGCCTTTCGCCTGAGATGATCACATAAGTGTTTAATTGCTGAAATGATGTGCGATTTCGCCTTTTGTACAATAACACTTTCGCTTAGTATGCCTATACGGTTTAATGTGATATGGTCAAGTCGTCTTGCAAGTTTACATTTAACTTTTACAGGACCGAAAACCTATCGGCTATATTTACCGTGTTTGCACCACGCAGGTTATACCCATCAGCTGATTCGATACAAATCCATCTTTCCATGAAATTCGTAGATTGCCTAGAAATCGATTACGTCTCTATGACGTCAAATTGTCATTGTCCTATATCATTATAGCCTTACGTTGTCTGACGTCATGTTTGGCGCTCTCAGCTGATGGAACATGATTCTAGAAGACTGTATCACGCACTCTCGTAAGTTGGCTTTCTTATTCTTTATGTCTGCACTGACAATATTGATATTCGTGTTACGTTGGTTTAAGTTCAAGCCATGACGGCGTCCCCTCATGGAATTTTTCAAAATGTCATTCCGGTTTATTCAATATGACACTTTTACCAATCAAACGAGGCAAAGATTGATAACTTGTGATGCACGTGGAATGCTGGACACGTGATTTGCATGATTTTTAAACGTAACGTAGCAACTCGTGGACGTAAGAAAAACACACAAACTCGTCTCGAAACATGAATTTGAGCATCACTTGACATATTAAATGCGTATCGAAATTTTTTAAACATTTGATTTTGATAACAATGATGTATAAAAAATTGCTAAACTTAAGTCTTGTAGTATTTTTAACTCCGTTTAGGTATGTGTCTTTATATTTCAGAAATAATGACAGTTTTACGTTAAACGCGGAAAGTTGGAAGGAATACGATGCATTACATTGCAACGGGTCAATCATAGTGAATTAATCGTTGCATCTGCCCGACAATATCACGCGTTTTAAAGAAATTTTCAATTTATACAATGTGGTCTTCAGTCTTTGCAGACGAGAAAGCTACGGCGTATGTGATGATTTGCCGCGTGTGTTTCTCTTTTAAAGCACACCAGTCACACTCAAGATAAATTAAAAAATAAATACCGCAGATCAGCAGGCAGACGGACAGACTTTTTTCTCTTATGATGCGTTCAATTAGGAGTAGACGGGTATACCGTGCACGTTTTTGAGGGCACGCGAATATGTGAAATCAATCACTAGGATTTCCTAATACTGGGTCACATAAGGCTGCGGTCACATAGGAGTAGACTATTCGGGTATACGGTGTACGTTTTTGAGGGCACGCGAATTGAAATAATTGAAATAATCAAACAGTATGATTTCCTTATACCGGGTCACATAGGACGACACTATATTCGAAAAGTTTGTGTAGGCGCGTATAGGTGCGTATAGTATAGTATAGTGGGAATTGAACATGTGGTTTTGCTGGTCTGATTTTTTATTTACACAAGTTATAGTCTAGAGCGTTTTGCTAGAAAACTATTTAAAAACAATTTCTACACAACAAAGTAATATATTTGAATCCTCATGAATATGTAAAACAACGTAAATAGCGTTTCATAATAATCTAATTCAAGTAACATTGTTTGTTTGTTTGCTTGATAGTCCCCATACTCCTCCCAGGTGTCTAGGTGCCTGTCTTCACCAAACGTGGTGGGATACGGGTGTGTCATTGGAGGATTTAATTTTGAAAGGTCAATGCCGTCTATGTCCCAGGACAAATTTCTCGGGTTTGGATAAAAGTTTGCGAGTGTGTGGATATTAATGTATGAATAACGTCAGAAAGGGTTAGTATTGATGATAAGTAATGACATGCATATCAGAAAGTTTCCACGTTTTCAATAAGAGTGGATGGCTGAAATAATGCATGAGATTCTGGAATGTTGTGTTAAATTCGACCAACACAGGCCGCATTTCAACGTGCTATCGAACCAGTATGGGTCTGCTTTTCGTAGGTATTGCCTTCTCCTCCTCCTCCCCGGCTAGTAAAAGCAAAGCAAAATCTTCTTCTTATGAGGAATCCATATTTTTTCAAAATATCGAACTGGCAACTTTTTCATACGAGGATCGGTCAAAAAGTTCTGTCACTTTATATATTTCTCGGTATCTGTCATTGCAAACTATTTTAAAATAGCAATATCTGGAAGACCATTTCCCTAGCTATTACCTGTGATAAAATTGTTTGTGGCTCTTCATGAATGAAATGTAATTAATCACTTTTAAAGACGCAACTCCCTGACAATGGTTTAAAGAAAACAGTGCCAAAATATACAGTAAAATGATTTCGAAAAAGAGTCATAAGTGCTATATATTCTTTGAATATGAGTGATTATATCCTGCAAAACTCAAACTTCTTCAACTTAATTTAATTGTTTTATAGCACAACGAAATGTTGAAATAAGCCTGTCCTGGCATTTTTTTAAAACTGCAGTTCAAATTCAAATAAAAAATGATATCTAGGCACGAACTTCGAAGCTTTAAATGCATTTAACCATTTAACTGTATCATCTTAGTCTGCTCTGCAGTGAAATCATAATAATGCCAACAATTATAATGACACAGTTGTATTGTTACAGGGGTACATATTCCAATGACGTCATATTTATGGCTTCATTATACAGTCAGTAGCGCACTTGTGCCGTTCAATTCTGCCGGATTGCTTTTCTAAATATAACAGAATTTATCACTTAAAATTTGAAGAAAATATGACCAGTAGTTATAAATATACAATACATGAAAGACACAATGCAATGTTCACGATTTCAAGAAAACATGCCAGTGGTTTAACCCCACCTGTCTTTCAAGAGGGATAATTCAAAGTATTTATTTCTTTTGGGCAGGGGTTTGGTATCATTATAAAGGTGAAATGTTGCCCTTTCTAGCAATGTTTGATTCAGCAACCTTTAATGTCTATTTATTGTAATATAATACCTATGACAGAACTTCCTGACCCACCCTCGTACTCGCGAAAAGATCGCATTGAAAGCACGTGCTACTTCTATAGTATAGCAAAGTGGGAATAGTACATGTTCGATTTCGTTCACCGTGCACCGTGTGACAACTGAATATTCTGGTTTGAATTTCTGTTGTACACAAGTTATGAGGATTCAAATATATGCCTTTATTTGAATATGCCTTTATATGCGAAAATCGATCAGGTACGATTCTCACTATACTATATATACTATACGCACCTATACGCGCCTTTACGATCTTTTCGAATAGTGCCCTCTTATGTGATCCGGTATTAGGCTGCGGTCACATAGGAGTAGACTATTCGGGTATACGGTGTACGTTTTTGAGGGCACGCGAATAATTGAAATCAAACATTATGATTTCCTTATACCGGGTCACATAGGAGGACACTATTCGAAAAGGTCGTATTGGCGCGTATAGGTGCGTACAGTATAGAATAGTGGGAATCGAACATGTTCGATTTTCGTATAGCGTATAGTGGTTTTGCTGGTCTGAATTTCTCATTTACAAACGTTATAGAGTGTCTTCCTAGAAACCTAAGTTAAAAATAATTTTGACACAATAAATTCATATATTTGAATCCTCATGAATATGTAAAACAACGTAAATAACTTAATGAACTTTTCATAAGGCTGCGTTCACATAGAAATATACGGTATACGGTATATGGTATTCGCTATTCGGTATTCGCTATACGCTATACGGGCACGGCGGTTCACATAGAAGTTGCACGTTCTGTCAGTGTGCTCTTTCCGTGAGTACGAAAAAAGTTGCAAATTCGGTGTTTTACATATTTATGAGGATTCAAATATATGCTTTTACTGTGTAAAAATTGTTTTTAACTTAGTTTTCTAGCAAAGCGCTCTAAAACTCGTGTAAATACAAAATTCAGACCAGCAAAACCACTATACGCTATACGAAAATCGAACATGTTCGATTCCCACTATACTATACGCACCTATACGCGCCTATACAAACTTTTCGAAAAGTGTCCTCCTATGTGACCCGGTATAAGGAAATCATAATGTTTGATTTCAAGTATTCGTGTGCCCTTAAAAACGCACACCGTATACCCGAATAGTCTGCTCCTAGGTGACGGCAGCCTAATACAATAATTCAAGTAACATTTGTTTGTTGTTTTTTTTTTGTTTGTTTGCTTGTTTGCCCCCATACTCCTACCAGATGTTTAGGTGCTTATCTTCACCAAACTTGGTGGGGCCAGGGTGTGTCATTGGAGGATTTAATTTTGAAAGGACAATGTCGTCCAGGTCACAGGTCAAATTTCTGTTTCTCGGAGGTCCTTGGTTCAATTTGGATAAGAGTTGGCCAGTGTATGGATTTTAATGTATGAAAAACGTCAGAACGGGTGCAATTTACTAGTATTGATAATAAATAATGACATGCATATCAGAAAGTTTCCATGTTTTCAATGAGAGTGGATGGCTGAAATAATTCGTGAGATTCAGGAATGTTGTGTTAAATTCGACCAACACAGGCCGCATTTCAAAGTGCTGTCGAACCAATATGCATCTGTTTTTCCTCCTCCTCCTCCTCGGCTAGTATTTTCTTCTTCTAAAAAAGCCATATTTTTTCAATATTCGCAACTTTTTTCTTACTCACAAAAAGAGCGTATTGAAAGCATGTGCTACTTCTATTTGAACCGCCGTGCCCGTATAGCGTATAGCGAATACCGTATACCGTATAGCGAATACCGTATACCGTATATTTCTATGTGACCGCAGCCTTAGGAAATCCTAATGTTTGATTTCAAGTATTCGCGTGCCCTCAAAAACGTGCATCGTATACCTGAATAGTCTACTCCTATGTGAACGCAGCCTTAACCCTAAAGGTGGCGTCATACCTAGCCGATTTTGACACACTATGGCCACACGAATATGAAATTTTCAATTTCGCGCGATTTTCTTCACGAATTTGGTAAAAAGCCAATATTGAGCCGACGCATACACGAAGCCTGCCGATTGCAACACGATGGACACACGATGGACACACGAATAGCTCACGATTATACCCGAAGGACTCGCGAAGATAGAGGAACTGGCAGTTTTGCCAACGATGTTGTTGCGAATGATACACGAAGGCCTCACGATGGCTTCACGATGGCCTGACGACATCGTGTTGAGTGTTAAATGTATTCCCGATTGTGTCCCGAAGGCATCACGTGAATCAAGAATTTATTATCGGTTAAGATTCATTTTCTTATAAATGTTTAATATGTTTGGCCCCATTTAGATAATATTAGTCTTTGTATCGACAATCCTGTTGAAAGTTGCAAAATTTCAGTAATTCTCTTTGGCTCCATGTTGCCATACCTAAAGCGTCACTGACGAGACTTTAACAGTCGAAACCGCGGCATGGCCCATCCCCTTTCTCATTAATGTGCTAGCTGCTCTTAAAGGATCTCAAGGCCTGCGCGGATTCAGAAATTTTCATGAGAGGGGGTCCAACGAATATGGTAATTTTTGGTCACAGACGAGGGGGGTCCAATCCCCCCAAAAATCCCGAAATTACCTTTTTTTAGGTAAAATTTTCAAATTCCAGGGAGGGGGGGTCCGGACCCCCGGTCCCCACCTCTGGTTCCGCGCATGTCAAGTTTTAATCTTTATTTATGGGTTGGAGCCAAGGCTTGGAGTCTTGGAGTGGTCTTAGGCTGCCGTATTGGAGTGGATTCTTGAAGTTTGAAGTGGAACCCTGGAGGGAATGTTGCGAGTGGCACAGGAACTACTTTTTGTTTTAATACAAAGAAACTTTCCGATATGGGTGTTAATTTCAATCATAGCCATTTCAATCATAGCCATACCATGATCAAACAGATTATCTAAGATAAGGATCTACCAAAATGTACATGAATGATGTGCTAAGACATTAACAGTCATCTCCAAAATAACGTTTTATCTGTTTTGTTTTGATATAGTTTTCTGCTCAACTCCGCAGTTCCACTGCAGTCCATGTCTCCATAAAATACCTACATATACTGTAGGCTGGTGGTTGAACGAGCCCCAGTCTCATTTGCGTGCAAACATGGTTTCTTTTGAGAAAGCATTTTTGAATGCTTTCGTTGACGTCCATATAGTAATAAGTTAATTAATATCAGTAACTTTACAACACTGTTCAAGCTTCATGGTGACAGTTTTCTAGTACTTTAAATCCATCTTTCACATGAAACTGGCACAAAACTGTTCTCGAAACTTTTCACAAAACTTTTAAACGCTCGTTTGTCGAACTCTGCAATGGGTAAACGGGTGCTGCTTTAAAGACAGAGTAATGAACAAGCCAAATACATGTACCTGTAAGAGATGATGTTGCTCCTGCAGGATTTTTTTTTGTTATGCACCAGCTTGATGTATAGCAGCAGTGCTATCGGGATGTTTATCATGATTTATTTGTTTGTTCTTGATGATTCATTGACTAGTTAGAGATTCACCACGAGGACCGAAGAACTAAAAGAGCAGTCACACATCAGCGTATAAGTGAAACGCGCGCCGGGCGTGTTGAAAAAATAGCAAAATTCCTCACACGCCATACGCACGTCGGAAACACGTTCAAAACTCGCTACAAGCGCGTTGGGTACGCTTGGTGTACGTCCGGCGCGCGTCGCTGTACGTCGCTAAAAGTCTCTGCGCGTTTCGCGCGCGTTTGGGCTAAAAAAAATTTAAACATGCTCAAAAATTTTCTAAAAGCTCGACGTGTCCCGGGCGTGTGACTTATACGTCCCGACTAAGTTCCACGCGCGCTACGGGCGCGTTGAATACGCTCTGAACGCGTTTGGCGCGCGTTTGAAGCACGCCAGTGTACGTTCCATGCGCGTTCCGATTTTATTAGATGTTGCTTCAGTAGCGTGCCCCAAGCGTGTGTGAAACGCGCGTTGAACGTTCGATGCGCGCATGTAGCGCGTGCTTAGCGTGTCTGGGACGTATCACAACCGTTCTCCAAAACTTTGAGATTTTTTATACGTCCGGCACACGCCCCAGTTGCGCGCTAATGTGTGACTGCTAAAGCGTGTTAAAGGAACAAATTAATTTTTATACGCCCAAAGTCTTCAGCGTGTTGAGATTTTTCAAACGCCCGGCGCGCGTTTGGGTTATACGCTACAGTGTGACTGCTGTTTAACTATTAAATGTTATGAACCACTGCAGAAGCTGAGGGTGAGGTTAGGCGCCTGTAAAACCGGGTTAAGCCCGCCAGTAACTTTGTGTTACTGATCGTTCCAAGGCGATACTTCTGTGGTGGTTCTTTTTCTTTTATGTCTTGGTGTTTAAAATTTTTTGTGCTGTTGGCGCCTTATGTGTGTCTTCATAGTTTTAGTTAAGTTAAGGTAACTGAATGACCACCTATTGGGAAAATAGCTGCTCATTCGGCTTATGATATGTTTCATGGTATAAGTACCTGATTGTTAGTTTGGTTTTTTCCCACCTCGGTTTTTGGAGTAGGAATTTTTTTCTGATTGCGCCTTTTCCTGGTCTTTGCCTACTTGTACCTTCTTTTTCCTATTTTTTTTTCATCGAAATACGCCATGATTTAAAAGTATTCCACTTGAGGCTTCTGAGAAAATGTTGTGTGGGTGCTAATTGTTTTTGTTTTGTATGTCCACGTTATCCGGGGAAGTATTATAACAGTTTTGGTTAATATCGTGTTTCCATCTTAGTGCCATCGTGTTCTAGATTTTTCAAATACGATGCTTATACGATGGCGTTGCGAAGGCCACCAGATGTCGTGTTGCCTTCGTAACACTATCGGGCAGCATCGTGTGTCCCTCGTAGTGCCATCGTGTAGCAAAACCTAGCCGATGGTGCCGATGACCACACGACACAAGTACGATGTAGTCCCGATGTGAGAAGATGGCCTCACGATGGCTTTACGATGGCCAAGATGTACTCGCGAACTCAACACGAAATTGAACCATCGTGTGTCCTTCCTGTATTTTTTTGGCATGTCAAAGATTTTGATGCCGCTCGCGATGGTACTGCCGAAGGCTTAAAAAATCTCCCGGTGGACATACGATGGGTAACGATGCACTCACGAATAGCCCGATGTCTTCACGATCCCCGCCGAATTTCAAAATATTTATAATCGTGTGTCCATCGCGTGTTAACATCGGCTAGGTATGACGCCTTCATAAGGAATTACACCATTTTAACAGATATACACATACATGTATATTAACAAATGTTCTTCGAGAGTATACCAACAAGTAAGATCAACTTGCAGTTGATGTTAGTCGTTGCTATACTCTCGAACACAATGTGTTAAGCCTTGGATATTTCATTTCCATATAATCGTAACTTGTTTCAAACGATTTACCGATCTGTGTACGCAGAGCATTAATAGATATGCATTTTCCTAAGGCTGCGTTCACATAGAAATATACGGTATGCGGTATACGGTATTCGCTATACGCTATTCGGTATTCGCTATACGCTATACGGGCACGGCGGTTCATATAGAAGTAGCACGTGCTTTCAATACGCCCTTTTTGTGAGTAAGAAAAAAGTTGCGAATTCGGTATTTTGAAAAATATGGCTTCTTCAGAAGAAGAAGATACTAGCCCAGAAGGAGGAGGAGGCGACAATACCTAAGAAAAACAGACGCATATTGGTTCGACAGCACTTTGAAATGCGACCGGTGTTGGTAGAATGTAACACAACATTCCTGAATCTCATGAATTAGTAGTGATGATTTCAGCAATCCACTCTCATTGAAAACGTGAAAACTGTCTTATATTTCTGTCATTATTTATTATCATTACTAGTTCTGACATTATTCATACATTAAAATCCATACACTCCCCAACTTTTATCCAAATCGAACCAAGGACCTTCGAGAGACAGAAAATTGACCTGTGACATAGACGACATTGTCCTTTCAACTGAATTAAATCCTCCAATGACACAACCGGGTCCCACCAAGTGTGGTGAAGATAGGCACCTAAACACCTGGGAGGAGTATGGGGACAAAAAAAAAACAAACAAACAAAAAAAAAAGCAAACGTTACTTTAATTATAGTACTATGAGAAGTTCGTTCAGTTATTTACGTTGTTTTACATATTCATGAGGATTCAAATATATGATTTTATTGTGTAAAAAGTGTTTTTAACTTAGTTTTCTAGCAAAACACTCTATAATGTGTGTAAATTAAAAATTCAGACCAGCAAAAAAGTACAAGTAGGCAAAGATCAGGAAAAGGCGCAATCAGAAAAAGATTCCCACTCCAAAAACCGAGTTGGGAAAAAACTAAATTAACAATCTGGACCCAGTTGTTCAAAGCATCGTTAGCTTAACGATATCGTTAAGACATAAATTTGTTAAGCAAATATCAGCTAAAGTAACAAATATACTGTTATTTTTGTTGAAAAAATGTGAGAATCCTTTGCAGTGCAAAGGATTCTCACATTTTTTCAACAAAAAATCACAGTGTATTTGTAATATTAATGTTTGAAATTTTAACGAAACGTTAACTAACGACGTCGTTAGTTTTGAACAACTGGGCCCAGGTAGTTATACCATGAAAACATATCGTAAGCCGAATGAGCAGCTATTTTCCCAATTGGCGACCACTCAGTTACATAAACTTTACTAAAAATATGAAAACAAACATAAGGCGCCAACAGCACAAAAAATTTAAACACCAAGACATAAAACAAAAAAAACACCACAGAAGTATCGCCTTGGAACGATCAGTAACACAAAGGTACTGGCGGGCTACAACCGGTTTTACATGGCTCAGCTTCTGCAGTGGTTCATAACATTTAGTTAGTGTTTCAGTCCTCGTGGTGAATCACTAACTAGTCAATGAATCATCAAGAACAAATAAATCACGATAAACATCCTGATGAATCAAAAACCAGGACTCACAGATTGAGTAAGCTGCCCGACGATGGAGATCCCTGGGCGCCGAATAACCTACTAACTCCGGAGCAAAAGAAAAACACCAGTTGGACCCCGGTGGGCCAAGCAACAGACAAGAAGCTCCGGACAGACAAAACCACTATATACGCTATACGAAAATCGAACATGTTCGATTCCCACTTTACCTGTACGCGCCTATACGACCTTTTAGAATAGTGCCCTCCTATGTGACCCGGTATAAGGAAATCATAATGTTTGATTTCAATTATGCGTGCCCTCAAAAACGTACACCGCATACCCGAATAGTCTACACCTATGTGACCACAGCCTTAATAAAACTTAATAAAAATATACATGTATAATCAAATGGGAACTTGTTCTTGTGAACAGTTTTACCATTAGTTCTGGTTCTGCACACATTATGCCAAGGTTTGATTTTTTCAGCATTTCCAATATTACCGTTTCAACATGTCGTTTTAAACTATGCGAACAAATAACCGAATGTTTTGAACCGCTGCAGAGCTGAGGATGAGCGTAAAGGCCTTACAGTAAACAGGTTAAAATTCCTCCAAACATTTTATACCACTGAACGTTCCAAGGCTATACTTCTGTTGTGGTTCTAATTGTTTGTATTTTGTGTAAAAGTTTTTTCTTATTTTTATCCAAAACATATGTAGGTTGTGGGTATATTTATATTTTATTCACATTTTTTCCAGCTATCGATTTTTCTCAGTTATTTACATACCCCCAATGTGATGAACGGGGCAAACATCCGCTTAATTTCACAAATATGAAAAGTTTTATTGCATGATATGTTTAAACGATCACCATGCTTAATTGGAGGAAAAATTAAAATCGGCCGGTTGCCCAAAAATATTTAATGATCCATGATAAAAAATGTAATTGTGTAAGTGCAAACGGCAAGTTCCGAGTTCAGAGTCTTGTCACGTAGTAGGGTGTCCAATATTCTTTATAAAATGCACATGCGCATGTTTTCCTGAGACCCTACACTTGGTTTCATGCAGTATCTTTTCTGGAGCATCTCTTTGTGGTTGAACGGAGGGTAGGAATGCAGATGGCAGAAGATCAATTTTTGATGTCAGCCAAAGTAAAATTAAATGTTTGAACTAATGAAATCAATTTTTTAAACCAACGTTCACGTTTTTTAGGGCAACTACTATTATTATTTGGTAAAATATACGTAAACGTCATATAACTGATTTAAGGCAATTTAATTAAGCCAAATACCCACTATGCATTAAATATTCCAGATAATAAAGATCAAAAAGGGGCGCTGACTGTATTTTTAAGTTAACCCCACAATTTGTCTTAGAATATTTCCACTCATGGTATTTTGCTAAGATTTATTGCATAATCGTGATCTGAGTTAACGAAAATTTATTTTCAGAGTGTGCTGAAAGGCGAGGATCATCTGAAATAGCCGTAGCTTTTCGAACCTTGGAGACTGATTCCTTTTGAAAGCTTTTCATGAACGGTTGTTGAAAAAGATTATTAGAGAAAGTTTATATCAAAGCAGAATGCTTACTTTCAGAAAACTACATGACTAGTTAGATATTCACCACGAGGACCGAACAACTAACTATGTGTTGTGAACTATTGCAGAAGATGAGGGTGAGATTAGGGCCCTGTAAAACCGGTTTAAGCCCCCACCAGTTGTTTTATATTACTGATTCATTCCAAGGCGATACTTCTGTTGTGGTTCTATTTGTTTTTATGTTTTGGAGTCTATGTTTTGTGCTGTTTGAACCTTATGTACGTTTTCATAGTTTTAGTTAAGTTCGGGTAACTGAGTGGCCGCCTATTGGGAAATAGCTGCTCACTCGGCTTACGATATGTTCTCTATGTATAAACACCTAATTGTCAATTTGTTGTTGTTGTTGTTGTTTCCGCCTCGGTTTTTGGAGTTGGAATTTCTTTCTGATTGCGCCTTTTCCTGATCATTGCCTACTTGTACCTTTCTTTTATCTATATAACTGTATTTCAAATACACATGCATGACAGAGTGACCGCACATAATTCAAATAACGCTGTTTGCTTTCCTACATGTATCCCTTTTTTGTTTAAACTTGCATGAGTTATTATGTAATCGTATACTGTTTGAAGTAATGCGTAAGTTACCAGTGGTCTCACAAGGAAGCATATGCATATGATTTCAGAAGGAATATGTGATACCCTATCACGTGAACTGACTTTAAAAGGAATCGGGCTCGAAGGCCCGAACATCTACAGATATTTAAGATGATCCTTGCCTCTCAGCAATCTCTTATAATCTTCGCTAATTCAGATCACGAATATGCAATAGATCTTAGCAAAATACCATGGGTTGAAGTATCCTAAGAACCATTGGAGAGTTAACTAAACAAAAAAAAAAAAAAAAAAAAAAAGAAAAAAAAAAAAGAAAAGAAAAGAAAAGAAAAGAAAAAAGATGAATTTAAAAAAAAAAAATCAAATAAACAGTCAACACCTCTCATTGAACTCTATAATCTGGAATATTTAAGGCATAATGGGCATCTGAAATTGAATTTTGCATTACAAGATTAAATTATTTGGCGTTTTTATATAACTATATTGTCCATTTTTTATCATGGTTCATAAAATATTTTACGGCAACTGCCCGATTTTAATTTTTCAACCGTTTAAACATGGTGATCGCTTAAACACATCATGCAATAAAACTTTTGGTATATGCCAAATTCAGCGGATGGTTGCCCCGTTTATCACACTGGGGGTATGTTAACACACCGTACAACCGGCGCCTTTGATGACAGATTATTAACATTGATGACAGACGAATTATTTTGGTTCATTTAGTAGGTGGGTGATGTTTTTTGATTTTTAAACATTCTCAGAGAAATCCTCTGGTGTTCTGTGACTGGTAATTTAACTTGTAGATGTCTAAAGAGTTTACAGACGCATGATGAATATATACCTGTCACTATTAAGGCCAAACTTGGTCATCGTTACAGCGTTTTCACAAGAAAAGTCACGAAAATTGGTTACCTGCTCAGGGCTGGCGTCTTTCTGTTGTTTTTTGCTGAATTTACTTATATACAATAAAACTTCTATTATTTAACTACATTTCTGCCAAATCTGAATCCCCAGTTCGACAATGTAAAAAAACTGGATGCCTTCAAAGATGACAGGTACTTGCAAAACGGCTGCCTTTGTCTACAGATGGATTTTGACATGGCTGTCTTTGATGACACCAGACAAATTTTAGTGGCTAACGTTGTAGACAGATCGGAATTTTACGAAGATACTTGAAAAAAGACTATTTTCACTGAGGATGGTCGCAACAGAGAAGAAAAATCAATTTCCACGTTGAGTCAAAATCATACTGGACTCATATTGCCGCTTTGAAGAAAAATAGCGGCTCATATGCAGTTCTGGTGCACCCACAACCTCATTTGAAGAATAAACACTCCTTGATGTGTTAACCTTATATCAGCTGGCCAACCTGCACTGCGCTACACTTCGTTTTCTCGTTCACTCTATTGTGACTGAACATCGACAGGAACACCCTGTCGGTACATCAGGATAGCATGTCCGTGAAAATCATACCCTAGTAAACTCCACTTTTATATAGTGAAAATGGGGTTAACATAGACATATCTATTTTTCTTATTTTTGCTCTTTAACTTAGATTGTGGGTACTCGTTAGAACTGCCTCGCCGAGGTGGTTCTACCGTGTAGCCACAATCTATCATTGTTTGAGCAAAAATAAGAAAATATATCGAAATTTTCAACTGAAAATTTCATATTTTTACAGCTGAAAAAGTTACTGTATAGTTAGTTATTATAGGCGCGTTTTCGTAATGTAATAACCTTTGAATGATGGATTTTCGTTTGGTGAAATAGCAATATACATTGAAGGTTGTGATTGACAACTGGTCAGAATCAGAATAGTTTACTGGTGAAACGCCAAAATGACAATACCTCACCAGGGGATGCGCTTGGGGGAAAATTAGTCCCTGGCTCTCACAAGAGATTCGAATTTGGACACACAATCATCTGACATTTCAGAAGAGGAAAACAGTGATTCAGGGAGGTTATTCCAGTCCCTGATAGTCTGGGGAAAGAAACTATATTTGTAGGCATCTTTACTAACTGGGGGTATCTGAAATGACAAAGAGTGTTGATTTCTGCAACGCCTAGTCTTGTGGATAAGGTCATCCATTGGTATTCTGGCTTTACCGTTCAGACCTTTGTATAACAATATAAGTCTACTGTCCTTCCTCCTTTTCTTAAGAGATTCCCATTTAAGTTGTCCCAAAATGTCAATCATACTCCCGGTTTCAAAAACATAAAATTTTTCCAGTCACAAACCTTGCAGCACGGTTTTGAACCTTTTCTAATTCTTCATGGAGACACTGAGTGTGAGGATCCAAAACAGAGCTACCGTATTCCAGTACCGGTCCTTTATAAGCTGCTTCCTTGACACTTAGTGGACATGAATACCGATTTCTTCTCAAGTAAACAAGAGTCCTATTTGCCTTAGTACATACATTGGTGATATGAGTGTTCCATTTCAAATCATTTGTAATAGTTACACCAAGGTATTTGATACTTTCCAGGACTGTGCCCTCAAGGGTATAAGTAGCCTTGATTTTACTAATGCGCTTATTTGTCAGCTGCATTATTTGCATTTGACAGGTTGAAATCTCATATCACATTTACTTGCACAACTTCATAACCGATCAATATCTCTCTGCAGTTTCAATGTATCATCTTCCTTCCTAATTTCACGGTAGCAAACACAGTCATCAGCAAAAAGTCTGATTTCTGACTCTATAATATGAGATGTCATTAATGTACAAGGAAAACAATAACGGACCAAGAACGGTGCCCTGAGGGACACCAGACACCACGGGAGCCCAATCTGATCTCACCGTTTACCACTACCCTTTGTTGTCTGAAGCAAAGAAAAGCATTAATCCAATTCAATGTTGTCATCAATGTTAGCCACGAAAATTCCCATATCGTCATCAAAGACAGCCACTTAAAAATTCATCTGTAGACAAAGGCAGCCATTTTCTGCCTACCTGTTGTTTTTGAGGGCATGCCATTTCTTTATTATACAGAATTGCGAATTCAGATTTGGCAGAAATGTAGTTAAATGATAGAAGTTTTATTGTATATAAGTAAATTCAGCAAAAAAACAACAGAAAGACGACAGCCCTGAGCAGGTAACCAATTTTCGTGACTTTTCTTGTGAAAACGCTGAAACGATGACAAAGTTTGGCCTTAATAGTGACAGGTATGTATTCATCATGCGTCTGTAAACTCTTTAGACATCTACAAGTTAAATTACCAGTCACAGAACACCAGAGGATTTCTCTGAGAATGTTTAAAAATCAAAAAACATCACCCAACTACTGAATGAACCAAAACAATTCGTCTGTCATCAATGTTAATAATCTGTCATCAAAGGCGCCGGTTGTACGGTGTGGTTAATAATTAGTAAAAAAATCACCTTCTAAAAAAAAAATTGTGAAACAGCTGTAACAAACTTGATTAAATAGAGAGTATTTGCTTTTTTGAGGTAAATACCAAATATATTTCATCGAGTGAGTTGAAAACATCAGAATTTTCACGAGTGCGCAGCAAGAGTGAAAATTTTTATGTTTTCAACTCACGAGATGAAATATATTTGGTATTCACCGAAAAAAAAAGCAAATTTTCTTTTTATTTTATAAAATACACGGGCATTTTCCAATTCACAAAGTAGACGGTGAAAATGCAAAAATCAAACATTTTTGAAAACACAAATAATTTTGGTACCACATTGTTCCTTACGTTCTAACTAAGAAAATGAATACCCACACTTTATGTTTTCGTTCATAAATAACGGAGTTATAGGCGTTTGAATTTCTGAAGTGAGACACATTTAATGACGTCAAGTAAATGGAAACGTCAGAAGTAATCCAAAATCTACAGTGAAGATATAGGCTGATATCAGTCACTAGTGACTTTTGATATCAGTAAGATCTGATATCAGTGAAATTTCATATCAATGAAAATACCATTTTTATCAAGTTTTGATATACATTGGTTTTCACTGTAAAGTATAAAATAAACATAAATACTCACCGTATCAGTCCTTTGTCTTCTAAATAATTAAATATCATGCCAGATGTGCCTTTGTTGTTAGGCGTACTTGAATGATGGGTCCTTATAGAAGACAACTGCACCTTTGCCAGTCTTCCGCCGAGTTTTAATAATGAACCGCCTCATGGGAAAACCAACAATCTGCATATGCAAAAACAAAGACGCAGATCAGCTTCGCGGTAACCGCGAAGCTGATCAGCGCCTTTGTTTTCGCTACTCGGATAGTACAATTCCTCTTCTACTTAAATCCGAAATTTCAAGCTTCTAGCTGTTTTCTGTGCTTGTACAGCCCGGTTTGTGTCGGACCTGTTCGGAAACCACATTGTTGGTTTTCCCACGAGGCGGCTCTAATGTAAGACATGAAACAAGATACCGACAATGATAACTCTTTAGGCCAGAGGAAATTATTCTTTAGATTCGCATCCACACCCGCCCCTGTTCGAAACCCTCCAAAATCATTTTCATTTGGTCGGAAAAGATCAATAAATATATTATTCAATAGAAAGTCAAGCAAATGTTTATATTTCGTTTACTTAATTTCCTGTATGTTACTAAATGCAAATGCCATGTAAAAGTTTAGAAAAACTAGGCCTTGAATAAAAATAAACCAGAGGACCAATACTTCTGTAAACGCTCTCCTGAGATCTGAGATGAATACCAATAAAGTTTGACTAATAATGTTCATTTAAGAAATGAATTTCATTTTTCTGGTGTTCATGGAGCTATGAACCGCAGTGGGTCGCGTGCAAAGTGAATGAACCCCTGTAAGCTTTGCTAGCGACCCACTGCGGTTCATAGCTCCATGAACAACAGAAAAATTAAACTCATTGCTTATATTTACATTCATTTCTCTCTATCGCTTGTTGAAAAATCACCAAGGCGGTCACATTTACAAGCAAACAAAGACTCTACACACAGTGGGTGTTCAAACAGCGGAACGGCGTCGACGTTTACAACGTCCAATCAGATTGGCGAGATTCATGTTTTTTGACGTCAAGTTTGGATTACGTCACGTCGCGTGACACAATGTTGTTCATGGAAGTATGAACACAGATGGACATCTAATGGTTCATCTAAGGAGGTTTTAGAACAATATAAATATATACATGTATAATTATAGTCCCAGGGCAGGGTGAGAATAACGCCTGGTGTCAATTTCTTTTTTCAAACTCATAAATATTCTATCCATTTACCCATTTCCTGATTTTTTTTATCTTCAATGATATTTCAACAGCTTTCTGGATATGTGACCTAAGTTGACCTTGCCTTAAAATTCATCAAGGTCATCACATGATCATTATTTATGTACACGTTGTAGTACTCTAGTCCCAGTTGCTACATGTCAAGTTTCATTGCAATAGGTTAAGCAGTTCCAGAGAAGAATTTTGATTATTTATAAATACATTGGTTCTCCCTTCCTGTAGATGATTCCTGTAAAATTTTCACTTTGATTGGCCAGGCAGTTTCAGAGAATAAGATCTTTGAAAATCATGGTTACATACATGTATATTGACCTGGGGTGGGGCAGACCAACTCCTCGCGTCCAATTTTTTCATAGTCTAAAAGTTTCAGTCCATTTGAACATTTCCTGCAAGGTTTGCCCTTCAAATGACAATTTAACATTTTTTCCCATTCAAATGCATGGGCGACCTATGTCGACTGTGCCATAAAATGGGTCATGGTCATCACAGGGTCGCGATTTATAAACACATCGTAATACTTTTGGCCCAAATGACACATGCTGAAATCGGTCCACCAGGTCCGGAGGTGAAGACATTTAATCGTTTTTACCATATATGGGTATGGCGACCATCTTGGTCATGTGACCTGGATTATTTTTAAATACATTAATTCCCACTTCCTATAGATGTTTCATATAAATTTTGACTTTGATTAGCCAAACGGTTGCAGAGAAGAATATTTTTGAAAATGGTGAACAACGACGACCGCCGGATGCCTGCCTATCCTATAAGCTAACCTGTGAGCCTTCGGCTGAGGTGAGCTATCAACTAAAATCTACCCACCCACCCCACAAAATTTAAAAAAAATGAATGAGAATCTAATTATTAATTTTCATTGGCCTTAACAGAGCTGTTGTTTTGAAACGCCGCTTTGGTACAGCTGATTTGCGTCACGTTTGACGGCACCATTGTTACCTTACACCATCATTAGGAAATGTAGAGGCTATGCTTATGAGATATATGACTATCTCTTGGGTATAATAATACCTTGATTTGCAGACAGAATGATTTGACTTAATGTCAGCATAATTATTGTCTTTAGTTAAGCACGTTATTTCAACTTGCGACTTTATTGTCTGATCGTGTTTACGATATTGTATTAAAACCCAAAAAGGATGTTAGTTATTTTCTGGAAAACATTGACCTATTGCAGTTGAACCAGCCATTACAGAACCAAATTCAACCGGAAATCATGACTGGGAAATAAATACCCACTTCTTCCCCACTTTTATATACTTAACAACACTTCCAACGCTACCGATAAAGAATTAATTATTTTGTTATATATATTTCCAAAACCGATATAGCGATTTACTAGAAATTTTAAGCGTTGATTCAACATTGAATTGTGCAAACAGTAATGTAAAATGTAAATTTTATTTAAAACGAATGAGATGGTTTGTCGTTATTCGTTAGTATACTAGACAACCCATAATTTCAAAAAGTCACACAAATAAAAATACGAACTAATATAATTGCAAAACATTTCCCCCGTTTTTCTCACTCCGGTTTTCTTTTTTCACATCATGTAAAGAAGAATTATTCTCAGAAAATCAAATCATATGTACATGTGTATGACCACAACATTACGAAAACTTGCCCATGCAATATACAGAGGTTTTTTTCTGTTGTAAAAAATGAAAATTTCATCAGAAAAATTTTGATATTTTTCTCATTTTTGCTCAAAACATAGATTGTGGGTACACGTTAGAACCGCCTCGGCGAGGCGGTTCTAACGAGTACCCACAATCTATGGTTTGGAGCAAAAATAAGAAAAATAGGTATACCCCTGCATACCCAAGTCTTGCTATGTAAAAGTGGGGTTCAAGGGGGTATACATTACACGGGTATGTTTTCCTGATGATAAAATCTGCAGCCCGTGAGTGCAATATTTTGCAGTCACAAAGATATCCAATTTTCTGCTACCATTTGCATTAAATTCAAGTTCCATTTACACGTTTGTACCTTGTAGTCACTTAAACTTAACATTTCCGAGTGATGCCTTTGCTTTGTCAAATTTAGAACTGTTGGCCTTGTAGAAGGCGGCCCTTGTTATGCTCGGGTGAGTTTTCATGGACAATTTCAACATGGATATTTCTTGACCTGATCACAGTAAATAGAGGGCTGGCTAGTGGCAGAGTCATTGACTCCAGGGCGGAAAATCTTTTGCATTGGCCACCTTACTCGCCCGACCTGAACTTCAATGACGTTATCGACAAAGCAGTAAGGAACGAAAGCCATGCCAGTGTTGAATAGGGTAAGTCATTACGAGAACATCCCCATGCAATGTACATAAATGTTTGAAGAAGCAAAAAGTAAAAAACAAATCTCATTACACTTTTTTGGATATTTTGCTTATTTTTGCTCAAAACATAGATCGTGAGTACCCACAATCTATGTTTTGGATCAAAAATAAGAAAAATATGTATACCCTTGCATGCCCCAGTTTTGCTGTGTAAAGGTGGGGGTATAAGGGGGTATATATGGGTATATATTTCACGAACATGTTTTCCTGATGTAGGAAAGAATGAGTGGAATGGTATGTGGCTTCGATAAGTAATCCATGCCATGCTATACCATACTCGAGTGAATGGCGGCCATACTTGGTATAAGCTGATTTGTATGACCAATGTGTTCAGATTAGTGCACGAGTTTTAGGCATGAGATACATTTGTACTAATATCATCAGCGAAGGTCACTGCTTCTTTTCACATTCCATCATAAAGCATCACGATGTAGACGTGGGCATGTTTCTCGGAAATCTAAAACCACTTATTAATGTGAGGAAAGACGAATTATACTTATTCATTAAAAGAGTTTGTAATGTGAATAAATTGATAATAGATGAAAGTCAAGACTTGACGCAATGTGTATGTTAGTCTAGTGTATTACATTTGACATTTTAAACGAAACGGTATAGTAAGTCAATCAGCGTTTTCCCGCATTGTTCCGGTTTTCAATATACGCTTCATTTTCGAAAGAAAATGGCGCGTCAGGATTCGGCACTGTGACCCTCTGGTCATGATTATCATTTCCAAAGGCGCAGCGACAGCAACATGTAGATTTTAACATCGAGAAAAATGCTTGTCTCGAAGATTTGCACAATATTATGTAGAGCAAAAAATCATTGGCAGCACTCAGTACCCGCAGACAGTAGCCCAAATCCTGAACGAAACGGTAAGTAAAATACAGAGCCCCCTTTGGACCGTATAGTTCTGGATAATACCCATTCAAAATGGCGGTCATCGCAGATGGCACGAGTGACAATAGAAGCGCAAGAGACAAAATCAACAAAGTGATCGTCGTTTTGATTTGTTCATACCTCTCCTGCTTGGTTGTCTTCATTTCGAATAGCACAGCTCTCCTTGTACTTCTTCTGGCCAGAAATATGTATATGACGATGTTCGCGAAAAGTGTCGCAGCCCCAGGCAAAAACCTTGCCACCACGAGCATAATGACAATGTAGAGATTCATATACGGTTTTAAAGATTTTCCAAATTCAGTTGGTACACTTAAGCACTTTGTTTGGTTTGTGCTTGGGTCAAAAATTGTCTTTCCTTCGAATGTTGCAAAGCCAGGGAATAACAGAACGATATTCAATGCAAAAATGGACAGAATTGCAAGTAAGGTATACTTGCGACTGAATGGTTTCGCTTTTAAAGGAAATACAATGTTAACAAAGCGATCGACTGACATGGCGGTGATAAGGTGAGCGCATGTGCTATACGTGAGAGACTGGGCGGTCCGGAGATTCATAGCTGAAAAACACCTGATGTGGTCAACAAACGCTCTGTCATACTGCTCTAGAATAATCAGAATGTTCTGCAGCAACATTATAAGAAGATATGTGATATCAACAAACATCAGTGCGAACAGAAACATGTGGAACGTTTGTTTCAGTTTTCCGCTCAGCAAAAGAAAGCACAGCCCCAAACCATTTCCAGTTATTCCCGACAGGGTAACAGGCGGGACGATTCCATACCACACGGCAGCCCTGAAGTCATTATAAATTTCTTCCGTAATATACCCGAGGCGAATCAGCGTTGGTGTCCGTGGAGGTGATGTGGTTTGGAAAGGTATGGCGCTATCGTTGGAGATGGATACGTTATCAAAAGATGCGGCTGCAGAGTCTACTTCATCAGTTACGGCTGGTGGCCCTAAGGTGTCAGTTATAGCAAATTTGACATCGTTAAGAACATCGTTAAGAAGGTTATTGTCCGTTGTTACGTTGATAGTCTCAGTAGATCTTGCAACATGGTTGTTGGTAATCAACCTTAAAATGAAAAGAGAGGTTTGGATTTAACATCTCTATGCAAGTATAATAAATTTCTTGTCAAAAGTTTATCACAAAACAAATCTTGGGACAACACTTCAATTAAGTTTACAGTAAGTAAGTAAATACAATATAAAAGTTTGATCCTTTGGAACAGTGAAAACGTTCAAAGGGAGGTAGTATGAACCATATTGCGCAATTTCGGCTACTCAACCCTCATCAGTGGCCGTTTATAATCTGGCGAGGGTTTAAAAAGTAACTTTATTGTAATAAAGGTCACCAGCCCAAAATACAAATCATACAATACAAATAATATTTGGTACAGTACAGTAGTGCGACATGATATCAAGAATCATACATGTATGTCATGTATTAGTTTCGGCGTCAGGGAGCCTCGTATAACATTTACCATATTTTACCATGGTGAGATTCAAAAACTGTCAGTATCAGGAAAAAGTCTGTTCTTGTATATTAGCACCAAAATGATCAGCATTACCAATAGATGAACTGCAAATAACAGACTCCAAAACGACGTAACTCAAACTTGCGATACCACCGCTTATTTAAAGGCATACAGATTTCTAATTCCCAAGTTATAATATCATGGGTAATATACATATAATACATACTTCTCATATTGTATGTATCAATAATAATTCAGACTTCACTTTGATGCCTCTATTAAATATTTGCAGATACTTGTTTTCGGCGTCACATTATTCATATCCATAAGATTTGTTTTACTTTCAGAAGGATAGTTTATAAAGTAACATGTGAAAAACTGTTTCCTTAGCGAGTCATCTCATTTTCCTCTGCTATGTCGCATAGTTTGCAAAATCTTCTTTGAAACTGGTCTCGTCTAAACTTTCATTTTCACCTGCCAACATTATCATCAGTTAAAATACACCCATGACGTCATCCTTTTATAAAAACTGTCCATTATTTTTCGGGAATGGACAGTTTAGTGTCCATTATTTTTCGCATGAGCTCGTGTGAGCACAAAAGTCATGGTCAGCAATGAAGTGTTCATTTTCCCTTTGCTGCACCCCAAAATAATGTGTTCGCTATGTTCAAAGACATTAAATTTTGTGCAGGCTGATTGGAAGCTTTTCTAGCAAATGGTTTAGAATCTACCTAATATTAAATACAATTTCTTACTAGTATTTGAAATCCTTTGCGACGAAATAGTCGGTATCATAAATTCCCCAAAACGTTATATCCAACGAATCATCGCATATTTCTGTATGAAAAAGGTACTTGCTCCCTGGTTTCATTGTTAGAAGGTTAGGGTTAGTATGAAAAAGGTACTTGCTCCCTGGTTTCATTGTTAGAAGGTTAGGGTTAGTGTGAGGTGAATGAGAAACCTGGCAGTAGGAACAGACTTCACACAGTTATTTATGACCAGCTGTTTCCCCCCAAAACAGCCGGGCATTATAATGGTCCTCTGTCTTTCGAGCATGGAGATTAGCCCTTAACAGATCCATGTACGCTGTCTCATCGATTAACACACATTATGTATTTATACAAAATCATAGTTAAATGGTATTGAACAAAGACACTACGTTTAACGACGTGTAAAAAGGGAAACTACTGTGAATGCTCTATTTGTACATGAATGCACGAGAAAGTGTTAACATCGTTCACAGTTAGTTTCCTCGTTATGTCCGTGGGATAGTTTGACCAACATATCATGTCGCGAGAAAAGAAAATTAAGCGGAAATATGTTGTGCAAGGTCTGGTCAACCAGCTTGCTGTCTAAAGATTAAAAGCGGTTGTTATAACGAAACAAAGGCGCCAGTGTATGGTGTATTTTAAGTCGGAGAAAGTCCTCGTAAGTATCCATTCCTGAAAAATAATGAATCCTCGGCCCCTTCGGGGCCTCGGATCCATTATTTTTCAGGAATGGATACTTACTCGGACTTTCTCCTATACATATATAGGCAGTGTATCGGCATTACCGGGTTTATAATAGGTTGGTGAACAGCAACTGATCACACTTTCCTTTTATGGGAATTAACGACTGAATGGGTACATATCTAGGATTTATCGCCGTTCATATCATCTTATTTAGTTCGGACTGAGGCACTTTGGTCGCTTTGAAACTCTCTAATGCCCCTATCACACTATGAAACCGAACTTCACGAATTGCCACGAATCAATAAATTTAGGATTCGTGGAATTTCGTGAACTGTTTTGTTTATTCGAAATTGCTTACGAACATGTTAGGACACAGACACAATAGCGTTACGAATATTCGGCGGACTCGGCTGAATTCGGCTGCAATCGCATGAACTTGGCAAGAATTCTTAAAGATTTACAATACTCTATTGTGGATATGCTGCGCGAAAGTTGGTGAACAGCAACTGATCACACTTTCCTTTTATGGGAATTAACGTCTGTATGGGTACATATCTAGGATTTATCGCCGTTCATATCATCTTATTTAGTTCGGACTGAGGCACTTTGGTCGCTTTGAAACTCTCTAATGCCCCTATCACACTATGAAACCGAACTTCACGAATTGCCACGAATCGATAAATTTAGGATTCGTGGAATTTCGTGAACTGTTTTGTTTATTCGAAATTGCTTACGAACATGTTAGGACACAGACACAATAGCGTTACGAATATCCGACGGACTCGGCTGAATTCGACTGCAATCGCATGAACTTGGCAAGAATTCTTAAAGATTTACAATACTCTATTGTGGATATGCTGCGCGAAAGTTTGAAAATCAGTTACGAATCAGTTGCGAGTATGACGATAACATGTGCGGATAAAAAATATTTGTAGCTGTTCTTGTCATTTCGTGAGAGTCTTTCTCCTGGAGAATCAGTTTCAAAATAAATGAAGGGCAATGGCCACTTTTTCATACTATTTTTCTATGGCCCCCAACACTCATTCGATGATACTTGGGAATTCTTGAGTCTCTGACCGTAACTTTATCCCTGCATTATTTTTCACCTCTTAGGCTTGATTCTCTTAGAAGTAAAGAACTTGAGTAGCTTCTCTTCAACGGAACTGCCAAATGATAACATTGCTTTTCTATGCATCTTTCTCCTGTCCTTTGGTGTACCTTTTAGTTATATTTCTGTTGTCAGATTCGTGGACTTCGTGGCGCGTTCCGGTGCAATCGGCTAACATTCGTGATATAAACTTCACTATTAAATTCCATTAATCTCCAGCTTCTTACAAACTCGTAGTTAAGTCGTAAGTCATGGCTGATTCGCATATTGCTGTGAATTCGTACAAAGTTCTTATTTATTTCGTATCTGCTTTGGCATGTATTCGTGACATTCGTAACGGATTCGTTGTCAATTCGTAGTTGGTTGACAAGCTCCGGAATTCCCGAAAGAGTTATGAATGTATCCGAATCAGATAAGATTCAGTTACGATGTTACGGAATGCACTACGACTTTGTTACGAATTAAACGCGATTTTTTGGTCGAAAATTCGGGACCAAAGTTTTGAACAGTTCAAAATCATGTTTTGGCCACGAATTTCTGGCTGACCCACGATTATCAAGAACTTACTACGAACTGTAAGAATGAGTTAAGAACTTCGCGAATCGATTACGTTTCAGCTACGAATTGGAAAAATGTCAAAACTTGTCAATTCGTGACAATTTGTGAGACAATTTGTCGTAGTGTGATAGGGATATGAAGCAGGAATAAAATTGTAAAAATTGTCGAATGTAATTCGAAATATCCGCATACTGTAGATTCAAGACGAGAAAGAAACCAACAACATACAAGGTACTGTGAAGATAACCCTTATAAAAATGTACTTACATGAGAATGGAAAAATAATTCAATGACAGCATCGTAGATGTTGACTGTTTGAAATTTCCTTAATATATCAACTTTTTTTAAAAGGTGAATGCTTTTATATACGGACTTGTGATTAAGCCCTATATGTACCTGATTAGTGAGGCTACTTCTAGATCGAAAAAAAAAAACTAATCAAACGCGATTGTTATAACAAATCTCTTTGTGCGCTTCTAAGAAACCGCGACAATATTTCCAGCGGCATGTTTATGATAAAGAAAGTTAACGTGATTTTGATTGGGTTGTTATAATTCTGTTCAGGAAATAATTATATGAGCCTGTGCATGAGAAAACCAACAATTTGGATTTCCGACCAGGTTCGACACAAAGCGGCCTGTACGGTCCCTGAAGAACGCTAGAAGCTTGAATTTTTGGATATAAGTAGAAGATGAATTCTACTATCCGTGTGGCGAAAACAAATGCGCTGATCAGCTGTGCAGTTACTGCACAGCTGATGTCCGTCTTTCAATTTTGTGCCCTAGATGATTGTTATAGGCCGTTTGATTAAATCGTAAAGTCGCTCACGGAACCTAAATCAAATAGTAGAGTACGTAGATCTGTCGCTTTGAAGTTAAAGTTCTACAAGTATTTTTATTACAGCCAATGGTCGACTTAATTATTGTAAAAGTGCCACTGAATCGTAAGCAATCGTAAGTCTATTGATATAAGACTGCGTATGCAAAATTTGTATAATGTTATAATCCTACGTGTTTCTGCTATCTTAATTTGCATATTGGGGTCGAAGAGATGACCCCAAAACTAATATTTAGGCAATCGTATATAGCGATCTTAAGCGCAGTGGGACCGGGACTTACATTGCTCGAATGTGTTACGGTAACGACATTCGAGCCTGTGCATGACAAAACCAACAATTTGGGTTTCCGACCAGGTCCAACACAAACCAGCCTGTACAGTCACAGAAGAAACCCAGAATCTTGAAAATTTGGGAATAAAAAGAGGAGGAAATGTACTATCCGTGTAGCGAAAACAAAGACGCTGATCAGCTTCGCGGTTACCGCGAAGCTGATCTGCGTCTTTGTTTTCGCCCATGCAAATTGTTGGGTTTCTCACGCACAGGCTCATACTGTATCAGCCAAGGTACTGGATAATCAAAAACAGGTTTGCCAAAATATTCTGACCATATACTTAACTATTACGCCATCTGCATTGCCAATGCCCAAAAGACTGGTGCGGCCGCTGTTTGAACGTTGCTGTTTTTTTTTATTATTATTATTTGACACAAACCGCACAACTGAAAGCAGCATCGTAAGTTGTGTTAACCCACGTTTATGGTGTTTGATTTTACAGACGGCTAGTTGCACAAAATCTCAAGAAAGTAAATGGGGAACAACATATTAATTCTTCATCGGGTTGTAATTAGCGAGTTGTTGGACTTGATATCACACTATGTGTGAAATAGTTGCATCATTCGATTGGCTATATTGTGTACACATCTATTTACAATTGGAGAAAGTACGGGTGGGGTTACGTAGATAAACCCCGTTTATTAGCTCACCTGAGCCGAAATCTCACAAGGTGAGCTAATAGGATAGCCATGATCCGGCGTCCGTCCGTCCGTCGTCCGTCGTCGTCCACAATTTCAAGGATCTTCTTCTCTGAAACCACTTGGCCAATCTAGTTGAAATTTTATGTGGAGCCTCCTTGGGTAGTGGCATTTCAAGTTTGATCGCGAAATCCAGGTCACATGACCAAGATGGCCGCCACGCCCATATATGGTAAAAACCCTTCAAAAATCTTCTTCTCCAGAACCGGTGGGCCGATTTCCACGAAACTTGGTATGTAGCATCGGGGACTTCAGCCCATCATAGTTTGATAAAATGATGACCCTTGGATGACCTTGACCTATTTTACTGCAAGGTCAAATTTGGAAACATAGGCTTTTACATGGGAAAAAGTGAAAACTGGATTTTTTGAAAACTATTGCAGCCTGAGGCCTGAAAAGTGGTAGATGCAAACAACTAATGGAGTAGATGAAGGTATGTGATTAATATAGGTCAAGGTCATCTCTTGACCTTGGCCAGTCTGTCGTCCATACACACTTTTCAAAGATCTTCTTCTCTGAAACTGCTTGGCCAATCAAAGTGAAATTTTATGTGGAGCATCCATGGGTAGGGGAGACAAAAGTTTGATCGCGAAATCTAGGTCACATGACCAAGATGGCCGCCATGCCCTACTATGGTAAAAACCACTCAAAAATCTTCTTCTCCAGAACCGGCTGGCCGATTTTCATGAAACTTGGTATGTAGCAATTGGGACTTCAGCCCATTATAGTTTGATCGAATGATGACCCTAGGATGACCTTGACCTATTTTACGGCAATTTCAATTTTGGAAACATAGGCTTTTACATGGGAAAAAGTGAAAATAATGGATTTTTTGAAAACAATTGCAGCCTGAGACCTGAAAAGTGGTAGATGCAAACAACTAATGGAGTAGATGAAGGTATGTGATTAATTTAGGTCAAGGTCATCTCTTGACCTTGGCCTGTCTGTCGTCCATACACACTTTTCAAAGATATTTTACTCTGAAACTGCTTGGCCAATCAAAGTGAAATTTTATGTGGAGCATCCATGGGTAGGGGAGACGAAAGTTTGATCGCGAAATCCAGGTCACATGACCAAGATGGCCGCCACGCCCATGTATGGTAAAAACCACTCAAAAATCTTCTTCTCCAGAACCGGCAGGCCGATTTTCATGAAACTTGGTATGTAGCATTTGGGACTCCAGCCCATCATAGTTTGATCAAATGATGACCCTGGGATGACCCTGATCTATTTTACGGCAAGGTCAATTTTGGAAATATAGGCTTTTTCATGGAAAAAGTGAAAACTATGGATTTTTTGAAAACTGTTGCAGCCTGAGACCTGAAAAGTGGTAGATTCAAACAACTAATGGAGTAGATGAAGGTATGTGATTAATTTAGGTCAAGGCCATCTCTTGACCTTGGCCAGTCTGTCGTCCATACACACTTTTCAAAAATCTTCTTCTCTGAAACTGCTTAGCCAATCAAATTGAAATTTTACGTGGAGCGTCCATGGATAGGGGGAACGAAAGTTTGATCGAGAAATTTGTGTCACATGACCAAGATGGCCGCCATGCCCTACTATGGTAAAAACCACTCAAAAATCTTCTTCTCCAGAACCGGCTGGCCGATTTACGTGAAACTTGGTATGTAGCATTTGGGACTCCAGTCCATCATAGTTTGTTGAAATGATGACCCTAGGATGACCTTGACCTATTTTACGGCAAGGTCAATTTTGGAAACATAGGCTTTTACATGGGAAAAGGCTAAAACAATGGATATTTTGGAAACTGTTGCAGCCTGAGACCTGAAAGTTGCTAGATGCAGACAACTAATGGAGTCAATGAAGGTAAGTAATTAATGAAGGCCAAGGTCATTTCTTGACCTTGAACCAAGGTCATTTAAATACCAAAATTAAAATTATGGTTTTCTCAGAAATCACTGGGTTTGGAAACTATTGCAGCCTGAGACCTTGCAGATGCAGACAACTTATGAAGTCAATAAAGGTGTGTGAGTATTCAAGGTCAAGGTCATTTCATGATGACTTAATACTCCAAGATCAGGATTCAGGTGAGCGTTCTCAGGACCAATGGTCCTCTGGTATTGTTTTGTTTTTTTCTATTTTTGAGCCAAAACATAAATTATTGATCCTCGTTAGAACCACCTCAGCGGGGGCGGTTCTAACGTGTACTCACAGTCAATGATTTGAGCAAAAAATGAAAATATCAAACGTTTTTCAATGAATTTTCAAATTTTTACAGCTTGGGCAAGTTTTCGTGATGGGGTACCTCTCTCCACGTCTGTCAAATTGTGGAACGACGTTGTTGACGTACCGCAAAGTAACGATGCTTGTGTCAGCCAGTTGATTTGCATACCACAACGTTGATATATAGAGGATATTCAAGTTTTTGGAGTGAATATGAGTTTTATTTCATTGAGTGAAGTGAATTTTTTTTATATTTCATGAGTGCCGAAGGCACGAATGGAATATACAATTTTTCACTTCACGAGATGAAATAAAAGTCATATTCACGACAAACACTTGAATTTTCTTTTTATTATCGTATATTGCATGTAGTCAGTGTAACGTTGCGCGCTAAAGCATATGACGTCAAAATCTTAAATGACGTCATTACGTCACGTCATTACGTCGCTATTGTGTGTGAACGTTCATTGCGTCAACAATAGCATAGATTATAAAATTTAGTTATGTATAAATTAGAAATGAAACGGTGGAATTGTAATTTGCGTATTCCCAAATCTTATATTTTCCCATGTGAAAATATAACTTTTTCAAATATTGGTTATATTTAATACATATTTCTCTATATTTCATCACTTGCCATATAATAAAAAGATCTATGTGTGTTTGCTGGAACGTTGTCTAACCAGAGGACCAATGGTCCTGTAAACGCTCACCTGAGATCAGCTGCATATACCAATAAACATGTTTGAATATTATGGTATTTAACTCCAGTGCAGGGGCAGATAAGCCCTTGGGCCATTTTCTTTTTTCAGAATCTTCAATATTCTGTCCATTTGCCAATTTCCTGTTGGCTTTTTCCTTCAAATGACATTTTAACAGTTTTCCCAATTCAGATGCACAGGCAACCCATGTTGACCTTGCCATAAACTTGGTCAAGGTCATCACAGGGTCATGATTTACATATACATTGGAGTACTTAAGCCATCGATGCCTCACGCCAAGTTTCCTTGAAATCAGTCTATTGGTTTCAGAGAAGATGATTTTTGATGGGTTTTTACCATATATGGGCATGGCGGCCATCTTGGTCATGTGACCTAGATTATTTATATACACATTGATTCCCCCATTCTATAGATGCTTCACTTAAAATTTGGCTTTGTTTGGCCAAGCGGTTTCAGAGGAGAAGACGTTTGAATATTATGGAAATATACATGTATATTGCCCCGGGGTGGGGGCACATGAGCCCCTGGGGTCCAATTTTTTTCAGAAACATTAATATCCAGTCCTACTGCCCATTTCCTGCAAGACTTTCACTTTAAATGACATTTTAAAAGTTTTCCCCATTCAAATGCATTGGTGACCTATGTTGACCTTCCCGTAAAATAGGTCAAGGTCATCACAGGGTCATGATTTATATACACATTGTAGTGCTTGAGCCATCGATGCTTCGTGCCAAGTTTCGTTGAAATCGGTCAACCGGTTCTGGAGAAGAAGATTTTTGAACGGTTTTTACCATATATGGGCATGGCGGCCATCTTGGTCATGTGACCTGGATTTTTTATATACATATTTGTTACCCCTTCCTATTGATGCTTCACATAAAATTTCGCTTTGATTGGCCAAGCGGTTTCAGAGGAGAAGATGTTTGAATATTATGGAGATATACATGTATATTGCCCCGGGGTGGGGGCGGATGAGCCCCTGGTGCCCAATGTTTTTCAGAATCATTAATATTCAGTCCTACTGCTCATTTTCTGCAAGATTTTTCCTTTAAATGACAATTTAACAATTTTTCCCATTCAAATGCATTCGCGACCTATGTTGACCTTGCCGTAAAATAGGTCAAGGTCATCATAGGGTCATGATTTATATACACATTGTAGTGCTTGAGCCATTAATGCTTCATGCCAAGTTTGGTTGAAATCGGTCCAGTGGTTCCAGAGAAGAAGATTTTTGAAGGGTTTTTACCATATATGGGCATGGCGGCCATCTTGGTCATGTGACCTGGATTATTTATATACACATTGGTTCCCCCTTCCCATAGATGCTTCATGTAAAATTTGGCTTTGATTGGCCAAGCGGTTTCAGAGGAGAAGATCTTTGAAAATGGTGGACGACGGACGACGGACGGACGACGGACGGACGGACGGACGACGGACGGACGACGGAGCATGGGTATACTATAAGCTCACCTTGTGAGCCTGACGGCTCAGGTGAGCTAAAAATTCGTTTATTTGGAAACTGCTAGACACAAAAAAGCATTTCGAAGATCTATTTTTGAGATGCAGACAATTTGTAGGAAGGTACAAGTAATCCGTCTTTTAGACATGTTGAGTGCAACTTGTCTGGAGAAAAAGAAAAATAAGAGCAGATAACAAAATACCGTATAAACACAGGTTTCAGTTTTTAAGAAAAAGTAAAACAAAATCTTTTAATTGATTAGACTGGTGTTGGAGTACTAAATGTATATTGTATATTATATATGTATTATATACTTAAAAACGGCGCAAAAGAAACGCAACAAGTTACATTCTCGTTTTCTTTTACGTTGCCAATGTAAGGATATTTTTGAAAGTATATTTTATGCCCCTACAAAATGAGTCATGATTTGGGAAACGGGATTTGATCGCATGTTTTTGTTCTGACGTTAATATGACGTTTGTGTTGTTTAATTTGTATTTGCGTCTTAAATGTGGACGTTTATTTCGATTTAAAAACCAATAGCATCAATCGATAGCATGGTGTCTGTACACGCAGAAAACAACAAAAATAAGTGGAAATTATTGTTTAGCAGCACTCTTAGTTGATGCGTTTCTTTGTTGACGCTAGGTAATTTTTTCAAACAGTCATTACATATTCATCATGGTTGGCTAGGAAGCGATCTTTTTGTCTTGGGTGCAAGGTACCGAAGGCTACATTATCCCATTAAAAGGTTTCGATTATTTATTTATACGTTTGCCTATTAACAGCCAATCAGTGTGTAAAAAACTTAAACAAACACGTCACACACAGGCGTAATAAACGTCGACCACGGCATAAACTTTCTATATTTGCGTTTGTTGTCTTTTTTTTTTTTTTTTTTTTTTTTTTTTTTTTTTTTTTTGCTTTTAAAAACAAACATTTGAATTTTCATTTTCGCATACAAATATAAGATATTGTACCTCTTTGACTTTTAAAAATGGGTTACCTTGAAGTTTTGACGTTTTCTCGGCAACCACAAGCAGCAGCGTTCTGATTTTCATGTTGTATGCAAGGCAAAGAACTGGATTTGTCAACCGTAATATCACCGAAAAATTTTGGGTCGTAAAGTAGAAATTTGCATTTTATAAGTGTTGCGAAACTTTTGCGTAAAAGTATATATTGGTATGACGAGACTGTCAAAAAATGTCAACTTTGGCTGCGTGCAGAAATTGTATTTTAATATCTAAAAACAAAACATTAGAGCGACACAATTTCTCGCCATCCGAAAGTCTTTCTATATATCCCGAATTTCAAGACACTAAGTAAACTCTCTAACCCCGGCTTGTTTTACAAGGACTCATAAAATTCATACTGTGATTCCTATGCATGCACGATTTCACTTGCATCCGCAATCATTGCTTTAACCTCGACTTCTTTCACCCGGGGATTTGGTGACCATCTGTAGATGTTTCTCTGGATGCTGATTGGATAGAAACTAACATCGCTGCCCTGAAGAGAAGAGAACTACATGCAAGTATTATATAAAGTTGACTCCTATAAAATTGTTTGTATTTCAAACACTTTCTCCTTTTTTTTTTTTTTTTTTATTCAGTTTTACGTCCCTTTCAAGATTATTTCAGCTCATATGAGACGGGCCAATCAGTAGGTGGGCGAAAACGGGAGAACCCCCGAGAAAAACCACCTGGCACACCCGCAAGCAGAACTTGGCTTGTCTCACATGTGGCCAGTGTGGGGCTCGAACCCACACCAGACACAACGGTGAGATGATCGAGTGATTAAGAAACAGCGCTCTTAACTGCTCGGCCACGGGGGCCGCATCAAACACTTTCAAAGAAGCCATGCGCATGTAAATTAAAACAAAAATGTGGCACTAGATCTGCCGGTGATGCCATAGATTCTATAGATTATAAACGACATTACTAGTAGTAGTACTAGTAGTAGTAGTAGTACAAATCGATGAATTTCAATTTATATGCGCATGTACGAATTTCATATGAAATATGAATAACTTTGATTTCTCGGGTTGTTCCCAAAAGAAACTCCTTGAGAATTCGAAGTCCAACAAGATAGAACCATGATTATAATATTGCCAAAATATTGTAAATATTCTAGGAGATCTTCAGACATTATATATGCATTACATGTTAGTCTTTTCTTGAGTAGAGGCGCGCTGGACTAAACAACATGTTAAAAAAACTACGCGCTGGTATTCTGTTAATTGAATGGTACGACAACGTCGCATGCTTGAAATAAATACCGAGCCTTATTTAAGATCAGGGCATTGGAGTTATGTTGTCGCCTCATCATAATGATTCCATATCATTTTGCGTTTATATATATTTCTTACATGTCTTTCTGTTCTTATTTTGCTCAGAATTACCAGATTAGCCTAGCAGATTGAGCTGACCGATGAGACGTCGCTGCTTTTCCTGTTAAACGTGGATGTCTATTTTTGGAAGGAACAAACTTCATCACAAGAAAGCAAAGAATTGCGTTTGCCAAAGTGCGCTGATTCTGAACCTTCGTTGACGTTTTGCATGTTGTGGGACAAGAAACACTATTTATGGGCTCAATTAAAAGGAGCGGTGCTGACCTACGATTTCAGAACCGATATTGTATTTCTGATTTAATATCACCAGTTCGTTCATTCATTGGAGGACCTCTAGTATCAATTTTACAAGATAAATTGTGGGTTACTTGTAGTTCAGCTGCCACTTGTCACTACGAGAGGCTTTATGATTGAAAGTTACAAAAAGTACAATAGTGCAACGTATTTGTCTATAAAGAGTGTATTTAGCACAATTTTGCAATTAATGGACCCACTATTGCTATGAAAGTAAGAATAGAAAGATCAGAATTTGATACAATTGAATTTAAAATCCAAGTCACAAGGCGTGAAATAAATGACAACGCAACATATCACCAAGGACATAAAGAGCAATATTACTGGCTCTTTTCCAGCGATGTAGCCATATATGGTTGTTTTTGTCGGTTTGAGCCTTTTGTCCGTTGGCGTAACAATCCCTGCTTAATCACAGTATAAGCAGTTAAGTCTTCATATTAATTCTAAGCTGGTCGTTCTGTCAGATCCTATCGTTCCAATGTCCATTCTGAATACAATGATGATTAAAAGCTTGTAATTAGATATTTGGGTCGTCACAAGAGCATGAAGGAGTACTAAACTAAACATATCTAAAAGAAAAGAAAAATCACGTTGGTACACACTGAAACATATTTGCGACAGAAAACGCCGAAGATTGTCTTTTTCCATAAAAATGCATTCATGAACAATTCTAATGCACTTGAGAATGTAACGCGACGTCTGATTGGATAACGTCAAAACATTGCGACGGTATATTCTGCGATATACCGTCGGAAACCCAACGTCATGAGCAACGTCGCTTGTGATTGGTTAACGTCGTGTTTTTCGTCGCTGGTGACGCTCACGTTTCGCGAAAAACAATGCATTTTTTCGATGTTTGTAGTTAAAAAGTACATTAGAATGGGGATAACAATATTCAAATTTTTCATTTGGGGTGGTATATCGTCGGATATACGGTCGGAAATCATGTTTTACGGCTCCGCTGACGCGTCGCCGTAAAACAAAATTTCCGACCGTATATCCGACGATATACCGCCCCAAATGAAAAATTTGAATATAGTTATCCCCTAAATAATTTACAAGAAAACGTTTGAACGAAGTTTTTTTAAAGCGAATGTAAGTAATCCCGAGTTCTAAATAATGAAATAATGTCAAATAATCATCCAAATTATGACTTTATATCATACATATACCAATATGTCATTTTTGGTCTAAAATTGGTGACAAACATAAGACGGTGTGAGGAAAAGCTAGTTTATGTACATGACTAGAATGAGTTCAGAACAACCAGGTCAGTTATCAATATATGTTTTTAAAAAGAGAATGTATATAGTCTGATTTTTTTCAATGTGCAGGGCGGAGCCTGTCAATTTTTGATTGACAATGACAAAGTTGACCATTACATTTAAAAATAGGTAGTTCTCACTTGGACTGTTACTTTGACCCACTTGTTCACTTGTTATTGTTGAACCAATCAGTGTCAAAATTTAACCTCATGCACCGAAAATGATGGGTAAACACATACTGTCACAGAAAAATATTCCGTACTACATGACTGTATTTATGTATGACCATATTGAAAATTCCCTTAGTAAATGCCTGGTAAACATTCTTGTTGTATGACTCTCTGTTTTCTTTTCAAGTTTAAAACTTTAATTCTGATACAAATAAGGTTTACATTTACTAATGAAGGCGGCAGAAAACAGTGCACTAACTTGTTACTGGAAGTCACAGTACGGATCTGTAAAGTGTTGTTCAGTCATACTACAGATTTGTTGAATTTGACTGACAGCTCAGTCAAGCTATCAGCGAATCTGTTGCTGCTGCTAATCTGTTGCTGCAGTGCTGCTACGGCAGCAGCAACAACAACAACAACAAAAAAAAAAAAAAAAAAAAAAAAAAAAAAAAATAGCTGCAGCGAAACTTTTTGTCACCTATTGTTTTTGTTTAAATATAGCTATTAGCACAATAGAAAAAAAATATGAATTCCACAAACACACCTTTTCTATCCCTCCTATTACCCAAGTTCCCTGTCATCATTAAAAGAGGAAAATTTTCGTCGACAACATTTTTTTTTTGTTTTTGTATGACTGTGAGCGCATTAGAAAACAATGATGAATGTTGCAAACATGTTTTTTCGGTACCGTTTTTTCTATGCTGCCTGTGACCCAAGTTCTGGACAAAAGTTCCCTGTCACTAGCATGAAAAGTGGATTTTTGTGGCCGATATTTTAGCTCACCTATGCCCTCACAAGGTGAGCTAATAGGATAACGGTACTTGAGCCGGCGTCCGTGCATCTGTTTCTGCGTTCATCCGTTTACACTCTCAAATATGCCTATCTCTAAGACCATGACAAATGCTATCAAATTTTATCTGAAGCATCATTGAGGTGGGGGAATTATTGCATTAGATTGAATTTTTTTTTCTAAACCGCAAGGCCCATAACTTTCATATTTAGTGCAAATCAGTGTACAGTACTCCTCTTTATAAATACTGTCCATTGTGCCCATGGGGTCCATACAGACAAGGCTCCAGAGTATCATCGTCTATCTTAAAGCTTACACTGATAAGCAAGTCACTAGCTACGACACAATTTGGTCTCTCGTTTTCACTTTATATCCCACCTATTTCTCAGTCTGTGGACACTTTTTTCTGCTGGCAGGGAACTTTTGTCCGGTTGGGATAGAAAAGTCTTGTTTGCGGCATATGTATTCGTTTCCAATAGCGCTCACAGCCAGACGAAACTGTATAAAATCGGCAACATTTTCCATAACGTTGGTAATATATGGTCTAGAAAAGTTCTGTTGCAGCATTCATCATCATTTTCTACATAGCGATCACAGCCAGACGAAAAAGAAAGAAAAACAATAATTTAATAAAAAAAAAAAAAAAAAAAAAAAAAAAATGGCGACAAACATACAAACATTTCCACTTACATGGAACTTTTTGTTGAACGTAGGTCGTAGGTGACGTCGAAAAGATGTGATTGTGTCATTAATTGTGATTTTCTTATTTGCTATCGCCTAGATTAAAGCCAAAACAATCTGCGACAAAACTGTTCGCTGCAAGCGAAATAGCTGCTTACTTGACTGTTTTTTTTTTCCGCTGTGGCAAAATAGCTGCCAACTTGACCAATTTCGCTGCAGCAAAATTGCCGCTAACTTGACAGCAGCAAAATTGCCGCTAACTCGACTGTATTTTCTATTTTGCTGCAGCAAAGATAATTCTAACTCTGCAAACAAAATCACCGTTAACTTTACTTCTTTTGCTGTAGCGAAATTGCTGCTACATGTAACATGACCGACTTTGCTGCTATAAAATTGCTGCTAACTTGACCGTTTTCGATGCAGCAAATTTGCTGCTAATTTGACCTAGCTGACCTTGTAGGAAAATAAGTAAACTCAGCTGGTTCTCTGAATTACATTTTTTTTTCGAATGGTATTTTATCGACCTTCTACTGCGGTCATGTATCATCAGTAAAGCAAAGAGTTGTTGACAAAGATAGAGGCATTGGCTAACTTGATAGCAATATTTGAATGTAGCTGTATGGTTATATTTCAGAAACAAAATGTTTATGTTTTTGTGTGTCTACCATACACTTCACCTGTTTTGAAATCATTCAGGTGAAACACAGGTATAGCACAAAGACAACAAGCATAGTCACCTTTACCTCAATTATACATTGTCAGCTCTGGGACCCTTTCTCAACAATGAAATCATCCAAGGCTGGGCTTAGCTAAGCCCTGCCCTGCACATTGAAAAAAATCCAAGTATACAATACAGTGAAATATTGCATTGTTTTCTTTCGGCAAATTTAGTCAGGTTTGAAGTTTGAAGCACTTTGTATTTTCAGTTTGAAGCACAACGTGTTTTGAAGTAGAATTGCAGTGTATGTAGTGCAGTGGTATATGGCATTGTTTTCCTTCTAATTATAAATCATTCAAATTAGTCAGAAAATATTTTTTTTAAATATTGAATTTTCAAATTGGCGAGACCCTTAATCACAGCTGCACTCATAACTTTCATTATGCACTACGACTACTATAGTCAGAAGTTTTTAAGTTTGAAGCACTTTGTGTTTTCTGTTTTGAAGCACTTTGTGTTTAAAAGTAAAATTTAGCTCAGCCTCTTCTAGTTGCTTGCTCCTCTGTGTGAGTGTGATGTAAACAAGGACAACTGCCTTCACCTTTGAGATTCTCCAAAGATAAGTGTATACTGTTTCTCTTCTTGTTATTAAAATGTGGTGGTTTAAGTAATAAAGCAGACTTTTCCTCTAAACAAACAATTCCAGAATGTTCAGTATCTTCCACACTAGCTGATCTTTGGTTTTCTGTATGGGTTTGTGATGCATTAGGATTTCTGTTTTCAATGAATGCACTAGTTCTTTTCTTACCACATGAATGTTTTAACTCTTCAACACTTTTGCTTTCAGCTAAGGACGATAAAACCACGCGTTTTGGGTGATTTCCTAAACAGAAAAGACAGGCGGAATGTCTAAGATCAAGCATCTCGTGCGAATGATGTGTTCCCGGTTTTAACGGAAGTTGATCCTCCATATCGTCTGCTGCGTATGAATCTGTGGAATCACGAGTCACCATTCCATTTGATGAGTTTGCTTCTCTATCTATCACTTGTCCATTTTCAGAAATTTCTACTGCCTTATTGCAGTTCGAAGAATTCTGGAAATTAGTATTATGCGTTCTTTGGAACAGGCCTCTTCTAAAACAGAAACAACTACATAAAATTGAAAGGTAGCTCTTTAAAACTTTAAATGTGCGCAAGAACAACTCCTTCCGAAACAAAATATAGATCCATGGGTCGAGAATTTGATTTAAAGAAGCAAGTCGGAGAGCGTGCAGGTCAGCCTTAACATCTATCTGTTTAAAGTTCGCCTGGTTTATTATAATGCGAATCTGAAAAATAAACACACGAAAAAATTACAGCAAGCAAAAAAATGACATTAAGATGAATAGCAATGAGCAGAGGAATGGCGGCATTCAATTTCTATTTAATCAGATCAGAGGTGCTGTGTTGTTGAACAACCATGAACATTCATATTTGATTTTAAAGTAAAATTTTACCAAAATTGCTGTGCATGCATCTTATATTTTTCGTGATCACTCTAAATATGACTTAGCCTAATCAACGGAAATGAAATGCAGTTTCACGCTGAACATACAGTTAGCCAAAGATAGAAAATGATTCGGAATGATATATTGATGAATCAAACATATTCAGGAAATTAAAACGAATAAAACCAGCATCGTGCAAATACTGAACCGCTACGCAGAATTAAAGAGAGGAAATAAAGTAACAAAATCACACATTAAAAGAAGTGTTTCAACTGATTTTTCGTTAAGTGCCAAACATCTATTTTAGAGTAGAAATAAGAAAATACTGCAAATCCTATATCAGAGCCGTTCATCCAGATACAACAAACGCGGCCGCGATTGTTTTCCAAACGTGGTGCACCATTTCTGCATAAACGCATTTAATTTCGGAATTACTGAAAGTCTATATACAGTTGCAAGCTTTCTTTCCGTGTGTATATATGTACGCGATGTGATTGTTTATTCATCCGCGTTGGCAAAACAATGTCGCGTTTATAGCAGCTGTATGAATGGTATATATACGTGTACATGTAAATTAAATTCTGACCAGTTCTATGGATTCGATGGAATTTTATACAATTTTGACAAAGAGCGTTCTCATGATGTTAAGCCAGCTTACCATAAATGGACACCAGCAAGTGGAGAAGATAACGATGATACCGAGTAACAATACCATCATCTGTAGCTCGCTGTCGTGTCGTTTCGTGTTGGACAAGTTCAGAGTCCGCCTTGCCCTCCGTCGCATCTGTAGTAGACCAATCGTTACGAAGACGTTTGACAACGCTGTTACTCCGATGACAAATAGTCCCAGCGTCGCGTAGAAATATGCAAATATTTGGTTTTTAATTTCTCTGCTGGTGAAAGTAAAGAAACACCAAGTTCCTGGAAACTGTTTTACATTGTCTCCAAGCCCAATTAATGGGAGAGAACTGATAAATGCGGCAATAATCCATAAAGTAAGGATAAAATATTTGGCTTTTGCATGTGATATGTGCTGGTCATAAAAGAAGGGGTACTTAATGGCTAAGAATCTGTCTACTGCCATGGAGCCTACGATGAAAATCGTCGAAAATCCGGCAAATATTAGCATAAATCCTTCATATTCACACAAAGCGTCTCCTCCGACCCACTTTAATTTGTTGGCGTACACCGCTAAAGTGATTGGAGAAGTCGCACATGTACCAAACAAGTCCGTAACAGCAAGCGCGCCAACCAGACGATAAAATACCGTCTGCTTGTGGTCTCTTGATGACCGCCACAATACAAAGATGGCTAAAAGATTTCCAAAAACACCGGAAGCAAACATGATAGCGGGAACAGTCAATGTGATCATGGGGTCCTTCTGAGGCGGAGTGATTTCTGCATTCGATTGGTTAGTCAAGCTGCTGTTCCACGAATGTTCAGAGAAGTTAAGCGCCATCTCCGTTTTAGGAGTCGCTGAGTAGCTGATGACCGAATCGTTGGAAACCATCATGATTATACTCTCGTCTGAAAAGCAGAAAAAGTACATTTTAAAACAACAAAAGCATGCAAACGCATGGTTTGTAGTCTAGATCTATTTGAAGTCTTATCAAGAAAAATACATGTAGAAGGAAAGTACTGTTGACCTAGGCCTATATCAGAATCAGAAGAAGATGTGATGCACACAGATTAAATATGTACAATTGTACCTAATGTACTCCTTATAAGCTTGTCTGCACACCTCCACTGTCAATTATTCATCTCCAAAACACACAGTTAATTAATGCTGTCTGAACTTAGACTGTTACTGAAAGCAAATAAAGGTTAAAGTGACCAAACCTGGCATTGAATGTTTGCAAGAAGTTTAATTCTTCGATTTATACTGATTGTATATGTTTATTCAAGTTCTTTCGGACATAAATGCTTATTAACCGATTAAGAAATCAATGCCTTGATCTCAAGTGGTTTGTACTGATCTGATCAGAACCTCAAAGTCAAGTCGATACATATAAAGGTTTAAAATTTAGTCATACATGTACTTTCATATTAATTAGTAGTAGTAGTAGTAGTAGTAGTAGTATACATTTTACGTAGTCGTGCAGTTGAACTCTGTATAATGACGGTTTCTCATTAATTGCCACTTCTGATATAGATAATCGTTCACAGCAGATTCTGAAAACCCGAGGACGCTATAAACGCTTGTAAACATATATGACATGTACGTGTTTCAGAAACATCAATATTCTATTCACTTGCCTATATTCTGCAAGTATTCCCATTAAATGCCTGTTACAATTCCTCCCGTCCTATGTCTCCTGCGTCCTTGTAGCAAATAACATATATCAGCTTTTCTTACCGGCTCTTAGGCCTACTAGACTTCTGCCTCCGGAGAATATTTTTAACACCACCTCCACATGCAATTTATTTTAATCATCGGAACGTTTAAATAATAATTTTGTCTGTGATGATAAATTGAGAACTAAGAGACACGCCACGAGGACCGAAGAACTACCTAAATGTTGTGAGCCACTTCAGAAGCTGAGGGCGATCGAGGTTTGTCGCCTCTCCCGTCATTTTATACTGCTGACCGTTCCGGTACGGTAATTCTGTTGCGATTCTCCTTGATTTTATGTGCTGTTTGCACCTTTTATGTGTGTATTGATATTTAGTTAAGTTCAGGTAGCTGAGTGGCCACCTTTAAGGAAATAGCTGCTCACTCAGTTCGCTCTTTGTATCAGCACCTAATTGTCTTTTCACGCCTAGGGTTTAAGGGGTGGAGTAAAGTTCTGATTCACCAGTTCCTGATTATTGCTTACTTATATCTGTTTATAAAACGTCTTCATTTTGCGGATTTAATCATGCATATGTAGCCATTCAAAATCATGACCAATATTAAGTCGATGAAGTATATTTCTGTCGGACTCTGCATATAGCATGTATACTACTCAAAATTTGATAAGCATCAAAGTATCATTTTTCATACAGCACAGTGTGTAAAATACCCCTGGTTTGACCTAAATTTAGTGACAATCTCCAATTAGCAAGAATGACAGTTTCATTTGCATTTTGTTAGAAAATGTCTGAAGCTACCGACTAAAAGAAATTTGAAACAAAAAATGTCCAACCGAAGTCCATAGAACAGTTTTTCTAAAAATTGAATTTTGACAAAAACAGTGGTTGTTTTGAAAATTGGCCCACGCGGGACAATTACAAGCTTGCTTTTATCCTGCACTGCACACATCTGTTAGAATACACTTCAGACTAACTTTCATAGAGAAGTCAATTCTAAGTCGAATTTTCGTGCTCCTGTGGACTTTTAGAAAAATGCCATTATTTCAGGACTTTGAGAAAAATGCAAAAATGGCTCAATGGGCTATGGTAGGACATTTCCGGTTTCAAATTTCGTGTAGCAAGAAATTTCAAGGCATTATCTAAGAAAAATCAAATGAAACCGACATTTTGGTCCTTTGGTATCATCAGTAAAATTGGGTCAAACTCGAGATGTTTTACATTGTGTTGTATTTAAAATAAATACTTGATGCTTATCAAATTTTGAGTAGTAATGATTTTAATTTTCGGTACCGATTCAAACGCAAATTATTGCACATATAATTATGGTAATGTTTATATTTGTTGATCAGATGGTTTTGATTTTCGTTACCGATAACAATATTTCGTTAACTTATTTAAACGAAAATTGATTTTAAAAATATTATTTTCAAGTTTCAATTAACCTAGAAAATTACCTGGAAAACAAAGTTGTTATACTAAGTTCCAATTAAAACATCAGCATATCAGCATGCACCGAGCGAAGAAGACCTATCAGTGCCATTGGAATTATCACATATTGGTTAAATAACAGCAGCAAGTCATTCCTTCTAGTCGTGCTAGAAGAAAAATTGATTGATTCCGACGCGACCAATAATTTTTTAAGCGAAAAAGGACACGATATTGCTGTTGATTAGACGGCTTCGGAGAAGATTTTGGGGGAAAGGTGGCCTGGATGACGGACGGCGACATGGGACATTTATTCAGAACCATATCTTATATGAGCCCCCGCATAAGAAAACCAACAATATGCATATGCGAAAACAAAGACGCAGATGAGCTATGCAGTAACTGCACAGCTGATCAGCGCCTTTGTTTTCGCTCCTTAGATAGCAGAATGTCTTCTTCCTAAATTTGAAATTTTATACTTCTAACCTGCTACTATGGCTGTACAGCCTGGTTTGTGTCGGCCCTTGTCCAAGACCCAGATTGTTTGTTTCCTCATGCAAAGGCTCAATTATACTAATATGCTTAATCTTTCAGTGCATAAGACAGCAGTTTTGGCAAAGAAAATAAATATAGGTACCTTCGTTTGTAATAAGTCAAATTCTTCTGTTACATAATATTCCAAGCAGATCAGTTTTGTTTCTAAAAGAGTGCGCAAAAAGTGAAAAGTCGTTGATATACTTGTAAACACATACATGTATACATTTGTATGTGCGTCATCTTAGGTTCTACCCTAGCTAAAGATTACCGTATCTTAAACGATTTCGTAATAAAACCCTCAAATTTTTAGTTTAGATATCCGATTAAACGGAGAAATCAGGCATGATATAACTTGAGTTGACACAAACATATATTATTATTACCAAAATATTTAGGACGGCGAAAAATGGATTCTTTTTCATTGTAAATTTAATTTACTTTAAAAGTCGTGGCCTTTTAAACTTTCTTCTTTCAAATCTTTTTATGCAATTCACATTCAAAGCCTCAATAATGATTAAAAAAAAACTTTAAATCGTACAGTTTTTAACCTCGGATCATCTATTATGATATCTATTATGATTCACATAGTATCAATTTAGTTTGAACAAAAAAGGACGAGAAAGGAAAAAATAAACATTTGCATAATGAATACGTTACATCTATCACTGTAATTAATGTTAATTTTCACGGGGGGGGGGGGGGGGGGGGGGTAACGTAGCAAGGCTTCCCATAGTCCCATACCCCAATCCCGTTACCTTTGTACCACGTACAGAGCGGTATGAACATTTTCCTGCAAAAAGCTTGCAAGTGAAGGCATGTACTAAAGGTGGTAAGACAGTCGCCCTTGACTTCGTTACCTAACTTTGCTGTTAATTGGTCCGCAATTACTAAATGCTTTACTACATTTAGTTGGAACCAGAGAAATGGCTCGCAATTACTTATATACATAACTATATTGAGATGGAAACAAGGGGATGGAGTCAGTGTTCTGACCAGTAAAGTACTTCTGGCACATGACAAAAGAGCAATATAAACTGTTTTCTTTGGCTAATAATTTAATATTGTATCAACTTTGCCTCATTACGTACGCTTATTCTGGCGTAATGGGATAAATTGGCGATTCCATTTCCCTACTAAGACAATATTTTAACATCCATTAGGATTCCATTCATTCTCGAAATCCCCTGTACAAATGAAAGCATTGATACCCTTTAGTCATAGTCATTACCCATGTAAATTATGAGCCGTCGCATGGGAAAACCAACAACCTGCAGAGGCGAAAACAAAGGCGCAGATCAGCTTCGCAGTGAAGCTGAATAGCGCCTTTGTTTTCGCTACAGCGATAGTACAATTAATACAAAATTCCCAGCCTCTAGCCATCTTCTGTGACTGTACAGCCCAGTTTGTGTCGGACCTGGTCGGAGCCCAAATTGTTGGTTTTCTCACGCACAGGCTCAAATCAATATTTGAGGTCAGGGGAAAATGTCCATCTACATTATCTCGATCGCAATATGGATCTAATAATAATTATTGTCTAGTTTGAGTCAAAACAATGTTTCCTGTATTAATTGATGACTGTCAAAACAAACACTCTACATATGCGAAAACATAGCCGCAGATCACATGTGCAATAACTACAACTGATCAGCGCCTATCAGGCCTTTCGCTTCATCATGGTTGATGGATAGTATAATCCTTCTTCTTCTTATATCCGAATTTTCAAGCTTCTAGTCTGCTCCTGTGGCTGTACAGGCCGGTTTGTGTAGGACCTGCTCGGAAACCTAAATTGCTGGTTTTCTCAGGCGAAGTCAATTGATGTCTGTAAAAACAATCATTTCCCTTGAGAGTCCATCATGCTTAATTTTACAACATTTGTCCTGTTATTAATGTTGGTAGTACGGAAAACCATAGTTTATGCCCAGAAAACATCGATATAATTATGGTTCTAATTAATAATTAGTAGCATACATCATCACATCAAATTATATTGCCCTGCTTTTTAAACTACATTGATAGAGCGGATTTCTCTAGTTCTGACAAAGTTTTTATTCATTCCAAGTCGATATAGACTCTAATGGTATTTCAAATGCGAAAACAATGCAATAAACTATATTTGCTTTTTGTGGGTATGCCCTGTTGTGCTTGCCAGCTTTCACAAACTGGATATGCATGCATATAATATATGTATATGTTTGCCAGTTGTCTGGGTCGAGATTCTGAAAGTTGTTGGATAAATCCCTAGTCTCTCTAATTCTTGTTTACGATGCCGGTTAAACATTGCAAAAACAGTTACATACGACAGTAATATGAAACGCAAATGAGAATCCAAGCAAATTGGTCGTACAAACATCGAATGTAACCAATTGCCAACCACTATAATGGCCTCTTTTACTATTGCTGACAAAAAGCTTCTCCGTAATACGAGTTTAAATGGAACTATCAATGACATCTCAGCAATTACAGAACTATTATGAGCATGATATCTTCTGTCTTTAATCTGCGTTTTGATGTCCCTTGTGTGCGCTTAAAATGTTGTGTGTGTCTCACGCATTAAATGCAGCTTTTAGCTTTGTACTTCTTTTTGACGGTGCTTTTAATTGCGATTGATACTTCGTCCTCGGATCAAAGAAGCGTGGAACATCACAAACACGTATCAGCTAACGCAAACAATGGTTCTTTTCATGGAACTGTCTACAGTGACATACTAGGAGACAACTATTGTTCAGGGACCAATACGATAATAGTTTGCGCCATACAGTTACGTAAGTGATAAAGGCCCACTGATGTTCTTAAATAAAATAGCATAGACTAACCAGAAAGGTGTTTAAGGACCCACTCAACTTTTGTTTTCAAGTCATATCGGTACAAAGCCACTACATCATCAGGAAAACATGTCCGTGAAATGTATACCCCCTCATACGCCACATTTATAGTAAAACTGGGGTATACAGGGGTATACTATTGCCGAGGCGGTTCTAACTTGTACCCACAATCTATGTTTTGAGCAAAAATAAGAAAAATATCAAATATTTTCTAATTTTTTTCTATTTTTACAACCGAGTATTTGTAATGTTCCGGTTAGATGAAGTCAGACACTCTACCACTGAGCCAACTGATTGGACGTAGTTTTGTTAAATGTAGTCCGCCTTGGTGCTCATGGAAAGTTAAAAAGTAAGCAATGATCAGGAACTGGTGCAATCAGAACCAAGTGCAAACAGAACCAAAGCTTCACCCTAAAACCCAGGTGCCGGGAAAGCAAAGCAGATTAGTTACCGTTGATACACAGAGAACATATCGCAAGCTGAGTGAACAGCTAGTTCCCCTGTCTCAGTTGTAAGGGAATACAAACTTCTAATTATACTTTATATGAATGTATTCATGTAGCTGAAGTTTGCAAAAAAAAAAAAAAAAAAAAAAAAAAAAAAAAAAATCATGAAAATCATGAAAATCAACCAAGATATAAGAAAGCCTTTATGCAGGTTTGAATTTTTTAGCTCTTTCGATCCAAAACGAGGCTTTGAGGGACGGACGTCATACCCTCACTATCATAAAAGGATAAATATCAACCATGTTCATGCAGATTTAACAATTCCTGTAAATTAGCATGTTTTCAGTTTTGACCACGTGCCAAGGCGAAACAAAATGGTTGTTCATTGTAAAATGTCTAGGAAAATGCTTGGCCGATTTTCATAAAAATGGTGGCATATTATTTGAGCCGCATCATGAGAAAACCGGATTTTTGCCTAGGCGAAAACAAAGGCGCAGATCAGCTTCGCGGAAACCGCGAAGCTGATCAGCGCCTTTGTTTTCGCTACTCGGATAGTACAATTCCTCTTCTACTTAAATCCGAAATTTCAAGCTTCTAGCTCTTTTCTGAGCTTGTACAGGCCGGTTTGTGTCGGACCTGGTCGGAAACCCCGAAGACCGGTTTTCTCGCGTCGAGGCTCATTTGTCTCATCGCCCACCTTCTTCTGGAACAAACAATAAACTTTTTAACTTAATAACTGACTACGCATATAAAACGCACAAACTGCACAAAAACAGCACCTCATCAGAGGTACAAAGTAATTGGAGAATCAATCTATTTTCAGAAACCATTTAATATAGTTGATAGCAAGAACATAAGTACATTAGCTATAACCGCTAATGAGCATGAGCACGAAATATGATAAGGTACAGATAACTCTTGGCTTCGATTCGCAACACTTGCAACCTGGAACCGAATACGACAGTAATATGGAAAACGCAACTGGGAATCCAAGCAAATTGATCGTACAAACATCGCATGTAACCAATGACGAACCATGATGATCTCTTCCCTATTCCTGACAAAAAGCTGCTTTGTAAGGCTCTATAGATACGAATTTAAATGGAACTATAAATTACATCTCTGCAATTACAGAACTATTATCGTTGAATTAAATCTGCTTGCTTGATGTCTCTTGTGTGCGCTTTAAATATAGTGGGTGTCTCATGCATTAAATGCAGCTTTAAGCTTTGTACTTCTTTTTGACGGTGCTTTTAATTGCGATTGATACTTCGTCCTCGGATCAAAGAAGCGTGGAACATCACAAACACATAACAATGGTTCTATCCATGGAACTGTCTACAGTGACATACTAGGAGACAACTATTGTTCAGGGACCAATACGATAATAATTTGCGCCATACAGTTACGTAAGTGATAAAGGCCCACGGATGTTCTTAAATAAATTTAAATAGCATAACTAACCACAAAGGTGTTTTAATTTCCCACTCAAACTTTTTTCGAGTCATATCTGGACAAAACCACCACTTTCTGGTTAGCCCCAGACCCAGACATTCTACCACTGAGCCATTGATCAAAAGACGTAGTTTTGTTTTGTCATCCGCCATCCGGAGCTCAAGGAAAGGTAATTTAAGTTTAATCGTCATCAGAACAAAAGTCTCGCACTAAAACCCAGGTGGGGAAAATAAAAAAATGATAATTAGTTACTGGTACACAATGAACATATCGCAAGCAGGGTGAGCAGCTATTTCCCTAAAGGTAGCCACTCAGCTGTACCTGAACTTAACAAAATATCTGATGTGCACATAAAAGACGCAAACAGCACAAAAACAAAATCGACATCAAAACCTAAAACAATTAGAACCGCATCAGAAGTACAAAATCGTTGGAGAAATAATCTATTTTCAGAAACCATTTTATTTAGTTAGTAACAAGAACATCAGTACATTAGCTCGAACAGCTTGAGTCGGCATGTTCATGAGCACGAAATATGATAAGGCATAGATAACTTTAACAGCTGGGCTTCGATTCGCAACACTTGCAATTTGAAACCGAATTAATCAGTACTATCCAGTATGTAATGTAGGTAGAAAAAACTGGATGTTAGGTATAAATGCACTAGTCATTTGTAACCACGCCACACTAGTCACGAGGAACAGCGGAGACCTTGACTTTTCATCCAGCAAACCCACCGCTAAAAGCTCTGCACTGCGAGGACACCTTTTTTGGTGAAACCACTGCTATTATTCCCGCAGTCTCTTATGTTTTCGTTGCAATGCTGTTTTTGCAAATATACACACCGGATAGTTCCCCTACAATAGGGGGACAAATCAAAGGTTAAATCCCCGCCCATTTCCACGGCTACCCCCACCCTCCCCAGGACGGGGCGTGGTTATGAATGACTTGTGCATAACAACATGGGTCTCTACCAATTGGGCCTGTGGGAAATAGATGGGCATCTTCTGCCTCTAGGCAACTGAAGCCGCGCGTAATTACCGACTGACTTGTCATCTGATAACTGGATAACCGCTTAGTAGGCCTCAGCTTGCCCAGGCAAAAGTGGTTAAGGCACACCATCCACACAAACAAGCCATAGTTACAAGAAGCCCATAAATTTCTCACAGCCCTGACGGGCCGAAGATCAAAACAAATTTACATAATCAATTATAAAACAAACTTAGTCAACACTTCATGATACTAGAAGAATGCCAATGACAACACTAGAAATTTGAAGCACAATAAAATTATGCAAGACAAGGAATACTGCAAAATTGAAATATCTCGGATTTTATATAAAATCTAGTTAAATGGTAAATACCTACTGGACGTTAGTATGTCCAAGAACTTTCACATGGTGTTGTTAATACTACTTTAGATTAAATCTAATTCCAGTATGGACGCAAAGAATGTTCACACGCGAAATTCGATATAAAACTAATCTGATATGAGATACTCAAATGCCGTCGTGTAGAGTTCGTATCCTTGAGTCTCGGACAATTGACCACCTACCATTGAAATGAAGTTTGACACATACTTGACCTTAACATTTCTTTCTCGCGCAAAATAAGCTTCATTACCACATAATATTAATGTTTTCTCCATTCACAACTTTATAACTACCACTACAAATGTAACAATTCCATCCTTAATTGCCAGGCCCATGTCTGAATGACCATGAATCGCACGCACCATTGGAAATTGCGAGTGTCTCACTTGTTGTACTATCCATAAGAAGATCTCTTAAACCGCACTACTACACTTTGTATGTTTTGCGAGCATTGAAGGTGCCATATGTCGGTTTTTTAGAATATTTTCGGTGAAATATTGGTTATCACCAATAACCAAATCACTGATGATTAACTGGTAATGAGTTTTCTTTACATCTCCTACGCACCGAGAAGACGGAATACTTATACCAAGAAGTTACTAGTTCTGAGCTTTGCGGGATGCGCATCTAAATCCGTCAATGAATATGAAGGGACGAGAATTAGGGCACTGGTAAGCCGGTACGACGTGAATTTTCATGTATCATTGATGTATGTCGACAATTGTCACATTTGAGCCTCCACATGGGAAAACCAACAATCTGCATAGGCGAAAACAAAGACGCAGATCAGCTTCGCGGTAACCGCGAAGCTGATCAGCGCCTTTGTTTTCGCTACTCGGATAGTACAATTCCTCCTCTACTTAACTCCAAAATTTCAAACTTCTAGCTATTTTCTGTGTTTGTACAGGCCGGTTTGTGTCGGACCTGTTCGGAAACCACATTGTTGGTTTTTCCACGAGACGGCTCATTTATTGTTATTGCAATGTAGATCTCATTAAGCTTAAAGCAAATTATTGTGATAAAATGGTTTGTGTTTAGAGAAGCAATGAACAAAGACGCTGGTTTAGTCAGTACATGTGCAATTTGTGGGATCGTAGGTACCTCCTGATTATAAGTTCTGAGACCACAGTGTCAGTGTTATAGCTAAACAGGAAACCTACCCGGGCAAGGAAGTTGCAGATCAGTCTGAGCACATGCATGACCACAATGATGATAGTAAGATTCTGTGAAACCTTTCCCAGGCCGAGGAATTCATGAAACGAAGTCGGGCTCCATACAAAAATTGCTTGCGCTGTATGTTTTTGCTATAATGACTCGTACAGTATATCTTTTACGCAAGGTCTACGTCATTAATTACGCTAGGATGATAATGTCTATCATCACATGTAAACATAATCGTTACTGACACCTACCTGGTGTTTACTGAGATAACAAGCGGTCAGTTTGATATATAGCTCAGTATAACTAGTATTAGACGTTTTAGTTCTAATGACGGTCTAATGCACGTCCATGCAAACTACACAGAGACGTCGTCTAGTCTCCGCAGCGTGACAGTTGAATAACCTTCCGCATTGTAAAACTGTGTGATCATACGAACGTCAGTCGCCCTTACATGCTGCGTGCGCAAGTCAATGGACCTGTATAAAAATCGTTTTTGACGTTGCAGAAACCATTTGGCGACCCTGTTGTGCCATCGTCGCAATCCAAACGAAAGAATTTAGTACTGTACGATAGCTGCTTTTGCTTAATCATTTTCTCTTTGTTCTCCAGCCACATTTCAAAATCATATGTCGGCTTCTGAAGCTATTTAACGTCTGTTACCATATATGGGAATGGAAGCCATGTTGGTCATGTGAGTCACCTCGACCAGGGCCCAGTTGTTCAAAACTAACGACGTCGTTAGTTAACGTTTTGTTAAAATTTCAAACATTAATATTACAAATACACTGTTATCTTTTGTTGAAAAAATGTGAAAATCCTTTGCACTGCAAAGGATTCTCACATTTTTTCAACAAAAAATAACAGTGTATTTGTTACTTTAGCTGATATTTGCTTAACAAATTTATGTCTTAACGATATCGTTAAGCTAACGATGCGAACTATGGCTTTCAGAGATCTTTGAAAATGGTAGATATAGAAAATGGGTGGACGCCTAAACATGGGTATACTATAAGCTCACCTGGTGGAACTGGGGCCTCAGGTGAGCCAAAAGTGTTGTGTTTTAGACTTATGTCTACTTATAGGTCATGAGTCATGGAGTCAGATGTCAAGGAATGGAAGTAACAAATTCAAGGTCAGCTATTAAAGCAAGTGCGAATTGGTTGTCAAGAGAAAAATTAAGCTATACTGGAAACAACTGATAGTTCGTCTCTCACTAATGAGAAAGACCATCATTATTTCTTGAATAGTGCTGATGTGTGTTGGTGAGTTCTTTGATGGCTGACTAGGCCAATTCTGGCTCTAAACTGTCGGTTGCAAGTAGAGCAAGTCAATGTCATAGAGTCTGCTGGTGGCACATTTGTTTTGGCTTTGCGCTCTCTTCGCTTTCTTTCAGTTTCACAGATTCTCTTCTTTTCATAGAGAGCTGCTCCTTTGTTGATGAGACCTCGCCACTTTGATCGCTCCTGTGCAGTCTGTTCCCAGGACCCCATTGGTATTTCGAAATCCTTCAGAGAGGCTTTGAGGGTGTCTTTGTAGCGTTTCTTCTGGCCACCTTGAGAGCGCTTTCCCTCCTGTAGTTCTCCATAGAAAACTTTCTTTGGAAGTCGCGCATCAGGCATTCTTATAACATGGCCAGTCCATCTTAGCTGTGCTAGCTTTAAGACTGTATGCATGCTTTGCATCCCTGCTTTCCTCAGGACCTCTGTGTCTGGAATCTTGTCCTGCCACTTGATTTTTAACAACTTTCTCAAACAGCTTAAGTGGAAATGGTTAAGTCTCTTTGCATGGCGTTGGTATACTGTCCAGGTCTCACATGCATACAAGAGGGTTGGCAGTACCACAGCCTTGAAGACTTTCAGCTTGGTGTCAAGCTTGATTCCATTTCGCTCCCAGACATTTGCACGGAGTCTTCCGAATGCCAAACTAGCTTTTGCAATTCTGGCAGTGATCTCATCATCAATATGCACTGCTCTGGAGAGAGTGCTTCCCAGGTAGGTGAACTTGTCAACAACTTTCAGTTTTTGCCCATTCACTGTTCATTATATGGTTTTCCGGGGGCTGGTTGGTGTACAACCTCTGTCTTTTTTGTGCTGATTGTGAGATCATAGTTATCACATGACTGTGAGACTTGATCCATGGCTCTTTGCATTTTTGCCTCTGTGTTGGCATTCTTATCCATATCATCTGCATAGAGGAGCTCATCTAGCACATCAGTCTGGACCTTAGTTTTGGCTTGCAACCTTCTGAGGTTGAATATGTTGCCATCAAAACGGTACCTGATTGGAAAACCAGTGTCACTGTCCTGAAAAGAATCCATAAGCATGGCAGAAAACATCATGCTGAACAGTGTTGGTGCCAGAACACAGCCTTGTTTGACCCCATTTGTTACTTCAAATGGTTCAGAGAACTCTCCATCATTCTGCACACGTGCCTGCATGCCATCATGAAACTGCCGCGCCATAGCTATGAATCTGGGTGGACAGCCAAACTTGGCCATGATTTTCCAGAGTCCATCACGACTAACAGTGTCAAAAGCTTTGGTGAGGTCAACAAACGTCATGTATAGATCTACATTCTGTTCTTGGCATTTCTCCTGAAGCTGTCTTGCTGTGAAGATCATGTCTATTGTCCCTCTGTCTTTTCTGAATCCACATTGACTTTCAGGGATAAGAAAAAGGTACAAGTAGGCAAAGATCAGGAAAAGGCGCAATCAGAAAAAGATTCCCACTCTAAAAACCGAGGTGGGAAAAAACCAAACGAACAATCAGGTACTTATACCATGAAACAATCGTAAGCCGAATGGGCAGCTATTTTCCCAATTTAAATGTCTGTTGCATACCGATATGTTAAAATAAAGAGAGTTTGCCAAATTCCCTATCTTCGCTTTATAACGTGAGCCTTAAATAAAGAGTTTAACGTCAGCGTTAAGGCAATTTCGACCTATTGACGGCGCGTTGACGTCGTTTTTTGGCAGGTAAAGATTGTACCGAAAAAAAAAAACAATCTCACTTGTCACATAATCAACAGCGTTCATAAAGAGGGGTTGAAAAGGATGGGCCTAATGGACTAAACAAAAGTCAGCTGTTTGCATTGTGTTCAGTGGTTGACAATTTTGCATCCACACCCTTTCTGTATTTCTTGGTTGTTCCAGAAGCCTCTTTAAAGGATGGCGTTTTTAAATTCATCGTATCATGTGCCTAAGACGCTGTTCTTGTCGTCTAAATTAAAGAAATGTCCAAAATTGCTCTGAGGTGGTCAAAAATATATGTAACATCAAAAATTGCTAAATTTATTTTGCATAGTATATATTTGCTTTTTCTGGGTATGCCCTGCTGTGCTTACCAGCTTTCACAAACTGGACTGATATGCATGCGTATAATATATGCCTTTATTTGTCAGTTGTCTGGGTCGAGATTCTGAAAGTTGTTCGATAACAATCGCTAGTCTTTCTAATTTTTATTTACAATGCTGGTTAAAGATTGCAAGAACAAGCAGTTACATTAAAGTAATCCCCGTATGACAGTAATATGAAACGCAAATTGGTCGTACAAACATCGAATGTAACCAATTTACCAACTATAATGGTCTCTTTACTATTCCTGACAAAAAGCTTCTCCGTAACACGAGTTTAAATGGAACTATTAATGACACCTCTGCAATTACAGTACCATTATGAGCATTATATCTTCTGTTTTTAATCTGCATTTTGATGTCCCTTGTGTGCGCTTAAAATGTTGTGTGTGTCTCACGCATTAAATGCAGCTTTTAGCTTTGTACTTCTTTTTGACGGTGCTTTTAATTGCGATTGACACTTCGTCCTCGGATCAAAGAAGCGTGGAACATCACAAACACGTATCAGTTAACGCAAACAATGGTTCTATCCATGGAACTGTCTACTGTGACATACTAGGAGACAACTATTGTTCAGGGACCAATACGATAATAGTTACGTAACTGATAGAGGCCCACGGATGTTCTTAAATAAAATAGCATAGACTAACCAGAAAGGTGTTTAAGGTCCCACTCAACTTTTGTTTTCAAGTCATATCGGTACAAAGCCACCACATCATCAGGAAAACATGTCCGTGAAATATATACCCCCTCATACGCCACATTTACATAGTAAAACTGGGGTTTATAGGGGTATACTATTGCCGAGGCGGTTCTAACTTGTGCCCACAATCTATGTTCTGAGCAAAAATAAGAAAAATATCAATTTTTTTCTACTTAAATTTTTCATTTTTACAACCGAGTATTTGTAATGTTCTGGTTAGATGGAGTCAGACACTCTACCACTGAGCCAACTGATTGGAGTAAGTTTTGTTAAATGTAGTCCGCCTTAGTGCTCATGGAAAGTTAAAAAGTAAGCAATGATCAGGAGCTGGTGCAATCAGAACCAAGTGCAAACAGAACCAAAGCTTCACCCTAAAACCCAGGTGCCGGGGAAGCAAAGCAGATTAGTTACCGTTGATACACAGAGAACATATCGCAAGCTGAGTGAACAGCTAGTTCCCCTGTCTCAGATGTAAGGGAATACAAACTTCTAATTATACTTTATATGAATGTATTCATGTAGCTGGAGTTTTCAAAAAAAAATCATGAAAATCAACCAAGTTATAAGAAATTTATGCAGGTTTGAAATTTTTGGCTCTTTCGATCCAAAACGAGGCTTTGAGGGAGGGACGTCATACTCTCACTATCATAAAACTTAAGGATAAATATCAACCATTTTCATGCAGATTAAACAATTCTTGTAAATTAGTATGTTTTCAGTTTTGACCACGTGCCTTGCGAAACAAAATGGTTGTTCATTGTAAAATGTCTAGGAAACTGCTTGTATTGGCCGATTTTCATAAAAAATGATGGCATATATTTGTCTCATCGACCACCTTTTTCTGGAACAAACAATAAACTTTTTAAATTAATAATCTGACAACGCATATAAAACGCACAAAAACAGCACCACATCAGAGGTACAAAGTAATTGGAGAATCAATCTATTTTCAGAAACCATTTAATATATGTAGCTGATAGCAAAACATAAGTACATTAGCTATAACAGCTTGAGTCGGCATGTTCATGAGCATGAAATATGATAAGGTACAGATAACTCTTGGCTTCGATTCGCAACACTTGCAACTGGAACCGAATACGACAGTAATATGGAAAACGCAACTGGGAATCCAAGCAAATTGATCGTACAAACATCGCATGTAACCAATTACGAACCATGATGATCTGATCTCTTCCCCCATTCCTGACAAAAAGCTGCTTTGTAAGGCTCTATAGATACGAATTTAAATGGAATTATAAATTACATCTCTGCAATTACAGAACTATTATCGTTGAATTAAATCTGCTTGCTTGATGTCTCTTGTGTGCGCTTTAAATATAGTGGGTGTCTCACGCATTAAATGCAGCTTTTAGCTTTGGACTTCTTTTTGACGGTGCTTTTAATTGCGATTGATACTTCGTCCTCGGATCAAAGAAGCGTGGAACATCACAAACACGTATCAGCTAACGCAAACAATGGTTCTATTCATGGAACTGTCTACAGTGACATACTAGGAGACAACTATTGTTCAGGGACCAATACGATAAGAGTTTGCGCCATACAGTTACGTAAGTGATAAAGGCCCACGGATGTTCTTAAATAAATTTAAATAGCATAACTAACCAGAAAGGTGTTTTAATTTCCCACTCAAACTTTTTTCGAGTCATATCTGGACAAAACCACCACTTTCTGGTTAGCCCCAGACCCAGACATTCTACCACTGAGCCATTGATCAAAAGACGTAGTTTTGTTTTGTCATCCGCCATCCGGAGCTCAAGGAAAGGTAATTTAAGTAAGCAATCGTCATCAGAACAAAAGTCTCGCACTAAAACCCAGGTGGGGAAAATAAACAAGTAGCCCAAGGGCAACGATCGCTCACCTGAGAGTCAACAAGTACAGTCATTGGACAAAGGAATTGGGGTTTTTACCATATATGGGTATGGTGGCCATCTTGGTCATGTGACCTTGAAACCCTACTTACATCAGCAGAAGAGCTCTTGTCTGGATTGTGTATCCTCTTTTCTGCCATTTCGGTTCACTTGAAAAAATCATCTAACAAGGTCAGGGTCCTATAATGACACCCCAGGGGCAAGTATGTAGAGCTCCACATGACAATGTTGTATATCAAATATACAAGCTTTGTGTCATGCTGTTGCAGAGAAGATTTTTCATATACATTTGTATTTCCATTATAAGTCTATGGTAGATAATGACATGCCTGGGGCGTGGCCTGTATGGACCCCAGGGGCACCGTTGGCAGCATTTATAAAGGAGAGTATTATACATTGGCCCACACAACATATGAAAGCTCTGGGCCATATGGTTTCGGAGAAGAAGATTTTTTTAAAATTTTTTCCCATGACGCCCCCGGGGCGGGGCCCGTATGGACCACAGGGGCATGGTTTGCAGGATTTATAAAGAGGACCACTATACATAGCTACACACAAAATATGAAAGCTTTGGGTCTTGTGGTTTCGGAGAAGATTTTTTGACGTTTTTCCCATGACGCCCCTGGGGCGGGGCCCGTATGGACCCCAGGGGCACGGTTGGCAGGATTTATAAAGAGGACCACTATACATTGCTACTGACAAAATATGAAAGCTCTGGGCCTTGTGGTTTCGGAGAAGAAGATTTTTTTATGCTTTTCCCATTGTAAGTCTATGGGAGCTAATGACCCCCGGGGCGGGGCCATTTTTGGACCCAGGGGCACGGTTGGCAGGATTTATAAAGAGGACCACTATACATTGCTACACACAAAATATGAAAGCTCTGGGCCTTGTGGTTACGGAGAAGAAGATTTTCTTATGTTTTTCCCATGATGCCCCCGGGGTGGGGCCCGTATGGACCCCAGGGGCACGGTTGGCAGGATTTATAAAGAGGACCACTATACATTGCTACTGACAAAATATGAAAGCTCTGGGCCTTGTGGTTTCGGAGAAGAAGATTTTTTTATGATTTTCCCATTGTAAGTCTATGGGAGCTAATGACCCCTGGGGCAGGGCCATTTTTGACCCCAGGGGCATGATTGGCAGGATTTATATAGAGGACCACTATACATTGCTACACACAAAATATGAAAGCTCTGGGCCTTGTGGTTTCGGAGAAGAAGATTTTTTTATGTTTTTCCAATGACGCCCCCGGGGCGGGGCCCGTATTGACCCCAGGGGCACAGTTGGCAGGATTTATATAGAGGACCACTATACATTGCTACACACCAAATATGAAAGCTTTGGGCCTTGTGGTTTCGGAGAAGAAGATTTTTTTATGTTTTTCCCATTGTAAGTCTATGGGAGCTATCTGTTGCCATGGAAACCAGAGTTCTGATCCGACCTGGCCCAAAACCTAACACAACCTTTCCCCCTCCTCAATGATGCTTTAGATAAAATTTGATTATGATTGGCATTGTTGTCTTGGAGATATTCAAGTTTGAAAATGTGGACGGACGCACGCACAGACGCACAGACGGACGGACGCCGGCTCGACCACTATACTATAAGCTCACCTTGTGAGCCTTCGGCTCAGGTGAGCTAAAAATGATAATTAGTTACTGGTACACAATGAACATATCGCAAGCAGGGTGAGCAGCTATTTCCCTAAAGGTAGCCACTCAGCTATACTTGAACTTAACAAAATATCTGATGTGCACATAAAAGACGCAAACAGCACAAAAACAAAATCGACATCAAAACCTAAAACAATTAGAACCGCATCAGAAGAACAAAATCATTGGAGAATTAATCTATTTTCAGAAACCATTTTATTTAGTTAGTAACAAGAACATCAGTACATTAGCTCGAACAGCTTGAGTCGGCATGTTCATGAGCACGAAATATGATAAGGCATAGATAACTTTAACAGCTGGGCTTCGATTCGCAACACTTGCAATTTGAAATCGAATTAATCAGGTTACTATACAGTATGTAATGTAGGTAGAAAAACTGGATGTTAGGTATAAATGTACTAGTCATTTAACCACGCCACACTAGTCACGAGGAACAGCGGAGACCTTGACTTTTCATCCAGCAAACCCACCGCTAAAAGCTCTGCACTGCGAGGACACCTTTTTGGTGAAACCACTGCTATTATCCCCACAGTCTCTTATGTTTTCATTGCAATGCTGTTTTTTGCAAATATACACACCGGATAGTTCCCCTACATTAGGGGGACAAATCAAAGGTTAAATCCCCGCCCATTTCCACGGCTACCCCCACCCTCCCCAGGACGGGGCGTGGTTATGATTGACTTGTGCATAACAACATGGGTCTCTACGCATTGGGCCTGTGGGAAATAGATGGGCATCTTCTGCCTCTAGGCAACGGAAGCCGCGCGTAATTACCGACTGACTTGTCATCTGATAGCTGGATAACCGCTTAGAGGGCCTCAGCCTGCCCTGGCAAAAGTGGTTAAGGCACACCATCCACACAAACAAGCCTTAGTTACAAGAAGCCCATAAATTTCTCACAGCCCTGACGGGTCGAAGATCAAAACAAATTTACATAATCAATGATAAAACAAACTTAGTCAACACTTCATGATACTAGAAGAATGCCTATGACAACACTAGGAATTTGAAGCACAATAAAATTATGCAAGACAAGGATTACTGCAAAATTGAAATATCTCGGATTTTATATAAAATCTAGTTAAATGGTAAATACCTACTGGACGTTAGTATGTCCAAGAACTTTCACATGGTGTTGTTAATACTACTTTAGATTAAATCTAATTCCAGTATGGACGCAAAGAATGTTCACACGCGAAATTCGATTTAAACTAATCTGATATGAGATACTCAAATGACTGTAGAGTTCGTATCCTTGAGTCTCGGACAATTGACCACCTACCATTGAAATGAAGTTTGACACATACTTGACCTTAACATTTCTTTCTCGCGCAAAATAAGCTTCATTACCACATAATATTAATGTTTTCTCCATTCACAACTTTATAACTACCACTACAAATGTAACAATTCCATCCTTAATTGTCATGTCCATGTCTGAATTGCTATTCTGTGAATCGCACGCACCATTGGAAACTGCGAGTGTCTCACTTGTTGTACTATCCATAAGAAGATCGCTTAAACCGCACTACTACACTTTGTATGTTTTGCAAGCATTGAAGGTGCCATGTCGGTTTTTTAGAATATTTTCGGTGAAATATTGGTTATCACCAATAACCAAATCACTGATGATTAGCTGGTAATGAGTTTTCTTTGCATCTCCTACGCGCCGAGAAGACGGATCGAATACTTATACCAAGAAGTTACTAGTTCTGAGCTTTGCGGGATGCGCATCTAAATCCGTCAATGAATATGAAGGGACGAGATTTAGGGCACTGGTCAGCCGGTACGACGTGAATTTTCATGAATCATTGATGTATGTCGACAGTTGTCACATTTGAGCCACCCAATGGGAAAACCAACAATCTGCATAGGCGAAAACAAAGACGCAGATCAGCTTCGCGGTAACCGCGAAGCTGATCAGCGCCTTTGTTTTCGCTACTCGGATAGTACAATTCCTCTTCTACATAACTCCAAAATTTCAAGCTTCTAGCTCTTTCCTGTGACTGTACAGGCCGGTTTGTGTCGGACCTGTTCGGAAACCACATTGTTGGTTTTCCCACGAGGTGGCTCATTGTTATTGCAATGTAGATCTCCTTAAGCTTACAGCAAATTATTGTGATAAAATTGTTTGTGTTGAGAGAAGCAATGAACAAATATTCTGGTGAGTCAGTACATGTGCAATTTGTTAGATCGTACGTACCGCTTGATTCTAAGAAGTTCTGAGACCACAGTGTTAGTGTTATAGCTAAACAGGAAACCTACCCGGGCAAGGAAGTTGCAGATCAGTCTGAGCACATGCATGACCACAATGATGATAGTAAGATTCTGTGAAACCTTTCCCAGGCCGAGGAATTCATGAAACGAAGTCGGGCTCCATACAAAAATTGCTTGCGCTGTATGTTTTTGCTATAATGACTCGTACAGTATATCTTTTACGCAAGGTCTACGTCATTAATTACGCTAGGATGATAATGTCTATCATCACATGTAAACATAATCGTTACTGACACCTACCTGGTGTTTACTGAGATAACAAGCGGTCAGTTTGATATATAGCTCAGTATAACTAGTATTAGACGTTTTAGTTCTAATGACGGTCTAATGCACGTCCATGCAAACTACACAGAGACGTCGTCTAGTCTCCGCAGCGTGACAGTTGAATAACCTTCCGCATTGTAAAACTGTGTGATCATACGAACGTCAGTCGCCCTTACATGCTGCGTGCGCAAGTCAATGGACCTGTATAAAAATCGTTTTTGACGTTGCAGAAACCATTTGGCGACCCTGTTGTGCCATCGTCGCAATCCAAACGAAAGAATTTAGTACTGTACGATAGCTGCTTTTGCTTAATCATTTTCTCTTTGTTCTCCAGCCACATTTCAAAATCATATGTCGGCTTCTGAAGCTATTTAACGTCTGTTACCATATATGGGAATGGAAGCCATGTTGGTCATGTGAGTCACCTCGACCAGGGCCCAGTTGTTCAAAACTAACGACGTCGTTAGTTAACGTTTTGTTAAAATTTCAAACATTAATATTACAAATACACTGTTATCTTTTGTTGAAAAAATGTGAAAATCCTTTGCACTGCAAAGGATTCTCACATTTTTTCAACAAAAAATAACAGTGTATTTGTTACTTTAGCTGATATTTGCTTAACAAATTTATGTCTTAACGATATCGTTAAGCTAACGATGCGAACTATGGCTTTCAGAGATCTTTGAAAATGGTAGATATAGAAAATGGGTGGACGCCTAAACATGGGTATACTATAAGCTCACCTGGTGGAACTGGGGCCTCAGGTGAGCCAAAAGTGTTGTGTTTTAGACTTATGTCTACTTATAGGTCATGAGTCATGGAGTCAGATGTCAAGGAATGGAAGTAACAAATTCAAGGTCAGCTATTAAAGCAAGTGCGAATTGGTTGTCAAGAGAAAAATTAAGCTATACTGGAAACAACTGATAGTTCGTCTCTCACTAATGAGAAAGACCATCATTATTTCTTGAATAGTGCTGATGTGTGTTGGTGAGTTCTTTGATGGCTGACTAGGCCAATTCTGGCTCTAAACTGTCGGTTGCAAGTAGAGCAAGTCAATGTCATAGAGTCTGCTGGTGGCACATTTGTTTTGGCTTTGCGCTCTCTTCGCTTTCTTTCAGTTTCACAGATTCTCTTCTTTTCATAGAGAGCTGCTCCTTTGTTGATGAGACCTCGCCACTTTGATCGCTCCTGTGCAGTCTGTTCCCAGGACCCCATTGGTATTTCGAAATCCTTCAGAGAGGCTTTGAGGGTGTCTTTGTAGCGTTTCTTCTGGCCACCTTGAGAGCGCTTTCCCTCCTGTAGTTCTCCATAGAAAACTTTCTTTGGAAGTCGCGCATCAGGCATTCTTATAACATAGCCAGTCCATCTTAACTGTGCTAGCTTTAAGACTGTATGCATGCTTTGCATCCCTGCTTTCCTCAGGACCTCTGTGTCTGGAATCTTGTCCTGCCACTTGATTTTTAACAACTTTCTCAAACAGCTTAAGTGGAAATGGTTAAGTCTCTTTGCATGGCGTTGGTATACTGTCCAGGTCTCACATGCATACAAGAGGGTTGGCAGTACCACAGCCTTGAAGACTTTCAGCTTGGTGTCAAGCTTGATTCCATTTCGCTCCCAGACATTTGCACGGAGTCTTCCGAATGCCAAACTAGCTTTTGCAATTCTGGCAGTGATCTCATCATCAATATGCACTGCTCTGGAGAGAGTGCTTCCCAGGTAGGTGAACTTGTCAACAACTTTCAGTTTTTGCCCATTCACTGTTCATTATATGGTTTTCCGGGGGCTGGTTGGTGTACAACCTCTGTCTTTTTTGTGCTGATTGTGAGATCATAGTTATCACATGACTGTGAGACTTGATCCATGGCTCTTTGCATTTTTGCCTCTGTGTTGGCATTCTTATCCATATCATCTGCATAGAGGAGCTCATCTAGCACATCAGTCTGGACCTTAGTTTTGGCTTGCAACCTTCTGAGGTTGAATATGTTGCCATCAAAACGGTACCTGATTGGAAAACCAGTGTCACTGTCCTGAAAAGAATCCATAAGCATGGCAGAAAACATCATGCTGAACAGTGTTGGTGCCAGAACACAGCCTTGTTTGACCCCATTTGTTACTTCAAATGGTTCAGAGAACTCTCCATCATTCTGCACACGTGCCTGCATGCCATCATGAAACTGCCGCGCCATAGCTATGAATCTGGGTGGACAGCCAAACTTGGCCATGATTTTCCAGAGTCCATCACGACTAACAGTGTCAAAAGCTTTGGTGAGGTCAACAAACGTCATGTATAGATCTACATTCTGTTCTTGGCATTTCTCCTGAAGCTGTCTTGCTGTGAAGATCATGTCTATTGTCCCTCTGTCTTTTCTGACTCCACATTGACTTTCAGGGATAAGAAAAAGGTACAAGTAGGCAAAGATCAGGAAAAGGCGCAATCAGAAAAAGATTCCCACTCTAAAAACCGAGGTGGGAAAAAACCAAACGAACAATCAGGTACTTATACCATGAAACAATCGTAAGCCGAATGGGCAGCTATTTTCCCAATAGGTGGCCACTCAGTTACTTTAACATAACTAAAAATATGAAAACATACATAAGGCGCCAACAGCACAAAAAAAATTTTAAACACCAAGACATAAAACAAAAAGAACCACCACAGAAGTATCGACTTGGAACGATCAGTAACACAAAGTTACTGGCGGGCTTAAACCGGTTTTACATGGCCATAACCTCACCCTCAGCTTCTGCAGTGGCTCATAACATTTAGTTAGTTATTCGGTCCTCGTGGTGAATCTCTAACTAGTCAATGAATCATCAAGAACAAACAAATAAATCATGATAAACATCCTGATGAATCAAAAACCAGGACTCACAGACTGAGTAAGCTGCCCGACGATGGAGATCCCTGGGCGCCGAATAACCTACTAACTCCGGAGCAAAAGAAAAACACCAGTTGGACCCCGGTGGGCCAAGCAACAGACAAGAAGCTCCGGCCCCAACCAACTAAAATGAATAGCTTTATGTCGGGGCCATCATAGAGTCTGACGCCCGACCCACCGGCGTGCAATTAAAGAAGGCAGCATAGTTATCAACCATGATTGGGTTAAAAACTAAGCATGCAGACTGTCGCATAACATTCAAGTTATAACCTATACGTTTGTAACGTGTTATGATTTTTCTGAACTGAAAAGAAAAATCATTAATTCCTTTAAGTTTCTTAAATTTGTAAACCAAGTCACCATAAAATTCAGGTTCCGAAAGGCCCTCACTTAAAAGCGTCTTTAACCCAACATTATATTTGGAAATCAATTCATAGTGTCTACGATAAAATTTAGAAAATGTTTTTCGAAGTTTATGATACCGATAGCCCTGTTGGAGAAGTTTTGCCGTTAAACATTTATTTCGAGCGTTGAAGTCTGTAACATGATTGCAGACTCTAGCAAACCTAATAAGTTGCGAAATGTATACACCATAAGAAGCACGACGAGGAACGTCACCATCCAAAAAAGGAAAATTTACTATATCAAAATCAAAGTCATCGCGCTTATCATAAATTTTAGAAGAAACAAATCCATTTGCAACAGAAAGATGTAGATCTAAAAAGGGGGCTTCGGTATCTGAGATATTGGCTTTGTTCAATTGAAGTTCAGGTGGATAAATTTGATTGACCATACCTTCAAAATAAGGGTTGTCAATGTTCAATAGGTCATCGAGGTACCTAGATGTGGAATTAAAAGCCTCGATAACATCAGCTTGATTATCATGGTTAAGAGAATCCATGAAATCTCTTTCGTAGCAGTATAAAAATAAATCAGCTACGAGAGGTGCGCAATTTGTACCCATCGGAATTCCAACAATTTGTCTGTATAACTTGGTCCCAAATCTAATATAAATATTATCAAGGAGATAGGATAAGGCGTCGCATACATTCTGACATGACCAAAGTGTATACCGACTTTGGTCAGAGGAAGTGAAAAAAGCAGTCCTGTCTGATCAAGATGAGCATTCAGACGATTCAACAGAATTTTTGCAAGTATCTTCCCAGCAATTGATAGGAGGGAGATGCCTCTGTGATTGTCACAGACTTGAGGATTTCCTTTCCGCTTGTATAGGTGGATTATGGATGCATCCTTAAATTCTTGTGGGATAGCCTCCTTCCTCCACATACAGTGAAACAACTCTGTCAGTTTCTCGGCCATGGGTAGCCCCCCAGCCTTGTAAACTTCGGCAGGAATTGCATCTGCACCTGGGGCTTTGCCAGATGATAGTTGTTGAACTGCTTTTCTTGTTTCCGTAACGGTAGGAAATTCATCTAACAGAACATTGCACTCTATCTGTGGAAGTCTGTCGATTGCATCCTGATTGATGCTTTATGGTCGATTAAGCACACTATTGAAGTGTTCTGCCCACCTTTCCAAGATAGCTTCTTTATCTGTGAGAAGAGTGTTTCCATCTGCACTGAGCAATGTGGTGGCTCCAGAACTCTTTGGACCATAAATGGTTTTCAGTGCATCATGAAATTTCTTCATGTCCTTTCTATCCGCAAAAGACTGAATTTCTTCTGTTTTCTTCCTCAGCCAGGAATCTTGCATGTCCCTAAGCTTGGTCTGGACTGTCTTACAAATGTTGCTGTAGGCTGCTTTCTTTGATACTGAGCTAGTATCATCTTGATGTGCCTTGAGCAAACGGTGCTTTTCTTCAAGAAGCCTCTGAATTTCATCATCATTCTCATCAAACCAGTCTTGATGTTTGCGAGATGGATGGCCTAAGGTGCTTGCAGCTGAAGAAAGAACTGTTTTATGGAAAACTGTCCAGTTTTCTTCGGGGTCCTCTGAACTGAGATTCATTTCATCCAGTCGGTTGCAAATGTCTGTTAAGAAATCTTGTCTCATGCTGTCTTTATTCAGCTTTGAGACATCCAGTCTCTTAGGAGCTTTCTTGCCTTGAGGTCGCCTCGCAGGCTGTATTCTTAGGTTGAGTTTGCTGACAACCAGTCTATGATCTGTCCAGCAGTCTGCACCACACATAGTCTTTGTCACTTTAACATCCTGCCTGTCTGTTCTCCGCACTATGACATAGTCTATGAGATGCCAGTGTTTGGAACGGGGATGCATCCAGGATGTTTTGTTCCTATTAGGTAGACGGAAGACTGTGTTGGTGATTAGAAGATCATGTTCAGCACACTTCCTGAGAAGCAAGAGACCATTGCTGTTGCACTTTCCAACCCCTTCTGGACCTATAACTCCTTTCCAGGTCTGGTGGTCTGTACCCACTCTGGCATTAAAGTCGCCAAGAAGGATAAGCTTGTCTGTGCGGGGTGTTGCAGAAATAACATTGTCTAGAAAAATTAAGCTATACTGGAAACAACTACTATCTACCTAACGGTTGTAGGAAGCAACTGATCAACCGCCGAGTGCGGAAAAGCAGATTTACTCATAGAATGGCCCAAAATGACAACGTGATCAAGGCTCTGAAAATGTTTAGGTCAGGGGAAATATCTATCTATCTATCTATCTATCTATCTATCTATCTATCTATCTATCTATCTATCTACGTTGCAGTTTGAATCTGAATGTCTCGCCTAGTCTGTACATCAGGGTTACATGTCCGTGCAATGTATAGCACTTATAACTGTTTTATTATTGTTATTATTATTATTATTATTATTATTCAAAAATAATGATTCGTTGGAACCGCATCGGCGAGGCGGTTCTAAAGTGTACAAATAATCTATGCTTTGTGCAGTAGCTAGAATGATTTCAAAAGTTTTAACTGATTTTTTTTTCAGCTTCAGAAAATTCTATATCTATACTATACTAGTATCGCATGGGCATGTTTTCGTAATGAAAAACAATCATTTCCCTTGAGAGCCCATCATGCTCAATTTTACAACATTTGTCTTGTTATTAATGTTAGTAGTACGGAAAACCAATGTTTATGTCCACAAAACATCAATATAATTATATCTTGTTCGAATAATTAGTTACAAACATCATCACATCAAATTATATTGTCCTTTTTAACCAACATTGACAGAACGGATATCTCCCGAGTTCTAAGAAATACGACAGTTTATTATTATTATTCTTATTATTTTATTTATTTGTTGTTTTCGTCGTGCCCGTTAACTTTTTGAAAGTTTTTATTCATCCCAAGCCGATGTAAAGTATTTCAAAATCATATTAGAAAACAATGCGTGGAAACTCGATGCAGTTTCTGTGTATGCACTGCTTACGAATGTTTGCACACTGGTCAGGCAAGTACGTATATGTTTCCCAGTATATGGATTGTGACTTTGAATTTAATTTGAAAAAAATCCTACGGTCTTAATTAATACTTTAAAGCTTTATGACACCGGTTATGCAGTGTCAAAGACGACTACAACAATATAAAACACAACTGTATAATCCATCAAGGCAAATTGGTCGTACAAAAATTGTGTATAACCAGTTACATACCATAATGATCTCCTCCACAAAAAGCTGCTCTGTAATGTTCTATATGAAATTAAATGGAGCTAAATGACATCTCTGCAATTACAGAACTATTATCGGCCTGACATGTACTGTATTAAATCTGCATTTTTGATGGCCCTTGTGTGCGCTTAAAATATTGTGTGGACACGCATAGAATGCAGCTTTTAGCTTTTGACTTCTTTAAATGATGCTGTAGATCACGATTGATACTTCGTGCTCAGATCAAAGGGCGGATCATCACACGCACATTTTATCATGAGCTAAAACGATCTCTTCTTTTTCTATTCCAAGAACTGTCTATTACATTAGTCAAAGTCAAGTTTACTTTAATTAAAATTGTAGGAGTCCACGATCTGCAGGGGCCATTACGATAATAATTTACGCCTTACAATGACGTCTGCAGGACTGATAAAAATCACGAATGTTCCAAACCTTTTAAAATCACAATCCAGAAATATGTTATATCGGGACATAGTCACCACTTTCTGGTTATACTTAGTCAATGGCGAGTAAACTGGCTTCCTAAAGCGCACAAGAATGGGACGTTGGGTTTAAACCCACCCCACACCCCCAACCTTTTGCTCTACACACAGGTCATTGGCGCTTCCTCAATAATGTATTATATGTATACCGATTGCTAAAACAACCCAGTACTCATTCTAAAGAAAACAAAATCCGTAACCCATCCATTTTACCGTTGATATTCACCTAGATTCACTAATTTTCGGCTACTTCGACTATTAATGGTTATAGAGCGTCAATGACCTATGTAAGACACTCTACCACTGAGCCAACCGTCCATACACCAAGAGTAAAGGTAAAGGTAAGCAATGATCAGGAACTGGCGCAATAAAAGTCCCACTGTAAACCACAGGTGTAAAAACGATAACTGGTTACTGGAACAAAGAGAACAAATCGAAAGCCGAGTGAGCAGCTGTTTCACTAAATGAAGTTATCAGTCACCTGAACTTAGCTAAACATTATGAATACGAATACAAAACAGCACAAAAATCAACAACATGCCCTAAAACAACTAGAACCATACCAGGTGTACAACATAAATGTAAAATGAATCTATTTTCAGAAACCAATTTATACAGTTGTATCAGGAACATAACACAAATAGCTCGAACAGCTTGCGTCGGCATGTTCATGAGTCGGCATATGCAGTAAGGCATAGATAACTCTTACTTAACAACTTGGCTTCGATTCGCAACACTTGCAACCGAATTCATCTTATCGAGAATATGAAATACGTGGTTACATTACTAGTGCAATCATAACAACACGAGTCTGTACCCAAGATGTGGATATTCTGCCTCTAGGCAACTGAAGCCGCGTGTAATTACTGACTGACTTGTCATCTGGTAACTGGATAACCGCCTAAAATGCCTGAGCCTGCACAGGCAAAAGTGGTTAAGACAGTTACTTGGGAGGCATCAAGAAGCCCATAAATTTCTCACAGCCATGACGGGTCGAAGATCAAAACAAATTTTAATCAATGATAAAACAAACTAAGTCAACACTTCATGATAGTAGAAGAATGCCAATGACAACACCAGGCATTTGAAGCACAATAGAATTATGCAAGACAATAATCACTGCCAAATTGAATTATCTCGGATTTTATATAAAATGGTAAATACCTACTGGACGTTAGTATATCCAAGAGCTGTCACATGGTAGTGTTAATACTACATTAGATTAAATCTAACTATTCCAGTATGGACGCGAAGAATATCTCATCACACACGAAATTCGATTTAAGATGATCTGATACGAGATACTCAAATGCCGTCCTGTTGATTTCGTATCCTTGAGTCTCAGACAATTGACCACCTACCATTGAAATGAAGTATGACACATACTTGACCTTAACAAACATTTCTTTCTCGCGCAAAATAAGCTTCGTTACTATATAATACTTATGTTTTCTCCATTCACAACTTTATAACTACCACTACAAATGTAACAATTTTATCCTTAATTGCAAGGCCCATGTCTGAGAATCGCACGCACCATTGGAACTTGCAAGTGTCTCACTTGTACTATCCATAAGAAGATCGCACCGCACTGTACTACACTTTGTATATTTTGCAGGCATCGAAGCTGCTGCAAAAATTTGAACATACTTTTTAGATCATTTTCGGTGAAATATTGGTTATCACCAATAACAAAATCACTGCTGATTAGATGGAAATGAGTTTTCTTTACATCTCCTACGCACCGAGAAGACGGAATACATAGTATTTCTAGCTTGGCGGGATGTTAATGAATACAAAACAAGATTTAGAGGGAACTGGTCAGCCGGTTCGACGTGTACTTGCTTGTATCATTGATGTTGTATGTCGACAATTGTCACATTAATTGTTATTGCAATGTAGATCTCATTAGCTTTTATGTTTAGCGAAGCAATGAACAAAGACGCTAGTTAGTCAGTACATGAGCAATTTGTGGGATCGTAGGTACCTCTTGTCTATAAGTTCTGAGACCACAGTGTTAGTGTTATAGCTAAACAGGAAACCTACCCGGGCAAGAAAGTTGACGATCAGTCTGAGCACATGCATGACCACAGTGATGAGAGTCAGATTCTGGGTAACCTAACCTAGACAGACAGAGGAATACATGAAACAAGTCAGGCTCCATACAAAACTTGTGTGTGCTGTATGTTTTTGTAAGAAAGCAATTACTGTATATCTTTTACGCAAGGTCTACGTTCTGGTCATCAATTACGCTAAAATAATAATGTCTATCATCACATGTAAACATAATTGTAACTGACACCTACCTGATGTTTAATGAGATAACAAGCGGTCAATTTGATCTATAGCTCAGTAATAACCAGCATTAGTGATTGTCTGATGGACGTCGGTGCAAACTGCCACTCCGAGACGCCGCAAGTATCCGCAATGTACATGGTGTTGCCGTGCGACAGTTCAAAATATCTGCGTAGGTTGTACCATTCGTATCGATCGTGTTATTATGTATCTGCCCTGTGGTAATCGTGTGACATTTTTACGGCATTTGCGAAAGAAAACGGATCGTGCGAACTTGACGTCCGAAAACGTTACTCGCGCAAGTTGAATTCGAAATTGTCGAAACGTTTTTGACGTTACATGCACCATTTGGTGTCTCCTGTTGTGCACGTCACCTTATAACGTTTCTACTCGAAACAAAGAAATATTGCTGCTCCCTCATGCCACTAGCCAAGTTTCAAAACCACACGTATTCCATATAAGGCGCTAATGACCCATCATAATTGTCGCCTCGTCTGTTAAACGACAAACAAAATCATAACTGAGCCTTCGCATGAGAATCCCAACATTTTGCAAATAACATTTTGTGTTTCCGACCTGTACAATCACAGAAGCAGGCTAGAATCTTGAAATATTGGGTTAAAGTAGAAGAGATATTGTGCCACCTATGTAGCGAAATCAAAGGCGCTGATCAGCTGTGCAGTTACTGCACAGCTGATCTGCGCTTTTGTTTTCGCCTAAGCATTTTGTTGGTTTTCTCATGCAGTGGCTCAATTATAACAGGTTTCTGTGGATTTTAAAGGTGGTTACCATATATGGACATGGCAGCCATCTTGGTCGACCAGTTATATAAACTTTCACCCACCCCCTTCTTCGAGAGGTTTCACAGTAACTTTGGCTTTAAATCGTCTAGTGTTTTCAGAGATCTTTGAAAATGGTAAATAGATAATGGGTGTACGCCTAAACATGGGTATACTATAAGCTCACCTGGTTGGTGGAACTGTGGCTCAGGTGAGCCAAAAGTGTTGTGTTTTAGACTTATGTCTACTTGTAGCCAGTTGTAGGTCATGGGCCATAGAGTCAGAATGGAAGTCAAAAATTCAAGGTCAGCTATCAAACCAAAGTTTGAATTGGTTGTCAAGACCAAACATCAAGATACTGACAACTGGAAACATCACTCATACCATCCACTACTATCTATCTAAAGGTGTTAATCTGGGTGTGTGGGGGCAACTGATCAGGGCCCTGTTGTTCAAAATTAAAGAAATCGTTGGTTAAGGATTCGTCAAAATTTCAAACACGAATATATACGAATACACTGTTATTTTTTGTTGATAAAATGTGAGAACCCTTTGTAATGCAAAAATTAACAGAGTATTTGCTTATTTAGTCGGCATTTTATTTACTTAACCAGTTGAGGTTTGAACAATGACGTTAAACTTTGAACTGTCCCCAGTTGTTTATGGAAAAGCAGATTTACTCATAGAACACCTCAAAAGGACAATGAAGCTTTTCATGCTAAGAGCTGATTTGATTTGTGTGTATCGTATTTGATCGTATTTTCTCGGTCAATTCCCAAGGCAACATTGTTTTCCTCACATTATGTTATTAATTACAGTTGTGAATCACTAAACAAATCTTAAATATAGGCCCATTTCGACTAAGGCATTCTTCCAGTCTTGTCTCAGTGTTCAACATGCAACCTTTATATAGCAGTCACACATTAGTGTATAAGCAGGTGTTGATAAAAAATGTAAAATTCAACATACCTGCTCCTGCATGCGCCAGACCCCCGTCGGAGACACGTTAGAAGCGCGTTTTGTGTATGTTGGGTATGTTTGGTGTAGGTCCGGGGCGCGTCGCTGTACGTCGCAAAAAGTTGGTGCGCGTTTTGCGCGCGTTTGGACAATAAGAAATTTTCAACATGCTTGAAAATTTTCTAGAAGCTCGGCGTGTCCAGGTGTGTGTCTTATACGTTTCGATTAAGTTCCACGCGCGTTACATGCGCGTTGAATACGCTTGGAACACGTTTGGCGCACATTTTAAGCACGCCCGTGTACGCTACAAGCGCGTTCCGATTTTATGAGATATTGCTTTAGTAGCGTGTGTGTGATGCGCGTTGAACGTTTGCTGCGCGCCTATAGCACGTGCTTAGCGTGTTTGGAACGTAGCACAAACGTACTCCAAAACTTTTTTTATACGTCCGTCACACGTCTCAGTCACGCGCTAACGTGTGAGTTAAAGGAACAAATTCATTTTTATACGTCTAAAATCTTCAGCGTGTTGAGATTTTTCATACGCCCCGCGCGCGTTTGGATTATACGCTGTGTGACCGCTGTTTTAGAGAAGCATCTCCTTTTATAGAGACTACATTGCTGGGTTAGCCATAGTATATTTACATTTTGACGATATCATTGATATGTCTCAGAAATGGAAGAAGTCATTTCGCGTAAAAACGTTATCACCAATCTCCTTACCTTATAAACATGGCCAATGCTTGCCAATTGAATGGGTCATTTGGAACTGCAAGGTTTTTTTATGGTAACGTTGTTTTTTTTTTTTTGTTTTTTTCATAGCATTTACAATACAAAATTTTCAGCAATATGAATGGCATAAGCAATAAATGAAACAAATACTTTTTTCTGTGACGCAGCTCAATAATTTAATATATATTTTCTCATATAAAATGTCAGATACTACTAAACAATGATCACAGATAACTAATGGACGGCATAAACACAGATCATTATTTCATTGTACATTTGTCATGAGAAAAACACTTCTGAGTTTTTCAACCTGTTCTGACACAAACTGGCCTGTACAGTATCAAAAGGTGGCTAGAGGCTTGAAATTTCAGATCTAGAACTGAGAGGGATTGTACTATGTATGTAGTGATAAAAAGGTGCTTATTATATGAGCCGCATCGTGAGAAAACCGGATTTTTGCCTAGGCGAAAACAAAGGCGCAGATCAGCTTCGCGGTAACCGCGAAGCTGATCAGCGCCTTTGTTTTCGCTACTCGGATAGTACAATTCCTCTTCTACTTAAATCCGAAATTTCAAGCTTCTAGCTCTTTTCTGAGCTTGTACAGGCCAGTTTGTGTCGGACCTGGTCGGAAACCCCGAAGACCGGTTTTCTTGCGTCGCGGCTCATATATGTTGCGCAGTCGCTGCACATCTGGTCTACATCTTTGCAATAAAATTCAGTGTTTCTCATGACATAAATACTTCCCCATACTTTTATGACTCTTGACATATTGGTTACATCCCCTGGGACTTTAATAATTATTCAGATAAAAAATTCCATGCAAAGATAAAGACTTGCCATTGAATTGATTGATCAAGTTCATAGCAACATTTCAACTTCAATAAAGAAAACCTTTGTCTGGTGTCTCAGAGCAAGTTGCCCTCAAAGACAGGCAGGCTGTTTAGCCAGAAGCTAGCTAGCCTTAAAGTTTTAGTTAAAAATTAAATAAACTACAAAGATAGTTCTAATTAGGCAAATGCATACAATACAGGCAAAAACTAACAGTATAATCCACAAATACTGTTCTGTGCTTTTATTGATTGCAAGGTAGCTCCATATTAAAGTTAAGCTATTTTTATGAGAACAGACTTAAGTAAGCTCAGATACCATTGACAATTTGTAAATGATTATCGAAGAAGACCACTTATTAAAGAGTGTATGAACACCTGATTGGACATACGATTATAAGATTTCACTGAAAGAGATTCAATAATCTTGCTTTTCATCAGAATAGCATTTCCATGTAATATACAGCCCCTTATACCCCACTTTTATATAGCAAAATCGGGGTTTGCAGGAGTATATCTGTTTTTCTTATTTTTGTTCCAAAACATAGACTGTGGGTACTCATTAGAACCGCCTCGCTGAGGCGTTCTAACTTGTACCCACAATCTGTTTTAAGCAAAAATAAGAAAAATATCAAAAATTTTCAACTGAATTTTTCCATTGTTTACAACTTTAAAATTCACTGTATGTTGCATGGACGTGTTTTCGTAATGTACTGGAATGTTAGTGAGAAATAGTCAAATAACAGTCTACTATCATCACATGCTTGGGTTGTTTGCCATGGTGGATTGTAGCAGACTGTTCACCTCTGAGACGACATTGTATACCCGTTTACTGATTGGTCGGTAGTTACACTCCATTGTCTTTGCTCCAATGACTGATTTCTGGGTTAAGGAAATATTCTGGGTTTCTTTGCAGGGACAATGCATACTAAATAGATGTTGTGCAAATGATTCTGATATTTTATACACCCTGGATACATGTTTCAATAAAGACACCCACAGGACTGTGTTATACTTTTTTAGTTTACGACCAAGACAAAGAAAAACAAAAGGAATTTAAGAATGTAATGAGTTTCCGTGGCAAAATTGTATCTACAGGTCAACTTTATAAACCATTAGCTGAAAAACACAAGTGCCGTAAGTCAAGTGGGAACATAGAAGAATTTTGCAGATCATAGTGGACTCCGATTTTGTAAACTCGGCTTTATTTTCACGAGAGCAAAACATGTGATACTTACCGTCTAAGGGCAGAGGATGTGGAACGTCGCATTCGTAACAATATCGCCGACGCATATGAAACTTCATATTAGCATGGATTAACATTCCACGTCGCATCAATAATCACAATTAACAATTGGGTCTAGTCTCCGTGTTACTGTAAAACTGCGGATTGGGTCATTAAACCACACACACAAAAAAAAAAATAATAAAAAAAATATATACTTAAAACCATTAAAAATGCAACTGATATACATGTTATTTTTATCTTTCAGGGACATATAGAACGCTTTGTTTATAGCAAAATCAGCTTGTCCCTCGTTCGAGAATCTTTCAATGAAATCTTAACTGAATTTGGCACTTCCGGTAGATTTTAGGATGCAAAATTACAAAAACATCAACATTTGATTTTAACACCATTTAACCTTACATAGCAACCCAATTTTAATGCGGAAGTATGCAGTCGAATACCAGCAACAAGAAAACGGAGTAAACCCGATAATTCCACCTGTTGGAACGACCAAAATTAATTTTCAAATGTTCAAAATTTCGAAAAAATAACACTTATTTTGAGAAACTTCGGAAACACAAACGAAACGGAATCATTCCATATTTGTGACGCAGGAGATGTTACGTTCTAGCACATGGGTCCAATTTATGGCAACTTTAATTCTCAAAAAATGGCGTTCTTGAATACACTTCTGGTTTTCATGAACTGACTTTGGTGACCATTTTTAATATCAAAACTTGACAGAACAATAAAACGGAGTGGTTTGCATAGACTTAAGAGCAATATTGAAATTGGCCGAAAGTTTGAACCCAAAAGAGCCAGTCATAAAGGTTAACAGATAGCCTGATTTGTGAGGTGCATTCGCTTTGGTTTTGTCCACGTTTGAGTTGTGTCCCTTTATCGACTAAAGCAGATCGCTTTACTTCAATTACTTTATTAGCATAGTCGTAACATGGTCGTCACATCGGGACGACAATTTCATGATTTTATATTATAACATTGTGAAAATATCTAAGAATCTTTGGATAAGCTATTTACTGAAAGTTGCGTTTTTACTGGCTTCAAGTATATATATCAGGTTTAAAAGGTGTATGGGCTGATCTCTGTGAACTATACTTTAGTTCCTAGCATACCAAACAGAGCAGTCTTTCTTGAGGCAATCATATCATATAATCAAGTTAACAAAAGGATACAGTCTTTCATGACAAAGTTGTTCTGTTCGTGATGTTGCCATTTCCTCTCCAGGTTGCCAAGCTGTAACAATAAATGTCAAACAAAAATTAAATCATGACCCATTTGTGACATTCAAGTTGTTCCTCATTATCATTTGATTTTTCATATTTTTATTCAGTTTTATTTAGCTCATATGAGAAGGGCCAATCAATAGGTGGGGTGAAAATGGGAGAACCCCCAGAAAAACCACATGGCACACCCACAAGCAGAACTTGACATGTCTCACATGTGCCCCATGTGGGGCTCGAACCCACACCAGTGAGATGATCGAATGATTAAGTACGGTAATGTTATATCAGTGCTCTTAACCACTCGGCCATGGGGGCCGCCATCACTTGGCTTGTGTTCACTTTCATTTTTAGGGATTTAAGTAGTAATTTTAAATTTGAATTTCATTTTTTGATGAAATTTCTGTAAGCGTTAAGAATAGCCATAGATGGGATGCCAAGACACACTAAACAAACAAACAAAACTACTTTTACATGTACGCAAATGCCATTACCTGAGTATATGTTTCATTTTCATTCAGTTGAGCTTTTAGTCCCTCATATTTGGCCGTAAGTTGTTGCATCATCTTCTTAAAGGTATCTCGTCTCTTCTGCAGGTTTATTCTGTCTGCCATCAGTTTCTATAAATAGAAAATGAGCCTTCGCATGAGAAAACCAACAATTTGAATTCCGACCAGGTCCAACACAAAACAGGCTGTACAGTAACAGAAGTAGGCTAGAAGCTTGATATTTTGGATTTACAAAGAGAAGGAATTTTCAATTACTGTCTGTGAAGCGAAACCAAAGGTGCTGATCAGCTGTGCAGTTACTGCACAGCTGATCTGCGCCTTTGTTTTCGCCCATGCATGTTGTTGGTTTTCTTAGGTGGCAGTTCAAATGAAAAGCTCACAAAGTGGTGCATTTATGGATTTTGAAATCTTCTGTTATATTCAGCAATCTGCATCTAACATTGTGGGGGAGGTGGTGTTCTTGTTTACATCCTGCTCAACAGCTAAGGTTATATGGAGACAGGACATCTGAAAGACTGAAGAAACAAAGGCACTGACGTGCAACCCCTAAATTACAAGGTGAATGGCAAAACCACAATGCTACACAGGTTTCTACATTTAGATTGTAAAAATGTTTATGAAATGGATTTTAAAACAATGGAACCTTACGAAAGAACTTTTTATTGGACATTTAAATGCTTTACAGTGATATTTTGTGTTGATGGACATTTGGAAGAAAAAACAAAGCTTATTACCATTAAAGGGAAAATATATTTGAATGAAGTAATGGGAGCTGGATTTAAATGGCAAAATGCAATTTTCTTTTGTTTTGCGGATGAGATAAAGTTTAATTTAGGGTTGTCATTTTAGAAGTACAATATACTGTAAATACATGAAGGGGAACAATTGATCAAATCAAAAATAATGCATTGAAAATATTAAGCCACACCATGAGAAAATTGTTGAATATGAAAAACAAAGACGCAGATCAGCTGTGCAGATCAGCGCCATTGTTTTCGCTTTACAAATAGTACAATCCATCATATTCCTTAATTTGAAATTCCTGCCTTGGAGCCTTCTTCTGTGATTGTACAGGTCAATTTATGTCAGCTCCAGTCTTATCTTCTGAAAAACAGGTCTTCTCGTGGCTCATAAAACACCCACTTACCTCTTTCTTTTCCTCTGACTGCTGTTTTAAACTTCCGATATCCCTAAATGTGACCAACTCTTTCTCCATTGTGTCAATTTTCTCCCTTAACATGACCAACTCTGTGTTGATTTTGTCTTCTAACTGCTCAACTTTCTGTAGATCCTCTCGCAGTTTCTCATTTTCTGAAAAGGTAAAGGCCCAAGGATTATAAAACTAATTTTCAAAGTCAAATCAGCTCTGACAACCAATTTTATATTTTGATGTTAACTCAGTTGACTGTCATAGTCAAATGTCTCTGGTAAGGGTGTTTATCATGTTTTTTTTCTTCTAATTATTCACTGGTCTTGAGTCTTCATGTAACTTCTCATTTTCCGAAAATGTATATGGCCAAGATTTATGAGATTAACTAAATCTTAAACTCAGTCACATACTCCAGTTGATTTTCTCCCATAACATGACACATGCCCTCTAATTATTTAATCAATTAATAGCAGACCCAGACCCTACCATGCTTTTTTACAAATTGCATTTTTTGGCAAACATTTCTCTGACTGGCTAAAATGATTATAAACTTTGATATCAGATATAATTATAATTTATGGAATGACAACTCACCAGAAGCCAGTCCCAGAGCTGTGTACTCTGATTTCTTCATTTCTCCCTCTTTAAAAGCAAGATCTTCTTTCATCTCTGCCAACTCATTCTGGGTCGGCAAGGCACTGAATCGGCCCATATTCTGAAAATACATAACTTCACTGTAAATTCGGAAATGTTTGTGAGAACTTTATTTTTGCTAATATTCGCGTATTTGTTGGCTCGCAAATTCAAAGTTCTCACTAATTAATAGGTATTACAATAAGCTTTATAGACTATACATGTACACACTCGCAAAATTCAGGAACATGTTAATAATTTGAAAATAGAAAACTTGTGAAATAAAAGTCATGCGAAAAGTTCTGAACTTTTGTTTCATTTAATTAAAGGCAACAAATCTGAGGTTATGTTGGGACAAATAAGTTAATAGTACTTCCTGGGTACTTAACCTGTTATTTGAGAACACTGTGTGTGTGTGCTTTTTTTTGGGAGGGGGGTGAGGTTTAACAAAGTTTCCCTTTGAAAAGACTCGCCCTAGACTTACCCGCCCTATATGTTCCAAGACAATGACAACATTTTGTTCCAGCTCGGCAACTCTTTGCTGAAAAGGAAAGATAGAAACTAATAACTCAAGTCTATTTTTTCATTATGTCATCTCAACGATTTAAGATGTCCTGTAACGTTACCTGGCCAAAAACTAAGCCAGATTTTAAAATAGCATCATTTTCAACATTAAACCTAATGGTATTCGAGTTTGCACATACACAATAATAAACAATTACTGCTTATAAAATTTTTAGCAAAATAGGGCATTTTTCTGATGTCGGTTGTTGACATCTATGTTAACAAAAAAAAAATTGAAATTCCCCATTCTGATTCATACTAGAATCACAATAATTTTGCTCTACTTAATAAAGGATGCTGATGGCTTCATCATCATACATGAATGCCCAGTCTATCCAAGGTAAATTCAAGGTAAAGCAACTTTATTTCTTAAATAAAAAGATCTTACCATTTCCTGCCTCTTTGTTTCTTCAAATGTGTTCAAAAATTCTGAAATAGATTTTCAGCTCATAGAATCAATGTCATAGAGAATCAAGATGCATATTAGATGTCAAAAGAAGAAATAGCCCGTTTCCTATGATACATTAATCGCAAGGAGTACAAAATAAGGTTATAACTGGTCAAAATTTAGGTATTTGAAAATTAAACATTTTTCTTTGCACCTAATATACATTATGACGGCTTATGATAGCTGCAGACAATGTCTGGAAATCTTCTCTGAATTTGAGTTTAACCCATATTTGACGAATGTATTTTCCCATCATAATCAATTTGGGTGTGTCCACTTTCATTTTTAGGGGTGTTAGGAGTGATTTTTAATTTTCATCTCATTTTTTTTTATGAAATTCCTTCAAGCAAACAGAATAGCCCTAGATTCCCATAAAAGGGACGCCAGGCTTAAATGAGTTAAGGGATTTCAAAATGTTTGCTGTAAATAACAATCAACCTGCACAGCTTATCTACCTTGAACTTCTGTATTTCATTTTTTCTTCGTTTTTTCACACAGACAAAACGCCTGTTTGTCTACTAAAGCAAGACAGATAAAATCTCACCATCCATGGTCTCTTCTCTCTTCTTTAATTCCTTGTACTTCTGATTTCTTTCACCTGAATAAACAGAAGCCATTCAATACAAATATGGTTAATAGTGGCCAAATTATACTGACACATTTTCAGTAATAAGTAGATAATCATAAGATAATATGAACAAAAACAAGTTATGGGTACTTTTGTTGCATGATACAGATTGAAAGCATGCTCTATTCTTTGCCATTGAACAGTGTGAAAAAAAAAACAACAACAAAAGCCATTTTTACCTACTGTGAGTGTGATGGTTTTCAGTCAAACAGGTCTAGGCATAAGTACATATACTTACAAAAGAATATTACATTACCTTGATTTTCTTCAATGTCCATATCTAGTTGGTGGACCTCTTCTTGCATTGATTCCATCTTCTCTCGGAACTCATTCGTCCTGGAAAATACAGACTGAACTGTGTAAGACAGGTCAACCTAACAATAACGCTATCTCTGGGGTCCATGGAAACAGACCATAAACCTGTGTTGTATTGAGGTTATTTACAACATAAATATAGAAAAATAATCATTTTGACAGGGTTGTGTTATATTGAAAACTGCACTGTAGTGAGGCATGTTATAATGAGGTTGAACTGTAATTAAAATAAACCAATATCCTAATCGAACAATGTGCTACAGATGGGTGTTCATTTTGGGCTCACTTCCAATATCAATCTCATGTTACTGAATAAGTTACAAAGCTTGATCTAATTAATAGGTATGGACTTACTGTCTTTCCATGCTAGCTATCTCCTGATTATCTTCCTTGACCTGTTTGAGTAATTTTTCCCTCTCTTCAGCAGGACTTGTGGTTGATTTAGCCTCCTCTATCAAACTATCTCTCTTTACTTCCATCTCATTCAACTGTTCATATAATCTCACTGAAATTAACAATTATCTATTAATACTGATTATCTGTTATCCATTGTTTCAATAGTCTCTCCCTCTCTTCAGCAGAGACTGTGTTAAGAAAATCACAACAAATTCACGAGCTGCAGTATAGTTGTCATTTGGAAGTAGCTATTTTGATGCAGTATGCACTTTTATTATTATTGAGATTTGACATATGGAGTAGACAATCTGGGATTTGGAGTAGACAACCTGGGAATAAATGTTTTAGACCTACCCCCATATGACCTATGCAGCAATCAAATGACATGGTGCTTTTGTAGAAAATCATAATTTCTTGTGACCAGACATGCATATATTTATTATAGTCTACTGAAGTAATTTGGGTTTTAAATGCAAGTCTTATAGGGGAAGATGTATTATCGTTTCTTATGCATTAGTAAATACGGTAAATGTTCAGTGAATTGAGCATGATTAGATCGCTTAAGTTCAGGAATTTCGTGAATCTAGAGTGAGTACTGTTCAATGAAGGTATAAATAATGATTGCATAAGTCTCAAGGTCATTCGAGGCTTGACAGACGATACGGAGCAGTTGAGTTAGGTTTTGTGCGCTTGCCTTTTTTCGCCGACGATGTGGAAAACTTGACAGTCAGCAAGGGAATCTGGGTCTCGGCAGAAACGGAATGAGTATTTTATTTTATGCGTTTCGCTTACATGTTCTTGTGTACCAATTCATTTTAAGTCAATTATTGCGCTGGTTTACAGTTATGTTTTTAGAGACATTTTTCTTATTTTGGTAATTGATTTGTAAGTGATTTGTTTGTCGGCTTTTACTCGAATACATATACGCCGATTTTATTGTGAATGGACAAATTGTTTAATAAGTTCACTATTTAGTGATCAAAATGTAATTGAAGTTGTCGTTTTTGTTTATAATTCTTTATGAAATAAATTCGTCACAGGTGGTATAGTAGCACTTAGTCAAGTAGTACTTCCTTCGTGTGAACACTTGGTTACCATGATGGCAGAACTATGGAGTTGGCACTGGAGGTGGAATTCGTGACCGAAGAGATAATGGTGACGACAGAGTAAATGCACGGGCGTTAAAGTATAAATAGTTGTTTGTATATTTCATTCGAATTATTTCGAATGTTTTTAACGTTTTTTCTTGGGAATTGATATGAACGTTCAGTTGGCTTGCCTTATTAGAATATTAAGCCATACATGGATATATACGTTGCCTTTAATATTCTTTATACTCTTACAGATAAATCAGATTTAAAGGGTAAACAATTGCACCTGTGTTTTTGTTGTAAGTGATGCTGAAGCTAGTAAGTAATGCTGAAGCTAGTACAGCCCGATTCATAGATACATGGTAATAAGGATATGCCATTATAGCACAAACAGGTACATGTGTATATGTCATCAGTACCAATGCATTCAGGCACCTTGGATAGCGTTGCATGTTAAAATTAGCAGTAAAATTTTAAAAATCTTTTTTGTAAATACGTCATATTTTCTGTGTTTATGAAGGTTTTCTTCATATCCCTGAGGGATTTATATAATTAACTATTATTTCTTTATGTTTAGCAAAGAAAAGGTACAAGTAGGCAAAGATCAGGAAAGGTTGTAGAGATGAGTCTCAATGGTTTACGAAAACGGGTAACTATGCAGTCCCCTCTTGTGAGCAGTTGAAGGTTATGATTTCCGACAAGTTAAATGTGACAGCACACAGCGAAATAAAGATAAGTATTTACATAACGATTTATCTGTTTCGAAGCTTCCTAATTTAAAAGATTTGCTGATCGTTTTGTCGAATTAAGAACGTGATCTGTAGACTATTTTAACGTCTACATGTTTGAGCAGTTTAAGGGTCAATGAAATTTCATGCATGGGGATTCTACATGCAAATATGGCGTTAGTTGGTTGTATAAAATTTTATGGTTGTGATTAGTTTGTGTTTCTGGTTTGAAAACTGTGCATTGTTGTTAGAAGAGGGTCTTTATGTGTTACAAATTAATGCACATATTTGTGCCACAGATTTAGAGTTGTACAGAGATGTGTGTATTATAGTGTTCGTTGTTTGCTTTTACGGTTGTGATTACATGTAGTTGGAGTTTCTGCTTTGAAAACTGTGCATTTCGGTATAAGATGAATTGAGCTGTTACAAATGAGGGCAGTTATGGGGGTTAATGTACGCATCTGTGCTGCAGATATAAATGTTCTGCTGCAGTGACATGTGTATTATGGCGTTGGTTATTGCATTAAAGTCGTCTGCGATTACATGTAGTTGGGAGTTTCTGCTTTGGAAGCTGTTATGTGGTGTAAGAGGAACTGAGCTGTTAAAATGAGGGCAATTATGGGGTAAATGTATGTATCTGTGCTGCAGATATAGGGTTCTGCTGCAGAGACATGTGTATTATGGCGTTGGTCGTTGCATTTAAGGCGGATCACATGTAGCCATAGTTGGAGTTTCGGGTTTGGAAACTGTGCATTGTGGTGTTAAAAGAACTGAGCTGTTAAAAATGAGAGCAGTTATGGGTTAATTTAAGTATCTGTGCTGAAGATATAATTGTAAGGTTTTGCTGCAGAGACGTGTGTACTACGCTGTTGGTTGTTGTATTTAAGGCTGTGATTACATGTAGTTGGGGTTTCTGGTTTGAAAACTGAGTATTGTGGTGTCAGATTAACTGAGCTGTTAAAATGCGGCCATTTATGAGTTAATGTTAGATTAAAACGAGGACACTATGCGTTAATGTACGTATTTATGCTGCATCATTATAGGGCTCTACTGCATCTAGTCATGTGTGTATTATGGTGTTGGTTTGTTTCATTCATTGTGTTGTCAGATGAACTGAGAGCTGTTAGAAATGAGGGCAGTTGTGGGTTAATATATCTTTCTATGCTGTACAGATTTAGGGCTCTACTGCAGAGATGTTTTATGGCGTTGCTTGGTTGCATTTACGGTTGTGATAAGTCGGAGTTTCTCATTTGAAAACTGTATTGTGTTGTTAGATGAACTGAGAGCTGCTAGTAATCAGTGTAGTTATGTGTTAACGTTCGTATCTGTGCTGCACAGATATAGGGCTCTGCTGCAGAGATGTGTTTTATGGCGTTGGTTGGGTTGCATATACGGTTGTGATAAGTTGGGGTTTTCTTATTTGAAAACTGCTCATTGTGTTGTTAGATGAACTGAGAGTTGTTAGTAATCAGTGTAGTTATGTGTTAACGTACGTATCTGTGCTGCACAGATATAGGGCTCTGCTGCAGAGACGTGTGGGTATTGAGTTGAGAAGTCAAAAATAATCTATTAACTGATTTTTTCTGATTCTCTGAGTCAAAAGATTTTGAGGTCAAAAATTATCTATTAACGGATTTTCTGACTTCATGCGGTTACGACAGTTATGTTAACAATGATTGAAAATGGAGCACGCGATTGTAGCATGAAAATAGCCGGCACTGGCATATCAGATATTGTAGGTGAATCAAGCTTGCTTTCTTAAAACATTTGATGCCTGTTCTTTTTTAGTCGAATAAAGATAACGTGCTCCGGTCTGTGCTCGCCATCACACACGTATATGTTGTTGCGTTTTCTATTATGTATCAAGGTATAACGCTGAGAGTATGAATGAAGATGATGTACATGAAATGCTAGATGGTTCAATGGAATTAAGACTGGTTATGTGCGTATGTCATATTCGTTGTAGTGTTCGTGTTCGATGTGTTATACCTCGTTTCCCAAATAAGGAAGTTAAGATAATAAATAATTTATGTTGCGTCTGAATGAAATGAAAGAGAACATAAATATATTTATTATAGTCTACTGAAGTAATTTGGGTTTTGAATGCAAGTCTTATAGGGGAAGATGTATTATCGTTTCTTATGCATTAGTAAATACGGTAAATGTTCAGTGAATTGAGCATGATTAGATCGCTTAAGTTCAGGAATTTCGTGAATCTAGAGTGAGTACTGTTCAATGAAGGTATAAATAATGATTGCATAAGTCTCAAGGTCATTCGAGGCTTGACAGACGATACGGAGCAGTTGAGTTAGGTTTTGTGCGCTTGCCCCACCCCCCCCCCCCCCCCCCCCCCTCCCCACCCATATATTTGATATCAAGGTTGTAGTACAGGTTTAAAAGAGCTTGCTCGTTTCCGCTTTTCCAATAGCGCTTGGTATTCTGCAGTGTACAGTGAAACACAGACCTGTATCTAGTGGTCAGTCCTGATCGAAACTTGAATGTACTAAATGTGATGGGTCGTGTTACTACAGACCGGTTACGCAAGTCTTGATGTAAATTCAGTTTCTTAAATGTAATTTGTTGTTTTCACCATGATTGTGGCAAAGAGTATGGTATTAAGAACAGTATTGGAAAATAATGCAAGTGGTCCGTTTTTACATTCAGGAGTAAAATACTGAATATCGAATGCATAGACAATTTCAGATTATTTTGTTGAAAGTTGTCTCTTTGTTTCAAAGGCACTTGTTCAAATGAGTAATGCTGTTTGAAATGGGCATATTATATCTGTTCAACCACATGCACTAGGCTTTATGCAATGCATAAAGTAGGGATCACGCGACGTCCATTATAACTTATGATCGATGTTGTAAAGCATTGTTTAATTTCAAAATACCTATGTTACAAAATGTCATATGTAATATGCAATAGTTGAAGCAAACCTGAGTTTTTAAGTGAGTTTTTTGAGTACACAGAACTTGGGCAAAAATTTATTAACATGGTGCTTATCACATTTTTCGCAATTTTCAGTTATAACTGTTGATTTGAGTCAGAATTTTATTTCTGTTCAATCCCGTAAATCACGACGAAATGTGATCAGTCAGTCTAGATTGTATGTACGAAGCGTAGACAAAGCTTTTGAGTAAAGCTTATACGTGTAAAACGTTAAATGCTATTTTAATTCTTGGTTTTGTTTTAGTTTCCTTTCAGATTTGGCATGTATAGTATACGAGATGGATCTATGTACTTCACACTGTCGGAGAGAGGCACGATAAGGGACCGTATCCAACTTAATGTGTTTAAAGCTATCATAAACACACTTTGAAAAATTTAGCTGGCTGTCAATTGATTGTTTGTGGAATTTGTATTTGAATAAAGATAACGTGCTCCGGTCTGTGCTCGCCATCACACACGTATATGTTGTTGCGTTTTCTATTATGTATCAAGGTATAACGCTGAGAGTATGAATGAAGATGATGTACATGAAATGCTAGATGGTTCAATGGAATTAAGATAGTGGTTATGTGCGTATGTCATATTCGTTGTAGTGTTCGTGTTCGATGTGTTATACCTCGTTTCCCAAATAAGGAAGTTAAGATAATAAATAATTTATGTTGCGTCTGAATGAAATGAAAGAGAACATAATTATTTTCATTAGTTTACTTTACTTGAGCCGCTGCATTGGAAAACCAACAATCTGCATAAGCGAAAACAAAGTCGCAGATCAGCTGTGCAGTAATTGCACAGCTGATCAGCGACTTTGTTTTTACTCCATCAATAGAACAATACCTCTTCTTTCTAGTTTTTAGCTAATTTGTGTGGCTGTACAGCCCGGTTTATGTTTGACCTGGTCGGAAACTTAGATTGTTTGGGTTTTTTTTTTCACAGGTAGTCATTGTTTATTTTCAATTATTTATTTTCCATACCTGCTTCTTGCTTTACTTGAGACATAGACAGCTCCTGAAAATGATGGAAGAAATACATTGCATAGAAAAAATGTAGTTTTTTTTTTGTTTTTTTTTGTTTTTTTTTGTTTTTTTGTTTTTCATTTTGCAAAGTTTCCATTCTTGTTGTACCAGTTCCAAGCCACCTCTAGCTTTAATATTTCATCTTCACAGAATAATTTTCAAAACCATAACAGCTTTAAAAGTGATACTGCATATTCAAAAGAGATAAAATATCTTGATTGGGTACAATGATAAACATGGTCCATTTGAGCCATGTCATGAGAAAACTAAGATTTCGCATATGCAAAAACAAAGGCGCAGATCAGCTTTGCAGTAACTGCGAAGATGATCAGCGCCTTTGTTTTCACTACTGGGATAGTACAATTACTCTACTTTCTAAATCCAAAATTTCCAGCCTCTGGCCATTTTCTGTTCTTGTACAGCTCAGTTTGTGTCAAACTTATTGGGAAACTACATTGCTGGTTTTCTCATGCCTCAGCTCATTTCATCTAAAAACCAGTTTTGTCTTGAGTAGTCTATTTTTGTCTTTTTTGTTTTTATCTATACAAGTAATAACAGTCTCCTAACCTCTTGTAATCCTTCTATCTTTGAGTTTAGGACGTCCAGTTCTTGTTGTCCGTTCTCGAGCTGCTTCAACATATGCTCGTTCATATCCTTTAATCTGAAGTATTTCTGTCTCATGTCAGGGTTCTGAAAGACAACAAAATCATCAGCAACAGGTCTTCAGAAAAGAAACATGGGCCCAGTTGTTCAAAACTTTGTTAGCTTAACGTCATCATTAAGACCTTAACTCGTTCGCCTGATTTGCTCATTCGTTTGATACTTTCTCCTGAAGTAAATGCAACTTTTTGTTGATAAAATGTGAGAATCCTTTGCATGCATGGCAAAGGATTCTCACATTTTATCAACAAAAAATAACAGTGTATTTGTAATATTCATGTTTGAAATTTTGATGAATCGCTAACTAACGACATCGTTAATTTTCAACATCTGGCCCCTGCATTTTGAGTCCAATGACAAGAAGATTCAGCATGCGCAACTACTGAGCTTTATTACATTCATGATGCGGCAAACATTTAATTGGGATATGAAACTGCTGATCATCAGTTGAAAAGATGTGCAGATCAATCTGTCTTCCCTGTTCAAATATTTTTTTTTTCTTTTGACTGGACGATGATTTAATCATCGTTTACATGAAAAATGACTTCCTAAGACAGAAGCAAACGTCTTTCCCTTCTGCTGCAATTTTTGCGTTAGGTTATTGTAAAGCTGATTCTTATCTAAACTCTCATTTCTTCTACAAAGTCCTTGAGAAATTAAATATGTGAGCCGGTGTATGACAAACCCAACAATTTTGGTTTTCAACAGTCCGACACAAACCAGGCTGTACAGTCACAGAATAAAGCCAGAAGCTTGAAACTTTGGATGAAAGTAGAAGAGGCATTGTGTAGCGAAAACAAAGGCGCTGATCAGCTTCGCAGTTACCGCGAAGCTGATCTGCGCCTTTGTTTTCGCCAAAGCATTTTGTTGGTTTTCTTATGCAGTGGCTAATGTTATACTGCCTCATCATCATACCATATCATTGACTAGATTGTCTGCCATTCTTTTTTCTTGGTCCAATTCCTGTTCAATCTGTTGTATATTCTCCTCTTTTCTACAAAGAATCATTACAGATCACATTAAACAGCTTAAATCATTTTGATATTAGCATATCCAACATTTTTACTACAAGCACTTAAAGAGATTTTACCATGTTGGGCATGGTCTTGAACCTCCAAAGCACCCAACTTTTTGGTTTGAAAACAATGGCCAAATGACTATGCTTAGTATGAGAGATTGAAAAGTATGGAATCAGAAAAAGAATGTTGAAGAGTTAACCTATTCTACCTTTAGTGGTTCCCTGTTACATTATAGAAGAGCCTTATAGAAGTAGTACAGAAAGCACTAGAAGCCCTCAGCCATGCACACATATCAACTGAATAGGGTTTAGACAGTGCTGGTATCCTGTATGAGTTTTGTCATTTAAATGGATAGGTGAGGGAATATGTTTTACCAACAACTTTCAAGTGCATGTGACTTTGTATTTGTCAACTTACTGCTTTTTAATTTCAAAAAGTTCTTCAATCTTTCTAGCTTCTCTTTCATTTGCAGTCCTCAACTATAAATAAAGATATAACAAACCTCATATGTACATTATGAATGGATAAGTATACAATTGTCAACTTTATCCTAATATTCAAACCAGCCTTTGTCAATGCTGCAAATCAAGATCAGACTGCTTCTCTGCTTTGCTATTCCATTTACACAATTCTAGCACGATGAAAGGCATGACAGCAAACATTTTGGTCTCCCAAAAATACAAGACTCTGCAGCCCAGTGTTTCACAAACAGTCAGAGAGTCCTAATTTTTTTAACTTTTTTTTTCACTTACGTCATTCAGATCAAGTTCAACATCTGCAATATCTTCATCTGTAGTCAGTTTATCCACCAGTATATTGTAATCACCAAGCTCTCCCTGTAGGTCCTTGATACTTGAAGCCAGAGTTTCAGCTCGCTTCTCATACGTCAGGAAACTGGCGTTTTCTTCGTTGCCTGTTTCAATCTCCTTGTTCAGTCTTGTGTTTTCTACATTTAGCTCATTTATCTTACTCCTGAAAGAGTTAACCAAAGTATAAATTGTAGGTTTTTCAGACTCTAGAATTTTTTCAAAACTCTCAACAAAAATCTCTAACATAGATGGTTACCATTAAAATGTTTTTTCATCTAAATCAGGTCTTATCTGGGCCCGCAGCAAGATAGGCAAGTCAATTAACTTAAATAATTTCCAACAAAATTTTGTACATGAAGTCATTTTTAAAGCATTATTCAACCATCTAACAGAAATACAACCTCGATCATATCTATTTCTTAGAAATTCAGTACATGTACTGTGCTTTTTAAAAACTGATACAAACACCTCAATTTGACTATTACGAACCTGATTAGACCAAGATAATATGTTCTGTCATGGACTTGTCGCTGACCTGAAATAATATTGAGTTTCATAAATCCATCGGATAACAATTTAAATATTATAAAGATCAATAAATATAGAACACATACAAAGTTTCTTCAAGCACTTTGTTTGCTTGTATTGAGGTTTATAGTCCCAGTCAGTATTTTTTCGGTCATATCTCGACACAGCCATGGCTTCTTGGGTAGTAACCAATACTCCAGGGAGTGTTTCTTGCTCAATGACACAATATGGCCCCCTGAGTGGGGATCAAACCCAGGACCTCTAAATTCGGAGGCTGATTTTCTACCTCCAGGCCATCACCTTCCACTTCAAGCACTTTAAGCAAATTTTAGTCTTAATAAATAATTAATTTAGTCATGGAAATCTTTGCTACAGCATTCACATGGATAAATACTATTGCTATACCGCCTACTAGGCTAAGACATTTAGCAGACACTACAATGTCATTTGCCTTAGAAGCCCAGTCTGTTTATCGACTGACATCTATACATTTTGTTTTTTTTATGGCTAAATAGATTTTTCACTATCTACACCTACCTTTAATGCCAGTTTTCATGCCACCCAATCCTTGTTGTGTCATGGGCCGGTCAACTACAGATACCTGTGTGGTCAACGCTGAAAAGACCAAACATTAAAGCATTTGAGGAGCTTCTTTTAGCAATATGCCTGTAGACATATGAAATTAGACTTTTTTTTTTTTTACAATCTTTCATATAGCTAGACAATGAAGTGAAATGGTTTGAAGAAAGAAGAATTGTTCAGTGATGTCCAGTTTTATCTGGATAATAAATGTTTGGTGCAGAACAAACAACTGAGTCTATCAATCTAAACATAAGAATAGTGAAGACAATTCCATTTATTTTGACTAAAATTGACTTTTTCTTTCATTCATACCACAAATTTTGTCTGTTTGTTTTGATGCTTAACGAATTGATCAGCAATTTTCCCAGTTATGTCCAGACAGAAACAACACTTCAGGGTTTCTTAACTTGCAATTGTACACCATGAAGAATATTTGTTTCTTGTTCAAAAACACATCTGGCGGACAAAATACATCACAATTGACAATTCAGAGTATGACAGTGACACTATGCCAATGGACCACCACCCTCCCCAACCAACTAGCAAATACCCAAAACAATCTATAAAATGAGCTGCATCATGAGAAAACTGATTTTTTACTTATGCAAAAACAAAGGTGCAGATCAGCTGTGCAGTAACTGCACAGCTGATCAGTGCCTTTGTTTTTGCTATAGAGATAGTTCAATCTCTCTTCTTCATAAATCCGAAATTTCAAGCTTCAAGCCTATTCCTGTGATGGTACAGGCCGGTTTGTGTCGGACCTGGTCGGAAACCACAAAAGACTACTTTTCTCGCGTCACAGCTCAGATACTTACCTACACCCCCAGCAGCAGCCTGGGCACCCCGGGTTCCTGGTCGGGCAGTACCTGGATTCTGTAAAACATCAAATATAAATGACAAAAAAAAAACACAAAAAAAAACTAGAAATTGGCTGCAAGCAAGGCTTTCAGTATACCCCCCGCAAAATTATCTGAAGCTGGCCAATAACATCCTAAGTCAAACATGCAGAAAATTTGTCAAAGATATCTTTTCAGTATTATAATCCTTCATGTACATCCCCAGTATGCCAGTCACATCTATAAGATATCAAAAGAATATATTGAAAGCTTGAGGTTGATTTCACTGTATGCACTATGATCATTGTTTATCATGAGAAATGGTAAAAATTGGCTAAGTTAAATAAAAGCTGTAAATTTGTCAAAAATTAAATTTTCAGCATAAAAATTATGATGACATGCACATCTAAAATATATCTGAAACAAATCTACAAAGAATTTAAAAGAAACACTGAAAGCCCTGGGAGGAGTTGATTTCACAAAGTATGCACTACCAACCATTATTGTATATAAGCAATGGTCAAAAAATGGCTATGTTGAAAAATGATGTAAATTTGCCAAATATCACTTTTTCAGTATTATAATTATTCATGCACATCTTCAATATGTGTGGAACATGTCTGCAAAGTATCGAAAAGAAATACTGAAAGCCCTAGGAGGAGTTGATTTCACAAACCATTATTGTATATAAGCAATGGTCAAAAAATGGCTATGTTAAAAAATGCTGTAAATTTGTCAAAAACTAGAAATTGGCTGCAAGCAAGGCTTTCAGTATACCCCCCGCAAAATTATCTGAAGCTGGCCAATAACTTCCTAAGTCAAACATGCAGAAAATTTGTCAAGGATATCTTTTCAGCATTATAATTCTTCATGTACATCCTCAGTATGCCAGTCACAAGATATTAAAACTTGAGGTTGATTTCACTGTATGCACTATGATCATTATTGTTTATCATGAGAAATGGTAAAATATTGGCTAAGTAAAATGAAAGCTGTAAATTTGTCAAAAATTAACTTTTCAGCATGAAAATTATTCATGCACATCTAAAATTTATCTGCAACAAATCTACAAAGAATTTAAAAGAAACACTGAAAGCCCTAAGAGGAGCTGATTTCACAAAGTATGCACTATCAACCATTATTGTATATAAGCAATGGTAAAAATGACTATGTTGAAAAATGCAGTAAATTTGTCAAAAATTATTTTTTTCATCATTATAATTCTTCATGCACATCTTCAATATGTGTGGAACATGTCTGTAAAGTATTGAAAAGAAATACTGAAAGCCCTAGGAGGAGTTGATTTCACAAAACATGCACTACCAACCATTATTGTTTAAGCAATGGTCAAAAAATGGCTATGTTAAAAATTGCTGTAAATTTGTCAAAAATTATTTTTTCATCATTATAATTCTTCATGCACATTTTCAATATGTGTGGAACATGTCTGCAAAGTATTGAAAAGAAACACTGAAAGCCCTAGGAGAAGTTGATTTCACAAACTATGAACCACCAACCATTATTGTATATAAGCAATGATCCAAAAATGGCTATGTTGAAAAATGCTGTAAATTTGTCAAAAATTATTTTTTTCACCATTACAATTCTTCATGCACATCTTCAATATGTGAGGAACATGTCTGCAAAGTATTGAAAAGAAATACTGAAAGCCCTAGGAGGAGTTGATTTCACAAACTATGCACTACCAACCATTGTTGAATATGGCAATTATCGAAAATTGGCTAAGTTCAAAATGCTGTAAATTTGTCAAAATTCATTTTTTCAGCATAATACTTCTTCATGCATATCTTCAATATCTCTGGCACATGTCTGTGAAGTATTGAAAAGAAATACTGAAAGCCCTAGGAGGAGTTGATTTCACAAAACATGCACTACCAACCATTATTGTATAAGCAATGGTCAAAAAAAAGGCTATGTTAAAAATCGCTGTAAATTTGTCAAAAATTATTTTTTCATCATTATAATTCTTCATGCACATCTTCAATATATGTGGAACATGTCTGCAAAGTATTGAAAAGAAATACTGAAAGCCCTAGGAGAAGTTGATTTCACAAACTATGAACCATCAACCATTATTGTATATAATCAATGATCCAAAAATGGCTATGTTGAAAAATGCTGTAAATTTGTCAAAAATTATTTTTTCATCATTATAATTCTTCATGCACATTTTCAATATGTGTGGAACATGTCTGCAAAGTATTGAAAAGAAATACTGAAAGCCCTAGGAGGAGTTGATTTCACAAACTATGCACTACCAACCATTGTTGAATATGGCAATTATCGAAAATGTAAATTTGTCAAAATTCATTTTTTCAGCATAATACTTCTTCATGCATATCTTCAATATCTCTGGCACATATCTGCAAAGTATCAAAAGAGAATATTGAAAGCTGTAGGAGAAGTTGATTTCACAAAGTATGCACTATTAGCACTATAGCAAACATTCTATGTATAGGTTTAAAAAGTCCCATAACTCTTGCAAAACTGACCCTTTGGCCCCTAAATTCATATCACACATGTGTTGTCTAATGGTGCAGGTGTGTTGAAAATTTGAAGAACATCGGGCAAAAACTACTTAAGTTATTTAGCAAAGATGTCAAAATGTTGACGGAATGACGGAAACACGGAATTACGGAATGACGTACAGGCTGAAAACAGTATACCCCCCTAAAACTTCGTTTTGCAGGGGGTATAATTATTTTTTCAGAATTATAATTCTTCATGCACATCTTCAATATGTGAAGAACATGTCTGCAAAGTATTGAAAAGAAATACTGAAAGCCCTTGGAGGAGTTGATTTCACAAAGTATGCACTACCAAACATTACAGTATATAAGCAATGGTCAAAAAATGGCTATGTTAAAAAATGCTGTAAATTTGTCAAAAATTAATTTTTCAGTATTATAATTCTTCATGCACATCTTCAATATGTGAGGAACATGTCTGCAAAGTATTGAAAAGAAATACTGAAAGCCCTTGGAGGAGTTGATTTCACAAACTATGAACTACCAACCATTTCTGTATATAAGCAATGGTCAAAAAATGGCTATGTTGAAAAATGCTGTAAATTTGTCAAAAATTATTTTTTCAGCATTATCATTCTTCATGCACATATTCAATATGTGTGGAACATGTCTGCAAAGTATTGAAAAGAAATACTGAAAGCCCTTGAAGGAGTTGATTTCACAAAATATGCACTACCAACCATTGTTGTATAAGCAATGGTCAAAAAATGGCTATGTTAAAAATGCTGTAAATTTGTCAAAAATTATTTTTTCAGCATTATAATTCTTCATGCACATCTTCAATATGTATGGAACATGTCTGCAAAGTATTGAAAAGAAATACTGAAAGCCCTAGGAGGAGTAGATTTCACAAACTATGAACTACCAACCATTATTGTATATAAGCAATGGTCAAGAAATGGCTATGTTGAAAAATGCTGTAAATTTGTCAAAAATTATTTTTTCATCATTATAATTCTTCATGCACATCTTCAATATGTGTGGAACATGTCTGCAAAGTACTGAAAAGAAATACTGAAAGCCCAAGGAGAAGTTGATTTCACAAACTATGCACTACCAACCATTATTGAATATGGCAATTATCGAAAATTGGCTAAGTTCAAAATGCTGTAAATTTGTCAAAATTCATTTTTTCAGCATAATACTTCTTCATGCATATCTTCAATATATCTGGCACATATCTGCAAAGTATCAAAAGAGAATATTGAAAGCTGTAGGAGGAGTTGATTTCACAAAGTATGCACTATTAGCAGATTAGCACTATGGCAAACATTCTATGTATAGGTTTAAAAAGTCCCATAACTCTTGCAAAACTGACCCTTTGGCCCCTAAATTCATATCACACATGTGTTGTCTAATGGTGCAGGAGTGTTGAAAATTTGAAGAACATCGGGCAAAAACCACTTAAGTTATTCAGCAAAAATGTTGACGGAATGACGGAATCACGGAATTACGGAATCACGGACAGGCTGAAAACAGTATACCCCCCTAAAACTTCGTTTTGCGGGGGGTATAAAAAAAAAACTTGGGTAAAATCAAGGAAAATAGATTGTTGGTTTTCTCCTATATTATGTTAGTTCAATTCTGAGTTGGAACTGGCCTAGTCAGTGTCATCAAAGAACACACAATCAGTTCACAAATGAACAACTAATATTCGAAAATTAAAGACCGCCTTTCTCATTGCTTAAGATATGAACATATTCAACACAGTGTTATTACAATAGGTGTCCATTGTCCAAAGCATAGCTCATGGAGCAACAATGGTAATATATGCCTAAACAATCAATTAACAGGTACATGTATTATTTTTCAAAAAAAAATAAATAAATAATAAATTAAGAATATGGAACATTACTTATAATGCAATTTTCAGGAAATCTTTTTTTCAGTTGCCTGTCAAAATGACATTTCTTGCTGGACATAAGCTTTAATACATGTATTTTGCAGAGCAGTGCCTTTATCTTAACATTGTAATCTTGGCAAATTTTGTCGGACTTATGTCTGACAGAATGAAACTTTTTGCCAGACATAATGAAATTTTGCTGGTTTTTGTCTGCCAGGCATACTAGCACTTTTCGCGAAGACTGCAGAATGTAGGACTTACCATAGCTGTCATGAGTCTAGTGGCTGTACCAGGCTGTCTCCCAGCAGCTAAAATAAAAAATGAGCCTTCACATGAGAAAACTAGAAAAAGTGCCTTGAGAGGCACGTATACCCCCGGCTGGTAGCACCCTCCAACCCCCACTCCCACCTCCCACACTCTACTACATTCCCCCCCCCCCCCCCCCCCCCCCCCCGGCCCACCACCCAGACAGGCTCACTGACACTGATACAATGAACCTGCATTCCCGAATAAACAAGTATTACTTATAAATTTGAATTTGCAAAAAGCACTGTCTAAAACCATGGGAGGGGGGGGGGGGGAATGTAGTAGAATGACAGATCTATTTTAGAATAGTATACAGAGCTGACTTGTATACTCAATCTAGGACTTGATCGCGGACATTGAGGGTCAGGTCCTCGGTCCTAGATGTAAAGTAGAATGTCATTCTTCCCTAATATTAAAAAAAAAATAAAAAAAAAAATAAGATGTCCTAGATCTTGACCTCTAGCCCCACCCTGGGCACGGACCCTAGAGTCTAATGTCATTAGGAACAAGGCAAACCTTATGGAGTCCCTTTGGTGCATGTACAAATCATTTCTAAACATGGTGGTAAAGAAAAGTACGGAAAATACAATTTTTAAAGAAGTTCTAGATTTTGACCTCTAGCCCCACCCCCCGCACATGGACCCTAGTGTCTGAACTTTACATGGTACCCATGGTCTAAGTATGAATGCTTTCTGAGAAGACTTTGTGGATGTCAAGAAAATAGACTTACAGAAAATTTATCATGGTATTTATCATATTATAAATAAGTCCTAGATTTTTACCTCTAGCCCCACCCCTGGAGATGGTACCGAGCATGAAATATGAAAGCAAACCCTATAGGGTATCTAGGAACTAAATAAGAATACATCCCTATGATTGTTTGTTAAGATATGGACTTAGAGAAAAAAACATTAAAATTGTAAATAGCATATTTTAAAGGTGACCTACATTTTGACCTCCAGCCCTACCCCCGGGCATGGACCCTGGGGTCCGAACTCATGGAAACAAAGCAAACCCTATAGGGTACCTATGGTCCAAATATGAATGGTTTCTGACCATTGGTTCATGAGATATACACCTCTAGAGAAACTTTAACCAAAACTTTGACGTAAATTCCACGAACATTCCGGAATTACGAACGAAGAAACGAACTAACTAACTAACTAACTAACTAACATACGAACGGACGAACGGAAAAGCGAAAGCTATATACCCGTCGGCATAAATGCCGGGGGTATAACTAACAATTTGGGTCTCAGACCAGGTCTGACACAAACAGGCCTGTACTGTCACAGAAGCAGGCTAAAAGCTTAAATGTTTGGATTTAGAAAGAAGAGGAATTATACTATCCATGTTGCAAAAACAAAAGGCGCTGATCAGCTGTGCAGCTGATCTGTGCCTTTGGTTTCGCATAATGCAGATTGCTTTTTTTGTGCAGTGGCTCAAGTCACAAAATGAGCACTGCAATGAATTCAGTCATAATTAAAACCAGAATTGAATGTAGTTTGGGATACATAGTCTAAAGCCAAATTTTAATTTGGCAAATATCTATATCTTTTGAGAAATGATAGACCTTCAATTTATACTGACCAAAATTGTGCATGCAATCATGATCTAAATCATGACCTCAATTGAATGTTTCAAAAAAGTACCAGACTGACTACCCAAAATCATGACAAAGCAGTGGTACATACCTGTTCCAATGGGGCGGCCACCACGCCCAGAGCTACTTGGTGGTCTGTTACTTCTGCAAAATAAAATGTCATAGCTAACAGTCTGCTATATGCCTATATTAACAACAACAATTGGCTTGGACCCCAACATTATAGTGTAAGGTTCCCCAAATAAAAATTCTTGTATCTTGAACCCAACAATAGTGTTATAAAGAGGTTGTGGTGTACTTGAAAATTTACACTGAAAAGAGTTTATTAGTTTGTTCTATCCCACGACGATTGTTTTATGTAACCAACTCCCTGCAGAAATTGTTCTGTTAACAACAACAAAACAAAACAAAAACAAAAAAAAAAAAAAAAAAAAACATTTGTTCAGTACAGTGTCAAGACCAGGCTGGCACCATCTAACCACAGTCTTTTTCAGATAAAATGAGTATTTTGGGTTGACCGGGATACCAGGGCTCCGTTGTATTCAATATCTTTCATACTCATATCACACTCCCATCGGTGTGTTTGCAAAAGACTGTATTTGGGGCAAATGGGGGCTACGCTATGTTATGTCATTAGGTTTAATTTAGCAATCAGTAGCCTCCTGGTACTATATCTCAAAGCACTTTTACAACATTGTTATCTGCAAAAATTTAAGAACATGCAATAAAATTCATTCAATCCTCAGATTTTGTACACACAAAATTGCCAGTATCATTGACCTAGTAAATTATGTGTGACGTCATACGGTGCGTGCATAGCAAGGTCCATTACATCACCAGTGACCACTGAAATCATGTTTCCTTCAGTTAATGGAACCCATTCTCGAACAGATTATTTGGGATCGTTTTCAGATGTAATAATGCAAGATACTGAGGGGAAAAATCAGTGTATAGCCACACATGAGGTATTTTAATGCAAGAAAATATGATAAAATGCAAGCACATCACCAAGTAGGTCATTACGAGTAGACCCAACCTAAACACTAGTCTCTTACCACACTTCGTTCCATGTTCATTTTGCCAGCATCAAAATTGAGCAGAATTTGTTATTTTTGCTTTATTTTTGGGGTTTAAACAAGTGATCACATATGGGAGAAACACTAGGAATGGCAGGTAGCACCAGTAATAAAAGAAAAATGATGCTGTTACTCAAGCTATTTTCATGGGCACTGTATTTTCACAGTGGTTTAAACAAACATTTGTAAAGCTGAAAGACGCTAGGCATGCTTCTTTGATCAAAATTGGGTTTCAATACTTAAAAGAGAGTTTCTGACTTGGGACAGCATAAACAATTGAAGTTAGGAATGTTTCCCGAGCAGAGAAAATTTTGCGTAACAAACCCGAGTGATGCGTTTTGCTTTGTTTCTGGTGGATTCCATTGTCTGCTACTGAAATCCAAAACGAGGCTGACACATTGCACTGTGTCTGTTTTGTCACCCAATGATTGACGAAAGAAAACCTGCCTAAATGTTACTGCTGACAAGCGTTATATCTACTGTCTGAACACCATCTTTCAGAAACTGATTTTTCAAAATCTTACTTTTGTGAAACACTACAAGAAAAATATGACTTTGTCATCTTTTTGCAACCCAAAAGTCTTATAAAGTGCCGCAAAATCGGTTCACTAGTAAAATAATTATGCCCAAAAATTATTTTGAATAGGCCTTTTGCATGTGCAAGGGAGGTAATCCATACACCTGAAAATTGAAAATCAAGCGAATCTGTGGAATAATTTTAAGAGTTTGGTGCTTGGCTATGCAAACAATGCAATTCTGTTTTAGTTTGGTGCATTTTAAATGAAAATTAATCAATTTAGATTTTTTCTGGGAAAATAGTTAAGTACTTCCCTTATTGATATTTTTATGGCAGAACCTTCTAAATTCGGGGCAATTCGAAATTTGGGGTAAATTATATTTCCCACAGATTCTCTCTCTATGCGAAGTGTTTTGAGAAGTTTTTAATCCCAGTTGAAACTTAGATGTTTGCACTTTATAATGGTATGAAAAGTGTATCTGAACATCATTTTTGTACAAGTCCATAAGCATTTATATTTGCGCACACATTTTTTCAACAATGAAGAAAAGAGAATTCTTAATAAAATATAGTCCCTAAGATTAAAATTAACTCAAAAACAAACTAGGCAGGACAGATAATTTCAAGTACCATGAGTACTTTGTTGATGTCCAGCTCTACAAAATACTGAAACTCTGGCTGTTCTGTCACCACTCGATAATTTTAAATTGAACTTTGTGTACTACTACACCGAATTTAGAAAGGACATTTCGTCAGGCTGAAAATCCTACCTGAGCAATTCTAATCAAGGTTACTTATGTTAACACATAAAAATGATCAAGTTCTCAATTATGCACTAGTACAGGAAATGTCACTGCACATGTGCAAAAACTGTTTTGAACCTGAGATTTAAAAGAGTGCTGTACTTTGCAACTAAACATTAACTACCCCGAATTTCGAAGGTACCATCATACAATGGAAAAAGCCCTATCCAAAATTATTTTCTGGCATAATTTTTTTATTTGTTAACCGATTTTCAAAATTTTTGTGGCACATTTTAAGACTTATGGAATGCAAAATGGTGACATGGTCATATTTTTCTTGAGGTCTTTCAGAAAAGAGAGATTTTGAAAAATGCAGTTTCTGGAAGATGGCGTTTAGATAGTTGCGAGATCTCACTCCGCTATATTACACATATGTTCAATATCTCTTCGTTGCGATCCCAGTTGGTTGTTCAATGGTGAAACGTAGTGTCAATAATTGCAACCTTTTCAAGATAAATCAAGAAGAATACACTTCACCGATGTGTTACTAACATCATGCTTTTAAAAAAATCCAACCTATTTTTGTCCGTTTTTAGCGGTTTTATTCTCGTTTAAAAACTTCTGGCTGCCATCCTTTCAGTGCACTAAATCGTCCGTATATGTTCGTAGGTTTAAGCCGAAAACTGACTTCCAACCATTTCCTTATATGGAAAGTTAATTGTTCAATTAATATTTAATTGATCAATTAGTATAATGCGGCGCTTGTGCAACGTCACGATGATGTCAAACGCCGCGCGCCGAAATCAAAATGGCTGACCTGATTGACGTCATTTGTAGAAATTCGTGCATATCATTGGACAAGGCCAAATTTTGACCTTTCAACTGGAATAAATAAATGTTCGACGTCAGTTTCCGTACGTCGGCATATGTGTTCGGCTCGTTCCGGAAACGGCCCCACACGAGTGAAAACGAATGACAAACAGTTGAAAAATGAATCTGTTAAAAAAGAAGATGCAGATTTTTGTGGAGAAAACTTGATTGTTAGAAAGTTAAATGTATGTTCCATCCAATGGCCAAGTGTCGGTGAGCATTTCTTTGTATATACGATGGAATTCTAGGTGAAACAATTGATGTGTAAAACAGCTTATTCTCGCCATCTAGATTTACGGATGGACGCGAGGCTGAAAGTACATTCGGAATGGTGAAGAGACATTTCGCTCCATGGAGATTGTACTCATCAGCTGAGTGTGCAATCTACATTAGTGTTTGGACAGAAGTGTAAATCAAATTATCGTTCAAAGGTAGGTACCATTCAAGAAATGGTACCTGGAGGCTATACAAAGTTTACTGGCCAATGACACAACCACAGAGCCGGTAGGCTCCCCTCATTATATTGCATGGAAGTGGCCATTATTCAAAATTTGATACCCCACCCACTATTTCTATAATTGATGTCTGGAATTTATTCCAAAATTTTAGGATTTGGCTGGTAAAAGAATCTCGCTGGATATCACAAATAGTGAACAGAGGAACAGGTCGTCGACTTACAAGCTCATTTCTCTAGTTGCTGTTGTTAAAATTAATTATCTTCCAAACCGAAAATAAGTAGATTTTTTGTTTACTCGATTGTCAAGAATTTAGACTGGTTGTTCAAACGTCGAACAAATCAATAGTCAATGTCAAGGTAAAATCCATGACCTATGAAAATATCCATAGACGTTTCGCTCATCAATCAGAAACCATCGCATTATCGCCTTCCGTTCACATCTTACCTATCGCCTACTAGAGAGTTGGACTCAATACGTGAATTTCGTTTCCTTTAATGAAAGACAGACCAGCGTGTGTATTTTTGAAACCTCAGTGTCACTAATCACTAAAAAAGAAAAAAAATAGGCAATGATCAGGAAATGGCGCAATCAGAAAGAAATTCCCACTCAACAAACCGAGGGAAAAACAAAATGACATTTAGGTACTTATACCTAGAAAACATATCATAAGCCGAGTGAGCAGCTATTCCCCACTTAGTCTAGCTCCTAGACCTTGATGTTTTTTTTTTTTTTTTTGTTTTTTTTTTTAATATTTTAATAAGTGATAGATATCATACATAGCCTTTCCTATCTCTTGCCTTAGACACCAATATTTCAGCCAGTCACAAATATTTTCTATCTTAGAGGCAAGACAAAAAATCAACTAATTCAAAGATTATCCGAAAAAAAGAACATAATTAAAAAAAAAAAAAAAAAAAAAAAAAAAAAAAAAAAAAAAAAAAAAAAAAAAAAAACAATATGGAGACTAGTAGCTAGTCTTTTCCCCACTAGGCGGCCACTCAGGTACCCGAATTTTCTTTAGCGATGGATACAGGAGTGTTAACTAAAAACATAAAAAACGTACATAAGGCTCAAACAGCACAAAAATTCGACTCCAAAACACAAAGCAATAACCACCACAACAGAAGTATCGCCTTGGGACGATCAGTAATATAAAATTACTGGGGGCTTAAATCGATTTTACAGGCGCCTAACCTCTCCCTCATCGTCTGCAGTGGTTCACAACATTCGGTTAGTTGTTCGGTCCTCGTGGTGAATCTCTAACTAGTCAATGAATCATCAAGGACAAACAAATAAATCATGATAACCACCCTGATGAATCAAAAAAGAGGAATCAACAGATTCAGTAAGCTGCCCGACGATGGAGATACCTCGGCGCCGAATAACTTACTGAAACCCGGAGCAAAAGAAAAACACCAGTTTAACACCGGTGTTTAATGAAAACAGCATAGTCATCAACCATGATTGGGTTAAAAAAACTAAGCATGCAGTCTGTCACATACCATTAAAACTATAACATATACGTCTGTACGTGTTATGATTTTTTTAACTGAAAAGACAAATCATTCCTTCCTATAAGTTTCTTAAATTTGTAAACCAAGTCACCATAAAATTCTGGTTCCGAAAGGCCCTTACGTAAAAGCGTCTTTAGTATATGCGATAAAATTTAGAAAAAGGTACAAATGGCAATGATCAGCAAAATGCGCAATCATAAAGAAATTCCCACTCCAAAATCCGAGGCGGAAAAAAACAAGTTGACAACAATTAGATACTTATACTTAGAGAACATATCGTAAGCCGAGTCAGCAGCTATTTCCCAATAGGCGGCCACTCAGTTAAAACTATGAAAACGTACATAAAGTTCAAACAGCAAAGAGCAAAAAACATCCAAATATCATAAAACAAATAGAACCACAACAGAAGTATCGCCTTGAAACGATCAGTAATATAAAACTACTGGGGGTGGGGGGGGGCTAAAACCGGTTTTACAGGACCATGTTTAGGAGTTGCTTTGTCTTACAAATAACGAGAATGTTGGTAGCTTAACATTTTTGTCCAACAAAAAAGGTAAAAGTTGTGCGATATTATATAATTCAAATAGAATAAGAGAAAATTATTGCTTAAACTGTGTGATTTGTGTGAGGTTTAATGTCCCGGCCAACGATATTTCAGTCATGTGCCTGCATGAATGACTCAATGCTTCTAGGTTCCACCAGTGCAGTACTTTAAAGTATAGGTAAAAGTAGGCAACGATCAGGAAAAGGCGCAATCAGAATTCCCACTCCATAAACCGACGAGGGAAAAAACTAAATTAGCAATCAGGTACTTATACTATGAAAACGTATCGTATGCCGAGTGAGCAGCTATTTTCTCAGTAGGTGGCCACTCAGTTACCTAAATTTAAACAAAAATATGAAAACGTACATGAGGTGCAAACAGCAAAAAATCAACGCCAATATATCAAACACTAAGACAGAAGTATCGCCTTGGAACGATCCATAATATAAAATTACTGGCGGGCTCAAACCGCTTTTACAGGTACCTAACCTCACCCCCCAGTTTCTGCAGTGATTCACGACATTAAGTTAGTTGTTCGGTCCTCGTGGTGAATCTATAACTCGTCAATGAATATATAATCAAGGGCAAATAAATAAATCACGATAACCGCCATGATGAATAAAAAAACGAGGACTCACAGATTCAGTAAGCTACCCGATGATGGAGATCCCTGGGCGCCCAATAACTTATTGAAAATCCGGAGCAAAAGAAAAAAACACCGGTTGAACCCCGGTGGGCAAGAAGCTCCAGCTCCAATCAACTAAAATGAATAGCTTTAGGTCGGGGCCATTATAGAGTCTGACGCAAGTTATCAACTATGATTGGGTTGAAAACTAAGCACGCAGACTGTCGCGATAGGAAAATAAATAGGAATATATACTACTGAAGCTATAGGATTCACCTACTTCAGAATTTGGTGCTCTAACACTGGGCTATTACTGGTTTAACCAGTGCTCATCTTTTCAATATAATATGTGATGTCTGGTAAAATAATGTGCTGGCCTTTAAACATGCAGATGCTTGGGCGCAAGCAAAGGCATTCTACAAACTTTGTTACATTTACCATTGCAGATTTTTTAATAGTTTTACCTCTCAGCATGCTTAAGTAATGTTTGTGGTCCGGTTTTGATATCCACAAAAATAAGTATGCAATACTAAGCCCTGTCGTTAGAAATATCAAAACAATAAGAATAGCATTTGATTACATTTTTTCAGCTGTATTTTCCATTCAACATATTGAAACAAAGCTATGAAGCCTCTTTACAGTTGTTCTTAGGACAAAAGATACCCAGAAGGGCCATTAGTTCATTTTTACAACAATGCACGGAAATAAATGCAACATGTTTTTCATATGACTCCTAGAGCTAGCCTTACATAAGCAATAAATTACCTCATACATTTATTGAGATTACCTCACTCAGTACTGATGATGATGTTCATCAGTACTTCGGATGAAAACAAGTTTGCTTTTGAACGTATCTCTTAGCCGCACAATCGTAAAACTTGCTAAAATTAATGAAATTTAACTTCGCACAAGTTTACATGTTAGTTGCATATAACAGAATTGCTGCACCGGAAAAAAAATATTTAAACATAATGTTAAATGTAAGTGTACATGTAAGAATGGCATTCTTATTTCAAATTAGGTAATTTTATAGTAATTTAATCTCAAATCAATATGTTTTAATAACCCAATTAATGGCACGTGCTATCAGAGATTAGTAGCCGATCGTTATAACACCTTGCAAACAGACGTGTGGCTGATAATTCAATTACCGCGCTGGTAACCTGACAGATATTTTCACACCTTTTATTGAGTTAAAGGGAACAGTCACAAGATCTGAATGTTTACACGATTTGCAACACTGTATTATTTCTTTCTTCTTCTCACCATTAATATACACCTATAACATTCTTATTTAAAAATATTACAAGAAATAAAAACAAAATATTTGACGATATATTTGATATTTCACTGTGTGCTTGACACTTTGTAACAGAGATAATGCCGGTCAAAAGTTTTTTACAGTGCTTCTTTCAGTAACATTTTTGTGTAAAATCTGAAACCCACACTCTATGTAGCAAATTCTAACCTATTAGGCCTGTTGAGAATCTTCTTGAGTAAAGTGCTTTTGCAATCATCACCGTCGTCTAATTACAAAAAAATGAGAAAAAAAATATATATATATATATATAAAATTTGAATTTTAGTAACGCCAAAACAATATGGCGACGTTCCTGCTGAAGAGCTGTAAAGTGAAAGCGCTACAGGACTGAAATAAATTGTTGCTGTTGCTTCAATTTCATTCTTTCTTCCTATCATTACCGACACAAGGACTTGTTGTTTTATATATATATATATATATATATATATATATATATATATATATATATATATATATATATATATATATATATATATATATATATATATATATATATATATATATATATATATATATATATATATATATATAATATGAGATTTAGGTAATATACATCAAACAATCAAACCCTGTCGATTGTTTGATATATATATATATATATATATATATATATATATATATATATATATATATATATATATATATGACAGATTATGTTACGCCCGATCCATACACGCGGATTTGAATGAATAAAAGTGTACCATATCTGCCTCTTATTTGATAAATAATGCGATTTAAAGCTATTTTATACCACTTAGCGCCACCTTTGTGCCCCTTTTCGCCCATTTGCGCTTCTTTATGCTACTTTGCGCTACTTTACTGTATGAAGGGGCATCATTTTTGTCTTTACATGACGCAAAATAATGTGGCAAAGGTAATTATTTAAGAAATGAATTTCATTTTTCTGGTGTTCATGGAGCTATGAACCGCAGTGGGTCGCGTGCAAAGTGAATGAACCACGAAGGGGTTCATGTAAGCTTAGCTAGCGACCCACTGCGGTTCATAGCTCCATGAACAACAGAACAATTAAACTCATCGCTTATATTTACATTCATTTCTCTATCTATCTATCTTCTGATACTGAGTCGATCAATTTCTGATCATCACCTCAGGTGTGGGGTGGGTGGCTAAATTTAGAATTTAGTCAAGGGAAAATTAAACATTTGGGGTGGACCATTAAAACTATTTACAAGATATAGATGAGAGGCATACTAAAACGCATGCCTCTGGGCCAATGATTTAAATAGAAGCCTTAAATTCCTCAATGGTCTTAGATAGGACCACTGAAGAAGGGAGACTATTCCAAACCGGAATAGTTCTGGGGAAAAAGGAATTTTTCAGGGCATCACTATAGGCAAATGGTCTTGTGTATTGTGATTCATGTGATGCCCGAGTATGCCTTAGATTGGGTGCCGGGGTCAGGTATTTGTCTTTATCAAGAGACACTGTACCGGAGTGTATCTTGTAGAAGAAGGTTAAGGAGGACCGCTCCCTGCGAGACTCCAGGGATGGCCACTCAAGTTCGTCTAGCATTTCACCGACGCTACTGGTGTTCCTCCATCGCCTGCAGGTCCACCGGGCAGCAGTCCTCTGCACCTTCTCCACCATCTCAATCTGAGTTTCATGATAGGGATGCCAAATAGGAGCTGCATACTCAAGTTGAGGCCGAACCAATGTTTTGTATGCAACTTCCTTAGTATGCCTAGGTGCCAGTGCCAAATTGCGCCGAAGAAAACCCAAAGTCTTAGTTGCCTTGCATGTAATTTCAGAAATGTGTTGACCCCAATCAAGATCATCTGTGATAGTTAAACCGAGGTATTTAGCGGACTGAACCTGTTCTAATGTTTGCTGATGCAGTGTGTAATTGAAATCTATATGCCTGCTTGGATGTAGCCGCGTCACCCTCATTGAATGACATTTGCTAACATTGAATTTCATTTGCCAATCCATTTCCCATTTGGCCAAGCTATTCAGGTCATCTTGTAAAATTTGACAATCCAATGGTGACTTGACATTTCTGTATAAAACACAATCATCAGCAAATAGCCGAACGTTGTCAGGAAGATCATTAATGAAAATAAGAAATAGGACCGGCCCTAAGACCGATCCTTGTGGGACACCAGAAAGAACCGGGACTGGGTCTGAGGCACGGCCATCTAATACCACTTTTTGAGAGCGCTCAGAGAGCCACGAGTCGATCCACTTATGTGTAGATCCTCTAATCCCGTAGAAGTCAAGTTTGTATAATAACCTTTTATGTGGGACCTTGTCAAAGGCCTTAGCGAAATCCATGACAATCACATCCGTCTGCCTGTGGCCACGACCCACTGCTCGGTCCAGATTACTAACCAAATCATGATAAAACTGAACTAACTGGGTTTCGCAAGACCTTTGACTTCGGAACCCATGCTGACAGTCAGCAAGAATGTTTTCAAGAGCCAAGTGTTTGTTTATGTTGCTGACTATTATATGCTCTAGAGTTTTGCAACAGATACAAGTAAGCGACACCGGTCGATAATTAGCTGCATCGTATTTCTCACCTTTCTTAAATACCGGGGCTACATTTGCCTGTCGCCAATCGTCTGGTACAGCACCCTGAGCAAGCGACTCATTGAAGATATAGGTCAGTACAGGAGCAATTTCAGAACTACATTCCTTCAACACCCTAGCACTCAGGCCATCTGGCCCAGGCGCCTTATGTATATTCAAGTTATTCAACAGTTTAATGACCCCATTGGGGTCAACTGTAATTTCACCCATAGCGGTGAAAGGACTTGTGCCTTTGGAGGGGATTTCATCATCTGATTCGCGAGTGAAGGCTGACTGAAACTGCCTATTACAAATATTAGCCTTATCCAAAGTGTCAGTCTTCAAGATACCATTTTCTCTAAGAGTATTGATCCCAGACGCGTCTTTCTTTAGGGACTTGACAAATGACCAAAACTTTTTTGCCTTTTCATTTTTTCGGGGACAATCGGGATCAGGGTTATCATTTTCAAAGGAGAAGATATTGGTAATATGCTTCCAATATGCATCTCTAATGCTCTTTTGAACATGTGCTCTGAACCGTTTGTAATGGTTCTTAATGTCAAGTTTATCACGTTTCCTTATCAAGCGTTTGATCGAGCTATCGATCCATGGTAAGCTATATTTTGTCTTGGTCATTTTTGATGGAATAAACCTTTCAATAGCCGAGAGAACCTCCGACTTAAAACTGACCCACATGTCATTGACCGACACCTGACTATGGTCAGTTGAAAGGAACGAATCCCTATAGCGCGCTAGATGGTCATGGAGACCGTCCATATCCGCTCGTTTATATAGGAAAATCTTACGCGGGGCCTGCTGAATCCGTTTAGCCTTTATGTCATATTCAATATAGAAAATGTCATGATCTGCTTTGCCGATCGGGGGCATCCCTTTAACACGGTTAATTGGGGATGGCGAGTTAGTGAAGAGTAAATCAAGGGTCTTGTCTTCTCGGGTGTGTATATTTACCATTTGGGAGAGGCAGTGATCCTGTATTATCTCCACAAGTTTAGTCTGAACTGGCCTCTTTGGGACCCCCTCGGGTACCTGCATTGTGCTCCACTCGATATCACCACAATTGAAGTCTCCGCCTACAAGAACATGGGCATTTTATTTGACATAATCCGAGAAAGTGAAGTATTAAAATCCTCAAGATATTTCAGTTCAAGCTCCTGAGTTGGGAACCTAGGGGGACGATAGAATGATCCAAGGTACAAAGTCCTACATCCAATAATGTTCAACTTACACCAAATTATTTCGCACTTGGTGTCCAATTACGTGACGTCGCGTGACACAATGTTGTTCATGGAAGTATGAACACAGATGAACATCTAATGGTTCATCGAAGGAGGTTTTAGAAAAATGTAAATATATCATATATATTTACATTTTTCTAAAACCTCCTTAGAGGTTAAAATTTAGCACCCACCCAACACCTGAGATGATGGACTCAGTATATGAAGATAGATAGATGAACCATTAGATGTTCATCTGTGTTCATACTTCCATGAACAACATTGTGTCACGCAACGTGATGTAGTCCAAACTTGACGTCAAAAAACATAGATCTCGCCAATCTGATTGGACGTTGTAAACGTTGACACCGTTCCGCTGTTTGAACACACACTGTGTGTAGATTCTCTGTTTGCTGGTAAATGTGACCGCCTTGGTGATTTTTCAACAAGCGATAGAGAGAAATGAATGTAAATATAAGCAATGAGTTTAATTTTTCTGTTGTTCATGGAGCTATGAACCGCAGTGGGTCGCTAGCAAAGCTTACATGAACCCCTTCGGGGTTCATTCATTTTGCACGGGATCCACTGCGGTTCATAGCTCAATGAACGCCAGAAAAATGAAATTCATTTCTTAATTATATGCTATCTTCCCTCTCAAATACACTAGGGGGCGAAACGACTTGGGGCGAAACGACTAGTGGGGCGAAATGACTAGTGGGGCCGAAACGACTAGGGGGGAAACGACTAGTCTTGGGGCAAAACGACTAGGGGAGGAAATGGTTTTGGGGCGAAACATCCCGGATTCTTTTAAAGCGCACCTGTTGGTAATATCTTTTACCCAAGTATTTGTGAATTTGAGGTGTATTTATCCACCATAGCGAATGGCGGTCAGTTGACAAAAAAATTACAATCGGTCATCAAATATTCAAAAAGTCAGTCACATGGAAAACGCTTTGATTGTCAGATAAAGGGAAAACCCTTCTTTATTTATAAAGGTAATTGTCAGTTGCAGTGGCCTCGAAATTTAGCGCTGGATGCACAAATTCACTAAGAATTTTATTTCAGTCACTTCCTGAAAAAAAGATGTTCGCAGTTGTCAGCTCTGTGTAGCAATCCAAATTGAATGTTTAGGCTATAGCTTAAGCCTTAGGAATGATAAAACGTTGATTTAATCAGTAGCTGCACCAAATTGCTTCGGCCCATTCTGTAGACCAATATATAACGCTGTCTAAACGATATACACTTCACAAACGTTACACAGTTTCTTCCTTGTTGTAGACAGCACTCAGATCCCAAGACAGTGAAAATATCACCATTTCCCGACGTCACCTCAAAATGATTTGGCCATAACATTTTAAATGTCAATGCCACAAGCATGACAAACATATTTGTAAAAAAAGAAAAAATGCTTGAATCCCTTTGGATTGAGAACATACAATGCCACAAATTTACCTGTAAAAGAATCCTTGACAACCTTTGGATTGAGAGTTGTGTCTGTTTTTCTCATTTTGGACAGGTATTTTAGACCATTGAAAAGTCAGTGTCCCGGATCAGTCTGAAATGTAGCTATGAATATTAAGTGTCTGTTACAGCATGATACCAACTCCATGTCCCTGTATTGCTACTAGCCCATTTTGTGTCTCTAGAGTAAGGGGACATGATTTCTCACACTTCTAAAGCTTTTCTTGTGGCCACTGTAAATCAGTTTAACTTACCACACAGCAGCCACAGCTGCTGTTGTATAAACAAACATTGACATGTCTGTCATAAAATAGCAGTCATGTTTTGATACCACAATGTTACATCATTTGATTCATGTGCTATGGTACTTGGCCCAGTTTTCGTGGGGGTTCCAGTTTTCGTGGTATACGTGTATTTCAGCTGAAACTGTATTTTCACACAAAATTTCACGTTGACTGGCGTCTACCATCCACATTGTGCAAGAAAAATAACAAAGATTGTTTTTATGAGGGTTGTTCGATATTTTTCATTGATTTGAATCTGAATATGGGACTTATGCTTTATTCAAAATGGGTAGATGTCTTTAAAATGTTTTCAGTATCACATCTGAGTGAAATATTTTCAAAATTACTTATTTCAATTCACAAGGTGTAATAAAATAATGGAACATTAAAATATGTCTAGAATATTTTTGAAGCATTGAAATTGATAGTCTGTTTTTGAATGACTCACGAATTCTGGTGCCTAAATTTTGATGACGTCAAAGATTGATACATCATACAAAATGGCGTCTGTGTAAGCAATAAACAGAATTGCAATGAAAAGGTAAACTGGACATTAAATACCAAGGATTATTATGCACCATTCCATATTTATTTAAGATCTGACATGTAATCTATCACGCTGGGGTTGCCTTTGAATTATTAGTACCACGAAAACTGGAGCAACCATCATATATTGTGTCAGATTGATTGGCGTAGTTTTCACACTGTTAGGAAACATAACTTAGCATACCTTGTATTTTTTCGCTATAAGATACTCTCTTTGTACAATTGATTGTAATTTTATAAACTTTATAGTATGCAAAGTCAGATAAAGCAAATAGCTTACAGAAAGATTTTAAGTTATAAACCTAATACAAAGTTCTTTTAGGCACAAGTCATAAAGTTTCCCAAATTGACTGAGTAATAAAATCATGTTTATTTAAGTTTCCCAACACATGCGACATCAACAAGGAGCGCAGTGACATAGTGGTAGAGCTTCGGACTCTGAATGAAGAGGTCCTGGGTTCGATCTCCACAAGCGGCACTATTTTGTGGCCTTGAGCAAGACACATTAACTCCCTACGGTAATGGTTAAACCATCCCAACATGACTGAAAAATTGTTGACTGGGACATTAAGCCTCAATACAAACAAACAAACAAAGCAACTTGAACAGGTTGCGATTAAGACTTAAAATTGATCCTTGAATTGAAACCTAGCAATTTTATTGTCTTTGGAGTATAAATGCTTAGCAAAAGGATAAATAAAAGATTTGATAAATTTTATCAAATGTTAACTGTCTAAACAGCATAGTGAGCAATTCAACATATAATAAACTTATTCTGATGTAAACTCATTTTGGTGTGCGAAGCCATCATGTCCCCTTAGTCTAAATTTTAATGAATTAGCACATTCTAAAGCCGAAAACAGTTCAAACTGCTTAATACGAGAGCATCTCCAAAATTTGACTGGTTATCTAGTGTTTCCCATAGCCACTTTTACCATGGTGCCTTGCCATGCCTTTTATCTCCAGTGCCATGCCCTTTTTCCCCAGGTCCATTTCCTTTCCCTGAATTCACATTCTATGGCTTACATTTGGTCTGAATCTGATTATCTGAATAGTTTGACATGCTCAGGGGTTTCCGGTAGTGGAGATATTTGTCCCTAGTTCTAGAATGCACAAGTGAAGTTAACTTGCACACACAATCAGCTGACATTTCAGCAGTAAAAGTTTGTCAAAGTACAAAATGTAAGGAAGTTGCAAGACTTTTGGTTGGAAGTCTGCAGAAACAAATTGACAAATTTACAATGAAATCTTCATATTAGTTGACTGCCTTAATCCTTTGTATTGTATTGTCCTTTAATTGCTGTAGAAAGTGTTGATAAGACTTAAGTGACAATACCCCATATGACACCAGTTGTTAATCAGCAAAGGTGTGAAAATTGAATGGTTTACCTGATAATATTTAAGTATACTTTTCAAAACGTCCAAGTACACATAATGTGAGCAAAGAAATATTTAAAGTAATGTGAGCAAAGAAATATTTAAAGTTGTCTCTGGAAAAAAAGTAAATGCTGAAACAATGTGGAATTTACTGGAAAATCTTTTATAAAAAAATCAAAAAGAAATAGAGAAAATATAACTACATTGACTGGTGTGCTTCAATGTTAAGCTAGTATCTCACTGGCGTGCGAATTTTTCGTGACTGTTTTGCGAATTTTGTTGCGGACTTTCGCACGACATTCGTGCGAGTGTCGCATGAGTCACGGTAGGTAACCAAAACGGATCCTTTCAGAGGAAATATGGGTTTCCCGTTCCTTTCGGAGGAAGGGACGGTTCCTTTCAGAGGAAATTGGTAGACGAAGACTTTTAGACGCTAGAAACATAATCAACCGTTGGGTGATATCCTCAGATAAATAGTCCACGTAATGCACAACAAAATGAATTTGGTAGCTGAAGCGAAAATTCGCAATGTGCTTCTTTGTTTTCGCCGTTTTAAATGAAATAAGTACCATTCTTTAAGAATGCGACAGTACAGGCTGCACTCAAAACCGCTTTTTTAATCGCAAATGAAGATATTTGCAACGAAATGTCTTCGAAATACAATATGAAATATATTTTTTGTACTACCACACAGTAAAACCTAATCAAAATACACTAATTTGCTCACAAAAAGTAAAATATTAACTATCACCAGAAAGTCATGTAGAAACGGATCCTTTCGGAGCACACCTGAAATTGTATTTTTTGGGCACTGGCTGTGATCAGAGTATCTGGCACCGGATCCTTTGGGAGAAATTTTACCACTAAAGCATATCTTGATGGCATATTGACTAGCTATTCTTTTCTGTAAGATCTTTTATAGCCACTGATACCGTCATTCCATTCAAGTTGCCGCAAAATCCTAAATGCGCCAATCAAGGAGAAAACAAATCATTTGTGTGATTTGTGTGTAGACACCTACAATCCAGCAATACTGTCCAGTGGGTCCCTAAGGCATGCTCCACGAAAGGCTTGATCAAAACCATGAAATGGTAGAATTACTTCCTTGTGTACCGAAAAATAAACATTTAAGGGGCTGTGCGTTTAGTCTTATTGCCATATTTTCTAGTTGCACTGTCTAGCAAACCTGCACTTCGTGACCTCGCTCCTTTAGTTGCATTTAAACAAAGTCGAACCGATTGTGGATTTTGTAACTTTACCTGTAGCTGCATTATTTTCGTGTTTATCATGTGTTTTTTTTTTATTATTATTATTTTAGCAGCAGCAAAAAACTTCCAGTAAAAACATTAAGTAGCCTACAAAACTAGTAAAATCAAACGATTTTCGGCTTTGAGTCGCTAATTCTACTATTGTTTCCCCTGATCTATTTATAGACATATGCAGTTCCTGGACCTTATTTATTTACTTCTTGTCCTTAAAGTTTACAAATAAAAACTCGTTTGTTACAATGCGGAATACTTACGTATTAAAAAGAATTTGGAGTAATGAAAATATCATAAAGTGTTCTTTTTTCCGACCTTATTTTTGACAAACTAGCAGAAACACTCTTAATTTTACGCGTCTAAGTTATTTACAGTACATAGTTGTAGTACCAAACATTTTGTTACCCGTCATCATTTTCGGTGATTGAAAGAATAGTAACCGTCTGAAGTGGTATCATCATATGAAGGTAATGCATGTAAGCACATTTCCTCCTGAAGGATCCATAGCCTCAGCTCCGAAAGGATCCTGTGTCTGTCTCCTTGAGGAACCGTTACCACCAACAGAAGTTGTTTTTCACGTTTATTTATCAAGTACAAGTATATTACCACTTTATTCATTTAATTTCAGATTGGCAAATACAATATCTAGGGACAAGAAGTGCTAAAACGTTTTGATCAATGACATTTTCCCAAATATTTAAGGGTTTTTGCCTGCCTGTCGTCACAAAAAGCAGTTCTCGGCCAACATTTTTATCTCGAAAACAATTACGAAATGGTTGTGCACATAAAGAAAGCGCTGAGATTGTACCTTGATTACAACGTCATTACGTGCACACACGTTTTGCACTTATTGTTCACGATAAAACCTCAAAAAATCGTTTCTCTAATCACAACGACGACGATATTGACGATTTCCTCTGAAAGGAACCGTCCCTTCATCCGAAAGGAACCGGCAACGCACATTTCCTCTGAAAGGATCCGTTTTGGTTACCTACCGTGATGAGTGTTGTGAGAATTTTCATGTGTTACGAAGTTCGAACTAGTCACGAAGGTTTTAAACATGTTTAAAAATTTTATGCGAATTTTTTCGCCAAAATATTTCACAAGACTGTCGCATGAAATTTTTGCGACACTGGTACCAACCAATGTCGTGCAAGTTTCATACGACGGTCGCGCGACAGTCTTGAGAAAACATGCGAACACCTTGCGACTATCTGGCGAGAAAATAAAACTAAGCAACATTCGTACGAATGTTGTGCGACACGCGCATGAATGTCTCACGACTGTTGTAAGAATGAAAATAAGCTACATTCGTGGGATTGTTGCGATATACTCTCAGGAATGTCGTGCGACAGTCCTGCGACTATCACGCGACAGTAGTGAGATATATTTTCAAAACTAGACCGAAATTCGCGAATTTGTTGCAAAAATGTCCATTCATTGAAACTGCAACGTGAAAGTTACATGTTTATATTGTAAATATTTGTCGCGAAATATTCGCGAACTAGTCTCCAGTTGTTGCATTCCATGATTTCAGTGAGATAGGGGCTTTTTAGTTATTCAATGTGCCCTCTAAGTATGTCAGGCACATTAACTCACCAGAGTGCTGGTCAGTACCCAGAAACTGGTGGCACATTAACTCCCCAGGGTGCTGGTTAATACCCAGATAGCGGTGGCTCCATCCCAACTTGACTGAAAATTATTGACTCAATACAAAGAAATAAAATAAACAATATCCCTTTTGTATTCCAGGCAGCTGAGAGAGAGACTCCACAATGAGTCATATACCTCCACATCACCGGCGCCTGGAACTGGTGGAGGAGCAGCTCCGCAATCCGAAATCAGAACTCAACATTGATGGGCTTCTGGTAAGTCTTGCTGGTAGATTAATCAATATTTGGGCGAGTCCACTTTTATTTTCTGTGGGGTTAGGAGTAATTTTTAGTTCTTATCTCATTTTTCAATGAAAGTCTCTATGCAAACAGAATAACCCCAGATGGGACGCCACATTTCACGGCGTCCCATCTGGGGCTATACTGTTTGCCTATGCCCCATAAAAGGGACGCCAGGCTTATATGAGTTAAGCTAACCTTGAGAATATGTGTATATTTATATTGGCAGTGGCTATTTTGCCGGACCCGGCAAAATAGCCCCTATGAGCTATTTTGCCAGACCCGGCAAAATAAGGCAAAATAGTCTGTAGGCTATTTTGCCGGACCCGGCAAAATAGCTATAATATACATATAGGCTATTTTGCCGGACCAAAAACTTAGTAAAATTTTTATTTTATATATATATTTTTTTTATCTACATTTTTTTTTTTTTTTTTTTTTTTTTTTTTTTTTTATTCACCTGTTTATTTGAGATAATTATGTTTTTAAAATAAGTATACACATACCGAAAATGTTCATAAAAGACTATATTCAGATACAAATGGGAGTATGGCTGGCATTCTGGGACACTTTAAAAGGGAATACCTTAAGGAGAAAAATTGTAATGAAAAGGTCTGAAGATTAAAGTTAGAATACACAGATATATACTCATTGGCATTGCAGATATGGTAATTTTCAGTTGTCTCAAAATGTAATTACACACCCGGTATTTATGCAGACTGGTATATCTTATAAACGGTCATAGGAATATATTCCTATTTAGACCATATATACTCTGTAGGGTTTGCTTTTAATCCATCCTGCCATCCCCAAAGGTGCAGCTAGGGGTCAAAATCTAGGACACCTTTAGAATATGATAGATGCCATGATAAATTTTCTGTAAGTCTATATCTTGACATCCATTTTAAAGTCTTGTAAGAAAGCATTCATACAGTAGGTACCCTGTAAGTGTCTGACTCTTGGGACCAGGGTCCATATGCGGGGGTGGGGCTAGAGGTCAAAAACTAGAACATCTGTGAATCCAGGGTAGCGGGGTCGGTGCTCAAGTTTCCTGGAACTAGGCATGATCAGCTATAAGTCTATTTAAAATTTCAAAACACTAGCATTCACCATTCAGAGTTGCAAAAAAGCGACCAACAGACCCAGCCAGCCAGCCACATCTCTGCACACAACTCCACTGGCATACACCCCAACCAGCAAACACCCACCCCAACACATAGTGTCACACACACACAGAGAGACAGACAAGCCAAAGGCAACATGCCCTTCCGACTTTAGTACTAAAGTTGGGTCATAAAAAAGGCACAAAAAGCAACCTATTGATTAAGAAATATCTCAAATAAATAAATAGATAAATAAAACAAAAATGTAGATTAAAATACCCTAAAAACTATGAAATGAAATTTTTAATAAGTATTTGGTCCGGCAAAATAGCCTATAAGTCCAATATAGCTATTTTACCGGGTCCGGCAAAATAGCCCCTAGGGACTATTTTGCCGGGTCCGGCAAAATAGCCACTGCCTATATTTTTTGCTGCTTACCAAATTGTAGTGTTGAAACTGGCTCAGTCTTTCCATTTCTATTTGCCTTAGGGCAGTGATTTATTTTTGTGTGTTTGTGGGAGTGGGGATGGTTTTGCAAGTGCCATTACTAAGTGATTGGAACATCGGGCATTGGATGTTGATGTTGAACTAGATTGAGGGGTCAGGGATTTAAACTCCATAAGATACATGAACTCCATCATCATGGACCATGTTATACTGGTTAACACCCAGGAAGTAGTGACTGTCCCAACATGACTGAGAATGGTTGACTGGGGATATAAATAATCAAACTTTGCAATCGGTTGAAGCCATTGTTTTAGCTTACCTTGGCCATTTCCACTGGATTAAGACTATTTTGGGAGATATGTCAGAGAGTCAAGGTACTTGTATTAAAATTTTAAAATGAACACAGAAGTGAATATAACCACTAAAGCCATTTACATTGCCCACCCTGCAATGTTCCTTTCATCTTCGAGCCACGTCGTGAGAAAACAGGATTTTCAAATTTTGCCTATGCGAAAACAAAGGCGCAGATCAGCTTTACAGTAACTGCGAAGCTGATCAGCGCCTTTGTTTTCGCTACACGGATAGTACAATTTCTCTTCTTCTTAAATCTGAAATTTCAAGCTTATAGCCTGCTTCTGAGGATGTACAGGCCGGTTTGTGTTGGACCTGGTCGGAAACCCTGAATACTGGTTTTCTCGCGTGGAGGCTCCTTCTATAGCTACATGTATACTGTTTATTGCTACTGTTCCTGTTTTTGCTGATGATGTTTATAGCTCTACCACATGGGTTATTGTATATGAGCCTCGACGCGAGAAAACCGGTCTTCGGGGTTTCCGACCAGGTCCGACACAAACCGGCCTGTACAAGCTCAGAAAAGAGCTAGAAGCTTGAAATTTCGGATTTAAGTAGAAGAGGAATTGTTCTGTCCGAGTAGCGAAAACAAAGGCGCTGATCAGCTTCGCGGTTACCGCGAAGCTGATCTGCGCCTTTGTTTTCGCCTAGGCAAAAATCCGGTTTTCTCACGTCGCGGCTCATATAGGATGCAGGAAACTGTATTTATACCCAAACACATGTGAGCCTTATCATGGGAAAACCTGCTTTTTGCATTGTCGAAAACTGAGATTTCAATGTCTAGATCAACTTTGTGAAAAACACTATCACCCGGCTTAGACTCTTTTATTTTACATGGTAGCAAATTTTAAACATTCTAAGTTTCAAGACTCTTAGCAATCCTTTCTAGCAGTTCATCCTGGTTTGTTTCAGACATGGGTGGAAGAAATGTCTTAAAATCATGTATTGGACCCTTAATTGAGCCGCGTCATGTGAAAACCAGTTTTTTGCCTATGCGAAAACAAAGGTGCAGATCAGCTGTGCAGTAACTGCACAGCTGATCAGCTCCTTTATTTGCATTACTCCGATAGTGCAATTTCTCTTCTTCTTAAATAAGAAATTTCAAGCTTTTTTTGAGACCGTACAGGCCGGTTTGTGTCAGACTTTGTCGGAAACCCGAAGATCAGTTTTCTTGTGTTAAGGCTCAATTACAGTGTGAACTTGTCAAAATAAGGTTGATACTTTGACAAGTTTTAAGGAAATGTGTATCCAGTTATCAAGGGAGGAATTTAATCTTTTGTTAGTTCTACTAATTTCAAAATTCCTTAGAGTCTGATAAGTCCTCAATGTTATTAAGGTTATCAATTTATATTAGGGAAACTAGCCATTCAGGAGACCCATTGATAGTGATGTAGTAAAATAAGGGGTCCCTGCATAATTTTGATAACTTAAGTTTACCACACAATAAAAAATCCCATATAGAAGTCGGTATGTCTCTTCCCCACCCCACTGGCCACCCTCCACCTACTGAACGCTTATCAATGATTTCATTTTATGGTTTTACCAGACACCAAATGAAAATAACATTTCACTTTTCTCTAGGTAATGCACACCACCAGATTACCTTCTCTTATAATTGAATGTTTACATTAGAACACCATAGAAAAAAAACATATCTTTGTTTTATTTGACATTTTATTTTGTCTTCAAGAAGCTATTAATAGGTAGCAGGCAGACATCTGGGGATGATGATTAGAAAACCTGTGTTATACTTTTATATCTCAGATGTAGATAAGCCTGTTCATCCAAATGAAGTCTGATCACGGCTTACCCACCCCCTGTATGTATTTTATGATGGCTTGAATGTTCACACACTTAAGCTGGTCTCAGGAGAAAGGCAAAGAAGCAATTAGGATTAATCGTGTCTGAGTATATGGAACATTTATCAAGATGTGGCTCCTGTGAGCAGTGTCATAAAAAATCATCATCACACAAACCAGGCTGTAAAGCCATGAATGCAAAACAAAAAACAACAACAACAACAAAAATAAAAACGGATTAATAAGCGAGGCAAAGTATAGCAAAAGTAAAGGCCCTGATCAGATGCACATTTCTGCGCAGCTAGACAAAATGCAGGCACTGGTCAACTGTGCAATAACTGCACACCTGATACAGTTATATGTGCCAGAGTTTGGGATGTGCGTCAGATTTTCTCATCATGTGGCTCACTTTGATGATTGCTATTGAAAAAATATATTAATAGAAATAATCTTAGTTGTTGATCTTGTACTTTTTCTAGTCTGTAGAAGATACTAATCTGGTGATAAAAACTTCTTTCATTCACAACTATACTTACATGCCTCTATCATAATTGAGCCATGTCATGAGGAAGCCAACATTTTGCATATGCGAAAACAAAGGCGCAGATCAGCTTCGCAGTAACTGCGAAGCTGATCAGCGCCTTTGTTTTCGCCACAGGAATAGCACAATTCCTCTACTTTCTAAATCCAAAATTTCCAGCCTCTAGCCATCTTCTGTGCTTGTACAGCTTGGTTTGTGTCAGACCTGTTCGGAAACCACATTGTTGGTTTTTCTCATGTTGCGGCTCGTATCATAAATATCTATTGTCTTTGAACCTTGGCAGTCAGGAACTTCAGAGGTTTTGTTTTGATAAGTAAAATATGGAGCAGGGAGGAAAAGAAACTGACCTGAAATATTATCTTAGATAAAGAGGGGCACCCAAATATGTGTGTTGTTTTAGTGCATTCACTTGTCCTTGAGAAGTATTAGGCAAAAAGTAGATACATTGTATGTTGCCAAAAAAAAATGCTTCTTGCACCCCAATCTAATGTCTAATATAAAGGCCTGGGGCCAAATGGCAAGGAATGGCATGAACTCTGAGGGGAACCCCCACATGTAACCAAGAAGTTTGGATTCTAACCTCCAATGCCTTTGGTGCTAACACAGTGATGTGGATATTCACATTAACCTGTTCTGTGGTATATTTTATGACTTAATATTCTGAGAAAACAGACATTTGTTGTCTATACATCATGATGAAGTTAATGGTCACTAATAGTCATAAAAGAATGTGAGATCAAAATAAGAATTATACCTGAAAACCACATCCTTTATAAATATTCATTTTGGCATCGAAAAAAAGCTGTCTTGAGCTTCTAAAGGGTCTACACTGTTTGCAATCATGCTGCTTGTGTTTCAGGCTAGTGCACATACACAGGCTGGTCACTGGGCCACCATCTGTTTTATTAGCGATAAAACAAACTGTAATAAACCAGACATCAGAAATCCCACCCCCTCGGGACTGGGTAAGCAGGGGCATAGCAGGGCTTAAATATAGTGTTCTAACATCAGCATTGTCCCCGCAGTGTGGTGGAATAGCAGGATTGATTCCTGGCTTCAACTGGTCATGAGATTTTGCATTTTCCTGCATGCATATGAGTGGGGCTTTCGGTAGAGCTATGATCATAAGAGTGCCCCACCCCCCTCCACACACTCTCATACACATACATACTGGAGGGGCCGAACATATACAGATGTACCTGCTTTCTCCCACCCCCAAGGGGTTTGTCGTAAATGACTGGTGCATTATGCTTTCTTGTGACAAGGCTGAATCTATTATTGTTTTAAAAAATTTGTTAAAGTGAGAACAACATTTTTTTTTACATTTTCTTGAACCACATGAAGATGCCCCTGAGGATGGTTGAGATACCATTCAGAATTCCTACTGGTATTTTGTACTTACATTATGAAGATGTGTTAGCCACCTGTTTGGCACCAAGTTAACAGGATGTGCAATATTTCCTACATTGAGGTCATATCTGCATATCAGCTCTGGTTTTGAAACAGACCAGGGCATCTCAACGCCTACAAAATGTCATATTGAGCCAATAAAGACTGAACCCCTAGCAGATTGGGAAGTTTTTGTCTCAGATACAGAGGGCTGTTAATTTGGTTACCCATAGACTCCAAGCAGATACTAATGTTAGACTGGGTGGCTGCACATGCTGATCTGAGTCCTCATCGAAAACATACAATTTGTGGTTTTTGTAGTACAATTCTTAATTGTTGTTATCTGGTTTTTGAAACAGGAATATTTTGGGTGATGAATGAATTGTTATTCAATTACCCTTGTTGTCTTCTTGTCTACACCATTATTTTCTAGTCAGCCACAGATTACATTAAAGTAATAGCTGTTGGAGAAATAAAATCTCAGTAATGTTAACTGTTTTAAAATTATTTAACAGGCTATCACTTTTCAATGAAGAAGACTACACTGTAGGTTCATGCAGTTAAATTGCATTGAAGTGCCAGATTAAAAGAGAAATATTGGGGTTTGTTTTTTTTTAACTCCATTAAAAGATTTTGTACATACCAGCTTAGCAATGAGAAAACCTGCATTTTCATACAGTTTAACCTCATTATAATGTGCCTCATTATAGTGCGGTTTTATTGTGTGAAATCATTTAGGCACAGATAATAATGCAGTTGATCATTGCATGATTAACCCCCCACCCCCAACCCTACTTTCAAAGATTCAAACCTATAGCCATCTTTCATAAAGCAGAAAAACCTTGTTTGTAATGTGCCTAGAAGAAATTTTGTTATGCCAGTCTTACAAAAACATGTCCCTCACTCAACCCTACTAGAGACCAACATGCAAGTTTAGAAATATGAGAAATATGAGAAAGCCTGCTTTTGCATAATGTCAAAAACAAAGATGCATACAACTGCAGACCATACAGGGTAAACAAAATCCTGAAATTTTCATCAGTGAAGTCCCTAAACTTGAGTTGTATATTTCAGGATGGAGTTGTTGCCCTTGTGCGTGATTTGGACCACCAGGCCATCAGAAGTCGCAACAAAAGTGTGGAGCAGTTCTTACAAAGATGTGAGTGAAAACATAGATGCCATTGCTACAGTATTTCAATTAAAAATGTTACTACTTGATCGCTAAAAAGATGTCTTATGAAAGGTGATAAGTATAATAATAAACAGTTGTGCAATGGTTGTCAGCAGACCCATCCAACAATAATGCCGTCTATGCCATTAGCAAGAACCCAGAGGAAAAGAAATCTCTAATTACTGAACAGATACAACACAATGCGCTTATATAGTGACAAAAAAAATCCTACTAGACAGAGTAGAAATGTATGAAAATATACTTTGAATATTATAAAAAAAATGTGTTGTGTTCTTTGCACCCTGAAGACAAATGTATGGACAGTGCAGACTTTATGTAATTGTAATTGCCTTGTACATTTTAGATAAAAATTCCATCGATGTTATAACCAAGAATCGTATGCAACATGCTGACTTTGAGGTGGTCAAGGTGATTGGACGGGGAGCTTTTGGTGAAGTGCAGCTGGTAAGTCTTATAAGAATCTTACACGAGTGTCAGGTATAGATAGACAAATCTGTCCCGAGGGTCACATTTTGGCATCACGAGGCTCGCCGAGTGATGCCAAATTGTGACCAGAGGGACAGATTTGTCTATCCATACCTGACCAAATGATGGATTCTTTTTCTTGCTCACCTTAATGCAGCGAAGATTGATTTTTAGCTCACCTGAGCCGTCAGGCTCACAAGGTGAGCTTATAGTATACCCATGCTCCGTCGTCCGTCCGTCCGTCGTCCGTCGTCCGTCCGTCCGTCCGTCGTCCACACTTTTCAAAGATCTTCTTCTCTGAAACCACTTGGCCAATCAAAGCCAAATTTTACATGAAGCATCTATGGGAAGGGGGAACCAATGTGTATATAAATAATCCAGGTCACATGACCAAGATGGCCGCCATGCCCATATATGGTAAAAACCCTTCAAAAATCTTCTTCTCCGGAACCACTGGACCGATTTCAACCAAACTTGGCATGAAGCATCGATGACTCAAGCACTACAATGTATATATAAATCATGACCTTGCGGTGACCTTGACCTATTTTACGGCAAGGTCAACATAGGTCGCCTTTGCATTTGAATGGGAAAAATTGTTAAATTGTCATTTAAAGGAAAAATCTTGCAGAAAATGAGCAGTAGGACTGAATATTAATGATTCTGAAAAAAATTGGGCACCAGGGGCTCATCCGCCCCCACCCCGGGGCAATATACATGTATATTATCATAATATTCAAACATCTTCTCTGAAACCGCTTGGCCAATCAAAGCCAAATTTTACATGAAGCATCTATGGGAAGGGGGAACCAATGTGTATATAAATAATCCAGGTCACATGACCAAGATGGCCGCCATGCCCATATATGGTAAAAACCCTTCAAAAATCTTCTTCTCCAGAACCGGTGGACCGATTTCAACAAAACTTGGCATGAAGCATTGATGGCTCAAGCACTACAATGTATATATAAATCATGACCCTGTGATGACCTTGACCTATTTTACGGCAAGGTCAACATAGGTCACCAATGCATTGGAATGGGGAAAACTTTTAAAATGTAATTTAAAGTGAAAGTCTTGCAGGAAATGGGAAGTAGGACTGAATATTAATGATTCTGAAAAAAATTGGACCCCAGGGGCTCATGTGCCCCCACCCCGCGGCAATATACATGTATATTTCCATAATATTCAAACGTCTTCTCCTCTGAAACCGCTTGGCCAATCAAAGCCAAATTTTTTGTGAAGCATCTATAGAATGGGTGAATCAATGTGTATATAAATAATCTAGGTCACATGACAAAGATGGCCGCCATGCCCATATATGGTAAAAACCCATCAAAAACCTTCTTCTCTAAAACCAATAGACTGATTTCAAGGAAACTTGGCATGAAGCATCGATGGCTAAAGTACTTTAATGTATATATAAATCAGGACCCTGTGATGACCTTGACCAAGTTTATGGCAAGGTCAACATGGGTTGCCTATGCATTTGAATTGGGAAAACTGTTAAAATGTCATTTGAAGGGAAAAGCCAGCAGGAAATTGGCAAATGGACAGAATATTGAAGATTCAGAAAAAAGAAAATGGCCCAAGGGCTTCATCTGCCCCTGCACTGGAATAAAATACCATAATATTCATACATGTTTATTGGTATATGCAGCAGATCTCAGGTAAGCGTTTACAGGACCATTGGTCCTCTGGTTATACTATTTACCTAGAAAAATGATAAAATCGCGGCATTCGCCATTTTGATTTAAAACGTTTTGACGTCATTGTGATGTGTGCGCTTGGCGACGAAATTACGTGACGTCCTATACAACCAATGTTAAAAAAGAACACTTGAACGCAGGGTGTGACCGGGGTGAGATAAAGAGGGTGAGATAAGAATTTCTCACATGGGGTAAAATGTGGGATTTCTCTATCTGGTGTGCAAGAAATAGGATGTTTATATGAGTTAAGAAACATAAGCATTAATGAAAATTTCATAGATGTCATAACCAAGAATCGTATGCAACATGCTGACTTTGAGGTGGTCAAGGTGATTGGGAGGGGAGCTTTTGGGGAAGTGCCGCTGGTAAGTCTTTGTTTTTAAAAAAGTCAGAAATATGCCATGTGTGGTGAATTGACTTTCCCATCCGTATCGATTGGGTGAGTCCACTTTCATTTTCTGGGACATCAGTAGACATTTTATATTTTTATTTCATTTTTCAATTGAACCCTTTAGCACCAGATGGGGCAATTCTGTTTGCCTATGTTCCATAAATAGGATGCCAGGGGCCAGTTGTTCAAAATTAACGATGCCGTTAGTTAACGATTCGTTAAAATTTCAAACATGAATATTACAAATACACTGTTATTTTTTGTTGATAAAATGTGAGAATCCTTTGCAATGCAAAGGATTCTCACATTGTTATTTTTTGTTGATAAAATGTGAGAATCCTTTGCAATGCAAAGGATTCACACATTTTATCAAGAAAAACTAACAGTGTGTTTGCTTATGTAGTCGGCATTTACTTATCGAGTTGAGGTCTTAACGATGACGTTAAGCTAACGAAGTTTTGAACAACTGGGCCCTGGTTTGTAAGAGTTAAGAAACACAGGCATTGATAAAAATTCCATAGATGTCATAACCAAGAATCTTATGCAGCATGTTGACTTTGAGGTGGTCAAGGCGATAGGGCGGATTTTCACTAATATTGTTATCATCAATAGGAAAAGTATCAATTTAATAATTACATTTTTATAAGTTTTGTAGCAAGACAGTCATTGTATATTTTTAGCTATAGAAAATGCTTTGTTTAAAAAATCTTTTTTGAAATATGAATAAATAAGTTACAAGGTGAAAATTTTACTGTTTTGCAGGTTCGGCACAAAATATCAAAGCGGGTATATGCTATGAAATTACTCAGTAAATATGAAATGGTAAGTTTTCATGTTCTTTATTAGAACACAGGGTTTTCCCTTCAAATTTTTATTTAGGTGACCAATGTCCCTCTATTAGCAGCTCCTGAGGGACATTTTGACAACGCTGTTGAGAAATTGGGGGACATTTACTTCTAAGAAAGAGAAATATTTGAGAATTTTGGGGGACATAATTGTCCCCTCACTAGACAGTTTTGGGGGTCATTGGAGGCAAAAAGGGGTCAAAATGCACATTTTTGTGTGCCAGGGAAAACCTTGAGAACATTTTTTAATACTGCAATTTTTTGTTGAATTATTACTTGTACTTTTCAGGAATAAAGTACGGTAGCAACAGATTTCACTTAACATCACTGGGGTGTCTGTCAGGATAGTCTTTTTGAATTGTCTCTTGCAATCAAATTGAATTGCTACTGTCAACAGTGTCCTTCAACAAATTTCACTTATAAGGTTGTACAATTTGATAAAGAAAGAAAAAATGGTATCATTATGCCTTTTCAGTCACATTAAATATGTACAAACTAATTGCACAAGTTTGGTATTTGACATGAAGATGCTGCTTAAATTCTTTTCGGCTCATGATATAACAAATGAGCCGCCTCATAAGAAGACCAACAATTTGGTTTTTGACGAGGTCTGACACAAACCGAGCTGTACAAGCACAGAAGATGGTTAAAAGCTTGAAATTTTGGATTTAGAAAGAAGAGGAATCGTACTATCCATGAAGCGAAAACAAAGGCGCTGATCTGCGCCTTTGGTTTCGCATATGCAAAAATCTGTTTTTGTTTTTTTTGTCATGACGCGGCTCAAAAGGAAAATACATGTACTTATCTTCAGATCAAGCGAGCTGACACAGCGTTCTTCTGGGAGGAGCGAGAGATCATGGCCAATGCCAACAGTGAATGGATTGTCCAGGTATTTCTTTAAAATATACAGGAAAACAGAGTGTTTCTATAATATTGTTTTTGCAATAAGTTAGATTTGACATTAAAACTGAGGGGCCAAACTGATGTTAGCTTTCATAGCTATGTTCAAGGGGTGGTAAGCAGGGAATATCTTTATCAGGGTCTACAATGTTCACCCATACATTAATTTCTGAAAATTTGAATAGTTATACCAGTTACCTTAAAGGCTTGGATTGTGGCTTAAGTTTTGATATTTAGACTTATCACATGTAAAGGGCTCACAGTTTGCTCATCATTATAGCCTCTATTTCAACTGGTATTAATTTTGGTCATAGAAAAATACTTTGGCACACTCATCTTCAGTTGTAAAAATGTTTACATTTTATTGAGGAAAAAACGCATGTAGATTTGTATAAGTCCAAAGGACTTACCAAAGGAACATCAAGAAGGGGCACCGAGGGTGCTTGATATGAGCAGCTCAGCTCCTGAAGGACCAGCTCAATAACAGGAAAACTTTTCTCATTCTTTTTCAGCTACATTATGCATTCCAAGATTCAAAATTCTTATACATGGTCATGGACTACATGCCCGGGGGTGACCTAGTGAATTTAATGAGTAACTATGATGTACCCGAAAAGTGGGCAAAATTTTACTGTGCTGAAGTAGTGCTAGCCTTAGATGCAATACATTCCATGGGATTTGTTCATAGAGACGTCAAACCGGATAACATGTTATTAGACCGTAGCGGTCATCTTAAATTAGCGGACTTCGGTACCTGTATGCGAATGGACAAGGATGGCATGGTCCGGTCCGACACGGCAGTCGGGACACCGGACTATATTTCTCCGGAAGTGTTGAAATCTCAAGGCGGAGACGGGTATTATGGGAGAGAATGTGATTGGTGGTCGGTCGGCGTCTTCCTGTATGAAATGCTCGTTGGTGAGTAAACTGATGTTATTATTGCCTTCTTTCAAAATGTATGTATATATGCCATTATATGGCAAGGTATTGAAGGTGGTGTTGAACCTTTATTAGTGTTAAATCATTTAGTACACACAATAATACATTAAAAAAGGCACACTGAGCAAAATGGATTTACCAAAATGTTTTGAATAGTTTTAAGTTTTTATGTTGGTATTGTCTACTGATGAACCTTGCAAGCAGTTTGCATAAAGATCAGGCATGGCAAATAGTTTTGCCAGGTTTGGGGCCAAACTGACATTCTGAAGACGAAAAATTGTGTTAAATAACACATCATGCTACGAATTAGATATCTTTTATTTCCCATTTCAGGTGATACTCCATTTTATGCTGAATCTCTAGTTGGTACCTATGGTAAAATCATGGACCACAAAAACTCCCTAGAATTTCCTACTGATATAGACATGTCAAATGATGCTAAAAGTTTAATATGTGCTTTTTTAACTGATAGGTAAGTAAAATATGGGGTATTGTTTTTGCCAAAAAATAATTTTGTATGTATCATCATGAAGCTCAAATTGTTAGTTTCCACCCTGGCTTGACAAGCCAGATGATTGAGATATTATTATTCCACAATTTACGCACAGGCTGATCTACATCAATTCTAACACAATAAATGGAATAAAAGTCGCTAAAACCATCAATATCATTCAGCTTTCTGCCATTACACTGTAGAAATCCAGCTAAATGTTTAACTGTATTAAGGATATTTACACACATCTATTACATTTGATATGCACTGAAACGACGTTACACTAAAGTCAAAATTAAAATACTTGATGGAATAGTTCGCCACAAAAAAATGAAATGACTTCAAAAATTGCAAAGTAACATGATGCTATTTCTCCTAGTGAATTGTTGCACAATATAACATGTTTAATCATTGGTTATATAGGCGAGGTGTGTTAGAACCTTAAGTAAATTCAGGTGTGGTGCATATTTGTTTTGCAGGAATGAAAGACTAGGTAAGAATGGTATTCCAGAAATCAAAGGCCACAGATTCTTCAGAAACGACCAGTGGGACTGGAATAATATCAGACAAAGTAAGCCCTCTACAATGAGCCGTCGCATGGGAAAACCAACAATCTGCATAGGCGAAAACAAAGGCGCAGATCAGCTTCGCGGTAACCGCGAAGCTGATCAGCGCCTTTGTTTTCGCTACATGGATAGTACAATTCCTCTTCTACTTATATCCAAAGTTTCAAGCTTCTAGCTTTATTCTGTGATTGTACAGCTTGGTTTGTGTCAGACCTGGTCAAAAACCACTTTGTTGGTTTTCTCATGAGGCAGCTCATTAATTTATGCCTCCGAAAGATTAAGATGGGTTTATCTAGCAAAATATGGATAGTGTACCTAGAGTTGTCAGAAAATTCAGATCAACATGGTAGATTTACAGAAATATTTAAAAGTGTTCTTGAGTCAGCCTTGCTTCTCACTATTAAGACCATATTAATGTTCTAATGCGAATGTTAATGTCTCTATTGAGACGAGAATCAATTATTCTAATGCACTTGGAAATATAGTCAATTGTCTAATATCATTAATTTGTATAAATGTTTTTTTCCAATACACCATGGGAAGTATGCACTGCTATGAGAAATGTTGTATGTAATAAGCGTAATTGGTCAGTCACTACAAAGATAAAAGAGATTATGTAGTTTTCTGAGAGAGTTGGAAATAATGTAATGCACTAGTCATTTGTAACCCTGGCTTGTGCGTAAACAACACTGCATTCATATTGCTTTCTTAACATGTTGGCAACATATTTGGAGAGATAATTTTGATGGAATTTCATGATTTTACATTTATTTCCCCAGCTGTTCCACCGGTAGTCCCAGAACTGGTCAGTGACGTCGACACCAGTCATTTTGAAGATGTAGAAAAAGATGATACACCAGAGGGAACGTTTGAAATACCAAAAGCCTACGCGGGAAACCACTTGCCGTTTATTGGCTTCACATACAATAAAGAATACCAGTAAGTTGGACACAGATTTCGGCCTCTATGATAGGAACAGCGACACGCAAAAACTGGTCTTCAGTATTTCCGACCAACTCTGACATAAACAGTCACAGAAAATGGCTATAAGCTTGAAAGTTTGGAGAATCATATTTTCTGTGTAGCGAAAACAAAGGTTCTGATCAGCTGTGCCTCTGTTTTCACATAGGCAAATATATGGTTTTCTCATGATGACGAGGCTCATAGCATGTCTGTAAGGGAACTTGTTAGCTGAGCCGTAAAACATGATTTTTGACTGTATATATTTATGAGGATATACCACCCAAAATGAGAAACTTGAATATTGTTATCCCCATTCTAATGTACTTTTTAACTACAGTATATACATACTATATATACATCGAAAATGCTTTGTTTTTCACAAAATGTGAGTGTGACGAGCAACATATAATCATATGACATTAACCAGTCACAAGCAACATTGCTCATGACCTTGGGCTTCCGACGGTGTATCGCAGAATATACCGTTGCAAATTTTTTACCTTAACCAATCAGAAGTGTGACATTCTCAAGTGTATTAGAATTACTAGTTAGCGATGTAGACACCTTTCAGTTTGAAGACTTAGAAAGGCCTTGATCATTGGCCTTCTTTTTGCTTTATTTATAGTTCAGTTTCTTGCCATTAAAAACTAAAATGTGTCAGACATGGATGTAAATCCTAAAAGCCAGGTTTCAGAGACTGTGGGCCTTTATAAACTGTTTCGATCGAAATGTGTATGCAAATGTCATTTTTTCAGGTTATGTAGCAGTGGAGGAGGGGGAGGTGGGATGCCTGCTGCAGCTATGAATGTAAGTGAAATATTAATAAACTTAGTAAGGAATATGTGTTGATTCAGATGTTTTCATAACATAATTATGATGAAAATCGAAATTTTGAGAGTAACTTTGATTTATCAGATTCACACTAAATTAGCGGCAAGCCGGAACGACAATCATCATTATGGCAATCCAAAACACATTTTTGGCAATCTAGAACTCTTTTTGTATATCAAATTGGTTGTTCGCGATTGCCGCAAATACGATGTGAGTATTATCTTAGAAAAATAATGCCATTAAAGTTTGAATAGACTTGGCATGCTTTCATTTCCATCAAATGGCCATTAATAGCATGTGGGCTATAGTGTGCAAAGCTTTGAATTTTTCTTGTGTTTTTCATGTTATTTAAGAAATTGAATTTATAGATAATGGCCATTAATAGCATGAGAGCTTTTGAGGCTAGGCTGTTGAAAGCTTTGTATTTTTCCCTACCATTTTTAGGGAGACTTTGTGGATGTAAGTTCATTGTGTTGGCTATAGTAAAAACCATTATTTGAGCCTGTGCATGAGAAAACCAACAATTTGGGTTCCGACCAGGTCCGACACAAACCAGGCTGTACAGTCACAGAAGATGGTTAGAGACTTGAAATTTGGATTTAGAAAGTGAAGGATTGTACTATCCTTGTAGCGAAAACATAGGTGCTGATCAGCTTCGCAGTTACTGCGAAGCTGATCTGCGCCTTTGTTTTCGCCTATGCAGATTGTTGGTTTTCCCATGCGGCGGCTCATTTTTTGTCGCATGTCTAACAATGGATGGATTCATTTGCATTAATAATCATACCAGTGCATTTGCAGTTGAACATAATTATGATTTAGAGTCGACTCAACATATTTTTCATAAGGAATGTAAGAAAATTTATGAAATTATCATCACATGTAGGGTTTTGTGGAAAATTGGCAAAATTTGTCAGTCATTTATACAAATATGCACCTTCTGTTCTTCTGCATTTGCATTTTAATAACCAATATGTGTGTGCTAAATATCATTTAGCATGTTTTCTTCGGTATTTAATTGTAACCAGAAAACTGTCACCATTCATACAAGTGAATAAAATAGTCATGTTCTGCAAGAAGGAAAGCTAGTAGGTAGTAATGGGCCGATGATCGATTATAATCGAAAGCTAGTTGGTTTGGGCTTCTGATTGCAATAATCGATAGTAAAATGCAGCAATCGATTGTAATCGGTTTCATCACTCGGGGTGTAGAAAAGTTTAATTTGTGCATTTTATATTTGACAAAGTTTTACGTTAGATAAAAATTTCAGAGTTTAATGTAGATCTCACTAATCACAACTTGTACTTGCCTATGTAACTACTTTGTAGCAATTTATCTTTTTCATTTTCTTCAAAATATCAGAACAGAAAGGTGAAATTTTCGAAATGCATGCCATCTTATGTTCATGTAAGTTGAATTGTTCTAAATAAACAGCCATACCTAACAGAGACTTAATGGCTCTCTCCTTGACCCCTGAGTCTGCACATAAACATCTCACCATGGTGATGACACGTATGCTGGGCAATAGCACAATATATAGCTAACTGAACCTATTACACAATTAATAGCTAGTTGGTTTAGTCCTTTCGATTATAAACCGATGATCGATTGCAATTTCAAACCGATGGCCCAACACTATTAGTAGGCTAGCATGAATATAGCATCAGTTTGAAGCCCGGAATATGGAGAATTATGAATGGGATGAAAGCACAAAAGTAACCACATTGTTTGCACTGGTAAAAGCAACTAAAGCAGCTACTTACTTTGAATAGTGATTACTAGAAAGCACATGTGCTTAAGAATCTGCTTATGTTTTCACTTTTTACACCATATATATTTGTAATACACGCAACTAGGCTGGTTCCCCCAAGTAGGCCGTTTCCTACAGGTGGGCTGATTCCCCAAACTTGGCCTGTTTCATAACCAGTTTCCACATATGGGTCAATTTTCCCCCACAACTGGGCTGACTGTCTCACAATTTCAATTGAAAGTGATATGTTGCGCTGCATCAATATGACGAAGATAAAATAGAAATACTACAATACATAGCGATCGACATACAAATTCCAAGTTGCATGTGTTGTGAGATTGAATATTTTCCTCAATTTTACAAAGATTATAACTGATTTACTATTTAGACTTAAATATGGAACCTACAGTGTTATTTCAGAGAAGCATGTGCGTTTTAAAAATCGATCATGCACAAATCGTAACAGTTGAAAAGAGTGCAGATTGTCATCACCAGTGGAGCAATCAAGAGTGATACAACACATGGTTTATTCGACTGAAGCTAAGTGAATCTAGCCTAAACTTAAATATTTTCGGTTCATTAACAGTGTTCACCACACAAAGCCTGAAGTCAGATTTAATGTATGATGAATGTGTTAATTCGAAAACTTCAATACACAAGCAGGGTAAAATTATGTTAAAGCTAATTGAATGATCATGGAACACGTAACCTGTAGGCTTTCGTTGGTATTGCTATAATACACTTGCGGTAGCATAAACTTTGTTTTCTGTAAGTTGACGACAATAAAATCGGCCTAATTGTGGTATGACATCAAATTATTCCGACCATTTGTGGGATCGGCCCAGTTGTGGGACTCAGCCTAGTTGTGGGACCTACTCAAGTTGTGAGTCTTACATATTTATTGCACTTGGGGTCACAAATGTGGTTTTCATGACAGTTCAAGTAACTGCACTGGCAATGTCAATATTTCCATACATATATGCATCTGGATTAGGTGTTGGAATTAAATGTTTTTAGAAGGAATATCTCATAAAAATATGAAATACAGGTTTTGAACACATGTGCATGTGTTTTATTTCCTTCTGCTTTCTTTTAAATTGCTTTAACAAACCTCATTTTGTACATTACATTCATATTATGTAGCTGACAGTGTGTAGCTGATATTGTGAAAACAGTGCCACCCTCTTGAAGCGTCCTTGGGTTTACACAGATTCCAAGCACATAGAATGTCTAAGCACATAGTAAATATAGTAAATGAGTAGTGACAGAAAATTGTGCTGATTTCACATATGTTTAAGTTAAGAAATTATAAAAAAAAAAAACATGTACATCATAATTTTTACTAAAAATGTTAAGAGCCATGATAAAACATCAGGAGCCAGTTGTTCAAAATTAATGATGTCGTTAGTTAACAATTCGTTAAAATTTCAAACATGAATATTACAAATACACTGTTATTTTTTGTTGATAAAATGTGAGAATCCTTTGCAATGCAAAGGATTCTTACATTTTATCAACAAAAAATAACAGTGTATTTGCTTGATAAAATGTGAGAATCCTTTGCAATGCAAAGGATTCTCACATTTTATCAACAAAAAATAACAGTGTATTTGCTTGTATAGTCTGCATTTACTTAACGAGTTGAGGTCTAATCGATGACATTAAGCTAACAAAAGTTTTGAACAACTGGCCCTGGTCTTATCCATAGGTGTGTAAATTTTTACCTATTGTTTGTGTTACAGAGCTCTGTGATCTCAGGATCTCATGACTCAGACCTGGACCACAAGATGAGGCAGTTGGAGGATCAATTACGCAGTATCAAGGCTGCCAACATGGACTGGGAGAAAAAATACATGTAAGTTGGTTGTTAATACATAACAAACCTATTGATATACATTTATGAGAGGGGTAGTTCAGTGGTAGAGTGTTGGTCCAAGACTTTGAAATGAGGCAGCTGGAGGATCAGTTACACAGTATCAAAGCTGCTAACATGGACTGGGGAAAAATAAGTGTAAGTTGGGCATAAATATACATACATTAATGTATTTCCTTACGTTCTGTGGGTATTTTGATATTGTTTTAGTATTACCATTTTAAGTTTTCAGGCACACAGGTTTCAGCAGATCTTGGAGAATCTTGATCAAATATAAAATTCCAAGAGGCTGATCATAAATGTATTGGTTAAGCCTCTCTTCTTCTTAACCTGGAGGTGTAGGTTTGAACCCTGGCTACTCCAGAATGGATGAAAATATAAATCAAGGTTCTGTTTCTGCTTGACTGCAGCTGTTGGTGGGGATGTTAAACCTCAGATTAACCAACAAAACCACTATGTAGCACTATTATAATTATTTGAGTCTTCATATGAGAAACCCCAAAGTTTGGGTTACCAATCAGATCCCACACAAACGGACCTGTACAATCACAGAAGCAGACTAGAAGCTTGAAATTTTGGATATAAGTAGAACAGGTATTGTACTGTCTGTGTAGCAAAAGCAAAGGCGCTGATCAGCTGTGCAGTTACTGCACAGCTGATCTGTGTCTTTGTTTTCGCATAGGCAAAAAGCCGGATTTCTCTTCATGCGGCTCAATTATTTTTCTTTTATAGTTCCATAAAGAGTGAGTATGACAGAATCCAGTCAGATGAGTCCCAGCTGAGGAGGGAGTGTAGAGATCTGGAGAAAAATATGGCACTTACTAAACATGACCTGAAAGAGGTAAAATATGAATAATCATATTGTTCATATAAGACGCAATCATATAACTCTGTGTAACAGTATATCTAGTGTTCGTAGGTTTTGACAACCACGCAACTAGCAGTTTCATCAGTTTGTTGTTTGATAATAGTTGAACAGACTGACGTCATTGTTTGACATCTTTTGGCTATTTCAAAGAAATGAACACAATTTTCTACATTTAATTGTATCTGCAGGACTGTTGTGGAAATTAAATTTCTCCTGTGTGACGATTGACTTTGCGATGTTCGAAACTTATGAAATGCTAAGCTGGTGTTTGTGCTGTTGTAAGCAGCAAACAACAAAAAGTTGAAAATTGCTCTACTGCTGCTGTAGACTTGTAGTTACACCTTAATTGATACTATAACATATTGAGTATATAACATACCTTAATAATATAAATCTTATAAAATAATGTTTGGAAACACTTGGTGGGTCCAGATTTGACTGTTTTCAGGGTACAAACTGATGAGGACCAATGTCCAGTCTGGTCAGAACCTGTAGTGCACTATACTTTTTTCTCTGCATCTTTGAAAGCACAATACTTTTATATAATCTGTAAAAATTATTTGATTCTCAAAAAATAAGACATTACAAAACAGTTTGTATTTCTTTAATGCTTTCACTCATTCAGTTGATTTTTCTCTTAATCAGCTTCAGCGTAAGTTGGAGGTGGAAAATGAAAGTAAGCGAAAGATGGAGCTGATTTTGAAGGAGCGTGACCGACAACTTGAGATTGAGATGATGCAGCGCAAGGACGTAGAATCCAATAAAAACCATATCACAGACAGAGTTTCTTCCCTTGAAAAGATGGTATAGTATCTGGGTTTACAAAATGTTCGGTTACAGTTTACATGTACAACAAAATTAAAGTCCTCTGATTTAGGCACACTAAGCAATGGTATATTTTTGTTCATGTCTAAGGTAAGATTTTGACTGTTGACTGAAATTCAGAAAAATGCATGGAAAAAAAGATATTGAATTTGAAAAGTTCTTGAATTTCACTTTTAAAAGTAACAGATTAAAAATATTGCTCTGTCCACATTGCAACTTTTAATTTAAAAAAAAACAGTTAGAAGGAGGGTAACTTCAAAAAAATTCTATGACATCATTTGTTTTGTCTTACAGCTGTTTGAACAGAAAGAAAAATCCCGGCAGGAAGTGGAAAATTCCAATAAGTTACGAAAACAATTGACAGATGTGCAGCAAAGATTGACTATAACCGATCAAAGTTATAATGACCTAAATATGAAATACTCAGAGTTACAAAGTGCTAAACAGACAGTAGAAAAAGAACTAAGGGATTTACGACTGGCGTTAGAAAACGAAGCTTTAAGTAGGAATCAAGTCTCGGAACATACAAAGGAGTTACATGGTAAGAGTTTTTGTGGTCTTGCCAATTAGCCATAGACTGGATGTACAATTCAATTCAGAGGAACACGGTGGCATAGTGGTAGAGTATCTGACTCACAATCAAGAGGTCCTGGGTTCGATCCCCTCTGGTGGCACTGTGTTGTTTCCATGAGCAAGTCACACTAACTCCCCACAGTAATGGTTAAATCTCAGAAAGCAGTGGCTCTGTCCCGAAATGACTGAAAATTGTTGACTCAGACATTAAACCTCAATACCAACAAACAAACAAATGAGCCACCTCGTGGGAAAACCAACAATGTGGTTTCCGAACAGGTCCGACACTAACCAGCCTGTACAAGCACAGGAAAGAGCTAGAAGCTTGAAATTTCGGATTTAAGTAGAAGAGGAATTGTACTATATGAGTAGCGAAAACAAAGGCGCTGATCAGCTTCGCGGTTACCAAAGACGCAGATCAGCTTTGCGGTAACCGCGAAGCTGATCTGCGTCTTTGTTTTCGCATATGCAGATTGTTGGTTTTCCCATGAGGCGGCTCATTAATAAAAACAGTTTGGTTTCCGAACTTTTAACAATATTGTCATAAAATCTCACAAATATCCTGTCCTCATACCGTACTCGATGAATCATTTAAATGACTTACTTTTCATAAAAATGAGCTGTGTAATAAATGTATCTTGGCCTCGTGATACGAGTCTGCACTAAATAAAAAGAACCTATTTGTCTATAAGCTTGGCCTCCTTGTTATGGGACATATGCAAACAATATGGCCCCAGATGTGAAGCCGCAGAAAGTGGCAGCCCATCTGAGGCTACTCTGCTTGCTTAAAAGAATTTCATCGAAAAAGTGAAAAGAAATTTAAAATCACTCCTGATGCCCCTAAAAATGAAAGTAAACTCGCCCAAAAGATAATGTTGGGCAAGTCAATTTTTCACATATGGATTAACTTTTTCAGAGCGGATACGATCATTACAAGGAGATTTAGAAAAGGCAGCAGAGAGAGAAAAATTAAATAACATGGAAATACAGAGATTGAAAGATGAGATTCATGAATTAGAAAAGGTACGATCATTTCTTGTTACATAACTAGATATTGTAAGAGAACAAGATTTTAATGCCAAATATAACATTAAAGTCTATCCAAATATACTCAGAATGATGTCTTGACCCACACACTATCTTAAAAATGCAGCTCAACTTTAATTTAATGAGGATTCCTAACAGCCAGGAGACCACTTGTAGGTTTCCTCATGAATTAGAAACTTAAAGTATAAACTTACTTTACTCCGAAATGTTAAAATGCCAACCTTTTAAGGCATTGGTTGGCATATAAACATTTATGAACCGGGCAGAAAATTGATCAAACATTACAGTTCCACCCAGTTTTGGCTTTCTTCATACTTGAGCCGTTGCATGAGAAAACCAACAGTTTGAAGTTCCGACCAGATCCGACACAAACTGGCCTCTGCAGTCACAGAAGAAAGCTAGAAGCTTGAAATTTTGGATTTAACAAGTAGAGGGATTGTACTATCCGTGTAGCGAAAACTATTGCGGTGATCAGCTGTTTAGTTTTCGTCTAAGCAGCTTGATGTTTTTCCGATGCAGCAGCTCACTTATTATGATCAGTTAAGTTACACTTTGAAAGTGTTTCATTATGCCTATTTTATTCTTCCAGAGTAAAAAGCATGCAGAGATAGAGCTACAGAATTTTGCCCTGAAACTCGAGTCGGAGCGGGGCTCCCACAAAGAGACGGTGGCCAAGTTCAATATGGACAAGAAAAATATACTCATGTCAACTGAGGAGGCTAATATGGAAGCCATGAGAGGTAACAATGAAAGTTTCTATTTAGAAAGGATATTTGTTATACCTTTGGGTGGTTTGCCATAAATATTTGTCACCAACATTACGGGCATGTACTGGCTGGGTATCTGAACCGCAACTTCTTGATTGCAAAGTCAATAGACAAAGTTTGCAACTGGTATAGTTGGTTTTAAATGATACATGTGATCATAAGTATCAACCACAAAGTCCGGTGCATTTCTTTTGTGAAAATTTGGTCATGAAAATGTTTCTATGACCATTCTTGCCCTTTTTCAGCTAGAAAATAGCATGAGTCACTTAGTGGTAAAGGAAATGTGCACTTAGTACAGGTTATCTGCCTCTGGGAAGCTTGCCAAGGAACATTGTTAGGATAACAGACAGTCCCAATCAGATCTCTGTTGCTTACCTTGAAAGCCAAGCAAATAACACTGAGACGTGTTCCTCTCATATCAAAACATTCAGAAAACTGAAAAAGAACACGGAAATGCTGGAATGTTAAAAAAATGAGCCACCAAATTAGAAAACCAACAAACTGCCTATGCGAAAACAAAGGCGCAGATCACCACATAGATAGTACAATCCCTCTTCCTAAATTCGAAATTACAAGCTTTTGGCCTGTTTCTGTGACTGTACAGGCCAGTTTGTGTCGGACCTGGTCGGAACTCCAAATTAATATTTTTCTCATGTAGCAGCAAATATATAAGCTATAATGTGTATTTTCAGAAATCCAGCGTAAGCTAGAACAAGAGCAGCGGCAGAGGAAGACCGCAGAGGAAAAGTTGTTGGAGGTTGAGAAAGCCAATTCGACCTTGACCTTTGACTATAAACAGGTTCAGCAACAGTTACAGTCGCTGCAGATAGACCTACGCAATGAAACAGAAAAGGTAGGATTTCATTGGATTTAAAAATCATTTGATGAAAAAACTTGAAAAAAGTTTGGTTTAAACAATATTTATATGTGTGTCTACATAACATTTTACATGCAGTAAATAGGCTTTGAATGCAAATTGTTTTGCTCATAACGATAGGTTAGCTTACATTAAAGTTTGTGTTAAGCACAGCTTAAGCAGGTATGTAACATGGAAGTTCTGATAGTGTTCGTCTGCCTCTTAGGAAGCTTGCCCAAGGACAGTGTGGTTAGAACAGTCCCAACATCACAGGACTTACAGCATAAACTAAAGCAATAAAAATGTTACCAGTGTTGTGACGGTAATATATTTATGAAACTATCAAACTTTCAATTGTTGTTTTGTTTATTTTTCAGTCCAGAAATCTTTCCCTCCAAGTGGAACAAGAGATTCAGAGAAGAACACTCATGCAAGCTGACTTTAAAACACAGACTGTCGAACTTACTAAGATGAAAACTAAAGAAAAACATTTTATAACTGTAAGTTTCAGTCTCAAGTGTACATGTATGTCCATTTTTGTCTCGAGATGTTTGCCAGAATCCCCTCAGAATTCAGACGAAGAGGACTTAAAATGGAAATGTCCAGAAGTTGAAGTTTAAACCATCATAGAACCACTGGAAGCACACTTGGCTGTTTGCTCCTGCAAGCATGTCATGTTTGCTTTGCATTACCCTGCCATTTTATAGAGAAAACAAATAGGATGATGGGAGAATAAGACAAAGTAAAAAATCAAATTTTACGCGACACCCGCCCTCCCTAGGAGAGGCCTTGGAAGGTAGGCATAGATGTTGTCACAAATGACTGATTTAGTAGACATTACAATTCTTAGCAAACAATTAGCTTGTCATTTAGATTTGAAAAAAAAAAAAAGTATTCTTCGACTATTTCAGGATATGGATGAGATCAGAGAAGAAAAGAAAAGTTTAGAAGAGGAGTTGCGGAAAGTCAAGGAGTAAGCAGATATTGATTTAATTTGAAAAGATAATTTGAGAACCGGACTTCAGGGTTTCCTACCAGGTCTGACTCAAACCGGCCTGCACAATAAAAAAGAAAGCTAGAAGCTTGAAATTTCAGATTTAATAAGTTACTGTGCAGATGATCTGCACCTTTGTTTTCATATATTCGAAAAGATGCAGTTCGTTTACCATATTCGTTCTGATTAGTGCACATGTTCCAGTAAGCGCACACCATGTTGGTTTCTGGAAAATGTGCCTATTGGCACACTGCCCGACTAGCATATTGGTATTTTACACCAATTTTGCACATTATAATTTATTAGCTGTATTAAAACATGATCATAAATGATTAAACACTATTTTGCATCGATTAAAACACTTGAATGACATCATCATTAAAATTTTGACATAGCTATTTCGATAGTTAATGTGTTGTTTTCGTTTTAAGTGTGCGCTATTAATGATTAAAAAGATATTTTTTTCCCTGAAGTTTGTTATTTTGAAAAATTAAGCATACTGTTTTTGCTAATTGCTAATTAGAACATGTACAGTATATTTCTTTATACTGTGCATGATAATTGCCAAGTTGATCAGTGTCTCTTGTTTTGTTATGACATTCTCAGAGACATTTTGTCACAGCAGTTTTGACTAAGTTGTTCATGAGATTGAGAATCAAGTAAGTATGCTTCATGAGTGGACCAGTTCTGTTGAAGCTAAACGACTGATTTTATTTTCTTCTTCAATTTTCAGAGAGGTGTCAGTTAATGATCTACAAATGAAAGAATTACAAGACCAACTGGAGGCTGAACAATACTTCTCTGTAAGTTACTGTTGTAGTGTTAAATTTGAGCCGCTATGCGAGAAAACCGGTCTTTGGGATTTCCGACCAGGCCCGACACAGACCGAGCTGTACAAGCACAGAAGATGGCTAGAAGCTTGAAATTTTAGATTTAGGAAGACGAGAAATTGTACTAACCGAATAGCGAAAACAAAGGCACTGATCAGCTTCGCAGTTACTGCGAAGCTGATCTGCACCTTTGTTTTCGCATAGGCGAAAATCCGGTTTTCTTACTATGCAGCTCATTTACAAGTTGAAATAGAACTACTGTAAGTTCGAAAATGTTGCAAGAACACACAGTAAGTTCAGAAATATTCATGAGAACTTAATATTTGCAAATTTGTTGCCTTGTGAATTCAAGGTTTTCACTATTAATCTCTATAAGCCATAAAGACTACACAAACACTCGTTTGTGCATTCAAGACCTTGCGAATAATGCGGAAAAGGAAAATTTGCGAAAATAAATTCATGCAAAATGTTTTGACTTTACAGTAATTTTTGCAACCCCATTTGTTTCATTGATAGCCTGTTTTTGCTTATTTTCTCATATCAAGCAACTTCATGTAATGTTTTAATTGTTTTTCAGTCGCTGTATAGAAACCAGGTGAAAGATCTGAAAGAAGAGGTTGAAAGTAAACAGAAACACATACAGGACATCATGGGGGATATGAAAGGAGTAGATCATGAAAAGTAGGTATCTTACCATTACAACAAATTTTACTTATTATACCCCTGGCATTTATGCCGACGGGTATATAATTTTCGCTTTTCCGTTCCTCTGTTCGTCCGTTCGTATGTTCGTTCGTTCGTTCGTTAGTTCGTTCGTAATTCCGGAATGTTCGTAGAATTTATGTCAAAGTTTTTGTTAAAGTTTCTCTGGTGGTGTATATCTCATGAACCAATGATCAGAAACCTTTCATATTTCAACCATAGGTACCTTATAGGGTTTGCTTTGTTTCTGTGAGTTTGGACCCTGGGTCCATGCCCGGGGGTGGGGCTAGAGGTCAAAATCTAGGTCACCTTTAATTTGGACCAAAGTTTTGGTTATAGTTTCTCTGGTGGTGTTTATCTCATGAATCATTTTTCAGAAATCATTCATATTTGGACTTAAGGTACCCAATAAGGTTTGCTTTGTTTCCATGAGTTTGTACCCGAGGGTCCTTGCTTGGGGGGGTGGGGCTATAGTTCAAAATCTAGGTCACCTTAAAAATGCTATTTACATAGTGTTTTTTCATCTCTTAGTTCACAAATACTTATAGGAATGTATTCCTGTTTAATTAATAGATACCCTTTAGGCTTGACTTAAATTCCATGGCACCAAACTTTAGGGGTTGGGCTGGAGGTCAAAATCTAGGACACATTTATAAAATACAATAGTTACCAAGATTAGTATTCTGTATGTCTACATCTTGAAAACCATGTATCGGAAAGCTTTCATGCTTACAACATAGGTACCACATAAGGGCTAGACCCAAGGGTCCATGCATGGGGTGGGGGTGGGACCTGAGGTCAAGATCTAGCACACTTTTTTTTCTTTTTTTTTTTAGCTCACCTGAGCCGTTAGGCTCACAAGGTGAGCTTATAGGATGGCCATGGTCCGGCGTCCGTCCGGCGTCCGTCGTCGTCCACCATTTTCAAAGATCTTCTTCTCTGAAACCGCTTGGCCAATCAAAGCCAAATTTTATATGAAGCATCTATAGGAAGGGGGAACTAATGTGTTTATAAATAATCCAGGTCACATGACCAAGATGGCCGCCATGCCCATATACGGTAAAAACCCTTCAAAATTCTTCTTCTCCGGAACCATTGGACCGATTTCAACAAAACTTGGCATGAAGCATCGGGGACTAGAGTACTAAAGGGTGTTAAGAAAGTTCGTTCCGCGCAAAAATTGCTTTCCTTGTTACTTGATGTTAATGCTTCAAAACTTAAAAATGACATAACCAGACTTTAATTTGGTTGTATATGAAAAGATAAAAGCAAAGACGTTTGAAATCAGATATCTAATCGTGAACAAAATGGCTATCAAACACTGGCACCCATTTTCTAACCCTTGAACTTTTACACAAAAATGGGGGTATACTTGTAAATATCTTTGCCATGCCGAGACCGATGCATAAAAATTCTGTATAATTCAATGAATAAAGCCTAAATGCACTACTTATTTGCCATTTATAATAGTTTTGTGATGTATTCAATTATAAGCCTGAAAAGAAAGATCGCATGTCAAACATTTTACAATTTTTTCAGAAAATCGAATTATTCCCGAATTTTTGAAACATAGTAACCTTAGAAAATATACAGTTGTGAAGCAACTCGACATTAGATAACGTTTCAACTGTTATATTGTAACTGAGAAAACAACAGATTCATGGACTGTGCATCACTTCATTAGTTTTTGCCTATAAAATACTTTCAAACAGTGTGGTAAAGTGCGGAACGAACTTTCTTAACACCCTTTACAATGTGTTTATAAATTATGACCTTTGGATGACCTTGACCTATTTTACAGCAAGGTCAACATAGGTCGCCCATGCATTTGAATGGGAAAAATTGTTAAAATATCATTTAAAGTGAAAGTCTTGCAGGAAATGGGCAAATGGACTGAAGGTAGGTAATTCTGAAAATAAATTGGACCCCAGGGGTTGGTCTGCCCCTACCCCGGGGCAATATACATGTATATTACAAAAATATTCAAAGATCTTCTCTGAAACCACTTGGCCAATCAAAGCCCAATTTTATAGGAAGCATCTATTGGAAGGGGGAATCAATGTGTTTATAAATAATCCAGGTCACATGACCAAGATGGCCGCCATGCCCATATATGGTAAAAACCCTTTAAAATTCTTCTTTTCCTGAACCAATGGACCGATTTCAACAAAACTTGGCATGAAGCATCGGGGACTGAAGTACTACAATGTGTTTATAAATTATGACCTTTGGATGACCTTGACCTATTTTACAGCAAGGTCAACATAGGTCGCTAATGCATTTGAATGGGGAAAACTTTCAAAATGTCATTTAAAGTGAAAGTCTTGCAGGAAATGGGCAGTAGGACTGAATATTAATGATTCTGAAAAGAATTGGACCCCAGGGGCTCATTTGCCCCAGCCCCGGGGCATTATACATGTATATTACCATAATATTCAAACATCTTCTCCTCTGAAACCGCTTGGCCAATCAAAGCCAAATTTCATGTGAAGCATCTATAGAATGGGGGAATCAATGTGTATATAAATAATCAAGGTCACATGACCAAGATGGCCACCATGCCCATATATGGTATAAACCCTTCAAAAATCTTCTTCTCCGAAACCGATGGACCGATTTCGAAGAAACTTGGCATGAAGCATCGATGACTCAAGTACTACAATGTATGTATAAATCATGACCCTGTGATGACCTTGACCTATTTTAAGGCAAGGTCAACATGGGTTGCCTATGTATTTGAATTTGTAAACTGTTAAAATGTCATTTGAAGGGAAAAACTTGTATGGACAGTATATTGATTATTCTGAAAAAAATGGCCCAAGGGCTTCATCTGCCCCTATACTGGGACTATTTTCTATAACATTTGTATATACAGCAGATCTCAGGTGAGCGTTTACAGGACCATTGGTCCTCTGGTTCAAGAATGACATTCTACTTTTATTTCAATCTAGGACTGAGGACCTGACCCACAATGTCCGTTATTATGTCTTAGATTGAGTATACAAGTCAGCTCTGTATACTGCTCTAAAATAGATATGTCATTCTAAAACTACACTCAGTCATGTTTGTATGCAATATGCTGTACAGTGCTTATTTCTAAAATGTACTTGATAAGGGTACTGTCTATCATTGGAGATTTGAGGCTGAATGTCAGAGGTGAGCATGTGCCGTTTTTTTGGTGAAGGGGGTAGGGAGGGGGCTAGTTGGCTACCAGCCGGGGGTATACGTGCCTCTCAAGGACTTTTTCTAGTTATAGAAAGAATATTACATATTACCAGAAAGGATAAAAAGAAGGTACATGTATATGTATTTCTTTCAAATGGTTTGCTTTGAAATGTGTTACTTTTCTGTTATGATTTGATAAAATTTTGAGCCGTCATGAGAAAACCAACATTTTGCATATGCGAAAGCAAAGGTGCCGATCAGCTTCTTGGTAAGTGCGAAGCTGATCAGCGCCTTTGCTTTCACTACATGTATAGTACAATTCTTCTTCTTTCTAAATCTAACAGGCAAACAGTATAGCCCCACTGCGGAGTCACATTCTGTTGGCTTAAAGGAGTTTCATCTAAAAATAAAAAAAAATAAAATAAAATCACTCACTCCTAATACCCCTTAACATAAAAGTGGACTCATCCAAATGATAATGATGGGCAAGTCTATTAGTCAGAAGTTCAAATATTTTCCAGGGATTCCCTGGCAGGGCAGCTACAGCTTGCCTTGGCCAAGGCAGACTCCGAACAGCTGGCACGGACGATAGCAGAAGAACAGTTATCGGATGTAGAGAAAGAGAAAACCATGTTAGAATTAGAAATTAAAGAAATTCTCTCCAGACATAAAAGTGACATCGGCAAGAAAGAAGGGGTCATTTCACTGGTTAGTCAAAATGTTATTTTAGGGTTTTAGAAATGATTTTTATCAAGTTTATCCATTAATTAGTTTATGCTGATCATTTATGGGATGCCTTGTGATAGAGCCATAGACTTTGAATCAGGGGGTCCTTGGTTTGAACCCCAAGTACTTCTGTCATTGAACAAGACATATTAACTCCCCATAGCACTGGTTTCTGCATGTACCCGGAAAGTGGTGGCTCTATGCTCTGTCCCCAAATGATTGAAAATTGTTGACTACAATGCTAAACCACAGTACGTATCAGCTGATCAGTGCCTTTGTTTTCGCTACAAGGATAGTGGAAGTCCTCTCCTACTTGTACCCAAAATTTAATGATTGTAATTCCTCTCCTACTTATACCCAAAATTTAATGATTCCCAAAATTTAATGATTCTAGCTTTCTTCTGTGGGTGTATAGACTGGTTTGTTTCAGACCAGGTCGGAAATCCTGAAGACCGGTTTTCTCGCATCGCAGCTCAAATTATGTGAAGTTTTAATCCGTTGTTAATTTCCAGCTGGAAGATTCTAAGAGAGACTATGTGAAGAGTATAGACAGTCTACAGTCGGAAAAAGATGACTTGAATAATAAACTGAAGAAAGCTAACGATGGTATGTAATGTCGGCAAATTGGATATAAAAAAAACCAGAGAGATAAAATTTGTTTTATCAGCTGGCCTCAAGTTTAATTAAGGTCAGTGCCTGTCTCCAAATGATATCAAACAGTATCTCAAAAATGAAACATTTATATGGCTATTTCAGCCACCATGAATATTGTTTGGAGTGTGTGGAATTTGGGTTTAAAAACTACACAAAAAATTGAAACAGACAGGTGCCTTTCAAAGAGTATAAATATTGATTAATCATAGTCATTCTTGGTTACAAAGTTGCATAGTTGCTACTACATTTGCTTAAACTGATTCACGTCCAACTAGTTCAAAGGCCACAAAGACGAATTGTGAAGGTTTTGTGATTAATTTCAGAAATGAGGAACATGCAGGCCAAATCCTCACAGAACGATGAGCTGGAAAAATTACGAAAAATTTACACCGAGGAAAAAATGAAAAAGGAACAGGCTGTAAACAAACTGGCGGAGATTATGAACAGGAAAGAGTTCCGTAACCAAGGCAACAGGAAACAGGCATCGTCGACAGAGTTGAAGAAGAAAGAAAAAGAATGTCGTAAATTACAGCAAGATCTGGCAATGGTAAGAGCTTATGCCTTTATCTATGTGACTCCCAAAATGTTCCTTGTTGATAAAATAGAAAGTGGTCTTTCTACAGCAAATCTTTAGCAAAAAGTGTAGGCGGAAGGCATTTATAGGAAAATTTTGCAGATGAAACTGGACTCCAGTGGACAGTGAAATAGATAATAAAAGTTTATGCACTGTATACTAATAAAAAATCACAAAAAACACAAAATACAAATAAAATACCAAAGAAAAAATACAGTGTATGATACACCAAAGTGGGAGAGACTTGTCGGAGACCCAGCCAGCACTTTTAAAAATGAAGAGGGTACCCAGGGAAAATTTTAGATGGAACTCAACTCCAAAGACAATATGCAATGTTTCAAATGATCACTATTTTGCAGGAAAGAGATAAGTACACCAAGATGGTTGAGAAATATCAGCGTGACTTATCACAGACCCAGGCAGCACTGTATGAAGAGGGTCAGACCAGGGGAAAACTTCAGATGGAATTTGAGTACAAGGACAGTGAAATAAAAAATTGATATATAACTTCAAATAAAATTGTCTTTATTTTGCAGGAAAGAGAGAAATACACCAAGATGGTAGAGAAATATCAGCGTGACTTGTCTGAGACCCAGGCAGCACTGTATGAGGAGGGTCAGACCCGGGGAAAACTTCAGATGGAACTAGATTCCAAGGACAGCGAGATAGAACTCCTGCAGCAGAAATTGTCTGTGATGAATCTCGACACGGCGTCCGTCCACAGCGGCAGTCTGGAGGAGGACTCGTTACTGCATAATTCCAGTATATCATCTAGTAAGCTGCTTGTCTAGAATTCTACGAGATGTTTTATCATAAATTCTTTAAAGCAGAATATTTAAAGGAAAAGTAATCTTGAATAAGCTCCAATGCTGTATGGTAATTCATGAAGATTAGGTCATGAAAATGTTTCTTTGGCCCTTCTTCCTCTGCTGCTTATTCAAGAAAAAATTAAATTTTCAATTAAGGTAAAGAACCATAAAATTGCTGATCCATAGAATTTTTTTTATTTTTTGATATTTTAGAGAAAATATTTATATCTGTCGATTCGTGTAATAAAAAAACATGGTTACCAGGTTAGTTTTCCTGCAAATCGCTCCCCTAAAATGGCTAAAATTGCCTTTATTTGTACGTGACGTAATGGGAAAGTAATAAAAACGCGTCGCTTTTTGCACTTGAGCGCCGTTTACAAGAGAACTAATCCATAGAATTTTTTTAAAAACTAAATATGGTCTCGTTTTTGTATTGTGAGTCAAAAAGTTAAATAAAAGTCCTTGACTACCAGGTTGGTTTCGGCGGTATTTGTCAACGAATGAAGACAGGTAAGCTAAAAATCTTAATTTTCCGTAAGTGACATTGACGTCATAAAAATGGCGCCTTTTGACTTTTCGGACGTCTTTCATAAACGTTCGGCATTTGGTTTATTAGAATGTGCTTTAGGCGGTAAATTTAAGATCATTAACGCGTGCTTGTATCTGTCTGAGTAATTTTCAACTCGAATGATCTTTCAGTCATATCACGACCGTGAATGGTTCAAATTCGGCCCAAGTTCAACAGTATGTATACATAGAGGTACTGTTCAAAATATTTGACCCCAAATTTCAGTCAACATGTTTGTTTGTTAGTTTGTTTGGATTGATGCTTAACGTCCCAGTCAACAGCTATGGTCATGCCGGGACGTTGCCTCTATTTTATTGGACTTTTACCCCAAATTAGGATGTCAAAATGACGGCTTAACATATAACCACCCAACTAAGCCAGTAATGCGTATATGTATGGATGGTTTGACTTGAAACCACTTTTCGTGGCAGGCTCAATCCTGAGCGGTTAACCAGTAATCTGATGGCATTCAATTAAACTTATCACAATTATTGTTCAACAAAACTATCATTTCATCAAACGCGCAATGCATGCGATGTAAGGTCTGTCTTTTAGTATAATTCATTGCTTGTAAAGGATATAAAGAGTCTGTTTTAGTTTTATTTCCCGTACGTTAAAAAAAAAAAAAAATAAAATAATCCCGAGAAAAACATCTGACACACCCGCAAGAAGACTTTGGCTAGTCTCACATGCGTCTGATGTGATGCTCGAACCAACACCAGACACAGCGGTGAAAAGGTCGAATGGTTAAGCGCGTTAATGGAATCACCACTCGACCATCGACCATGGGTCGCTGGATAAAGTTTTGTCAGCTGATTATGTTTCATATAATACATTTGGTCGGTCTTTCCTACATGCTTTTCGTTTAAATTATAGAGTGTCTCTTAAACTTATGTGCGAGCCGCTGCTTCAGAAAACCAACAATCTGCATATGCGAAACCAAAGGCGCAGATTAGCAATGCAGTAACTGCATACCTGATCAGCACCATTGTTTTCGTTTTTGTTTTCGTACGGCCGCGGTGGTGTAATGTATAGCGTGTTCGCTTAGCAATCAAGGGGTTGCGGGTTCGAAACCCGGCTCAGTACATATGTCCGTCATAAAATTCTAAAATTCAAAGCTTCTATCCTGCTTCTGTGGCTGTACAGTCTGGTTTGTGTCAGACCTGGTCGGAAACCCCGATTGTTGGTTTTCTCATGCATAGGCTCACTCAAAAGCTCAAGTTCCTTCCACGAGGCTTGAAAGCTCGATCGGATAAGCCACCAAAACACCACGAATATATAAACAAAATTTTAATAAAAAAAAAAGAATATCAGGCGAATGAACAGATTGAATAAATAAATGATAATAATGAGGCTTTGGCGGGTTCGATCCTCGAGTCCCGCACATCACCTTCCACACGATAAAGCCGTCCGAAATGAATGAGTGTACAAAATAACGTACACCAGCTTTCCGGAAATTCTATAAATTCATTTTTGTCAGTTCTTTCGGCAGACTTTCTAAGCCAGGGCGTTGATGCTCGTTACGGAGAGTCACGGAATAAACTGCATCCAGAAAGTTGTTCCCCTTTATACATCAGGAAAACATGCCCATGAAATATTTACCCCCTTATACCCTACTTTTATATAATAAAACTGGGGTATGCAGGGGTATACATATTTTTCTTATTTTTGCTCCAAACCATAGATTGTGGGTACTCGTTAGAACCGCCTCGGCGATTCGGTTCTAACGTATGCCCACAATCTATGTTTGAGCAAAAATAAGAAAAATATCAAAAATTTTCTACTGAAAATTTTCAATTTTTACAGCTTCAGAAAATTCTTTTTATTTTATACTTCACAGTGAAAACCAATGTATATCAAAACTTAATAAAATTGGTATTGTCATTGATATGAAATTTCACTGATATCAAATCTCACTGATATCAAAAGTCACTAGTGACTGATATTAAGAGATTATCATATGGCAATTTTCATATCATACCCCGTATCAACCTGAGACTTCCGTATCAGCCCGAGACTCCCATATCAGCCTGAGGGCCGAAGGCCCGAGGGCTGATATGGGAGTCGAGGGCTGATACGGAAGTCGAGGGTTGATACGGGGTATGATATGAAAATTGCCATATCATGATCTCTTTATCATATATTTTTATTGAAAAAAAAGTGTTTGATACAGTTCAATGCACAAAATGTTTCCTAACATAATTTCAAGTGGAAAAAAGAAAGAATGAAAAAAAAAATTCTGGTCACAAATTTTATTCAATAACATTTAACCATTAATACAGAAAATTCAAATACAAAAATTTGATTTATAAATTGAGAACAATTTACAACGTACTATTGAATAGAACAGAGCGCTCCGAATGTGGGGGTCACGTGAGATGTGATATGAGGTTTGGGGTGTGATATGGGGGTGTGATATGAGTCCATATCTCCCTAGGGAGATATGGATTTTGACAAATTTTGAACTGATACAGCTTTCGAGATTTGGGGTGTGATATGGGGGTGTGATATGAGTCCATATCTCCCTAGGGAGATATGGATTTTGACAAATTTTGAACTGATACAGCTTTCGAGATATGGTGTCCCGATACGTGCATAGGACTTGCGCCTGTATCGCATATGTAAAAAGAACGTATTTTACAGTAAATATATGATAACAGCCTATATCTTCACTGTAGATTTTGGATTACTTCTGACGTTTCCATTTACTTGACGTCATTAAATGTGTCTCACTTCAGAAATTCAAACGCCTGTAACTCTGTTATTTATGAACGAAAACATAAAGTGTGAGTATTCATTTTCTTAGTTGGAACGTAAGGAACAATGTGGTACCAAAATTGTTTGCGTTTTCAAAAATTTTTGGTTTTTGCATTTTCACCACCTGCCTTGTGAATTGGAAAATGCCCGTGTCTTGTATAAAATAAAAAGAAAATTTGCTTTTTTTCGGTGAATACCAAATATATTTCATCTCGTGAGTTGAAAACATAAATATTTTCACTCGTGCTACGCACTCGTGAAAATTCTGATGTTTTCAACTCACTCGATGAAATATATTTGGTATTCACCTCAAAAAGCAAATATCCTCTATTTATTGCATGGGCAAGTTTTCGTAATGAATAAACAAAGAAAATAATATGAAAATTAGGTTTATTGCGTGTTAAATATTTCATAACTATAAGTCTGAGAAATCTGGAGCGTGGGTGGGGTGGTAATATAGCGCCGGGAAATATATACGGAAATATACGAGCAGCAACGATCTTAATGTCACCAGGTTTATACTATAAACCGAAAGCACACGCTCGAAATCTAAAATAAAGAGATATGCATAAAACTGGAAAAGGGATTTGATTATCGCCGTTAGCATTTTCTGGACCTTCTTTTCTCTCCATTATAATATGCATCTGTTTTAACAATAAAAGCGACCCGTTTCTTTGCTTCTGTCGATATTTACTGTGTGTTCAGAACGCACACCTACAGCCGACGCCATCTTGAAAACGACGTCATTGGCGCGATGTTATGGCATTTCGTCCTTCGCGACGCACGGACCTTTAAGCGCCACGGTTTTTATGGTTCTTTACCTTAATGCAAAAGAATATGCACTTAGTAATTTTCTGGTAAACTCCCTCTCTTGGAGGCTTGCATTGGAATGGTGGTTAACTATTAGATCACCAATCTGACATAACCTCAGCTGATAAACAATTAAGTAAGGCAACAACCCACAATTTCATGTCATTAAACAGGACTTAGACAATAAATGATTTTGTTATCATTAGTTATGAGCCCATACACCTGTGCAATCTGACCACAGGTTTTACTTTTCCCATACATGAATAGCAACTTTGTAAAGTACTTGACCAAGGGAAAATCTCTAGCCCCATGTGATGTGTTTGTATTTAAGCAGTAAAATTTCCAAAATCTCATTTATTTCACATTTCTTTGCAGCTCCAAGTGATAGTCATATGGAAGGATGGTTATCAGTCCCTAATAAACAGAACATCAAGAAGTACGGTTGGAGGAAACAATATGTCGTAGTCAGTTCTAAGAAAGTCCTGTTCTACGAGAGTGAAAATGACAAACAGAAAGCCGCACCAGTGCTAGTCTTAGATATAGAGTAAGTCATTGTTGATATACCTCAACCTCTTTATTACAGGGTTTGTTACAATATGAGCCGCCTCGTGGGAAAACCAACAATGTGGTTTCCGACCAGGTCCGACACAAACCGACCTGCACAGTTACAGAAAAGAGCTAGAATCTTGAAATTTCGGATTTAAGTAGAAGAGGAACTGTACTATCCGTGTAGCGAAAACAAAGCACTGATCAGCTTCGCAGTTACTGCGAAGCTGATCTGCACCTTTGTTTTCGCCTATGCAGATTGTTGGTTTTCCCATGGGGCGGCTCATATGATTTTGGTAATGCATTCCAAATGAACGGACACACCATATGCTTAGAGTATCTATATAAAAACCCAGTGATCTATCATAATGAGCTGCGTTATGAGAAAATCGGAATTTTGCCTGTGTGAAAACAAAGACGCAGATCAGCTGTGCAGTAACAGCACAGATGATCATCGCCTTTGTTTTCGCTACACTGATAGTAGATTTCCTCCTCTACTTATACTCAAAGTTTCAAGATTCTAGCTTACTTTTGTGGGTGTATTGGCCAGTTTGTGTCGGACCTAGGTGGAAATTCTGAAGACCGATTTTTGCGTGTTGCGAAATTGTCTTCTCAGTCGGAGTTAGTCAAAGTTCTCAGAGTTCGATTATGTTTCTCAGATTCCCCTTTGGAAACTTTGGAATGCTTTTTAGATGGTTGTTTGTTGACTTTTTACATTCATACATACATCTTATGATTGTAGAAAATTATACCATGTTCGACCTGTTACTCAAGGAGATGTGTACAGAGCTGAAGCAAAAGATATTCCAAGAATTTTCCAGGTATAACATTTCACATGAATTGGAAGAGTATTTTACTGGAATTAATGATGTTCGTATAGTCTTAAGTTGATTTCCAAAACCTAGAACATTGCTGGCTTGCGTTTCCAAGTGCCATAAAATTTCGTCTTAATATTACAAAACAGTTGAGCCGTCTCGTGGGAAAACCAACAATGTAGTTTCCGAACATGTCCGACACAAACAGGCCTGTACAGCTACAGAAGCAGGCTAGAAGCTTGAAATGTCGGATTTAGAAAAAGAGGAATTGTACTATCTGGGTAGCGAAAACAAGGGCGCTGATCAGCTTCGCGGTTACCGCGAAGCTGATCTGCGTCTTTGTTTTCGCATATGCAGATTGTTGGTTTTCTCACGAGGTGGCGCAGTTGTTTTTGTTGAAAAAAGTGGTCTTTTCAATTCAATCGAAGTTTTGGTTGAATTGTTGAGAGTTATGTTGAGTAAAACAAGTCCTTGACTTAATTTGATCGAAACACATTCTTGTTATATTCCTCAGGTGCTGTATGCTACAGAAGGCGAGCAGAACCGTAAGCTGGTAGAAACCCCCCATGATATGGTGAACCAGGACAAAGCGGGTGTGATAGATTATAAAGGACATGAGTTTCTCACTTTACATTTCCGAACTCCGACAACCTGTGATTCATGTAACAAACCTATGTGGCATATGTTACACCCTCCACCAGCCATGGAGTGTAGACGTAAGTAAAATTTACATCTTATCTGGATAAAGACAATGTAAATAAGGAGATGAGATAATGTTATTGTTTAACAGATTATCATTATGACAACTTTTGAAAGACTTTGTGGCAGTGTTTTCAAATTACTTTTTTCATAAATTTGTTCAATGCAATGTATGATAACCAGATATTGCATGAATTTATTCATCATAAATTGGATTTGCTGCTTTATTTGTCAGCAATGGGTATGCTTTAAATTTGGTCTCAAAACTGAAGCTTCATCTCCATATGATATGAGCTGTGTGTGGGCCATAAACTTCTAACACAATATTTTAGAGGCTAAATTTGAAACAGAAAGTTGCAACTTAAAAATTGGAAGGAAAATTGAAACAAGGCTTAAATCAAAATGTTTGTATATTTTATTTGCCAGGCTGCCATACGAAGGTTCATAAAGATCACTATGATAAACATGAAGAGTTCCTAGCATATTGTAAAGGTAGGCTATGTCATTTCTTAATTTATTTATATGCATCTTCAATGTTTCTATCCAGATTATAATGTTTTGAACACTCATGATGAATGTTCTGCTATTCACTTTAAAAAGTAAGTTCCCTCTAAATGTGATTTTATTTGGCAGTCTGAATTTTCATATTGGTTATACCAAACATAGACACCATTATGTTGTGAATCAACCCCCTCTCTAGTAATTCTTCAGTAATAGTGACTATTTTATAAGGGAAATGCTCATTTCTAGGCAATTTCAAACTAGATTTGTGTGCACAAGATGGCCTCTTTATCAAACCTTTGCTATAATGTGCAATATGTGTTTATTTAGGGCATGAAGTGTATATTGGAATGAATATTATCATTTTTCAGTAAACTTTGACCAAAACATCCAAGCAAAAGAGTTACTGTTACTGGCTGAGTCTACAGATCTGCAGAAGAACTGGGTTATGCACCTTAGCAAGAAAATCTCAAAGAAAGGCATCATGAGCTCCGGTAGTCTCGGGTAGGTAGAATTTTATTTGGGCCTTTGCTTGACAAGACCAACAATTTGGGTTTCCGACCAGGTCCGACACAAACCAGGCTGTACAGTCACAGAAGCAACCTAGAAGCTTGAAAATTGGGATTTAAGAAGAAGAGATATTATATTATCGTAGTAGCAAAGCCAAAGGCGCTGATCAGCTGTGCAGTTACTGCACAGCTGATCTGCGCCTTTGGTTTCGCATATGCAGATTGTTGGTTTTCTGTTGAATTGGCTCATTTTGATTGACAGATTAAGGATAGATAATAGATAATCATGTTCCCTCAGATATGGGCGGTTTGGTTTATTAAGTTTGTCACCAGCATGACAGGTACCAGTACCAGTGCTTGCCCTATAATGCAGAGTACAAAGCAAAGTAGCCACTGGCCATATTGGTTTTAGGCTATATGGTGTGGCCAGGGTGGGAACCCACAATCTGCCTCTCCTGAAGCGGACTCTCAAACCACTGAGCTTACAGTTTATTGTATGATATATTAACCGCGTCTCGAGAAAATTGGTCTTCGGGATTTCAGACCAGGTCCAACACAAATTGGCCTGTACAGTCACAGAAAAGAGCTAGAATCTTGAAATTTCAGTTATAAGTAGATGAGGAGTACTATCCGTGTAGTGAAAACAAAGGCGCTGATCAGCTTCACAGTTACTGCGAAGCTTATCTGCGCCTTTGTTTTCGCATAGGCAAAAATCCGGTTTTCTCATGAAGCGGCTCATATGAATGTCATACCCTGATAGATGATCAGGGTCTGTAGATTTTGAGGTGTTGAAGTTTGGTGTTCATTCAAAGCTAAAATAATTTTAAAAAAATGAGCAATGATGATGCATATAGACTCTTGAGGATTATGCATATTGCTGTAGTTGCTAGACCATAAGATATAGCTTTCCTATAGCATGGAGCATTATGCTTATAAATAAATAAAACTGAATGTCATATTTGTAGCCCCGCTTTGAAAAAGTGGGGCTATACTGGATTCACCCTGTCCTTCCGTAATTCCGTGATTCCGTCATTCTGTCTTTCCGTGAACAATTCGTTTCCACATGGCTTCACAGATTCTGACCAAACTTTGCATACACATCAACATTGACAAGAACTAGCTTGGGATTATGACCCATTGTTTTTTGCAAAATTTTGACAGAGTTACGGCTCTTGATTTATGTCAGAATTTAGTTTCCGCTCAATATCTTGAGAACAAATAGACAGAATCTGACCAAATTTTGAAAGCACATCAACATTGACATGATCTAGCTTGGGATTGTTGCCCGTCATTTTTCGCAAAATTTTAACGGAGTTACGGCCCTTGATTGACGTCAGAATTTTGTTTCCGCTCAATATCTTGAGAACGAATTGACAGAATCCGACGAAATTTTGTATGCACATCAACATTGACAACATCCAGCTTGGGATTGTTAAGCATAATTTTTCGCAAAATTTTGACGGAGTTACGGCCCTTGATTGACGTCAGAATTTTCGTTTCCGCTCAATATCTTGAGAACGAATTGACAGAATCCAACCAAATTTTGTATGCACGTCATCATTGACAAGATCTAGCTTGGGATTGTTACCCGTCATTTTTCGCAAAATTTTGACAGAGTTATGGCCCTTGATTGACATCAGAATTTTGTTTCCGCTCAATATCTTGAGAACGAATTGACAGAATCCGACCAAATTTTGTATGCACATCAACATTGACAATATCTAGCTTGGGATAGTTACCCGTCATTTTTCGCAAAATTTTGACAGAGTAACGGCCCTTGATTGACGTCAGAATTTCGTTTCCGCTCAATATCTTGAGAAAGAATTGACAGAATCTGACCAAATTTTGTATGCAAGTCATCATTGACAAGATCTAGCTTGGGATTGTTATTTGTCATTTTTCGCAAAATTTTGATGGAGTTACGGCCCTTGATTGACATCAGAATTTTGTTTCCGATCAATATCTTGAGAACAAATTGACAGAATCCGACCAAATTTTGTATGCACATCAACATTGACAAGATCTAGCTTGGGATTGTTGCCCATCATTTTTTGCAAAATTTTGACGGAGTTACGGCCCTTGATTGATGTCAGAATTTCGTTTCCGCTCAATATCTTGAGAACAAACTGACAGAATCCGACCAAATTTTGTATGCACGTCATCATTGACAAGATCTAGCTTCGGATCGTTACCCGTCATTCTTCGCAAAATTTTGACGGAGTAACGGCCCTTGATTGACGTCAGAATTTCGTTTCGGCTCAATATCTTGAGAAGGAATTGACAGAATCCAACCAAATTTTGTATGCAAGTCATCATTGACAAGATCTAGCTTGGGATTGTTATCCGTCATTTTTCGCAAAATTTTGACGGAGTTATGGCCCTTGATTGACGTCAGAATTTCGTTTCCGCTCAATATCTTGAGAACGAATTGACAGAATCCAACAAAATTGTGTATGCACATCAACATTGACAAGATCTAGCTTGGGATTGTTACCCGTCATTTTTCGCAAAATTTTGACGGAGTTACGGCCCTTGATTGACTTCAGAATTTCGTTTCCGCTCAATATCTTGAGAACAAATTGACAGAATCCGTCCAAATTTTGTTTGCACATCATCATTGACAAGATCTAGCTTGGGATTGTTACCTGTCATTTTTCGCAAAGTTTTGACGGAGTTATGGCCCTTTATTGAGGTCAGAATTTCGTTTCCGCTCAATATCTTGAGAACGAATTGACATAATCAGACCAAATTTTGTATGCGCATCAATATTTACGAGGTCTAGCTTGTGATAGTTACCTGTCATTGTTTTTTTCACCCTGCAAAAAAGCTGAGAAGCGGGGCTATAGTCAGATTCTCTGACAATTCTAGTTTATGCCTGGTCAATAGAAGTCATTTGTACATTGTAATTCATGTTTAAAAGTGAATTTTTTTCCTTTCTGCGATGAAAATTGTTGTAATGAAATACGAACTGTAAACTTTTTCTCCTATTACAGTCGAAATTTAGGATCTATCCATTGGCATTCAACACACTTCTGAATCAGATGAGAAAATATGAAAGAGTAATTGTTTTTCATGAGAGCTTATAGATTGCAAAACATGAGGTTTGATGTACATAATGCAGAAATATGAGCCCCATCACGAGAAATTGCACAGCTGATAGCTCCTTTGTTTTCTCTGCTTGGATAGTATAATTCCTATTCTTCATAAATCTGAAATGTCAAGCTTCTAGCCTTCCTCTTGTGATTTTACACAAGCCGTTTCTTGTGGGACCTGGTCGGAAAGCTCGAAGACCGATTTTCTCACTTTACAGCTCATATGATGCTTTGTAAAAGGCTTATAAATCAAAGGCCCTGTCATTTTGGACCGGCTAACAGTGTAGAACTGTGAGATTTGCATAAGAAGTGTTTAAGCTAGGATTATGTACATCAGACCTTTATTTATATATGAAAGTTGCTGATAATGCTGATCACTGAAGTTCTAGTCTTAATTCTTAGGAGTCTATATAGAAGATTAGCTCTCTAACTGCTTTGAATTGATATCTGAATATGTGTAATGTGTATTATCTTACCAGAGGTTTGCTATATACACAGGTGTAGTATGTAGGTATACTAAGAATAAATTAGAATTCACAGGATAGCTTTGTGGCCAAACAAGTTAATTTTAATAGAGAAAAATATATTTATGACCTAAAATGGCTTGGCTTGCTCTTAGAACAGGAATTTTGTCTAGGACTTATCTATTAATATGGTCTTCATCTTTATAAAGCATTTCATGATCACGCTTAATAATTCTTTCATTTTAATTGCTGTGTTTGGTGTGCGTTCAAGACTCACACTGGCACATGTGAGACAAATGCTGCTTGCAGGTCTTCCAGGTGGTTTTTCTCCGGGTTCTCCCATTTTTGCCCCAGCTACTGATTGGACCATATCATATGAGCTGAAATAATCTGGAAAGGGACATAAAACTGAATAAAAAATCAATAAAATTCATAAAACATTTTCCTACAATGAAGCATTTTGTGTCTTTGAAATTTAGAATAATTTTAGAAATTTTTATGAATGTGAAAATATTCTAACTTAATTCATTTCTTATATTAAGACGGAGAGTCCCATCCTATCAATGGCATCCAATTTTCCCAGAAGAGGAAGACGAATTGTATGACTTCTAAAAATGTAATTTCTTTTTAAAAATCCCAACTTGTAGCCAGGAAAGAGGAATCTCACTTTACTATTGGTAGATTAATCTCTAACTTTCTAGCAGGCAGTCATGTGATTTTATCTTAACATAAAGATTATTTAATAAGAAAACCTTAATGATTTAACACAGCAGTAACTTGTTACCATTGCCCCCACTCCTTTCCTCCTACATATGATGAATAGCAATGACTTTGTCTTTTTGCCAAATGGGGATGGGGTTTATAGCAGGGCATTAAAATTGAAAAATCATAATCCCACTTTGCCCCAAAAGTGTGTGTGCATGGAGGGGGTGGGTTACAAATTACTGGTGTGTTAGTAAATCAAATGTGCTAAAATTTTTCCCTGTAATCTTATATGTTTTACATTGCTTTGCCATGTTGGTCTAGTTAACCCTAGCAATGTTGCATCAGTGCAAGTCAAGGCACATAGCCCTGGCTGTATCGCACATGCGAGAGGGCTGTGGTATCCCTATGGGGGAGGGCTGTGGTCAAAAATGATTGCCCCATAACAAGTAATAAACATGTTCTTACACCTCAAAATTTCCTAATTACCCAAGTTAAGAGAGAAATATTTCAGAATTTATTATATGTCATTGCACTTTTATGATATTCTTCTACACCAGAAAAATGATAATACCCAAAGAAACATTAAGTCGTTTGAAGGCTTCTAAAGTATAGCTGTAAGTTAGGATCACTTTGTGTGTTGTTAAACATGGGTCTTGCTCTTAGTTTGAACTCCGGATACAACACATATACTTTGCACTTCACTCCCAGGTGTAGGTTAATGTGACTTGGTGCAAAATTTGTTGATTATGTGTGTGTGTCCCTCCTTCTCAATTAAAACATAGGGTAATCTAGTCAAGTAACAAGTTTCAAAAAGAGTTAATTTGATTTGATTAATCAATTTAAAACTTTATTTTCAGATTATTAGTGAAGTAAACATTCTTTGTTTAAGCATTTTATCTTATAAGCAGTGCAGGCTTTATGACTTGTATTCACTTCCTCAAAGAATTTGTGTGTGTTCACAATAGACACATTAACTTATTCCTAATTGACTTGTTCTGAATTAAGTGTGTATTTGCATAAGGCATATATTTTTTCTGCATCAGGGTCCAGTTGTTCAAAACTTCGTTAGCTTAATGCCATCGTTAAGAACTCAACTCAGTAAGTAAATGCTGACTACATAAGCAAATACTCTGTTATTTTTGTTGGCAAAATGTGAGAATCCTTTGCATGGCAAAGGATTCTCACATTTTATCAACAAAAAATAACAGTGTATTTGTAATAATCATGTTTGAAATTTTAACAAACCGTTAACTAAAGATGTCGTTAATTTTGAACAACTGGCCCCAGATTGTCCAGATCACCATCTACTCTGCAATAACATTTAGTCTAGTGTGAATGCAAATTTAATGCAGAACAAGTTAGTTTAGATTAAGCAGTTGTGGAACAAAGTACATGTATCTAATGTTTGAACACACCCTTAGATTGTCACTTCCTTATTTCTTCACATATTCTGTACTATATAGTAAATGTTTTCTTTTGCTGCTGCCATTATTCAGGAACCTGGCCATGAAGCAAAAAATAACTAAGTAGAAGGTACAGTACATAGCAGACTGATACAAAAAGGAGTGTATTTATGAACAGTTGCAAGCAATTAAGCAAATTCCACTAAAATTATTGGGTGATTTTAACAGTTACCAACAATAAAAAATTGCAGTGACTTCAAAAAATGTGCCAGTCTGCCAGACAAAACCAGCAAAATTTCATTCTGTCAAAAAATGTGCCAGTTTGCCAGACAAAAGCAGCAAAATTTCATTCTGTCAAAAAATGTGCCAGTCTGCCAGACAAAACCAGCAAAATTTCATTCTGTCAAAAAATGTGCCAGTCTGCCAGACAAAAGCAGCAAAATTTCATTTTGTCCAGCAAAAATTCATTTTGTCAGACAAGTATCCGGCAAAAATTCAAGATTACAATGTATGATAAAGGCGCTGTCCCCCAAAATAAGTTGTGTGTCAAGGAAAAAATTACCGTATTCGTTCTAATTAGCGCACAGTGCGCTTAACTTTTCAAAATACTTTAAAGTTAAGGTAACAAAATATCGTTCTAATAAGCGCACACTAGGAATGGAAACAACACATAAAGTGCTGAAGCTACCATGTCAAAACTACCAATGATGATGTCATTAAATTGTTCCAATCATTGCAAAACAGAGTTTGGTCCTCTAAACCCGAGTTTAAACGTAATTAATGCGGAATAAATGTATAAAATTGGTATAAAATACCAAAATGCTTGTCAAGCAGTGTGCGCTTATGCACATGATTTTCGGAAATGACCGGGGTGTGCGCTTATTGGAGCATGTGCGCTAATTAGAACGAATACGGTATATTCTGCCAGACAGCTGACAGACAGACACAAAAAGATTTCTTGAAGACTGAAATTGTACATGTCAAAAATCCTAAATCCAGTTCTTTTTTATGTCTGCTTAGTACATGCATATTATGTATGGCCACCCTAAAACCAACTTGTGTATTTTCAATGATTTCCATGAAAACATCCCAAGACCAGTTGAAAATGTAACACAAAATCCATGTTTTGATAAAGCTTGAAACAGCCAGCCCTTCCTGAAGGCTTTGTCACACATTAGTGAAAGACCCTTGGCAAAGACTTGTGTAAAGGGTAGATCTGTCATTTGTTTTGCATTTTTGCAAATCTTGGTCGAAAATTTTTGAAGATGTTTTGTAAAATTAATCTTTTAAACAAACAGAACATGAAGGATAAAGATTTTGTTCACATATTGCAAAACATGACAGATTAACATTTTTAAGCAAGTCTGTGTCCAGGGAATTACGCTAATAGGTGACAAGGCCATAAAGGTTTTATATAGATTAACTCATTTTTGACAAGTAAACATTAGCAAATGCAGGTCATATAACAAAATTAATATAAATGGTGTGCTTCAACCAGAGCCTCGTTTTCATGTAGCAAATGCAGGTCATATAACAAAATTAATATAAATGGTGTGCTTCAACCAGAGCCTCGTTTTCATGTAGCAAATGCAGGTCATATAACAAAATTAATATAAATGGTGTGCTTCAACCAGAGCCTCGTTTTCATGGAAATCTTTGACATGTTTCACCCTTACATATATTTATTTTGGGCATGATTGGAGAACTGTATATCTTTATTATTTACTTGTATGTCTGTCCTACATAAAGATCAAAGAAGATATTGAAAATGCAAGTACATTGTAATGACTTGAAGGATATAAGAATAACTCCAAAAAGATATAAGTATTATACTGTAAGCTTGAAAGCAAGCCATTAAAAGCTACCAGATACATGTATGTCCTCAGCAGAGCAAAATTCATCATGTATAAATAAACATGTTACAGCTTCCTAACATGAGACTGCAGACAGTCATTATTACGCGCAAGCAGGCATACTAGATTTTACAGAGCCATAACATATTAAGTTTAAACATATGGAATCAAACAAAATTAAGCTATCATATATGCTTTTCTGTCGGCTTCTACTTGCTTATTTCAATGAAATTTGAATTATCTGATCTGAAAATGTAAAAATAGCAGCATTATTATGTTAGCTGTTTTAAAAACTGAATAATAGTCACTAGGTTTTATGATAGAATCTTAGTCTTTTGATTTGGCTGGACAAGGATTCACATAGGGAGCACTTTGTTTTCATTTATCACTAAAGTAATGTTGAAGGGATCATAAAGGCCTAACTCATTTACAGTCAAACATGTATACTTTATTTCAATTTCATATCAGTCCTTTTGTATCTCCACATTGCTACGAATCTAATAATTAGTATTATATGAGCCGCCGCTTGGGAAAACCAACAATCTGCTTAGGCGAAAACAAATGCGTAGATCAGCTTCGCAGTAACTGCGCAGCTGATCAGCGCCTTTGTTTTCGCTACACAGATAGTACAATTCCTTTATTTTCTAAATCCAGAATTTCTAGCCTCTAACCATCTTCTGTGACTGTGCAGTCTGGTTTGTGTCGGACTTGATCGGAACCCAAATTGTTGGTTTTCTCACACACAGGCTCATATCTATCAGCCTTGGAAGGCTATGTGCTGTAGCCACTTGCCTTGTAAACCAGGGGCCGCAAATTCAAGCCCAGGCTTCTGTGGTCTTTCGGATGAGTCTTGAAACCAAGGTTTTGTCTTTATATGACTTAAGCTGTTGAGCTGGACATGAAACACTACCACCATCATCTGTCAATCTGAATATTTGAGCCATGACACAAGAAAACCGGTCTTTGGGATATCTGACCAGGTCCGACAGAAAGTTGCCTGGACAATCACAGAACAACACTAAAAGCTTAAGCTGTACAAATTAAGAAGTTTTCTTGGACCCATCATCTTCATTGTCCTGCGTATCTCTCATTTGGGGCTCATTATTAAAACTTTTCAGTGTACACATTCAACAATATTGGAGGTAAACAATGAAACTGTTATTGTGACAATTTTTTTCTCTCCTTTGGTTTCCGAATGGTATTTCTGATTGTCAGTGTTGTATATTTCTCTTATTTTCTGTTTTGTTATGGGCCATTTTCTTGATCACAATATCAGCCAGTTTATGAGTTCATGGTGTTTAAAAATACATGTATAAGCCAGTTTATGGGTTCTTGGTGTTTATATGCACATGACTAATCAAAACTAATGCAGATGGACAGAAGCTGTATGTGCACAATTGACTTAATGCTCAAATGAAGCTGAAATGCTTGACTAATGTATGAGTTGCAATGTGAGAAAACAGGTCTTCGGGGTTTCTTACTAGTTCCGACGCAAACTGGTCTGTGCATTCACAGTTGAGGACTAGAAGCATTAAATTTCGGAGATAGCAAGAAGAGGGATCGTACTATCCAGTCACTGCACAGCTGATATGCGCCTTTCTTTTCACATAATGAAAATCATGACGTGGCTCATGTATGGTATGGGTCAATATCTCAGCGTCTTGTGTACTAATGGCATATAAAACATCATGAGTCTCATAAGTTGGCTTATGTGATGGTATGATCCACATCATGAAAAAAAACACATGCCTTTGGGTTTCTGACCATGGCACACATTTCAGAATTTAGATATTTTTGCCTTTTCTGGTTTAGATTGTTTCCAAATCAAAAGGTGCCAATCAGGTTCATGGTTACTGTGCCATTGCTTTGGATATAAGCAAAAGCAAGTTTTTGCATGATGTGGTTCATATATTTCTTGGTATTGTGGGTTTGTTCATTTTTGGTTTCTGGTAAGAACACCAATGCAACAAAACCAACAAAGGAATGTGTCCCAAACAAATACTTTTTAAAGTCCAAAAATCTTTGTAATTCTGAGTGTGTTGGCCTAGTAGTAGAGTGTCAAGACTGGATCCAAAGGTTGGGAATTGAACTTTAACCGAGTTGTGTCTGAGAGCAACACACATCTCCACATATACTTGTCCATGCGCCCACCTAGCTGTGGCTCAACCCTGATGACTGTGTCTAATGACTAAAAACCTTGGCCCAGTTGTTCAAAACTAACGAAGTCGTTAGTTAACGTTTTGTTAAAATTTCAAGCATTAATATTACAAATACACTGTTATTTTTTGTTGAAAAAATGTGAGAATCCTTTGCAGTGTTATTTTTTGTTGAAAAAATGTGAGAATCCTTTGCACTGCAAAGGATTCTCACATTTTTTCAACAAAAAATAACAGTGTGTTTGTTACTTTAGCTGATATTTGCTTAACAAATTTATGTCTTAACGATATCGTTAAGCTAACGATGCTTTGAACAACTGGGTCCTGATGTTCATTCTTATTATACTATCTTTTGCTTGGTACACACTATTTTGTTGGTTTTGCCATGATATTAAAAGTACACCATTCATCATGATGGATAAACACTGTCAGAAAATATTTTTAGCTCACCTGAGCCGAAGGCTCACAGGGGAGCTTATAGTATACCCATGCTCCGGCGTCCGTCGTCGTCCGTCGTCGTCCGTCGTCCGTCGTCCGTCGTTCACAATTTCAAAGATCTTCTCCTCTGAAACCACTTGGCCAATCAAAGCCAAACTTCGTGTGGAGCATCCTTAGGAAGGGGGAACGAAAGTTTGTATAAATGGTCCAGGTCACATGACCAAGATGGCCGCCATGGCTATAAATAGCCAAAACCTTTAAAAATCTTCTTCTCCAGAACCAGAAGGCCTATGATTTTGAAACTTGGCATGAAGCATCAGGCAATGAAGCTCTACAAAGTTTGTATAAATCATGACCATGCAATGACCTTGACCTTTTTTACGGCAAGGTCAACGTAGGCCGCCCATGCATTTGAATGGGAAAAAATTGGAAAATGTCATTTAATGGCAAAAACTTGCTAGGAATAAGCAAATGGACAGAATATTCATGTTTATGAAAATATTTTGGGCCTAGAGGGTTGTCTGCCCTTGTTCCGGGGCTATATACATGTGTATGACCATAATATTCAAACATCTTCTTTTCTGAAATAGCTTGGCCAATCAAAGCCAAACTTTATGTGGAGCATTCTGAGGAAGAGTGAATGAAAGTTTTTATAAATGGTCAAGGTCATTTGACCAAGATGGCCGCCATGGCTATAAATAGCAAAAACCTTTAAAAATCTTCTTCTCCAAAACCAGAAGGCCTATGATTTTGATACTTGGCATGAAGCATCAGGCAATGAAGCTTTACAAAGTTTGTATAAATCATGACCTTGGGATGACCTTGACCTTTTTTACAGCAAGGTCAACTTAGGCCGCCCATGCATTTGAATGGAAAAAACAGGAAAATGTCATTTAATGGCAAAAAACTTGCTAGGAATGAGCCAATGGACAAAATATTCATGTTTATGAAAATATTTTGGGCCCAGAGGGTTGTCTGCCCCTGTCCCGGGGCTATATACTTGTGTATTACCATGATATTCAAACATCTTCTTCTCTTGAAACCTCTTGGCCAATCAAAGCCAAACTTTATGTGGAGCATTCTGAGGAAGAGTGAATGAAAGTTTGTATATATGGTCAAGGTCACATGACTAAGATGGCCGCCATGGCTATAAATAGCAAAAATCTTTAAAAATCTTCTTCTCCAGAACCAGAAGGCCTATGATTTTGAAACTTGGCATGAAGCATCAGGCAATGAAGCTCTACAAAGTTTGTATAAATCATGACCTTGGGATGACCTTGATCTTTTTACGGCATGGTCAACTAAGGTTGTTCACGCATTTGAATGGGGAAAATTGTTACAATGTCATTTGAAGGGCAAAACTTGCAGTATATTGGCAAATGGACTAAATCTTTATGATTTAAAAAAGAAATTGACTCCAGAGGCTGCTCTGACTCTGCCCTGGGGATATATACATAATACCATTCTAGTCAAACAAGTTTATTGGTATATATCTCAGGTCTCAGGTGAGCGTTTACAGGACCACTGGTCCTCTGGTTGATACTATTATACCAGTATATGTAAATTTTATTTCTGCAACAGGAGCTGTATTATAAGGTTCAACACTAACCTCTGTGCAGTATTTGTCTCTTGATCTTACCTCATTGGTAGATATTTTGAGTTACAGAGAGTTTTCACATCAAAGTTGTTGCTGGTACAAGTATATTGTATGGCCAGTAGCTCTTATATATGAATAATGAATAGATGAGCCTAGTTGAACTTTTACTTTTATCTTTGTATCTGAGCCGCATCGTGAATCTGAGCCGCATCGTGAAAAAAACAGATTTTTGCCTATGTGAAAACAAAGGCGCAGATCAGCTTCGCAGTAACTGCGAAGCTGATCACCGCCTTTGTTTTCGCTATATGGATAGTACAATTTCTCTTCTTAATAAATCCGAAATTTCAAGTTTCTAGCCTGCTTCTGTCACTGTACAGGTCGGTTTGTGTCAGACCTGGTCGGAAACCCCAAAGACCGGTTTTCTCGCGTCGTGGCTCATCTACTGCTTACGAGTACTCGCAATTTATTCTTACAAAATACTGCCATTATCATCAAATATCCAATTTAATCAATCTTTTCTGTCTGTATTTCAGTCCATCAAATAGAAACACCCGACAGTATTCATCGTTTGGCGCGTCACGACCAGCAGTGCGATCGGGGTCGTCCGCAACTCTTCCTCCCAATATCAGGCCGAACTGAACAATAAATGGCTACTAATTTGTGATAAAATGTACAGTCATCTGATACAGAACCCATGGAGATGAATTTCAGCATATTTGTGGTAGTCATGGTGTTTCCATGGAAACATGTGGTTTGTAGAGAGCCAAACCAGCAACCAGTATGCCGGATAATAAGGAATTATTGTGTTGTTAGCGTAAATGTTAATGCAGGTTTTCATAGGGAATTATCCCAGAACAACAACTACATATACAGGCCTGCACAATCACAAGACTGCACTCCACATAAAAAGGACTATGTGCATTTATGATGTTTTTTGGCCCCTCAGAACCTGCTAAGTCGACAACAAACCTTTCTTAATGTGCATAGCTCTTTGGACCTCAAGTTTAGTTCTCATATCGATCTATTTCTTCCTCTCTCTATCTACAGTTTTCACCGTCTTCTTATGTAAATATCACTGTTCATTTCTACACTCCAGTAATAGTATTAATAGCTTCCAAACTGTGTTCATATTTTACTAAATATTAATATTTGATGATGTCCCTTGTGCCGTCACATAACTGCAGCAGAGAATCGTGTGATTTAGAATAAATTAGGGTAAGTCTTTCCTTAATATGTGTCCTTTATTGCCAGATTTGCATGTTTTCTACAAACCATTGCTCTGTAAACTCCCTGAATTCTTGTTACATGTATATATGAACAGAATTTTTAAGAAAAGTTTAGTAGATTAGCCTGTGTTTTTGGCTGAGGTGTCACCTTCAAATTGTATGCAAATCAGACGATATTCACTGAAATATCAAGGAAAGTGTTCAGATGGTTTGCCTCCTCCATGTAGCTGTTGGAGCTGGCAGTAAAACACAAAACCAAGCAATCAAAAGAAATTGAATGGATTTGAGATTTATAGCACATGACTCTGCTGTGTTATCTCCCATTATATATAGACAATACATGTACTTGTTTTCGTACACAATTTGGGTACATGAGTTTTATTTATGATGTAAATGTACGGGGAAATATGTTTCAACTGCTTCAAAACACTGTTTTGGTTATAGAAATGTCTAATATTAGTGGTGAAAGTTCAGTTTATCCAACAGTAAATGAATAATGTTTGTTAGAGTTCACGTGTTAATGTAGCTGTTTCATCTTGAAAGATGTTTTATGTTAGTCATTATTTATCTAGCATGTATACACCCTGTATTCCCATGATACAACCAAATGTCCTACAGTGCTGATTGATACAACATCACATGAAGTATGTCAAATGGAGTGTGGTATTGGAAGCCAGATTGATTGGCCAACAACATACAGCAAAGAGTTTCTTTGACTTGACATATGTAGGTTGTTCCTTAAACCATTTAGCATCCAATTACTGTATTCCATTTTGTCACGCTTCATGTGATGTTGCATCAACGGCACTGTAGAAAATTTGGTTGCATCACGGGTATACAGGGTGGTATATGATTGTTTTGGTTCTGGCTTGTTTGTGTTAATTTCACACAGAATGTCTCAGTTTACATGTTGATTTTTTTTGTCAATTATATTGAGCGAATCATGTAGCAATTAAGCAAACTGTACTGCACAAGTATCTGTCAGGGCGAGCTAGTCTACTTCAGTTTTCATTGTTCATCAAAGTTTAAATGTAATAGGTTACATATGAGGTGAAGACCCTAAAAAAACATTGGCATTAAAGATAGAAATGTATGAAAAAGAGGCTTTGATGACTAGTTTGTTCAAAAGGTGCAAATAATATTGTTAACTTTTGATATAGTCTTCATTATTTGTCCAGACCTAATTCGAGCCTTTGCATGAAAAAAACAAGAATCTAGGTTTCCGACCCCGTTAGACACAAATTGGCCTGTACAGTCACAGAAGCAGGCTAGAGGCTTGAAATTTTGGCTTGAAGTTGAAGAGGAATTAATTACTATCCGAGTAGCAAAAACAAAGGAGCTGATCAGCTGTGCAGTTACTGCTCAGCTGATCTGCGCCTTTGTTTTCGCATAGGTAAAAATCTGGTGTTCTTATGGCGTGGCTCAATTCATTTCAATGTTCAGAATATTTGGTAACTTTTTTGTTGGTTTTGGTGGGAGTAGGGTGTCAACATGATAATCAATTCACCATACTTTAATACTTTGTTCTATATATTTTATTTGTAAATATAGAAAATGGTGCTTAATACATTATTTATTGTTTAACGAATGTCTTACAGTTAAAGGCTTTCATTTACTGTGTATTGAGTAAGAAAATCTTTCCTTTATCCATATCAAATGAGCCTCCTCACGAGAAAACCGGACTTTGACTATGCGAAAACAAAGGCATAGTACAATTCCTCGTCTTCTTAAATCTGAAATTTCAAGCTTCTAGCCATCTCCTGTGCTTGTACAGCTGGGTTTGTGTCGGACCTGGTCGGAAAAGCCGAAGACTGGTTTTCTCATGTCGCGGCTCAGATTAGAATAGCCTGCATATCTTACCCATTAATGACAAATAGATTCATCCATCATTATCAATGAGTTCGAAGAAGTTGAGGGGGCATATTGGTTTGGGTCTGTCCATGCAGTCAGTCAGTCAGTCAGTCAGTCTGTCTGTCAGTCAGTCTGTCAGTCAGTCTGTGATGCGTGAGCACTCGGTCAGGAACCGTTAGAGCTAGGATCTTGAAATTTGGTATGTAGTTTGTATATGAAAATTAAGAGGACCTGTATTTTTTTTTTTTAGGTAAATTCAAGGGGCTAGGGGCCCATTCTGTGAGAGTTATTTCCCTTTTTAATTCTTGATAAAGTGAATAGATAGTGGGTACCTTGTGTGCGCAACTCCTCCTACAGTTTTATTCCGATTCTTTTGAAACTTTACAGATGTTGTGACCATGCTTTGAAGATATGCATGTGGTTTGGATATAATCCTCAGATTAATTTTTGTCACTTTTTTAGCAATTTGAACTTAGCCATTTTTTGGGCTTTTTCACAATGAAAGTGAATTGTGCGCAACTCCTCCTACAGTTTCATGCCAATTTATTTAAAACTTTACATGTGTTCTGGGCATGGCATGAAGATATGCGTGTGGTTTGGATATAATCCTTGGATTATTTTTTGTCATTTTTTTTCACAATTTGAACTTAGTCATTTTTTGGGGCATTTTAGTGAATGGATAGAGGGTACCTTGTGTGCACAACTCCTCCTTCAATTTTATACCGATACTTTTGAAACTTTGCAGACATTGTGACCATGCTTTGAAGATGTGCATGTGGTTGGGATATACTAATCAGATTAATTTTTGTCAATTTTTTTTACAATTTGAACTTAGTAATTTTTTGGACATTTTTACATCTTGAAAGTGACTTACCAGTTGGGGGCATAGTGTTTCATAAACACATTTTCTAGTTCAATGAAATTTCTCTAAGCAAACAGAAAAGTTCCAGATAGGATGCCTTGTTCTGCAAACAGTTTAGCCCCAAATGGGACGCCACATTCTGCGGCGTCACAGCTGGGGCTATACTGTTTGCCTATGTCTTATAAAAAGGATACCAGGCTTAAATGAGTTAAAATTAAAACAATGTTTTCTGAGGAAAACTATGTCCCCCCAACCGTTTAGTAATTGAAGTGTAGTTACCTTGTGATATGAAGTTTTTCTAGGGAAGACACCATGTAAGGTGTGATAGTTTAAACTTGTTTTGGACCCTGTCTAAAATTGGGTCACAATCACCAAATTCTTATAAACTCTGAACCTCCTCACAACAATGCTTCTGAGCAAGTTTGGTCAAAATCCATCAATTAGTTTACAAGATATCGTATCGGAAAAACTAATTTCAACAGTTTTTATGGACCCGTGACCTTGGAAATTAGGTCAAGGTCATCAAAATCTAATCAACTTTGAGCCTCCTCCAAACAATGCTTCTGTGCAAGTTTGGTCAAAATCCATCAACTGGTTTACAAGATATTGCAGTGAAAAGACTAATTTCAACATTTTTTTATGGACTCGTGACCTTGAAAATTAGGTCAAGGTCACCGAAATCTAATCAACTCTGAGCCTTCTCGCAACAATGCTTCTGTGCAAGTTTGGTCAAAATCCATCAATTGGTTTACAAGTTATCGAGTTGGAAAGATTAATTTCAACATTTTTTATGGACTCGTGACCTTGAAAATTAGGTCAAGATCACCAAAATCTAATCAACTCTGAGCCTCCTCCCAACAATGCTTCTGTGCAAGTTTGGTCAAAATCTGTCAATTGATTTACAAGATACTGCGTTGGAAAGACTAATTTCAACATTTTTTATGGACTTGTGACCTTGAAAATTAGGTCAAGGTCACCAAAATCTAGCCGACTCTGCGCCTTCTCGCAACAATGCTTCTGTACAAGTTTGGTCAAAATCCATCCATTCGTTTACAAGTTATCGCGTTGGAAAGACTAATTTTAACATTTTTTATGGACTCGTGACCTTGATTATTAGGTCAAGGTCACCAAAATATAATCAACTCTGAGCCTCCTCCCAACAATGCTTCTGTGCAAGTTTGGTCAAAATCCATCGATTGGTTTACAAGATACTGCATTGGAAAGACTAATTTCAACATTTTTTATGGACTCGTGACCTTGAAAATTAGATCAAGGTCACCAAAATCTAATCAACTCTGAGCCTTCTTGCAACAATGCTTCTGTGCAAGTTTGGTCAAAATCCATCTATTGGTTTTCAAGATATTGAGTTGGAAAGACTAATTTCAACAGTTTTTATGGACTCGTGACCTTGAAAATTCTGTCAAGGTCACCAAAATCTAATCAACTCTGAGCCTCCTCCCAACAATGCTTCTGTGCAAGTTTGGTCAAAAACCATCATTTGGTTCACAAGATATTGCATTGGAAAGACTAATTTCAACAGTTTTTATGGACTCGTGACCTTGAAAATTAGGTCAAGGTCACCAAAATCATATCAACTCTGAGCCTCCTCCCAACAATGCTTTTGTGCAAGTTTGGTCAAAGTCCATCAATTAGTTTACAAGATATCGTATCGGAAAAACTAATTTCAACAGTTTTATAGACTCGTGACCTTCAGAATTAGGTCAAGGTCATCAAAATCTAACCAACTCTGAGCCTTCTCCCAACAATGCTTCTGTGCAAGTTTGGTCAAAATCCATCAATTGGTTTATAAGATATTGCGTTGGAAAGACTAATTTCAACATTTTTTATGGACTCGTGACCTTGAAAATTAGGTCAAGGTCACCAAAATCTAATCAACTCTGAGCCTTCTCGCAACAATGCTTCTGTGCAAGTTTAGTCAAAATCCATCAATCGGTTTACAAGATATTGCATTGGAAAGACTAATTTCAACATTCTTTATGGACTTGTGACCTTGAAAATTAGGTCAAGGTCACCAAAATCTTATCAACTCTGAGCCTCCTCCCAACAATGCTTCTGTGCAAGTTTGGTCAAAATCCATCAATTGGTTTTCAAGATATTGAGTTGGAAAGACTAATTTCAACAGTTTTTATGGACTCGTGACCTTGAAAATTAGGTCAAGGTCACCAAAATCTAATCAACTCTGAGCCTCCTCCCAACAATGCTCTTGTGCAAGTTTGCTCAAAATCCATTCATTTGTTCAGAAGATATCGCGTCAGAAAACCTAATTTGATCAGTTTTCATGGGCTGGTGACCTTGAAAATGAGGTCAAGGTCACCAAAATCTAATCAACTCTTTCCCCCCTCCCAACCATGTATCTATGCAAGTTTGGTCAAAATCCATCCACTGGTTCAAAAGATATCGCGTAAGAAAGAAGCTACGCGGACGCCGACGCCGACGCCGACGGGAACCGCACCAAAAACAATATGTCCCCCACCTTCGGTTGGGGGGACATAAAAAGTAGCTAGAGGCTAGAAATTTAGATTATATAAAAAGAAATACAGGGAAAACATGTCCGTGAAAAGTATAGACTCTTATATAGTGAAACTGGGGTATATATATAATTTTTCGCTTTTTTGTTTCAAAATATAGTTTGTGGGTACTTGTTAGAACTGCCTCTGCAGTGGCTTGAACTTTAGGATTTAGGAATAACAGCTGTGCAGTTAATGCACAGCTGATCTGCATCTTTGTTTTCCCATATGCGAAAAGTCAGTTTTCTCATGACGCATTTCATATGTTAAGTTTTGTTTGTATATATCACATATATATAGCAACTGTAAATATGTAAATACTAAAACAATGATACCGTACATCAGTCACTTAATGCTGGTATGTAGTGGAAGGGATAACTTGATTGTACATGCAGTCAAGACTTGAACGAGCTTGGGCATTCAGACAGTTCAATACATCGGGATAACATGCCTGTGTTATATATACCCCTTATACCTCACTTTTATATGGTAAAACTGCGGTTTACAGAGGTATACTTATTTATGATCCAAAATATAGATTGTGGGTATTCATGACATTAGAACTGCCGTCTATTCACAATCAATGTTTTGAGCAAACATTAAAAATATAATATTTCCAATGAAATTTTCAGTATTTCGGCTTTTGCATGGGCAAGTTTTCATAATGATAGGAGTCAAAATAAACGACATTGTTAGTTAATGATTCGTTAAAATCTCAAACATTAATATTACATATGCACTGTTATTTTTGTTGCATTGCAAAGAATTCTCACATTTTATCAACAAAAAATAACAGTGTATTTGCCTATGTATTCGGCATTTACTTAACGAGTTGAGGTCTTAACGATGAGGTTAAGCTAACAAAATTTTGAACAAACTGACCCCAGATTTTCACATTGCACTAAGACATATTTGCACCATTTTGTAGCTCCTTTGACACTCCACAGAACAAACAGTTTGCTATCATGTGTTTATCAGTTATGTCATGTTGATAGTTTGTTAGGCATGTTGTAAGTTTGTTATAAGACTTAGATCTGAAGAATAACATGCAGTAGTCTGAGCCATCTCATGAGAAAACCAACAATGTGGTTTCCAAACAGGTCCGACACAAACCAGTCTGTGCAGTCACAGAAGATGGATAGAGGCTGGAAATTTTGGATTTAGAAAGTAGAGGAATTGTATTATCGTGTAGCGAAAACAAAGGTGGTGATCAGCTTCGGAGTTTCTGCGAAGCTGATATGCATCTTTGTTTTCGCATAGGTAAAAATCTGGTTTTCTCAAGACGCGGCTCAAATGCAGTAGTCTCTGATGAATCAAATGAGCCACCGCGAAGCTGATCAGTGCCTTTGTTTTCGCTACACGGATAGAACAATCCCTCTTCTACTTAAATACAAAATTTCAAGCCTCTAACCATCTTCTGTGACTGTACAGCCCGGTTTGTGTCGGACCTAGTCGGAAAACCAAATTGTTGGTTTTCTCACGCACAGGCTCAAATTAAAATGATGAAGCAAAGTAATGCAACAAAAAGGTTAATCGAATTCCATACACAGTTCTGAGGCCAGTTTGGCTAACTTACAGGGTTCCCACGGACACTGGAAAACATGGAAAATGGCTAAAAAAAAATCCATGCATATAAAAATCATGGAATTTGAAAAATGATTAAATATCATGGAAAAATCATGGAATTTTGTTATGAAATGCCAGTTTGGTTATCTTCATTTTTTCTTCGCTCACTCGATAAGTATTGATAAATAAAGTTCTGCTTTTTCAAAAGGGCATTCAAACTAATTTGTCTTTATCAGAAAACAAGATAATTCCTTAAAGTTTCTTTTGCAATATAATTATCTGTTCTTGCCTTTTAAAAAATGTTGTATGACAAAAAAAAATAATAAATAAACAGAAAAATTAGTCCAGGAAATTTAACTCCGATCATGGAATTATCATGGAAAAGTCATGGAATTTTATACTTTCCGTGGGGAACCCTGAACTTAACAACACCATTTATGACCTCGAGAAAAATATTGACAATTCTGAATTATAATGATCTTTAGCCGTACTACTGCTTGAAATGTTGGCCATGCAGGTAATACTTCATAGAATAATGGATGGTCGTCCTATACATTTGACTATATTTTTATACATTTTGTGCTGTGCCATAATAAACACATTGCCTAGAAAAATGTGGCCTTAAGTGCCTCCAGTCTGTTTCAGAATATTGCACATGTATGTAACATGTTGTTTTTTATGGGAAGTCTTCAAAATATGAGCCACCACATGGGAAAACCAACAATCTGCATAGGCGAAAACAAAGGCGCAGATCAGCTTCGCAGTAACTGCGAAGCTGATCAGCGCCTTTGTTTTCGCTACTCGGATAGTACAATTCCTCTTCTACTTAAATCCAAAATTTCAAGCTTCTAGCTCTTTTCTGTGCTTGTACAGGTCGGTTTGTGTCGGACCTGTTTGGAAACCACATTGTTGGTTTTCCCACGAGGTGGCACATATTTAGATCATGAACAAGTTTTGAATCGCGGGGGGGGGGGGGGGGGGGGGGGGGGGGGGGAGAGCATGGCTAAGTGATTTGTATGTGCATTGTTGTTTGTATACTAGTATTACACTAAGCTAAATGTTACACTTGAGCCACAGTCTGCCTATGCACAAAAAAAAAAAAAAAAAATTAGAAAACCAACATTCTTTGTATGTAAAACAAAGGCACAGATCAGCTACTGCACATCTGATCAGCACCTTTGATTTTGCTATACATATAGTCAGGTCTGGTTGGAAACGCAGATTGTTGATTTTTTTCAAGCGAAGGCTCATTTAAAAGGAACTTGTTTGTCATGTGTGCAATGTGATGAAACAGACTTATTAATAGTCTGAAGTACATGTACTATATTTTCAAGAAATGTGTATGACTAAAATTCCATAATTTAATGTGCTTGCAAAAGAGGTGTATAAACTAACATTCCACTGATGTTTTGTTAATAGTAAGTGCTAATTTAGCTAAATGCTACCCCATACCCTGACCTCATTCTAGGAAAAAACTGTATCTTGTTTACTGTTCATAAAAGTTACTCTTTCGCAATTCACTTGTGATGTTAAGTGCATAATGGTTTAGCCTGGTCACTGCAAGGGCCCTTCACTTCTTTGGATACTTTATTCATGTATTAGACTATACAGAAAAAGAGTCTCGTAGTACATGTATAATGGTGTGAAAGATGACTCAAGTCGTGTCATGAGAAAACTGGATTTTTGCCTATGCGTAAAGAAAGGTGCAGATCAGCTGTGCAGTAACTGCACAGCTGATCAGTGCCTTTGTTTTCGCTACTCGGATAGTACAATTCCCCTTCTTACTAAATTCGAAATTTCAAGCTTCTAACCATCCTCTGAAGCTGTGTCAGTCTTGGTAGGAAATCCTGAAGACCGGTATTCTCGCGTGGCAGCTCTTTTTTTTATCAAAATGTTTGTTTCTCCACATCCAGTTAAGTTGAAGTTGAAAAACTTGTGACCAACAGAAGCAATTTATTTATAAAATGAAGAATTTGCAGGCTACGTGTAAAAATCTGTAGGATTTGTCATTAGTTATATATGCTAGCTGTGTGATTACTGTACGAATAGCTGCTGCTGTATATAGAGCTGTATACCGTATTTAACTGTACGACTAGTTGTGATTAATTTGTACAGATAGTTGAACCATTTTATAGTAATCATTTGTAATTCCAAGCGTTTCTCAGTGAGAAACCATGTTATAATGAGCATGTATATTTGCCCATCAAAAGATATTACCAAATAAAAACTAAAACCATGATTTGTGTTACGTTTTGATTTATAATACCGTCAATATAGTTCCCGGACGATCGTAGTAGACTTTCGTCACAGATTTACCATTATAAATATGAATGATACGCCTGTTCCTATTGGTCAAATACATTCATTTCATTCATATGTATAACGGTAAACCGGTGACCGTAAGTCTACTCCAATCGTCCGAGAGCTATACCTGCTATGTTGTAAAATAAAACTGCTTGTTGATGTTTGTACTATAAAACCTTGTGAGCTTGCAGCTTTTATGCGCTAGTAAGACTGACATGGACTTGGCATGTGCATTTCCTCAATTTTTACTGTGGCCAAAGTTCACAATTATACACATGGCAAAGATGTTGCTCAGTCTGTTCCTAAAGTGTAATATACACAATTATTGCATAAAGACCCGTGTCACACGATATTAACAGCCGTTTATTAATGAAGAGAAGCCATGTATTAATATTGCAATTCATGTGTACACCTGCTGTTAATACATGGCTTTTACTTATGCTCATTACCGAGTGCCAGGCATAGCACATGCTACTGAGAAATTGAAGGCTGCCCGGCTGCTCGCTTCACTCGTGCGTTCAAGGGACTAATTTCTCCCCAATCCGAACCCCCTGGTGAAATGATGTCATTTGGCGTGTCACCAGTAAACTATTCAGACGAGCATAAGAATGAAAGCTTTTACACATATGAACCTCAACGCGACAAAATGTACCTTCGGACATTCTGATATTACTAGTAGGAAGCAGCAAATAGCGGAAAAATAATGTAATATTCATTTTAGAAATAACACTGTATTTGTAATCTTTGAACTCTGGGCTACCAAATGATTGAGTTTTAAAATATATTTATTTTCAATTTTTGGAGTTATCTGCCCTTGTTTTAGCCCATACTACACATAATTTCCCTATATCCATCGTTAAACGGCAACTATAGCAACCGCATCATCATAGAAATAGACAAAATAATTACGACAGATTGCCTGTAAGGATGGTATACATCTATCTTAACAATAGGTTCTGACCAGTGCTTAAACAGTTTTAAGCAAATGCATCGAGTTTTGTAAGCTCTACTAACATGCCGAAATGCATAATTACACAACTTTGACGTCATTTTTCAGGACAATGACATATGTAGGGTTCATATAGTAAATTGGTCATAACTCACAAAATAATTGAAATAAGCTGGTCAAATAAAGAGTAACAGACTCTAGAATTATCATACATTCAAAGTAACTTTGTTTTTCTTATACTAAAAATATTGTCCGAAGGTACATTTTCTCACGTTGTGGCCCATATGAAAATGTGATGAGGCAGTAAAATATAGTGCACCATTATTTCATTTGTTTTTGCAGGATCAACAATGATTTTGTCATTCATTAACATTCGCTACGCCCTCGGTTTTCAACACTCCCCTCTGGAGTCGGGACCTAGCAAATGTTAATGAATGGAAAATCATGTTTGATCCCTATATTGTGGAACAAAAAATTGTTAGCTCACAAGAGCCATAGGCTCACCAGGTGAGCTTAAAGGATAGGCAGGTACCCAGCGTCGGATTTTCTGAGATCGCTGAAACCAATGTGTACATAAATGATCAAGGTCACATTACCAAGACGGCCGCCATGCCGATATATGGTAAAATCCCTTCAAAAATCTTTTCCGGAACCAGTGAACCCATTTAAACAAACTTGGCATGCAGCATTGGGCACCAGAATATGTGACCTTGTGATTACATTGACCTATTTACAGCAAGGTTAACATAGGTTGCCTATGCATTTGAATGGAGAAAACCCTTAAAAATCATTTGAAGGGAAAAACTTGCAGGAAAAGAGCAAATGGACTGAAGATTTTTGGTACTGAAAAATATAGTCCCCAGGGGTTATTCTTCCCTTGCTGTGATGCTGTTTCCATGTATATGACTATAATATTCTTACATATCCGTATGTATACTAGACCTCAGGTGAGTGTTTACAGGACCATTGGTCCTCTGATTTGTCTTGAGAGTTAACATTCCAGTCAACGATTTTCAGTCATGTTGGGAAGGAGCCACTGCTTTATTGGGTTTTAAACAATACTACAGGGAGTTAATGAGTCTTGCTCAAGAACACAACATGGTGCCGCCAGTGGGGAGAGGAACATAAAATCATAAGCAATACTCTCGAAACAAATTGTATAATTCAAAAATATAATAAAATTTATAAAAAGATATCACAGTTCTTGATGTTTATCGAGTAACATTTCTGCCTTCGTAAACTTCAATAAAACAACACCTAGAGCATGAAACACTTGCTGCAAAACCAAACTGACATATAAACAAACTACATTACAATCCTGCATGACAGGAAGCTGACTAGCACCATGAAAGTTTACTATGGTATTCAAAGTCTGGATCATCTTCAGTTTCTGTCTTACTGTCAGGAATGCTAGGATTACTATGCTCTTTAATGTCTGTATTTTTGATTGGGCTACTGCCTGTTGCACTGTTTTCAATAGCAGCTGTTTTATGTTTGTTCCTGCTTTTTGTCCCAACTATTTTTTCAGGAGTCTCACAAGTTATTTCACTTCCCTCTCCATGATCTGGAGCTAGTGTTGTTTCACTTCCCTCTCCATGATCTGGAACTACTGCTTTTGAATTGCCTTTGGTAATGTCTGGACCTGCAAATAAATCACTGACATTAGCATTATGTGCTTTATTGCATTTTTCAGCTATTGACCATTTTCAGTCTGCAAGACATATACAATTTGTTTTTTAGTCATTGTATTTCCCAGTTTGATTTCAAGGATTGATACTTTTTTCAGGATTGTACCCAGTAACAGCTTACTTTTGCTTACTTTTTGTAATGTTCCACAAGGCTTTTTATAGGTGTTTGACACTAAGTAGGAATTATGTTTAAGGTTTTTGGATATCAAGGCTAAATATACAGCCCAATTTGGATAATTCGAACCTCGAATTTTCAAAACTACCAGATTTTTCGAAGACATTTGATGGTCCCGAAAATTTCTGCTATTGTTTGTTAAAATATTACCAATTTTTTGAATTTCAATTTTTCGAAAAATTCCATTTTGCGAACTGTTTTGCCAATCCCGATCAAAGAAATTCCTATTAAGATACCCATTGAAATTCGAAGCCATGAACTTTCAATCAAGGTCACGCACGATGAACAAGATTTCTTTGTAAAGCGAGATTAATTAATCTATTACACAGTTGAGTGATTTCACAGGTAAATCCGCTTCAGGTAACACCGTAACAGACATCGGATTTTAAACGTCACACTATTAGTTGATGATCCATAAATTGAGTAAAAGATGTCTTGAATTGAAATCGATTGCAACAATTACCGTGTTTGATTAAAAATTAATTGAAAATAAATACTGACTTTAATTTGAATATTTCTCATCCTTTGATTTATTGTTTATAAATGTAAGTCTCTGTTTTCACATTTTATTTTGCATTTGTTTTAATCTGTTGGTCGTAAATGACATTATGATAAACCTCTTATAAACACATTTTCTTAATTCCTTGGGCACAGATCCCCATATATACGCTATTATGACGTATTACAGATGCCAAGTCTGGCCATACAATTGTCAGAATGAAAATGACCAAACATATCCGATTTTTTGTGATTCTCGAAAGTTCGAACTCTCGATCATTCGAAAGATTTTATGCAGTCCCTTGCATTTTGAATTATCGAACTTCAACTGTATCATGAAAGAAGCTGACCAAGACCGTACTCATCATTACTTTATGGTACATGTACTTACCAAATTGAACCGTGTATTCCACATCATAGTATCCAGATTTTAATTTTGGTTTCATCATAGGACACAACTGTAGTGAATTGACATACTGATGACCAAAATCTGCATCAACATACTCATTGTACAGGGCAGGATCAATCTTTTTAACACCACCTGTTAACAGCATAATACACAATACATGTGTACATGTACATATTTTTATGTGAAAACTTACTTTATAATATACAAAAAGGTAAAATGTGTAATTTTGGCATAAAAAGCTTAGACATTTTGTTATGTACAAAAATCTCATTAATAGCAAATGTTGTCAGTCTCAAACATAGTATTAACAAACCAATACCGTCATGATCAAACTATTTTTAATTAAAACTTCTGAAAAGAAAGATTTGTGCAAAAACTGCAGACCCACATCAGACTGCTCTTACAGAAGAAGCTGTATTAAGATCTTTCTACTTGTATCGATTTGAGGTATCCCACCTTTACAGAACCTCTATTTTGAATTTTAGCATGTGAACAGTCAAGTTAATGGGAGACTAAAAATCAACAAAAATGTACCTTTTCGTTTTGAATTCTTATCCCTTGATAGATTTATGACAGTAGCATGAGCTGTAAATCCATGGTCTGTGGCTGACACAATACCCTGATCATTGAAACACCTCTCGATTGTATCTGCAACTCGGCAAAGCACTGACTCCTGTTCTTTAGTCTTTAGCTTGGCAAACACAACTTTATCACGAAAGTTTTCAAGGCCTGCGATATCCAGTGATATGAGATTATCTCGGTAAAGTGGTTCAAGGTTGAGTTTGCACTGATCAAGGGCTCTTTTGGCTCTGGAATGGATGCACTTTACAGTTTCAACACTATCTTATACTCTTTTCTTGATTGCACACAAAGTTTGTTTTACTACATGTATACATGTAAGTGCCTACTCGAAGAAATATTACATTCATGCATTTTGTACTTTGAATTGTGTCATAATTAGCTAATCAGAACTTATGATACATTATTTGGCATTGTACTGTGACACTCTGCTTTAAGAAATCAGACCCAGAGATTATGAAAATATCATGCTCAACTCAGCTGAGCATGAAATTTTAACTGCTTATAAATACTAAAATAGCTCAGAATAATTAACATTTCTGGTATCACCAAAGCCTGTAATTTATCCTGAAATTAAATGTTAAAATTCCCAGAATTGTTACAAATACCAACAATTGTTGGCATATCAACATTAACGAGCAGGATAAATTTTAGTTCAGTTGAGCATGAAAAACATTTTACAAGCTTGGGACTGACCTTGTGACCTCGTCCTCTGTATCCAGGCGGGTCATAAACAGTGAGAAATGCATGAGTCCTATAGGCTGTAAGGATGGTACCAGGTTCTCATTCTGGCTGATAACATGTTCCTGTAGTCGCTGGACAGCGGCATAGATCTGAAACAAGAACATCACAGTGTATATCCGAGCGTATGCAGAACAGACGGTTACGGAACGGACAGACGTTTACAGGAGCACGCGCTTTTTCACGCCAAAAATGTTTTTCCGTTCTTTTAAAGTGACTAATGCAAATATTGAGACCAAACTAGAGCAGATGTGTTGCATACATACCCGTCTAGTTGTCTGTGCTCAAGAGTACAATGATTTTTCAGGGGGTTCACCATAACTGCCCAAGACGTGTGAAAAATGGCATATTTTGTATTTTTTTTTTGGCTGTGTGTCGAGATTGCTTGCAAAATAAGCCATTGTCAACCTTTTGGATTTAGTCCGTATGTAGTTAAATATGTCCTGAACCACCAGACATTAAATAATTTATATGTTTTCCAGTAAAAATAGCCAAGATTTGTTTTTTTTCTGAAGCGTATGGTAATTTCATGGTTACGGGGCGGTACAGTCGTTTGTTACGGAGCGGAACAGACGAAATGACGCATTTCCATACGAAACGGAACAGACGTAGGCGAGCTTTAGAATACGGATAGAAACAGACGCTGTATAGTAGAAATGTAAGATACAAACATGTTTTAGCTCACTCGAGCTTTCTGATTCACTATAGACAGCGGAATTTTTACAGACCCAGCGTCTGTCTGTCCATCTGTTCCTCACCATCCTGCTAAAAGTATTTCACTTCTATCATCTAACAATAAAATAAGAAATCAACCAATACAATTTTAAGCCAGGTGCAGTGTCATGAACAACTATGTCATCTCAATCGGCCAGTATACAGTGGATCGCAGCTAGCTAGTGGCTGACAGTCGGTATTGTGTCCTTGTCACAGCTAGACGACACTAGCACTTCAATGAGTAATCAGGCAGCGGAAGCCATTTCCCGACAGGTTATTGTCATGACATCTAAAACTCTAAATCCTTACGTTAATAAATGTTTATGGCGTACGTCATAACAACATGGATTCATTCGATGCTTCATCATGTTCATATTCCGATGCTTCATCGTGTTAATATGCACAAGCATGGCTAAATAGTAATAAACTGCGAGTAAATCAAAAAAGTAAGATGCATGACAGAATCATATATGCTTACAAATCACGCCAAAGATTGTATCTCCCGCCGCAAGCTCCCTTTTGCGGCGTCTTGGCTGATTCTCACGCATCATTCATATATGGAAAGACTTTGGAATATATGACCGATGCTTTGGAGAGTACTCCCACCGGTGTGTATGGAGGTGGGTGTTCGCTTGATGACTTTGCTTAAGGACTGAGTATGCAAACAGGGAACCTTTTCCTTTGACCAAAATTCTAGGGTCTCTATATTACTAACGTATTCAGCACGAATGCCAGCCTTCCATATAGACCTCCGGTTAAAACAGACATGAGTCTTATTATCGGACCTTTTCAGACTTTTTTCAGTCTTTTATTTTAGAATTTATTGTTAGATATGCACTATTAGTGATACTATATTTAAAGGAGAAGAAAAGCCGTGATTGCCTCGTGATGCTGAGCACAAAGGAAGCCATTGGTACCATTTTAACGCATTTGATATGGCGCGGCCTGGGCGAACCCACGACATCTCGCCCCCGAAGCGGGCGCTTTTACCACTGAGCTATCGGGACCTCTCCCCCATCTCTCTCTCTGATCTGCTGTTTGCCCCCAAACAACTTTTTGTTTTCACAACATAGTCGATGCTATTCTGATACATGTACGATGCTGATCCAGGTCACCAGGTGTATTCCATCTGGTTACGTTCGAGTGCTACAATACAGAAGGTTGCCGCAAAGTGTTATATTTGACATCACAGTGTTGTTCATGTAGTATTCATGGCCGTCTGTGACCGATCCGTATGCTGACTCGTCTGTTTTTTTCGTAGGCTACGTCTGTTCCGCCCCGTAACATAAACGAATCTGTAGACTGTTCCGCTCCGTAATGTTTTTGTTGCTAAGCAACGAAATTCTGCTTAAACTACAAGGCTTCCATGCCGGAAATTATGGTGTTTTGGAAGATAGTAGATGGACATGCAAGGCCAATATAACAATACATTCGAAGCGTACAGTTTTGGATGAAAAACTGTACAAAACATTTTTGGCGCGAAAAAGCGCGTGCTCCTGTAAACGTCTGTCCGTTCCGTAACCGTCTGTTCTGCATACGCTCGGATATACACTGTGACATGGTTCATACAGAATTTAACAGAATTTGTGAATTAAAGCCCTCTTTAAGGCTTTATAGCATAAATCTACATTATGACCAGTTTTGTTTTTGTCAAAAATGTGTTGTAATATTATGTTTCATGGCTTAGCATGTAAGTGCTGCATTTCTTATTGTTAAACAGCATTTTGAAATTTATCCTTCTATGAAAGATGAAAAATACCCAAAAAGCTTCTTATTTCAATGAGTATTGATCGTTTTTGGTGAAAGAACACGACATGATTTGTAGCTTATCACAACTACCCTAATTATTGTCAGGTTTGAACTTTAAAACTACCATGGCAAAAAAAAAATGTATAGCAAAAAATTAAGATCTCATGAACATTTCTGAACTAACAGTATGTGTACACAACTGACCTCAGGGTTTGTTATCTGCATAGCAATGAGATAATTGGGAAAAGTCTTCTTAATCTCCTTTCTGTCATTTTCTGCTGAATTCATTCCTGCTGCTGACTTCTTGGTGACTCCTGCAGGATTTGCTAATCGTAATTTTTCTCTGTGCAACCGTTTTTTCTCTGATTTACTAAGCTGATTTCTGAAACAAATTTTAGTGAGACTCTCTGAATATTAAAATGATTTTCATTTTTTTCTAACAGAAAAGTGGACTCATATACACATTGTAGGTCTGAAAATAGAAATGATACTAATTTTCTGTTACAGACATTTTTCTTTCATTAAATTTTTATGTAATGCTCTCTCTTTCTACAGAAGTTCATTTTTTCATCATGAAAACATGTCCGTGAAATGTATACCCTCTTTTACCCCACTTTTATATAGTAAAACTGGGGTATGCAGGGGTATACCTATTTTTCTTATTTTTGCTCCAAAACATAGATTGTGGGTACACGTTAGAACTGCCTCGTCGAGGCGGTTCTAACGTGTACCCACAATCTCTGTTTTGAGCAAAAATAAGAAAAATATCATTTTTTTTTCTACTGAAAATTATCATTTTTTACAACTTTAAAAAACCTTTGTATATTGCATGGACATGGTTTTGTATACACCTTTTTGGGAAATTTTTGGTACCGATGAAATTGGGAAAAAAATCTGTGATTTGGTGAAAAAATATGACGATTTTGGGAAATAATAGTGCAACTTTTAGCAAAATTGGGAAAGTTTACCTTTTAAATTGGGATTTTTCTGCTAATTGGGAATATTCCAGGTCAATTGGGAATTTTTTCAGCCAATTGGGAAAAATTTTGGTACCGGAAACCGGGCCCAGTTTTGTATAGAGAAAAAGCCCTGGTATACAAAATCTGTTCTGTAGTACAATCCCTCTTCTTTCTAAATGCCAAATTTCAAGCATTCAGTCATCCTAGAACCCTGAAAGTACAGCCTGGTCCCGAGGTTAAAAAACATTTTTCTTTCTCAGCTCAGCTGAGACTAAAATTTTTCCTCCTCGTAAATGTTAAAATGCCAATAACTTTTGGCATATTAACATCTACGAGCAGGATAAATTACAGGCTTTGGTGATCTAAACTTGAGATTTCCATTTATTTTGGCTATTTCAGTTAATTCAGTATAAACGAGCAGTTTAAATTTTATAAACTCAGAACCTGAAAAAAGTTTTATAAACTCAGGACCTGATTTGTCAGGACCAGGGTTGAATCCCAACAAAGACAGATTTTCTCACATTAGTCATGGGGGAGAAAGCCTGTCTTTAGGATTTCCTACCAGGTCACACATGAACTTGGTTGCACAGTCATAGAAATGGGCTAGAAGCTTAAGATTTCAGATTTAAGAAGAAGAATTGCATTATGTTGCAAAAACCAAGATGCTGATCAGCTGTGCATTAACTGTGTCTATTAAAAAAATAATAAAATAAGTATTCACATTTGCAAAAAGCCAGTTGTTTTTTTTTTTTACATGAATTATCATATGGCTCACAATAATTTACAAATAAACATGCCTTTGCAGTGAACAGTAATCTTTTTTCTGTTGAACAAATGAACATTTTCAGCTGAAAATTTTAAACGTTTGCTAAAAACGTTGATTGTGGGAACGTGTTAGGACTGCCATGGTGAGGAGGTTCTAATGAGTACTCACAATCTATGTTTTAGATAAAAAAGAAAAAGAAAACTTGTATACCCATGAACACCCCAAATACACTTCATAAAATTGTGGTGTAAGAGGGTACTTATTTTAAAAATATGTTTTCCTGATAATATCCAATCCTGTTACATACCTCCAACTAGCTGGTTTAGGTTCAGTTTCTTCCCCTCCAGACTGATCCTCGTCTAGCATCAAGTCTTGGAATGGTTCTTCAACAAATGAATCAGATTCACCTGGAACAAAACATAGGTAAAACTATAAAATAAAAGATTGTATTTGTTTGTTTGTAGTGAGTCTTAACAGCCAAGTCAACAATTTTTCAGTCATGTCAGGATGCAGCCATCACTTCCAGCATATTAATGAGTACCCTGGGGAGTTCGTGTCTTGCTCAAGGACACAACATGGTGCCCTGAATGGGGCTTGAACCCAGGACCTCTTGATTTGATGCTCTACCACCAGGTTCTGAGGTTATAAAACTATTTTCATGCTCAACTCAGCTGAAAAAGCATAAATATTAAAATAGCCCATATAAATTGAAATTTAGGGTCTAAATCACATAAACCTGTAATTTATCCTGCTCATAAAATGTTAAAAGCAATTTAAACATTTATGGGCAAGATAAATTTAAGTCTCAGTTGAGTTGCGCATGAAAAAAAATTATAACCTCCGGGCGAGGCCACGACAAACTGACACTCTCTTTATTTTACTGTACTAAAGCAGGGACAGTAGATTTACAGGGATCTGAAACTTCAGTACTGCTATCATCATTTTCCAATGTACATGTATGCGTGACTTGGTGTCAGGCCAGGTTTTAGAATATGCCCAACAGGTATTTACATGGAGAATAAGTATGAAATATGTGTTTATAGTGGTCAGTTTCTACGAACTACTCCTTCTTCTATATTGCATTTTTATTCAAGCAAAACATGTCATCTGTTTAAGCACATATTGGGCTGTTGTTTGATGTCAAGTTTAAATAGATACACCAAATATTACACCTAAGCCATCTGTATAAAAATGAAGAAAAATTGTTTTCTTCCAGAAGAAGTTTTTTTCCCTCTTTTGTAACAGCCTTTTTATATAAAAGTGTTCACTCAATCTATTTGAATTTTATATAAAACAACACTGGAACAGTTCATCTTTAGAATGGTATATTTCTTTTTAAGTTATGTTCAGTATGCTTGTAAGAGTATTTTGTAAAACACAGGCAGTGTTTGGAATATTTTGCCTTATTAAATTGCATAGTCAATTATTGAAATACCTGTCCAGCCCAGTCCAAGTGGCAAGACAAGCATATTCTATGAATAGGGCTAGAGTCCAATCAGGAAGCAGCATGATCTTTATGTGAACAACTTGGTAGGAGATGTTAAGGCTAATCCTAGAGATTTTTACAGGTACAGTGGTGTTATGGCTAAAAACCCAAATTAGCCGTTTTAACGGCTAATTTGTAAACGGCTAATTGTAAAATTTCGCGGCGAAATTGTGTGTAAAATAAAAGTCAGCGCGGAATTTCGCGGCGAAACACCGCGAAAAAAGTTTACCTGTTATTACGCATAAAAATCAATTGACCGGTGTTTCGCGGTGTTTCGCAGCGAAAAAGACGACAGTCACACATTTTTTTTGTTGTTTAAATAATATTTTAAATTGAATGTTTTTATTTCATTTCAAGTTGTATCAATATTTTGTTTACTTCTCAATTTTGTATAATTATCGTTTTAGTCCCGACAGTCACAACAGTTTTTGTTTAAATTTCATTTTAATTTGTATGCATTTATTACTTTTCACGTCGTATAAATATTTTGTTTTCTTTTCAATTTTGTATAATTATCGTGTTTTATTTGTGACTCAACTACTTTGAAGTTTCTGAGACCCTGATTATTGGCTTTGTGTGTTTATTTTCATGCTTCTTTTTCAGATTAATCAGACGTACCCGATAATATTAGATCCTCCTATTATCTAGCTTAATTAATAGAAAAGAGCTCATAGCGGCGTTAGCAATTTTCATGGTATGATTGTCCACAGATTTGTTTGTTTGTATTGAGGCTGGACGTCCCAGTCACCAATTTTTTAGTCATGTCTGGATGGAGCTACTGGGTTTTAAGTAGTACTGTGGGTAATCAATGTACACAACACGGTTTCGCCAGTGCGGATCGAACTCAGGACCTCTCGATTCAGAGTCTGATGCACTACAACTATGCCACCGCGATCCCAACCCACATATTAATACAAGTCTTTGGATTCAACATGATGAAGCAATCGGCTTCAACTTTGTTTTAGACATTTAATCGCCTATGGTTAATGACACTGCTAAAAAGCATCAATGATTTTCGATTACGTCAAGTGGATGCTGTTTCGTTGAAATCAATTTAGTCGAAACGACATTTGGTCGCATACGACCTCCACCGGGTCGATATGATATTCGGTCGAATACGAGCAATACAGCAACGTACATGTACAAAACTGTGTCGAAATTGACGATTTTTGCTAACCGTTTTGATTTAAATAGCGTGTTGTGTTCCTTCCAATATCCTCATGTACGGATGGCTTACATGCATATCGAATGACAAAACCTCATTGTATACAAGGCGCAATACACTAGAAAAGGTAAGATACTGTGTTTAAAACAAAGTACTGACGTCATTATATGAAGTGTTCAGTTTATTTTTGAACACATATATACAATAAGGGCCGTGTACGCACCGTAGCAATATGAGCGCATGCCGCATTAGATTAATAAGAACAAAGTTGAGCGCAGAAGCCTAGTGGTGGATTAAAGGAATTGACCGGAATCTAAATGTCCTGTGTTCGATTCCTCCTATATTCGTTGGGTTTCGTACTTGAGCAAAACCGGTATACATGTATTACCCTGAAAGTGTTGTCACCATGGGACTGTTGACTGTTAAAATGATCTTCGCTAGTTGTACTTCTACAAGGCAAGTATAATGTATAAATCGATATGATTGCAATTAGTCTTATGCTGGCATTCAAAGAGGGTGCCCAAATGTCAATATGCCTCTTTTTGTTTTGTCGTTTCTACATGGTTGAGCTCAAATTAAGTTATCGTAGTTCAGGAAAATTTACAAAAAAGAAAGTAAGGATTCTGTTTATTTAGCATTACCCTTTAGACAATGTTTGTGCTACAAAACAAGGCACAAAGTTAGATGGCCCCTGCCTATTGGGACCTAAACAAATATATAGGCTGCTTGTCCCTCCAGGCAAAACTTATAAGCTATTGACTGATCATCTGATTACTGGTTTACCGCTCAAGTCTGTGCCTGCCTAGGGAAAATGGTTTCAAGTGAAACCATCGGTTTCAAGTGAAACCATCTATACATATAAGCAGTATTGGCTTAGAGGGATCGTTATATTTCAAACACGTCCCATAAAATGGGGGCAGCGTCCCGACATGGCCATTGCTGTTGATTAGGACGTAAAGCATTTATTCAAACAAACAAACAACAAAGTTAGATTCAACGAGCTGGCGCATTACGTTATAATTATTTTCGTTAATCCGTGATTTCGCTATCGTTCTACGTACGATAAAACATTAGCAAAGTCGCGTTATGCATGTTTTTCATTTCTATACATGTATAATCGTACATATTATGTGCATGTAAATAACGATCAATACATGGAACAGATGAATCATAGTGTTGTCATTAAATTAAAAATTAATCATTTTATGTTAACATTTACAGGTATTTCGCCGTGTTTCGCGGCGAAATAGGAAATTTCAACTTACCTGTTGTAAACTTTAAAAAACAAAATTTGCCGCGAAACACGGCGGAATTTCACCGCGAAAATCGGATTTTCGCGACGAAAAAATAAACCGATTAAACGTTTAAATTTTTTCTTGGCTGGTGAAATTTCGCGGTGGTTTCGCCGCGAAAAATCACAAGTGATCAGCGCGAACTGTGCAAAAGTGGGTTTTTAGCCATAACACCACTGTACATAAACAGTCAGAAAAAAGAAACCCAAGGTATTCCCCCGTTGAAAAAGAGAAATGGAAGTGGAATAGCACAATCCGAATTTGAGAAGGCGGAAGAATTTAATGGTCAGTTCTCGGATGTTTTCACTAAAAGTGAATACAAACAGGTCCCTCTTATGGATAGATCTGCCCCATTCATGCATTATATTGTGGTCACAAAGGAAGGGGTGACCAAACTTCTCAAAGGTCTAAACCCGTCTAAAGCCTTAGGGCCTGATGAGCTTCATCCAGAGTCCTAAAGGAACTGGCTATGGAATTAGGGCCGGTATTTGCCCATCTCTTCCAGCAGTCAACTGATACAGGTGAAATTCCTAAAGAATGGTCTCTTGCTAATATTTGCCCCGTTTAAGAAGGGCGACAGGTCACTTGCCCGCAATTACCGCCCTGTTTCTTTGACATGCATTCCTTGTAAGCTTCTTGAACATATTGTATGCTCTAATATTATGGCCCATCTTGATGAACATGAACTCCTGTCGGACAGGCAACACGCATAGCTGTGAAATGGCATAGCTGTGAAACTCAGTTGACTACAGTGATAAATGACTGGGCCAAAATCTTAGACAAAAAAGGCCAGGTCGACACTTTTATACTCGATTTTGAAAAGGCTTTCGATACTCCTCCCCATGAACTCCTTAAAAGCAAATTGTTCAGCTATGGAATAGGTGGAACAACACTGAATTGGATAAATGCTTTCCTTTGTTTCAGACAACAAAGGGTAGTGGTTAATGGTATTAAATCGGATTGGGCTCCAGTTGTGTCGGGTGTCCCTCAGGGCACCGTTCTCGGCCCCTTGCTGTTTTCCTTGTATATAAATGACATCTCAGCAGACATCGAGTCTGAAATAAGACTCTTTGCTGATGATTGTGTTTGCTATTGTGAAATCAAGAATGAAGGGGATACATTGAAACTTCAAAGAGACATTGATCGCTTAGGCAGTTGGGCTAGAAAATGGGGAATGAGATTTCAACCCGTCAAATGCAACATGATGCAGCTGACAAATAAACGGTTTAGTAAGATACAGGCTAACTACACCCTTGAGGGCACTTTACTGGAAAACGTTGAAAGCATAAAATACCTGGGTGTAACTATCACAAATGATTTGAAATGGAATACTCATATTTCCAATGTTTGTACAAAGGCTGAAAGGCTAACAGAACTCTCGGATTCTTGAGGAGAAATTTGTATTCTTGTCCCCCAGATGTGAAAGAAGCAGCTTATAAAGGACTGGTGCGGCCGGTCTTGGAATATGGAAGCTCAGTTTGGGACCCTCACACTCATGGCCTCCAGGAAGAACTGGAAAAGGTCCAAAATCGTGCGGCAAGGTTTGTGACGGGAAATTATGTTTTTGAAACTGGGAGCATGACTGGCATTTTAGGTCAACTGAAATGGGAATCTCTTAAGAAAAGGAGGAAGGATAGTAGACTTATATTGCTATACAAAGGTCTAAAGGGTAAAGCCAGAATACCCACAGCTAGATGACCTTATCCCAAAGAATAGGTGTTGTAGAAATCAACACTCTTTGGCTTTTCAGATACCTTCAGCTAGCAAAGAAGCGTACAAAAGTAGTTTCTTTCCACAGACTATCAGGGACTGGAATGACCTCCCTGATTCACTTGTCTCCTCTGCTGAAATGTCTGATGACTGTGTGTCCAAGTTCGCTTCACTCGTGCGTTCAAGGGACTAATTTCTCCCCCATCCGAACCCCCTGGTGAAATAATGTCATTTGGCGTATCACCAGTAAACAATTCAGATTCAGACTTGGATCACTGACTAAAGACAGTAGATTGTTAGAAAAAAATGCAAAATGATGGTGCATGTTTTCTCTAATTTATCTCCAAAATAGGCAATCACAATTGCTGTATCGACTTGTTCTTACCTTTAGATGACAAACACGCACTCTTGTAGGCAGCATACATTGCAAAACAATTGTTTAAATTCAGGCATAATTGCACCACAAAACATCATTTGTTTACAGTCAAAAATGAATCTTTTGTTTACGTTTACGACAATAAATTATTATATATTCTCCGGAACTGTCAGATAATACCTGTAACGGGTAAGGATACGTTGGTTGCTTCTGCTCAGCTTTTCAGTGTTATCTGGAGGCTGGTAGGTTAATTTCGGGGTATAACGCCCCTCCAACAGCTATGATCATACGCTGAAGTCGAGACCTCGGTGTGCAGCCTCGTCCGAAACGGCGGGGTCAAACCCATGATCATTGGTTTACAGGGCGAGTGGCTTATCCCCTACTCAGACCTTCAGCTGTTATTTACAATCTCCATGCATGTTAACACAAAACGGCTGAGACACAATCAGGGTTGCCTTTACTACCTTGGTCATGTTATGCATCTGTAATTCAGTGTGATATTATCCAATACCTATTGTTTTTATTTTATTATAACACTGGGATAATAAGCTTTCAGGCGATATATAATGATACCATATTGTGTACAATATTTTGCGTCAGTGAGAGATTATGTGCTAAAAAAAAAAAAAAAAAAAACACTGTTTTTAACATGTTATGATGTTGCACTTTTATTTTGGGTGTTTTGTAAACATGTTTGCTTTAATGTTCATGAATGAAATATGTTGCATATGGCTCTAGAACTAAGGAGACATATGTCCCCTGTAATATACTTTTTACAGCTTTGAATTTGGACTAAAATTAATGAAAATATGGAGTATGAAGTGAAACAGTACTTTTCATATGTTTTTCAATTTTTCATGGTGTCTTTAGGTGGCAGGTAAAAAAAAATTACACCCATGATTAGAACATGATTTTTTGGTATCTAGTCTTTCATTGTTAAGACAATAGAAAGTTTAGAATCCATGGAAGTTGAATTTATCCTCACAGTGAAGAGTACTTGTTTTTTAAAAAATCATCATTTTTATGTAGAGTCCGTAGCCCCTATTTTCATAATGGATGTTCAAAGCCAGATTCCTATTAACAAGGATGAAATGGTCTTATTATTTTTCAGACTGAGGACTAGTAAAACATGGCTGAAGGTTTTGTCAAGAAATTGTATAGGACCGCTGATGTGGTCAAATATATCTTTTTTGCATGGCCTGTAGAGTCCGTAGCCCCATGTTAAGAGACACCCTAGAAATAAAATGTGTGTTGCAGTCAAGGTTTCCTTCAATTTTTCATATGCAACCACACATGTTACATTGAATTAAATTAACTGCAGCATGGAACAATGACTTATCTAGGCTGCATATGATCTTATTTAAGCAGCCCAAAACACTGGTTTGAAGCTCCTTTTCTGAACTATTCCCATTACCCACTATGGTGAAATTTGAAAAACGCGAGAGCCAAAAGAATTATTTCTGGAATATAAACCTGATAGGGCATAAGTTATTATAAACCAAGAAAAATCAAAATACAAAGAGGTTACTTTTTTGCCTCAAGTGCAACACAAAAGGCAACCCTGATTGTGTCTCAGCCGAAAAGCATTCCGAATGTGACACGTAGTGGAGTGAGGTTCCGCAACTACCCCTACACCACAGAAACTTCTCAGTGATTGTCAGTAGTAAGTAAGTAAGTAAGTAAATACTTTATTTAAAGAGGGTAACCCAATTGGTTTAGCACCAATCTTCCTTGGGGCCCTCAAAACATAATACATACAAGCAATGCATACAAGCAAAATACAAAATGTCATAGTTACATGTAAATGAAACATCAAATAGCTAACAAGACAGACAGACAAACAAAAAGACAGACAGACAGACAAGAGAGAGAGAGAGAGAGAGAGAGAGAGAGAGAGAGAGAGAGAGAGAATTCTATGGGGAGAGTGATGCTCTTGCGTCTCCATCTGCCATCATACTTGAAGTAATGAGGGTGACGCAATATCAATAGGCTCGATCAACATCACTTATTATTATATACCCAAGAAATTGTCCCGTTCACTTTTTCCATATTGTTTTCCATGGAAACTTCATATTGCACGGATCTAAGGAACGTTCTGTCATATTGGTTCCAAGCTCGTGCGTCCTCGCCATATGAACTCGTTCCGAATATTCAGTAACGATATTCATTCATTAACCTATAAACATGCTTGCTCTGGTGTAACTTTCTGCGAAGTACGCACCTTCTATACTATGATATGTCCTAAATTAATATATTCTTTTTGTCCGTTCGTCTATGGATTCAGGATATTGAAAGGCCTGAGACTCAGATTTGTAACAATTCAGTGCGAGTCATCATTTGGAACTTCACAACGCATAAAGATATATTCTAGTAGTATTTGAACCTAAGCAAACTTCTAACGCATGCACTTTTATTTTGGCATTTTCTTGAAAATTAGAAATCCGATTGAAAACCCGTGAATTCAAGAGTTCAGTGGAAGAATTTTTTTTATGGTAGTGCATATATAGCTATTTTCATAGCAAGCGTCAAAGGACGTAATTCAAAAATTGCAGTTTTATTTGAAGTGAAAACTTCAAAAAACGAAAGTCGCAAGTTACATCATGCCGTGCTTCATGTTTGTTCAAGATTTACGAAAACACACCCATGCAATATTCGATCATATACCGAGGGATACCAAGTTGAAAAAAAATGAAAATTTTCAGGGGCGGGGGGGGGGGGGGGGGGGTGCAAAAATAAGAAAAATAAGTATACTCTGTAAACCCCAGTTTTTCTATATAAAAGTGGGATTGAAGGGGATATACATTTCACGGACATGTTTTCTTGATAAAATATTGATGTGCAATCGACCATGGCTCCTCACTTGTCAATCTCATCCACTTTTTACATTTGATGAGGCATTGTTTTCTTGAAAACTGTAAAGAAACCTGAATTTCATCATTCATCAAATAAAAATCACAAAACTTCTTAAGAACACCTCCTATCGCGCACAAGTAATTAAATCATAGCGTAACAAAACTCCTCTTTGCAAGAAACCAGTAAGCATTGCACGGTCTTGCAGCGATAGTTCTGACCATATTTCAAGTTTTTCAGCCTTGTGTGACATGTAAGCTATGTGCGCAAAGAGAAGCTGCTGAAAGATTTTCCCAGAATTGACCAAATGTACGCTTTTTCCGGAATACAAAATACCTCGGTGCAATACTAAATTTTTGTGTGCATTTGCAATAAAGAAGAGCATAGCCTTCCTATCAGAGTAGATATCTCAATTTGAAAAACACTAATTTTCAAAGGAGCGATGTATTTAGCACGACAAATGAAATTACCATTTTCACTCTTAAATGTATTATGCAAACTCTGTTTTTGAGAATTTCCGATTTTGGCCCTTTCACGTTAAACAAACTGTATTTTGCGTAATACGCAATATTAATTTTTTTATCAATAAATTCACGGATAGTGTGAATAATACTAAAAATTCAAAGGCAGAAAATGGAATGTTTGTGTTGGAAAATGTTAAACTGTATGCGTGGGACGTTTCCTTACGTAATGAATAGTGGTTGCTAAATGCCCTGATGCCTGCTGTGCAGGAAAGATATTTGCATAAACATAGAAGTCATCCATGGTACGCCGTGAGTAGATATATTTGCTTTTTTTCTCCCAAACCTTTTCAGGTTTAAACTTAATACGCTTATTTGTATGCAAAAGAACCCTTAAAGTTTTTTTTCTATTAAGTTTTGTCATTTTTGTGCGATGATCATTCGCCCATGCACATGTAAATCTTGAATATTGCAACTAACTTTAACCTTTAGTAAACTAATTCTACCTAAACATCCCTATCTTTTGATCATTGTACTTGTCACGCACAATGAGTGTTTTTGGGTATTGACATTTAACATCATTTTCTGACCTCAGTTTTTACTACGCGGCACGGTTTTGTAATTTTAAGGAATAAGCTGATCTGAAAATGCCGTTTTCATTTCAAGGAAAGAAAGTACTTATAACAGGTGCCGGACGGGGTAAGCAGAAATACAACGCAACATTTATCATGTTAACAATATTTAATTCTACCACGTGGCCCTCTAAAATGCAATTAACAACAGGTGTGGCATGCGCATAACATTGAAATGATGGATTACTTATTTACCACAGACTGAATAGCTGTGAGTTATTGGTACCAAATAATACCTTTCAGCCCATGGATTTGTAACGTTCTTGTGGCTGCTCTGATTACATAGAGACGTCTTTTTTATGATTTTTATTTGTACGAATAGTATTCATGTATGAAAGTATTTTATTTTCAAAAGTCTAGTTTACATGCACAGATTCACGCGAGTGAATCGCATTTAGTGCAACCATATTCTAGTTAGAAAACTAGGCAACTGTCTTTTCTTTTCATCCAAGGTATCGGTCGAGCGCTCACACTGGAAATAGTAAAAGCTGGAGGCGAGGTGTATGCACTTGGAAGAAATAAAGATGCTTTAGACGCTCTAGCAAGCGAGTCGGACCGAATACACCAAGTGTTGGTCGATCTGAGCGACTGGAATGCCACAAGAGCTGCTTTGGACAAACTTGGACCTATGGACTGTGTAGTCAACAATGCGATGGATCCATACAGTATGCCCCATAGCGCTCTGGAGTGCCCGGAAGAAGTTATAGACAAGTTTCTCAACGTTGGCCTGAAAGCGGCGGTGAATGTGATACAGTCGACGGGACAGAAGATGGTAGAAGCTGGAAAGGGAGGGACTATCGTTAACGTGTCAAGGTAAAGCGATATTTTCATGCCCAATAGTATCAAGACGTATAATGGAGTTGGTGGTTGATACTTTCGATAAAAATGTCTCTGAAGCTGTGATGACACAAAATCCAAATTGTTTTTGGTTTTCTCATGCGAAGGCTCATTTAATTTCTTTCAGCATCCTGTCAACCCATCCAACAAGAGGAATGATGTACTATAGCATCGCCAAAGCTGGTCTAGACATGGTAACTAAACAATTCGCTCTGGAGTTGGCCCAACACAACATCCGAGTGAACTCCGTCAACCCCACGAAGACCATCACGGAAACAACTCCCCAACAGCTTCTAGATACGGAGTTTTTGCAAAATTTGAAGTCTTTTACACCCATGGGGAGGTTCTGTAGCATGGAGGATGTTGTAAGGCCAATTATGTACCTTCTGAGTGATGCGTCCGGTATGGTTACCACATGTGGTGGACGGTGGAATGTCGACATGTGCACCAACAGAAAAGTTCTTGTAGACACTGAGTTGATCTACAGCATTCCTTTTTATTTAGGCTATTAATCATATTAAATATACAAGTAGATTTGTTTGAATCTGGTCAGATTTTCGAACTTTTCCCATTAGACTTATGCTAAAAGAGCTATCATGGCCGGTTAATATGATTATTGCGAATGTATTTAGAAAAAAAAAACAACACTCAAACAAAACAAAACAAATAACAACTGTGTTTGTCAGTTGTATGACAAACACACATTCTGTCCTCATTGACTGAGATTGGAAGCGTCCATCTCGGCGTATGTTTTAAGCATTGACTGGTCCTAGAAGGTCTCCAGAAAAGGAGCTGAACCCATGGAGTTTTAGGGTGATTGAGAGCTGATTTTGTACCCAAACCTTGTCGTGTGCACCAAGGTTTAACACCACAGTTTTACTCCCTGTAGAAAACTGATCCACTTTTCCGAAATACCGAAAATTCGCTTTTACAACATGTTTGGCCCATTGGAACAAAATTATCCATCAGTCTCAAGTTTAATTCTTCTTATGTTGATGGAGCTGTGAACCACATTGGTGAGAGCTATGGCCTTTTATGACGTCAAGTTTGATCATTTGACGTCGATTGGCACGATGTTGTTGATGGAACTATGAATCGCATTTCAGTTCTATAGTATAGATTCATTAAGACTTTGCATCAAACCATCCAACTTTGACAGGGCGTTAACTGAAAATTGATATGGCAGACTTACGAGTTATCAGCAAGAACATATCCCCGAACGACAGGACCTGTTCCTGGTTCAGAGTCTTGGTTGATGTTTAGGAGGGCTGGCATGGCTAACTTGTCGGGACCCACCACAATTTCCACGTGGAACACATACAGACCGCTGAAAGAAAACAAACAGACAAACAGTTTCTTTTATCTATCTCTATACTGACATACGCCCTCACGGACATTTTGGCAGATGTGCGCTGTCAAGTTGGGTCAGCTGAAAATCAAAACAAGATGATGTAGACGCCCAGACTGCAGTTCTAGATGATTTTCTCGCAAATGCGATGTCCGAGGTTTGAGGTTTGTTTCATTGTCTAACAACAATACTATACTCCGCCGTGCGTCACACGCACCAAATGCAGTTACATGTATGTATCCTAGTAGAAAATTTGAAACAATTTGGCTGCAAGAAATGCTATTTTATCAATTTTCAAGTGTCCCCGGGTTAGGGTCAGTAGTTTTATTAACTTACATTGCGAAAGAAACTTTTAAATAACTACTTCATAGTTTCTGCAACCATCTAATGCATAAAGTGCTAAACTGTAAGAATTAGATCACTTAAACCAATCAGTTACTCAGATCTCAACAATCTTAACAATTTTTTTTTTTTTTTTTTTTTTTTTTTTTTTTTTCAAGCTCAGACCTATGGGGTGCCGTTTTACTAATTATTTCTTATTTATGGATATTCATTTATGGATATCCTATATTCATTTTTGGATATCCATAATTCATTTATGGATATCCTTAAATAATTTAGGATATCCATACTTATTTTAGGATATCCTTAATTCAATTTAGGATGTTCATAAATGAATTATGGGTACGTAAAACTGAATCAAAAAAATAAATAAATAAATAAATAAATAAATAAATTATGGATATCCATAAAAAATATGTATATCATCCATAATTGAATTATGGATATCCATAAATAAAGAATAAATAGTAAACCGGCACCCCAAACAGACCTGAACGGTTAACCAGTAATTTCAACCAAGTTTTGCACCCGTTTAAAACCGTTTAAAACCACATAAGTAATTTGAGGGAGAGAGCTACACATTCAGTATTCTTTGCCAGGGTATCTTCAATAAGCTCCGGGGTACTCACATATTGGGACAGTTATGTAAATGTGGCGCGACAATGCCTCATTTTTATTTTTATTTCATATACTACCTAAAGAACCCTCTTTTTTACGCAAAACGTTTTTTTTTTTTTTGTTTTTTTTTTTTTAAGCACCAACAATTTCAGACATTGAAAGCATCCGCTTTTTTCCTCAGTGGGGAATTGGGGTAAATTGGGGATACTTTTGACCAATATATTTCGGTACGTATGTGGCGCACTATAAACCTACCCCGTTTATATACACGAGTACCTGCCAGTGGTCTTCGAAAAAAGGGGCGCAGTCAAATACAGTTTATTCCAATCGAAATTAAGGACTTATCGGATAACTTACGCAACAGGCGCTTTAAAAATCCCCGTAGCCGCATCATACCCCGACCCCTCGTTAGACGTTACAGACTCGAAGATGATTGTTTCATATCCTCCAATGTCATCCTGTTGTACTTCACTTCGAAAAGTGGCGGTAAATCCAACAGCAGGGGCGACGTTTGCTGGTAAAAATGCAGGTTTATACGTATAATTGAAAAGTTTCATATGGTAATTTTATTTAATATGATTCAGTTGCGACTTCCAAGCAGCTCATTCAGAAACATTCATCCTGACAATCTAAAGAAAGAACAGAAGTTTAATCTCGTATGTATGTATACTAAATGTATTCAGGTAACTATTATAACCAACCATCATTGGCATTTTACTTGAAATTTTTTATGTTGCCATTGTTTAAATATCAAATGACAGGACTAATTAATCGAGAGCATGTAGACTTGCCAACTACACTTGAAGAAGACTCACCTTTCACCAGAATACTGCATACCACACAAAGATAAAGCAAATTAGATTTATGCATTTTATTAAAAACACAGAAAGTTCAGCAAGCGCCGTGAAATAAAGAAAATATATAGCATTCCCTCACTGACACACTTTAGAACATGCGGTAATCCATTTACATGTACTCGTAATATGATATTTGATATAATGGTCTTTGTTGAAGTTTAGGCATGCGAGAAATACGCCCGTCAAAGTACTGAGCCGTGAAAAAAAATATATTTCTTTTCTATTCACGGCTATTCTTATTTATTTGAAATACTGAATACAACATCAGTGATATCATACATTGCAAAGCATACATGACATACAAAATACAACAAAACATGATATACTACATGCAGTAACTGCAAGCACATATTGAATTATGTCAACCCTCATAAAGTTATGACTGTAAATCTCCATAACAAAGTAATTATGAATCTCTTATTTCCAGGGCCTTCAACAGATATTTACTTAGCATCGTTGCCTGGGCCCTATTTCTTGGGTTAAGTATTAGTTTCAATGTATTAAACTCACTATCTTTACATAACTTTAATTTATCAATATCAAATTCTTTTAGTAATCTATCCCTAAATGTATCATACGTTTTACAAAATAAAATAAAGTGTGATTCACTTTCTACTTCATTGCAAAATTTGAAATTTTGCAATGAAGTAGAAAGTGATTTGCATATTCTTTCTTCTCTTGGGACTTTGGGTCTAGAATACCTGCCTCTTTCAATATTTAGTTTGTGAGAACTCAGTCAGAATTTAGTGATTATAGAGGTACAGGTTTGCTTAAGATTCAATTTTAAATAGTCTGGGACATTATCATTAAAGTTAAAAACAGTAATATATAATTTAAGTTTACTGTCATCATGTAGTCTTAAATTGTTCAAATTATCCTTTGTTTGTTGCATATAAAATTTAGTCAACAATTTATCAATTGTTTCAGAGTCTAAGAAATTAAAATTTTCTTTAATACCAGCAGATCTTAATGTTTTTTTCTAGGCAAGAATACCAAGATTTGTATCCATTGATATGTAAGTCCTGATCAGTTTGAAATGCTTTTGATAGTAACCTATTGGTAGGTAAAGTCCTTAGTCTTTCATAGTATTTAAACATAAGTTTGATAGCAAATAAAACAATTGGGGTACGCCCCATTTCATAACGACTTGCCAGGTTTGAAGAATTGCGGGTTATGCCTAAAACAGACTTACAAAACTGATGTTGCGCTTTAAAAGAAAAGTGAGAGTACCATGAAAGACCAGGAATTGACGGTAAAGTAATAAAAGCATAAAGGCACCACATTTTGATAATCAAATTGACACACTGCTGTAAGAGCAAGATGATCACTCTTTCCCAACAAAGTAACCATTTATATGGCTATCAATATTAACCAAATCAAATATAGCAAGTACAACGGAGGCAGACAGAATAAATAGAAACGTAAAGAAAATTCACAGAACATCGACACCGACAAATGAAGTACTTGCAGAACCTGAGAACACCCATGGAAAAAAATGGACCATCGTTAACGTGTCAAGGTCAAGTGGTGTTTTTAAACCCTGTAGTATCAAGCTATATTAGACTGCTGGCTGAAAAAGGTCCTGCTCCCCCCCCCCCCCCCCCTAGGGAATTTTGCAGACATAGTCTATCTTAAAGAGCAGTCTTTTCTGATTCAAATGAGAGATGTTTGCACTTTGTACGCCGGGGCGTAACGGTGTAACAGCTATTTAAAAATAACAACTGTTGCCTGCTTATTATATTTCCAGTATTCTTTGATTGGGAATGAATAATAGGTTGTTTTACCATAATTCTACCATTTGTCTGCAAGATTCTTCGAGGAAAATATGTGGGATGCATAACTGTATCATGTTGACATATATGGGTCTCTATCTGTATAACGTATGTAACGTATGTAACAAAAATATGCGAATTTACATTTATAAACCAATAAGGTTTTCAGTAATAGTTTCTGTGGAGTACAAATCTGCAAACACCAATGTGCAAGGTAAGTATGTCATGTTTGTGTTATTTGCATTCAAATGAGAGATGTTTGCACTTTGTACGCCGGGGCGTAACGGTGTCACGGCCATTTAAAAATAACAACTGTTACCAGCTTATTATATTTGCAGTATTCTTTGATTGGGATTGAACAATAGGTTGTTTTACCATAATTCTACCATTTGTCTACAATACAAGATTCTTCAAGGGCAATATGTGATAGATAATTTTATCAGGTTGACATAGATGGTTCTCAATTTGTGTAACGTATGTAACAAAAATATGTGAATTAACATTTATAAACAAATAAGGGTTTCTGTAATAGTTTCTGTGGATTTCATAGCTGCAAACACCAATGTGCAAGGTAAGAATGACATGCTTGTGTGTTATTTTCATTTGCTAGATGTGCCTCAGTTGTAACGGTGTAACGCCAAGTTGTTTATATTTAGATTTCATGTAATGTTACAGTGCTACCAATACCGCATGGGGTTAATTTGGCCTACAAAACTGATCATATATACGTTATGACTTATCGTAGACCACTGAACTTGATTTCATTTTAAAGCTTCTTCACTATAGCCGTTTCATCTTGAGGTAAGTTATGCATATCATCTTATTTGCATATTTGTGAATTTTGATTTAAACATTAAAATGGCCAAAAAATCATTAAAAACCCATAAGAACGTCTTTCAGACCCAAGCTATCATCGTTGCACATAGTTTATACACCAGTGATACCATTTGACAATTTTACAGATGTTTTGGGTCTATTTGAAAATTATCTCATTTGCATATTTATCAATATTAATATAAAAAAAGTTTGGAAAATCACGGAAAAATAGCATTTATACTTACATATTACTAGTGTCTGGCATGTCAATAGGCCTAGAATGATAAAAGTGGTAGCAGCTTGATGCTTTGGGCTATGCAATTTGTCTTCTAGTCTGATAAATGAATAAACTTATTTTAAGTTTAATGAATACCTCGTATTAATGAAATTTTTACAGACTGGAGAAGAATCACGGAAAATAAGAGGGTATACCTTACAAAATGGCTTGTGTCTAGGTTACTAATAGCACTACTGTGCTGAATCTGGTATCAAATGATTGCTATGACAATGAATTATAACACTGTAACCTGATATATAAACCTTCTTATCTGATAAAGGTCACTAATATTAGAATTAAACTTCATAAATAAGAGAAAATAAGAGAAAAATGAAGAGATAAACCAACAAAATCACTTATATCCCGGCTGCTCATTGCCTTAGAGGGTTTAATTGGTATCAGATATTTGCTTGGACAATGCACCATTTCCCAGAGCTCTTATATACAAATCATATCAGATTTACTTTCATGGGTATTCATAAAACGTTGATAAAAATGGTATAAACAATTAAGGGTGTACAGCAACAGGGACGCGTGTATCTTTGCTTTAGCCTCATATGTTTTGTAGTATGTATACATGACAACATGACGATTCATATATTTTGTGATAACATGACAACAATTTATTATTGAAGTGACCAAATAGTAACATTTGATGCCATTTTGACTACTCAACAGCTATTGATAGTGGAGATATAAGTGATTTTGTTGGTATACCCCTTCGCGTTTCTGCAAATTTTCTCTATTTCTGAAGTTCTTGTTGCAATTCATGAAACAAACATTCATATGATTTATTCATAACATCATATGGTTAAAGAACATTGTCTTAGCAACCGGTCGATACCAATTTCAGCTGTCTAGGACTTCCAGTAGCCAAGATTCATCTGGTATAATAGGCACCCCGCCTCAATTCTTCGGCGGTTAATCGCCAACATCTAATTTATCCATTATATATTTATTAATGCTCATCAAATGACATTTTATTATAGAAGGATGATAGAATATTGCCCTTGCCATTTTCAGCACATTCAGACTTTAGCTTGCTGAAAAACCATAATCATTTTGTAGGTATGCCTGCTTATTTGTTATGTATTTTCTCTAATTTCTAAAGTTTTCATTAATATTCATAAAACTGAAATTCAGATAATAGTTGGCCTCCCAAGCCCCCCAAATATTTTTCTGTTGGCATTTTTGAGTACATTTTGGCATCCATGCCTAATGTGTACCTTAATGTGTAACAATACACGCTAGGGTGGATGCCAAGTCTGAAAATGCCCCAGAGTCCCAAAAATAGGTCAAAGGTCAACTTAGTGCAAAATTTGAGATATTTCAACATTATAGCAGTATCTTATGAAATATTTTCATTTTTTAAAAAAAAAAAAAGACCCAAATTACATCTAATGCATTTATATGGTGTAATCAGTTACAATTGTTATAACAAAGTAATGCAGATTTAGGTTAAAGGTCACTTTAGTGCAAAAAATGCTTATTTTCATGCCCATTTACAATTGCTTGTATAAACATCAGTGTCAGTGGTATTATGATGGGAATAAAGTTCTTTTATTTACTTTTTGTATCAATTGGGGTTAGAATATGATCGTAGCAATTATTTGATACCAATTTCAGCTCTCTGCAGCTTTTGGTTGCTGAGATATTGTCAATTTTATTGGTACACTCGCCTGTATTTGTCTGTGTTTTTTCTCTTATATCGTAAGTTTTCTTAATTTTCTGCAACGGGATAGTCAGCTTGGTCATATATATTATTACATGTTTATACATTATTGTCATAACAATCATTTGATACCAATTTCAAATCTCTAGGACTTATGGTTGCTGAGATATTAACGTTTCAGTTGGTATACCACCTCTATTTTTCTGTGATTTTTATCAAATATTTTAAGTTTTCATCAATATTTAAACAACAAGAAAGTCGAACTATTCATTTATCTTATCGCATGCGTATAGAACATTATCATAGCAATTATTTGATATCAATTTCACCTCTCTAAGACTTTTGGTTGCTAAGTTATAAAACATTTTGTTGGTATACCCCATCCACTTTTCTGTGGTTTTTCACTAATATTTAAAGTTTTTATCAATATTCGAAAAACAAGAAAGTTAGAATGTTTGTGTGTCTCACATCATGGTTATAGAATATTATCCTAGCAAGCATTTGATACCAATTTCAGTTCTCTAGAGCTTTTGGTCACTGAGATATTAGCAGTTTTATTGGTATACCCACTTCGTTTGCCAAGGGTTTTTATCCTATATCTTTAGTTTCCTTAAATATTTGAGAAACAAGATAGTAAGCTTGTTTATATACCTTATCACATGATTAAGGAATATTGTCATAGCAATCTTTTGATACCAATTTTAGCTCTCTATGACTTTTGGTTGCTGAGATATATATGTTTCCGTTGATATACCCCCTCTATTTTCCTGAGTTTATTATCTAATATTTAAGCTCTCATCACTATTCGAAAAACAAGTAAGTCAGATTATTTATGCGTCTTATCACACTATTATAGAACATTAGTATAGCAATCATTTGATACCTATTTCAGCTCTCTAGAGCTTTTGGTCACTGAGATATTAGCAATTTTATTGATGTACCCCCTTCGTTTGCCACTGATTTTTTTCCTATATCTTAAGTTTTCTTAAATATTTGAGAAACAAGACAGTCAGCTTGTTTATATACCTTATTACATGGTTATAGAATATTGCCATAGCAGTCATTTGATACCAATTTCTGCTCTCTATGACTTTTGGTTGCTGAGATATATACGTTTCCGTTGGTGTACCCACTCTATTTTTCTGAGATTATTATCTAATATTTAAAGTTATCATCATTAATCCAACAACAAGAAAGTCAGATTATTAATGCATTTTATTACCCTATTATAGAACAATACTATAGCAATCATTTGATACCTATTTCAGCTCTCTAGAGCTTTTGGTCACTGAGATAATAGCAATTTTATTGGTATACCCCCTTCATTTGCCAGTGACTTTTCTCTTATATCTTAAGTTTTCTTAAAAATTTGAGAAACAAGGAAGTCAGCTTGTTTATATACCATATTACATTGTTATAGAATATTGTCATAGCAATCATTTGATACCAATTTCTGCTCTCTATGGCTTTTGGTTGCTGAGATATAAACCTTTCTGTAGGTATGACCCCTTCATTTGCTGTGATTTTTCTCTAATATAATATTCATTAAGATTTCATCAATATTTGAACAACACGAAAGTCTGATTATTAATATATCTTATTTCGTGGTTTCAGAATGTTGTAAAAGCAATTATTTGATACCAATTTCTGCTCTTTATGGCTTTTGGTTGCTGGGCTTTAAGCATTTCTTTAGGTATACCCCCTCCATTGTTCTGTGATTTTTCTCTAATATTGAAAGTTTTCATCAAGATTTGAACCCCAAGAAAGTCACATTCATTCTATATCTTATCACATTATTATAACCCGTTATCATATCAATCATTTGATATAAATTTCAGCTCTCTAGAATTATTGGTTGCTGAGATATAAGCAATTTTGATGGTAGACCCCCTTCATTTATCTGTTATTTTTCTCTAATATCTTAAGTTCTCTTTAATACTGAGCATTAAAATAGCCAGTTTGTTTATATATCTTATTACAGAGTTATAGAACATTGTCATAGCAATCATTTGGTACCAATTCAAACTCTCTAGGGCTTTTGGTTGACGAGATATAAGCAATTGTGCTGGTATACTCAATTTTTCTGTGATTTTTTTTCTAATATATAAAGTTCTCATTAATATTTGAACACCAGGAAGTCAGTTTGATATTTATATCTTATTACATGGTTATCAAGCATTGTCAAACCAATCATTTGATACCTATTTCTGCTCTTTCAATGTCTATCAGTAGCCAAGAAACACGTGGTAATATAGTTGTACCGCACTACTTCCTCTGCTTATTACAGGTGGGGTGAACACTCTATGATTTTACGTGACACACATTGGCAATAAAGAGTTCCCCTGACCAAACTGGCACCCATGAACATTTGTTCTAAGGGTGCAAGGTACATCCTATAGATATTCCACCCTTAACCCTTCAAATGGCAATAGATTTTCCCTTTGTATATCTTGATTTTCGTCATTTTCATTAATATTCATGAAAATGCAAATGAGATAATTATTATTTAGGCCCATGAGTCATCAACAAATTTTTCAAATAGTATTATTGGTACAATATGATAGTTTAGGCATGACATTAGTTTTTATTGGATACTTGATTTTTAATTGTTTCTTTTTATTCATTTTAAAGTTATAATGAAAATTCATGAATATGCAAATTAGATATTTTACATTACTTATCAAAGGAAGAAAGGGCTATGTCTAAGCTTTAAGATGAGACCAAGTTCAATGGTCTAGGATTAAAAATAATTTAGATATTTTCAATTTTCTATGTGTACCCCCATTATAAAAACGCAAAAAAATGAATATTTAGGGTACTTTAATAGAACATAGCGTAAAACCCAGACGCTTCCACTGGCAGAAAACAGGGTCTGATAGCTTTTTCAATGTACTGAAATTAGAAAATCATAGTGTAGAAAATTACCCCTGGGGGAAGGCGGTATGGGTAGCTAGAAGACTATTAGTTATCATAACATGTTTTGATATTTTGCACTCATATGACTTTTGACCTAAGTATGTGACCCAGAGGCAGTTACAGACTTGGGATATACCCATATGAGTTTAAACACTTGTCAATGAATAAAATAAGCACATGTTGCTTTTAATCAGTTCATGTTTGATTTAAGAAATACTTGATTATTGTAACGGGTGTTTGTTATTTTGCACTCATTTGACTTTTGACCTAATTCTGTCACCCAGGAGCATTTACAGTCTTGGCATCCACCTCTATGTCTTTGGACACATGTCAAGGAATGACATGAGTACAAGTTGCCTATAATCAGTCCATTATTTTCCAAAACAATAATGTCTATTTTCATTTTTACAGGTTTTTGCTATTTTGCACTCGTTTGACCTTTGACCTTGTTCTGTGGCCCAGGGTCATTTACAGACTTGGCATCCACCCGTACGAGTTTGGGCACATGCCAAGGAATATTATGAGCATAGGTAGAATAATGTACTCAAAAATGCCAACAAAACCAAAACTAAGCCACTTTTTTTGATTTGGACTGCCAAGTATAATGTATTTAGAGGACTGAGGGCATTAGTCCATTGCCGTCCCATTTATTTGATACCACTTTCAGCATTCTAGGTCTATTAACAGTTCAAGTACAAACGATTTTGTAGTAATACCCTAATTTTTCTGGATTTTTAAGAGATTTCTAAACGTTTAAAAATAGTATTTATGGGGTCCAAAGACATGATTATCAGAACTGAATTAGATTTCTAGTTTTGTTTTACACCAAAATTTAAATTATTCATAGGGAAACGTGAAGTGTTGACACTATTTTTGAAATAGCATCATATATATCTATTGTAGACCACGTCATTCTTTATTCATACATATATGTTACATACGTTACATTCCCCATTAAGATGTCTGAGCCTAGATACTTGGTGACACCCACTCAGAAGTATAGTTCTCCATAGGCATGAAATATAAGCAAATAATTATCAACATTAGATACAGCCATTAGAAACGATTATTTACATGTTTTACGTAATTAGCAATACAATTTGGCTTATGAAACTGCGGGTAGGGTTGCTAAATAGCCCATTTAGTATAATATATACAGTATAGGATTTTTCCGTCTCCTCCATTGAACATGGTAATGTAAAAAATCACATATATTTGAAAAAAAAAGCTGGAATGTGTAACTAAAAAAAAACAAACGATGTCACTCACAATGCTAATTTTGAAAGGGTTATTTTAATATATGTTACAGGCATTACACTGTATGTGTCATATCATTGCTCAAGCAACTTTAGTGTTGAGAATGGACAAGTTTCTTGTAGATTATATGAATTGGGTGAATGGAATAATAAAAACCTTATTTTTCTGACGCTAAAATTGCCATATCATTATTTTCAAAACATATTATGGTAACATATGTAACATACTGTAACCGACACATGCTCCAATTAAAGCAAACATCTCTTATTGGAGCAAACTTGAATTGCCATTAAAGATATATATTTGCAAAATATCTAATGGAATAGAGAATTAGACTGACCTGTACTGGCATTCCTGCTATGTACAATGCCCTTCGTTATTCATTACATGTATGTTACATATATTACATTCTGGATCAAAATCTTTGATCCAAGATACTTGGTTACAGATCCTCAGAGCCATGGTTCATGGTAAAATAAGCAAGAAACTATGATATATATCCAACAGTTTTAAGTATTTTACATACTTCACATTCGTTGCAATAGAATATTTCGCATTTGAAACTGGTGGTAGGGCTACTAAATACTTCATTAAAGGCAATATATACATGATAGGAAAACAAACCTTGGTTTTTCTATCTGCCAATTGAACATGCTGATGGAAATAATTCTCATATCTTTGGAAAAATGAATAGTGCAACAGTATAAGTAAATGATATCACTCAAAAGTGGTATTGTCAAAGGGTATCTTAAATTACGTTACGTATGTTACAGTAAGTGTGGGTCAATTTTTTGTCCAAACGATTTTAATATGTAGTATAGACATACAGCAAGCAGACAGTATGAAAAAGTTGAGTAAAATGATAAATTATTGTCATTTTTCTGTAGCTGAAAACACCATATCATAATTTCTTAATTTTGTTTAGGTAACATATGTAACAGGCTGTTACAGGATAACGCCCCAACGCTCAGGGTGCAAACACATCTTATTCTACTCAGCTTGAATTGTTCTTTAAGATAGGGTATGTCTGCAAAATTCCCTAGGGGGGGGAGCAATCGACCCTCTGGCTAGCAGCCTATATGATGGAATGACACATATACCTAATGCTACAGTATAAAAGTTTGTTTAAACAAGGCATTTTAAAAATTGACTCCTTAGGGACTTCTTCCATCTTATCTATATATCTTTATTACCGATACATATAATGTCTGTAACACCAAAGACGCTGATTAGATGACCTTATGCATGTAGTTATCTTCCAGCATCCTGTCAACGCACCCAACAAGAGGGATGATATACTATAGCATTGCCAAAGCTGGTCTAAACAGGTCACTAAACAGGTCGCTCTGGAACATCCGAGTGAACTCCGTCAACCCCACCAAGACCATCACGGAAACCACGCCACAGCAGCTTCTAGACATGGAGTTTTTGCAAAGTTTGCAGTCCTTTACACCCATGGGGAGGTTCAGTAACATGTAGGATGTTGTAAGGCCAATTATGTACCTTCTGAGTGATGCGTCCGGTATGGTTACCGGTTCGCTGCACGTGGTGGACGGCGGAATGTCGACATGTGCACCAACTGAAAAGTTCTCATAGGTATCGAGTTGATCTGTGTGTTATTTAAAAATACATGTAGATTTGTTTGAATCTGACGTTTTTCGAAGTCTTCCAAATAGACTTGACAGACGCGTGGTTAAGGAAAGCTAATATGTAAAATATTCAAATACAATTTTTATTCAAACATGCTAAAACTGAACATTGTTAAATGTGTCTTTGGAGACGCCAGCTTCAAGCATCGTGTACGTAATTTTAAGCACTGTTATGTCCTAGTAGATATCCAGAGAAAGAGCTGAGACCGTCGCCACGGAGTTCTGTGGTTGTTAAGAGACCATTTTGTACCCAGACCTGGTCACCTAGGTTAAGGTTCAACACAACTGTTCGGCTTCCCGTAGAACGTTTGTTCACATTTCTGAAAGACAGGCAAAAATAGCAAACATTTGTCTATTTTGTCAGATCAGGAATTTATACCATCAAACAGAATCCCATTTCAGACACCAGGCGGGAAAAATGGCACCCACAATACACAAATAAATGAGCCTAGGCGAAAACAAAGGTGATCGGCGCCTTTTTTTCGCTACTCGGATAGTACAGTTCCACTTCCACATAAATCCGAAATTTCAAGCTTCTAGCTCTTTTCTGTGACTGTACAGGTCGGTTTTTGTCGGACCTGGTCGGAAACCACATTTTTGGTTTTCCAACGAGGCGGCTCAAATTTTAACAACTTGTATAAAGAGCAATATGAAAGCAGTTCCTGGCAAGGCTTATATTAACCAAACCAACGACGGCGAGTACAAACAGACATGCAGACAGAACAAATAGAGACAGTGCAAACGAATAAATCACACACACACACACACACACACACACACACACACACACACACACACACACACACACACACACAAGAAACGTAAGTAAAGAAATTACTGGAGAGAATAAACGAGACCCCATCATCGCCCTGGTAAAACATTTTAGATGAAATACTAGTAAGCCAAATTTTCAATTTTAATTTTAGTCGTGTGTGCTGGATTTCACGTACGTGCTGTCTGCAACAACACGCCCTCGATCGACCATAGTATCCCCTGACTTCTGGCCTTCAGTGATTTGTAGCTCAGCTGACTGCAGGGCACCCACCACGACGTCAACGTTAAAGACATACACCCCTCTGAAATTAAAGAAAACAATTTGACGAAACAGTTAAGTCTAACTAATGCGAGTAGGTCATGGGTTAGTGTAAGAGTCAGCTATAGTCAGGATTGGTTATGGTAGGAGAGCTGATCAAATTCAGTATCTAAAGCCCCGTTCTCACAGTCGTGGTTCTACCCCGGTGATAAACCGGGGAACCGTCCCTACCAAAATTGATGTGTTCTCACAGTCAAGGTGTTATCCCGGTGTAGCCCCGGTCTTTACCCGGTTCTATCACGGTGTCGTCACGGTGTAGGCCGGTGTGTCCCGGTTTTACAACGGTTCATCCCAGTTTGCCCATGTGGCGCCCCGGTTCACCCCGGTGGCGTCCCGGTTCACCCCAGCCACGCCACGTTTATGCACCGTTGTTTGCCGGTATTGGAAATGTTAGCAATCGGGATGAACCGGAACGGCACCGGGGTGAATCGGGACGCCACCGGGGCAAACCTGGGTTAATCGTGGCCAAGTTCTTAAAGCCGGTTTGCCCCGGTAGCGTCCCGGTTCACCCCGGTGGAGTCCCGGTTCCCCCCGGCGCCGTCCCGGTTCATCCCGGTGCCGTCCGGTTACCCACGGTTTGCGCCGGATCATCCCGGTTTATCACGGTCGATTCCCGGTGCTATCACGGTTTGTCACGGTGTCGCCCCGGTTTAACCCGGTTTTTGACATCTCTCACGGTTTGCCCCGGATCGCCCCGGTTCTATTGAATATTTTAATACATCCGTAAAGGCTCCCCGGTTTACCCCGGTTCTTCCCGGTTCGCCACGGTAGCGCTACGGGTCTACCCCGGTTCGTCACGGTCCATCGCGGTTTACTCCGGTTTATCAATCCGGGGCGAATCGGTGAGCTAAACCGGGACAGTGAGAAAACATAGCTTAAAAGTTTTCGCAATGAACTACCAGAGTTACTTGAGCCGCGACGCGAGAAATCCGGTCTTCGGTGTTTCCGACCAGGTCAGACACAAACCGGCCTGTACAGTCACAGAAGAAGGCATGAAGCTTGCAATTTCGAGTTGAAGAAGAAGATACATTGTACGTAACTGTAACTATCCGTGGAGCACAGCTTCTGCATAGCTGATCTGCGCCTTTGGGTTTCGAGGCCCTCTCATGATGTGGCTCACTTACCCTACCGGTGCCGTAAAAATCCCTGTCATCTCATCATAGCCGGATCCTATGTTGGATGTTACAGAATCAAACACAATTGTTTCAAATGAACCAATGTTAGCTAAACTTCTCTTGTGTCCAATAGTAGCGGTAAATCCAATAGCCGCTGGAAAAAACCAGAGGACCAATGGTCCTGTAAACGCTCACCTGAGATCAGCTGCATATACCAATAAACATGTTTGAATATTATGGTATTTAACTCCAGTGCAGGGGCAGATAAGCCCTTGGGCCATTTTCTTTTTTCAGAATCTTCAATATTCTGTCCATTTGCCAATTTCCTGTTGGCTTTTTCCTTCAAATGACATTTTAACAGTTTTCCCAATTCAGATGCACAGGCAACCCATGTTGACCTTGCCATAAACTTGGTCAAGGTCATCACAGGGTCATGATTTATATATACATTGGAGTACTTTAGCCATCGATGCCTCACGCCAAGTTTCCTTGAAATCAGTCTATTGGTTTCAGAGAAGATGATTTTTGATGGGTTTTTACCATATATGGGCATGGCGGCCATCTTGGTCATGTGACCTAGATTATTTATATACACATTGATTCCCCCATTCTATAGATGCTTCACTTAAAATTTGGCTTTGTTTGGCCAAGCGGTTTCAGAGGAGAAGACGTTTGAATATTATGGAAATATACATGTATATTGCCCCGGGGTGGGGGCACATGAGCCCCTGGGGTCCAATTGTTTTCAGAATCATTAATATCCAGTCCTACTGCCCATTTCCTGCAAGACTTTCACTTTAAATGACATTTTAAAAGTTTTCCCCATTCAAATGCATTGGTGACCTATGTTGACCTTCCCGTAAAATAGGTCAAGGTCATCACAGGGTCATGATTTATATACACATTGTAGTGCTTGAGCCATCGATGCTTCGTGCCAAGTTTCGTTGAAATCGGTCAACCAGTTCTGGAGAAGAAGATTTTTGAACGGTTTTTACCATATATGGGCATGGCGGCCATCTTGGTCATGTGACCTGGATTTTTTATATACATATTTGTTACCCCTTCCTATTGATGCTTCACATAAAATTTCGCTTTGATTGGCCAAGCGGTTTCAGAGGAGAAGATGTTTGAATATTATGGAGATATACATGTATATTGCCCCGGGGTGGGGGCGGATGAGCCCAATTTTTTTTTCAGAATCATTAATATTCAGTCCTACTGCTCATTTTCTGCAAGATTTTTCCTTTAAATGACAATTTAACAATTTTTCCCATTCAAATGCATTCGCGACCTATGTTGACCTTGCCGTAAAATAGGTCAAGGTCATCATAGGGTCATGATTTATATATACATTGTAGTGCTTGAGCCATTAATGCTTCATGCCAAGTTTGGTTGAAATCGGTCCAGTGGTTCCGGAGAAGAAGATTTTTGAAGGGTTTTTACCATATATGGGCATGGCGGCCATCTTGGTCATGTGACCTGGATTATTTATATACACATTGGTTCCCCCTTCCCATAGATGCTTCATGTAAAATTTGGCTTTGATTGGCCAAGCGGTTTCAGAGGAGAAGATCTTTGAAAATGGTGGACGACGGACGGACGACGGACGGACGGACGACGGAGCATGGGTATACTATAAGCTCACCTTGTGAGCCTGACGGCTCAGGTGAGCTAAAAACGCCAAAACACGAAAAAGATATATACTCGAAGCCAAAAGTAACTTACACTATTTTTGTAGGTAGTTTTTTCGGGTATAGGTTATTTATAAAGTGTTTGATATGTATTGAAGTCCGATCAATTACGCATGAGGTAAGCGAAATTTTAAGGATTTTAATGACAGAATGCTGCCGCACATCCCTACAAAACATGCAAGGGGTCAAAATAACGTTTTTCCAAATCACATCACTTCTGAAGCGATACTGTAGTTTTATGAATTAGCAATTGAAGTCTTTAAGATATGTTATTGTATTGCTTACTCGAATTTTCTTGCTCGAACAACACACCGGAGTGATGTTTTAGGTCCAAGGCCCTTTTTGCGACATTAACAATGGTTTCAGTGGGATTGATCGTCATTTTTCTTTTGAACCGACGGGATTTTTTCCACCAGCCAGTGTTGCCACACATTTCAATTGAGACCCCAATGATTCGCAATGAAAAAAGTTCGATACAACTAAAGAAGAAGCTCTCAGAAATTTCAAAGGGAGGTAATTTCGATGCAAAGCAATTTTAGCAGCCTGCAAAAGCCTAACCAAATGTCGGAGCGAAAATGTCGGGCAGTATTTTTGACGGACAATGAATGGTCCTTGACACAGAATGTTCAATTCTTCTGTCTACCTTTCAGTGATTTGGTGCAAAAATGCCAATTTTGTGCTTTTAATGAAAGCACAGATACAGTAACTCGCAAGTGGGCTAAGTTATATCGACCATTTCAAATGCATTATGCTCGGGCACGTGTTGGGAACACACTCCAATAGATGCTTTGTTACAATTCAAAACGAATGAAAATTTATTTAGGATTGAATAGTGTAAAGTTACTTTTGGTGTTAAGTATTATTCACTGGCCTTTTGTGGATTGGTGATTTGGCTCGCATGGGCTTGAAATTATGATTTTGAAGTGTTTTAAGACATTGGGTTTGTTTAAATCTCCAAAATTGAAATTAAGAAAATAATGAAAAAAGAGAAATTTTCATGTATAAAACATATTTTTATTTTGTGTTTTTCGCCTTCCATCATGTCCATTGGAACCTAAAGAAATAGATGGGCTGCTTGTGCCTCCAGGCAAAGCTTGTACGATGCTGACTAGCTACCTGGTTACTGGTTAACCGCTCAGGTCTGAGCCTGCCCAGGAAAAGTGGTTCCAAGTCGAACCATCCGCACATATAAGACCTTTGGCTTTGTTGGATGGTTATATTTGAAGCACTTGTTGAACGTCGTGACATCCTCATTTTGGTTAAGAGTCCCATAAAGTGGAGGCAATGTCCCGACATGACCTTAGCTGTGGCCTGGGACGTAAAGCATCAATTCAAACAAACAAACAAAACAATTTTTACTGCATCTACGATTTTAACCCAATACGAAACACCGATGGGAAAATCCCATCTAGGACTGAACCTTCTTAGATCAGCTGGCTTCACCCCACCCCACCGGTACCTCGTTCCACTTTTGCGAGACGTGTAAAGTAGGCAATGATCCGAGGTATCACGAAACACCGACCTTGCAAGCTGCAGAAGTCCCCTTTGTAACCCGGCACGCAACCGACAGAACATTTCCCATCATCAATGTTACATTCCTTTCCCAGACAGTTGTCGCTACATTTATCTTGACACGTGCTGTTATACCATCCATCTGCACACCCATGTAAACACAGACCGGTGTCCCTATCACAAGGACCAACCTTAACACCGCTGTCTTCGGCTATCCCACAATGCTCACTGCATTTCTGGTCGCATAAGTTGCCATGAAAACCAGGCTTGCAGTCTAAACAGCGACCGTCATATATGGAGCAGACCGGTTTGCTGACTCCTTGTGCACATAATGGACTGCAGGTTAGGTCACATGATCCACCGTAGAAACCTTCATCACAGGACAAACAGATGCCAGTCATTCTGAAAGCAATTTAAAATATATGAGCCGCCTCATGGGAAAACCAACAATCTGCATAGGCGAAAACAAAGACGCAGATCAGCTTCGCGGTTACCGCGGTTCAGCGCCTTTGTTTTCGCTACTCGGGTAGTACAATTCCTCCTCTACTTCTCCAAAATTTCAAGCTTCTAGCCTGCTCCTGTAGCTATACAGGCCGATTTGTGTCAGACCTGTTCGGAAACCACATTGTTGGTTTTCCCACGAGGTGGCTCATATTTATTTGTACTCAACATTGTCCGGTAATATATCATCAGAGACTACTAGGCCGCAGCCATTATACTTTTAACCCATATTTGATGAATGGATTTTCCCATCATTATCAATTGGGCGAGTCCACTTTCATTTTTAGGGGTGTTAGGAATGACTTTTAATTTTTATCTCATTTTTCGATGGAATTCCTCCAAGCAAACAGAATAGCCCCAGATGGGACGCCGCGTTCTGCGGCGTCACATCTGGGGCTATTCTGTTTTTTGCCTATGTCCCACAAAAGGGACGCCAGGCTTAAATGAGTTAAAATGTTTACAACTGAGCCATGTTTCTTTAGCAATAAACGTTCACCCTTCTGTCGAATTATAGCCAACTTCTCTTTAGCTACATGTTACCAAATCTAAGTAGCCATAGCTGATCTCAGTTTTCCACTGGAGTTGTGCCGTATGGCGGCCTTTAAAGTCTCCCCGTACATCATCCATAGTGCAGATTATATATTTTTCTTTTGGTCCTTTGAGATCAGCAAAGACCCTTTGAGAATCCGAAATTTGTTATCGGTTTAGATTAATTTTCTAACCAACGTTTCGTACATTTGGTCCCCTTTTCGATAACACTAGTCTTTCTGCAAAGTCAAGCAAAGTAAAGTAATTCTCTTTGGCTCCACATTATCACTTACGAGGCTTAAGTAGCCGAAACCGTGGTTTAATCCATTTCCTGTTTCATTATAAATCATGTTCACCGCTCTTAATTTAATTATTTTTTTCGCACGTGAAAGGTCGATTTCGGACCTTTTAGCCCATTTGGGCTCGTTAAAAATAAACGTGATTTTTGTGTATGTTTGCTTACGCCTGACAAATCAAGACAGAGTCGCATGATGAGAGGTGCGAAACAAAACGGTTGGTACAGCACGGTGCGAAACGCTACGGTAGGTACAATGTACTACGGTACAGTGCAAAACGCGAGGTAGCCTGGTTCTCGAGCTTTTCTTCCTTTCCTATATTTAGAGACGTTAGAGGACCAGTCTAAACGCGAGGTGGGAATGATCGGGAATGGTATGGTAAGAAACGGGACGGTTGGTGCGGTACGTTGGGATATTGTGTGGGAGGAACGGTGCGATACGGTAAGACAGCTACAGTGTGTTAAGGTGCAATGCGGTTCAGTATTTACGGCGCAGAGGAGTAAGGTTCGATACGGTGCAGTGCGATGCGGTGCGGTGAGTATGTTTTGAGTACGATACGACACGGTAACGGTAAGCATGGTGCGATACCTAGCAATGAACAGTGTGCGATAAAGTACGGTAAGTTAGAAAGGCGCAGTAGAAACGATGTGATTAGGTGTGAATACGACGCGGCATGGTATGATCCCGAGTATGATACAGAATGGTTTGTACGGTGAGATATTAATCGAACGGTACTATTAGTACGGATCCGGAGCGATATGCATATCATCAGGCTTACCGTATCACATAGTACTTACAGCACTGTATGGCGTCGTATTTACCGCCTCGTATCGCACTGTACTTGCTTTACCGTACAAATCGAATCGTTTCACACAAAATCGCACCGTACTTAACGTACTGTACTTACTGCACCAATTTTGAGTAGCCGCATCGCACCGTATTTACCGCCAGGTATCGCACCGTACTTAACGTACCGCGTGACACCATATTTTCGGAACTGTATCGCATCGTTCTAAAGTATAGCAACGTATCGCATAGTACTCACCATATCGAAACACACATTGCGGTTTATCATCATGCGATACTGTACGGTAAGTACGGTGCGATAATATACAATATGTCACCGTGAGTAGGCTGCGATACGGTACGATACGCTATGGTGCGATATGGTACGGTGTAAAACTGTACGCAAAGTACGGCGCAATATCGTATGGATTAAACAGTGCAATGTGTTGCGTAAAGGCATTTGCGATAGGTTGATGCGGAACTGTAGAAAAGGTAAATCAGGTACGGTATTCTTACGTACCGTATCGCATCGTAATAACTGAACCATATCACCCCGTACTTATCGAACAATATCGCACCGTATCGTTCCGTACTTATCATATAGTTGCGCACTGTAAGCTCATCGTACTGTATCGCGCCTTACTTACCATAGCGTATCGCACTGTACTTGATGTACCGTAAAGCACCCTACTAATCGTACCTAATCACTCCGTTCTAAATGTACCGAATCGCACCGAATTCACCGATTGGTATCGCAACGTACTAGCCATATCGTATCACGCCATACTCGCCGAACTGTGTCGCATCGGTTTGTAGTTTGTAATAACCTAAAGCTATTATTTTATACTTTACAGTGAAAACCAATGTATATCAAAATTTGATAAAATTGGTATTTTCATTGATATGAAATTTCACTGATATCAAATCTCACTGATATCAAAAGTCACTAATGACTGATATCAGCCTATATCTTCACTGTAGATTTTGGATTACTTCTGACGTTTCCATTTACTTGACGTCATTAAATATATCTCACTTCAGAAATTCAAATGCCTATAACTCCGTTATTTATGAACGAAAACATAAAGTGTGTGTATTCATTTTCTTAGTTAGAACGTAAGGAACAATGTGGACCAAAATTATTTGTGTTTTCAAAAATTTTTGGTTTTTGCATTTTCACCGCCTGCCTTGTGAATTGGAAAATGCCCGTGTATTGTATAAAATAAAAAGAAAATTTGCTTTTTTTTCGGTAAATACCAAATATATTTCATCTCGTGAGTTGAAAACATAAAATTTTATGCGCACTCGTGAAAATTCTAATGTTTTCAACTCACTCGATGAAATATATTTGGTATACACCTCAAAAAAGCAAATATCCTCTATGTATCTCACTGGCATGCGAATTCCTCGCGACTGTTACGCGAATTTAGTCGCGGCACTTTCGCACGACATTCGTGCGAGTGTCGTGAGAATTTTCACGTGTCGCGAACTAGTCGCGAACTGGTCGCGAAGGTTTTAAACATGTTTAAAAATTGGATGCGATTTTTTTTTCCCAAAATATTTCGCAAGACTGTCGCGCGACTGTCGTGCGACGGTCGCGCGACGTTCATGCGAATGTCGCGAGCCTGTCGCCGCGAAATTTTGGCGAATTTACAATGCGAAATTTTCGCGACACTCGTACGAATGTCGTGCGAGTGTCGCACGACGGTCGCGAGACAGTCTTGAGACAACATGCGAAAAACTCGCGACTATCTGGCGAGAAAATAAAACTTAGCGTCATTCGTACGAATGTCGTGAGACACTCGCACGAATGTCGCGCGACTGTCGTACGAATTAAAATGAAAATAAGATACATTCGCGGGAAAGTCGTGAGACACTCTCACGAATGTCGCGCGACTGTCGTGCGACAGTCGCACGACTATCGGGCGACAGTCGTGAGATATATTTTCAAAATTACTGTCTATAAACTTGCCTCTGATAATGGTTTTTCGCAGAAAATTTTTGTATGGGGGATGACAGAAAAAATATTTTCATGTCATAATCTTGATCTTAGTTTGTCCTAATAGGACCTGCAAAAATTTTGAAAATCGATTCACAAATAAATTTTTTATGGCCAAAATAAATTTTGCATAGGGATTTTGCATTGGCAAGGGAGATAATCGATGATCGTGAAAATGCATATTTTTCGAGAATTTTTACCTGATCATGAAGATTTTGTCTCAGGTATGTCATTTGTGTCAATTTATAATAATTTTGAGCAATCATAATTAAATAGTTAGAATTTAATTTTTTTGCCGGAAAATATTTACCTCCCTTCCATGAGATTTTTGTACAGGAAATCCCTATTCAAAAATGTTTTTGGTCAGAACTTTTTTATTTGTCAACCGATTTTCAAAATTTTTGCTGAACATTTTGCGACAAACTAGATGCTTAATTGTGCCAAGAAAAAATCTCTTCTACATTTGAACAGTTGTAAAATATCTACGAAAAACCATTATCACACACTACGAAACAGATTTTAGACCGAAATTCGCGAATTTGTCGCATAAATGTCTATTCAATGAGACTGCAACATGAAAGTTTTGTTTATATCGTAAATCTTAGTCGCGTAATAGTCGCGAACTATTCGCGAACTAGTCTCCGGTTGTCGCATCCCAGTGAGATAGGGGCTTAAGGCGCCGCACTAACAGTATCGAAAAACACCTTAACGTATCGCATCGTACTTGCAGCATACTCATCCCACCGTATCTAAACTTACTGTACTGCACCGTACCACCTGTTGACGTAAACGATGATGACGAATATAGTTATACACCTCTCATCATCCGTATCTGTTTATTACATACCTGCTACAATAAGGTTTGTCTGTACTACAGCTCGGACATCGTTCCTCACACATCTTTCCGTAAAATCCGTCTTTGCAGTAATCACATTCGCCCGATATTTTGTGACAGTTTTTAACGCAATTAACACTGCATGATTCATCACATTTCTCCCCATACCAACCATTGTCACACCGTTCACAAGCCCCATCACTAGATCTGCAAAGTGGTATACCCAAAACGTCTTTCTCAGCGCAGTTAGCACTACAGTTTTCACCACAGTCCAAACCATAAAGACCAGCAGAGCACCCTGTTAATGCATCAGGTAAACATGTCCATAGAATGTATACCCCCTTTAACCACACTTTTTACAGGTATAGAAAAACTTGGGTTTGCAGGGGTATACCTATTTTTTATGCCCCCAACTTTGAAAAAGTTGGAAGGGCATATTGCTTTCGGCTTGTCTGTCTGTGTGTCTGTCTGTCTGTCTGTCTGTGTGTGTGTTAACTTTTGAATGGTGAATGCTAGGGTTTTGAAATTTCATATGCACATTCCTCATGAAAAAATAGTTGACCCGTGTTTTTTTTCATGTCCGAGTTACACCCCTTTTTTGAGTTATGTCCCTTTGAAAACAAAATTTGAAAATCTTGTGTGCAAGATATCTCAAAAAGTATTTCAGCTAGAGCCTTCATATTTGGTACACTTGTTGCGGCTGAGGAGTAGATGACCTGATTAACTTTTGAGAACTTTCCGTCAAATTTTTACAAAAATACGGAATTTTGAAATTTTCATTGATTTTTCCGCTTTTCGGTGAAATTTGAAACTTTTGAACGGTGAATGCTAGGGTTTTGAAATTTCATATACACATTCCTCATGATAAAATAGTTGACCCGTATTTTTTTGTATGGCAAAGTTATGCCCCTTTTTGAGTTATGTCCCTTTGAAAACAAAATTTGAAAGTCTTGTGTGCAAGATATCTCAAAAAGTATTAAAGCTAGAGCCTTCATATTTTGTACACTTGTTGGGGCTGAGTAGTAGATGACCTGATTAACTTTTGAGAACTTTCCGTCAAATTTTTACAAAAATACGGAATTTTGAAATTTTGATTGATTTTTCCACTTTTCGGTGAAATTGGAAACTTTTGAACGGTGAATGCTAGGGTTTTGAAATTTCATATACACATTCCTCATGATAAAATAGTTGACCCGTATTTTTTGTATGGCCAAGTTATGCCCCTTTTTTGAGTTATGTCCCCTTGAAAACAAAATTTGAAAATCTTGTGTGCAAGATATCTCAAAAAGTATTGAAGCTAGAGCCTTCATATTTGGTACATTTGTTGGGGCTGAGAAGTAGATGACCTGATTAACTTTTGAGAATTTTCCGTCAAATTTTTACAAAAACACAGAATTTTGAAATTTTCATTGATTTTTTCCTTTTTCGGTGAAATTTGAAACTTTTGAACGGTGAATGATAGGGTTTTGAAATTACATATACAGATTCCTCATGAAAAAATAGTTGGCCTGTATTTTTTTCATGTACGTGTTATGCCCCTTGTTGGAATAATGTCCCTTTGAAAACAAACTTTGAAAATCTTGTGTGCAAGATATCTCAAAATATATTTGAGCTAGCTAGCTAGAGCCTTCATATTTAGTATGCTGGTTGGGGCTGAGAAGAAGATCACCTGGTTAACTTCTGAGGACTCTCTGTCAAATTTTGACAAAATTACTCCATTTTTAATTTTTTACTTCATTTCTAACTAGCCTGCAAAAAAGCTTACATTGTGTTTCTGGATCGAGGTCAAAACAGACGCAACCGAACAGCTTCTTCAGGAAATTAAATTTGACTGCATTCGAATGAAATAAATAAATCATACAAACTGCCATTTTAGGGACAAGCATACAGTTGGGGGCATAGTGTTTTACAAACACGCATTTCTAGTTTCTTATTTTTGTTCCAAAACATGGATTGTGGGTATTCGTTAGAACCGCCTCGCACGAGGCGGTTCTTACGTGCACCCTCAATTAATGTTTTGAACAAGTATATAAAATATAGAACACTTTCCAAGGAAATTTTAACCTTTACACCTGATAAGATAAAATTCTGTTTATTGCATGAGCAAGTTAATTTAAAAGCATACGGCTACATGATAAAGTGGGGAATGGTGGCAGGATAAGCTTTCAAACACATGTATTACAATGAGCCATGACTCTAGAGAGAGAGAGAGAGAGAGAGAGAGAGAGAGAGAGAGAGAGAGAGAGAGAGAGAGAGAGAAAGAGAGAGAGAGCACTCTTTCTATTTTAAAAGAGTTTTGAGACTACTGTTGCTGCTCTTTTATATTCTTCGTCTCGTGTTTGTGTGTATTTTGTTTTTTGCTATTTTCAATGTAATTACATATCTGTTAATATTTAAATTTTACCTAGGTTTGAGTATCTGCAGTGAACATCAGAAAAGACACTTTTGTCCAAAATTTTAGTTGAGGCATTACCTTCCCACGCGCAACCATAAATCTCCACCCTCATACAAACAGTGCTTGGAAACCAGCTGAAGGGAATAAACCTTATCTTTCTTGCAATTATGGGTGGGAAAACCGATCTCGTCTCCGCCATATAAGTGTTCATGTTGCCTTTGAATACCTAGAATACACGAACAGATAAAACGCAGTTTGAATCTTCATCATTTGTGCCACCTCGTGGGAAAACCAACAATGTGGTTTCCGAACAGGTCCGACAGAAACTGGGCTGCACACACACAGAAGCTGGCTATACATGTATGACTATATAGACTGAAAATTTCGAATTTGAAAGTAGAGGAATTGTACTATCCATGTAGTGAAAACAAAGGCGCCGATAAGCTTCGCAGAGCTGATCTGCGCCTTTGTTTTCGCATATGTAGATTGTTGGTTTTCTCAGTTTTACAACGGTAGCATTAAACATGTTAAATCCAATACAAATGACCAATATCAAAGGAGGCGGGCCTAGATATTAATACCCAGGAAGGAGGCGGAAAGATAACCGTACGGATTGGAAGTTACAGTACGGATTGGAAGTTACAGTACGGATTGGAAGTTACAGTACGGATCTGTCAACTGGTGTTCTGTCATACTACATGTTATTTAAAGACCTCGTAGAAAACAAGTAGCACAAGGGCAACGATCGCTCACCTGAGAGTCAACAAGTACAGTCACTGGACAAAGTAATTGGGGGTTTTACCATAAATGGGTATGGTGGCCATCTTGGTCATGTGACCTTGAAACCCTACTTACAACAACAGAATAGCTCTTGTCTGGATTGTGTATCCACTTGTCTGCCATTTCGGTTCACTTGAAAAAAATCACCTAACAAGGTCAGGGTCCTTTAATGACCCTCGGGGTGGGCCATATTTGACCCCAGGGGCTAGATTGGCAGGATTTATGCAGGGCTCTACATGACATTGTTGTATATCAAATATACAAGCTTTGTGTCATGCTTTTGCAGAGAAGATTGTTTCATGTATTTCCATTAAGCCTAAGTCTCTGGTAGATAATGACATGCCTGGGGCGTGGCCTGTATGGACCCCAGGGGCACCGTTGACAGCAACGGAGAGTATTATATAAAGGAGAGTATTTTACATAAGTCCACACAACATATGAAAGCTCTGGGCCATATGGTTTCAGAGAACAGAGAAGAAGATTTTTTTATGTTTTTCCAATTGTAAGTCTAAGGGAGCAATTGACCCCCGGGGTGGGGCCATTTCTGACCCCAGGGGCATGCTTGGCAGGATTTATGTAAAGCTCCACATAGCAATGCAGCATACCAAATATAGAAGCTTTGGATGTTGTGGTTTCAGAGAAGAAGATTTTTTTCATGCATTTTCCATTGTAAGCCTATGGCAGATAATGATGCCCCAGGGCGGCGCCTGTATGGACCCCAGGGCTACCGTTAGCAGGATTTATAAAGAGGACTTCTATACATTTCTATACACAAAATATGAAAGCTTGAAAAAAATCACCTAACAAGGTCAGGGTCCTTTAATGACCCTCGGGGTGTGCCATATTTGACCCCTGGGGCTTGATTGGCAGGATTTATGCAGAGCTCCACATGCATGACATTGTTGTATATCAAATATACAAGCTTTGTGTCATGCTTTTGCAGAGAAGATTTTTTTCATGTATTTCCATTAAGCCTAAGTCTCTGGTAGATAATGATATGCCTGGGGCGTGGCCTGTATGGACCCCAGGGGCACCGTTGACAGCAACGGAGAGTATTATATAAAGGAGAGTATTATACATAAGTCCACACAACATATGAAAGCTCTGGGCCATATGGTTTCAGAGAAGAATTTTTTTTTTATGTTTTTCCAATTGTAATTAAGTCTAAGGGAGCAATTGACCCCCGGGGTGGGGCCATTTCTGACCCCAGGGGCATGCTTGGCAGGATTTATGTAAAGCTCCACATAGCAATGCAGCATACCAAATATAGAAGCTTTGGCTGTTGTGGTTTCAGAGAAGAAGATTTTTTCATGCATTTTCCATTGTAAGCCTATGGCAGATAATGATGCCCCCAGGGCGGGGCCTGTATGGACCCCAAGGCTACCGTTAGCAGGATTCATAAAGAGGACTACTATACATTTCTACACACAAAATATGAAAGCTCTGGGTCTTGTGGTTTCGGAGAAGAAGATTTATTTATGTTTTTCCCATGACGCCCACAGGGCGGGGCCCTTATGGACCCCTGGGGCATGGTTGGCAGGATTTATAATGAGGACCACTATACATTGCTACACACAAAATATGAAAGCTCTGGGCTTTGTGGTTTCGGAGAAGAAGATTTTTTTTATGTTTTTCCCATGACGCCCCCGGGACGGGGCCCATATGGACCCCAGGGGCAAGGTTGTCAGGATTTATAAAGAGGATCACTATACATTGCTACACACAAAATATGAAAGCTCTGGGCCTTGTGGTTTCGGAGAAGAAGTTTTTGTTTTTTTTTTATGTTTTCCCCATTGTATGTCTATGGGAGCTAATGGCCCCCGGGGCGGGGCCATTTTTGGCTCCAGGGACATGGTTGGCAGGATTTATAAAGAAGACCAATATACATTGCTACACACAAAATATATAAGCTCTGGGCCTTGTGTTTTCAGAGAAGAAGATTTTTTAAATGTTTTTTTCCATTGTAAGTCTATGGGAGCTAATGACCCCTGGGGTAGGCCATTTTTGATCCCAGGGGCATGGTTGGGTAGGATTTATAAAGAGGACCACTACACATTGCTACAAACAAAATATGAAAGCTCTCGGTCTTGTGGTTTCGGAGAAGATTTTTTATGTTTTTCCCATAATGCCCCCGGGGCGGGGCCTATATGTACCCCAGGGGCATGGTTGGCAGGATTTATAAAGAGGACCACTATACATTGCTACACACAAAATATGAAAGCTCTGGGCATTGTGGTTTCGGAGAAGAAGATTTTTATGTTTTTCCCATTGTAAGTCTATGGGAGCTATCTGTTGCCATGGATACCAGAGTTCTGATCCGACCTGGCCCAAACCCTAACACAACGTTTCTCCTTTCTCAATGATGATTTAGATAAAATTTGGTCACGATTGGCCTTGTAGTCTTTGAGATATTCAAGTTTGAAAATGTAGACGCAAGCACGGACGCACGAACGCCGGCTCGACTACTACAGTGTATACTATAAGCTCACCTTGTGAGCCTTCGGCTCAGGTGAGCTAAAAAAGTAAATCAGCTCGTCTTTACTTAGACTCTTTCTACCCGGTACTTTAACTCTAACATATATATACTGACGTCAATAAAAAACGCCTCATCGAAAATGGTGCATAACTTGGTCAATAGATATACAGTATAAACGAAATTTGTATTTTTCTTATTTTCACGTTCCCTCTCATGGTATAGCATAAACAGATTTTGGTTAAGATGCACAGTATTCTCAAAACTCGCGTGGGTACACCGTTTTTAAAAATGCATCCTGACGTCATTATACAGACGTTTTGACGTGAAAATTCTTGAAAGCCGTGCAAAGTCGATTTACAAACTTGAGAACATCAGATTTTTGAAACGTAACATTACTGGACTACGTGAAGTTGAAATATTGAAAATAACATAGGGACTTTTCACAAGAAAAGAAACAGACGGAACGAAAAAATAATCCTGTTCGGTTTCTGGCGTTCGAAGTGACTCCAAAGTCCGGGACCGTCGTTCGCTTTGGTATAAGATTCCCTCTATCGATTTTTGTGACCGTACCTCTTTTGCCGATGCTTCTGTAGCAAAATCTTTTTGACGTCGACGTCTCTTATGCTTACGAATTCTAATGATGAAACATTTCAGAAACGATGTCGTTATATTCGGATGCACACCAAGTGAGTTAATTTTCATAACGTAATCGCATTATTTCAAATGAATAGCCAAGAATGGAGCAATGGTATTCTGGCGCTTATTTCACTAGACGTCAAATACACGTTATCCTTCAGGACGTTCGTTTCACGCTGAAAGGCAGGAGAAATAACAATAGAAACTATTCTTTGTCAGATAGCCATGCCAGGATAGCCTTTGAAAACTTTTTGACCATTTTGACGGCGATTACCATTCATTAGCTGCAGCGACGTCAATAACGCTAGAGAACGAAATTCGGTTTTCAAAAAAATGTGTTTCAAAACAACATATGGTCACTTGTGGATATCCCACTCTATGGCATACGTGTTCGTATTGCAACGGAGACTTTCAGTAATCGAAAGAAGCGATGCCTGATAGACCGGTTTATGAACAGAATAGGGATTTTGCGAGGGGTGTGCGTATTCAACAACATGTCATTTTTCAAGCAGTTGTCTGAATAATTCCATTTCAGCATTTCTCAATGCGTAAAAAATTAGTGAAAGACATGATCAATATTTAAAATAATTGAAGTTGTTAATCTTGGCAGTATGACGTGTAAAAGTTGACTTAGGCGTTTTTTGTTGACGCAGTACTGTCAATTTCTTTTGTGTCATACTACAAGTCAATTATCAGTTAGTTAAAGACCTCGTAAAGTTTCTATTCGGTACTTAAACTCTAACTTATGAGCCACCACATGGGAAAACCAACAATCTGCATATGCGAAAACAAAGACGCAGATCAGCTTCGCGGTAACCGCGAAGCTGATCAGCGCCTTTGTTTTCGCTGAACGGATAGTACAATCCCTCTTCTTCTAGCTCACCCTGTATACCGTTGATGCAACTGAATATGTTACGGCACAGATTGATGCAACATTTCACGAAGGTAGGGAGAAATGGAGAGCGGTAAGTTGACGATCATGTCAGTTTTTTAATGCGAGGATGTCTGGGTCATGACTTTGTGGGAAAACAAAGTAAGGATGCCTTAAGTAGTTTGTAACAAAAGCTTACCTTGAGTCAGAAATTCTAAATTTCATTGAGGAAATATGCCACCAGAAACATGAAAATTGACTTCGTTTGCTAATCCTTCGTCATCGTTTGTAAATATAAAAGTTTCGGTTTATACCGGAATCATTCCTTGTTTCATACCACAAACCTGAACTCAAGCAAACTTTTGCACAATATGGTGTTAACACACCTAGGTTGGATCGTTTGGGAAGCAAGGTACGTCAAAGAGTTCACTGCCTGCTGGAGGCTTTCGACAACGACACTCAATCAGATGTTTTGGTGCTAGCTTTTGATACTGTCCCGCTCCGAAAACTCGTATCTAAACTTGAAGCTTATGGTATTCATGGCCCGATTTTGCACTGGATTGCTAATTTTCTGACCCAACGTAAAATGAGTGTCGTCGTTGAAGGCGAGTGGATGTTGAATCCGGTGTACCTCAGGGAACCGTATTGGGACCACTACTGTTTCTATGCCACATAAACGACATGCCAGAATGCGTTCAGTCCAATATACGTCTTTTCGCCGATGACTGCTTACTTATTCGCCCCATCAGGAAATTTGAAGACCATGTCAAGTTACAACAAGATTTGGACTCTCTTATCATTTGGGCTGAAAAATGGGGTACGAAATTTAACGTCAAAAAGTGTTACCATCTCAGTGTCAAACAAAATTCCTCACATTTTTATACTATGAACGGCCAGATCCTTCAACAAGTAGAAGAAACCCCCAACCTTGGTATCACCTTCTCCGATAACATGAAATAGACTACTCACATTGATCAGATTAGGAAAAAGGCAAATTCTACGCTGGGCTTTTTAAGGAGAAATCTTCACCACACACCTCAAACATGTAGAAAAAAATGCATATTTGGCTTTAGTACGTTCTACATTGGAGTACGGCTCAGTGATTTGGGACCCTTACACTAAACAGGATATTTCAAAACTCGAAAATGTTCAACGGTCAGCTGCTAGATTCATCATGAAAGATTATCACTCCAGACATGAAGGCTGTGTGACTGAAATGTTGAAACATCTGGAATTACCAAGTCTCCAAGATCGTCGCAGAGATTCAAGGCTGATGTACAAGGTGGTGGAAGGGCATGTACCGCCAATCAACAAGGATCACTACATACAACCTCAGAGGCAAAGGCGGGCTATACGGGCTGCTAGATACACAGATTTTGATCACAAAAACATTGTGGAAAACTACGTTACTAAAAACTCCAAGTGCTTCAAACCAATTCCCTCCAAAACTGACAACTTCAGAAACTCATTCCAGTTTACGATTGGAACAAACTGGATGATAGTGTTGTAAATTCTGATAGTGTCAACTGCTTCAGAAACAAACTTTCAACAACTCATTTTGACTAAATGCGCACTCCTCCCGTCGTGTAAAAGCCAGCAGTGGTATCTACGACGTAACTCCATACAGATACAGATACAGATTGCCCTGATGCAACGTACGTCCAATCCGCTATCTACGGCGGATCTTTGGTCCAAAAATGATATTCCTTACGGCGGACACTTTTGAAGAATGGAAAATCCTGTGACCGTTAAAACTTGAGTGAGCGGGGCTAAGAGATTTTTTGCTGGCAGCGTTTCTTGTATACGTCTTCCACTAGCTTCCACTAACTTCCAAAACTTTTTGTTTCGTTTTGCAATGACTTCAAACGTCCCAATCAACATTTTAGTCATGTCGGACAGGGACAGAGCCGACGCTTCCTAGTTGTTTATCGGCACTGTGGGGACTTAAGTGTTTTTCTCAAGCAAACTACACGGTGGAGGTTTGTATCAAATCCAGAACCTCTCGCTCTGGTGCCCTATTCTACCATCATGACCAGTACGCCATCCCGCTCCCCACTTCCCAAAAACGAATTAGATCATAGTTTCCATCAAATGGTTGTCCGTTAGCCCTTATAAGTCTTATAATGCAGTATGACTGTTTTCGTCAGAAATGTTGACATTATAAGCTTAAAACGGTTAACACACATACGCAGACACTCGACAAATGTGACGTATGTGTTGTGTGCAATGATACATGTGTGTCACTGTCGGCATCAGCATCTGGACAACCGGGCGTTTAGTGTGTGTGTGTGTGTGTGTGTGTGTGTGTGTGTGTGTGTGTGTGTATGTTCTCGCTAGTCAAAACTGTCTGTTTCCATGCAATAGGGTTGTGTATCTTACTGTTGTTTCAGCTATAAGCGGCTAAATCTTGCTGAAGAGGCACGTTTTAAATTTCGTACCAGACCCTCGGGTTTAAGGAGAGGGAGTGTCAGTGAGGGTCTCATGCACAGATCCAGAAATATTTTTCACTCGGTACTCATTAAAATTTCTCGTTGCGCATTTTTCTTGATAGCACAATTAATGTACGTCTGAAATAGGTTTACTTATTTTGTTCTTACTCATAGTGAACTAGCGCTCGATGTAAAGTCTACAGAAGATCCCTCCAGGTGGACTCCCTGCACCTGAAATTAATGGGTTGACTCCCCCGTCCATTGCTTACCGCGTCTCCCTAAAAGTATTTTGCACATGCTCAAAACTCCCCACCCCCACCTTTAAAGTGTTTGCTCTGCAACTCCCCACAAATTATCACGAATGCACTACCTAGCTCATGAACTAGCCATTATATCCGCCCCTCCCCCTTTCCCCAATTTCCCCAAATGCCTGGTAGAGACTTAACTATGTTTGTTGCTATAATGCTATATATACGATCATCTTTTCTGAAATGGGGGGGGGGGTCTGTATTCAGGACCACTAGCATCAGTCATATTCCAGAAAAGATTTCCAGATCAAAAGCAAGGTAAAAAAATCAAATTGTGCAATAAATCGCCCATAACAACGGGCAAGAATATCGGGAGCTTTACTTGCTGCATTATGGAGAACATGTACAGGCTTATACACTTTTCACCATATTTACATACACATGGAGATTAATTTAAAACATCAAATGTTTTTATCCAAATTGATACTAAAGCTGTCAATTCAAAGTGTCCGCCGTAAGAAATATCATTTTTGGATTAAAGATCCGCCGTAGTTAGCATCATTTTTCAAAAACACCTCTTGTACGTAGGTAGTATCCAGGCAATGAACTCATTGACGTACGTTGCTTCCCAAACGACCAAACCTAGGTGTGTTAACACCATATTGTGCAAAAGTCGGCTTGAATACATTATTGTTGTTTGGTGGTATGAAACAAGGAATGATTCCGGTTTATATTGAAACTTTGATAATGACAAACGATGATGAAGGATTTGAGCAATTAGCAAACATAATCAATTTTCGTGTATCTGGTGGCATATTTCCTCAATGGAATTTATGATTTCTGTCACAAGGTTTTTCAACAAACTACTTATGGCAAAAACTGAAGGTATCCTTACTTTGTTTTCACACAAAGTTACGGCCCAGACATCACATCGTTCATCCAGATACAACAAACGCGGAAAGGTCTTCCAAACGCGGATATAAACAACTTTATCGCGGAAATACACAAGGTAAGAAAATATAAACAAACAGCATTTAATTTGTTCCATTATAAAATGTGTTTATGCAAGGCTGGTGCAAAATGGTTTATCTTGAGAATGGTACAGTATCATCAACAAAAGATTTGTGGAAACTATAGATACAAGCGTTTTTAATTCGTAAATCATAATTTTCTCGCCTAATCCCCGATTCTTTTCATATTTGTAGAATTTATTTGTTTGGTTTAGTGCAAATATCTCTTCAAAACTAATTTTCGACATCTATGGAATATATTAATACCATAAATCAAACTGGAAAAGTTTTTTTGGGTGTCGATATCCATGTTTAAAAATCAGCCTTGTTTACTTCAAGGTACAACTTGCCACGGACGTTGGTACTACACAACGCGGATGACACACATAATTTGGGTAAAACAAACACGGATTCGAAAATCTGGTTTTAACGTGCAAAACACTGACAGAACGTTTTGTAATTAAAATATATCAAATAATCTAGATTATTATGGTGTATACATTTCGCAACTTATTAGGTTTGCTAGAGTCTGCAATCATGTTACAGACTTCAACGCTCGAAATAAATGTTTAACGGCAAAACTTCTCCAACAGGGCTATCGGTATCATAAACTTCGAAAAACATTTTCTAAATTTTATCGTAGACACTATGAATTGATTTCCAAATATAATGTTGGGTTAAAGACGCTTTTAAGTGAGGGCCTTTCGGAACCTGAATTTTATGGTGACTTGGTTTACAAATTTAAGAAACTTAAAGGAATTAATGATTTTTCTTTTCAGTTCAGAAAAATCATAACACGTTACAAACGTATAGGTTATAACTTGAATGTTATGCGACAGTCTGCATGCAATCATGGTTGATAACTATGCTGCCTTCTTTAATTGCACGCCGGTGGGTCGGGCGTCAGACTCTATGATGGCCCCGACATAAAGCTATTCATTTTAGTTGGTTGGGGCCGGAGCTTCTTGTCTGTTGCTTGGCCCACCGGGGTCCAACTGGTGTTTTTCTTTTGCTCCGGAGTTAGTAGGTTATTCGGCGCCCAGGGATCTCCATCGTCGGGCAGCTTACTCAGTCTGTGAGTCCTGGTTTTTGATTCATCAGGATGTTTATCATGATTTATTTGTTTGTTCTTGATGATTCATTGACTAGTTAGAGATTCACCACGAGGACCGAATAACTAACTAAATGTTATGAACCACTGCAGAAGCTGAGGGTGAGGTTATGGCCATGTAAAACCGGTTTAAGCCCGCCAGTAACTTTGTGTTACTGATCGTTCCAAGTCGATACTTCTGTGGTGGTTCTTTTTGTTTTATGTCTTGGTGTTTAAAAAAATTTTGTGCTGTTGGCGCCTTATGTATGTTTTCATATTTTTAGTTAAGTTAAGGTAACTGAGTGGCCACCTATTGGGAAAATAGCTGCCCATTCGGCTTACGATTGTTTCATGGTATAAGAACCTGATTGTTAGTTTGGTTTTTTCCCACCTCGGTTTTTGGAGTGGGAATCTTTTTCTGATTGCGCCTTTTCCTGGTCTTTGCCTACTTGTACCTTTTTATATGAAGTAAACGTGCTATAAATGCACCCTGTTAGCCTTTAAGTCGGTTATTCACTTGATTTATGATCGAATTCGGGGATGACATATAATATTTAACACCATATTATAACATATCTGCTTACAGCTTTTTTCTATGGATAATTATATCGTAGAATCAGAGAAATGATATATACACCTGTAAAGGTATTTGTTCGTATGTTTGAGTTGTGAATAAACATCCCAGTTAACGACTCTTCAGTCGTGTCAGGAAGGAGCCGCCGCTTCCTGGGTTCTACGGAAATTTAAATGTCTTGCTGAAAGACAAAACACTGGTGCCAGCATGCCCCCACCCCCTCACCTCGCCGGATCAGGAGTCAAACTATGTCATGTTGCTATAAGTTTTAAGCTCACCTGAGCCGAAGGCTCACAAGGTGAGCTTATAGGATGGCCATGCTTTGTCGTCCGTCCGTCTTCTGCGTCGTCCAAAATTTCAAAGATCTTGTCCTCTGAAACCGCTTGGCCAATCAAGGAGCATCCTTAGGAAAGAGGAAAGAAAGTTTATATAAATGGTCCAGGTCACATGACCAAGATGGCCGCCATGGCTTTAAATAGCAAAAACCTTTAAAAATCTTCTTCTCAAGAAGCAGTGGTCCTTTGATTTTGAAACTTGGCAGGAAACATCAGAGAGAGGACCTATTTTACGGCAAGGTCAACATATGTGGCCCATGCATTTGAATGGGGAAAATTGTCAAAATGTCATTTTAAGGGAAAAACTAATAGGGAATTGGTAAATGGACTGAAGATTTATGATTCTGAAATATTTTGACCCCTAGGGGCTAGTCTGCCACCACATGTATACATGTATATTACCACAATATTCAAAGGCCTTCTTCTCTGAAACCGCTTAGCTAATCAAAGCCAAACTTCAGGGAAAGGGGAACGAAAGTTTATATAAATGGTCAAGGTCATATAACCAAGATGGCCGCCATGGTTATAACTAACAAAAACCTTTAAAAATCTTCTTCTCCAGAACCAGAAGTCCTATGATTTTAAAACTTGACATGAAGCATCAGGGAGAGGAGCTCTTCAAAGTTTATATAAATGACCCTGTGATGACCTTGACCTATTTTACGGCAAGGTTAACATAGATGGCCCATGCATTTGAATAGGGAAAATTGTCAAAATGTCATTTGAAGAGAAAAACTTGAAGGAAATGGGCAAATGGACTGAAGAATTATGATTCTGAAACAAATTGGACCACAGGGTCTGGTCTGACCCCTTCACGGGGTAATATAATATTCAATGATCTTTTGTCTGAAACTGATTGGCCAAACAAAGCCAAACTTTATATCAACCATCTATAGGAAGGGAGAACCAGTGCCGGTATACATAAATAATTCGGGTCACATTACCAAGATGGCCGCCATGTCCAAGTATGGTAAAAACCTTTCAAACAGCTTCTAACTCTCCGGAACCGGTAGATCAATTTCAACAAAACTTGGCATGGAGAATTGTAGACAAGAGTACTACAATGTATATCTCAATTATGACCATGTGATGACATTGACCTATTTTACGGCTCAATATAGGTCGTTCATGACCATAATAGTCAAACAAGATTATTAGTATATATCCCAGATCTCAGGTGAGCGTTTACAGGACCATTGGTCCTCTAGTTGCTCTTTCATTACCTACAGGATCAACGTTTGCATGGAGAGGATCTCTATGAGCTAGATGCTTTCTTTCTAATCATTTTCGCCATGTACCTTTAGCCAATGTTATTTGTGATTCTGAATAAAATGTTTAAACTAAAACTACATGATCAACAGCCAAGGTCATATAGAGGCAGTCATTATTTTCACACCAAAAGCCAGAGGCATGGTAGCGAGTTCTTTGTGCACATTTCTTTCAACACTAATAAATGCTCTTCTTGAATCGACGTAGTCTATGTACGTTTGTATTCAAAATTTGTTTTACATGTTGTCATAGAGGACCGTTTCACTTCACCACACTTAAGAGTGAGAGAGACAATCATGATAAATATATTCTTGGCCATATATTCATGAATGAAATGCATCCATACATTACACCATATGTTTTACATGTAATAATCTACTATTATGCGTAATTTAGTTGGTGTTTGAATATGAAAGGCGAAAGCATTTGGAGCTCTGCCTATATCTGACACTATCAAACTTCATAAAGCTAGCTAAGGCTTTTTAATTGTCGAATTTACGGAAACAAAGGCACGGACAGTTTCTCGGTTAACATGCACCTGATATGGGCCTTTCGCTCTATAAAACATGTTAACATGGTATCCTAATGTAGTGGCCAAAGCGTAGTGAAAGTGCTCATAAACCCACGTTCCTTGTGGTTTTATCACGCCATATTAAAAATTCAACCAACCATTTATGGACTCTAAACCATACAAAATTGGCTTTAACCAGTTAACAATGACTCCATCCAGTTTTCCTGAAAATAAGGCGAGAATTTGGGTTTTATTGTCCGTGATCGTTGCACCGAACGTTCCGAGTTTGTTTCACCTGCTTGAGAATTTGAACCGTGGTATGTTGCACCTTATTAAATGAGAGTACCCAATTTCAAATGGTTCTTATTCTCTTTCTATAATTTTGTGTGGGTTCTTGTGACGGCAACGCTTGAAGCGATTCTCGATCCTCCGAAAACTATCAATTTGGTCATATTTTCGTGCTTTAATAATGATTTACAGACATTCATACCAAGAATTTTCTCTTTTCGTGCATCCAAGTCAGATTTAGAAGCCTATATTTCTCCAACTAATAGAATTCATGAGACAAGATTTTAGGTAAACATTTTCAAAGTTATGTACTTTTTCATTGTATGTCAAACAAAAATCAACTCAGCCGATATTCATTATAATTAAAGATAATAAATACTCACTCTTTTTCCCCCGCCGTTTAAAATACTATTGTTTATATCCGCGTTTGGAATACCATTCCGCGTTTGTTGTATCTGGATGAACGGTGTGAGACATCCTAACATTAATGCCTGTAAAACTGAATTAATGGTCAACTTACCGTTCTCCATTTCCCCCTACCTTCGTGAAATGTTGCATCAATCTGTGCCGTAACAAATTTGGTTGCTTCAACGGTATACAGGGTGTAGCTCTTTTCTGTGCTTGTACAGGTCGGTTTGTGTCGGACCTATTCAAAAATCACATTGTTGGTTTTCCCATGAGGCGGTTCTAATATGATGATTAAGTACCTCCTCCCCGTTATCATTTCTGAACCTAATCCATCCTGTCTCATCTTCTCTCTGGTATTCCAATCTGAACTCTTTGGCGAATTCTTGACCCTGTAAACAAAAAAGGAAGGCACCGTTAATTAAAGTTCAAAATGGTCATTTAGATTTATTTACCTTCAATATTAAATAGGAGGTACAATGCATGCAATGTGGCAATTATAGCTATTACAGAAAGTATAGTTATTTTATCATCTGTAAGTTAGAATACAGTCAAGTCCGAACTAAAGTTTACACCCTTGTGCCCATCATGTGTTCGCCATGTGCACTAAGCGTGAGCTTGATCGTGGACATGAGTTACAAATGACGTTCATAGTTCTTGCACCTCTACCTAAACCTGTACATGTATTTAAATTTACCGAGTAGAAAAAAAAAAATTAAAATAAAGCGAGTCGAAGACGAGCTGCTTTTGCTTATTTTATTTACGAGGTCGTATGACAGAACAACATTTGACAGTTCCGTACACGACCAATTTTAGGAAGAGTTACAGTGCAGTTTTAACTCCGCCTCCTTCCTGAGTCTTTGATGTTTACTCGTATTGAATTTAATGTTACAAAAAAAAAAAAAAAATAAAAAAAATAAAAATAAAAAAAAATAATAAAATAAATAAAAAATAAAAAAATCAAGGAAATACAAAACAAAACAGAAAATCATACTCTTATATAAGTATGATTCTTCTCCGTTTTTCCTTTGAAGTTATTTTCTAAACAACACGATTCTAACACACCTCGCCTATACAGCCAATGGTAAAAAACGTGTTTTATTTTATACTTTACAGTGAAAACCAATGTATATCAAAACTTGATAAAATTGGTATTTTCATTGATATGAAATTTCACTGATATCAAAACTCACTGATATCAAAAGTCACTAGTGACTGATATTAGCCTATATCTTCACTGTAGATTTGGGTGGGACTAGATAGCGAAAAGAGGCTCTTTTTGCGAAAAGATGCGAAAAGATGCGAAAAGAGGCAAAATGATGGGGAAAGAGGCAATAGTTAGTGTCAATGTTGTATATATCATACAAACTTGACATTTTTGGAAATATTTATAATGTTAATATTTATTTGAAATATTTTTGAAAAAAAAAAAAAATAAGCAAAAATATTACCTTTTCAACAATTTTATATATGGAGCAAATCAAAAAGGAATTGAGCATCGCGCATTAATCAAATTGATACTTATTACAATCTTTCATGTATTATTTTAGCTAATGTCGACTAATAATTAATGAGTCGGTTGTAAATTTGATTTATTTAACTTCAAAAATTTTGACGCGTCACGAGAAATCTATGTATTGTGTATGCGAGAAAAGATCGCAGCGTAGTTGAGCCGCCGTGTGGGAAAACCAAAAATCTGCAGAGGCGAAAACAAAGGCGCTTGTCCCCATTGGATACTATATCCTGGTCATTGCTTTCTTGTACAGCCTGGTTTGTGTCGGACCTGGTTGGAAACCCAAATTGTTGGTTTCTACTGAAATTTTTCACTTTTTACAACTTAGAAAAAATCTGCATATTGCATGTGCATGTTTTCGTTATGGTGATAATTTCTCATACATTCGTATTCGTTTTTAATATGAAAGTTGAAATGATAGGATTGTTTCAAACATACAAACATGTAGCGTTTTAAACAAATAAAAAAAATAAAATTAAATAAATAATTGAATAAATCATCAAATAAATTCAATAAAGAAATGTTCGTTATTCATATTTTGATAACTTTTCTAATTTAATGTAAAAGTGGGAAGATTTCTTCTGCTTTTTTTTTTTGGGGGGGGGGGGGGAATACATATTGGTCTCACGATTGTTATAAAGTTCTAAATCTTAGAATTATAGGTTGTCACGATAAAAAAATGTACTTTTGCTGTTTGTGGGGTTTGGATAATTTGTTTGATTTTTTAAATGTTTAGTTGAGCATAATAGGTACTTGGAAACTCTTACACAGGAGTAAACATGACATGTTTACTGCATTGTCAAGGATATCTATGTATGTTAGACACGGCAAAAAATATTTGTGCCATGAAGAATTTTATGCTCAATTGTGATATTTTAACATTCTTTTTGTGTTATGGTATTTGTTGATTTGTGGCGTGGAAATTGGCATTATGTGCAGTTTAATTGGATTCTGTACTGGGCTCAGATTCGTGTTTTATCAGTTTGCCATAAATGGTTTCTGAGAGTGACACGGCTTTAACGAAAACATGAAGTCCGGGGATTTGAATCATATGATTTACACCTTGAGGTATAATCCAGAGAAAATTTGTATTGCCGATTTTATGGTTAGCAATATAACTTTTTGCAAGCTGATCTGGGTGTGGTTGTCAGTGGATGTGCATTTAGAATTGTTATTCACTTGCTCACGGTGGGTTATTCACATGTTCTGATGAATGGTTTTGGAATATATGATGGAAAACGGTATGGTTTTCAGGGAAATGTTCACAAACTTATGCGTATAAATAGGCAGCTTATTTTGTGTTAAATCAATATGAATTATCGGAAGAATGTAAAGATTGGGCATGAATTTGAGATGTTTGGATATGGGTTTATCTGGTACACCTGGTTATGGTCAGCGCCGGTCTGAGTAGTCGGCCGTCGGTAAGTTATAACAGTTCATAAATATACATTTTGTACAGTGAGATTGTATAGCCATAATAATGTAGCTCATTATGGTGGAAAGCACATTGATAGGGTTGTAAAAATGAAGATTTCTATATTTCTGCACGCTACGTTGCCGTGAAGCGGCATTGGTTTAGTTTTTATGTATTAAATTTCGCGTAAGAATGACATTGCGCGGTATGTATGTCAACCAAAGTTGTAAAATGGGAATTTCTGTTATGTGCTACGTTACTTGTAGCGACGTTATTGTCGTTGACGTACATTTAGTTTCATGTTATGTTATGTTATCTAATCATCTTATCATAAAGGAAGTTAATGTTGACTCGGAACAAAGCTGTAAGGCTGGAAATTTCAGATTTTAAGTTTTACGTTATAGTAACGTAACGCTTAGATTTGACGTAAATGACGTCATTAAGAATATTCGCTATTACTGAAATTAGTGATGTCATTTAAGAAAGGTTTAATATTGTAACAAGATTGTCTCGCAAGATTTATCGTATTCTGAGAAATGGCTTTCTATGAATTTGGTCATAGATTGGCAGGACCAATTCCTGGGTGAGGAATTGTGGATGCATGTCGGAGATTTGCTTGTGATGTCGCTGGGTAAGGAACTAGGGTTAGTTCGCGACATATGTGGTTTAACTGTATCGTACATGTGAATAAATGTTTCAATGTAGATACTGGAGTATTATAGTTTATATGTATAGTACAAGCAATCTAGCGAATAAACTAATACAGTTCCGGGGTACGGAATTGTGGGAGGTTATTTGCAATTGGATGTTGTGACGTGCATAGCTGCAGGAGATTTCGTTATGATAAATTGCGACACTATCAGTTATTTTGTTGTTAAGACACAGTTACTTTATTTCAGGCCTTGAAGCTGAAATTGTAATTTATGGACGTAATCTGAATTCCTGAAACTAAACTGGGCTAAACTATATGGGGTGGCAGTGACGGTATAAACGGGACGATATAAAATCATTGGTGTTTGGTTTACAATGGACGGGCGTGGTCTACAGTTCGTATTGGGAACACTAGACTGTTTTTGCAAGCAGTGGTGCGGAGTGTACTAGTGAGACGAACGTGTGACAGTATACCCGGAGATGCCAATGGGAAATTGATGAACAAAGGACGTATTTTTTTTTTTCTTTTCTCAGTAATTTCTTTTTGTAATCTCTTTCTATCTTTTTTCTCCTTCTTTGCTTCTCACTTTAAACATCATTATAAATAAATCATCATAATTTGAAAATTCTGTTTAATTGAACCCTCCCATAGATTTGCTGGTCATTCATAGCAGGAAGCGTATACCCTTGGTCATTCGATACATGATTTGTTGGGCACAACAAGCCATTGTATCCTCTGACTTTATATTAAGTAGAGTCAGTCCGTGACATAGGTATATCTTAAAAATCAAGTAGCTGTTTATGGCCCCTATGGTAGTCGCTTATCGAATAAGCGGGTAGCTGTCTATTGCATGCCTTATTGACGCACTTTTATGGACCCATAAACGTGCGTCATTAATGCAAGCAGCAATAGACAGGACAGCTACCTAATTCGATAAGCGTGCCATAAACAGCTACCGTTTGTTGAAAAGCTGGATAGTATACACCCCGAACGTGGTTTTCATCAGGAAAACATTTCCGTGTAATATATACTCCCTTATACATATCTTTTCTTATTTTTGCTCCAAAACATAGATTGTCGGTACTCGAAAAATATTTATCCAAGTTAGAACCGCCTACAGTCTATGCTATTGAGCAAAAATCAGACAAATATCATTTTAACTTTTCTACTGAAAAAAAACTTCATTTAAGTATGTCAAGTAACCATTAAACATGTGCATAGCAACGATAGCGACGAACGAACGAACGAATGAATGAATGAATGAATGAATGAATGAATGAATGAATGAATGAATGAATGAATGAATGAATGAATGAATGAGATACAAACATGCAGCACTTTCTTTTCAAATGAATAATAAATGGATTGGGAAGTTCTTTTCTTCCTAATTCTACTTTTATTCCTTTTTCCGGAAACATACACTGAAAAAAGTTATAAGATGCCACTTTTCAAACTCATTTTTAATTTATAAGCCATGAGCAAAATTGAATGAGTTTTGCCTAAAGAAGTGTCTTTCAAGTAAGTAGTTACAAAGTGTTCATAAATAATTTTCTTTCAATAAACGCGTTTTTCGCGTAAAAGTGCAAAAATCAATGTTTTTGAATAAAAATTGGTTAAAGCTCAAAATTTATTAAAATAAGGAACGGGTGTCATCAAAGGGGCCATTCCAGGTTGGAAAAACATCAAACATTCGAATTTTCTCGAATTATAATTTTTTTACGCATTTTTAAAAAATCGCTATTTTCGAGATTCTTTGAAAAATCAACAATGTACCTCTTAAACATGTTAATCCCTATAAATTCACTTTTTTGAGGCCTGGAAATGAGAAATATACCTCGAAAGAGCTGTATTATATGATTTTCGAGGACAAACAGGTCACGACTGCCGCACACTTCCGGTTTCAATTCCAAATTTTAACGACCAAAATAACAAAATTTGTGGATGATTTTTAAAATTTTCATAATCTATCAGAGTCAAGTATTAAACATAAATAATCACTGAAAATTTCAATGCCGTGCTGCTGCTAATAATGTAACCAGAGAAGAACAAAGTTTGTATGCAAATTGCATACAAAAAGCTGAATTCCTGTTATTCATGTTGCTGTCTTCTTGCATTTACAAAACTGAAACGAAAATTCTTATTGCAGCAACACATAAAACATGATTTTATCATACATCGTAGCAGTCAATAACATTTTCAAATAAATTAAAATATAAAACAAAAACGTCGTAATGTGACATTTATTTTGATGTTAATAAAGTGTGACTTTTTGAATTGAGGGTAATTGAGGATACCTTTACTCATGCTTCGTCTGTGTTAAAAGTATCACACAGATTGGAATGCAGGAACTCACAGAGCCACTGTTAGACATTGGTTTATTCATATGACCATGAATTGTAATTGATCGTATTTTACTTTCTGAACTAGAAGGAAAACATATAAGGCAGCCTCTTATAACTTTTTTTCAGTGTATATAAGATTGGCATAGATTTTAATTTCTTAGAAAAAAAGATAGCTTTTTTTTTTTTTTTTTTTTTTTGTAGTGCAATCAGTTATGACACGCTTTTGTTTTATGGCCCCTTATTATAAAGGTGTCAAGCAGATATCTCCATGTGGTCTTAAAAGGATATTTTAATTGAATTAGCTTTATGTAAGGACAATATTAGCTAAATAACATTGGTGTCATATTGAAGCAATATACATGTACATGTATACGCGTGCCATTCATTAGCTACTGTAAAAATTTACACATACGCAACCTCCCGCAGTCAAGAAGCGAAAACATTGACTCAAAAGTGAACGGTTTGATACGTGACGGTTTGAAATTGGGAAACATCAAAGTTGGGTCTGCAGAGCGTAAAGCACCACACGAGGGTAGTGATAAACCAGGGGTAGTTGTTGCGACCCTAAAAACAACGGAGGACAAGAAAAGCGTCATGATGGCGAAAAACAAACTGAAAAATAACAGGCAATACTCAACGGTGTATATCAATCATGACCAGACGAAGAATGAAAGGTTACTCGCAGATAATTTCCGAGCAATTTTGTCTGCTGTCAAGAACGGTGATACAAACCTGTCATTACGCGGGGCTCGAGTGGTTCGCAATGGTTCATCCACTCACAGAGGCGACAGAGATATCCAGGAGTCATCTCCTCGGTCAGCAGCTAGAGACTCTGAAAGGCGAGGGGGCAGAAATTCGAACTCGTCCAGTCCATCACGCTCACGGGATTATGGGTCCCAGAGAGACAGGTCTCGTGAATTAACTGGACGCGATAAACGCCGTTCCCACCAGAGAGACTCTCGGCGGTAGACTTCTGCTGGGTTTTGGAACGTTCGAGGTTGGAATGTGAATAGATCTACAGACAATAACATTATACGAACTTCATGTGTCCTAAACTCTTCCCTTGATATAGTAGGCATAGCAGAAACTCATCTCTTAAGTGATACAGATTTAAATCTTGAGGGGTATACTTGGTTCGGTTACAATAGAGCTAACATTCATAAAAATGCGAGAACTGGTTCAGGTGGTGTGGGTTTTCTTGTGAAAAATGAATTGCTAATAGACTTTAATGTCTCTGTCTTACAGGAATCCTATGAGGGCATATTGTGGTTAAAACTAGATCACAAAACTGAGCGTTTTACTTTATTGCCATGTGTGTGTTATCTACCACCAGAAAATTCCTCAAGGCGCATTGACGTTAATGCTTTCTTCGACAGTCTGCTTTCCGAGTTTTATGTTTTTCAAAATATAGGCAAACCTTTTATATGTGGGGATTTTAACAGTAGATGTGGAGGCCTCGAAGATTTTATAGCTGGTATTGATGAAATCGCACCCAGAAAAGTTATTGACCATAAGATTAACAATTATGGTGAGCGCCTTGTGGAGTTTTTGATTAATACTAATATGTGTTTTTTGAATGGGAGATATGATGAAACGTTTGACAACTTTACGTCAGTATCAACCAAAGGCTCATCTGTCGTAGACTATTGCATTGTCACACACGATGATCTATCGCTTTTTAATGACTTTAGGGTAACTAGTCCTATCGATCTGATTAACGCTATTCCTGACTTGCGTCAGGCAGCATCCAGCGGCCTTCCAGATCACGCGCTATTATCTTGGACCATAGACACCGACTTTCCGCACCTTCAAAACTGTACAAACAATGACAGACATACTGTTCACCACTATGATAAATTCGACCTATCCAAGGTTCCGAACTCGTTCATGGCTAGTAATGACTGTATAAATTTTATACATACCGCTATAAATCGGTTAGAGCAAGGTCACCAAGACCAACAAAATATTGATTCTATATACAGTAATTGGTGCCAGTTTGTTAAGCAAAGTATGTATTCATCTGTTCCTTATAAGAGCGTTTCTAGTGGTCTAAATTCTAAAAGACACAAACCTGGGAAACCATGGTGGAACGAAACATTGTCTGATATGTGGTGTCGGTTGAGTCAAGCTGAGCGCAACTGGTTAAAAAGTAAAAGCGGACCGAGTGAAAAATCGCGGCTAAAATCAGAATATGTTAACTTACGTAAGTCTTTTGACAGAGAAGTTCAGCGCTGTAAAAGATTGCACTGGTACAATTTACAATCCGAACTTGAAAAAGAATGCAATATTGATCATACGCGTTTTTGGAAGTCGATAGGCAGAATCGGGGTCAATAACGCCAAACGCAAGAATATACCGTATGAAGTCATTATGCCTGACGGTTCTGTATCCAAAGAAATCGACCATGTTTTAAATAAATGGAAATTAGATTTTAGCGAACTTTTGAACTGCAATTCGATTAATGACTCTGAAAACCCGTCAGACGAACATCTAGGTCAGCCAGAGCACGTGCCTGACGAGAATGTACACTTATTTGAAGATAATTTCTCCATCTTGGAAGTATTGAAAGCTGTACGAAATGCTAAACGCGGTAAATCTTATGGCTTCGACGAGATACCTAGTGAAGTTCTCAATAACGATGTTTCAATTAATTTCTTACATGTTCTTTTCAATGTTTGTTTCAATAAAGGCATTGTCCCAACCATTTGGGGGAAATGCGTGATCAAGCCTATTCCTAAATCTTCTTCAACAGATCTTCGTGATCCACTTTCATACAGAGGCATCGCCCTTGCTTCTGCGGTTTATAAAATGTATTGTTCAATTATAAATGATCGTTTAACAACCTGGGCAGAGAGTAATGGCCTCTTGGCTGATGAACAGAATGGATTCCGGAAGAAGCGCAGTACGGTAGATCACATATCCTCATTGACTAACATCATTGAAACAAGAAAGAAACAGAAAAAGGCAACATTCTGTGCGTTTATCGACTTCAAAAAAGCGTACGATACCATCAATCGTACAAAACTATGGCATCGTTTAGGTAGTACCGGCCTATGTGGAAAGCTCTTTAGGGCAGTGAAGTCTCTGTACTCTTCCGTATATTCTTGCGTTCGTTTAAACAATCTGCACACAGACTGGTTTGAGGTTAATTCCGGCCTTCGTCAGGGCTGTATTCTGTCACCATTGATGTTCAACCTTTATATCAATGACCTAGCAGTTTATCTTAAATCACTTGGCATTGGGGTTGCATGTGATGATGACACTGTTTGCTTGTTGATGTACGCAGACGACATTGTCCTTCTTGCAGAAACAGAAAATGATTTGCAAACACTACTCGGTGCTCTAAATGACTGGTGTCGCGCTAATGATATGGTGGTGAATAACAATAAAAGTAACATAATTCATTTCCGCAATCCGTCGATCGAAAGAACAAATTTCAAATTTCAGTGCGGTGCCAGTGCGCTAACCACAGTCGACAGGTACACGTATCTTGGGTTACTGCTAACTGAGCATTTAGATTTTGAGCTCACTGCTAAGTTTGTCGCCCAGAGTGCAAGCCGAGCATTAGGTCTTCTGATATCAAAATGCAAGCTTGCTGGCGGACTCCCATTTAATGTGTTTTCCAAGTTGTACGACTCGGTAGTCTACCCAGTAATCAGCTATGGTGCCAGCATATGGGGAAACAAGTCCTACTCATGCATAAATGCGGTGCAAAACAAAGCGATGCGCTTCTTTCTTGGTGTTGGTAAATACACCCCAGTTGCCGCCGTAGAGGGTGATATGGGTTGGGAACCTAGCCTTATTAGACAATGGTCTAGCATCGGTCGACATTTGACAAGAATATCGCGCACCCCTGCGAACAGAATTAATAAAAGAATAGCATTGTGGGCACATTCGAAAGCGTCTCATAGGTGCAGAAACTGGTTCTATACTATAAAAGATCGCCTGTCGAAGCTCAATTTAAACACAGATTATGATATTAATAACCCTATCGGCACAGACTTTGTTGAAAATCTAAGGGTAGCCGGTCTCAACAAATTTAAAACGGATTGGAAAGACAATATACGGAGTGAGGTTGGCCCCTCAAGGAGAGGCCGAAATAAACTACGAACATACTGCCTGTTCAAGTCCATATATGAAACCGAGGCTTACTGCAAAATTATGTTGCCCATCAGGCACCGTTCGGCTTTCGCAAAATTCCGCTGTGGTGTCGCACCCCTTAGAATCGAGACTGGAAGGTATGAAAACCGTCTTTTAGAAGACCGCATTTGCCCCTTTTGCGATGAAATAGAAAGTGAAATCCACGTACTTTTTAACTGCCATCTGTATGACGATTTTAGAAACGAATTATTTAGAAATGCCCTTAATGTAAACCATGATTTTAATGTACTTTCACTTGAAGATAAGCTTATATTTTTGTTTTCCAACCTTTTTATGATAAGATTTACTGCCAAAACCTGTTTTAACATCTTACAGAGAAGAACCTTTTATATGAGCAAATGATTTTTCAGATAAATTATGTAAATGGGTCTGTCTTAAATAATAGTCATTTCACACTTTTATATAATTTCGGGTTTAAAGAATCTGGTGTAAACGCTAGTGGACCCCCGCTTGCTCTGGGCACAAATGTTCCTGGAGATGTGGGTGGTGGCTCGTGGAGAAGCTTGATGTGACGCTCCGGTGCCAGGTCTTGGTGAGCAAGTACCCGAAGGCTCGCAGACTCGCTCCTTTAGGTCTACTGGTGTTTGCATTCTGATGGTAATTAAGATTTATTTGAGAATGCTCTCTTTCTTGTTTTACTGGAACTCTTTAAGTTGTTTAATGACATTTTGTAAAAAATTTTATTTTTCCTTTTTTTAATGCAATCGAATGTTGTTGTTTTTTATGTTCTATTAACATGTGAATTCTGTACATTTTTAAATTCTGTTTTAGGTATTTTTGTTGTACAATTTGTAAATCTGTGATATTTTTGTTCTGTTTTAATGTAAATTGAAAAACTTATAGTGTCTCGTAAGTCTGTATAGACTGGATATCAAATATGTTTTAGCATGTTATAAATTTGTAAATATTGTATGTATTTGATATGCGACACTTAAATAAACTATTAAACTAAACTACAAATTAAAGGTGCTCTGTCCCAAGATATCACACTTCGTATTATCAAAACATTTGGTAATTAGATAGGTGTCATCAAGGAGAACGCAACTAAGCGTATGAAACCACAGAGACTGTGGAAAGCTTTAACTACTTACAAACAAAAGCAAAGAAAATAGTAATGTGATTTGACTGCGCGACAACGTACCGAAAACATAACATTCTGATATTTCTTATGTATTACAAAGCATAATACCTGATCACAAAAATCAGCACATCAGCAAAAGAGTTTCAAGTTTCTAAATGGTATGGTCGAGCACTGTCACTGTCGAATATACTGCATTATACATGTTATAAAAACATTAGATCATTATTCACATTTGATAAACAAAGCTCAAAATTGACCAAGAAAAAAGAATCAGCAGTTCAGTATTTCAGTGTTTTAGTATAGGCCTATCTTGTTGATCGTCTGTTTGTTGAATTTAGCAGCGTTTTAGTCTACCCCCTTTACGCTTGGTCGACATACCAGTCTTGTAACAAAATGATATTCATAAGATAGAACCATGTAGCCGCATGTGTAAGTTTCCAGATAAGGAACATATAACAAACTCAATTTTTAGCAATGCACATAACAGACAAAGTTGATTCTTACAAGTATCGTCGTTTGTCCTAATGAGCGACATTGCTATTATTTCTTGTGATCAGTAAAGGTTTATTAGTTAAATCCATCATCTCGTATTTGTTCATTTTATTTTATGAACATATGTTACAAATTATATGTTATAAAACAAATCTCAAAAACAATTACGAAATTTTACCTAAGATAATCTTAATCAATATCAAGGGCGATCGATACAAAAACACCCAAAATGACCAAATTAACATTCAGAGTCAATCTTCTTTTTTATTTTGATATTCCATATTTCTTTTTTCGTCTATATGTCTTGAATATATCTTTTCCCCCCTTCCATTTCCCTCTTTTTCCTCTTTTCGCATCATTTTGCCTCTTTTCGCATCTTTTCGCGAAAAGAGCCTCTTTTCGCTATCTAGACCTACCGGTAGATTTTGGATTACTTCTGACGTTTCCATTTACTTGACGTCACTAAATGTGTCTCACTTCAGAAATTCAAACGCCTATAACTCCGTTATTTATGAACGAAAACATAAAGTGTGAGTATTCATTTTCTTAGTTAGAACGTAAGGAACAATGTGGTACCAAAATTATTTGTGTTTTCAAAAATTTTTTGTTTTTGCAATTGGAAAATGCCCGTGTATTATTAGTATATATCCCAGATATATATGACCGTGTATATAATATTATATGCCCGTGTATATATATGCCCGTGTATTGTATAAAATAAAAAGAAAATTTGCTTTTTTTCGGTGAATACCAAATATATTTCATCTCGTGAAGTGAAAACATAAAAATTTTCACTCGTGCTGCGCACTCGTGAAAATTCTGATGTTTTCAACTCACTCGATGAAATATATTTGGTATTCACTTCAAAAAAGCAAATATCGTCTATATATTGTGCAACAATTTCAAGCGTGACGTTACTTTGCGGCATTTGTGACGTCAGCTATCCCACAAAGCAGCGTTATACGGTGAAACGTCGTTTTAGCGCACAACAAACGTAATAAGTGTGTGTAAATACCAGCATTACAGTCAAATATTTGGCGGGATATCTACTCTGCTGAACGATATCGACGGTTTCAGCAACATTTATTCCGTTTATCATGTTTATTGTGAGTTAGAATAGAAATAGATCAGCTCAAGTGCGTGAATTGTTGAGTAATAATTCACTGTTTGTCGATCAGTTGTTAGAAGATAAATCACTCGCGCTACGCTCTCGTGATGTGATCTTCTTTACAACTGACCTCCAAACAGTGAATTATTACTCAACAATTCACTGCTAGAGCTGATCTATTTCTTAAATGAATATCGAATGAGGCGAACCTGCATATCGATAATTAGCAAGGAGGCGGAATGAAGACCATACTGTAACTGCCTGATATTTGAAGTTACAGTACGAATCTGTCAATTTCTGCTCAGTCGTACTACAAGTTTAATAGTTAAAGTCTACGACTCGCTGTATTTTGCTCATTTCTTTTTCTACTCGGCACTTTAACTCTAACTACAAAGTAAATAGGTGCCAAAATAGTTTATGTACATTTGTGTGAATATTAACCATTTTTCTGGACGCTTAGTAGTTTCTCTGAAGGTCGGAAGCACACGGCGTATACCCTAAATTATAATAGCCGCGTGATGAGAAAACCAGCATTTTGCATAAGCGGAAACAAAGGTGCAGATCAGCTTCGCAGTAACTGCGAACCAGATCAGCACCTTTAGTTTTCGCTACAAGGTTAGTACAAGTACTCTACTTTCTAGATCTAAAATTTCCAGGTTCTAGACTCTAGTCATCGTCTGTGCTTGTACAGCTCGGTTTGTGTCGGACCTCTTCGGAAACCTCATCGTTGGTTTTCTCATGGCGTGACTCATATATGAAACTGCTGATCACGGTTGTATACGATGTACAGAAAAGCACATGATTGGTACACTTAACATACACTTTGCGTTTAGCCAACTGCAGTGCTTCTTAGATACCCTACTGTTAAAAGAAAAGCAAAAAAAAAAAAAAAAAAAAAAAAAAAAAAAAAAAAAAAAGAAGAACTCACCAATCCATTTGCAAACCTCCCCTGTGTCTCCACCATGGTGACGACAGTCATTCTCCCGAGGTCTACTTGTAAATATTCGTCCGAGTCCTGGCTGATGACTGACCTTGGACACCAAGCTCCGCCTCCGGACTCAGTACGTATCCTGCATAGGGTCATTGATACTAGTCATTTGTTACCCTACCCCAGTCTTGTGAGGGCGCGTGATTAGCCGTGGTTATGAGTTGTTATATTACCTTCTATTTGTCTCCCAGTGCGGGGAACTGCCCGAGGTGTGCATTTTTTATTTAAATGTTCAGTGAAATGCAGACTGCAATGGAAATTAGCAGGGGATTTACCCGCAGTGGACAGATTGAGCAACGGTTTGCTGAATGAAAATTCAAAATCCCCGCTATTCTCCGGGACGGTGTGTGGTAACAAAATGACTAGTGCATTACTCATTGTATCCTTCAGATGTTTTATAACATTTGGATAGACATGGCCTAACTTGTAACCAGTGCAACGGGATCATAAAGAACCGTAATAATAAATAAACGAATTCTTTAAAATCTAGCGATTTATAAAAATTATACAAGATTCAACTAAGTTTCCCTGGATTAAAGCAATTCGTGACAAACCTTGCATGCTGAGGTCCGACCACAGGAAAATCATAAGATGAGCTGGCCGTGAGGGCACTGTCGGGAATTTCTCTAGACTCCATCCCTAGTGGCTCAAGACAATCTGGTAGATGTTGTATACATTGTGAAAACTTGTCCATCTTTTATAGAGGGTTTTTTTTTTTTTTTTTTTTTTTTTTTTTTTTTTAAAAAATGAGTTGACACCATAAAAAATTTCACTCGTGCTGAGCACTCGTGAAAATTCTGATGTTTTCAACTCACACGATAAAATATATTTGGTATTCACCGAAAACAGCAAATTTTCTTTTTATGTTATACAATACACGGGCATTTTCCAATTCACAAGGCAGGCGGTGAAAATGCCAAAAAAAAATAAAATAAAATAAAATAAAATAAAAATAAAAAAAAATAAATAAATAAATAAAAAATAAAAAAAAAATAATTAAAAAATAATAATAATAATAATAATAATAATAATCGGAAAACACAAATAATTTTGGTATCACATTGTTCCTTACGATCTAACTAAAAAAAATGAATACCCACACTTTATGTTGTCGTCCATAAATAACAGAGTTATAGGCGTTTGAATTTCTGGTGACTTTCGATATCAGTGAGATTTGATATAAGTGAAATTTCATATCAATGAAAATACCATTTTTATTAAGTTTTGATATACATGTACATTGGTTTTCACTGTAAAGTATAAAATAAAAAATAGGTATTCCACCCCATACCCCAGTTTCACAATATAAAATTGGGATACAATGGGGTTTACATAACATGGATATGTTTTGCTGATGTAGAAATCTTTGCGAAATCTGATGGAAGCATTTAATTAATAAAACATACAACGATTTTTTTTTTCAAGTATTTTTTATCACTTTTGGCTGTTTGCGATTATCAGCATTGTCTTGATATAAATTTTTATCGTAACAAGTTTTCATTGATTTTTACACCAAATGAAATTAAGATATTATTACAAAGTACGACCTCCGTCTAGGAGAAAATTCGCTCTCCTGAAAATAATTATAATATCAATTGGTACCTTGTTCCTGGCCAAAGCAGAAGCATAATATATTTCCACAGACTATCAGCCAAACTATACGCCATGATTCCATAGTGTAATTTTAAATTAGTAGAACAACTATTGTTGCAAGTAGTGGGAAAATGTCATTATGATGATTTCCGGAAATTAGCACTAAAGACTACCAATTTAGCCTTAATAAAATAATGACACAATGTTAAAGCACGATGTTCATTTCCAACAGTGCAGACATTTTTATGATTTTCTTATTTTAAGCCTAGACGGGAATCGTACTTTATGGTTATATTTAATCATCCTTTGTGGACGGATTTGTGCTGACCAGCGGTAGAGTAAACTGATGCTAAACCTAGGATAGACAGTGAACGACCGGTAGTACAAGCAGGCTTGAAGATCTACGGAAGGATTTTGTATTTTCGTGATTAGTCAACAGTCGTCCACACTTATACCGATACGAAAAAGTTACACAATATGGTTGCTTCAGCCCCCAAAAATGAACATACGGCATTGAAAATATTAATGAAAAGCCAATTGTTCTATCTGACAATGCCTTGTTCGGAGGTACTAATATAACATACAACATTAATATAGCCTTAGCTAAAATACATTATTAATCTAAAAATGATCTCCCAAGAAGAGAAGAAATTTTCTCCTTGAGAAGTGCATTTGGACTTTGAGAACGGGTGGTGGGAATAATATATACGAGACAGACTTATGTTTTACGAAGACCATAGGCATTGTAAATAGCGGGTGTCAATGATAATTTGTATACATGCATAAAAACTACCGTCCGCGTGTATATCATGTCTTGGACAACAGCAAATCACTAGTACATGTATCTTTACGACTTGTCGGTCATATGCTCGGACGAGCGTCGGGTTTTGCACTCATGATTTGGTGGTATACAAAAATGACTCGGACATAGGACAGGCAACATCATTTGAACCACCCACATGTTTTCTAGACATTAAAGAACATCTTACTCCGCAGGGAATTGAGGGATACATCCATTTTGTTTTCTTCACTTTTTTGAAAGTTTCAAATGCTTTGGATCAAAATCAGCCAAATGATGTCGTCCCAATTTTAGCTCACATTGTGCAGTAAGGCTCGCAAGGTAGCTTATACATGTAGTACTGTGCTTGGTCTCCGCTGTTTGTACTTTGTCCATTCAACCAGCCATCTGACCAGCAGAAGCCAAATGACTCTGATGACAGCACAGGCTTGAATCACCCCCGTGGCAGAGTTTCTACGTTTAGGCCTACTCAATTTCTGTTCATCCCAGTCATCCTTCCTTTTGTTGTTTGCTTTCAGGTGGACGATCACTGCCCTTTTGGTTTCTTGGGGCCTACTTTGTGTTTGCATTTAGCAAAGATATTAATCGAGCTAAAATCTAACATAAATATTTTTGAAATTCGACCAGATCCTGCAACTGGTTACATTTAGCTGCACTATTTTTGATTGCATTAAACATTATTACAAGCAATAGTCACTTCCATCAGGAAAACATGTTTGTGACAAGAATACCCCTTTGAACCCCACTTTTATATAGATAAAATGGGGTTTTCAGGGGTATACTATTTTTCTTATTTTTGCTCCAAAACATAGGTTGTGGGTACTCATTAGAACCGTGGTTCTACTCGTTCTTCAACGTGTACCATGGTTTCTAACGTGTACCCAAAATCTATGTTTTGAGCAAAAATACTGATTTTTTTTTTCATTTTAACGACTTAAAAAGCTCTCTGTATATTGCATGGGCAAGTTTCAGTTATGAAAATCAGAATTTAATGGTGAAACGCTAAATTGACAAACCACACCAGGGGGATAGGTTAGACTGAAGGGATCAGAAGCAGAATACGAAGATTGGACATGCCATTTAGTTGTGATCTATTTTAAATTTTGGTATTCAATAATGCTGCTATTGACGCTTTACTTTTATATAGGGCCCCAGCCAATTGCAGCCTAGAAGAAATAGGAGGGCTGCTTGTGCCTCCAGGCAAAGCTGCTATCTACTGACCGACTATCTGATTACTGGTTAACCGCTCATGTCTGAGCCTGCCCAGGAAAAGCGATTTAGTCAAACCATCCAGACATATAAGCATTATTTGGCTTAGTTGGGTGGCTATATTTATGAAGCACATTTTGAGTGTCATGACATCCTAATGTTGGGTAAAAGTCCCATAAAATGGAGGCAACCTCCCGACATGACCTTTGCTGTTGACTGGGATTTAAAGCATCAATTCAACAAACAAACGATATACTTTTATAACTTGGCTGTCAGTACAGCTAGATAAGTATTCATTACCAATTAGGCCACTCACTATTTTCAAACGTTTAATCAACTGATCAGTTTCCGATATGGAGGAACAGATTCAAACTTGACACAAGGACTTGTTATTACATTTATTTTACACATTTCAATATTTCAAAATATATCACATCATCTCAATATAAAAAGTCCAGAGTATCTATATGATACATGATTGTGGAGACATCAAATGAAGAAATGACAAACAATGCAGAAAGTGTGCTTACACACCACAAAACCAAATATCTGCATATGCAAAAACAAAGACACAGATCAGCTGTGCAGTAACTGGACAGCTGATCAGATCTTTGTTTTTGTTGCACGGATAGTACAATACACGGATAGTACAATCCCTCTTCTTTTTAAATCCAGAATATCAAGCCTCTAGCCATCTTCATTGCTTTTGTGTCATTCAGTTTCGTAAAGCCCACTGTTGGTTTTCATGACGTGGCTCAAATTATGTTATTCAACAATTTAGGTCTGATACAACAGCCTTGCATTATTATTGCCGTTTCCAAATTGAATCATTTATTTGATCCATCAGTATTCAACAAATAAAGCTTCTCCAAATGCACAGTCTCAAATAAATAACAGCTCAAAAGCAGTACTTACTATATAAACTGGAGATGATAGAACTACAGAAATAATCCTCTTTTTGTATTACTTTTAGTAAATGGCTGTAGCTTAGCAGGCAAATTACCCAGTAGAAAACAAAACGTAAACTAGAAATAAGTGTTTGTAAAACACTATGCCCCCAACTGTATGCTTGCCTCTAACCTGGCACAGTTTATATGATTCATTTATTTCATTATTTTTTTATGAAAATCATGTAAGCAAACAGACTAGACCTGGGCACAAACAGCAAACTTGAGGACTAACAGTGATAACAGATGCACACTTAAAATTGGAGTTAAAATTTCACAATTCCATAATTCTGTCAAACTTTACTTAAAGTCCTCAAAAGTTAACCAGGTGATCTTCTTCTCCACCCCAATCAGTAAACCAAATATGAAGGCTCTAGCTAAAATACTTTTTGAGATATCTTGCACATGAGATTTTCAATTTTTTTTCCAAAGGGACATAACTCAAAAAGACGGCAAAACTCAGACATGAAAAATTACAGGTCAACTATTTTCTCATGAGGAATCTGTAAATGAAATTTCAAAACCCTGGCATTCATCCTTGAAAATTTTAAAACTTCGCCGAAAATTGGAAAAATCAATCAAAATTTCAAAAATGCGTAATTTTGTCAAAATATGAGGTGAAGTTCTCAAAAGTTAATCAGGTAATCTACTCCTCTGACATCCAAAATCAATATACCAAATATGAAGGCTCTAGCTCAAATACTTTTTGAGATATCTTGCATGCAAGATGTTCAAATTTTGTTTTCAAAGGGACATAACTCAGAAAAGGGGCATAACTTGGGCATGAAAAAAAATATGTGTCAACTATTTTTTCATGAGGAATATGTATATGAAATTTCAAAACCCTAGCATTCACCGTTTAAAAGTTTCAAATTTCACTGAAAAGTTGAAAAAATAAGCAAAATTTCAAAATTCAATAATTTTGTCAAAATTTGCGGTAAAGTTCTCAAAAGTTAATCAGGTGATCTACTCCTCAGCCCCAACTAATATACCAAATATGAAGGCTCTAGCTCAAATACTTCTTGAGATATCTTGCACACAAGATTTTCAAATTTTGTTTTCAAAGGGACATAACTCAGAAAAGGGGCATAACTCGGACTTGAAAAAAATACGGGTCAACTATTTTTTCATGAGGAATGTGCATATGAAATTTCAAAACCCTAGCCTTCACCGTTCGAAAGTTAACAGACGCACCCACCGACCCTCCCCCCCCCCCCCCCCCCCCCACACACACACAAACAGACAAGCCAAAAGCAATACGCCCTTCCAACTTTTTCAAAGTTGGGGGCATAAAAAGATACTTCAAAAGATAGTGCAGCATTCATATAGCGCAGATACACCCCACCTGCTGGGACTGTGAGAAATAGATTGGCTGCTTGTTTCTTAAGGAAAAGCTAACCCACAGTCAACCAACCTGAATACTGCTTAGGAGGTCCAGTGTTGATGCTGTTAAGTTAAAAAGTACATTTGAATGACGATACTAGTAACCATATGCAAAATTTCCATTATCATATATACAGTCAGCAACCGCTTGTGTGTTACCCTAAAACAATATTTCTGACCATCTGATGATAAACCTCCCCAAGTGAAAATTTTAATAAAAAACAGCTATCATTGTCAGTCAGACGCAATTAAAATACTGCATTTTCAGTACACAGACAAATCTTAGCAAGCATCCATGACAAAGAAAGTACATGTAATACTGTCCTAAATTATTGTCAAATATGCCAAGTGCCATTAAAATCCCATCATGGCCCTGTAGCACATTATATATGACAAGCTCCCAACAGTGTTTCTGTCATCAAAGATCATCATCATTTGTCTGCTGTGAAAGCCTGTATCCCTGTTATTGCTCTGCCGAGTATCAATGCATGAATATCATGAGTACCTGAAACACAGACATAAATGCTGCTATGAAGTTGTATATGTTCTAAGCTAAAACTCAAAGTTAAAAAAAAAATCATTTTTTCTTGATCAAGATCGATTTTAATATTTTCCCCTTTTATGCAAATAATGTGACCTTTTAACATCTCTTGAATGGAAACACCTATATCTTTTTGTAGCTAATGAGGCCTTTATGAGGTGAATCATACTTGCAACCAATGTCATCAGCAACTCATGTCCCTGATCCAGCTCACACCAAGTGCACATGGCGAGCACATGATGAGCACAAGGGTGCATACTTTAGTTCAGACTTGACTGCAAACAATAAATAGCCTACCACATTTGAACTTCAAATGTGATCAGGTATTGGCTGTCCATAGAGTAATGATTCAAAATGCTTAAATGCATACTAGTAAAAAACTTAAAGAAAAGAGTAGTATATGTACATTATGTACATGTATAATATATCAAAAAACAACAAAAAACAAGCAGATAGGCCTTCAGCAGAATAATGGGGTTGGGGAGTACCAAATACAACAAATGAGCCGTCTCGTGGGAATGCCAACAATGTGGTTTCCAAACAGGTCTGACACAAACCGACCTGTACAAGCACAGAAAAGAGCCTGAAGCTTGAAATTTCGGATTTAAGTAGAAGAGGCATTGTACCATCCGAGTAGCGAAAACAAAGGCGCTGATCAGCTTCACAGTTACTGTGAAGCTGATCTGCGCCTTTGTTTTCCCCTATGCAGATTGTTGGTTTTCCCATGCGACGGCTCAAATTGTTTTTAAATTTGTACCTTCGTATGTATTGACTGCCTCCAGGTTCATTGCGTGTCTGATCACATGGTATTCATCACAGATGCCATTACCACCGTGCATATCTCGCGCTAATCTCGCTATCTCTAATGCTTTACCACAAGAGTTACGCTTGATCATAGAGATCATTTCTGGTGTTGCTCTACAAAATACACAATAGAAAATTTATGCTGCTACAATTAAAAAGAAACAGTGTCGTACACTGTTATGTGCCAAGTAGCAACTTGTGATTTGGCAAGGTAAATAATCTGATATGGGTTATTTTTTCAAAATGTTAATTCTTGCCTTGTAATACATGCACTTTGCTTTCATAATTTATATATGGTCATCAGATTATATTGAACTCAAAGCTATATTTATGATACTGAGCAGTGTTTTTTTTTCTTCTTTTTTTTTCACAAAAACTGCACTGACAAAGGGTTTGTTGTTTGCAGAAGCTGATGTAATAGAGTAATTTCACAGCCTGATCATTAGTACATTTATATTCTTTTTAGCTATATAAAAGGATAAAAAACTTATTCTTCCAAACAAAAACTTACAATCCCTTATCTTTTAACCTCCCAACTTGCAGACAGGCCTGTAGTCCTACTGATATTTCTGTCAACATATCTGCCATCTTTTTCTGCATCAGCTGATTCTTGGCTAGAGGTCGACCAAACTGAATCCTGTCAACATTCAAAAAGCAATGCATTACGAAAACTTGCCCATGCAATATACAGAAAATCTTTACAGCATTTAAAATTGAACATTTTAATGGAAAAATTTTGATATTTTTAATATGTTTGCTCAAAACATTGATTGTGGGTACATGTTAGAACCGCCTCAGTTAGGCGGTTCTAACGAGTACCAACAATCTATGTTTTGAATCAAAAATAAGAAAAATAAATATACCCCTGTTAACCCCATTTTTCTATATAAAAGTGGGCTATAAAGGGGTATATATTTCACCGAAATGTTTTCCTGATGGTAAGCAAGGATGAACAATTTTTCACCAAAAATAAGTGAACCATGGTAGGTTAAACATACATGTAACAGGTTTTGCTTTAAGAGCTTGCACTGACCAGTGTTTATGGCACTATCCAAGGCTTAGATCTATATATCTTAAAAAATTTAAACAACAAAGTCTGGTCTGCATGTTTGTTGTCAATTGCCTAGAAAACATGTCTCCTCTTTCAAAACAGAATTTCAAGTGTTCATTTCTCGAGAAGCTGTGAAGTCTACTTTTAGTTAAACCAACTGCCAAACATGATTGCTGAGACAGGCTTCTGCAATCTTATATGGATTTATTTGTAATCTTTATCCTGGTGTTGTTTTTTTTTCTAATTTTTTTTAGTTTTTATTCAGCACTACAAAATTAGCCTACTACCTGTCTAAAGTATACTGTCTAGCAGCCTCCAAGCAGAACTCAGCTGCCCCTAGTGTACCCCAAGCAATACCAAATCTAGCACTATTCAAACAACCAAATGGACCCTGAAATAAACATTAACAGAAGCTGCAGAAATCTACTTTATGCACACCTGGACATCTTTATAACACGGATCATTACAACACAGTTTTGGATATAACACTGATCATTGTTGGATGCCAATCATTTTACTCTCGGATTGGATAGCTAACACGGAAATCGGATTGGACCCCAACAATAGTGTTATAAAGAGGTTGAGGTATCATTTTTGTATCAATGCCTGGTTTTGCATAATTACTACTTTGAGAATATTCTATTTCAAATTTATTTTCACTTTCTTAAACAGTACATATACATGTAATTCTAAATGAGTTTTTGCTAACGTGTCTGAACTTACTGTTTGCCCCTATGCATCACATGCGAATGCCTTTTTGAAATCACTGAACAACAAAGTACACTACATATATTTTCTTGCACACCAGACAGAAATTGCCACACTTTTTGCCTGGGTGATAAAATTGCATCTCACCTAGGTGTTCTCACCCAGGCTAAGTGCGCCAAAAAATACGCAAAACCTTTAAATAAACCAGATTTGGGGGGTTGTTGTGCAAGAAAAAGAATCTAATATGGTGTTCTTTTCTAGATGGAAGTTTCCAACCCTCGGGATGACCGTGCTGAGCGGAACCTCGGCGGAGCCTCGGTTCCGCTCAGCACGGTCATCCCTTGGGTTGGAAACTTCCATCTAAAACAGAACCCCATATAAGATTCTTATATTCCTTTCAATATAACCAATGTGAAGTAAGGTTTCCAAAATTTACAGCCTATCAGTTCTTTAAGACTGCTAGTGATAACATACACGAATACTTAGCCTCCTGGTACCATATCTCGAACCACTTTTACAGCAATGTTACTTGCAAAAATATAAGAACATGCAACAAAATTAATTAAATCTTCGGATTTTGTAGACACAACATTGCCAATGTCACTGACCAAGTACATTATGTGTGACGTCATATGGCACGTGCACAGCACGGTCCATAACATCGCCACTAAAAAGCAAGTTTCCTTCAGTTAATGGAACCAGTTCTCGAACAGACTGTTTGAGATCGTTTTCAGTTGTAATAATCCGAGAGAATTAGGGAAAAATGGTGTATAGTCACCCAGGAAGTACTTAAAAGCAAGAAAATATGGTAAAATGCAAGCACGTCACCACGTAGGTCATTATGAGTAGGTCCAACCTAAACACTAGTCTCTTACACACTTTGTTTCCATGTATTTTTGCCAGCATCAAAATTGAGCAGATTTAGCCAATTTCTATTTGATTTTTAGGGATTAAACAAGTTATCACACAAAATAGAGCCACTAGGAATAGGAGGTAGTACTAGTAACAAAATAAAAACAATCTTGTCGCTCATGAGATTTTCACAGGCACTGTATTTTCACAGGAGTGTAAACAAACATTTGTAAAGCTAAAAGACTCGAGACATGTTTTCGTCATCAAAATTTGATTTGAATACATAGAAGAGAGCTTCTGGCATGAGACAGCATAAAAACTGGAATTCAGGAATGTTTTTCAGCATTCTTGTCAAACAAACTGAGTAATGTATTTTGCTTTGATTTTGGTCGATTTCTATTGGCTGTTAGGGAAGTCCAAAACGAGGCTGACACATGGCACTGTGCCAGTTTTATCGCCCATTGACTGACGAAAGAAAACCTGCCCAAATAGTTTTATGTGGACCAGATTTTATGTTTTATTTAAGGTAAATCATATTATTGTTCGAGAGTTGGTCCCGTTCGAGAAATGGTACCAGGAGGCTAATACTCTTGTTGTGTACCATATACCCACCTGTAGACCTGAGACATGTGGCAGTAAGTTTTCTTCAGGCACCTCAACATCTTCCATAACAATCTGACCTGTAACACTGGCTCGGAGTGAAAACTTTCCCTGAATTGTTGGAGCACTAAGTCCCTTCATTCCCTTCTCCAAGATAAAACCCTTGATTTTGTTATCTGCAGTATCACATTTCGCCCACACTATGAAGACATCTGCTATTGGTGAGTTTGTAATCCTGAAATGAAATAAGCCAATTACATCAGGAAAACATGTCTGTGTATACACCCTTAAACCCTACTTTTATACATTAAAACTGGGATTTGCAAGGGTATACCTATTTTTTCTTATTTTTGCTCCAAAACATAGATCGTGGGCGGTTCTAACATGTACCCACAATCAATGTTTAGAGCAAAAATATTAAAAACATCATTTTTTTTTTTTCATATGAAAATTTTCAAATTTTAGAGCAGAAAAATTCTCTCTATATTGCATAGACAAGTTTTCGTAATGTTTAGGTATGTGCATTGTGCAAATTCTTAGTTCAAGACCAAACCTTCATGCCAAATATAGCATCATATGAAACTAAATCACAGACACACTGGTAAAGTCTTATTGTTATATTATTTTACACACGTTTTTAGGAAAGCTTTCTGCTTGAACTTCTTTCTCACCATTACGAAAACACGCCCGTGCATTATACAGAATTTTTTTTGGTTGTGAAAATCTAAAATTTCATTAGATTTTTTTATATAATTCTTATTTTTGCTCAAAACATAGTTTGTGGGTACACGTTAGAACTGCCTCGGCGAGGCGGTTCTAATGAGTACCCACAATCTATGTTTTGGAGCAAAAATAAGAAAGATAGGTATACCCCTGCGTACCCCAGTTTTACTATATAAAAGTGGGGTTTAAGGGGGTATACATTACATGATTACACGGACATGTTTTCATGATGCTACACTGTATTTTTTATGTCCATATTGCATAGTATTGTAAAAATGTTTTTTTTTTCTTATTTCAGTTTGACATTTTGACATGTTACTGATAAGTTTTCTATCAAAGCTCAAATGACAGGTTCTCATCATAACTGATAACTAACAGAACTGATGAAACAAGGCTTTGAAATGATCAAGGGATATCACACTTATTTCTTCTTTTATCAAAAGCTATGTCACTTTTTTATCTGAAAACTTTCAATTTCAACATAAATAAGAATCTCAGCTACAAATGAGCTGTGTCTCCTGGAAACCTGATTTTTGCATACGCCAAAACAAAAAGGCAGATCAGCTGTGCAGTAAAAGCTTTGGCTTCTTGGACAGTACAATCCCACTTCTTTTTAAACCCAAAATTTCAAGCTTCTAGCCTCCTTCTGTGACTGTACAGTCTAGCTTGTGCTAGACCTGGTTGGAAACAGCGAAGACCTCTTTTTTTCGTGACATAATTCACATCAGGAAAACATGTCCATGAAAAGTATACCCCCTTAACCCCCACTTTTATATAGTAAAACTGGGGTTTACAGGGGTATAGCTAGTTTTTTTAATTTTTGATCCAAACATATGTTGTGGGAACTAGCTAGAACTGTTAATCATTAGAACTTTCCATCACTTTCCCCTTTTTCTCTGTTTTATGTTTTTTGTTGGTACAGAGCCACAGTTCAGTAAAGAAGTGGGTTCTAACGTGTACCCACAATCAATGTTTTGAGCAGCAATATTAAAAATATCAAATTTTTTCCAGTGAAAATTTTCATTTTTACAACCCAAAAAATCTCCACATATTGCATGGGCAAGTTTTTGTAATGAATGCAATATGAAACCTTACCATGACTTAGATCCATTGAGTATGTAGGTCTTATTGGCTGAGTTATATTTTGCATTGGTTTCCATAGATGATGGGTCGCTACCGTGGTTAGGTTCAGTCAGACCGAAACATCCTATCAACTCTCCTTTAGCTGTGTAGATTATAAAAGACCAAGTGAGTCTGAGATTTTTTTATGTAAATGACAAAGTAATCAAGTGTATTAACATTTAAGTATTTAGCTTACACTTTATCTATATGAACCACAACGCGACAAAATGTACCTTCGGACATTCCGACGTTAATTACTAGTAGAAAGCGGCAAAAAGTGGAAAAATCATGTAATACACGTTTTAGAAGTAACACTATATTTGTTATATTTGAACACTGGGCTACCACGTGAATGAGTTTTAAAACATATTCATTTTCAATATTTAGAGTTATCTACCCTTGTTTTCGCCCATAATATTCTTACGTTTCCTATATCTATCGCTAAATGGTAACCATGGCAACCGTATCGTCATACAAATAGACAAAATAATGTCGACAGATTGAATGTAGGGGTGATTAGATTCTATTTTAACAATAGGTTCTGACCAGTGCTTAAACAGTTTTAAGCAAAGGCACCACATTGTGTAGGGTCTACTAACATGCAGAAATGTATTACGCAACTTTGACGTCATTTTTCAGGACAATGACGTCTATAGGGTTCATGCAGTAAATTGGTCATAACTCACAAAATAACTTGAATAATCTGGTCAAATAAAGACTAACAGACTCTAAAAACATTATACATTCGAAGTAACATTGTTTTTTCCAATACCCATAAATTGTTCGAAGGTACATTTTCTCACGTTGTGGCCCATATATATACCTAAGGTACAACTGTTGAATGAAAATAGAAAACTTCCACATTAAGAACTAAATGTTTTACTTGAGCCTCCTCATGAGAAAACAAACAATCTGCATAGGCAAAAACATAGGCGCAGATCAGCTTCGCGGTAACCGCCTTGTTTTCGCTACACTGATAGTACAATTCCTCTACTTTCTAAATCCAAAATTTCCAGTCTCTAGCCATCGTCTGTGGTTGTACAGCCCGGTTTGTGTCAGACCTGTTCGGAAACCACATTGTTGGTTTTCCCACAAGGCAGCTCATTTCTTATTAAACAGAAGCATTCAGCCTCATCATCATCTCTCTGTTTTCAATTCATTGTGTAACATACTATCATTACGAAAACATGCCCATGCAATATACAGAGAATCTTTTAAGTTGAAAAAAATGAAAATTTTCAGTAGAAATATTTAGATATTTTTCTTATTTTTGCTCATAACATAGATTGTGGGTACACGTTAGAACCGCCTTGCCGAGGCGGTTCTAACGAGTATCCACAATCTATGTTTTGGAGCAAAAATAAGAAAAATAGGTATACCCCTGCATACCCCAGTTTTACTATATAAAAGTGGGGTATGAGGGGGTAAACATTGAACAGACATGTTTTCATAATGTAAATAACATGAAGATCAATGCAATGCTGTTAGAGAAACAGTAAACCAAACCATACATACCCAGTCTGGGTATATATTTCTGTTTTTGTTCTTCTGTCCCATATTCATTAATTGGGTGCATCACTAATGAAGACTGTACACTCATACATGATCTGTAGGCACTGTCTACTCTGTAAATTGAGCCACATAATAATTATTGGATTGGTGACTTGGCCCAAAGGTTATAAAACTGCTCATGCTCCTTAACTGATGAAACTGAATTTTATCCTTCTCATGATTATGTTAAAATGACAACAAATTAACAAATTACCATCTTGGTAATCTAAATCTGTAATTTCTACTAATTTTGGTTATTTCACTATTTAGCATTTTAAATACCATACTTAGAGTTGAGCATGAAAAAAAGTTTTACAAACTTGGAGCCTGGTCTGTAACATACCAGATTGTAGAATACTTGACAAGTGTTTTCAAATTTTTGAGGAATGAGGGAATTTTCCAAGTATTATTGTAAACCAGATTATTTTTGTGACTATTAATTCAGCAATTTTGTCAAACATGCATAATTTCAAGATGACTGATATTCACAGACTGCAGAACTAGCCTATTCACATACATGTGTAGTCTGACTGGTCAGCCGTCAAAATGAAGAATCATACCCAGTGGTTCATTTTGCCGTCTGAGTCAAAATGATAAATCAGTTATCAAAAATTAATTTTGACGGCTGACCCGCCAGACTAATACATGTGATTCCTCCCGGATCGCCCGGGAGGATCCAGGAAATGAGGACCATCTCCCGCCCTCCAGGAAAGCCTCTCAAATCTCCCGGATGCTGAATTTTCCTATCATATTTTTTTCCAAACTGTCCATTTAGGGCAGAAAAATACGGTAATCACTTTACAGACGAAAGTCACAAAGGGATTACACTGCTGGGAATCACGTGATACGCAATGTTTATGATATGTGCAAATTGTAAACAAGAAGCCGCCATTTTCCACCGGGTCTAGGTAAGTCTATCGAGTTTTCTTTCAAATGCTGAGGGATAATGATGGATGAATATGCCCAGTCCATGCAGATACATCAGATTTCTTTAACTATGTGCGAGCTAATCTTTCAAAGTGTTTTGTTTGTGTAAACACCTCATTCCCATCATCAAAAATGTTTGTTGCCATGTACACCAAATATTTATTTTAAGCCTTATTCATTCTTCCAGCAACAATGCGTCCTTTCTTAGAGGTAAAATAACATTTTTTTAAGGACAATTACCTCCATTTTACAGAAATATGCTAAGTGTCACATGAAAAAAGATAATCAACATCATTGACATTGCATCCCTATACACATGCAATGTGGATTGATACCCTCCACACTAAAACAAAAGTCATCATGTTTCTATTCTTTCGTCGATAAATGTATTGATTGCTAATGCACCAGTCCTTTGTAACCATTGCCCCCCCCCTTCACACATACCTACGGTGAAGGGTGGGGGATAGCCGGGCTTAAGTGCAGAGCAATTACTTGTCGAGTGTATCCGCAGTGCAGGGGGAATTACGAGGTTTTTAATGCATTAGGATCCTTACTCCAGGGCAATTTTCTATTTCTAAGGTGAGGCCAAAGAGTAAAGTTTTGACCCCCCCAGTTTGCCCCCTGTGTGTGAGGCTTATAGCAGGGCACTAAAAGCAGAAATGCCACAATCACCGCCCTTCCCCGTAGGTGGATGAGCAGTGGTTACAAATGACTTGTGCATAATTGCAGCTAAAATATGATCCAAAAAAAAAAAAAAAAAAAAAAAAAAAAAAAAAAAAAAAAAAAAAAAAAAAAATAGCCGTTCTCGGTTTTGTTCAATATTGAGAACGAATCTTTGAATGCTTTCCTGGCTTTATTATGTATCAGCAGTCACACATTAGCGTATAACCCAAACGCGCGTCTGGCGTATGAATACTCTCAACATGCTTTAGATTTTGGACGTATGAAAATAATTTGTTCCTTTAACTCGCTTTAGCAGTCACACATTAGCGCCTGACTGAGACGTGTGCCGGACGTACGAAAATCTCAAAGTGTTGAAGTACGTTTGTGTTACTTCCCAGACGCGCTAAGCATGTGCTACAGGCGCACAGCAAACGTTCAACGCGCGTCTCACAAACGCTTAGGGCACGCTACGGAAGCAATTCACCATTTTTGCATTATCGGCTGGTTTCCTGCTGACAAAAATCAATAATGGAAAAACAGGTAACCAGAACCCCCCTCAGGGGGGTTCGTGGTTACCTGTATTTCCAATATTGATTTTTTTAAAGCTGGGAACCAGTGGATAATGCAAAAATGGTGAATATCTCATAAAATCTGAAAACGCATGTGGCGTACACTAGCGTGCATAGCACGTGCGTTCATATCGTATTCAACGCGCATGGAACGCGCATGGAACAGGCGCATGGAACTTATTTGAAACGTAAAAGACATTCGCACAAGACACGCCCAGCTTCTGGAAAAATTTTAAGCATGCTTAAACACAAACGTGCCTAGAGCGCGTACCGACCTTTAGCGACGTATATCAACGTACACCCAGCGTACACCAAGCGTACACCAAAAACGCACATGCAGCGCGTTTCTAATGTGTCTCCGACGTGCTCCTGACGTAGGTTGAATCATTCAAAGTTTACATTTTTGTCAAACGCCCGGCGCGCGTTGGCTTATTCTGCTATTTTAAACAGCAGTCACACACTAGCGTATAATCCAAACGCAAGCCGGGCGTGTCGACAAAAATGTAAAATTCAAAAAACGCCAGGAGCACGTTGGAGACACGTTAGAAGCGCGTTAAACGCGCGTTTTTTACGCTTGGTGTACGCTTTTTGCACGTCGATATACGTCGCTGTAAGTCGCTGCGCGCTCAATGCGCGTTTGCCCCACCCCCCCCCCCCAAAAAAAAAAAAAAAAAAAAAAAAATCAAACATGCTTTAAAACTTTCTAGAAGTTCGGTGTGTCCCGGGTGTGTGTCTTATACGTTTCGAATAAGTTCCATGCGCGTAACATGCAAATTAAGCATGACCTGAAACAGACAAGCTACTTTCAAACTAAATGCACTGCGACAGGTAAAATGCAGGTTTGTCGGTCACGCACGTTTAACATATCGCAAATTTTACACCCATGTACTCCACATTAATTTTGAGAAATGTGACATTAATTTTGCGTATGCCAGTTTCGATAAGTTTTTGGGTATCATGTATGCTCCAATTTAATACGGTGTGAAGAATTTGTACGTATTCACCACATCTGTGAAGAACTTTTTTTTAATATTTAAAAACGGTACCAAGATTCAAGTGTGTATTTTTGACATGTGAAGAATTGGTGCGTATTCTGCAAACTTTCTGTCAAGAACTGTTGAATTAAGTTCATTTTCTGGGGCACATGGCGCTCTTGACGGTAGAAAAGTCTATGCTTTTACATGTCAAAAGTCAGTATGAAAAGGTAAGGAGAAGTTTTTGATATGTGCAAAAAGCTAACTGATACTTTTTGCATTAATTTAGAAGCGTGTGAACTTGTCTTTGAGAGACTCTAAAAACTGTTTTAAGGCCCCCAGCATTTTTTTGTATTACTGATTGTTCCAAAGCGATACTTCTGTTGTGGTTCTATTTGTTTTATGTTTTGGAGTCGAATTGTCGTGCTGTTTGAACCTTATGTACGTTTTCATAGTTTTGGTTAAGTTCGGGTTACTGTTTTGCACTTATTGGGAAATAGCTGCTCATTCGGCTTAAAGGGAAACATAATTATTAAACTCCCGCATATGATTTTCATGAAACTTCACATGCTTCAAGATAATTGTATCCTTGGACTAAAATCGAAATAAAAGTGGGATGTCACCGGCCTCGTTTCCATGGTATCAGAACTTTTTTAATGTTTCTCGTGCATTTCAGAAAATTGTGTTCGTAGCGGACATGTGTTTTAATATATGTGTTATTTTTGCATATTAAACACTTTAAACATACGATCAGTGTTATTTTCTTAAATTTTGATACTATTTGCTTTTAAACTGAGGAGATTACAAGCAAAATTAACTTTCCCGCCATGTTTTCAAATCTGGAAAAACTGTGTATTTTTGCGATATCTCCTAAACTACACATATGATTTTAATTAAATTAAACCAATAGATATGAAACGCTGTAACCATTCAAAAGTTGAAATAAAAAGTGGAGGTCATCGAATTGCGTTGGAAGATTTAGAGAAAACCCGTTCAATACTCCCGCCTTTTTCGTTTTAATGTCAAACGTTGCACTGACGTCGCGTATATTAATGCGACGTCATCAACAGCGAAATAACCGTTTCCACATGTAATTAACCTTATACACGAATTAGGGTATATCAATTGTCGCATAACTAATTTAAAATAAAAATGAACAATATGTTTACCCGCTTTAGGACTTAATTATGCAGAAACAAACAAAATAAGATTCTACAGCTTGCAACGTCATTGGAAAATCAAAACAAAACGACGCTAAAAGCTATGCATACACTAAACGCCGACATTGTGCAAACAGTGTTCTCATAAACAATAGGAATTTCATTATGATTGCGCCTTTTCCTGATCATTACCTACTTGAATCGTTCTAATTTGATCGCTCTTGATCGGTACAGCTAATAAAAGTTAGCCTAAAACTTTTCATGGCTTATACGGTTTAGCTTCAGTAAGCATTTTTGTTTAAATTAAGGTTAAAACAAGAGCTACCAAGCCTTAAAGGAAAACGTTCAACGACAATACCTTTTAAACTCAAGGTCTGATCTAAGAAACATTTTGGTGCAAATTTTGTTCAAATCGGTCAAGGATTAAGTGAGATATTGTGATTTGAAGTTTTGGAACGAAGTAATATTTAATAAGAAAATTGTAAAACCATAAACAATGAATAAATTCTATATTTCAAATTTTTTATGGAGGTATACGTCCAAAATTGATAGTAAATCAATAGTACAAACCAGTGTAACAAAAATTAACAGAAACATATTAATAAGGTTTCATTATTATTAATTATGCATATTTAAGTAGAACTTTATGACGGCATTAAGCCTAATGAATATCCAAGATGGCCGCATCTTTTAACAGAAATTAATGTATATTCAAACCAACACAACTTTCTCAATATCCATCTGATTTTAATAAAACTTGTACCAAATTGTTAAGAGAGGCACCTACTTTCATTTAAGATGCATTGTGTTTTAACCTTGCCTTTCCCTTTAAGAGTCCATGTTTGAACAAAATGAGAATAAAAGATGCAAAGAGTGTGTGTCTGGGGTCGTTGAAGTGTACTCAAAAGATTCTAAACATCTAAAGCAAATACCAAAGTGAGGGTAAAAAAGGTGCAATTTTAAAGTGACTTAACATATGACCCCCACCTGGTTGATGGCTAATTTTTGAAGCACAGTTTTTGCCCATTGTTCAAAAGTGTGATCGAATAGCATATTTATGAAATGGAATGCATAAAATTTTGTTAATTCTTATGAGCTTTATGGAAAATTGGTTAATGGCATCATTACGTTTCTAATTTTGTCGGGTATAGTAAATAAAGAAATGAAGAAAGAAAGACCATTGATGGATATGAGTGGTAAAGAGTCACACAGTTTGTATGATCTAGTACTTTCTGAACTAGCGATAACATGGCTATGTCCGTCACTGTATTGGACCTAATCAATTTTAGAGAGCCAAAATTCATCTACTTAAAATTTAATAATTATTAAACTGACAGAAAATAAGAACACAATTTGTTTGTGTGGAAGGAATCAATTTGGTTTGCTGTGTACATGGTATCTAGCAAAGTAATCTGCTCGTAAAATTGCAGAATTTGGTTTTATCCGTTATGAAAAAAACTTCCCACGTTTTTATAATACCACAGCAGTATGTAATGAATTTCAATGTAATGATTAACATTTAATATTTAAGATATTGAAGGAAATAAAGCTTATGTGTGTAGGGTAACAGCGTATTTCAAGTGAATTTTTGAAGTGTTTGAAACACTGGCCAGGTGAAATGCCACAAACAATGGCTCAAATTCTTCCAAATAGGGTTGTCCATGGAATGCACTAGGTGGCATAAAAATCAACAGGCGTATCTTGAAGTTATTTGGAAAGAAAACAAAACTGATGACGTCATTTGTTTACATTTTGGTGTATATGGAAACATTTGCGGTCACATGATTCCCAGCAGTGGATTAAGTAGTGTCTGTTACGTAATTACAAATGAGGGAAACAACAATTAGTGGTGTCACTTTAGGGGTATTGGGTGCAGCGAGGCGTTAAATTGGCCCAAGCATCCATAAAGGTACCTGTTCAAAGTGTAAACGCAGGGTAAAATTTCCCGCCAATATGTCAAATTTTTACCTGTACACCGTTGACCTTGGCCTTGGCCAGTGTAAACATTTCAAAAATGAAAGTAGAAATTTGTGTCTGGGATCGATTTTTCGTTTTCTTGGTTAGTACAGGCAATACAGTTTAATTTCTTCTAACTTATTAAAGTGAGATATATATATACTTGTATAAAATTGCACTTGCAAACTTTTATTTGGAATCAGACAGAAAAATCAGCTGAAAATGGACATTCAGTTGACAGATTTCTGCATGATCAAGCATTGCTGCTTCAACAGTATAACACTTGGAATATCCCCTGCCTCTTCTTATTGTTCAGGTTACCCCTTTAGCTTTCATGATTACATGAGACACAAGGATAAGCTGATTACTGTACCATTATGTATTTTGAAACTAGGGCGGGGTGGGGGGGGGGAGGGACTTGGGGAGTGGGGAAGATAGGGGAAAGCAAATTGCCTCAAATTTGACAGAAAAAATGATGTTGTTGCATGAAAACATGCAAAATCGCGCATTTTAGATGCCGACACATAATCTCCCTGAAGTAGACCCCAATCTCCCTGAAATGAAATCCAAATCTCCCACTTCCACACCAGGAGCTCATCACATGTATTATACATTATAATAATTCAAGAGCAAAGTATGTACATGTATGTCAATATGAATATTTTTAGGCTATTTATTTCCATGAATAATTCATTCTTTTATAAATAGTGCAAATAAATTGCTCAAAAAGAAAATGGTTCACAGTATTAGAGTCACTGTAACTAACTGAAAAAGGAACAGACAGGAGAAAACAATAAGAATTTAAGGAATTGTTTATTTAAACTGGCTGCTGCAGCAATATTTTTTCAACCACAAGTGTCCTTTTTTCAGTGTTTTTTTTTACCATAATTAAGTATACAAACCTTTCACATTCTCTGGCAATGAGCCCATATGCTACTGAAGACACACCAGCACACCCATAGCCTTGTATAAATGGTCCCAGGACACCCAGGGCTCCCATCTCCGACATAATTTCAGGATGAAACACTGTAAAAATGGCACACATAATTTTTAAGTAAAAGGTAAAAAAAAATTGGAGGATACAGGCAAATCAAGGAAGATTAAATGCACAGCTAATCAGCTCCTTTGTTCTCGTTTCACGTCTAGTACCATTCCTATCAGCTTTGCAGTTGCTGCACAACTGATCTGCCTCTTTTTTTTCATAAAGGCAAAAAAAAATTTTTTTCTTTATATTGTCACTCATACCTCTATTAGGCAGCTTACCAATATAATTTGTACTACAAATAGCAAACTTATTATCTCAACTAATAATAAGCCTTCAGTATTAGAGTCAGCGAAAATAGTAAATCCTTAATACCTACCCTCATTTCTGTTTGCCATCACTATTCTAGGCATCAGTTTTTCTTGACAATAACTCCGAAACTGGTCCCGTACAATAATCTCTTCTTCTGTTAACTGACTGTCCAGGTTCAAAGCGTCTTTCCAATTGAATTTGGCTCCTGCAAGATATATAAGAAAGAGCTTTGTAACAACATACAAAATTAACTGTATACATGTATTTATGAAAAAGAAAAATGAACTGTATACATGTATTTATGAAAAAGAGTTTATATAAAGTAGGCTAATGTAGAAACCATAGGATATAAAGATGTACTTTTAACATGTTTAATACTCAATACTTTCTTTCTGATGTCTGTTTGTTCAAGAACAAAGTCTGACACAGAAGACAGAAAGCCAAGGTTGTTATGATGTTCCAAGTTGTACATGCCATGGAAGCTATACCAGCCTAACCACATCTCCAGCTACTTGGTGCTGCCACATGAGGTCTTTAATACAGAGTACCATACAGCAAGACCAACATAAAAAAAAGTACAAGAGCTCCTTCTCTTCAACTTTCAGATATAGTGTATGGGCAATTTTTCATAATAAAATCGGAAAATGTGGCTATTTTTAATTGTTTTTCTCTCCAAACACAATTTTAACGTTTAGGGTAGGGTGAAAAATTAGGGTAGCTAGGGAAACCAGAACCACACATATACCGTAAATCATTTAGGCCTTATCAGAGTGACAATGCTGGATTTACCAGTTTAGCCCTTCATGAAGAAGACAATAATTGACTTGTCTCAAGACAAGGTTCTCCAAAATTATTGAGAACGACAGTTGACACTGTAAGTCAGACAACATAAATTGAGCCATCCAAGATACAAGATACAAATTCTTTATTGCCAATTAGGGCGCCCAACATGAGCAGAATTATGAAATGAAATGTAACACAAACAATGAAATGTAACACAAATGATTAGAATAATTGGAGAATCAGACACTACAAATACAAATGCAGACATAGTTCTAGAAAAAAAAATATGATCGATTTAATATTCACTACATTCTGTTAATGCAGACGAAGACAACAAAGAAACAAAGTTACAGCTCAACAACTGGAGTACCAAGGGGGGACATCCCACTTCTCAGCAACAAACCAAAAAGGCTTATTCAAACCAAAAAGGCTTATTCATTCTACAAATTGACATTGGAAAAATAAATAGAAAATTGTAAGTATGCATACTGAGCCAGTTTTAAACCTGCAATGGAGGAAATAAAAATAATTGTTAGATCCTTTGGAAGCAGTAAAACATTCAAAGCGAGATGATGGGCCATATTGTACAATTTCGGGTAATGAACCTTCATCAGTGACCCTTTACAAAACTGGCAGTGAAAGCCAGACATTTTTGCTGCAATTTCAATAATTTACATCTGTGTATATAGTCTTAATCAAAGACTCATAATCCCAAAGGGGCCAAATAATCAAAATACAGTTAAGAAGATGATTCTTAACGAACAATTCATTTGAAATACTCCAAATATATTCACTGATCCCAAAGGATCAAAAGAAAAATATAATCTGCACTATAGATGATGTACGGGGAGACTTTTTAGGCTGCAATACAAGTCTGCTGATAGTTCGTCTCTCACTAATGAGAAAGACCATCATTATTTCTTGAATAGTGCTGATGTGTGTTGGTGAGTTCTTTGATGGCTGACTAGGCCAATTCTGGCTCTAAACTGTCGGTTGCAAGTAGAGCAAGTCAATGTCATAGAGTCTGCTGGTGGCACATTTGTTTTGGCTTTGCGCTCTCTTCGCTTTCTTTCAGTTTCACAGATTCTCTTCTTTTCATAGAGAGCTGCTCCTTTGTTGATGAGACCTCGCCACTTTGATCGCTCCTGTGCAGTCTGTTCCCAGAACCCCATTGGTATTTCGAAATCCTTCAGAGAGGCTTTGAGGGTGTCTTTGTAGCGTTTCTTCTGGCCACCTTGAGAGCGCTTTCCCTCCTGTAGTTTTCCATAGAAAACTTTCTTTGGAAGTCGCGCATCAGGCATTCTTATAACATGGCCAGTCCATCTTAGCTGTGCTAGCTTTAAGACTGTATGCATGCTTTGCATCCCTGCTTTCCTCAGGACCTCTGTGTCTTGAATCTTGTCCTGCCACTTGATTTTTAACAAATTTCTCAAACAGCTTAAGTGGAAATGGTTAAGTCTCTTTGCATGGCGTTGGTATACTGTCCAGGTCTCACATGCATACAAGAGGGTTGGCAGTACCACAGCCTTGTAGACTTTCAGCTTGGTGTCAAGCTTGATTCCATTTCGCTCCCAGACATTTGCACGGAGTCTTCCAAATGCCACACTAGCTTTTGCAATTCTGGCAGTGATCTCATCATCAATATGCACTGCTCTGGAGAGAGTGCTTCCCAGGTAGGTGAACTTGTCAACAACTTTCAGTTTTTGCCCATTCACAGTGATGGTTGGTTCATTATATGGTTTTCCGGGGGCTGGTTGGTGTACAACCTCTGTCTTTTTTGTGCTGATTGTGAGATCATAGTTATCACATGACTGTGAGACTTGATCCATGGCTCTTTGCATTTTTGCCTCTGTGTTGGCATTCTTATCCATATCATCTGCATAGAGGAGCTCATCTAGCACATCAGTCTGGACCTTAGTTTTGGCTTGCAACCTTCTGAGGTTGAATATGTTGCCATCAAAACGGTACCTGATTGGAAAACCAGTGTCACTGTCCTGAAAAGCATTCATAAGCATGGCAGAAAACATCATGCTGAACAGTGTTGGTGCCAGAACACAGCCTTGTTTGACCCCATTTGTTACTTCAAATGGTTCAGAGAACTCTCCATCATTCTGCACACATGCCTGCATGCCATCATGAAACTGCCGCACCATAGCTATGAATCTGGGTGGACAGCCAAACTTGGCCATGATTTTCCAGAGTCCATCACGACTAACAGTGTCAAAAGCTTTGGTGAGGTCAACAAACGTCATGTATAGATCTACATTCTGTTCTTGGCGTTTCTCCTGAAGCTGTCTTGCTGTGAAGATCATGTCTATTGTCCCTCTGTCTTTTCTGAATCCACATTGACTTTCAGGGATAAGTCCCGTCTGATCAAGATGAGCATTCAGACGATTCAACAGAATTTTTGCAAGTATCTTCCCAGCAATTGATAGGAGGGAGATGCCTCTGTGATTGTCACAGACTTGAGGATTTCCTTTCCGCTTGTATAGGTGGATTATGGATGCATAGGGCATGTTGGGATGACGTCATACAGGTAAGTTTGTTCATTCGGCGGAGGTACATGACTCGGTGTTTATCGCTATGCCATACCAAATTTGGAGCGCAAAATATGGAATCAAAATGAAATTTTTCCATCAAAGCATTGCATATTGTATTAGATTTCCGGATATAATTTATTCCAATGTAAGGAATGCGTAATATTTTGGTAAAATTATGGTTTTATTAGCGTCTGAAAGTAGTAAACGCATAGCGATAATGACCGAGGTTACCACCTCCACCGAATGAAGAAAATAGCGGGAAAGGTGACCGATATTGATTTTTTTTCACGGAAGAGTACCTTGCCGACATGCCCTATCCTTAAATTCTTGTGGGATAGCCTCCTTCCTCCACATACAGTGAAACAACTCTGTCAGTTTCTCTGCCATGGGTAGCCCCCCAGCCTTGTAAACTTCGGCAGGAATTGCATCTGCACCTGGGGCTTTGCCAGATGATAGTTGTTGAACTGCTTTTCTTGATTGCAAACAAGTCTGCTAAGTTCAACTTAAAATACTTCAAATGAAGAGTTATAACTATAGTTACCTGATGACATTCTTCTGCAGCCGCATACTGGAGACACAAAAGTTCTCCCGATACTGTGCCACCTTGAAAATATTCTAAGAGCCATTTAGAGCGAGTTTTTAAGTAAGAATTTAAATTTGTTTCAGTCACTGTTGTGTAATTGGCTTGTTACACAGTGGTTGTCCTTGACCTTTTGACAGCTGCTGGAGGTGTGTACTTCCGGTACGTTACAAAAATACTTTTTATAATAGATAAAAATCATTATGTACCAGTTTCATAAATTGCATTTTAAATTAAAATATAATGAAAACTCAGTATATATAATCAATCCTAAAATAAAAAAAAATCTACATTAAATAGGGCATGACCGAACCGAATTTGATATCTGGACTTCTCGGTCCTAACTCCCCCATTTTGCCATCTGGTAGGTTCCGGGTCATTTCGGCCCATAACCATTTCGGCCCATGACCATTTCGGCCCATTACCATTTCGGCCCAAACCATTTCGGCCCATAACCATTTTGGCCCATAATCTTTATTCCTATGAATATAAAGGGATTTTGGGGTGTCTTATTGTTACCTAAATGCAATATTCTTGGTTGTTTTACTCATTTGATAAGACAGTTAGAAAATATTGGAGCTTGATTATGACGTTCTCTGCGAATTTGGTCATTTTTGTTTTATGGAGGTACGACATAATAAAAAGTCATTTAAAGCCGCTGATGTCAGTTCTTTTCGTTGATGCACACTGGGGATTGTTAGGTATTTCACAATTTTTGTTTTAAAATTATCTTGGTGCTTTTAATATGATTATTGAAATCTCTCATAAAATCCTAATGGAATTCAAAACTGTTAAAACAGAATTTGCAACCTTGACTCCACAAGACACTAAATGGCAGGGATAAACTTTTTCTTTTAAAAGAGACAATTTGCAAATAAAATAATAACAAGCTGATATACACTCTTAATCAATTCATTTATCTATTATACTATACAAATAACACACATATAAACGAATACAAATACAGGATAATAGTAGTATACTTATGGGCCGAAATGGTTATGGGCCGAAATGGTCATGGGCCGAAATTGTCATGGGCCGAAATGGTTATGGGCCGAAATGACCAGTTACCATCTGGTAGCGCTCTTTGCACAGACTAGGTCATGCCAGTCTCACATAAGTAACTGCAAACGGGAAACAACACATTGGCCTCAAACCACTTGCAATACTTACATGCAAACATATAATTCAAAACTGTAAAGCTAAAACTTCAACATATCCTAAACCACCAGAAACCAGTCACACAGAACCCGTAGGAACTTATGCAAATTAATTACAGCAAATTATTGCATCCGGCATGAGCAGAATAATCAATGAAACGTAACGCAAAGAAAACTCACGTCTTATCCCCCCGCACAGAGAGTTACCTTAAATGACATTAGTGCGCATGCTCGCAATTGCAAAAACCTATATTTAGGAGCGGTCATGCTCCTTGTTGACTAAAAATGCCGTTCCGAGCATGCTCGGATTTACCAGTATTGGCGTCAGTGCGCATGCTCGCATTTGCTTCTAAGCATGCTCCGTGTCGAAGACAACAAAATGTTCCGACATACATGGGCAGTGCATACTTCCGAGCATGCTCGGAATAACATAAAATGGCATTAATGCTGAAATAGAAAACAAAGTGAGAGGGAAAGAATGCTGGCCAAAGATCATCATTGGAAAAACGGTTGCTCCGTGCATACTTCGAAGCTCCGAGCACGACTGATTAAATGGTTGCTCCGATATTACTGTGTTCCCGTTATATCTGGGGTTCCCTGTGAACCGTGCTTGGACCTATGTTGTTTTCTTTGCAGAGTCTTTGTTGATGAATGTGTTTTATCATGAAATCAATTTTTTGGTTAAACGGACTTAAAGTATTTCACTTTGGCTCCATTTGACCAAATCTGAAGGTCACAAAAATATCAATAAAGGCAACAAACCCCACTTAGTTCACGTTTTATGTGATTTTAACTTTAGAGATATTGTATGGCCTGACAGACTCAACAAATCTGGGTCATCACTGAGTCAGACGGAGGGTCAGATTTTGATAGATATCATGAATGACCATGGATTGGAACCATTAGTCAATTTCCCCACCAGAGAAAGAAATATTTTGGACTTAATTTTGACCTCTCTTGCTGGTCAGTTTGTAGACATTCATTCCGCGGACAAGCTCAGTGATCATGACATTATTTCTGGTTCATTGGAAATTGCTTTGTCCCGTATAAAGAAACCTAGGAGAAAGGTGTATCGTTATCAGAAAGGTGATTATGAATCTATGAGAGCAGAAACACTAAAATTTGCAAAGGAAAAATACTTCAACGGTTACTCAGATATTCGATCGGTCCAAGAAAATTTCAATCTCATTGCATCTTTTATTCAGGAATCGACAGATAAACATATCTCCCCAAAACCAGTCGCTCAGTTTCCTCTGTCCAGTTGATAACACCTGAATTAACAAGGAAGATTCGCAGAAAAAAATGCAACTCATGCAAACACTAAACAGTCTGGTAGTGCAAAACTTAGGTCTAGATTTGAATCTTTACGGAGAGAAATCAAAGCTGATATCAGGAGGCAACTTACGTGAACAACTTGGTAGGAGATGTTAAGGCTAATCCGGTACATAAACAGTCATAAAAAAGATGCCCAAGGTATTCCCCCGTTGAAAAAGAGGAATGGAAGTGGAATTGCTATTAATTTGCACAGTCCGAATTTGAGAAGGCGGAAGAATTTAACGGTCAGTTCTCGGATGTTTTCACTAAAAGTGCTTAAAGTGAATACAAACAGGTCCCTCTTCTGGATAGATCTGCCCCATTCATGCATTATACTGTTTTCACAAAGGAAGGGGTGACCAAACTTCTCAAAGGTCTCAACGCATCTAAAGCCTTAGGGCCTGGTGAGCTTCATCCTAGAGTAAGGAACTGGCAATTGAATTAGGTCCGGTATTCGCACATCTCTTCCAGCACTCAGTTGATACAGGTGAAATTCCGAAAGAATGGTCTCTTGCTAATATTTGATGCCTAGAATATTTGCCCCCTGTTTAAGATAGGCGACAGGTCTCTTGCCCACAATTACCGCCCTGTTTATTTGGTATGCATTCATTGTAAGCTTCTTGAACATATTGTATGCTCAAATATTATGGCCCATCTTGATGAACATGAACTCCTGTCGGCCAGGCAACACGCATTTAGGAAATGGCATAGCTGTGAAACTCAGTTTACTACGGTGATAAATAATTGGACAAAAATCTTAAACAAAAAAGGCCAGGTTGACACTTTTATACTGGATTTCGAAAAGGCCTTCGATACTCCTCCCCATGAACTCCTTAAAAGTAAATTATTTAGCTATGGAATAGGCAGTTGGGCTAGGAAATGGGGAATGAGATTTCAACCTGTCAAATGCAACATGATGCAGCTGACAAATAAACGGTCTAGTAAGATACAGGCTAACTACACCCTTAATTGCACTGTACTGGAAAACGTTGAAAGCATAAAATACCTGGGTGTAACTATCACAAATGATTTGAAATGGAATACTCATATTTCCAACTTTATACAAAGGCTAACAGAACTCTCGGATTCTTGAGGAGAAACTTGTATTCTTGTCCCCCAGATGTGAAAGAAACAGCTTATAAAGGACTGGTGCGGCCGGTCTTGGAATATGGCTTGGAACACTCATGGCCTCCAGGAAGAACTGGAGAAGGTCCAAAATCGTGCAGCAAGGTTTGTGACTGGAAATTAAGTTTTTGAAACTGGGAGCATGACTGGCACTAATGGGAATCTCTTAAGAAAGGGAGGAAGGATAGTAGACTTATGTTGCTATACAAAGGTCTAAAGGATAAAGCCAGAATACCAACAGATGACCTTATCCCGAAGAATAGGCGTTGTAGAAATCAACACTCTTTGGCTTCTCAGATACCTTCAGCTAGCAGAGAAGCGTACAAAAGTAGTTTCTTTCCACAGACAATCAGGGACTGGAGTGACCTCCCAGATTCTCTGATCTCCACACTGATGACTGTGTGTCCAAGTTCGCATCTCTTGTGAGAGCCAGAGACTAATTTCCCTCCTGGCGCATCCCCCTGGTGAAGTATTGTCAATTTGGCGTATACCATACTTTAGTAAACCCCGGGAGTAAACCATTCAGATTCAGATTCAGAGGCTTAAGTAGCCGAAGCCTCGGTATGGCCCTCCCCTTTTCTCATTTATACGCTCACTGCTCTTATATATAATAAACTTTTCTATCGAGAATGGCAAGAGGGAAAACGCTCCCAAGGCGGTCAGGAAATGCTAAAAACACACTAAAAGTCTCACTGAAGGACTTCAACATAGGTTTAAAATAAGGACATTTATTCACTAACGTGCAGTTTTCCAAACATTGGAGGCAGTTACAAACGACAACATACCAATAGTCTTGAAAACGGGCTGCAGCGCTGTCTCATCAACTAAGGAGCAACTCAATATGAAGAAAAAGAGACGGAGAATCTGTGAAATTGAAAGAAAGTACAATAAGCGCAAAGCCATAGTCAATGAGCCATCAACTGTCTCTTCGACATTGATTTGTTCTGCTAGCAACCTACATCACCCACTTTCTTTGCTTTTATTTCGACTAACTCCCTTCAGCTTTTGGTATACCGGAACACCATCTGAAGCCCCCCCCCCTCCCCGGCTGGTGTAGTATTGTCAGTTTGACGTTTCACCAGTAAACTATTCTGATTCTGATTCTGATTCTGAAGTCCTCTTCGGAGGTTAAGATGTAGAGATAGATGACCATCCTGATTCTGGCAAAAAGATGTATCACTGATTCAGCGTATGATGCAATCGGCTTACCTTGTATTATGCCGAACAGTAGTCAATATATGAGGAGATTCGAAGATGCAGAGGACCGAAGCGATTCGGATTTTTTTCTTTCAGCCCGAGGTTCCATTCACAGTTTCGTACTTTTGAGGTGGGCCAAAATTTTCAATATTAAGGGGTAGGGCATGATATTGGGCTGTAAATTATCCTCTTTCAATAATTTGCCGACATCTTTCCCCAAATCGGATCAATTATGCCTCAAACATGTGAAAAATACTTATTTTCTATTTTTAGACTGGTAAAAACCGGGATTATATAAGGATCCCGGATCGTTCGCCAGTCATAGCCGGTGACGCTCTTCACTGTCGTTTTTGCAGGGGTTATCTTTGTTCACAAATAGCGAAAAAAGTAGATGGATGGCACATATTTGTGCACTGCTCATTATGATCCTGGGTCGATTCTCTAAGTATTTGCATGAGATCTATGGGGCTTCCTTTTGCACAGAATATGCATGGGGGCCCAGACTTCAGGCATATTTTACGAAAATTCACTGGTCTGAAAGAGGGGGTAGGGGAAAATATCCCCAATACAGGTAGGGTGATAGTCAGTTCTAGGCAATTTAAATGATGTTATTTTGTTGTTAGACATTTGATTTAATGATTTTATGGGAGAAATCGGATTGTTCACCAGATTTGACAGAGCTATTATCAATTTTGGCGGATCTAGCAAAATTAACTGAAAAATGCTCATAAAACTGTGGATTGCTACCCGAGCTGATGGATTTTAACCCGGAAGCAGGACCGCAGAAACGCATGAGCAATCCACGATGGCTGATCTCGCCGAATCGGTGTTGAAATTCCTTGATAAAAATGAAACAGCTGATACAATCGATCTCGCAATCACTCTCAATGAAGAGCACCAGAAGGTTGTCGGTGCTGTTAAAAGTTTGCAAGCTTTTGGAGATGTAGGTGACCAAAATTCTGCTCATATGGCCTACCATAACGAAAAAAATGTCACTTTCTTCCAGTTGCATCATCTGCAAGTACTTACAGCCTATCTGTAATCAGTTTAAATCTGACTGTAAAATGTCCATTTTCCATATCTATCTATCTTCTGATACTGATCAATTTCTGATCATCACCTCAGGTGTAGGGTGGGTGGCTAAATTTAGAATTAAGTCAAGAAAAAAAAACATTTGGGGTGGACCATTAACACTATTTACAAGATATTCATAATACCGCGCTTCCGGTTCGACCTTTATACCTTACCTTAGCAACGCTTAGCCGCTATGAAAACAAACAATATGACTGCGATACAATACGTCCGCTCAGTTACCTTCGGTTATTTATTTGCTTAAAGTGTTTAATAGCAATAAATAAATCTTAAAATCAATGACTTATTTACATCTTTCAGATAATATACCAAATTATTTAAATAGAAAGTTTTTATTTCCTTTTATTTTCTTTTTATCCCAGTGCGAGTCTATTCAATGATATTTTTTTTTATTTTATCTCTTTGTTTTGTTCCGCCTATTGAATTAAAAGGCTATCAACTATACACAGTGTCACTGTGATATCCAAGTTCCAACATTACTGACGATTTTATTATCGTATTCTCAGTTCAGTTGTTCAGAGATAATTAGATATTTGCAAATTACCATATTTATACAGTCAGTGGACATAATTATTCACCACCTACGAAAAACCCCAAGACTTCCATGTATTTTCATGTTTGTAAGAAAAAATATTCTGCTTCTCCTGGTGAACATATTTTCATGTTTTTGGTGTCATTTGACAGGTAAATTGATAAAGCAATAAACAAGATTCATGTAGTTTTAATTTAATCAAATGCATACATTTTAAAGCTACAATTTAAAAAAAAAATTGTGATTTTTATGGACACTTTTTGGCGTCAATGGAAAAGTTTTTTCTTTTTTTTTCAATTGTTTTTCTAAAATTTTAAACGGCTGTATTATGAAAAATGCAATGTCGAAACACCACCAAATAAACTTTGTTTATTGCTTTATTTATTTAACTTTCAAATGACACCTAAATCATGAATATATGTTGACCTAGTCTGGCGGGTCAGCCGTCAAAATGAATTTTTGATATTAAACTGATTTATCATTTTGACGTCTGACTTCAACACTATCAAAATTTCCCAAGTTCTATTAATATCTCTGCAAGCTGTTTATAGACATTGATTTTATGGGAATTCCTAATCTGATTGGTTGATGGCTGGGTGCTGAGGTCATGCACTCTCTAAGAGCCAATCAGAAGTTCGCAGTTAGAATTGTCTCCCCTCTCAGATGACTTTTTTGTCAGCCATGTTGGTTGGATTCTTTTAAAAAATCATCAAAATAAACAAAATTTGGATATGTTTTATGAATTTTCAAATGGAGGTTTGTTTATTTTTTTGTTTTACAATGTTTTACACCATTTTTTTGTATAAAAACTTGTTATTCTGTAAATAATGACTTTCACCCAAAAGTGGCCGACAGCTTGGCTTTTTGACAATGTGCTGGAGTCAGACGGCAAAATGAACCACTGGGTATGATACTTCATTTTGACGGCTGACCAGTCAGACTAATGTTGACCAGAAAAGGCATGATAATTTTTCTTGCAAATATGAAAATACATGGAAGACTATGGAGTTTTCCAAAGGTGGCGAATAATTACCAGCAGACATGGTTTTGAATGAATAACCAGAAAGAATGTTCATCGGCTTCAAATTTTCATACCTAGAATATGTTGGTCTCTCTTACTAACGAGAAAAGACAGTTTAGTTTGATTGACCAGATAGACTCTTCATCGGCATCAACCGGTCCCGATAGCGTAATGGTTAGAGGGTTCGCTTCGGAAGCGGGAGGCGCGGGTTCTAATCCGGGCCGCGTCATACCAAAGACGTTAAAAATGGTACCAGTGGCTACCTTGCTTGGCGCTCAGCATTAATAAGGCAAGCACTGGCTTCTCTTCTCTCAAAAGATAAACTTCAATGATGGGAGCTCCATGTAATACTCTGTTTATGAGGTGTTTGGAGTACTTGGCAGATTCAGATACTTGGCAGATTTAGAACTAGAATATGTCTGTCTCTCTTACTAACCAGAAAAGACGGTTTAGTTTGATTGACCAGATAGACTCTTCATCGGCATCAATTATTAAGAACTTGAATATGTCTGTCTCTCCTCCTAACCAGAAAAGGTGGTTTAGTTTGATTGACCAGATAGACTCTTCATCGGCATCAATTATTTAGAACTTGAATATGTCGGTCTCTCTTACTAACCAGAAAAGACGGTTTAGTTTGATTGACCAGATAGATTCTTCATCGGCATCAATTATTAAGAACTTGAATATGTCTGTCTCTCCTCCTAACCAGAAAAGGTGGTTTAGTTTGATTGACCAGATAGACTCTTCATCGGCATCAATTATTTAGAACTTGAATATGTCGGTCTCTCTTACTAACCAGAAAAGATGGTTTAGTTTGATTGACCAGATAGACTCTTCATCGGCATCAATTATTTAGAACTTGAATATGTCGGTCTCTCTTACTAATCAGAAAAGACGGTTTAGTTTGATCGATAGACCCTTCATCAGCATCAATTATTTAGAACTTGAATATGTCGGTCTCTCTTTCTAACCAGGAGAGATAATTAAGTTTAATTGACCAGTAAGAATATTCATCAGCTTCAATTATTCATACCTAGAATATGTCGGTGTCTCTTACTTACCAGAAAAGACGGTTTGGTTTGATTGACCAGATAGAAATTTACCGGCTTCAATTATTTACTCATACAATGTTGGTGTCTCTTACCAACCAGAAGAGACGGTTTAGTTTAATTGACCAGATAGAATGTTCATCGGCTTCAATTATTCATACCAAGAATATGTCGGTCTCTCTTACTAACAAGAAGAGTCGCCTAAGTTTGATTGACTAGATAGGCTGTTCACCGGCTTCATTTATTTACACCTTACACATGTCAGTCTCTCTTACTAACCAGAAAAGACGGTTTAGTTTCATTGACTTGATAGAGAGTTCAATGGCTTCAATTAATTACACATAGAATTTGTCGGTCTCTTTTATTATTTCTTTCGGTCTGTCTTACTGGGGTCAGCAACAACCATGTTCTATTTCTTTTAACACAGGGATTGAAAGTTTTAGAGAAAGGTTCTTTTTTGTGAGTTGATTGGGAGTAAAGTAAGAATAGAAGGCCCATGCAGGCGTACAGTTTAATAAATAAAACAAAACACACACACACACACACACACACACACACACACACACACACACACACAAAGCAACCACATAGACACCTGGCGATGTCTTCTTTCTTCTTATAGATCTGTATCTGCAATGAAAAAAAATAATGAATTTTGTATTTATATATAATGAACTTTTTCATTTTGGTTGGTAGATCTAGATGTATTTTCAAAACAAAAATCTAGTGCAAAAATACAATGGAAATGCCGCTACATCATAAGAATTACCAACCACCAACCTCGCTTGAATTATTATTTGTTTTGTTTAAAATTATAGTTACTTTGGTAAAAGATCAAGTTCACAATGCAAGGAATACCATACTTCTACGTAATGATTGAAATTATGAAGGAAAAATATGAGAAAATGAACTATTGTGTGCTTTTTTCATCATTTTTCATTACACAATAATGCAAATATATGGTCTGTTTTCATAGCGACGCCATATTGTTTTGATAATTTCCAATAGCAACCAACGCTGTGACGTCACAACATTTCGTCGAATAGGTAGTGTTTCCCCTAGCCACTTTTACTATGGCGCCGTGCCATGCCCGTTTTCTCCAGCGCCATGCCCTTTTTCCCAGCGCCATGCCCTTTTTCTGAATCTACATTCTGTGCCCTACATTTTGGTAAAAAGTTTGTCAAAATCGGACAAAAAATAAGGAAGTTAAAAGATTTTTTGTATGAAATCTGCAGCAACAAATTTGGCAAAATTTATGATCCTGTCTTCCACAGTTATTGATTGCTTTAATCCTTTGTTTATTGTCACTTAATTGCAGTGGCAAATACCCAATATAACACCAAATGAGCTGTTAATCAGAAAAGGTATGAAAATTGAATGTCCTACCTGGTAATATAAGTGTGCCATTAGTTTACACTAAAAATGATATCTCTAATTTTGTCAAGCATAGTTAAGTCAGTATATTCAGTTAAAGTAAAGTGAGGGAAGAGAAATTTTCTTATTTTTCTGTGATAAAGGAAAGAACAAAAGCTGAAAAGCAAATTACAGAGTAATATAACAACAGTGTTAATGCTTAAAATGTGCCCTCCCAGCATGCCATAGATCACTTAAAAAGGTGCCTTTTGCTTGTCGTCACGCGCTGAATGTGCCCTTTTGATGTGCTGTCGCGCGCTGAAAGTGCCCTTTTTTAGCAACCTTACCATGCCCTTTTTTAGGGCTGGGGGAAACACTAATAGGTGAGAGTCACACTAAAACGCATGCCTCTGGGCCAAGAAAGCTTCCTTTCAAAACGGATCGGTGGTCTGTTCACAGTGGCATCAGGCTTAGGCTTTCAGCAGGGATCTGGTGGCTCAAAACCCTTATCAGTGCATCAGACCTTTGTCTCAGGGCCGTTCTTGGCTTTTGAAAAACTGTAAGGCCATCAAATAACTGAACATACAAGTGGGATGAGCGGATCATGAGCCTGAATGGGTTTCATACCCACTTTTATTTTAAGGGGGATCTTCCCGGAGATAATTTTGCAATTCTTGGGGTTAGTCAAAGCGATTTAAATGCTTGTTCTCTTTTGTCATGCTAAACACTACCTGTTTTGACAGGTTGCACTTGTGTTTGATTTTTCACGCGAAACTGTCAATTTTTTAAATTAACAGGCTGTACTTTTTATATTTAAAAATCTGTAATATACACCAATAAATAGGGAAATATGTCTATCTTCTGATACTGAGTCGATCAATTTCTGATCATCACCCCAGGTGAAGAGTTCGTTACAAGAACTTTATACTACAATGATTTATCAGCATGCTTAATTAAATTATGCATGTACATTTGTATTAGTTTATTTGGCCACAGTGAAAGATTGTTTATTCCATGCTGTAAAAATACTGATAAGGCCTAATAAAATGCTGTGATTCAAGTTTAATGGAATATTATTATTTCAGATCATAAAAGCAGAACAGAAAGTGAACAAAAGTCTTGAGCTGACAGCTGAAGGAAAAGAGGTAGCAGAGAGGGGCAGCCATGAGGCCCTGGTGTACCATGTCATACCACCAGATGGAATAGCTCAAGCAGAGATTATGGTAGGTTTTTGTCATTACAGATTTTATTTTTTTTTGCTCTCAAAATGAAAAATTTCAATTATGGGTACACATTAGAACCACCAAAACACATTTTTTTTTAGCAAAAATAAGAATAAAATGTTTACCCCAGTCCCCTGTATACCCCAGTTTTACTTCATAAAAGTGGGGTATAAGGAGTTGTGCATTTCACGGACATGTTTTCATGATATGAGGTGTATGGGAGAATAGCGATCTTTAGGATTTTACCTCACATGAGGTCTGTCAGAAATGAGGTTTAACAAGTTCACTAAAGATAGCTACAGCTACAGGGAAACCATGACATTCTTTTGATGAATCTACATTTGACAGCTTGATCCAAAAATATTCTGTTTTAAAGCTGTTTATAATAGTTTTGACCATGTGTCTATTAGCAGCCTACAAGAGAAAAGAACAGCCATAGAACACATACCAGACTGGTAAATACTTGCCTTTCTGTAAGAGTGTATGCAAAGACATGCTTGATTTTACTTCCTAAAGCCCAGTTTGGCCATTGATGAATACATACCTCCTGGTATGAACTTGTCGTGTGTCAATGTGCAAACTTTATTGTTTGATTTTTTGTAGAAAACTGTGCCCAATGCCAAAGTTGGGTTCAGCAAAGCCATGCAGGCTGGTTGGATACAGATGGATAAAAAGGCAGAAGGCGGACCAAGAGTCTTCAAAAAGGTACTAGTTTGGGATAGAAATAAAAAAAAATACATGTTCAATAAAAAGAAAAAGAAAAAATAATATATTCCTTTATGCTTTAAGGATATGATTGAAGAAATTGAATTGTCCTTGTCTTTCCCCTATGTCATAATTGAATAGCATTAAATGCCAAATTTTGTAATTTCTGCCAAAAAAAATGCTTATTTATTTGTACTAAATACTGCTACTCCAACAATTTTAAAAGATAACAATCTTTGAATGAGAATTTATTCTTTACATGAAGCTTTTCATGTAGTTCTAACACAAGGTTCTTGATGGATAATATAAAAAAAGGATGAGACATAAGCAAACAGTATAGACCCATCTTGGGTTATTCTGTTTTTTTACTAAGAGGATTTTCATCAAAAATTTATATGAAAACTTAAACTCACTTCTGATGCCCCTATAAATGAAAATGGACTCACCAAAGTGATAATGATGGGAGAATCCATTCATCATGAATGGGTTAAGCATGATAGTTTGTATCCTAGGTTGACACTATAGCAGACAAGGTCCAAGAGTGTATGAGAAAGATCTACGCTCTACAACTAGATGATATCACAGAAACTGAGAAAACAGAATACAAAAAGAGAAAACTTGTCCAAGAAATGTAGGTACAATATGAGCTGCGACACGAGAAAACCGGACTTTGTTGTTTTCGACCAGGTCCAACACAAACCGGTCTGTGCAGCCACAGAAGATGGCTACAAGCTTGAAATTTCGGATTTAAAAAGAAGAGGAATTTTGCTATCCGTGTAGCGAAAGCAAAGGTGCAGATCAGCTGTGCAGTTACTGTATAGCTGATCTGCACCTTTGTATTTGCATATGCACAAATCCGGTTTTCTCGTGATTCGGCTCATATAGCAATGTCTGCATCATGAAGTGTAAAACTACTGGACCCTTGACTTCTACTGGTAATCTGACGAGGCTTTAATCAAACTTTGTATTTACAATGTGGGACCTACATGTAAATCCCTAAAAGCAAAACAGTTTCGATCTGTGATATGTTTTTAGTTGTTTTGATATTATTATACAAGATATTACCAAAATTTAAAAAAAAGCTTAAACTTTATTTATTTTACTTCAATTACACAGAAAGCTCATTGAACATTGAACTTATTTACGCGTTCTTGAAGGCGCGGATGTTGGCGTTATGTGGTCAAACGTGGTGGAGGAAACCGGAGAACCCGGGGAAAACCACCGAACCTGGACGGGCGACCACTACCCTGCCACATGTCTTGACCCGGATTCGAACCCGGATCGCAGAGGTGACAAGCGAGTGTGCTATCCACTACGCTATCCAGGCCCCCAAAATTTAATTTGTCTAGAATACAACATTGTATAGCTGTGTAGAGTTATACTTTTAAAAATAAGTTTTAAATGATGTCCCTATTTTTTAATATGTATCATTTTCTTTCATTTAAGCAAAGTGACTAGTTATGTGTTATCCAAGGGAAGTAATTTCAAACTGACAGTGCCAAAACCAGAAGTTGAATTGACTCCAGAAATGATAGCAAGGTAATTTCTAATAATTCTCTTTTGTCTGTTAAGTCAGAGGCACCATTGAATCTTTGCATCAGTTTTATATGGTGTTTATCAGATTCATTGAACAGACAAAAACAGTTTAGCATAAATTGAGCCGCCTCGTGGGAAAACAAACAATCTGCGTAGGCGAAAACAAAGACGCAGATCAGCTTGGAGGTAACCGCGAAGCTGATCAGCGCCTTTGTTTTCGCTACTCGGATAGTACGATTCCTCTTCTACTTAAATCCGAAATTTCAAGCTTCTAGCTCTCTTCTGTGATTGTACAGGCCGGTTTGTGTCGGACCTGGTCGAAAACCACATTGTTGGTTTTCCCATGCGGCGGCTCAATTATTAAACAAGCTGATACTGTACAACCGCGTTTGTTTCTTGCACACCAGATAGAGAAATCCTACATTTTACCCCATGTGAGAAATTCTTATCTCACCCTCGTTATCTCACCCCGGTCACACCCTGCGTTCAAGTGTTCTTTTTTAACATTGGTTGTATAGGACGTCACGTAATTTCGTCGCTAAGCGCGCACGTCATAATGACGTCAAAACATTTTAATTCAAAATGGCAGACGGTGCGATTGTAGCATTTTTCTAGGTAAATAGTATGAAAATCAAGCTTTGTCACATTAAGGCGTGCAAGAAAAAGAATCTTACATGCGTCACAGGTATGGATAGACAAATCTGTCCCTCAGGTCACAGTTTGGCATCACTCGGCAACCTCGTGATGTCAAACTGTGACCTGAGGGACAGATTTGTCTATCCATACCTGTGACGCATGTAAGATTCTTATAATCTCACCTGGTATTAAAGAACGCTTAAAGGGTTATATCAAGAAAAGTTCGATAAAGCAGGGCAGTAGTGTCCCTAGGTTGGGCAGCTGATTAGGTCATACAACTTGAGATGGTATTATGTTTTAAGCAAAGTTTAAAACAAATGTCACAGTAGTGCCAAACAAACACAGTAGTGCCAAACAAACACGTGCCAAACAAACACAGTAGTGCCAAACAAACACAGTAGTGCCAAACAAACACAGTAGTGCATAAACATGCTCATGTAATTTTATCTAAATAATTGTTTTATCTGTGACATACAGTAGGTTTCAGAATAAAAGTAACGTAATCTCCTTGTGTATAATGGAATTAGCTGTCATTTTTGTTGTATTCTTAATTGGATGTTAGAGCTCCCTGTAAACCAGGCCATTATACAGTTACGTTTTTTTTGATATCAGAAAATTGGTTGGATACAGTCTAGTATGGTGACCTATAATTGGTTTGATTAAATCAAAATCAAAAAACCTGTACTTTTAAATTGAATCATTCAACTTCAATTATAAAAAAGGCTGTCAAATAAAACATGTAATTTTAGATTGGATCAGTCAACATCAATTAACATGACAACTGTTTACATGTACATCATTATATAATACATGTAGTATGTTACAGTAAGAGCCATATATGTTCTAATAGAAAACATAGTTTCATGTTGAAATTTTTAGGACTGAGTCAAGCCCTCACGTGAATGGGCACTTTGTCCTTGTTTCTATGAGAGGCAGTAATAAGCATCTGATTTTCTTCCCCAAAGCATATGGGCACTTACTCTGCACTTTATTTCTTGAAAATCAGCCCCAATGAGAGCTTAGAAATGAGTATTTTTTACCCTAAATTGACAGAAAATTTCCCAAATGTGGGTTGACCACCATGATATTTGCATGGAGGTTAAAGAATGAATTTTGTAAATGAGCCGCGACGCGAGAAAAACAGCTTTTTGCATGTGCGAAAACAGAGGCGCAGATCAGCTTCGCGGTAACCGCGAAGATGATCAGCGCCTTTGTTTTCACTACACAGATAATATAATGACTCTTTATCCTAAATACGACATTCCAAGCCTCTGGCCATTTTCATTGTCGGAACAGCCCAGTTTGTGTCGGACTGGTTCGGAAATCCTGAAAACAGGTCTTCTCGCATCACGGCTCAAATACTAATACATAAATAATTGAGCCGCATCGTGAGAAAACCGGATTTTTGCCTAGGCGAAAACAAAGGCGCAGATCAGCTTCGCGGTAACCGCGAAGCTGATCAGCGCCTTTGTTTTCGCTACATGGATAGTATAATTTCTCTTCTTCTTAAATCCGAAATTTCAAGCTTCTAGCCTGCTTCTGTGACTGTACAGGTTGGTTTGTGTCGGACCAGGTCGGAAATCCCGAAGACCGGTTTTCTCGCGTCGCGGCTCAATTAAAACCATATATGCTGTAGTGTATATAATGTGTAATTTCAATGATGCTCCTCTTCCCTTCTTCCTCATAATCATCATCATTGTTGCATCACCATCATTTCAGTTATAGTGTTGATCAATTGTTATTTGACAGCTGATAGCTAATTATGGCATATCATACTATTGTAGTTGAGGCTCATCATACCACTTGAAATGTGACTCCTGTAGGTTTCCAGATACTGTTGACCTCGTAAATCAATAACAGTAGAGCCCAGGCAGCAAACCATGTCAAAAGTAAAAAGCAAAGCACTGGTGCAACCAACTAGTCAAGAGATTGAATAAGAGCTGTCGCAGGACAGCGTGCTCGACTGCTTCTGACCTTTGTCAAACATAAGGCCAAACCCGACCAGTAATCCAAAGCATTATGCTCATACATCTTTTTGCCTTGATGCAATAAGGCAAAATCACTGAACCATGAAAGTTAACTATAACTACCTAAGATTTAAAGGTCTCACTCATATTGTGAAAGAAGTGTGTTCATATACAAACTGAGTGCCAAGACACAAGGCAAAATCACTGAACCGTGAAATAAGGTCACACTGACCTATAAGTATTTCAGGGTCAAAGCCTCAAAGGTCTAGTGATACTTACTCATAATGTGAAAGAAATTTGATCATATACCCATTCAGTGTTGAGATATAAAGCAAAATCACTGAACCATGAAATTAGGTCATAGTGACCTATAAGTATGTTTGGGTTCAAGGTCTGGTCATACTCATTCATAATCAGAAAGAAGAATGAAAAAATTTCAACTGAGTGTCGAGATATAAGGCAAAATCACTGAACCATGAAATTAGGTCACAGTGACCCAGGAATACTTTACGGTCAAAGGTCTTGTCATACTCATACATATCGTGAAGGAAGTATGTTCATATACCAGTTGAGTGCCGAGATATAAAGGAAAATCACTGAACCGTGAAATTAGGTCATATTGACTTAGGACTACTTTCGGGTCAAAGGTCTTGTCATACGCAAACATAGTGTGAAAGAAGTTTATTCATAAACTACTTAAGTGCCGAGATATAAGGCAAAGTCACTGAACCGTGAAATTAGGTGACAGCGACCTATAAGTATATTGGGGTCAAAGGTCTGGTCATACCAACTCATAATCTGAAAAGGTATGAAAATATTCTAATTGAGTGTCAAGATATAAGGCAAAATCACTGAACCGTGAAATTAGGTCACAGAGACCTAGGACTACTTCAGGGTCAAAGGTCTTGTCATACGCAAACATACTTTGAAAGAAGTTTGTTCATAAACCATTTGAGAACTGAGACATAAGGCAAAATCACTGAACCGTGAAATTAGGTCACAGTGACCTATAAGTATATTGGGGTCAAAGGTCTGGTCATACTCACTCATAATCTGAAAAAAGTATGAAAATATACTAATTGAGTGTCAAGATATAAGGCAAAATCACTGAACCGTGAAATTAGGTCACAGTGACCTATATGTATATCAGGGTCAAAGGCCTGGTCGTACTCACTCATAATCTGAAAGAAGTAAGAAAATATACTAATTGAGTGTCAAGATATAAGGCAAAATCACTGAACCATGGAAAGTAGGTCAACCGACCCTTACCATCATGACACACAAGTCGGTGTCATAAAGTCAAAAGATGAATGACCAACCATCTTCCTAAGTTGTTTCTATTAAGAAATAAAAAGAAAATAAAATTGGGGAGTTCTAGATTTTGACCTCTAGCCCCGCCCCCCTGACTCCGACCCAGAGGTCCGATGTCAAGGAACCTAAAGTGTATGAAGTATGAATGCTTTATGATAAGTTGTTGTCAAGATATGGACTCCTTGTAAAAGTTACACAGCAGTACATCTATTTTTTACAGTGTTCTAGTTTTTAACCTCTAGCCCCACCCCCCAGGCATGAACCGAGAGACCCGATGCCATTAAATGAAACTCAACCCTACAGGGTACCTATGGTCCGAGTATGAAAGCCCTTTGATAAAAAGTTTTCAAGATATAGACTTCTAGAATATTATATCACAGAAAAGCCATTATTATTAATGGTGTTCTAGATTTTAACCTCTAGTGCCACCCCCTGGCATGGACCCAGGGATCTGATGCCATGGAATGAAAGCCGACCCTACAGGGTGTCAATGGCCCAAGTATCAATGCTTTCTGATGAGTGGTTGTCAAGATATGGACTTCTAGAAAACTTTAACACAAGAATTGCCATTTTTGAAGGTGTTCTAGATTTTAACCTCCAGCCCCACCCCTGGCCTGGACCCAGGGGCCCGATGCAATGGAATGAAAGCTAACCCTACAGGGTATCTATGGTCCAAGTATGAATGCTTTCTGATGAGTGGTTGTCAAGATATGGACTTCTAGAAAACTTTAACGCAAGTGTGACGCGCACGGGAACGGGAACGTGGAGACCGGGGTGACTGCAATAGCTCTATGCACTTCGTGCAGTCGAGCTAAAAACGAGGTCCACTGTAAATCACTGTTGGCCCATATGATTTGTCTGGGTGCTTCATGATTTACCCGTTATATTTGGGAGGAAACTATTGCTACCCAAAGAACTGGTCTTCCTTTTCTTACATGCACAGAATCAGATCCCTCTATCGAGATCAGCGGCTGTATAGAGTGGTAACTTGAATTTCTGATATCATACATACTGAACATTCCAGTTGCTAATCATTTTATGTGCATGCTTCCAATTAAAATTTTACATACAGGGCAAAACATACCATGGACAACACATAGTCTGAAATCTAATTTCTAGAGCTTTCATACTTGGTTATACCACTCAACTGAAATTTGATAATTTCTTGGCATTTTAATGTGAAAAGATATTTGACCTTAGTAGTTCAAACTTGTTACAAACATAAATAAATACTGATAGTAGAATCTGCAGGCGGTTTGTGGTGGAAGAAAGCCTATCTTCCAGGTTTCAGGCCAGGTCTGATGCAAACCCTGCTGTTCAGCCACAGAAAATGGCTAGAGGCTTGAAAATTCGAATTTGGGTTAAAGGGATTGCACCATCTGTTAAGCAAACAGAAGAACAGATAAGGTGCATATTTGATGATATTTGATGAGAACAGTTCTTCATAAAAATCTATCTTGTGGGTGCTCATTAGAATCACCTCGGCCAGGCGATTCTAATGAGCACCCACAACATAGGTTTTTATGAGGAAATCAGCAAAATCATCTCTTAATTATCATCAAATATCAACAATTATGAACCTTATCTGTTCTTCTGAGCAAATACAAAGGTGCTGATCAGCTTCGTGAAAACTGACCTGTGCTTTTGTTTTCACATATTTTCAAAGCAGATTTTCCCATGACAGCTCCTGTGTTTTCTGACAGTAATTGATTTGACAAGACCAATTTCATTGCCAATTTAATGGCTAATAGCAGTTTGTTAATTCAAATTAGAAAATTTGGTTGTTTTGGTTTTTATTATTATGTACCTGTTGCATTGTGATTCACATTTTGTGTTTGTTTCTATTTCATTTTCTGTTGAAAAGAATGAGTGCTTAATGCTCAGAATTAATGCACACTAAAGATAAGAACATAGTTATAACAAACTTACAGCATAATTGCATCTAATATCCTCTTGGCAAGCGTGTGCGAAAAAAGATGGGCGACTGTCCTTGTGCACTTGAAAACAGAGATAGTACGAAGGCAGATGTATGTGCCGTAGAGCAGTATATGTATTTGCCACGGTGTCATTTACCAGAGATAAATTTTAACCTTGCTACTTCACAACTAGTCTCATCTTTATCATAATAAAAGCTGTCCGTAAGGCAGCCATCGCTCGACATTTCCAAATGATGTCACTATCAAAGAGACTTTGATGGACATGTAAATATATATCAGTACTAAAATTTCTACATAATTGCGTAATAGAGTGGTACTTGGTGAAACAAGCCTGTATTTTCATTCAGACAGTCTGCTGGAAGTATAAAAGAAATATCTATGTTAGTTTTGGAGATGATCACCTACGTACAAAATTTTAACCAGGATTTTCTATGTCCAATATGGGGCATAATTCTATAACAGTACAATATAGACTTATGCATCGTAATGATACTAACTCGCATTTTCGTCTTCAGTATTTGTGTGAAGTGTCAAACTGGTATCTGTATGTGTTAGCTTTGGAGAGAGGCATTTACATGCAAAACTTTGCCCAAGATTTTCAAAGTCCAAAATGGGACAGTGTTATGGAACCAAGTGATATGAGCATTTTAATCCAAAATTTTTATGCGCATTTCATAATGATATCTGTGTTAAATTTGGAGGTGGTAACTTACACACAAAATTTGATTAAAGTGTGATGCCACCGGCAACAGACACCAGGGTGAGTTGAATAGCTCTGCATAATCTTTAAAACAGTCAAGCTAAGAAACAGATCAACTGTTTTATAACATGCTGAAAAATACTGCTGTTTTTTTTTTTTCACCAAATTGGTCAAATCAAAGGGAGTCTACAGCCTCATGATTATTAAGGCTGACATATTAATTACTTTCATTCAGATCATTCCTCTTAGCTGCAATTTGTGTATTTAATATATATTTAAAATCAACACACATCTACCCACCTCTTATTGCAAACAGGCAATTTCTCATAATGGGGTCCTTTACAAAGACGCTCATTTGCAGTTGCTTTCATATACTATACCTGTACTGATACATGGACAGGTTATGATGGTTACAAGAAAGGAAGACCTTAAAACTGAAAAAAAGCTTTGCTGAGCATGTATCACAGACTTTTCAGACTTACAGACAAGAGCATGTCTGTTTGTTTTGATTTTCAACGCCCAAATTAAACACCCTTTCATGATGATTAGTGCAAGTCTAACAGAATCCAGTACTTGGTACACAATTTCTAGTATGAACCAACAATTTCTCTACCCATGACAGATGTTCAGGGTGCATAAACATCACTGAAAATTATCATACTCAAGCCAGGCCTGAGTTAACAGGGTCAACAACCAGAGGACCAATGGTCCTGTAAATGCTCACCTGAGACCTGAGATATATACCAATAAACTTGTTTGACTAGAATGGTAATATACATGTATATAACCCCAGGGCAGGGTCAGGGCAACCTCCGGAGTCAATTTCTTTAATAAATCATAAAGATTCAGTCATTTGCAAATTTACTGCAAGTTTTGCCCTTCAAATGGCATTATAACAATTTTCCCCATTCAAATGCTTAGGCAACCTAAGTTGACCTTGCCATAAAAAAGGTCAAGGTCATCCCAGGGTCATGATTTATATAAACTTTGAAGAGTTCCATTGCTTGATGCTTCATACCAAGTTTCAAAATCATAGGCCTTCTAGTACTGGAGAAAAATATTTTTAAGGGTGTTTGCTATTTATAGCCATGGTGGCCATCTTGGTCATGTGACCTTGACCATTTATACAAACTTTCATTCACTCTTCCTAAGAATGTTCCACAAAAAGTTTGGCTTTGATAAGCCAAGCGGTTTCAGAGAAGATGTTTCAATATTATGGTCATACACATGTATATAGCCCCGGGGCAGGGGCAGACAACCCTCTGGGCCCAAAATATTTTCATAAACATAAATCTTCTGTCCATTTGCTCATTCCTAGCAAGTTTTTTGCCATAAATGACATTTTCCTAATTTTTCCCATTCAAATGCATGGGCTACTTAAGTTGACCTTGCCGTAAAAAAGGTCAAGGCCATCCCAGGGTCATGATTTATACAAACTTTGTAGAGCTCCATTGCATGGTGCTTCATGCCAAGTTTCAAAATCATAGGCCTTCTGGCTATGAAGAAGAAGATTTTTAAGGGTTTTTTGCTATTTATAGCCATGTCGGTCATCTTGGTCATGTGACCTTAACCATTTATACAAACTTTCATTCACTCTTCCTAAGAATGCTCCACATAAAGTTTGGCTTTGATTGGCCAAGCAGTTTCAGAGAAGATCTTTGAATATCACTGTAATATACATGTATATTGCCCTGGGGTGGGGGCAGACAGACCCCTGGGGTCCAAATTTTTTCAGAATCATCAATCTTAAGTCCATTTGCCCATTTCCTGCAAGTTTTTCCCTACAAATGAGATTTTAACACTTTTCCCCATTCAAATGCATGAGCAACCTATGTTGACCTTGCCCTAAAATAGGTCAAGGTCATCCCAGGGTCATGATTTATATAAACTTTGTAGAGCTCTAGTCACTGATGCTTCACACCAAGTTTCAAAATCATTGGCCTTCTGGTTCTGAAGAAGAAGATTTTTAAAGGTTTTTTCTATTTATAGCCATGGCAGCCATCTTGGTCATGTGACCTTGACCATTTATATAAACTTTCTTTCCCCCTTCCCAAGGATGCTCCATATGAAGTTTGGCTTTGATTTGCCAAGCAGTTTCAGGGGAGAAGATGTTTCATTATTATGGAAATATACATGTATATAGCCCCAGGGCAGGGGCATACAACCCCCCAGGGGCTAAAATTGTCCATTAACATTTAATTTAATCTTCTGTCCATTTGCCTATTCCCAGTAAGTTTTACCCATTAAATAGCATTTTACGATTTGTTCCCATTCAAATGCATTGGTGACCTAAGTTGACCTTGCCATAAAATAGGTCAAGGTCATCCTAGGGTCATGATTTATATAAAGTATAATGGGCCCTCGTCCCCGATGCTACATACCAAGTTTCGTGAAAATCAGCCCACTGGTTCTGGAGAAGAAGATTTTTAAAGGTTTTTGCTATTTATAGCCATGGTGGCCATCTTGGTCATGTGACCTGGACCATTTATATAAACTTTCGTACCCCCTTCCTAAGGATGCTCCACATGAAGTTTGGCTTTGATTGGCGAAGCGGTTTCAGAGGAGAAGATCTTTGAAATTGTGAACGACGACGGACGACGACGACGGACGCCGGAGCATGGGTATACTATAAGCTCACCTGTGAGCCTTCGGCTCAGGTGAGCTAAAAAGCAAGCATGGGTGTCCCTCAAACAGAGGCATTAAAAAAAGCAAGTAGCCCCAAGGGTAACAATTGCACTTGTGAAAATATCTGTAATTTAGCATTTTTGCATTTTTTAGCCTAAAAAATGCAAAATTGACCTTGGCATAAAAAAGGCCAAGGTCATCATTTTAACATAACTATGATAGGCCAAGGTCATCATTTTAACAAACTATGATGGGCCCGCGTCCCCGATGCTACATCCTAGTTTCAAGTTCATCCGCCTTGCAGCTCGGGAGAAGAAGATTTTTGAAGGGTTTTACCATATATGAACATGGCTGCTATCTTGGTCATGTGACTTTGAAATTGGAAGCAAACTTAAATTCCCTCATCCCATAGAGGCTGCATCTGAAATCTGACATCAATCGGCCAAGTAGTTTCTGAGATTTTTAACTCATATTTTTCCTTTTTGTTGCCATAGCAATCAAACAAATAATGGCATTTGGAAAAAAAAATATGTTGTTGATGACTTCGTGGGAAGTTTTATTTAAAATATCTGCAATTTAGCATTTTTGCATATTTTAGCATAAATATTGCAAAACTGACCTAGGCATAAAATAGGTCAAGGTCACCTCAAGGTCATCATGTTAACAAAAATTATGATGGGCTTGAGTCCCAGCTGCTTCATGCCAAGTTACAAGGTCACTGACCTTGCGGTTATGGAGAAGATTTTTGAAGAGTTTTACCATAAATGAGCATGGCAGCCATCTTGGTCAAGTGACCTTGAACTTAGGAACACACCTTTGTTCCCCATGGTCATAGAGCAAGAGGCCCCTCATGAAATTTGACTAAAATCGGCCCAGTTGTTTCGGAGGAGAACTGTTTGAACGTGTGGACAGACAGGCGCACCAACAGATCCACGGATGCCAGCTCAATTCCATACTACAATCTCACCTTAAAAGCTCTCAGCTCAGGTGAGCGGAAATGACAAAGTAATAAAAATGCACAGCCTGCAGTGCATGCATTATTAAAATCAAACATAAATCTTGTCAGGCATTCCTTTTGGAGTCAGGCTGAAAATTCAATGACAAAGTAATGTCATATATTTAGGCTGCTGCACCTTTTCCCACTTTTCATTGTCAATCTAAAATTTATGGTATATTTGGTGACTGCAGTCAAACAAATTAAGGTCTAAAAGTAAATAAATATCAAATCCTAATAAAAAAAACTAGCTCTTGATCTTCCCATAATCTAAAACATGCCTGGCAATCATTGGATAATAAACTGTATTTCTTTTCAATTAATATGTACAAGTAATGTCAGGGAAGTAATAATTAAAGATTTAACGTACATGTAATTCCATGGAACTTGATCTGATAACCTTACATAATAGAGTTTGGCAGATTACTCTCATTTCAATTAGAGCTAATAAAATTTCAATTTTCATCCAATTATAAAGGTCGTTACATGGTTATTTTTCAAAAGAGCAATTTTCATTTTACAGTAGACCAGAAGTTTACATGTGAGCAGGCCGTGTCAACTGCTCCAAAATCGTACAGGTTTGGGAGTGGATAATGTATCAGGTTACACCCCCGTTACTTTTATTTAGAAAGGTACTGTATTTCAGTGGTTCTTGGAAGGACAAACATTTCAAGGAGTATAACTTCAATGCTCTAGGAGTTATGCCCCATTGTGGGCATCTTCATCCTCTACTCAAGGTTCGGGCAGAGTATCGACAGATTTTCTTGGAAATGGGGTATGTTTAGGTTTTTTCAAAACCTGAGTGGTCACATTTTCTGAATATATTTTTGGTTGATCAACATTTTAGCATGAAAACTGTGTTTCACTTGTTTTTGAATTATATAATTGTTGAAGTGTATGCTATACTGTGAGATCTTTCTATACATATCGTTATTGTTTTTCTGAATATACACTGATGTAAATAACTGAAGAATTGGCTCTGTCATGGGTTTTCACCTATTGAGCAATCTACATGTATCTTGTGTCCAAGAAGGGTGCTCATGCTCAAATTGGCTAATAGTCTAACAGCTACTTACAACTTAGCATTTTACTCAAAAAGAAGAGAGGCAAAGTGAATCTGAATATTTATATCTGTCCAGACTGAAAAAATGACAATAAAATGAACCGCTCGATAAGAAAACCAACAACATGCATATGCGAAACCAAAGGCGCCTTTGTTTTCACTATATGGACAGTACAATCCCTCTTCTTAAATCCAAAGTTTCAAGCCTATAGCCTGCTTCTATGACTTTACAGTCTGGTTTTTGTTGTACCTGTTCAAAAACCACAATGTTGGTTTTCTCATGATGAGGCTCTTATAAGAAATTGATAATTTCCAGTTTTTCTGAGATGCCAACAAACAACTTCATCGAGAGCAGTTTCTGGAATTTTGACTCCCTCTTTCAGCCACAACAACATCCTGCTAGAGACGCTCACGATACTTTCTTCATATCTGGTATACCATTATTTTCCATAACCTTTTGCCATGGGAATGCAATAGCTCATTGGACTCTTTGAGTGAGAGGCTGAGATTTGCTGTCTTTAAGGAAGACACCAATCCTCATTACACTGTTTAAACATCACGGTCTTGACTTGCGAAAAGTTGTTCATGGAATCCTAAGTGACAACACAAACAACAAGCAAGAAAAAAAAAAACACACAAAAAAAAAACAAAAAAAAACACAAAACTTTTTTACATCATATGATTTAAAACTAAAGGTATCATGCTTATTAGGTGTAAAAATGTAGCTGCTTTTGAAAAACTTGTTAGGCGAGTGTGGTTGCCTATTGATTTAGTACAGGACTTGGGTTCGACACTTAACCCTCGCAGTTAAGACATATTAAGCAAGCTTTCCACATTGCTGGTTAATACCGGTGTGCAGGAAGCAGTGGTACTGTCCTTACATGAGGGAAAATTGTTTACTGGGACATGAAACCATTACCAAATTAAACATCACTGTGTCAAGAACATTAATGCATATCTAAATGATTACGATTTTATTTTCTAGATCCAGCAGAGGCCCACAAGTTTCCCATGGAATACCTTGAAAGAGTGAAGAAAGTCCATTCAGAGGGTGGATATGGCTCACAGGGGTAAGATAGTTTGACTTGCACGGAATGCTAGCTGGAAAGTACAGTCGAAAATTACCTATTTTCATGATCACTGAGTATCTCCCTTGCCAATGCAAAATTCCTGTTCAAATTCATAAAACTTTATCTGCTGACCGATTTTCAAAATTTTTGCAGAACAAACTTGTTCAAGACATGAACATAATTTTCCTATCATCCTCCACACAAAAATTTTCTGCGACAAACTATTATCAGAGGCAAGATTTAAAACTGTAAAAGTAATTCTCTAACAATGTACATTTAAAATTCCTTAGATACCGCTATGACTGGTCAATAGATGAAGCTAAAAAGAATCTACTACGTACACACACAACTGCTGTAACTGCTAGAATGTTGTATAAGGCAGCACAACAGGTAGTATTTTATTCCTTTAATAACAACTACTTAAAGATGCAGATTTTCCAAAAAAATGGATAAATTATAAAACAAAATGAAGCATAATTCAGATGAGCCGTAACGTCAGAAAAACGGTCTTCGGTGTTTCCGATGAGGCCTGACACAAACTGGCCTTGGTAGCTACAGAAGATGGCTAGAGGCTTGATATTTTGGATTTAGGAAGAAGAGGATTGTACTATTCAATAAGCAAAAACAAAGGCGCTGATCAGCTTTGCAATTACAGGATTTTCTCATGATGCGGTTCAGATGATTTTTATCTAGCAATGTTTTTGTAGGTGTCTAACCAGAAAATTCAGTTTGTGCAAACAGAAGACCATGCTTTGCTATTCATTTCAAGAACTAAAAGGATTGTACCTAAAACTGATGTGTGGCTACCTTTTGGCATTTGGAAAAATTTTGGTTTCAAAGTAGTAGTAGGCTAAATTGTGAGTGTCTGACATACTATCCAGGGCCCAGTTGTTCAAAACTAACGACGTCGTTAGTTAACGTTTCGTTAACATTTCAAACATTAATATTACAAATACACTGTTATTTTTTTGTTGAAAAAATGTGAGAATCCTTTGCATTGCAAAGGATTCTCACATTTTATCAACAAAAAATAACAGTGTATTTGCTAATATGTAGTCGGCATTTACTTAAATAACAAGTTGACATCTTAACGATGACGTTAAGCTAACAAAGTTTTGAACAACTGGCCACTGGACACCTCATGGGATGGCCTAGTGGGTAGTCCATTAGACCCAGTAATCAGTATTGAGAAATTTGTGGTTGGAACCTTATTAAATTTGTGTTTTGTCTTTGACCATGACACATTAACTCCCCATAGTTAATACATGAACCCAGAAAGCTGTGCTGTTGAAAAAGTTTTGGTTAGGACATTAAAACAAAAAAAGAACAAGCAAATTACCTGTCATGCTTTACACATGAAGTAAATTACATGTTGCTTTTAAAATTGTTTGATTTATTTTCCTTCCAGAAACCTTTCAAACCAGTAAAATATTTTTCAATAGACCGAGTGTTCAGAAATGAGAATTTAGATGCCACACATTTAGCCGAGTTTCATCAAATAGAGGGTGTGGTGGCTGACTATGGTCTGACATTAGGAGATCTTATAGGAACTATCAATGAATTCTTTTTAAAATTAGGTAAGGAGGTGTAATCATATGATGGTTCAATGTTGGGAATAAAATTAAAAGAGACAATGAAAACTGGTAGACTGACTTGTGAAGACATAGTAATACATATGAGTCATTAGCTCGCCTGCACGAAGTGCATAGAGCTATTGTAGTCACCTCGGTCGTCCCTGTTTACATGTACGTTTACGTGTACGTCCGCGTCACACTTTCGGTTAAAGTTTTTCATAAGTCTATATCTCTTGACCATGTCGATGGATCAAGTTGATACTTTGCATGTTGCTAGATATTGGTCTGAAGTTTTACGCAATACCATCATGACCCACCCTGGGTGACCTTGAGGTCAAGTAGAAATTTCGTGTTTAAGTTTTTGGTTAAAGTTTTTGTAAGTCTATATCTCATGACCATATTGATGGATTGAGTTGATACTTTGCATGTTGCTAGATATTGGTCTGAAGTTTTACGCAGTACCATCATGACCCACCCTGGGTGACCTTGAGGTCAAGGTCAAGGACTTAGAAATTTCGTGTTTAAGTTTTTGGTTAAAGTTTTTGTAAGTCTATATCTCATGACCATATTGATGGATTGAGTTGATACTTTGCATGTTGGTAGATATTGGTCTGAAATTTTATGCAGTACCATCATGACCCACTCTCGGTGACCTTGAGGTCAAGGTCACAGACTTAGAAATTTTGTGTTTAAATTTTTGATTTAAGTTTTTGTAAGTCTATATCTCTTGACCATGTTGATTGATCGAGTTGATACTTTGCATGTTGGTAGATATTGGTCTGAAGTTTTATGCAGTACCATCATGACCTACCCTGGGTGACCTTCAGGTCAAGGTCACAGACTTAGAAATTTTGTGTTAAATTTTTTGGTTAAAGTCTAAATCTCTTGAACATGTTGATGGATAAAGTTGATACTTGCATGTTGATAGATATTGGTCTCAGGTTTTATGCTGTGCATCACAACTCACCTGGATGACCTTAAGATCAGGGTCACGGACTTGGAAGTTTTGTGTTTAAGTTTTGGTTAATGTTTTTATAAGTCTATATCTCTTGAACATGTAGATTGATCAAGTTGATAATTTGCATTGGTCTGAAGTTTTATGTTGTACCATCATGACCCACATGAGTGACCTTGAGGTCAAGGTCATGGGTCATAGATTTTAACAGATGTAGTGGCAAAGCACAAGTCAGGCGAGCTACGCCGTCCTGCGACAGCTCATATTTTAATGTTGATCTTTTAAAATTCCTATAACTTGATTTATGAATTATGAGGAAGCTTGTAAATCAAATGTGTGAAGAAACTTTGTTTATAATTGGAAGAAATAAAAGTTGTGAATGAGCCTACTTTTATATTCACTGTTGATGAGATTCTTTGTTTTATAAAACTAAAATTTTCTTGTTGCCACTTTCAAAGGCCAGTTTTAATAGTCTTTCATATGGTTGTGTTGCCTATCTAGGGCAAGACAAGATTTCAAGTCGGTAAGATACTTAACAATAAATCTTCTATGACATGAAATAATGTGCTTGAAAGATAATATTCTGTGTCAACAGGTATCACAAATCTCCGTTATAAGCCAGCATACAACCCCTACACAGAGCCTAGCATGGAAATTTTCAGTTACCATGAAGGTGAGTAATCTGTTGTATCCAAATTCCATAACGAAAACATGCCCATGCAATATACAGAAAATTTTTGGTTTTAAAAATGAAAATTTTCACTGGAAAATATTTGATATTTTTCTTAGTTTGCTCAAAACATAGAGGCAGTTCTAATGAGTACCCACAATCTATGTTTTGGAGCAAAAATAAGAAAAAATAAGTATACCCCGGCATACCCCAGTTTTGCTATATAAAATTGGGGTATAAGGTTGTACATATTACATGGAAATGTTTTCATGATGTTTCGTTTCTGTTTACTTTCACTCATTATACCCCCGGCATTTATGCCGACGGGTATATAGTTTTCGCTTTTCCGTTTGTCCGTTTTTATGTTCGTTAGTTCGTTTGTTTGTTCGTTCGTTCGTTAGTTCGTTAGTTCAGTAGAATTTGCGTCAAAGTTTTGGTTAAAGTTACTCTAGTGGTGTATATCTCATGCAGTTCTAGTCAGAAACCATTCATATTTGCACCATAGGTACCCTATAGGGTTTGCCTTGTTTCCATGAGTTCGGACTCCAGGGTCCATGCCCGGGGGTGGGGCTAGAGATCAAAATCTAGGTCACCTTTAATTTGCGACAAAGTTTTGGTTAAAGTTTCTCTAGTGGTGTATATCTCTAGAACCATTTATCAGAAATCATTCATATTTGGACTTTAGGTACCCTATAGGGTAAGCTTTGATTCCAAGAGTTCGGACCCCAGGGTCCATGCCTGGTTTGGGGCTAGAGTTCAAAATCTAGGTCACCTTTATGTTGCGTCAAAGTTTTGGTTAAAGTTTCTCTAATGGTGTATATCTCATGAGCCAATTTTCAGAAATCATTCATATTTGGACTTTAGGTACCTTATAAGGTTTGCTTTAGACCTGAGGGTCCATGCTCACGGGGTGGGGCTAGAGTTCAAAATCTAGGTCACCTTGAAAATGTGCTATTTACATAGTGTTTTTTTCTTCTCTAAGTTCATATATTAACAAAGACTTATAGGAATGTATTCCTATTTGGATCATAGATACCCTTTAGGGTTGAATTAAATTCCATGGCACCAAACTCAAGGGGTGGGGCTGGAGGTCAAAATCTAGGACACATTTATAAAATACAATTGTTACCAAGATTAATATTCTGTAGGTCTCTATATTGACAACCATTTGTCAGAAAGCATTCATGCTTACAACATAGGTACCACATAAGGGTTACACCCAAGGGTCCATGCATGGGGTGGGGGTGGGACTTTTTTTTTTTTTTTTTTTTTTTAAGAATGACACTCTATTTTCATTCCAATCTAGGACTGAGGACCTGATCCATAATGTCCGTGGATTATGTCCTAGATTGAGTATACACGTCAGCTCTGTATACTGCTCTAAAATAGATCTGTCATCCTAAAACACCACTCCCCCATGTTTGTATGCAATGTGCTTTACAGCACTTGCTTATTTCTAAAGTGTACTTGATAAGGGTACTGTCTTTCATTGGGGATTTGAGGTTCAATGTCAGGGGTGAGCATGTGCAGGGTTGTATAGGTAGGGGGTAGGGAGGGGGCTTTGTGGCTACCAGCCGGGGGTATACGTGCCTCTCAAGGCACTTTTTCTAGTTCAAGAGCAAATATAAAAAAAAAATATTGTCATTCACCAAGCATCATGGCAGAACTTTTCATGCCATGAAATATGCTGTAGCTTTTGTGGCTGTAAAACTGTAACTCAAAAAAAGAAGATTGGCATGGATTGTTATCAGTATTAATATCATACTTTAAGAGTGCATTATCTACTTTTCAGGGTTAAAGAAACTGGTAGAAATAGGCAATTCCGGAATTTTCCGACCCGAGATGTTATTACCTATGGGTTTACCCGAGGGAGTGACGGCAATTGCATGGGGATTGTCATTAGAAAGGTATCAGACAAACTACCATATTTGTTCTAATTAGCGCACGTTCCAGTAAGTGCAGACCCTGGTCGTTTACGAAAATCATGTACATAAGTGCACACTGCTTGACTAGCAAGTTGGTAGTTTATACTAATTTTACACATTGGTACTGTATTAAGCCTTTTATATTAGTTGATTAAACACTATTTTGCAACAATTAGAACACTTAAATGGCATCACCATTGGTATTTATGACATGGTTATTTCGGCAGTTCATGTTTTGGTTTCAGTTCTAGTGTGTGCTTATTAGAATGATATGTTGTTACCTTAACTTTAAGGTATTTTGAAAAATTAAGCGCACTGTGTGCTAATTAGAACGAATACGGTACTTAAGATTATAATTTTTCAAGTAGCAAAGTAGCAATAAAAGCACTCAGGAATTGTCACAATTTTATCACGAAAACATGTCCGTGTAATATATACCCCCTTGAACCCACCTTTTATATAGCACAACTGGGGTATGCAGGGGTATTCTTATTTTTGCTCCAAAACATAGATTGTGGGTACTTGTAAAAACCACCTTGGTGAGGTGGTTCTAACGTGTACCCACTATCTATGTTTTGAGCAAAAATAAGAAAAGTATCAAAATTTTTCAGCTGATAATTTTCAAAAAACCCCTGTGTATTGCATGGGCAAGTTTTCGTAATGATGTTAACTTCAACCCAGAAAGAAGCAAATAATGCAAGCAGTAAACTTGTTGAAAACTAGGCATAAATCAAATTTTAGCTTTGAAAGTGAGGTTTTTCAATCTTCTAGATAGCTTCTGCAGTTAGGTAGAATATTTTGATACCTATATAAATAATTTCATGTCGGGACTTTTAAGAAAATTCACATAAGTGTAGTGTAGTATTCTGTATGTCTTTTGGAAAGCAGCCTTTGGAAAACAAAGGCACAGATCAGCTGGGCTGTCTTGCTGGCTGATCACAACCATTCCATTACGAAAACTTGTCCATGCAATATATATTTAGATTTTTTTCAGAAGAAAAATTTGAAAATTTCATTGCAAAAAATTTGATATTTTTGATATATTTGCTCAAAACATTGATTGTGGGTACATGTGAGAACCACCTCACGGAGGCGATTCTAAGGAGTACACACAATCTATGTTTTGGATCAAAAATAAGAAAAGTAGGTATACCCCTGCATGCTCCAGTTTTGCTAAAAAAAGTGGGGTTTAAGGGGGTATACATTTCACGGACATGTTTTCCTGATGCTACTTCACTACCTTGTAGACAAGCCTTAACATGTTTGATACATATTTATTTCAGACCTACTATGATTTTATACAAGATAGACAATATACGGGAGTTGATAGGACCAAAAGTGAATCTACAAATGGTTTATGACAATCCACTATGTCGACTAGATAAATAGAACTTGTAAACGACTGCCTCAGGCTACCTGTCTTTCTATTTGAGCCGCCACATGGGAAAACCAACAATGTGGTTTCCGAACAGGTCCGACACAAACCGGCCTGTGCAGTCACTGAAAAGAGCTAGAAGCTTGAAATTTCGGATTTAAGTAGAAGAGGAATTGTACTATCTGAGTAGCGAAAACAAAGGCGCTGATCAGCTTCGCGGTTACCGCGAAGCTGATCTGCGTCTTTGTTTTCGCATATGCAGATTGTTGGTTTTCCCACGAGGCGGCTCATTTATTGATGATTTTTAAAGCAAATTCTAAGCACTGCCATAGTGAGAGAATGTGTCGGATTTCATGTGCCAGCCTTGAGATTGTAAAACTTTTTTCAAGCTCAACTAAGCTGAGCATGAAATTTCAACTACTCATAAATTTTGAAATTGTCAAAATTAGTCGAAAATTCAGGTTCAAAACCAAAAAACTAGTAATTTATCCTACTTATAAATGTTAAAATGCCAACAACTGTTGGCATTTTAACATTTATGAGAAGGATAAATTGTAGTCTCAGCTGAGCTGAGCATGAAAAAAGTTTTATAACCTCGGGACCTGGTTGAGATGTTGGATTGTAGCTCAAGAAGTGCTATCAATGTAGAGCAATGGATAATAGGATTTTGTGTCAGATGTAAAACATTTATTTATTTGAATTGTATAAGCCTGGCGTCCTTTTTTATCGGACATAGGCGAACAGTATAGCGGCGTCCCATCTGGAGTTATTCTGTTTGCTTAGAGGAATTGCATCGAAAAATGGAATAAAGTTTCAAAATCACGCCTGATGCACCTAAAGATGACAGTGGACTCGCACAAATGATAATGATGGGAAGTCCATTAGTCATATATGGGTTAATATACAAGTTAATCATATGCACATTTGATTGTCTTGATCTATTCTGATCAGTACATTCTCCTTGAAAAATAGGCATGTCATCTATAACCACTAATAGAACATCTGTGAACAGACAAATTCTTGCTTTTTGAGCCGCGTCATGAGAAAACCTATAATGTGTTTCCTAACAGGTCTGACACAAACCAAGCTGTACAGGTACAGAAAATGGCTAGATGCTGGAAATTTTGGATTTAGAAAGTAGAGGAATTGTACTATCCGTGTAGCAAAAACAAAGGCACTGATCAGCTTCACAGTTACTGCAAAGCTGATCTGTGCCTTTGTTTTCGCATATGCAGATTGTTGGTTTTCTCATGTTGTGGCTCATTTGTCTTGATTCTTTTTATCATGAGAGCCTTGGTGCAATAAATTTCACACTTATTTGAAAGTGCTTTATTGTTTCACCAGTGTCATGAGAGAACTTGCTGTAGCCTTGAGGTTTTGCACTGACAAGTTTGTGACAATTAATGTAAAAATCAAACCAGCATTTGGCAAGACCTTTTTTGTATTGCATAAGCTTAGATCAAGTTCTCTCATGTTTATTAATGTCAAGCCTCCAAAGGGTATGTTGTTTATTTTCATGTTTTATTGCAAAAGCTAATTTGTATGGACACATTAATTGCAAATTTTGTAAATGATTTAAAACAAAAGGAATTGGAGAATGAAAGAGAATTGAAGAACCAGCAAGTTTGCTTCAATGTGTTAACCAATAAATAACTCACTAGAATGGAGAGCTTAGCAGCCTATGAGATGACATCACTCAATGGCAAAACATCCCAAACCCAAACAGCCGAAACAGCAACTAGGAGACTGTCTCACAAGTTTTTTTTCAAATTGATCAGTTTTCAGGATCTGTTTTCTAAAAACAAATCCTGCTCGTATTCCACACTTTGCTCAATGACGAAACAAAGCAAGCAAAAACACTTGCAAACAGCAACTAGGATACTGTCTTACAGGACTTTTCAAATTGATCAGTTTTCAGGAACAAATCTTGCTCGTATTTACCTGGGCAGTAGCCCCCACCTACTGATTGGCCCATCTCATATGAGCTGAAATAATCTTGAAAGGGATGTAAAACTGAATTAAAAGAAAAAGAAAGATACATGCATACTAGTCTAGGCTATAGGAAAACTTACCCATGCAATATACAAAGACTTTTTCCAGGTGTAAAATTTGAAAATTGGAAAAAAAAAGTGTATGATATGATCAAAACATTGATTGTGGGTACACTTTAGAACCGCCTTGGCGAAGCGAGGCGGTTCTAACGAGTACCCACAATCTATGTTTTGGATCAAAAATAAGAAATATAGGTATACTTCTGAATACCCCAGTTTTGCTATATAAAGGTGGGGTTACAGGGGGTATTTATTTCACGGACATGTTTTCATGATGTATGATGGATCTAAGCCTGTGCTTTCCAGCATCAGGAAAACATGTCCGTGAATGAATACCCCCGTAAACCCCTGTTGTATATTGAAAATCTGGGGTATGCAGGGGTAAACTTATTTTTTTTATTTTTGCTCCAAAACATAGATTGTGGGTACCCGTACTCGGCGAGGCGGTTCTAACGTGTACCCACAATCTTTGTTTTGAACAAAAATAAGAAAAATATCAAAATTTGTACCCTGAAAGTTTTTATTTTTACAACCAAAAAATTTCTCTGTATATTGCATGGGCAAGTTTTCATAATGGGTTGTTTGGATGAGACTGTCACTGTAAGACTATCCCTCCCATTTTTGTATGTCCATAGTTTCTGAGGGGGCATCAAAATGCACAACACAAGACATTTAGGTTTGGAGTTCGGTTTATTTGAAATAAATTGCTTTGTTTATTAACTGTCAGTATCCTAAAATAATTGTATAACAAAAAGTATTTTTGAAAAATTACAAAGTACCAACACTTTTAAACCAGACTTTTAAAAATCAATCTTCAAAAATATAGACAAATTTATTCAGGCATACTATAGTCTATTAATCAAAGCACCTTTACATATTTAACTGATTCTTATTGTATTTCATCCAGCACCTTGTAACAAATTGACTTTTTTTAACATGACTAGTTTGCATTTAATGAGCCCTCCTTTACATACATATACTCTCTAGTTTGAACGGCATCTTTGTTGTAAGCCTCCTATCATTTTAAACAAAAAGTTTGGGTCCCATGAGATTTGGTCCCATGTTCCAGAAATTATACAAATAAATAAATGCATATTACATGGAGATGATGACAGTATTAATTAAATGCGGAGTATTATTGCATTGATAGGTTATAAAACAGCATTTATCCTTTTTTCTACATGTTTTTCATACCTTTGAAATACAAAAGTGTTAAAAAAATCATTTTTATTATTACATTGATAGGTTATAAAACAGCATTTATCCTTTTTTCTACACGTTTTCCATTTCAGTCAAACACAAAAATGTTCAAAAAATCATTTTCAGCTTAATATTAATCATTTAAATATAAGTACTTGTATGTATAATTAAATACAGTATAAGATATAAATAAATGTATCATTAAAATAAATAGTGCCAAGTGAGGTACATCATTATGAACCTGGGCACAGTTGTTCAAAATTAACGACATTGTTAGTTAACGATTCGTCAAAATTTCAATTATGAATATTACAAATACGTTTTTGTTTTCTACAAAAAGTAAGTGTATTTTCTTATGAAGTTGGCATTTACTTAATGAGTTGAGGTCTTTCCAGGTCGTTTGGATGAGACTATTAGATCAGACAAGAAGTTTGGAACTACTGAATTTTATTATGAATGCACAGATCATATTAAAAGCACGGAAACATGGAGGATTTGTAATGAAAAGCAACCATTTTTCAGCTCTCCAAAGAGCGGATGTTCCCATGAAAAGTCCAATATTTTTAAACCAAAGAGTATAGCTGCATTTTCTACTATACTCGGATTAGTAACATTACTTTACCAAGGTAACAGGTACCACTATGTCATTTGGAAACTGGAAGGTGTTAACTTTTGAACCAATGTGCTCATTTGTTTTTGGTTTTGAGAAAGGCAACAGACAGGCTTATTTCGATTAAATTACGTCTACATCAACAGTTTTGACACCAAAAGCTACATATGTTTGTCAACCTCGGGTTTCTTAGAAAGCAAAATATATCCAACAATTTTACAATCTCTGCTTTTCACTACACACGATCCGCACCAATGAAACCAACCCAATCATGTATGATGTACGCACTTTGTAATATGAGAACCTCTGAGTTAGGAATGGTGAGGTATTTCAGATAATTAGCCATTTAATTGATATATGAGCCGCCTCTGGAGAAAACCAACAAACTGCATATGCGAAAACAAAGACGCAGATCAGCTTCGCGGTAACCGCGAAGCTGATCAGCGCCTTTGTTTTCGCTACTCGGATAGTACAATTCCGCCTCTACTCAACTCCAAAATTTCAAGCTTCTAGCCGGCTTCTGCGCTTGTACAGGTTGGTTTGTGTCGGACCTGTTCGGAAACCACATTGTTGGTTTTCCCACGAGGCGGCTCGTATAATACAAAGTCTACTCATGATGATACATGTAGCAATCACAACATCAATGTCAATAAAACCCTTGACAAGCAAACTAGTACCACATTTGAGCCGCCTCGTGGGAAAACCAACAATGTGGTTTCCGAACAGGTCCGACACAAACCGGCCTGTACAAGCACAGAAAAGAGCTAGAAGCCTGAAATTTCGGATTTAAGTAGAAGAGGAATTGTACTATCCGAGTAGCGAAAACAAAGGCGCTGATCAGCTTCGCGGTTACCGCGAAGCTGATCTGCGCCTTTGTTTTCGCCTATGCAGATTGTTGGTTTTCCCATGGGGCGGCTCATTTGTAAAGAATGTATATAAATTGGAAGAATACATGCATCATAATATGTGGACTGGATGGAATTCAAGGTTAAAAAACTTTTTTCATGCTCAACTCAGCTGAGCATAAAATTTAAACTGCTCATAAATGACAAAATAGCCCAAATAAATTGGAATTTTAAGTGTAGATCACCCAAGCCTGTAATTCATCCTGCTTGTAAATGTTTAGATGCCAACAAATGTTGGCATTTTAACATTTATGAACAAGATAAATTATAGTCTCAGCCAAGCTGAGCATGAAAAAAGTTTAATGACCTATGGGCCTGATCAATTTTTAACACTGATAAGAAATTGGCACAACATTTGTATGCAAAATCAAAATTTCTGATCATTTTTATGTACTACACAGGTATTTTTGGCTTGTGTAAAGAAAAGGATTTCAAATGACTTGGCTGATTTCAAAATACCTAAAAGAAATAAGCCACTCCGTGAGAAAACTGAATTTTAGCCTTTACGAAAACTAAGGCGCAGATCAGCTGTGCAGTATCTGCACAGCTGATCAGTGCCTTTGTTTTCGTTACACGGGATAGTGCAATTCCTCTTCTTCCTAAATTGGAAATTTCAAGCTTCTAGCTTTTTTCTGAGACTGGCTTGTGTCGGAGCTGGTCGGAAACCCCGAAGACTGGTTTTATCGCGTCATGGCTCAAATTACTTGTTTTGTCAGTCTGACAAGATTCCAGTAAACACACTTAAGCTTTTTGTCCAAGATATTAATTAATATAAGCAAAAATTCATAAAAAAAATGTACCATAATCTCTTGCAATCATTTTAAATACAGGTTTTGACCTAAGCTGGATCAAAGAACAAAAATGAAAACTTAGTGGGTTGTGAGGTTTTTCAAATTGAAAAGGTAATTTCCTAAATACGTATATATCAACTATTCATCCTAAAAAAAAAAAAAAGCTTCCAATGTGCCATAGATAACCTGTATTAATAAAAGAAGAATATTTCATCTAAACTGGTCAAAATAAGTTAAGCCCCGGCCTTTTTCCCATAGACTTACTGCAAAAACCTCTGATTTTGTTTTGAGTAAATGAACGTTTTTGCATTCAATTTTCAGCAATTAAGCTTGAATTATTCTTCTAATGATGGCTTGATTTTCTTTGATTTCATGAAGGTTTCTATATAGTGACACACGTTTTAGAAGATGTCATGAAAAGCTCCCTATTATTCCTATAGTAAAATTGGCAAAAATCTGGACACTCTCGAATAATGAGCACATATCAAAAGACAATCTGTATTTCAACTTGAAACTTTGTGCAATTATGCTTTAGATGTTGTTGTCTAAATTGAATTTGGTAAGCGTTTTCGATCGCTTTTGGAATTTTTGAAGTAAACTGTTAAACTTAGGCAATGGAGAAAAAAAATGACATGGGGCTTAACTTATTCTGACCAGTTTATATTTCTATTTCACATGTTGCATCACATACACATACACATTTGATCAGTCTTGTGTCAAAATCAGAAACAGAACTTGGCTTTTCCGAGCAAGCCTACTCTTCCCCACAGAGGGCTAGTAGCAATTTCTTGTAGTCCCCACTAGTGTCCCCCTTGATAAAGCTGCCGAGGGTCTTCCCATAGGCCTTGAAGAATTCCTGCTTTATCTGTACCATATCAATCTGTAAGGGATGGAAGCATTGAATAAATTGGGATTACGAAAACTTGTCCAACATATTTTTTTTTTTTTTTTTCAGAAGAAAATTTCATTAGAAAAATTTTGATAGGTTTGCTCAAAACATTGATTGTGGGTACATCTTAGAACCTCCTCGCCGAGGCGGTTCTAACAAATACCCACAATCTATGTTTTGTAGCAAAAATAAGAAAACTAGGTACTGTAAGTCCGGAAATTTTCGCGAGAACTTAATTTTCGCTAATATTCGCGAATTCGATGCTTCGCGAAAATAAAGTTCTCGCTAATAAAGAATTATTATAAGCTTTATAGACTGCACAAGTACTCGCTCGCGAATTCAAGAACTCGCTAATAATTCGGAAATCGAAAATTCGCGAAATAAAAGTCACGCGAAAATTTCCGAATTTACAGTATACCCCAGTTTTTCTAAATAAAAGTGGGGTTTAAGGGGGTGCACATCTCAGGAACGTTTTCCTGATGGAGAAGGAAATTGAGTATTTTTGTAATGATTAAATTGAATCAGACTGTCATATTTATAACACAACAGAGAAAATGAGGACTGAGGATATTGTTCTTTTTTAATCTTCTATTATATTGAATTCAGACCAGATAGGCCCAAAATAGCCATTCCTGGAAGATCAAAGCCTAATTTTGGTTCCAGAAGTAAATGGTTTTCATGCTAAAATCATCAAAATCATTTATCCTACTTCTTTATGTCAGAATTCCATCAAACCAACATTTTTAGGGTGATTCTCATGCTCAACTGAGATGAGCATGATAAACGTGAATCTGGTCCAGAGGTTATAATACTTTTTTCATGCTCAGCTCAGCTGAGACTAAAATTTATCCTGCTCATAAATGTTAAAATGCCAACAACTGTTGGCATTTTAACATTTATTAGCAGGATAAATTACTAGTTTTTAGCTCACCTGAGCCGAAGGCTCACAGGTGAGCTTATAGGATAGGCAGGCATCCGTCGTCCGTCCGTCCGTCGTCCGTCCGTCCGTCCACAATTTCAAAGAAGAATATTTCTGAAGCTAGTAGGCCGATCTTGATCAAATTTAATGTGAACCATAATTGGGTTGGGGGATTGATGGCATTAGGTTTTGGAGCAGATTGTATCAAAATTGTGGTTTCCATGGCAACAGATTGGTCCCATAGACTTACAATGGGAAAAACTAAAAAAATCTTCTTCTCTGAAACCACTAGGCCCACAGCTTTGATATTTGGTATGTAGCAATGGCTAATGGTCCTTTACTTAAATTGTGCCATTCATGCCCCTGGGGTCAAATTTGGCCACGCCCCGGGGGGTAGATAGTCTCCATAGACTTACTATGGGGAAAAAGATTAAAAAATCTTCTTCTCTGAAACCACAGGGCCCACAGCTTTGATATTTGGTATGTGGCAATGACTAATGGTCCTCTACATAAATTGTGCCAGCCATGCCCCTGGGGTCAAATTTGGCCACGCCCCGGGGGTGGATAGTTTCCATAGACTTACAATTGGAAAAACTATAAAAAATCTTCTTCTCTGAAACCACTAGGCCCACAGCTTTGATATTTGGTATGTAGCAATAGCTAATGGTCCTCTACATAAATTGTGCCATTCATGCCCCTGGGGTCAAATTTGGCCACGCCCCGGGGGTTGATAGTCTCCATAGACTTACTATGGGAAAAAAATTCAAAAATCTTCTTCTCTGAAACCACAGGGCCCACAGCTTTGATATTTTGTATGTGGCAATGGCTAATGGTCCTCTACATAAATTGTGCCAATCATGCCCCTAGGGTCAAATTTGGCCACGCCCCGGGGGTCGATAGTCTCCATAGACCTACAATAGGAAAAAAATTCAAAAATCTTCTTCTCTGAAACCACTGGGCCAACAGCTTTGATATTTGGTATGTAGCAATGGCTAATGGTCCTCTATATAAATTGTGCCATTCATGCCCCTGGGGTCAAATTTGGCCACACCCCGGGGGTCGATAGTCTCCATAGACTTACTAAGGGAAAAAAATTCAAAAATCTTCTTCTCTGAAACCACAGGGCCCACAGCTTTGATATTTTGTATGTGGCAATGGCTAATGGTCCTCTTCATAAATTGTGCCAGCCATGCCCCTGGGGTCAAATTTGGCCACGCCCCGGGGGCCGATAGTCTCCACAGACCTACAATAGGAAAAAAACTAAAAAAATCTTCTTCTCTGAAACCACTAGGCCAACAGCTTTGATATTTGGTATGTAGCAATGGCTAATGGTCCTCTACATAAATTGTGCCATTCATGCCCCTGGGGTCAAATTTGGCCATGCCCCGGGGGTTGATAGTCTCCATAGACCTACAATAGGAAAAAAATTCAAAAATCTTCTTCTCTGAAACCACAGGGCCCACAGCTTTGATATTTTGTATGTGACAATGGCTAATGGTCCTCCACATATATTGTGCCAATCATGTCCCCGGGGTCAAATTTGGCCACGCCCCGGGGGTCGATAGTCTCCAAAGACCTACAATAGGAAAAAAACTAAAAAAATCTTCTTCTCTGAAACCACTGGGCCCACAGCTTTGATATTTGGTATGTAGCAATGGCTAATGGTCCTCTACATAAATTGTGCCATTCATGCCCCTGGGGTCAAATTTGGCCATGACCCGGAGGTTGATAGTCTCAATAGACTTGCTATGGGAAAAAAATTCAAAAATCTTCTTCTCTGAAACCACAGGGCACACAGCTTTGATATTTTGTATGTGGCAATGGCTAATGGTCCTCTACATAAATTGTGCTAGCCATGCCCCTGGGGTCAAATTTGGCCATGCCCCGGGGGTAGATAGTCTCCATAGACTTACAATGGGAAAAACTAAAAAAATTTCTTCTCTGAAACCAAAAGGCCCAGAGCTTCTATATTTTGTATGTAGCAATGTTTGGTAGTCCCCATTATAAATTGTGCCAGTCGTGCCCCTGGGTCAAATTTGGCCATGCCCCGGGGGTCAATAGTGTCCATGCATAGACTTTCATTGGTCGATTCTCAATTAATTTAAATCTCATGAGCTTACAATGTGATAATCTCTCAGGTGAGCTACAGGACCAATGGTCCTCTAGTTTTTATTTTGAGTTTTGAACCTGAATTTTCTACTAATTTTGATTATTTCAACATTTATGAGCAGTTGAAATTTCATGCTGAGATGAGCAATATAAACATTAACCTGGGTCTTACCTCACATCTAGAAGCAACCAGTCTAATAAGAGCACTATCCTTAGTTCCTGCACCAGCCATACTCTTGTGTAATCTCTGGGCAAAAAATGCTGGCGGACATTTTGCTACTGTCACTGTGAAAAGGCAAAGAATGGTAAATGCATAAGCTGAAATTATTTCATACTCGGACATAAAGAAGGAATCTATCTTTAATTGGGTCACATGTTTGAAGATATTACAAGGTTTCATTAAAATGATTTGGTGCCCAAGTTGACTGTGCAGTGCAATTTATACAACTATTAAAAATGTCACAAAAAGGAATGTAAAAATTGCTGTATAAAACATTTTTATTTCATGTTTGAGCCGCATCATGAGAAAACAGGATTTTTGCCTTTGCCAAAACAAAGGCACAGATCAGCTGTGCAGTAACTGCACAGCTGATCAGCGCCTTTGCTTTCGCTAAACGGATAGTACAAAATTTCTCTTCTTCTAAAATCCAGAATTTCAAGCTTCTAGCCTGCTTCTGTGACCGAAACCCCGAAGACCGTTTTTTTTTCACGGCTCATTTATGTGCGTTTTTTCACGGCTCATTTATGTAAATAATGAATTTCAGCTGTGTCAAGGTGGGCATGGAAACATACTAGATATCAACTTTTGAAAGCAAAAAGTAAAATTAAATAGAAACAGATTGGCATAACCTAAACATGTAAATTGCTATTGATACACATCAACCTCATTATAACATGCCTCACTATAATGTAATACATGGCCATGTCATGGCTCCCAAGTAGTTTATTCTGCTACATGCCTATAGTAAGTAGCTTTTTTATAACACAGTTTCACTTATAACATGTTCTGTTCCTATGGACCCAAAAGATAGCATTTAAATGAGGTAGACCTATATTGTTAGTGATGATGAAGATAATGATGAGCCGCGTCATGAGAAAACCGGATTTTCTCCTATGCAAAAACAAAGGCGCAGATCAGCTTCGCAGTAACTGCGAAGCTGATCAGCGCCTTTGTTTTCACTACACGGATAGTATAATCCCTCTGCTTCTTAAAACCGAAACTTCAATATTCTAACCTGCTTCTGTGACTTTACAGGCTGGTTTGTGTCGGACCAGGTCGGAAACCCCGAAGACCGGTTTTCTCGCGTCGCTTCTCTAATGATGTCTCTACCTAAGGCAAGATACCCTTCCTCTAGGTAGCCACTGGTTTCACTCTTAATGATCGCTTCTATCTCCTTGTTATAGCGGATACGATAGTTGTCAAACATAGCACACAGCTGGGGAAAACTACGTAAACACAGGATACGATTGAACTCGGACTCATCCGTGCCTAAATTTTTTGCAGCCTGAAAAATGATTATCATAAGCAGAAGATAATTCAGTAGATTTTAACAAACAACAAAGGTGGTGATAGTATGTAAGCAAGCCATAGGATGTTAAGAATAAGAATTAACAGTCAACATCTGAAAATGTCCAATTAAACCATTTATGAGCAAGTTAAACTTGATGCACTTCATGCTCAGTTCAGCCGAGCACGAGTTTAATAAAATCTCAGCCTGGTGTAGATTAATACGAGTATATGTACAGTCTTTAGTCAGCACTATTGTAAAGTTACTAGTAAGACAATATGCCACTTTGGCCTACTACAAACTTTTTACGATGTAAACCAGTATAGGATTCAGTGGAACCTCATCCTTTATGGATTTCAAGTACTATTAGGTATTCTACCTTATGTAAGTCATCAGCATCTTGTCCTACCTTATGTAAGTCATCAGCATCTTGTCCTACCTTATGTAAGTCATCAGCATCTTGTCCTACCTTATGTAAGTCATCAGCATCTTGTCCTACCTTATGTAAGTCATCAGCATCTTGTCCTACCTTATGTAAGTCATCAGCACCTTGTCCTACCTTATGTATGTCCTCAGCATCTTGTACTACCTTATGTAAGTCATCAGCATCTTGTCCTACCTTATGTAAGTCATCAGCATCTTGTCCTACCTTATGTAAGTCATCAGCATCTTGTCCTACCTTATGTAAGTCATCAGCACCTTATCCTACCTTATGTAAGTCATCAGCATCTTGTCCTACCTTATGTAAGTCAGCAGCATCTTGTACTGCCTTATGTAAGTCATCAGCATCTTGTCCTACCTTATGTAAGTCATCAGCATCTTGTCCTACCTTATGTAAGTCATCAGCACCTTATCCTACCTTATCAGCATCTTGTCCTACCTTATGTAAGTCATCAGCATCTTGTCCTACCTTATGTAAGTCATCAGCATCTTGTGCTGCAAGGGCCTGGTCAACAGCCTGCCCTTCCTGTCTGTTGGCCGACAGCTGGGATACCATCAACCTCTTAAAGTGACCGCTAGTATCACCCATTACTTCCTTTTCTAAATCTTTCTTGAACCCTGCAAAATAATCGGACAATATACTTGTACATTTTTTTACCTTCAGTCACAAGCTAGTCTATATCTTACTTTTCTTAACCCATATTTGACGAATGGATTTTCCCATCATTATCATTTGGGCGAGTCCATTTTCATTTTTAGGGGCATCAGGAGTGATTTTGAAATTGTATTCATTTTTTCAATGAAAATTCTCTAAGCAAACAGAGTAGCCCCAGATGGGACGCCGCGTTCTGCGGCGTCACATCTGGGGCTATTCTGTTTGCCTATGTCCCATAAACGGGACGGCAGGCTTAAATGAGTTAATTAACTGATATTAAAATTTAAAATACAGTTAGTAAAATAAAAATCATAAGAGCTAACCTTTAACCTTCAATATTTATTGATGTTGAAATATTTTTAACCCAAAACTGAATTTATTTTCTCATTAGAAACAGAACAGAAAATTTCATACAGGACTAAAGCATAACCAGCTTGTCTACTTTGCGAATAAGTTTGGGTACAGTGTATCTGGCCCCAATCAGCAAGTTATTCACAATTTTCAACCCAGAAATAGATTGCCTATTGCATGTTTTTGTCAAACAGTTTTGGCTTGTATTTCACTCATTTACTTACAGAATTTGTATCGTTCTTTAATCTGCTGTATCTCTGCATTGGATCTCGAACAAAGGATCTCTATCAGAGCGCCTTCATCTGTACCTGCACCCTAAAACAATCATGTAAACATGACAAAAATTGGCCCATGCAATATACATGTACAGGCATTTTTTTTCAGCTGTAAAAATGAAAATTGCATTACATTTTTTCAGCTGTAAAAAATGAAAATTTCATTTGAAAAAAAAAGAGCTTTTAAGTAGTATTACGAAAGAAATAAAAGTAATTCATAGGTTCTGCTTACATGTACCAGTATACTGAACAAAAGTTTGTTTTGTTTGTTTTAGTTGTGGCTTATCGTCCCAGTCAACAGCTATGGTCATGTCGGGACATTGCCTCCATTTTATGGGACTACTGCCCAACATTAGGATGTCATGGCACCCTATATGGTTTAGACTTTAACCACTTTTCCTGGCCAGGCTCAGACCTTCAGAGCGGTTTACCAGTAATCAGATGGTCAGCAGTATATAAGCTTTTTTCTGGAGGCACAAGCAGCCAATCTATTTCTCAGTGCTCCAATGGGAGGGGCCCGTATTGTTCCCGACCGAAAAGTGAAAAATTCAAAAATGGAATGACAACGCAACATCTGTATACTTCAAGAGCCTAAGCAATGGAGCTAAAATAAAATCCCTGCCCCATTTGAGCCTGTGCGTGACAAAACCAACAATTTGGGTTTCCGACCAGGTCCGACACAAGCCGGCCTGTACAGTCACAGAAGCAGGCTAGAAAGTTGTAATTTTGGATTTATGAAGAAGAGGGATTGTACTATCCGTGTAGCGAAAACAAAGGCGTTGATCAGCTTCGCGGTCTTCGCCTTTGTTTTCGCATATGCAAATTGTTGGTTTTCTCATGCGAAGGCTCATTTGTTAGTCAATGCTCTAGCTCTAAAATTCGTAGAAAGTATGTTACTTACAGATATAGCATCGTGGAGTTCTTTGGCATCGTAATCACGTGGTAATTCCAACAGGGCAAGAACGAGTTTTTCAAATTTACCACTGAGCTCGGATTTCAGTTCGGATCGTAGATCCTGAAGTAGAAAGATGGGGAACATGATTTTGTGTTAGCCGTACGACCGGGCGTACGACCCACAGTGACACTCGTCAAATGCCTGAAAACTTACTAAAAGTGTCAAAACATGATTAATCTAAGGATTATATCAAAACCACATGCACGACCAAGAAATCAGATTTGGAATAAAATTGTAGGAGGAGTTGCGCACACAAGGAACCCATCTTAGGATTATATCCAAACCACATGCACATTTTCAAAGCATGGTCAAGACCTCTGTAAAGTTTCAATAGAATCGGAATAAAACTGTTGGAGGAGTACAGAAGGACGGAAAGCCGAAAACTATGTCCCTCTGCTTTTCTTCGAATTAACAAAGCATGCAATGACACTATTATAACTTTTTATAAATGGACATTTTGTATGTTCTACCATCGCTCATTGAAATATGGTGGGCACTTTCTTGTTTCCGACTAGCCTCAAGACATGTCGTTTTATGTTTTGTGTGAGTTACATGTGCGCCTTCTTATTTGCAAAACTCACAACGGCATACCGAGGTGCTCATTTTCCTAAGACGCATTTGCTTGTACGATCTAGGCGATTTGCGCTTATGTTATAATGCGCGTCTCGTTACATTATTGGTGTTTGTTTATTTCTTATTCTACCAAATAAAAGAAGAATAAAGCAGCTGGCACAGTTGGAACGAGGGGAAAGTGGTAGCGTTGTGGTAGAGCATCGGACTCTGAATCGAGAGGTCCTGGGTTCGACGCCCACTGGCAGCATCGTGTTGTATCAAACGGCGGGAAGATTTAGCGACGAGGGCGTGAATGAAAATCTGCTAGTTGGGGCGTTAAAAGTCAGTACAAACAAATAATGCAAACATTTTGGACGACGTACCTTGCCATACTTTGTCTTGAAAGTTAGCATAATTTGTTGCCTCTGTTCATTACTGTGTTTGCTCATAACCTGAATAATAGCTTTCTCGTCCGTACCTGAAACGTTACATCGAAAACATGACTGATCAGACTGATGAACTTTGAACCCGGGTCATATTGAACTTGCTACCAGAGCTACATGTACATGAAAAACAGCCTGACATCAGGATTTGAAATAAATCGTAAATGATAATTATATTATAGAATCGCAGGAATGAACAAAGCACGCTTCTAGGTGTGACGAGGCAAATGCATCAAAGCAGTGTACGCACTACAAAACGTTTTCGATTCCATATGAGCCGCAGCGACAACATACATAGGCGAAAAACAATGGCACAGATCAGCTGTGCAATAACTGCTCAGCTGATCAGCGTCTTCGCTACACAGATAGTACATTTCCTCTTCTTCTTAAATCTGAAATTTCAAGCTTCTAGCCTCCTTCTGCGACTGTACAGACCGGTTTGTATCAGACCTTTGTTGATGAAGGCTCATATCATAATTTTACCATTACATGGTTAAAGACAACGATCAAACCTTGCTTCTTGGCCACACTTATTTGAGCCGTGACGCGAGAAAACCGGTCTTCGGGGTTTCCGAGCATGTCTGACACAAACCGGCCTGTGCAGCTACAGAAGATGGATAGAAGCTTGAAATTTCGGATTAAAGAAGAGGAGTAATTGTACTATCCGTGTAGCGAAAACATAGGCGCTGATCAGCTTAGCAGTTGTTTTCGCGTAAGCAAAAATCCGGTTTTCTCAAGATGCGGCTTAGTTGTTTTTGGATATTGAAATTTTAAACAAAACTAATAATTTATGCAAATATTTTCTTAGCAAAACAACACGAACACGTTAATCCCGAATTCATTGTCGGGGATGATTGACGCAGTCATGGTAAACACTAGATCTGTTTCGATCTTTTCTGTTTCTTTCTTTTATTTATTTTTCATTTTTTATTATCTTTTTTTTTGTTAAATTCGGTTATACGTCCCTTTCAAGATGATCGAGTGATTAAGAAACAGCACTCTGCGGCTCGCCTTCATGAACAAGCTTTCAAAAGAATTTCAACATTTAAAATGCGAGTAGTTACTAAGATACTAATAAGGAAAGTATCACTCGAATAACCAAACGGAAACAAGATCTTAAGACCCGTCATTTTATACATAAAAATCCTCAATTAACCCATATTTGACGAATGGATTTTTCCATCATTGTCATTTTTAGGGGCGCCCGGAGTAATTTTTTAAATTTTATTCAATTTTTCGATGAAAATTCTCTAAGCAAACAGAATAGCCCCAGATGGGACGCCGCGTTCTGCGGCGTCCCATATGGGGCTATTCTGTTTGCCTTTGTCCCAATAAAGGGACGCCAGGCTTAAAGGAGTTAATATATTTCGTGTTTCTTTTCTTTTCTTAATTTCAATAATGCTTACCGAGTCCTTTCATCGCCTTTCTCAGTACATCTGCCTGTTCATCTGCTGAGAATCCCGGTGCTGGGACAACGGTACCCTGGAAACAAGACTGGTCAGTCGACATGCAAACTATACAACCCTATACAACACTGCGTTAATCGCCGGACTTTATAGCTAAAATGTTATGATCTACGCCTACCAAAAGTTAACTTAATTTTTTTTATTGTATTTTTTTTACTTCATATTTATTATTGGAAAGCTTAATCTCGAATAACTTTGGTGTTTAAGGAGCGACAAATGTTTTATGGAGGGGGGAGGGGGTGGGGGAAGGGCTGGAAGATTTTTCGGGAAAAAATCAAGGACCAAATTTTCCAGAAAAAAATTATCCAGGACGTGGTAATTAACTTCTATTGTACACTTTTTTATATTATATATAATTAAAGACAGGATCGTGTCGTGTTGAAAAAAAAAAAAGATCCAGGCCCGAAAACATCATCCAACCCCCGACTCCTGTAGAAATAAAATGGTCGCTCCATAGGTCCAACTCGTGAGTGTGTGACATGGGCTTACGAGTTAAGCTCCGCCCACTTTTTTGGTGAACTCGTAGCACTTCATAGAGAACTCGCCCTATGTCGGCGGTTGTCGTACTTGTAGCAACTCGTAGCATGTCGTGGAAAGGCTACGTGAATTTTAAACGGTTTAAAATTCTCGTAGCAAGTCGTAGCAACTTGCCGTCTTAAAGTGGGCGTTGCATGGGCGGAGCATAACTCGTACTGATCTCGTAGCTTATCGTAAAGAACTCGTAGTAATGTCGTGGGATGTCGTGCGTTCTTGGCGTCTTGTCAAACATGGCGAGTTGCCTACGTGCTGCGACATTGAAGGCGACTTCTCACGAGTTCCTACGACATTTCACGAGTTTACTACGACACGCCTACGAGTATCCGCGAGTTCCCAAGACTTTTATCGTAGAGATGTCGTGTAGAACTCGTAGGGCATTATAACTCGTGGCAACTCGCGCGACAAGCGACGAGTTATGATTTGCGCTTACTCGTAGCTTCAACTCGTGAGTGTGTGACAGCTTTTAAACTTTTTCAACATAACTCGTGGCAACTCGCGCGACAAGCGGCGACTTATAACTCGTACCAGCTCGTAGCGTGTCGGGGCTTCAACTCGTGAGTGTGTGACAGGCCCTTTAAGGTCCAATTCGTGAGTGTGTGACATGGGCTTTAATGCATGTATGGCATGAATGATACATGTTTCACATGTACCCTTGTAAGCATTTTTGTATATGCATATATGCGAAAACAAAGATGCAGATCAGCTAAATGCAATTTTGTTTTCGCTACACAGATAGTACTATTCCTCTACTATATAAATCCAAGATTTCCAGTTTCTTGCCTGCTTCTGTGACTGTACACAGTGACAGGTAGCTCCCCTGATGCCCACCCGTGTGTACAGGCCGGTTTGTATCCGACCTGTTTGGAAACCACATTGCTGGTTTTCTCATAACTTGGCTCATTTTCGTACCATGATCTACCACGGCTTGCTACGAGAGGCTACGTGGTTATCAACAGCACGACGAGGCCCACCCCTCTTTTTCATACAAATACTGATACGGTGCCCAGAAATACTGTAACAGTATTACCACTTTCATTCATTTCTAATTAAAACAAATCGATGAAATTACAGACTGTCTGTCGTTTCACGAAAACGTTTTCGTTAGATATTTCAGAAACTAAACAAGAGTAATTTACCTGTGTTTGCATTGCCGCCATCTTGTATTACTATGTAAAAAAAGTATGCATGCAATTTTATAAAATGCGTATTTTCATATCCGGGTTAAGTGAAGTATAACATGTATTTATAGGTATATTATTTATGTATGATATGTACATAAGAAATTCGATACACATTTTAGATCAAGGACAGTCTCTCTTGATTAAAATAACAAACCATGATGATCAATGGATTGTGTAGTATTTAAACGTAGAATCATTAATGCGAGATCGATGTTTCTCACGGTTTCTCAGTGGTGAGAATTCTTTATGTTTTGAACTTTGAAACTTTTATGCAAAAATATATTTCCGAACCCTCCGCAAAGTTATCACGAAGTTGCTGCATACGTCGCTGCGAAAATTTGGCGAATCTATAATGTATCCATTTCGCGACACAAGAATTTCTTACGTACGGTGGTCGCAGGCAATCTTCAAAACGATTTGGGAACAACTCGGCGCGACAGTGTTGGTCGCTGTTTTGCGTAAAATGAAAATGTGCGACATTCGTGCGAACGCCGAGAGGCATTCTCACGAATGATGTCTCGCGATAGTCGCCGTGTCTCGCGTCTATCGCACGACAGTATTCAGTATTTCGACAAGCCTCGTTTCCCAATGGAGCGGTGGACCCTCTGCATGGCTGGAGATAATCTATTAAATTAAATTTGAGCCGCGACGCGAGAAAACCGGTCTTCGGGGTTTCCAACCAGGTCTGACACAAATCGACCTGTACAGTCACAGAAGCAGACTGGAAGCTCGAAATTTCAGATTTAAGAAGAAGAGAAATTGTACTATCCGTGTAGCGAAAACAAAGGCACCGATCAGCCTCGCAGTTATTGCGAAGCTGATCTGTGCCTTTGTTTTCGCATAGGCAAAAATCCGATTTTCTCACGATGAGGCTCAATTTCTCAAGCTGTCGGTCGAGACGTTCGTTGGTCTGGTGTTGTATATGTAGTCCTATATGATCGGGAAGGAATCCCACAGGTGTATAAGTAAATTCTCGGCGGAGATGGGCTGGTTTCGCCGATGTTTTGAATAATTTTACAAAATCTCTCTCTCTCTCTCTCTCTCTCTCTCTCTCTCTCTCTCTCTCTCTCTCTCTCTCTCTCTCTCTCTCTCTCTCTCTCTCTCTCTCTCGTTACGATATCATTTTGGTCATTTAATTGTTTCACTACATATTTTGCCATGTATATTTCGCCATGATATTTTGTTATTTTGTTTGCTTACAAGTCTTGTTTATAACTTTGTGAAATGAAAGCCCCACTTTACTTTACTTCATTTGACTTTTATTACTTCGTTTTACTTTTCTGACTGACTGACTGACACTTTATACTAGACTGGCGTCAGTCTCAGAGATAAAGAAATTCTACTACTATCCCACTGTCAGATGCTGAATATCATAGAGAAATCCTGCTAAAATCACAAATTTTACCTCAAACGGATTTTTGTTATCAGTAACATGCTAAATTTTTTCATACTTGGTCGGTATTAAAAAAAATTATGTTTTTTTTTTTTTTATGTGATCCGCGCATGCCAGATGTCTCCACGCTGCGTAAGATTTATCGCCAGTAGGCTGTACAATGACTAAATCCATTGGGTAGTGATACCAAAAAGGCTGCAAAGCAAAGGTGGTCGGACGGGAATATGCCCTAAAGAAATAGATGGGCCGCTTGTGCCTTCAGGCAAAGCTTCTACGCTACTGATATTATTAGTCTAAGATCGTATCTGTATCTTCCAATTTTGGTAATGTACTAAGAGCTTTTCAACATCAGTGAAAAATTGGGTTCGATCCCCACTTGTGCCACGTTGTGTCTTTTCAAGCAAAACATATTAACTCCCCATAGAAATAGCGAATACACTTTAACATTCTTGACGTGGGCATTAAACAAAGAAATGTACATGCATTTATTATATGGCAAGTGATGAAATATAGAGAAATATGTATTAAATATAACCAATATTTGAAAAAGTTATATTTTCACATGTGAAAATATAAAAAAGTTATATTTTCACATGTGAAAATATAAGATTTGGGAATACGCAAATTACGATTCCACCGTTTCATTTCTAATTTATACATAACTAAATTTTATAATCTATGCCATTGTTGACGCAATGAACGTTCACACACAATAGCGACGTAATGACGTGACGTAATGACGTCATTTAAGATTTTGACGTCATATGCTTTAGCGCGCAACGTTACAATGACTACATGCAATATAATAAAAAGAAAATTCAAGTTTTTGTCGTGAATATGAGTTTTATTTCATCTCGTGAAGTGAAAAATTGTATATTTCATTCGTGCCTTCGGCACTCATGAAATATAAAATTTTTTCACTTCACTCAATGAAATAAAACTCATATTCACTCCAAAAACTTGAATATCCTCTATGTATATGTCTGTTTTAAGTTACGAATCGGTGTGTTAATAATTCTAATTAAATATGTTTAAATCACTGAAAACAAACGAAATATCTGTTATAATTCACAATAATTTAATAAACTAGGCCGAGCCCAATATTATTTTGCTGGTCATCATTTTATTTACAACCGTTTGGACAGAGATTTTTCGTAAAAATGGCTTATGATAAACGTTTGTCATTAGCGATTTTTCGTATAAATCGTTATTATGGTTATTGACAAACGTTTGTCAATAGCGAAAATACGACGGTGAAATCCACTATTTACAAACGACTGTCAATTGCGATTTATTCGGAAAATCGCTAATGACAAACGTTTGTCAATAGCGATTTATACGAAAAATCGCTAATGACAAACGTTTGTCAATTGCCATTTGCTACACGTTCGTCGACTCTGACGGAGCCGTGTATTTTTGCCGCAAAATATAACATTCTCTATGTAAACTTTACGAAATTCCAAATCTATAGCAGTTGCACGGATCGGTTTGTGTCGTGTGTTGTCGGAAACCACTTAAGCCGCAGGGTTGCTTATGACGTGGCTTGAATGTTAAACTCGTTTCTGATTAATATACACTCATATGAGCCACCACATGGGAAAACCAACAATCTGCATAGGCGAAAACAAAGGCGCAGATCAGCTTCGCAGTAACTGCGAAGCTGATCGCAGTAACTGCGAAGCTGATCAGCGCCTTTGTTTTCGCTACTCGGATAGTACAATTCCTCTTCTACTTAAATCCGAAATTTCAAGCTTCTAGCTCTTTTCTTTGCTTGTACAGGTCGGTTTGTGTCGGACCTGTTCGGAAACCAGATTGTTGGTTTTCCCACGAGGCGGCTCATATCTGTCTTATCTGTGAACTTGGTGGAACCTTTTTACAATGGTGTTCCTTCTTCCTCTTTGTCCGGTCCTTGTCTGTAGTGCTGACTTCCGGACAATTAGGCTAATTTGAAATGAGCCGCGACGCGAGAACACCGGTCAGTCTTCGGGGTTTCTGACCAGGTCAGACACAAACGGTTTGTGCAGTCACAGATACAGGTAGAAGAGGGATCGTACTGTCTGTGTAGCGAAAACAAAGCCGCTGATCAGCTTTGCAGTTACTGCACAGCTTATCTGCGTCTTTGTTTTCGCATATGCAAAAATTCTCATGACGTGGCTCAAATGATCTACATGTTTATTGTGCTACAATACATAGTGAGATGTCTTTTATATCTTTGGTCTATCTATGATAAATGCATAATGGAATATACATTATTTTGTGTCATTCTCCTTGGAAATATATGTAGAACTTGCTTTGCGCTGAAACAAGGTACACCATTTTACGTCTCAGAACCAAGTTTAAAGTGAATAAAAATAAAATCTGAGATCCTTTAAGAGCAGAAAGCATTATTTTAAAAGAGAATGGAGATGGGCCATACCGCGGTTTCGGCTACTGAAGCCTCTTCAGTGACCCTTCAGATTTCACAACATGGAGCCAAAATAAATTACTGTAATTTTGTAAATTTCATCAAGAATTTCTATACGAGAACTATTATTATCCAAATGGAGCCAAATATTATAACGGAAGGTTAGAAAAAATCTAAACCGATATTCTGATAACTCGTATTATATATATCCTAGCTGATCTCAAAGGGCCAAAAGAAAAATATAATCTGCACATTGATGATGTCCTGGGAGACTTTTTAGGGCCGCCACACGGCACAAACCCTGAAGTCTCCTGATATGTTAGCATTCCCTGAGATAATTTACTTATTGTCACCAGGATCCCGGTTCTCTTTGAAAAAAATAACTGTAAAAACTCAGAACCATCTTACTAATAAATCATGCAAATTGATTGATTGATTGATTGATTGATTGATTGATTGATTGATTTATTTATTTATTTATTTATTTATTTATTTATTTATTTATTTATTTATTTATTTATTTATTTATTTATTTTATCGTGATTATCTGCATGGCTTATCAAGAGTGACTGATGAGCTAAATAAAGTTCGACCAAAATATCCATAATAAATCATATGCACCACCCTTTTTGAAATGTACGGCACAGAAAAGAGATGTTGACCTACTTCCAATCCCACAATGATGTCCTTAAAGATCATGTCCCACTGAATCGTAAGCAATCATACGATTGTCTAATCATAAGTTTATTAATAAAACTACGTATGCATTTGTAAAATGTTTTCAATGTGTTTCAGCTTTCTTATAATGTGCATATCGGGGTCAAAGAAATAACCCCCAAATTAATATTAAGACAATGATATATATATAGCGATCTTAAGCAGTGGGACAGGGGGACTTTACATGTTGCTAGATATACTTCAGAATTCACCGGCGTCCTTTCTATTAGTACTAGAGGAAAAAATCCAAGATAAGTCGCTTAGTTTTCGATTCTATGCTCCCCGAGAGTAAAATGGACTTTGATTACACCATTGATTACAGAAAACATTGAAGTTTATCGTATCACTGGAATTAATTTCCTAACCGGGTACAGTTTTAGGATATTTTGGTGAAAAGTTCATTTTTGAGAATAAAATTGCGAATTTCTGAAATTTCTATTTGCTTCAAAATACTAATGCCCCGTAGATTTTTCCTTATCAAACCCACGCCTAAAATATTGCCAACACTGTGTTCTTAGTTTTCAATGTGTTTTCATCCAGCCAAAGCTATTCAGTTTGGGGGAAAATCATGGTTTTTATGACAAAAACCACGTTTTTTTTTAAATTCAGCTTAAAAAGTTTTCTGTATGAAAATTACACAATCGCTTTCCAGTAAAATGGTTTAGTAATCATAGACACCATAATTCGGGCTTTTCATTTTATTTGAAATTGCACTTGTATTGAGATCCAATGAAGCTGGGTAAAAATAAAAAATAGCAATTGGGTGTATTTTCAGAAATATATGGCATACGAGTGTGTGACTGTTTTTCTAGGCAGAAATGAGGCTTATAAAAGTGTTTTGAATCTTAAAATAGTTATAAAAAGCAACTAGAATAGTTTTATAGGTGTTTGAAAGATTGAAAATGTGTTCTCCAGCCGTTCAATTTTGGGGGTAAATGATGATTTTTAGCAAAAAATCGCGAATTATTGAAAACCACCATATAAACGTCTCTGCATTAAAACTATACAATTGCTTTCCAGTAAAATGAGACACTAAGCCAAAGAAGTGTCATTCGAGCTACCTTTTTAGCCCGACTGCACGGATTGCAATGGCGACAAAGATGTTTTTAGCAGAAAATTGCGAATTATTGCAAACCACCTTATAAAGTTCTCTGCATGAAAATTATACAATTGCAACTGAACTAGCTTTCTAGCTTTTTGCAAGATTGACAATTTAAGGTGTTTTCCAGAATTCAAGTTTAGGTAAAATGATGGGGGAATTGTCGCATTAGGTTTTGGGCAAGAACTCTGGTTTCCATGACAACATATAGCTCCCCTAGATTAACAATGGGAAAACCTAAAAATCTTAGTTTCCGAAACCATAAGTCCCAAAGGTTTAATATTGTGTGTGTAGCAATGTATATTACTCCTCTTTATAAATCCTACCAACCATGCACCTAGGGTCCATACAGGCCCCACCCCAGGGCGTCATTATCTGCTATAAATAAACTCTGAAACTACAAAACCAAAAGCTTCAATATTTGGTATGCAGCATTGTTATGTGGAGCTTAGTGTAAATCATGCAAATCACGCCCCTGGGGCCAAGAAGGGCCCCTCACAGGAGTTCGTTACCTACCTTAGCCTTACAATCGCAAAATGAAACACATAAAAATTCTTCTCTGAAACCACAAGGGCCAGAGCATTTACATTTTATGTGTGGCTATGTATAGTGACCCTCTTTGCAAATCCTGTCAACAGTGCCCCTGGGGTTCGTACAGACCACACCCGGGGTGTGGTTATTCTGCCATAGGCTTAAAATGGGAAAATCGTCTTCTTTGAAACCACAATACCCAAGGCTTGGATGTTTTGTATGCAGCAATATTGTAATTAGGTAACATAAATCCTGCCATTCATGCCCCCTGGGGTGAAAGATGGTCCCTCCCCGGGGTCATTAGTTCCCATAGCCTTACAATTTGTGTGTAGCAATGGATAGTATTCCTCGTTATAAATCCTATCAACCATGCTCCTGAACCCCATACAAGCCCCGCCCCGTGGGCGTCACTATCTGCCAAAGGATTACATTGGGAAATACGTGTCTGCATTACTTCTTGGACAACCCACGTATATCACAACGTCATTTTACTCTCCGGTAGCATAAAATTGAAAACTGAACGACTTGTCGTGGATTTTTATCATCAATTTGAGATATGGTTTTGATGCATCAACCAGTGCGTTTTTGTTTTATTTTTGTCTCTAAATCTAATCTTTAAAATATCTGAAGTCGTAAAATTTTTGCGATTTTTTCAGTCATTAGTAATATGCATAATGATATTTTAGATATTCTTTTCTGTACATAATACTTTGGATATGAGTGTTACCTTTATTTCTTAAAATACACACAACTGTTAATTTCTGGTACCCAACTCAAAACAATGATACAGATGCAATTATAAACAATAAATAAATAAATAAATAAATAAATAAATAAATAAATAAATAAATAAATAAATAAATAAAATGCTGTCACAATGACAGCGTGCTTGACTGCTTCTGTCTTCGTCAGACGGTAGGACCAACTCATATTGTAACCCAAAGCATCATGTTCATATATCTTTTTGCCTTTACTGAACCATAAAATTAGGTCGCAGTGACCTATAAGTACTTTGAGTTGAAGGTCTAGTCATATTCACTCATAATGTGAAAAAGTGTGATCATATACCAAATATCTGTCGAGATATAAACATGTAGGTCCCTGTGACCAAATTTTATGTTTCAATAACTTATGAACCATGAAATTATGTCAAATGGATCTTTAACTATTTTGGGTCAAAGGTCTGGTCATATTCACTCATGTTGTGAAAGAAGTAAGCTCATATACTAAATTAGTGATGAGATATAATGTAAAATCACTGAACCATGAAATAAGGTCACAGCGACCTATAACTACTGTGGGATGAAAGGTCTGGTCACATAATGTGAAAGGAGTATGCTCATACACTAGGGTCAAAGGTCTGGTCATATTTACTCATATGGTATAAACAGTATGCTCGTATACTAATTGAGTGTCACGATATAAGGCAAAATCACTGGGCTACAGACATTAGGTCAACCCAGCCTTAACTTAGTGACACACAAGTCAGTGTCACAAATTAAAAGGTGAACGACTGACCATCTATCTAAGTTGTTTTTATATAGAAATAAAAAGAAAAACAATATTATAGGGTGTTCTAGATTTTGAACTCTATCCCAAGCCCTGGCTCGGACCCTATGGTCCGATGTAATGGAGCCTAAAGTGCATGAAGTATGAATGCTTTATGATAAGTTGTTGTCATGATATGGTCTCTTTGTATAAGCTACACACCAATACATCCAATTTTACAGTGTTCTAGCTTTTAACCTCTAGCCCCACCACCAGGCATGGACCTAGTGATTCTATGCCATGCCATGAACCGAAATGCAACCAACCCTACATGGTACCAACATCCCTACTATGAATGATGCATTATAATTGGTTTTCAATGTTTAGACTTCTAGACACCTTTTACACAGATAAGGCAATTTCAATGGTTTAACCTTTCGCCCCACCCCCAGCAAGGACTCAGGGCTTTGATGTCATAAAGTAAAAGCCAACTTTCTGCGCACCAACGGTCCATGTATCAATACTTTCTGATAAGGGGTTGTCAATATTTAGACTTCTAGAAAACTTTAACAGAGAATAGGCAATTTCGAAGGTGTTCTAGATTTATACCTATAGTCCCACCCCGGGGCATGGACCCTTTTACCCGAAGCCATGGAAAAAGTCTAACTGTGCAGGGTACCTATGGTCCAAGTATGAATGCTTTCAGGTCAGTATCGGTCAAGTTATGGACTTCTAAATACTTGAACGCAAGTGTGACACGCATGGGTACGGGAACGCGCATGCGCACGAGAACAAGGACAACCGAGTTGTCTAGAATAGCTCTATGCACTTCATGTAGTCGTACTGAAAATAAGAAGTCGTTTGGCTCAGTATTTCTTTTTCTGGAAAGTAATTGTATATACAGGAAACGTAATGTGGTGGATTACAAAAATCGCGACTTTCGGCTGAAATATCATCATTTACACCAAAATTAATTATAAACACCGGAAAACACAATGTCAATCTTGTAAACACCTACAAAACTATTTAAGTTGCTTTTTACAACCCCTATAAGTTTCAGAAAACCTTTTGACGCCCAATTTCTGCCTAGCAAAGCAGCCACGCACTCGTATACCATATATGTCTGAAAATACACCCCATTACTAATTTCTGGTACCCAGCTTCATTGGAACTTGATACGAGTGCAATTTCAAATAAAATGAAAAGCCCGAGTAATGCTGTCTATGATTACTAAACCATTTTACTGGAAAGCGATTGTATAATTTTCATACAGAAAACTTTTTAAGGTGAATTTCAAAAAATCACGATTTTTGTCATAAAAACTATGATTTTCCCCCAAACCGAAAATCTTTCGCTGGATGAAAACATACTGAAAACTAAGAACGCAATGTTGCCAATATTTTAGTAATAACTTTGATAAGAAAACACCTACGGGGCATTGGTATTTTGAGGCAATTAGAAATTTCAGAAATTCGCAATTTTATTCTCAAAAATGAACTTTTCACCAAAATATCATTAAACTGTACCCGGTTAGAAAATTAATTCCAGTGATACGATAAACTTCAATATTTTCTGTAATCAATGGCGTAATCAAAGTCCATTTTACTCTCGGGGAGCATAGGACTCTCTGATTTCGCCAAATTTTCCTCAGGTATAGTAGACTTGTACAATCTTTGATTTGTCAATACCAATAAAGTAGCTTTTCTGAATACCTCAGTCAGGGTCCTGCTCGTTGCTAATTTTACTTCCATTTCTGTAGTAAATGCCTGTTTGGGACGTGATGTCCACGCAACACAGGGACCGTATACCGAGAGTGGGAGGCTAGCTGCACAGGCTGTAGACGGCGTATTGGATCAAAGAACCAACTTCGCTTCGGTACAAGATAGGTCAGAGAACAGCACGGCATGGTGGAGCATAGACTTGGGCTACAGGAGATCCATTGTCAACCTCACAGTTCTATGGGCCGATAATACTGGTAATACTTGATTGAAGCACGCCTTAGGCACTAAAATCTTTGGCGTCTGAAGCGACTTCTCTTGTCTTATAAAGGTTCTTTCTGTAGTCGGCGAAGTAATGAAGGAAGTGTATGAAGCTCAGACTTGCACAGTATAGCTCATTTTACCACAACAAGTTGGTAAATCTAATACTTGTTTTTCAGTAATATAGCTACCAACAGAGTAGACGCCGAACCAAACGGCGTAGAACTATACGTTTTAGAAAAATCAACGGCCAATTTGATGCCGAGCTTTACAACAAAGAGATGCACACATTTGTTTCTATATTGGGTGCGTTCAGGGTTCTCCCATCGGTAACCGAGTGTACTTACCAACGGCTACCGATGGTACCATCGGTAACCGATGGCACGATCGGCAACCAACTAGCTCTGAACGAAAATTGGTGCCAATCGGTAAACAAACATGGCGGATAATCAACCACCCAATAGAAAACACAAGTTCAGAATACTACCACTGCCACTGACACTATAATTAAAGTAGCTATATTCAGCAATGCGGGCATTCTGAATCCAATCAGTGAAGACTGAATCTGAGTCGTTCTGTAGTGTATACTTTATTGAAAGAGCGTGCTACTTACTAGAAGCTATAAATGGGATCTCTGCTTGTTTCACTAGAACTTTGTAAGTTCTATTATCACCAACATGCATCTTAAGTGCAATTAGGATCGCCGTAGTTGGATTGCTATCCGCCATCTTTAATGTAATCAAAACGAGGCTACCGACGCTACCTCACTTGTCTACTCGCGGGAGAATTGGCTACCAACAAGATATCCATCGGTATACCAATGGCTACCGACGGCTACCGATGGCTACCAATGGTACCAATGGGTACCGATGGGAGAACCCTGAACGCACCCATTGTACTCTGTCATTGTTTAAGTAGGACAATTATTGTCAATTGAAGGTAAAGGATGTGCACTAAGTATATGGTCCCTATATGTTAGAACTTAAATGCTTTTGTGTATGGTCCGGTGGTTGTCTTTTGAAATAATCGGTCTATAGATAAAAAGGTACAAGCAGGCAACGACCAGGAAAAGGCGCAATCAGAAAGAGATTCCCACTCCAAAACCCGAGGCGGGAAAAAACCAAATTAACCAACAACCAGGCACTTATACCATGAAAACTCATCGTAAGCCGAATGAGCGGCTATTTTCCCAATAGGTGGCCACTCAGTTACCTAAACGTAACTAAATTTTGAATATGAAAGCATACATAAGGTGCAAACAGCACAATTGTTTTTGAACACCAAGGCAAAAAACAATAAGAACCACCACAGAAGTATCGCCTTGGAACGATCAGTAATATAAAATTAAAATTACTTAAATCGATCTTACAAGGTACCTAACCCACCCTCAGCTTCTGCAGTGGTTCACAACGTTTAGTTAGTTGTTCGGTCCTCGTGGTGAATCCTTTACTAGTCAATGAATCATCAGCGCTACATCTTCCAGGTGATAGTGTTAGAACAATCAAACGGAGGTACGGTTATGAAATCTACGTATCCAATTTTCTCGACCCAAAGCTCAAGAAAGGCTCCCTGTGTTACCGTGACACGGACAAGACCAGTCCAGCTCCGCCGAGAATATCATTAAACTCTTGCAGAATTCCTTCTAGATACATACGGCTATACAACACCAGGCCAACAAACGTCTCGACGGACGCATCGAAATGGCCCAACTTGGAGATAACGGAGGTTATAGCTATGATTGAAACTGGTAAGTGTACTGGTAACGTCGGTTACTCAGTAGAAATGTTGTGTAAACGCTTACAATTAAGTGCTCTCCGCTGGGTTCATAACGTTGACAGTCACGGAGTTACTAGTGGAGTGTCAGCGGCGAGCGTGTCGATAAAACGCCTTTTTGCATGTAATGACTTTCAGCTCGACCGACTGCACGAAGTGCAAATTTCTCAGAAAAGATATAACTGGTGAACGCCGAATTGACAATACATGTGCCACACCAGGCATTCACTTAGACCATCCGTGTTCTAGTATGCGTTACCATCACAGTGTGTTTAAAGTTTTTCTAAAAGTAGATTTTTTTATCGCGACACTTTCTTATCAGAGAATATCGCAACCAGGACACCTATTGGCCCGTGGCAACGAAGCCATTAAATCGTTTGCATACCGGCTTTTATACACATACGGAAATGCACGGAAAAGGCCGAAGTTAGCCTGCTTCGTTCTGGCGAGTTCATTATCAATCACACGCCAGCCAGCCACCAACTTGTTTATTCTTTGTTGCCATGGTTCCAGCCAATAGAAAATTGTTTATGTTCATGAGTCAGTCAATGCACTCTGAGGTCATACAAGTACATCCACGAATCCTTGGATGTAAACATTGGCGTACAGCTGTCCGCTTGTGTCATTGGATCTTAAAATCCGACACATGCGCAGTGGAGCAGTCTAAGGCCGAAGTATGCGGAAACAACAAAGGGAACTAACTGCAGAAAAGCAGGAAGTGAAATGAGTGATTCACTAATTCTCTGAAAAAGAAACTGCATAACAATGAAAATTAAAGTCCACCATTACGAATAGAAATGAATTTACCTTAAATATGACGAGTTTCTACAGCTGTCATACAGCCGTTTTCCTGGTGATCGCTTTCTGCCTCTTGGCTCCTACAAATGGTAATGAGCTGATAAGTATCCTTTTGTCTCTGCTATCAATTGACAGCATCAGGACCATTTTCCTCTATTTTTAATGCCCTCTCTGTTAAGCCAATTGATCCAGTCGGCATGCTTCTTCTCATACATGTGATATTTTCCTTCTCCGCGGTCGGGAGATTTTCAGTTTGATATCGTAAATTTGCCTGTCATATCGGGAGGTTTCTTTTCTCGTGGTCATCACCAATAACATTCAAGAGCTCAGTGGTTTCGGGGGGGGGGGGGGGGGGGGGGTGTTTTTGAAGTAGAAAAAGTAGAAAAAATATCATTAAATAGGTTGTAAATTCTTACCATTTTATTTTAACAAAGCAACAATTACATCCAAACTATTTTGAATATACTATATGAACTATTTTGAATATTTTGTCAGCATTACAATGATATTTTCTTTGGACTCACTGCGATACGCTCCGTTTGGTCATTTCATAATTGATTGAAATCTTTCTGATTGTATCTATCTTTACAGCGCTTGTCACTTGAAGGCACATTGTTTATTTTGGTGATCAATTAAATAGCTGACACCAGGCTTGATTAATCAGTTAATTTTAAATAATCCTTCTTGTAAAAACATCATTTATTTGACACTCCAACACAGGCTGATTACAACTCTATAAATAGCCTCCAGGTATCAGTGACACAAATTATCGAGTCAATATTGAATACAAACTGTTGTATTGGGTACCGTATTTATACTACACTTTCCATAAAGAAATGGACACTTGGATAAAAAAAGTGTAAAATAAAGTACATAAATGGACTTTTTGTCATATCGGGAGACAGGGCATATCGGGGGAGCGTCGGGTAAGGGGCATATAATAAGGGCCCTTGATATCGGGGGAATACACCGATATCGGGAAATATCACATGTATGTCTTCTCCGTTAGAAGAAATCAATATTGGTCATCGGAACAGGAACAGCCATCCCCTGCGCAGGTTAAAAGATCCCTACACACTGACAGATTCTATCCTCATGCATGTAGCCTTGTAGGCTCATCCTGCAAACACACCGGAGGGTACGATGTACACCTCCCAAGAATAATCAGAAATTGATTGATGGGAGTAACAAGAAAAAAAAAAAGGGGGGGGGGGACTACGCTTCAATCCTCAGTTGTACCTTTCTTATCTTTTTGCTTATTCGGTGGAGGGTGCGACTCAGTCAAAATCGTTGTGATTATATAATCATTTTAAACGCTTATAAATTCAGTCTTCACAAAATCTGTTTTTCAGCTGCAGGACAGCTGTCAGTGTCTGGCAGACTGCAATTTTTGTAGGACAAAACCCAATTTTGTAGGACAGTTCTATTGATACGATCGGCGTGACGTCATAGGTCATTCATACGAGGTGAATTCCTCGGTGTTTATCGCTGTAACCTTACTGAATTAAAATCAGAAAATATGAAAACAAAATAAAAATATTAATAAAAGCTTTGCATGTCTTTTTAGATCTTCATTATATATTCAACTCAAGGTACGAACCCCGTTATTATTCTGACAAATTATGATTTTATAAGCGTCTAAAAATGATTAAATCACAGCGATATTGACCAAGTTATACCCTTGACCCAATGAGCGAAGAGGCGGGAAAGGTGCATTCCTGTAGCCAATATTGATTTTTTCTAACAAAAGAGTAGCTTTCCCACCGGGTGATACGTTATGCACTAGTCATTTGTAATCACGGCTCCCCAGGCCCGGGGGAGGGTGGGGGATAGCCGTGGAAATGAGCGGGGCTTTGACCAAAGTGTTGCCACAGCAGTGCAGAGGAAATACCCGGGGTTTGCTTTATATAGGCAAAAAGGGCAGTGAAATGAAAGATAGCAGGCTGTGGGGGAAAACAGCAGTGGTTTTACGAAACTTTTACCAACGAGCAGTCCCCGCAGGGTGGGGCTTTTAGCAGGGATTTGCTGGACCAAAAGTCAAAGGCCTTGCTAGGCTGCTATTCCCCGGGCCTGGGGGGGGGGGGGGGGGGCATGGTTACAAATGAAATGATTGGTGCATTATCATTGTAATTTTGGTAATTTTTGTTGGACAGTTGTCTAACAGAACAAAATACTTTTTTGACCATCAGACCGGCATTTTTTGTGAAGACTGTAAATTCGTAGTAAAAATGTTTCTTTATGGTTTAGGCAAGGTTACCAGTCTTCGCAGAAACCTTTTTCAGTTGCAAGACAGCTGTCTGGCAGACTGCAAATTTTTGTTTGTCAAAACACAACTCTGTAGGACATTTCTATATGTTATCATTGTAGTTTTTGAAATTTTTGCTGGACATTTCGTCGGCTGAGTGCTATAGTGTTCTATCTCCATTTTTAAAAATTTCGAGAAAACTGAGTTCAAAGGTTTGAGACCCTCAAATAAGGCCAAAATGTTCATATTTAGAGTGAACATGCATTATGAACATGTCTTTCTGTCTAAATGAGCTTAATTCAAAAAATTATCGTTGAAAATAAAGTAATTTTGGAAAAAATAGGAATTTTGTGTTTGGACATAGAACATTTTGCATAAAAAATGTCCTTATTTTTTCATGACCCGGAGATGGAACATTTTGGTGACCCAGATTCCATAGCAAGCAATGCAGCATTTTCTCTTGTTTATAAGTGCAATAAAAATATATAATAATTATCCAAAGTAAGCCTTAAAGGCTGAATACTAATTATAAATCTATTTATCTCAACGTACCCTTAAATGTCTTCATTGTATGTATCCTAGATATCATAAAATACGTCCAATACCGAATGGAACCAATGGCATAGTAGCATTTGACCATGTGACTCAAAATGTCATGTGACTGAATTACTCCGAATACAGGAATCTCATTGGTCGAAATGGAGATAGAACAGTATAGCATTACAATTTCGGGCCATTTTGGACATAGAACATAAAAGAACTGTAAATAACATAAAATCTAGGCAGAAATGTCTACATCTGATTACACTAGGAGATAGAACTTTTGATTCCGATTCCAACGGTATATCGCACTTGATATGACCCAAATACGGAGATAGAACAGTTTAGCACTCAGCCGACGATTTGTCTGACAGAATAGATTATTTTGTCGAGTCAGAATGAAATGCTGGTTTTGACCAACAGACCGGCACTTTTCGTGAAGACTGATGTTATCATAGCCAGGCACACCGTATATTTAAGTGACAAACAGCCAAGGAAACTTGTCTAAAACTGCAATCTTCAAGATTGCTGTTTTTCGCGATTTTGTTTTATCATAAATGACCGTAGATATCTAGCCTGGGTTCCAGTCTGATCATTTTTTTCTTTTTTTTTATTTTTCCGTTTCTTGGTCAAAAATGGCACTAGAATTAAATATGATTTATAAATAATCTTCAAACTTTTATATTTACTTTTTGTAATGGGTCAATTGCCTTTGTACAGGGTCTCAAAAATGCTGGAAAGTGCCAAGATCATGGAATTCTATGATTTTTAAATAATCCGGCCATTTTCTACAAAATCACGCTAAACATGAGACTGAGGATGATTAGAAATTGATCGACTTGTATATGAAGATAGATAAACAGCAATCTTAGCAAGATCACAGTTACTGTATTAGATTTCCCTGACTGACGAAATTGCTTACAGAGAATAAGTAAAAGACACTTTAAAAATACCATATTAGTTCTAATTAGCACACAGTGCGCGTAACTTTTCAACATAAGTGAAATTTAAGGTAACAAAATATTCTGATAAACGCACAGTAGAAACAAAAACAACACATATAATGCTGAAATAACCATGTCAAAATATCAATGATATTCCCCGTTTAATTATTGTTTAATTATTCAAATCATCGGAATAGAGTATTTGATCATTTAAGGATAAGTTTTAATGTGGTTAATACGGTATTAGTGTGTAAAATACCAATGTGCTTGTTGCGCAGTGTGCGCTTATGCACATTTTTTTCGGAAGCAGCCAGAGTGTGCACTTATTGGATCATGTGGGCTTATTAGAATGAATATACAGTAAAAGTCATGTAGTAAAATATTACAGTATCATTGAATCCATCAAACAGCAAGTGAATTTGAAATCTTTCAAATGGGTTTCGTTTACAGAATTGGCCGTAAGTGAGCCTCCTGTCCAGACGTAAAACAATATGGTGAAAATAAACCGCTTTTATACATTGATTAATGATTATTTCACCTAGAATTCCATCGTTGATACAAAAAAATGCTCACCAACACTTCACTTAGTTCACTACTTGATGAAACACACATTTAACTTTCTAACAAGCATGTTTTCTCCACAAAATTCTGTGTTGACTTTTTTTAGCAGATTCATTTCTATATATACAGCTGTTGTCAGTCATGTCCTAAGTTTCATCCTGTTGCTGGAACGAGCCGAAAACATATGATATGCCATAATTACGGAATCTGATGTCGAACATTAATTTATTCTAGTTGAAAGGTCCAGTTTTTGTTTTATCCAATGATCTGCAACACCCAGGATTACCTGTTACAGGGAACTCGGAGGTTCGGGGAACTCGGAGGTAAACAATGGAAGGCGCCTCAGACTAGGGGCAGTATTTATCCTATTTTATTTTCAACTTACGTCCACTTTTGAAATTTTAATATATCACACATACAAAGATGAGGAGACGAAGCCCCTGTATGCACCATCAGTATAAGCTGACACGTCAATTTTCAATCATAAACAAATAATATAAACTGGAAATTGTATGATTGTAAAGCACTTTCAACTCGGAACAGTTATTTTTGAGTATTTACGATATTGTCGCATTAAACAGCTGCTGGTTTCTAAAACTACAGGGTCTTTATGAGCATCATGCAAAATTTTAGCCTCATATATGTAAAATATCCAGTGTTTTTACCCAGATAAATGTAGGAGGTATCGCAATTTTGGGTACGGTAATTATCGGAGGTATGATCTGGATAACTCGGAGTAACGTCAAATTTAGGATATGGGTGAATTCGGAGGGTCAGTTCATTGAAAATGACTCGTGATTTTCCTTCTGGAGCAAACTAGACTTTAATTTTATGACATGCAGTCCAATTAACATGTAAAGTACCAAATGTACATTAATCTGTCACTCTAACGTATGTTACTCTAACCTAAATGTATGGCATGGACATACTATTAACATATTTAAATGTATAAATATTTGGGATGATTATTATGTCATCGATTTCATTAAGCACTCTTAATCATTCAATCACCGACCTCTGTGAGTTCAAGCCCTTCTCAGGACAACCAGTGGAGCAAGCCAAGTTCTACTTGCGGGCCCAGTGTGGCACGTATTTATTCTGGGGTTCTCCCGTTTTTCGCCCAACCTATTGATGGAGTCGTCTCTGTATGTCTTAAACAACCTTGAAAAGGTGAAAGGGACATCAGACAATAATAATAGTAATTGAGCGACCGCATCAGAAAACTAACAATTAGCTTAACTCGTATGAAACTTTTTGCCAAAATCTGTTATAATCTCAAACAATTCATGTAATTCAAAGTGTCAAAAAGGGAGATCTAGATGAAGTATCATCAGCTCTTGAAAGAAAACCATTCTGTATGTTTAAGTAAAAACGTGTGCACAAGATTTTTCAGATCGATCGAGTTCAAACGCAGACAAGGACACTGACAAAAATAAATATTCTCCCCTCTCCCTATTTTCTCTATCGAAAGTTGGCAGAGAAAATTCAGTATCAGCCGTTTTATAAGCTGTAAAAATGACAAATTTTCAGACAATTTTTTTTTCATGTGCATCATTGATTGATTGATTGATTGATTGAATGAATGAATGAATGAATGAATGAATGAATAGATGCTTAACATCCTAGTCAACAGCTAATGGTCATGTCGGGACGCTGCTTCCATTTCATGGAACTTTCCCCCAAAATTAGGACGTCATGACATCCAAAAAGCACTTCGAATATAACCACCTAACTAAACCAACAAGGCTTATATGTATGGATAGTTTGACATGAACCACTTTTCCTGGGACGGCTCATACCTGAGCGTTTAACCAGTAATCAGATGGTCAGTCAGTAGTAAAGAAGCTTTGCCTGGAGGCACAAGCAGCCCATCTGTTTCTTTAGGCCCCAATGGGCGGGGCCCAAATGAAAGGTTCTAACAAGTACCCACAGTGAGTCGATAATGTGAATAAAAATAAAAAATGCGCACAAGATGGGATGTAAGGGGCTTAGATTACATAGGCGGTAGCTTGCTTGTTGATCATCTCCTTTCTAGTACACATCAACCCCCTCCCCCTCCCCACACACGTACGTGCGCATACTTACCGTGTCACAACACTCAGAATAAACGGGTTGTGCTTACATTTCCTTAATTCGTAGACAAATTGAAGAGATTCATACAAATATATTCTCAGATAGCATTATTAAGAAAGAAAAAAGAAAAAAAAAGAGAGGAAAAATAGCTCTTCAAATGTTTAACCACCTCCGAATCTCCAAAACCGTCCCTCCGAGTTCCCAATATTACATTTCAAAATTACTCCGAGAATTCCCGTATCAAAAGTTGTGACACCATCTTAATATTTTTATGCCTCTGGAGTTTATCATTTTGTAATCATGCGCAAGGAACCTTAAAATCTCGAGGTGAAAGCCTAAATTTTGAAATGTAGCTGCCAGTTTGTTGACAAATGCTATTGGTCGTCCACTATTTACCTGATAATACAAAATTTCGTGCTGCGTTAGCATAATTCTGAGTTCGAAATACTTTGGCATGTTAATGTGAGGACGAAAACGGCCACACTGCTCATAAATTGTTTGCCTATTATGATACCTTTTAGCCCAAAACACCAATAAGTTCTGATGTTACCGTTATGTGATATTATAAATGATATTATACTGACCCTAGTCTAAGTCGCCTTCCATTGTTTACCTCCGAGTTCCCAGAACCTCCGAGTTCCCTATAACAGGTAATCCTGGGTGTGCAAGCACTCTTATAGGAAAACAGCCTTTTCTTACAGGGACTAATGATATTCAAAAATAGTGATTTCTTTGTACCACAGCCATGTCCGTGGGAAAACCAACAATGTGGTTTCCGAACAGGTCCGACACAAACCGGGCTGTACAAGCACAGAAGATGACTAGAGACTGGAAATTTTGGATTTAGAAAGTAGAGGAATTGTACTATCCGTGTAGCGAAAATAAAGGCGCTGATCAGCTTCGCAGTTACTGCGTCGCAGTTACTGCGAAGCTGATCTGCGTCTTTGTTTTCGCATATGCAGATTGTTGGTTTTCTCATGAGGCGGCTCATTTCTAGGTAATCAAACCTGTTCAGCGGGACAGTTCGGCTGGGACTGTAAACTAAGTTGCCATTGTGCTGCGACTGATCAGTGTGATACAAGCAATGGTGACTGCCCTGGGGACTGTGCTGAAGGCTGGGCGGGACCAAAGTGCCAAATACGGACAGGTAACATTCTTTAGATAGTGACATCTTCCTTGGTAACATTTTTCTAGTTCAGTACTTTTTGCATCACAATAGTTAGCTATTCTCGGAATTTACATTCATATGTGATACCGATATTTTCAGACAAAGCATGAAACTCCTATTAAGTCTCCCAACAAAAAAGAAGGTGCCAAAGTGTTCAGAACCTCATATTGTGCAAAGTCAAAAATAAAAATATGTTTGTTTGCCCTCTCCCTGCTCACCAAAATGGTGCCTACTCATGAAATGTAATTGGCCTTTTATCAGATTTTCAGTATTTTATAGGGATGTGGACAGAGACCAATAATTGTAACGTTGCTAGCGATTGGCCCAAAGTGTGGGCAGATCTACCGCGGTAAATTTAAGATGTAACGCTACCTACGATTGGTCATAAATGCATATCTGTCAAGCGTCTTTTGTCACATGATAGTATAATTTTTATTGAATATTTTGCTATATTGTGTGATTTAATTAGCTGCTGTTTTGCCATACAATGGCCAAATTGCAGATGTGGTGATTTTTGAATAATCGTTTTTTCATTGTTGAGAGATTTAGGGGTGTCCCTAAACAGCGAAAAATATCGTCCTTGGATGCTGGCTAACACCCTATTTTTTCACTGCACTTGTACACTGCCTGGGGCAGTCTGCTGAATGTGTCGGGGTCCACTATGAGTTGTGAAGCATATGAATGAGTCTTGTTTTGGGGCAAATTACAATGGGAGTCTATGGGAACGATAATTATAGATCTCTGTCCATGTTATTTGGTATCAGATTAAAGGTTCTGACTTTCGGAAACAAACATCCTGATGGTTTGAACCTTTGCATCGTATACATGTGTCGGACCGTACTTAATATCACATTTACATGACTGTATATTAATCGAGTGTTGCCTTAATAGAACATTCATATAATAATAATATATATGATAGTGTTGCCTTAATAGAACATATAGTATATGCGACGCAGAAATGAAACGGCATGTGATTTGAGAATTTTTATTGCCTTGTATAAAATGTTTAAAACCTCATGCTCAATACTGAATTTTTTTTCCAAACGTCAGACTGGAGAAATTCTGGCATGATGAACTGCTCAGAATAAAAACTAACTACAAAATGCGAAATTATGTCTTAATAAAAATTCATGAACATTCACTCTAGTCACATCATGTCATACTGGGTCGTCAGGAAACAAATTTAATTTAGTCACATCATAGAAAATCAAATGGTATTCTGTTTCTTCCCTGCATAAACAAATCAGCTTTAGATTCTGCTTATTTGAAGTTCTTGTTGCTATGATGTGTTTGTTTAATCCCGAAACATATCTATTAACATATAGTTTGACTGGTTGACAGCCTGTATAATTATGACCTTAATTATTATTTAACTTGAGAGGTGTGAATAAATTGAGCCTGTGCATGAGAAAACCAACAATTTGGGTTCCGACCAGGTCCGACACAAACGGGGCTGTACAGTCACAGAAGATGGCTAGAGGCTTGAAATTCTGTATCTAAGCAGAAGAGGAATTGTACTATCCGAGTAGCGAAAACGAAGGTACTGATCAGGTTTGTGGTTATCGCGAAGCTGATCTGCGCCACAACAACAACATAGAAAATCCCTAATTACCCAACAGTTCCAACTTTTCAAGACAGGTAGGAAGAGGGCAAACAGAAATAATTTTAAATGTGGCCTGAACTGCAGGAAAATTTTAAAGGGGGGTGGGTTTTAATAGTTTATGCTACAAAACTACTAAAAAGTGAAGGGTTTTTGAGTCACATAATACATGTATTCATCATAAAATTATTATATTTATAATCCTGTTGTAAAGTAAAGCTGCTGAAACTGATTTGCATTTGAATAAAGTAAAAAAATGGTAAAGTGAGAAAGTGAGTATTTTCTTTGGGTTTTTATCTCTTATTATGTCTCCCCCCGACAGGGTCGGGAGACATATTGTTTTTCCCCGTGCATCTGTCCGTCTGTCTGTCTGTCTGTCCGTCACAAATCGTGTCCGCTCTATAACTTGAAAACTGTTAAAGATTTTTCAATGAAACTTGGTACACTTGTAAACCACGACGAGACGATGTGTCATGCACAAGAACCATAACTCTAGCTTGAGTATTTTTGGAGTTATTTCCCTTTGATTATTTTCGATACAATTTCGTGTCCGCTGTATAACTTGAAAACCGTTAAAGATTTTTCAATGAAACTTAGTACACTTGTAGACCACGACGAGACGATGTGTCATGCACAAGAACCATAACTCTGGCTTGAGTATTTTTGGAGTTATTTCCCTTTGATTATTTTCGATACAATTTAGTGTCCGCTGTATAACTTGAAAACCGTTTAATATTTTTCAATAAAACTTGGTACACTTATTGAGCATGATCAGACGATGTGTCATGCACAAGAACCATAACTCTGGCTTGAGTATTTTATGAGTTATTTCCCTTTGATTATTTTCCATACAATTTTGTGTCCGCTTTATAACTCGAAAATCGTAAGAGTTATTTCAATGAAACTTGGTACACTTATAAAGCACGATGAGATAACATGTCGTGCTAAAGAACCATAACTCTTGCTTGCATATCTTTGGAGTAATTTCCCTTTGATTATTTTCCATACAATTTCGTGTCCACCCTATAACTTGAAAACCGTAAGAGAAATTTCAGTGAAACTTGGTACACTTATAAAGCATGATGAGACGATGTGTCATGCACAAGAATTATAACTCTTGCTTTCATATCTTTGGAGTTATTTCCCTTTGATTATTTTCCCATACAATTTCATGTCCACTCTATAACTTGAAAACCATAAGAAATATTTCAATGAAACTTGGTACACTTATAAAGCACGATGAGATGATGTGTCATGCTAAAGAACCATAACTTTTGCTTGCATATCTTTGGAGTTATTTCCCTTTGATCATTTTTCATCCAATTTTGTGTCTGCTCTACAACTCAAAAACCATTAGAGATTTTTCAATGAAACATGGTACACTTATAAAGCATGATGCACAAGAATCATTACTCTTGCTTTCATATCTTTGGAGTTATTTCCCTTTGATTATTTTCCAAACACTTTCGTGCCCCCTCTATAACTTGAAAACCGTAAGAGATATTTCAATGAAACTTGGTACACTTATAAAACAGAATGACAGGATATGTGATGCACAAGAACTATAACTCTTGCTTGCATATTTTGGACATGCACGTAGAAAGGGGGGAGACATCAGTTTTCACATAGAAAACAAATTCTAGTTGACTTCAGTATTGTTTTTTTTTCCATAGAAAATGTTGCAGAAGGCAAGCAGGCAGCCCAGACTGACACAAAAGATGACTATGAAGCAAAGTTTGCAGTAGATGGGACAGTTAACCAGCAAACCAACTACAGTCATGCCATCTCGAGGGCTGAAAATGACACTGTATGGTGGGAGGTGGAGCTAGGCGGTGTTGAGAAGATACAGCTCATCAGAGTCTACTTTGCTAAACCAGGTATGTGTACATCAGGATAACATGTCCATGTAATATATACCCCAGTATACACCACTTATATATAGAAAACTGGGATATAGAGGGGTATCTGTTTTTCATATTTTTGCTTGTAAACATAGATTGTGGGTACTTGTTAGAACAGCCTTACTGAGGTGGTTGCTGAGGTGGTTCTAATGTGTACCCACAATATATGTTTTCAAGCAAAAAGTATTAAAAATATAAAAAAAAAACTTGAATGAAATTTTCAATTATCACAGCTGAAAAAAATCTGTATATTGCATGAGCATGTTTTTGTAATGATACTATAACAATAATATTTCTGTAAAACTGCATTCATAGAAAAAGCCTCCATCCTAACACCTTTACAAATGTGAATGCATCTATTGAAAGCAAAATTTAGCAAAACATATAATCTTTCAAAGTGGGGGGTGGGGGGTAGACAGTTTTGAATTGAATGGCTAGCTACTTCCCAAATCTTTTGCGATCTTTTTTTGATGAACAATTGAATTTCTGCATTTAGGTATGATCACAATGAAATCCTAATCAGCATCTACAGTATATATCTTAATGAAGAACAAACAAAATAACCAAAAACATATTTTCTCACTGCTAATAGAGTTATAATATTACAGATTTATCATATGTGAAAAAGCTGCGAGGCGTCTCCCTTAAGGTCTTCAACTCTAGTGATGCTGCTGCTGTCGGTGACGAGTGCTACCGAGACACCAGCGGACCTAGTGGTACTCCACCCGACATTTTAAACCTGACAGACTGCTCCTCTGGATCTATTGTGAGGCTATATAACAGCCGGAATACTGCCCAGGACACGACTGTATATTCCAAGTATCCACAGTTGTTGATTTCTGAGGTACAAGTGGTGGCAGACAAAGGTAAACATTCTGTGATAAAAAAATAATGCCATAACCATGAAAATAAAATGCCAATGAAAATAAAAAGAAATGGTTTACAATTATCTTTAAGTTTTGTTGTCAGAGATACTTGATGTATTTTAAATGTTTTTTCTTCTTCAATTTGATTAAACAGACAAGGTCCTTGAAGCCACAAAACAAAGACACAGATTAGTTGTTCGCCTTTGTTTTTGCTTACTGGATAGTACAGTCCCTTTCTTGCTACCTTGTGTGGCGCTCAGAATCATGAGGAAATGTTCATTGTTCACTCTGACTGAATAAAGGCAAACTGTCCATATCAGATGGGAATATGTGTGTGTGTGTGATAACTTAAATCCAAAATTTCAAGATTTTAGTATTCTTCATAGAGCCAAGTTTGTTTGAGACCTAGTCGGAAAACCTGTATCACAGTTAATATACATGAGTATAAATGACATTTGAGCCACGTCATGAGAAAACCAGATTTTCGCCTATGCGAATACAGTTGCAGATCAGCTGTGCAGTTAACAAAGGTGCAGATCAGCTGTGCAGTAACTGCACAGCTGATCAGCGCCTTTGGTTTTGCTACAAAGATAGTACATAATCCGAAATTTCAAGCTTCTAGCCATCTTCTATAGCCCCACAGGTTGGTTTGTGTCGGACTTAGTTGGAAATCCAGAAGACAGGTTTTCTCGCATCTAGGCTCATTTAGGCTCATTTAGGCTATGTATGTTTTCTTCCAGGCTGCTCAAATGGTACTTATGGGTCAGAGTGTGATAAAGTCTGTGATCGATGTCAGGATAAGGCCTGCAATAGAGATGATGGCACTTGTGGTATGTTTTGTCATCTTTTGAAAAATTTTTCCCCAAAACATTGATTTTGGATACACGTTTAAGGCGGTTCAAATGTGTACCCACAATCAATGTATTGGAGCAAAAATGCCAAATTACAGTATGGAGAATGTATGATTATCAGATTTTAGTTGATATGAATGCAAATTTTTTATCCCATTGTGCAATTTTCTTTGATTTGAAAAGTATACCAAAGTTTACAACTTTTGTGATACCATGTACTTACTAATTTTAAGACTTTTAACTTGGTATGGGTAAAAAAGCGGTGCAGACCAGATTGCAATGTGATCAGGATCATAGCTATTTACACGTACATGTACATCTATTTCATTAGCTCACCTGAGCCGAAGGCTCATAGGTGAGCTTATAGTATACCCATGCTCCGGCGTCCGTCCGTCCGTCCGTCGTCCGTCCGTCCGTCGTCCACAATTTCAAAGATCTTCTTCTCTGAAACCGCTGGGCCATACACCATCTACAGGTAGGGGGAAAGAATAATTGTGTTTTTTGTTTTGATCGGATAAGGACTCTGGTTGCTATTGCAACTTATGCTTCCCATAGACTTATAATGGAAAAAAGTGAAAATTGCCAGTTTTTGCTGTCTTGTTGGAGATATTTGAATTTTGTTTTTGCAGAAATGTTTATTGAGTAGTCCTCTATGTTTCATGTGACTTTTGTCCTAATCCTTCATTTTGATTGGTTGCAGGGGCTCCATATAGGGCAAAATTTCAAAAAACATTCAAAAATCTTCTTCTCAGAAACTGTCAAGGGGATGAAGCCTATAGTTTGTATACATGTTCCTGACAGTGGCCTCTACATAATTTGTGTTTTTTATTCCAGGCGGATAAGAACTCTGGTTGCTATGGCAACTTAAAGTTTCCATAGACTTATAATGGGAAAAGTGGAAATTGACTATTTTTCCGCTAAAATTGCAGACATTTGAATTTTGTTTTTGCAGAAATGTTTATTGAGTAGTGTTTGACGTTTCTAGCGAGTTTTGTCCTAATCCTTTATTTTGATTGGTTGCTGGGGCCCCATAAAGGGCAAAATTTTGAAAAAAAAAAAACATTCAAAAATCTTCTCCTCAGAAACTGTCAAGTGGATGAATCCTGTACTTTGTATACATGTTCCTGACAGTAGCCTCTATATAATTTGTGTTTTTTATTCCAGTCGGATAAGAACTCTGGTTGCTATGGTAACTTTAAGTTTCCATAGACTTATAATGGGAAAAGTGGAAATTAGCTATTTTTTGAAAACTATTGCAGCCTGGGATCTGAAAAGTGGTAGATGCAAACAACTAATGGATTAGATGAAGGTATATGATTAATTTAGGTCAAGGTCATCTCTTGACCTTGGCCGGTCTGTCGTCCATACACACTTTTCGAAGATTTTTTTCTCTGAAACCACTTGGCCAATCAAAGCCAAATTTTATATGAAGCATCTGTAGGAAGTGGGAGCCAATGTGTATATAAGTAATCCAGGTCACATGACCAAGATGGCCGCCATGCCCATATATGGTAAAAACCCTTAAAATATCTTCTTCTCCAGAACCGGTGAACCGATTTCAACGAAACTTTGCATGAAGTATGGATGACTCAAGTACTACAATGTGTATATAAATCATGACCGTGTGGTGTCCTTGACATATTTTATGGCAAGGTCAACATTGGTCGTCAATGCATTTGAATGGGGAAAACTTTTAAAATGTCATTTTAAGTGAAAGTCTTGCAGGAAATGGGCAGTAGGACTGAATTTTAATAATTCTGAAAAAAAAAATGGACCCCAGGGGCTCATCTGATTTTAAAATGTAATTTGAAGGGGAAAATCAGCAGGAAATTGGCAAATGGACAGAATATTGATTATTCTGAAAAAAGAAAATGGCCCAAGGGCTTCATCTGCCCCTGCACTGGTGTTAAATACCATAATATTCAAATATGTTTATTTGTATATGAAGCAGATCTCAGGTGAGCGTTTACAGGACCATTGGTCCTCTGGTTTGAAATTATCAGGCGTTATTATTGTCAGATTTTCTTTGTTCACACAATTGTTTTTTGCCTGACAAAAATCCGACTTTTATACTATCCATCGTAGACATGACTGAAAAATTGTTGACTGTGCTCTTAAACTACAGATCAAAGAGGTTTGCAATTTTTTTACTTTAAGGAAAATGTTTACCCGGTTGGTATGGCAACAGTTGTCAACAGCAATGCTCCGCCTCCTGTCCTAGCAACACCTGTGTCAAGAACACTGGATATTGTACTGGAACATGTGACCCTGGTTTCTATGGTAACTGGTGTAATAAAACCTGCAGCCCCAACTGTCCTAGCAACACCTGTGTCAAAGACACTGGATATTGCACTGGAACATGTGACCCTGGTTTCTATGGTAACTGGTGTAATGAAACCTGCAGCACCGACTGTGAGCAGGGCTGTGAGCCAGATAGTGGAAACTGTGTAGCTTGTCCTCTGAACAAACATGGTGATTTTTGTGAGCAAACCTGTAGCACCAATTGTAAAGTAAACTGTTCTGGCCGTTTGTGTGACAGAGAGACTGGCCATTGTACATGTGGATGCAAAGAAAGAAAGTTCGGAAAAACATGCGATGATAATTGCCCAATAAATTGTATCCAGTGTGACAATTTCGATTCTTGTTCCACCTGTAAACCTGAGCATTGGGGAATCAAGTGCGAGACGCCATGTGCCATTGACTGTTTGAATCAATACTGCAACAAGTATTCTGGGCAATGTCTGGGATGTGATGGTTCTAAATATGGAGATCAGTGCGAGCTGGAATGCCCAAGTAATTGCGAAGGGAACCGTTGCTATCAAAATGGTACTTGTCAAAATGGGTGTAAGGATAAGAGTTTCTATGGAGATAAGTGTGACCTACGCTGTAGCCATGCTCATCCTAGCTGCACAGAATGCCAACAAAATTCCACGGGGGACATTGAATGTTTATCTTGTGTAGATGGGCGACATGGATTGAAATGTGAACACACATGTCCAATCAATTGTATGAACTGTAGGAATGAAAGCTTGTGTACACAGTGTGACATGGGGTGGACAGGAGAACTTTGCGAGGCACCTTGTGTTGTCCAACATTGTGCGGAGTGTAATATCAATGGGACCTGTCGTGTTTGTGTTCCGGGAAGATATGGTCATAATTGCACATCCGAGTGTTCTGATTGTGAAACTTGCATTCCAGATAGTTCAAAAAATAATGGTCATAGATGCGTGTCATGCAAAGAAGGAAAATACTTAAGAGAATCACATGGCTTATGCATACCCTGTGACAGTAAATGTGTCTCATGCGTGTCAAGAACTAACTGTACATCTTGTAAGGATGGATTCCATGGTACTTCATGTAGTAAGAAATGTCCAGAAAATTGTGTCAGTTGTTTATCTGAGAAAGAATGTACATTGTGTAATACCAGTTGGACTGGTAAAGAATGTCAATGTGATATGAAACATTGCATCACAGATAGTGACCTGTCAAAATGGTGTACCATGAATGGAACTTGCCTGAAGGGTTGCATGAAAGGATTCTGGGGTGCCAGCTGTGAATTTAAATGTGTGCGGAATTGTGAGTCATGTGAACAGTCCAATGGAGCATGTTCAAAATGTGCTGCAGGCCGATATGGTGCTGACTGCGGTAAGAACTGTAGTGCTAACTGCGCTGATAAGGATATGATGGGAGTTTCCATTTGCAAATTAAGTGATGGTTCATGCAATTTTTGTGACAGTGGTTGGTATGGGAACAAATGTGATGTGCCGTGTGATCCAAACTGTCTCATGTCAGGTGGTATTTATGCTTGCCATCAACTTAACGGAGATTGTGAAAGCTGCAGGGGAAATAAATGGGGACCATCCTGTAGCAAAGATTGTGCCCAGAATTGTCACGACAGACTTGACCTGAACAGTTGTTACAAAGCAGACGGAAGCTGTAAATTTTGTGAAGACGGCTTCCGTGGAATATATTGTAATTATTCGTGTAGTGCTAACTGTAAGACAAGCTGTGACCGGGTAACAGGTGGATGCGATGAGTGCAAAAGTGGCTTTTATGGCAGATTGTGTGAGGAACGATGCCCATCAAACTGTGGTAAAGGGAAAGATTCCAAGATGATCGTTTGTAACAGGTAGGAAATTTTAATACATCTCATCCCTTTTATAACTCAGTTTTGGGTAAAACACAATCCATTGATGGACATCAAATGTTCACATAAAACTGATTTTGCTATATAGGTCAACAATATCCCTGATGTTGACATCTTCAACTAGAAATATTGCAATCGATTACATGTAAATGCATATTATTTGGGTAGAGTGTCACTTAAATATTAAATGCTGCAATATATGTCTGTCGCACTAAATTTGGTATAATTATGTGAAGTACATCACCATGTTTTACTATGCATCAAGAGGTCAGTACTCATATTTCAAATGAGCCTCATCATGAGAAAACAAGATTTTTGCATACACCAAAACAAAGGGGTATATCAGCTGTGCAGTAACTGTACAGCTGATCAGCTCCTTTGTTTTTGCTACACAGAAAGTACAATTCCTCATCTACTTGTATCCAAAACTTCATGCTAAAATCTAGCCATCTTCTGTGACTGTACATGCCAGTTTGCATCAGACCTGGTTGGAAACCTCGAAGACCGGTTTTCTCACTTCACGGCTCAAATGTTCTTTACTTTAGATTTACTGGTGAATGCCTGTTCTGCAAAGAAGGTTTCCATGGCGAGATATGTAACCTACCCTGTAGCAAGTTCTGTTCACAAGGTACCATCCAACCTGTCTGTAAGAAAGCAGACGGTCACTGTCTATCCTGCCAACCTGGTTACCATGGCAACCATTGCGATGGAGAATGCAATGAGCATTGCGGGATAGCTGATGACAGAGATGTTAAGGTTGGTCTTTGTGACATGGACACCAGTCTGTGTTTACATGGGTGTGTTGACGGATGGTACAACAGCACATGTCTGGACAGGTGTAACAGCAAGTGTCGAGGAGAGAAATGTGAAATTGATGATGGGAAATGTTCTGACGGCTGTGTGCCAGGTTACAAAGGAGATTTCTGCAACGTAGCAGGTAGGTTCTACTTTTCATATTTAGCATATTGCTGACTGCCGTTTACTGTAAATTCGGAAATTTTCGCGTGACTTTTCTATTTCAGAATTATTAACGAGTTCTTGAATTCGCGAGTAAGTGTCCATGTATTCTACAAAGTTTATAGTGACTCTTTATTAGGGAGAACTTTGAATTCGCGAGGCAACCCATTCGCGAATATTAGCGAAAATTAAGTTCTCGCGAATATTTCCGGATCTACAGTATTTTGTGCTTTCATGAATGTAAACTCATTAATAATAGTACAACAACATAATTTATTATTATCATGTACATACATTCAAAAGCACCTCACACGTTATACATATAACCATATATACTAAATAATCTACAAATGCGAATTTAAACAAAAATCACTCCTGTTTCAGTTGAAAATGATTTTCTTTTAAACTACATGTTCAAAATGTTTTAGTAATTATATTAAAACTGCTCTTAAAACTATGCAAGTCTTAAAGAACACCTTACTTTCAAAGTTCAGTTTATGCTCATTCACTGATGTATTCTATTCTGATCAAACAATCATTACTCATCAGAAAAACATGTCCATGTAATGTATACCCCCTAATACCCCACTTTTATATAGTAAAAATGGGGTATGCAGGGGTATACCTATTTTTCTTATTTTTGCTTCAAAACATAGATTGTGGGTACTCGTTAGAACCGCCTCGGTGAGGCGGTTCTAACTTGTACCCACAATCTATGTTTTGAGCAAAAATAAGAAAAATATCAAAATATCAAAATATTTCTACTGAAAATTTTTATTTTTTACAACATAAAAAATCTCTGTATATTGCATGGGCGTGTTTTCGTAATGTTGTATAGTAAAACTAGGGTGTACATGGGTATACAATTTTCTTATGTTTGATCCAATATATTGTGGGTACATGATAGAACCGGCACTCGATAGAACCGCCTCTGGAGGCGGTTCTAACGAGTACTCACAATCACTTTTTTTAAACACAAAATAAGAAAATATAAAAAAAAAATTCAATGAGAAATGATATTTTTCACAGTTGAAAAATATACAGTACTGTGTTTTGCCCAGGTGTGTTTTCATCATCATTATGAAAACATGCCTATGTAATATTTAGATTTTTCCAAAGTTGTAAAGCATGAAAATTTTCATTAGAATTTTTTTTTTATAGTTTTCTTATTTTATGAAAACATAGATTGTGGGTACACGTTAGAACTGCCTCAACGAGGCGGTTCTAATGAGTATCCACAATCTATGTTTTGGAGCAGCAATAAGAAAATTAGGTATACCCCTGCATACCCCTGTTTTGATATATTAAAAAATGGGGTTTAAGGGGGTATATATTTCATGGACATGTTTCCATGATGTGTTATTTTCTGTTTTCAGCTCAGACAGATGACTCAGCCACTGCGGGTATCATAGGTGGTGTTATTGCTGCTTTGGTCGTTGTTGCTGTTGTTATCATTCTCTTTATTGTGCTCAGGTAGATTATTTTTGTTAACTAAGAATGAAATTGAAAACTGCTGAAACTAATTGCAGGTATTATAATTGAGCCTGTGCATGAGAAAACCAACAATTTGGGTTACGACCAGGTCTGACACAAACCGACCTGTACAGTCACAGGAGCAGGCTAGAAGCTTGAAATTTTGTATTTAAGAAGAAGAGGAATTGTACTATATGTGAAGCCAAAACGAAGGCGCTGATCAGCTGTGCAGTTACTGCACAGTTGATCTGCGTCTTTGTTTTCGCATATGCAAATTGTTGGTTTTCTCATGTAGCTGCTCATTATGATTTCAAGTTTGTCTATTGAAAATAAGATTTTTATAGTTCCATTCTGACATTCTGAAAAAATCTTGATTGGGATGGTAAAGTAAAAATCTACACTATGCTAGTGTATTTTTGTGTCACATTTTTTTTTTAGATCTGCCCCAGACCCAGAAACATGAGGATGAATATTCAAACTTTAAGTTTTAAATTTTTATACTGTTTTGTACCAGCATAAGTAATATAAGTTGCAGTTTTTATCTCCATTAAAATTTCCTTCACTCCAACCAGGGCCCAAGGTTATAAAACTTTTTATGCTCAGCTCATCTGAGACTAAAATTTATCCTGCTCATGAATGTTAAAATGCCTACATTGTTGGCATTTTAACATTTATGAGCAGGATAGATTACTAGATTTTGAGTTTTGAACCTGAATTTTCCAAAATTTTTGACTATTTTAACATTGATGAGCAGTTTAAATTTCATGCTCAGCTGAGCTGAGCTTGAAAATAGTTTTATAACCTTGCGGCCAGGTACTTTTTTGTGTGAAAAGTTTGAGAGAAGATAGTCTTGGAAAGCCTCATAAAAAAGATTTGGGAGAAGCCATCTTGGTCCTTCATTTGCAAAACTCTTTACAAACCTCTACCCTTTAAAGCCAATCAAAGTGAATGACATATAGTGGTATACATGCACTTGTATTCTATTTATAGACGACGGTACTTTGGAAGACCTGTCAGGAAAGGCAGCAACACGAGAGTACACAAAAGATCAGTCAAGAACGGCATCACATCTGATGAAATCATTCCACTGTACGCTAATGTGAATGGTAAGTCAGCCACATTGCTAGAAAAGGGGAAAAAAATAAGAAAAGAAATACCAGAATATGGTAGAGTTTTAACCTTTTTTTGTGAACTGCATAACATATCTTTGTGAGAATTAAGTATTACAACATTTTTGCAGTGTCTTTGCTTGTCAAAACTTGTGTGAAAATCATAGGATTTTATTAATCATAAAAATATATTAGTTTACAGTATGCCTTAATGTTTTCCATGTGCAGGAGCAAATAGGCTCCCCCTCCCAGCACGTAACACAACCAAGGCTACAGTGGAAGAGGAGGTCTTAGCAGATGGTGACGACACCACACCGCTCATGGGCAGCGATCGTCAAGCCTCAGACTACTATAACTTGAGTTCTCTCATACCGGTGGCAGGATTTGCTGATTATGTTCACGGACGACAGGTTCTAACTGCAAACTGGTACAAGGATGATTTTGCGGTTAGTGGCATTCGGGCAGAGAATTGTTAAATGAGCCTGTGCGTGAGAAAACCAACAATTTTGGTTCCAACCAGGTCCGACACAAACCAGCCTGTATAGTCAAAGAAGCAAGCTAGAAGCTTGAATTGTGGGATTTAATAAGAAGAGGGATTGTACTATCCATGAAGCGAAAACATAGGCACTGATCAGCTTTGCGGTTACCGCGAAGCTGGTCTGCGCCTTTGTTTTCGCCTATGCGAATTGTTGGTTTTCCCAAACAGTGGCTAAAATAGTGTAAACCCGAAGTAGACTGTTCAGAAGTGCAGGCAGTTTGGTACTATACCTATTTTAGTCACAGAATGGACTACTTGCAATAATGTCAGTTTTGATAAATATTTATGTTTCTGAATTGTTTAAATAGTTTTAATGTTGATAAATTTTAGTACATGTATATGATTGAAGGGTTCATTTCATCAGGATAGCATGTAAAATACTTCACCTTTATAAAGTAAAACTGGAGTATACATACTATACAGGGGTATACAATTTTTCTTATTTTTGATCAAAAACATAGAATGTGGGGGTTTGTTAGAACAGCCTTACAGAATTTGCATCAGGTTTACATCATTGCAAATTCTTAATTCTAACGTGTACCCACAATTTTTGTTTGACCACAAATATAGAAGATGGCCCCCGCACTGGCCCACATGTGAGACTGGCCAAGTTCTGCTTGTGGGTTTTTCAAGTGGTTTTTCTCGGGGTTCTCCCCCCACCTACTGATTGGTCCATCTCATATGAACAAAAATAATCTTGAAAGGGACGTTAAACTGAATGAAAAAAAAAAAAAAAATATAAAAAAAAAAATAAAAAAATATAGAAAATATATTAAATTTTTCATTTTCAGATCCGAAAAAAAATCTCTGTAGTGTATAATTGATGGGCATTGTCACGGACTGACTCTACTTAATATAAAGTCAGAGGATACAATGGCTTGTTGTGCCCAACAAATCATGTATCGAATGACCAAGGGTATACGCTTCCTGCTATGAATGACCAGCAAATCTATGGGAGGGTTCAATTAAACAGAATTTTCAAATTATGATGATTTATTTATAATGATGTTTAAAGTGAGAAGCAAAGAAGGAGAAAAAAGATAGAAAGAGATTACAAAAAGAAATTACTGAGAAAAGAAAAAAAAAATACGTCCTTTGTTCATCAATGTCCCACACACTTTCCCATTGGCATCTCCGGGTATACTGTCACACGTTCGTCTCACTAGTACACTCCACACCACTGCTTGCAAAAACAGTCCAGTGTTCCCAATACGAACTGTAGACCACGCCCGTCCATAGTAAACCAAACACCAATGATTTTATATCGTCCCGTTTATACCGTCACTGCCACATCATATAGTTTAGCCCAGTTTAGTTTCAGGAATTCAGATTACGTCCATAGATTACAATTTCAGCTTCAAGGCCTGAAATAAAGTAACTGTGTCTTAACAACAAAATAACTGATAGTGTCGCAATTTATCATAACGAAATCTCCTGCAGCTATGCACGTCACAACATCCAATTGCAAATAACCTCCCACAATTCCGTACCCCGGAACTGTATTAGTTTATTCGCTAGATTGCTTGTACTATACATATAAACTATAATACTCCAGTATCTACATTGAAACATTTATTCACATGTACGATACAGTTAAGCCATATATGTCGCGAACTAACCCTAGTTCCTTACCCAGCGACATCACAAGCAAATCTCCGACATGCATCCACAATTCCTCACCCAGGAATTGGTCCTGCCAATCTATGACCAAATTCATAGAAAGCCATTTCTCAAAATACGATAAATCTTGCGAGACAATCTTGTTACAATATTAAACCTTTCTTAAATGACATCACTAATTTCAGTAATAGCGAATATTCTTAATGACGTCATTAACGTCAAATTTAAGCGTTACGTTACTATAACATAAAACTTAAAATCTGAAATTTCCAGCCTTACAGCTTTGTTCCGAGTCAACATTAACTTCCTTTATGATGAGATGATTAGATAACATAACATGAAACTAAATGTACGTCAACGACAATAACGTCGCTACAAGTAACGTAGTACATAACAGAAATTTTCATTTTACAACTTTGGTTGACATACATACCGCGCAATGTCATTCTTACGCGAAATTTAATACATAAAAACTAAACCAATGCCGCTTCACGGCAACGTAGCGTGCAGAAATATAGAAATCTTAATTTTTACAACCCTATCAATGTGCTTTCCACCATAATGAGCTACATTATTATGGCTATACAATCTCACTGTACAAAATGTATATTTATGAACTGTTATAACTTACCGACGGCCGACTACTCAGACTGGCGCTGACCATAACCAGGTGTACCAGATAAACCCATATCCAAACATCTCAAATTCATGCCCAATCTTTACATTCTTCCGATAATTCATATTGATTTAACACAAAATAAGCTGCCTATTTATACGCATAAGTTTGTGAACATTTCCCTGAAAACCATACCGTTTTCCATCATATATTCCAAAACCATTCATCAGAACATGTGAATAACCCACCGTGAGCAAGTGAATAACAATTCTAAATGCACATCCACTGACAACCACACCCAGATCAGCTTGCAAAAAGTTATATTGCTAACCATAAAATCGGCAATACAAATTTTCTCTGGATTATACCTCAAGGTGTAAATCATATGATTCAAATCCCCGGACTTCATGTTTTCGTTAAAGCCGTGTCACTCTCAGAAACCATTTATGGCAAACTGATAAAACACGAATCTGAGCCCAGTACAGAATCCAATTAAACTGCACATAATGCCAATTTCCACGCCACAAATCAACAAATACCATAACACAAAAAGAATGTTAAAATATCACAATTGAGCATAAAATTCTTCATGGCACAAATCTTTTTTGCCGTGTCTAACATACATAGATATCCTTGACAATGCAGTAAACATGTCATGTTTACTCCTGTGTAAGTTTCCCAAATACCTATTATGCTCAACTAAACATTTAAAAAATCAAACAAATTATCCAAACCCCACAAACAGCAAAAGTACATTTTTTATCGTGACAGGCATGTTGATAATGTTAATTGATATTGTTTGTATCCATTTCAGAAACTGCCTAGAGGTCTGTTAAAGAACTGTATGGTTGCTGTTAGTCCCGCAAACAGAGGAAAATGTCGATACAAGAATCTATACCCTTGTAAGTTATCAAAAAAAAGCATGCAATAGAAATTACAGGCGAAAATCATCTTCATTATGTTACAGATACATTATATAGCCAAACAACAATAATGATGTTATGAAACTTTATATACATTAAGAAAACAGGCCCATGCAATATACAGAGATTTTTAAGTTGCAAAAAATGAAAATTTCAATAGAATTTTTTTGCTATTTTCCTTATTTTTGCTCAAAACATAGATTGTAGGTACATGTTAGAACCTCCTCACTGAGGCGGTTCTAACGAGTACCTACAATCTATGTTTTGGAGCAAAAATAAGAAAAATAGGTATACCCCTGCATACCCCAGTTTTACTGTATGAATGTGGGGTATAAGGGGTATTCATAGCACGGACATGTTCTCCTGATGTAAATTGAAAAATATCAGAGTACATACAGGAACTAGTTAGACTGTTGAATTTTTTTATATCACAAGGTCTTAAGGTCTCACGCAACAGGGGGTAACAGCCTCAAATGATTGTTAGAAACAAAAAATTTAGATTTTTGATTGTACTGGATTTTGCTTTCTATTTATGCAACAAAAAAGACCAGCTGTGCAGTTTTTTTATGCCTAAACTGTTTGGATATAGCAGAGTTTTACAATTTAATACAATCTCTTACATATGAGCCGCGGCATGGGAAAACAAATGATCTTCATAGGCGAAAACAAAGGCGCAGATCAGCTTCGCAGTAACTGCGAAGCTGATCAGCGCCTTTGTTTTCGCTACACGGATAGTACTCTTCTTCTTCTTCTTCAATCCGAAATTTCAAGCTTCTAGCCTGCTTCTCTTACTGTGCATCATGATTTGTGTCGGACCTGTTCGGAAACCACATTGTTGGTTTTCCCACGAGGCGACTCATATATTAGAAATGTATTGCCTCGTTCCAGATGATGATTCTCGTGTTATCCTAGAACCTGACGGAAATGAAAAGACAGACTTCATCAATGCTTCCTATATACATGTAAGTTCTTCCTCTACAACTTTCACACTGATTTAAGAAGACCTAGTTACATATGAGCAATTAGCTCATGAGATATACACAACCACAGAAACTTTAACCAAAACTTTGACCCAAATTAAAGGTGACCTAGATTTTGACCTCTAGCCCCACCCCTGGGCATGGACCCTGCGGTCTGAACTCATGGAAACACAGCAAACCCTATACGGTACCTACATGTATGGTCCAAATATGACCCCACAATCCAGGCTTTGGGGTGGGGCTAGAGTTCAAATTCTAGGTCACCTTGAAAATGTGCTATTTACGTAGTGTTTTTTCTTCTCTAAGTTCATATCTTAACAAATACAACATACTTATAGGAATGTATTCCTATTTGGATCATAGATACCCTTTAGGATTGAATTATATTCCATGGCAGCAAACTCGAGGGGTGGGGCTGGAGATCAAAAAGTCTAGGACACATTTATATAATACAATAGTTACCAAGATCAATATTCTGTAGGTCGATATGTTTACAACCTTGTGTCAGAAAGCATTCATGCTTATATTACACGATAGAGTTCATGCATGGGGGGGGGGGGGGGGGGGTGGGGGCGGGGGTGGACTAGAGGTCAAGATCTAGGACTTTTTTTTTTCTTTTCTTTTTTAAAGAATGATATTCTATTTATACCCCCCGCCAAAACGAAGTTTTAAGGGGGGTATACTGTTTTCACGTTGTCCGTCCGTCCGTCCGTGCGTCCGTCCGTGCGTCCGTCCGTCCGTCCGTAACGTTTTGTTTCTTTTATAACTTGAAGGCACATTCATGGAATTTTATGCATTTTTGCACGCATCATGTTATTAATGAGACGAACACTTATAGGTAAAAATCAAGGACTAGGGTCCAGTCGTTTTAGAGTTATTCCCCTTTATAGTTCTGTATGGCTTTTGTATAGAGTGAAGATAGTGCATTTATGGGCCGATCAACTCCTACCACAGTTTTTGTTGTAACTTTTTTATATTATGTATACATGATGTACACCCATTGGACATTTGCATGAAGAAATATTATTGCATAAAAATAATTTTTGACAAAATGACAGCTATGCGAACTTAGACAATTTTTCATAATTTTTTATAGTTCTCTATGGCTTTTGTATAGAGTGAAGATAGTGCATTTACGGGCCGATCAACTCCTACCACAGTTTTTGTTGGAACTTTTTGATATTATGTATACATAATGTACACCCATTAGACATTTGCATGAAGAATTATTATTGCAAAAAAATAATTTTTGAGAAAATGACAGCTATGCGAACTTAGACAATTTTTCATATTTTTTTGAACAGGTAAGTGCATACACGGGCCGATCAACTCCTACCACAGATTTGATGGAACAATTTGATATTATGCCTACATCATGTACACCCATTGAACATTTGCATGAAGAAATTTTATTGCAAAAAATAATTTTTGACAAAATGTCAGCTATGAGAACTTAGACAATTTTTCTTACTTTTATTTACAGGTAAGGGCATTCACGGGCCAATCAACTCCTACCACAGTTTTTGATGGAACAATGTGATATTGTGCCTACATGATATACACCCATTGGACATTTGCATGAAGAAACATTATTGCCAAAAAATAATTTGCATGAATAAATTTTATTGTGAAAACATAATTTTTGACAAAATGTCAGCTACGAGAACTTAGACAATTTTTCTTAGTTTGCTTTACAAGTAAGGGCATTCACGGGCCGATCAACTCCTACCAGTTTTTGATGGAACAATTTGATATTGTGCCTACATGATGTACACCCATTGGACATTTGCATGAAGAAACATTATTGCCAAAAAATAATTTTTGACAAAATGACAGCTATGAGAACTTAGACAGTTTTTCTTAGTTTTTTTTACAGGTAAGGCCATTCATGGGCCAATCAACTCCTACCACAGTTTTTGATGGAACAACGGGCTGATCAACTCCTACCACAGTTTTTGATGGAACCATTTGATATCATGTCTACATAGTACATGTATGCATACATGATGTAGACCTGTACAAAAAAAATATTCTTTTTCAGAAATTGACAGCTTAATTTATTTTAAATAACATTTTTATAAAAAAATGGCCAGCTATGAGAACAAGCAATTGTGTATTTTTTTTTTCTTTTCTGACAGGTAATGGTTCTTAGGCCAGTGTGGTTTACCAGTGTCTAGTGTGCCAGACACTGGATCAAGAGCTCACAGATTTCAATACACTTTCACCACCTATCGTCTCAAATTGCTCAGAGCAGAATTAGTTGTATTTTAATTTATATTATTTTAAATGTTATCATTTACTTTCAGGTGTTATTCGGTACCGATGTAGATTCAGCTGAGAAAACCACAAGTTTTTGAAGTTTCTTTGCTACAAACTAACTGGGCACTGGAAAAGATCTTCATCAATGACATTCTTGCAACACTAAGAATCTCTATACAGTCATCAATACTAGTGAACAGTGAACAGTGAACATGGAGGCATTTCTGAAATTACTCAATATGATGATCATAAGCTAAACCATGATTCTGGAAGATTTCAAATTTGTTGACATCAGTCACACTGTCAGCTGATGACAGGGTATCTGGTGTTAATACATTTGTTATCAGACTGTATTTGCTTATCATGAGCTAAATCATGATGCCTCCTGATTACAAACATTTTGACATCAGTTACACTATCAGCTGATGACAGGGTATCTGGTGTTAATACATTTGTAATCAGTTTGTAGCTTCTATGTACAATTTTATCTGGTCATTCACCTTTTGTAATCTTTTGAAATTATGTTGTTTCTTTCTCGATTGTAATATATGAACCCCATCATGAGAAAACAAACATTTTTCGTATGCAAAAACAAAGGTGCGGATCTGATCAGCGCCTATCTTTTTGCTACATGCTTCCTGCTCTTTCTAAATGTAAAATTTCCAGCCTCTAGCCATTTTCTGTGCTTGTACAGCTTGGTTTGTATCAGGCATGTCTTGAAACCACACTGTTGATTTTTTTCTCATGATGTGGCTCAAAAAATAGATGGGCTGCTTGTGGCTCCAGGGAAAGCATCTGCTGATTGGTTTACTTGGGTGGTTATATTTGAAGCACTTTTTGTATGTCATGACATCCTAATTTTGGGTTAAGTCCCAGGAAATGGAGGCAATGTCCCGACATGACCTTAGCAGTTGACTTGGACGCTAAACATCAATTCATAGAGACAAAGACTGATAGATTGTTGATAAATAATGTTGTTTATATGAAATATTAATCCCAGTTTCGCAGTGCTAAAACACGTTTTTATTATCCATGACCATGAACAAATATTGTACATAGAAGAGATTGTTGCATTTTATGAATTATATAGCATAATGTTTTTCCTTCCTTTTTCAGAATGTTGTGTGGTTGTTGTTGATTATATTATTGACATTGACACTGTGGTACAACCAAGAAGTGGTCTTCGTAGTAGACTGACAGATACTGTGAAATGTGTTAAAAAGAACATTTGTATTTGAGTACAGAGACATTGATCATATCATATTCTGAGGGAAATTCATATGGTAATAAACATGCCAAAGAAAGGAAGGAAGAAATCTGAAAGATACTGGAACTCAGTGAGACGAACTCTAAGACAAAACAGAAATTCATCAAGGTGATTTTTTTAAGATGCAAAATGAAAAAAAAAGCAAAACAAAAAAAAAACATTGCTATAAAGTGTCCAAAAATGGAGTTTGACTGCCCTAAATATATAAAAGAATAAAACTGAGATCCTTTAAGAGCAGTGAACATATTAATGACAAAGGGGATGGGCCATACCCCAGTTTCGGCTACTTACGCATCATCAGTGACCCTGTTTTGGCAACATGGAGCCAAAGAGCATTGCTGTAAATTTGCACTTTTCAACAGGGTAGTCGATACAAAGACTATATATTCCAAATGGGGCCAAATGTATTAAATGCTGGTTAGAAAATGAATCTAAACAGATAATGATTTTCTGATTTCTTAACGGGTGTAAAAATGCAGAACATTGAGATGCCAAATATTGTACGTCATCTTTTCTTATGACTAAATATATACATGTATGTCAAGGCAAAATCCAGCAAAGTCAGAGCCTATTTTCTCAACATGACCATTTAGCTATTTACTGTTAGGTTGAGCACTAGTACAAGCACCCACATCAGACATTTTTATTTTGAAAACTAGCCTCAAAAACAAGACTATTTTATTATATTGTCCTTGAAAGATATGTATTGTTGATATATTGTTCATTTCAGTGGTGATGGTGCTGTGCCCTTGAATAAAGAGGAGGAACTCACTGCTAGAACAAATAATGAACAGGTCTGTGCAGAGAAAATAAAAGGAGATAGAGACTCATGTTTAAGTTCAATTGACACTGATGTTTTAGGTACTGAAAATGTTAAATATCAGAAAGTAAAGAGAAGCAGCCAGACAAATTTTAAAATGCTTGACAGTATTAATACAGAGACTGCAAATGTTACTGTTCACAGAAAGTCAGACACTGCACATTTAACATGTAATAAGCTTCAAAATGATGTGATTGGTAACATAGATATTCAGGAACAGAATATGAAGACTGATAAAGAAACAGATCTGAATTGCTTGCAGGAGAAAACAGGAAGTAATGAAAATGATCACGGAAGGAATTACAGTCCAGTTACAGATACACTTTGCAGTAATTTTCAAAGAGCTGTAATAGATACTGAAAATGATGTGGAACTGAAAATGAATGTAGATAAAGACTCAAATGTAATAGAATTTGAGAAGGCTAGAACACCTACAGAAGATGTTCAAGTTCAGAAGATACAGGCAGGTAGAGACTTGCATTTGAATGTTTTTCAGAATTATGAATCAGGTATTGAAAATGTTCAGGATCAAAAAAAGAAGAGAGATAGAGACTCTCATTTGAAAATGATTACGACATTTAGGAAAGGAATTGGAGAGAATAAAGACGAAAACTTGTGTGTGAATATGTCTGGAAATGGTGCTGAAAATGTGCAGGAACAAAATCGGATGGGACATAGAGCCTTAAATTTGAAAAAACCCCAGAGACTTAGAGCCACTGTGAGACCTGTTACTGACATTCCTAAACTGCAGAAGATAAAAGAATGTGGCAAATCAACTTTCAATACTTTTCAGAAAGATATATCAAAAAGTGAAAGAAAGCAGGATCAGAAAATGGAAGCTGATAGAGATTCAGGTTTAAATATAATTCAAGATGATGTAGCAGATACTGAAAATGTCCACAAACATGAACATAACATGAAAGGAAGTAAACAATCAAATATGGTTGGAAATGTAGCTCAACAGATTATTAAAGGTCCTGGAAAAAGATCTAGAAGCACTTCCTTAAAATCAGTGACTACAGAAGCACAAAATATTCAAGGGCAGTCAGCAAATGTTAAAGAAAGTAAAAGGGCAAAGATAGACACTTTTAGCCAGTATTTATTAAGCCTAGACAAAAGACGTTTAGCTGCACTTTCCAAGTCAAATATCAAACATTCTAATGCTTATAAGCACAATACCAAGTCTGAATTGGATATGAATAAGAGAACTGGTAATGGAAAGTTAATAAGTTCACAAAAGTCACATGCAGTAAATGCTAAGAGAACTGTGAATCTAAGTGGTGTGGAAAGAGTGAAAAAATGTCGCTTAAACAAATCTGAGGAACAAAGATCAATTGACAAACTGAAAGATAGGGAATGGAAGAAGTCAAGAAGGTTGAAAAGAAGAGAAGAGGAAGTAGAAATAGATAAAAGCAAAGATGCTGATAGGAAGAAGTCAAAAAGGTTGAAAAGAAGAAAAGAGGAAGTAGAAATAGATAAAAGCAAAGATGCTGATAGGAAGAAGTCAAAAAGGTTGAAAAGAAGAAAAGAAGAAGTAGAAATAGATAAAAGCAAAGACGCTGACAGGAAGAAGTCTAGGAGGTTGAAAAGAAGAAAAGAGGAGGTAGAAATAGACAAACACAAAAATGCAAAACGAATGAAAACATTTAGGTTGAAAAGAAGAAAAGAGGAAGTAGAAATAGATAAAAGCAAAGATGCTGATAGGAAGAAGTCAAAAAGGTTGAAAAGAAGAAAAGAGGAAGTAGAAATAGATAAAAGCAAGGACGCTGACAGGAAGAAGTCGCAGAGGTTGAAAAGAAGAAAAGAGGAAGTAGAAATAGACAAAGACAAAAATGCCAAACGAATGAAAACATTTAGGTTGAACAGAAGAAAAGAGGAAGTACAAATAGATCAAAGCAAAGATGCTGATAGGAAGAAGTCAGGAAGGTTGAAAAGAAGAAAAGAGGAGGTAGAAATAGATAAAAGCAAAGATGCTGATAGGAAAAAGTTATGCAGACAAATTCGGACACAAGAGGAACTTGAGAAGGATTATGGCATTGATGCAGAAAGAAAAAGGTTGGATCGGGTAAATAGGACACCAGAGGAACTTGAAATTGACAGAAAGGAAGATATGAGACGTAAAAGACAAGAAAGACAACTTCAAGTAACTATAGACTCTTCCATAAACAAGTTTAAAGAAGTTATTCAGGAAGGCCCAACATTCATTTGCTCGTGCTGTAATAGACTTTTGTATAGGAGATGTGTATATAAATATTCATTGACAGATTTTAAGATAGAATTTCAGCCCCTGGTAGAAAAGTGCAAGACAAATAAAATAAGCTTTGACAACAATGAATATATATGCAATACCTGTAGGAATTCTCTTAGAAAAGGGCAGCTTCCTGCCATGGCAGAAGCTAATTCCATGAAGCTTGACGAGATTCCTCAACAGCTGAAAGAATTGACTTCATTAGAGGTAATATTTATTGCCAGAAGGATTCCTTTTATGAAGCTCTTAGGATTGCCTCGTGGAAAACAGAAAGCAATCCATGGTTGTGTTGTCAACATTCCTGTGGAGCCAGAACAGTCTGTGTCTGTTTTACCTCGTGTTCCTAGTCCTGATACAGTCATTCCAGTTAGATTAAAAAGAAAGATTCAGTATAGAGGTCACGTTTTAATGCAAAATATTCGCCCACAAAAAATCAAAGAGGCTTTAAACATGCTAAAGCATGGACTCTCAAATCCACTGTATGATGATGTAGTGGTTAATGAAGAATGGGAAAGGTCAAGCAGAGAAGCTGACAGTAGTCTGTGGGATACACTCACAAGAGAACCAGACAATACAGCCAGAGATGATGTAGAAAGAAATGATGAAGGAAGTGATGATGACGGTGATGATGATGAGGAGGGGAATAGGGAGGAGGAAGATGAGAATAGCAAACTGAGAGGTCTGCCTTATGACTCGTGTCTGCAGCCAAAGTCCGTAACAGAGGACTCCAACTTTGTTTTAAATGTTGCGCCAGGAGAAGGCAAAAGACACGAGCCATTTGAAAAGGATCAGAACTCGGAAGAGCTCAGCTTTCCGCACCTGTTCCCCAGTGGAAAGTTTGGATATTCTATGCAGAGACCAAGTAAGATTTCAATGAAGAAATATTTTCAAAGTCGAGTGTTAAATGCAGATGGAAGGTTTAGCAAGTGTATAGAATACATTTTCTATGCACAGTACCGAACAGAAGCCAGGGAGATAGCTGATAGTTTATCAGTCGCCTTAAGAAAAGGTAAAGAAAGTGATGTCACAGCAGGGGATTTAAAAAACAAAGTAGAGTCGCTGATAAGAAATGATCTAGGAATCCATTTTTTACAGAACATCCGAGGATCCCCAGCATTTTTCAACAAACTTTTATATGATCTGCTGGGGATGATAAGGCAGCTTGGTCCTTGTACGTGGTTTGTGACCCTGTCTGCAGCAGATTTAAAATGGCCAGACACTATTAGAGTAATTGCAGCACAACAGGGTGAGACTCTAACAGATCAAGAAATAGAGAACATGACATGGGAACAAAAATGTACATGGCTAAGGTCAAATCCAGTTACAGCTGCCAGGCATTTTGATCATAGAATAGATCTGTTTATGAAACATGTTCTACTTAATCAAAGCATCAATCCCTTGGGTGAAATCTCAGATTTCAAATATCGAATAGAGTTTCAGCAACGTGGATCTCCACATGTGCACATGTTGGTATGGGTCAAAAATGCACCAGATATGGAAAGCAGCTCAGAAGAAGAGATTCAACAGTTTGTGGATAAACATGTATCATGTTCTGTCCCTGAAGACAAAGAGGACCTTAGACAGCTGTTACAATTAGTACAGAGACACACACACTCAGTTGCATGTCGAAAGCATGGTGAGGCATGCAGGTTCCACTTCCCACGTCTGCCTGTTAGAAACACCACAGCATTTAAACCCATGGATGAAGAGGTACCTGCAGCTACACAAGAAGTCTACAAAGAGATCCTTGCTACAATACATGAAAAATTAGACAATATAAACCAAGACAATGAGATCTGTCTAGATGACATATTGGGGGCAGCAAATATAGCTGAAGACCAATACATGCGGGCTCTAAGATGGTTCAAAACAAAAAGTGGGCGGCCAGCTATTGTGTTGAAACGAAAGCCTTCCGAAATATGTATTAATAATTACAATGAAGTAATTATGATGTCATGGGAAGCCAATCATGACGTACAGTTTGTAACCAGTGTTTTGGAATGTGTATTCTATGTTGCCTCCTACATGTCAAAGCCAGAGAAAACCCTTGGAGATCTGCTTAAAGGTGTCAGCAAATCTGGTCAGCATTTAGGACCTAAAGCTTCAATGAAAGCAGTGGCTAAAAAATTCTTGACACATCGTGAGGTTAGTGCACAAGAAGCAGTTTACCGTTTATTATCATTGCCACTGACTAAAGGTTCAAGGCAAGTGGTCTTTATACCAACAGATCTTCCAGAAAACAGGACACGACTCTTCAAGCCAATGAAAGTTATTGAGACCCTTGAGGATGATGATCAAGATGTGTTTCAGCTCAGCATCCTTGACCGTTATGAGGCCCGTCCAAATTCTCTCGAAGACCTTTGTTTGGCAGAATTTGTAGCAAGATATTCCTACTCGGCTAAGCCTCGTAAGTCTGATACTGATCCAGAGGATGTTTCAGAGAGTGATGATGAGATAGATGAAGAAAGAGAAAACTTACCAAAAAAGATAAGGCTGTTGAAAGACAGAGGGTACATGTCCCTTAGAAGAAAACATGCTGTGGTCAGATCTCATCAATTCTCACAAGTTAAAGACCCAGAAAAGTACTACCATGCTCAGTTGTTGTTGTACTGCCCATGGCGAGAAGAGATTTCTGACTTATTAGAAGATAGCTACCAGAACAGTTATACTAAGAAACAACAAATCATAGAAGCAAATAGAGAAAGATTTGAGCATCATGTTGAAGAGGTCAATGAGGCAATAGACAATCTGGCAGAGAATGGACCACCTGATGAAGGTTGGGGAAATCTAGCACCTCAGACAGAACAGTTGAGAGATGAGGAGAGAAGAGAAGGAGCAGCACCTGATGGGGAAAATGTCTTCCAGGCATTTGAAACAACAGATGAAACACATGCTGCCAAGGAGTTAGGACTAATACCACATGAATATGATTTACAGCCTGAGAATATTTCCAATCAAGAATGGTACAACATGGTTATCTCATTAAATGAAAAGCAATCAAAAGTACATGACTTCATTACCAGTTGGTGTACAGACATGATCCTGACTCACAGAGCTGAAAGACCTCCACCATTTCATATTTTTCTAACTGGAGGGGCCGGAGTAGGAAAGAGCCACTTGGTCAGAACCCTGGTCCAAACTGCAACTAGGATTTTCAGCAGAAACAACCAGACAGATCACAACCATGTTCTTGTGTGTGCACCTACTGGGACAGCTGCTTATAATATTGCAGGGCACACCATTCATTCAGCATTCCTACTTCCTATTAATGAAAGTAAATATGATGATTATGTACCACTTTCTAATGAGAAGCTTACAGGATTGAAAGAGGCCATCGGTGACATAAAGATCCTGGTACTTGATGAAATATCAATGGTTGGCACAGACTTGCTACTCTCAATACACAGAAGACTATGTGATGTTATGGGGAACCAGGATCCGTTTGGTGGTGTTTCTGTGCTAGCAGTAGGAGACCTATTGCAGCTCCCTCCTGTTGGTAGATTTCCAATTTTTGACCCCCCTACAGATGAAATGGCAGCTTTATATGGATCCTTATGGAAAAATCACTTTGAGATGATAGAACTAACAGAAATTGTTCGACAAAAAAATGATGAAAATTTTGCATCGTTACTGAATCGCGTCAGAATCGGGAAACAAACAACTGAAGATATCGAAATTCTGAAACAAAGAGAAATTAGCATCAACTCCCCTGATTACCCTAAATTGGCTCCTCATATTTTTGCATTCAATGATGACAAAGACAAACATAACACAGAAATTCTTGATACACTGCCAGAACCTGTTTATACATTTAAAGCCCGGGACTCAAAAAGGGATTCACAAACTGGACGTGTGAAGGTCACATCCTTTCCCAAAAAAGCAGGGGGTCTTTTGCCTGAGCTAAAAGTGGGTATTGGTGCAAGAGTTACACTGACACAGAATATAGATGTATCAGATGGACTGGTAAACTGTGCTACAGGTTTTGTTACTGGATTTATACCTCCACCACCTACTCAAGATATAGAAAATTGGGTTCCCAAATACATACTTGTTAGATTTGATGATGACAGAGTTGGAAGGAAATGTAGAGCTTTGAATAAAGGGCTGCTCAATGACAGTATGTCCACTCCTATTGCAGCTGTGGAAAACCAAGTCAAGCTAGGCAAGTACTCAAAAGTAACTGCAAAGAGGAAACAATTCCCGTTGACTCTTGCTTGGGGTGGAACTATTCATAAGGAGCAAGGAAAAACAGAGGACAGAGTTGTACTTTCATGCAAAGGATCATTCAAACCAGGCCAGTTTTATACTGGGATTAGCAGGACAAAAACATTAGAGGGATTATTTATACTTGACAAGTTAGAAGTGAAAAAGATAACTACCAGTAAGAAGTATATGCAGGAAGTTAATAGAATGAAAGAAGATGCTGTCTTTAATCCTCCCATTCCACTCATTGTCTCTGCTGATCCTGAATTATATCTGAAGGTTGGATTCCTCAATGTTAACTCCCTCATTGCCCACTCAGACTCATTTAAAACAGACAAGACTCTTCTGTCATGCAAGATCATTGCTTTAGCGGAAACCTGGCTAACACCTGATCGTGAACATCCTGTATTGGCAGACTATGGTTGTTTGCGTCATGATTCCAAACTACAAAGAATCCATAGAAGTGGAGGACTCCTAATGTACATTCATCATGATTTTCATATAATAAGACAGGTTCCTGTTAGAGATGTTGATATTGAGACCATAGTAACCATTCTGTCTCCAAGATGGAATCCAGCTGTTCGGATCTGTGCCATTGTTGTATATAAGAACCCCAGAATGACAGCTAGACAATTCCTACCTCAGCTGGAGAAACTACTTGCCTGTGCTCCAATTCACTCTGTACCCACAGTAATAATGGGTGATCTAAACATTGATAACCTCACACAGCAGAACAGTTCAAGAGATTTAAAACATCTCATGTCATATTATGGATTTTCTCAGCATGTGAAAAAACCTACTCACAGAAGAGGAGGGTTATTAGATCATCTTTACTACAACAGGCAGTCTCCTCTTATTCAAGTGGATACAAAGGCGGTATACTATAGTGATCATCTGCAGATTTGTTCAGCAATCCCGTACCCTAGCTTTTATGAGAACTACTGAGGTGAGTACCCATACATTAGTTGGGATGCCAGGAGTAAAATGATAAATGAAACAATGGGAAATTATTACATATATAAGTTTATTCTATAAATAATGATGTCAGATTTCTAATGTAGAACTAGCTGAAGCTTTGGTTTGCTCCAGTCTATATATGAGCCGCATCATGAGAAAACCAACAAGGTGTTTTTGGAACAGGTCCGACGCAAACCGAGCTGTACAAGCACAGAAGATAGCTAGAGGCTGGAAATGTTGAATTTAGAAAGCGAAGAAATTGTACTATCCATGAAGAGAAAAAAGCTCTGATCAGCTTCACAGTTACTACAAAGCTGGTCCGCAACTTTGTTTTTGCATATGTAAAACGTTGGTTTTCTCATGATGCAGCTCATTTATTAAGATGACATTTTAAAATATTTGTGTCGAATAAAGAAACCGTGGTTGTCTAGTAGTTGAGCATTAGACTACAAAGTGAAAAGTCCATGGTTCTGAAACAGTTGAGCAAGAAGGTTGAAGCTCCTCCAACAAACAGAAAATAATCAGGAAGCATCACTCCATCCTGACATGACTGAAAATTGTTTAGTTGAATGTTAAACAACAAACCAAACCAACACCAAATGATTGCTGTCACATGATTGCAAATCACACATTTATAATTAATATCACAAATCAAAATCATTTGGTCAAAAAGTATAGTAAATTTTTGTTTTGGCTAATCTTGAAAGAAGTACACCTCAACCTCTTTTTAACATGATTTGTTACAACACGGTTTTGGATATAACACAGACCAACCATGGACCTCAAGTGGCCATTATTGACTAATTTTGGTATATATCAATTTCTTATTACAAGAGGATTGGATAGCCAACAGATTTATTATCTTGGACCTCAACAATAGTAGTAAAAAGCAGTTGTGGTGCATAAGTTATGTGAAGTGGTTGACAGTGATGATGGTTTAATTGGTAGCAAGGTTGTTTAAGATATAAGAGTATGCTGAGATTTATCTCTAGCTCAAGCACATTCTGTAATTTGCTGTAGCCATGAAAAAGTATGCAGTCATTGTAAAGACCCTCTTTTTAATAAATACATGGCGGGGGGTATCTAATAAGCTTTGCTTATTGACTCTTTTTTCATTTCATTTCAATCTAGGACTGAGGACCTGACCCACAATGTCCGTGATTATGTCCTAGATTGGGTAATACACGTCAGCTCTGTCTACTGCTCTAAAATAGATCTGTCATTCTAAAACTAAACTCCCCCATGTTTGTGCGCAAAGTGCTTTACAATGCTTATTTCTAAAATGTACTTGATAAGGGTAATGAGACATACTGTGAGCATGTGCGGGGTTGTTTGGGTAGGGGGTAGGGAGGGAGACTTGATGCCTACCAGCCTAGCTATACATGCCTCTGAGGCCCTCCCAGGGGTTTTGGGGATTCAGGGAGGGCTATTTATTTTTAGGGATTGGGGAGAAGGGTCATTTATTTTCAGGGATTTGGGGAGAAAGCATAACTTTTTGGGGTTTTAAAGAGCAGGGAGCAGAGGGCCGAGGAAAAAACATTTTAGGGAGCTGGGGAGGAAGGTCATTTTTCTTTCAGGGAGCAGGGAGCAAAGACTCCCCCTTGGGGAGGGGGGGGGGGGGCGCCTCTCAAGGCACTTTTTCTAGTAGCTAATGGTCATGTTTTTATTGCAGGGATACCAGACAAGAGAAGCGTTTATAGCTGCTCAAGGTAATTAAAGTCTAAAAGTTTGCCTTTGATAATGTTTTTTTCACAGAAAACTTTTGTATGGGTGACGACAGAAAAATTAGTTTCATGTCAAAATCTTGATCTTAGTTTGTCCTTATAGGACCTGCAATTCGAAAATTTTTACCTTATCACGAAGATTTTGTTTCAGGTATGTCATTTGTGTCATTTTATAATAATTTTGAGCAATCATTAGAATTTATATTTTTTTTGCGGGAAAATATTTACCTCCCTTCCATGAGATTTTTGTACAGGAAATCTCTATTCAAAAATGTTTTTGACCAGAACTTTTTTATTAAAAAATGTCAACCGATTTTCAAAATTTTTGCTGCACATTTTGCGACAAACAAGATGCTTAATTGTGCCAAGAAAATTTTTCCTCTACATTTGAACAGTTGTAAAATATCTGCGAAAAACCATTATCACACACTACGAAACAGACTGTCATATCAGTTTACTTTTGTCATGGGAAAGACCTGTCTTTTAGGTCGCTGATTTGGTTTTACACAAACCGAGTGCATAGCCACAGAAAATAATTTAATAGACAATTTCTATTCTGACCAAAATTTTGATCCAGAAATTCAATCAAATCAGTAGACTCACAAAACAAGTCACACTGTGGCTTAAAGAAATTTGCATGTATGATGATTTCCAAATTCTTTGATACCCATAAGGTTTGATTTGGTTTTTATGCAAATGAATGAAATAAAAGCATCAGTTCATCTCAATATAGTACTTCATTTCTTTATCTTTTACAATAAGCAAACAGGGAGTGCGTAGTGGTAGAGCATTGGACTCTAAATCGAGAGGTCCTGGGTTTGATCCTTACAGGCGGCACCGTGTTGTGTCCTTGAGCAAGACACATTAACTCCCTGGCTACAGTACTGGTTAAATCCAGGAAGCATTGGCTCTGTCCCGACATGACTTAAAAATTGTTGTCTGGGACGTGAAGCCTCAATCCAAACAAACAAACAATAAGCAAACAAAATTTACGAAAAAAGTTATATTTGAGCCGCGTCATGAGAAAATCAACAATGTCGTTTCTGAACAGGTCCGACACAAATTAGCCTGTGCAGCCACAGAAAATGGCTGGAGGTTGGAAATTTCAGATTTAGAAAGTAGAGGAATTGTGCTATCCATGTAGAGGAAACAAAGGTACTGATCAGCTTCTCAGTTACTGCGAAGCTGATCTGCACCTTTGTTTTCACCTATGCAGATTGTTGGTTTTCTCATGAGGCAGCTCATTTGTATTACAGGTCCCACGGAGCAGAATGTGATTGACTTCTGGAGAATGATCTGGCAGAAGGATTGTGGGAAGATTGTCATGCTGACTAACCTATACGAGGACTGTAAGGTAATCTAAGAGAAGATTATTATTGTGGGAAGATCGTCATGCTGACTAACCTATACGAGGACTGTAAGGTAAACTAAGAGAAGATTATTATTGTGGGAAGATTGTCATGCTGACTAACCTATACGAGGACTGTAAGGTAATCTAAGAGAAGATTATTATTGTGGGAAGATTGTCATGCTGACTAACCTATACGAGGATTGTAAGGTAATCTAAGAGAAGATTATTATTGTGGGAAGATTGTCATGCTTATTAACCTATACGAGGACTGTAAGGTAATCTAAGAGAAGATTATTATTGTGGTAAGATCGTCATGCTTATTAACCTATACGAGGACTGTAAGGTAAACTAAGAGAAGATTATTATTGTGGGAAGATTGTCATGCTGACTAACCTATACGAGGACTGTAAGGTAAACTAAGAGAAGATTATTATTGTGGGAAGATTGTCATGCTGACTAACCTATACGAGGATTGTAAGGTAATCTAAGAGAAGATTATTATTGTGGGAAGATTGTCATGCTGACTAACTTATACGAGGACTGTAAGGTAAACTAAGAGAAGATTATTATTGTGGGAAGATTGTCATGCTGACTAACCTATACGAGGATTGTAAGGAAATCTAAGAGAAGATTATTATTGTGGGAAGATTGTCATGCTGACTAACCTATACGAGGATTGTAAGGTAATCTAAGAGAAGATTATTATTGTGGGAAGATTGTCATGCTGACTAACCTATACGAGGACTGTAAGGTAATCTAAGAGAAGATTATTATTGTGGGAAGATTGTCATGCTGACTAACCTATACGAGGACTGTAAGGTAAACTAAGAGAAGATTATTATTGTGGGAAGATTGTCCTGCTGACTAACCTATACGAGGACTGTAAGGTAAACTAAGAGAAGATTATTATTGTGGGAAGATTGTCATGCTGACTAACCTATACGAGGATTGTAAGGTAATCTAAGAGAAGATTATTATTGTGGGAAGATTGTCATGCTGACTAACCTATACGAGGACTGTAAGGTAAACTAAGAGAAGATTATTATTGTGGGAAGATTGTCATGCTGACCAACCTATACAAGGACTGTAAGGTAATCTAAGAGAAGATTATTAGTGTGGTAAGATCGTCATGCTGACTAACCTCTACGAGGACTGTAAGGTAATCTAAGAGAAGATTATTATTGTGGGAAGATTGTCATGCTGACCAACCTATACGAGGACTGTAAGGTAATCTAAGAGAAGATTATTATTGTGGGAAGATTGTCATGCTGACCAACCAATACGAGGACTGTAAGGTGATCATAGAGAAGATTATTATTGTGGGAAGATCATCATGCTGACCAACCTATACGAGGACTGTAAGGTGATCTAAGAGAAGATTATTATTATGGGAAGATTATTATTGTGGGAAGATCGTCATGCTGACTAACCTATACAAGGACTGTAAGGTGATCTAAGAGAGATTATTATTGTGGGAAGATCATCATGCTGACTAACCTATACGAGGACTGTAAGGTAATCTAAGAGAAGATTATTATTGTGGGAAGATTGTCATGCTGACTAACCTATACGAGGATTGTAAGGTAATCTAAGAGAGATTATTATTGTGGGAAGATCATCATGCTGACTAACCTATACGAGGACTGTAAGGTAATCTAAGAGAAGATTATTATTGTGGGAAGATCGTCATGCTGACTAACCTATACAAGGACTGTAAGGTGATCTAAGAGAGATTATTATTGTGGGAAGATCATCATGCTGACTAACCTATACGAGGACTGTAAGGTAATCTAAGAGAAGATTATTATTGTGGGAATATTGTCTTGCTGACTAACCTATACGAGGACTGTAAGGTAATCTAAGAGAAGATTATTATTGTGGGAAGATCGTCATGCTGACTAACCTATACAAGGACTGTAAGGTGATCTAAGAGAAGATTATTATTGTGGGAAGATCATCATGCTGACTAACCTATATGAGGACTGTAAGGTGATCTAAGAGAAGATTATTATAGCCCCGCTTTGAAAAAGTGGGGCTATACTGGTTATAGCCTCGCTTTGAAAAAGTGGGGCTATACTGGATTCACCATGTCCTTCCGTCATTCCATCCTTCCGTCTTTCTGTCATTCTGTCATTCCGTCATTCTGTCATTCAGTTATTCCGTCAGAATTTTGTTTCCACTCAGTATCTTGAGAATGAATTGACAAAATCTGACCAAATTTTGTATACATATCAACATTGACAAGATCTAGATTGGGATAGTTGCCCGTCATTTTTCGCAAAAGTTTGACGGAGTTACAGCCCTTGATTGACATCAGAATTTCGTTTCTGCTCAATATCTTGAGAACAGATTGACAGAATCTGACCATATTTTGTATGCACATCAACATTGACAAGATCTAGCTTGGGATTGTTGCCTGTAATTTTTTGCAAAATTTTGACGGAGTTATGGCCCTTGATTGACGTCAGAATTTCGTTTCCGCTCAATATCTTGAGAACCAATAGACAAAATCTGACCAAATTTTATATGCACATCAACATTGACAAGATCTAGCTTGGGATTGTTGCCTGTAATTTTTTGCTAAATTTTGATGGAGTTACGTCCCTTGATTGATGTCAGAATTTCGTTTCCGCTCAATATCTTGAGAACCAGTATACAGAATCTGACCATATTTTGTATGCACATCAACATTGACAAGATCTAGCTTGGGATTGTTGCCTGTCACTTTTCGTAGAACTTTGACGGAGTTACGGCCCTTGATTGACGTCAGAATTTCGTTTCCGCTCAATATATTGAGAACATATTGACAGAATCAGACCATATTTTGTATGCACATCAACATTGACAAGATCTAGCTTGCCCGTCATTTTTCGCAAAATTTTGACAGAGTTACAGCCCTTGATTGACGTCAGAATTTCGTTTCCGCTCAATATCGACAGAATCTGACAAATTTTGTATGCCCATTAACATTGACAAGATCTAGCTTGGGATTGTTGCCTGTCATTTTTTGCAAAATTTTGACGGAGTTTCGGCCCTTGATTGATGTCAGAATTTTGTTTTCGCTCAATATCTTGAGAACCAGACCAAATTTTGTATGCACATCAACATTGACAAGATCTAGCTTGGGATTGTTGCCCGTCATTTTTCGCAAAATTTTGACAGAGTTACAGCCCTTGATTGATGTCAGAATTTCGTTTCCGCTCAATATCTTGAGAACGAAATGACAGAATCTGACCATATTTTGTATGTACATCAACATTGACAAGATCTAGCTTGGGATTGTTGCCTGTGATTTTTTCGCAAAATTTTGATGGAGTTACGGCCCTTGATTAACGTCACAATTTTGTTTCCGCTCAATATCTTCAGAACATATTGACAGTATCTGACCAAATTTTGTATGCACAACAACATTGACAAGATCTAGCTTGGGATTGTTGCCCATCATTTTTCGCAAAATTTTGATGTAGTTACAGCCCTTGATTGTTGACGTCAGAATTTCATTTCCACTCAATATCTTGAGAATGAATTAACAGAATCTGGCCAAATATTGTGTGCACAACAACATTTACAAGACCTAGCTTGGGATTGTTGCCCGTCATTTTTCGCAAAATTTTGACAGAGTTACAGCCCTTGATTGACGTCAGAATTTCGTTTCCGCTCAATATCGACAGAATCTGACAAATTTTGTTAACATTGACAAGATCTAGCTTGGGATTGTTGCCTGTCATTTTTTGCAAAATTTTGACGGAGTTACGGCCCTTGATTGATGTCAGAATTTTGTTTTCGCTCAATATCTTGAGAACCAGACCAAATTTTGTATGCACATCAACATTGACAAGATCTAGCTTGGGATTGTTGCCCGTCATTTTTCGCAAAATTTTGACAGAGTTACAGCCCTTGATTGATGTCAGAATTTCTTTTCCGCTCAATATCTTGAGAACGAATTGACAGAATCTGACCATATTTTGTATGTACATCAACATTGACAAGATCTAGCTTGGGATTGTTGCCTGTGATTTTTTCGCAAAATTTTGATGGAGTTACGGCCCTTGATTAACGTCACAATTTTGTTTCCGCTCAATATCTTCAGAACATATTGACAGTATCTGACCAAATTTTGTATGCACAACAACATTGACAAGATCTAGCTTGGGATTGTTGCCCATCATTTTTCGCAAAATTTTGATGTAGTTACAGCCCTTGATTGTTGACGTCAGAATTTCATTTCCACTCAATATCTTGAGAATGAAAAATATTGTGTGCACAACAACATTTACAAGACCTAGCTTGGGATTGTTGCCCGTCATTTTTCGCAAAATTTTGACAGAGTTACAGCCCTTGATTGACGTCAGAATTTCGTTTCCGCTCAATATCGACAGAATCTGACAAATTTTGTATGCACAACAACATTGACAAGATCTAGCTTGGGATTGTTGCCCATCATTTTTCGCAAAATTTTGATGTAGTTACAGCCCTTGATTGTTGACGTCAGAATTTCATTTCCACTCAATATCTTGAGAATGAATTAACAGAATCTGGCCAAATATTGTGTGCACAACAACATTTACAAGACCTAGCTTGGGATTGTTGCCCGTTATTTTTCGCAAAAATTAGACAAAGTTTTGACCCTTGATTGATGTCAATATTTTGTTTCCGCTCAATACCTTGAGAACGAATTGACAGAATATGACCAATCTTTTTATGTGCATCAACATTAACAAGATCTTGCTTGGGATTGTTGCCTGTCATTGTTTTTCTCAACCTGGCAAAAAGCTCAGAAGCGGGGCTATAGTCAGATCCTCTGACGATTCTAGTTATTGTGGTAAGATCGTCATGCTGACTAGCCTATACAAGGACTGTAAGGTAATCTAAGAGAAGATTATTATTGTGGTAAGATCGTCATGCTGACTAGCCTATACAAGGACTGTAAGGTAATCTAAGAGAAGATTATTATTGTGGTAAGATCATCATGCTGACTAGCCTATACAAGGACTGTAAGGTAATCTAAGAGAAGATTATTATTGTGGTAAGATCATCATGCTGACTAGCCTATACAAGGACTGTAAGGTAATCTAAGAGAAGATTATTATTGTGGTAAGATCATCATGCTGACTAGCCTATACAAGGACTGTAAGGTAATCTAAGAGAAGATTATTATTGTGGTAAGATCATCATGCTGACTAGCCTATACAAGGACTGTAAGGTAATCTAAGAGAAGATTATTATTGTGGTAAGATCATCATGCTGACTAGCCTATACAAGGACTGTAAGGTAATCTAAGAGAAGATTATTATTGTGGTAAGATCATCATGCTGACTAGCCTATACAAGGACTGTAAGGTAATCTAAGAGAAGATTATTATTGTGGTAAGATCATCATGCTGACTAGCCTATACGAGGACTGTAAGGTAATCTAAGAGAAGATTATTATTGTGGTAAGATCATCATGCTGACTAGCCTATACAAGGACTGTAAGGTAATCTAAGAGAAGATTATTATTGTGGTAAGATCATCATGCTGACTAGCCTATACAAGGACTGTAAGGTAATCTAAGAGAAGATTATTATTGTGGTAAGATCATCATGCTGACTAGCCTATACAAGGACTGTAAGGTAATCTAAGAGAAGATTATTATTGTGGTAAGATCATCATGCTGACTAGCCTATACAAGGACTGTAAGGTAATCTAAGAGAAGATTATTATTGTGGTAAGATCATCATGCTGACTAGCCTATACAAGGACTGTAAGGTAATCTAAGAGAAGATTATTATTGTGGGAAGATCATCATGCTGACTAGCCTATACAAGGACTGTAAGGTAATCTAAGAGAAGATTATTATTGTGGTAAGATCATCATGCTGACTAGCCTATACAAGGACTGTAAGGTAATCTAAGAGAAGATTATTATTGTGGTAAGATCATCATGCTGACTAGCCTATACAAGGACTGTAAGGTAATCTAAGAGAAGATTATTATTGTGGTAAGATCATCATGCTGACTAGCCTATACAAGGACTGTAAGGTAATCTAAGAGAAGATTATTATTGTGGGAAGATCGCAAAGCTGATCTGCGCCTTTGTTTTTGCATATTCAGAATGTTGGTTTTATCATGATGTGGCTCATTTGATTCCTCTATGGAATGCAAATGCCAATGAAAAATATTACAATCATGCATTTTTACCATACCCCTTTGATATCCTTCACATGGCTTCTGATTGTCTGACTATTATAACTACATTGATGTGTATGAACTGTTGTAAATTTGATTCTCAGCATGATCAATTTGAACTGGTATAAGCCTTACTGTTCCAATAGATTGGTTCAAAAGAGATTTTAGAAGTCCTCCTCAATATAATAAATTGAGCCGCATCATGAGAAAACCAACAGTGTGGTTTCCAACCAGGCCCGACACAATCTGGCCCATACAGTCACAGAAAAAGGCTGGAAGCTTGAAATTTCAGATGTACATGTAGAAAGAAGAATTATTATACTATCTATAGAGTGAAAACAAAGGTGCTGATCAGCTGTGCAGTTACTGCACAGCTGATCTGCAGCTTTGTTTTCGCATATGCAAATTGTTGGTTTTCTCGTGCAATGGCTCAATTATTTTACTTCCCCACAGCTCAAATGTGTAAAGTACTGGCCAGATGAAAAGGAAACAGAGCAGTATGGTAACCTGGATGTTGAACTAGACGGAGAGGAGGTGTTCTCCGATTACACGCTACGACATCTGAAGGTCTCACATGTGAGTACTGTTTGTTGTGGCAAGTATTTCTCAACATATTGTGTGTCAAATGAATTTTTGTAAATTTGAAAACATTCACATGACTTTTATTTAGCTGATTTACCATTTCTGAGAAATTGCGAGGTCTGGAATTTGCAAATGAATATGCATGTAGTCTTTACGGCTTTAGTGATTCTTTTTAAGTGAGAGAACTTCGCATTCCCAAGATAGCAAATTCGCGAATATTCACATAAATACAGTTCTCATATTTAACTCATTTAAGCCTAACGTCCCTTTTATGGGACATAGGCAAACAGAATAGCCCCATGTCAAACATGGGTTAAGTGAGAGAACTTTGAATTCCCAAGAAAATTCGCGAATATTCGCAAAAATAAAGTTCTCGTATTTAACGATGAAAACTAACCAGACAAAACAACAGTTGTTCAAAAACTAACGACGTTCAAAACTGACGTCATTAGTTAACGTTTTGTTAAAATTTCAAACATTGATATTACAAATACACTGTCATTTTTTGTTGAAAAAATGTGAGAATCCTTTGCACTGCAAAGGATTCTCACATTTTTTCAACAAACAATAACAGTGTATTTGTTACTTTAGCTGATATTTGCTTAACAAATTTATGTCTTAACGATATCGTTAAGCTAACAATGCTTTGAACAACTGGGTCCAGCTAAAGATGCCTGTAAGCCCACAAAACTTGCATAGCTTTACAAGACCCTCAGTTTGCCATACCAAACAAATTTTTACCTGTCAGCTTGGTCAGTTCTGCACAGATCTGTCTTTGTCACAAAGTTTCATTTGACCAAGGCACTGTTTGACAGACATGTCAGATTGTCAGACAGACTTACAATTCTATAGAATTGTAAACAGGATATCGGAAAGTTTCGTCACATATCCTCATTTATTGTGATCACATATGATTTTCATGAAACTTCATGTGTTTCAAGATAATTGTATCCTTGGACTAAAATCGAAATAAAAATGGGGAGTCACTGGCCACATTTTCATGGTGTCAGAACTTTTTGGATGTTTCTTGTGCATTTCAGAAAACCACACTCGAAGCGGACATGTGTTTTGATACTTATGTTATTACTACAAAAACAACTTAAACACGATGAATGTTACTTTGTTACATTTTGATACTATTTGCTTTTAAATTGAGGAGGGAGATTACAAGCAAAATTAACCTTCCCGCTATTTTTTCAAACCTGGAAAAAGTACATATTTTTCTTCTATTCTATCTGTTAACTTCCATGCTCCATATCTGTTTAAGAAACTGACCAGAGAGGAGAAAGACTTCAAACATTTTCACTTCACTGCATGGCCTGATCGAGGTGTACCTGAGAATGCTGGCGCCCTGCTACACTTCCGAGATAAAGTCAATGAAGCGACTGGGGTGCCAGATGGTCCTTTGTTGGTGCATTGCAGGTAGGGTATGGAAATATTTGAGCCGCCCCATGGGAAAACCAACAATCTGCATAGGCGAAAACAAAGGTGCAGATCAGCTTCGCAGTAACCGCGAAGCTGATCAGCGCCTTTGTTTTCGCTACTCATATAGTACAATTCCTCCTCTACTTAACTCCAAAATTTCTAGCTTCTAGCCTGCTTCTGTGACTGTACAGGCCGGTTTGTGTCAGACTTGTTTGGCAACCACATTGTTGGTTTTCCCACGTGGCGGCTCATTTCTAAGGCAGCTGAATTTTGTCAGTAAGTGGTGAAACTAAGAATAAGCAGGCTTGCCCAAGAATAATGTAGTTAGTGATGAAAGAATGTGTGCTGTGTACTGTTCCCGAGGTTATAAAACTTTTTTCATGCTCAACGCAGCTGAGCATGAAATTTTAATTGCTCATAAATGTCGAAATAGTTCAAATAAATTGAAATTTTAGGTTTAGATCACCTAAGCCTGTAATTTATCCTGCTAATAAATGTTAAAATGCCAACAGTTGTTGGCATTTTAACATTTATGAGCAGGATAAATTTTAGTCTCAGCTGAGCTTAGCATGAAAAAAGTTTTATAACCTTGGGGCCTGGTAACCTGCCTCTGGGAGGCTTCCTTTTAATAATTTTCGAAAACGACTAAGATGTGCGCTTATTGGAGTATGTGTGCTAATTAGAACGATTATGATAAATCATATTTTCTCTTACAGTGCTGGAATTGGGCAAACAGGCATTGTAATATGATGTGAGCCGTGTCATGAGAAAACCAGATTTTTGCCTACGCGAAAACAAAGGACCAGATCAGCTTCACAGTAACTGCAAAGCTGATCAGCGCCTTTGTTTTCACTACACGGATAGTACAATCGCTCTTCTTCCTAAACCAGAATTTTCAAGCATCTAGCCTTTTTCGGTGGCTGTACAGGCTGGTTTGTGTCAGACCTGGTCGGAAACCCGAAGACCGGTTTTCTCATGTAGTGGCTCATATTTTCTCTTACTGTCAGCTGGAATAGGGCAAAGTGTCATTTTAATATGATGTAGTAGTGGATTTCACCAGATTTGGCAAGCCAAGGCAGAGAGCCGTCTTGATGTTTTGGGAACAATTATCTAAATCTCACAGATATGTAAAGTCCTTATTTTCTGTAATACAATGTATTCATTACAGTGCTGGTATAGGACGGACTGGTACATTTATAGTAATTGACTACTTGATACGCCAGGCCAAGGCCGAGAGTCATCTGGATGTGTTCAGAACAGTCACAGATATGAGATACCAGAGGGCAAACTTTGTGCAGACTGATGTAAGTTGTGTTATCTTGGCATTATCAAAGTCTCCTAAATCTTTCGAAACACGAAATAATGGTTGAAATACTCTTACGATTTTATCAAGCACAACAGTTTTACCGCATTGTACTGGTAAAGGTCCAGTTCTATATTTGAGCCACATCACGATAAAACTAACGTGCTGCATATGCAAAAACAAAGGCACAGATCAGCTGATCAGCGCCTTTGTTTTCGCTACACGGGTAGTACTATTCCTCTACTTTCTAAAATTTCCAGACTGTAGCCATCATCTGTGCTTGTACAGCTTGGTATGTGTCGGACCTGTTGGGAAACCACATTGTTGGTTTTCTCTTGACTAGGCTCATTTGTTAAGTAAGATCTGTCCGATAGAAATATCCTGTAGACATAACACACTAGGTATATCATAGTTTCTAATAGTGTTTTGGAGTGAAACATGTTTCAGTAGACTAAACGAGCAAGGGATTCAATATACATGTACAAACAAAGGATTAGATAAATGATCCGCGGCACAACAAACAATGTAGTTTTGCAACAGGTCCAATACAAACTGGTCTGTATCGTCACAGAATATGGCTAGAAGCTTGACATTGTGGATTTAGAAAGCAGAGGAATTTTACTATCCATGTAGTGAAAACAAAGGCGCTGATCAGCTTCGCAGTTACAAATGACTAGTGTAAAATGAGCCTTCGCATGGGAAAACCAACAATCTACGTAGGCGAAAACAAAGACGCAGATCAGCTTCGCGGTAACCGCGAAGCTGATCAGCGCCTTTGTTTTCGCTTCTCGGATGGTACAACTCCTCTTCTACTTAAATCCGAAATTTCAAGCTTCTAGCTCTTTTCTGTGCTTGAACAGGCCGGTTTGTGTCAGACCTGTTCGGAAACCACATTATTGGTGTTCCCACGAGGCGGTTCAAATTTTATCTATTTTAGATACAATATGAGTTTGTACACAAGGCCCTAATAGAAGCCTTGACCACTAAAGAGATGGAAGTCTCAGCCGCCGACTTCTGTCGCTATTACTGGGGTCTCATGGAAGATAGGAGTGAATACAGCAATCAAACTAAACTTGCGGAACAGTATGAGGTGAGTTTTGGCAAAATTGTTTGCTGGGCTCCTGATCAGGCCCCGAGGTTATAAAATTTTTCATGCTCAACTCAGCTGAGACTAAAATTTAAATTTCTTAAAATGACAAAGCAGCTCAAATGTATTTATTTCAGGGTTTATATCACCAATGCCTGTAATTAATCCTGCTAATAAATGTTAAAATGCCAGCACTTGTAATTGTTGGCATTTTAACATTTATGAGAAGGATAAATTTAAGTCTCATCTCAGTTGAGCATGAAAAAAGTTTTATAACCTCAGGCTCAGGTCTAACACAAGCTGGGGGATTGGTCTGCGGTGGGGGTTTAGAGACTTGAGGTTTTGAGTTAAGTTCAGTTGGTCGGTAACTATGGGCGGTAGCGGTATTCTATTATTTTTGTGCTTCCGCCATTTGGGACTATATTTTGTCTTTGAAAAATCTACAAAATCGTCATTCTACTTCCGGTGTTTTAAACTCGCTATATTTGAGTATAAAACTATTAAAACTGTAGAAATGCGTATGCAGTGGATAATTTGGTTTGTCATCTTCAACTTGAACCTAATTTGCATTCTGACGAATCAGATATGTCCTAGAAATTAGCGCTCGAATTTGACCACCAAAATCGAATCGGTGGTCCATTTCAGGACAGTGCCTCCACAAAATTGTGGCAGAAATTTAGGGCCTATAAAAAGTTTTCAAAGATATTTTTATAAGGTGTTCTAGAGATGTCAATCTAACCTTGGGCCGAATGTGTGATTTCCAGTTTACTCGGTTTTAGAGAAAATTGACCATAAATGAAGACAAGATTTTGACACTCGAAACCCCTTTGTGCAGCCGCAGTAAACATCATCAACACGTGTTTACAAAACAAGGGACGACTAAAGACGCTTAAATAACCAGGCTTCATAGCAAGTTTTCTTTTTAAGGACGTTGAAACAAATTCAGGCAATTGCTGAATGATTTCATGGGGGGACTGTTGGCCTAGAATGATCAGTTGTCATTATTCCTTTTTTGAATGCAATCGATCTAATAATGGTACTCACCGATTTTTACAGTGTGTATCTCGGCATGTCTTCTCAGATTTGTAACCACATGAAGCATGATAAATTTCCCAAAAGCAAGAAAAAAGCTTGAAAATACAAGCACATACAACTCTCATGCCTTCTTCTTTTTTGCTTCATAATGATGTCGTCATAACAGAGTGACATCATGCGTCATGTGACTACTACAGAATGTGGCCAAAAGTATTCGATTTTCATTGATTTTTCGAAATTGGTTTCACACCACAACTAAATGCGTACGCATATCCTCGTTTTTATATATCTATTATTTTTTTTTCAGTTTTGATTGCTTTCCTGCTATCAAACCACGTAATAATGATTTCATTTCTATTGAATTTACGCCATGGAAAGGGTGAAATGATTTCGAAAGTGTTAGAGTGGCCTGAGATGGGGCACGGTGCCCCCACCCCCTCCACCGGCACTGTAGGCCTTCTTTGCAAATAACAATTACTATGATATATCCAGAAAACAAATCTTGGTTCTAAAGCCTAGGTTACATTTGGCCTACGATTAGCGATGATCGTACGATACACATTTTTGCATTTCGGGCGATCTCCGCAGGGTGACCCTACGATACCCCTACGATTTTACGGCTTACTACGATCTCCATAGCTTCTACGATTTTGTAGTAGGCCTAGTCTGCACTTTTACAAGTTTCTAAAAATCGCAAGACCGTAGCCCGTAGACATATTGCAGTAAGCATCGTACGGGCGCCGTACGGAACCCCTACGCTGATCGTGTGGTCACCGCACGGTTTTTATGATAATTTTGGGACTAAAATCGTAAGATATTCGTAAACCTTTAGGGTGATCGTAAAGGTTATTCAAATTGTTCGCATATCGTTCGGTCGTTATACGGACATACCACGGCGTCCGCGAGTTTATCGTGTGGCCGCCATATGATTGTTGTGCATTTTTGACGGGATATGGTTCCTTAGGATTTCCACTTAAAGTGTGCGGAGACCCTACGACTTCCCTACGATCTCCGTACGGTTTTGACTCGGAACATAAAAGAAAGTCAGAACAAAAAATCATAAGATGCCCGCATGAATTGTAAACACATACCGTCGTAGCCCATTATCGCCTACGATGTCTAAAATATCGTAGGGAAAATCACAGACCGAAAAGTCGTACAATGATCGGGGAAAATGTAACCTACTAGGCATGACCCCTTGCGGACTCCCTACGATCACTGCACGATTTTTGTCCCCAAAATATAATACAAAAATCACGAGGTGACCGCTTGATCAGCGCAGGGTCTCCGTGCGGCGCCCGTATGATGAAAATGTAAAAATTGTACGATCATCGCAAGCTAATTGTAGCCAAGGCATCAGTCAGAAGTCCAAGGGACTCCGTACTTTGTCCACTAAAAGTCTTCGAAGACCCTACGACTATCGCACGACCGCTTTGCGTTTTGTATCAGAACGTATAGTGACTCCGTACGGACATCGCACGGGTTCCGTACGATATCCACTTATATATAGGCTTAATGGAGATAGAACGTATATCGTTGCAAAGATTGTACAGAATTAGCAAACGTACATAAAGTTGGTTTATGAAAAAAAAATGTTTCCAGGGGTTGTATTTTAAAACATTTTCTCTGAAACTGCTTATTAATCGCGGGCCTTTTGTTTTGGTTCTAGTGATATTTAAAGGATCTTGTTATTTATAATCTATCTTTGTAATCACAACCTGGATTCTCGATTAACGAGTTTTTATGAGATACGGTAAATGGCGAGGGCTGTTCGGAATTAGTTGCCCTGTCAATTTAGATCAGTATATTTGAGAACGCTTGATGATAAGAAAAAGTAAAGATCAGAATAAGTTTAAAAAAATCATATATGCGCAGCACATTGCATTACTAAATTTAGTTAAATCATAGTAACTGAGTGGCAATCTATTGGGAAATAGAAGCTCACTCGGCTTACGATGTATTCTAAGTATAATAAGATTGTACCTAAATGTCAATTTAGTTTTTTCCCACCTCGGGTTTTGGAGTGGGAATTTCTTTGATTGTGCCTTTTCTCGATCATTACTTACTCTTACTTTTTAGGGCATGTGCATATTAAAGGGCACTGTGTTGTCATCGGACCTTTATATATATATAGCCCTCGTTATTTATTCTATGAAAACGTACAATAAGTTATACATCACCGACATTGAAGATCCATGGGCGCCGACTAACTAACTGAAATCCGGAGAAAAAGAAAAACACAAGTTGAACCGCGGTGGTATGCCCAGCGAGTGCATAGGCGTGACTAACAATGCTTAAGTAAAATCTATAGAATATCCACTCTCTGTATCGGTACCCAACGCTACCCATAGAGAAAGGAAAATATTTTTAAAAACATAATTTGCAAATAAAAGTTTGAATGACCAAACGCTGAGCTAGGACAAGACTGAGTTGATAAAATCGTTCGGAAAATGCCGGAGTTCGGGAATTCACGAATAGACATGCCCACCCTGGTATTTAGCCGTCGGTTAAGGGATTACATGTTCAATTATCTTATATCCGTCTCGACGTGACTTTTACCTTGTTGACTGTGGCGCGCTAACATGGCTAAACCACATTTAAACAAGGCTTAAATCTCTTATAAGGTCGTACGAGTTACCTTTCTTGACTATTTCGAGGTCATGGCTATCATTTGAAGTTGCTTCCCTTTTACCATCAGCGGCTTGTATTGAGCAATTGGCCAATTTATTTGATCTATATTTCTTGGGATAACTCAAAAAAGCAGATGGTTTATATTCACTCTATTTATTACATACCAACTGAAATATATATCTTTGGCATATAAGAACCAGCTCAGTGTGAACCAAAGAATACTAGCTTGAGTTTGACCTCCGAGTCGGAAACTGCTGACGGCGCAAGGCGTAGCAGCTTCCAGTTTGGAGTGAACCGGCCATCACCTGCAAAATCAAGCTAGTATGTATAAACCTAAGTTTTGCAGTCCCCGCCGAAACTGCCATCCAGTAAACATGTAGCTTGCTAATCTTACATGAGCACATACCTTGACAGACTGTAGTAGTGTGTGCGAAACACAGTGTTATGTGGTTTGCCGCTGGTGGCAATTGTAGGTACCGCCGCTGGTGGCGGTCGTAGTTGTGTGATGGTGCCGCAGGTGGCAGTATTGTGTGTTGGAAAGCGTGTAGCTGAGTAGTGTAAAGTAGATCAGGCTGTCAATGCAGTGCTATATAAGTATGGAGGCCAAGCAGGTAGGGCAGGGATTGAGTACATACCAAAGACTTGGGGAATGTAAATAGCTAAATTTCAGGTAGAAATGTAGCTATATCCCCCTTATCCAACAATGACATTGTGAGAAAAAAAAATGAAATAAAATGAGTTGAAATAGTGCTTGGAACAAACAAACAAAATAAAACTAAACTGGTTCTTATTAGGAAACAGATAAAGGTTGGTCAGGTGGGGTGGTGGTTTCCAGCTTTAAAGCCCTGAAATCATAAACTGAACTGCTGCACATAGCGACTGACAAATAGTTATATTGAGCCCTGTAATTGAAATGTCAAACTATCAAATAAACCACATTTATCCTAAAATAAATACTCATTTATTTGATCTATATTTCTTGGGATAACTCAAAAAAGCAGATGGTTTATATTCACTCTATTTATTACATACCAACTGAAATATATATCTTTGGCATATAAGAACCAGCTCAGTGTGAACCAAAGAATACTAGCTTGAGTTTGACCTCCGAGTCGGAAACTGCTGACGGCGCAAGGCGTAGCAGCTTCCAGTTTGGAGTGAACCGGCCATCACCTGCAAAATCAAGCTAGTATGTATAAACCTAAGTTTTGCAGTCCCCGCCGAAACTGCCATCCAGTAAACATGTAGCTTGCTAATCTTACATGAGCACATACCTTGACAGACTGTAGTAGTGTGTGCGAAACACAGTGTTATGTGGTTTGCCGCTGGTGGCAATTGTAGGTACCGCCGCTGGTGGCGGTCGTAGTTGTGTGATGGTGCCGCAGGTGGCAGTATTGTGTGTTGGAAAGCGTGTAGCTGAGTAGTGTAAAGTAGATCAGGCTGTCAATGCAGTGCTATATAAGTATGGAGGCCAAGCAGGTAGGGCAGGGATTGAGTACATACCAAAGACTTGGGGAATGTAAATAGCTAAATTTCAGGTAGAAATGTAGCTATATCCCCAAAAGCAATCAGTTGGGAAACAATTGTTTGGTTCACAGCTGATTGGTCCCCAAGGAATAGGTATGTAAGGTAGAGTGAGAAGTTGTTTATAACCAACCGTTATCAGTTTCATGTTTAACAAGGCAACAAATTGAAAGTATAATAAAGAATGATTTATTGCAAAATAGGTTACATGAAAACCCTGTAAAGATCAAAGATTGGTATAAACATTCATTAAAAAGTCAAAAATCTCATGAGTGAAGGACTACAGAACCATGTCTGTAAAACAATTTCTGTTGGAAATGAACCAAATTATTTGCAATCATGTGCGAATAATTTTTAATTCACAGCTGATTGTTCCCAAAAGTATGTAATGGTGGAGCAAGGAAAATGTTAAAACCAATCTTCAATGATTCTAAGATGAACTTGCAATTGTCAAAAATTCAATAGTGGTTTGTAAGATAAATTATATTCATTATTTTCTTTTGGATTATGAAAAGAACTCTGCTTTAAAGCACATTAACAAAAAAACAAAAAAAAACAAAAATAAATTGATAAACAATACAAGCATTAAATTCGACTGTCAACACCAATCAGGTTGAATTTTAAATTATAATGTCACTGCAAGGCAACCAGTGCTTTCACTGACATAAAAACCATAAACTCTATAAACATTTTTCAAATGAAAATATTAATGCCACCTTGATATAGTCTGAAGTCTTTAACCCCGCCAGTTTACCTCTGACATTGATATGCATTTGAAATGGGACTGCATCAGATTGTTATGTTTTCAAATCTGATTCTGTTATGGTTAAAAGACATGCTCACGTCCTGCATGTAACATTGGAAAGCCATCTTAAGCAATTAAGTAAAGTGCAATTGCTTTGACCATGCCGGTTAACCATTGACCTTTTAGCTTGGTATTTGTTGATCTGGCTGCTTTAGATCTGTATGTTTTCAGCAGTGCGATTTTATTATGGTAAACAAGATGTGCACACATGCTTCACATGGCACTGGAAACATATCTAATGCAAGTAGGCACCCCTTGTCTATTACGTACGAAACTTTATCACTTGAGGTCAGCCAGCACAGTGAGCATCTTTTACTAAACCCATTGTCACTGTTTGCAAAATTTTTTAGACAATGAATGCATGTAATGAATGTAAATATAAGCATAAGCACAACGTGAAATTAATTTCATACTTAGCAGAGATAGTATGTCAAAGAAACATAGACAATGTCATTCTTAAAGAATGAAAAGATAAAAACTATACATGTATTTACATAATTGATATCGGATAAAGTGTCAACAGAACCTTTTAATTAAAGGAATAACTCAATGCTAGATTAGTCTGTCACATTCTAGTACACCTGGACCTCTCAAGAACACAGTTCATTACAACAAGGCCTTGGATGGTTGGAATGCAATTGGCCTAATTTTCTTTATGTCTATAATTTTTTACTCTCGTTATTATATACAGATTGGATAGCAAACACGAAAATTGGTTTGGATCCCAGCAATAGTGCTATTAAGAGGTTGAGAAGTTTGATACGACAACCAGGCAGGATACTAAGCCAGCTTAATACAGATACGCTATGACAGAGCAATCAGTGATCCAAAGGCATAGATCGGAATAATGAAAACAATAATTGTAATAAAAATCTGAATATACATAATATAAAACACTTGCACAGACTGTGAAAATAACATCGTAAAAGGTGCAGAAAAAATGAGAATCTTATACATGTAAGAACCAGCTGCTGATATTTAAATAATAATTAAGTGTCATCACCACTAGAGTGACAGTATCTGTCAAATACATGTACATAGGTTGACCTGACATTCAGACTCAATTGATCACCATTATCTTTGTATTCAACCACAATGTTCTACACTAATTCATATCAAAAGAGGTAATCTGAAACCCCAGTAATGCTGAAGCTGCATTTTTATTTTGGTTCTGTCATCAAAATGTAAATAACACTGGGTGAACTAGCCCAGATTCCTGTCTGTAAAATAATTTCAGTTTAAACATTCCATCAGAACTTTGCTGTACTTGTCTGTCAACCTCAATCTAGGTTTGGTTTAATTCAAATGCCATCATGAATCAACAGTAAATGTCAGACTGTAAACTAGAGAAATAAATTCATCTGGGCAAATAAAAACACAGGTATCAACATGAAAGACAACCCCATGTATCCCATATCATAGCACAAGCACTGAAACAACACTCGTATAACACAAACACAGTCCAGTCACTCTACGCAGAGGATTGGAGAGACTGACAAGACTGCCCCTGCATACACCAGTATTGCCGACTACAATGTGCCAATTGGTAGATAGATTTGAAATAGCAGTGAGTCATAGCTAAATTGTGCTTAAAGTACAGCTGGTATTACTGCACTTTGTACAGCTTCCGGACGACCAGAGCAGACCCACGCCACAGACCCACCGCTACATGTGAATGAAATGAATGTATTTGGCTAATAGGAACAGGCGTGCCATGTTTACTTATAACGGCAAATCTGCGACAAAAGTCTACCACGATCATCCGGAAGCTATAATCACACGTTCGTTTGTAACAACAGCTACCAGTAAATGGCTCTCTAATGCGGTTTAACCGCTGAAGTTAATAAGGGGAACAGCTCACCCGATGTGAAATAGTAACCTTGGACCTTGGCTGCATCAAATCCAATTCTATGTAGATGTCATTTAACAGTGAAAATGAAAGTTTAGAATCAAAGCACTTCATGACTTAAAATCCAAAACAGTGAGTCAGTAAGTGTATTCTGTATATGAATGTTTGCTACATTAGTCAAGTACTTCAGTAGGTTGGATATGACAAACTTGCAAAACTGTGATGGACCTGAACCCCTATGGTAAAACCCATAGTCCTTTTGTCAATTGGACCCCTGTGTGTATTTGAGTTTCCCCAATGTCAAATTACCAATGCATAAATGAGTAGTGGGTCTTGTGCTCCTTGCTTTATAATCAGTCTTCTGAATCCATTTAGCACAAGTATCACTGTCTTGTCTTGTTTTATTTTGATGTGTCAGCAGAACAATGACAAACTTCAGCTGTGAAAACACGTGAACTCACTTGTCCTGAATGATTGCTTAGCATACGGCGTAGACTGTCCACGGATATTATATGAAAGAAATCTGGAGACTGTCCCACTATCCTAGCCGCACATGTAACCATACACAGCTGGTTATGTTTGAAATGAATCAAAACCAAACCAATGGACACAGGTTCACAAAATACTTTTTCGAGGCACATTTATCATCTGCTGTCGATGTGATATTGTAAAGTAATTGAACAAGTTGGAAGCTGGTAGTTCTGTAGTCTAGTCCGATTATTCATGATTGCTGACTCCTACTAAAATTCCAAAGTATAAAATGCTGATCACTGTTCATAGCTATCTTTGGCCGAAGATAGCGGTTGTTCAGCACATTTGGTGATTGTTCAGCACATGAGCACAGTTGTTAAAGCAATAATCAGTTTCTATCCATAACATGAATCATGATCCACGAGTCTTAAAGTTCGTCATATCTTTAACCATTCCTTTCATATAAAAGCTCTGTGCTTTCTCAGCAAATCAGGACACAGTCTATATCTTTATATATTCCCATACGAAAAGTTCAGCAGGATTCTACGTTGGACAAAGACTTGAAATTTTGATTTTTAGGCCGAATAGGTTGGAACCCTCTCCAATACAGAAACAATAGCAAACTTTCTTGTCTAACATAGACACATCGTAATTTAATGGTACTCCAAACTGCATACTCAATCTGAAAGAAACTTGCAGGAGACCACAAGACTACTATAAAATTTATAGCTTATATGATATTGAACTAATATAAGTTGCAAAGTGCTATTTTATTAATTGCTTCCCGAAATTGACAGGTTACCCATATAAAATATATCATACTTGTTTGGAAAGACAGACCATCATTAGCCTAAATAAGGTCAATTATTAATTGACCATGTAATCAGTATGGTCTCCCGCAAAGTAAGAAGCAACTGTATATGACTGCCATGGCACAAGGTTCATGTTTTCTGGCTGTCATACACAGTGGCCATTTCTTCTAAATTTGAAGTCCAGTTATCATGAAATCTTTGTTGCCAAATAATCATAGTTTTGTTTCATTTCTGTTCTTGGCACAGTGCTATTTAAGTGTAGTTCTCTAGCTGGTCAAGTTTAGCCCGATATGGCTTTCTCTTTGTTGTTCTTTAATCCATAGTAGTTCATAAATATAACAGAATCAAAAGTTATTTGTAAGTAATGCCACATATATAATCCTCACACATTAAATGTAAGTCATGTGAGATTTAATTGTTCCAGTTTTAAAACTTTTAACAGTTTCATGAAAATTAATCCAGCTTTAAAGCACTGAAATCATAAACTGAACTGCTGCACATAGCGACTGACAAATAGTTATATTGAGCCCTGTAATTGAAATGTCAAACTATCAAATAAACCACATTTATCCTAAAATAAATACTCATTAAAGCCAAATAACAAGAAGTGAGAACCAATGTTTCGACATTATGTGTTTAAACATAATCCTAGACAAATGACCAAGATGCCTGCCATGCCCACACACTTCTTCCAAAATTTTACTTTCGGGAACTGCTGAATCTATTGCAATGAAACTTGACATGTTGCAGATAACCACTATGTGTTATTCTGGCCCTGCCCTAGGGCTATCTATATGACCATTATAGTCAAACGAATTATATGTACATGTATCTCACACCTCAGGTGAGCGTTAACAGTACCATAGATCCTCTGTTTTAACACCATGCTGTTCAATACCCGGTTTGGGTCGGTGAAGTATGACCCCATGTCGCAGAACTGTACATGTAGAAATAAACTGGGCCAGATAAAAAGCAGTCAAGACTGGATTTTTTTCTTGTAAGTGAAAACGCCTTTCAGTATGTACACGAAAGTAGTATCGTTCCAGGATATAGGACAGACCATTCCGGAATACTTATTAAAATCAAACTTCAAGATAATGAGCGTGGTAAAGGCTACTGGAAGTTTAATAACTCTCTTTTAAAAGACAAAAAATATATTCAAATTGTTAAAAATGTAATTGAAGACACGTCGAGGCTCTACTCTGTAAACAAGAACAATGACAGCAGCAACAACAATATCAACAACAACAGCAACAATAATAATAATAATAATAATAATAATAATAATCAGTTCTCAATAAATGATCAGTTATTTCTTGAAGTACTGTTAATGACAATAAGGGGGGAAACGATCAAATATAGCTCCAAAAAGAAAAAAGAAACAGAAAAAGAAGAAATCGATTTAGAAAAACATATTAAAATATTGGAAGTTAACATAAATGATAATTTAGATAGTGCTAACGAGCACGAGTTAAACCTTTTGGAAGAAAAGAAAACCAGACTTGAAGAAATTAGACAGAAGAAACTAGAAGGTGTTATGCTAAGATCTAGATGTAGATACACAGATATGGGCGAAAAGCCAACCAATTATTTTCTAAATTTAGAAAGTAGAAATTTCACTAGTAAAGTTATTACAAAATTAATAGACAATAATGATATAGAATATGTAAATACTAACGAAATAATTAATCAACAAAGAGAAATCTATAAACAATTATACTCTGAGTCCATAAATATTGACGATATACCTTTAGAAAATACTTTGGGTGAAAATACAAAAAAATTATCAGATACTGAGTCGTCTGGTTTGGAAGGGGAAATAAGTTATTTAGAGATTTCGACGGCTTTAAAAAACATGAAAAATGGTAAAAGTCCCGGTAATGATGGTTTCACCACTGAATTTTTTAAATTCTTTTGGCCAGATCTAGGTATGTTTATTTTAAAATCGATAAATTATGGATATAGAACCGGATCACTTTCGGTAACACAAAAACAGGGCATAATAACGTGTATACCTAAACCTAACAAATCAAGATATTACCTCAAGAATTGGAGACCCATTTCCCTCTTAAACGTGATTTACAAACTTGCATCCTCTGTAATAGCAAACCGTCTCAAAACAATACTGGATCAAGTTGTACACGAGGACCAGAAAGGTTTTATTTCAGGAAGGTTTATAGGGGAGAATATAAGGTTAATTCATGATATATTATATGAAACGAAAAATCAAAATATACCAGGTCTTTTATTATCAATTGATTTCCAACAGGCGTTTGATTCGATCTCATGGAAATTCATCTCCAAAACGTTAGATTATTATAATTTTGGGCCATCTTTTAAAAACTGGATACAACTTTTTCAAAATGGAACCGAGTCCTGCATTCTTCAAAATGGATTTTTATCAGACTTTTTCTATCTTCAAAGAGGGTGCAGACAGGGGGACCCAATTTCGCCTTATATATTCATACTTTGTGCTGAAGTTCTGAGCATTATGATAAGGAAAGAGAAATCAGTCAAAGGAATTAATATAAACAATATTCTCTACAAACTTAGTCAGTATGCCGACGATACTCAAATATTTCTAGATGGCACTGAATCGTCCTTAAGAGCAACTTTACAAATTCTAGACAAATTCTATAAAATGTCAGGACTAAAAATCAATAAAGAAAAAACTAAGGCATTGTGGATTGGATCTAAAATAAATTCTACCGAAACATTATGTAATGAACACAATTTAGATTGGGAACAAAGTCCAATTAAAATTTTAGGCGTCACATTCCCTCCAGAAGTTTCCAAAATATGGGATTTCAATTCGCACGAAACCCTAGCAAAAATAGAAAATCTAATCAAAACATGGTCAAAACGAAAACTCACTCTCCCGGGTAAAATAACTATTATTAAGTCGCTCGCATTATCGAAGCTAACACATCTATTTATATCGCTCCCAAACCCACCTGACAATTTACTAAAATCATTAGATAAATTATTTTACAAATTCATCTGGAACTCGGGTCCCGATAGAATATCTCGAAATAATATGATAAGGAACGAAAGGAAAGGTGGTTTACGAATGGTACAGATAAAAACTTTCATCAAGGCTCTTAAAATAACATGGTTGCGCAGGCTTTTGATAAATCCGTCAAATTGTCTCTGGAGTAGTCTTTCAAATATTGATTTTGTAAAACTATTTTCTTTAGGAGATAGGTATGCATTTAACAAAGTTCGAGAACTGAGTAATCCTTTTTGGATAAATTTATTGCAAAGTTGGAAAGAGTTTACGAATTGTCAAAAGGTGAAATCTTTACCGGACATATTATATTCGCCGGTCTGGCTTAACTCAGAGCTACAAAGGGGTCAAAATTTATTCTATAAAAATTGGTACGATAGGGGAATTAGAAACGTTCTGGATATAATTGATATAAATGGCGAGTTTTACAACTTTGTAGATCTAAAAAATGCATATGGTATTAGAGGAACCTTTTTGGATTATCAAATTTTAATTAACCAACTTCCTAATGACTGGAAAACTATAATAAATAACAACAGAGAAATTTGCAAGAATTCTAAATATGATATTGTATGTTCGAGCCATATTAAGATTTTATTAAGTGACAAAAAAGGCAGCAGATCAATTTATGACGTCTTTATCAAAAATACACCTCTTGAATATCAAAATAGATGGACGCGTGACTTGGGAGACATACAAGCAACAGAATGGGAAAATATCAACGCAACTTTAAAAGAAATAACAGAAGTGAAGCTGAAAGACTTTCAATTTAAAATCAACAACAAAATTTTGGTGACAAAATCCTTCTTACATAAGATAAAGTTAATAGATAATAACAGCTGCTCTCTATGTAGCGAATACCCGGAGACAATAAGGCATTTATTCTTTGAATGTGAAAAAGCTAAGCAGTTTTGGAATTCATTTAATGACTTTTTACATACTCACGCTAATATTGAAATTGATATTTCTAACGAAAAAATGGTTTTATTCTCTTGGCATAAAAACAATTCTTTACTTAATTACCTTCTGGTTGTTGCTAAGTATTATATTTACAAATCTAAGTTTACCGGCGGAAATCTTAGCATTTTGGGGTTTAAAGCAAACTTAAAAAGAAAATTTGAAGAAGAAAAATATATTGCAAAAGTAAACGATAAATATGCTAAATTCCTAGGAAAATGGTCATGTTTATACACATCCCTAAATAATTAGTAAAAATTAACAGTATCTGGAGAAAATGTGACGCCAAGTAGCGTTATGTTCGTACTAGTAAAACATCCTTTGTTCTGATACTTGCCCTTGCAAATTTGAAAATTACTACCTCGAGAGTATTTAAATATTTAAGCTATAAGTTCTTTGAACAAACGAAGCCCGCCTCCTCAGCAGATGCCAAGTCACTGGTATATGTACGTATACTACATAGTATAGCAATATATTTTACCATGTTATGGATACACTCTTTTATAATCTAGTAGTTAACATGTTTCTAAATATTTTTTTTCTGAAATCTTATTCAACATGATTATTACAAAAATATTTGAAAAGTACACTTAAATCACCACGAGAACATGTCCGTGAAATGTATGCCCTCGTGAGTCCGTGAGTTACATCTCTAACTCTCTTATTTTTGATCAGGAGCACGGATTGTGGGTACTCGTTTGGGCCGCCTCGGCGAGGCAGTTCCGTCGTGTGCTTGTGGTCGGTGTTCTAGGCATAAACTAGTATAGAAAATATCACTTTTTAAAATAAAGTCTCTGTACAGGTATATTGCATGGACAAGTTTTCGTGATGTAAATTACGTCACAACAGGCCTCATAGTTAAAATAAAATCCAGATATTGTTATTAGAACTAATACAGTAAACACGTTTAGAATCCATATCGTAACATGTTAGATTGTTTGTATGTAGTATATGTTGTTTCTATGTATTGTATATGTGAATCGGAATAAAGTGAAAGGAACAGTTAAAAAAAAAAAAAAAAAAAAATAAAAAAAAAAAAATAAAAAAATAAACTGGGCCGCGGTACAACTATGGCGGGGTCTTTGCTCCCTGCTCCCTGAAAGAAAAATGATCTTTCTCCCCAGCTCCCTAAAATGTTTTCCTCAGCTCCCTGCTCCCTGCTCCCTAAAACTCCAAAAGCTCCCCAAATCCCTGAAAATAAACGGCCCTTCTCCCCAAATCCCTGAAAATAAATAGCCCTTCTCCCTGAATCCCCAAAACCCCTGGGAGGGCCTCATCATAGAAAATTTGGTAAAAGTGGTACTTTTGCTGTCGGGTGGCAAGAATTTTATTACCTGGGATTACCTGTTGAAATTTAATTGGGCGTGGATTGACAACTAGCCCAGGTAACATTAAACCATATTATTGCATAAATACCGGTGTCACACGATATTAACAGCCGTTTATTAATGAAAGAAAAAAACAACATGCATTAATATTGCAATTCACACGCGCACGTGCTGTTTATACATGGCTTTTACTTATGTTCGTTACCGGGCGCCAGCAAAGCACGTGCTAGTAATGAGAAACTGAAGTCCGCCCGGAACGAGCATAAAAACGAAAGACTTTACGCGTATGAAAATGTGATTGAGGTTGTAAAATATAGTGCACCATATTTCTTTCGTTTCTGCACCTTATTTCTTTCGTTTCTGCAGAATTTATGCGATCAAAAATGTTTTTGTCATCCATTTACATTCGCTAGGTCCCTTGGGGAGTGTTGAAAACCGAGTGCTACTGCGTCTTCGGTTTTCAACACTCCCCGAGGGACCTAGCATGAACCGTGATAATTTGGCGTAACTGTAAACCGTTTGTATCAGGCTAGGTGGGGGGGGGGACACCGGGATATACGGCAGAAACATGGGCTTAAACCTGCTTAAACCTGGATGCTTCGGCGAAGTTTGACCGATGCCACAGTACAACTTTTACTTACAGCGTAAATGAAAACATGCCCATGCAATATCAGTATACAGCTTTTATATAGTGTGTTTCTCCTCTTCTTTTTCTTTTTTTTCTTCAAGTATTGCATGGATATTTATAGTTTGTGTCACAGTGATTCAAATACGATGATTTCGTCGCGAGCTGGCTTTTCGTTCAGGTTCGTCCTCGTGCTCGGCGCGTTAGACCAAAAGCTTTAGCCGGCTACCTTACACACAGATGAACCATTTGCTTTATTTTTAAAGCAATTAACATCTACCATCTCCGATTATATATATGACTTTTTAACGTCTCGGAATCGCCTCCCTGTCTCGCTTCTGGTAGAAAACGCGCACAACATGTAACATAACTGTTTTCAGAATCTAAGTTCTGCTTGCCCACTGATGTGGCGGTTGGCTTTTAATCATTGGATTGACGGTGAAATTGATTATTGAAATAACAGCAAAACTGTGCTTTTATGTTACCAAAACTGTGCTGTTATGTCAGCAAAACTGTGTTTTTATGATTGCAATGACAAGGACAAAGTTTTCGGGTGTGCCGAGTGTTAAAATGCTATGTAACGTTCTTTCTGTTTTATCCTGCATCCACGCGCACGCGCGCGCGCGCGTGCGTGCGTGCGTGTATGTGTGTGTGTGTGTGTGTGTGTGTGTGTGTGTGTAAGTGTGTGTCCAATTAATGGGTCCAATTAGGAATAGCACTTACAACATTAAAATAGAAACTCAGCACGTGCAAATATTTATTGGCACACACGTCGTATAGATTACAGATACCCTGTTCATGTGTTGTGCATTCAATCAAAACGAACCGAAACACGCCTATCATCAAATTATAGTGGTGTGCTACCTTCCAGTATCAGTGCAGTGGGGTGACGACAGCTGATTATTGTTACGTCACAGATTACTTCACAGACCTGCGAAATTTGCAGATTCCTCCTGCATTTTGCTGTCGTTGTTTTTAGACGATTCTTTTGAAAATAAATGAAATTGGACATTGTATGGAATATGAATTTGATCATAGTGCTACTAGAATTACTAAAATGACGGGATCAAAGGCCAATGGTAAGATAAAACATTTGCTTTTGTTCACATTTTATGTCAACAACAAGCCAAACACTGTTCCAGAAATGTCACCATTTTCTCCGGTTTTACCATTTTGAAACCGAAAGTAGATTTTAGATTGTGGCAGAAATTTAGGGCCTATAAAAAGTTTTTGATGAAAATTGGCACACAGACAGAAAATTTTATGCTCTGTTTGGTTGTCAAGATGAAAAATTTCCAGTTTATTCGCAAATTACTGCTTTTTTCGTTTTTCTGAGGGCACTGTCAAACGGCAAAAAACTCGCAACTTTAACGCGGTTCTTCAGCGACACCGGGATAAATTCACGCATATGGCAATTCTTTTTGAACCGAATGATGTTCGCTTTTTCTATTTTCATCGCTGACAGATCGCAAATGTGAAGTATAAACGAGAACTTTGATGATAAACGCATCAACTGAAGTGGGGCTTCAAAAATTGGAAGTAGTTCCCGGGAACGAACGCACGTGAATTTTGTTTTTAAAATCCTACGCTAGGCCCATCTCCGTTCCCGACTGGTTGGAAAGTTTGAAAGTTGAACCGTACCCTTGTGGAGATGCTAATCAACTCTACCATTTACTACATCTCATCATGAAAACATGTCTGTGTAATGTATACCCCTTATACCCCACTTTTATATAACAAAACGGGGTTATGCAGGGGTATATCTATTTTTTTTATTTTTGCTCCAAAACATAGATTATGGGTACTCGTTAGAACCGCCTCGGCGAGACGGTTCTAACATGTACCCACAATCTATGTTTTGAGAAAAAAATAAGAAAAATATCCAAAAAATATATATTTTTTTTTTCAATTTTGCAGCTTTAAAAATCTCTGTTTATTGAGCGGATGTGTTTCGTAATGTTATTACAAAATTATTTCTGTACGTACGTTGTATTGTCATACATTTTCAAGTCATTTGTTGATGTTTTACCTCACTTGATAAAGTTTTGTAAACACTAGGAAGGAACTGGGTGCCTTCTTGCTTTAGACATTTTTTCAGTGCGGTGAAGCATGTGGACATGTTTTGATTACCATAATAGAATCCCATGACTGTAAATACACCAGTTTGAAGCGGTCCAATCAACAAATGCATATCATTGTTAGAGGTTGACTAGAATGGTATAAATAATCAGACTATGGCTGTTTTCATTGTATGTTTGACTCAAAAATAGTCAGTCACTTTTCCTTTTTCAATTTTTTGTATTTTGCAAACTTATTTTCATGCAGACCCTGAATGAGATGTCGGCGACCTTAGACGAGAGTTGTTTCACCTCGGGTAGGCTCCCGGAGAATGTTGGCAAGAACCGCTACCCAGACATAATACCAGTAGATACGTACAGAGCCTACTTGTCCACACCTGTCACAGGCTCGAATGAATACATCAATGCTGTATTTTTACCTGTAAGTTTGTTACTACATGTATTTCTATCAATATTGTTTAGATTTTGATACATTTACTTCTCATTTCTGTAAGTTTTGCTTCTATGTAGATTCAGTTTAGGACATCCAACCTTGACCTAATTTTACAAATTATTCAGTTCGGCAGCCAATGCAAAGCTTATCTCTCCTTTGTTTTCGCATATGCACAATGTTGGTTTTCTCATGACACGGTTCGACTCATTCTAATTATGTAAATGCACTTTTACAAAGCATGTACTAAAATGTCACACTGACACTTTACAATTTTCAGCCCAAATTTAACCCATATTTGACGAATGGATTCTCCCATTGTTATCAATTGGATGAGTCCACTTTCACTTTTAGGGGTGTTTATTTTTTATCCCATTTTTTGATGAAATTCCTCCAAGCAAACAGAATAGCGTTCTGCGGCGTCCCATCTGGGGCCATTCTGTTAGCTTATGTCCCATAAAAGAGACACCAGGCTTAAATTAGTTAAACAATGCACCTATTTAGACAACATGAGTTTTTGGGCCACTTGATTGTTCTTCTATAATTTTGTTTTTCAGCTTTTGCAACCAGTTTAGATTTTTTGTGCTGTTTGCACCTTATGTACGTTTTCATATATTTAGGTCTTTCCTACCTCCGGCTTTGGAGTGGAAATTTCTTTTTGAGTTTGCCTTTTCCTGATCATTGCCTACGATTACCTTTACATACACCAAAAGTCAGTGAATAGACTAGGCTTGTTAACATAGTTTTCTGTTTCATAATGCTAGTACTTCTTTTGGCTAAGTATATTTCTCCTAACGCAGATGCCATTACCACACATGGTCACACACGGTGACTGGTCTAGTCTATGACCAACATGTATGAGCTGCATCATGGGAAAACCAACAATCTGCATATGCGAAAACAAAGACGCAGATCAGCTTCGCAGTAATTGCGAAGCTGATCAGCGCCTTTGTTTTCGCTACATGGATAGTACAATTCCTCTTCTTTCTTAATCCAAAATTTCCAGCCTCTAGCCATCTTCTGTGATTGTACAGCTCGGTTTGTGTCGAACCTGTACTAAACTACATTGTTGGCTTTCTCACATCGCGACTCATGTATCAAATGTTGTTATGATGAATACTGTAACTGATGATATGTCAGTGAGATGAAAAATTGCTCTATTTTCAGACGTGTCTTAACAAGTCAGCATTTCTACTAACCCAGATGCCACTACCTCACACAGTGACTGATTTCTGGCGACTGGTGTATGACCAACATGTATCCACAATAGTAATGATGAATAACATCATTGATGATGATGATGAGGTATAACCAGCTTCATTTGACCATGACTATATGAGCTTCAACGCGATATTTTTGGGGGGATTTCTAACCAGGCCTGACACAAACCACCCTGTACAATCACAGAGGAAGGCTAGAAGCTTGAAATTTCGAATTTATGTAGAAGAGGGATTGTACTATCTGTATAGCGAAAACAAAGGCGCTGATAAGCTGTGCAGTTACTGCACAGCTGATCTTTGCCTTTGTTTTCGCATGGCAAAAATCAATCTGGCCAGAGTCTTGCTTTTCATGACCCAAGACATTTAATGTGATACTCTCATTATTCTGTCAAACGTCCAAAATTTGCAGTTTCTGTAATAAGTAAGTGAATAGAAAAGTAAATACTGTTAAATGAGCTGCCTCATGAGAAAACCAACAATCTGCATATGCGAAAACAAAGGCGCAGATCAGCTTCGCAGTAACCGCGAAGCTGACCAGCGCCTTTGTTTTCGCTACTCGGATAGTATAATTCCTCTTCTACTTAAATCCGAAATTTCAAGCTTCTAGCATGCTTCTGTGACTGTACAGCGTGATTTGTGTAGGACCTGTTTAGAAAGCACATTGTTGGTTTTCCCACGAGGCGGTTCAAATATTTAAGGCAACTGGACTATTTGCCAATGCAGTTGGTAGCGTAATTATTATAGCCCCGCTTTGAAAAATTGGGGGCTATACTGGATTCACCCTGTCCTTCCGTAGTTCCATTATTCTGTCATTCCGTCCTTCCGACATTTTTGTTTCCCATCATTATTTTGAGAATGGCTTGACAGAATTGGACCAAATTTTGCATATACATCAACATTGAGAATACCTAGCTTGGGATTGTTACCTGTCATTTTTTGCAAAATTTTGACGGAGTTACGGCCCTTGATTTACGTCACAATTTCGTTTCCGCTCAATATCTTGAGTAAGGCTGGACAGAATCTAACCAAATTTTGTATGCATATTAACATTGACAACATCTAGCTTGGGATTGTTGCTCGTCATTTTTTGTAAAATTTTTACGGAGTTATGACCCTTGATTTACATCAGAATTTCGTTTCTGCTCAATATCTTGAGAAAGGCTGGACAGAATCTAACCAAATGTTGTATGCACATCAACATTGACAACATCTACCTTAGGATTGTTGCCCATAATTTTTTGCAAAATTTTTACGGAGTTTCGGCCCTTGATTGACGTCACAATTTCGTTTCAGCTCAATATCTTGAGAACGAATTGACAAAATCTGACCAAATTTTGAATGCACATCAACATTGACAATAACTTGCTTGGGATTGTTGCCCATTATTTTTTGCAAAATTTTTATGGAGTTACGGCCCTTGATTCACATCAAATTTCCGTTTCCGCTCAATATCTTGAGAAAGGCTGGACAGAATCTAACCAAATTTTGTATGCACATAAACATTAACAATACCTAGGTTCGGATTGTAGTCCGTCATTTTTTGCAAAATTTTGAAGGAGTTACGTCCCTTCATTTACGTCACAATTTCGTTTCCACTCAATATCTTGAGAATGGCTGGACAGAATATGACCAAATTTTGTATGCACATCAACATTGACAATACCTAGCTTGGGATTGTTGCCCATCATTTTTTGCAAAATTTTGACGGAGTTACGGCCCTTGATTTACGTCAATATTTCGTTTCCGCTCAATATCTTGAGAAAGGCTGGACAGAATCTGACCAAATTTTGTATGCACATCAACATTGACAAGATCTAGCTTTGGATTGTTATCCATTGTTTTTTTTACAAAATTTTGACAGAGTTATGGCCCTTGATTTACGTCAAAATTTGTTTCTGCTCAATATCTTGAGAACGAATCGACAGAATTTGACCAAATTTTGTATACACATCAACATTTACAAGACCTAGCTTGGGATTGTTACCCGTCATTTTTTGCAAAATTTTGACGGAGTTATGGCCCTTGATTTACATCAGAATTTTGTTTCCGCTCGATATCTTGAGAACAAATTGACAGAATCTGACCAAATTTTATATGCACATCAACATTGACAAGACCTAGCTTGGGATTGTTCTCCATTGTTTTTTGCAAAATTTTGACAGAGTTATGGCCCTTGATTTATGTCAAAATTTCGTTTCTGCTCAATATTTTGAGAACGATTTGACAGAAGTTGACCAAATTTTGTATGCACATCAACATTGACAAGATCTAGCTTGGGATTGTTGTTCATCATTTTTTGCAATTTTTTCTACGGCCCTTGATTGACGTCAGAATTTCGTTTCCGCTCAATATCTTGAGAATGAATTGACAGAATCTGACCAAATTTTGTATGCACATCAGCATTGACAAGATCTTGCTTGGGATTGTTGCACGTCATTTTTCACAAAATTTTGATAGAGTTACGGCCCTTGATTGACGTCAGAATTTCGTTCCCACTCAATATCTTGAGAACAAATTGACAGAATCTGACCAATCTTTTCATGTGCATCAATATTTACAAGATCTAGCTTTGGGTTGTTACCAGTCGTTGTTTTTCTCACTCTGGAAAAAAGCTCAGAAGCGGGGCTATAGTCAGATCCTCTGACAATTCTAGTTACCTGAGCTTACATTTGGGAGTCCACATTGGAGCCACCGAACCAGAAAACCAAAAATCTGCATATGCGAAAACAAAGATGCAGATCAGCTGTGCAGTAACTGCACAGCTGATCAGCGCCTTAGTTTTTGCTAAATGGATAGTACAATCTCTCATTTCTTAAATATCGAAATTTAAAGCTTCTAGCCATCTTCTGTGGTTGCACAGGCTGGTTTGTGTCAGACCTGGCCAGAAACCTGAATTGATGGTTTTCCCAAGCCAAGGCTCATTTAATTTTCTGGTCCTGTCTCGTTGGTTTGCAGTCCTTACCATGAGTTCACTTGTTCAAAGCACAGGCGCTTGAAGTTATAATAGTGACCCAAAAATCATCAGATTTACGGTAGTGTCTAAGGTCAATATATATATATTCTATATTGACTTACACTATGATTATAATTATATATAGGACTTCAAGCGCCTGTGTTCAAAGTATGACAGTTACAATTTCTCCATTTCAGACCATAGGAGAATACTGGCCATTTGAAGACAGTACCTATGGACCATTCAAGATAGAGCTACTGAGCTGTGAAAACCATGATGATTATGCCATCATGGCCATGAAACTTACCTATATTTCTTCTGTAAGTATCATCATTTGAATATTCTTGCACAGATATCTATGCGCAGAGTTGTTTGAAGCCGTTTTCAATTGTTCAGACAACAAACCCCATGATCAAATTATGAAATTCACATGCCGTTTGAACATGGGTTTTGGCTTAAATCCCTCGATGTCATTGGTTAATGCGATGTGTGTGTGTTCTGTAGAAACAAAATGATTGACCCTGAATAAGCTTTGCGGCTTTTGGCTGACTTTTATGTTGTTAATGCTATTTTCAAGAGATTTTAAGTCAATAAATGTGATATGCAAGAATAGCGATCAGCCATATTTTGTTTCAGTGTTCAAACATTCGCTGGATCACTGGGAAGGGGCTTGAACATGTGGCCTTCAGCCTTGTGTTCAAACACCTTCCTCGTGATGATGCCAGCGGATGATTGAACACTGAAAACCATGGTTCATCCCTATAATATGCATATGTAATGAACTGAAACTTCTATACTTACAAAGTGACATTTTTCAGGGTCCCCACGGGTTCTGAAAAACTTGGAGAATGGCTGAAAAAAATTCCATGCATGGAAAAGTCATGGAATTTGAAAATTGATGAAATATCATGGAAAAATCATGGAATTTTGTTATGAGATGACAGTTTTGATGTCATTGGCACTCTTTTTTTTCCACGTTTGCTCCGCTCGCTTGACAAGTATTGATAAATAAATTTCCGATTTTTAACAGGGCATTCAAACTAATTTTTCTTCATCAGAAAACAAGATAATACCTAGAAGTAAGTTACTTGTGCAATATAATTATCTGTTCTTGCCTTTTATACAGTGTTATGTGACAAAAAAACATAAATAAACAGAAAGAATCGTCCTGGAAATTCAACGCCGACCATGGAATTATCATGGAAAAGTCATGGAATTTTATTTTTCACTGTCTGTGGGAACCCTGATTATTTCTTATGAAAAAAAATGTGTAATACAATTTTGCAAAAGTTTGGTTTTGAGTACACTTTAGCACTTTATTGGCATGGTTTTCCTGTCTTATTTCTCACCTGGCAAGGTAGTGGCAAGTTTGTTGGGAAGGGGTGTACATTACGAAAACTTACCCATGCAATATACAATTTCATTGGAGGCGGTTCTAACGAGTACCCACAATGTATGTTTTGGATCAAATATAAGAGAATTAGGTATACCTCTGCAAACCCCAGTTTTCCTATATAAAAGTGAGGTTTAAGGGGGTACACATTACACAGCATGTTTTCCTGATGATAATAGGGTCAAAAGCATCACTTGAGATATCGTCGGTCTCGTTACAAAATGCCGAACCTGCATTTTGACAACTTTTCAGGAGAAGAGAAAAAATGATTTTCTGAAATGCAGTTTCGGTATTTTGACAAAAGTTGGAATTTCATAAAATGACGTTTTTTCACTTTCTGAATGGCCAGTAGAGCGGATATCGCCGAGCTCCATACGCGGGAGTCTATAAGCATGCCGAAAAACCGAACCTGCGTTTCGTAACTTGTCAAAAGAAGCAAAAAAAATCAATTTTCAAAAATGCAGTTTCGGTATTTTGTCACCACCACTCGCAGGTTCGGCATTTAACACATGACATTATTTCGACTTTCTGATTGGCTAGACAACCAGTTATCAGCGCTGTGGGACGCGGGAGTATGTAAGAAGGCCAAAAAACCGAATATGCAAAAAGTGCAGGTTCGGCATTTTGTAACGAGACCGACGATATGATCCCATGATTGTTTGAAAAGCCAATATCTGACATAATTTATATGAGCCTGTGCATGAGAAAACCAACAATTTGGGTTTCCACCAGGTCCGACACAGACCGGGCTGTACAGTCACAGAAGATGGTTAGAGGCTGGAAATTTTGGATTTAGAAGGTAGAGGAATTGTACTATCCATGTAGCGAAAACAAAGGTGCAGATCAGCTTCGCAGTTACTGCATAGCTGATCTGCACCTTTGTTTTCGCCTATGTAGATTGTTGGTTTTCCCATGCAGCGGCTCATATAATTTTTTTCTCTCCAACCTGAAAAAGGTTTTGAAGTATTGATAACCTCAATATTAAGAGTCCTTTGTAGTCAGTTGGACTACTTGTAAGCTCATTTGTGTTTCATATACAACCAATTAAATTACCCGGTAACCTGTAAATTGCCTTGAAATGCATTTCAGAGTCGTCAGGACAGTATGACTGTCCGTCAATACCGGTTTGAATCATGGCCAGATGGAGAGTTACTTCCCACGTCCACCAAAGCTCTCGTCTCACTAGCTGAAGCTGTAAACCAAAGTCCTAAAGGCTACAAAGATGAGTCTGTTATTGTACATTGCATGTAAGTAATTGAGCCACGACCAAAGAAAACCGGATTTTTGCCAGGGCAAAAACAAAGGTGCAGATCAGCTTCACAGTAACTGCGAAGCTGATCAGCGCCTTTGTTTTTCGCTACACAGATAGTAAAATTCCTCTACTTTCTAAATCCTAAATTTCCAGCCTTTAGCCATCTTCTGTAGCTGCACAGGCCTGTTTCTGTCAGACCTGGTTGGAAACTCCGAAGACACTATGTTCCGACCTGGTCGGAAACCCCCAAACTCAGTTGGTTTGTATGGTTGAGTGAGTAAAATAGTGGGGATGGAGTGATAATTTATATAGTTGGTTGGAATTATCAAAGCTCTCATCACACTAGCCAAAGCTTAAGCTGCAAACATAAGTCCTAAAATGTCCAAAGATGACTCTTAATCGTACATGGATTAGTAAAACAGTTTTAGGTATATTGGGGTGGTGTTTTAATCTAGTTCCTCCTATCTGCATATGACCTTAGCTGTTGGTGGGACGTGAAACTCCAATCAGCCAGTCAATCAATCAATCAATCAATCAATCAAACAAGGTGTACCCACGATCTACATTTTGAGCAAAAATAAGAAAAAATATCAAAAATTTACTACTGAAAATTTTCCTGTTTTACAACTTAAAAAATCTCTGTATACTGCATGGGCATGTTTTCGTAATGGCTAGCTGAAGCTTCCTTACAAAAGAGCCACTGCATGGGAACACCAACAACCTGCATAGGCAAAAACAAAGGCGCAGATCAGCGCCTTTGTTTTCGCTAAATAGTACAATTCTCTACTTTCTAAATCCAAAACTTCCAGCCTCTAACTATCTTCTGTGACTGTACAGGCCGGTTTGTTTTCTCACGCACTGGCTCAAAACTCTTACATTTACAGGAATGGGAATGATAGAAGTGGTCTGTTCTGTACATTGTCAGCCATCATGACTCAGTTGAGAACACAACACAAAGTCAACATTCCACAGACTATATTACAACTGAGGAGACGTAGGCCACAACTCATACCAAATCTGGTAAGCTAAAAAATTGTGATTTAGAACTTTATTTGTGTTTTATGCATTCCATAGGAATTATAAAGCACATAGTGCCACATACTATTTCAATTTTAGAGGGTACGGCAAGGTTGAAATACAATGCAGCTTAAATAAAAGTACTCACCTCAACAATATGGTAAAAGTTTTATTAAATCAGATGAAAATTAAGAAAGTGATGTTGGTCTGAATATTCATCAATTTTTGTTTAAGGAGGCGGCCGTCTTGGATATTCATGAGTCTTTATGACAGCATAATTATGCATAATCAATATTTATGAAACACTATTAATATTTTTCTTTTTATGTTTGTTTGAACGTTTTCTGCTATTGATTTACTTTTCAAATCTGGTATTAAAAATTTAACCATGTTTGTTGTATTCGTGCTGCTCTCCCATATACTGAATATCCCTTGTGAATGCTAAAATTTGAAATTCGCGCTGAAATTACCGAATATGATATGAATGGATGGGGAGGTGCTTGTAGAATAAGATGTATTTGCGAATAAGTTAAGAATGCTTACGGATCCTTACAAATGTCTTAAGAATGTTGCGATTGATTGTCAACCACACCGCCGAATTCTTTAAAAGGCCTTATGAATGTTACAAACGCTTACAAATGCCGTTACAAATAATGCGAACGTCTTGCAAATACCTTATGAATGAAGTGAATGTGTACCATATTCTTGCCGAATTGTTTTCATTTGTCACTTATTCGCAAAGAATATAGCAAACAATATCAATGTAAATTGAAATCACCCACATTTGATCCAAGTCTTCTCTTGAAACACACGTCACTTTGTTGTTTGTCTCAAATTGCGATTTACATAATAAAAAAAGTCAATTTTTCTGGGCAAACCAAAATTTCACTGGGCTTTAATTTGTCTGTCATACATTTATGGATAGCTTATAGCTTAACAACATAAATAATGGCTTTTACTTGAAGGATAGCGCCAGAAAAAATAAACTATGCTGAAGACTGAATCTAGAATGTGAAAATATTACGATTTCCTAGCGATTCTTTACGAACATCGAAACTCAATAGAATTTAATGCTACCGAATCCTTACGAATGCCTTGCAATCGTTACAAATGCCTTGCAATCAATCAGACTTGTTTACGATTATTTTACGAATATATTATTAAGAATTTGTTTTCCTTCCGCATTTTAGGAGCATGGTCCTAATTTTCGCAAAACAATTTGAAATTTTCACCGAATGCTTACGAATGCTTACAAATACTACCGAATGCTTCGGAATGTCTAGCGATTACCGTAATGCGAATTTGCACACAATTGCATTCGGAAGGGCATTCGCAAGGGAAATTTGGTATATGGGAGGGCAGTTTCATTGTCTATGATTTTACAGCTTTCTAATTAGATATTCAAAATGGCGGCCAAAGTCACTTCGTTCCAACATTTCAAGTACCGGTAATAGCTCACTTATTGCTTGACTGATTTGAACAGAATTTCTGCAAAAATGTTTGCTTTGATCATTTCTTTAAAGGGTCGTTGAATATTGCATTCTCCTAGAAGCCTCAATGGTGTAGGGGTTAAACAACTTTACCTGTAAAGCAGGGGTTAAGGTTTGTTTCCTGCCTCCACCAAAACTTTGGGTATGACATAAAATAAGTCCCCATCTCCATATGACTTTAGCTGTTTGTGGGACATTATATTATACAAATTCAAGGACAAGAACTTTTCATGATTTGAGTTACATGCATGCGCGGATCCAGAGGTGGGGACCGGGGGTCCGGACCCCCCCTGGAATTCGAAAATTTTACCTAAAAAAAGGTAATTTCGGGATTTTTTGGGGGTTGGACCCCCCTTGTCTGTGACCAAAAATTACCATTTTCATTGGACCCCCTCTCATGAAACTTTCTGGATCCGCGCATGACATGTATCAAGCAATTTGCCTTTCTTTGACCAGAATTTTAAATGAAGAAAGCAAATTTCCCGGTGGTCAATTTGTGACTAGTTATCTGGAGTAATTAGTGTCAACAAAATCTGATCAATTAGTCTCCAAGCCATTACTTATCTGCTGTGTAGAACCACTTTTCCTTTGTATGTAATGATGCATACAACAATTGAATGATTTTTATGATAATCATATGTATATTTTCTCGTTTAGGAGCAGTATGACTTTTGCCACCGTGCTGTGTCAGAGCATCTAGATGATGCACAAATCTACTCAAATGTCATGTGATCTACTCCAGTGCCATGGGCTTCCCTCCTGTATCACATGATCTCCATTGTCATGTGGTCACCTTCCACACCATGTGATCTACTTAACATATGATCTGCTTTAAGGTCATGTGATGTTAAGAATCATGTGATCTCAGTGTCATGTGATAGAATATTGATTTATAAGTGCTTTATGGAGAAGAAGATGGGTAAAAGTTATTTAAAAACAGAAGAATATAGGACAAATTTATATTGACATTAAAAGAATCAGGTTTTGGTGCCTAACAGATTTAAATATGTTGTCTGCTGAATAGAACTAGATCAGTGTTGTAAGACTGAACAAGACTGAAGGAAAGCTGGCTCTGAGGTTATAATACTTTTTTCATGCTCAACTCAGCTGAGCATAAAATTTAAACAGCTCATAAATACAGAAATAATCAAAATTGATAGAAAATTCAGGTCATATTAACAGAGTCTGTAATTGTTGGCATTGTAACATTTATCAGCAGGATAAATTTCAGTCTCAGCTGAGTTTAGCATGGAAAATAGTTTTATAATATCAAGGCCAAATTCGAGTTCTCACAGATTGTTATTAAGAACCATCCCCCGGATCTCTTTCCGTCAGCTATTGTATAAATACTCATAATTGGTTTGTTTAATTGTTATTGCATCATCTACACATAGCTAAACAATGTATACACATCTCCATCAGAAGAACAAATATGATGTGCGTATTTGTTGAAAATGCAGGAATAATTTTCCTATAATGCCATTTTGTAAACATGTCATGTCAATGGTCATACTGATTCCTTCTTTCCTTAACTAAACTGTCAAAAAGGGACAATGCTGGTCATTGGGAGGCAACAATAAACAATGCGGCCACTTCAGTATTTTATTTAAATATTTAAACCTATGTTGTTGGTCTCAGTTAATGCACCTGTCATTTGTAACCACTGAAACTGAAAAGTCATAATCCCCGCCCTTTCCTGTAAATGAGGAACAGTGGTTTCAAAAAACTGCTATGTGATGGATCTAATATCCTTGTTCACTCATCCTATTTATGGGGCATAGGAAACAGTATGTGATGCCCATAGGCTATTCTGTTTGCTTATATGAATTTAAGAATTTATCAATATTGACATGAGTGGGTGGGGTATGTTAAACAGATATCTACTGTTTTTCTTTTTAATCTGTCAATCAAATGATGATGTGCATTTATTGCTAATAGATGTCACAGATACTAGGAATGACTCAATTTAGTTATTTGTTTAAAATTTTAAATAGCTTGGTTTAGAATTGGAAATGTAACTGATTTTCGTGGGACCCATTTCCTGGAAAATGGAATGCATTTGAATAAAAATTACACAAAGCCTACATGTCTAGGATACATAATCTGCAAAATTAAGAATTATTTTGGGGTCATGGAAATGTATGATTCTAAGAAAAGTTAGTGTAAACATGTTTTTCTAGAAAATTCTCAAAGTGGGTAACTTGGGGCGGCTCGTGTTCGCTTATTGTTTGCTGAAAGATGACATGCCTTTTGTTTCAGGTTCTTATATGATTGAAGTCAATGACTACATAGAAAAATCTGGCTTATTTTTTTTCAAAAAGCTAAGAAAAATGGGTCCGACGATTTCAACCCGGAAGTAACTGAAAAATGACTCACTTGCTCTGAGCTGTCCACTCATTTCACAATCATGTATACACAAATCCATGTATTTGCAACATATTCAACAGCCACATGATAAAGCATGCTAAAGAATGTAACATTGTTGACAAAAATAAACAATGTTTTTTATACAGGTAAATCTTCAAACATGTATATACAGTGACCACACATAAGTCCTTAATTGACAAAAATAAGATTTTTAAAATCACTCCTAAAGCCCCTAAAATGAAAGTGGACTCTCCCAAATGATAATGATTGGCAAGTCTGTTTGTCACAAATGGGCCAATGGTGTTTTAAGCAAAACTATTCTTGGGTTATCTTACAGTATGCGTATGTATTTGTTCTCTGTTATTGTAGTGCCATATTGTAACCTCATTACACAAAACCACTATTTATTGCCATTTGATCATTTAAGAATACATAACTGAGCATAATAGACCCTAATCAGAATTTTTATGGATTCAAAAATTATTATTCATTGACAAGTACATGTAAACAGCAGTATAGATTGATTTTTGAGTGTATGATCAGTGTGCCATAACAGGATATCTTCAGGTGAAGCTCCAATTCATCCATCTACATACCAAGAAGAACATTACTGTGCTCAAAGGCAAAAGTTTATAGTCAGTGAAAATACATGAAAAATCCAGTTTGGAATGTTTAAATCACTGTGGCTTCAAAACCCCATTGATAGTTTTAAATTGAAATCACAAGTAATGAAGCTGTGAAAACAACCTATCTTTCCCAACAAATACATGTAAGATTAAAATAACACTCATGGTTTTGCCAGAGGACAAACACCGATTTTCATTCTTGTTTTAAATGAAAGGGAGGTTACCTCGAAATTCTGAATTTGCCGATACTGCGGCTGAATATTGCTAAGATTTTTTCGGACTTTTGTCGCTGGCAACAGCCTCTATTTGACAACACTGTTAATCAAAGCATCAATTTATCATTGATTAGTTAGTTACAGAAATGATGTTTTGCGAAAAAGGCCAATAACTCCGTAAAGTTGAACAACTGATGTATTTTCTTATCAGATTTAGAAAGTGTATATGCATATTTAACAAGGTGAAACAGCTTTGGCAAGGGGCAGGATAATATAGTTTTGGGGCTTGTCAGAGTTACTGACTAAACTTTTTCCTCTGAGTATATTATTTTATGTGAAATGGAGTCATATTTTTGCAATTTTTTTGCTTACACATGTACCAACAATGTATGTCATTATAGATAAAACTTTGTTTTCAAAAAACATCAGACTGAAGGAATATCATCATACAGAAACCCTATGTATATTTAGTCTCACTTTGTATATATTTTAGGTTAACAAACTTTTATTACCTTCGCATATATGAGTTGTGTCATGAGAAAACCGGATTTTACCTATGCAAAAATAAAGGCACAGATCAGCTGTGCAGTAATAAATAAAAAATAAATTATTGCACAGCTGATCAGCGCCTTTATTTTTGATAGATCGATATAAAAATGCCTCTACCTGTTTCCAAAATGTCAAGCTTCAAGTACAGGCTGGTTTGTGTCAGTCCTGGTCGGAAACCCCAAAGACTGGTTTTCTCATGTCGCGGCTCATATGCTACGCTATAAAAGCACATGTCGTGGTGTAACCTGAAGTTTTTCCATCTTTTTATTGACCACCAACATTCATCTAATATGAGCTGCGACATGAGAAAACCGGAGTTTTGCCTATGCGAAAACAAAGGCGCAGATGAGCTTCGCAGTAACTGCGAAGCTGATCAGCGCCTTTGTTTTCGCTACTCGCATAGTACGATTCCTCTTCTACTTAAATCCAAAATTCCAAGTTTCTAACCTTCAGGCCAGTTTGTGTCAGACCTAGTCGGAAACCCTGAAGACCGGTTTTCTCGTGATGCGGCTCATATCATCTTACGTTTGTTTCGTTATTTCATCACACATTATTGTTTTAAAATCTTTTATTAAATAACATTCTAATAATTATTTTAGTTCATTTTAACACTTCATAATATCTATGTACATTGCAATATCTTTCATAATTCTGTAAATTTCAAAACACTTTTTAAATAGAATTAATGTAGCTTTCATAACTTAAGTTTAGCTCTATCAAAAGAAAATCAGTCTTTGGACTTCCCAATCAGAAAAGAAAATAGAAATTGATCCAACAAAGCAGTGAAAAGACCCACAAACAGATCAGTATCTTTGTTTTTCACAGTCATAAAACCATTTTTCTAGGATGAGACTCATTTCATGTATGTCCTGTAACATCTGAGCCACGACGTGAGAAAACAAGTCTTTTGGGTTTCCAACCAGGTCTGACACAATGGCCTGTGCAGCTACAAAAGAAGGCTAGAAGCTTGAAATTTCAGGGTTAGGAAGAAGAGGAAATGTACTATATGTGTTGCACAGCTGATCTGTGCCTTTGTTTTGGCATAGGCAAAAATCTGGTTTTCTCATGACATGGCTAACTTTTATCTATATGGATATAGCTTACCTTTAAAATTCATACATGACATTTTTTAATGAATACTGACTGGCAAATTCTTACCAATTCTCAGTTGTACAGATCATTCAGGTTTTACCGTGTCATGTATGTGTATTTATTTTACTTAAAAAGTGAGTCGCCGCATGGGAAAACCAACAATCTGCATAGGCGAAAACAAAGTCGCAGATCAGCTTCGCGGTAACTGCGAAGCTGATCAGCGTCTTTGTTTTCGATACATGGATGGTACAGTTCCTCTAGTTCTACTTTCTAAATCCAAAATTTGCAGCACAGCCTGATCTGGGTCAGACCTGGTCGGAAAACCAAATTGTTGGGTTTGCTCATGCACAGGCTCATTAGTCTCAGTATTATGTTTGTTCTTGTCATAGTTATACTTATTTGAGCCATCAAATGACATTACAAATACATGCCCATGCAATATACAGAGATTTTTAAATGATGTAAAAAATGAAAATTTGCAGTAGGAAATATTTGATATTTTTCTTATTTTTGCTCATATCATAGTTTGTGGTGCAGGTTCTAGCGAGTACCCACAATCTATGTTTTGGAGCAAAAGTAAGAAGAATAGGTATACCCCTGCAAACTCCAGTATTTCTATATAAAAGTGGGATTCAATGGGGTATACTTTTCATGAACATGTTTTCCTGATGACAATATCAAGATCAGCCAATGGTCCTGTATGTGTGAATATATACTTTTGCAAATAAAATTTATTTCTTAATAAAAATGACTGCAAATTTGTGAATGCTCCCACCCATTTACAAATACACTATTAGAGTGTTTGAGGTTCACACGTTTGGTATCCACATCAGGAAAACATGTCCATGAAAAGTATACTCCCATAAACGCCACTTTTAAATAGTAAAACTTGGGTATACAGTGCATATTTTTCTTAATTTTGATCCAAAACATAGTGTATACCCACAATCAATGTTTTGATCACAATTGTTAAAAATATCAAAAATTTCAAATTTTCAATTTTTGCAGTTTTAAACATCTTTCTAAATTGCATGGGCATGTTTTCATTATGGAAATGGGGTGGATTTTTTCATGTGGATCAGCCTAGCCGATGAGACTGAGTCATTGGTGCCAAGTCCATATTTTGTGTTGATTCTGTCATGCTTTATTCTCATTTTCATGTTGTGCTGTAATTTTTTGTTCTCATTTTATGTTGTTATAAGTGCTTAATGTTGTTGTCATTGGATGGTAATGATCCAAAAATTTGTTGTAACTTTTAGAATTTTGGAAAAAAAAATGCCATATTTTATCATTCATGTATTACTTTGCTGTTTTCCAGTGGATAACATCATGTAATAAAAGGTGTTATGACCGCACATGTATTAACACTTTTGGTAGAATATGTGATGTCAATGATGACGTCTGTAACAATAATGTAAAATTAGATAAAAAATACGTCCACTTTGAATCCATTAAAATACTATTTCATATGAAATGACCACGAGTGAAGATCCTCTATGTCTCTATCAATTCCCCGTAGCTTACTAAATATATAATAGGATTCTTTTAATAAAAAAAAAATATCTTGTCTGAGAGAGTAAAACCAAACATTGGTATTTGGTAATATTCTATAAAAAGAACAGTGAGTGCTTGAATTTTTGAAAGAAGTGGCTATTGACAGCCGGCTGTCACCAGCAGAAATTTGCTTTGAAACATTTCTAATGCAAGCTCTTGCATTAATTTTAACTGGAACCTGACATGCACATTTAAAGGTTTTACTATTTTTCTACGGTTGGAATTGACAGGAAGCAATAAGCATTATTTTGCTATAAATATGTATATAGAAAACATGCACAATATAATCAAAACCTCATTTTTCTGCTGATTTTGCTTCATCAAGTTTGACTGTTAACTTCTTTCTTTTGTTTTTTGTAGCTTATCAGGTATTATTGCTTTATATCTTATTTGTGACTAACCCCGGCAGTTTGTGCGACTGTACAGAATGACCAGGAACATCATGTCAGTGATGTACAAATGGTTGGATGGCCAACCTAACTTGTGACCTGATATTTTGTAACACCCAATGTGTATCAAGTCGAAACATAGATTTAGTATTTAGATGCAGTTGTACCTATTGTAAAGACATGGGTGAAAGTTCCAAAAAATCTCTTTACTGAAAAGCCATTTTTCCAATACTGAAAACTAGGGTTTTCCTGTACCAATACATTGGGGGAAAATCTTCCCAATACTGAATTCAGTATCAATACTGAAAACTTTCACCCATGTACAGATGAGTTTTGCATTGATGGTGCTATGCTTGACCCAGTCTACAGTGTAGAATTTCAGTTTTTTGTGTGATGGCTGCTAGTATGATCTGTGTTAAACCATCACAGTGTAAATTGACTTCATTTGAGCCGTGATGCAAGAAAACCAGTCTTTGGGGTATCTGACCAGGTCTGACACAAAGCGGCCTGAGCAGTTGTACTCTCTGAGTAGTGAAAACAGGCTCTGATCAGCTGAGCAGTTACTGCACAGTCGATCTTCACCTTTTGTTTTCGCATAGGCAAAATCTGGTTTTCTCATGACGCGGCTCATTTCATACTCAAAGTTTGAACAAAACTTGCAACTACATATATTTACAATTCACTTTTTTCTCTGGCCTCCAGGCTTATAAAACTTTTTTCATGCTCAACTCAGCTGAGACTAAAATTTATTCTGCTCATAAGTGTTTAAATGTCAACAATTGTTGGCATTTTAACATTTGCAGGATAAATTACAGGCTTTGGTGATATAAACCTGAAATTTCAATTTATTTGGGATATTTCAGTAATTATGAGCAATTCAGATTTCATGCTCAGCTGAGTTGACCATGAAAAGTTTTATAACCTCAGGACCTGGTAATGCCACCCTTGAGGTAAGAGTTCAGCTCTTCTTTGTAGCGAGTACGAAAAAAATGCCATTTAATTGTAATTTTGCATCATTAATATATTGGCCACTCTCAAAGTATTACATCTTTTATGCTACATTTTCGTGTGTGACTCTAAAGTATTTCACTTATCTGCATGTACATTATTGCCATTTTGCATAATAAGCTGATCTGTATTTGATATTATCATTGCATAACTTAATACTAAAGAGTAGATATCGGACAAAAGTGTGAAACAAAAGAAAATATTTAACCTATTTTTTCCGTACAAGGGTAGAAATTCATAATTTCCAAATATTTTTAGCATTTAACTGCAAGTCTAGGTAAATATTAACAATGAGAAGGAAATGTATTTTTACTATTAGTTTATTTGTATTGATCTAAAATATTCTTACATTATCAATACCTAACAACTGTTACTAATGATTTTATTTTCACTACTGGTTTATATCTGGGACCATCTTTTACCTTTTAAGCTCACTTAAGATGTATATGGTTTTATAAAAATCTTTTTCATTTGTTTATTTTAATATCACTTTTCTAAAGCCTCAACCAAAATTGTGTGAATCCATTGTTTTCTTACACCTTATCTTAGCAGTCAGGGCCCAGTTGTTCAAAATTAACAACATCGTTAGTTAACGATTCGTTAAAATTTCAAAGGCCTAGGGGATTTAAGGCCTGATTTCTGCCTCATGTGTTGATAAAAAACTAAATTTTTGAATTTTGAGGAGAAACGTATTGCAAATAGCAGGTATAGGTCCCTGCTTATATACTCTATCACAACTATCACATTCAAATTACCGGTACACAACGCTCCGAAAAGCATAGAAATATCACTTTTTGCAATTTTGGGTCTATTTTTTACCATTCAACATCATTTTCAACTACCGGCCCACGCGACGAACAATTTCTTATTGTGAAATAATTATGGAGTATCATCCAGAGATATTGTATGCTAAGTATAATTTTGTTCGGAGTGTGGGCTGGCACTTAAAAATTAAAAAATGTGTTCAGAAATGGTAAAAAATAGACCAAAAAGTGCAGAATGTGCTCTATCTATGGTTCTTCTGGGTGTCAGCATGGCAACGCTTGTAGTATAAATGAAATACTTGTTCTTGTTTTTAATAGAGGAGACATATGGCTGTTTTAAGGAATAGTTTTCTCACCTAAATTCCAAAATTTATTTTTTAGCAAAATCTGAGGCCAAAATCAGGCGTTAAATGCCCTAGTCCTTTGAATATAACAAATACACTGTTATTTTTTGTTGATAAAATGTGAGAAATCTCACATTTTATCAACAAAAAATAGCAGCGTATTTGCTAAATACCAAAGAAATCACACAATACAGTTGTATTCCTGTCTGTTCAAATAAACATGTTGCTGTCAAGTGTATTAAAAAAATTGGATACAGTATAAAGTCATCGTCCACTAGTCTTTTATCTTGTACACAGTAGGGGAGCAGAAAGTGAATGGACAACTGCTATTGAATGGAAAGTCACTTCAATTGCAATCACATACTGGTACACTAGAGAATCGGTCACTTGAGTAATTAATTATTTGTGTACATCTGATAAAACATTCAAAAGTTGACAGACTTGTTGTATTAATTTGGCTTAATAGGGAAGTTACATACATGTATTATATTTTGATCACAGGAACATGCTGTTTTGTCGGCAGCTGTCGATGAAAAAGACCTGTGATCACTTGTTTATCATGGTCTGATAAGTAATTTTTAAAATTATAAGTTTACACACATAAAACATATGTATAAAACTCCTACAGGTTAAAGTTTTAGTCACCAATATAATACTTGCTGAGAACATGAAACAAGGTTCGAAATATAGGAAAAAACAGTCATGCAATACCATAGATTTATAGTCAATTGCTTTGATGACATAAAAAGCAAGTGACCGATCATCTGTTGTACAACTGGCAAGTGACCGACCCTTCCACTGTACAAATCGCAAGTGCCATTACTTTCATTCACTTCCACTCCCCTACTGTGATGTGGTACAGTGGCTAAAGTACAATTGTATTTAAGTGTTGTTTTCAGTGGATTTGGACCTGCATCATATAACCTTACGATATGCCTTCTGTAGGATATTATTTAAGTTTCTCTAGCTGGTTTACCTATACCGGACCACTGTTTGTGATGTATTTTGTACTTATTTCTTGTTGTACGGTCAAAATGTTATGTTGACTGTAACTTGAGCCGCGACTCGAGAAAACCGGTCTTTATGGTTTCTGACCAGGTCTTACACTAACAGGCCTGTGTAGCTACAGAATATGGCTAGAAGCTTGGAATTTTGGATATAGGAAGAAGAGGCATTGTACTATCCGTTGCGCTGATCTGCATCTTTGTTTTTGCTCAGACAAAAATCCGGTTTTCTCATGAACTTGGCATGCTCTTTGGCTAGATCTAGCCAAAGTTACGATTAACATAATGCTTTTGCCAAACCCATGTCTTTCCTGTTGTAAATCTGGGGTTAGTAATTCAAAGGCATCGTAAATTCCCATACTTACAACATACATTCTAAGGTCTTAAGATGTCCACCTTAAAATTTACGCCCTCGCTATTCCAGATATCGTAAATTTTTTAAATGAAAGGTGCAACTTGGCAAGATAAGACAATGCCAAGGTGGGCTTGAGTTGACCATAAAGTTACGATGCTGTTAACTTGTCACCATAACTTAAAGTCCTTTTCAGTTATTCACCACAATCCCTAAGGTCGTAAGTTGATCTTGAGCTTAAGATGGCTTTGAGCTACCAATCCCTGTTCTATATATGTAGATCATGATCTTTGATATTGTTATTATTTTCTAAGAATTTTCTTTGCTGAAGAAGGGCTACTTATTTTTTTTTTCAGGCTCATATAGATACAAGTATTTCTACAGCATTTGTATTTTAAGAACTATAGGGTATATAAATTTTTGGGACAAACCATATATAGTAAATTTTTGGGACAAACCGCTTAATAATTGACTGATCTTTTTTTTTTTTTTAATTTCTCTCTTATGGTTTTAAAGTTACCTGTATACATAAGAAAATATTTAATTACTGTACTCTAACATCAGCATAAGAGGGATATAAGAGATTTACCATTATAAATCTGTAATTTATAGAGTAATCACACATTAGCGTATAAGACAAACCTGCCCCAGGCGTGTTGAAAATAAAAGCAAAATTCAACAAACCCGAGATGCATGTCCTAGACATGTAAGAAACATATTACATGTGCATTTTGTTACTTGGAGTATGTTGCTTTACGTCGGTGCGCGTTCCACGAAAGTTTGGGCTAAAAAATTAAACATGCTTAAAAATTTTCTTCAAACTGGACGAAACTCATCTGTGTCTTATATGCTACGAATAAGTTCAACATGCGTTACAGGTGCATTGAATACATTTTGAACGGGTTTAGCTCACGTTTTATGCAAGTGTCTGAGAGTGTCTGGGACGCTCCACAAGTGTACTCAAGAATTTTTGAAGCGTGTTTTGTTTATACGCCTATCACACGCCTGAGTCACACCCTATGGAGTGACTGCTAATTAGAGATTAGAAGAAAATTAGTTTTTAAATGTCCAAAATCTTCAGTGTGTTGAGATTTTTCCATACCCCCCACGTGCGTTCGTCTTATACGCTAGTGTGTGACTGCTCTTTTAAAAATGGCCTGTCTGATTGAGAAACTCAGACTAGAATGTTGGTAGTAATTCTCTGATTTTAAGTCATATCTTTTAAACATAGTAAAACTTTCTTTTCATTCTTTCAAGTAATTTAAATTTCCTTTTTCATACGCAAGTCATTTTAAAATTCATTTTCTTTTGCTTGTTTTCTACAAAATGTACACAGCTACAGCTTTTTATACTGTGTTTGTACTGGTTAGATGCATAAAAGTGTTTAAATTAAATCAAAATGCCTGAATAGTGTTGCTTTCCTTTTAACAAATTCGCTACAATAGGGGTTCCAGGGAAGACAAACCGCGTTACCAACTGAACTGTGAATTAACAAAAAAAAACAACAACAACAACAAAAAAAAACAACAAGTAGCCCAAGGGCAGCGATCACTCACCTGAGTCAACAAGTACAGTCACTGGACAAAGTGGTTGTTTTTTGGGGTTTTTGAAGAGCTGATCAAAATTGAAGATGCTGGAGTGGCCACAACACTAAAAATTGATTGTTCAAACATTCAAGGGCAGCTAACTCCGCAGTCCAGGGTCGAATCTGCCTTAAATTCAAACTCATCCAAGATGTTATGGTTATCCTTGTTTCTTCCAAGAATGAAGAGGATCCGATCAAAATTGAAGGCGCTAGAGTGGCCACAATACAAAATATTGATTTTTTAAACACTAAAGGGCGGCTTACTCGGCAGTCAGAGGTCAGATCTGGCCGAAATTCGAACTGATCCGAGATGTTGTAGTTATTCTTGTTACCTGCAAGAATGAAGAAGTTCCACTGAAAAACAAAGACGCTAGAGCGGCCACAACACAAAATATTGATTTTTCAAACACACAAGGGCAGATAATTCCGCAGTCATAGGTCCGATCTGGTCGAAATTCGAACTCATCCAAGATATTGTAGTTATCCTTGTTACCTGAAAGAATGAAGATCCACTGAAAAACAAAGATGCTAGAGTGGCCACAACACAAAATATTTGATTTTTCAAACACTCAAGGGCAGATAACTCTGCAGTCAGAGGTCGGATCTGGTCAAAATTCGAACTCATCCGAGATATTATGGATGTCTCTCTTACTTCCAAGAATAAAGAAGATCGGAATAAAAATGAAGGCGCTAGAGTGGCCACAACATTAAATATTGATTTTTCACACAGTCAAGGGCAGATAACTCTGCAGTCAAGGGTCAGATCTGGCTGAAATTCCAACTCATCCGAGATGTTATAGCTATCCTTGTTACTTCCAAGTATGAAGAAGATCCGATCAAAGTTGAAGGCGCTAGGGTGGCCACAACACAAAATATTGATTTTTCAAACACTCAAGGGCAGATAACTCCGCAGTCAAAGGTCGGATCTGGTCGAAATTCGAACTCATCCGAGATGTTATGGATGTCCTTGTTACTTCCAAGAATAAAGAATATCCGAATAAAAATGAAGGCGCTAGTGGCCACAACACTAAATATCGACTTGTACCTGCCCTATACGTATATAGGGACATGTATAGGCTAATCTGCCCGTGAGACTTCAGCGAGATTTCACGAGATTTCGATTTAATTGCATAATTTTTTAAGTTAATTTCATTATTTCGTAAAGTAAGTCTTTGGAATGACGATTAAATAAAGAATGAATGATGGAAATAACAATTATGGCTCAAAAATCAATAAGAAAAAATATCTTAATGATTTGCATAATATTTGAAATTATGTTACGCTAGGTTTGATTGGAATATCGATTTTTTGAATAAACCAATGAAAACCAAGGAGATAGTTACCTATGCCAGTTGTCACTTTTGGTGATAACGGGGTACCAGTTTAACTAAATATTGATTTTTCACACAGTCAAGGGCAGATAACTCTGCAGTCAAGGGTTGAATCTAGCTGAAACTCGAACTCATCCGAGATGTTATGGCTATCCTTGTTACTTCCAAGTATGAAGAAGGTCCGATCAAAATTGAAGGCGCTAGAGTGGCCACAACACAAAATTATGATTTTTCAAACACTCAAGGGCAGCTAACTCTACAGTCAGAGGTCGGATCTGGCTGAAATTCGAACCCATCCGAGATATTATGGTTGTCCTTGTTACCTGCAAGAATGAAGAAGATCCAATGCAATGAAAAATAAAGGCGCTACAGTGGCCACAACATTTTTCCCATTATAAGTCTATGGGGATTTTTCCAGAGGCTCAAGGGCAGCTAACTCCGCAATCTGAGGTCGAACCTGGCCGAAATTCGAACTCATCGGAGATGTTATGGTTGTCCTTGTTATTCCCAAGAATGAAGATCCAATCAAAAATGAAGTTGCTAGAGTGGCCACAACATTTTCCCCATTATAACTCAATAGGAGCTGTCTGTTGCCATGGAAACCAGAGTTCTGATCCGACCTGGCCCAAAACCTAATGCAACCTTTCCCCTTCCTCAATGATGCTTTAGATAAAATTTGATCACGATTGGTCTTGTTGTCTTAGAGATATTCACGTTTGAAAATGTGGACGGACCGACGCACGCCGGCTCGCTTACTATACTATAAGCTCACCTTGTGAGCCTTCGGCTCAGGTGAGCTAAAAATGCACTTGTGAAACTGATCATCACCTTTGTACTCCCTAGTGTGCTTCTGTTACTTTCTAAATCAAAACTGGTTTGCGTTTGACATGGTTGGAAACTTCAAAGCAAGGTTTTCTTGCACTGCAATTCAAATGCCTACAGATTAGTCTTGTGTAGAGCAGTCAAAGAACAGGAGTTCGGACTAGGCCAATGATTATTTTGGTTTGACAAAAGAAATTTCAGTCATGTCTGAACAGAGCCATCGCTTTCTGGGTATTAAATCAATATGTGGAGCATAAAGCTTGTAAATGAGCCTCGTGGGATAACCAACAATGTGGTTTCTGAACAGGTCCGACACAAACCGACCTGTACAAGCAAAAAAGAGCTAGAAGCTTGAAATTTCGTAATTAAGTAGAAGAAAATTGTACTATCCGAGTAGCGAAAACAAAGGCGCTGATCAGCTTCACAGTTACTGCGCAGCTGATCTGCGCCTTTGTTTTTGCCTATGCAGATTGTTGGTTTTCCCATGTGGCGGCTCAAATGATAATACAGCTGCTGCAGTGGGGTTTGAGCCAAAGTCCTCTCACTAGCACAAGGCCATCAAGATCCACAGACGGCAAGGGATACAAGAAAGCTGTGAAGGTCAATACCTGAGTGCTGTGGAAATATTACAAACATTCACTTGTTCAAGGACAAGTAAATTAAGAAAATTCACTTGCTCTGTCAAAAACATGCCAGACTCCTGTCCGACAAGGCGACAACTTATCAAGACAAAATGAACTTGACATTCTGCTAATTAATATGCGCTTGTGATTGCAATTTGTCACTCAAATGTTGAAGAAAACGTGCCAAAAATTTAAGGTATTGTTTTTAGCAAGAAAGCACTTGTCCAAGTGCAAGCAGATCTTGAAAATCCACTTGTCCTGTGTTCTTGCGTAACAGGTCAGACAAGACGGGCATGCTATTTCCACAGGCCTGTCAATATCACACATACATTGTGGTAAATAAGTGTGAAATATATCTCAAGGTGCTTGCTTGAAGGGTATGTCATTCAGAATATAGGGATCAACCATGGTTTTCAGTGTTCAAACATTCGATGGATCACAAGGAAGGTGTTTGAACACAAGGCCGCAGGCCACGTGTTCAAACCCGTTCCGAGTGATCCAGCGAATGTTTGAACACTGAAACAAGCCATGGTTGATCACTATTCTTGCATTTTCTCTCTAATCCGCTTAAAATCTCTCGAAAATAACACTAACAACGTAAACCTCACCGAAAACCGCAGGGCTTCTTCAACGTCTGCCATTTTTTTTTCTAAGAAACGCGACGTCACGTCGCATTGACCAATGACGTCGGCCAAAACCCATGTTCAAACGGCATGTGAATTTCATGATTTGAACATGGGTTCTGCTGTTTGAACACAGCTTTTGACCAATTGAAAACGGCCTCAAACAGCTATGAGCAGATATCTAGGCAAGAATAGCTGTTAAACTTTTCACACACTATCACAAGTGCAGAGAAAACCGAACTGAGACCATAACATTTACAAAGTCAATGGAGTGTGAAATATACGTCAAGGGCACTATGTAAAGGTTTGCTTGGAAGGGTTTGTCAGGGTCAATTACTGTGTAAGGTTTCACACTCGCAGCTATCACGTGAAGAGAAAACTGGTTTTGTTAAGTATATAGGTCAAGGTGCGCGCTTGAAGAGTGTGTCAAAGACAATTACTCACAGCTATCACAGAGAGAAAAACCGAACTTTTGCCAGGAATTGTCGACAGACGGACAGGCAAATTTATACTCCTGTATCCCACCCTGCTATACACGTTGCAATAATACTGTAAATTTCGAAATGTTTGCGAGAACTTCACTTTTGCGAATTTGATGCCTTGCAAATTCAAGTTTCTTATATCTCTGTTAGGCATTAAGACAACGCGAACACTTGTTCCCAAATGCAATACCTCGTGAATAATTTGTCAACAGAAAATTCACAACAGAAGTCATATGAAAACTGAATTTACTGGTAATCAGACATATGGGACAATATTCACCCAGCATTGTAAGCCAAGACCAGACGATCATCTCAGGACTCTTATAAAACGCTTTATGGCATGGTTTGACTTTACAAGGATAGCAAATGAAAAGGCAACTGGTGTTGGGTTTTTACACTTTTATCAGTAAATATAAGAAAAATTTATCCTTCATTCTTCATTGAATTTATGGCTCTGTAAATACTACTACAACAAAATGAAACGCATTAGAAAGTGAATTGAAAAGCTCAAGGTATTGTTAGACTGAACAAATAATTATTAATGTTACTTTAGAATCCCAAAATAGCCTCAGATGTGACGCCGCATTCTGCGGAGTCACATCTGGGGCTATGCTGTTTGCCAATGTCCCATAAAAAGGACACCAGGCTTATATGAGTTAAGTGTCTTGCTCAGATCCACTAGGCCAAGGCCCTTTTACACTTGTTATAATAAGATGCCAATTTCTATTGAGTCCGCTTGCCTAAGCATGCTTTGAACCTCCCCAGATTGTCTGTGGTGGATTTTGTGAGGGTCCTCATTTCATGACGAATTTTCGGAAAATTAGTTGAAATTAAGAAAATGAATTCCCTTTGCAGGAATCCTGGATCTGCCCTTGATTTCAAATCTAACATATATTCTAACAACAATCCAGAAAATTGTACATCTGTATACATCTTCATTAAATCATTCTAGAATATGCAATTAAATACTACATGTATTACTGGTTAATCAGTTAATATATTCCTTTAATTGATAAAAACAGAAAGACACACATCAATATTCATATAATAACAACATATGACCAGGCTTCCATAAAGAACTCAAGTATGATCATTGAATACAGATAAAATGCATGTTCCATCATGCAAAAATTCTTTACATAAGTTTGTATCATGATTAAAATATATACCATACACACCCACATTACATCAAAATTTGATTTTTTATACAGTCAGACAACATAAAGCATATGGCTTACTTTCATGATCATATAAAGCATACAATTCAGTGAAAAAAAATTCTCAGGAACAAAAAATGAACAAAGACAAATCTCACTGCTACGTGTTCTAATTTAGCGCTGTTGCTTAAAAAAGCTTTGAAAAATGATATAAACATGATTCAATTTCTAACATCAAATACGTTTCAGCTTTGCAAAGACAGATCAGTCTTGACATCCGCTGGAAAAAATTGAAGCTTTTGCATGTGCACCATGGTTTGCTATAAACTGAAGGTTTCTTCATATAAGCTATGTACTGCATAAGAAAACCATGCATAGACGAAAACAAAGGCACAGATCAGCTGTGCAGTAGTAACTGCACAGGTGATCAGCACTTTCGCTCCATAGACAGTAGAATGCCTCTTCTTTTTAACTCTAAAATTTCCAGCTTCTGACTATTTTGTGTGGCTGTACAGCCTGATTTGCATCAGACCTGGTTTGAATCCCTGTTGGTTTTCTCATGTGAAGGCTCATAAATGAGTAGACAATGAAGATTGATGCAAGTCATAAGAGTCCATTAAGTCCAACTACCCCTCTGATCACTGGAACTTGTAGACTAGAAACTCTGGGGACCCGATATATTTCTCGGCCAGTTTCTTACCATCTGGGGTGGGGTCAGAGAAAGCTACTCTATCTTTTGGAATCACAGTACCATACTCAAACCACTGCCTGCAAACAGAGTTTCAAATAATAATAGGTTTACTCCAACCACTGCCTGCAAACAGAGTTTGGTTATTGAATGAATATCGTAAAATATTCGGAACAAGTACATTTGGCGTCTCCACAATATGAACGAGTTCCGAATATTTTACGATATTCATTCAATAACCTTTTTTATTATATACCCTATAATAAGCAATGGAAGGATTTCAAATGCTTATTCTTGGCATCTCCAGGCCTGGTCAACCTTTAATTGAGCCGCGAGGCGAGAAAACCGGTCTTCGGGGTTTCCGACCAGGTCCGACACAAACCGGCCGGTACAAGCTCAGAAAAGAGCTAGAAGCTTGAAATTTTGGATTTAAGTAGAGGAGAAATTGCACTATCCGAGTAGCGAAAACAAAGGCGCAGATCAGCTTCGCGGTTACCGCGAAGCTGATCTGCGCCTTTGTTTTCGCCTAGGCAAAAATCCGGTTTTCTCACGATGCGGCTCAATTTGGTTACAATTTTTGTTAAAAGTATTGTTTCTAACGACTGATCACCATATTACTTACTACACACGCGAAGCTCCAACTTTGGTGGGAAATGTTAACCAACGTTAACACGAGAAATGTGACGTAGCATCAAAATTAATGACATCGACATGACTTTTGGATAACGTTGCGGTCGAAAATTTCATGAAAGTGTTAGAAAATCAGAAGGCCAACACTTTATTTTTTGTTCAACACTATAAGTATTTGTCTTTAGATTAAATTTTGTGTATTTACTGTGAAACACATTCTGTAAGTTTTCTAGTTTTGCCGTTTGTTCAGTTTAGGAATATAGCTGCCAGATGTTTTTTCAAAGGTGATCAAACAGCGAAAGAAGTCCCGCCGGGAACGTGCTTCCCTGGACCAGTGCAATATGACAGAACGGTTCCATAGTAACGTTCTAAACTATTGAATATGACATACGCTTCCATGAAAAACATTCAAAACTAATGAATATGGAAAAAATATTCAATGTTTTCAGCAATGCAAAGTGAACGGGACATCTTGGGTATATAATTATCAAGTTTATGAAAACTTCATTTACACAGTAATTAAAACATTTTTACTGGTTTGTGCCTTTTTCTGAGACTGCATGTTTATTTCTAATGGTTCTCCCCACAAAACGATCAGTTAGCCTAAATTCTTGATCTCAAAGTTGTATGAGCTCGTATATTCGTTAATTTGTTGTTTGTATCTTTGTGTATATACATGTATGTTTATACTGAGGACCTCAATGAGGATTTGATCACTCCCAATGAGCTTCCCCTTTTGAAGCATTATAAGAGCCATATCAAGAATGAAGCAGCTTTTTCTATATGCTAAAACCAAGAAGCAGATCAGCTGTGCAATAACTTCACAGCTGGTAAGTGCCTTTGCTTTTGCTACACAGATACTATATGAGCCTGTGTATGAGAAAAACAACAATTTGGGTTTCCACCCAGGTCTGACACAATCCAGGCTGTACAGTCACAGAAGCAGGCTAGAAGCTTGAAATTTCAGATTGAAGAGGAAGAGAGATTGTACTATCCGTGTTGCGAAAACTAAGGCGCAGATCAGCTGTGCAGTTACTGCACAGCTGATCTGCGCCTTTGTTTTCGCCTAGGCATTTTGTTGGTTTTCTCTTGCAGTGGCTCATATTTCTTCTACTTCTTAAATCCAAAATTTCAAGCTTCTAGCCTTAGTCTGTGACTGCACAGGCCTGGTCAGAAACCACGAAAACTGATTTTCTGGCAGCACACAGGCTCATTTCATTATCTTACCTGACACATTCCAGCAGTCTGGATGCAATGCCTTGTTTCCGGCTCTGTCCGTATACCCAGATCTTGCTGATCCCCACTACTGCGGGCTTGGGCTGGTCACTACAGTACCAGGGACGTTGCCCTGGGGCCTTCTGAGGGGAGGGGCTTTGTGATTGGCTGCCTGGTAGCACGGGAAAACCCTGGAATATAGAAGTGTCTTTCATAGAATTAAGGCACACAACAGATCCCCATGACAGAAGGCCTGAATTGGTCACTACAAAGTCAGGGTTGTTGTCCTGGGGCCTTCTGTGGGGAGGGGCTCTGTGATTGGCTGCCAGGTAGCACAGGAAAACCCTGGAATATAGAAGTGTCTTTCATAGAATTAGGGCACACAACTGATCCCCAATGACAGAAGGCCTGGGTTGCTCACTACAGTGTCAGTGTTGTTGTCCTGGGGCCTTCTGCGGGAAGGGGCTCTGTGATTGGCTCCCAAGTAGCACGGGAACACCCTGAAAAGTATCATAACAGTCATTAAAATTGATCAGCCTGAGATGGCCACCATGAGTTTGTTGTTTACATTCAAGTGGAGAGGGAGGCTGTCTGTGACTGGCTCCCAGGTAGTATGGGGAAAACCCCAAACTTATAATACTATTAACACTTTTTTTTCAGTTTTACATTCCTGAGAAAAACCAGTGCTTCAAGCATGATTTGAGCCGCCGCATGGGAAAACCAACAATATGCAAAAACAAAGGCGCCTTTGTTTTCCCTACTCGGATAGTACAATATCTCTTCTACTTATAGCCAAAATTTCAAGCCTCTAGCGTACAGCCCAGTTTGTGTCAGACCTGTTCGGAAACCACATTGTTGGTTTTCCCATGAGGTGGCATTATTCTAGGCATACCTCTGATATAGGTTCTGTGATACAGCAGCCCTCTATTCTTTTCTCTGATGTGACATACAAAAATGCCTGAAAAATAAGATATCAGAAACAGATTTTCATGTGTTTCTTGTTTAACACCAACTTTACCAATCTTTCAGTCATTACATACTGTAGATCCGAGAATATTCACGAGAACTTAATTTTCGCTAATATTCACAAATTGGTTGTCTTGTGAATTTTAAGTTCTCGCTAATAAAGAGTCACTATAAACTTTATAGAATACATGGACACTCACTCGCGAATTCAAGAAGTTGCTAATATTTCGGAAATAGAAAATTCGTGAAATAAAAGTCACGCGAAAATTTCCGAATACAGTTCCACATAGACTATTTTCACTAGTATAAAATGAAGTAATATCCTTGATAAATCCAAAATTTTAATCTAACCATCCTTGGCTGTGCAACTTGGTTTCTGTCCAACTGGTTGGCAAGTAACATGGCTAACAAACCTTTAAATGCCTAACCGCGGTTAAGAAAAGAAATCCGATTCACATTCTTCCGGTTTTGCATCAGATGACCAACAAAAGGTAAACAAACTTTTGCAGCTCGTGTTTCCGAATAAAATATTTTGATTCGAAGACAGATATTATAATTCTCTCAATGCTATTTTATTAGTTAGACTTTGCTATATTTGGACCCCAAAGGATTTCCAGCAACTTTTCTTTATAATCATGATTTTTATTCCCTACCCCAAAACACATGTTGGGATTGCATTGTACGCGATGAAAATGTGGGTCAGTCGCAGGGATATTTTTAGATTTCCGCTCATTATGTCCATATTAATGGAAAGCAATACAGCGTGCAGGTGATTTTAACATTGTGTGACGTCTGTTGACAGTTTCGTTGCCTCTGGCCACTGCATTCTATGCATATGTGGTTAAAAGTTGTGTCAACATTTTGGTTACGAATTTAATCATTAGAATGATAGCAATATAATCATAATAAAACGCATGTATTAAAGTTTTTGTTTTTGTTAATAGTTTTACGCTGAAGTTTTAATTGTCACATTCTCTCGTCCTCTCCTAATAGGTGCTAACTCAAATTGGTGTGTTTGTGATATTTGCAGTGAAAATATTTGATATAAAATAATACAAATTGTCTATGCAAAATCTGTAATACAATAGTTCACATGTATGATATTCCTGTTCATGAAGACGATTTTACAGCATTCTTAATACTTTAATTTATTTTTCCTGGTTATATGTCATTCAAAACGCTTTACAGGGAAAATAAATACCATAACTTGAACCGGTAGAGGTTTTCAAACGTATCTTGAAATATATCCTTCATATTTTAATGATTAAATGCGTAACCATCTTTTCCTTCCCTTCAAATCGGTAATGCCGGGCACTAATACAACGAAATACTGGCACAGACATCAGTTGCAATTTAGTTAATATATATATGTAAATTTGTCGTGGAACAATCACTAAAATTTGATATTTACCAGCAAATTGTCCAATTTTTTAATTGTATTTCGCCGACTTTAGCCGTGTTGTAACACCAGGTTCGAAAAAGGGAATAAATAACTCAAAGACCATCAAATTATTTTGCGAGCTACTTTGGTGCTGACTTACAATAGTAAATAAGTGACAAAATAGCATTCATAGATAATCGATATATTTCTGTACTAAAATATAATCATCAATCGATCGTAGTAGTGTATGTTTTGTTTACCTTTTTTGGTCTTCATTATGCGGAACCGGAAGGGCATGAATCGGATTTTCTTTCTTAACCTACGGTTACGCATTTAAAGGTTTGTTAGCCGTGAGTAAAGGCCAATTTTTCTTGCAGCTCTATTTCACTAGTGAGTTTGAGAAACCCAATATCTTTAGACCAGTGTATGTATCCATGTATGCCTTTCAAAATCAATACCTTATATTTTGGTGTAAAATTCATGCTGTGTTCTGGGAAACCAAGTTCTCTTCCCATTATATTGTTGATTTCTTCAATCTGAAATACAGTTTAAACAGATGTCAACTAACTTGCATTAAATAAATGTGCTGAAAATAAAAGGATTGCAAAGAAAAATTATAAATACAAATGTAGTACGGTTCGATGTCTGTTTTACATCCACTGAGTGGACTGAGCCTGAGACTGATTTCCCTCCTGGCGCAACCCCCTGGTGTGTCATCAGTAAACCATTCAGATTCAGAGACTTACTACACATCAGATCATTTTAGGTTTGGTAGTGCACCTCTGTTGAGTAGTGCACCTGTTGGATAGTGCACCATTAATGTTCCATCTTTCTCATTTTTTTCCAACTATTCCCATCTTGATAAGCTCTCTATGGAGATCATGCATTCCTCTGCAAACTGGTCACACTACGGGATTTCAATGCTTCAATAATTATTCATAAACTAACCTTTTTTGTTGCATATGCTGGATCTCCTGCTTTCACCAAAACAATTCTGCTCCCAGAATCCAGAAATTCTTGAGCTACATGCTCTTTCTTCCAGCCCTAAAATATGAATACAATAATAATAAGCTGTGCCATGAGTCATGCCGGATTCTTGCCTATGCAAAAACAAAGACATAGATCATCTGCTTGTTACTGTTTCATCTAAAATTCAGAAGTGCAGACCTTGATAGACAGTGACATGTTTGTTTCTTTATTTAAGTTCACTGTAAACAGCTACGTCATGTCATAATGGTCAGTAACCAGGAAAGTCTAACAAGTGTTAAAATTTATACATGTATGTGCACGCAGTCAAAAACATCACACTACACACAGGTACTTACGGGAAATCTCAGAGCATTTAGTAGTCCCTGGTGAAACTTATGGTGCATAGTTTCATCTGCTGGCTCTGCCTGGGAGTACACCATACCACAGATACCACAGTGGGTGACACCGTATCTCTTCTGACCAGCATCCTAGGAATATACAAAACATTGTTAACAGTTGTTTTTTTTTTTGTTTGTTTTTTGTGTGTGTTGTGTATGTGTGTGTTTTATTCAGGTATTCTGTCAGAGGGCATTCAGAATAGTTTCATCTGCCGGCTCTGCCTGGGAGTACACCATACCACAGATACCACCGTATCTCTTCTGACCAGCATACGGTACATGTGATACCTCCCTCATCATCAGGGAGACTCCAGGAAATGAGCCATAAAATTGCTAAAAATTCTTCTAAAATGTACCACTTTTTAATAAAAATTCAAAATCTCCCTGAAATAAATCGGGAATTTCCCTATATATATTCTATACATTTTTCAAAAATCTCCCTGAAATGGAAGAAAAATCTCCCTGATTCCTCTTTCAATTTCATCACATGTATGGCCAGCCCGCACCGTCAGCATCTAAAAAATAGAGAATACTAGATATGATCAGCCATATAACAAATTCCTAATGGGGCTTTGTATCCTAATTTAACTCCAAATTTCAATCATCATAAATGAGCTGCTTCATGGGAAATCCAGATTTTTGCCTATGCAAAAACAAAGGCGCAGATCAGCTAACTGCACAGCTGATCAGTGTCTTTCTTTTCGCTACATGGATAGCACACAACCTCTTCTTCTTAAATCCAAAATTTCAAGCTTCTAGCCTGTTTCTGTGACTGTACAGGATGGTTTGTGTTGGACCTGGTCGGAAACTCAGATTGTTGGTTTTCTCAGGCGATGGCTCATTTAGTAACAATTGGCATCAAGATCACTTCATAAGACAGTAAGATTAGTGGCATCCTTACCATTTCGCTACCCTCTTTGTCCATGGTGTCTGAGTTCAAGCTTCCTTTTTCAGATTCAGACTGAACTTAAGATTGTTTGTAATTCTTTCTTAGAATAACACCAAAGAAGAACAAACAAAGCAGTTTTCAATGATTGGCAGCAATATTCCATGTAGTCACTAAATGCACAGTATCTATTCTTAGACATAAAATAAACATGTGGTTTCTTTACAGGACTTTTATGCACAGCTTTAGTTTTATTAATCTCTAAATTTCCTTTAACATTTTATCAATTATGCAGCTTCTTTGATATATGAGCCTCCACATGGGAACAATGTGCCTAGACGAAACAAAGGCGCAGATCAGCTTCGCAGTAACTGCGAAGCTGAAGCTGATCCGCGCCTTTGTTTTCGCTACTCGGATAGTACACTTCCTCTTCTACTTAAATCCGTAATTTCAAGCTTCTAGCTCTTTTCTGTGACTGTACAGGTTGGTTTGTGGTCGGACCTGGTCGGAAACCACATTGTTGGTTTTCCCACGAGGCAGCTCAATTATATATATAAAAAACATTCTTTGATGCCACTTTCAACAACTGATCCTATCTATTACTCTTTGTTGCATGATCATTAGATTGAAGTTAAGGTAGGAATATAAAACCTTTCATATTTAATTGCAACTTGACCTTAACAAGATTAAAAGATTAATCAAGGATTATGTATTGCAGTTTGAATTGAAACTGTAACAGGTCAGTGTCTGAATTACTTGTAAAGCTGATTTTAAAAGTGCATTTAAAAGGTAGTAGAGCTTCCCTTTAATATTGAAATTATACCGTTTATTATCTTTAATGGTATAAAGTATTGCTACACAAAAATACAAGGAAATGGTAATCTAAATGGTTACATAATGATACAAGAGGACGTCTTTCAATCTCAAAGAAAATGAATTAAATCATATTACTGTGATGAATGATTTAATTAATTCATGTATTAAGCATCTGAGCCGCCACAGAAGAAAACTAACAACATGCAAAGGCAAAAAACAAAAGCGCAGATCAGCTGTGCAGTATCTGTACAGCTGATCAGCATGTTACTGCACAGCTCAGCGCCTTTGTTTTCGCCACACAGATCTTACAATCTCTCATCAACAGATCCAAAATTTCAGTCTGTGACTATACAGCCTGGTTTGTGTCGAACCTTGACAGAAACCTATATTGTTGGTTTTCTCATGCAAAGGCTCATCTTTGAGAAATGGATATGGTGCAAGGCTCTGCAGGCATTGCCTTGATCATCCTATGAAAAAAATTGCAATAAATAAAACAGCTCCTTAACTAGACCCATCATCTTCAATGGCCTGGCCTTGAGGTTTTAAAATCTTTTCATGTGGAACTTAGCAGAAATTGAAATTTCAATTGCTCATACTTACTGACATGGCCAAAATGAAAGAAATCACAAGGACCAACATTAGATGGCATTCTAACATTTATGAGCAGAATAAATTTCATGCTCAGCTGAGGTGAGAATGAAAAACTTTCTCATGATAACTTTAAAGCCTTGTTAAGTTCAATTACTGCATCACTCCAACAATTTTCATGACTTACAATAATCATCTGTTCTTTGGTATCTTTACTCCTAACATATCTCAGGAGAGGGGAACCACCTGGTGAATTGCTTGACCTGGAAATAACAAGGAAAGCACACAAATTAAGCATTTCTCTATATATATACATTTCAACTGAAGTTCTGACATTGGTTGAGTGGGTATAATCCATTTAGGTGATGAGCCCCGTTTTGAAAAGCAATAATGGATGAGACTCTATTTCGTGAAAATAACTGCTGAAGTACATGTATCAGCAGTCGTCATTTTAGAATGAAACAGATAATTTAATGTGTTAAGTGAACCTGATTTAGTGGTACCTTTTCACTGATGCTCAGTAAATTTGGATAATGCAAATAAAAGATCAAATTACAACCAGGCAAATAGCAGCTTAGCAATCCAGGTGTTTCAAACATCTAAGTAGTTGTCAAAAACATGAAATTGACATTTCCTGTCGAATATTTGTATCAACCTTGAAATGTACATTATCACCTTATTTATCTCTGATTGGTCACAGTAAGATGGAATTGACAGATGTTGATTTCTCTTTCCAAAAATATCACTGGGTGTTTGAAAATAATGAAACAGACCAAGGTGATTGTTTTGACAGCTTTTGACTATTTTAAAGAAATGAACAACTTTTTCTGTATTTAAATTGCACCTGGATGACTGTTGTGTACTGTCAACAACTGATTTTGAGATGTCTGAAACTTGTGAATTGATAAGCTGGTATTTGCGCGGTTGTAAGAGATACATGCTACACCACTGAATATTGAAATGCCACTCGTATGTACCTTGCAGAACTATGAATCAAGCATCAAATTTCTAAACAGTAAGCATTTCAATGCTGGATAAAATTGAAGTTTACAATTTAGCTTGTAAAACTCTGTGCAGGGTTTTATGCATGAAAGAAGCTTAACACTTGAATTATTGATTCACTGTACACAGTTGTAAAGTTTTTCTTTTGCCTAACATCTTACCTTAATTTTCTCAGGGAATCCTTTCTACCATCCTGTGGTGTTCTCATCCCCCTTGTGAAGATCGGGAATAGTTTCTTTCCCGGCTGTGGCGACTCTTGACTTCCACCAATAACAGAACTACTGTCGGAGCCTGGGGACACATTATCACTGGGAGTCCTTCTTGAAGGAGTTGTCTGTCCACTTTCTAATTGTTCTGACTCAACATCTGAACTAGCCTCATCCCTGGCATCTACTTTTCTCTTTCTCACGACTGGGCCACTTTGTTCAGACAGATTTGATTCAACATCTAGCCTGTCATTTAATAATTGGCCATTATGATTAGAAATATCTGAACTTGCATCATCTGTGTTTGGCCTTTCCCTAACCACAGGCCCACTGTGATCTGAAACATTACTGAATAGATCTTCTGAATTAGCAGTATCTATGGCAGAATCATTCAAGTCTTTATCAGGAACATGCAGTTCTGCTTCCTTCTTTTCACTGTCTTTATGATCTATGTTTTCAATATTTTTAGTCTTGATTTCATTCTCAGTGTCTTTATCACTAACAGCTACTATTTGACTAGAAACTTCCACTGATTCACTTTCATCCTGTCTGTCAACATCAACTGAACATTTGTTTTTGTCATCTTTCGCATCTTCAAAATAAATGACTCCATCTTCTACAGCCACTGTCTTCTTCAATGACTTCACGGTAACACCTTTTGGTGTCAGTGTTTCTGCCTTTGCTTTTGGCTTTTTAGTGCTAGATTTTGGAGTTTTGGGTGTTCCTCGTTTTTTGTTGGCAACAAACTGTAGATTGAAGCCTTTTCGAACAATGATGCCTCCTCCGATACATTTATCAGCAGAAGCAGGTGACCTAGTTTTGAAGAATTTCTTCCCAGTTACTGGGGTTTGAAGCCGAGGTTCAATCTCTATTAACACACTTCTATCGGCAATCTTACTGGTTGAATTACTCAGAAATTTCTTGTTCCTAGTGTTCATTGTAGGAGTTTTTGGTTCTTTTTTCTTTACTGTGATATCCAAAGGTTTTTTCTTTGAAGCAGATTTCTTCCCAGACCCTACCTTTGACATAGGTTTGTAATCACTGTCAGTATCTGCAGAATCTGATGAATGAAACTGAAATGTAGACTTTTTATTCTTTGAAGTCTTCATTTCTGATTCAGACTCTGTGTTGTCATCTGAGATTTTGTTCAAAACCTCACCTACTTTCTTCCTTCGTCCTGGAGAATGGGGGAAATGCATTTTCTCTCGTTTTCCATAGAATGACTTGATGGTGAAGGATTCTTGCTCATCATCAACTACGTCAGATCTGACATTTTCATTTTGTCTCCTTTTCTTGGCGGATGGAGTTCTCTGTCCAAAGTCCAGTTCAGCTCTGATAAAAACATAAAAATTAGATTTTTACGGTATTTCCAATATCACTTATTCAATATGGGTTCAAGGATTTTTCTGGCATTTTGGAAACTGGTCTAGGATCCCATTTAATTGGGAATTTTTTATCGGTCAATGACTGAAACTGGGAATTTTGAATAGGTTGAGGTATCAAATTGGGAAATTCGACAACCTTAAATTGAATTCTATTTTATTACATGTGTCAGAAGAAAAACAAATTTTGTTTTTAATTTTCTTTTTTCATTCTTTACCTCTTATTTATTTATCTCAAAAACTTTTCAATTGTGGAGCTCTATTTCTGCATAAGCTTGCCTGGATTGGGAATTTTGAGCACGATTTTTGGGAAAATTAGGTTGGAAATTGGAAAAATTTGAGTTTTGGTAGCATTGGGAATGGGTCCCATATTCAGCCCCAAAATGGGCCTAGAAAAATCCCTTGGGTATGCTCTGGCCAGACATGCAAAAAAGTTCAATGTGATTTTCAAGTACAGAAATTAAGAGAGGACAGAATTTTAGCAAACCTATGATCAAATATGCTGTCTCAAGGTGAATTTACAAGTGATTCGTTGTCACAGAAAACTGACAAGTGTTTTTTTTATAGCAAGGTTTCTTTTTACATTTCAAGCCTGGCTGCTATTCCATTTTATTTAGTGTAATATTTTTAAAGGCTTATTTTTAAGACAGGATGACAGATTGGACTGAAACACCTGATCAAGGCTTCAGTGTTTGCAAAACAGGCAATATCTTAGTGTAACATTATCATATGATAGTGATAGACTATTAGTTCTACTGTTAAAATGTGTTTAAAGTGAATTATCAGATCCATTTACATAGATACTGATCTTTTCACTCTGGAGTCCTGTACTTTACTACCATGCCACCACCCACCGAATTTGCTTTACATACATGTTATATTGATTTACAAGTTGATATTGTTAGATGTTCATATCCATGTTTTTTCAATATCATTATAAACACCACAATAGAAACGGCAAAAAAAAAAAAAAAAAAAAAAAAAAAAAATTTGTGAATGGAACTTATTAATATTTAGAAGTTTTCATTACATACCTTGATGTTTTGTTTGGTGAAGACTTCCATCGTCTTTTTCGAAGATGTCTAGTTTCCATATTCGATGCCACCATCTGTTCACTGCAAAAAATCATGAGCCTGTGCATGAGAAAACCAACACTTTGGGCTCCCGACCAGGTCCGACACAAACCAGTCTGTACAGTCACAGAATCAGACTAGAAGCTTGAAATTTCGAATTTAAAAAGAAAAGGAATTGTACTATCTGTGTAGCGAAAACAAAGGCGCTGATCAGCTGTGCAGTAACTTTACAGCTGATCTGCGCCTTTGTTTTCGCATATTCAGATTGTTGGTTTTCTGATGCAGCGGCTCATATTTAATGTCATTCAATTAACCACCATCTAAATTTCTGAAAAAAAAAAAAAAAAAAAAAAAAAAAAAAAATGCAATGTCTGTATGTTCAGAACTCAATTTTGTTTGCACTGGACATTGGGTATCCGCCGTAGCACTGTAGGTATGAAGTACATACCACTTTCGTACACACAGCCACTTTGGGCAATTTTTTTTTCAGTATAAAAATAAACCCATCGAATTGCATGTGATCTGAATGTCATCAGGCGGATACAGTGGTTTCACAGGCATGACCCAAGTACGACAAGATATGTCCTGGCTTTCCACCACCCAACCCATATTTGACGAATGGATTCTCCCATCATTATCAATTGGACGAGTCCACTTTCATTTTTAGGGGCCGCAGGTGTGATTTTAAAATTTTATTCCTTTTTTCGATGAAATTCCTGTAAGCAAACAGAACAGCCCCAGATATGACGCCGCATTCTGCAGCGTCACATCTGGGGCTATACTGTTTACCTATGTCCTATAAAGGGGACGCCAGGCTTAAATGAGCTAAGAAAGCCTGAATCACCAACAATGGCAGAATATTTACAATACAATACTGGCATGCAACTGCCAATGGACATTCATATCTTGACAGATATTCAGCCCTTTGATGATATATTTGTAATTTGATGGGTTTCCTGGATGGTGAACAGAAAAAAAGTCACAAGAAAAAGTCATGAAAATTGACAGAAAAAGATCATGGGGAAATAAAGTCACAAAAATAAAAGACCAACAGAGAATATCTGTACATAAATGAAGTAGAACAGTATTTTCATGTTAAAAGTCCTGTCCTGGAAATGGGAAATAACTGAATAAGAATGGATGTCAACCAAACAATGAGGAGCATGGTGGTCCAGGGGTAGAGTTTCTGACCAAAGAGCCAGAGGCCAGGGGTTTGAAACCCTGGCAACATTAGGTTTGCTCACTTCCCATATGACAGAACGTAGGATTAAGTGTAAAACTTCTAAAACATCAACACAAACAAAATTTATTGATAATTATGGAAACATTGAAAATAATATATTTTTTTTCTTTATTCAGTTTTACGTCCCTTTCAAGATTATTTCAGCTCATATGAGACGGGCCAATCAGTAGGTGGGGCGAAAATGGGAGAACCCCGAGAAAAACCACCTGACACACTCACAAGCAGAACTTGACTTGTCTCACATGTAGCATGAGTGGGGCTCGAACCCACACCAGACACAGCGGTGAGATGATCCAGTGATTAAAAAACAGCGCTCTTAACCGCTCCGCCACGGGGGCCGCCCGACAATAATAATGTCCATTCCTGATCACAAGTAGAGAACAAGAACTCCGCGGAGGTCGATATCGCACCTGCATTGGGCAAAATAACTAAAAACGTGAAATATAGGTCCAGGGCACCAGGTTAAGGTGTGTTCTGAAAGGGTATGTGAAGGACATTTACTATGCAAGCTTTCACACTCACAGCTATCACTGATGCAGAAAAAACAAACTTCGACATAAAAATATAACAAAGTCAATGGACCGTGAAATATAGGTCAAGGTCAGCAGGTCAAGATGCGTGCTTGAAGGGTATGTCAAGGACAGTTACTATGCAAGGTTTCACATTCGCAGCTATCACTGATGCAGAGAAAACCAAACTTTGATGTAAAAATTTACAAAGTCAATGGACCGTGAAATATAGGTCAAGGTCAGCGGGTCAAGGTGCGTGTTTGAAGGGTATGTCAAGGACAATTACTATGCAAGGTTTCATGCTCGCAGCTATTACTGATGCAGAGAAAACCAAACTTCAACATAAAAATTAACAAAGTCAATGGACCGTGAAATATAGGTCAAGATCAGCGGGTCAAGGTGCGTGCTTGAGGGGTATGTCAAGGACAATTACTATGCAAGGTTTCACGCTCGCAGCTATTACTGATGCAGAGAAAACCAAACTTCGACGTAAAAATGAACAAAGTCAATGGACCGTGAAATATAGGTCAAGGTCAGCAGGTCAAGGTGCGTGCTTGAAGGGTATGTCAAGGACAATTACTATGCAAGGTTTCATGCTCGCAGCTATTACTGATGCAGAGAAAACCAAACTTCGACATAAAAATTAACAAAGTCAATGGACCGTGAAATATAGGTCAAGATCAGCGGGTCAAGGTGCGTGCTTGAATGGTATGTCAAGGACAATTACTATACAAGGTTTCAGACTTGCAGCTATCACTGATGTCCAGAAAACTAAACTTCGACGTAAATGTTGACGGACGAACGAACGCACGGATGGACGTACGGAAATTTGAACTCCTATATCGCACCCTGCTATAAGCAGGTGCGATAAAAATGTGATACTTTTTTTTTTGTGACTTTTCTTTTCATACCCAAATCTGTGATTCTTTTCCGGTCTGGATCTGACATCTCGGAGAATCGCATTCAAAATTATCGCACAGATACATGACCATTAATTTTCCTTAGCAAGAAGAATCATTCCAAATGACTATTTCCAAAAGTATATGAATAGGACAAAGTCTGTATGTAGATCTGCTCATAATAGGTAAGGAAAGGCAAAGTACTAATTTCCACCATACCGATATTATGTGATGAAACGGTTGTGCTATAAATAGAAACGGCTCATGGGATAGGTAAATTACACCTCTGCAGCGCTATCTGTATTGCAAAGCAGGTATAAAAAAATGGCGATAATTGAACCTGTTGTTAGACCAGTTATTTCATTAATATATATGTTGTGTAAAGATTCTAAATGTAGCATAGAGATGCCGCACAATTTAATTTAAAAAAAATAAAAAAATAAAAAATGAAGGTATTGTCAAAATTACGGGCTAGGACGGATATCTTAACATCCACCTCCAAGAGCAAGCTGTCCTCTCTCACTTTCTGGTTTAATCATGCATTAAGCTTAAGTCTCTTTTCCTGTTGCATCTCTCGATCTGGACTGTTGTTGCCCTTGCTATTGACTTGGACTGTTCTCGGAGAAAAACAGTGCACAGTAAAGTTTAAAATCGCTAGCAAATCACAGATTTTATCTTCTACACCTGTTTGTATAATTTCTAGTTCCTTTGAAAATGTCACAAAACTTTTCCAAAATTTAAACAGTAACTGTTGTTAAATGAAACGGAAAAGCGGAGAAATGTTTTCTGGCTGCTATAGAACAAATATCTGCGCAGGAAGCTGGGGAAATTGGTAACATGTTTCCTAAACCTATTGACAATGCAGGCTTTTGCCTTCATAGGCTTTTGCTATTTCCTACTAAATTTTTTCATGCCCTTTCAAGATTATTTCTGCTCATATTATGAGATTGGCATATCAGTAGGCGGAGCAAAAACTGAAGTATTCTGAGACAAAATACTTTGTACACCCAGAGTACACTACCCAAGGAACAGGGGGCTTGTACCCACATACACTGGACACAGTGGTGAAACAAAGGAATGAGCAGTAATGGAGAAAAAAGATGACAAGCTCTAATGAAGCGAATCGGCACTAATGAATGAAACAAATCGGAAATAGTTGATCGCGAGCGCAATTACTTGCAGTGTGGGTTCCAGCAGCCAGCCTCCCCCCCCCCCTCTTCAAAAAAGATAACAACAAAGTAATAAAAGATTACAAACACATATTTACTATCTAAAACTCTTTCAACCACCAGCTATCAAAACTATGTAAAAGTAAGAAAAAAATGTGTGATCCTGTCAGCAGAAGGTTGAAAGTCTTGTCTGTTTTGCAAAATTTCCATCACTATTCCTTGTGGTTTCCCTTCACATTGTCTGATCACATCCGAAAAAAGCTGAACCTAATCGCTGAAAACATGGCCACATGATATTAAGCACATAAGCATTCTTTCAAACAGAACAGCGACAAAACTGACACATTTTTATCGAGATATGAAACCTCTTGTACTGCCGGTCAATATGTGGAGCTGTCCGCTTGTCGCACATCTGCACGATAATTTCATTTGCAGATTTCTTGAGGTGATCCAGACCCGTCGTTTCAGGACGCCCTCCCCCACAATGGCCAGACTTGTTTCATACATTCTTCCTGGATATCCCGGCCAGGACATAATGGACAAGCAGAAAACAGTATACACCAGAAAACTTCGTTTTGCAAGGCCTTAGGGGGATGGGGATTGATATTATCAAACCTGCAAACACTGAACAGTCAAAAAAAATATGAGAGGAAAAATGAATAACATCATCCATTTTTCAATATCGACAATTTAAAGCATACCAGACAATTGCAATAAATATGATGTTTAAATCTGTGCAGTGACAGAAAAAAACTCTGGGAAGGGAGTGAAAAACCGTCCTGAAAATCGAGTAACTTCAGTATATTGGACGTTCAACTTGGCGCCATTAGTCAATAAAGCGCGGGAGAAAATCCATCAATGAGGTCGTACGATATGCCGAAACAGACCAGGTCATTTTGGTCTTTCAGTGCAAACTCCAAGCCGCGGTGTTCCACTTCCGGACGAAAGTCATCTCAGAAAACACTGATTATATGATTTTCTGTCTTAGCTGTACATTTTTATTTAAAAGGTCTTTTTTTTAACTATTTAATTTGCAATTTTGACTTTTTAGAATTATGTATTTACCATGATAATTGTTTTTATTTTTTTCAACCTTTGTCACAAAGGGCAGCATTATACATGTGATCACACGTAGATCTGCAAAAGATTATTTTTCATTATTATAGACTGTGTGTTTTTTAATGACATAGATAGACTAAACCAGGAATTCTTATTCATCCAGATAAATTCAGAATCCCAACCTAGACACCAGATTGGAAAGAAATGAGAAAGCAAGAAATAAAATAGATAATAAGAAAGGCAAGCTGGATGTCATAATGAAAGTTTGTTTCATTGATCATGTTGATAACGCAGTCATCTGTACAGTGATCGAAATTAGGACTTTTAGGTGCTGGGCTTTTACCTTCCAGGAGTCCCAGCAGTGCCGCAGATATGCCAAGGTTTTAATTTTCCACCAATAAATGGCCACATTAATTAGAATTATTTATGAATAAGTTTTTCACATTTAATTACTTTTATCATACATATATGCTGCTTTTTTGTTTTTGAAAAATGCAAATGTAGCTGTACATGCTCATGCAGAAATTCAAGGCTGCCTAGGAGGAGGCACTGAGGGTGGCTTTTGCCTTTTACCATAGATTTTACAACAAGTTTGAGTTATTTGGAAGCGGGTCAACTCGGCCTGAGACCAACTCGGCCAGTGAGTCAACTCGGCCTCGGGTTAACTCGGCCGGGTCAACTCGGCCTCTTATTTTATTTCTATTACAGGAGAGGTATTTTATAAGTGCATGATGCTTTTAGATATGAATAATGATTTTATATGTTGATATATTCTGGATACGTACAGAGAAAATATAGGATGGTCTTAATTTTAGTATTACATACAGATCAACAATGCAAGTTAATAAGTTTTAATTTTAGGCATTGAATTATATGTGCATTATAGTAAAGCGTTCACACCTAAAACAGTACCACAATTAAATAAAGTGTGGTTACTTTTGGCTACACCCAATTGCAGCGGTAGGCCTTCTGGTATATTCAATGGTATGATTAATATATTTTAATTCTCATGAATATTCCCGTGTATATTATGGAAGAGACAGATAAAAATAACTGGTTAAAATTAAGAATTATAAATAAGCATTACCTCATATCTGCTTTGACCATAACTATATATTTAAATATAAGGCCGACTTGACCCGGCCGAGTTGACCCGGCCGAGCTGACCCGGGCCGACTTGACCCGAGGCCGAGTTGACCCGGATTCAGTTATTTGACCCCGCAGTGCAACGCTTTTAGAATGACTATAATATGTTAAAAGCCGCGTTATTTCCCAGCGGGGCGTGGATGCACACCTATGATGGGTATCTGAAGTTCCATTTCAGGCCAAAAAAACACTTGAAAAGCAACATAAATTAACAGGCTGTCTACATGACATTCTGATGTCTGAGACATTTTAAATATACCAAAACTTTTTAGTTAAACCCAGCCAACATTTATTTATCCACCATGTCTACAGTAATTAAATTAAATTCATGCTTCTTGGCATAATGTATTCCCCCCCCCCCCCCCAAAGATTTTCTGTCAAGTCGACATGTGACAACATTCCTGTATCGATTCGATCTCAATTCAGTACTCGTATCTCGCTTGATTTATTTTTTCTGCATGCTTTTGTTGCTAAATACCAGCCTCATTTGGTGCAGATCATTACTGTTATAATGGTTTATCTCTTGCTGCTCCATAGAACAGTAGAAGATACATTGAAACTTCAGAAAGACATTGACCTTTTAGGGAGCTGGGCCCGAAAATGGGGCATGAGATTTCGACCTGTCAAATGCAACATGATGCAGCTGACAAATAAGCGGATAAATAAAATTGAGGCCTCGTACACCCTCGAGGGAACGGTATTGGAAAATGTTAATAGCATTAAATATCTAGGTGTAACAATTACAAATGACCTCAAGTGGAATACCCATATCAATAATATCTGTACTAAAGCCAACAGAACACTTGGATTCTTGGAGATCTTTCAGGGAGTTGTGCCAAGAAATGTGGTATACATGAGATTTCAACCTGTCAAATGCAACATGATGCAGCTGACAAATAAACAGATAAACATAAATGATGCCTCTTACACCCTTGAGTGTACAATACTGGAGAAACAGATTGTAAAGGACTGGTACACCCGGTCCTGCAATATGGAAGTTCACACTTTGACACTCATACTAAAGGCATGCGGGAGGAATTAGTGAATATGCAAAATCGTGCGGCTAGATTTGTATAGTAATTATACTTTGAAAAAGGAAGTATAACTGGTGTTCTCGAAAAACTTTAAAAGCAAAGGAGGAAAGATAATCGACTAATATCGTTTTACACGTCTGAATGGTAAATCAGAATACATACAGATGCCAATTTCTGTCCCCAAGATAAGGCATTGTAGAAAAATCTCACTAGATGACATTGCGATACTGTCTGCTAGTATGGAGGCCTATAAATGAAGTTTCTTTCCCCCAGACTGCCAGGGACTGAAATGACGCCCCTGACTCTCTAACATAGCCAAGCCACTAGGCGTAAAAATGACAAATCTACAAAGGTAAAAATCTTTTTATATAAAATGTACATAATTTGGACATAATATGGGTCTACTCCACAGTCTCGAATTTAACGCCTAGTACCAAGCAAAATATTCACCTTCCACATCTGACGGGGTAATACTGGAGAAATCTGATCCCACCAATTACTGTCAGAACAACCTGCTGGTTGCTGATCAGAGATAAGAATTTATGGCCAATTGTTTATACTGCAACTGATAGCAAGCATGCAAAGACTTTATGGCCAATTGTTTATACTGCAACTGATAGCAAGCAAAGACTGGAATGTATGAGCATATTTCTTCAAAAGCTAGTTCTGTATTTTCTGTGCAGCTTTTGTGATAATAAGTTCATAGATGAGCCACTGCATCAGAAAACCAACAGTCTACATTATGCGAACCCAAAGGCGCAGATCAGCTACCTTACAGGCTACCTTGTGTCGAACATGGTCGGAAACCCAGACTGTTGTTTTTCTCATGCGAAGGCTCAGATATATTTGCATCTTTATTTTAATTAAAACATTTTTAAACAAATATCAATTTTGTGATGCAAAAAAATGAGCTTGATTTTTTTTCTTTATATTAAGGATGTTCGCTGCCAATGAAAAAGAATTCAAACTTTTTTTCTAACCACTCTTTTTTGATTCCAAAATACAACACAAGACATTTGAAAACAAAATAAATATAGGGTAGTGTGCATTTTTTCAAGCTACATGCCTCTGAATGAGACCTATGAGCACCATGTCTTAAATTTGGTAAAATTAATTTAATTTTTAATTCTTTGAAACATACATGTCTTGAACGAAAATACTCCTAGAATGCTTTCAAAAGTCATAATATTTACGTAGCGCAGACAATTTTAGACCAAAAGCATTGAAAAATTTGCAACTTGGAGTGGATGACAAAATTTTACGATTCCTTTTCCTACCCTACCCCCAAACTTGAAAAGTCGGAAAAAATCAATATTTTGAAATGTACCAAACCCATATTTGTCGATTCAAACTTTTTCTTGTATTTTCACACAACATAGAACTTGGTAATATTGTCCGAATAAAAGAAAGAAATATATAGGGTAGTGAGCATATAAGAGAGAACCAACAGCTCGAAAATCGCCATTTTCAGCCTTTTTTCGGCTATTTTGTTTCTAAAAGACCATTTCATAAAACCACCTTAAATTTTAAAACCAGCACACCAACGACACAAAGAATGACTTAGAAGACCATGTACACATATACTGCTGTTAAAATAAACATCGAGCCAGTGCAATTAATTAAAATATGTGTAATATTCAAGTTTAATCTACCCTACCCCCTAAATTTTACTGACAACAAAATTTTTCTACAAAGTTGCAGAAAATGGGGTGAAAAAATGAAGTTTCTTAGATTGACAATTTTCATGGCTCGTTCAATGCATATTATCAATATGTATCCAAATATAAAATATTAGGAAAATATCTGCAACCGTATATGAGATATTCAAGAAAAGAAAAACCGGAAGTTCCGAAATGTCAAATGTTAGCAGCGAACATCCTTAAAACATATTTGGCTCCTAAATCTTTATATTAGAAACCCAGACTGTTGTTTTTCTCATGCGAAGGCTCAGATATATTTGCATCTTTATTTTAATTAAAACATTTTTAAACAAATATCAATTTTGTGATGCAAAAAAATGAGCTTGATTTTTTTTCTTTATATTAAAACATATTTGGCTCCTAAATCTTGACGCTTCACTCAATTTGAATTCATGTAAATATTACTCTTAAACCTATTAGCAAATGCTGCTAATTGCTGGGTAAACTGAAGAAAAAAAATCAGTGGTTTCCCTCTTTGATCTGTATGGCATCACCTGCAGACCATTAAAACTCAGATAAATCATGGGCGGATCCACCCCCCCCCCCCCAGGAATGGCCAGATAATTAGTTTCTGCCATGTTGAAATTTTCCGTCAGACCCCTCCGCGCATGTAAATAAACAAGGTGGAGTTGGGCCTGTTATCAGATTATGTGGGACAATATGAGGCTAATAAATGTCAATCACAGCAGAAATTTCTCTCAGAGCATTTTCGGAGAATACTAGTCTGATAAATCTAGCCAAGATATGTACATCCAATCAGAAAATATTTGGTGCTCTAGTTTTCAAAAAAAAGAGAACATTTACATTTACAAAAAGGGCAAAAAACTTATTTATCAGACTAGTAGCTAGTCTATCTCTAACAGTACACATTGCTGAAATGTCAGATGGTTGTGTTTCCAAGTTTGCGCCGCTGGTGTGTATTAGGGACTAATTTCTCCCGGTCCACCCGAACCCCTTGGTGAAATATTGTCATTTTGAGTGTCATCAGTAAACTTTTCAGATTCAGATAATGAAACATGCTTTTTGAAATTGCAGTATATCCATCTGACTATCGTGGCCGGTTTATTAAGTGTCACTTGTGAGGGTTCAGTACCCGAAATTGCGCAATATGGCCCATACTACCTCCCTTTGAACGTTTGGATCAAGCTTTTATATTTTATTTTGTAAAAGGATAAAACAAGAAAGTGGATCGGGACTTGAACACATGGCTTCTCGAATTTGTTTTCACCATTATAAGCGAGGTCAAAATGTAAAAGTAAGCAATGGTCAGGAAATGACACAATCAGAGAGAATTTCAACTCCAAAAACCAAGGTGCGAAAAAACTAAATTGACAATCAAGTAATAACACAAGATCATATGATCGTAAGCCAAGTTAGCAGATATTTCCCAATAGGTGGCCACCCAGTTACAGGGGCTTAACTGAACATAAGATGCAACTTGTACAAAAATCAACACCAAAAACATTGAACAATAAAAACAACTGTGACGAATATCCGTTTTAAAAACCATAGTTCGTGTTAAAATTTCTTTAAAAGCTAATAGTTTGATATTCGTAATGTAAAACTGCGTAACTCTGTCAGTTTTTCCGATTAAAATCGATGTACACAGTGTTTTACAAGGAAATCGCTTTTGCACCTGATTAACCTACATAGTTGTCAAGAATAGACCGTCCAGTAATAATGGAACAAGCCGGATATTTTACGTGACTGAATGGGTATATAATGAGACCGCGAGGTTGTAGTTAGTTATTATTGTGAAAGAAGTCAGACAGAATAGATCAAGAAGATAGCAGGCAGTGGGTAATAGGCTTCTTGGCACGAGCTGAGAGCATTGTAATGTGACTAAGGGATCATTTCGATACTTAGGAACCAAAGCATTGTTTAAGCTCATCGTAGTGCTGGATGAATTTAAAATGCTGTTAAGATGCTATTTTAACGACTATGTTGAGATTTGAATGAGATGAGCCGCACCAAGAGCACCACCCTGGAACGGTTAGTAATACAATTTTTACAGAGGTATAAAGCTCGGCCCTTTGCTGAAACGTTACACTACAAACAGCAACAGAAGTATCGCATTGGAACGGTCAGTGATATACTGATGACCTCCCTGATTCTCTTAAACTGGCTCGCCTGTTGTTCAAGAACTGTTAGTGATTGGAACCGACTGGAGGAGTGTCAAATTCGTGCAGAGACAGTGAACAGCTTCCGGCAAGCTGTCCATAAAAGTTACTAACTTTTCGTAGCGCACACACCGCGGTTGTAGATGCCAGAATTGGATTCTACCGCTATTACTATGCAGATACAGATACAGATTCGGATTACGCTGGTTTCCAGCTTATGATTCTCTGATCTCCTCTGCTGAAATGTCTGATGATTGTGTGTCCGTTCGCATCTCTCGTGAGGGCCAGGGACTAAAGACTTTAATTTCCCTCCTGGCGCACACCCCTGGTGAAGTATTGTCAATTTGGCGTATCACCAGTAAACCATTCAGATTCAGACTCACTGACATGGTTTTGAGACAATTCACCGACACTTTTGAAGAGGCAGAAGTGTCAAAAAAGACAAATCACCGACAGCTATCTGACAGTCTTTAGTCATACTCCCAAACAGTGCCAACACCTCCGTTGCTCTCCGATATTGTTTTCTGAGAGGATTTTCATCCGGAAGTGGAACACCGCGGCTTGGAGTTTGGTCTTTAGTTAACGCGATTTATCACGCCCTCTATCGGCAGGCAGAGCCTCCATGAGGTCTATGGAGGACAGACAGGACGTATTTAGACGACTAGATCATCCGGGTTAGTCTTTAGTTGGAGCATGCGTGCGTTCGTAGTTTTTTCCAATGGTAAAAATGGTACCATTGGTAGACAAATTCCGTTCAAGGTATTACCAATGGTACCATTGGTAATGCCATTGGTACCAATGGTACCAATGTTACCAACATACGGCAGCAAATGGTGCAGACAGAATACAGCGTGGGTAATTCTACCAACGCGGGAAAAGTCACGTGATTCAATATGGCGAGCCTAAAAATATATCATGAATTTCGTAAATAAGCAATACTTTTGTCATACATGCAAATGTACATGTTATAAAGAACACAATATACATGAAGTAAATAAGAAAGACAAAAACAAGTGAGGTGTATTGATCAATATGATAAAAATTCCACCATGTGAGCTACCAATGGTACCATTGGTACCAAATGGTACCATGTACCAAATGGTACCATTGACAGCAGAAAAACGTTCAGGGTTTTCTGGTTACCATTGGTAAAAATGGTACCAACAGTACCACTGGTAGATTTGCAAATTTTACCTTTGGGATAACCCCGAACGTAGCCCATGATTGCGATTTACGGTAACTCGAAAGACCTGGTGTTGTTGTGTTTTATACTTCTAAATTTTGCAGTTGCAGTTATAATTTGTCGTTGCAAGAGTTACTCATCATTATAGTTGGAAAATATTTTTAGTGGATCTCATGTTATTTCTATTCAATAGAGTTTATTGGGCATCGCTTTTGCAGATTCATTACAGAGTTACTGACCTTGGTTGATGTAAGAATTTTAATTCTGAAAAATATAATTAAATTCTGTATGCCTGTCAACGGATTTATGGTTGAGTCACTATCTGGTTTGTTCACCCGTGTATAAATATGTTTCTATGGATTAGAATGTCCAATACATTTGTCTATGGCTGCGATTTTTTGGCATCAAAACGGCATACGCCGCTGTCTCGCCGGCGCCTCTTTCACGCCGGTCGATTTTGTGCCGGCCTACGCCGGTTTAAGCCGATCGCGTGACCGGCTAAACACGTATTCGGAGTGAAAAGAATGCCACCGGCGAATAAAGAAAATGGCGACCCCCCACATCACCATAAGAGCCAGTATAGCAAAGATAGTTTCTGTTACGTAGAATCTTGAAAAGTACAATGTTCGCATCGTTGCTGTACTCGCGGCCGGCTGCATAACTGCGTCAGTGTAAGAAATTGAAAATCATTACAGATACTGTATACTGAACCTTTAAAATGATGTATCCCCTTTGACTTTGATGTTTTGATTTTAGAATATATTTGTGATAACAAATGTTCTAGTACGACAAACAATGATTTGCTGTAATCAGCATTGGTCACACTGTTCAGTTTGACATATAAGTAGCATGTGTATTAATCAGCAAATTGCCCTGAAAAATAACCAGAGGACCAATGGTCACCTTACTATGGCACTTGGTAACTGTTTTCTTTTTATCCCTTTCCTTCCTATGATTTACATGTATGCTATGATGGGATGGTAGGCCTAGGGCTTTTGTTTTTGGGATCTTCATTTTACATGTACAAAAATTAGGTCTACATGTTTAACAAACTGGCTAAAACAGCCAAACAAGAACTAAATTTCACAACTTTTAATGCGCTTATATATCTCATTTCCAGACATTAACGCTTTTTGAAAAAGCCATTTCTTGGTTGAGACAAAAAAATAAAACAAGGTCTAATCAGTTTCAGTAAGTGTTTCAAAGCACAGGAATGGTCACTAATGATAGACTGAGAAATAAAGATTAGTTGGGCAACAATGTTTACTCCATACATAATCAAGAGTTCAACAAATTGCTGAAAATAAACTTCATAAATTTACAAGGCCATTTTTTCTTCGCCACTTCGCCTATTCCACGCCTTGGTCAATATTCGGCGAGATAGGCTTATGCTGGTATTAAGCCGAATTGATCCGCAGGTCACGTGACCTGACCCAGTAAAACGCGTTCACCGGTCATGTGATAAAAATCAATCGAGTGTCTCGCCGGTTACGGGGCACTACCGACGTACGCCCGGCGAAGTAAAAAAAAAAACGCAGCCTATAATTTTTGCTTATCGTGGTCCAGTCAAAATACAGGTAATGTGATCAGAAAAAATCAATATTGACAGAAATTAGTGGAAATTAGCCCTGAAAATGCTTAAAGCATTCTGTTTGAAATACAGAAATTAAGATTTGTATTTATAAGTTAACCCTGAAAATTAGTGCAGAATGTGCAATTTATTTACATGTAGCTTTCCAAAAGTTTAAATTTTATTGACAAAATGTTTTAACTTTAAGAGAAGTATTGCGCACCAAATTGTACTGTTTGGTGGTACTTTTTCCATTTTTACTGTTTTTAATATCATCATTAAGAGGTTTAAACTTTATTTGATTAAAATAATTTTATGATAATGTTATTCTACTTTCTTTTTTCTTTTATAATTCCGATTATCGGAAAAGATGGTGTGACGTCATCAGCCAGCATCCGGGTCACTCTCACGGGTACAAATCAATAATGGCGGCTTTATAAAAAGCCAATATATGTATGGTTTATTTGCACAAATGACCCAAAACGCCCAAAGCTTTAAGTTTCGCTGTGTAATGATGCAAGATTGTTTCCATAATCCATAATGCATATTTTTTGAGTTTGGAGGGAAAATATCTTGAATAGCGCATTATTTCCGTGTTTATAGTTAAATATAAGGCTTTGATCTCTCGTTATTGAATATGCACACAATTTCAGGCTTTTCAATCTCAAATAACATTTAAACTTTATATGACAATTTAACGCCGTAGTATTTTTGCTGTCGTTTTGTAATATTTGTCTTTGGAAGAGACACATTTAAGATTTTAAATAACAAACCACGCATGCTTCTATGCTTAGATATTAAAACTCGAACAACTTCAACGGCAAGGTTATTGTACATTTTTATCTATTGTTCTATTAAATTATCGTAATTACAAAATAAAATCATGAAATATAAGCTGCATTTCTAGAAAAATGTGAACTGAAAATAATAAGTGAATAAATTGGACAAACCGTTCTTTCTCAGAAGCTCATTCAGTTTTCCGAGTTTAAAACAAACCTTGCCAAAATAATTTTTCAGAAAGATGGCGGATTATTCTTTTTCAGTGGTTCTAATATTAAGTTGAATTTATTTTAGTAATTTAAGCTTTGATTCCAACGTATATTTACAATTGAAGACACATTTTCCTGCACAAATATGTGTATTAAGTCTGTGTGTTTATTAATTCTGTACCCGTGAGTTCACAGGTAATGTTATCGATGACGTCATCGCCATCTTTTCCGATAAGCGGAATATCTAAAATTTGTTGTACTTGACTGTACCATTAATGCGCTTTATTACGCATCAATTAACCATGTTTTCACAAAATTTTACTATGGTATTGAATAGGCAAGTCAATTAGGGATTATTTGGTTTTATCCTTTACCTGGTAGACAATGTATTATGTAAAAAAAGTCAAGTTTCATACGCCATTCACCATTCGCGAGCTGCAATTGGCATATGGTTTTAACTATAAAACTGAGCAATAAAGTGTTGTTGCCTTGGTACTGCAGCTCACTGCAGGGGGTGTGTAATTAGCTGATCATGTCAGATAAAAAACTATTTCCATCAAGATGCAAAATCATTAATGTTTCATGTAGAAAACAGATTGAAAATGCAATGTTATTCAAAAGATTCTGATAATTATGAATTTTTACTTTTTCATCTAAAATGTACAATTGAATATTCTGATTTGTGGAAAATGTACCTTCGGACAATGTTTTGAGTATTAGAAAAACAATGATACTTTGAATGTAATTTTTTTTGTATGATATTTCTAGAGTCTGTAAGTCTTTATTTGGCATGATTATTTAAGTTACTTTGCGACTTATGACCAATTTACTATATGAACTCTACAGAAGACATTGTCATGAAAAATGACGTCAATTAAGAAATAGATCAGCTCTAGCAGTGAATTGTTGAGTAATAATTCACTGTTTGGAGGTCAGTTGTAAAGAAGATCAGATCACGCACTTGAGCTGATTTATTTTGATTCTAACACACGATAAACGGAATAAATGTTGCTGAAACCGTCGATAACGTTCAGCTTTCCGCCATTGCATTGCAGATATCCTGCCAAATATTTGACTGTAATGCTGGTATTTACACACACATATTACGTTTGTTGTGCGCTAAAACGACGTTTCACCGTCTAACGCTGCTTTGTGGGATAGCTGACGTCACAAATGCCGCAAAGTAACGTCACGCTTATTCGCCCAGTGAAATTGTTGCACAATATAACACGTTTTTTTACCATTGGCTATATAGGCGAGTCGTGTTAGAATGTTGCGTAATGCATTTCTGCATTTTAGTAGAGCTTGCAAAACTCAATGCATTTACATAAATTGTTTAAGCACCGGTCAGACATGTTGTTAAGGTAGATGCATGTCACCCATACATGCAATCTGTCAGAATTATTTTGTCTACTTTTATGAAGATGCGGTTGCTATGGTTACCATTTAATGATAGTTATAGGAAAATTATGTGTATTATGGGCTAAAACAAGGGCAGCTAACTCCATATGAAATAAATATGTGTTAAAACTCATTCATTTGGTAGCCCAGTGTTCAAATATTACAAATACAGTGTTATTTCTAAAACGTATATTACATCATTTTTTCCACTTTTTGCCGCTTTCTACAAGTAATCTCAGAATGTCAGAAGGTACATTTTGTCACGTTGAGGTTCATATATCAATTATCAACAGATAATTAAACACAAGATAACCATACCAAAATTTGAATAATGACCACAGTACTTAGCACTGGGGGAGTTAATTATTATACCCCCGGAATTTATGCCGACGGGTATTTCGCTTTTTCATTTGTTAGTTTGTTCGTTATTCTGGAACGTTCATAGAATTTATGTCAAAGTTTTGGTTAAAGTTTCTCTGGTGGTGTATATCTCATGAACCAATGATCAGAAACCATTCATATTTCAACCATAGGTACCCTATAGGGTTTGCTTTGTTTCTGTGAGTTCGGACCCTGGGTCCATGCCCGGGGGTGGGGCTAGAGGTCAAAATCTAGGTCACCTTTAATTTGTTCCAAAGTTTTGGTTTAAGTTTCTTTGGTGGTGTATATCTCATGAGCCAATTTTCAAAAATCATTCATATTTGGACTTTAGGTACCCTATAAGTTTTGCTTTGTTGTCCATGAGTTGGTACCCGAGGGTCCTTGCTTGGGGGTGGGGCTAGAGTTCAAAATCTAGGTCACATTGAAAATGTGCTATTTACTTAGTGTTTTTTTCATCTCTTAAGTTCATATCTTAACAAATACTTATAGGTATGTACTCCTGTTTGGATCATAGATACTCTTTTAAGTTAAATTAAATTCCATTGCACCAAACTCTAGGGGTGGGGCTGGAGGTCAAAATCTAGGACACATTTATAAAATACAATAGTTACCAAGATTAATATGCTGTATGTCTATATCTTGACAACCATGTGTCAGAAAGCATTCATGCTTACAACACAACATTGGTACCACATAAGGAATAGACCTGAGGGTTTGTGCATGGAGGTGGGGGGGGGGGGTTCCTGAGGTGAAGATCTAGGACTTTTTTTTTTAGAATGACATTCTACTTTCATTTCAATCTAGGACTGAGGAACTGACCCAAAATGTCTGTGCTTATGTCCTAGATTGGGTATACACGTCAGCTCTGTATACCACTCTAAAATACATGTAGATCTGTCATTCTAAAACTACACTACCCCACTATTCTTTATAGTTATATACACTACTATTCTTTGGTGAAGAATCAACTGCGTAGTGTCTTCATATTTTGCATAATGAAATTAAAAATTACAATGTCTATGTTCAACCCAAGAATTTCATGCCAGATTCACTGACAATTTTAATGAGAAAACCAGACTTTTGCCTATGCGAAAACAAAGGTGCAGATCAGCTGTGCAGTAACAGCTGATCAGCACCTTTGTTTTCGCTACATGGATAGAACAATTCCTCTTCTTCCTAAATATGAAATTTCAAGCTTCTAGCCATCTTCTCTTGGTGCACAGGACGGTTTGTGTCAGACCTGGCCTCGAGGTTATAAAACTTTTTTCAAGCTCAGCTCAGCTGAGACTAAAATTCATCCTGCTCATAAATGTTAGAATGCCAACAATTGTTGGCATTTTAACATTTATGAGCAGGATAAATTACTAGTTTTTGTTTTGAACCTGAATTTTCTACAATTTTTTGAAATTTTCAATATTTATGAGCAGTTGAATTTTCATGCTCAGCTGAGCTGAGCTTGAAAAAAGTTTTATAACCTCGGGGGCCTGGTCAGAAACCCCAAAGACCAATTTTCTCGGGTCACGGCACATTTTATATTGTAGTCTGATAACGCAGAGAAAATTTTATTGCATGGACACTTTTTTCTTCATAGAATTCATTGTCTTTGGTCATTTGTGCTAACTGATGACAGAATGGGGGCTTCCCTGGAAGATGCGTACATAAAAAGACTTCAAGAAGACATTCAAATAGCGGTAAGTGGTTCAGTAATGACTTGAAAGAAACCAAGCAATTCATTTTCATTTTCAAATATCTTTTTGCATTAATTAGCTTAATATTTAAATAGAATAAATAAGTTTTAATGACAGCTGCTTCATTTCTTTTGACAATTTTAAAAAGAAGTCAGGTAAAGATCGGCAGCCCCTGTGGCTGAGTGGTTAAGAGTGCTGTTTCTTAATCATTCGATCATCTCACCGCTGTGTCTGGTGTGGGTTCGAGCCCCACACTGGCCACATGTGAGGCAAGCCATGTTCTGCTTGCGGGTTTGGCAGGTGTTTTTTCTGGGGGTTATCCCGTTTTCACCCCACCTACTGATTGGCCCGTCTCATATGAGCTGAAATAATCTTGAAAGGGACATACGGTAAGTTGATTCTGTTACCCAACCGTCTACCATTTGTCCAGCATGCTGCCCTTTCCACAAAGTTAGTCTGATCTTTACTCTTTTTTTTCAAATTGATTCAATTTGAACCCAACTGGCACTGAGTAGTGCCGTTGAACAAGACACATCAGCTTTACTTTATACTGGTTAATGATGAGGAAGCAGCGGCTTCATCTTAACATGACTGAAAAACTGTTAAGTTGTTAACTAGGATGTTGAGCAAAAAATGTGGAAATTATTTTTTCAGTGTGATCGTCTGGAAGAGACAGGATGTGACAGTCTGGTGATTGTTGCTTCTGGCTTTAACCATATCAAGATGGGATCCAAAAAGGGCATAAACTACCTGGCTGATTTCACCAGCTTTATAGAGGGTTTCTCTCATTATTGTCAAGGTAATTCATTTTTTAGCTCGCCTGTACGAAAGTACAGGAAGAGCTATTGCAGTCACCCCAGCGTCGGCGTTAGCGTCGGGGTTGCTCAAAATGTTAAAGTTTTTGGTTAAAGTTTTTATGAGTCTATATCTCTTGAAGTTGTTGATGGATCAAGTTGATGCTTTGCATGTTGGTAGATATTGGTCTGACGTTTTATGCTGTACCATCATGACCCACCTGTGTGACCTTGAGTTCAAGGTCACAGACTTTGAAATTTTATGTTAAAGCTTTTGCTTAGAGTGTTTTGAACTGTATATTGCTGGAACAGATGGATGGATCTAGCTGATACTTTGCTGTTCGATATTATTCTTAAGTTTTATGCTGTAGCATCTTGACTCACCTGTGGTCAAGGTCACAGACTTAGAAATTTTATGTTATAAGTCTATATTAAATATGTTGATGGATCAAGTTGAACTTAGCATGTTGGTAGATATTGGTCTGAAGTTTTATGCTGTACCATCACGACCCACCTGAGTGACATTGAGGACAATGTCTTTGGTCATAGATTTTAATAGATTTAGTGGCAAAGCACAAGTCAGGCGAGCTACGCTGTGCTGCGACAGCTCTTATTTTTTCTTTCATTAGCTCACAGTTTGATATTTGCGGCCTGGATTGTGTAGTGGGTAACACACACACACACACACACACACACTTGTCGGTTGTCACTCGTGTGGTCTAGGTTTGAATCAGCCAACTCATGTGGCAGGATAGTGGCCTCTCGTCTAAGGTCGGTGGTTTTCCATGGGTTCTCCTGTTTCTGCCACAATTTCTGCCAACATTCCCGCATTCAAGAATGTGTCAATTCCATTAGCTTTCTGTTTAACTAAAGTGTAACATAAATACATGTAGTATTTATGCTTTAGCTCACAGTTACTGGTGGGTGCATGACACTGTGCACTGTTTAATGGTTTACGTGTACACTGCAAAGGGAAATTATAGTTAGGATTTATAATTGACATGCATCAAATAAGCTGTTTTCTGTGGACATTAAAGAATACAAATGCTTTAAGGGATTCATTAAATAATTTGAAAAATACTTGTGTCATATTTCTTACAATTAAGAATGTTTGCTGCCAATGAAAAAGTATTTATGTACGGGTTGGGATTTAGGTCAAGGCATGTGGCTGCCAGGGTAGTATGACCAACTGGCAACATCTGCGCCTTCAAGAACATGGAAAAAAGTTACAATGGCTTTCTGTGTTATTGAATGTATGTGACGTCCCGTACTAACAATGTAAATTTTTATGGGAAATATGTACACTTTAAAGGCCATAAAATCCTAATTTATAAATCATATAATAAAAGGAATCTTACTCTTGTGGTAATTTCATAAAATTACCATGAGTGTAAGATCCTCTATTTACAATCTCAAAGCAACACCTATGCTGATAAATGAGCTGCCTCGTGGGAAATCCAACAATGTGGTTTCCGACCAGGTCCGACACAAATCTACCTGTGCAGTCACAGAAAAGAGCTAGAATCTTGAAATTTCGGATTTAAGTAGAAGAGGAATTGTACTATCCGAGCAGCAAAAACAAAAGCACTGATCAGCTTCGCGGTTACTGTGAAGCTGATCTGCGTCTTTGTGTTCACCTATGTAGATTGTTGGTTTTCCCTTGAGGCCGCTCAAATGTTGAAATGTATAAAACTAATTAATGTGTTATTTTAATTTTTGTTAGCTGACACACAGCATGACCAGAACTTAATCCTATCTGTGGCAAACCCTCAGAAAATAAGAAAATCTGAGAGAATAAGTAGAAAAATAAAGGAAGAAATCACAAATAAACCAGAAATAGCCACGTCAACACCAGACAAAACTGGGTCAACTCAAGAAAATGCCATATCAACTCGAGAAAAAGACAGGTCAACTCCAGAAAATGCCTTGTCAACACCAGGAAAAGCTGGGTCAGCTCCAGAAAATGACAGATCAATTCCAGAAACTGACAGATCAAGACTAGAAGAAGCCATGTCAACATCAGACAAAGACAAGCCAATACCAGAACAAGACAGGCCAACACCAGACAGGTCGATACTAGAAAAAGCAAGGACAACACCAGATGCAGAAGATTGTTTGGTAGAACTGTTAATTGGAGACGATATAATGGACATTAATGATGATGGAACTCTGAAAGATTCTGATGGGGATTCAGCTATGTCAGGGGTAGAGGAGAACCACAATGCAGAAGAAAAAAATAAGATTGATCTGGAAGGCAGAGAGATGAACGTTTCAGAGGAAATGAAGATAAAAGGGGCCACAGTTATCGTAGTGAAAAAAGATGAAATAGCGGCTGCTATGGTTCGAGATGCGGTAAATATTACTTTTTTGTCTATACATAACAGAATAGAATATCTGTGTATGAAAAATACCTTATCTTGGAAAAGCAGCAATTATGACAATTCTTAGGTTTTAATCATACTAAACTATTTTGGAATGGCTTTATATTTGAGCCGTCTCGTGGAAAAACCAAAAATGTGGTTTCCGAACAGGTCCGACACAAACCGGCCTGAACAGTCTCAGAAAAAAGCTAGAAGCTTGAAATTTGGGATTTAAGTAGAAGAGGAATTGTACTATCCGAGTAGCGAAAACAAAGGCGCTGATCAGCTTCGCGGTTACCGCGAAGCTGATCTGCGTCTTTGTTTTTGCCTATGCAGATTGTTGGTTTTCCCATGAGGCGGCTCATTTATCGATTATTCAAATAACGTTTTTGAACAAAGTAATGAATTAAGCCCATTAACAATATGATCTCAGCTTTTGTTACATTGTAGTTTCAGCTTAATATCCCAATCAACAAGTTTTATCTTCTTTGAGACATTCATTGAGTACTCTCTGCTCAAAGACTCAACAAACTGTATGTAGGATTTGAGCTCACATCCACCTTGATCCATTGTCAAATGCTTTGCTACAGAGCCACCATGCTCCCCAACAGTTTACAAAAATTACCAGATTTGTTCTATTTAGAGCACTTGCTGGAAGTGCAAATCCCCCCTGCCACCCACCCAAAAAAAAAAAATAATAATAATAATAAAATAAAAAGAATAAGAAAATTGTGCCACACACTGCCAGTTTGGCATTTCTGTATTTTACACCAGCTTTAATGAAATGGATTTTTTTTTTTCAAAGATTGCATGACTACTATTCAGTTTTAGACTTGCTAACTTGAGCAGTTGATGTGGCATGAATTAAAAAATAGTTTGTTTGTCCATTGCATACTCAGCATTTTAGAATTGGATAGGTAGGTTGTAGGGAAATTATTTTATTGTATTTTGCTTTCAGTAGAAAGGAGACAAAAATGTTAACATGCCATCTTTTTATCCGATAGTTCTGGTTAGCAGTGCTATTAGCACAGTCTACCGTTGGTTTTGACAGTATGATCACTTGATATTTTGCATTTATTGCAGCAACAGTGTGCCCAACAATGCTTTTGGTAGGCAGGATGCACTTGCAGGAATCATGTTTGACAAGATAGATTCCTGCCAAATTTTCCAACGAAAAAGGCAACAATGAAAATATTTTAACTCATAAAATTGCAATACATGTATAATTTTTTGGGTAGTGGGGTAAAATGTGGGTAGGTCGGTAAATGACAAAGAAACAAATTTTTATCATTAGGAAAACATGTCTGTGTAGTGAATACCCCCTTATATCCCACTTTCATATAGCAAAACAGGGGTATCGAGGGGTAAACCTATTTTTATCGCACCTGCTTATAGCAAGGTGCGATATAGGAGTCCAAATTTCCGTCCGTCAGTCTGTCCGTGCGTCCATTCGTCTGTCAACAATCATGTCGAAGTTAGGTTTTCTCTACACCTATGATAGCTGTGAGTGTGAAACCTTGCATAGTTATTGTCCTTGACATACCCTTCAAGCACGCACCTTGACCTATATTTCACGGTTCATTGACTTTGTTAATTTTTACGTGGAAGTTAGGTTTTATTTGCACCTGTGGTAGCTGTGAGTGTGAAACCTTGCATAGTTATTGTCATTGACATACTCTTCAAACTCTTGACCCGATGCCCTTGACCTATATTTCACGGTCCAATGACTTTGGAAATTTTTACGTCGAAGTTGGGTTTTCTCTGCACCTGTGATAGCTGTGAGTGTGAAACCATGCATAGTTATTGTCCTTGGCATACCCTTCAAGCACACACCTTGACCCGATGCCCTTGACCTATATTTCACGGTCCACTGACTTTGTAAACTTTAACGTCGAAGTTAGGTTTACTCTGCACCGGTGATAGCTGTGAGTGTGAAACCTTGCATAGTTATTGTCCTTGACATACCCTTTAATTGCACACTTTGACCTGGTGCCCTCGACCTAAATTTCATGTTTTTAATTATTTTGTCCGATGCAGGTGCGATATCGACCTCCTTGGTGTTCTTGTTTAGCTCACCTGAGCCGTTAGGCTCACAAGGTGAGCTTAAAGGATGGCCATGATGCGTCGTCCGTCCGTCCACAATTTTAAAGATCTTCTCCTCTGAAACCGCTTGGCCAATCAAAGCCAAATTTTATATGAAGCATCTATAGGAAGGGGGAACCAATGTATATATAAATAATCTAGGTCGCATGACCAAGAGGACCGCCATGCCCATATATGGTAAAAACCCTTTAAAAATCTTCGGCTCCAAAACCCAAAGGCCTAGGCTCTTGAAACTTGGCATGTAGCATTAGGGACTCAAGATCCACAATGTGTATATACATGTAAATCATGACCCTGTGATGACCTTGACCTATTTTACGGCAAGGTCAACATTGGTCTCCAATGCATTTGAATGGGGAAAACTTCTAAAATGTCGTTTAAAGTGAAAGTCTTGCAGGAAATGGGATGTAGGACTGAATATTAATGGTTCTGAAACAAAATAGACCCTAGGGACTCATATGCCCCCACCCCGGGGCAATAAACATGTATATCTCCATAATATTCAAACGTCTTCTCCTCTGAAACCACTTAGCCAATCAAAGCCAAATTTTATGTGAAGCATCTAGATCTATAGGATGGGTTAACCAATGTATATATAAATAATCCAGGTCACATGACCAAGATGGCCACCATGCCCATATATGGTAAAAACCCTTCAAAAATCTTCTTCTCCAGAACTGGTGGACCAATTTCAACGAAACTTGGCATGAAGTATCGATGACTCAAGTACTACAATGTATATATAAATCATGACCCTGTGATGACCTTGACCTATTTTACCGCAAGGTCAACATAAGTCTCCAATGCATATTAATGGGGAAAACTTTTAAAAAGTTATTTTAAGTGAAAGTCTTGCAGGAAAATGGGCCGTAGGACTGAATGTCAATGATTCTGAAAAAAAATTGGACCCCAGGGGCTCGTCTGTCCCCACCCTGGGGCATTATACATGTATATTACCATAATATTCAAACATCTTCTCTGAAACCGCTCGGCCGATCAATGCCAAATTTTATGTGAAGCATCTATAGAATAGGAGAATCAGTGTGTATATAAATAATCTAGGTCACATGACCAAGATGGCCGCCATGCCCATATATGGTAAAAACCCTTCAAAAGTCTTCTTATCCAGAACCGATGGACCGATATCAACAAAACTTAGCATGAATTATCGATGCTCAAGTACTACAATGTATATATAAATCATGACCCTGTGGTGACCTTGACCTATTTTACGACAATGTCAGCATAGGTCGCCAATGCATTTGAATGGGGAAAACTATTAAAAAGTCATTTGAGGTGAAAATCATGCAGGAAATGGGTAGAAGGACTAAATATTAATGATTGTGAAAAATAAATTGGGCCCAAGGGCTTACATGTCCCCACCCCGGGGCAATATACATTTGACCCAGTTTATGGCAAGGTCAACATGGGTTGCCCATGCATTTGAATGGGGAGAACTGTTAAAATATCATTTGAAAGGAAAAAACCAGGAGGAAATTGGCAAATGGACAGAATATTGATTATTCTGAAAAAAAAAAAGAAAATGTCCCAAGGGTTTCATCTGCCCCTGCACTGGGGTTAAATACCATAGTATTCAAACATGTTTATTGGTATATTCAGCAGATCACAGGTGAGCGTTTACAGGATCTGGTCTTATTTTAGATACAAAACATAGATTGTGGGTACTCGTTAGAACCGCCTCACACTGAGGCAATTCTAATGTGTACCCACAATCAATGTTTTGAGCAAACATATAAAATATCGAAAATTTTCTGTAAAAATTTTAGGTTTTTCTGCTGAAAAATCTTCAAAGTATTGCATGGGCAAGTTTTCGTAATGTTTCAGCCTGTACTTTTTTTTTTAGTGTGCACTAAATAGAACAAATATGGCAATGATTTATAAAATGAGCCTGTTCGTGAGAAAACAAACAATTTGGGTTCCGACCAGGTCTGACACAAACTGGGCTGTACAGTCACAGAAGATGGTTAGAGGCTTGAAATTTTGTATTTAAGTAGAAGAGGGTTGTACTATATGTGTAGTGAAAATTAAGGCGCTGATCAGCTTAGCTTTGCGGTTACCGCTTCAGCTTCGCGGTTACCGCGAAGCTGATCTGCGCCTTTGTTTTTGCCCAAGCATTTTGTTGGTTTTCTTATGCAGTGGCTCAAATAAAGTTGCCTTAAACCATTATCATTTCAGAAAGCAAATCTGAGGCCCAAAAGAAAGAAGAGATTGATTAAAAATCCTGCTGCGAAAGATGAATTCCCAGAAATACGACAATTTCCTTGTGACCGCTGTAACAAAGTCTACAAGAGAAATGACGATTTGAAAATACACATGCGCAAACATGATGGCATTTTCCCCTTTGTTTGCCCTGTCTGTCAGAAAGGTTTCCTCAGTAAAAAGATGCTGATGATGCACGAACCTGTCCATTTTGACTCTAAGCCCTACCCTTGTGACCAATGTCCAAAGCAATACACGAGAAAGGAGGATCTTAGGATACACATGCGGAAACATACGGGAGAGACGCCATATAAATGTGAGATCTGCCCCGAAGGTTTCATTGGTCGGAAGCAGCTGAAGAGCCACAAGGCCACGGCTCACGGAGAACGTCCCCATAAATGTGAATATTGTGATCGGGAGTATGCCCACTTAGAGGATTTGAGATCACATCAGAATCAGCATACAGGTATTTTGTCATGAAGTTGTTTCTGGTCAGTTTTGAATGGTGATACGTGGATGATCCAATAATGAATGAGACTTTTTGAATTATCCCTATGTAAATAAGCTTGGCTTATTGTGAATATCTTGTTAACGTTGCCCAATGTAATGTGCACACGACACACTGGTTAGAATTCACATGAGGACAACTACCATCTGTTGCTTAGCAACGAGAGAATGTGAGTCAAACGTCCTTGGCCACGTAGTACTTATGCATATAAAATGGGTTACCATGGCAACTGGGGATTAAAATTCCAATCATGGCCCACTGTTATTTATAGTGTTCATAACTAGCTTTATGCTCTGCAAATATCACTTACATACAGCTGATAATTCAAACAGACTGAGCATTTTTGCGAGAAAAGTTGGGTTTTAGTTGCGAAAAAAATCAATGACTTTGGGGGTAGGGATGAGAAATATTTTATAACCTGTGTATAAATGATACAATAAATTGTTTTTAACCTAAAACGGATCAATTATGGGATAAATATTGCAATTGAATTTCAAAAGGGACACCTGACCCTTTCGTTTTATGTTGCCTAGCAACGATAGAATTTTGAAAATGCTATAAGCCAGAATTCACATAGGAAAATGGTTGCTAGGCAACCACACCTCGACCACTAGAGCAAGACTTAAACTGACCAAAGCAAACGATTTCAGAGATTAATGTTAACACTGGCAATACTCAACTATTATAAAATACCGTTTTTAAAATTTGTGACATAGCTAGATTTATATAGACTATGATTGTTCGAAAGGGCAAATGTTGGCCATAGGCACGTCACGAGTGGTTCTTAAATAACCATAGCAACCAAAGTTGATGAGCAAATTTGATAAAACACGCTTCGTAGAGAGATCAGATGTGTATCTAGTGATCGAAAGTAGTCAACTTGAGCTAGTCAATAAACTTTATAAAACAAGAGAAAATTCTCAGTCATTATTGGATCATCCTCGTAACCTGGAGGGACTTGAGTTCCTTGCTCCCTGAAATAAAAAAAATTACTTTTCTCCCCAGCTCCCTAAAATGTTTTTCCTCAGCTTTAAGCTCCTTGCTCCCTGAAACTCCAAAGTTTTTGCTTGCTCCCCAGCTCCCTATAAATATATTTCTAGTTCTCTTCAGCTCCCTGAAAATAAATAACCTTTCTCCATATCTCTACAAATTCCCTTGGAGGGCCTAGCTAATGCAATGATTTACAGGCCTGATCTAGATCAATCTATTTGTCACTGATGTATAGTTTGGAATAGCTTGCGCAGATAACATGCAAAATTAACCAGAATGCAAAGTTAAGGATAGTGTTATGAACATTTGAAGGAGATCCATTGAATGGAAATGTAACATGTATGTGTACACATGTATATGGAATGTCAAATGAGCCGCCGCATGGGAAACCCAACAATCTGCATAGGCAAAAACAAAGGTCTCTTTGTTTTCGCTACACGGATAGTACAACTCCTCTACTTTCTAAATCCAAAATTTACAGCCTCTAACCATCTCCTGTGACTGTACAGTCGGGTTTGTGTCGGACCTGGTCGGAACCCAAATTGTTGGTTTTCTATTGCACAGGCTCAAATCATGTTGATCCTTCTCTTACTCTTAATTTTCAGGAGCCCGGCCCTATACATGTACCCAGTGTAATGAGACATTTTCAACCCGAGGGGAATGGAGAGTGCATGGTAAACAGCATCTAGATCCGGAGCGCCATGTGTGTGAGACGTGTGGAAAATCATTTAGTCGTAAACACAACCTTGACCGACATAAACTGATTCATACCGACAATGTAGTTGGGTGGTGCAATATTTGTGACAAGTCTTTTAATGATTCGTCCACTCTGAGGAGGCACCAAATGAGACATAATGGACAGAAACAATTTACGTGTAAATATTGTTCTAAACAGTTCTGGAGTAAATATCTTCTTGAAGCCCATGAAAGGTAATTATATTTCTTATGTGTTCATTACGAAAACACGCCCATGCAATGTACAGATTTTTTCAGCTGTAAAAATTGTAAAGGGGGGGGGTCTCACGCTATATGAAATTTACATAGGGTTCTGCCCACGCACCGATTTTTATAATATTATGCATATTGCTTGCTTGGTGCATGGCCACTTTATTAGTAATATAGATTTTCTTTTAACTACTTAAAATTTTTAAATACAACATTTTGTTCTAGAGGGGGTCTGAATATAGGGGTATGTATGGTTAAAGTCGCCCATAACCGTCATAATAGCCTCTTCCTAGTTCTGTTTGTTTGTAAAATAATCTAGAATGATCACCCATCAATTTGGTATTGCATAATTGTTGATAGCTATAATATTGAATTCAGCTGATTATCATTTGTTTTGCAGATGACCCCAAATTTTAGCTCCATAATGGTGTAACCACATGTTTGATTCTCAATATTAACATGTTCCAGGCTTTGTCAACCTATAATTTTAACCTCAAATTAGGCTACACATATATAGATTATTTGCTGAAAATTTCGTAAAATTTGAAGACCGGTAACATCTTTTTCTAGAACATTGAATGATACATGTCAGAATTGTGAAAAACGTAAAATTAATTATGATTTATCCTATTATAAGTATGTTATGTTATTAACATGTTACAAAGCAAACTTTTTGTGAGTAATTTTCCGGCTAAACATTTTTGTGTCTTGCATGACCATCAACTCTATTATATATATTTTGAATATTGATTTTAGTGAGAAAATTGCACCCTGTCTTGGACCTTATAAAGCATATCTGCCCATTATTTTTAGTTTTCATAATTAGATTTTAGAACATGATTCTATCTATTAGTAGCCATTTTCTATAGTTTATTTGTGTTTATGATGCAATTGTCTAGGTTTTTTACTGTTTTGATTATTATTTTTAAAAAATTAAGTTGTTTAGGTATTAATTAATTTATTGAACTTATACAGCTATGTTGCTGTGACTCACGTCATATGGAAAACCTAAGGGATTTAGCATTTTTATGAAATAAACATGATGAGGCTATGGGCAGTTCATTTCCTGCTGATTATATCACGACTTCAGAAAAAACACCCCATCCACCCAAATATATAATGAAGCAAAACCAATAGGATGAAGAAAGAAAACGAAATATCAATAGATAAAATTATATGATACGTTACTAACAAGATTATCATTATTATTAATTTTTTTTTTGATTATTTATTAAAATAAACCCATGAACATTTATGGATTCATAAATGTGTTAAAAACCTTGAGATTTATAAACAACAAGTTTGGATATTTATCTGAGTTATTCATTTCAAAAATAGGAAAAAGAATCACATTTAATTGGTAGAAAGCTTGTCAATAATGGATATGTTTAATGAAGAATTAAAATAAGTCTGATATTTAAAGTGAAAGCTATACCTGAGCATCACATCTGAACACTTACAAAGAGAAAAGCCTGTCACATAGCTGAATTATGCACTTACCGGTACTGGATAAGTATAAAGATAATAGTGATCCAAAAGTTAGAAAGTGCCACTGTATTCTTGTCAATCTTTTAACTAAAGTTGGCATCAGCAACAATTAAATAAGTAAAGTTATGAATAAGTAATCGTATAAACGACAATACAAAGATGGTAAAACAAATGGAGGAATCAGTCAAATGTCTATTACCATTACGGTGGTCAATTACATTAAATGAATGTTACTCAAGTTAATAATTATCCAAATACATCTAAACCTAAAGAAATATTAAGTGATGAAATTACAGAAACAAAAACATTTCATTAATATACTTAAACCTGAAAATGTTTGCTGATCATTTGTATGAAAAATTGATAATAACTTTGAGGTAGGTCACAATAAAATATGTGAAATTGCCATATCAAATAACCATTTTTATATTAGGAATTAATATTATTTATGTAATTTTTTCATTTCCAATGATAAAATTATGGAATAACATGATTTTAGACGAAAAAACAGCTAAAAACATTAAAATCCATTTTTGTCAAAAATTGACCAACATGTATATCATGTACATTTCAACAGTGTTACCGGTTTTGAAAATTTATAAAACTTTACCAGCATAAAGAGGGTACCGCTGGCCAACTTTATTGACAATTTCATAGGTTGACAAGCACTGGAACATATCAAAATATGAGACACAATTTGTCATTTTCAAAAATATTTTTGATAAAACTTTGACAATTTCAAGTTTAAGTTTCCATAAAAAGTCTATCTGTTTATCTATTTAAGCCAAAATGGTATCAAAGTCACCCATGTGGAGTCATTTTTGAATTCCAGTTTTAATTGGATTAATAAAAGTTGAATAAGGGATAACATATAGGCAAAGTATAACGCAGGTATGGTCACAAAGGTGGAGTAAGTCAGGGTGCTATTCTGAGACCTAAAAATGTTTTTCAAAACAAATAAATGCATTTTTATAGGTGTTAGAATGAAGGCATTTACCATGCAAAGCAAGAACAAAATTGGTGCGTGGGCGCATATGAGACCCCCCCTTTCACCAGAAAAATTTTGATATTTCAAATATTTTTGCTCAAAGCATACACGTTAGAACCGCATCAACGAGGCAGTTCTAATATGTACCCACAATGTATGTTTTGGATCAAAAATTAAGAAAATTAGGCTTACCCCTGCAAACCTCAGTTTTACTATATTAAAGTGTGGTTTAAGGGGGACATGTTTTCTTGATGTTGAATAGCGGCACAACCAAGGCATAGTGGTTAAGCCTTTCCTTATGGATTGTGGGTTCCATCACAGGCTTCTGCAGTCTTTCAGATGTGACTTTTTAAAGGTCCCATTTTCATATGACCTTAGCTGTTGAGTGGGAGCCAGGGACATATGACCTTAGCTGTTGAGTGGGAGCCAGGGACATAACACATGAAATCAAGCAAACAATACTAGATCATGAAAGGTAGTTTAAGGGGCCATAATTAAATTATCTTATCCCTGAGCCCATCTTGGTACATGCACTAGATCTCCTTGGCCATCAGGCTGAAAACTTTGGACAATTATGATTTGTTTGTATTGAGGTTTAAGGTCACAGTCAACAATTTTTCAGTTATGTTAGGATGGAGCAAGTATTTCCCGGTTGCCAACCAGTTCTAAGGGGACTTAATTTTAAAAATATGTCTTGTTCAAGGAGACAATGCAGGTCCAGTGGGGTTTGAACCAAGGGCATCTTGATTTGGAGTCTGACATTCTACCACTAGGTAACAGCACTCCCCATATACATGTAAAATGGCAGCAAAACTCAGACATGAAGGATAAACATTTAAGAGACAATTGTATGAGCCCTGCCGTCAGAAAACCGGTCATCGAGTTTCCGACCAGGTATGACACAAACTGGAAAGTGCAGCTACAGAAGTTGGCTAGAAGCTTGAAATTTCAGATTAAGGTAGAAGAGATATAGTATTATCCATGTAGTGAAAACAAAGGCACTGATCAGCTTCGCAGCTACTGGGAAGCTGATCTTCTTTGTTTTTGGATAGGCAAAAATCCAGTTTTCTCTTGAAGCGGCCCATATATTTTATGCCATTTGACATTCGAGCCATGTCATGAGAAAACTGAATTTTTGTATATACAAAAACAAAGAAGCAGATCAGCTGTTACGTCTTTGTTTTCGCTTCATGGATAATATGAGCCGCATCGTGAGAAAACCGGATTTTTGCCTATGCGAAAACAAAGGCGCAGATCAGCTTCGCGGTAACCGCGAAGCTGATCAGCGCCTTTGTTTTCGCTACACGGATAGTATATTTCCTCTTCTTCTTATATCCGAAATTTCAAGCTTCTAGCCTGCTTCTGTGACTGTACAGGTCAGTTTGTGTCAGACCTTGTCGGAAACCCCGAAGACCGGTTTTCTCGCGTCGCGGCTCATATGATTCCTATTATTCTGAAGTCCAAAATTTCAAGCTTCTAGCTTTCTTCTCCTGTACAGGCGGGATTGTGTAAAACTCCAAGGACTGGTTTTCTCACAATGGGACTCATTTCTATTCTTTTGTCAGGCTACTATACATGCAATATTTTTATTCAGAAATCCTATATTTAGCATGCATAAAGGAAAAAAAAATGTTACAGAATGCGAGATAAACTCGAAATGACCTCAGGTGGAGGCTCGGTTAGGGGAAATCAGAATATTTTGTGTAATAAATGATGAATTGACATTCAATAGCATTTCTGTTCTATTTATAGGCTTCATACTGGAGAGAAACCCTACAAATGTGAGATTTGTGGCCTTGAGTTTGTGTTGAAGAGATACTTGACAAAACATCAGGGCACGGTACATAAGAAAATGACATCCGATGCTCAGACAGAGTATGATCAAGAAGAAGTGGATGAGGACCAGATAGAGGGAAATCAGGGGACAGCGCCATTGGGGGTCAGTGTAGGGGCAAATCAGAGGACAGTGCCTATACATCATCTTGGTAGGGCACAGAGGAGCATACTTGCAGCAAATCCAAGTATTGCTTTAACAACTACACCGAACACAGTATACCAAGCACATAAGACTGAAGATGGTAATACAGTCTTGGTTGAGGTTACGAATGTTGTGAATAGTCCTGATGTCTTGACAGAAGGCCCTGCTGTTCAAAATGATGTAGATACAAAGACAGAGGTGATCTTAGATGAGGCTAATCTTGAAATTGAGGGCGAGTGTGTGGAGTATTCTGAGATCAAGGAGGAAGGGGGCCTTCAGCAAATTGTTCTGGAGGAATTACTCAAACAAGCAGGGACGGAAGTGACAATAGTTTTGAAAAAGTGATGTTTTTCTCTAGTTCAGTTTCGTTGCACAATGAACAAAATAGCATGTGTGTGATAAAATCAGAATGGCCTGCTAAGCCTAAAGGAGTTGCATGAAAACTTGTCTTCGGGGTTTTCGACAAAGTCTGACACAAACCATGCTGTGCAGCTACAGAAGATGGCCAAGAGCTTGAAAGTTCCGATTCAAGAAAAAGAATCGTAGCACCGGCGTAGCGAAAACAAAGGGGCTGAACAGCTATGCAGTTACTGCACGGCTGATCTGTGCCTTTGTTTTCACTTTGGCAAAAATGTATTTTAAAATGTTTTTTTCCATGATACTGTCTTTATCAGCTATATAACAAGCACCACACTGGTCTACCTTTACGTACAGGCAACAAGTTTTACATACAGTAAACAAGCTCGCAACGACGCGGCCATGAGTAAATGGTTTATTTTAGCTGGCTTTGTTATAAGACAGACCAGTGTGAGCACATTTCTTTCCTGTAGATGTGATCATGAAGCTATTTCTACAACCATTGTTCTTACCATGATTCAAGAAAAGCTACATGTCAATTAATGGTGACAGAAATGTGCATTAAGTACTGGTAAGCCATCTTTGGGAGAACAGTGCGGTTAGCATAAATTACTATCCAGACTGATTGTTGATGTGAAACTATCCTTTTTGTTGGATGCTAGCCAAGGAAAAGTTAGACTGAGATAACTGACTACATGTACCTGACCATTGTTGTTGATTGTGGGTGTAAAGCAGCGAATCGTCCAATTTTAGGCAGCTATGAAACAATTGTTTAAAAATATGAAATGCACTCAATTTCATGTACATATAAATTGATATTTATAATAGGTTTGCATATTAGAAATTCAGGAATGTCACCTAAAATGAGTGTCTTGTTTTATCTTTAATGTTACATGTATTTCATTTGTTGATTAAAAGATGTGAAATGGATGATTTTGTTATGTATCCGACCCATCATTTTAAAATTAAGAGCTTTGGTGTGAAATTAATGTGCATATTCATCATGATATATTTAGTAAAGTTCAGGTAACTGAGTGGCCATCTTATGGGAAATAGCTGCTCACTTTGTACATGTTATGCTGTCTTTGTATTTGTACCTGATTAATAATTTACTAATTTAGTATTTTCCCATCTCAGTTTTTGGAGTGGGACTTTTGTTCTGAGTGCACATGTCCATATTTCCTGATAATTGCTTGCTTTTATCATTCTTTTATCTTACCATGAGCCACGTCATGAGAAAACTAGATTTTTGCCTTTGCGAAAACAAAGGAGCAGATCAGCTTCGCAGTAACTGCGAAGCTGATCAGAGTCTTTGTTTTGCGCTTCACGGACAGTACAATTCCTCCTCTACTTATATCCTAAATTTCGAGCCCCTATCCATTTACTGTGCTTGTAAAACTTGTTTTTTGTCAGACCTGTTTGGAAACCACATCATTCGTTTTCTCATGACGTGGCTCATTTGTGTTCCCATCCTTCTTACAATGCCCTACTATTCTACCCAAACTTTGATAAGCATCAAAACTGTATATCCGTTTACAGCTCATACTGGTAATCTAACAATCAAAATTTTGTTACAGATATATAGCAAAACCATCACTGTGCAAACATGCCATCTTGTTTTCGCGTTGCCTGCAAGCGCTTCTCGCAGACTTGCAGAAACGATGAAAACCCCCTGAAATTGAAGTTGTCACTGTTGCCCACCCTATCCAATTCTGTCATTCATCCCCTCTTACTGGTTTATTCAACTGCAAAACTGTTTTAATAATTGAAATGTCAATACTTTTATGTCTAAAACACACTTCGGGAAAATTTCAGAAATCTGTGATTTTTGGTAAAACCAGAGGACCAATGGTCCTGTAAACGCTCACCTGAGAACTGAGATATATACCAATAAACTTGTTTGACTAGAATGGTAATATACATGTATATATCCCCAGGGCAGGGTCAGAGCAACCTCTGGAGTCAATTTCTTTTTTTAAATCATAAAGATTCAGTCCATTTGCCAATTCCCTTCAAATGACATTGTAACAATTTTCCCCATTAAAATGTGTGGACAACCCAAGTTGACCATGCCAAAAACAAAAAGGTCCAGGTCATCCCAAGGTCATGATTTATACAAACTTTGTAGAGCTTCATTGCCTGATGCTTCATGCCAAGTTTCAAAATCATAGGCCTTCTGGTTCTTGAGAAGAAGATTTTTAAAGATTTTTGCTATTTATAGCCATGGCGACCATCTTAGTCATGTGACCTTAACCATTTATACAAACTTTCATTCACTCTTCCTCAGAATGCTCCACATAAAGTTTGGCTTTGATTGGCCAAGCGGTTTCAGAAAAGATGTTTGGATATTATGGTCATACACATGTATATAGCCCTGGGACAGGGGCAGACAACCCTCTGGGCCCAAAATATTTTCATAAACATGAATATTCTGTCCATTTGCTCATTCCTAGCAAGTTTTTTGCCATTAAATGACATTTTCCTATTTTTTCCCATTCAAATGCATGGGCGGCCTAAGTTGACCTTGCCGTAAAAAAGGTCAAGGTCATCCTAGGGTCATGATTTATACAAACTTTGTAGAGCTCCATTGCCTGATGCTTCATGCCAAGTTTCAAAATCATAGGCCTTCTGGTTCTGGAGAAGATTTTCAAAGGTTTTTGCTATTTATAGCCATGGCGGCCATTTTGGTCATGTGACCTGGACCATTTATACAAACTTTTGTTCCCCCTTCCTAAGGATGCTCCATATGAAGTTTGGCTTTGATTGGCCTAGCGGTTTCAGAGGAGAAGATCTTTGAAATTGTGGACGGACGGATGACGGAGCATGGGTATACTATAAGCTCACCTGTGAGCCTTCGGCTCAGGTGAGCTAAAAATAATCCAAGAATTATATCCAAACCACATGCATATCTTCAGACCATGCCCATAACACGTGTAAAGTTTAAAATGAATTGGGATGAAACTGTAGGAGGAGATGCGCACACAAGGTACCCACTGCCCATTCACTTTGTGAAAATGCCCAAAAAATGGCTAAGTTCAAATTGCAAAAAAGTAACAAAAATTAATCTGAGGATTATATCCAAACCACATGCATATATTCAAAGCATGGTCAAAACATCTGTAAAGTTTCAAGAGAATCGGAATAAAACTGTAGGAGGAGTTGCGCACACAAGGTACCCACTGCCCATTCACTTTCATTGTGAAAATGCCCGAAAAATGGCTAAGTTCAAATTGAAAAAAAAAGTGACAAAAATTAGTCTGAGGATTATATCCAAACCACATGCATATCTTCAAAGCATGGTCACAACATCTGTAAAGTTTCAAGAGAATCGGAATAAAACTGTGGGAGGAGTTGCGCACACAAGGTAGCCACTATCTATTCACTTTATCAAGAATTGGTCCTGTAAACGCTCACCTGAGATCTGCTGCATATACGTGCAGTGATTTTGCTGACTAAATTTCTTTCCGGCCAAAATGGCCGGACACCATCCATTTCAGTCGGACATTTTTCATCTCTTCCGGACAAAAGAAAAGCTTGTGCAAGGGAGGAACACTCTGTTATAGTAGAGATGATGGGGGACTTAGTTAATCATTATTGTCATCACCAATGGCACTTTCTCAGTCTTATCAAATGTAAAACATGCAACATTTCTGTTCATTATGCGCGAGTCAAAGTTAGGCTGGACTCAAAGCTTGAGCAGAAGTAATTTGAGTTTGTTGAACTAGTGATGATGAGATAGAGTTAAAGCATCAATGCCTTTAATAAAAAGTTTTAGGTGAAGCCCAAAAATGGTATGCCAGTAAAATTTAAAATAGTGTCCTATCAATTTACAGTCAAAGTAAAACAAATCTGATAGATCAAAATTGAGAGATATGGGCCTTGAAATTGCAGACTGCAAAACAAATCTGAAAGTAAAAAATGCTCTCGGACAAAATGTCCGACCTGACCAACTAGTTCCCGCACATTTGGATTTTGTTTCGGACTATGTCCGAGGGCCGACACCAAACTGAATCACTGTATGTGTACCAATAAACATGTTTTAATATAATGGTATTCAACCCCAGTGTAAGGGCAGATGAAGCCCTAGGGCCATTTTCTTTTTTCAGAATAATCAATATTCTGTCCATTTGCCAATTTCCTGCTGGCTTTTCCCTTCAAATGACATTTTAACAGTTTTTCCCATTCAAATTCATGGGCAACCCATGTTGACCTTGCCATAAACTGGGTCAAGGTTGTCACAGGTCATGATTTAGATATACATTGTAGTACTTTAGCCATCGATGCTTCACTCCAAAGTCCATGGAAATTTGTCAAATGGTTCAGAGAAAAAGATTTATATGGGCATGGCGGCCATCTTGGTAATGTGACCTAGATTATTAATAAACACATTGGTTCCCCCATTCTATAGATGCTTCAGATAAAATTTGGCTTTTAATTGGCCAAGTGGTTTCAGAGGAGAAGTTTGAATATTATGGTATTATACATGTATATTGTCCCAGGGTGGGGGCATATGAGCCCTTGGGTCCATTTGTTTTTTTTTTTTTTTCAGAATCATTAATATTTAATCCTTCTGCCCATTTCCTGCAAGATGAGCCCCTGGGGTCCATTTGTTTTCAGAATCATTAATATTCAGTCCTACTGCCCATTTCCTATAACACTTTCACTTTATCTGACATTTTTAGCTCACCTGAGCCGAAGGCTCACAGGTGAGCTTATAGTATACCCATGCTCCGGCGTCCGTCGTCCGTCGTCGTCCGTCGTTCACAATTTCAAAGATCTTCTCCTCTGAAACCGCTTGGCCAATCAAAGCTAAACTTCATGTGGAGCATCCTTAGGAAGGGGGAACGAAAGTTTATATAAATGGTTCAGGTCACATGACCAAGATGGCCGCCATGGCTATAAATAGCAAAAACCTTTAAAAATCTTCTTCTCCAGAACCAGTGGGCCGATTTCCACAAAACTTGGTATGTAGCATCGGGGACGCAGGCCCATCATAGTTTATATAAATCATGACCCTGGGATGACCTTGACCTATTTTATGGCAAGGTCAACTTAGGTTGCCAATGCATTTGAATGGGAGAAAATGGTAAAGTGCTATTTAATGGGTAAGACTAACTGGGAATAGGCAAATGGACAGAAGATTAATGTTAATGGAAAATTTTAGCCCCTGGGGGGTTGTCTGCCCCTGCCCCTGGGCTATATACATGTATATGACCACAATATTCAAACATCTTCTTCTCTGAAACTGCTAGGCCAATCAAAGCCAAACTTCATGTGGAGCATCCTTGGGAAGGGGGAATGAAAGTTTATATAAATGGTCAAGGTCACATGACCAAGATGGCCACCATGGCTATAAATAGCAAAAACGTTTAAAAATCTTCTTCTTCAGAACCAGAAGGCCTATGATTTTGAAACTTGGTGTGAAGCATCTGGGAATGGAGCTCTACAAAGTTTATATAAATCATGACCCTGGGATGACCTTGACATATTTTACGGCAAGGTCAATTTAGGTCTCCCATGCATTTGAATGGGAAAAAATAGGAAAATGTAATTAAATGTTAGAAAACTTGCTAGAAATCAGCAAGTGGACAGAAGATTTATGTTTATGAAAATATTTTGGGCCCAGGGGGTTGTCTGCCCCTGCCCCAGGGCTATATACATGTATATGACCATAATATTGAAACATCTTCTTCTCTGAAACCGCTAGGCCAATCAAAGCCAAACTTTTTGTGGAGCTTCCTTAGGAAGAGGGAATGAAAGTTTATATAAATGGTCAAGGTCACATGACCAAGATGGCCACCATGGCTATAAATAGCAAAAACATTTAAAAATCTTCTTCTTCAGAAGCAGAAAGGCCTATGATTTTGAAACTTGGTATGAAGCATCTGGGAATGGAGCTCTAAAAAGTTTATATAAATCAGGACCCTGGGATGACCTTGATCTATTTTACGGCAAGGTCAACTTAGGTCGCCCATGCATTTGAATGGGAGAAATAGGAAAGTGTCATGTAATGGCAGAAAACTTGCTAGGAATGAGCAATGGACAGAAGATTTATGCTTATGAAAATATTTTAGGCCCAGGGGTTGTCTGCCTCTGCCCCGGAGCTATATACATGTAGATGACCATAATCTTCAAACAGCTTTTTCTCAGAAACTGATTAGCCAATCAAAGCGAAACTTTATGTGGAGTATCCTTAGGAAGAGGACATGAAAGTTTATATAAATGGTCAAGGTCACATGACCAAGATGGCCGCCATGGCTATAAATAGCAAAAAATTTTAAAAATCTTCTTCTTCAGAACCAGAAGGCCTATGATTTTGAAACTTGGCATGAAGCATTAAGGAATGGAGGTCTACAAAATTTGTATAAATCATGACACTGGGATGACCTTGACCTATTTCATGGCAAGGTCAACTTAGATCGCCCATGCATTTGAATGGAGAAAATTGTTAAAATGTCATTTGAAGGACAAAACTTGCAGTTAATTGGCAAATGGACTGAATTTTATGATTTGAAAAAGACATTGACTCCAGGAGTTATTCTGACCCTGCCCTAGGGTTATAAACATGCATTGTACCATTCTAGTCTATCAAGTTTGTTGGTACATGTACTTGTATATATCTCAGGTCTCAGGTGAGCGTTTACAGGACCATTGGTCCTCTGGTTAAAGTTCTCCCCATTCAAATGCATTGGTGACCTATGTTGACCTTGCCGTAAAATAGGTCAAGGTCATCACAGGGTCACGATTTATATATACATTGTAGTGCTTGAGCCATCGATGCTTCATGCCAAGTTTTGTTGAAATCGGTCCATCGGTTCTGGAGAAGAAGATTTTTGAAGGGTTTTTACCATATATGGGCATGGCGGCCATCTTGGTCATGTGACCTGGATTTCTTATTTACACATTGGTTTCCCCTTCCTATTGATGCTTCACATGAAATTTGGCTTTGATTGGCCAAGCAGTTTCAGAGGAGATGACGTTATGAATATTATGGTAATGTACAGGTATATTGCCCCGGGGTGGGGGCAGATGAGCCCCTGGGGTCAATTTTTTTTCAGAATCATCAATATTCAGTCCTACTGCCCATTTCATTTCCTGCAAGATTTTCACTTTAAATGACATTTTAAAATTTTTTCCCATTCAAATGCATTGGCGACCTATGTTGACCTTGCTGTAAAATAGGTCAAGGTCATCACAGGGTCACAATTTATATACATATTGTAGTGCCTGAGCCATCAATGCTTCATGCCAAGTTTCGTTGAAATCATATATGGGCATGGCGGCCATCTTGGTCATGTGACCTGGATATCTTATATACACACTGGTTCCCCCTTCCTATTGATGCTTCAAATAAAATTTGGCTTTGATTGGCCAAGCGGTTTCAGAGAAGAAGATCTTTGAAAATGGTGGACGACGGACGACGACGCCGACGGACGGACACCAGGTGCCTCCCTATCATATAACCTCACCTGTGAGCCTTCAGCTCAGGTGAGCTTAAAACACGATTTTTTACCTTTGTTTTTGTTCTGCTTCAAAAAAAAAAAAATTTTTTTTTTTTTTTTTTTTTTTGTAGCAGAACAAAAATAAAGTTTTGATGCTTATCAAACTTTGAGTAGTAAAAACTGACGATTATATATGGCTTGAATGTAAGTAGGCAGAGTGCTTGCTAAGAAGCCCTGGGTTCAAATAGAGTCCAGACCCCCAAGGTTATAAAACTTTTTCATGCTCACCCAGTCATAAAGCCAACAATTGGTGTTTCACATGTATGAGCAGGATAAGTTAGTCTCAGCTGAAAACAGGCCACAGGATTCCTCCTCTGACATTAGGTGGCTCCTCGTGGATCTTTGCTTAGGTCCCAACGTTATAAAACTTTTTTCATGCTCAATTCAGCTGAGAATGAACTTTTTAACTTCTCATAAATACTGATACAGATGAAAATTTATTGAACTTTCATATTAAGATCACCAAAGCAAGTGTATCCTGTTAATAAATGTTAGAATCATGCTAAAATTTGTTGGCATTTATTCATTTATGAGCAGGATAAATTTTAGTCTCAGATGAGTTGTGCCTGAACTGTTTTATATAACCTCATGACAAGACTTCAGCACAGAGGTTGTCTCATCAGTTCCTATGGTTCCAAAATGATTCAACAAAGATGGGCTTAGCAGTTCAGTAGGCATAAAGCTCACATGGTAAACAGGCCTATTCGAGCATAATCTTTTTCTACCTCTCTGACCCATAAAGCAGCAATGACAACAGACCAAGAATTTCAAAAAGTGTTAAAATGATGGGCTCCTTGTCCATGCAGTAGACCATGAAAAGTAAAAATAAAATGTCCTGGAACTTACACAATCTTAACCTAGACACCCAATGGGAAAGAAAAAGGCACAAGATGCATGACCAGCAAGATGACAAGCTTTTTTTAGTGGATATCCAGCTAGCATTAACTAATTCAGAGATGGAAAGCAAACCAAAGAAGTGGACAGAGTAAACAAACATCATAAGATAAATCACAGCAGATTTGCCTAATAGAAATTACTACAGAGGCTTTCAGTCAATTTTATGGGGCCCCAGTCTTTGCCCTCAGTCTCCTGTGATCCAATGTGAATCTATTTGGTTCTATTAGAAGCTTCCTAGCTCACTAATGAAGCATCCAAGAATCAAATGTACATGTAAGCACTGAGATGAATCTGAAATAATGGAGAAAAAAAGGAAACATTGTTACAAATAATGCTAGAATATCTATTTTATTTGTCTTATTTTGCTTAAGAGTGTTGATTATTAACCCATGAACATACTTTTATCGGCTGCATCACATCATGAAAACATGTCGGCGTAATGTATACCCCCTTGAACCCCGCTTTTATATAGCAAAACTGGGGTTTGCAGGGGTATACCTATTTTTCTTATTTTTGCTCCAAAACAGAGATTGTGGGTACTCATTAGAACTGCCTCAGTGAGGCAGTTTACAGCTGAAAAAAATCTCTTTATTGCATGGGCAAGTTTTCGTAATGATGTTGCATGGACCTTTGCGGATCACCTGTGCAGTAGAACGCATTCCACTTCATTTCTAAATCTGAAATTTCGAGCCCTCTCATAATAAATTTTGCAGCATCTGGTTTGTGTAGGACCTGGTCATTTATTTGGAAATATGATTACATGTTCAAACGTGTATTTTATGAGTCATATTGTATTGGCGTTGAAACAACTTTTTATTCAAAATTTTCAATGTCACTTCACTGAATGGTTCTTAAACAGTTCTCAACAGCCTTGTTTTCACACGAGCTGTCTCATATGAAAACCAACACTTTGTATAGGCGAAAACGCAAATGAGCTTCGCAGTAACTGCGAAATTTTGTTCTTAAATCTGAAATTTCAAGCTCCTAGTCTGCTTCTGTGACTGTACAGGTCGGTTTGTGTCAGACCTGGTCGGAAATCCCGACGACCAGTTTTCTTGTGTCACTGCTCATTTGCATACAATTGGTTTGCCAATACCATGGACAAGACGTTTGTGTTTGTTTAAATATGACCCTAGTCTGAACCACTGTTCACAGATTTCGCACTGATGCGATTTTTCACCCGAATGTACTTTCAGGTGGCATTTCAGGTCATATGACCCCAGAAAGCCCTTCCCACAAGTCTGGCAGTAGTGGGTCTTAACATGTGCATGTCGCCTCAGTTTGTGACGTTGCAGCGCGAACGGAGTACAGACCCTCAGGTCACAAAGGTCGCACACATATGGCTTAATTTGTGTTTCCGCTTTAAGATGAATTCTTTGATTATGCATCTTCAGTAATTTCTTAGTTCTAAATCGCTTATCCAATTGCTTTTCAGCACAAATTTCGCACACAAAATCTTTGGTATCAGAATGCGTAAGTTTGTGACATTTTAATTCATACAGCCCTAGAAATCCTTTGTCACACTGATCACAAAAATGTTTCTTGGTGCCTGTGTGCCTCAGAATGTGTCGATTGTATGATGATGGATCTTTAAACCCTGCGTTACAAGTAGCACATTTGTAACGAAAGTCGTCAGAGTGAATGAATTTGTGACGATACAGGGATTTTTGGCTTGTAAATTTGGCACCACACACTTCACAAATGAATGACTTATCCAGTACCCCTTTATTATGAACTGTAGAATGTTGTTTTAGAGTTGATTGTCGCCGGAAACCGCGACCACATGTGGCACACTTGAAAGGTCGCTCACCGGTGTGCATTCTCTCATGAACAACAAGTTCCTCAGGTTGGCCATACTTCTTGTTACACCATGAACAGGTGTAGGGCTTTTCCAGGGGAGGTAACATGTCTTCCGGTAGGTCAGCACTCACCTGAAATCACAGTTACATAAAATGAAAATAGTCATACTGAATTATTTTTTAAACATCTAGATTGACTCCAAATCGAGTGGTCCTGAGTTCAATCCAAACATAGGGGGCTGTGTTGTGTCCTTGAGCAAGACATATTAATATTAATAACACGGTGTAACACCCCATAGTACTGGTTAATACCCAGGAAGCTATGGCTCTGTCCCAACATGACTGAAAAATTGTTCACTGGGATGTTAAACCTCAATACAAAACAATTAAGATTATAACTATCCTATCTCACAATAAGATTTTCTGTAGATTATAACTATCCTCTCTCACAATAAGATTTTCTGTATCTGTGTAGAAACGTGCTTTCTTGCAGTACTCATTTGAACAAAAGCCCCTGTGGTGAGGTAGGTCAGCCACTCACTTGTAAATTAGGGGATGCAGGCTCAATCCCAGACTTATCTAGTTTTTCAGGTTCAAACTTTAAGCCAAAGTTCAGTTTACATATGCCCTTAGCTATTGGTATGACTGTACATTAAACCGCAACTCAATCAAACAAATCAACTTAACCCATATTTGATGAATGGACTTGTCCATCATTATCATTTGGATAAATCCACTTTCATTTTTAGGGGCATCAAGACTGATTTAAGATTTTTATTTTACAATGAATATATCTTCTAAGCAAACAGAATAGCCCCAGATGGGAAGCCCCGTAATGCGCATTGTGCGGCGTCAGGGGCTATGCCGTTTGCCTATTTCCCACAAAAAGGACACCAGGCTTGAACAAGGAAGATTACCTTCATTGCCATTTCCAGGAAAGAAACCGGGTTGGTGGTCGAAACTTTACTTCCCCCTCTACTTTTGTCCCCAAATGATTCTCTGATGGTAATCACATCATTGCTCACATCTTCCAACTTTTCTATTTTGACCTCATGGTCGTCGTTGTCATCATCATCATTGCCAACATAATCACCATCATCATCATTGCCACCATCATCATAATCATCACCATAATCATCATCATCATCACCACCACCATCATCATCATCACCACCCACATCATCACCATCTATGCCCGACATATCACCATCGCCATCATCCTCAATATCATTATCATCATCAGTTTCATTTCTGTCCACATTTCTATCATCTTCTGAGATTTTCTTTGTTTTGGCAGCATCTAGACTTTCTTTTGTAGTTCTTTCAGTATAATTTTGAATTTCACTATGAATTCCAGGTTCATCTTTCATTGTTTGTAGCTTTGAGAGATCTTCTATAGACTCTATAGTCTCCTCTTCGTCGGTGTCAATATTACTATCTAGTAGAATATAGAAATCCATCAGGATAACATGCCAATGCAATGTACATTACCCTATACCCCATTTTCATATACTGGTAGTAAAACTGGGGTGTATGAGTGTGTACGTTTTATTTGTACTTCAAAACATAGATTGTGGATACTGGTTATTACTGCCTTGCCAAGGTTTTTTTCTTATATGTATCCACAATCTGTGTTTTGAGCAAAAATAAGAAAAAAATATTTTTAAAAAATTCACCGGAAAATTTTCATTTTTTACATTTTTACACCTATAACAAAAATCTGTATATTGCTTTGACATGCTTTCTGAATGGAAGCTTTTTTTAATGTTCCATTGTAGTATTCATGGATGATGGAGGGAATTGTTGAATGCATAAGAAAAAGTATACATCTTATATTTTCTTCCGACACATATCAAGTGGCTGAAGCCTAAAATCAATTTTCAATTTAAGTTGCAGCATCATAAACTTGATTCTCAGTCCTAGCAAACATTCTTAAATTGTGAGTGAATGGTGAAATTCTTAATGACCCTTCACCCTAAAGAGCTTAAATGAGCCAGTGCATAAGAAAACTAACAACATGCATAGGTGAAAACAGGTGATCAGCATCTTTGTTTTCACTACACAAATAGTACAATTCTTAAATCAAAAATTTCAAGCTTCTTGCCTTCTTCTGTGGCTGTACAGTCCAGTATGTGTCAGACCTGGTTGGAAGCTCAGATTGTTCATTTTCTCATACAACGGCTCAAATGATTAAGGCTTTCCATACATGTCATGTACTGTGCACCTGTACGTACCTCTGCAGTAGTGACAGAATTCTTCAATAAAATCAGGCTGGTGTTCTAGGAAGGTTTGTCCCCTCTCAGAACCAAACTTGCTATGTTCAGCACCAGATGTGACCACTACCATACTGTCATAGCCATTTTCCTTCAGCTCATTGCACTAAAAAATAAACCAGACTGTTTCATTAAAGTACATAATTATTATATAAAATGTACTTAAAAATTAATCATGTTTGTTAAAAAACAGCTCTTGATGGCTTAAGTAATTTTAGCAAGTTTTGCCAGAATGATTCTTTTTTTTTTTTTTAACTTTTAAATGTTTTCTACAATCATTCAACAGTTCTAATATATCCTACGACTGAGTAATCCCATATAAGATGAGTAAAGTATATGCAAGAAGAGATGATCAGACTTGATGCAGTTTGACCTGCTCCTAGGTCCTAATTGTCTGAAGTGAGTCCAAACACATAAATTCTCTGTATCTAATAAAGTACATGTATCTCTAGGTCAACAATACATACCAATGTTTGCATATCATGGTGGAGTTTTTTAATATAAGATGAATCTGAGGTGGACATGGTGAAACTGGTCTTCTCTGTAGTAACTTTGTTCACTGCTAAACAAAGCCAGAGGACCAATGGTCCTGTAAACGCTCACCTGAGATCTGCTGCATATACCAATAAACATGTTTGAATATTATGGTATTTAACCCCAGTGCAGGGGCAGATGAAGCCCTTGGTCCATTTTCTTTTTTCAGAATAATCAATATTCTGTCCATTTGCCAATTTCCTGCTGGCTTTTCCCTTCAAATGGCTTTTTAACAGTTTTTCCCATTCAAATGCATGGGCAATCCATGTTGACCTTGCCATAAACTGGGTCAAGGTCATCGCAGGGTCATGATTTATATACACATTGTAGTACTTTAGCCATGGATGCTTCACTCCAAGTTTCATGGAAATTTGTCTATTGGTTCAGAGAAGGTTTTTGAAGGGTCTTTACCATATATGAGCATATCAGCCATCTTGGTCATGTGACCTAAATTTTTAATATACACAGTGGTTCCCCCATCCTATAGATGCTTCAGATAAAATGTGGCTTTAATTGGCCAAGTGGTTTCAGAGGAGAAGATGTTTGAATATTATGGTAATATACATGTATATTGCCCAGGGGTGGGGGCATATGAGCCCTTTGGTCCATTTGTTTTTCAGAATCATTAATATTTAGTCCTACTGCCCATTTCCTGCAAGATTTTCACCTCAAACGACTTTTTAAAAGCTTTCCCCATTCAAATGCATTGGCGACCTAGGTTGACCTTGTCATAATATAGGTCAAGGTCTCCACAGGGTCATAATTTATATACACATTGTAGTACTTTAGCCATAGATACTTCATGCCAAGTTTCTTTGAAATCAGTCCACCTGTTTCGGAGAAGATTTTTGAAGGTTTTTTTTTACCATATATGGGCATGGTGGCCATCTTGGTCATGTGAACTAGATTATTTATACACACTTTGATTCCCCAATTCTATAGATTTGGCTTTGATTGGCCAAGCGGTTTCAGAGGAGATGATGTTTGAATATTATGGTAATGTACATGTATATTGCCCCCGGGTGGGGGCAGATGAGCCCCTGGGGTCCAATTTTTTTCAGAATCATCAATATTCAGTCCTACTGCCCATCTCCTGCAAGACTTTCACTTTAAATGACATTTTAAAAGTTTTCCCCATTCAAATGCATTAGCGACCTATGTTGACCTTGCCGTAAAATAGGTCAAGCTCATCACAGGGTCATGATTGATTTATATACACATTGTAGTGCTTGAGCCATCAATGCTTCATGCCAAGTTTCGTTGAAATCGGTCCACCAGTTCTGGAGAAGATTTTTTAAGGGTTTTTACCATATATGGGCATGGCGGCCATCTTGGTCATGCGACTTGGATTTCTTATATGCACATTGGTTTCCCCTTCCTATAGATGCTTCACATAAAATTTGGCTTTGATTGGCCAAGCGGTTTCAGAGAAGAAGATCTTTGAAAATGGTGGACGACGGACGACGATGGACGGACGCCGGGTGCCTCCCTATCCTATAAGCTCACCTGTGAGCCTTCGGCTCAGGTGAGCTAAAAAAACGTCACAAAATTTAAGCGGCAAAATCTGTCAATACATTTCTTTTAAAATAATCATAAACAGAATGTCAGCCTGACCTGACACTACTAGTGACATAGTCTGACTAGTCAGCCGTCAAAATGTAAGTATCATACCTAAGGTTCATTTTGTCAAAATGATAAACAATCAGGTATCAAAAATTCATTTTGACGGCTGACCCGTCAGACTACTAGTGACAGTATTTTAAATCAATGGGTCACATATTCTTAAAAACTTGAAAGTATATTTTTTTTCATATTTCTCCACAATTTTTTTTCAAACAACAATTTTTCATTTTCTCTACTTTGATGAAATAAACGTTTAATTAGTACCGTTAATACTTTGCCATTAAATGATTAATTTATAACTAAAGTCTGCAAATAGAAAAGCTTACTGGATGATTTTTTCGCTTCGGCTGGCATCTTCCTGGGTTTCTTCTGGGCGTCTGTCTTTTGTGCAAACCTTGGAGTATTCACATTGCTCATGGTTGGTTTCTGGGACGTTACTCAGTTTAGGAAACCATTGGAACCATTATTTTATTTTACCTGGTTAATTGATTAATAAGGATAACTCAACTATAGATGCAACTGCAGTATTAGCGTCAAATAATTTCGATACCATCGTTCGGCACAAACTCGACTTGGATGAAATACAAGAAGACGATCGGCTGCTGCTGGGGGAACTGTGATGTCAGTAGCCATAAATGAGACCCTAAAGTGAAGAATTGCTAGTTTTTAAAGCCAATTTTGGGGGTTTAATTAATTTTAACTGTATTTTAAAACTTAATCTTCTCCGCTTACACATACCACACGCCTACCAAACGATCAAATACTTCTCCACCGGTGCATATAGTAAAATCGATTCGATTGATACATGGTGAAGGATTAGATGACGCATAAAGGTAGACATATTTTACATACTCTTATCTTTTTGGCACAAAATACATTTTTAAGGAAAAAAGTGAAAAATCGGGGAATACAATTCCCCGTAATATTCACTTCTACGCTTGTGGTGTCAAGCTGAGGTCATATACTTCACGCATTTTGGTTTAATTCATCAAAAACTACACACGAGCAGCTAGAAGATATTGAAAACTCGCGAAAACTGATGATAACTAGGAAGCTTATTTAATTCTGAAGCCGGTCACAAGTTCTTACGACCATCACGCACACACGGCATGCACATTCAGGTATATTTTTGAAGGAAATTTCAGCTGACAATGTAGCAGGGCCGAGAAAACCCCGAGGGAACTGCCGAAAATTGTTGGTCAACAATTCGATCTATAAAAATGATAGTGAAAATGTTTGTCATAACAAAATCTTTAACTCGTCTCAAAAAGTCTTGAAATGCATAAATGTTCTTTAATTCGTGCTTGTCTGATCATATAGCACCGGCGATACACATGGGTTTCATAATTAGTCGTTCTTGCAGTGAAAATTTATACCAACTCCAAATTTGCAGCTGCAAAGGCTTTCTCTACAGATAGTATGCTTTCTAACTATTTCTATGGCCTCGTACATGTCCAAAATATCATTTTTTTTTCATATTTGGAATGCACTCCTGATCGATTTTCTGCGGTGAAGCATTAGATCGTCTGGTGAAAAATTCGATCGGGGATTGTGTATGTCTGTTAAACGCATGTTCTTAGTGTTGTCTCGCGCATTGTAGTAATATTAGACATAACTCTGATTTTAATAGACAATGTCTCGCTGCATTGTCTCACTATATCTTTAATCCATGAGCGGACTGGCGCAGTTGGTAGCGCATCGGACTTTGGGCCGAAGGGTCCCTGGTACGATCCTCGTCAGGGGCGTCGTCTGTTGTGGCCTTGAGCAAGTCACATTTCCACAGCTCAATATGTATATATGTATTATATGTTCTTATGTATATAATCATGTCATGTCAAGAAAACAAAAAAGTGTGAAATGGAGCTCCTTGCAGGAACCAATTTTAAATTCAGGTTTTTCCAACCTCGGAAATTTATTTTTTTCCCACCTCGGATTTTTGGGGTAAGACTTACTTTCTGATTGCGCCTTTTCCTGATCGTTGCCTACTTTTACCTTTTCTATATTAACCTGGCACTATTAAACAAGGATGAAGGATTCGATGAAAGAACATCGGAATTTCGCATTTGAATTGCACTGATTTTTAAACATTGAAGTAACATTTGCTGTTGAAAAATTAACCGTGATGAACAAGAATCTTGCAACTCAAAATCGCCGAGCTTATTTAGACGAGCTTGTTTTTGAAAACTGTAAATCGAATAGACTTCTTATGAGTCATTACTTTTTGTTTTCTATGACTTATCTCCCTTCAAGTTATTCGTTTATTACAGATTTTGAGTAAAACGTGAGAACAGATGGGGATTTGGAAAGGAAACTGAGCGAAAACATGGGATCAAATTATCGTACAAAAAAGTTACATCGTACGCCAAAAGGAAGATGTGCTACAATAAGGGAGACTCGCCATTCCCAAAACGATTAAAATGTTCCCCATCGTTTACAAACATATACCATGATAACCGCCATGTTGAATCAAAAACGAGGACATTAGAGATTAAGTCGGTGCCATCATAGAGTCTGACGCCTGACCCACCGGCGTGCAATTAAAGAAGGCAGCGTAGTTATCACTCATGATTGGATTAAAACCCCATAAACCTGTCGCAAAAATTTAAGCTTAACTGTCAACAAAGAAGTTTGTATTATGTATTTGAAGGAATTGGTTTCTTAAAATGACAGAATCATTTCAGTGCGTTGTGAATATGTAAGATATCGTCCTCGAAACAACAGCTGCTGTTTCTATCCATCGAGAGTTTATCAGTTCATCATAGCATCACAGATTGCATGTTTAAAGAATAACGCTGTTCGCTAATTGGATCAATAACTCATGTATTAAAGAAAAAGTGAGACAATGCAGCGTGACATTGTCTATTTAAATCAGAGTTTTGTCTGTTATGATTACAATACGTGCGGCAACACTAAGAAAGGGCGTTTAAATCAAGACATATACATTCAACGATCGAATTTTTCACCGGACGATCAAATGCTACACCGGAGAAAATCGACCAGGAGTGCATTCCAAAGCTGAAAAGAAAATCAAAAACACGTAAAATGGTATTTTGGACATGTTCGAGGCCATATAAATGGTAAGCAAGCATACTATTTGTAGAGAAAGCCTATGTACCTGCAAATTTGGAGTTGATATGAATTTTCATTGCAAGTACGACTAATTATGAAACCCACATTGGTCGCCGGTGCTATATGATCAGAAAAGCACGAATTAAAGAACATTTATGCATTTCAAGACTTTTAGAGGCGTGTTAAAGATTTTGTTTTGGCAAACATTTTCATTATCATTTTATAGATCGAATTGTTGACCGACAATTTTCGGCAGTTCCCTCGGGGTTTTCTCGGTCCTGCTACATTATCAGCTGAAATAATCTTCCAAAATATACCCTGTTTGTGCATGCCGTGTGTGCGTGATAGCCGTCAGAACTTGTGACCGGCTTCAGAATTAAATTAGCTACCTATTTATCATCAGTTTTCGCGAGTTTTCAATGTCTTCTAGCTACTCGTATGTAGTTTTTGATGAATTAAACCAAAATGCGCGAAGCATTTGACCTCAGCTTGTCATAGAAAGCGTAGAAGTCATTATTACGGGGAATTGTATTCCCCGATTTTTGACTTCTTTCCTTAAAAAAAATATTTTGCGCAAAAAATACAGAGTATGCAAAGCGTGTTTACCTTTTTGTGTCATCTAATCCTTCACCATGTTACAATCGAATCGATTTTCCTATATGCACCAGTTGGGAAGTATTTGATCGTTTGGTAGGCGTGTACCATTGTAACGTAAAATTACTTAGGAATAAATTCTTGTTGACCATAACATAGGTTTTAGATTCTTAGCTGGTTGCTAGGCAATTTAAGAACATCACTAAAGAATGTATACCTGTTCAACTTAAATGGTTGCCATGGTAACATACATATTAACACCTGGTTGATTTACTACTGTATATTAAAATATTAAACTTTATATAAAAATGTTTGTACATGACTGAACCAGGCAAACAGAAACTGCAGCCTTTTAAACTTTTAAAAAAGGCAAAATTAACATGGGAGTCAATGGGAGTGTCGATGTTCTCAGAATTTGTGCAGCGATTAAACTAGTGCCATTTTAAACTTCCTTCTAAAACCTTAAAGTGACTTTTAGATAAGAGTCTTATATCTTACCCTTCATCTCACAAAATATCAGGTGGTAATGTTTCCTACTGTAACCTCAGCGAGGCGGTTCTAATGTGTACCCACAATCTATGTTTTGAGCAAAAATAAGAATAAGAGCTGTCGCAGGACAGCGTGCTCGACTGCTTCTGACCTTTGTCAAACATAAGGCCAAACCCGACTAGTAACCCAAAGCATTATGCTCATACATCTTTATAAGGCAAAATCACTGAACCATGAAAGTTAACTATAACTTCCTAAGATTTAAAGGTCTCACTCATTTTGTGAAAGAAGTGTGTTCATATACCAAATGAGTGCCAAGACGCAAGGCAAAATCACTGAACCGTGAAATAAGGTCACAATGACCTATAAGTATTTCAGGGTCAAAGGTCTAGTGATACTTACTCATAATGTGAAAGAAATATGATAATATACCCATTCAGTGTTGAGATATAAAGCAAAATCACTGAACCATGAAATTAGGTCATAGTGACCTATAAGTATGTTTGGGTTAAAGGTCTGGTCATACTCATTCATAATCAGAAAGAAGTATGAAAAAATACCAACTGAGTGTCGAGATATAAGGCAAAATCACTGAACCATGAAATTAGGTCACAGTGACCCAGGAATACTTTACGGTCAAAGGTCTTGTCATACTCATATATATCGTGAAAGAAGTATGTTCATATACCAATTGAGTGCCGAGATATAAAGGAAAATCACTGAACCATGAAATTAGGTCATATTGACCTAGGACTACTTTAGGGTCAAAGGTCTTGTAATACGCAAACATAGTGTAAAAGAAGTTTGTTCATAAACTACTTGAGTGCCGAGATATAAGGCAAAGTCACTGAACCGTGAAATTAGGTCACAGTGACCTATAAGTATATTGGGGTCAAAGGTCTGGTCCTACTCACTCATAATCTGAATAAAGTATGAAAATATACTAATTGAGTGTCAAGATATAAGGCAAAATCACTGAACCGTGAAATTAGGTCACTGTGACCTAGGACTACTTCAGGGTTAAAGGTCTTGTCATACGCAAACATACTTTGAAAGAAGTTTGTTCATAAACCATTTGAGTACCGAGATATAAGGCAAAATCACTGAACCGTGAAATTAGGTCACAGTGACCTATAAGTATATTGGGGTCAAAGGTCTGGTCATACTCACTCATAATCTGAATAAAGTATGAAAATATACTAATTGAGTGTCAAGATATAAGGCAAAATCACTGAACCATGAAATTAGGTCACAGTGACCTAGGACTACTTCAGGGTTAAAGGTCTTGTCATACGCAAACATACTTTGAAAGAAGTTTGTTCATAAACCATTTGAGTACCGAGATATAAGGCAAAATCACTGAACCGTGAAATTAGGTCACAGTGACCTATAAGTATATTGGGGTCAAAGGTCTAGTCATACTCACTCATAATCTGAAAAAAAGTATGAAAATATACTAATTGAGTGTCAAGATATAAGGCAAAATCACTGAACCGTGAAATTAGGTCACAGTGACCTATAAGTATATTGGGGCCAAAGGCCTGGTCGTACTCACTCATTAGAGAGGTTGAGAAAATGAACTTGTAACTTGTACGTGTACGTGTAGAACAGTTTTATCCCCAAACTTCGTCATTTATTACAAGTTCAAAATACTCGCTACACGTTGAGAATCAGTTAGGCTGTGAATGAAATAAATTTGCGACTTGTAAGTTTTCTTTATATGTTTCCATCGATAGGTCAGGTAGGTACATGTACAAGCAGAAACGAAGTTCGATGAAGCGTTGCCAAATCGTTTTGCACGTGCAGCCGAAGTATATCTGACCAAAGGCGAATCGACGTACATGTGACCATATATGTATGTAGGTATCAACACATGTATAAACAATAAAAAATTCAGCTGTATATACTTTATGAAATCTACACGTACACGTTCGATTTTCTCAAACGATTTTACACTCAAAACGATCTTGTACGGGTAAATAAAGCTACAAGTACACGTCCACGTTACAAGTTTATTTTCTCAACCTCTCTATTATCTGAAAGAAGTAAGAAAATATACTAATTGAGTGTCAAGATATAAGGCAAAATCACTGAACCATGGAAAGTAGGTCAACCGACCCTTACCGTCATGACACACAAGTCAGTGTCACAAAGTCAAAAGATGAATGACCAACCATCTTCCTAAGCTGTTTCTATTAAGAAATAAAAGGAAAAACAAATTCGGGGAGTTATAAATTTTGACCTCTACCCCACCCCCACCCCCTGACTCCGACCCAGAGGTCCGATGTCATGGAACCTAAAGTGTATGAAGTATGAATGCTTTATGATAAGTTGTTGTTAAGATATGGACTCCTTGTAAAAGTTACACAGCAGTACATCTATTTTTACAGTGTTCTAGTTTTTAACCTCCAGCCCCACCCCCAGGCATGGACCCATGAAATGAAACTCAACCCTACAGGGTACCTATGGTCCGAGTATGAAAGCCCTCTGATAAAAAGTTTTCAAGATATAGACTTCTAGAATACTATATCACAGAAAAGCCATTATTATTAATGGTGTTCTAGATTTTAACCTCTAGCCCCACCCCCTGGCATGGACCCAAGGATCTGATGCCATGGAATGAAAGCCGACCCTACAGGGTGTCAATGGCCCAAGTATCAATGCTTTCTGATGTGTGGTTGTCAGGATATGGACTTCTAGAAAACTTTAACACAAGAATTGCCCTTCTTGAAGGTGTTCTAGATTTTAACCTCCAGCCCCACCCCCTGGCCTGGACCCAGGGGCCCGATGCCATGGAATGAAAGCTAACCCTACAGGGTATCTATGGTCCAAGTATGAATGCTTTCTGATGAGTGGTTGTCAAGATATGGACTTCTAGAAAACTTTAACGCAAGTGTGACGCGCACGCGCACGGGAACGCGCACGGGAACGGGAACTGACTGCAATAGCTCTATGCACTTCGTGCAGTCGAGCTAAAAATGTCAAAAATTTTCTAATGACAATTTCTATTTTTACACCTGAAAAAAATTCTGTTTATTGCATGGACAAATTTTCGTAATGAGTGTTCCTCTCTTGAGATAATGACACATACCGCTACCCCAGGCTCAGGCATTCTAAACTGTTATCCAGTAATCAGGTGGTCGATCAGTTAGTTATAAGCTTTGCCTGGAGACACAAGCATCCCACCTTTTTCTTACGGTCCAAATGGGCGGGGTGGGGGCATTTGTTTCTTTTCCTTTTACTATGTCCAGACATCAGAATGATGCGCTATTACAAGTCCATTTGTCCCCGCGTTTTGCCAATCATCACGAAAACATGTCCGTGTAATGTATACCCCCCTTGAACCCCACTTTCATATAATAACAAAAATGGGGTATGCAGGGGTGTAACTATTTTTCTTATTTTTGCTCCAAAACATAGATTGTGCACACTCGTTAGAACCGCCTCGCCGATTTTAATTTTTTAAAACCTCCAAAAATCTCTGTATATTGCATGGGCAAGTTTTCATAATGATACCATTACAGTTCGGTAATACAACAAGTAGTCAATGATCAGGAAATGACGCAATCAGAAAGATATTCCGACTCCATAAACCGAGGGGTGGGAAAATACTGTATATTTTGTCTTCTATTGTTTAAAAGGAATCTTGGACGCGGTGTAAAAAGAAAAAAGCATACTAGTGGTATATGGTGAATATTTATTATTATATTACAAACTTAAAAAAAAAAAAAAAAGATATGTTTAAGACATGTTAAAATGGCAGCTAGATTGTAAAAGCCAAACACAAAGTACAACCTGTGTGTATAGTATAATATAAAATTTATTCATGTGCGATATGTTGAAATAAGAGCTGTCGCAGGACAGCATAGCTCGCCTGACTTGTACTATGCCACTACATCTGTTAAAATCTATGACCCATGACCTTGACCTCAAGGTCACTCAGGTGGGTCATGATGGTACAACATAAAACTTCAGACAAATGCAAAGTATCAACTTGATCAATTTACATGTTCAAGAGATATAGACTTATAAAAACATTAACCAAAACTTAAACACAAAACTTCCAAGTCCGTGACCCTGACCTCAAGGTCATCCAGGTGAGTTGTGATGTACAGCATAAAACCTGAGACCAATATCTATCAACCTGCAAGTATCAACTTTATCCATCAACATGTTCAAGAGATTTAGACTTTAACCAAAAAATTTAACAGAAAATTTCTAAGTCTGTGACCTTGACCTCAAGGTCACCCAGGGTAGGTCATGATGGTACTGCATAAAACTTCAGACCAATATCTACCAACATGCAAAGTATCAACTCGATCAATCAACATGGTCAAGAGATATAGACTTACAAAAACTTAAATCAAAAACTTAAACACAAAATTTCTAAGTCTGTGACCTTGACCTCAATGTCACCGAGAGTGGGTCATGATGGTACTGCATAAAACTTCAGACCAATATCTAGCAACATACAAAGTATCAACTCAATCCATCAATGTGGTCAAGAGATATACTAGACTTACAAAAACTTTAACCAAAAACTTAAACACAAAATTTCTAAGTCCGTGACCTTGACCTCAAGGTCACCCAGGGTGGGTCATGATGGTTTTGCGTAAAACTTCAGACCAATATCTAGCAACATGCAAAGTATCAAAACAATCCATCAATATGGTCAAGAGATATTGACTTACAAAAACTTTAACCAAAACCTTAAACACAAAATTTCTAAGTACGTGACCTTGACCTCAAGGTCACCCAGGGTGGGTCATGATGGTACTGCGCAAAAACTTCAGACCAATATCTAGCAACATGCAAAGTATCAAAACAATCCATCAATATGGTCAAGAGATATTGACTTACAAAAACTTTAACCAAAAACTTAAACACAAAATATCTAAGTCTGTGACCTTGACCTAAAGGTCACCCAGGGTGGGTCATGATGGCACTGCGTAAAACTTGAGACCAATATCTATCAACATGCAAAGTATCAACTTGATCCATCAACATGGTCAAGAGATATAGACTTCTAAAAAACTTTAACCGAAAGTGTGACGCGGACGTAAACGTAAACGTAAACGCGGACGACCGAGGTGACTACAATAGCTCTATGCACTTCGTGCAGGCGAGCTAAAAACTGTGATAATTAGACGTTATTTTTATCACATGTTTGTATAAATCTTACACAAATATATACTGGCCAAAATAAGTTAATTTCCAGTTGAAACTTTTCCAATTTCCATAGACTTACTGCAGAAACCTCCAAATTTGGTTCGTCATAGCGTTTGACTGAGTAAACGTTTTTACATGTATGCACTTTCCAACAATTAAGCATGAATTATTCTTCTAAAGGTGAATTATTCTTCTGGCGGTGACTCAAGTTTATTTTTATTTGATTTTCGTTAATTTCAGTAAGTTTTCTATAGAGTGACTCATGATTCAGTAGACGTCACGAAAAGTTGTTACACGAAAAGCTCCCTATTATTTCCAATAGTAAAACTGGCAAAAATCTGGACACTCTCTGATAATGAAACACATATCGCAAGACAATCTGAATTTCAACTTGAAACTTTGTACACTCATGCTTAAAATGTTTTTGTCTAACTTGGATTGTGTCAAAGTTTTCAATCATTTTGAAATAAAGTTAAACTTATGCAATTTAACATTATGCATATGGAGAAAAATTGACATAAAGCAACTTATTTTGATAAGTTTATTTGCATGTACATGTATTAAAAACGGCGACAGATAAAATATAAAAGTAACTACTGACTTTTAAAGAGACAAAGTTACTTCTAACCATAAGTTATTATTTATAATTGCATTAAACATTCTGGTCAACATTTATACAAATTTAAAATCCGTAAACAATTAGACAAACTTGCTTCGATCTCTTCTGTGCTTAAAGTAATGTTTAACACCTTTGCTGCCGACCAAGTGTTCCCAAGGAATTTTGTGGGCATATCTTTTATGATCTCTTAAAGTTTTTTTTGTCTTAAACTTCATCTTACACAAATCACAACCAAACCGAAATGATTTATCATAGATAAAATGTTCCTTTCGTTTATGTGACTCCAGCTGTTGTTTATAAGCAAAGTCTTTGTTGCATACACTGCACTGAAATACCGTATTTGAGTGAAAACGTATATGCAAGTCATAGGCACTTCTAATCTGAAAACCTCGCTGACAAATGTCACATTGATATGGGTAATTTTCAACATGGGTCAAGCTATGACTGTTGAGGCCCTCAGCTGTATAGAAAATTTCATTACATAACTGACACAGTAATGGATCATCTGCTTCATGCTGGCTCATATGTGTTTTCATATTTCTGGCTAGAACAAAATACAAATCACATCTTCTACAATAGTGTGGCAATAGTTTGTTATGTTCAAGCATGTGCCGCTCAGCTGCATCTGAACCTTCAAGCTGGAGAGAACAAAGGTCACATTCATATTTTTTCAATCCATTTGTTTCTCCACTTTCACACTCTTGTGTCCCCATATCAACATCAGGATCCATATCGGTACCTGCAAAGTGGGCAATTGATTCTCTTGACACACTGCCTTCCTCGTATGTTTTAATATCTTTTGAGCAATGTGCAATCACAGGTACAGTAGGCCCTTGACCACTTTTGGCATTGTTCTTATATTCAGTCACTTTTATAACACTTTCATGACCAATGACTCCTACATTGTCAACAACACCGTTATCGTCTTGACATCTACTTTTCACTATTCCCTCAGACAGTTTTACACCAGTCTCCTTCAACTCTTCATTGTTTTTGGTTGCATTTACATTGCTGACAATATCAGCATCATTATTTATCATATAATTATTAATAGGTTCATTGCAGATCATGTGAATTTCATTCCCACTTGTGCATATGTCCATGCTTTCTTGAATCCCTAACACAGAAGAAGTATCTTGGGTTAGATGATGATCTTCATTTATAGCTGGTTCTTCGTATTGAACATTCCGCCACTTTGGACTTAAATTTGCCATTTTTTCAGAAGAGAAATGCGTTTCCCAGTCATGTTCAGTTAACTCAGATCGTTTCTTAAAGCCAAATTCACATATACTGCATTTATATGGATACATATCAACATCATAAATATAATGTACTTTCTTCTTATGGTACTCTAGAGCACTTAACGTGTTGACACGTTCCAAGCATATGTCACATTGGTACAATGGTTTGGATGTGTGGTTTTCCATGTGCTTCACTAACGATGATGTCTGTCCAAATAATTTACAACAAATGCCACACTCATAAGACTCATTGTTTTCATGCATTTTCATATGAGTTGTGAGACGGTCTACAGATTTATATCGTTTACTACACACTGGGCATTGAACTGTGTTTTCAAGTTCATGTTGCTGCTTGTGTGCACTAAAATTGTTTCCTTGCACAAAATATTGATCACATTTGCTGCAATGTTGTGGCCGGGAACGCTTGTGTTGTAGCATGTGCTCCTTGATACTTGAAGAATGACAGAAAACAGCATTACAAACATCACATATGTATGTCTTTGCTTCTGGTGCATCTTGTTCAAATTGGATCATTGTTACCACTGGCTTTTCATCCGTGTCCATATACACAGTGACATTGTCACTAGTTTCAACATTTTCCCTTTTAATATCCTCTGACATTATGTCAACTACATTTGGAACATTATTTTGAAAGTTCATAGCAACAATTGTGCTACATCTCATGGAAGATGCCCCATTTGTATAATGGTCATTTGGATAGTCCATGATTATACTTGATTCTAAACAATTGCAGTCAACAGGGTTTAACATATCCATGCTACTGAGGCATTTACAGCTTATTTCAATTTATGCTATATTTATCATGTGCTGCCTTTTAGACTTCTTCATCCTTGTACTGTTTTCAGTCAATCTGTAAAGAAATATATATACATAGCATTACGAAAACATGCCCATGCAATATACGGATATTTTTAAAGTTGTTAAAAATGAAAATTTTCATTAGAAAATTTTTATTTTATTTTTTTTCTTATTTTTGCTCAAAACATAGATTGTAGGTACACGTTAGAACCGCCTCGCCAAGGCGGTTCTAACGAGTACCCACAATCTATGTTTTGGAGCAAAAATAAGAAAAATAGGTATACCCCTGCATACCCAAATTTTGCTTTGTAAAAGTGGGGTTTAAGGGGGTATTCATTGCACGGACATGTTTTCCTGATGGTAATTTTACATATGAATCTGAATGGATTATTGGTGACACAACAAAGTGACAATTCTTCACCAGTGGGGTGCGCCAGGAAGGAAAATAGTTCTGGCTCTTAAAAGAGATGTCAACTTGGTACACAGTCATCAGACATTTCAGCAGGGGAGATCAGAGAATCAGGGAGGTCATTCCAGTCACTGCTAGTCTGTGGAAAGAAACTACTTGTACAGCAATTCCCTTTGGCCCCATTTTGCCAAATCTTAAGGGTCACTGAAGAGGCTTAAGTAGCCAAAACCATGGTATGGCCCATCATTTCTCTCATTAATATTCTCCCTGCTCTTAAAGGATCTCAGTTCTATTTTTATTTGCTATTACTGCAGCTGGTGTTGTGCCGTGTGGCGGCCCTAAAATGTCTCCCCGTACATCATCCATAGTGCAGATTATATTTTCCTTTTGGTCCTTTGAGATCAGTGAGGGTATTCTGAGAAATTAGAAATTCATTGTTGGTTTAGATTCATTTTCTAACCGACGTTTTATATATTTGGCTCTGTTTGGATGATGCTAGTCCTTGTATCGACTATTATGTTGAAAGTTGCAATTACAGCAATTCCCTTTGGCCCCATTTTGCCAAATCTTAAGGGTCACTGAAGAGGCTTAAGTAGCCGAAACCATGGTATGGCCCATCATTTCTCTCATTAATATGCTCACTGCTCTTAAAGGATCTCAGTTCTATTTTTATTATTTGCTAGCTAAGGTTTCTGAAGTGAAATGACAATGAGTGTTGATTTCTACAGTGCCTATTTTTGGGACAAGGTAATTTGAAGGTATTCTGGCCTTACCCTTCAGACCTTTGTAAGCAGTATAATTCTACTATCCTTCTTCCTTTTCTTAGGAGATTCCCATTTTAGTTGTCCTAAAATCCCAGTCATATTCCTGTTTCAAAAATATAATTTAAGTCACAAACTTTGCAGCACAATCTTGGGCCTTTTCCAATTCTTCCTGGAGGCCATGAGTGTGAGGGTCCTAAATTGAGCTTCTATAACAGCACCAGTCCTTTATAAGCTGCTTCTTTTCACATCTGGGGGACAAGAATACAAATTTCGCCTCATATATAATATAAAAACTCTCAATTTCAAAATTACAGGTTTCACATTTTGCTGATTTTGTTTTGCCACAAGACCTTGACAAACAGGGGACTACCATACAACATGGCCTCCAATACCTCCAGTCCTAGAAGCCACACCTTGTTTTTAACAGTTCCAGTTTAGTTTACATAGGTCTCCTTTTTATCTTTTATCCATGGCGCATGGGCACTGTCCACCACATTGCGAGAATACTGAGCCTGGTCCATCACATATTAACCTAGCTACAACAGATGATGACAGTGATATGGATGTTGAAATAACTGATGCGGATAAGTGCTGTGTTTACAAGAAGTTTACACCAGATGAGTTCCGCCACAGTGTGTCTGTCATCTTCACAAAATGGGTTAAGTGTGATAAATTAGGATGTCCTCAATGGACACATTTGAAGTATTGCACCCCGACAAGACTGTGATGAGAAGGGGGGGGGGGGGGACATATTTTACTGCATACATTGCCACACTGAAGAATAAATAATTTGTATACGGATCGGATAACAATCAGGGCTTTTTTTAAGAGGGGGTCCACTGGCCCTGGCCAGTAATTTTTGGTCTTGGGCCAGTTAAAATGTGGTGCAGCTGGTCCTCTGGGCCAGCTGAATTTTTCAGAAAAAAAGTGTTTGTTCGAAATGGTGCTGACCGTGCTGCTTATTCTCAAAGTGAAAGTGCAAGTGTGATGTTAATAGTTTAACCAAATGAATGTGGTGTTGGAAAGCTGTCGACTTGTAATTGCTGCAATGACTGGCTACATTAGTACTGTGTGCAAATAATTTATGTGCTGTTATGGCCAACTGTTTAGACGAAAATCATCGTAATTTGTGCTATATTTTTCTTGTAATGCACTGACCTCTGTATCCAAAAAGAATAGTTGGGCCAGTTGAAAATTCAGAGAGCCAGTATATTCTGAGACCAGTTGGCCCTCCAGGTCAGTGCCATACTGATAGTTAGCAAAACCCCTGTAACAATTACCAATTTGACCAGTTTCAAATGATTCAACTAGATAATTACAAATTACATATATAAATTTGATTGCTTAGGTCCACGAACTTAGCATAGTGAAGGATACTGCTGAGGGAGCCGGATTAATTACTGAAGAAGACTGTATTGATTTGCAAGCTTCTTTTTGGTCTTGAAATAATCAACTTCTATGTGGTTGGTTGTTGAATTTATTCATAATTAATCATTTTGGGAAGTGCCATCATAGAAACAGGCATGAGATTGAGCTCTTCATGAAAAAATCTGAAAATGACTGAAATCAGCTTAAAAGTCTGAAACCCCTATACCCCCTTTCCAAAAAGTTTGTTTTTATAACTTTCAGATGAACTCCAATAACTTTTGAAAATGTACTTTGACATGAAAACATCTGAAATCCTCCAAAAGTCTGAAGAATCTCATGCCTGTAGAAAAAATATTTACTTAACTTGAGTAGTTTTAAAAGGACGACAATCAACTATCTAATTGTAGATAGGCAACTCTTGATCAGTTCGAAGTATCTATAGATGCAACTGCAATAGCAGTCAGCATGCAAGCACATTATTCTGTATTTAATTTCACCAGTTTCGCTAAACCCGAAGCCTTTGAAATACAATAAGGTGGTGGAAGGTCTTTGCAAGCAGCACACAACTCCACAAGAAGAGCAATATCACGGGGGTGATTCAATTGATACCACCTGTGCTGTCGTCCGAGACGTTACTGCATATATTGCTGTCGTCCGAGTATTCCGGTTTCCGTCCGAGTACTACGGCTGTCGTTACCATCAGTGCCCCTGTTTCAGTGTCCACAGGGCCAAAATTTCGTCGCTATTCAGCGCAATTATCACGGAAAATTGTCAAGAAGGTATTTATCGTTATTTCCAACGTGTTTCCAACTTTCTTAACATATAGATAATCACAAGAACTTATTTTGAGTACAAAACATTGTTTTCTCGCGTGTTTTTCTTACTTTCAACATATGCAAACATTCCTCATAAGCGAAAGTAGCTGGACTATTTCGTTTTCCATTTAGCCTTTGAAAACTATAATCATTTCCCAAACCCGTTGCGTCCTTCAAATTTTATTTGCCGTTTTTAAAAAGCGTGATACGGCTGTCGTTGACCCCTGATACGGCTGGCGGTTGTTTATTGATCAGTACGATACGGCTGTCGATAGTATTTTGAGATAGCATATTGCCCATTGAAATCAAATTCAACGCATTTTATGCATTTTTTTGTGTAGTTTCTGAATAGTTTTCATTTGCAACTGATAAAAGGACTGTATGGACTGTCTATTCTCTTGCTTCAAACCAAGCAACTTTACATATAAACACCACACACGCAAGAAAACTGTATCATTTATTAAATTCGAAGTTTCACCATTTATTAAAGCATGCGTTAAGCGTGGCAGGACAGCTTTCAGTGACACCCGTGTTCATTACTTGCTCCCATCTGCAGTGGCTCCTCACAGCCCCTCTGAAACTAGTGCCTCAGATGACGACTCGACATCGGTTAAAGTGCTATCGTCCCCAAAAATGGCAAAATTAAAATTTAGGTGTCTGCTGAACTGTCGTATCAGCTTGAATGACACATGCAGTATTTTACCGCTATAACTACGAGTATGTTAAATAGCACGTGCTACTACCGATTAAACAGGCTGCCCCTACTTTATATGTAAAGCATGTGCTACTACCGATTAAACAGGCTGTCCCTACTTTATATGTAAAGTTGCTTAAAGCGACCACAAGAGAAAGGAAATTTATGTCTAATTCACTCTGTTCAAACGACATAAATTATATATAATTCGAATTTGACCTCAGGTGCGTCAAAAGATCGACGAGTGTACTTAGTAGCACGCGAAAGGATATTCAGACTGCAACAGTACAAATACTTACTGTGCGGGCAACTGAAGTGTAACAGAAAACTTGCGCTCATTTCCACGGCTATCCCCCGCCCGCCCCGGGGATGGGGGACGGGCGTGGTTACAAATGACTAGTGCATTACACAAAGGATCAATCAGTCACTTTCGCCACAGTTTGTCTTCTTTTGTGACGCTCATCAAAGTTTAAGTTATATACACTACACTTTCTTATTTGGATAATGCATGCGAAAATGATTGAGAAAGTAAGGCAATCGGTCACTACATATATACAACGTTCAATATTCATAACTTGGTTTGATCAGGGCGGCGGTGTGCCATGTAAATATCTAACCGTTCGTGTAGATACAACCCACTGGTTTATCGTTAGACTTATGAACAGAGTGAAGCAGATGTTGTTTCATTCATATTTCTGAAATCCTTAAACTTAGTTTTACCCGTATATTTGGATCTACCACCTGTTCTAAATTGTCGACATCCGTAACGAGTTTAACCGACAGCCGTATCACACATATTTACAACTGATCGACAGCAGTAACACCAAAAGTTAAACGCCCCTTCAAAACCTTTCTGCTTTGGATTTTTTTAAAAACTGTAAAAGGTTTTATCTTTGCAGTTATGTTTTCCACGTTGTTCAATAAATGGTAAGAAATGAGAGATGCTGATTTTTACAGTATTTGCATATTTATGTGATTTTTGCTATTTTACGATTCAACACATGTTTGTATGAAAACTAGCGACCCAAAAGCCCGTACAAACATATTGCACGATAGACAAATATCTAACAACACATTCTAGCAGAAAAAAATATAAATAATACCTTCAGATTCGATTGCGATCCACTTTTACGTGTGTACTGGTTGTGTAACGACAGCCGTAGTACTCGGACGGAAACCGGAATTCTCGGACGACAGCAATATATGCAGTAACGTCTCGGACGACAGCACAGGTGGTATCAATTGAATCACCCCCGTGAATATAAACGCATTCTTAGACATTTCCAACTTAATCCGATATTGATATTGGAGTTTGAAATCGGAGTTCGGATATTTGTTTTAAGGGATATTATCAAGGACAACATGTAAATTAATAGATGTTTGTTTGTATTGAGGCTTAACCTCCCAGTCAACAATCTTTAGTCATGTCGGGACGGAGCCAACTCTTCCTGGGTTTAACTAGTACTGTAGGGAGTTAATGTGTCTTGCTCAAAGACACAACACTGTGACGCTTGTGGGGATCGAACCCAGGACCTCTCGATTCGGAGTCTGACGCTCTACCACTACGCGCTCCCTAACTAATAGATGAAGACATTGTATACAAACATGTTCATGTTGTACACGGGATCTTAGTATTAATGCACCATGCTGTGTTAAGAAATAAGATTACGACATTTGTATGCGTCGGCGAGATCATAACAAATGTGTTCGCCCACATCTTTTCAACAGGTCCTTGGATGGTGGACGCCCGGGGTGTACGCAATATATCGGGTTTGAGAACTTGTAAAGATGCACACCAGCGCATGCGTCTCTAGACATTTCCTATACTTGCTAGCAAAATTACGATAGCGAGTATCAGAACCACTGAAGCTATTTCGACATTGCTAATTCGTGTTTGAAGATGTGCCTATCCGTGAGAAAACCGGTGTTTTGCCTAGGCGAAAACAAAGACGCAGATCAGCTTCGCAGCAACTGCTGACCGGCGCCTTTCACGTTTGTTTTCGGTACGCGGATAGTATTATTCCTCCACTTTCTTAATCCAAAATGTCTTGTCTCTAGACATCTCCTGTGCCTGTACAGCTGGGTTTGTGCCAGACCTGGTCGGAAACCCCGAAGACCGGCTTTCTCGCGTCGCGGCTCAATTATTCTAGCATATGTTAGAAACAGTGGAATTATGCATGCCAACATTAATATCGCACCATAGCAATACCAGTAAATGAGATTTTTAAGAATTTTAATGAAGGGTTTTCTCTTGACGTGCCCCCACCTCATCGACACAGAATGCCACTTTGGTCTGTTTTATGAATGTGAAAACCACACTTTCTGACAAAATGGATTGACGTGTCAAGGGTCTAGGACAAACGTAGAAATAAACAAAGGCAAATAAAATTTTATGCACTCTGGAAATATTTATTATAGCCCCGCTTTGGAAAAGTGGGGCTATACTGGATTTACCCTGTCCTTCCGTCATTCCGTGATTCCGTGATTCCGTGAATATTTGGTTTCCACTCAATATCTTGAGAACGAATTGACAAAATCTGACCACATTTTGTATACACATCAACATTGACAAGACCTAGCTTGGGATCGTTACACGTCTTTTTTGCAGAAGTTTGACAGAGTTACAGCCCTTTGATTTAAGCATAATTTCGTTTCCGCTCAATATCTTGAGAACAAATTGACAGAATCTGACCAAATTTTGTAGCACATCAACATTGACAAGACTTAGCTTGGGATTGTAACCTGTCGTTTTCTGCAAAATTTTGACAGAGTTACAGCCATTGATTTATGTTAGAATTTCATTTCCGCTCAATATCTTGAGAACGATTTGACAGAATAGGACCAAATTTTGTATGCACATCAACATTGACAAGATCTAGCTTGGGATTGTTGCCCGTCATTTTTTGCAAAAGTCTGTCAGAGTTACGACCCTTGATTGAAGTCAGAATTTCGTTTCCACTGAATATCTTGAGAATGAATTGACAGAATCTGACCAAATTTGTATGCTCATCAACATTGACAAAATCTAGCTTGGGCTTGTTGCCCGTCATTTTTCGCGCAATTTTGACGAAGTTACGGCCCTTGATTGACGTCAGAATGATGTTTCCACTCAATATCTTGAGAACCAATTGACAGAATCTGACCAAATTTTGTATGCACATCAACATTGACAAGATCTAGCTTGGGTTTTTTTTACAAACGTTTGACAGAGTTACGGCCCTTGATTGACATCAGAAGTTTGTTTCCGCTCAATATCTTGAGAATCTTAAGTAAAATTTTAATGCACATCAGCATTGACAAGATCTAGCTAGGGATAGTTGCCCGTCATTTTTCGCGCAATTTTGACGTAGTTACGGCCCTTGACTGACGTCAGAATTTCTGTCAAGCCATTCTCAAGATATTGAACGGAAACGAAATGTTCACGGAATGACGGAACCACGGAATCACAGAATAACGGATTCACGGAATCACGGAAGGACAGGGTGAATCCAGTATATCCCCTTTTTCCAAAGCGGGGCTATAAATATACCATGGCCTTAGCATGCATGTAATCGGTGCACAAGACCAAACTAAGATCTGTGCACATTTTTGTAATTGAAAAAAACTTCAGATACCTTCAGAAAAACGTATAAAACATGGTACGAAAGTTATCAAACACATTTGATTGTATACAGGTACTAGAAGTATAGGGTTACCACCAACAAAGTTGGACAGCCTTGAGATACCCCCCAGAAATCGATTAAAGTTTCTCGTATATCCTATATCGTATCTCAGACTAAGTTGGAAATGTCTAATTCTACTGTCTTTCCACTGGCCATTGTCCAGCAAATGCCCCTAACAGCAGATGTCTCATGCTTACTAGACCGAGTCCTTCATTGTCGCAGTTATGTACAACAAGCTGGGCTGTAGACCCAGAAATGGTTTGTTTTTTCTTTATCTTGGTTTTAAGCTCGTATTAGCTATTTTAACACCAAGCTTTTGTGGTTTCTTTAATTTTCAGTCTTTTTCTTTTCGACAGCGCATCTGCCTAGAATATCAGCGAGGACTTATGTATGGGTTTAAGCCATCGAAAATCTTCTTGTTTCCACTATCATGTTAACAGGGCCGTCGTCGGCTTTTGAAAAATGGTCCGGCCATGATAGGTAAAAAACGGCGTTCACGAGTGCCGAAGGCACGAGTGGGGGGAGAGCACGAGTGGGGGCGTTCCCCCCTCTCGTAAGGGGGGTTCGGGGGATCTCCCCCGAGAAAATTTTGTATTTTCGGACGTCTGTAGAAACGATTTTAATGCACTTTGAGACAATTTTTGAAAAATGATGAAGCCACGTAATGGTCGAAAACTGAGGCCTGAAATCTCATACTCACAGGATTCGCCTTTCCGAAGGAACGCTGAGGGAATTAGAAAGACGTCGGTTGATTAGGAACTGGTGGTATATGTTCTATGATATAATAATAAAATGCACGTTTTAACAAATTTTGGAATATGAAGAAAAATAATGTTTGCGAAAATTTTATACGTAAAAGATTTTTTCGGCATGGTTGATTTAATACAATAATACACAGTGATTGGGTTATTGTGAAATTATGTCTAATAAGTAGAAATTTCAACTGTGAAATACAGCTTAAAAAATATCACGGAGATCTAAGAGAGTTCTAGGATCACGCAGAATCGGTTTTATTCACAATGAATTAAAGAACACTTTAATGCACCTTTACTTCAAACGATAATCCGTCAAATTCCAATAATATGACAATACCAGTCTTTAATACAGGTGTCATCTTCGTGATTGTTTTTATCACGACCGTCTTTCACACCCTCGGGCAGATTCACTGAGCACGCTTAATATCAATTAATTAGGCCACGGCATTTCAATAAAAGTTGAAAAGGCAAACACATTTTCGGCCGAATAATCGAAAATTGTGGTCCGGCCGAAACCATTTTCGGCCAAAAAAGTGGTACGGCCATGGCCGGACCGGCCGGACCGCCGACGACGGCCTTGGTTAATCCAGGCTGTTTCTCATTGACGGCATGTTGCTACGGTCTTCCTAGATGAAAACCTATGGAAACTGGTTGTTCGGGATCTCGATCTGTCCTGCAATTAGGCAAGTAGCCCAGGTGCGATTTCTAAGTTTTTTGAAGGACACCGCGTGCTTCACTCTGCTATCCTAAGCTTCTTATGACCAAGGCCTAAGGACTGGACAAGAGGCAAAATCGACACCGTTCTGGTAGGTTTCAACATAGTGTCATCATGGGTTGCTGCCGTGCTCTTCTAGTACCGTATACGGAACATTACGAAAACATGCCCATGTAATATACAGATTTTTTTTTTTGTTGTAAAAGTTGAAAATTTTCAATATAAAAAGTTTGATATTTTTCTTATTTTTACTCAAACGGCGAGGCGGTTCTAATGTGTACCCACAATCTACATGTATGTTTTGGATCAACAATAAGAAAAAATAGGTATACCCCTGTAAACCCCAGTTTTACAAAAGTGGGATTTGAGGGGGTATACATTACACAGGCATGTTTTCCTGATGACAAGACACTTGGTTGGGTTCAAACGGCTTCCTTGCTGAAATATATCAGAAAGTGGTGTTAGACGGTAAAACATCTCCTTCCTCTCCTGTTGCACATACTACTGGTGTTCCACAGGGGCCTGTTTTAGGTCCTGTCTTGTTCCTGATTTACATCAACGACATGCCATTAAGAGTTTCTCTACAACACGTCTCTTTGTTGACAACTGTTTGCTCTACAGAGTGATCTCAGCTCAAAAGAATGCATGATCAAACCAAGATCGAAGACCCTGATTGCCTTCAGGTGTAGGAGACCAACAGTGTTCCAGAATCTAGGATGAGAATACAGGCACATCCAGCGTCGTCACGTGTTTCAAGCAATGTAAGGCAGTCATGATGTACGGTATCGAATCGTTAACAGATACCGATCGACATTCCTGCCGAGGGGTATCTGATTCACTCCGGCGAAGTGACCATGCAGAGACCATGAGATTCGATTCCTCGTACCACACTGCGGCGTGAATGCCTCAAAGAACTCCTACAGTGCGTCTCTGGCGCTCCCAACGTTTGGTGCATTCAAGAGCTGCGTCGGCGCTGGTCCGATCCTTTTAGTCCCGAGAGATGCTTGAGAGAGAGAGAGAGAGAGAGAGAGAGAGAGAGAGAGAGAGAAAGAGAAAGAGAGATGGCTTATAAGTATGTGTATATACATTATAATAATGTCGATATTAGTGTATAGGGACGGCTTTAAAACACCACCAAACCAACAATGTCGCCTCAATGTTCCAGAATCTGGGATGAAAATACAGGTACATTCAGCGTCGTATTTCAAGCAATGTAAGACAATAACGATGTACAGTATCGAATCGTAAACAAACTCATCAACACTCCTGCCGAGGAGTATCTGATTCACTCCGGCGCAGTAACCAGAGACCATGAGATTCGATTCCTCGTACCGTACTGAACCGTGAACGCCTATCATACTCTTAAGAAACATACATGCACTACTTTTTTCTAACATTTCAAGGGACGCATTTCCAGCAATAATTTATAAGGGAGTTAGTACAAGCCCTATTTATTTTACTTCAGTTTCACAAAAAGAACGGAAGTTGGTGCCGTACGTGTTGTCTTATGTGGCCAATGGATCCGGAAAGCCTGGGGAAAACCATCGACCTAGGACGGTCAACCTTTGCCCTACCATATGCCTATATCCGGATAAGAACCCGGACCGCTTCGGTAAAATTTGTTATCCACCATTCTATCCACCACTCTATCAAAGTCCCATACAAGAGAGCGATGCATTCCCAATGGGATGCACGCTGGAGTTTTAAAAACATATGGATCCGACACTATGCTAGTACTTGTGCTTTTCGACCTTACATGGACTAAACACATCAACCAGACCACTGCCAAAGGGAACAACACCCTGAAATTTATCAAGAGAAATATCAAGACTCACAACACCAAGATAAAAAAACTGCCTATAAAACCTACGTCAGGCCCCTTTTAGAATATTCACCGTCAGTCTGGGATCCCTGGCAGAACAAATATATAAAACAACTTGAGATGGTACAACACAGGGCAGCCAGATATATCCTCAATGACTACGCAAGTACCAGCAGCGTCACGGCAATGTTAAAAAATTTAGGCCTTCCATCATTACAAACTCGTAGAAAAATATCATCCTGGTAATGCTATACAAGATTCAATCAGGTCAAGTTCGAATCACTCTCCCACCATACATCACTCCCTCAATTCGAAACAGACTCTCTATTCCATATTCAAGAATCAACGCTCATGTGTACTCCTTTTTCCCAAGAACAGCAAGACTCTGGAACAATCTCCCCCCCTGATCTGACCAATTGTCCAGACCTGGAAACATTCCGGGCTGGACTGTATTCCCACTTCCATTGAAAACCAAAAAGATCATCATCATCATCATCATCATCATCATCATCATCATCATCATCATCATCATCATCGACAACAATGCCATCAATAAAATTATGACTATGGGCCAGCAGGTGCTACATTCACTGAAAATCATCATCATCATCATCATCATCATCATCATCATCATCATCATCATCAATCCAAACCATTCAACTTCCACATTACCACCACTCAACAAACACAACCGGAGCAAATTCGAAATTCTACTGTCCTAAACTGTTTATTATGAGAATCCCTCTCCCATTTTTTATTTTTTCTCTTTTGGCCATTTCCGCGCGCACTCCACGTAATACTGAATCTGAATCTGAATAGTTTACTGGTGACACGCCAAATGACATTATTTCACCAGGGGGTTCGGATGGGGGAGAAATTAGTCCCTTGAACGCACGAGTGAAGCGAACTTGGACACACAGTCATCAGACATTTCAGCAGAGGAGATAAGTGAATCAGGGAGGTAATTCCAGTCCCTGATAGTCTGTGGAAAGAAATTAATTTTGTACGCTTCTTTGCTAGCTGAAGGTATCTGAAAAGCCAAAGAGTGTTGATTTCTACAACGCTTATTCTTTGGGATAAGGTCATCTGTGGGTATTCTGGCTTTACCCTTTAGACCTTTGTATAGCAATATAAGTCTATTATCCTTCCTCCTTTTCTTAAGAGATTCCCATTTCAGTTGACCTAAAATGCCAGTCATGCTCCCAGGTTCAAAAACATAATTTCCCGTCACAAACCTTGCCGCACGATTTTGGACCTTTTCCAGTTCTTCCTGGAGGCCATGAGTGTGAGGGTCCCAAACTGAGCTTCCGTATTCCAAGACCGGCCGCACCAGTCCTTTATAAGCGGCTTCTTTCACATCTGGGGGACAAGAATACAAATTTCTCCTCAAGAATCCGAGAGTTCTGTTAGCCTTTGTACAAACATTTTTCTATATTTGAGCAAACAATATGTTCAAGAAGCTTACAAGGAATGCATGTCAAAGAAACAGGGTGGTAATTGCGGGCAAGTGACCTGTCGCCCTTCTTAAACAAGGGGCAAATATTAGCAAGAGACCATTCTTTAGGAATACCGGCCCTAATTCCATAGTAAGTTCCTTTAGGACTCTGGGATGAAGCTCATCAGGCCCTCAGGCTTTGGACGGGTTTAGACGTTTGAGAAATTTGGTCACCCCTTCCTTTGTGACCACAATATCATGCATGAATGGGGCAGATCTATCCATAAGAAGGACCTGTTTGTATTCACTTTTAGTGAAAACATCCGTGAATTAAATTCTTCCGCCTTCTCAAATTCGGATTGTGCAATTCCACTTCCATTTCTCTTTTTCAAACGGGGAAATGCCTTGGGTATCTTTTTTCTGACTGTTTATGTACCTGTAAAAATCTCTAGGATTAGCCTTAACATCTCCTACCAAGTTGTTCATGTAAAGATCGTGCTGCTTCCTGATATCAGCTTTGATCTCTTTCCGTAAAGATTCAAATTTAGATCTAAATTTTGCACTACCAGTCTTTTTAGCTTTTGCATGAGTTGCATTTTTTCTGCGAATCTTCTTTCTTATTCCAGGTGTTATCCAAGGGACAGAGGAAACTGAGCGACTAGTTTTTGAGGGGATATGTTTATCTGCCGATTCCTGAGTAAACGATGTAATGAGATTGAAATTTTCCTGGACAGACCGAGTATCTGAGTAACCGTTGAAGTATCTTTCCTTTGCAAATTTAAGTGTTTCTGCTCTCATAGATTCATAATCACCTTTCTGATAACGATACACTTTTCTCCTAGGTTTCTTTATAGGGGGGATAGCAATTTTCAATGTGCCAGAAACAATGTCATGATTACTGAGCTTATCCGGGGAATGAATGTCTGCAAATTGACCAGGAAGAGAGGTCAAAATTAAGTCCAAAGTATTTCTTTCTCTGGTGGGGAAATTGACTAATTGTTCCAAACCATGGTCATTCATGATATCTATCAAAATCTGACCCTCCGTCTGACTCGTACTCTTTTTGAGGTGTATGGAGTATCCGGCAGATTCAGAGATTCGTGCACCTGCATGTACACGTGAGCAGCTACCGTTAGCTACACGAATAAGCAGATGGTTATCAAAGAGGCTGTCTTACTCGGTGTAGATCTGGTGATTTTGGACACGAGGTAGACTCTAGCATTTGAATTACAGACAACTCGCCCCAAAGACAACTCGCCCCAAGACAACTCGCCCCACATAAAACGCGTTCCAAGACATCTCGGCCCACTTTCAGAAGACAACTCGCCCACTTTAGAAGACAACTCGTCCCACTTTAATAGACAACTCGCCCCACTTTAAAAGACAACTTGCCCACTGTCTTACACTCCCCTCCTTATGGAATTTGCTCCATATTATTACAGAACTTACCAAACTAATGTTTTTGTTGCCTCAATGAATCTTAGTTTTCTTTCTGAAAGTAGAAAGGCCACAAGGAAAACTAGACCTATCATGTTAGCCTATGAAGAGGTTTATTATTTTTAATAAGATGCTGTACATATACACACATACAAGTAAGTTGTTGTACGTATATTTACAGCATACCTTTTCATAGTTTCCAGCCGGTGCCACGAGGAGGAGTGATTATGCCTTGCTGCCAGAAAGGACTATACTTGCATCTAACGGAACGGGACGGAAGAAATTTCAGTAGAAAAGAAAATGATTTTTTTTTTGTTATTTTTATTCAATACATTGAACAATCTATTCACCATTTTTGCATTATCGGCTGGTTTCCAGCTTCAAAATAATCAATATTGGAAATACAGGTAACCAGAACCACCCTGACCTTGAGGTCAGGGTGGTACTGGTTACCTGTATTTCCAATATTGATTTTTGGAAAGCTGGAAACCAGAGGTCAGGGTGGTACTGGTTACCTGTATTTCCAATATTGATTTTTGGAAAGCTGGAAACCAGCCGATAATGCAAAAATTGTGAATGTTTTAGATAAAAATGATAGAAATATGCAACCCCCCACGTACTATATAAAATTGGGGAATGAGTTGGGTTGACTTCTTGACCGAGATCTAATCGAGGGACCAGGGATAAAGAAGAGAGGTAGGAAGGTCGGTTTCAGACAGTGGGACAAACTCTCTTCAAAAGTGGGGCCAGTTGTCTTCAAAAGAAAGAAAAGAAAGAAAAAATTTGTCTTCAAACGTTGGGTGAGCTGTATTCGGCTCGGGATAAAACGCAGTATTTTTACGCAGCAATATATAATATATAGGAAAACGCAGCACATAGGGATATATAGTGTAACGCAGCTATTGGCGATATAGGTATAAAACGCAGTGACATATTGCAGCTAGTATAAAACAATAGTGAGAAAAGACAAGTGCAGCCATGCAACCATAATACAATGAGTGATTACTTTAAGACGGCTCTTTGGTGTAGTTCGGTAATGTTCATACAATTATCATGGTTTCCCCCGAACATATAATAATTATTATATTTGATCATGGATATAAGCATATATCTATTAGGTACATGTACATGCCTATTAAAAACTTGGACATTTATCCTTCTGGTGTTCAATGTATATCAGCACATGCTAGTAAGCGTTAGAAAAAATAAGAACAAAAAAGAAGAAATGCAAACGAATGAATGAATGAATGAATGAATGAGAAAGTATGTTCGGTTCAGCCTAAATAGCACAAAGGACTATGATTCCTAAAGACTGGCGTTTCTAGAAAAGGATTTTATATAGCGAAAAGGAGTTGATATTTGTATTAATGCTTTTCATTTCAAGAGAATGTGTTAACAAATTTAGTGATTAGACTGAGTATTTAGATCTGCCAAGTGGTGCGATGTGTAGTAAACTAGTGCAAAGTGGCGTAAAGTGGTGAAAAATAGCACTTAAGCGTATTATTTATCAAATATTTCTTTCTTCCAATACTTCTTAACCTCCGAGGAGGACTTCAGAAGGATATGAGGTAGATGTCTAGATGATACACATTTAGTTACTTAAATGTGTGCAATACGCATGTATGAGTGGGGAGATGGGGGAGAGGGGGGTGCGAGGGCGCAACATAGTCGCCGGTCTAACGGACAGGAACGTTGACATTCAAGAGTAATTTTCGTTTTTAATCATTGTATTCGAAAGAAAAAAAAGAAAACATTGCCAAAAATAATGCAATGACATTGCATTATTTTTGGCAATGTTTTCTTTTTTTTTCTTTCGAGTACAATGATTAAAAACGAAAATTACTCCTCTCAAGATCTGCATTTCCATGTTAGAATTTTCTACACCGAGTCACGGTGAGAGTGTGGGGTTCAGATTTTACGCATGTAATATTTACTGAAAGAAACAGTGTACAAAATAATGATCTTCAGAAGACTTAAAAACAGATGTGATGGAAGGCAAGAGGGCATTTATTTTATGACGTTTGGCTCTTTCTTACTGATCATAATATTGATATGTGGCAATATGCAATATTTTAGCGATAGGCAATATCTCTGGTAAAACTACAAAGTGCCAAGCACGTGTTGAAATACATGTATGTCATATATTGTTCGGAAATTGGTCGTTATCATTTCTTGCTCTAATAAGAATTCTATAGGTGTATATCATTAAATGGAGAGAAAGAAGAAAGCAACAATTTTGTGTATTGAGAATCGTTTGTATATTAAGATCATGTGACTGAGCAATAAAAGGTGTGAAAACGTGTGTCAGGTAACCGTGCAATAATCGAATTATCAATCACACGTCTGTTTGCGAGGTGTTAAAGCAATCAGCTACTGTTCAAGTGTTGAATTAAACTCTATTAGCGCGTGTCATTAATTAGATTATCAAAAATTTTAAGTAAGTGAGTTTCTTTATTTAAAGAGAGTGGCCCAATTTGTTAGCTCCAATCTTCCTTTTAGTTTATAACAAGTTAAAAATATTTACAGCAGCATATAACGCAAAATACTTCTAATCTCGAAAAGGAAACAAGCATGCATGGTGTTACAATTTCTTTTTTGTTTCTGTGCAAAATGTTTTTACAACTAACATGTTTGCGCAATGTTAAATTTCAATATTTTTTTCAATAATTTAAGCAAATTTTACGATTACGCGGCTATGATTGTGTCAGTTATATTTTCCGGCGTATCATATACATGAGGAAGCATCATAGACGAGCAGACTGGTTGTATAGCGCTCATGCATGTTTAGTGCATATTGCAGTTTCAGTTATATTTGCGCATCTACGTAAAACCTTGCTGGTCACGGTTTCGTTTCAGTTTTAAAATATTCGGTCGTGTCTTTATATACATTACTTATTCCTTGTGTATGATAAAGGACGCATATCAAATGAAAACTGTGCGCAAACGATTTTTTTTTTTTTTTTTTTTTTTTTTTTTTTTGAAAAAATGTCCAAAAAATGTGCGCAAATGTAATAGCACCTGTTAAACAGTGCTTTAAATCGTTTCCAATCCTATTTTAATCAGGCATGGCTGATACTTTTTTAGAAATGTGATTTACGGTTTATAAGGTTTATCTCCAGTATATGCAATCGCTCATCAAGGATTTGTCAGCTGACAATGTATGCAAAGTGAGTGAACAAAAGATACCAACCGCTCAAGTTCTTAACAACGATGCAAAATTGATGTTACTTAAACATTGAATCCTGTATGCATTTGCTTCGGCGAATAACATATCTTTGAGAAAAAATCTTTATGAAATGAGGGGTGAAGATTTAAAAGATATTTGAAAATATAATGCCACTAACATCAAGAAATGTCAATGCTGCATTTATGTATGTAAATATTCCGATGGTGGAGGGTATTCCTTAATAATATGCAGATACCTCAGAGACATTTGTACCACGTAATGTGGGTGCTCCCAGCGGTTGGAGGATAAGACGTTCCAAAAAAAAAAAAAAAAAAAAAAAAAAAAAAAAAAAAAAAAAAAAAAAACTAGCACATTCCGCCATATCAACAGTTGGAAGAATATCTGAAATTTAAGATAATAAGCTTTCTCTAGTTTGGGTCGAAGTTTGATTAAATTAACGAATATCAAAAACTCCAAGTTTTATATCATTTATTTTTTTTACTTCACACATGAAATTTTACTTGGAGTTTAAGAGGTAAAACAACTTCACATTTTATTTATATTTTAAACTGGAATTTTATTTTACAAACGAATTGTTGGACATATAATTGTGCATTATATTCCTCTATATCAGGTGTATACTTTAAGTTTAAGTGTCCCAACAATTTCACATTTTCTTTTTCTTAAATCTTTATTAAATCTTAGACGTCAAATTATTTCTGATTTAACGCATTCTTATACGCAGGTAAACGCGGAATAGAAAGCATAACAAAATCTTAAAACAAGAGCAAGTTTTGTGTCACCTAAAATCTAAAACTCCGAGTTGTATGGAATTTTACGAAAACGTAAACTTGCTTAAACGCGTTTTTTCATGCAGTGTTTCCCTCATACCTGTTACCAATTATGTAAGGAAATATTAATTTCAGGACTCGAATTCATACTTATAATTCCCAGAAATTCAAATCACAGATTATTTCTATTATTATATTATATAGCTGCAATAAACTTCTGCGTTTAATACTCTTTCTTCAATAAGCTGCGTAACCTTCTTTTTCTTTGCAGCTGCGTTTTCCTATATAACTATTACAGCTGCGTAAAACTACTGCGTTTTATACCCACCCGCTGTATTCTAAAAGTGGGGCGAATTGTCTTCTAAAGTGGGGCGAGTTGTCTTCTAAAGTGGGGCGAGTTGTCTTCTAAAAGTGGGGCGATTTGTCTTTGGGCGAGTTTTATGTAGGGCGAGTTGTCGTGGGGCGAGTTGTCTTTGGGGCGAGTTGTCCTGATTCCCTAACATTTGTGTCAGTGATCGAGACCGAAACGACTCGATGAAGAAAGCTTACAGTTGCAGCTGTAGAATTTGAACAGAGTTCATCATGCCTTATTTTTGGAAAAATGGTTAAAAAACGTATTCATTGAATAAATGTCTTTAAACATGGGTGAGATATACACAATACGAACATTTTTTTTTTATCTAAATGAAACTGCTGTTCTTAAGAACCACAGACATTGGGGCTACACACCCCCTGGTGCGGTATTGCGGTACTGTTCCGATTCTGACACAGTAATAGTCCCATTAAATGAGACTTCACAATTCAATTATTATCATTCACATTTTTATTTCACGTTTTCATTGGTCATTTTCTTTTTATATACAGTAAATTATCCAGTTCCGGGTCACTTTTTTTTCGAAGTGGTTTCCAGATAATTGCTCACAGCAAACTAGGTTTCGACCTTACCATTAGAAAGTATAATACTTCTTCTAAATAATGAATTTTAGTCTGATTAATTGTGAATATTCTGTGGGCCACACGATGGCTTTGAAGCAGACCACCAATTTATCCAGTTCCGAATCATTTATCCAGTTCCGAATCACTTGCGATAATTTTTAAACAGGACACTCTCTGGCGCTATTGCGTTATGATTTTGAGTTTGTAGCTTCATTACTTCTTTATAAAACAAGACTTACACACAGTTTACCATTTCAGATTGAAAAAGTGTCAAAAACTGTGTACATGTATACGACGTATAACTTACGTTCTGGATATTGGCGTCAATCGAAAACAAATACATGTTCTAAGTCGATAATGGCGTAACTGGTTCCAGATTTTTGCAGTTAAGAGCTGGTAATCATGGGCTGTGCATTTGTTATTTTCATTTTTGTTTGTTTGTTGGTTTGTTTGTTTGTTTTGTTGTTGATGTTTTATTAGTTTAACTTTCACCTGTTTGATTAACATTGAATTTCAAACACAGCTTTAATGTTGCGTAAACAGAGATATCTAACTAGACTAGAAATCCAGACAGTATGTTTTGTTCGCGATGCAGATCGACTGCACAAAGAATCACCTGCGTAAGGAAACGACCATTGATTTTTATTATTGGCAGGGCTTTTTCTCTATACAAAACTGGGTCCGGTTTCCGGTACCAAATTTTTTCCCAATTGGCTGAAAAAATTCCCAATTGACGTGGAACATTCCCAATTAGCAGAAAAATCCCAATTTAAAAGGTAAACTTTCCCAATTTTGTTAAAAAATGCACTATTTTTTCCCAAAATTGTCATATTTTTTCCCAAAATCACAATTTTTTTTCCCAATTTCATCGGTACTAAAAATTTCCCCAAAAGGTCAGAAAAAGCCCTGATTGGGGAGGGTGGGGTGCTGTAAGATTTTAAAAAAAAAAACAGGATCCAATTTTGGCCGTAAAACATATCTTGGGCAGAGAAAATTCTGTATTACTATCTTACGTATTGTAATATATACCAATAAAAAGACAGGACCGCGTCGTGAGAGAAAAATAATATCCAGGCCCGGAAACATCTTCCAGCCCCCCCCCCCCCTCTTAAAATTCATTCATTTATTTATTTATCTATCTTGGGTCAGTTTACGTCCCTTTTAAGATCATTTAGCTCATATGAGACGAGCCAGTCAGTTGGTGTGGTGAAAACGGGCGAACCCCGAGAAAAAAACAACAACAAAAAACAAAAAAAAAACCTGGCATATCTTCAAGCAGAACTTGTCTCACGTGAGCCCACAACAAACACAGCGATGAGACGATCGAATGAAACGCGTAAATGAAATCAGCTCTTCACCACTCGGCAACGGGGTGGGGGGTTTGGCATTCATTTATTTAGTTAAGTTTTGGTAAATGAATAGCCACTTTTTGGGAAACAGCTACTCACCAGACTACTATGTCAAAAGAAGAAATCAAAATAATAGATAGAACAATTTTGAAAGAGAGAGAGAGAGAGAGAGAGAGATGTTGCTAGATTCCTTATATGAGGACCAAAAAGCATAACTTGGCGCTCAACGTGAGGATCGAACCCAGTGTCTGTCCTTCTTGGCTTTGTTGTGTGGTTATATTTGAAGCACGTTTAGTTTAGGATGTCAGGGCATCCTAACTTGCCCCCGCCCCTTTTTTGATTCAGTTTAACGTCCCTTTCATGATTATTTCAGCTCATATGAGACGCGCCAATCAGTAGGTGGGACGAAAACGGGAGAACCCCGAGAAAAACAAAACCACCTGACACGCTCGCAAGCAGAACTTGGTTTGTCTCACATGGCCAGAGCGGGGTTCGAACCCACACTAGACACAGCGGTGAGAACTTTGGGCACAAGTCCCATAAAATGGGGGCAAAGTCCTGACATGACCATAGCTGTGGACTAGAACGTTAAGCATCAATTCAAACAAACTGCATTGCAAATGAAAGACTGTGGTATTGTGGCGACACGCACGCACGCACGCACACACACACATACACCCACACACACACACACACACACACACACACACATCAAATAAAATACTTACTGAGATTTAAACACTCCCTCCTCAGTTCCTTTAGGTTTAGCGCTAAGACGTGTACCGCGATATTAATAGATTTACGAGTACATGTACTATGTCGACACAATTAATTTTTACTGACCCGAAACTAGCTAAATTGGTAGATAAAATTAACAAGCTCCTACGCAACAGAAAATCAATAAATGAAGTTCAGTTTTCCTGGTGTGTTATAATTAATGTTGGAACGCATGTTGGAACCAAAAGTGTAAAAAAATAATGTTCAAGCTTCATGCATTTTGCGGAAACCTGCACCTTGCGGATAATTACACAAGTGCAATATACATTCTACTTCGACAGGTCATCTCGAAGAACAGATTTATTTTTAGCATGCAGATAAGTTTTCAAAATCTGACTTCGTGCTGAGGAAGAGAAAAAGATAGACTTCATGAACATACAAAATATTTGTTTTTTAATTGAACAGCTGCTGTGTAGTTCGTGACGATACGACCACTTGATTCGGAACTGGATAAGATTCGAAACCGGATAAATTACTGTAGTGTTTTCATTCAACTTCGAGGATACAATTAGTTCGATGACTTCATTTGTTGTCATACAATCGGAAAACCTTTGCTGCCATCTGCGCCAAAAACATGTGCCAGAAAGCAGACAGTCAAGTCTTTCTTTTTGAAAAGCCAGTCATTAAAATTCCAATCACAGGGGAAAATATTGATCCAAATATTTAGAAGTGTTAAAAATGAGCCATTTTCACTAAAACTTTCTTACCCCCATATCTAAGCCAATATTTCCAAATCATTATCATTTGATTTCCGAACACAGCCTACTGATCGTCTGCTTCAGCCATTGTGACCCAGGTTCAAGGTGAGCTACCATTGGATAATTGTTTGAGGCCTCAAATGGGGAATAGTTTCCTTTTTAAAGGAAACTGTTATTATGAAACTTCAGGTGAATTAGTAAAGAATTATGACTACACCCAAGTTGAAATTTTGTTCCCATTGTAGGGTATAGAATGGCCTAGGCACATGAAGCTGTTGTTATAGCTTTTTTGAAGGTGTGCAAATCATGAGGTCAGACTGGCCCTTACATTTAGGAAACAAAATCCAGTTTCAGCCATTCAATGTAAAGTAATATCTTTAAGATATGATCTTTGAAAAGAAATAAGCTGGCTCCAGTAACATAAAAGGAAACTGACAATTCTGAAAGTTATAAAATGTATAAAAAAAGTAACTATAATAAAATTTTATGGTTTGATATGTTGTTATTAATTGTTCACCATAATTTTCTTTCTACCCCATATGGTGCCTCTTTAAAGTTCAATACATCCGGGTCCTCGAACTTTTTGAATGTTTACAAAATGGCAGATAAATTAGGTCACTGGAAAATTGATAAGTTCTGGTAAGAGTTTAAAAGTAATTTTTGATTTTTTGTGGGCATTTTATTCCTTTGATGTTAAAAAATTATTTTATTCTAAATTTATATTTTTGATGTTATTTACAGAAACCAGGGAAACCCAATGTGCTTATGTCCTCGAAGTTCGGTTACGCCAGTACATGTATATTTATGTTTATGTTATCTGGCTGAATTGTGATTCATACTGCCAAAAATGCTCGCGAGGGCGTAGGCAGTATTTGAAGATAGATGACAATATCCGATGAAAAAAAAATGAATGTGAACTCAAAAAATTGGAGTAACACAGTAACTGCAAACACTGTTTAGAGAAAAGTTTTATAGAGACTACTTCATTAAAAATGCACTCAAAATTAGTAATTTTAGCATGTTTAAGCTATTAAAAAGGCAGATACTTGTATATACTTAGTCTGACTAGTCAGCTGTCAAAATGAAAGTATCATGCCTAAGGTTCATTTTGCCGTCTGACTCCAGCCAGTGATCTATAATGCAAGTGATTGGACTCTAGCCCTATTTTATATAATATGCTTGTCTTGCCGGACAGGTATTCCAATAATTGACTATGCAATTAAATAAGGCAAAATATTCCAAACACTGCCTGTGTTTTACAAAATACTCCTACCAGCATACTGAACATAACTTAAAAAGAAATATACCATTCTCTAGATGAATTGTCCCAGTGTCGTTTTATATAAAATTCAAATAGATTGAGTGAGTACGTTTATATAAAAAGGCTGTTACAAATGAGGCAAAAAAAAAATTCTTCTGGAAGAAAACAATTTTTCTTCATTTTTATACAGATGGTTAAGGTGTAATTTTTGGTGTATATATTCAAACTTGACATCAAACAACAGCCCAATATGTGCTTAAACAGATGATGTGTTTTGCTTGAATAAAAATGCAATATAGAAGAAGGAGTAGTTTGTAGAAACTGACCACTATAAACACATATTTTCTTACTTATTCTCTATGTAAATACCTATTGGGCATATTCTAAAACCTGGCCTGACTCCAAGTCACGCATACATTGGAAAATGATAATAGCAGTACTGAAGTTTCACGTCCCTGTAAATCTACTGTCCCTGCTCCAGCACATTCTCAAAAAGCCAAGCTGTCAGCCACTTTTGGGTTACATCCATTATTACAGAATAACAAATTTTTATACAAAACAAATGGTGCAAAACACTGTAAAACAAAATAAAAAACACACCTCCATTTGAAAAATGCTAAAATATATCCAAATTTTGTTGTTTTGTAAAAGAAATCCCTTCAATGTGGCTGACATGCTTTCTTCATAATTGCATCTCAAGAAGAGAGATAATTCTTACTGCGAACATCTGATTCATCATTGGCTCTAAACCATCACATGACCAAATCAACCAATCAGATGAGGGCATTCCCATAAAATCAATGGCTAAAAACAGCTTGCAGTGATATTTATAGTAATTGAGATTTCATCAATGGAAGTCAGACGTCAAAATGATAAACACTCAGGCATCAAAAATTCATTTTGACGGCTGACCTGTCAGACTAGTATATACTTCTAATGGTGAAGCTCTGTATTTTGACATAAAATAGTTTCTGATGTTTTCTTGTCCCAAATGAAATTTCTCTTACATGTCACTTCGTGGTCTAGTAAAGCAAATGTTCATGTACAAAATACAGAAAGCAGAAATCATGTACTCTCCAATCACCTGAGAAAATAGCACTTTTATCATCCGAAATTGACAGTCCAACATCGAAGCCACCACCATGAGAAAGTTCCGACATATGCCGATTGATGCGGTTCGTTTAACTTGGTTCATGGTCGCCTCGGCCTGTAAAACCATTGAAAAATAATCTCATATACATGTACAGTCCAACCTGTCTTAAGCAAGCGGCCAAGGGAAACACTTAAATCGCTTGCTTAAGACAGGTGCTTGCTTAATGGAGTTTTTTTTTAACACTAGGGTAGGCGTCCTGACCAAACAATGTTAGCTAGATATAATAATAGCACTGCCACTGACAGTGGTGAAATTAATGTCACTAAATTCTCCAAAATGCCCAGACAAGTTGTCTAGGACAAGTTGTCTTTTGTCTCTTGAGACAAAAGAAAGTGTGAAGACAATTTTGACGCCTGACAGAGTTTAAATATCCATGTCAAAATATTTCTTCATTATGTAATTGATAAAATGAGTGGATGCTTAAAGCCAAAGTTGGGACATAAACTAGTGGCCTCTGGCCAGGTAAGACAGGTGCTTGCTTAATAGAGGTTCATTTACATGTAAAATCAATTGGGGGGAAATGAAAGTGCTTGCTTAAGACAGGTGCTTGCTTAATACAGGGCTTGTTTAAGACAGGGGTAGTGGGGGGGGGGATCGGGGAGCGGGGAGGTACTCACATATAAAATGGGTATGTATGTGCCGCCCTATGTTAAAAAGAATGGGGCTTACGGAGCTGATAAACTGAAAAAGTGGGTGCTTTCAGAGCTGAAAGAAGGGTAAAAGTTGTACTTTTAGAGCTGATCCCATATATGTGGGACTTAGTTTTTTATTAATAGACAGTAGGCGTCTAAGAAGCAGAATTGCCTAGCTAAGTAGAAATGTCTAGCTTGACATCTATCTCCAGTAAGTAAGGTAAGTTCAATGCAGGCGGCCCCCGTGGCCGAGCGGTTAAGAGCGCTCTTTCTTAATCACTCGACCATCTCACTGCTGTATCTGGTGTGGGTTTGAGCCCCGCTATGGCCACATGTGAGACAAGCCAAGTTCTGCTTGTGGGTGTGTCAGGTGGTTTTTCTCGGGGGTTCTCCAGTTTTTGCCCCACCTACTGATTGGCCCGTCTCATATGAGCTGAAATAATCTTGAAAGGGACGTAAAACTGAATTATAAAAAAAAAAAAAAAAAAAAAAAAATCAATGCAGCGTTTCCTGACCTTTTCTATAGAGAGACCTTGCTAATCCATGAATCCACGTGCAACTTTCTGTGACCAACAATGATCTGTGATTGATCTCTTCTCACAAAAGACATGAAAGAGTGACTTGCAGTCAGGCTCAATGCATAGAACAAGGAGATATATATGCATGGGTGAAAGTTTTCAGTATTAATACTGAATCCAGTATTGGCAAGATTTTTCCCCAATGTATTCGTACAGGAAAACCCTAGTTTTCAGTATTGGAAAAATGGCTTTTCAGTATTGAGAATTAATGGAACTTTCACCCATGCATATGAGCCTGTGAGTGAGAAAACCAACAATTTGGATTCCGACCAGGTCCGACAAAAACGGGCTGTACAGTCACAGAAGATGGTTAGAGGCTGGAAATTTAGGATTTAGAAAGTAGAGGAACTGTACTATCTGTGTAGCGAAAACAAAGGCGCTGATCAGCTTCGCAGTTACTGTGAAGCTGAACTGCGCATTTGTTTTCGCCCATGCAAATTGTTGGTTTTCTCAAACACAGGCTCATATTTGAAACCCCTTCAAACTTGAATTGTTATGCAATCATTTCTTGTTGTTGTTGAAATAAATGAAACGACTAGAGTAGTCTTCTAGGAGTTTCTTTTAATGTACTATGTATTTTATGATTCAGCACATTTCAGCATTTTTCGTTACTTTTCTTTTCATATATATATACATGTATGTGTGTGTGTAGTCGTGTTCAGTAATTATTCATTTTGATCTGTTTTTGTTCTAGATAGCAGTTTAAAAGCAGCTTATAACTAATATCTAAAGATGGGGACTTCAGTAGATCAAGTGTTAGCAGAGAAACTTCAGAGAGACATCAGAATAGCTGTAGGTAGATTAAAATTATAATTTGTTTTGCTCATCATAAATTTTATATATATCATGTCCATGTATATCTAAAATGGAATCTATGGACTAGTGTGTCCACTAGCCTGTCACATAAGCTGATGAAGTAATATCATTTTGGCATGTCACCAGTAAACTTATAAGTTTCAGAAAAAGCTAAATCAGGTACATAATAACTTAACTAAGAAAACATATCCTAAGCCGAGTGAACAGCTATTTCCCAATAGGCAGCCACTCAGTTACCCAAACTTAATTAAAATGTGAAAACATATTTAACTTATTAAGGTTCAAACATCACAAAAATTCAACGCCAAAACATAAAACAATTAAAACCATTACAGAAATGTCGCATTGGAATGATTAGTAATATAACATTACTGGGGAGCTTAAACTAGTTTTACAGGCGCCCAACCTCACCCTCAGCTACTGCAGTGGTACACAACATTTTTTTTTTAGTTAGTTGTTTGGTCCTTGTGGTAAATCTCTTAACTAGTCGATGAATCATCAAGGAAAAACGAATAACAAATAAATTATGATAACCACCATTATGAATAAAAAATGAGGACCCCCGTATACAATAAGAGATCCCTTGGCACAAAACAACGTGACTAACTGTTTGTAGACTTTCTCTTGGCCTGTCTCGTCTCATTTTTGTAGTAACTGCACAGCTGATCAGTGCCTTTTGTTTTTGCTACAGGGATAGTACATTTCTACTACTTTCTAAATCAGAAATTTAAAGCTTCTAGCCTGCTTCTGTGACTGAAGAGGCCGGTTTGTGTTGCACCTGTTTGGAAACAGCATTGTTGGTTTTCTCATGACATGACTCATTTCAGTGCCGATCACTTGAAGAGATAGGCTATGAGAGTGCAGTGATTGTTGTATCTCAACATGACCAGACACAGATGGGATCTGAGAGGGGCGTAAACTTTGTAGACAGCTTTGACCTCATGGAGGAATTCCAGAATTTCTGTGAAGGTAGGGACAACTGTGTCGTGCTGTGGTATTTGAGCCGCCTCGTGGTAAAACCAACGATGTGGTTTCCGAACAGGTCCGACACAAACCGACTTGTACAAGCACAGAAAAGAGCTAGAATCTTGAGATTTCAGATTTAAGTAGAAGAGGAATTGTACTATCTGAGTTGCGAAAACAAAGGCGCTGATCTAAATGCACCAACTGGATTTCTATCTTTTGTATAGTGCCGTGGATTGACCCGCTGGATTCTTTCCTTATGAAGAATTTTGGTTTGGTTACAACAAACATCCTAGTCATCATTTTTTCAGTAATGTCAGAGTGGAGCCATTGCTTCTTGGGTATTAACCATTTACCAGCACTATAGGTAGCTTAAGGTGTCATGCTGAAAGACATTACAAGGCGATGGTAGATATCAAACTCAGGAGTCAGGGCCTCTTGCTGTGGAGTCCTGCACTCCGGGTCTGTACTCTACCACAACGCTCCCCTTAAAAAGAATTAAGGGAATTTTCAGCAGTTTTCTTCTAGCACTACTGATTTAGTTGGAGAGAATTATGATGAATTATCAAATTTGTGCTGAACATATCTTGACCAGTATATCTGTGGGTTGAACATGTTGCTGGCATACTGTTTTTAGCTCGCCTGCACGAAGTGCACAGAGCTATTGTTGTCACCTCGGTCGTCTGCATTTACGTTTACGTTTACGTTTACGTCCGCGTCACACTTTCGGTTAAAGATTTTAAAATTGTTATATCTTGATAGTCACTGACCAGAAATCATTCATATTTGGAACATTGCTGCATATGAGGGTCCTCTGTGATTTAGTGTGAAGGGACCGGTGGGGTCATGCCTGGGGGCGGGGCTAGAGGTCAATATCTAGAACACCTTTGTACAATGCTCAGATGCTGTGTTAGTTTCTCATCAACTGTAAAGCCTAGAACTGTCAAACCTTACATAAGGCTTCTCCTCGATGTCCCGACTCGGCACCCTCATTGACCTACTGACCTTGACCTATATTTCATGCTCCAGTGACTTTGTCATTTTTGAAGCCAACCCTTAATATCTCATCAACTATAAAGCCTACAACCATCAAACCTTGCGTATGGCTTCTCCTCCATGTCCCGACTCGGCACCCACATTGACCTACTGACCTTGACCTATATTTCATGCTCCAGTGACTTTGTCATTTTTTAAGCCAACCCTTAATACCTCATCAACTATAAAGCCTACAACCATCAAACCTTGCATATGGCTTCTCCTCGATGTCCCGACTTAGCACCCACATTGATCTAGTGACCTTGACCTATATTTCGTGCCCTAGTGACTTTGTCATTTTTGAAGCCAACTCTTAATATCTCATCAACTATAAAGCCTACAACCATCAAACCTTGCATATGACTTCTCCTCGATGTCCCGACTCGGCACCCTCATTCACCTAGTGACCTTGACCTATATTTCGTGCTCTAGTGACTTTGTCATTTTTGAAGCCAACCCTTAATATCTCATCAACTATAAAGCCTACAACCATCAAACCTTGCATATGACTTCTACTTGATGTCCTGACTCGGCACCCACGTTGACCTACTGACCTTGACCTATATTTCATGCTCCAGTGACTTTGTCATTTTTTAAGCCAACCCTTAATATCTCATCAACTATAAAGCCTACAACCATCAAACCTTGCATATGGCTTCTCCTCAATGTCCCGACTTTGCACCCACATTGATCTAGTGACCTTGACCTATATTTCGTGCTCTAGTGACTTTTTCATTAAAGTTTTTAAAAGTCTATCTCTTGAACATGTTGATGGATCAAGTTGATACTTTGCATGTTGGTAGATATTTGTCTGAAGTTTTATGCAGTACCATCATGACCCACCCTGGGTGACCTTGAGGTCAAGGTCACAGACTTAGAATTTTTTTGTTAAAGTTTTCGGTTAAAGTTTTTAGAAGTCTATATCTCCTGAACATATAGATGGATCAAGTTGATACTTTGCATGTTGGTAGATATTGGTCTGAAGTTTTATGCTGTACCATTTTGACCCACCCTGGGTGAACTTGAGGTCAAGGTCATGGCCTTAGAAATTTTTGGTTTAAAGATTTTTGAAGTCTATATATCTCAGTCTCTATGTTGATGGATCAAGTTGAAACTTTGCATGTTTGTGGATATTGGTCTGAAATTTTATGCTGTACCATCACAACCCACTTGAGCGACCTTGAGGTCAAGGTCATGGGTCATAGATTTTGATAAGTTTAGTGGCAAAGCACAAGTCAGGCGAGCTACGCTGTCCTGTGACAGCTCTTATCTCATTATCATCTCGATAAATAAGGAAGTTATAAAGTCTGTTCTGGTTTGTTACAGCTGAACAAGAAAAACATATAAAATACGAAGAAATGTCAAATCCAGAGGAGTCAAAACCAATCTCTGAACAACAGGATACTGCCACAGTTTCCGAGACAAACATGTCAGAAAAGGAGTTTAGCATGTTGGACCTAGAACAAAACCATGTGGATGAAGAAGGAATGGACTCTGTGGGTGAAGAAGAAGATGCTTTGACTGCAGATGTAGATGATACAGAAGTAGATATGAAGCCAAAAATAGTGATTGTATGTCGTAATGAGGAAGATGATGATGCTGATGACCATGATGAAACAATATCCAATTCTGAAATAAGGGTACATATATTCTTTTAAGTGTAGATTATTTTAAATGTAAGTACACTTATTTATAAGGTAGTGGATAAGGCATATGACTCTGAATGGAGATGTCTTAGAGTGAAACCCCACTACTTCTGCTTTGTGACCTTAAACAAGATGCATTAATTCCCCATAGTACCGGCTAAAACTAAGGAAGCGGTGGATTAGTCTCGACTTGGCTAAAAAATTGTTGGCTGGCACATTACCACAATATTTACAAACAATTTAACTGATTTATAGATTCTACATGTATAATCATTCATTTATGTTAAGAAATGTAAATCAAAGTTATATTTTGTTTAAATTGTATAGCATTCAAGTCAAAGTTACATCTTGTATTATTTACAGGAAAACCCGCCTGTTACTATCATTCCCATCAAGAGAACCAAGCAACCCAAATCCAAAAAGGACTTTGTGTGTAGAACATGCAATAAAACATTTGCTCGTGCAGAAAACTTGGAAATTCATGAGAGGAGCCACAGAGGAGAGAAACCTTACAACTGTGAGACTTGTGGAAAATCCTTTGTAAGTAAGGGCCAGCTGAACTTCCATGCGAAAACACATTCCGACAGTACCCCGTATTCTTGTGGAGAATGTGGTATGCTCTTTAAGCGTGCCGACTACCTCTGGCGACACAAGGCGCTGCATCAAGATACATACAGGTATGCCTGTGAGGTCTGCGGACGAGGGTATGATGATCCGACAAGTTTGAAGAACCACATGCGACGGCATGCTGGAGAAAAACCCCATAGCTGTGAAATATGTGGAAAATCATTTCTGTACGCTCGTGTTCTAAAAGCTCATTTGTTAACACATACAGGTGAAAAACCGTGGCAATGTGAGATTTGTTGGAAATCCTTCAGACAGAAGAAAAATCTCACTGGTCACATGCGTAGGAAACACACTGGGGACAATGTTGTCAGTTATGTTGTAACGACTCTCCAGACAGGTGAGCTTCCGCTTGTGGAAGTAGAGCAGCAAAATGCTGCCACTGTAGAATTGATAACACAGTAGTAACAAAGAGAGAAGATATGAAAAATCATGCAAAGGAAACATTCAGTCTCTGGGGATACTGTTGTCAGTTATCATGTTGTTACGACTCTACCATTACGAAAACTTGCCCATATGATATACAGATTTTTCTTAAGTTGTAAAAATTGGAAAATTTCAGTAGAATTTTTTTATCAAAAATCGATATACCCCTGCAAACCCCAGTTTTTCTATATAAGAGAGGGGTTTAAGGGGGTAAACATTTCATGGACATGTTTTCCTGATGACTGCCAGATGATCTCCACTTGAGGAAGTAGAGTAGCAAGTGCTGCTGGTATAGAATTGATAACAGAATAGTTACACAAAGTATTTTTACCATTAGACATGTTGATCAAAATTTCTTACCAAGTTTGAAGCAAACTAGCACCTGTTCAGCTTGACAACAGTTCGAGAGTTTAAATTTCATTTAGGAAGTAAAGTGAACAAATATTTCTCTTCAGTTGCAATCCTCCTTTAGGTCTGATCTTTCATTACGAAACCATACAATATACAAAGTTTTTTTTTCTAGCTGTAAAAAATAAAAATTCCATTGTAATTTTTTTGTATATTTTTAATATTTATTCTCAAAACATAGATTTGTACTTACAATCTATGTTTTGGAGCAAAAATAAGAAATGTAGGTAAACCCCTGCATACCCCAGTTTTGCTATATAAAAGTGGGGTTAACGGGGGTAAACAGTTAACAGGCATGTTTTCCTGATGATCTCATCTTTTGAGGGTTGTGGCCTAGTCATAGAGTACAAGACTCGGGAGCGAGTCCCTGCGTTTGATACATACCCCATCTGTGTAGTGTCCTTGGGCAAGGTACTTTAAGCTCCCCAAAGGACTAGTTTTTTAGATTTTCAGGAAGCAGCAATTCATGCAACATGATTGACAGAAAATTTGTTGACTGGGATTTGAAGCCATTCCCAAACCAAACCTAATTTGCTGTATAGAAAAAGATAAAAATCATAAAATCATTAAATATCATATCCCCCAGAATGATCTATTGAAGATATAGTTTGCATATGCAAAGAGAATTCAAAAGTTTGTTTGTGGTTTTTTTAAAGTTGTGCCAATGTGAGGGGTGTTTGTTATCACTGGATTGAACATAATTACCGGATTGGACATAATTTTTCATCGAACTGAATGTTAAGACTTATTTTAGCAATAATCTCGTGTGCTTTCATCTAGTTTAACAGTCTAGTCCTTCAAGCAACTTTTTGAGTGATCGTAGTTGTTCTTTCCCAATTTACAGTTTTTAATTTGGTGTCTAGCTGCTAGTATTTGACGACTCCAAAATATTAAATATGCACAAAACCATGCCAAACTATGCAAAGTGGACTCGGCTTTACCTGAAAATATTCATTTGACCATTTTAAAGTTTTCTATCATCAACATACATCAAAACGATTTATAAACACCAATCAATTAAATTGTATGCATTTATGTAGCATTTGATTTTTAGCTCACCTGAGCCGTCAGGCTCACAAGGTGAGCTTATAGTATACCCATGCTCCGTTGTCCGTCCGTCCGTCCGTCGTCCACAATTTTCAAAGATCTTCTTCTCTGAAACCGCTTGGCCAATCAAAGCCAAATTTTACATGAAGCATCTATGGGAAGGGTGAACCAACGTGTATATAAATAATCCAGGTCACATGACCAAGATGGCCGCCATGCCCATATATGGTAAAAACCCTTCAAAAATCTTCTCCGGAACCACTGGACCGATTTCAACCAAACTTGGCATGAAGCATCGATGACTCAAGCACTACAATGTATATATAAATCATGACCTTGCGGTGACCTTGACCTATTTTACGGCAAGGTCAACATAGGTCGCCTTTGCATTTGAATGGGAAAAATTGTTAAATTGTCATTTAAAGGAAAAATCTTGCAGAAAATGAGCAGTAGGACTGAATATTAATGATTCTGAAAAAAATTGGGCACCAGGGGCTCATCCGCCCCCACCCCGGGGCAATATACATGTATATTATCATAATATTCAAACATCTTCTTCTCTGAAAACGCTTGGCCAATCAAAGCCAAATTTTACATGAAGCATCTATGGGAAGGGGGAACCAATGTGTATATAAATAATCCAGGTCACATGACCAAGATGGCCGCCATGCCCATATATGGTAAAAACCCTTCAAAAATCTTCTTCTCCAGAACCGGTGGACCGATTTCAACAAAACTTGGCATGAAGCATTGATGGCTCAAGCACTACAATGTATATATAAATCATGACCCTGTGATGACCTTGACCTATTTTACGGCAAGGTCAACATAGGTCACCAATGCATTGGAATGGGGAAAACTTTTAAAATGTAATTTAAAGTGAAAGTCTTGCAGGAAATGGGAAGTAGGACTGAATATTAATGATTCTGAAAAAAATTGGACCCCAGGGGCTCATGTGCCCCCACCCCGCGGCAATAGACATGTATATTTCCATAATATTCAAACGTCTTCTCCTCTGAAACCGCTTGGCCAATCAAAGCCAAATTTTTTGTGAAGCATCTATAGAATGGGTGAATCAATGTGTATATAAATAATCTAGGTCACATGACAAAGATGGCCGCCATGCCCATATATGGTAAAAACCCATCAAAAACCTTCTTCTCTGAAACCAATAGACTGATTTCAAGGAAACTTGGCATGAAGCATCGATGGCTAAAGTACTTTAATGTATATATAAATCAGGACCCTGTGATGACCTTGACCAAGTTTATGGCAAGGTCAACATGGGTTGCCTATGCATTTGAATTGGGAAAACTGTTAAAATGTCATTTGAAGGGAAAAGCCAGCAGGAAATTGGCAAATGGACAGAATATTGAAGATTCAGAAAAAAGAAAATGGCCCAAGGGCTTCATCTGCCCCTGCACTGGAATAAAATACCATAATATTCATACATGTTTATTGGTATATGCAGCAGATCTCAGGTGAGCGTTTACAGGACCATTGGTCCTCTGGTTTTCTATACTTTAGTAAAGAGAAACTAAACAAATCAATGGTTGGTGGGTTTTTCTTCAGTGTGTGGAGATGTGAAGTTTTGGTTCTGGTACCTTTATAGATTCATTTTTACCTCCCTCCTCCACATAATAATCTCTGGGCATGCTTTGTATGATGATATGCCATGGAATATTCAAGTGAAAGCATATGGAAGTCATAACTAAAATTTAGGTCTGATCTGGTAAATATGTCCGATCCTGTCCTATCAGGTGATTACAGACACTGCAATGTGAGATAAGACGGTTTCCCTAGGATGGTGTGGGGAGGAAAGATCATTACGAAAACTTGCCCATGCAATTTATACCCCGGGAGCTAATTTGACCTACCTTGCACCCCCCCCCCCAGGACAATTTTTCATGGGTGCCAAATCGTTCATTGGGACCCCAGAAATGCAAAGAATTTTTGTCCTCAAAGTTAAACTCAATTGCACTATGAAAAAATACATGGTTTCCATGGCAACCGTTAACACGATTCTTGAGCATGGGGGTGTACATACAAAATTGACCATATCTCCAGTCTTACTTATCCTAGACCAGTGAAATTGGTCTCATTTGAAAGCTTAGACATTGCCCTTTTATCGTATGGTAAGTAATGTTAATTATCAAATTTGCATATTCATGAATTTTAATGAAAACATTAAAAATGACGCGAAAATATCGTCAAAAATCCATAAATAAACTTATTTCATGCCCAAACTGTCATTGTGACACTTTGTCATTTAACCAGTAATATCATATGACAAATTTATTGATTACCTGGGCCTATATGAAATTTATCCCATTTGCATATTCATGAATATTAATAAAAATGTCAAAAAATGAGGAAAAAAATAGGGAAACTATATCTACTGCAAGGTATTGGATCGGTTATAAGATCTATCTTGCATTCTTGTGACAAATTTTCAAGGCTGCCACTGTGGTCAGAGGGTCAACCCTAATGCCATAAAATATTGTCCTCAATGATGAACACATTTGCATGATGTAAAATTATGTAGTGTCCACACCCACCCCTCATGCGATTCTAAAGAATAGGGTGTACATACAAAAATACTCATATCCAACCGATAGCATGCTCTAGGATACTTTAATTTGACATATAGTGATGCATTAACCCAACAATTTAACCTTGATACCTAATATTTAAATCATTGAATTTACTTATTCATGAAGATTATTAAAAAACATATAATAATTGGAGAAAAATCATGGAAAAAATAGGGGGTATACGTACAAAATCACTTCTACCAGAGCTGCCAATTAACACAGGATGCTGAAAGAGGTATCAAATGAATGCTGTGACAATGTACTATGCCCCTAAAGTATGATATAAGAATAATCTGATTTTCAATTTCATGAATTTTAATGAAAACTTACGAAATTTGAGGAAAAAAGTGAAAAAATTAAAAGAGAAACTCTACAATATGACTTGTATCTCAACAATCAAAAGCTTTATAGTGCTGAAATTGGCATCACATGGTTGCTAGAGCAATATTATACCATCCTGTACTACAATATGAAGTCATTTGATTTTTAGTTTTAAGAATATTAACACACCTTTTGAATTTAGAGAAAAAATACGGAAAAAATAAGAGGGTACACATAGAAAAACGCACATATTTTGGCTACTGAAAGACCTAGAGAGCTATAATTGGTATCAACTGATTGCTACGACAATGTTTTATAACCATGTAATAAGATATGTAAAACATCAGCTATTTTTGTTGAATGGATATTAATGAGATCTTACTGAATAAGAGAAAAATCAACGAAAAATGAAGGGGTACACCAACAAAATCGCTTATATCTCAGCTACCAATATCCTTAGAGTGCTAAAAATGGTACCAATAGAATGCTAGTAGAATGCGCTACTGTCATGTAGTCAGATACATTAACCATATGTTATCAAATTTTCTGAATGTTACATAAAGTTTTGAAAAATAGTGAATATAACAGAAAATTGAAGGCCATGCTTTAACAAAATTTATTAAATCTTGTATGCCATCAAGCATGATTTATATATCTGAGCTTATGGCAATAAGCCATTGTCTAAGTAATAAATTGATACCATTTTGAGTTCTCTACAGCTATTGGCAGCTGAGATATAAGCGATTTTGTTGGTGTACCCCTTCATTTTTCATTGATTTTTCAATTATTTATGAAGATCTAATTATGTCCATTGAACAAAAATAGCTGATGCTTAACATATCTTATTACATGGTTATAGAACATTGTTCTAGCAATCATTTGATACCAATTATAGCTCTCTAGGTCTTTCAGTAGTCAAGATATGTGCGTTTTTGTACATGTACCCTCTTATTTTTCCGTATTTTTTCTCTAAATTCAAAAGGTTTTGTTAATATTCTTAAAACTAAAAATCAAATGACTTATATATTGTAGTACAGGATGGTATAATATTGCTCTAGCAACCATTTGATGCCAATTTCAGCACTATAGAGCTTTTGATTGCTGGGATACAAGTCATTTTGTAGGGTTACTCATTGAATTTTTTCACTTTTTCCCTCAAATTTCGTGTGTTTTCATTAAATTCATGAAATTGAAAATCAGATTATTCTTATATCATACTTTAGGGGCATAGAACATTGCCATAGCATTCATTTGAAACCTCTTTCAACATCCTGTGTTTAATGACAGCTCTGGTAGAAGTGATTTTGTACGTATACCCCCTATTTTTTCCATGATTTTTCTCCAATTTTATATGTTTTTTAATAATCTTCATGAATAAGTAAATTCAATGATTTAAATATTAGGTATCAAGGTTAAATTGTTGGGTTTATGCATCACTATAAGACAAATTATAGTATCCTAGAGCGTGCTATCTGTTGGATATGAGTATTTTTGTATGTACACCCTATTCTTTAGAATCGCATGAGGGGTGGGTGTGGAAAGTACGTAATTTTACATCATGCAAATGTGTTCATCATTGAGGACAATATTTTATGGCATTAGGGTTGACCCTCTGACCACAGTGGCAGCCTTGAAAATTTGTCACTGGAATGCAAGATAGATCTTATAACCGATCCAATACCTTGCAGTAGATATAGTTTTCCCTCATTTTTTCCTTATTTTTTGACATTTTTATTAATATTCATGAATATGCAAATGGGATAAATTTCATATAGGCCCAGGTAATCAATAAAGGCTTTGTCATATGATATTACTGGTTCAATGACAAAGTGTCACAATGACAGTTTGGGCCTGAAATAAGTTTATTTATGGATTTTTGACGATATTTTTGGTCATTTTTAATGTTTTCATTAAAATTCATGAATATGCAAATTTGATAATTAACATTACTTACCATACGATAAAAGGGCAATGTCTAAGCTTTAAAATGAGACCAATTTCACTGGTCTAGAATAAGTAAGAGTGGAGATATGGTCAATTTTGTATGTACACCCCCATGCTCAAGAATTGCGATAACGGTTGCCATGGAAACCATGCATTTTTTCATAGTGCAATTGAGTTTATCTTTGAGGACAAAAATTCTTTGCATTTCTGGGGTCCCAATGAACGATTTGGCACCCATGAAAAATTGTCCTGGTGGGGGGGGGGGTGCAAGGTAGGTCAAATTAGCTCCCGGGGTATTATAGAGATTTTTTTTTTTTTTTTTTTTTTTTTTTTTTTTTTCAGAAGAAAAAATTGAAATTTTCATTTGAAAAAATTTGACTTTTTTAAAAGAAAATTTGCTCAAAACAAACACTGTGGGTACATGTTAGAACCGAGGCGGTTCTAACGGGTACCCACAATGTATGTTTTGGATCAAAATTAAGAAAATTAGGTATACCCCTGCAAACACCAGTTTTTCTGCCTAAAAGTGGGGTTTACTGGGGTATGCAATTCACAATTCATGGGCATGTATTCCTGATGTGCTGGTTTGATTGTGTTCAATGAATTCTGTGTACAATTAGCTAATTTCTGTAATGATACCTTTCTAATTTATGACCATGTTTTCAGTTACAAATTATGACATTTTGATATTAAACTGCTTAATAGTCTGAACATTTGTATTTCGCTTTTTTGTTTTCATTCCTAATATGGTATTAGTATGCAGCAACATACAATTATGTGATACACACATTTGAGAAGCTAAATACATGTATATGGAGATTTCCCTTTCCAAATAGGGAACATAATTAAACAAAGAAGGGATTTCTTGATTTGAAGTAGCGAGATCCAAAATTACAACTAGGGAGATGTAAAAGACGTAAAGGGAAATTCTGGACACTAGGTACTTCAGGCGCATACAGTTCATTTAGTAAACAGAGTTGCACTTTCACTGTTGCAGGATAAAATTTGGCACAACTCTTGCTGAATAACTATAGATTTAGGATGTGTAATTGAAAAATAATATATTTTGCTTTGTAGACATACGGCAGGAGCAGAAAAGTGAAAATTTTCATGGAAAACTAACAAAATTAAAATATTTAGCAAAACAGCTGGACAAGAAAGAGGTCCAAAGCTACTTAGATTGACAGGGCCTTTGAATATTACTGTAAAGGTAGTGTTTGAGCTTGCCTACACTGTTACCGTAAATACTTCAATGAAACAATTGACATTTTAGAAGAGAGCAGTTTATGCATTTGAACAAGACCATTATTATCATCACCATTATGATTGCAACCACTATTATCATCAACAACATTATTTTCACAACGGATTTCATTATTTTTAACCTATTTTATAAAGATTCCTCCTGTGAAAATCAATACTTCCTTTGACAGCGTTTATGGTAAGACCAAAATACTACATTAACTGTTATGTTTAAAGGACATGTCAATCACCTAACTTGGTCTCTTTGATGTTCGAATTTTTAACTCATTACGAAAACATGTCCTTGCAATATACAGAGATTTTTAAAGTTGTAAAAAATGAAAATTTTCAGCAGAAATTCTTTGATAATTTTCTTATTTTTGCTCAAAACATAGATTATGGGTACACGTTAGAACAGTTCTAACGAGTACCCACAATCTATGTTTTGGAGCAAAAATAAGAAAAATAGGCATACCCCTGCATACCCCAGAAGTGGGGTTTAAGGGGGTATTCATTGCACGGACATGTTTTCCTGATGTGGATAGGCCACTTCCCAGTAGGACTGCTTTTGTTTTCTGGCCACCTGGTTTGCTAAATAATTTTAATTTTGGTAGTAAAAGCAGTCTTATTTAGACACAAAACAAATAATGGTTGTTGCTGCAGTATTTCCAAACTTAAAAGACTCTCAATCAATGTCAGATTTACTTCTTGATTTTTGCAAACAAGAAATATTCACCTACCCCTTTTCCAACAATAACCTTTGATCTGTCTTCAAAGCAGTAATCTGTCTTCGAAACAGTCGGTTGTATGGTGTGCATTTGCCCTAAGTTAAATTATTGAAGTTCAGACTTAACAAAAATGAAAGACATTCATTAAATTTTAAAAAAATTACATTTAATTTGGCGGAAAAATAATTTTGCTTATGAAACAATTCATATACAAAACATTAAACCACATTATTAATAGCTTTAAAAAAGTCAATGAATTAAAAGTGCAGAGCCAATCAAAGCCCACAAAATTACCAATAGTCACAAATAGACTAACCAGAATAGAATTATCTATTCAATCACGTTCAAATTTTTACCTCCAAATTAATGGATGGGTGCGTAGGGTAATTTTAACACCAGAGGACCAATGGTCCTGTAAACGCTCACCTGAGATCTGTTGTATATACAAATAAACATGTTTGCATATTATGGAAAAAAGTATATACACATTGTAGTACTTAAGCCATTGATGTTTCATGCCAAGTTTTGTTGAAATCGGTCCACCAGTCCCAGAGAAGAAGATTTTTGAAGGGTTTTTACCATATATGGACATGGCGGCCATCTTGGTCATGTGACCTGGATTATTTATATACACATTGGTTCTCCCATTCTATAGATGCTTCACATAAAATTTCGCTTTGATTGGCCATGTGGTTTCAGAGAAGAAGATGTTTGAATATTATGGTAATATTATACAATTATTGACTTCAATGAGGTAGATATAAGGATTTATCTACCCTCAAAAGTGATATTCACCTCGGCCTCCGGCCTCGGTGAATATCACTTTTTCAGGTAGATAAATCCTTATATCTACTGAAATTGAAGTCAATAACTGTTTTGTTATATGACTTTTCAAGCGTTTTAATGTTTATTTTATAACAAATAAATAAACAAAATCATAAGAGATGTTAAAAAGGAACATTTGATTATGATTGAAAGTTTGTTAGTTCTTAATAAAACCTATGTTATGGGTACTCATAAGAATCACCATGACGAGGCAATTCCAATGGGTACCAACAACATAGGTTCTTATGAAAAATAAACAAAATAATTTCTTAACTATCACCAAATACACCTCACTATCTAGTGCTTTGTTTACCTGTAATAGTGTGTTACTGCAAAGCATGTAGATTTCATGAACTTAAATGAGTTCAAGCTATTTATAGCTAACTGGCAGGTTTTAAAGGCATACATCAAATCATGTCAATTTCATGAAGCCCATGTTGATTTCATGCTGGTGCTATTTTTGGATACTCAGAAGCGTAATATAGATTTTGGAGGTTAATATAGAAAAACTGTCAAAATAATTAACCTCCAGGAACTGGTTTGATCTGGTTTTCATCAGTTTGGTCTAGTTTCAGAGAAATATAAGGATTTATTTATACTGAATGAACCAATCAGGAGACAGGATTTCCTTCAGTCATATAACAAACATGTATATTGCCCCGGGGTGGGGGCATATGAGCCTTTGGGTCCATTTTATTTTTCAGAATCATTAATATTCAGTCATACTACCCATTTCCCGCAAGATTTTCACCTCAAATTACTTTTTTAAAGTTTTCCCCCATTCAGATGCATTGGCGACCTATGTTGACCTTGCCATAAAAAGGTCAAGGTCATCACAGGGTCATGATTTATATATACATTGTAGTACTTGAGCCATCGATGCTCCATGCCAAGTTTCTTTGAAATCAGTCCACTGGTTCCAGAGAAGAAGATTTCTAAAGGGTTTTTACCATATATGGGCATGACGGCCATCTTGGTCATGTGACCTTGATTATTTATATATATATTTATTACCCCTTCCTATTGATTCTTCACATAAAATTTGGCTTTAATTGGCCAAGCGGTTTCAGAGGAGATGATGTTTGAATATTATGGTAATATTATACAATTATTGACTTCAATTTCACTAGATATACGAGTAAGGCCTCGGTGAATATCACTTTTTCAGGTAGATAAATCCTTATATCTACTGAAATTGAAGTCAATAACTGTTTTGTTATATGACATTTCAAGTGTTTTAATGTTTATTTTATAAAAGAGAAATAAACAAAATCATAAGAGATGTTAAAGACGGCTAGATAAAGAGGAACATTTGATTATGATTGAAAGATAAGTTTGTTAGTTCTTAATAAAACCTATGTTATGGGTACTCATAAGAATTACCATGACGAGGCAATTCCAATGGGTACCAACAACATGGGTTCTTATGAAAAATAAACAAAATAATCCCTTTATTATCACCAAATACATCTCACTATCTAGTGCTTTGTTTACCTGTAATAGTGTGTTACTGCAAAGCATGTAGATTTCATGAGCTGAAATGAGTTCATAGCTATTTATAGCTAACTGGCAGGTTTTAAAGGCATACATCAAATCATGTCAATTTCATGAAGCCCATGTTGATTTCATGCTGGTGCTATTTTTGGATACTCGGGAGCGTAATATAGATTTTGGAGGTTAATATAGAAAACCTGTCAAAATAATTAACCCCCAGCAACTGGTTTGATCTGGTTTTCATCAGTTTGGTCTAGTTTCAGAGAAATATAAGGATTTATTTATACTGAATGAACCAATCAGGAGACAGGATTTCCTTCAGTCATATAACAAACATGTATATTGCCCCGGGGTGGGGGCATATGAGCCCCTGGGGTGCAGATTTTTTTTCAGAATCATTAATATTCAGTCGTACTGCCCATTTCCTGCAAGACTTTCACTTTAAATGACATTTTAAAAGTTTTCCCCATTCAAATGCATTGGCGACCTATGTTGACCTTGCCGTAAAATAGGTCAAGGTCATCACAGGGCCATGATTTATATACACATTGAAGTGCTTGAGCCATTGATGCTTCATGCCAAGTTTCGTTGAAATCGATCCACTGGTTCTGGAGAAGAAGATTTTTTGAAGGGTTTTTACCATATATGGGCATGGCGGCCATCTTGGTCATGTGACCTGGATTTCTTATATACACATTGGTTCCCCCTTCCTATAGATGCATCATATAAAATTTGGCTTTGATTGTCCAAGCGGTTTTAGAGAAGAAGATCTTTGAAAATGGTGGACCACGGACGGACGCCGGATGCCTACCTATCCTGTAAGCTCACCTGTGAGCCTTCGGCTCAGGTGAGCTAAAAATGATCTGGCATTTTTAGCTCACCTGAGCCGAAGGCTCACAGGTGAGCTTATAGTATAGTGGTCGAGCCGGCGTCCGTGCGTCGTCCGTCTTCGTCGTCGTCCGCCGTCGTCAACATTTTCAAACGACTTCTCCTCTGAAGCTGCCAGGCCGAATCTTTTCATATTTCACATATAGCATCTACAGGTGGGGGGAACGAATATTTGTGTTTTTTTTTTTATTTCGATCGGATAAGAACTCTGGTTACTATGGCAACTTATGCTTCCCATAGACTTATAATGGAGAAAAGTGAAAATTGCCTATTTTTGCTGTCTTGTTTGAGATATTTGAATTTTGTTTTTGCAGAAATGTTTATTGAGTAGTCCTCTACGTGTCATGTGACTTTTGTCCTAATCCTTCATTTTGATTGGTTGCAGGGGCCCCATATAGGGCAAAATTTCGAAAAACATTCAAAAATCTTCTTCTCAGAAACTGTCAAGGGGATGAAGCCTATACTTTGTATACATGTTCCTGACAGTGGCCTCTACATAATTTGTGTTTTTTATTCCAGGCGGATAAGAACACTGGTTGCTATGGCAACTTAAAGTTTCCATAGACTTATAATGGGAAAAAGTGGAAATCGGCTATTTTTCTGCTAAAATTGCAGACACTTGAATTTTGTTTTTGCAGAAATGTTTATTGAGTAGTGTTTGACGTTTCTTGCGAGTTTTGTCCTAATCCTTTATTTTGATTTGTTGCTGGGGCCCCATAAAGGGCAAAATTTTGAAAAAAAAAAAAAAAAAAAAAAAAAAAAAAACATTTAAAAATCTTCTCCTCAGAAACTGTTAAGTGGATGAATCCTGTACTTTGTATACATGTTCCTGACAGTAGCCTCTACGTAATTTGTGTTTTTTATTCCAGTCGGATAAAAACTCTGGTTGCTATGGTAACTTAAGTTTCCATAGACTTATAATGGGAAAAGTGGAAATTAGCTATTTTTTGAAAACTATTGCAGCCTGAGATCTGAAAAGTGGTAGATGCAAACAACTAGTGGATTAGATGAAGGTATATGATTAATTTAGGTCAAGGTCATCTCTTGACCTTGGCCGGTCTGTTGTCCATACACACTTTTCAAAGATTTTTTTTCTCTGAAACCACTTGGCCAATCAAAGCCAAATTTTATATGGAGCATCTATAGGAAGTGGGAACCAATGTGTATATAAATAATCCAGGTCACATGACCAAGATGGCCGCCATCCCCATATATGGTAAAAACCATTAAAATATCTTCTCCAGAACTGGTGAACCGATTTCAACGAAACTTTGCATGAAGTATGGATGACTCAAGTACTACATTGTATATATAAAACATGACCCTGTGGTGACATTGACCTATTTTATGGCAAGGTCAACATAGGTTGTCAATGCATTTGAATGGGAAAAACTTTTAAAATGTCATTTTAAGTGAAAGTCTTGCAGGAAATGGGCAGTAGGACTGAAATTTAATGATTCTGAAAAAAAATGGACCCCAGGAGCCCATCTGCTTTTAAAATCTTATTTTTTGAAAACTATTGCAGCCTGAGAACTGAAAAGTGATAGATGCAAACAATGAAGGTATGTGATTAATGTAGGTAAAGGTCGATTTTGGAAACATAGGCAAACATGGAAACATGGGAAAAAGTGACAACTAGGTCTCGGGTAAGCACTTACAGGACCAATGATCCTATGGAAACCATTGCAGCCATAGGCCTGAAACTTGACCAAGATGACCGTCATACCCATATATGGAAAGAAAACAACACTTTGTCCAGTGAATGTACTTGTTGACTCTCAGGTGAGCGATCATTGCCCTTGGGCTACTTGTTTTACGAAGCCAACATGGCTGACCAGAGAAAAGAGCCAAACTAAGGGAGCGGCGAATTTTGCGCTACAGTCTGTTAGAACGAAGCCTATGGCCAATGAGAAATGCCTAAAAACGCCATGTGACTATAAATATGACGTAAAAATGCTCATGGTGAGCTTATATGTGCATAAAATGGCATCCATTCGTGCGATTGTCCGTCTACATTTTCTAAGATCTCTGAAATCGCTTGGCCAATCAAAGCCAAATTTTATATCAAGCATCTACACACCGTACAACCGGCGCCTTTGATGACAGATTATTAACATTGATGACAGACGAATTGTTTTGGTTCATTAAGTAGGTGGGTGATGTTTTTTGATTTTTAAACATTCTCAGAGAAATCCTCTGGTGACTGGTAATTTAACTTGTAGATGTCTAAAGAGTTTACAGACGCATGATGAATATATACCTGTTACCATTAAGGCCAAACTTGGTCATCGTTACTGCGTGTTCACAAGAAAAGTCACGAAAATTGGTTACCTGCTCAGGGCTGGCGTCTTTCTGTTGTTTTTTGCTGAATTTACTTGTAACAATAAAACTTCTATCATTTAACTACATTTCTGCCAAATCTGAATCCCCAGTTCGACAATGTAAAAAACTGGATGCCTTCAAAGATGACAGGTACTTGCAAAACGGCTGCCTTTGTCTACAGATGGATTTTGACATGGCTGTCTTTGATGACACCAGACAAATTTTAGTGGCTAACGTTGTAGACAGATCGGAATTTTACGAAGATACTTGAAAAAAAGACTATTTTCACTGAGGATGGTTGCAATAGAGAAGAAAAATCAATTTCCACGTCGAGTCAAAAGCATACTGGACTCATATTGTCGCTTTGAAGAAAAATACCGGCTCATATGCAGTTCTGGTGCACCCACAACCTCATTTGAAGAATAAACACTCCTTGATGTGTTAACCTTATATAGGGAAATTCAATATTCGAGCACCTTTTGTGGTTTTCTGACATAACACCTGGATGATGTCTCATCATAAGATCAGAGAATTCGATGTTCCCAAAATAGCACCAATATAACAGTTCAGTTTCAATACAAATGATTCAGCTAAATAGCCATCTACTTAGGGCAAGTTTAGCTCCGCCTACCTGCTACCACTGAAGGAAGAACTACCTAACCTCTGATTAAATTGTATTTTCACTTGTCAGAGGCTGAATTTATTTCAGTTTAGTGCATGTGTTTTGTTGACAGGTACAAAAGCACATTATAACAGATAAGAGCAACATTTAATCTTGCAATTTGATCTAATTATAGGAGGACTAAATATTTTGAAGCATGTAAATATTTAATTGATTTTACCACTGTTCAACTGACCAGCTGCTGTCACACAAAATATATGGGCGGGACTTAGGTTTATCTACCAGATTTAGCAGCTATTATTGGCTACTTCTATGCTCACTGATGCTGCTGTCCTGAGGTTAACCTAGTTCATTTTTTTTTACTACAAAGGGATTACATACTCTTTGAAGTCCGATGTCAAAACAGCTTTGGGTTGTCTTTGATTTTAACTGTAAACAGGCCTTTGGTGCTCGAATATTGAATTCCCCTATATCAGCTGGCCAACCTGCACTGCGCCACACTTCGTTTTCTCGTTCACTCTATTGTGACTGAACATCGACAGGAACACCCTGTCGGTATATCAGGATAGCATGTCCGTGAAAATTATACCCCAGTAAACTCCACTTTTATATAGTGAAAATGGGGTTAACATAGTCATATCTATTTTTCTTATTTTTGCTCAAAAACTTAGATTGTGGGTACTCGTTAGAACTGCCTCGCCGAGGTGGTTCTACCGTGTAGCCACAATCTATGGTTTGAGCAAAAATAAGAAAATATATCGAAATTTTCAACTGAAAATTTCATACTTTTACAGCTGAAAAAGTTACTGTATAGTTATTATAGGCGCGTTTTCGTAATGTCATAACCTTTGAATGATGGATTTTCGTTTGGTGAAATAGCAATATACAGGCGATTTCGAGTCAGCATGGACATACAGTCAAACCAGCGATTGCAAATCAATACCTTAGCGACACAACTACTCTGTCTGGATTGGTCGGTCGATACTATGCAGTATATCTATGTCACGTCCACCTGCCACTCTTGGGTGTATTTTTATGGTATGCGGTAATTGAATCTGGTTTGAATAAAATTACATTAGTTTAATACTATCACAAAGACGATCATTATTTGTGGAGATCAAAATAAACGTTAAACGTTCAGTTCAATACGAATTTTGACAGACGCTGACCGCCTTAATTTGATCCTCGCCCCAGTTATGTTTGATGCAGTAATGACTATGACTATAATCTCTGTTGCGTCCGTTAACTTTTCTGTTTGGGCTAACAATCGTCTTTCAAGTGAAGATTGACTTGTAATCCTATTTATATGCCATGATATCATCACGGCCAATTGAGGAAGCTAGTTTTATCTTTTAAACATCTTGAAATCCGAAACTGTAATTTAGCGGGGAGAAAACTCAAGCTGAGCTGTCAGGTGTTCGAGACTTTATAATTGTAACAATGTTGATGGTTGTAGATTTAACTAAATTTTCATTTTCATTTTCTTTGCGATTTTTGTACGAAATTTAAAAGAACGCACGGAAGTCACAAGCCATGAGACTCGCAAGATGTGTGTACGGCCATTGCACCTAGCTGCTTATTAAATGCGAACCCCGCCCGACTTCGCACATAGTCATTGAGCGTTTTATCGCAAGGCTGTCTTCAGAAACTCGCATGGCCGTCATACCACTGTCTTGCGACCACGGTGGGAAGCATCTGAAAGGCATGTGCCAGTCTTACGGCACTCTATCAAATTTACAGTCTTACGACAACCATGTGCGGGTGAACCGCTGGCGTCAACCGTACGAACATCGTACTGTTTTAATCTCTTGTAAATTTGCCGCGAGCTACCCAGGGCTCTACGAACTACTGGGGCGGCAAGCTGACGGTGCTTATTAAATGTACTCATGACTAATACGCGCGATGCATTTTACTATAATCCCATTATATAAACATGTCGTGGCAAAGGTCACTTTGGTTCCGTGTTCTGTTAACTAAACGGGACAAAGTTGATGCTTCATGATCATAGACTTCTAGAGATGTTTAAAGGTTTTTCATTTATATCCATGGCGGCTGGACCATTTATACAAACATTGGTTCCCCTTTTCAAATACCCCACTTGAAATTTGGCTTTGATTGACTCAGTGGTTTCAGAGGAGAAGATGTTTGAACGTTGTGTACGACAACTACAACTACCATTACAATGACAATGACAACGACAACGACGGGTATACTAAAAGCTCACATTGTGAGCCTAATGGCTCAGGTGAGCCAATGATCTTTGCCACTATGTTAATGTCTTAATTTTTATATCATCCCTGCAAATGACACGAAAGGAAGCATGTTCGGACACCAAATTTTCCTCGCCGCCGGCAGGAATCGAAGCCGGGACCTCTAGCACTAGAGGCCAGTGCGCTAACCACTGAGCTACCGCGCTTCCTAGTGTCAATGAAGTTGTTTGTTTGTATTCAGGCTTAACGTCCCAGTCAACAAATTTTCAGTCATGTCGGGACGGAGCCAAGGCTTCCTGTGTTTAACCAGTACTGTAGGGAGTTAATGTGTCTTGCTCAAGGACACAACACGGCGCCGCTTGTGGGGATCGAACCCAGGACCTCTCGATTCGGAGTCCGATGCTCTACCACTACGCCACCACGCTCCCTAGTGTCAGTGAGCCGAACTAACTGGACTACTGCTGTGAAGACTTGTTTTGTTTCTTACTCAGCTTGGCTCGAACCCCTGACGCAGTTATTTGATCTCTCGAGGCGTTTCTTACACAAGCGGCGACTAGCTTCTGATCTAGACTCTCATTCGCATTTGTGTGAATGCAAATTAATCTAAGATTGCTTTTTTAAAGTACATGTATGTCTCAACACATGACACATGACGAGAATTATCTGACAGACAGATACCTTGCCGCAAGAGTGGGGGTGTTTTCTTTGACATACAGGACCAGAGACAACCAACTCGACTGAGAATAACCGACGAAGCGGAACCAATATAAGACTGTAGGATGCAAATACATGTCTTGGAACAACTTTAACATGGATCATTCTGATCTGTGGCAAGTTTGTTCACATACATGTATTTTCTCCTTATTGAGCTTATTTGATTTCATCTGCGTTGGTTGTCTCTGAATAACTGGTGTGTATACAGAATTTGAGCTTCCTAATGAGAAAACCAACAAAGTGCATAGGCGAAAACAAAGCCGCAAATCAGCTTTGCAGTAACTGCGAAACTGATCAGCGCCTTTGTTTTCGCTAGTCGGATAGTACATTAAGGCCTTTCTATTAAATTTCACGCTTCTAGCCATCTGCGCTTTTACAGGCCGGTTTGTGACAAACCTGTTCGGAAACCACATTGTTGGTTTTCCCACAAGGCGGCTCATTTCTATGCATAACCTGCTGAAGGCATGAACACGACTTATCAATGGCACTGTAATTTTTCTTTTTTATCTCCACTGTTGCATAGGCGTCTTTTCGTAATATGATTAATTAATTAATTGATTGGAGTTTAATTAACGTCCCACCAACAGCTAAGGTCATATGGAGACGGGAGCTCGGTTTATAGTCTCAATCCGAAGGATTGGAGAAGCCCGGGTTCGAACCTGCGACCCCTGGTTTACAAGGCAAGTGACATAACCACTGCGCCGCGGAGGCTTCTAATTTGTTTAATTAAGAGACAAACAAAGGTGCAAATCATCACGCGGGATCGTACATGTATATATAAAATAAATTTGTGACCACATGGACAACAGATATTGAATTTTTCGGACCAATATACAAGAAACCGCAGGACCATTGGCACAAATAATGTGAAATGTGAGTGATGTCTGGAGCACTTCAACAGTTTCCTCTGCCTCGCAAATATGTTAAGCTATAACAATTAGCATTTAATTTAACGTTGTCAAATATTGTTTCTCAGTGTCAGACCTTAAAGATGTTTAGCCAAGACAGTCCACAACACAAACCATCACCGCTATGGAGGATTACTTCTCCTCCTACAATACATGCATTAGAAGCTGGGCAATCAATTTTGATTTTTACGTATAGGAGAAAGTCCGAGTAAGTATCCATTCCTGAAAAATAATGGATCCGAGGCCCCGAAGGGGCCGAGGAATCATTATTTTTCAGGAATGGATACTTACGAGGACTTTCTCCGACTTAAAATACACCATACACTGGCGCCTTTGTTTCGTTATAACAAGCGCTTTTAATCTTTAGACAGCAAGCCGGTTGACCAGACCTTGCACAACATATTTCCGCTTAATTTTCTTTTCTCGCGACATGATATGTTGGTCAAACTATCCCACGGACATAACGAGGAAACTAACTGTGAACGATGTTAACACTTTCTCGTGCATCCATGTACAAATAGAGCATTCACAGTAGTTTCCCTTTTTACACGTTGTTAAACGTAGTGTCTATGTTCAATACCATTTAATTATGATTTTGTATAAATACATATTGTGTGTTAATTGATGAGACAGCGTATATGGATCTGTTAAGGGCTAATCTCCATGCTCGAAAGACAGAGGACCATTATAATGCCCGGCTGTTTTGGGGGGAAACAGCTGGTCATAAATAACTGTGTGAAGTCTGTTCCTACTGCCAGGTTTCTCATTCACCTCACTCTAACCCTAACCTTCTAACAATGAAACCAGGGAGCAAGAACCTTTTTCATACAGAAATATGCGATGATTCGTTGGATATAATGTTTTGGGGAATTTATGATACCGACTATTTCATCGCAAAGGATTTCAAATACTAGGAAGAAATTATATTTAATATTAGGTAGATTCTAAACCATTTGCTAGAAAAGCTTCCAATCAGCCTGCACAAAATTTAATGTCTTTGATAATAGCGAACACATTATTTTGGGGTGCAGCAAAGGGAAAATGAACACTTCATTGGTGACCATGACTTTTGTGCTCACACGAGCTCATGCGAAAAATAATGGACACTAAACTGTCCATTCCCGAAAAATAATGGACAGTTTTTATAAAAGGATGACGTCATGGGTGTATTTTAACTAGTCGAAAAGACTGTGGTCGAAAAATGATCACTTTATGGCGAGCGCGATAGCTTAGCGGTAGAGTGTTTTGACTCTAGATTGTGAGGGCTTGGGTTCGAATGCGTATCAGGAGTTGAACGCCATGGAAGCTGTTGCTCTGGCACTAGATAGCTGAACAAATATTGATTGGGTAATTAAACAACAACAAAAAAGCAAACACAAAACACTTTCGTAATTACAGAACATGTCCCGTCACCACGTCATGTTAATTCGAAGAAACCAAAATACATGTATCCCTTATCCTTATTAAATAATTAGTAGAGCTAATTCGAACTGCAAAATCTCAACATCCAAGCTTAGTAACACCAAAGAAGCCTTTTGATTACGCGTTAATCAGAAAAGTCCTGGCTGATCCTGGGCAATTAACCAGAACTTTAGGGAACTTAAAGTATTTTGCTCAAGGACCCTTGACAGCTCAAACCCAGGACCAAGTCCGACGCTCTGTAGCCACTGAGCCACCGCGCTCCCTTAATATAAAGATTATTGGAAAATTGCACAGCAAGCAAATGACATGTACAAGAATGCAAAGTTATCCATTCAATATATTCGGAAAAGTCCTTGCAGAACAATTTATTCTGTTTCAGGTGGCGGCTCTATACTATTAGTCGTATATAAACATGTCAATAAGCGACATATTCTTTAAACGTGCTGGATATTTGCAAAACACTTTTTTCATCAACATGTCCAGGATACATCACTTTATGCATTATTGCATATTTTATATCGCTGGTCAGCCTGCAAAATCATAACTGTCCTATTACACCATTATTTGTCGCTAGTCGAAAAAGAAGTGGTAGTTATTCACGAGTTAATCACGGGGGTGATTCAAATGATGTGCTGTCGTCCGAGTCAATTGTATATCATCTCATGCAAAGTTGCAAACCCTGCTGTCGTCTAATTTATATGTTACCATTGATTTTGCTGTCGTCCGAAACATGATATGACCGTCGTTACACTCGGACGACAGCAAGCTTTTACACGTAATCGTATACAAATGAGCCGCGTCGTGGGAAAACCAACAATCTGCATGGGCGAAAACAAAGACGCAGATCAGCTTCACGGTAACCGCGAAGCTGATCAGCGCCTTTGTTTTCGCTACTCGGATAGTACAATTCCTCTTCTACTTAAATCCGAAATTTCAAGCTTCTAGCTCTTTTCTGTGCTTGTACAGGCCGGTTTGTGTCGGACCTGTTCGGAAACCACATTGTTTGTTTTCCCACGAGGCGGCTCAAATGTCTCGGATGTCAGCTCGTACCATTTGATTCACTCTTGTGCTATTGGTCAGATGAACATATAATAAATCGGCAAAGCGACTTTAGCATATTAATCCACATTAATGTATCCACATTCTCTGAAGTAGCTCCTGCAATCCCCAGCTGTAATCTCGTTGACTGCACAGAAAATTGCATATTCGAGGCTCACATCCGCTGCAATTCTCCTCAAACGTTCACTTTTCATCAACGTTTTGATGTGTCTAAAGCAATGTTCCACGGGGTTTAGATCAGGCGAATACGTAGGTGTAAATGTGTACCTTATTCCTTGGTTTTGTAAATACTGTGCTAAGATAAGCTGGCCACGGTTTCGATGAGTAGGACAGTTATCAACTATTACAATATCCCCTGTAACAAGGGCTGGTATTCCGATGTCATTGACTGAATTCGAAGCCTCATGAAAGAAGTTTAAATATCGTGTTGTGTCAGTCGCCCCCTCAACAACGTTTGCGTAAGCTATTCCTTGAAGACCGATCATCAAGTTTAAAGTGAAATGAGGCGATCTGGTCTTCGAACTTATTTCAACAGCGGGCGCACCCAACGGTGCATGTCCGTATTTTCTTCTGATCGAATCCGGCAAATTAAAACCACTTTCGTCAAAGAATTTAAGCTTATAGGGACTTTGCCTGGAAACATAATTCAAAAAGGCTTGAGTATATTGAATATTATTAGGTGTGAATCTTTCAGCTGAAGGTGTAACCATGATTTTTCTTGTCCATGGCCCACCCTTTAGTTTATGCTTTAAAGTTTTACAAATAGTAGAAGTGGACACATCAACATTTGAAAACATCGCAAGTTTTCCTTGTATCTCATGTAGATATATAGAGGGTTTTTCACGTTTCAATTGTTCTATGTACAGCAAATCAGGTTCCTTTAGTTTTGAATCAACGCCTCCACCATGAGGCCTAGGCCTAACGCTGCCAGCTTCACAATAACGGCTCCAAATATTTTTCACACACGTTTTCGATAACTTCAGCTGAGAGGCTACACTGGAAAGAACACCTCTTGGAATATATTGAGAGTCCGTATTTCCACCAGCTTCTAAAATTAGTGTAATAGCTAAAGAGCGTAAGTCATCACCCACTGGTTGACCACTTATGAAACTCCTGTTTCGTTTGCTCAGACGATGTTTTTCATCCGGGTCCATTTTATATGTATGCTGATATTCCAGAATTTATTAAGACTGAATTGATTCACGTGCGAAGTCAAAGGAAAACTCAAATATTGTATGTCTCAAGTTGAGTTGAAAAGAAAATTATGGTAAAAAGGTTGCAGGTCATTGGGCGGGACTAAAGCCGAAGAGATTGTAATAAATTATCGAGACATATTTATTTTTGGAGGTGATGTTTAACTCATTTAAGCCTGGCGTCCTTTTTATGGGACATAGGTAAACAGCAAAACGCGGCGTCCCATCTGGGACTATTCTGTTTGCATAAAGAAATTTCATTGAAAGAGATGAAAATTAAAAATCACTCATGATAGTGAACTCACCCAAATGATAATGACGGGAAAATCCATTCGACTCATATAAATAGAATCTTAGTTAAACAAACGTAACGATCAGCTGCTGAGGCAGTGATCCAAACATGACTGAAAATTTTGCTGTATCCACGGGGATTAATACAAAATGGTCCTACTACAACTAGCTACCTGTGCTGTCGACAATGTGAAGATAGCAGACTGAGGGAGAAAAAAACGTGTATGTGTACATTTCTGTCCCCGTAGTGTGTGGATTGCCGGACAAAAGCCAAATGCACCACATTGGTCCACAATGTCCCAAGGCTATGTGGGTGGAGGGGTGGGGAATGTCTACAAATCGATTAAATATCATAGGTGTGGTTTAGAAGTTTCGATTGGTAGAAACCCCTTGGAACCGCGACGGTGCCCACATTTCAAATATTACATGTACTGTATTTGGTATATGTGTATTGAACGTCCCATATGCTGTCAGCGAACAAGTGTGACCGTTTCTACATATTTATTTCAATAAAGTGTTGTTTTGTTCTGTTCTGATACGCGCAGACTTCCATGTGACCTTGATGAGAAATGAAGAAAAAAATGCGACGAAACAACCAACGACCAAAGGCAAAAATCTACGTTTTTATTTTGTTTTATTTTTTTAAGTGATGATGTTTCTCCGACCTTCTTCACGCTCAGTCCTTCTACATGTGACCTCAACTTGTTCTCCATATCGGAAGTGAAGCGAAGTGCTGAGAAGTGTAGCAGAGTGCAGGTTAGCCAGCTGATCAACAGGCATGCATTCACTGTTTACATGATTCACAGCAATGTAGTATTCAAAATGTACATGTGTATTGTTTGTTTGTTTGTTTTACGTAACACGCGCACGTTCGACAGCTATTTAAATACTGTGTCAGGACGATCAATCGTAGCCACACTGTTCCTAGGCTAGCCTCCAATTAACAGGCTATTTTTATACCAGTACCTTATGTACATACTGGCCGTAGAAATCTTTTTATGACCAAAACTTACTTACTGTCTTTGAGGCCTTGTATAGTCTCTCGAATCTTGGGCCCTTTCACGTCTTCTTTCATTTAACTGGTGATGTCTAGCATGCGCGAGTGGATATGAATAACAGTCTGGCTCAAATTTGGTGTTTTTGTTCTTCCAGAACTTGAGATAAGAAATCATGGCATAAAATACAGTTTATGGTTAATATTACTTAGATAATAATCCCATAATAACATCTTGCTCTGTTTGATTTAAGACGGTTGCATATTTAAAGCAAACGAAGAATATTAAGAAGTTTATCTTATGTCAATCACTCCTCAATCACTCCCCAGGGGCAATTCATTTACATGATTACCCGGGTTACTTCAAGCGGTCAGGCTTTAGTCTGAGTTTATATAGATCTGTGGACGGAACCAACATGTCGGGGGTTCTTAATCAATACTTTGGGGAACTTAAAAAAATCTTGCTCATTGATAAACACGGCGGCGTATTTATTCCGTTCAGTGCAAAAGTAAACCAAGGGTCACCTCCACGACTATCCCCTGCTCTGTCTCCATGAAAGTCATGATTACAAATGACCAAATCATTGACTCGTTCATTGTCAGTTCACATGAGTCATGCAAGCGTGATCTTATTTTATTGATCAGTATTGACGAACATTTTGTCGGATTTAAATAGAACAGACCGTCCGTGGGCGTGTGGTCGCATCGGCTCCTCGTGGCCAATATGGTCGATGGCGGTCCGATTCCGGCTGGGCTTCGATCCGCACATGGATCACATGTTAGACAAACGAAGTTTATTGTGTGTGTGTGGGGGGGGGGGGGGGGGGGGAGTGCTGGTGTCTCCCGGGGTACTTCACATTTCTCCCCATTTAATGATTAGATCGTTTCGTTCTAAATGAGTGAACTAATCTTGCAACGGATAAAAAAAAAAAAAAAAAAAAAAAAAAAAAAAAAAAAAAAAAAAAAAACTATTTGTTTTGTTTTTTATAATTGACAGTCAGACACAATTGATGACCGACCCGCGTAGCCAGAGAAGCTACTTCAAATTTTCATATGAAACAGGACGTTGATAAGTGTCATGATAGCGCAGTTTACGAACTCGGATCCAATAAACCCGAGATACAAAACAGCAGGGTTTCCAAAATAATTTGTGTCTACAGATAAGAGATCAAGAGATATTTATGACAAAAATGTTGACTGATCTTTACCGAACAAGAAAGGGTATTTAAAACTATTGAATAACGCTATTTTCATTTCCACCATGTTTTATCTAATATTTCAATAAGCGACAGATATACGACAAGGCGTGTCACTGTCACAGTAGGCGTGTTTTTGTCGATATCGGATGTAAAATAGTCCACGTGACAAACGGTGTCAAGTTGGATGAAAATTTCATCCGGTGAAAATTTCATCTAGCAGAAGAAAAAAAAAGTTGGATGAAAATTTCATCTGGACCTGCCCAGGAAAAGTGGTTCATGTCAGAACAAATCCTGCTCCCGTACTAGCTCTTATTTAGGCAAGCAGCTTATACTGCAATATAGATACATGTTGTATGAAGGTTTGTGGTAAGCCTCAGTAGTCTGGGCGACAAAAGTCAGAGGGGGGGGGGGGTCAAAATGTTTCTTTCAATATTTCTCGAGATTCTGTTCCGAAACCAGCTCTTGTGCCAGCAAGCCGCTTATACTGCGATATAGATAAATGTTCTATAGAGGTTTGTGGCAAAGTTCATCAGGATTGAAAGAGGATCCGAAGGGTAGTCAGGTCGCCAAAAGTCAGAGGGGGGGTGTCTAAAATGCGGTTTTTGATATTCCTCGGTCTCCTGCTCCCAAACCAGCTCTTGTGCCAGCAAGCGGCTTATGCTTGAATATAGGTATATGTTCTATGAAGTTTTGTTGCAAGTCTCATCAGGATTGAAAGAGGATGAGATGGATAGACAGGGCGCCAAATATCAGAGGGGTGTCCATAATGCTGTTTTCAACATTTCTCGATCTCCAGCCCCCAAACCAGCTCTTGTGCCACCAAGCCGCATATACTGCGATATAAGCGTATATTCTAAGAAGGCCTTAAACAAGTCTCCTAAGGATTGGAAAAGGTTGAGAATAATAGCCAGGGCGCCAAAAGTCAGTAGAGTGTCCAAAGTGCTGTTTTAAACATTTCTCGATCTCTAGCCCCCAAACCAGCTCTTGTGCCACTAAACCGCTTATACCACCATATAGGTAGATGTTGTATGAAGGGACGAGGCAAGTCTTATTATGATTGAAAGAGGATGAGAAGGGTAGGCAGGGTGCCAAATATCAGAGGGGTATCCAAATAATGATTTCAAAATTTCACTGACTTCAGCCCCCAAGCCAGCTCTTTTGCCAGCATTCGGCTTATACTGTGAACGTGTTGTACAAGATTTTTGTTTGTTTTCGAGTTTAAAATCTTAATTATTGATTTTCTATTTAAAGCAATAAAATTTTGTAAGACATTTCTTGAGCGTGTCCCCATAGAAACGTGCTGGCCATCCACGATTTTTAGAATAAGGCAAACCAAACCATCTAGACATTATGGTTTGTGTCTATGGTTCTTTTCGGTTTCCTGCTCCCAAACTAGCTCTTGTGCCAGGAAGCCACTAGTACTACGACATAGATGTATAATATATACAAGTATGTGGCAAGTCTCATTAGGATTGAAAGAGGATGAGATGGGTAGCCAGACCCCCCACTATGTGAGAGGGGGGTGCAAAAAAAATATTTTCGATCTTTCTCGGTCTCTTGCTCCCAAACTAGCTCTTGTGCCAGGAAGCCGCTTATACTGCAATAAAGGTATATGATATATAAATGTATGTGGCAAGTCTCATTAGGATTGAAAGAGGATGAGGAGGGTAGCCAGGCCCCCCAACGGCTCTAGGGTCATATTTTCCTGTACAGAATTGGCTATTTTCGACACTTCTAGGTCTACTGCTCCGAAACTAGCTCTTGTGCCAGGAAGCCGCTAGTACTGTGATAAATGTATATGTTATATAAAAGTATGTGGCAAGTCTCATCAGGATTGAAAGAGGATGAGATGGGTAGCCAGGGCCCCCAATGTCATGGGGGGTGTCAAAAAATTCCATTTTCGATAGTTTTCGGTCTCCTGCTCCCAAACTAGCTCTTGTGCCAGGAAGCCGCTTGTACTACGACATAGATGTATAGTATGTACAAGTATGTGGCAAGTCTCATCAGGATTGAAAGAGGATGAGATGGGTAGCCAGGGCCCCCAATGTCATGGGGGGTGTCAAAAATTCCATTTTTGAGAGTTTTCGGTTTCCTGCTCCCAAACTAGCTCTTGTGCCAGGAAGCCACTAGTACTACGACATAGATGTATAGTATATACAAGTATGTGGCAAGTCTCATTAGGATTGAAAGAGGATGAGATGGGTAGCCAGACCCCCCACTATGTGAGAGGGGGGTGCAAAAAAAAATATTTTCGATCTTTCTCGGTCTCTTGCTCCCAAACTAGCTCTTGTGCCAGGAAGCCGCTTATACTGCAATAAAGGTATATGATACATGATTGTATGTGGCAAGTCTCATTAGGATTGAAAGAGGATGAGGAGGGTAGCCAGGCCCCCCAACGGCTCTAGGGTCATATTTTCCTGTACAGAATTGGCTATTTTCGACACTTCTAGGTCTACTGCTCCGAAACTAGCTCTTGTGCCAGGAAGCCGCTAGTACTGTGATAAATGTATATGTTATATAAAAGTATGTGGCAAGTCTCATCAGGATTGAAAGAGGATGAGATGGGTAGCCAGGGCCCCCAATGTCATTGGGGGGTGTCAAAAAATTCCATTTTCGATAGTTTTCGGTCTCCTGCTCCCAAACTAGCTCTTGTGCCAGGAAGCCGCTTGTACTACGACATAGATGTATAGTATGTACAAGTATGTGGCAAGTCTCATCAGGATTGAAAGAGGATGAGATGGGTAGCCAGGGCCCCCAATGTCATGGGGGGTGTCAAAAATTCCATTTTTGAGAGTTTTCGGTTTCCTGCTCCCAAACTAGCTCTTGTGCCAGGAAGCCACTAGTACTACGACATAGATGTATAGTATATACAAGTATGTGGCAAGTCTCATTAGGATTGAAAGAGGATGAGATGGGTAGCCAGACCCCCCACTATGTGAGAGGGGGGTGCAAAAAAAAATATTTTCGATCTTTCTCGGTCTCTTGCTCCCAAACTAGCTCTTGTGCCAGGAAGCCGCTTATACTGCAATAAAGGTATATGATACATGATTGTATGTGGCAAGTCTCATTAGGATTGAAAGAGGATGAGGAGGGTAGCCAGGCCCCCCAACGGCTCTAGGGTCATATTTTCCTGTACAGAATTGGCTATTTTCGACACTTCTAGGTCTACTGCTCCGAAACTAGCTCTTGTGCCAGGAAGCCGCTAGTACTGTGATAAATGTATATGTTATATAAAAGTATGTGGCAAGTCTCATCAGGATTGAAAGAGGATGAGATGGGTAGCCAGGGCCCCCAATGTCATGGGGGGTGTCAAAAAATTCCATTTTCGATAGTTTTCGGTCTCCTGCTCCCAAACTAGCTCTTGTGCCAGGAAGCCGCTTGTACTACGACATAGATGTATAGTATGTACAAGTATGTGGCAAGTCTCATCAGGATTGAAAGAGGATGAGATGGGTAGCCAGGGCCCCCAATGTCATGGGGGTGTCAAAAATTCCATTTTTGAGAGTTTTCGGTTTCCTGCTCCCAAACTAGCTCTTGTGCCAGGAAGCCACTAGTACTACGACATAGATGTATAGTATATACAAGTATGTGGCAAGTCTCATTAGGATTGAAAGAGGATGAGATGGGTAGCCAGACCCCCCACTATGTGAGAGGGGGGTGCAAAAAAAATACTTTCGATCTTTCTCGGTCTCTTGCTCCCAAACTAGCTCTTGTGCCAGGAAGCCGCTTATACTGCAATAAAGGTATATGATACATGATTGTATGTGGCAAGTCTCATTAGGATTGAAAGAGGATGAGGAGGGTAGCCAGGCCCCCCAACGGCTCTAGGGTCATATTTTCCTGTACAGAATTGGCTATTTTCGACACTTCTAGGTCTACTGCTCCGAAACTAGCTCTTGTGCCAGGAAGCCGCTAGTACTGTGATAAATGTATATGTTATATAAAAGTATGTGGCAAGTCTCATCAGGATTGAAAGAGGATGAGATGGGTAGCCAGGGCCCCCAATGTCATGGGGTGTGTCAAAAAATTCCATTTTCGATAGTTTTCGGTCTCCTGCTCCCAAACTAGCTCTTGTGCCAGGAAGCCGCTTGTACTACGACATAGATGTATAGTATGTACAAGTATGTGGCAAGTCTCATCAGGATTGAAAGAGGATGAGATGGGTAGCCAGGGCCCCCAATGTCATGGGGGGTGTCAAAAATTCCATTTTTGAGAGTTTTCGGTTTCCTGCTCCCAAACTAGCTCTTGTGCCAGGAAGCCACTAGTACTACGACATAGATGTATAGTATATACAAGTATGTGGCAAGTCTCATCAGGATTGAAAGAGGATGAGATGGGTAGCCAGACCCCCCACTATGTGAGAGGGGGGTGCAAAAAAAATATTTTCGATCTTTCTCGGTCTCTTGCTCCCAAACTAGCTCTTGTGCCAGGAAGCCGCTTATACTGCAATAAAGGTATATGATACATGATTGTATGTGGCAAGTCTCATTAGGATTGAAAGAGGATGAGGAGGGTAGCCAGGCCCCCCAACGGCTCTAGGGTCATATTTTCCTGTACAGAATTGGCTATTTTCGACACTTCTAGGTCTACTGCTCCGAAACTAGCTCTTGTGCCAGGAAGCCGCTAGTACTGTGATAAATGTATATGTTATATAAAAGTATGTGGCAAGTCTCATCAGGATTGAAAGAGGATGAGATGGGTAGCCAGGGCCCCCAATGTCATGGGGGGTGTCAAAAAATTCCATTTTCGATAGTTTTCGGTCTCCTGCTCCCAAACTAGCTCTTGTGCCAGGAAGCCGCTTGTACTACGACATAGATGTATAGTATGTACAAGTATGTGGCAAGTCTCATCAGGATTGAAAGAGGATGAGATGGGTAGCCAGGGCCCCCAATGTCATGGGGGGTGTCAAAAATTCCATTTTTGAGAGTTTTCGGTTTCCTGCTCCCAAACTAGCTCTTGTGCCAGGAAGCCACTAGTACTACGACATAGATGTATAGTATATACAAGTATGTGGCAAGTCTCATTAGGATTGAAAGAGGATGAGATGGGTAGCCAGACCCCCCACTATGTGAGAGGGTGGTGCAAAAATAATATTTTCGATCTTTCTCGGTCTCTTGCTCCCAAACTAGCTCTTGTGCCAGGAAGCCGCTTATACTGCAATAAAGGTATATGATACATGATTGTATGTGGCAAGTCTCATTAGGATTGAAAGAGGATGAGGAGGGTAGCCAGGCCCCCCAACGGCTCTAGGGTCATATTTTCCTGTACAGAATTGGCTATTTTCGACACTTCTAGGTCTACTGCTCCGAAACTAGCTCTTGTGCCAGGAAGCCGCTAGTACTGTGATAAATGTATATGTTATATAAAAGTATGTGGCAAGTCTCATCAGGATTGAAAGAGGATGAGATGGGTAGCCAGGGCCCCCAATGTCATGGGGGGTGTCAAAAAATTCCATTTTCGATAGTTTTCGGTCTCCTGCTCCCAAACTAGCTCTTGTGCCAGGAAGCCGCTTGTACTACGACATAGATGTATAGTATGTACAAGTATGTGGCAAGTCTCATCAGGATTGAAAGAGGATGAGATGGGTAGCCAGGGCCCCCAATGTCATGGGGGGTGTCAAAAATTCCATTTTTGAGAGTTTTCGGTTTCCTGCTCCCAAACTAGCTCTTGTGCCAGGAAGCCACTAGTACTACGACATAGATGTATAGTATATACAAGTATGTGGCAAGTCTCATTAGGATTGAAAGAGGATGAGATGGGTAGCCAGACCCCCCACTATGTGAGAGGGGGGTGCAAAAAAAATATTTTCGATCTTTCTCGGTCTCTTGCTCCCAAACTAGCTCTTGTGCCAGGAAGCCGCTTATACTGCAATAAAGGTATATGATACATGATTGTATGTGGCAAGTCTCATTAGGATTGAAAGAGGATGAGGAGGGTAGCCAGGCCCCCCAACGGCTCTAGGGTCATATTTTCCTGTACAGAATTGGCTATTTTCGACACTTCTAGGTCTACTGCTCCGAAACTAGCTCTTGTGCCAGGAAGCCGCTAGTACTGTGATAAATGTATATGTTATATAAAAGTATGTGGCAAGTCTCATCAGGATTGAAAGAGGATGAGATGGGTAGCCAGGGCCCCCAATGTCATGGGGGTGTCAAAAAATTCCATTTTCGATAGTTTTCGGTCTCCTGCTCCCAAACTAGCTCTTGTGCCAGGAAGCCGCTTGTACTACGACATAGATGTATAGTATGTACAAGTATGTGGCAAGTCTCATCAGGATTGAAAGAGGATGAGATGGGTAGCCAGGGCCCCCAATGTCATGGGGGGTGTCAAAAATTCCATTTTTGAGAGTTTTCGGTTTCCTGCTCCCAAACTAGCTCTTGTGCCAGGAAGCCACTAGTACTACGACATAGATGTATAGTATATACAAGTATGTGGCAAGTCTCATTAGGATTGAAAGAGGATGAGATGGGTAGCCAGATCCCCCACTATGTGAGAGGGGGGTGCAAAAAAAAGTATTTTCGATCTTTCTCGGTCTCTTGCTCCCAAACTAGCTCTTGTGCCAGGAAGCCGCTTATACTGCAATAAAGGTATATGATACATGATTGTATGTGGCAAGTCTCATTAGGATTGAAAGAGGATGAGGAGGGTAGCCAGGCCCCCCAACGGCTCTAGGGTCATATTTTCCTGTACAGAATTGGCTATTTTCGACACTTCTAGGTCTACTGCTCCGAAACTAGCTCTTGTGCCAGGAAGTCGCTAGTACTGTGATAAATGTATATGTTATATAAAAGTATGTGGCAAGTCTCATCAGGACTGAAAGAGGATGAGATGGGTAGCCAGGGCCCCCAATGTCATGGGGGGTGTCAAAAAATTCCATTTTCGATAGTTTTCGGTCTCCTGCTCCCAAACTAGCTCTTGTGCCAGGAAGCCGCTTGTACTACGACATAGATGTATAGTATGTACAAGTATGTGGCAAGTCTCATCAGGATTGAAAGAGGATGAGATGGGTAGCCAGGGCCCCCAATGTCATGGGGGGTGTCAAAAATTCCATTTTTGAGAGTTTTCGGTTTCCTGCTCCCAAACTAGCTCTTGTGCCAGGAAGCCACTAGTACTACGACATAGATGTATAGTATATACAAGTATGTGGCAAGTCTCATAAGGATTGAAAGAGGATGAGATGGGTAGCCAGACCCCCCACTATGTGAGAGGGGGGTGCAAAAAAAATATTTTCGATCTTTCTCGGTCTCTTGCTCCCAAACTAGCTCTTGTGCCAGGAAGCCGCTTATACTGCAATAAAGGTATATGATACATGATTGTATGTGGCAAGTCTCATTAGGATTGAAAGAGGATGAGGAGGGTAGCCAGGCCCCCCAACGGCTCTAGGGTCATATTTTCCTGTACAGAATTGGCTATTTTCGACACTTCTAGGTCTACTGCTCCGAAACTAGCTCTTGTGCCAGGAAGCCGCTAGTACTGTGATAAATGTATATGTTATATAAAAGTATGTGGCAAGTCTCATCAGGATTGATAGAGGATGAGATGGGTAGCCAGGGCCCCCAATGTCATGGGGGGTGTCAAAAAATTCCATTTTCGATAGTTTTCGGTCTCCTGCTCCCAAACTAGCTCTTGTGCCAGGAAGCCGCTTGTACTACGACATAGATGTATAGTATATACAAGTATGTGGCAAGTCTCATTAGGATTGAAAGAGGATGAGATGGGTAGCCAGACCCCCCACTATGTGAGAGGGGGGTGCAAAAAAAATATTTTCGATCTTTCTCGGTCTCTTGCTCCCAAACTAGCTCTTGTGCCAGGAAGCCGCTTATACTGCAATAAAGGTATATGATACTTGATTGTATGTGGCAAGTCTCATTAGGATTGAAAGAGGATGAGGAGGGTAGCCAGGCCCCCCAACGGCTCTAGGGTCATATTTTCCTGTACAGAATTGGCTATTTTCGACACTTCTAGGTCTACTGCTCCGAAACTAGCTCTTGTGCCAGGAAGCCGCTAGTACTGTGATAAATGTATATGTTATATAAAAGTATGTGGCAAGTCTCATCAGGATTGAAAGAGGATGAGATGGGTAGCCAGGGCCCCCAATGTCATGGGGGGTGTCAAAAAATTCCATTTTCGATAGTTTTCGGTCTCCTGCTCCCAAACTAGCTCTTGTGCCAGGAAGCCGCTTGTACTACGACATAGATGTATAGTATGTACAAGTATGTGGCAAGTCTCATCAGGATTGAAAGAGGATGAGATGGGTAGCCAGGGCCCCCAATGTCATGGGGGGTGTCAAAAATTCCATTTTTGAGAGTTTTCGGTTTCCTGCTCCCAAACTAGCTCTTGTGCCAGGAAGCCACTAGTACTACGACATAGATGTATAGTATATACAAGTATGTGGCAAGTCTCATTAGGATTGAAAGAGGATGAGATGGGTAGCCAGACCCCCCACTATGTGAGAGGGGGGTGCAAAAAAAATATTTTCGATCTTTCTCGGTCTCTTGCTCCCAAACTAGCTCTTGTGCCAGGAAGCCGCTTATACTGCAATAAAGGTATATGATACATGATTGTATGTGGCAAGTCTCATTAGGATTGAAAGAGGATGAGGAGGGTAGCCAGGCCCCCCAACGGCTCTAGGGTCATATTTTCCTGTACAGAATTGGCTATTTTCGACACTTCTAGGTCTACTGCTCCGAAACTAGCTCTTGTGCCAGGAAGCCGCTAGTACTGTGATAAATGTATATGTTATATAAAAGTATGTGGCAAGTCTCATTAGGATTGAAAGAGGATGAGATGGGTAGCCAGGGCCCCCAATGTCATGGGGGGTGTCAAAAAATTCCATTTTCGATAGTTTTCGGTCTCCTGCTCCCAAACTAGCTCTTGTGCCAGGAAGCCGCTTGTACTACGACATAGATGTATAGTATGTACAAGTATGTGGCAAGTCTCATCAGGATTGAAAGAGGATGAGATGGGTAGCCAGGGCCCCCAATGTCATGGGGGGTGTCAAAAATTCCATTTTTGCGAGTTTTCGGTTTCCTGCTCCCAAACTAGCTCTTGTGCCAGGAAGCCACTGGTACTACGACATAGATGTATAGTATATACAAGTATGTGGCAAGTCTCATTAGGATTGAAAGAGGATGAGATGGGTAGCCAGACCCCCCACTATGTGAGAGGGGGGTGCAAAAAAAATATTTTCGATCTTTCTCGGTCTCTTGCTCCCAAACTAGCTCTTGTGCCAGGAAGCCGCTTATACTGCAATAAAGGTATATGATACATGATTGTATGTGGCAAGTCTCATTAGGATTGAAAGAGGATGAGGAGGGTAGCCAGGCCCCCCAACGGCTCTAGGGTCATATTTTCCTGTACAGAATTGGCTATTTTCGACACTTCTAGGTCTACTGCTCCGAAACTAGCTCTTGTGCCAGGAAGCCGCTAGTACTGTGATAAATGTATATGTTATATAAAAGTATGTGGCAAGTCTCATCAGGATTGAAAGAGGATGAGATGGGTAGCCAGGGCCCCCAATGTCATGGGGGGTGTCAAAAAATTCCATTTTCGATAGTTTTCGGTCTCCTGCTCCCAAACTAGCTCTTGTGCCAGGAAGCCGCTTGTACTACGACATAGATGTATAGTATGTACAAGTATGTGGCAAGTCTCATCAGGATTAAAAGAGGATGAGATGGGTAGCCAGGGCCCCCAATGTCATGGGGGGTGTCAAAAATTCCATTTTTGAGAGTTTTCGGTTTCCTGCTCCCAAACTAGCTCTTGTGCCAGGAAGCCACTAGTACTACGACATAGATGTATAGTATATACAAGTATGTGGCAAGTCTCATTAGGATTGAAAGAGGATGAGATGGGTAGCCAGACCCCCCACTATGTGAGAGGGGGGTGCAAAAAAAATATTTTCGATCTTTCTCGGTCTCTTGCTCCCAAACTAGCTCTTGTGCCAGGAAGCCGCTTATACTGCAATAAAGGTATATGATACATGATTGTATGTGGCAAGTCTCATTAGGATTGAAAGAGGATGAGGAGGGTAGCCAGGCCCCCCAACGGCTCTAGGGTCATATTTTCCTGTACAGAATTGGCTATTTTCGACACTTCTAGGTCTACTGCTCCGAAACTAGCTCTTGTGCCAGGAAGCCGCTAGTACTGTGATAAATGTATATGTTATATAAAAGTATGTGGCAAGTCTCATCAGGATTGAAAGAGGATGAGATGGGTAGCCAGGGCCCCCAATGTCATGGGGGGTGTCAAAAAATTCCATTTTCGATAGTTTTCGGTCTCCTGCTCCCAAACTAGCTCTTGTGCCAGGAAGCCGCTTGTACTACGACATAGATGTATAGTATGTACAAGTATGTGGCAAGTCTCATCAGGATTGAAAGAGGATGAGATGGGTAGCCAGGGCCCCCAATGTCATGTGGGGTGTCAAAAATTCCATTTTTGAGAGTTTTCGGTTTCCTGCTCCCAAACTAGCTCTTGTGCCAGGAAGCCACTAGTACTACGACATAGATGTATAGTATATACAAGTATGTGGCAAGTCTCATTAGGATTGAAAGAGGATGAGATGGGTAGCCAGACCCCCCACTATGTGAGAGGGGGGTGCAAAAAAAATATTTTCGATCTTTCTCGGTCTCTTGCTCCCAAACTAGCTCTTGTGCCAGGAAGCCGCTTATACTGCAATAAAGGTATATGATACATGATTGTATGTGGCAAGTCTCATTAGGATTGAAAGAGGATGAGGAGGGTAGCCAGGCCCCCCAACGGCTCTAGGGTCATATTTTCCTGTACAGAATTGGCTATTTTCGACACTTCTAGGTCTACTGCTCCGAAACTAGCTCTTGTGCCAGGAAGCCGCTAGTACTGTGATAAATGTATATGTTATATAAAAGTATGTGGCAAGTCTCATCAGGATTGAAAGAGGATGAGATGGGTAGCCAGGGCCCCCAATGTCATGGGGGGTGTCAAAAAATTCCATTTTCGATAGTTTTCGGTCTCCTGCTCCCAAACTAGCTCTTGTGCCAGGAAGCCGCTTGTACTACGACATAGATGTATAGTATGTACAAGTATGTGGCAAGTCTCATCAGGATTGAAAGAGGATGAGATGGGTAGCCAGGGCCCCCAATGTCATGGGGGGTGTCAAAAATTCCATTTTTGAGAGTTTTCGGTTTCCTGCTCCCAAACTAGCTCTTGTGCCAGGAAGCCACTAGTACTACGACATAGATGTATAGTATATACAAGTATGTGGCAAGTCTCATTAGGATTGAAAGAGGATGAGATGGGTAGCCAGACCCCCCACTATGTGAGAGGGTGGTGCAAAAATAATATTTTCGATCTTTCTCGGTCTCTTGCTCCCAAACTAGCTCTTGTGCCAGGAAGCCGCTTATACTGCAATAAAGGTATATGATACATGATTGTATGTGGCAAGTCTCATTAGGATTGAAAGAGGATGAGGAGGGTAGCCAGGCCCCCAACGGCTCTAGGGTCATATTTTCCTGTACAGAATTGGCTATTTTCGACACTTCTAGGTCTACTGCTCCGAAACTAGCTCTTGTGCCAGGAAGCCGCTAGTACTGTGATAAATGTATATGTTATATAAAAGTATGTGGCAAGTCTCATCAGGATTGAAAGAGGATGAGATGGGTAGCCAGGGCCCCCAATGTCATGGGGGTGTCAAAAAATTCCATTTTCGATAGTTTTCGGTTTCCTGCTCCCAAACTATCTCTTGTGCCAGGAAGTCGCTTGTACTACGACATAGATGTATAGTATGTACAAGTATGTGGCAAGTCTCGTCAGGATTGAAAGAGGATGAGATGGGTAGCCAGGCCCCCCAATGTCATGGGGGGTGTCAAAAATTCCATTTTTGAGAGTTTTCGGTTTCCTGCTCCCAAACTAGCTCTTGTGCCAGGAAGCCACTAGTACTACGACATAGATGTATAGTATATACAAGTATGTGGCAAGTCTCATTAGGATTGAAAGAGGATGAGATGGGTAGCCAGACCCCCCACTATGTGAGAGGGGGGTGCAAAAAAAATATTTTCGATCTTTCTCGGTCTCTTGCTCCCAAACTAGCTCTTGTGCCAGGAAGCCGCTTATACTGCAATAAAGGTATATGATACATGATTGTATGTGGCAAGTCTCATTAGGATTGAAAGAGGATGAGGAGGGTAGCCAGGCCCCCCAACGGCTCTAGGGTCATATTTTCCTGTACAGAATTGGCTATTTTCGACACTTCTAGGTCTACTGCTCCGAAACTAGCTCTTGTGCCAGGAAGCCGCTAGTACTGTGATAAATGTATATGTTATATAAAAGTATGTGGCAAGTCTCATCAGGATTGAAAGAGGATGAGATGGGTAGCCAGGGCCCCCAATGTCATGGGGGTGTCAAAAAATTCCATTTTCGATAGTTTTCGGTCTCCTGCTCCCAAACTAGCTCTTGTGCCAGGAAGCCGCTTGTACTACGACATAGATGTATAGTATGTACAAGTATGTGGCAAGTCTCATCAGGATTGAAAGAGGATGAGATGGGTAGCCAGGGCCCCCAATGTCATGGGGGGTGTCAAAAATTCCATTTTTGAGAGTTTTCGGTTTCCTGCTCCCAAACTAGCTCTTGTGCCAGGAAGCCACTAGTACTACGACATAGATGTATAGTATATACAAGTATGTGGCAAGTCTCATTAGGATTGAAAGAGGATGAGATGGGTAGCCAGACCCCCCACTATGTGAGAGGGGGGTGCAAAAAAAATATTTTCGATCTTTCTCGGTCTCTTGCTCCCAAACTAGCTCTTGTGCCAGGAAGCCGCTTATACTGCAATAAAGGTATATGATACATGATTGTATGTGGCAAGTCTCATTAGGATTGAAAGAGGATGAGGAGGGTAGCCAGGCCCCCCAACGGCTCTAGGGTCATATTTTCCTGTACAGAATTGGCTATTTTCGACACTTCTAGGTCTACTGCTCCGAAACTAGCTCTTGTGCCAGGAAGCCGCTAGTACTGTGATAAATGTATATGTTATATAAAAGTATGTGGCAAGTCTCATTAGGATTGAAAGAGGATGAGATGGGTAGCCAGGGCCCCCAATGTCATGGGGGGTGTCAAAAAATTCCATTTTCGATAGTTTTCGGTCTCCTGCTCCCAAACTAGCTCTTGTGCCAGGAAGCCGCTTATACTACGACATAGATGTATAGTATGTACAAGTATGTGGCAAGTCTCATCAGGATTGAAAGAGGATGAGATGGGTAGCCAGGGCCCCCAATGTCATGGGGGGTGTCAAAAATTCCATTTTTGAGAGTTTTCGGTTTCCTGCTCCCAAACTAGCTCTTGTGCCAGGAAGGCACTAGTACTACGACATAGATGTATAGTATATACAAGTATGTGGCAAGTCTCATTAGGATTGAAAGAGGATGAGATGGGTAGCCAGACCCCCCACTATGTGAGAGGGGGGTGCAGAAAAAAATATTTTCGATCTTTCTCGGTCTCTTGCTCCCAAACTAGCTCTTGTGCCAGGAAGCCGCTTATACTGCAATAAAGGTATATGATACATAATTGTATGTGGCAAGTCTCATTAGGATTGAAAGAGGATGAGGAGGGTAGCCAGGCCCCCCAACGGCTCTAGGGTCATATTTTCCTGTACAGAATTGGCTATTTTCGACACTTCTAGGTATACTGCTCCGAAACTAGCTCTTGTGCCAGGAAGCCGCTAGTACTGTGATAAATGTATATGTTATATAAAAGTATGTGGCAAGTCTCATCAGGATTGAAAGAGGATGAGAAGGGTAGCCAGGGCCCCTAATGTCATGGGGGTGTCAAAAAATTCCATTTTCGATAGTTTTCGGTCTCCTGCTCCCAAACTAGCTCTTGTTCCAGGAAGCCGCTTGTACTACGACATAGATGTATAGTATATACAAGTATGTGGCAAGTCTCATCAGGATTGAAAGAGGATGAGATGGGTAGCCAGGGCCCCCAATGTCATGGGGGTGTCAAAAATTCCATTTTCGAGAGTTTTCGGTTTCCTGCTCCCAAACTAGCTCTTGTGCCAGGAAGCCACTAGTACTACGACATAGATGTATAGTATATACAAGTATGTGGCAAGTCTCATCAGGATTGAAAGAGGATGAGATGGGTAGCCAGGGCCCCCAATGTCATGGGGCGTGTCAAAAATTCCATTTTTGAGAGTTTTCGGTTTCCTGCTCCCAAACTAGCTCTTGTGCCAGGAAGCCACTAGTACTACGACATAGATGTATAGTATATACAAGTATGTGGCAAGTCTCATTAGGATTGAAAGAGGATGAGATGGGTAGCCAGACCCCCCACTATGTGAGAGGAGAGTGCAAAAAAAATATTTTCGATCTTTCTCGGTCTCTTGCTCCCAAAGTAGCTCTTGTGCCAGGAAGCTGCTTATACTGCAATAAAGGTATATGATACATGATTGTATGTGGCAAGTCTCATTAGGATTGAAAGAGGATGAGGAGGGTAGCCAGGCCCCCCAACGGCTCTAGGGTCATATTTTCCTGTACAGAATTGGCTATTTTCGACACTTCTAGGTCTACTACTCCGAAACTAGCTCTTGTGCCAGGAAGCCGCTAGTACTGTGATAAATATATATGTTATGTAAAAGTATGTGTCAAGTCTCATCAGGATTGAAAGAGGATGAGATGGGTAGCCAGGGCCCCCATGTCATGGTGTCAAAAAATTCCATTTTCGATAGTTTTCGGTCTCTTGCTCCCAAACTAGCTCTTGTGCCAGGAAGCCGCTTGTACTACGACATAGATGTATAGTATATACAAGTATGTGGCAAGTCTCATCCGGATTGAAAGAGGATGAGATGGGTAGCCAGGGCCCCCAATGTCATGGCGGTGTCAAAAATTCCATTTTCGAGAGTTTTCGGTTTCCTGCTCCCAAACTAGCTCTTGTGCCAGGAAGCCACTAGTACTACGACATAGATGTATAGTACATTCAAGTATGTGGCAAGTCTCATTAGGATTGAAAGAGGATGAGATGGGTAGCCAGACCCCCCACTATGTGAGAGGGGGGTGCAAAAAAATATTTTCGATCTTTCTCGGTCTCTTGCTCCCAAACTAGCTCTTGTGCCAGGAAGCCGCTTATACTGCAATAAAGGTATATGATACATGATTGTATGTGGCAAGTCTCAATAGGATTGAAAGAGGATGAGGAGGGTAGCCAGGTCCCTAAACGGCTCTAGGGTCATATTTTCCTGTACAGTATTGGCTATTTTCGACACTTCTAGGTCTACTGCTCCGAAACTAGCTCTTGTGCCAGGAAGCCGCTAGTACTGTGATAAATGTACATGTTATATAAAAGTATGTGGCAAGTCTCATCAGGATTGAAAGAGGATGAGATGGGTAGCCAGGGCCCCCAATGTCATGGGGGTGTCAAAAAATTCCATTTTCGATAGTTTTCGGTCTCCTGCTCCCAAACTAGCTCTTGTGAGAGGAAGCCGCTTGTACTACGACATAGATGTATAGTATATACAAGTATGTGGCAAGTCTCATCAGGATTGAAAGAGGATGAGATGGGTAGCCAGGGCCCCCAATGTCATGGGGGGTGTCAAAAATTCCATTTTTGAGAGTTTTCGGTTTCCTGCTCCCAAACTAGCTCTTGTGCCAGGAAGCCACTAGTACTACGACATAGATGTATAGCATATACAAGTATGTGGCAAGTCTCATTAGGATTGAAAGAGGATGAGATGGGTAGCCAGACCCCCCACTATGTGAGAGGGGGGTGCAAAAAAATATTTTCGATCTTTCTCGGTCTCTTGCTCCCAAACTAGCTCTTGTGCCAGGAAGCCGCTTATACTGCAATAAAGGTATATGATACATAATTGTATGTGGCAAGTCTCATTAGGATTGAAAGAGGATGAGGAGGGTAGCCAGGCCCCCCAACGGCTCTAGGGTCATATTTTCCTGTACAGAATTGGCTATTTTCGACACTTCTAGGTATACTGCTCCGAAACTAGCTCTTGTGCCAGGAAGCCGCTAGTACTGTGATAAATGTATATGTTATATAAAAGTATGTGGCAAGTCTCATCAGGATTGAAAGAGGATGAGAAGGGTAGCCAGGGCCCCTAATGTCATGGGGGTGTCAAAAAATTCCATTTTCGATAGTTTTCGGTCTCCTGCTCCCAAACTAGCTCTTGTTCCAGGAAGCCGCTTGTACTACGACATAGATGTATAGTATATACAAGTATGTGGCAAGTCTCATTAGGATTGAAAGAGGATGAGATGGGTAGCCAGGGCCCCCTATGTCATGGGGGGTGTCAAAAATTCCATTTTCGAGAGTTTTCGGTTTCCTGCTCCCAAACTAGCTCTTGTGCCAGGAAGCCACTAGTACTACGACATAGATGTATAGTATATACAAGTATGTGGCAAGTCTCATTAGGATTGAAAGAGGATGAGATGGGTAGCCAGACCCCCCACTATGTGAGAGGGGGGTGCAAAAAAAATATTTTTCGATCTTTCTCGGTCTCTTGCTCCCAAACTAGCTCTTGTGCCAGGAAGCCGCTTATACTGCAATAAAGGTATATGATACATGATTGTATGTGGCAAGTCTCATTAGGATTGAAAGAGGATGAGGAGGGTAGCCAGGCCCCCCAACGGCTCTAGGGTCATATTTTCCTGTACAGAATTGGCTATTTTCGACACTTCTAGGTCTACTGCTCCGAAACTAGCTCTTGTGCCAGGAAGCCGCTAGTACTGTGATAAATGTATATGGTATATAAAAGTATGTGGCAAGTCTCATCAGGATTGAAAGAGGATGAGATGGGTAGCCAGGGCCCCCAATGTCATGGGGGGTGTCAAAAAATTCCATTTTCGATAGTTTTCGGTCTCCTGCTCCCAAACTAGCTCTTGTGCCAGGAAGCCGCTTGTACTACGACATAGATGTATAGTATATACAAGTATGTGGCAAGTCTCATCAGGATTGAAAGAGGATGAGATGGGTAGCCAGGGCCCCCAATGTCATGGGGGTGTCAAAAATTCCATTTTCGAGAGTTTTCGGTTTCCTGCTCCCAAACTAGCTCTTTTGCCAGGAAGCCAAATGACATTGGGGGCCCTGGCTACCCATCTCATCCTCTTTCAATCCTGATGAGACTTGCCACATACTTGTATATACTATACATCTATGTCGTAGTACAAGCGGCTTCCTGGCACAAGAGCTAGTTTGGGAGCAGGAAACCGAAAACTATCGAAAATGGAATTTTTGACACCCCCATGACATTGGGGGCCCTGGCTACCCATCTCATCCTCTTTCATTCCTGATGAGACTTGCCACATACTTTTATATAACATATACATTTATCACAGTACTAGCGGATTCCTGGCACAAGAGCTAGTTTCGGAGCAGTAGACCTAGAAGTGTCGAAAATAGCCAATTCTGTACAGGAAAATATGACCCTAGAGCCGTTGGGGGGCCTGGCTACCCTCCTCATCCTCTTTCAATCCTAATGAGACTTGCCACATACATTTATGTATCATATACCTTTATTGCAGTATAAGCGGCTTCCTGGCACAAGAGCTAGTTTGGGAGCAAGAGACCGAGAAAGATCGAAAATAATTTTTTTGCACCCCCTCTGACATAGTTGGGGGTCTGGCTACCCATCTCATCCTCTTTCAATCCTGATGAGACTTGCCACATACTTGTATATAATATACATCTATGTCGTAGTACTAGTGGCTTCCTGGCACAAGAGCTAGTTTGGGAGCAGGAAACCGAAAATTCTCGAAAATGGAATTTTTTGACACCCGCCATGATATTGGGGGCCCTGGCTACCCATCTCATCCTCTTTCAATCCTGATGAGACTTGCCACATACTTGTATATACTATACAACTATGTCGTAATACTAGCGGCTTCTTGGCACAAGAGCTAGTTTGGGAGCAGGAGACCGAAAACTATCGAAAATGGAATTTTTGACACCCCCTATGACATTTGGGGCCCTGGCTACCCATCTCATCCTCTTTCAATCCTGATGAGATTTGCCACATACTTGTATATACTATACATCTATGTCGTAGTACTAGCGGCTTCCTGGCACAAGAGCTAGTTTGGGAGCAGGAAACCGAAAACTCTCGAAAATGGAATTTTTGACACCCCCCCATGACATTGGGGGCCCTGGCTACCCATCTCATCCTCTTTCAATCCTTATGAGACTTGCCACATACTTGTATATAACATATACATTTATCACAGTACTAGCGGCTTCCTGGCACAAGAGCTAGTTTCGGAGTAGTAGACCTAGAAGTGTCGAAAATAGCCAATTCTGTACAGGAAAATATGACACTAGAGCCGTTGGGGGGCCTGGCTACCCTCCTCACCTTCTTTCAATCCTAATGAGACTTGACACATACATTCATATATCATATACCTTTATTGCAGTATAAGCGGCTTTCTGGCACAAGAGCTAGTTTGGGAGCAAGATACCGAGAAATATCGAAAATATTTTTTGCACCCCCCTCTGACATAGTGGGGGGTCTGGCTACCCATCTCATCCTCTTTCAATCCTGATGAGACTTGCCACATACTTGTATATACTATACATCTATGTCGTAGTACTAGCGGCTTCCTGGCACAAGAGCTAGTTTTGGAGCAGGAAACCGAAAACTCTCGAAAATGGAATTTTTGACACCCCCATGACATTGGGGGCCCTGGCTACCCATCTCATCTTGTTTTAATCCTGATGAGACTTGCCACATACTTGTATATACTATACATCTATGTCGTAGTACTAGCGGCTTCCTGGCACAAGAGCTACTTTGGGAGCAGGAAACCGAAAATTCTCGAAAATGGAATTTTTGACACCCCCATGACATTGGGGGCCCTGGCTGCCCATCTCATCCTCTTTCAATTGTGATGAGGCATGCCACATACTTGTATATACTATACATCTATGTCGTAGTACTAGCGGCTTCCTGGCACAAGAGCTAGTTTGGGAGCAGGAGACCGAAAACTATCGAAAATGGAATTTTTTGACACCCCCATGACATTGGGGGCCCTGGCTACCCATCTCATCCTCTTTCAATCCTGATGAGACTTGCCACATACTTGTATATACTATACATCTATGTCGTAGTACTAGCGGCTTCCTGGCACAAGAGCTAGTTTGGGAGCAGGAGACGGAAAACTATCGAAAATGGAATTTTTTGACACCCCCCATGACATTGGGGGCCCTGGCTACCCATCTCATCCTCTTTCAATCCTGATGAGACTTGCCACATACTTGTATATAATATACATCTATGTCGTAGTACTAGCTGCTTCCTGGCACAAGAGCTAGTTTGGGAGCAGGAGATCGAAAACTATCTAAAATGGATTTTTTGACACCCCCATGACATTGGGGGCCCTGGCTACCCATCTCATCCTGTTTTAATCCTGATGAGACTTGCCACATACTTGTATATACTATACATCTATGTCGTAGTACTAGCGGCTTCCTGGCACAAGAGCTAGTTTGGGAGCAGGAGACCGAAAACTATCAAAAATGGAATTTTTTGACACCCCCATGACATTGGGGGCCCTGGCTACCCATGTCATCCTCTTTCAATCCTGATGAGACTTGCCACATACTTGTATATAATATACATCTATGTCGTAGTACTAGCTGCTTCCTGGCACAAGAGCTAGTTTGGGAGCAGGAGATCGAAAACTATCTAAAATGGATTTTTTGACACCCCCATGACATTGGGGGCCCTGGCTACCCATCTCATCCTGTTTTAATCCTGATGAGACTTGCCAGATACTTGTATATACTATACATCTATGTCGTAGTACTAGCGGCTTCCTGGCACAAGAGCTAGTTTGGGAGCAGGAAACCGAAAATTCACGAAAATGGAATTTTTGACACCCCCCATGACATTGGGGGCCCTGGCTACCCATCTCATCCTCTTTCAATCCTGATGAGACTTGCCACATACTTGTATATACTATACATCTATGTCGTAGTACTAGCGGCTTCCTGGCACAAGAGCTAGTTTGGGAGCAGGAGACCGAAAACTATCGAAAATGGAATTTTTGACACCCCCCAATGACATTGGGGGCCCTGGCTACCCATCTCATCCTCTTTCAATCCTGATGAGACTTGCCACATACTTCTATATACTATACATCTATGTCGTAGTACTAGCTGCTTCCTGGCACAAGTGCTAGTTTGGGAGCAGGAGACCGAAAACTATCGAAAATGGAATTTTTTGACACCCCCATGACATTGGGGGCCCTGGCTACCCATCTCATCCTCTTTCAATCCTAATGAGACTTGCCACATACTTGTATATACTATACATCTATGTCGTAGTACTAGCGGCTTCCTGGCACAAAAGCTAGTTTGGGAGCAGGAAACCGAAAACTCTCGAAAATGGAATTTTTTGACACCCCCCATGACATTGGGGGCCCTGGCTACCCATCTCATCCTCTTTCAATCCTGATGAGACTTGCCACATACTTGTATATACTATACATCTATGTCGTAGTACTAGCTGCTTCCTGGCACAAGAGCTAGTTTGGGAGCAGGAAACCAAAAACTCTCGAAAATGGAATTTTTAACACCCCCATGACATTGGGGGCCCTGGCTACCCATCTCATCCTCTTTCAATCCTTATGAGACTTGCCACATACTTGTATATTACTTATACATTTATCACAGTACTAGCGGCTTCCTGGCACAAGAGCTAGTTTCGGAGTAGTAGACCTAGAAGTGTCGAAAATAGCCAATTCTGTACAGGAAAATATGACACTAGAGCCGTTGGGGGGCCTGGCTACCCTCCTCATCCTCTTTCAATCCTGATGAGACTTGCCAAATACATTCATATATCATATACCTTTATTGCAGTATAAGCGGCTTTCTGGCACAAGAGCTAGTTTGGGAGCAAGATACCGAGAAATATCGAAAATATTTTTTGCACCCCCCTCTGACATAGTGAGGGGTCTGGCTACCCATCTCATCCTCTTTCAATCCTGATGAGACTTGCCACATACTTGTATATACTATACATCTATGTCGTAGTACTAGCGGCTTCCTGGCACAAGAGCTAGTTTGGGAGCAGGAAACCGAAAACTCTCGAAAATGGAATTTTTGACACCCCATGACATTGGGGGGCCCTGGCTACCCATCTCATCCTCTTTCAATCCTGATGAGACTTGCCACATACTTGTATATAATATACATCTATGTCGTAGTACTAGCTGCTTCCTGGCACAAGAGCTAGTTTGGGAGCAGGAGATCGAAAACTATCGAAAATGGAATTTTTTGACACCCCCATGACATTGGGGGCACTGGCTACCCATCTCATCCTGTTTTAATCCTGATGAGACTTGCAACATACTTGTATATACTATACATCTATGTCGTAGTACTAGCGGCTTCCTGGCACAAGAGCTAGTTTGGGAGCAGGAAACCGAAAACTCTCGAAAATGGAATTTTTGACACCCCCCATGACATTGGGGGCCCTGGCTACCCATCTCATCCTCTTTCAATCCTGATGAGACTTGCCACATACTTGTATATACTATACATCTATGTCGTAGTACTAGCGGCTTCCTGGCACAAGAGCTAGTTTGGGAGCAGGAGACGGAAAACTATCGAAATGGAATTTTTTGACACCCCCATGACATTGGGGGCCCTGGCTACCCATCTCATCCTCTTTCAATCCTGATGAGACTTGCCACATACTTGTATATACTATACATCTATGTCGTAGTACTAGCGGCTTCCTGGCACAAGAGCTAGTTTGGGAGCAGGAGACAGAAAACTATCGAAAATGGAATTTTTTGACACCACCATGACATTGGGGGCCCTGGCTACCCATCTCATCCTCTTTCAATCCTGATGAGACTTGCCACATACTTGTATATACTATACATCTATGTCGTAGTACTAGCGGCTTCCTGGCACAAGAGCTAGTTTGGGAGCAGGAGACCGAAAACTATCGAAAATGGAATTTTTTGACACCCACCATGACATTTGGGGCCCTGGCTACCCATCTCATCCTCTTTCAATCTTGATGAGACTTGCCACATACTTGTATATACTATACATCTATGTCGTAGTACTAGCGGCTTCCTGGCACAAGAGCTAGTTTGGGAGCAGGAGACCGAAAACTATCGAAAATGGAATTTTTTGACACCCCCATGACATTTGGGGCCCTGGCTACCCATCTCATCCTCTTTCAATCCTGATGAGACTTGCCACATACTTGTATATAATATACATCTATGTCGTAGTACTAGCTGCTTCCTGGCACAAGAGCTAGTTTGGGAGCAGGAGATCGAAAACTATCTAAAATAGATTTTTTTGACACCCCCATGACATTGGGGGCCCTGGCTACCCATCTCATCCTGTTTTAATCCTGATGAGACTTGCCACATACTTGTATATACTATACATCTATGTCGTAGTACTAGCGGCTTCCTGGCACAAGAGCTAGTTTGGGAGCAGGAAACCGAAAATTCACGAAAATGGAATTTTTGACACCCCCCATGACATTGGGGGCCCTGGCTACCCATCTCATCCTCTTTCAATCCTGATGAGACTTGCCACATACTTGTATATACTATACATCTATGTCGTAGTACTAGCGGCTTCCTGGCACAAGAGCTAGTTTGGGAGCAGGAGAAGGAAAACTATCGAAAATGGAATTTTTGACACCCCCATGACATTGGGGGCCCTGGCTACCCATCTCATCCTCTTTCAATCCTGATGAGACTTGCCACATACTTGTATATACTATACATCTATGTCGTAGTACTAGCGGCTTTCTGGCACAAGAGCTAGTTTGGGAGCAGGAGACCGAAAACTATCGAAAATGGAATTTTTGACACCCCCCAATGACATTGGGGGCCCTGGCTACCCATCTCATCCTCTTTCAATCCTGATGAGACTTGCCACATACTTCTATATACTATACATCTATGTCGTAGTACTAGCTGCTTCCTGGCACAAGTGCTAGTTTGGGAGCAGGAGACCGAAAACTATCGAAAATGGAATTTTTTGACACCCCCATGACATTGGGGGCCCTGGCTACCCATCTCATCCTCTTTCAATCCTAATGAGACTTGCCACATACTTGTATATACTATACATCTATGTCGTAGTACTAGCGGCTTCCTGGCACAAAAGCTAGTTTGGGAGCAGGAAACCGAAAACTCTCGAAAATGGAATTTTTTGACACCCCCCATGACATTGGGGGCCCTGGCTACCCATCTCATCCTCTTTCAATCCTGATGAGACTTGCCACATACTTGTATATACTATACATCTATGTCGTAGTACTAGCTGCTTCCTGGCACAAGAGCTAGTTTGGGAGCAGGAAACCAAAAACTCTCGAAAATGGAATTTTTAACACCCCCCATGACATTGGGGGCCCTGGCTACCCATCTCATCCTCTTTCAATCCTTATGAGACTTGCCACATACTTGTATATAACTTATACATTTATCACAGTACTAGCGGCTTCCTGGCACAAGAGCTAGTTTCGGAGTAGTAGACCTAGAAGTGTCGAAAATAGCCAATTCTGTACAGGAAAATAGGAAAATATGACACTAGAGCCGTTGGGGGGCCTGGCTACCCTCCTCATCCTCTTTCAATCCTGATGAGACTTGCCAAATACATTCATATATCATATACCTTTATTGCAGTATCAGCGGCTTTCTGGCACAAGAGCTAGTTTGGGAGCAAGATACCGAGAAATATCGAAAATATTTTTTGCACCCCCCTCTGACATAGTGGGGGGTCTGGCTACCCATCTCATCCTCTTTCAATCCTGATGAGACTTGCCACATACTTGTATATACTATACATCTATGTCGTAGTACTAGCGGCTTCCTGGCACAAGAGCTAGTTTGGGAGCAGGAAACCGAAAACTCTCGAAAATGGAATTTTTGACACCCCATGACATTGGGGGGCCCTGGCTACCCATCTCATCCTCTTTCAATCCTGATGAGACTTGCCACATACTTGTATATAATATACATCTATGTCGTAGTACTAGCTGCTTCCTGGCACAAGAGCTAGTTTGGGAGCAGGAGATCGAAAACTATCGAAAATGGAATTTTTTGACACCCCCATGACATTTGGGGGCACTGGCTACCCATCTCATCCTGTTTTAATCCTGATGAGACTTGCAACATACTTGTATATACTATACATCTATGTCGTAGTACTAGCGGCTTCCTGGCACAAGAGCTAGTTTGGGAGCAGGAAACCGAAAACTCTCGAAAATGGAATTTTTTGACACCCCCCATGACATTGGGGGCCCTGGCTACCCATCTCATCCTCTTTCAATCCTGATGAGACTTGCCACATACTTGTATATACTATACATCTATGTCGTAGTACTAGCGGCTTCCTGGCACAAGAGCTAGTTTGGGAGCAGGAGACGGAAAACTATCGAAATGGAATTTTTGACACCCCCATGACATTGGGGGCCCTGGCTACCCATCTCATCCTCTTTCAATCCTAATGAGACTTGCCACATACTTGTATATACTATACATCTATGTCGTAGTACTAGCGGCTTCCTGGCACAAGAGCTAGTTTGGGAGCAGGAGACAGAAAACTATCGAAAATGGAATTTTTTGACACCCCCATGACATTGGGGGCCCTGGCTACCCATCTCATCCTCTTTCAATCCTGATGAGACTTGCCACATACTTGTATATACTATACATCTATGTCGTAGTACTAGCGGCTTCCTGGCACAAGAGCTAGTTTGGGAGCAGGAGACCGAAAACTATCGAAAATGGAATTTTTTGACACCCCCCATGACATTTGGGGCCCTGGCTACCCATCTCATCCTCTTTCAATCCTGATGAGACTTGCCACATACTTGTATATACTATACATCTATGTCGTAGTACTAGCGACTTCCTGGCACAAGAGCTAGTTTGGGAGCAGGAGACCGAAAACTATCGAAAATGGAATTTTTTGACACCCCCATGACATTTGGGGCCCTGGCTACCCATCTCATCCTCTTTCAATCCTGATGAGACTTGCCACATACTTGTATATACTATACATCTATGTCGTAGTACTAGCGGCTTCCTGGCACAAGAGCTAGTTTGGGAGCAGGAAACCAAAAACTCTCGAAAATGGAATTTTTGACACCCCCCATGACATTGGGGGCCCTGGCTACCCATCTCATCCTCTTTCAATCCTGATGAGACTTGCCACATACTTGTATATAACATATACATTTATCACAGTACTAGCGGCTTCCTGGCACAAGAGCTAGTTTCGGAGCAGTAGACCTAGAAGTGTCGAAAATAGCCAATTCTGTACAGGAAAATATGACGCTAGAGCCGTTGGGGGGGGGGGGCCTGGCTACCCTCCTCATCCTCTTTCAATCCTAATGAGACTTGACACATACATTCATATATCATATACCTTTATTGCAGTTTAAGCGGCTTTCTGGCACAAGAGCTAGTTTGGGAGCAAGATACCGAGAAATATCGAAAATATTTTTTTTGCACCCCCCTCTGACATAGTGGGGGGTCTGGCTACCCATCTCATCCTCTTTCAATCCTGATGAGACTTGCCACATACTTGTATATACTATGCATCTATGTCGTAGTACTAGCGGCTTCCTGGCACAAGAGCTAGTTTGGGAGCAGGAAACCGAAAACTCTCGAAAATGGAATTTTTGACACCCCCCATGACATTGGGGGCCCTGGCTACCCATCTCATCCTCTTTCAATCCTGATGAGACTTGCCACATACTTGTATATACTATACATCTATGTCGTAGTACTAGCGGCTTCCTGGCACAAGAGCTAGTTTGGGAGCAGGAGACAGAAAACTATCGAAAATGGAATTTTTTGACACCCCCATGACATTGGGGGCCCTGGCTACCCATCTCATCCTCTTTCAATCCTGATGAGACTTGCCACATACTTGTATATACTATACATCTATGTCGTAGTACTAGCGGCTTCCTGGCACAAGAGCTAGTTTGGGAGCAGGAGACCGAAAACTATCGAAAATGGAATTTTTTGACACCCCCATGACATTTGGGGCCCTGGCTACCCATCTCATCCTCTTTCAATCCTGATGAGACTTGCCACATACTTGTATATACTATACATCTATGTCGTAGTACTAGCGGCTTCCTGGCACAAGAGCTAGTTTGGGAGCAGGAAACCAAAAACTCTCGAAAATGGAATTTTTGACACCCCCCATGACATTGGGGGCCCTGGCTACCCATCTCATCCTCTTTCAATCCTGATGAGACTTGCCACATACTTGTATATAACATATACATTTATCACAGTACTAGCGGCTTCCTGGCACAAGAGCTAGTTTCGGAGCAGTAGACCTAGAAGTGTCGAAAATAGCCAATTCTGTACAGGAAAATATGACGCTAGAGCCGTTGGGGGGCCTGGCTACCCTCCTCATCCTCTTTCAATCCTAATGAGACTTGACACATACATTCATATATCATATACCTTTATTGCAGTTTAAGCGGCTTTCTGGCACAAGAGCTAGTTTGGGAGCAAGATACCGAGAAATATCGAAAATATTTTTTTTGCACCCCCCTCTGACATAGTGGGGGGTCTGGCTACCCATCTCATCCTCTTTCAATCCTGATGAGACTTGCCACATACTTGTATATACTATGCATCTATGTCGTAGTACTAGCGGCTTCCTGGCACAAGAGCTAGTTTGGGAGCAGGAAACCGAAAACTCTCGAAAATGGAATTTTTGACACCCCCATGACATTGGGGGCCCTGGCTACCCATCTCATCCTCTTTCAATCCTGATGAGACTTGCCACATATTTGTATATACTATACATCTATGTCGTAGTACTAGCTGCTTCCTGGCACAAGAGCTAGTTTGGGAGCAGGAGACCGAAAACTATCGAAAATGGAATTTTTTGACACCTCCCATGACATTGGGGGCCCTGGCTACCCATCTAATCCTCTTTCAATCCTGATGAGACTTGCCACATACTTGTATATACTATACATCTATGTCGTAGTACTAGCGGCTTCCTGGCACAAGAGCTAGTTTGGGAGCAGGAAACCGAAAACTCTCGAAAATGGAATTTTTGACACCCCCCATGACATTGGGGGCCCTGGCTACCCATCTCATCCTCTTTCAATCCTGATGAGACTTGCCACATATTTGTATATGCTATACATCTATGTCGTAGTACTAGCGGCTTCCTGGCACAAGAGCTAGTTTGCGAGCAGGAGACCGAAAACTATCGAAAATGGATTTTTTTGACACCCCCATGACATTGGGGGCCCTGGCTACCCATCTCATCCTCTTTCAATCCTGATGAGACTTGCCACATACTTGTATATTCTATACATCTATGTCGTAGTACTAGCGGCTTCCTGGCACAAGAGCTAGTTTGGGAGCAGGAGACCGAAAACTCTCGAAAATGGAATTTTTGTCACCCCCATGACATTGGGGTTCCTGGCTACCCATCTCATCCTCTTTCAATCCTGATGAGACTTGCCACATACTTGTATATACTATGCATCTATGTCTTAGTACTAGCGGTTTCCTGGCACAAGAGCTAGTTTGGGAGCAGTAGACCAAAAACTGTCGAAAATGGAATTTTTTGACACCCCCAAGGACATTTGGGGCCCTGGCTACCCATCTCATCCTCTTTCAATCCTGATGAGACTTGCCACATACTTGTATATACTATACATCTATGTCGTAGTACTAGCGGCTTGCTGGCACAAGAGCTAGTTTGGGAGCAGGAGACCGAAAACTATCGAAAATGGAATTTTTTGACACCCCCATGACATTTGGGGCCCTGGCTACCCATCTCATCCTCTTTCAATCCTGATGAGACTTGCCACATACTTGTATATAACATATACATTTATCACAGTACTAGCGGCTTCCTGGCACAAGAGCTAGTTTCGGAGCAGTAGACCTAGAAGTGTCGAAAATAGCCAATTCTGTACAGGAAAATATGACCCTAGAGCCGTTGGGGGGCCTGGCTACCCTCCTCATCCTCTTTCAATCCTAATGAGACTTGACACATACATTCATATATCATATACCTTTATTGCAGTTTAAGCGGCTTTCTGGCACAAGAGCTAGTTTGGGAGCAAGATACCGAGAAATATCGAAAATATTTTTTTTTGCACCCCCCTCTGACATAGTGGGGGGTCTGGCTACCCATCTCATCCTCTTTCAATCCTGATGAGACTTGCCACATACTTGTATATACTATGCATCTATGTCGTAGTACTAGCGGCTTCCTGGCACAAGAGCTAGTTTGGGAGCAGGAAACCGAAAACTCTCGAAAATGGAATATTTGACACCCCCATGACATTGGGGGCCCTGGCTACCCATCTCATCCTCTTTCAATCCTGATGAGACTTGCCACATACTTGTATATACTATACATCTATGTCGTAGTACTAGCTGCTTCCTGGCACAAGAGCTAGTTTGGGAGCAGGAGACCGAAAACTATCGAAAATGGAATTTTTTGACACCCCCCATGACATTGGGGGCCCTGGCTACCCATCTCATCCTCTTTCAATCCTGATGAGACTTGCCACATACTTGTATATACTATACATCTATGTCGTAGTACTAGCGGCTTCCTGGCACAAGAGCTAGTTTGGGAGCAGGAGACCGAAAACTCTCGAAAATGGAATTTTTGTCACCCTCATGACATTGGGGTTCCTGGCTACCCACCTCATCCTCTTTCAATCCTGATGAGACTTGCCACATACTTGTATATACTATGCATCTATGTCTTAGTACTAGCGGCTTCCTGGCACAAGAGCTAGTTTGGGAGCAGTAGACCAAAAACTGTCGAAAATGGAATTTTTTGACACCCCTAAGGACATTTGGGGCCCTGGCTACCCATCTCATCCTCTTTCAATCCTGATGAGACTTGACACAAAACTTTATAGGACAAATATCTATATTCAAGCATAAGCGGCTTGCTGGCACAAGAGCTGGTTTGGGAGCAGGAGACCGAGGAATATAAAAAACCGCATTTTAGACACCCCCTCTGACTTTTGGCGCCCTGACTACCCTTCGGATCCTCTTTCAATCCTGATGAAACTTGCCACAAACCTTCATAGAACATTTATCTATATCGCAGTATAAGCGGCTTGCTGGCACAAGAGCTGGATTCGGAACAGAATCTCGAGAAATATGGAAAGAAGCATTTTTGACCCCCCCCCCCTCTGACTTTTGGCGCCCTGACTACTGAGACTTACCACAAACCTTCATACAACATGTATCTATATTGCAGTATAAGCTGCTTGCCTAAACAAGAGCTAGTACGGGAGCAAGAGTTGTTTTGACATGAACCACTTTTCCTGGGCAGGTCCAGATGAAATTTTCATCCAACTTTTTTTTTCTTCTGCTAGATGAAATTTTCACCGGATGAAATTTTCATCCAACTTGACGCCGGTCACGTGACATCAGAGTATAGCGCAAAGGTATTGATTTGCAATCGCTGGTTTGACGATATGTCCATGCTGATTCGAAATCGCCTGTACGTACTCGTACATTGAAGGTTGTGATTGACAACTGGTCAGAATCAGAATAGTTTACTGGTGAAACGCCAAAATGACAATACCTCACCAGGGATTGGGGGAAAATTAGTCCCTGTCTCTCACAAGAGATTCGAATTTGGACACACAATCATCTGACATTTCAGCAGAGGAAAACAGTGATTCAGGGAGGTTATTCCAGTCCCTGATAGTCTGGGGGAAAGAAACTATATTTTGTAGGCATCTTTACTAAATGGGGGTATCTGAAATGACAAAGAGTGTTGATTTCTGCAACGCCTAGTCTTGTGGATAAGGTCATCCATTGGTATTCTGGCTTTACCTTTCAGACCTTTGTATAACAATATAAGTCTACTGTCCTTCCTCCTTTTCTTAAGAGATTTCCATTTAAGTTGTCCAAAAATGTCAGTCATACTCACGGTTTCAAAAACATTATTTCCAGTCACAAACCTTGCAGCACGGTTTTGAACCTTTTCTAATTCTTCATGGAGACACTGAGTGTGAGGATCCAAAACAGAGCTACCGTATTCCAGTACCGGTCCTTTATAAGCTGCTTCCTTGACACTTAGGGGACATGAATACCGATTTCTTCTCACGTAAACAAGAGTCCTATTTGCCTTAGTACATACATTGGTGATATGAGTGTTCCATTTCAAATCATTTGTAATAGTTACACCAAGATATTTGATACTTTCCAGGACTGTGCCCTCAAGGGTATAAGTAGCCTTGATTTTACTAATGCGCTTATTTGTCAGCTGCATCATTTGCATATGACAGGTTGAAATCTCATACCACATTTACTTGCACAACTTCATAACCGATCAATATCTCTCTGCAGTTTCAATGTATCATCTTCCTTCCTAATTTCACGGTAGCAAACACAGTCATCAATGTTAGCCACGAAAATTCCCATACCGTCATCAAAGACAGCCACTTAAAAATTCATCTGTAGACAAAGGCAGCCATTTTCTGCCTACCTGTTGTTTTTGAAGGCATGCCATTTCTTTATAATACAGAATTGCAAATTCAGATATGGCAGAAATGTAGTTAAATGATAGAAGTTTTATTGTTTATAAGTAAAATCAGCAAAAAAACAACAGAAAGACGCCAGCCCTGAGCAGGTAACCAATTTTCATGACTTTTCTTGTGAAAACGCTGAAACGATGACCAAGTTTGGCCTTAATAGTGACAGGTATGTATTCATCATGCGTCTGTAAACTCTTTAGACATCTACAAGTTAAATTACCAGTCAAAGAACACCAGAGGATTTCTCTGAGAATGTTTAAAAATCAAAAAACATCACCCACCTACTTAATGAACCAAAACAATTCGTCTGTCATCAATGTTAATAATCTGTCATCAAAGGCGCCGGTTGTACGGTGTGATCTATAGGAACCAATGTGTATATAACTTATAGAGGAAAAAATCCAAGATAAGTCGCTTAGTTTTCGATTCTATGCTCCCCGAGAGTAAAATGGACTTTGATTATACCATTGGTTACAGAAAACATTGAAGTTTATCGTATCACTGGAATTAATTTTCTAACCGGGTACAGTTTTATGATATTTTGGTGAAAAGTTCATTTTTGAGAATAAAACTGTGAATTTCTGAAATTTCTATTTGCTTCAAAATACTAATGCCACGTAGATTTTTTCTTATCACACCCACGCTTAAAATAGTGCCCACAATGTGTTCTTAGTTTGCAATGTGTTTTCATCCAGCCAAAGCTATTCAGTTTTGGGGAAAATCATGGTTTTTATGACAAAAATCACGATTTTTTGAAATTCACCTTAAAAAGTTTTCTGTCTGAAAACTACACAATTGATTTCCAGTAAAATGATATAGTAATCATAGACACCATTATTCGGGCTTTTCATTTTATTTGAAATTGCACTTGTATTGAGATCCAATGAAGCTGGGTACCAGAAAATAGAAATTGGGTGTATTTTCAGAAATATATGGCATACGAGGTGTTACTGTTTTTCTAGGCAGAAGTGCGGCATATCAAAGTGTATTTGAAACTTAAAATGATTATAAAAAGCAACTAGAATAGTTTTATAGGTATTCGCAAGATTGAAAATGTGTTCTCCAGCGTTCAATTTTGGGGTAAATGATGATGTTCAGCAGAAAAATCGCGAATTATTGAAAACCACCATATAAACGTCTCTGCATTAAAACTATACAATTGCTTTCCAGTAAATGAAATACAAAGCCAGAGAAGTGTCATTCAAGCTACCCTTTCAGCCCGACAGCAGGAATTGCAATGGCGACAAAGATGGTTTTTAGCAGAAAATTGCGAATCATTACAAACCACCTTATAAAGTTCTCTGCATGAAAACTATACAAATGCAACTGAACTAACTTTCTAGTTTTTTTGCAATATTGATAATTTAATGTGTTTTCTAGAGTTCAAGTTTTGGGTAAATGATGGGGGAATTGTCGCGTTAGGTTTTGGGCAAGAACTCTGGTTTCCATGACAACATATAGCTCCCCTAGATTAAAAATGGGAAAACATAAAAAAATCTTCTTCTCCGAAACCAGAAGACCCAGGTGTTTAATATTGTGTGTGTAGCAATGTATATTACTCCATAAATCTTACCAACCATGCACCTAGGGTCCATACAGTCTCCACCCCAGGGCGTCATTATCTGTTATAGCCTTCAAATGGGGAATAAACTCTGAAACTACATAACAAAAAGCTTCAATATTTGGTATGCAGCATTGTTATGTGGAGCTTAGTGTAAATCATGCAAAGCATGCCCCTGGGGCCAAGAAGGGCCCCAGGAGTTCATTAGCTACCTTAGCATTACAATCGGGAAAAAACACAAAAGCAATCTTTTCTGAAATCACAAGGGCCAGAGCATTTACATTTTATGTGTAGCTATGTATAGCGACCCTCTTTGCAAATCCTGCCACCAGTACTCCTGGGGCTCGTACAAACCACACCCCGATGTGTGGTTATCTGTCATAGGCTGAAAATGGGGAAATGTTCTTCTCTAAAACCACAATGCCCAAAGCATGTATGTTTGTATGCAGCAATATTATAATTAGGTATACATAAATCCTGTCATTCATGCTCCTGGGGTGAAAGATGGCCCCTCCCCGGGGTCATTAGTTCTCATAGACTTTGAATAAGAAAAACAAAAAAATCTTCTTTTCTGAAAGGCCCAGAACGTTTATAATTTGTGTGTAGCAATAAATAGTAATCCTCGTTATAAATCATATCAACCATACCCCTACGCTTCATACAGGCCCCGCCCCGTGGGCGTCATTATCTGCACACACACACACGCGTGTAAAACTACTCCGGTGTCTAAATATACTCCTGTGTGCAAATCAGCCTGTGAGTAAATTTAAATTGCGATTGCATGCGGTTGTATTGTATCACCAAGAGTATTTTTGTATGTAAATAAGTCATTACCTTTATTTCTGAAAATACACACGACTGTTAATTTCTGGTACCAACTCGACTTGTAACCCAAAGCATCATGCTCATATATCGTTTTGCAAATACTGAACCATCAAATTAGGTCACAGTGACCTATAACTACTTTTGGATGAAAGTTCTGGTCAAAATCTCCCATACTGTGATAGGAGTATGCTCATACACTATGGTCAAAGGTCTGGTCATATTTACTCATATGGTGTAAAAAGTATGCTCATATACTAATTGAGTGTCAAGATATAAGGCAAACTCTCTGGACTATGGGCATTAGGTCAACCCAGCCTTAACTTCGTGACACACTAGTCAGTGTCACAAATTAAAAGATGACCGACTGACCATCTTCCTTAGTTGTTCTTATTTAGAAATAAAAAGAAACACAATATTTTAAAGTGTTCTAGATTTTGAACTCTAGCCCAAGCCCTGGCTCGGACCCAGTAGTCCGAGGCATAATTGGGCGTCAGTTTTTTTTTTTTAAACTTATATGGGTTGTAAAAGCAACTAAAATTGTTTTGTAGGTGTTAACATGATTGACATTGTGTTTTCCGGTGTTCAATTTTGGGGAGCCTTAAGTGCATGAAGTATGAATGCTTTATGATAAGTTGATGTCAAGATATGGTCTCTTTGTAAAAGCTACACACCAATGCATCCAATTTTACAGTGTTCTAGCTTTTAACCTCTAGCCCAACCCCCAGGCATGGACCTAGTGATCCGATGCCATGAACTGAAATGCAATCAACCCTACATGGTTCGTACCAACATCCCTACTATGAATGCTGCACTATAATTGGTGTTCAATGTATAGATTTCTAGACAACTTTAACACAGATAGGATAATTTCAATGGTGTTCTAGATTTGAACCTTCGCCCCACCCCCAGCAAAGACTCCGGGCTTTGATGTCATGAAGTAAAAGCCAACACTTCCGGGCACCAACGGTTCATGTATCAATACTTTCTGATAAGGGTTTGTCAATATTTAAACTTCTAGGAAACTTTAACAGAGAATAACAGAGAAAAAGCAATTTAGAATGTGTTCTAGGTTTTAACCCATGGACCCGATGCCATGAAAAGAAATCCAACTCTACAGGGTAACTATGGTCCAAGTATGAATGCTTTCAGGTCAGTATCTGTCAAGTTATGGACTTCTAAAAACTTGAACGCAAGTGTGACACGCATTGGTACGGGAACGCGCATGCGCACGAGAACATGGACGACCGAGGTGTCTGGAATAGCTCTATGCACTTCATGCAGTCGTACTGAAAATAAGAAGTCGTTTGGCTCAGTATTTCATTTTTCTGAAAAGCAATTGTATATAAAGAAAACTCAATGTGGTGGTTTACAAACATTCGCGATTTTCTACTAAAATTTCATCATTTACCCCAAAATTGAACACCGAAAAACACAATGTCAATCATGTTAACACCTACAAAACAATTTTATTCGCTTTTACAACCCATATAAGTTTTTTAAAAAAAAATGACGCCCAGTTATGCCTCGCTCTCGTATGTCATACGGTATGTTTCTGAAAATACACCCCAATGCTAATTTCTGGTACCCAGCTTCATTGGAACTTGATAGAAGTGCAATTTCAAATAAAATGAAAAGCCTGAATAATGATGTCTATGATTACTATTCCATTTTACTGGAAAGCGATTGTATAATTTTCAGACAGAAAACTTTTTAAGGTGAATTTCTAAAAAACACGATTTTTTTCTTAAAAACCATGATTTTCCCCAAAACTGAATGGCTTTGGTTGGATGAAAACACATTGAAAACAAAGAACACATTGTTGGCAATATTTTAGGTGTGGGTTTGATAAGAAAAAATCTACGTGGCATTAGTATTTTGAAGCAAATAGAAATTTCAGAAATTCGCAATTTTACCCTCAAAAATGAACTTTTCACCAAAATATCATAAAACTGTACCCGGTTAGATAATTAATTCCAGTGATACGATAAACTTCAATGTTTTCTGTAATCAATGGTGTAATCGAAGTCCATTTTACTCTCGGGGAGCATAGAACTCTCTGATTTCGCCAAATTTTCCTCAGGTATATCCAGGTCACACGACCGAGATGGCCCCAATGCAAATATATATGGTAAAAACCCTTCAAAAATTCTCTGGAACCGTTGCACCGAGTTCATCGAAACTCGGCATGAAGCATTGATGACTCAAGTCATGACCCTGTGTTGACCTATTTTTAGGCAAGGTCAACATAGGTTGCCTACGCATTTGAATAGGGAACAGTAAAAATGCATTTAAGGGGAAAATATTGCAGGCGATGGGCAGTATGACTGAATATTAATGATTCTGAAAAAAAAAAAAAAAGACCCAATGGTCTCATCTGTGCCCACCCTATGCATTATACATGTTATATTACCTTAATATTCAAGCATCTCCTCTGAAACCACTTGCGTCAAACAAATTTATCTATAGGGATGGGAATCAATGTGTATATAAATAATCCAGGTCACATGACCGAGATGGCCGCAATGAAAATATATATGGTAAAAACCCTTCAAAAATTCTCTGGAACCGTTGCACAGAGTTCATCGAAACTCGGCATGAAGCATTGATGACTCAAGTCATGACCCTGTGTTGACCTATTTTTAGGCAAGGTCAACATAGGTTGCCTACGCATTTGAATAGGAAAGTAAATTCAGGTGTCCCCCAGGGATCTGTATTGGGGCCGATTCTTTTCCTCGCATATATAAATAACTTGCCCGATGGAATCTCTTCCCAAGTACGCCTTTTTGCGGATGACACTGCTCTGTATCTCACAATAAATGGTGAGGAAGACTGCTCAGCACTTCAAAAGGACCTCGACTCACTGTCAGTGTGGGAGAAGAAGTGGGATATGCAGTTCAATCCCTCAAAATGCCAGGTGGTACAGGTGACAGGTTCAAAAAGCCCCATTAAATCAGAATACATTCTCCACGGTCAGGTGTTGGAACTGTCACTTGTGCTAGATACCTTGGAGTTGACATTAGAAGCAATATCTCATGGACCTCCCACATTGATCGAGTTGTAGGTAATGCAAACCGGTCTCTTGGCTACATCCGTCGCAACATCAAAAGTAAAAACCAGGAAGTCAGGGAATCAGCCTATAACACCCTAGTCAGACCCCAGTTGGAGTATGCGTCTGCGGTATGGGACCCGCATACCAAAGACCATATTTCCAAAATTGAAATGGTCCAGCGAAGGGCTGCTCGCTGGACCACTAGCAACTTGGATCGCAGGGCATCTGTAACTGAGATGTTAAACAAACTCGGCTGGAGAACATTGGAACAAAGACGGGCAGATGCCCGCCTTTGTCTTTTTTATAAGATTGTATATGGGTTGGTTGCAGTCCCTCTCCCAGATTATGTGCAGTATAACAACAGGATCTCTAGATACTGCCATTCTATGACCTTCAGGCAGGTGTCAACATCAACAGATTTCTACAAGTATTCATTCTTCCCCCTTGCCATTATTCAGTGGAATGCCCTCCCTGAGTCTATTGTTTGCTTACAGAGATTGGATGCCTTTAAGGCTGCTATCTGTAAGCTGCAACACTCCCGACCATAACCCCTGATAAGCTTGTTTTTAACCTGATTTTAGCTACTCTCACCTATTTTAACCTATCATCTGTTTTTATTCTTCACTATCACACTTCATTCTTGGCTAAACTTTCATCCTTTTAAACTGTCTGATACTAACAGACCATGCGCAACCCTGCCTAGAATGTCCGCGAGGGAGTATGGCAGTATATAGAGATAGATATAGAGATAGATAGTTAAAATGCATTTAAAGGGAAAATATTGCAGGAGATGGGCAGTACGACTGAATATTAATGATTCTGAAAAAAAGGACCCAAGGGTCTCATCTGCGCCCACCCAATGCATTATACATGTATATATTACCATAATATTCAAGCATCTCCTCTGAAACCACTTGTGTCAAACAAATTTATCTATAGGGATGGGAACCAATGTGTATATATATATAAAAAAAAATGGGTAGGTGTATTCCTTGGACCAAATCTACTTGGACCGCTGGACTTGGACCAGTCTAAGTAAATATCAGATGGACCAAACAGGGTATTCCTTGGACCAGGTGATCCCATATAGGGTAAAAACCCTTCAAAAATCTTCTCTGGAACCAGTGGTCTGGTTTTAACAAAACTTGGCTTATAGCATTGACCAAGTACTACAATTCGTATATTAATCATGGTCCTGTGATGACCTTGGCCTATTTTACAGCAATGACAACATAGGTCGTCATTTGGAAGTAATTTACATGTTGAAATATGCTTTTAAAATACATACTTAAATTATAAAACCTCATCTGAAAGTAGATGAAGAATATCAGGTTGCATGATCAAGATGGTGGCCATGTCCATATAGGGTAAAAACCCCTCAAAAATCTTCTCTGGAACCAGTGGTCTGGTTTTAACAAAACTTGGCTTATAGCATTGACCAAGTACTACAATTCGTATTGTAACGAACAGCCGAGCAAAGCCACAGCAAACTCCGTCGATGGAAAAGCATGCTCATCCACCGAGGGTGGTTTACTGCGCTATATACTCAACACTTACTCGCTTCACAAAGTTTCGAGTTTGAAATTTGCATATTACAAGCACTCAATATGCCGCTAATACGTTACACCAACGTATTTTTCCAAGGGAGGCTATCCAGTCACATTACTTCCCCCTCCGAGAAGACTCGCCCCGAGTCTTGGACTGGGGACTACATGGGTAAGGCAACCCCGGTCTGGCTGTTGTCATTATCCCACTTCTGACACCAAATGTAACGAACAGCCGAGCAAAGCCACAGCAAACTCCGTCGATGGAAAAGCATGCTCATCCACCGAGGGTGGTTTACTGCGCTATATACTCAACACTTACTCGCTTCACAAAGTTTCGAGTTTGAAATTTGCATATTACAAGCACTCAGTATGCCGCTAATACGTTACACCAACGTATTTTTCCAAGGGAGGCTATCCAGTCACATTATATTAATCATGGCCCTGTAATTTACAGCAATGACAACATAGGTCGTCATGCATCTGTGTGGGAAAACTGTTAAAATGTCATTAAAGAGAAAATTTTGCAGGAGAAATTCGCTTGAATATTTATGATCTGAGGAAAAAAATCCAAAGGACTCATCTGCCCCCACCCAGGGGCTAGAAATATGCAATGCGACATGTATTATTTCCATGATAATATTTAAACATCTTTTCCTCTGAAACGCTCAGCCAATCAAAGCCAAAATTTATATGGAGCATCAACAGGAAAGGGGAACCAATGTGTATGTAAAAATCCAGGTCACATTGACCAAGATGGCCGCCATGCCCATAAAATCGTAAAAAACTCAGCATATATGGCAAAAATCCCAACTGCTGGTTTTTTTTTTGTCCAGTCACTGTACATGCTGACACTCTAAGGTGAGCATCGTTGCCATTTGGGCTTTTTGTTAGGTTAGACCCCATTTTTATATAAAATAATTATATATTCATTTTATTTTATGTTAGCAGTTGCAGATTTCATTTTATTTTACTGTTGCAGTTGCAGTTATAGAACTTAAGTCGTGAGTTGCACAACTGTTGGTCAAGTGTAAACAGGTTGTGATTACAATTATTATGTCAATTTTGACTTTGTGCAATTTTCCATAATTTCCTTCAAGACTGTTGTTAATATAGTGAGTACACAGTAATTACCTTGTACGTCATGCCATCAGACCTGTAAAAACCACCTCAGCCAGACAAAAAGACATACCTACAAGGGAGTTTGCAATATAGGCGGCTAGCCAGAGGGTCGATTGCTCCCGTCCCCCCTAGGGAATTTTGCAGACATACCCTATCTTAAAGAACAATTCCAGCTGAGCAGAATAAGAGATGTTTGCACCCTGAATGTTTGGGCGTTATCTTGTAACAGCCTGTTACCTATGTATTTTACCTTAACAAAAACGATTCTACAGGTATTCTACAGGTAAAATTAAGAAATTATGATATGGTGTTTTCAGCTACAGAAAAATGACAAAAGTTTATCATTTTACTCAACTTTTTCAAACTGTCTGCTTGCTGTATGTCTTTACTACATATTAAAATCGTCTGAACAAAAATTTGACCCACACTAACTAACATATGTAACATAAATTAAAATACCTTTTGAAAATAACACTTTTGAGTGATATCATTTACGTATACAGTTGCACTATGCATGTTTCCAAAGATATAATATTTAAATAGACCCAATGCATCTGTAAAATTGTCAAATGGTATCACTGCAGGTGTACAAACTATGTGCAACGATGATAGCTTGGGTCTGAAAGACGTTTTTTTATGGGTTTTTAATGATTTTTCGGTCATTTTAATGTTTTAATTTAAATTCACAAATATGCAAATAAGATAATTTGCATAACTTAGTTACCTTAAGATGAAACGCCTATAGTGAAGAGGCTTTAAAATGAGACCAAGTTCATTGGTCTATGATAATTCATAACGGATATATGATCAATTTTGTAGGTCAAATTTGGTTCTGTTCACAGTTTCATACTTTTGAGGTGGTCCAAAAATGTCAATATTAAGGGGCAGGGCATGAAATTGGGCTGTAAATTATCATCTTTTCAAACATTTACTGACATCTATCCCTAAATCGGATCAATCATGCCTCAAACGTGAAAAATACTGATTTTCTATTTTAGACTCGTAAAAACCGGGATTATCTAAGGATCCCGGATCGTTTGCCAGTCATAATCTGTGACGCTCTCCACTGTCAATTTTGCAAGGGTTGTCTTTGTTTGCAATTAGCGAAAAAAGTAGATGGATGGCACATATTTGTGCACTGCTCATTGTGATCCTGGGTGGTTTTTCCAAGTACTTGCATAAGATTTATGGGGCTTGCATTGGCACAGAAAATGCATGAGGGCCTGGGAATTTGGCATATTTTACGAAACGTTGCTAGTCTGAAATAGGGGGTAGGCGAAAATTTCCCCAATACAGATAGTATCACCGGGGAATTATAAAGATAAAGGAGACTGAATTGTTTTGGATAATTTAAATTTTAATTGTTTTTTGATTACTTAAATTTCTATGTCCATCTTTGGTCCTTTCTCACAACTATTCAAAATACAAATTCAAAGTTTACTAAACAATATGCCAAATTTTCAAAGTTATTTTCGTAGTACAATTTCGCACTTTTGGATCTTAATGTTTTGCCTAAACTTTCACAACTTAAACTCTTAACACTTTTCCTACACTTTCTAAACATGAACTTCAACTCTTAATGCTTTCCCTAAAATTCCAAAACTTGAACTGACCAAGATTTCCAAATTCTAGTTTGTGTTTGCTGACCTGGTCACATGATACATTTCTCTCCGCCTCCTGCAATCATTCCAAATCATAGCTTCTCTCTCTTACTGACTCCCTAATTAACTAATATCTTGGCTCTGAGTGGTCAGTTTCATATCATAAGTGGCCAGCCTCCAACAGATTGTTTTCTCATTGATTATTACACATCAAAGGAAATTAGCATGTACTTGCAAATGTCTTTTTGAATTCAGGTTCCAGACAAAAGGCTGAAAATAGTTCCACCTGATTTATGTAATAGCATTTTGATGATGGTCTAACCATTGCAATATGTGGCTTCATCCTAATGACAAGGCCATATTTACATGACCACAAAAACTTAAGAACTATGTACAGGATCTTTGCATTATTTCTATTTTCTTCATTATTTTTCTGTTTTTATTTTATTTTCTAATTAAACTCATTTACTTATTTAATGACTCTGTGACACATGCCTTGGCTCCCAATAAGTTTGCTCCGCAAACTTTGATAAATTTATCATAAACTTTTAAATATTACAGTTAACATTTTACTATATATACGTTTACATTCACTCTTGTCTTTCTGTCCAACACTTTCTCTCCAGATGGACAAATACAATTCATGCAAATATAAGGAAAATATGATGTACATGCACATAGAATAAAATGATGATAGTGAAGCAAATCTTTATATGTCCTTCTCATCTTAACTGTCAAATTGTCTCTTTCACTTGTTTGTATTTAAAGATATTTGTAGTCTACTTCACTTCTACATTTCAACTCTTATGTTTTAAGATTGTGTGGATCTGTATGGCACTGTATTTCATTATAACAGCGTCCTTATCACTGTAAGAAACAGTGTCCATTTTGCTTTTAAAACTACAAGAATCACTCTGTGTTTCACACTTTGTTACTTTCATAGAATACTTTCAATTTTATCGAAATCACTGTTGATCACTATTTTTCACTGATTGCACTATATAGGTACATTCACATGTTTCAAACATACAACTTTAAGAATGCTATGTGCTTAAAATACTATCTTCATTAAATTTTCTACATAACAATTAACACAATGAGCATAAAGTTTCATCATCTTAGGGTTTCCCTTATCTTAACCCTTTCTCTAAGTCCTACATAAGTACCAATTCCCCAGGGTTCATCGGTCAGGTGCCATGTATTAATAATCAATAGTTAGATTTATCACATGCCCCGTACCCTTATTCTTGTGATAATTTCCCTTCTCATTCTCTTATCACCTCCCTAAAGGGAATCTTATAAAATGGTAAGTTATGATTGCATACTGCAATTTACTCCTATACTGCAACGTTGAAAATAGCTAAGAATGGTCAGAATTTAGTTTGCCTCAAATATAACCCCCTGCAAAATCTATATTCTTAAAAGTTACCGATATCGGATTTTAAATTATTTTTATATATATCTGAGAACAAAATTTGTCTAACCAAACTTCAGCCATTTAGCACCTTACATATGGATATTGCTGCTTGGACTCCTTATCTGTCTTATCTTATCTTGCTCATAATTATGTGTTAATTGTATGTGTATCTCAATTTGAAGACCATGTTTCCTTCATTATGCATGAAGCACTGTGCATTCTTAAATCTGCATGCAGAAGAAATATGACTGCACCTACCACATTGTTCCTCCTAGAAAACCTCCTGGAATGGTCTCCTCTTTAGTTGTCGACCCTGATAGTGACATAACCCATCTCCCCATGCCGGTCGGAAACCCGCTTCCCAGTGTCGGTCGCCCCTGTCATAGTGACCCCACATACATTGGAAGAAAGCACCGTTGGTGAGTGGTTGTCCAATTCTCCTAGGTTGATATCGACCCTGATAGTGATGTAGCCCATCTCTCCACGCTGGTGTCGGATACCCGCTTCCTGGTTGAGGTCCTCTCCTATAACGACCCCACATACATAGGAAGAATTCACCGCTGGTAAGTGGCTGTCCCATCCATCTATATTTCGTAACCAGTTCCAGAGATTCCACCTCTTTCATTCTCGTGTAGTTTCTCGTCATTTTCTCTATCATTTTTCGTAAGTTTTCATCACATTTCAACAGTTTGTTTATGCACACTGTCAGATCCTCCTCTTTCAAATTATTCTATGAGTCCCTGGTATGATTTACAGTTAAAACAGAAAAAGTATTTTCCTTATTCCACATTTCCAGTGTCCCTGATTTGATGCACTTTATAATCAAAATTTTCACTGTCCATTCCAGTTCAAACTTAATGCATTATTATGACAAACATCCTCTGAACTTCCTCAGACTTTTTTTTTCTTTTTCGCTTGGCCATTTTCACAGTTTTGAAACTAGCACATTGTATAATCCAGTTTTTAGTTCCTGTACACAGGAATCATTACCGCGGACTCTTCCACCATTATATCACCGGGGAATTATAAAGATAAAGGAGACTGAATTGTTTTGGATAATTTAAATTTTAATTGTTTTTTGATTACTTAAATTTCTATGTCCATCTTTGGTCCTTTCTCACAACTATTCAAAATACAAATTCAAAGTTTACTAAACAATATGCCAAATTTTCAAAGTTATTTTCATAGTACAATTTCGCACTTTTGGATCTTAATGTTTTGCCTAAACTTTCACAACTTAAACTCTTAACACTTTTCCTACACTTTCTAAACATGAACTTCAACTCTTAATGCTTTCCCTAAAATTCCAAAACTTGAACTGACCAAGATTTCCAAATTCTAGTTTGTGTTTGCTGACCTGGTCACATGATACATTTCTCTCCGCCTCCTGCAGTCATTCCAAATCATAGCTTCTCTCTCTTACTGACTCCCTAATTAACTAATATCTTGGCTCTGAGTGGTCAGTTTCATATCATAAGTGGCCAGCCTCCAACAGATTGTTTTCTCATTGATTATTACACATCAAAGGAAATTAGCATGTACTTGCAAATGTCTTTTTGAATTCAGGTTCCAGACAACAGGCTGAAAATAGTTCCACCTGATTTATGTAATAGCATTTTGATGATGGTCTAACCATTGCAATATGTGGCTTCATCCTAATGACAAGGCCATATTTACATGACCACAAAAACTTGAGAACTATGTACAGGATTTTTGCATTATTTCTATTTTCTTCATTATTTTTCTATTTTTATTTTATTTTCTAATTAAACTCATTTACTTATTTAATGACTCTGTGACAATAGTTAGTGCAAGGTGATATAGATGATATTATTTTGTTGTTAGATATTTGATTAAATGATTTAATGGGAAAAATCTGATTGTTCTTTGGATTGGGCAGAACTAACTAGGTAAATTAACTGAACAAGAGGACCATTGGTCCTGTAGCTCACCTGAGAGATTATCACATTGTAAGCTCATGGGAATTAAATAAATTCTATTATTTCATTGAGAATCGACCAATCAGAGTTCCAGTCTGATCTGCCCAAAAACAATATGCAACCTTTCCTACTGCCCAGTGATGCTGTGTGTGTTTGATCAAGATATGCCTACTGGTTTTGGAGTATTGAATTTTTGATGTTTTCCTAGTTAAGTGTAAGGAGACTATTGACCCCCGGGGCATGGCCAAATTTGACCCCAGGGGCATGATTGGCATAATTTATAATGGGGACTACCAAACATTGACTACATACAAAATATAGAAGCTCTGAGCCTTCTGGTTTCAGAGAAGAAGATTTTTTTAGTTTTTCCCATTGTAAGTCTATGGAGAATATCAACCCCCGGGGCGTGGCCAAATATGACCCCAGGGGCATGGCTGGCACAATTTATGTAGAGGATCATTAGCCATTGGAACATACTAAATATCAAAGCTATGGGCCTTGTGGTTTCAGAGAAGAAGATTTTTGATTTTTTTTCCATTAAAACATATATGTTGCCTTGGCAACCAGAGTTCCAGTCCGATCTGCCCAAACAGAGGACCATTGGTCCTGAGAATGCTCACCTGAAGCCTGATCTTGGAGTATTAAGTCATCATGAAATGACCTTGACCTTGAATACTCACACACCTTTATTGACTTCATAAGTTGTCTGCATCTGCAAAGTTTCAGGTCTCAGACTGCAATAGTTTCCAAACCCAGTGATTTCTGAGAAAACCATTATTTTAATTTTGATATTTAAATGACCTTGGGTCAAGGTCAAGAAATGGCATTGGCCTTCATTAATTACTTACCTTCATTGACTCCATTAGTTGTCTGCATCTAGCAACTTTCACGTATCAGGCTGCAACAGTTTCCAAAATATCCATTGTTTTCGCCTTTTCCCATGTAAAAGCCTATGTTTCCAAAATTGACATTGCCGTAAAATAGGTCAAGGTCATCCTAGGGTCATCATTTTAACAAACTATGATGGGCTGGAGTCCCAAATGCTACATACCAAGTTTCGCGTAAATCGGCCAGCCGGTTCTGGAGAAGAAGATTTTTGAGTGCTTTTTACCATAGTTGTGCATGCCGGCCATCTTGGTCATGTGACCCGAATTTCGCTATCAAACTTTCGTTTGCCCTACCCATGGACGCTCCACATACAATTTCACTTTGATTGGCCAAGCAGTTTCAGAGAAGAAGATCTTTGAAAAGTGTGTATGGATGACAGACTGGCCATGGTCAAGAGATGACCTTGACCCAAATAACACAAACATGACATTCTTACCTTGCACATTGGTGTTTGTAGATTTGTACTCCACAGAAACTATTACTGAAAACCTTATTTGTTTATAAATGTAAATTCGCATATTTTTGTTACATACGTCATACAAATAGAGAACCATCTATGTCAACTTGATAAAATTATGCATCCCACATATTTTCCCCAAAGAATCTTGCAGAAAAGTGGTAGAATTATGGTAAAACAACCTATTGTTCATTCCCAAACAAAGAATACTACAAATATATACAGCTGGTAACAGTTGTTATTTTTAAACGGTCGTTATACCGTTACGCCCCGGCATACCAAGTGCAAACATCTCTCATTTGAATCAGAAAAGACTGCTCTTTAAGATAGACTATGTCTGCAAAAGACTATGTCTGCAAAATTCCCTAGGTGGCCGGGGGGAGGGGGGGGCAGGACTTTGATACTTTGTTCCCGATTGCATTAGTTCCTCATAATTGCTTACCTTTTACATTTACTAACTACTGAACAATAGATTTGTTCTATTCACAGTATACCAAAATACTCGGGATATAGCGATTGCTGTATCAAAGATTGTCGGACACAGTGCGAAACAAGGTCACTAGGCCTATGTATTTCTTCTATTATTTATTGTACCATATAATTTTCATATTGGAAAATATAGCGATAATAGTGCTGATGCATTGATGTACATCTGTGACATCGTGGAACTAATTTTAGTCTATTATCATGTTATAAGGACAGATTTTTCCCCCTGCAGTTTACTGAATATTTTGAAGAAAAAAAAGTCTTCTAATATTTTTTGCTAAATCAAAACCAAAAATTACAGAGAATAGCACTGTACAAGAAACTAAATATAAATGACTTATTCTTCCAAGATACATGTAAGTGAAAGCGCTATAGGAATTAAATTGTTGCTTCATTTCTTCTCTCTCTCTCTCTCTCTGTACATATATATAAGCTTATTGGTGGTTATATTTTCAAGCAGATCTTGGTGTCATGACATCCTAATGTTGGGTAGTTGTCCCATAGAATATAGGCATTGTCATGACATGACCATTGCTGTTGATTAGGATGCTAACTAAGCCACAAACAAACAAACAAACATTTGGTATTGATAAAATGTGCAGAAGAATATTCTCTGAATATGACAAAAACCTAGAAGTAAGACCACTCTAAAAAGTTATATTGTTATTCAATATGTTCTTTCACTTGAGTCGTTGCATGGGACAATCAAAAATCAGCATAGGCCAAAACAAAGGCGCAGATCAGCTGTTCTAACCTGCTTCTGTTGCTGTAAAGGCCGGCTTGTATTAGACGTGATTGGAAACCAAGTTTGTTGGTTTTCTCATGCACAGGCTCATTTTGATTTTTGTAGGTTGTTGTTTGACTTTGCTTCAAGTAATGGCGTCAGGCGTGATGTTAACTGAAAAATTTATCGAGAATTTGCAGCTGATAGTATGTATGTCTTCTACAATTTTTTCTCATTTCTTTATGAAAACTGAAGACCATGATGACATTTTTTTTCAAAGCATTGATTGTGGGTACACGTTAGAATGCCTCACCAAGGCGGTTCTAACAAGTACCCACAATCTATGTTTTGGATAAAAAATATTCTAACCTGCTTCTGTGGCTGTAAAGGCCGGCTTGTATTAGACGTGATTGGAAACCAAGTTTGTTGGTTTTCTCATGCAAAGGCTCATTTTGGTTTTTGTAGGTTGTTGTTTGACTTTGCTTCAAGTAATGGCGTCAGGTGTGATGTTAACTGAAAAATTTATCGAGAATTTGCAGCTGATAGTATGTATGTCTTCTACAATTTTTTTCTCATTTCTTTATGAAAACTGAAGACCATGAAGACATTTTTTTTCAAAGCATTGATTGTGGGTACACGTTAGAATGCCTCACCAAGGCGGTTCTAACAAGTACCCACAATCTATGTTTTGGATAAAAAATATTGTGCCCCCCCCCCACCCCCACTTCACACCACAGTTTTACTATACATAATTGGGGTTCAAGGGGGTATACTTTGCATAGGTCTACAGCTGTACATGTTTTCTGATGCTCCTCATTTCTCTTAATTTCTTTTCTTTAAATTATAATTTGCCTCATACACTCTCGATTTTGATTCATGGAATGACCCGAGCTCCGACCGAAGTTTGTTGCTAACTTACTTCGTGTACAGCTAAGACTTGGGCAGACTGCGCAGATTTGTCAAATCAAGTTTTGATTTTTAGTTAATCTGATTTTCTTGCTCACAAGGTATATTCAGTGGTTTTATAAATGTCAAAAAATTCCGAAATGTTTTCACATGTCGATGGTCAGTTTTTTATGTTTTACTTTTATACAGAGTGCTTCACTGGAAAGAAATGGATTTCAATGCATTTTTATGATTACATCCCCTCAAGCCACTCACAAAGAGATAGGATCAGAAAAAGGAAGACAGTTCATTGAAAGATTTGACCTGGTAAAAGAGTTCCACAACTTTTGTAAAGGTAAGAAATGTGGTTTGTAGATAACATTCAACTTGGCATGAATTGCATGTATACTTAAACACAAAAAGAATGCATCACATTAAAATATAATGTTTTACCCACAATGGTTGCTTTCATGAATTGACTTTTACGCAACTTTGGTGTTTATCAGCAAGGTGCTCCTAAAATACAAGAACAACAGGGCCATGGTGCTTTATGATGTTGCAACATTTTTGTCCAAAAAGTAACACATTGTTGACTATCTGGAGACATTTATTAAAGAGTTTGGATCTATGACAGAGCCTTTCAAAGAATTGACAAATAACGTCAACACCTAAAAACCTCACATATCCATTATCCAGTAAATAAATGGAAGTCAATATATTCATGAATTTTTTTTGTTGTCCATAAACTTTTCAATACAACACACTGAAATATTTTTTTTTGTATAAATCACGACCCTGGGATGACCTTGGCCTATTTTATGGCAAGGTCAACTTAGGTCGCTAATGCATTTGAATGGGGAAAATAAAAATAAAATAGAGGGGGGGGGGGGGACTTGCTGGGAGTATGCAAATGGACAGAAGATTTGTAAAAAAATTGACTCCAGGGGGTTGTCTGTCCCAGCTCCATGGCTATATGGACAGGAAATAGTAACTTAATGAGTGACCCTCTTATATATGGTAAGCTGAGTAATGTAAAATGCTTGCAAAAGTTACAAGCATTTTATTAGCGATACAATATTTTTGTGGTTGGTTTTGTTGTGTATATGATACATAGTTTTAAGCTTCGCCAAACATACAATTCTAGCCTTTGGCTTACTGTCAGATCCTGGATAATTTGTCTGTGTTATGTATAATTGTATCTTTACAGTCAAAAATGATTAAATGAATCCAACAAATATATATATGAACATGTACATGATTTGCCTTAATTTCCTTTAATAGAGATTATTTATCATATGTCTTTTAGGCTTTATACCGACGGAAACTACAGAACATGTAAAGAATAAGGAAAGACAAAGGTCCCAGATTAATCAGCCACTAGAGCAGAAGAGCAAATTAGTGTGTCATCAGCCAAAAGCCAATATGAAGCAAATTGTGTGTCATTCAGTCATTCAAATGAATGCTAAGTGCAGTCAACCACTGAATAAAATTTCAAAGCTAGTACTACTGTCAGAGGACAAACAAATATCATACATTAAGCAAATACCCAAGTCTACGGTCAACCATATTTTGCCTGATGAAAACGACAAAGCACCACAAACCAAGATTAAACAAATCCCTAATCCTGAACAAGACTGTCTATCCAATTCGAAAATAAAAGACAGATCACTTTCAATATCAGTTTCAGAAGGTATTCCTGGAAAACTTGTTGCTCCACATTCTAGTGAGGTTAGGCAATCGGGCCCTGGCATTGAGCAGGTATCTTCAAATATGGGGATAAAGATGGAGCCAGGTGCTGAAATCAAGCAAAAACAACATGAGGATAAGGAAACCCCACAAACGGGCTGGATCTGGCAAATACCATTTGCTGATAGTAAAGTACCTCCACGCCCTGTAAAGCTGGTATTATATAGTAATGGTAAACAAATAACACTTCCTGTAAAACAAACAAAGATTAAACAGTCACAAGACAAAGCGACCAAGCAAACAAAATGGGTAAGTGCATTCCTTGGACCAAATCCACTTGGACCGCTGGACTTGGACTAGTCCAAGTGAATATCAGATGGACCAAACAGGGTATCCCTTGGACCAGGTAATCCTTGGACCGGTCATTTGGAAGTAATATACATGTTAAATTATGCTTTTAAAATGCATAATTTAATTATAATAAGCCTTATCTGAAAGTGGTGCAAAGTGTCTTGTGGGTCTCAGTTTCCTTAAATATTTTGGGAAAAAAGTATTATTTGAATTTTTATGGAAAAAAATTCCTGAATCTAGAATTTTTTTCTCCATTTCTGTGTTTCTTTTTCATCTCTTCAGAACTGTGTTAATTTTCATCCATCTGCATGTCCTAATTATCCCAAAGTAACTTAATGAGAGTTTTAATCTGATCATGATGGACATGCAACATGACACTTCTAACACCTTGTATGAATATCCCTGTGTGTATGTTGTTTCAACTGATTTTGACACTTTTGACACCACTGTATATTAAAAGATGATCTTTATCGACCAATGTACAACTTGTAACAGGATATGCTTATATCCTTAAAGTTGGGTTATGTGGAAAAGTATGAATTTAAACTTGTCAAATTAATCAACTAGCCACAGAGATTGAAAACAAAAGATATTGAAAGTCATAATGACTGATCATAGATAATAACCAAAACTGCCGAATTATGTTAAATTCAGCATTAACCATGTAGATTTACTCTAAACTAAGTTTTTTTTTTTGTTTTTTTTGTTTTTTTGTGTTTTTTTTGTTTTTTTTTTTTATATACATACTGATTCAATAAATATCAAATAAAATTATAATCTGGTCAAATTTTAAAAGTGTTTATTATTCAATACCTATTGCCCTAAATCCAATAGATAAATACTGGTCCAACAGGTATATCTGGTCCAAGGATTACCTGGTCCAAGGAATACCCTGTTTGGTCCATCTGATTTTAACATGTATATTACTTCCAATGACTGGTCCAAGGATTACCTGGTCCAAGGAATACCCTGTTTGGTCCATCTGATATTCACTTGGACTGGTCCAAGTCCAGCGGTCCAAGTGGATTTGGTCCAAGGAATACACTTACCTAAACAAAATGTCATGAAAATGAATCGGTGCAGGACTCAGCAGAAACCATGTATATTGCCACAGATTCTCCTGCGAATGAATCAAGTTCAAATCAGGTAAATATGTGTTACAGATGTTTCGTTTCTTTCTCTATGCAAGGTACATACTTTTTAAGTTTATACAAGACAATATATAGTGTTTTATTTTCTCAGCCCACTAAACATGGTAACATGAAGATACTAGTAGTACATGGAGGCAATTGTGTCAGATGACAATATTGTTTCAATAATCGAAGAATGTAGTTGATAAATGTTTATCGTTTATATGAATATGACATACTGTACATACTCAGCACTTTCTTAAATTATTAAACCAATGTAATCATTAAGTATAGCTTCCATTGTACATGTATTAGCATTTTTATTTTGCATACAGTCAGTCAAGTTAGGTATAACAAAAGGTTAAAGTAAGTAGTGATCAGTAATTAGTGCAGTCAGAACCAGTACCACCAGAAAAATGTAGTGAGAAAAATACATTCAGTTACTGATACAAAGATAACATTGGAAGCTAAGTGAGCAAGAAGAGCAACTATTTCTCGTTTGCTGGTGGTCAAGTACCCATACACCCTGTGGTATTGTAATCAAATAACACTTTTTCTTTGATGCAATCAAAGATTGAGCAGTCACCAGACATGGCGACCAAGCAAACAAAGTCTTCTGAAAATGAACAAGTGCAATATCCAGCAATGGTATCCATTGCCAGAATTTCTCATGTGAATGAAACCAGTTCAAATCAGGTAAATATGTGTTACAGGTACTTTTTAGCTCACCTGAGCCGAAGGCTCACAGGTGAGCTTATAGTATACCCATGCTCCGGCGTCCATCCGGCGTCCGTCCGTCGTCCGTCCGTCCGTCGTTCACAATTTCAAAGATCTCCTATGAAACCACTTGGCCAATCAAAGCCAAACTTCATGTGGAGCATCCTTAGGAAGGGGGAACGAAAGTTTATATAAATGGTCCAGGTCACATGACCAAGATGGCCGCCATGGCTATACATAGCAAAAACCTTTAAAAATCTTCTTCTCCAGAACCAGTGGGCCGATTTCCACGAAACTTGGTATGTAGTATCGGGGACGCGGGCCGATCATAGTTTATATCAATCATGACCCTAGGATGACCTTGACCTATTTTACGGCAAGGTCAACTTAGGTCGCCAATGGATTTGAATGGGAAAAAATGGTAAAATGCTATTTAATGGGTAAAACTTACTGGGAATAGGCAAATGGACAGAAGATTAATGTTAATGGGAAATATTAGCCCCTGGGGGGTTGTCTGCCCCTGCCCCGGGGCTATATACATGTATATGACCATAATATTCAAACATCTTCTTCTCTGAAACCGCTTGGCCAATCAAAGCCATACTTCATGTGGAGCATCCTTGGGAAGGGGGAATGAAAGTTTATATAAATGGTCAAGGTCACATGACCAAGATGGCCGCCAGGGCTATAAATAGCAAAAACGTTTAAAAATTTCTTCTCCAGAACCAGAAGGCCAATGATTTTGAAACTTGGTGTGAAGCATCAGTGACTGGAGCTCTACAAAGTTTATATAAATCATGACCCTGGGATGACTTTGACCTATTTTACGGCAAGGTCAACATAGGTCGCTCATGCATTTGAATGGGGAAAAGTGTTAATATGTCATTTGTAGGGAAAACTTGCAGGAAATGGGCAAATGGACTTAAGATTGATGATTCTGAAAAAATTTGGACCCCAGGGGTCTGTCTGCCCCCACCCCGGGGCAATATACATGGATATTACAGTGATATTCAAAGATCTTCTTCTCTGAAACTGCTTGGCCAATCAAAGCCAAACTTTATGAGGAACATCATTAGGAAGGGGCAATGAAAGTTTATATAAATGGTCAAGGTCACATGACCAAGATGGCGGCCTTGGCTATAAATAGCAAAAACCTTCAAAAATCTTCTTCTCCAGAACCAGAAGGCCTATGATTTTGAAATTTGACATGAAGTATCAGGCAATGGAGCTTGGGATTACCTTGACTTATTTTAAGGCAAGGTCAACATAGGTTGCTGATGCATTTGAATGGGGAAAATTGTTAAAATAAGATAAATATGATTTGAGGGGCAAAACTTGCAGGAAATGGGCAAATAGACAGAATATTTATGTTTATGAAAAAATTTTGTCCCAAGGGGGTTGTCTGGCTATATACATGCACATGACCAAATATACAAACATCATCTGCTCTGAAACTGCCTGGCCAATCAAAGCCAAACTTTATGTGGAAGATTGTTAGGATGGGGCAATGAAAATTTATATAAATGGCCAAGATGGCTGCCATGGCTATAAATAGCAAAAACCTTTTAAGATCTTCTTCTGCAGAACCAGACGTCCTATGATTTTGAAACTTGGCATGAAGCATCAGGCAATGGAGCTCTACAAAGTTTATATAAATTGTGACCCTTGGATGACCTTGACCTATTTTATGGCCAGGTCAACCTGGGTCGCCCATGCATTTGAATGGGGAAAATTGTTAAAATGTTATTTGAAGGGCAAAACTTGCAGTAAATTGGCAAAGGGACTGAAGTTTTATGATTTGAAAAAGAAATTGACTCCAGGGGTTGCTCTGACCCGGCCCTGGGGTTATATACATGTATATTACCATTCTAGTCAAACACGTTTATTAGTATATGTCTCAGGTTTCAGGTGAGCGTTTACAGGACCGTTGGTCCTCTGGTTTTCTTTATTCATGCAAAGGTACAGACTCAATATTGTCATGCAAATAAATGCAAACAATACGCTACAAAGCACCGTATTCATTCTAATTAGCGCACAGTGCGCTTAGTTTTTCAAAATAACTGGAAGTTTAGGTAACAAAATACCGTTCTAATAAGCGCACACTAGTAACGAAAACAGCGCATAAACCATCATGTCAGAAGTACCAATGATGGTACCATTTAAGTTTCCAATCATTGCACACTAATGTTTGATCATCTAAGGTTGTTTTTAATACTGCTAATATTGTATTTATGTGCAAATTTGGTATAAAATATCAATGTGTTAGTCGAGCAGTGTGCGCTTATGCACATGATTTTCGAAAATATCCAGGGTGTGCGCTTATTGGAGCATGTGTGCTTATTAGGACGAATACGGTACTTTAAATATTTAACCGTTTACATGACTGTATATAAATATCATTTATAGCTAATAGCTTCCAATATATTAATAGCAATTACTTTTGCATACAATCACTCAAATTATATCTAGGAAAAAGGTTAAAAGCAAGCAATGATCAGTGACCAGTGCAGTAAGAACCAATACCACCAGAAAGAAATGTGATGGGAGAAATACATTTGGTTAGTGATGATAAGAAACATATTGCACGCCGAGTAAGCAGCTATTTCCCGTTGTACCCTACGCCATGTCAAGTTTGTGTTATACTGTAAACCAATAACCATTTTCTTTAATGCAATCAAAGACTGAACAGTCACAAGACACAGCGACCAAGCAAACAAAGTCTTCAAAAAATGAGCCACTGCAGGACCCAGCTGAAAAGGTGTCCAATGCCACCGTTTCTCCTGCAAATGAAACCAGTTCAAAGCAGGTATATGTTTGTTACAGATACATTTTTCTTCATACATGCAAGGTGCTTGGTTTTTATTGTCATGCAAACATTATAATACATGTAATAAACTTGAAGTCATTAAAACGCAACTCATATAAAGGTTATTTCTACCGTTCAGGGCTACCTGGCAAAATCGCCTCGACCCTCTGAACTCCATTTGGCACATCCTGTTCATTTTTGGTGATAAATGACAAAATTGTCAAAATTAAATTCAAACCCATTCAGCCATACATCGCAACCCAGTCAATGTGGAAGTACGCGGTCGACTCTTAACAATAAAAAGACAGTGTAAACATGAAAGTTCCACCTGTTGGAACGACCTGAATTAGTTTTCAAATGTTCAAATTTTCGAGAAAAAAAATAGCGCTGATTTTGAGACAATACTCGTCCCAACCCTGGTCTTCTGTGACTGTACAGGCCGGTTAGGGTCAGACCTGGTGGAAAATCCAGAAGACAGGTTTTCTTGAATCACGGCTCATAATAGTGATATTAAATCATTATAGTGATATAAAAGTGGAGCTGTCATGCTACAGCTCTTGTTATGCATTTTGAGTAACTTTGGCATCTTTTGTACCAATATTGATGCTGATTTATCCCCCACTTGATGATTTAACTGTTATGGGTACTGGTCAAATATCTCATGTGAAGCCATCAGTATAACATGCCCATGAAATGTATATCCCCTTATACCCCACTTTCATATAGTAAAACTGTGGTATACGATTTTTGATTAAAAACTGTGCCATCGGAGAAAATCGGATTTTTGCATATGCGAAAACAAAGGCGCAGATCAGCTTCGCAGTTACTGCGAAGCTGATCTGCGCCTTTGTTTTCGCTAACTGCGAAGCTGATCTGCGCCTTTGTTTTCGCTACTTGGATAGTACAATTCCTCCTTCACCTATATCCAAAATTTCAAGATTCTAGCTTTCTTCTGTGGCAGCACAGGTAGGTTTGTGTCAGACCTGGTCGGAAACCCCTAAGACCGGTTTTCTCGCGTCACGGCTCAATTATAATGCCGGTACTCTTTACAATCTCCTCCGTTGTTAAATCTGAAAAAATCTCTATATATACTGGCCCAAAGTTCTAACCGATCAGTCGAAGTTGGATAAATTTTACCAAAAACCGAAAATTGTCAGATAAAAAGTAAGAACGGATTGTAAACGCACAATCATTCGGCTATCAAAATGTCTAACATTTAACTTCAGAAAATCAATAATACCCTGCTTTGGCCAGTAAATTGGAAGGACACACCCAGATTTTGCGCCTTTCTGATTTTTCAGTGTATCGAATTTTCATTATCAGTCCTTTTTACATAGTTCAGCTGGCTAACTGTCACCCCGCTCCACTTCTGTACCTCGTATGGAGAGGTTTAACGGAATAGCGATGGAAATATTCCGTCTACTTTTTCCATTGAATCATAATGGGGAAATGTCATTTTCGTTTTTGACTGTGAGTACAATTTGTGCATAACTTCATTAGTGGAACTTTTGTTTTGAGGTGATTAGGGAATGGGCTAAACACTGCTGCAAACCCCATCAAAATCGGATGAAGGGTGGACAAGATGATGTGTCATAGGGTTGTCTAAGCGAAAATCGTGATAATGAAGGACTCCCAGAATTCTGAATTCCGAGAAAATGGTAAATGTGTTTCCAAAAACGTCAAAGCCATTATTGTTTGTGCATTTGGGGTTTGAAAAAAAAAAAGAACACGAAAAATAGCGAAACTTTCCGATACAACGCAAAATGTCGATGCAGTTTTAAAAATGTGTCGTTTTTGACCATTTTTCCTGTACTACTGTTTCCAAGTGGTGTCATTATGTAGAAAAATATTTAAAATTTTAATTTCAGTAAAGCAAACTCACATTATTTTTTTTCCAAACTTTCCACGTGCATTTACGTGAATTTGTGTATATATACGCATGCGCAATATGCATTTTGAACACAATGATCAATCCATTTGAATAGCCGAAATGAATGACTGTAGCAGTATCCTGATATTAGTTTTGATCCAATATCATCAATGCCAAAAATATCTCGATTTTTTGATGATCGGTCAGAACTTTGGGCCAGTATATATTGTATGGGCATGATTTCCTAATGTTTCTTCATTTTCAGAAATCCTTGGGCAATCATAGTAGGAGAAAGAAGAAGAAGAGGAGATGCTGTAAAATTCCTACAATCGAATGCGATAAGTGTGATAGGAAATTTGTTTATCGAACGTCTCTGTGGAAACATCAACGTAGACACGCCATGCTAAAACATTTGAAGTGTATAAATTGTGAGAAATCATTTACGCAGATAAAAGAATTAAAACAACATGAATCGATTCATGATATCATGAAATCGAAAAATGCAATTAAATGTACTTTATGTGATAAGAAATATGCAACGTTTTACGCCTTCTATCGGCATTTGGTGCAAAATCATCCTAAAAAGTTTGACTATCAACACTTGCCATATGAGTCGTGTTTTTCAGATCAAATTTTTGAATGTTACAGGTGTAATGAGAAATTCCATTTCGTTCATGCATTAAAAGTTCATAATCGTCAAAAACATGGGCTAGAAAAACTCTCATTGAAGTGTGTGAACTGTAGTAGAGTATTTATATCTCTGGCTTCGCTCATTAGACACGAAGCGGCAGCTCATAAAACGACGAAGTCCAGAAAGTTTTACCACTGCAATGACTGTGATATTAAATTTATCACGTTTAATAGCTATTATACTCATCGCCGCAACCATCACTCTGGATTGCGTGATTTCAAAGGGACTGTTAAAGTCCAAAATGACAAATATAGAAACACGCTTGTAGTTTGTCCAATGTGCGGGAAGACTTACAACCAACTTGTTATTAAAAAACATATAAACCAGGTACATTCCACGAATATTTTTACATGCAAAACATGTAACAAAAAGTTTAAAACTATCATTGGCTTAAAATGTCATGAACGTATACACTCGGGTGATGCGCATAGACTTATCTGTGATCTCTGTGGGATTACAATAGCACATGCCTCAAGTTTGGTTCGGCATAAATTAAGACACCATTCTAAAACGAGACGTCATAAATGTGAACTCTGTGACCGGTCATATTGCTTCCCATCAGAATTACGCGCACATAAGAGATTACGTCATAATGGATACCGACAAGACATGTAACAATGAAACTTGTTTTCGGCATTTCCATGTCTATCGCATTCCACAAGCTGATCAACCAGGGACATTTAGGCTTAACTTATGGTAATACTTATGTAACGAAATTAAGTCATGGATACTGATTCTGTCACAAAGTAGCATTTCAATTTCAATACCACATACATCTTGTACAATGAACTCGACAATGGAGAATCATCGACAATTGCGAACCACTCGTAAGGATATTGCAGAATTTCTTGAAACTTAGACAAAATATTATTGATTTTATAACCCAGTCATTTACTTTCATCTTTGCCTTGATGTTTGGTAAAAGAATGGAGTCAAAATTCCACCAGACAATAAAACCAGGGTTCCTGAAACGCTTGACCCCTTAACTAAGATGCCTAGTTTATTGTTCCGCAAAAAGTGACGTTCAGATAAGATATGTTTCTTTCCTCATTTCTAAGCATTTTATTATTTCCATTTTTGTATTACTTTAGTGCCTAATATGCATGTTTTTGATAAAAGTTTTGACATTGAAAGTAGATATTAGCGTGGAATGATGTACAGGTAAATTCGACAATAGCGAATCATACTTTGTGTGGTGAAAAGAATGTGCACAAAATACTGATAATCTACCTTTGGGATGCTTGTCCAGGGACAATTTGGTTCGGTCAATGGCGTAACTAATATTGATGCATGTGGTGGTTTAATCTTCTTGCTTATAGGCTTTCATTGATTCGTAATAGCAATAGGACAGGCTTAAATCGGTATAATTTACCTTTCCGACATGACATTTGCTGTTGACAGTGAACGTAAAGCACCAACTCAATAAACACTATATAATCGAACACCATTTAGTTTCGCATTATGACGGTGCCATTTTAGCGCCAAAAATCCCCCTTAAAATTATTTCTTTTGGGCTATAGACTATTTGATTCGCCATTGTCGAGTTTGGTTCGCCATTGTCTAATGAGGGAGGTATCATATCAACAGAGTTATTACCCATTAGAATAATGAATGAATCAAAATTATTATTTTCCTGTAAAGCTGAGATATGTTACATGTTCTTAGTACCAAATAGAATAACAGTTTCATGGTCTTGTTTAAAATAATAGCGTTTGACCCCTTAGTGATTCGCCATTGTCGAGTCAACTGTATGCCAACGATACATTGGCCACGACACGAGCAAACCACTCTTCATAGTTCCTGATCACGTCAGACACAAACCGGTTTTTGAATCACAGAAAAAGATTAATGGCATGAAATTTCGTATTTACTTTAGTAAATAAAATAGGGGTACTGTCTTTTCTCACCCATCAGACAAGCATACCCCATTGTGTGTCTGTAGGAGGTACTAGTAAATTTTAGCTGTCTCAAAATGTCAATCATCTCTGTATTTAGGCAATGGAAATATACATCTTTTTGTGTACATCCATATAAGGGAATATTAAGCTTGGTGTCAGCTGATTTATTTTTACTGGTTAACTTACATATTGTTTCGTGTAAAAACAAAATGGCTGACTGAAACAGCATTTGAAGAATATTGAGAGTCAAAATAGTTTAAATGATGGGTGAGAAAAAGATCAATGATGGTGTTGAGGCCTCATCAAGGAACTCTTAGGCTCGTTTTCAGATTATTCTTGAAAAATCTGAAAGCTTGCCTGAGATTTCCTTATCTCGGCCTCAACTCAATCATAGGTTCTTTAACTAAATCTGCATAGTGAAAACAAAGACGCGTATTGTGTCTTTGCAGTTTCTGCACAACTAATATGAGGGTCTGGATGGGGGGTCCTGGTATTCACTAATCACTAAAAATTAGCCATTTATTCACTGTCATTAAAAGTTCGGCTTATTCATTAAAATTAGCTCAATTATTCATTAAAATATGATAATTACTAGTCACGCCTTCTTCACCCAGCTAATATCCATAAGCAAATAGGTGTTCCCCACTTAAGGCATCCCCTATCTCAAGCCACAAGGACTATTAAAGGATATTAAATTGTTTGTATATGAATATTTTTGTGAGTACACCCTATTCTTTAGAATCACACTAGGGGTGGGTGTTGAAACTATGTAATTTTACATCATGCAAATGTATTCATCGTTGAGGACAAAACAGGATTAATTTGACACAATGTAGAACGAGCCTTAATAAAGCGAAACGGCGTGCACAAGCTATCTATAAATTTGAAAAGGGCAAGCGCGTACAAAATTTAGCTAGAAAAACCCAAAACAATTCTGGAAAGAAATTAAAAAAGTTACCGGCCGGAAATCTAAAATTTCAAATAAATTATCATCTGAAGACTTTTTAGAAAATTTTTCAAATGTTTTTAAAATTCAACCAAATAATGATAATAATGATACTTTCGATGGAAATTTTGGTGAATCGTCCGATGAGATGTTGGATTGTCCTACTTCTGACGAAGAATTAAGAAAAGTTATCGTTTCCTTGAAAATAAATAAAGTCCAGGCATAGACGGGTTAATAGCTGAAATCTTCAAATGCTCATATGATACTATGTCCCCACTGTTATTAAGGCTATTTAATACAATTTTCACGAACGGGGTATATCCTGTCTCTTGGTCGGAAGGAGTAATAACACCTATCCATAAAAAGGGCAGTTTAGTCGATACAAATAACTATAGAGGTATAATATTGATTAATACTCTCTCTAAAATATATTCACACATTTTAAATAATAGACTTCTTAATTGGGCTTCTGAACATAATAAAATTTCCGAATTTTAATTTGGCTTTTAGAAAAACAAATCTACGGTAGATTGTATATATTTATTCCACTCTATTATTTCAAAAATTTTAGATAATAAAGAAAAACTCCACTGTTGCTTTATTGACTACCAGAAAGCGTTTGATTCTGTGAATAGATCTCTTTTATGGCTGAAACTATTAAGGAATGGTTGCAGTAAAATTATGCTAAAAGCTTTGTTTGCTATGTACCAACGCGTCAAGTCATGTGTTCGATATAAAGGCGTGTGTTCAAACTTTTTCAACACTGATACAGGGGTAAAGCAGGGGGACCCGCTGTCCCCAGTACTGTTTATATTTTTCATTAATGATATTATTGAAAACACTTCTGATCATAACGATGATATCTTAACAATAAATGAGATTAATACATTTATACTCATGTATGCAGATGATGCTGTATTCTTCTCAAAATCTGCACAAACCTTGCAAAATATGCTTAATAAACTACATTCGTACAGTAATGAATGGGGCCTCAAGATCAACACAGACAAAAGTAAGATAATGATTTTTGATAAAGCTTTTCCGTCTGAGGATGTGCATATTTATTATAGTGACATAGAGCTTGAGGTTGTAGACAATTTTAAATACTTAGGTATAATGTTTTATAAAAACGGCAGCTGGAACAGAACGCAAAAATGCTTGGCTGAATATGGATCATTTGCCCTTTATAACCTATATAAACTTTTTCAGGATATGCATCTAAATGTAAATGAAAAATTCAAACTTTTTGACTGCCTTGTAAGCTCAGTACTCGGATACGCGGGAGAAGTTTGGGGATTCCATGGAGCGCCTGATATCGAACGGCTTCACAAACAATTCTGCAGAAGTATACTAGGCGTCAAAAAATCAACCAACCTAGCAGCGCTTTACAGCGAACTAGGACGTAAACCACTAATAGTTCTTAGAAAATTACGGATTTTGAAATATTGGCGGAAAGTTATAGAAAGTGGCGACAGTCTCATAAAAAAATGTTTACTCCGTTTTGCATGACGATGCTTTGAATAATAATACTTACAATAACACAAATTGGGCATATCAGGTCAAAAAACTACTTGAGTCACTCGGATTTGCGTATGTATGGGAAAATCAAGCTCTTGATAACTTGACACTTAACGAAATAAAACAAAGGCTGTTTGACCAGGCAAATCAAGACCTGATGATGTCAATAAATACGTCTACAAGACTGGACTCATATTGTATTTTTAAAGAAGATACCAAACTGGAACCATATATTGATATCATTAAATCAAAGAAATTTAGACTCGCATTAAGTAAGTTCAGACTAAGCTCACACTCTCTCACGATAGAAGTGGGCCGATATCCTGACACTCCTAGACACGAAAGAATCTGCACCTTCTGTAATATGAATGTAATCGAGAATGAATTTCATTTTCTCTTAGCATGCCCAAACTATATTGATATTCGAAGAAAATAAATTCCAGCTTATTATTGTAGTTGGCCTTCCATGTCCAAATTTAAAAGTCTCCTTCAATCGAAGTCAAAAATACTCATAAATAATATCTCTAAATACATTTATTTTGCTTTTAACAAACGAAATGATGGACCCTGACAAATAACTGAAATGATCATATAATCTCATAGTAATAAGATGTAAAGACAATAAATACATGTACATGTACTTGCATTAGCATTTAAATCTGTGTATTATATTGCTTCTTGTTAACCATGTTTATATATGTAGTTACATGTACCACTCACTTTGTTTATTTGTATTGGCGAAAAGCATTGTAATATGTTTCATGTCAATAAATTTAATTGTATTGTATTGTATTTTATGGCATTAAGATAGTCCCTCTGACCACACTCAGGCAGCCATGGAAATTGGTTTCAGGGATACAAGATAGGTGTTATAACTCATCCAAAACCTTGCAATGGCTATAGTTTATCCCTCATTTTACTCGATTTTCGACTTTTTCTTAATATTCATGAATATGCAAATGAGATAATTTTCATTTAGGTCTAGGACATCAATACATTTGTCATATGCTGTTACTGGTTCCATAACAAAGTGTTACAATAATAGTTTGGGCCTCAAATTAGTTTATTTATGGATTTTTAATGATTTTTCTGTCATTTTTTAAATGTTTTCATTAGAAATCATGAATATGAAAATTAGATTTCTTGTACTACGTAACATAGGATAAAAGGGCAATGTCTAAGCTTTAAAATGAGACCAGGTTCAGTGGTCTAGGGTAAGTAATAGCGGAGATATAACCAATTGTGTATGTACACCTCCATGCTCAAAAATCACGTTAATCGTTGCCATGGAAACCATGCATTTTTTCATTGTGCAAACAAGTTTTTCTTTGAGGACAAAAAATATTTGAATTTCTGGGGTACCAATGAACGATTTGGCACCCATGAAAAATTGTCCTGGGGAGGGGGTGCAAGGTAGGTCAAATTAGCTCCCGGGGTAAATTGTAGACTGCTGAGTGCAACCTTGATATTAACATCTTGAGAGAAGCATATATACTCTGCTAGACCACAAAGCCTCATATAAACTTTCCGAAATAGTATACCGATTTATGTTAGCAACCCCCCTTTTAAATCTGGTGAGAGTATAATCCCTTCCACCTTAAATACTGAATACGCCCTAAGTTTTACCCTGAATCTTTCTCTTAAAAATGTAACTTCCGGGGTAAACGTTATAATAAAATGCTGTTTTTTTGTTTTTTTTTTGTTTCTTTTTAGTAAACTATGCGGTGTATGGATTTGTGATTGTGACATTTTATTATTTATTAATGTCTTAAATACCGAGCGAGTGAAGCGAGCGAAGAAAAAAAAATATGTAGCGCCATATAAATTGCCAGGTAGATTTGCATTAACGTTCTTAGTGCTGCCTTGTTTCTGATTGCAAAAGACACTATAATTGTTCTGTCCTATAAAAAAGCAAGATGATGTCCATCCACAGAAAAGATTATCCTTATAGGATTGGAACATACATAATAAGGACAAAGTGGGGTAATAGAATAAAAAGAAAATACATATAACATAAGCAAACAAAACAGTGAAATAGTATCTGGCTTAGTAAACATCCAGAATGATTTAATTTATTTTTCTCTGCCTTCAAATGACACTTTTCTTTTTCAATTGGTCCATGAGGTGGATCCCTACATGCTTGGCTTTCAGACATATGGCTTTCCAAACATTCAAGGATTTTTGAAATATGAATACATTTGAACTAAATCGGGTCTGGGGGCGTCCAGACCCCAGAAAAATATGAAATTCTGGAATGTCAGGGAGGCCATCTAAGACAATTCCATAACCAAATTTTAGCATATTCATTATTCTTTAAAATGTTATTATTCACTATTCATTATATTACTCTGCTATTCATTAAAAATTTACATTTATTCATTATTCTTTAGGACCTCATTATTCACTAATCTTTAAATTTTTTGCTCGTTATTCACTCTCATTAAACATTTTAGGCCATTATTCATTAATCATTATACCCCATCCAGACCCTCTAATATGCACCTTTGTTTTTACATAAGCAAAAATCAGGTTTTCTTATGGAGTGGCTCATATACAGGTGCATCACTTTTTTTTCTAGATAGCTATTTTTTATCGCACCTGCTTATAGCAGGGTGCGATATAGAAGTTCAAATTTCCGTCCGTCCGTACGTTCGTTCGTTCGTCCGTTCGTTCGTTCGTCCGTTCGTTCGTTCGTCCGTCAACATTTACGTCGAAGTTTAGTTTTCTCGACATCAGAGATAGCTGCGAGTCTGAAACCTTGCATAGTAATTGTCCCTGACATACCCTTCAAGCACGCACCTTAACCCGGTGCCCTTGACCTATATTTCACGGTCCACTGACTTTGAAAATTTTTACGTCGAAGTTTTGTCAACATTTACGTCGAAGTTTGGTTTTCTCGCCATCAGAGATAGCTGCGAGTCTGAAACCTTGCATAGTAATTGTCCTTGACATACCCTTCAAGCACGCACCTTAACCCAGTGCCATTGACCTATATTTCACGGTCCACTGACTTTGAAATTTTTTACGTCGAAGTATGTTTTTCTCGCCATCAGAGATAGCTGCAAGTCTGAAACCTTGCATAGTAATTGTCCTTGACATACCCTTTAAGCACGCACCTTAACCCGGTGCCCTTGACCTATATTTCATGGTCCACTGACTTTGAAAATTTTTACGTCGAAGTTTGGTTTTCTCGACATCAGAGATAGCTGCGAGTCTGAAACCTTGCATAGTAATTGTCCTTGACATGCCCTTCAAGCACGCACCTTGACTCGGTGCCCTTGAACTATATTTCACGGTCTATTGACTTTGCCCGATGCAGGTGCGATATCGACCTCCGCGGAGTTCTTGTCTCGTATTTTTTTTTTTTACATACCCCCAATGTGATAAATGGGGCAATCATAAATTTCACAGCTATCAAATGTTTTATTGCATGATATGTTCTAACGATCACCATGCTTAAACGGAGGAAAAAATAAATACGGTCAGTTGCCCCAAAATACTTTACAGGCCTCCTAGCGAAACCTATAAAACCTGTAAAAAACTATAATTTTATTGTCAAATTAGTAAAAACCTATATAACCTTTATTTTGCCCAAAAAATGGCTAAAAACCTATAAATAATCTATATTTTTCTTTAAAAAAAAAACTATAATTTTTGCAGAAAAGCAAGATTTAAGACTAGTGTTTGTTTTCTGATGTTTAAATGTTTTGAAGATGCATTTTTTGAACAGCTGTTCATGATTTTGGCTTTTCTTTTGAGTTTTGCAGTCTATGCTGCTGACAGGTATATTCATTTTATTTTGGTTGCAATATCAATTCACAATAATGAAGCTCCACGATTTGGAAGAAAGCAGCTTTCTTTCAAAATCTACTCAAGTCATATCTATTAAAGACTCCAGGCTTATTATTATTATAAAGCAGAAAGTTTAAATTCATATAAAAATGGGTTATCGTTATTAAACGATAAGGGGACACACAGGCTTACATTTCTTTCAGACCAAGGTGGCGATACACATACAGCTTCACAATATTCACATAATTAGAAATATATACAAATAATGAGGTACAAAATATATACAAATAATGAGTTTGTCATTTACATGTTTTCTTAACTTGAAAAAAGCAGGGTTTATTTTGTAAAATCATCTTCCTTTCTGGAATGCCCTCCGAATTTGGACCAAAAGCTTGAAATCTATTTCATTTTCACAAAATTTTCCTCAAAAGACTCGCTCGTTCAAAGATTTCTAAGTAGTAAATTTGTGCTCTTTCCCCAGATATTAAAGCCCAATGTTTCATGAAATCTGACTGTTTTACTTTATAAAATGTCTCTAAAACAATATTTTCGCAAAATTGTCTCACTCGCTTCGCTCGCTCATTCAAAGAAAGCCAAGGGGACAAAAATCTGTACTCTTTATACATAAATTAAACCCGTTTTCTGTGAAAATTATCAGCCTGAGGTTTTATTATGTAAAATTCTCTCTAGAAATAAATCTGATAACATGAGAACTATTTCATTCCTCACAAAATTTTCTCGTTCATGTGTGGGCTTTCTCGTTCTTTTGTATAGTAACTCTTGAGCGCCGGTCTGATTAGCTGCTAAAATTATGACGGAAGTGAGAAAAAAGACCTTAAAATAGCCTATATTTTTGGTGAAAAACCTATAAAAGAACCTATATTTTGGTTAAAAGGAACCTGTATAAAAACCTATATTTTTCAAGTGGGCTACTAGGAGGCCTGACTTTATGAACCATGATAAATGGACAATAATAAATGTATAATACAGACGGTAAGTCTTGTCACGTGATAGGGTTTCCAATGTTCCTTATAAAATGCACATGCAAATGTTTTTCTGAGACCCTACACTAAGTTTCATGCAGCATCTGGAACACTGCAAGTTTCTGGAATATTTCACTGTGTTTGAACAAGAAGAGGGTAGAAAGGCAAATAGCGTTATCTCAATTATGTAAGGTCACATTGTCAAGTCTGTGTATGAAAGTACAGTGATATTTATATAAATAAAAGAAAACAGTTTCCTGCAAGTAAGCATTCTATTTTGATATAAACTTTTCGATACTGATATTAAATATAAATAAAACCGAGGTCCTTTAAGAGCAGTGAACATATTAATGAGAAAGGGGCCATACCATGGTTTCGGCTACTTAAGCCTCTTCAGTTACCCTAAAGATTTGGTAACATGAAGCCAAAGAGAATTACTGTAATTTTGCATCTTTCAACAAGATAGTCGATACAAAGACTATTACGAGCACGTATAATCCAAATGAGGCCAGAAACGTTGGTTAGAAAATGAATCTAAACCAATAATAATTTTCTGATTTCTCAGAATACCCTAGCTAATCTCAAATGACCGAAAGGAACATATAATCTGCACTATGGATGATGGACGGGGAGACTTTTTAGGGCCGCCACACTGCACAACACCAGCTGCAGTAATAGCAAATAAAAATAAAAGTTAGATCACCGATCATGAAAAACTTTCAAAAGAAATCAGTCTCCAAGGTCCTTCAATCTTTTGATATTTCAGATGGTCCTCGCCTTTTAGCACTGATAATTAATCTTCGTTAACTCAGATCTTGATATAGTAAGTAAGAGAGATCCAACAACTTGAAAATAGCCATTTTAAAAAGATACAAGTAGGCAACGATCAGGAAAAGGCGCAATCAGAAAAAGATTCCCACTCCAAAAACCGAGTTTGGAAAAAGCTTAATTAATTAAAAAGCTTACCATGAAAACATGTCGTAAGCCGGATGAGCAGCTATTTTACAAATAGGTGGCCACTCAGCTACCTAGACTTAACTAAAAATATGATAACATAAATAAGACGCCAACAGCACAAAAAATTAAACACCAAGACATAAATCAATAAGAATCGCCACAAAGGTATCGCCTTGGAACGATGAGGAATATAAAATTACTGCCGGGCTTAAACCGGTTTTACAGGTACCTAACCTCACCCTCAGCACAACATTTAGTTAGTTGTTCGGTCCTCGTGGTGAATCTCTAACTAGTCAATGAATCATCATGGACAAATGAATAAATCATGATAAACAAAAAAGAGGACTCGCAGATTGAGTAAGCTGCCCGACGATGGAGATCACTGGACGCCCAATAACTTACTACTCCGGGGCAAAAGAAAAACACCAGTTGATCCCCGGTGGGCCAAGCAACAGACAAGAAGCTCCGGCCAGGCTGTTTTATTTCTTACACCCCATTTCATAAAACCATCCAAAATTTTAAAACTGGTTAAGAAAGAAATGCTGATAAAAAAAAGACCTTGTTTACATCTACTTTTTTTTACTTTTATACAGTGCAAGTTATTTGAAGTTGTGTAATAAAGAAGTTTAATCTACCCACCCCCTAAACTTTGCTGACACCTAAAGGGGCACCTGGATTATTAAAAGCTAAATTGCCCAAGAAAAATATAAAAAATGTAAAAGGTTTTAGTCCATCAAAAAAGACGGGCCAGGGATCACTTCACTAAGAGAAAACGAAATTTTAAAAACTGACATTGTTCAATCAATCAATCAATCAATCAATCAATCAAATTGTTGATAAGGCGAACATTTGCAATAAACAATTTCGGTCTGCATTCATGCGTGAGACTGACTCTGAAATTCCCTCCAAACACACAAGTCCTTTTACCCCATGGGTGAAATCACAGTTGACCTTAAAGGGGTCCTCAAACTGCTGAATGGGCTTAAGGTTCACAAGGCATCTGGGCCTGATGGTCTGATTGCTACGGTATTAAAAGAATGTAGCTCTGAAATTGCTTCCATCTTGGCCTTTATCTACAATCAGTCACTTGCTCAGATGATTGGCGACAGGCAAACGTGGACCCGGTGTATACAAAAAGGTGAGAAATATGATGCAGCTAAATACAGACCGGTGTCGCTAACTTGCTTCTGCTGCAAAACTTTAGGGCATATAATAGTCAGCAACATAAATAAGCATCTTCCTTGCTGACAGCATGGTTTCCGTAGTCAGAGGTCTTGCGAGACCCAGCTGGCGCAGTTCTTTCATGATATGATTAGTAACCTAGATCGAGCTCTGAACCGGGGTCACAGACAAACGGATGTGATCATCATGGAGTACGCTTTTGACAAGGTACCACATTAAAGACTACTTTACAAACTACACTACTACGGGATTTGAGGATCTACTCACAAATGATCCGCTCCATGGCTCTCTGAGTGCTATCAAACATTAGATGACCAAGCCTTAGATCCATCCCCGGTCTTATCTGGAGTTCCTCAAGGATCGGTCGTGGGACCGGTCCTTTAATTGGTATTCATTTACGATCTTCAAGACAATCAGGTCATCTGTTCGTCTCTTTGCAGACGACTGTGTCTTATATAGGAACAAATTCACTCACCGATTGGCAGATTCTACAAGATGGATCAAGATGACCTGAGTAGCCTTGCACAATGGGAGGTCGATTGGCTAATAAAATTCAACGTTGCCAAATGTCACTCAATGAGGGTGATCTCTTCAGCTACTTTCTTCTTCACCAAACAGGTTCGATCCGCCAAATACCTTGGACTTACTATCACTGACAACTTGGAATGGGGTCAACATGTTTCTGAACGTTCTTGTAAAGCAACAAAGACATTGGGGTTTCTTCGGCGCAATTTGGCTCTTGCACCTCGGCATACAAAGGAAGTTGCATACAAAACATTGGTTCGTCATAAGCTCGAGTATGCAGCTCCTATTTGCATCCCTATAATGACACTGGGACAGATAAGGTGGGGAAAGTGCAGAGGACAGCAGCCAGATGGGCCTGCAGACAATGAAGGAACATGAATAGCGTCTACGATATGTTGGACGAACTCGAGTGGCCATCCCTGGAGGACTAATTTCTCCTACATCTGAACCCCTGGTGAAATACATGTAATGTCATTTGGCGTGTCACCAGTAAACTATTCAGACCACAGGGTGAAGTCCTCCTTAACTTTCTTTTACAAGATCCATTCCGGTACATTGTCTCTTGATAAAGATAGATATCTGACCCCGGCACCCAGACTAAGACCAGGTGTGGCCTATAGTGAGGCTCTAAAAAAGGTGGGGTATGAAAGCCCCTGCCGAGCCGATCTTTAAGAAAGACCCTGCCGAGTCAGGATTTTGACTTGTAGTCGCCAATTTAACTCAAAATACCAAAAAATGAATGGTTTCATGTGTTGAAACAGATAAAGTCGCACAGGTGTAAACGATATTGTTGGTCATGATTCATTTGAAAAAAAAAATTGATGGCATTTTTCAATCTAACTGATACAAAAGCTGAGATTTTCTATAAAATCCAATAAATTTGGCAAATTAACATAAATGAGTTTATGTAAACTGTTTGCAATCATACAAAATCATTTCAAATGCTATAAAATACCATTCTGTATATTAATTTACATGAAGATATCGAGCTTTTAGCAATAATTAGTCAAAAACCTGGCTCGGCATTCTGAGCTCGGCTCGGCAGGGGCTTTCATACCCCACCGCTCTAAAGAATTCCTTTCTTACCTAGGACTATCCTTTTATGGAACAGTCTTCCCTCTTCAGTGGTCTCATCAAAGACTGCTGAAGAATTCAAGGCTCTTATTTAGATCAGAGGTTCAGAGATATACGTTTTAGTACATGTATGCTTCTGTTTAGCTTCTTGTAAATATTTTTAATGGCCCATCCCGAATGTTCTCCCCATCTTGCTAAATTCAAAATTTAGCACCAACCCCACTCCTGAGATGATGATCAGAAATTGACCGACTCAGTATATGAAGATAGATAGGTAGAATACATGTAGACTGACACGGGTGTATACAATACAAATTTGTACTGCCGGTTTTTATAGGAAGCGACGTGGTAATGTGCAGGCCTCACAGGCTAGATGACTCTGGCTTGATCTCCAGCTGGGGTAAAAAGGTAGTAGTAGTAGTAATAATAATAATAATAATAATAATAATCTTTATTTAAAGCCGCATACATATATCAACAATCATCATAAGCTCTGTAGAGCTTTTTTGCGACTAACTACTGTCTGTTTCGTAGTGTGTGATAATGGTTTTTCGCAGATATTTTACAACTGTTCAAATATAGAAGAAATATTTTCTTGGTACAATATAGCATCTAGTTTGTCGCAAAATGTGCAGTAAAAATTTTGAAAATCGGTTGACAAATAAAAAAGTTCTGTTCAAAAACATTTTTGAATAGGGATTTCCTGTACAAAAATCTCATGGAAGGGAGGTAAATATTTTCCCGCAAAAATGTTAAATTCTAACTTTTTAATCAGAATTGCTCAAAATTATTAAATTGAAACAAATGACAAACCTGAGACAAAATCTTCATGATCAGGTAAAAATTCTCGAAAAATATGCATTTTCATGATCATCGATTATCTCCCTTGCCAATGTAAAAACCCTATGCAAAATTCATTTTGGCCATAAATACTTTATTTGTTCACCGATTTTCAAAATTTTTTGCAGGTCCTATTAGGACAAACGAAGATCAAGATTTTGATATGAAAATAATTTTTTCTGTCGTCCCCCATACAAAAATTTTCTGCGAAAAACCATTATCAGAGGCAAGTTTTTAGACTAGTAAGAACATATGATACATGTACATATTTACATATTGAGCCGTGGAAATGCGGTCAGTCTTATTACCCCAGGACGCCCCAAAATACCGGAGGACACCCCAAGACGCACCAGGACACCCCAGGACTCATTTTTTATGTAATAAATACACATGAAAAATGCTTTACAGACAATAAAAATGTTAAATATGAACAGATTTTTGGGTACTTCTTCTCAATGAAAGCGATTACAGGTACATAACTTATAAAATTGTACCATTTTGTCATACAATTATTATCGATTTTTGTACTACCCCAGGACTCATTTTGTTACCCCAGGACTCATTTTTATAGAACAGCACACATGAAACTGTTTCATAAATCATGAAAATAGTTAAATGTGAACATCTTTTAGGTACTTCTTCTCGAATATAGGTACAAAACTCATTTTAATTGTACTATTAAAAACAGAACAGAACAGAACAGAAGTTTATTCAGAACTCCAAAAGGCTATAAAGCCCATGAGGATACAACATACTACATAATAGATGGCATAGGTGACAGTGTTGCATGCAATACATAAATAGCAAATTAATAATAAACATACATGTAACTATACACACATACACATGTTAAAGGTAATTGATCATTATAATTATAATACACGTGCATGATTACATGATAAATATTTAACCGAAACACGAAGAAATCTGGCGGAGAAGGTGTACTTTTTCGCGTCATTACTGACACGTATCTTTATGAAAATGTATTTAAATAAGTATTAAGCAAAATATAGGAACACGTCGATATACAGAACCACATGAACAAAAAACATATCAGACAAAATTATTAGTAGTACTGAGCACTACCTCAGTCTGATTCTCCAAATTGCCCTTGCTATCCAGCAAGAACACATGGAGACATCTGAATAGAAAATATACTATACTTAAAACTCCAACAACGTGCCTTGTCGAAACGAAATACAAGGCATGTCTCGGGATAAAACAAAATATTAATTTACTTGCACATAACAATATTACATCTATAGCCAGTTTATTTAACATCTATAAAATACAACATGTAATAATTGACTAAGCTCCTAAAAACTATATTCTAACTTTCTTAAAGAATGACATACTTAGATATATACTTAAACGATAATATGCTAATTTCTATTATTATAAAGCAATTCTGTGCGGACCTTAAACGCTTGAAATATAAAAGTACAGAGTCTACGTAAACATCGTATATTTGAAGTGTTAATTAGTTCTATAAATTTATGCATGTTTGGGCGTTTCCAAAAGTATTTTGCAATGTATGTTTTCCGTAATTCTGTATAGTTGGAACATTCTAATACAAAATGAAATTCGTCTTCGATGACGTTACAGAAAATACATTTTCTCTCTTCAAACGGAATTCTAACTGGTCTTACCCATCTACCTGCTTCAACTTCCAATCTGTGAGACGACAGTCGTAATTTACTAAAGGCAGTTAAATATTTAGAGACATTTACATTATCAAGGTAAGGTTGAAACTGGAAAGTAGCAAATGACCTATAACATAATGCTCTTGAAGAGTTTTCAATTCTTGAATGCCAGTTTTGTATAAAAGTGTCAGATAATCTTTGTTCGAATACAGAGATAAAATTATTAATGTTACCTACTCCCTGTTGTTGCCACACTACATTGAACCCCATTGAACAAAGTAAATCTCGTAACAGAGACGCCCAGTTTGTGAGAGCTGGGTTTCTATCTAAATCGTTTAACATCATATGATACACTAATTTTATATATTTAGTACTTCCACTAGACAATATCTTAAACCAGAATTTAATGATAAGTAAATAACGCCTTATAATACAAGTAGTTCTACCCAGTTCCCCATACATAAAATCATTTTGTGTAGTCTTCTTAACACCTAATAGTCGTTTGCAAAATTGCAAGTGTACCCTTTCGACAGCAGTAGCCTTTGAAAAACCCCATACTTCGCTGCCATAATTTAATATAGGAAGAATAAGTTTGTCAAATAAATCTAGTTTGTGTCTTGGAGGAAGGAATGTGAATTTATATAAGTACTTATTTAACTGAAAAATTGCTTTTTGGGCTTGTCCCGCTAATGTAATTTGTGCTTCAGAAAAGGAACCACCAACTGTAAAAGTAACACCAAGATATCTAAATTTATTGACTATCTCTACTTGTTGTTCATTATAAAAGAAAGCTAAATTTCTGGGAAGAATACCCCCTTTTCTAAACACCATGACTTTCGTTTTGTTGACATCTACCTTTAACTTCCATTTGTTACAATATTCAAGTAATAAATTTAAACCATGTTGAAGCTCATCAGCACTGTCAGCAAATAATACAATGTCGTCAGCATAAAGCAACATAAATATCTTAAACAAATCAATATTTAAACCTTCGTAGCCTTTACAAATAAACGTTTCTTCTAGATCACATAAAAATAGGATTGTACAATAAGGTCATACATAGGTTATCGATTTTGAAAGAGCACCCAAGGACACATTTATTGTATTTTTTTTTCTTTCCTTTTCAAACGCTTATGCATAATTGTTAAATTCTAGGCAATAATGTATAATTGCCACCAATTTAAGACCCGCTTGACCGCGCACTGATTGAAAATTAAAGAAGATTAGTGTCGTTAACAGAGGTGTCAAAGTCTGTTTATCACACCTTCAGGGACTCTATCTATCGAGCGGCGCACGCTACTGTTATCATATATATCACGAGATTAAAGTCTCCGGTTTTCAAGAAACAAAGTGAAAGAAAGAAAGAATAAATGAAGCATTATTTCGATTATAGATTATATCAGACAAATTTGTTTTTGATTTCTTTAATCAATCAATGATTTCAGGGATGTAGTATTGAAATTACTGATAAAATCTCAGTGAAAGCTGATTAACGTCAATGTTTGAGTTAATCAAATCACCTTGCATTTCGTTCACTCGTTGACAACTGAATAAAATTTAACTGTCACTTGTATGCATATTTAAAGAGGCACAAAATCCGTATTTTCATTCTACTTCAAGATGCCGTTGATAATCGCATTGTACGGTGATAGTTACGTCTCCAGACTAAAGAATTTCTGCGATGCTGAGTTGCGAGTCCCTACCAATGTATGCTGGTTCGAAAAAGTTGGCGCTCGCTCCGACTTTCTCGACAAGAAGGGTAAATTCGACGTGGCAGCCAACGGTGCATGACACTTTGCCGAAAACCACTTCGCCGAAAAGACATTTCGCCGAAACGACACAATGCCGAAAATTCTTCTCCGGTGCGACACTTCGCCGAAAGTTTCAAATGATTAACAATGAGTCATGCTTGAGGGAAACTAACGTTATTAGACGAGCCTTAATTGCCTTAATGGGAACTTAATATCAGTTCATTATAATTACGTTTAATGTTTGTTTTACCTTGTTTGTTTATTTATGAAGTAAAATGTGCTCATGCCAATAATAATACGATTAATTAATTAGGTTAATCGCCGTGTTTTATATTGGTCATATTAATTAGTTTGATCGCCATAATTGGTCATTGATGTACCTAATCATTTATTTCCTTAGGGTTAAGAATTTAGAATGCCTCTCTTTATAGATTTATCTGTTATACCTGTTATACCTGCGGCCACACCCTTGAGTGCAGCCTTTGGGTGTCAAGCGACCGAGTCATAGAAACCCCATGTATCTCTCTGAAGTGTCTGTCGATGGCGTTTTTGAATACGTTCACCGTGGTAGCTGCTATAACTTGCTCTGGGAGTCGATTCCATGCGTTAATAACACGCTGACTGAAGTTGTTTTGTCTGATATTAAGTCTTGACCGAGGTTTATTCAACTTGAGAGAATTTCCTCTTGTAACAGAGTTGTTCAATTCAAAAAGGCTATTCACAGGAATTCCTTCAAATTCTTTTAATATCTTAAATGTTTCAATAAGATCTCCTCGATGTCTTCTAAGTTCCAGGGTGGTAAGATTTAAGTGTTTTAGTCTTTCATGATATGATAAATGAGCAATTTCAGGAATCAACTTGGTTGCTCTATGTTGTACTTGTTCTAGAAGCTCTATGTCTTTGATCAATGATGGATTCCAAGCCTGAATACAATACTCAAGTTTGGGACGAATCAGACTTTTGTAAAGCCTGATAATGATGTTTTTATCTCTTGACACTATATGGCGCTTAATCATTCCTAATGTCATATTAGCTTTCTTAACTGCACAAATACATTGTTTAGAAGGTTTTAAATCACTCGATATAATAATACCCAAGTCAGTTTCTTCTGAAACAGTCTGTAAATTTTCTCCATTCATACTGTAGTTATGATGTGCATTATTGTGTCCTATATGCAGTACTTTACATTTCTTCACATTGAAAAGCATTTGCCAGTCTCTGGACCATTTACATAAATTGTCTATATCTTGTTGAAGTGTATCAATATCCTGTGAAGTGGGAACAGATCTATAAACTTTGCAATCGTCTGCAAATTTTTGAATGTGACTAGATATTACAGCATCAATGTCATTAACAAACATCAAAAAAGCGTTGGCCCAAGGACTGAGCCTTGAGGAACTCCTGATAAAACGTCCTGTAGTCTCGAGTTTTCACCATTCAACACAACTGTTTGTTTACGATCATGTAACCATTCTCCAATCCAATCCGCCACATTGCCACAGACTCCATGAGCCTTGATTTTGAGCAAGAGCCTTTGATGAGGAACTTTATCAAAGGCTTTGCTAAAATCAAGGTAAATCACATCCACCCAGCAGGCACGCGAACATTGATGCAACGTTGTTTCAACATTGAGGCCTAAGGTTGATATAACTTTGAAATACGAGGTCTGTCCCGGGAAATCATAAAATTGTCTGATATTTCGTGAACGGTTCGTTGAAATTTAAAGATATGTTCATGCTGTTAAACTACATTTGTAGTGAGCAATCTATGAAAATATTAGTTCAATCGGTTACAAATTGCAAAAGTTATGGAGATTTATATGATGGTGTATCGGCGTATACGGAGCACGTTGAAAATCATTTTGCTACGTTTTTGTGGAGGGGTGGTTGAATGTTTTGTGTGCAGTCTCTTTATTAGAGACGTAATTGTGATGAATATTGTCATCTACACATTCATTAAGTCTTCTTAATTAAAATTATAGTCAATAATTTGAGTTATAAATGATAAGTAGAAAAAATAGCATGATCAGTTTCATTTTATATGAGGGAACACTAATTTTATTATAGACTGAAATAAAATAAAACGATGTCGCTTGTTTAAAATGACAACAAGAGAAAAATTGCATACAGAATCATCACAGGATTAATGACACAATAGAAGGTTGATTTTATAAATTTATTTTGTTAAATATACTTAACTGGAAAGAAAAGCTTGCGGAGGGTCTAATTTTGCGCCGCAAAACTTACATTACGTCACTATTTTCCAATAAAATAATTGCAGTAGGTTTAAGAAATTTCTATAAAATCAACGCTGATGGTGGAAATTATTTCAAACTTTCAAAAACTTATCTTACATAATTACTCGTGCATTTGATAGTTAGAATTGTGTAATATCGCCTCAATTCGCAATTACAGGAACTGTTGAATTTGATCTTGATGAATTTCAAAACAGTGTTTTTGACGTGCGCCGTAGACACCTACCCCTCTTGGAATAAATGCATATAAATCTGTTGTGTAAGAGGTGAATTCATCCATATTTGTACGAAATGTTCATTAGATGTATGCGAACAGATCGTATAAATTTCATGAAATTCTGTAGACCCATTACTGTTTTATCACAAATGTCTATGTATTTCTGGGACAGACCCCGTATATTTGAATTTGCAATTTGATTCAACGCATTATTGTCAAAGTTGAATCAAAGTTGAACTTTCAATGCCTATTCAATAATGAGATCTAAATGTTGGGTCAACCTTGAATTCTCAGTGTTGAAGCAGCTGTGAGTCCTCTACATTTAATCAGCAGTAGGTACTCAGTGTTGTATCAACATTGATTCAATGTCGTTTCTACATTTTCTCAATGTTGGGTGTCTGAAGGAAGATTCCCATGCCAGCAGGCAAAACATTGAAACTGTATTTAATCAATGTTGATGTGACAAATCAACAAAGATTCAACATAGTTTCAACCCTTAAATCATCATTGATTCAACATAGTTTCAACAATGAATCAACATTGATTTAACATAGTTTCAATGCTGTGTGCCTGAAGGAAGCTATGTACAGCAGACACATGACATTGAAACAAAGCTGAATCAAAAAAAGTGTGCTTTCATCACTGTTGATTCAGCTGTGTTTTAAAGCCATGCCGGAATGTGACTCCTGTAAAACGATTAGTGCTTTTTTTCCTGGAAAAGAAATGAATAATGAAAAAGAAATGTTACTATATGCATTTTATTTCCAGCTAAGGAAGCACAACTAAGTGTTAAGAACTTTGCATGCATTTCAGCTATTGAATGGAAACCAGTCAATTAGGGGAACTTAGGCTTTCACTAGCTAACATGGCTAAAAGTGGAAACATAATGGTTTCTGAAAACTATTGCATCCAGAAACATATGTGAAGTATGTGATTAATTAAGGTCAAGGTCATCTCTTGACCTTGGCCAAAGGACATTTATGTATGTCCTTGTTTATGTCAAAGAGTTTGAGAGTTCCCTTTTCAAAAAAAGTTGAGGACACAAAAGTTTTTAAAAACGCAAGATGAGTCACCCCATTAGAAAACCAACAATTTGCATATGCAAAACCAAAGGTGCATATCAGCTTCAGGGCACAGAATTACAATGCTTCCTTAAAGTTAAGGCCTACCTTAGTTAAGGTGACAAAGGACTCGATATTTTACCGTTAAAATCAATAAGTGTTTTCACGAAAATATACAGGTGTGTAAAATTAAATGCCATTTACATTATTAAACCGATAAGTTTGATTTCATTAAGATTTGGATGCTTCTTATTGGATGCTGAAATTTGCCACCTTAACTAAGGTCTTCCTTAACTTTAAGGGAGGATTGTAATTTTTAGCCCAGGTTAACTGCAAAGTTGATCATTTTGCCTTTGTTTTCGCAACACAGATAGTACAATTCCCCTAATTGCTAAAGTTTTCTCTTTGGTGTGGCATTTATCACAACCTTTTCGATAAGCTAACAACCGTAGTTTGCCGAATATCTCATAATGTCAAAGAGTTTAACAGTTCTCTTTTCAAAAGAGTTGAGGACACAAAAGTTCTTAAAATCACAAGATGAGTCACCTCATGAGAAAACCAACAATTTGCATATGCAAAAACAAAGACAAGATAAGCTTCAGGTTAACTGCAAAGTTGATCATCTCGCCTTTGTTTTCGCAAAACAGATAGTACAATTCCCCTAATTACTAACCACAAAACTTCATACCACTAAGTATCTTCTGTAACTGCGCAGTCCAATTTGTGTCGGACCTGGTCGGGATCCAAGGTTGTTGGTTTTGACACGAGAAGGCTCAGATGTTGCTTATTTTTCTCCTTTGTCTGTTTGTATGGCATTTATCTCCACCTTTTCTGTAGACTGACCACCGTAGTTTGCTGGATATTTCTTTGTTAATGTCAGACAGTTTTACCGTTCCCTTCTCAAAAGAATTGAGGACACTGTCTGAAAGTGAATAAATGTTAAAACATTTACACTTTTATATTACATAAATGCATATGTTTTGGTCGTTTTAAGTTCCTTGCAGCAAATTTTTCAGTCATATTTTGACAGTGTCTGTTTTCAAAATGGAGCAATATTGATGATTGACCACAATAATACAGCTTTACGAATACCTCATTTTGAACTGCAGTGATTACTTTTAAAGAGCTGGTTATACTTGTCCCAACTTCTTCAGGTAGTGACTATAATATTTCTTTATAGTTGGGGAACCAAGGAGAGATTTTGGCTAACCCTTGCACCCGAAAATAATACGGCTAAATTGTATATGGTTGAAAAGATAATTATATGGGGCATCTGAAACCACTGTATAGAAATCACGATCGACTTGCATAACAACACAGCATGCGTTTTTCTATGGTAGCCCATTAAGTACTTGTGAAAAATAGGATTGATAAACTATCAAATAACTTCTACCAGAATTAAGTAAATCGGTTGAAATTCGGCACATATAATGAGTAACATCTGTATCAACATTCATATCAAGGATGGTTCTTTGCATGCAGTGGTTGTCGTTTTATAGCGGACAATTGATTGAGCGAGCCCCGATTTTGCAACTTTACCTATACAATTATTTACCTCTGAGTCCATCTAAAATGCATTTATTGCTCGAAAGCGCATTTTATGTTTATTTATAAATATTTTTAAGTCAGTAATAGCAAAAAGAATTCAGATTGATACGTCTATGATGTTTTTCCACAAAAATGTACAAAAAGACACTTTTTAACACAATTTTTGTGTCTTCCAAATTTGATGAGTTTGAACACCGTGCATCGTCAGAATGGTGTTTGTGAGTATTATATAAAATAATCACGTTTCTTTTTAACAAAACTGTGGCATTAATTGAGAGTCAAGTTGTGGAAAAATATCGTTTGTGTATTACATTTTTAATTTTTTGCCGTTACTTTACATGAAAAGTTAGAGAGGAGATAAAAACAATTCATTAAGTTGTATCAATCTCTAAAACATCCTGTTTTGTTTTTTGTCTCTATATATACTCAGAGGAAAAAGATAAGTCAGTGGGATCCCGCCCATTGAGGCCTAAAGAAAAACAATGGGCTGCATATGCCTCCAGGCAAAGCTTATATATACTAATGACTGATCATCTGATTACTGGTTAACCGCTCTGGCCTGAGCCTGCCCAGGAAACGTGGTTCAAGTCAAACCATCCATACGTATAAGCCTTTTGTGGCTTAAAGTCCCAAAACATGGAGACAACGTCCCGACATGACCTTAGCTGTTGACTAGGACGCAAAGCATCAATTCAAACAAACATACAACGCATCCTGCTTTGTTTTTTTTTCTATATACATATATAATTCCTATCAACCTCAAAGTGGCGTGACTGCAGTCGATATAATTTATAATATGGTTCTGAAGAAAATTTTAAAGGTTTATCTTGACATGACGTCTTTCTCGGTTACGTGACCTGGACACTGTGTACAATTTCTGGTTCTCCCTCTCTAAGGATGCTCGACATGAATTTCGTCTTTGACTGACGAAGCAGTTTCAGGGGAGAAGATCTTTCACAAGTGACCCAAGGACAACGTCTTTTCACTTGAGAGTTAGAGAGAACGGTCACTGCACAAAGGAAGTTGTTTTTTTTTTTTTTTTTTTTTTTTTTTTTTTTTTGGCATTATATGGGTGTGGAGGCCATCTTGGGAATGTGACCTGGACTTTATACACATATTGGTTCCGCTTTCCTATTGATGCTCCCTATGAAATTTGGCTATAATTGGCCAAGCGCTATCAGGGGCAATGATGTTTGAATATTATGGTAATATACATGTACAGTATATTGTACCGAGGTGGGGGGCAAATGAGCCCCTGGAGTCAAATTTTATATTCAGAATCATTGATATTCAGTCCTACTGCCCATTTCCTGCAAGATTTTCCCTTCAAATGGCATTTTAACAGTTTTCCCCATTTCAATGCTTATCCGACCTAAGTTGACCTTGCCGTAAAATAGGTCAAGGTCATTACAGGGTCATGATTTATATATATTGTAGTACTTGAGTCATCAATGCTTCATGCCAAATTTATTTGAAATCGGCTCACCGGTTCCGGAGAAGATTTTAGGGTTTTAACCATATATGGACATGGCGGCCATCTTGTTCACGTAACCTGCATTATTTACATGTATATACAAAATGGTTAGAGGCTTCATATAAAATTTGACGAGTTCATTGACGAGTTAGAGTTTTACCACGAGGACCGAACAATTAACTAAAAGTTGTGAATCACTGCAGAAACTGAGGGTGAGGTTAGGATCCTGTAAAACTAGTTTAAAAAAAAAAAAAAAAAAAAAAAGGGACTCAACAGACTCAGTACTGAAGCTGTCCGACGATGGAGATCACTGGGCGCCGAAGCCTGTCAGTTGATCGTTCCAAGGCGACACTTCTGTGGTGGTTCTATTGTGTTATATCTTGGGTTTGAATTTTCGTGCTATTAGTAACTTACGTACGTTTTCATTATTTTAGTTAAGTTTGGGTAACTAAGTGGCCGCCTTTTTGGAAAAAAGCTTTTCACTCGGCTTACGATATATTTTTTTTTAGTATGAGTACCTGATCATTGTTAATTTTGTTTTTTCCCATCTTGGTTTTTTGGAATTGGAATCTCTTTCTGTTTGCCCCATTTCCTGATCATTGTCTTCTATTAATTTTCATATAAAATATGGCTTTGATTGGCCAAGTGGTTTCGGAGAGAACTTTGTAAATGTGGACGGACGCACAGACGCACGCCGGCTCGAGTACCATCCTATAAACTGCCCATGAGCCTTCGGCTCAGGTGAGCTAAAATGATGGACGACGACGGACGGACGACTGATGGGTGATCGAATGTTGGGTATTTGCCTATTCTATAAGCTCAACGTGTGAGCCGGACGGCTCATGTGAGCTATAAACAAAGTTTAAAACATGAAAATACCTTGAAATAACAGCTCACTAAAGTCTGGATGACAAACGGCTGCCCATACCTGTAAATGCATTTTAGTTCTCACAAAGTTCTTAGATGATAACAGCATTGTATTAGGTTCAAAACTAGTGTACAATGTTATACGCGTTCTCACATAGCGAGTGTGCATGAACGATAATTATTATAGACACATCAATGACGTTCCATACAAAATGCACTGTTTTATCGAAATGCAATTCGCAGCGCATTTCTATACAGTGGTTCCATATCAAGACCGATATACAAAAATTCAGCCATATCAAAGTCGGGTGCAATTTTTTTGCCATTTTGCAAGATACGCGATTTACATATGTGGCCTGTCTTATTTTTAGACATGTTAGATGAGTACTTTTATTAGTATTTTTAAATACCTGTAATGACTGTATACAAGATAGTTTTCTTAATCCAATCTTGTCCTCATTATTCTTATTTGATCTCCCCTCCAAGTTAAAATACGTCATCAGAGCATTGGTCATCAGTCTTTGAAAGACAGTGAAAATAACTATTAAACACCAAACATTACATTTAAGGACTGAAATTCAGATTTTAGCTTTCACACGATGATGAAAAACATTAGGCTGTTTTAATGTCTGTAAAGCCCGAAGGGCTTCTCGGAGGCATTAAAACAGCTAATGTTTTTCATCAGTGAAAGCTAAAATCTGAATTTCAATACTTATATTTACATTTTATATTATCAATCAAGTATCAGATTTTTAATTGCGCATATCACTGTTCAGTTTCATGTTATTTGACATTAAATCCGACTTAACGTAATTTTGGAACAGCCAAAACGTCAAATTTTCGGGCCTAACGTCATTGCGATACGTGACCAACGTCACGACGACACGAGTAAACAAACAACGTCGCTGGATGGGTTTTGACGTCGCCCTGCCCATAGGCGTGGCCTCTAGATCACGTGACTTAATGTTTTTCATTGGGAAATGAAGAACATCAAGAAAGATACTTTCATCTAGGGCGATTGCAATAAAAATGTAAATATAGGAAGGTGCATGCATTATTGTACAAAATATGAAAAAAGTTGCTCTTAGATTGTAAACAAGTAGCACTGTGCAATGATCGCTCATCTGAAAGCCACAAGACGAATTAGGCAATGTTTTAAGAATACTGATCAATACTCAAGGCAACTTTGTTATCTGCAAAATATTTTCTTCAACCTTTATCTTAATATAACTTGAAGTCTTGAACATGTTACTTGATAAATTAACATGCAGCTAACATTTATGAAATTAATTAGTCCGACTTACATGTTTGTCAAATTTGTCATTTTGGTTTATTTAAAGCTTCAATAAGTCGAGACAGGGAAAAGAGCTTCTCCCTCAGTTTGACGTGTCAATTTTGTTTGTTGGTTTTTTGGTTTCCCTGGTGATAATGATGTAACTTTGTTGACTTAATTTATTGAATGGTTGGTAATTTAGAATATCTGTCTCACCTCCCCATGTTTATGGGTATGAGGATTGTTTGTCAACTCACCTCCCCACAATAAACAGGTATGAGGATTGACAAGAAATGTATGTTTGTGTTGCAATGATGGTACATGTTAGTTAAAATTTAATGGCATCATTATTCTCATTAAAAGAAAAAACAATGTCTCACCTCCCCATGTTTATGGGTATGAGGATTGTTTGCCAACTCACCTCCCCTCAATAAACAGGTATGAGGATTGACAAAAATAGTGTTATGTTGCAGCATTCGGCAAGCGTAATTTTGAACGAATCGTTGAGCTCTGTTACAGGAGTAATTTCTTAAGATTGAATCGTGGTTAGCTGGTTAGGGGTCCGAGTTTGCTAGATGCAGGGTTGTTCAGTTTAGCCTGTCTCAGTAGTAAGACTTTTAAAAAATCAGCAATATATGAAACACCACCGGATAAAATTTATGAATAACCCACATGTCAGTTTGTTGTATTTGTTGCTGTTTAACTGCTCTTTAATAGCCAAGCGTGCTGCAACAACAAAACAGGCACTTTTGCGTTAACGCATATTACGTGATATTTGAAAACACCGTACTCATACCTGAGGGAATATTGAGACATCAATGTTGATTCAACTTTGAAATGAATGTTGATTCAACTTTGGGCTATCAGTTTTGATTCAGTGTTGAAAACTCAATGTTGATTCAACGCTATTTTGTTTTGCTCGTCGTTTTTGCTACACACGTAGAAGAAACGCCAATTTTATTACGTATAGGCTACGTTACATTCACATTTTAGAAATACAATACTTATCTCACATCACATGCCTTAAATAAACGTATGCTTATCTTGTAGGGCATATATTTGATTTACATAATATGTAGATCGGTAGATTTTCTATGGATGTTGGCGCCTTTTGCGATAGCTATAGATCAAATAGCTTGACCTTTTAATAGACATGCATTTTGCGGTATCATATATTGTACATTTTGCATTCTGACTATTAATAAAAGATAAACTTCTTACCTTGAAATTCGAATTTAAACAGATCTTTCCAGAATCTGATGTTGTCTTAGCACTGTGTGGTTTTCAAAAGACCGCGAATGTTTTCTGAGCAGAATACGCATGCGTTTCAATTATGAAAAAGGCCGTATAGTCCTCAAATATGCGCACTTGAATTTTTGAGGATGGTCAGACGATATTAACCTTCTTTTTTGTTTCAGTACAAAATATACATAGAAGGTACTCACAAGGGCTGTCTGGTTTAGGTGGCTCTAACGAATACCCACCATGTATGTTTTCAATCAGAAATACAGAAATTAATAAATATATCAACTTTTGCAAGATATAAAGTACGGTCATAATATATAGGAGTGTTATTCTGATGTGTATCAAAGAATATCATGTTTCAGAGAAAAAACAGAACTCTTTAGAAATTAATGAGTAAACATGCCACGGTAAAAACACTTTGTTGCAAACAGCGAAGAAAGCCTGCACAATAAACTTTTATCGTGTTTATTAAAGAAAAATGCTCGGCGAACGGTACATAAACTTTAGCATAGTCCTTTTCGTGATCGACAGTCTACGCTAGCATAATTATCTTTTATATGTACGCTATAGAGTCAGAAAAAAGTCCGAGAAACATTATTTCGTGCGTTGTTTTACATGTTCATTTTGTGGGAAAATGATTAACCTTACCGATGGGTTCATTCCACTGCCAGCCTGAAAATAAGTTACACCCATGGTGTTTGTGATGAAAGTGCAGCATCAATTGAATGCAATTGAAAAGATATAAAACTTCGGGGTTTTTTTTTTTTTGTTTTTTTTTTTTTTGTTTTTTTTTTTTTTTTAGTTAACGACATTTTCGAAATGTCACCTATAACCAGTAAAGACCTGGATGGGTCTGAGATTAGTCTTCACGGACTTACGTAGTCTTCCCCGCGTGTTACTTGTATTCTCCGACAAACTATAGACAGGTACAATATTATTGTTTACATTATTTGACCTTGACCTCGATGACGTAGTGCGCGTTGCATTGTGGTTAAAACTTTCACTTCCGGGTGGCAAAAACATTTCCGGTTCAATGTTGTTTACATACATTACTGAGTTTAAATTAAAGTAAAATGTGTGCCGCCATCCCAATCAAGGAACAACGATGGCATTTAAATACAAAATTACAAATAATTTTTTGCCTTTGGTTCTTTTATAAAGAATTTAATTTCTCACACCTTGGGCAAACGATGTTGGATCCGCGCGCGAACGAAAATATGTATTACTTAGATATGACTTATAATTAAATAACAATTTGCGCCATTATGCGGCCACGTCTGCAATCAGACTAAAAAATTCATTCATAATGGAAAAATAAATAAATAAATAAAAAATAAATAAATAAAAATAGGTAATAAACAATTAAATAAATAATTAGTCCGACCTTGTTTGTACCGAGCCTTACATCAATAAAAGTGCGTTTATCTTAGCGCTTTTTATGAAGAATTTTTGCTCCTTTTTCTCCATCTTTTTCATTCTTAAGAATATATTAATAATTAATTAATTATATTTGAATAATCAAATTGAAATATAACTAAGTCCAGTTTAAATAATAACTATTCAAAGGCTATACACATATTGATGATCATAATCAATTTGAAAGAAACGCGGTTTCAGATACTGAAGACAGTTTTATGACACCTCAAATTACGATGCCCATAATCATGATAGTCGACTTCTTTAATTATTATTTATTACACCCTCTTCAAAGAAATGACACATTCTTGGGGTACTATATGAATGAAAGGGATTAATGAGTCCCCGGGGCAGCCGGCGTGTGTGTTCAGTCGGTCGAAATGTCGTAACAGGTGTTGATATCGCATGGATTAGATCTAGAAGAAGATAATTATGATTCCAGTGTCGTAAATAAAAATGGATACACTTCAAAAAGTTATTATAACTTGTGGATAAATAATATTTATTCCACGGACTAAAAAAAGTGTTAGTGTTTTTATTATTTCACCGCATGCAAGACATAATTAAATCGTGTGCTCTTGAGAGAGAGAGAGAGAGAGAGAGAGAGAGAACACCCAATTTCTAACGGCTTAAGTTTTTTTTTTTTTTTTTTTTTTTTTTTTTTTTTTTTTTTTTCTTCATAAAACTCGTTTTTCATAAATTTAAACTTGCTTCAAACACGGCTCAAACACGGAAATTATTCAATGTTGATATCTGATTTCTACCGTATAAAAAAACAAACTTTTTGATTGACTGAGATGCAAACCTTTTTAATCCCGCACGGGAAGTAAACGCTAAATACTTATAATACTAAACTAGAAACACACATCAATTAATGCGCTAAAATATTTGGAAATGTAATTTGTTATGAACAAGTAATATTTTGACATTATTTTACATTTGTAATACATCAAAACATTACAATTCATGGGGTCGCTTTTTTGCCACCCGGAAGTGGAAAGAAGTCACGTGAAAGTCACCTGACTTACCTGGATAATATAGACCACGTGGGTTGTGACGTATTGTTTGTATCTGTGTATAATTTAATGACTTTCCCTCGAGCTCGTCCAATTTGGAAATTTTATAAAGTGATGATAAAATGTAGATGTTTCATTGTTTACCCAACATCTCTCAGAAAGCTAGAATCAGATAATTATATGTGATATATTTATCAACCTTGATTAAATATTATCAAGTTAATGTTGTTTCACCGTTGTCAATTCTAATGCTGAGTAAAGGTTGACATTCGGTTGAGCAAGGTTGATCAACATATCAACCTTTTATTAACCGGATGTCAATGTTGAATCAACGTTGTGTGCCTGCTGGGCAATGGCTTGCCCTCATCTATTGCTTTAGTAATGTCCTCAAGAAATAGTAATAAATTTGTTAAACAAGATTTTCCTAATTTATACAAATTTTCTCATTCAAAACGTTATAATGCTTGCTCAAGGCTTTTTTGAACACATGTGGGATTATGTCCGTGGGGTGTTTTGTCATACCAGGGAACTGTTATACTTGGAATTCGTACTTAATTATAGCGGAAATTAGCACCTTTAGCAGCATGCTGGGTGCTCCATACACTTCAATGCAAAAAGACCAACAGTCGAGAGTCATTATCACCTAATTGTTATCGCCTTTGATCCCTATCTCCTGCACCGCGGTAGCTTCTTAAGAATTCCAGAACTTCGCCTTAATTTTATTACCGGAAATAAGAGTGCTGTATGCGCAAGTGTCACCACAGGGTGACACCTGTCTTCATGTATGCGCACTCAATGAAATTTAATTTCGATTAAGTGTCTGAACCATAATTAAGATGATATGCGTAGATACAACTTCGGTGTTCGGTGGAATAAAGACGAAAAGCCTAGAACTGACATTTCTAATTTTCAAAAAAGTGGTGTTTTTCTAATAAAATTTTACATTGTTCCGACGCTTTGCGACAAATTTTCATTTAATACTTACGTAGGACAAACTTTGCAATTTAATCTAATGAACCTCGCATTTATGCCGGGAAGTGCCGTATTGCTGTTTTATCGCATTTTAAAACATGGTTCTGTGGATTTTTGTGTCTTTATCTGTTGAATACGATATGTACCATCGCTATCGCTACATGAAAAAATAATATAAGACGAATCGTAAATCGTTTAGTAAGAATATGTATGCCCGAGTTCATTTAAAAGTATGAATGAAATTAAACAGTCAAATTAGCTTGAAGCCTTATAATTAACAATCTTTTTCAACAGTGGAGGTACTCCGTGAAATTTCGACACACGGCTATGTCGAGTGTTTGGTAATGTTTCGACAAAACAGTCCTACCAAAATGGATTTGAAATAAAGCAGACTGCTATGCTAGTTTGCAGTTTTTTCTGTGATAATGATGACGTGTACATACAGCCACCGCATGTGTGTGACACGCACAAACGAAAGCTTCAACGACATTATTAAGAAAAATAAAATGAAAGCGCTTGAAAATAAATACATCCACATAAAATACATGTACAAAGTAATTACAATTTGTAAAATTGAATGCAAAATTTATTTCTTATTTTTTTCTATACATGTTCATCAGCAACGAAAAGGAACTAATCGAAATAAGGAATTATTTGACAGAGCGAATGGCGTCAATTTAATTAAAGTTTTCGTTTTCAAAAAGATGTTTTCGACGCCAGAGCGATAGTTTTTACATGTATCATGTCGCTCAGTCAATCGCTGTTGTATGTGTATGCAACGTGCATGTATAATTTTTTTTTTTTAATTTTCAGGTAGTGACTGGTTGTCAGCACATGCATGTAAATGATAGTCTAAAACGGGAACCAGACAAGTAATTTATCCGCAGATTTCGCTAATTGGTGCCAAATAATAATGACACTTGACTCATTAAATGATGTGGCGGTGCAGGAGATGGAACCTTTGATGTAATTGAGTACGAACTCCAGGTTAACAGCTCCCTGGTCATACACTCTTGAATCCCCAAAGGGCGTACTCGGGATTTTACCGAAGTGACCAGAAAACGTGCGATGAATAGAATAGAATAGAATAGAATAGAATAGAATTTATTTCCAATTATGGGCCACCACATAGTAGCATATGAATCACATATAAATAATGATGAAACGAAATAGTATAACATTAACAATAAAGTAACAAAAGCTTGATTCTGATTAGGTAAAAACAATTAACTAAAGCACATATATAAAACATTTGAGAAGCAATTACTGAAATCACATTTTGAAAACATGCCCATGCAATATACATCAATCTTTTTAATAGCAGAATTAATATTCTTGCCCAAAACACCGACCCCGGGCACACGCTAGAATCGCCCTGTCAAGGCGGCGCCTTGTCAAGGCGGCTCCAACTAGCACCGCCATCCCCGTTCCATAACAAAGTAACGAAAATAGGTATACCCCTGCATACCCCAGTTCCACTATCTAAAAGTGGGGTCTAAAGGGGTATTCATTGCATGGACATGCTTTCCCGATGAGATCAGGGACACTCACTTTCTTAACATCTCAAAACGTTGCATATAGCAGTCATAAACAAACACTGACAACTCTCTTATAACATGAGCATTTTCATTACTAAAAAGCCATATAAATTTTTGTACATCAGACATGCCACTAAAATTTACAAATGATTTATCTATGTCATTAAAAAACTGTTTTCTCTTGGTGCTAAATAAAGAACAATTTGTTACAAAATGGATTTCGTCTTCAACTTCAAGTTGACATAAAGGACATAATCTTGCATCTGCTTGCACTTTTTTATAACGACCAAGTTCAATTTCAAGTTTATGGCAGCTTACTCTTAATTTTGTAAAAATTCTTCTTACAGAAATATCTTTAATATATTTAAAATATGACTCTCTACATAGCCGATATTTGAACAATGAATATGTACGTAATTTTCCAGTTTGATTGTCCCTATTTTTTGATAAGGCATTCATCCATTCAGCCTTATATCTTTTTATAAGCTTTGACTTTGCAACACTAGCCAACTTATCATTTGAGATAGATGATTTAGATATATTCAAATATTCAAAAAGAAAGTACAAGCTAGATAACCAATTCTTTTTCTTGTGTTCATGTAAATAACCATTTTCTTTCAAAGCTCCCTTCAGCAAATTACTTACATCGTCTGAAATTAACCTTTCAAAATATTTAACAGTGTCACAAATTACATTAATTATAATTGGATATCGACCTAGCTCTCCCATAACAGCAACATTTGTGGTCTTTCTATGGACTCCTAAAACATATTTCAAAAATTTGATATGTAACTTTTCACATGGCATGTTACAAAATGCATCAAAAATACTAAAACCATCTTTCTTAACATTAGCTGATAAAGTGTTTATGGTTCCCCATATTTCACTACCATACAGTAAAACCGGTTTAACAGTATGATCAAATAAGTGTAAAATAGTATCCACATTCTGATGCAAGTCCCCAAAACATTTACTCAACTTAAACTGTGCCTTTAACGCTCTTTTATATAAATCGTTTTGACAATGAGAAAAAGTACCAGATGCTGAGAATAAAACACCCAAATATTTATATGACTGGACTTCTTCAATTTCTACATTGTTAAACAAAATATTGCAGTTGGATTTTCTACCACTTTTACTAAAAGTAATAATCTGTGTTTTCTTCAAATTGACTGTCAGTCCATTATCACAACAATAAAGGGACAGTTTATTCAAGCAACGTTGTAAACCTGCCTCAGTCGTGGAAAGTAAAAGCAGATCATCAGCATATAAAAGGCAGCTAAAGGATATACTGTCTAAAGAAACTTGGTCATCTTCCTCGTCAAAACATGCGGGAAGATCATTGAGGAATAATTTGAATAAATTAGGACTAAGGTTATCTCCTTGTCTTACGCCAACATTTTGTGAAACTTGTTCAGATAAATTATTACCAACCTTTATTTGTATACAATTTTCAGAATACATATTCTTTAGCACATTATAAAACAAGCCAGATATATTTACCTTGCAGAGCTTATAAAACAAAATATTATGAACAACAGAGTCAAATGCCTTTTGAAAGTCAACAAAGCACACATATAGCTTACTATCTAGACTCTGGTACTTTTCAATTAATGTACGTAAAACAAACATATGATCTGAGGTTCTTGCTTTCGGTTGGAAACCTATTTGTGTTTCATTAATAATTTTATTCTTGTCGAAAAACGTCTGCAATCTATTATTAAGAACACTGCTAAATAACTTAGACATGCAAGACATTATTGATATACCTCTATAATTTGATGGATCTAGAGGATCATCACCTTTATAAAGTGGTTTAATATAACTATTTTTCCATTCTTTAGGATACTGACCCGATGACAAGATATGATTAAATAATTTAACGATGCAAGGTGTTAAAGAGCTCTGTCCGCATTTCAACATCTCATATTTAACTCCATCTAAACCTGCTGACTTACCATTTTTCAATTTGACAATAGCTTGCATGACTTCCGTTTCAGTTATTTTAAAATCCAGTTCTGTGAAAGATTTGTCCTTTTCTAGATCGCCTAAACGTTTCTCAAAATCTTTATTTAGTCGATGAAATTGACTTTTAACCGAAAATAATTTAGTAAAATGAGATATCCATGTATCACAAGAAATTTTATTACTTGGATCATCATTGTTATGTTCATCCTTAAGTTCTTTGACCAATTTCCAGTACTCTGATGGATCATCCTTGAGGAGCTCATCAAGTTTCTTGATAATGTTAATTTTATGTGCTCGCTTCTTTTGTTTACATATTTTACTATACTTTTTCCTAAATTTAAAGAATGAGCCTCGTACTATAGGATCATCAGGATGTCTAGAATAAGATACGCTTTTTCTATGTAACTCCTTATGAAGAGATTGTAAGTCAGCATCAAACCAATTTTTCCTCCTTATAATTTTCTTTTTTACTGGTCTAGCCTTTTTGCGTAGAGATAAACTACATGCTGTTTCAATTATATTATTAAAGACATTCAATGTATCATCAACATCATCTGAAGGTACTGAGTTCAAAAAGACCTTTATTTTATTTTTAACATCTGTGGAGCCTAAAGCTTTAGAGAATAAAAAAGAGGACTCTTGATTCCAGACATAACCCTGGGGTATATCATAAAGCTTAGTTTTACTGTTAGCTTGATCAGGTCTATAACTGACAAACAAATTTGTGACTATCATAGCATGATCACTTAATAGTGGTTTAAAATCTTGGACATGAAAATATAGAACATTCCTGTATAGAGACTCAGAAACAATACAATAATCAACCACACTATTTCCATTATGTTGAAAACATGTGTAATCACCAAAAATATCACCAAAAGCTCTACCATTTAATATATGCAAATTACCAGCAATACACAAGTCAATCAATTCTTTACCCCTTGAGGAACAAACAAGATCTTTACTTTTTCTATCTTTGATTCTATCCTGACAAGATGTATAGTGAGGGATAGAGATATACTTATTATTATTATCAACATAATCAGATTTCATGCCAGTACGAGCATTTGTATCCCCACATATCATAATTTCACCAAGAGAGCTATAGTATGAAATGTCAGTTTCTAACAATGACAAAATATCGAGATTATGTCTTAATGTATATGAAGAATTAGCTGGGGCAATGTATGTAAAACATAAATATATATCATGAGAAAGTGAAAAATATTCTTTTGACAATCTCACCCATTGGATCTCACTAGATTTATTTTTAATAACTTCAATACCTGCTTTTAATCTAGGATTTATCAATAACATCATTCCGCCCGAAATAGGATACTTATTTTCTCTTGGCCTACAAATGTGGGTTATATGATATGTATGGATACTCATGCTAGTATCAGGTGAGCACTTAGTCTCTTGGAGACATAAAATATCATAATCTTCAACTGCATTAAGAAAGTGAGTATCCCTGAATTTGTCTTTTAAACCATTAACATTCCAGCATCCAATCGATACATACTTTTTCACTCCGTCAGACATAGTAAATTATGCAATAACTATATGTTACCAAAAAATCATAACCATCGAAAAAGTTCTATAACCTGAACATATATACATTATAAATTTTATAATATTGTAACCGACCGTGGTTATTATAATGATGGTGTGTTGTAGATATCTCAATTTCGAAAAATGCTACCTATAGTGTTTACTAATATTGAATTGTTTACTATAAATATTGAATTGACCAAATATTCAACGCTCACAGCCAAAAGAGGCACCCGTACATGAATACATGATTACAATGTTAACATACATTTTCACCAGAATATCATTGCTGTTTATTTGACAAGTTACAATTCTAGAATGGCATTGATCATGATGACACCCAGTGCTAACAAAACATATCATAACTGTACAAATATATGTCTACCAAAAGATGACTTAAATGACTATAGATACTTAGCAATAAACAGGCCAGCCAAAAAGACGCAGATGACATTGACCACCACAAGTGACATTGACTGACCAATGGCACAAATGGCACACAATGCCACTATTTCCGACAACATGTCCACCTGAAGATGACTAGAGTGACCAGCTATTCCGCAATAACCGTGCAAAACACAAGCCAGCCAAACAGATGCAGATGACATTGACCACCACAAGTGACACTGACTGACCAATGGCACAAATGGCACACAATGCCACCATTTTTGACAACATACAACATATCATAACTGTACAAATATATGTCTACCTAAAGATGACTTAAATGACTAGATATTCTGCAATAAATGTGCAACACACAGGCTAGCCAAAAAGATGCATATGACACTGACCACCACAAGTGACATTGACTGACCAATGGCACAAATGGCACACAATGCCACTATTTTCGACAACATGTCCACCCGAAGATGACTAGAATGACCAGCTATTCTGCAATAACCGTGCAAAACACAAGCCAGCCAAACGGACGGAGATGACATTGACCACCACAAGTGACATTGACTGACCAATGGCACAAATGGCACACAATGCCACCATTTTTGACAACATACAACCTATCACAACTGTACAAATATATGTCTACCTAAAGATGACTTAAATGACTAGACATTCTGCAATAAATGTGCAACATACAGGCCAGCCAAAAAGATGCATATGACACTGACCACCACAAGTGACACTGACTGACCAATGGCACAAATGGCACACAATGCCACCATTTCTTGACAACATGTCCACCTGAAGATGACTAAAAAGACTAGATATTCTGCAATAACCGTGCAAAACACAGGCCAGCCAAACAGACGCAGATGACATTGACCACCACAAGTGACATTGACTGACCAATGGCACAAATGGTACACAATGCCACCATTTTTGACAACATACAACCACACAATGAATCAATGATATCTAGTGGCAACACACCTTAACTGTTTATTGGTTTATAGAAACATGTTTTGTTGTAACAATAAAATGCAAGATGGAATAAAGGTGTTCGTGTTCAATATAGTACATATTTCAATATGATCTTCCATGCCAAATGCAACCAACCCATCCTTACACAAATGGCCTCCAGTGCTGCAAGTGCTCCTACAACACATCATGCCAACAATGACATTATATATATATAATGGCACAATTGACAATTAAAAAAAAAAAAAAAAAAAAAAAAAAAAAAAAAAAAAAAAAAAAAAAAAAAAGTGACACAAACCACCAATGCCACAAACAACACTGAAAGCCAAAAGAGCCCCGGGTTTGCTATAATCAGTTAGGGATTTTCTTAATCAGCAATTCAACTTCATCCCTTAAATTTCTAGCCAAAATGGAAGTTCCCCAACGTGATAAATGCTTATTATCAACTAAGATGCCACGAAGTGGCTCACCCCTGTATGTCAAATTACTATTGTCGCTACATGTAACATTGTCTGTCTCGATGAAGTTGCTTACTAAAGCTGCACTTAGACTTCTGAGTTTATTATTAAGCTGTCTTTCCTTTCTTGGAAGAGGCAGTGATATGACAATCTTCTTGCCAGTGAACTTCTTTTGAGTTTCACATACCAGTTCATTCATTTGTTCTAGAATTGTAGTCTTATCTTGAGTTTCTATATCGTTACATGTTACTTGATAAATGACAATATCTGGTTCATCTCCTTCAAAGTCTTTAATATAGCTGGTAGCTTCTTTAGTAGTATATTTTGTTACTTTTTTAACATATGTATTTTGTCCTGCAATGTATCTAGAGCTAAGAAATTTAGTATTCGAGGTACCAATTAACAGCACTTGTTTCTTTCTCTGTCTTTGAGTTTGTTGTTGATAGTTGTTTCTAGGGCGGTCAGACTGCCTCCGATCAGATATATTTGATGCACTATCATCAGACTTAGAGCTATGATTGTTAATCTGAGAGGTTTTCTCAGCAGAATCCTGTTTCTTCTGATTGTTGTGTGTATTTGATCTTACATGTGATGTTGTGTCTTTTAGACTTGTATCTGAGTTCATAATTTCAACTCTATTATTGTTCATATTCACTGCTTCTGAGACTTTACTGTTTGTTGAAGCTGTGTTAAATGTCAATGGCACATTTGATGGTAGTTCATAGGTTGCATTGCAGGAATGCAATTTCAAGCTGAGAATTTCATCTTCTAGTTTTGACACATATGATTTTAGGCTCTTTATCCCTGTGTCAGTCTCTATGATCTCAGAGCATTTCTTACTATATCTTTCTTCCAAGCATTCTAAATCTTTCTCTTTTTTTGCGATGTGAGAATTGCAGTTGCATCTGTAAGATTAATACGAGATTGCACAAAATTGTTTATTTTTTGAAAAAGAACGCTTTGTTTACTTCCTCTAAAAAGCTATCTTGATAGTCAACTGACTGATACAGCAGGTGCGTTCAGACTGCGAAGTATTGGTGATAATAACGAGGAATCTGTTTTATTCAAATTAAACTGATTTTTGAACAAAATTTATTGAAATTCCCCTTGAAATGAAATACTTTGGTTCCATAACAGAGAAATGGACGAATGCCTTGGACAGGAACGAATATGTTGCTGCATAGTCTGGCGGGTCAGCCGTCAAAATGAATTTTTGATAACTGATTTATCATTTTGACGTCTGGCTCCAACACTATTCGGTGAAATGTTGTGACGTCACAGCGTTGGTTGCTATTGGAAATTATCAAAACAATATGGCGTCGCGATGAAAACAGACCATATATTTGCATTATTGTGTAAGGAAAAATGATGAAAAAAGCACACAATAGTTCATGTTCTCGTATTTTTCCTTCATAATTACATTCATTACGTAGAAATATGGTATTCCTTGCATTGTGAACTTGATATTTTACCAAAGTAACTACAATTTTAATCAAAACAAATAATAATTCAAGCGAGGTTGGTGGTTGGTAATTCTAATGATGTAGCGGTATTTCCATTGTATTTTTGCACTAGAATTTTGTTTTGAAAATACATCAGACATGTTTAAGAACAAATTAATTAAATTTTATATTTTCATTGCAGGTATATCAGAAGAAAGAAGACATCGCCATGTGTCTGTGTTGTTGTTATGTTTCTTTCTTTTTTCAATCTGATTAAAATCCGATGTTATTTACATTATCTACACAATAACTGTATGTAAATAAGAAGAAACATCTGGTTTTAATCAGATTGCTTCTTTTTTTTTTATTAATTATTATTAAACTGTACCCCTGCATGGACCTTCTGTTCTTACAAATGTACTTTTCTCCCAATCAACTCACAAAAAAGTTAAGAACCTTTCTCTAAAACTTTTAATCCCTTTCCGTTGAATTTATAGGGTCAAAAGTTACAAATCGTATAACTTTAAAAGAAACAGAATATGGTTGTTGCTGACCCCAGTAAGACAGACCAAAAAAATAATAAAAGAGACCGACAAATTCTAGGTGTAAATATTTGAAGCCATGGCATTTTCTATCAAGTCAATGAAACGAAACTGTCTTTTCTGGTTTGTAAGAGAGACCGACATATTCAAGGTGTAAATAAATGAAGCCGGTGAACATCCTATCTAGTCAAGTAAACTTAGGCGACTCTATATATGTAAATAAATGAAGCCCGGTAAGTTTCTATCTGGTCAATCAATCTAAACCGTCTTTTCTGGTTAAAAAGAGAGACTGACATATTCAAGTTGTAAATAATTGAAGCTGATGACCAGTCTAGCTGGTCAATCAAACTTAACCGCCTTTTCTGGTTAGGAAGAGAGACTGACATATTCAAGTTCTTAATAATTATATAATGCCGATGAAGAGTCTATCTGGTGAATCAAACTAAACCGCCTTTTCTGGTTAGGAAGAGTGACCGACACATTCAAGTTGTAAATAATTGATGCTGATGAAGAGTCTATCTGGTGAATCAAACTAAACCGCCTTTTCTGGTTAGGAAGAGAGACCGACATATTCAAGTTGTAAATAATTGAAGCTGATGAAGAGTCTATCTGGAGAATCAAACTAAACCACCTTTTCTGGTTAGGAAGAGAGACCGACATATTCAAGTTGTAAATAATTGATGCCGATGAAGAGTCTATCTGGTGAATCAAACTAAACCGCCTTTTCTGGTTAGGAAGAGTGACCGACATATTCAAGTTGTAAATAATTGATGCCGATGAAGAGTCTATCTGGTGAATCAAACAAAACCGCCTTTTCTGGTTAGGAAGAGAGACCGACATATTCAAGTTGTAAATAATTGATTCCGATGAAGAGTCTATCTGGTGAATCAAACTAAACCGCCTTTTCTGATTAGGAAGAGAGACCGACATATTCAAGTTTTAAATAATTGATGCCGATGAAGAGTCTATCTGGTGAATCAAACTAAACCGCCTTTTCTGGTTAGGAAGAGTGACCGACATATTCAAGTTGTAAATAATTGATGCCGATGAAGAGTCTATCTGGTGAATCAAACTAAACCGCCTTTTCTGGTTAGGAAGAGTGACCGACATATTCAAGTTGTAAATAATTGATGCCGATGAAGAGTCTATCTGGTGAATCAAATCTGGTCAGGGAGAGTGACCGACAAATTCAAGTTCTAAATAATTTATGCTGATCAAGAGTCTATCTGGTGAATCAAACTAAACCGCCTTTTCTGGTAAGGAAGAGAGACCAATATATTCAAGTTCTAAATAATTGAAGCAGATGACAGTCAAACTTAACCACATCTTTTCTGGTTAGGAAGAAAGACCAACATATTCTATGTGTAAATAATTGAGAGACTGGCATAATCTAGGTATGAAAATTTGAAGCCGATGAACATTCTTTCTGGTCATATTCTTTCTGGTCATTTACACTAAACCACCCTGGCTGGTAATTATTCGCCACCTTTGGAAAACAACATATAGACTTCCATGTATTTTCATGAAAAATCACTCGGAGGCTTAGTTCAATACTTCAGCTCCTCTATTCCAGAACAAAATCGTGTGACCAATAGTCTTATTAAAAAATGAATTTAAAATAATGACAGGACAGTGACCAACCTGAATGACCTTCCAGAATTTCTCATTTCATCAGCGGGATTGTCAGATGAGTGTGCGTCTAACGGGGCGTCTAAGTGGGGTCTTAAACTTAGTTTATATATGGGAGCTAATGTTTTCTCAGGTCACTGCATGGTGTGGTGTTGTCATTTTGACATTTTCCAACTGCTGCACTATTCTGATTCCAATTCTCTGACATACACAGTTTGCTACTGTCGTTGTTTACGTTTCGTTAGTTCAAAAGGGAAGGAAGAAAAACAACAATAATAAACATGTCACCTATATTTCTCTTGATTTCCAAATAAAAAACAGATAAATTAACATGAATACACCAGTTTTAAAGCACATTAACTCGTTCAAATTATTATTTTACAAATAATTATCCACCTGTTATATGCAGTCGTCATACACGGCGACCATTTGTTTTCATACCGTAGCAACAAATAGTCACGTGACTGAACAAATAAACCGGAAGTTCAAAGTCCCGAATCAAAATTTCCCAAGTTCTATTAATATCTCAGCAAGCTGTTTATAGACATTGATTTTATGGGAATTCCTAATCTGATTGGTTGATGGCTGGGTGCTGAGGTCATGCACTCTCTCAGAGCCAATCAGAAGCTCGCAATTAGAATTGTCTCCCCTTTCAAGATGACTTTTTGAAGAAAAAAATGTCAGCCATGATGAATGGATTCTTTTAAAAAATCATCAAAATAAACAACACTTGGATATATTTTATGAATTTTCGTATGGAGGTTTGTTTATTATTTTGTTTGACAGTGTTTGACACCATTTTTTTCCATAAAAACTTGTTATTCTGTAAATAATGGCTTTCACCCAAAAGTGGCTAACAGCTTGGCTTTTTGATAATGTGCTGGAGTCAGACGGCAAAATGAACCACTGGGTATGATACTTCATTTTGACGGCTGACCAGTCAGACTAGTTGCTGCAATATTGATGGACCTGTCCAAGGCATTTGACTTCCTTCCGTCTGATCTTATTACGGAGAAGCTTTAATTTGAGCATATGGATTGTCAAATGATGCAGTAGAACTTATTCATGACTACAGTACCTATCGGATCGTAAACAGTGTGTTAAAATTGGTGAACACTGTAGCTCCTTTCAAAAGATTACCAAGGGTGTCCCACAGGGCTCATTACTAGGCCCTCTCATTTTTAACATTTTAAAATGACATTTTTTACTTTATAGAGAAAGGAAAACTTTTTAAATACGCAGATGACAATACACTATCTTTTTCGCATCCAGACTTTGTCACATTACATACAGTTTTAGAAAAGGAAAGTTGGGTTCTCATCAATTGGTTCTCCCATAACCAAATGGAGGCTAATCCAGACAAATTTCAGGCTTTTGCAGTCGGCGGGAAAACCTTTGATGAGAAGCCTACTTTCAATATAGGTGAAGCAGAGATCTCATGTGAAGAGACTGTTAAGCTACTTGGCATTGAGATTGATTATCTTTTATCGTTTGACACACAAGTGTCGAACATGTGTAAAAAGGCATCTCAACAAATAAATGTACTCAGAAGCATTGGAAAGTATCTTAACTTTGAATCTCGGAAAGCGGTATATCATGCCTTTATAATGTCTACTTTTAATTTTTGCCGCCTGGTTTGGCATTTTTGTTCAAAGTCAAATACTGAGAAATTAGAGAGGATTCATTTCAGAGCATTAAAATTTATTTTTCAAGACTTTGAAGCCTCTTTAAGACTCATGATGACCTTATTAGTAGAGCAGGTGCTAGTGCTACCACCCTTCATTTATCCCGTTTAAGAGGCCTTGCCATTGAAACTTTTAAGATTATTTATGGTAAATCCCCAGTATGTTTACAACATTTTATGACATTGAAAAAATCAAATTATAATTTTAGATACACAAACCTTCTTGACATTCCCAGAGTTAGAAGTACAAAGTATGGAAATAACTCTTTTTGTTTCCAAGCAGCTAAACTCTGGAATGATCTGCCAGAGGAAGCTAGGAAGATTACTTCATTTAATATATTTAAAAATTTTATTAGAAACTAGAATGGAGTCAGCTGCAAATGCAGCATGTGCAAATGATGGACCTCAGTGTTTCATCTTTGGTGTATTTTGCTTTCGTGATAAGCATTACCTCTGTTTTATTTCGCTTTGCAGAATAGTGCTTGTCTGCCTTTCGACCTAATATGGCCCGCTGAGATTCATATATATCGATTCAATTGCAGATTTTATGGTTTATTCTAAACTTTTATTTCTAAATGCATAACTCTTACAAAATTGTTTATATGTAAAAAATACTGTGATATTTTATATGTTTGCATGCATCTGTGATATATTTATGTGTTAGTTAGTCGGTTGAAAAAGCTCCTAGGAGCTTATGTTATCATGTTTTGTAATATACCGAGGCAAAATAAATTTTACTTGACTTGACTTGAGAGGATGGACCTTGGTTTGAGACTTTGAGCTAACCCCTTGAATCCCCTCTAAATCTGCCACTGGTTGGAAAGGCATCAGGTAAAGGGTAACAAGTCAACTTGTACCTCAAGTGCGTTTCCTAGTGTCTGATAATGGTTTTTCTCTGATATTTTACAACTGTTCAAATGTAGATGAAATATTTTCTTGGCACAATCAAGCATCTAGTTTGTCGCCAAATGTGCAGCAAAAATTTTGAAATTCGGTTGACAAATAAAAAAGTTCTGGTCAAAAACATTTTTGAATAGGGATTTCCCGTACAAAAATCTAATGAAGGGAGGTAAATATTTTCCCGCAAAAATTTAAATTTTTCTGTATTTTGTAATGGTTCCTCAAAATCATTACAAAATGACACCAATGACCTACCTGAGATGGAGTCTTCATGATCAAGTAAAATTTTTTGGAGACTATGCATTTTCATGATCATCGATTATCTCCCTTGCCAATGCAAAATCCCTTTTCAAAATTCATTTTGAGTATAAAAACTTTATCTGTCCACTGATTTTCAAATTTTTTGCATGTCCAATTAGGACAAACTAAGATCAGGATTTTGATATGAAAATAATTTTCCTGTCGTCCCCCATACAGAAATGTTTTGCGATAAACGATTATCAGAAGCAAGTTTTTAGACTTTAGTAAGTAAACGGATCTATGACAAAACATAGAACAACAAAACACTGAATGATAGAAATATACAAAGGACAAAACATCGAAAGACAAAACATAGAAAAGCATCATATTAAAAAAAACATTGAAAAAAAAAAAAAAAAAAAAAAGAGAAAAATATTGAAACATTTTATTTTCAACATTTTTATGATCGTGCTACTTTTTTGTAATAAAGCTAGCGGATTTTTGCATATGGGTAATTTCGTAAACAAAAGCACAGTTACTGCACAGCTTATCAGCACATTTGTTTTCACTGCATGGATAGAACAATTATTCCTCTTCTTCTTAAATGTCCAGCTTCTAGCCCATTACGGAAACATCTCCGTTTGCACAAAGTGTTTTGTAATATATATATTACTAATTTGATTTTATTTTTGCATCAATTACACTTGTTCTCCATAAAATCATGCATTTTGAGTATCTGTTATGATCAAGTCATCGAGTCAATTCTAACAGATACCCACAATATATTGTTTTATGGATTAACATTAAAAATTGTTATTTTTATACCAACCCCTGATTTCCCCCATTTCTACTACATGTATATATGTGTCATAGGGTATAGGTATATAGCACACTTGTACATGTACTGCCTTGCGGTACAAGCCGGCTTTTACAGCGACATGGTAGAGTGTTCGCTTAGCACGCGGGAGAACCTGGTTCAATCCCCGTCAGGGAAGAAAGAATTTTTCTTCACCTGTTACATTTGGCGCCCAACGTGAATTAATCCTATGACCCGTGCAGTAATTCCCCAAGTTTGTTTCTACGATAAACTCTATGGCCTGGGACTTCGGGGACGAAGCCCAATTTGGTGGGGGAGAATGTCATAGGGTATAGGTATATAGCACACTTGTACTGCCTTGCGGTACAAGCGGCCTTTTACAGCGACGTGGTAGAGTGTTCGCTTAGCACGCGGGAGAACCTGGTTCGATCCCGGTCAGGGAAGAAAGAATTTTTCTTCGCCTGTTACATATGTATGGTACATGTAGGTATCATACAGAGATGTTTCCATGATGCATCTTCTGTAGCAGCGCAGGCTTATTTGTGTCAGACTTGTTTGGAAACCACAAACCGGTTTTCTCACGTTGCGGATCATATAATAACCAATTCGAATATATTGTCTCGTTGACATTGGTACCCCGTCAAATGTGCCGACAATCATATATGAGCCTTCACATGAGAAAATGAACAATATTGGTTTTCAAAACTGGCCTGTACAGTCAGAAGCAGCCCAGAAGCTTGAAATTTCGGATTTAGAAAGTAGAGGAATTGTTCTATCCGTGTAGTGAAAATATAGGCGCTGATCAGCTGTGCAGTTACTGCACAGCTGATCTGCGCCTTTGTTTTCGAATATGCCTATTGTTGGTTTTCTGATGCGCAGGTTCATAACTTCATATGATTTTAATTGGAAGTTACCCAACAAAAGCAAGTATGTACATGTAGATACCCTTTTTAAAATGGTAGCAATTGCTCACCTGAGAAGTATAGAAATGATTGTATCAATGAATTGTAATACACTGTTACTGTATATAGTTGAATGAATGGAGAAAACTTACTTTTTTAACTGCTGTTTCCATAGGGTTATCTGAATAAAGCTGAAATTGCAACTCTTACAAACTCAAGATGATAAAACTTAAGATCTGTGATAAGTTTGAAATTGAACAAGATCCCATGAGTTACCGTAGGGACCTGGGTGCTTTTCAGCCTTGTTAGTATGAGCCGCGACGCGAGAAAACCGGTCTTAGGGGTTTCCGACCAGGTTTGACTCAAACCGGCTTGTAAAGTCTCCGAAGAGGTTAAAAGCTTGAAATTTCGGATTTAGGAAGAAGAGAAATTGTACTATCCGAGTGGCGAAAACAAAGGCGCTGATCAGCTTCGCAGTTACTGCGAAGCTGATCTGCGCCTTTGTTTTCGCTTAGGCAAAAATCCGGTTTTCTCATGATGCGGCTCGTATGATAATGAAAATGATTTGAGCCATGTCATGAGAAAACCATTTACATGTGTTTTCCTATGCGAAAACAAAGGCGCAGTAACTGCGAAGCTGATCAGCACCTTTGTTTTCGCTACTGGGATAGTACAATTTCTCTTCTGCCTAAATCTGAAATGTCAAGCTCCTAGCCGCATTTTGTATCTGCACAGGCTGGTTTGTGTCAGACCTGGTCAGAAACACCAAAGACCGGTTTTCTCATATGGCTCATTTGTGTTGTTACCAGTCAGTCACAGTGCCTTCAATTTGATTAACAATTTCTTCCTCCTTGCAGGGAATGACACTGGACTGACTTTCTGTCTCACTCTGTGCCTTTTCCAAGCATTTGACAATTCCTGGAATCATGGGATCGTCCGTGAATGACTTTCAGGCTGCCAAACTACAGCAAGAGATAAGGGTCGCAGTATGTATTAAGTTGTTCTTGTATTTGAGCCGCCTCGTGGGAAAACCAACAATGTGGTTTCCGACCAGGTCCGACACAAACCGGCCTGTACAAGCACAGAAAAGAGCTAGAAGCTTGGAATTTTGGAGTTAAGTAGAGGAGGAATTGTACTATCCGAGTAGCGAAAACAAAGGCGCTGATCAGCTTCGCGGCTACCGCGAAGCTGATCTGCATCTTTGTTTTCGCATATGCAGATTGTTGGTTTTCCCATGAGGCGGCTCATTTATTTTGCAATACTTGGTTGACTTATAATTATGTATATTCAACTGCATTGCCCAAAGAAAACAATGTTTTGCAAGATTATGATCAACATGTATGTAAGCAACTAAAGCATACATCATCTACAAACCCAGTTACCAGTTTCACCTTTGGGAGCAACAGGTGGCCTATAAAGGTTTGCAATTTAGCACTATTTTTATTAGCTCACCTGAGCCGAAGGCTCACAGGTGAGCTTATAGTATACCCATGCTCCGGCGTCCGTCCGTCGTCCGTCGTCGTCCGTCGTCCGTCGTCCACAATTTCAAAGATCTTCTCCTCTGAAACCGCTTGGCCAATCAAAGCCAAACTTCATGTGGAGTATCCTTAGGAAGGGGGAACGAAAGTTTATATAAATGGTCCAGGTCACATGACCAAGATGGCCGCCATGGCTATATATAGCAAAAACCTTTAAAAATCTTCTTCTCCAGAACCAGTGGGCCGATTTCCACGAAACTTGGTATGTAGCATTGGGGATGTGGGCCCATCGTAGTTTATATAAATCATGACCCTAGGATGACCTTGACCTATTTTAAGGCAAGGTCAACTTAGGTCGCCAATGCATTTGAATGGGGAAAAATGGTAAAATGCTATTTAATGGGTAAAACTTACTGGGAATATGCAAATGGACAGAAGATTAATGTTAATGGAAAATTTTGGCCCCTGGGGGATTGTCTGCCCCTGCCCCGGGGCTATATACATGTATATTTCCATAATAATGAAACATCTTCTCCTCTGAAACCGCTTGGCCAATCAAAGCCAAACTTCATATGGAGCATCCTTGGGAAGGGGGAAAGAAAGTTTATATAAATGGTCAAGGTCACATGACCAAGATGGCCGCCATGGCTATAAATAGAAAAAACCTTTAAAAATCTTCTTCTCCAGAACCAGAAGGCCAATGATTTTGAAACTTGGTGTGAAGCATCAGTGACTGGAGCTCTACAAAGTTTATATAAATCATGACCCTGGGATGACCTTGACCTATTTTACGGCAAGGTCAACATAGGTCGCTTTTGCATTTGAATGGGGAAAAGTGTTAAAATGTCATTTGTAGGGAAAAACTTGCAGGAAATGGGCAAATGGACTTAAGATTGATGATTCTGAAAAAATTTGGACCCCAGGGGTCTGTCTGCCCCCACCCCGGGGCAATATACATGTATATAGCAGTGATATTCAAAGATCTTCTCTGAAACTGCTTGGCCAATCAAAGCCAAACTTTATGAGGAGCATTGTTAGGAAGTGGGAATGAAAGTATATGTAAATGGTCAAGGTCACATGACCAAGATGGCTGCCATGGCTATAAATAGCAAAAACCTTTAAAAATCTTTTTCTCCAGAACCAGAAGGCCTATGATTTTGAAACTTGGCATGAAGCATCAGGCAATGTAGCTCTACAAAGTTTATATAAATCGTGACCCTTGGATGACCTTGACCTGTTTTATGGCAAGGTCAACTTAGCTCGCCCATGCAGACCTATTTTTTGGCAAGGTCAACTTAGCTGGCCCATGCATTTGAATGGGGAAAATTGTTAAAATGTCATTTGAAGGGCAAAACTTGCAGTAAATTGGCAAATGGACTGCAGTTTTATGTTATCAAAAAGAAATTGACTCCAGGGGTTGCTCTGACCCGGCCCTTGGGTTATATACATGTATTTTACCATTTTAGTCAACCAAGTTTATTGGTATATATCTCAGGTTTCAGGTGAGCGTTTACAGGACCATTGGTCCTCTGGTATAATTTGCTTTAATAGCTTTAACAACATTACAATGTTACCGTATTCATTCTAATTAGTGTGCAGTGTGCTTAACTTTTCAAAACAACTTAAAGCTAAGGTAACTAAATATCATTCTAATTAGCGCACACTATGAATGAAAACCACACATACTCTGCTGTAATAACCATGTCAAAAATTCCAATGATAGTTCATTTCTTTAAGTGTTCCATTTGTTGCAAAACAGAGTTTGGTCATTTATGGTTAAGTCTAAATATGATATTTAGATGTAAATTTGGTGTAAAATGCTAACATGCTATTTGAGCAGTGTGTGCATATGTACGTTTTTTTCGGAAATGACCAGGGTGTGTGCTTATTGGAGCATGTGCGCTAATTAGAACAAATATGGTACATGTATTTAATATTGCCCATATCTTGATTGTGGTATTTTTATTGCACCTGCTTATAGCAGGGTGCGATATAGGAGTTCAAATTTCCGTCCATTCGTCCGTCCGTTCGTTCATTCGTCCGTCCGTCAACATTTACGTAAAAGTTTAGTTTTCTCGACATCAGTGATAGCTGCGAGTCTGAAACCTTGCATAGTAATTGTCCTTGACATACCATTCAAGCACACACCTTGACCCAGTACCCTTGACCTATATTTCACGGTCCACTGACTTTGAAAATTTTTATGTCGAAGTTTGGTTTTCTCGACATCAGTGATAGCTGCGAGTCTGAAACCTTGCATGGTAATTGTCCTTGACATACCATTTAAGAACGCACCTTGACCTGCTGATCTTGACCTATATTTCACGGTCCATTGACTTTGTTAATTTTTACGTCAAAGTTTGGTTTTCTCTGCATCAGTAATAGCTGCGAGCATGAAACGTTGCATAGTAATTGTCCTTGACATACCATTCAAGCACGCACCTTGACCCGCTGACCTTAACCTAAATTTCACGGTCCATTGACTTTGTTAATTTTTACGTCGAAGTTTGGTTTTCTCTGCATCAGTAATAGCTGCGAGCGTGAAACCTTGCATAGTAATTGTCCTTGATATACCCCTCAAGCATGCACCTTGACCCGCTGACCTTGACCTATATTTCACGGTCCATTGACTTTGTAAATTTTTACGTCAAAGTTTGGTTTTCTCTGCATCAGTGATAGCTGCGAATGTGAAACCTTGCATAGTAACTGTCCTTGACATACCCTTCAAGCACGCACCTTGACCTGCTGACCTTGACCTATATTTCACGGTCCATTGACTTTGTTATATTTTTATGTTGAAGTTTGTTTTTTTCTGCATCATGAGTGATAGCTGCGAGTGTGAAAACTTGCATAGTAAATGTCCTTCACATACCCTTTCAGAACACACCTTAACCTGGTGCCCTGGACCTATATTTCACGTTTTTAGTTATTTTGCCCGATGCAGGTGCGTAATCGACCTCCGCGGAGTTCTTGTTATTGTAATAATTTGAATCTCGTCCTCAGCCTCAGAAATGTTGAGCCAAGGCAGTTCTAAGAAGTGCCCACAACCTACGCATTTACAAAAAAAAAGTGGGGTGGGAAATATCACTTTTCATTGTGGCATGTTTTTTCTGTCTTCAGTGCTCGTCCCTGGAAAAGCTGGGATATGAAAGTCTTGTCATAGTTACATCAGAAGATAGCCATACAGAGATGGGGTCCGGAAAAGGCAGACATTTCATAGAACATTTTGACCTAGTCATAGAATTCATGAATTATCAACACAGTAAGAACATGCCAGTCCATAAAAAGTTCAGAGATGTCACTCATTCATTGATTTTGGTGCTGTTTAACAATCTAAAAATAATGCAAAAGTTTTAAGCCTCTGCAGGTGTAAAATATGAATGTCAATTGAGCCGCGACGCGAGAAAACCGGTCTTCGGGGTTTCCGACCAGGTCTGACACAAACTGACCTGTACAGTCACAGAAGCAGACTTCGGATTCAGGAAGAAGAGGAATTTTACTATCCGAGTAGCAAAAACAAAGGTGCCGATCAGCTTCGCACTTACTGCGAAGCTGATCTGCGTCTTTGTTTTCGCATAGACAAAAATCCGGTTTTCTCACTATGCGACTCAATTAATATTCATATAGATCAAATTTCCATAGTAGTTATATATCACCTTCCATAATTGCTAACATAACTACTATGGAAATTTGATCTACAACATGAGGTATGCACCTGAAACTACAGTTTGCAGATACCAATTGAACAGCAACATGAGAAAACCAGTCTGACTTCTAAATTTTCGACCTGGTCCAACACAAACTGGCCTGTGCAGCTACAGAAGATGTCGTGAAAGCAAAGGTGTTGATCTGCGTCTTTGTTTTCACATAGGCAAAAATCGGGTTTTCTCATAATGCGAATCAACAGAGACCATTATGTACTCTCCATATCATGCAGTTTGGCACCGATGTCAACAAAAAATAGAGCCGCCTCATGAGAAAACCAACAATCTGCATATGCGAAAACAAAGATGCAGATCAGCTTCGCGGTAACCGCGAAGCTGATCATCGCCTTTGTTTTCGCTACTCGGATAGTACAGTTCCTCTTCTACTTAAATCCAAAATTTCAAGCTTTTAGCTCTTTTCTGTGCTTGTACAGGTCGGTTTGTGTCGGACCTGCTCGAAAACCACATGGTTTGTTTTCCCATGTGTCGGCTCAATATTGAACATTTTAATTTCAAAATGGATATTCTACATCATACACTTGGGCTCCAATATCAACAACAACAAAGGAAAGCGCTTTAATTTCAAAATAACAAAAAAATTGCCACTAGATGAGAACAAAGACATTGTGTACTTCAGCAACAGGGAGTTGTTGTACAACTTTTTTGTTTCATATGAAATGAGTCGTGTCATGAGAAAACAGGTTTTGCCTAGGCGATAACAAAGGCGCAGATCAGCTCTTCAGTAACCGCAGAGCTGATCAGCACCTTTGTTTTCACTACACGGATAGTACAATTCCTCTTCTTCTTAAATCCAAAGTTTCAAGATTCTAGCTTTCTTCTGTGACTGTACAGGAGGGTTTATGTCAAAAAACCAGGAAGGTTGGTTCGAATGTATAGCAGTTTTCTCATGATGCTTGGTGTAATTTCTTGTTGTAGATGGTCTTATGGCTGGCAGTGGCGATGGTCTAGACATCCAACCTGCTCCTCCTATTGATAAACCTCTAGTTACTGATAAAGAACTAAACAGTTTAATAGAAGATGCCCTAGATACCGTTCTTCCCGGAGCTGGGTCAGATTTAGATGAGGCTAACAATGACTTTGATGAAGGGGATTATGAAAAACCTCAGCTGACCAGTGAAGGCACTGTTATTCCGAAAACTAAGATTGTTGTTCTGCAGCAGTCAACTTTGTCAGATGCTTTGAAGAAAAAAGCAGCAAAGAAGCGCTCTTCTCATGCCAGTCTATACAAAAAGGTAGATGGTTTTATAACATTACGAAAACTTGCCCATGCATTAAACAGAGATTTTTTGAGCTTTAAAAATTGAAAATTTTCAGCTTAAAAATTTTGATGTTTTTCTTATTTTTGCTCAAAACATAGATTGTGGGTACACGTTTGAGTACCCACAATTTATGTTTTGGAGCAAAAATAAGGAAAATAGGTATACCCCTGTATACCCCAGTTTTGCCATTTAAAAGTGGGGTTCAAAGGGTATACATTACACGGACATGTTTTCATGATGATAAGTGCATATCATTTCGAAAACATGCCCATGTAATATACAGATTTTTCTTCTGAACAAAGTTGCAAGAATTGAAAATTTTCAGTTATGAAATTGAAATTTTCACAAGAATTATTTTGATATTTATCTTATTTTTTTATATGTTTGTTTTAATGAGTACCCACAACCTATGTTTTGGAGCAACATTAAGAAAAATAGGTATACCCCAGTTTTGCTTTATAAAATTGGGTTAAAGTGGGTACACATTTCACGGACATGTTTTCCTGATGTACAGTTCAAATTTAACTTGTCTTGACAAGAACAAGAATACTCTAGGTATTGCACATAGTATATGGTATTGGCAGCCGAAAGTTTTGATTTTTTTTTATGCCTGAATGCTCTATGATGGATATAGGCCAATGTTATGGTCAAAATTTATGTCATCTGGCACAAGGTCTTGGACTTATGCCATGTGAAGTCATACAAGTTTTTCTACTGCATTTGTTCTATGAACCACATATGAGCCACGTCGAGAGAAAATCAGATTTTTGCCTGTGCGAAAACAAAGGTGCAGATCAGCTGTGCAGTAACCGCAGATCAGCTATGCAGTAACTGCACAGCTGATCAGCGCCTTTGTTTTCGCTACACAGATAGTACATCCTCTCGTCTTCTTAAATCCGAAATTCCAAGCTTCTAGCCTTCTTCAGTGACTGCACAGGCCGATTTGTGTCGGACCTGGCCTTAAAACCCGAAGACCGGTTTTCTTGTGTCACGGCTCATATTGTGTTTACCTCTAGGTTATTGTTTCACCTGTTTGAAGCACGGCTACCAAACAGTTAAATGCGTAACCGCGGTTAAGAAAAGAAATCCGATTCACGTCCTTCCGGTTCTGCGTGTGAGGTGCAGTAAAAGGTAAACAAACTTTCGCAGCTCGCGTTTCCAAGTAATTTATTTTCACCTGGAGAAAGTTATTAAAATTTTCTCAATGCAATTTTGTTAGTTATAATTTGATCTTATCGTATCTCAAAGGATTTCCAGATTTGTCTCCGTATAATGGTGATTTTTATTCCCTCCTCCAAAATGCATGTTGAGGTTGCATTGTACATGAAGAAAATGTGGGTCAGTCATAGGGATATTTTTAGATCCCCACTAATTGCGTCATTATAAACGGATGGCAAGGCAGCGAACAGATGATTTTAACATTGTATAAGTTCTGTGAACACTTCCCTTGCCATTGACTGCTGCATTCTATGTATATGTGGCTAAAAGCTGTGTCAAAATTTCGGTCACGCATTTAATCATTAGAATGATAGCAAAATAATGGACATTAAAAGCACCTGTATTTTAGTTTCTCTCTCGAGTTCTACGTTTAACAATTTAATTATCACAGTGTCTCGTCATCTTTGTATGGTTTTTACCTCTATAAATCAAGTTTTATTGAAGGGTTTTTGACTTACAGTGATGTGCAAGAAAAAAACAAACAAACGGGAATCTGCATATACAAAAGCCTTAAATATACCTTGGTTTTCCTTTTGCTCATGGTTTTAGTGAGTGATAATGTTAAAAATAATTAACCCAGTTAATACATATAGACAACCCCTCTGAAGGAAAATGAAAAAAAAAAATCCAAAATTGGTTTACTTGTGATGTTTGCAGTGAGAATACTTAGAGTATATCAAAATACAAACATTTTTGCAACAAACATGCAATACAAAACACTTTAACACTGGTATTCCTGTTTATGATAAAACTTAAGACTTTAAAACATTGTGAATACTGTAATTTTTTTTTTTTTTTTTTTTTTTATTTCGTTTGCTTTCATCTAAAACGCTGTACAGAGAATGTTAAATATCATAAAACAGGCATAGGTTTTCAAACATATCTTGAAATAAATCTGTCTTATTTTAATGATTAAATGCTTTAATAACCATTTTCTTCCCTTCAAAAAATAAATGTTGAACCCTAAAAAAAAGTGAATACTGTGGCAGACATCGGTTGTAATTTATTTAATATATAACTACAACTTTGTCATGGAACAATCACAAAAACATGATATTTTAACAGCAAATTGCCCAATTTTTAGTTGTATTTTGCCGTTCTTGACCGTGTTGAAACACATGTTTCGAAGGAGGGAACAAATATCCCCCAAAAACATCATGTAATGTTGCAAACTGTTTTGGTGCTGTCTAACAATGATAAATAAGTGACAAAATAGCATTCTTAGATTTTTGATACCGTTCTGTACTACAAAATAATTATCGATCGATCCGAGTAGTGTATGTTTTGTTTACATTTTGTTGTACCTCACAGGCAAAACCGGAAGGACGTGAATCGGATGTCTATTCTTAACCGGCGGTTACGCATTTAACTGTAGCCGTGTGGAAGGGAGGTTTGGATATTACTGACCATATGTGAGCCACAATGCAAGAAAAACGGTCTTCAGGTTTCCGACCAGGTCTGACACAAATCAGCCTGTGCAGCTACAGAAGATGCATAGAATCTAGAAATTTTGGATTTTAGAAGAAGAAAATCTATACTATCTGTGTGGTGAAAACAAAGGTGCTGATCGGCTTCTCAGTAACTGCGAAGCTGATCTGCGTCTTTGCTTTCACATATGCAAAATGTTGGTTTTCTCATGATGTGGCCTTTAACAGGCCCATGATGTGTTCTTGAACAGGCCCATTTAACATAATTATGTAACAGTATAGTGCTGACAAAGCTATACATGAAATTTTTGTCCCAGCATGACTGCTGCAGTAAATCACCAAAAACATTATGAAAACATGCTAATGTAATACACAGTGATATTTTTGTTCCAAAATTCGAAAAAATAAACTTTAGAACATTTTCAATATTTTTTTTTAATTTTTGTTTAAGACATAGATTGTGGGTACAGGTGAGACCCCCTCGGCAAGGTGGTTCTAACAAATACCCACAAAATTCAAAATAACCCTGCACAACCCCAATTTTACTATAAAAAGTGGGATATGATGGGGTTTATATAAAATGGAAATGTTATCTTGGTGATTGTTGACTTTAAGCAGCAAAGCTGCAACTTAGCAAAATTAAAATGCATATACTGCTCATTTGTAATACACTTGAAGTGTATCATAGTGAGGCTTGTAGTCTTCAACTTCATTATAACGCGCCTCACTATAATGTTGTTTTCAATATACCACAGTCATGCCAAATGATAATTTTGTTATATGTCTATAGGAAGTAACCTCATTACAACACAGTTTCACTTATAACATGTTCTACTTCTATGGACCCCAAAGATAGTGTTCTAATGAGGTTGATCTGTAATGGGATGTATACTACAGGTTTATCTCTCACAGCACATGTTTATTACTTGTAGCATCTATATTTGCTTTCAGAAAAACAAAACGGCTACCTCCACACCGAAGAGCAACATACTGAAGAGTGGCAAGAAAACCATGAATACTCCAGAATCAGGCAAGAGAACCCCAAACATTTCGGAATCAGGCAAGAAAACCTACGACTGTGAAGAATGTAATAAGAAGTATGCCCGCTATGAGACGTTAGTTTATCACATTCGTAGTATACATACTGGAGAACGCCCATATCAGTGCAGGGAATGTGGCAAATCATTTGTCAGCCGTACTGGTTTGAGGTGCCATAAATACAAGCACACCGAAATCTACAATTTCGCTTGCAAAGAATGCGGGCAATGCTTTAAAAGGCAAGATTACCTCTGGCACCATCAGCTTACACACTCTGATGTGAAGAAATTTAAATGCGATATGTGCGAGTCAAGTTTTAAAGATCCGTCAACGTTACGTCAGCATAAGATGGTACACACGGACTCACGGCCTCATTGCTGTGAGGTGTGTGGGAATGGGTTCCGGACTCCAAGAGCTTTGAAAGAACATCAGAGAGTACATACTGGTGAGAAACCATATACATGTGAGCATTGTGGGGAATCCTTTAGGAGGAAGAAAAACATGGTGACTCACCAGAAATCTAAACATGGATCACCATACGTTGCTCCTGCTTTACAGGATCTTTTAGAGATAAAAGGTGAATCACCAGTAAACTAAACATTCATTGTCATAATGTGCACCTATTTTAGGGAATCTTTTAGAGATAAAAGGTGAATCATCAGAAAACTAAACTTTCATGGCCATATAGTGGACCTACTTTAAGGAATCTTTTAGAGTTAAACAGTGAACCCCAGACAACTAAATATTCATCCCATACCATGCACCTACTTTAGGGAACCTTTTAGAGATAAACAGTGAATTGCCAGAAAACTAATTTTTATTGTCATACTGTGCACCTACTTTTGGGAATCTTTTAGTGATAAAAGGCGAATCACAAGAAATCTAAACATCTATCACCATTATGGTGGTCCGGACCTACTTAGAGAATCTTTTAGAGATAAACAGTGAATCACAAGAAAACTTAGTGAGGTGTAATAAAGGATCTTTGGCTCGTAAAGCAATATGTATTAATGGTGCAAATATAATAAATTCGCTATTCTATTACATTTTTACGCACATTATTACACGTGCCACTCAGTGTATTATTCTAAAAACCTTCATACATGTATGTAGCTCATCCAACTGCATTTGTTATTCAAATGAATATAAAAGGATGCCAAAAAGGCATGCTCTGTTGGCTTTAAAGTACATAGTCTTCAAAGTGTATTATTGTTCAAGTACTTTCTGATGTTCTTTCAAAGTTCCTGAGTCCAGAACTCAGTGATAGCAAACTTCACAGCAATTTTAGGGGGCCAAGTAAGCAAGTATCACAACATTCAAAATTCTGATTGTGCCAGGCATCATATGAGCCACGACGTGAGAAAACGGGTCTTCAGGGTTTCTGAAAATGTGGGACACATACCAGCCTGTGCAGGGACAGAAGATGGCTAGAGGTTTCAAATTTAGGATTTAGGAAGAAGAGAAATTGTACTATCCAAATAGCAAAACAAAGGTGCAGATCAGCTTCGCAGTTACTATCAAGCTGATCTGCGCCTTTGTTTTCGCATAGGCAAAAATCTGCTTTTCTCACGATGCAGCTCATATTTTCCAGGTTTTGAGAACACAGAACATGCTAATTCATTACGAAAAAACACTCATGTAATACCGGTATACCCGATTTTTAGCTCACCTGAGCCGTCAGGCTCACAAGGTGAGCTTATAGTATACCCATGCTCCGTCGTCCGTCCGTCCGTCGTCCGTCCGTCCGTCGTCCACCATTTTCAAAGATCTTCTTCTCTGAAACAGCTTGGCCAATCAAAGCCAAATTTTACATGAAGCATCTATGGGAAGGGGGAACCAATGTGTATATAAATAATCCAGGTCACATGACCAAGATGGCCGCCATGCCCATATATGGTAAAAACCCTTCAAAAATCTTCTTCTCCAGAACCACTGGACCGATTTCAACCAAACTTGGCATGAAGCATCGATGACTCAAGTACTACAATGTATATATAAATCATGACCTTGCGGTGACCTTGACCTATTTTACGGCAAGGTCAACATAGGTCGCCTTTGCATTTGAATGGGAAAAATTGTTAAATTGTCATTTAAAGGAAAAATCTTGCAGAAAATGAGCATTAGGACTGAATATTAATGATTCTGAAAAAAATTGGGCACCAGGGGCTCATCGGCCCCCACCCCGGGGCAATATACATGTATATTATCATAATATTCAAACATCTTCTTCTCTGAAACCGCTTGGCCAATCAAAGCCAAATTTTACATGAAGCATCTATGGGAAGGGGGAACCAATGTGTATATAAATAATCCAGGTCACATGACCAAGATGGCCGCCATGCCCATATATGGTAAAAACCCTTCAAAAACTCTCTTCTCCGGAACCACTGGACAGATTTCAATGAAACTTGGCATGAAGCATCGATGACGGTACTACAATGTATATATAAATCATGACCCTGTGATGACCTTGACCTATTTTACGGCAAGGTCAACATAGGTCACCAATGCATTTGAGTGGGGAAAACTTTTAAAATGTCATTTAAAGTGAAAGTCTTGCAGAAAATGGACAGTTGGACTGAATATTAATGATTCTGAAAAAAATTGGACCCCAGGGGCTCATGTGCCCCCACCCTGGGGCAATATACATGTATATCTTCACTATATTCAAACGTCTGCTCCTCTGAAACCGCTTGACCAATCAAAGCCAAATTTTATGTAAAGCATCAATAGGAAGAGATAATTAATCTGTTTATAAATAATCCAGGTCACATGACCAAGATGGCCGCCATGCCCATATATGGTAAAAACCCTTCAAAAATCTTTTTCTCTGGAACCGGTGGACCAGTTTCAATGAAACTTGGCATGAAACATCGATGGCTAAAGCACTACAATGTATATATAAATCATGACCCTGTGATGACCTTGACCTATTTTATGGCAAGGTCAACATAGGTCGCCAATGCATTTGAATGGGGAAAACTTTTAAAATGTCATTTAAAGTGAAAGTCTTGTAGGAAATGGGCATTAGGACTGAATATTAATGATTCTGACAAAAAATGGACCACAGGGGCTCATATGCCCCCACCCCGGGGCAATATACATGTATATCTCCATAATATTCAAACATCTGCTCCTCTGAAACCACTTGGCTAATCAAAGCCAAATTTTATGTGAAGCATCTATAGGATGGGATAATCAATGTGTATATAAATAATCCAGGTCACATGGCTGCCAGGCCCATATATGGTAAAAATCTCTCAAAAATCTTCTTCTCCGGAACCAGTGGACCGATTTCAAGGAAACTTGGCTTGAAGCATCGATGGCTCAAGTACTACAATGTAAATATAAATCATGACCCTGTGATGACCTTGACCCAGTTTATGGCAAGGTCAACATGGGTTGCCAATGCATTTGAATGGGAATAACTGTTAAAATGTCATTTGAATGAAAAAGCCAGCAGGAAATTGGCAAATGGACAAAATACTGATTATTCTGAAAAAGAAAATGGCCCAAGGGCTTCATCTGCCCCTGCACTGGGATTAAATACCATAATATTCAAACATGTTTATTGGTATATGCAGCAGATCTCAGGTGAGCGTTTACAGGACCATTGGTCCTCTGGTTAAGTTGTAAAAATTGAAAATTTTCAGAAGAAACTGTTTGAAATTTTTCTTACTTTTGTGCAAAACATAGATTGTAGGTACGTAAGAACTGCCATGCTCAGGCGATTCTAACGAGTACCCACAAACTACGTTTTGGAGCAAAAATAAGAAAAATATGTATACCCCTGCAGACCCCAATTTTGCTACTGTGAATCCGGAAATTTTCACGAGAACTTAATTTTCGCTAATATTCGCGAATTTGTTGCTTTGCGAAAATAAAGTTCTCGCTAATAAAGAATTACAATATGCTTTATAGATTGCACGAGTACTAGTTCGCGAATTCAACAACTCGCTAATAATTTGGAAATCGAAAATTCGCGAAATAAAAATCATGCGAAAATTTTCGAATTTACAGTATATAGAAGTGGGGTATAAGGGGGTGTACATTACAAGGAAATGTTTTTGTGATGACAGAACTTGTTTCATAGTTGAAACCCTCCTTGAAGAGTACCAGAAACAGATCTGTCAGGTTCACCAACATTCATTTTACTGTTTCAGCAGCTTTCATGGCATTAACATAATGCAAAGTTTCATTACGAAAACTTGCCCATGTAATATACAGAGATTTTTTTCAGAATAAAAAAAACGAAAATTTCATTGGAAAAATTTTGATTTTTTAAATATTTTCGCTCAAAACATACATTGTGGGTATACGTTAGACCCGCCTCACCAGTTCTAACAAGTACCCACATTGTATATTTTGGGTCAAAATAAGAAAAATGTACTATACCCCTGCATACCCCAATTTTGCTATATAAAATTGGAGTATAAGGGAGTGTACTTTACATGGAAATGTTTTCGTGATGACAGACCTTGTCTCATAGTTGATAACCCTCCTTGAAGAGTAACAGAAACAGATCTGATGGCATTTGATGGCATTAACATAATGCAAAGTTTTAAATGAGCCACCCCCTGGGAAAACCAACAATCTTAAAGGCGAAAACAAAGGCGCTAAGCTTCGCAGTAACTGCAAAGCTGATCAGCGCCTTTGTTTTCGCTACACGGGTAGTACAATTCCTCTACTTTCTAAATCCAAAATTCCCAGCCTCTAATAATCTTCTGGGACTGTACGGCCCAGTTTGTGACAGACCTGGCCGTAACCCAAATTTTTGGTTTTCTCGTGCACAGGCTCAAAGGCTCAAATGTGTAGGGTCATAAAATTATACTGTATTCCGATTATCGGAAAAGATGGCGTGACGTCATCAGCCAATATCCGGGTCACTCTCACGGGGTCGGGGTAAATACCACTAAGAACTACTAAGAACCACTAAGAACTACTAAGAAGCACTAAGAACCACAAAGAAGCACTAAGAACAACAAAGAACCATTAAGATCGTTTAAGGAGCCCTAAGAAATACACAGAAGCCCCGAGGACTATAAAGAAACATTAAAATGTTGTTATGAATTCAATTTAAATGTTTTATGTCTTTTTTCATACAGGTAAATGTTGAAACAAACAGACCCTCCTGATTTTCTCACCCGGGGCTTGGGACCCGACGACGGCACAGTTATGTTTTTTTTTTTTTTTTTTTTTTTTTTTTTTTTTTTTTTGTTTTTTTTTTTTTTTTTTTTTTTTTGTTATTATTTATTTTATTATTTTATTTTTTATTTTTTCTTTCTTTTTTTGTTATTTTTTATTTATTTATTTATTTATTTATTTTTCTTTTTCTTTTTTTTTTTTATTTTATTTTGTTCAACTTTCTTTCTTTATATTTTTATATTTCTTTTTGTTATTTTTATATACATTCATTTTCAAATTATTCACAATAGCACTTTAGTCTTGCAGATTTATTAACCTTCGATACAGACGTTTTCGAGTCATAAATAGGTGTTAATAGCCAATAAATTAACATACACTTGAACCATACTTGTAGCCGTTATCACATGTCAGCAGGTAAGAATGATTTAGGCCGCTTCCTGTTAAAACCCGTTTCTTCCATATACAAATAAAATAGTATATAAAGCAAATGGCGACTGAGAAGCTGGTGCAATATTAAATATATACATGTCCAGGAAAACCAAGCGTGAAATTTAAAAGTAAACAACCAATGCACAACCGCTCAAGGCATTTGCTTTCGATATTTTAGTACATTACATCCACGTTCTAAATCTAACAGTTCAAGCTTTTTGTCATCAACAAAGGCTGTACAGTCCAGTTCTTGTTGGGTCTGTTCAGAAACCAGGATTTTCTCAGGATGCGGCCCAAATAGTAATGGATAATTCGTCCACAAGACCAAATTGCATTGTCATGTTTTAGGCATTTGTTTACAATCGTTTCGCAGAGTTGACAGTGCCAGTTACCCTCACGCGACAAGTTTTGTAAACATTAGGGTATATAGACCCATTGCATTTGCTTGATTTGTTTAACATTTGAGCCGCCACATGGGAAAACAAACAATCTGCCTAGGAGAAAACAAAGGCGCTGATCAGCTTCGCAGTAATGCGAAGCTGATCAGCGACTTTGTTTTCGCTACTCGGATAGTACAGTTCCTCTTCTACTTAAATCCGAAATTTCAAGATTCTAGCTCTTTTCTGAAAACAAAGGCGCAGATCAGCTTCGCAGTAATGCGAAGCTGATCAGCGACTTTGTTTTCGCTACTCGGATAGTACAGTTCCTCTTCTACTTAAATCCGAAATTTCAAGATTCTAGCTCTTTTCTGTGACTGCACAGACCGGTTTGTGTCGGACCTGATCGGAAACCACATTGTTGGTTTTCCCACGAGGCGGCTCATTTGTTAATAGAAATAAACATGTACAGATCAACAACAGAACAAAGACATATTTCAACGTGATAACATAACAATGTTCGTTACGAAAACTTGCCCATGCAATATACAGAGATAAAATATTAAAGTTTGAGATTTATTTGAAGCAGACGCATGAAAGTTTTGTTTAAAAATGGATATTTTTGATATTATTGCTAATAGATCGGGGGTACACGTTACACGCCGTGGCGGTTCTTACGAGTACTCACACTCTATGTTTTGGATCAAAAATAAGAAAATTAGGTATACCCATGTATACCCCAGATTAGCTATAATAAAGAGGGGTACAAGGGGCTTTACATTACACGGACACGTGGGCGAGAAAAAAAAAAAAACCTCCCTCAAGTACTAGTTAATACAAAAAAGCGGTAACTGAAAAAATGTTGACTGGAATGTTAAACCACGTAACAAAAAGCTTGAATTGTCATGTTCGACATAATGCTAAATGCACATCTGCCGCATCAATGATCATGTACATTTCCAACAAAACTTGTGGTTGCTAAACACATGAATATGCTTTCTACAACTTAAGTATGACAGGTATGATTCTAGTTGAACCACGTCATGAGGAAACCAACAACTGGTATATGCAGCCTGATGACGAGCTGCGCAGTAACTGCGAAACTGATCGGTGCCTTTGTTTTCGCTACATGGATCGTTACAATTCCTTTAATTTCTAAAAAACCAAATTTCCAACATATAGTCAACATCTGTGCTTGTACAGCTCGGTTTGTGTCAGACCTGTTCAGAAACCACATTGTTAGTTTTCTTTTGACGCTGCTCAATTAATTATTTTGTAAACTGTGTTGCCAATAAAATGTTTTAAAAGCTGACATCTCTAAACGACGAACACTTTTGATCACACACTAAGTACTTGAAAATCTGACAAGCAGGCAAGGTCGTGCTAGAAGCTAGTGTTTCATTGGAGTTCTTGTTTTTGTTGACCTGACACGCGTTTTCTGATTTGGTTTCTTGGCTACATTTTGTGTGGATCTAACTGTATATTGTCCATCTACTGAAGTCACTGTTTCGGCCTTCATTTCCCGTGTATTCAGCTTCAGAAACTTTTGTAAGCATGCATGCTTGTCATCTTCGGACTTGGCATGCCAAACTGCAACTGCTAATTTATGCTTTCCAAGTCGCGGAGCGAGGCTAAAATTCCCTGTGCCGTAGAGTGCACGTCGTAAGTCAGTCATTTGCACGCAAACAACACTATAGAGCTGCTCCACAAGGTCATCAGTTTTCTTAGGGTTCCATTTTATTGCCTGTTTGAGCCGATGGTTCATGGACTCGGTGTTGTTGTTTGTCCATAATGAGTCGTTGTCATCAATGCAATGGTCCGCTATCTTTGCTTCCACATACTTTTCGTAATATTCGAGAAAGTCTTGATGGTCTTGTCGTAGTTTCTGCTTCATCGCCTCATTTCTTTCACTGAAATGTGCGCTGTCATTTGCAGTTGCTACACCCGTCGGACCGAAAATTTCTCGGACGATGATGTTTCTTTCTTCAGTTGTTTTAGGAATTTTGTCGGTGAGATGTCGGATGATGTTATCTTTGATGTGTTTGGAACACAGTTTTCTGGTTGCACTGGGAAAAGTCATGTCATTTGTTAAGGCCTTTTCGTCATCTGTACCGAATAATATTTCAAATCTGTTGATGTCCTGCCCTAGATGTGCTTTGATGTGCGAGAAAAATCTGAGGTACGAAGAGGTTTTTCCATCCCAGTGAAGCATAAGTGGGCCCATCATAATTGGAGGTTCACCAGTCTCTCTACGTACAACCTTGTGGCTTTTGAACACTATCGTGGTAACATAGCAAGGTCCTAACATAAATGTGCGATCCACCCCAATCACACCACCGTTTGAAGCCAAGAACGAGCGAAAGTCTAGTAGTTGGTCTGAAGTATAACATATAATGATGGGTTTCGGTATGTCTCTAGCATGAATTATTTCGGCTACATATGGATGTCCTGAGCTAAGGAGTTTAATTACTTCCAGAATCTCATCTGCTTCGTTTCGCGACGCTTTGTTACTGCCATCATCCCTGTTCTTACGAAAATTACGACATTGTTGCAAATTTCTCGGGAAGTCTATAGAATTCTCCAAGTTAGTCAGCTTTTCGTATGCTTCTGCGGGGGTTGCATGCTGTACAGTGTCTTTAATCATTTCAATGGTCCCTGGTTTGGTTCTGGTATAAGGCTCCGTGTTCACCTTTGAATTACCATGAGGCTGCGAGACACAACTTTCGTCATCAAGATTTCCTAGATACTCAACCACAGATATATATCGCCGGTGTTGTAAGTTTTCTGGTAACCCAGTGAACCAGCTTACTCGTTTCTTGTAGCTATTATTGCGCTTCAGCGACGTATAATATCTATGCAGAGTAATAACAGTCTCTTTTGACGGCTGAGGATCGAGTGGCACCAGAGTTTTCTTTCCTTCAACCCGTTTTTCGGTATAATATACACCTTCTTTTTCAATCATAAACAACAGTTCTGTTCGTCCATCTGTTTCACTTTCACTGCTTGTCAATAGGAAGTTAGTTTTACAAGTTCTGGATTTCTTACTATCCCATGCCCCGAGATCATCATGATGAGCTGCGTTTTTCCCTGATAGCTTCCTAGTGATGTTAACCTCATTGTTTAGAACAATATACACATTTTCCTTTTTTCCATAAGGTACCTCTTTGCATGTGATAATGTCACTTTTCAAGATTCCATAGAGCCCTTCAACTGACAGGTATTTACCGTCTGGTAGTGAATTTAATCTTTCGTCACTTGAGCTGAATGCATTCGACGGCAACGTATTTGGTGTCTCAGTGTTCTGTGTTTCTTCTGTTTCTTTGGTTCCATCTGTTAAATGAAAGTCGCTAGCCTCGTACTTGTTTTCACATTCGACACTCTTGCCACTAGTATTTAGAACATTTTCATCTTCAATTTCTTCTTCAAACAATGACCTATTCGGTAGTGAAACCGGCGTTGAATTAAGATTGTTCTCGTCCGGCGTGAAACTCATCAGGAGTGAAGGCTGCTCTGTCTGAATTGGAGAGACGGATAACGAGGGGCGTTGAGGTAGTGTGCTCATCTCTACTTGCTCGCTTATTGCGCTTAGATTCTTTACTACCGAAGGGGGTGACTCAAAGTCAAGGCGCTGTCTTTTGTTCTGTTTGTTTCTCTGTGCTGCGCTTGACGTGGAACGTTTACGCGACTTGCCACTGTTTACATTTGTTTTCTCCTTGCTTGGTCCCTTATCTGCTTGACAGTTCTCAACAGAAACCGGCTGATGCATTGTGTTGCTCTCGTTGGACTCTGTTTCAATTAGAGGACAAAAGTGATTTGGCACCCATTCTTTGCCGCTGAACAGGCTGTGAGTGTAAGTACTAGTCCACATTATGAATACCTCCTTTACAGATTTTCCCTGTCGTGGATAGAAGCTTCTGTTGAGCTCAGCTTTGTATTTGTCCAGTAGTCCGTTCAAACAGGGGTATATTGATGTGACCGTTAGGCCAAGAGCTGAAGCTGCAGCCTGCAACATAATTTAATAATCATTGAACACAACAGATTGCATGTAGTCATATTCTCGACAATCTTGGTTTAGGGGGAAAAAGTGACAACTAACAAAGACATTGTTCCCGCTTAAAAGTATATATGCATACTAAGACAATAAAATCTTGGTCTCGTTTCAATTGCCGAAATTAATCAACATTTTTATGAAATAACAATAAAAAAAACCCCTGGCCCATAACATATATAGTTTTAGAGTCCCACCAATGACTACGTGTATACGCTGTCGGGATTTCGAATACGTAATTTGCAAAACAGATACCACATGACTGTACATGTACATACGGGTACATTATAAAAAGTAAAAAATAACTCACCAGTTAGCAGTGCTGTATCGTTCGAAATGACGCAAAAACCAAGGCGCCCTTTTATGCTAACCCGTTCTTAGTATATTGGGGCCGGTATATTCTAGCATTGGCACGTGTCAGGCGGCGCGTGTCACCGATTGACAATATACGGAAAGCGCATGTGTCACCGATTACAATATCTCTGCTTAAACAATCAGTTTGTTTTTCAATAAGAATAGTTCAAGAATTGTTTAATGGCTCTATTTCTCTGCACGTCTGCATACGTATTTCGCATTGCAGCACGATACATATATCACATAACTAATTTTATTGGTTTGACATTTTCTCAAGATAAGAAAAAATATCTGAAAGCTAGAGAGTCTATTATTGCCGATTTTTTTAATTTTCCGATACAAATAATAAATACTTTTATTTTCTTATCCTCCTGGTATTCGTTGTTTGTGTTTTAATATTTTTTTGATGTTCTTAGTGCTTCTTAGTGCTTCTTTGTGGTTCTTAGTGCTTCTTAGTGCTTCTTAGTAGTTCTTAGTGCTTCTTAGTAGTTCTTAGTAGTTCTTAGCGGTATTTACCATGACCGCTCTCACGGGTACAAATCAATAATGGTGGCTTTATTAAAAGCCAATATACGTTATGGTTTATTTGTACAAATGACCCAAAATGCCAAAATCTTTAACAGTTTTGTTGTGTAATGAGGGAATATTGTTTCTAGAATGCATATATTTTGAATTTGGAAGGAAAAATATCTTGAAAAGTGCAATTTTTACGTGTTTATTTATCAGTAATTAAATTTTGATTTTTCGGCAATCGCGGGCGGCTTTGATATCTCGTTATTTAATATGCACACATATTCACGCACTTCAGTCTCAAATAAGATTGAGATTGTTTGACAATGTTACGCCGTAGTAGTTTTGCTGTCGTTTTGTAGTATTTGTTTTTTGGAGGAGACATATTTAAGATTTTTTGTAACATTCCACACATGCTTGGATTTTGAAACTTCAACTTAAACGGCATGGTTATTGTACATTTTTATCTATTATTTAATTGAATTATCATAATTACAAAATAAAATCATGAAATCTAAGCTGCCGTTAGATAAACACAAATCTAGAAAAATATGAGCTGAAAATAATAAGTGAATACATTTGATAAAGTTATCCAACTACATAACTCTTTATCAGAAGCTCATTCAGTTTTCCGAATTTAAAACAAACCCTGTTAAAATAATTTTTCAGACAGATGGCGGATAATTTGTTTTCAGTGGTTCTAATATTAAATTAAATTTATTTTAGTTAATTCAGCTTTGATTTCAACGTATATTAACAATTTCAGACACTTTTAGTGTATTAAGTCCGTATATTCATTGACTCTGTACCCGTGAGTTCACAGGTAATATTATCGATGACGTCATCGCCATCTTTTCCGATAAGCGGAATTGGTTTGAATTTGAATTACATGTATATTTCGTTCTTAATTTAAATGGTTTTTGTAAAAATGTGTTAAATGTTATGTCAATTAAAGTTGTATATAATACTTGTTTCTCTTTATGTTCTGTTGCCTGTTTTCTTAGAACAAATGAAAAGTTATCTGGATTGGTGCCATGTGTAGTATTGTTCCCAATTGCACACTGGTAAATGTAAAAGTACTGGAGCTGGTTGCAACGAACTGGTGCAGTCTAAATTACGCACTGGAGTAAGATTAAAATGGCGGAAAATGTAAATAAATCGTATACCTCTTTTCATTACCATTCCCTTATAAACTTGTGTGTACTTTATTTGTCATGTCACCTAGCGCAGCGAAGGGCGGAAGCCTTGCAGTTTATGATTTTATCACGCAGTATGCGATTTATTTCATGGGTTTGGAGCCAAATCCTATACAGTTCTACCAGCATGACCGATGACGTGTTTTCGTGCCAAAATTGAGGGGAAACTGCATGTTTGAGCATAGTTTTTAGCTCACCTGAGCCGAAGGCTCACAAGGTGAGCTAATAGGATAGCCATGATCCGGCGTCCGTCCGTCGTCCGTCGTCCGTCGTCGTCCACAATTTCAAAGATCTTCTTCTCTGAAACCGCTTGGCCGATCTAGTTGAAATTTTATGTGGCGCCTCCTTGGGTAGTGGCATTTCAAGTTTGATCGCGAAATCTAGGTCACATGACCAAGATGGCCGCCACGCCCATATATGGTAAAAACCTTTCAAAAATCTTCTTCTCCAGAACCAGTGGGCCGATTTCCACGAAACTTGGCATGTAGCATCGGGGACTTCAGCCCATCATAGTTTGATAAAATGATGACCCTTGGATGACCTTGACCTATTTTACGGCAAGGTCAAATTTGGAAACATAGGCTTTTACATAGGAAAAAGTGAAAACTATGGATTTTTTGAAAACTATTGCAGCCTGAGGCCTGAAAAGTGGTAGATGCAAACAACTAATGGAGTAGATGAAGGTATGTGATTAATATAGGTCAAGGTCATCTCTTGACCTTGGCCAGTCTGTTGTCCATACACACTTTTCAAAGATCTTCTTCTCTGAAACTGCTTGGCCAATCAAAGTGAAATTTTATTTGGAGCATCCATGGGTAGGGGAGACAAAAGTTTGATCGCGAAATCCAGGTCACATGACCAAGATGGCCGCCACGCCCATATATGGTAAAAACCACTCAAAAATCTTCTTCTCCAGAACAAGCAGGCCGATTTTCATGAAACTTGGTATGTAGCATTTGGGACTCCGGCCCATCATAGTTTGATAAAATGATGATCCTAGGATGACCTTGACCTATTTTACGGCAAGGTCAATTTTCGAAACATAGGCTTTTACATGGGAAAAAGTGAAAACTATGGATTTTTTGAAAACTATTGCAGCCTGATGCCTGAAAAGTGGTGAATGCAAACAACTAATGGAGTAGATGAAGGTATGTGATTAATTTAGGTCAAGGTCATCTCTTGACCTTGGCAAGTCTGTTGTCCATACACACTTTTCACAGATCTTCTTCTCTGAAACTGCTGGGCCAATCAAAGTGAAATTTTATGTGGAGCATCCATGGGTAGGGGAGACAAAAGTTTGATCGTGAAATCCAGGTCACATGACCAAGATGGCTGCCACGCCCATATATGGTAAAAACCACTCAAAAATCTTCTTCTCCAGAACCGGCAGGCCAATTTTAGCGAAACTTGGTATGTAGCATTTGGGACTCCAGCCCATCATAGTTTGATCAAATGATGACCATAGGATGACCTTGACTTATTTTACGGCAAGGTCAATTTTGGAAACATAGGCTTTTACATGGGAAAAGGCGAAAACAATGGATATTTTGGAAACTGTTGCAGTCTGAGACCTGAAAGTTGCTAGATGCAGACAACCAATGGAGTCAATGAAGGTAAGTAATTAATGAAGTCCAAGGTCATTCCTTGACCTTGACCCAAGGTCATTTGAATATCAAAATTAAAATTATAGTTTTCTCAGAAATCACTGGGTTTGGAAACTATTGCAGCCTGAGACCTGAATCTTTGCAGATGCAGACAACTTATGAATTCAATAAAGGTATGTGAGTATTCAAGGTCACTTAGGTCATTTCATGATGACTTAATACTCCAGGATCAGGCTTCAGGTGAGCGTTCTCAGGACCATTGGTCCTCTGGTTGTTATATTATCATAAATTTATGAATAAACATTCAAGAAACACGATTTCCGATCGCCAATTTTTTTCTTGGTATCGAAGCAAATGTTTTATTGAGGATTTTCTATTACAACGCACTGGGAGCATTGTTTGAATCACTGGTACAACGCACCGGTGGTTGTACAAACTTGCTTCAGGGTTGCTGATTTCACATTGGCAAAGCATCTAATTCGCCCAATCATTACGCAATCATACATGTAAAGATTTACAAGACTGTTAAAATGAAAGTTGTTAGACGAAAATTTGATTTTTGTTCTATTTTTGCTGAAACATAGATGGCGGTTATACGTTAGAGCCGATTCATAGAGTATGCAGACTCTATGTGTCGAGGAACAATATAAAAAAAAAACATCCACCTATGTATCATCCGTTTTGCTATATAACGTAGGGTCTAAGTTACAACTAGCTCTTTATTTTGGGGAATTGATTGGTCTGCATATGCTACGATTGCTTTTTATTTATACGTACAAATTCTTTAAGATGAGAATAGTGATATAACTCAATTTAAAGTACTAAAGTCGGTCGAACAGATATACATTTAGCTCCGTAGTTGTTTGGTTGCATCTCATGGAAGTGGTACGAAGTACTGAAAAGTAACAGAATAATACAACTGTTAAACTATATGTGTTTTTTAATGTTTTTATGTGTCTTGTTTGTACAAAAATAATGTAAATACAAAAATAATGGTGTCATATTTTTCAGGCATGCAGCTATCAAACTGAATTCGCATATTTAATAAATATATTGACGAAACACTTTAACATTCATAAAGCGTTAAAGCTGTTACATTCATATTATTCTGTTCTGATTGATCGAGTGCACAGGTTAATGAGATGATAGAGATCTAGCTTTTAAAGCATGGAAAATAAAGCAAGAAAATGCCTAATAAAATTTTACCCGTGAACCTTAGACTCCACGTGATATAGTGAAACAGGTGGTACATGGGTAGACAATTTTTTCTTACATTTTCTTGACACGTAACCACAATCTAATGGTTTTAGCAAAAATAAAACAACACAGTTGTGGTCAATGCCATCACAGTATGAAAGTTAAAATCATAAACTGCAATGCTTCCGCCCTTCTCTGCGCTAGGTGACATGACAAACAAAATACAGACAAGTTTATATGGAAATGGTACTGAAAAGAGGTATAAGATTTATTTATCTTTCCCGCCATTTTAATCTTACTCCAGTGCGTAATTAAGACTTCACCAGTTCGTTGCATCCAGCTCCAGTGCTTTTACATTTACCAGTGTGATTGAGCTGGGATGTCAGAAAACCTGTCTTCAGGGTTTCCGACCAGCTCCGGCAAAAACCGGCTTGTACAGTCCCAGAAAGAGGCAAGAAGCTTGAAATTTCGGATTTATGAAGAAGAGGAATTGTACTGTTCATGTAATGAAAACAATGGTGCTGATCAGCTTTGCAGTTACTGCACAGCTGATCTGCGCCTTTGTTTTCGCATAGGCAAAATCTGGTTTTCTCATGACGTGACTCAATTCATAATGATGTGAACTGAGCATGATAGCCTGACTGGTAATGACCCCTTCCTAATGAAGTGGACCCACTGTTGACCCTCGCATCTGGCTCATTCCTTTCAGGAAGATTTGGTAATGAAAACATTTATACAACCATTCATCTGCCTCTGCTGCAAGAAGACCATTCATGCATTTGTCAGATACAGATGGAAAAAATGTGTGATTGATATTCCAATATATGACCTTAGTAACTGACCTTGAATGTAACACACTCTTACTAAACTGGCTCATCCCAGATCTGCTTTACCATGACATATTTGTTATGCCCCCAACTTCGAAGAAGTTGAGGGGGCATATTGGTTTGGGTCTGTCCGTGCAGTCAGTCAGTCAGTCTGTCTGTGATGCGTGAGCACTCAGTCAGGAACCGTTAGAGCTAGGATTTTGAAATTTGGTATGTAGTTTGTATATGAAAATTAAGAGGACCCGTATTTTTTCTTTCAGGTAAATTCAAGGGGCTAGGGGCCAATTCTGTGAGAGTTATTTCCCTTTTTAATTCTTGATAAAGTGAATAGATAGTGGATACCTTGTGTGCGCAACTCCTCCTACAGTTTTATTCCGATTCTCTTGAAACTTTACGGGTGTTGTGACCATGCTTTGAAGATATGCATGTGGTTTGGATATAATCCTCAGATTAATTTTTGTCACTTTTTTTGCAATTTGAACTTAGCCATTTTTCGAGCATTTTGACAGTAAAAGTGAATGGGCAGTGGGTACCTTGTGTGCGCAACTCCTCCTACAGTTTCATGCCAATTCATTTAAAACTTTACATGTATTATGGGCATGGTCTGAAGATATGCATGTGGTTTGGATATAATCCTTGGATTATTTTTTGTCATTTTTTTCACAATTTGAACTTGGTCATTTTTTCGGGCATTTTAGTGGATGGATAGAGGGTACCTTGTGTGCGCAACTCCTCCTAGTTTTATTCCGATTCTCTTGAAACTTTACAGATGTTGTGTCCATGCTTTGAAGATATGCATGTGGTTTGGATATAATCATCAGATTAATTTTTGTCACTTTTTTTGCAATTTGAACTTAGCTATTTTTTCGGGCATTTTCACAATGAAAGTGAATGGGCAGTGGGTACCTTGTGTGCGCAACTCCTCCTACAGTTTCATGCTAATTCATTTAAAACTTTACATGTGTTATGGGCATGGTCTGAAGATATGCATGTGGTTTGGATATCATCCTTGGATTATTTTTTGTCATTTTTTTCACAATTTGAACTTAGTCATTTTTTCGGGCATTTTAGTGAATGGATAGAGGGTACCTTGTGTGCGCAACTCCTCCTACAATTTAATACCGATACTTTTGAAACTTTGCAGACATTGTGACCATGCTTTGAAGATATGCATGTGCTCAGATTAATTTTTGTCACTTTCTTTAAAATTTGAACTATTTTTTGGACGTTTTTACATCTTGAAAGTGGCTTACCAGTTGGGGGCATAGTGTTTCATAAACACATTTTCTAGTTAAACAAATGTCATCATAAAGCAGACCTGGGTTGAACTCATACTACATGTATCTACACATTCTTTCATCAATCTTGTCATGAAAATATTGTCAGAACCACTCTGCTATCAAGAATTACAAAAGAATATGCCCTATTTTTTTCTGCTTATCATCTCCAAGAATTGCTGACAGAATGACGTGGTCAAAAGTAAATACTTGTAACTCGGACATTAAAATTCATGTTGTGTCTCATGTTGTCGATTTTTACCTGCCTGGTGTGACTGGTGTCTCGGTTGGGATTTTATATTACCATATTCATTCTAATTAGGTAATTGGGGGGCTTTAGTTTTATTTTACAGGTACCTAACCTCACCCTCGGCCTCTGAAGTGTATCAATGGTTTGACTGTCACCACTGAGCACAATGGTTTCACAAGGTATTTCCTGACTGAATGCCCTGGCTTATCCCAACACAAGGCAGTCGGTATCTAAGAGGCAACAATGCTTGGTCTAATGTCTACATCCTATTTCAGAGCTTTTGCATGCAACATGAAGGGCAGTTGAAAAGATAGTCCAGACAAATGAATAGATAATCATAATGTATTCATATTAACCTTATTACAAACATAATGCATCTAACACACTGAGATAACTCACTTTATCAGACAGTTGATTTGAGGTATAAATATAATAATTTAATTTGAGCTGCAATGCAGGAAAACCGGTCTTCAGGATTTCCGACAGGCTCTGACACAAACAGACCTGTACAGTCACAGAATAATGCTAGAAGCTTGGAATTTAAGTTATTCATATGCCTGATGATAAAAAATGAGCCTACACTCGAAAAAAAAACAACAATTTGGTTTTCTGACAACCAGCTTGTCAAATCACAGAAGCAGGATAGAAACTTGAAATTTTACTGCACACTGATCTGTGCCTTTGGTTTTGAATATTTGAGAGTGATCTCCCTTTTTGTTTTGGAGAAAATCTCAATTGAAATTTCAGAACTTCTTTTGTATGCCTTATTAAATTCATCTCCCACTTTGAAGTTTCAGATCTCCCTACCTCTAAAACAACATTTTCCTTCTTTATTAAATCATTTCTCCCTATTTGGCAAGGGAAATCTCCCTACTTGACTTCTCAGATGTACATGTATTACATGTATGAACATTCACTTTACAGTGAACCATCATTCATTACATTTGAAAAAACAAATAACACTAGTTTTACACACAAAATTGAACAAATCCTTAAATACGAAAAAAAAATAATCAAATACATAATGATACAAATCTAACACAAAAATCTTATTCAAGACAATAAGAACAAACATTGAAACATTGAAATTTGTTCATCGGTTGAATGTGTACACATCTTGAAAATTCCATTGCAGATCACCTATCATGTACAGCTGATCAGTGTCTAGCAGTTCAGTGCCTTTGCATTTGCTATGTCCCTCTACATCCTAAACTGGAGCCTCTTACCATCTTCTAAGGTTGAACAATCAAGTTTGTGTAAATCTTTTTCTTCAACCTTTTTCTTTGAATTGATGCTTTATGTCCAAGTCAACAGCTATGGCTATGTTGGGATGTTGCCTCCATTTTATGGGACTTTTACCCAAATTAGGATGCCGTGACATTCAAAAAGAGCTTCAAATATAGCAGGTATTGGGGGTAACAACCAATGTAAGCCACAAAGGCTTATATATATGGATGGTTTGACTTGAATCTTTTTCAAGACAGCTTTTCCTCATGCACACAATTTGGTTTTTCATTCTACACTTTCTTTTTGTCCAAAGAAGCCCATTTGCTATAATCTAGAGATTCGAGGCCGCCAAAAACATTCTAGAGACTGGAATCCACGCTATTGTCTCCAGTCATAAAGTACTGTGTCAGACAATTAGGCCAGAGGAAGTTAATTATTAGATTCTAATTGGCATCCAAATTCCATAAAATTCTGGGGTGGATGGGTGGATTTTATTTTTTATTTAAGGGCACCCAGTTTGACTGCCTTCCTGTTCTTATTTCTGAAAAATTTTGTTCATGTGTTTATTGTATTAAAAGATAGGGATAAAATTTATACAGTATCTTGACTTCTTATTGAAAAATATGTTATTCCTTTCTAACCAAACTTGGAGGGCTTTGAACAGGTGTGGGTGGGGATGAGAATATCAAAATTTATTTTCTCTGGCTTTATGTTGCATCACCTATTTTCACTCTATACTTCCTTTTCCTGCCACCAACTCCAGCTGAGACCTCCTCTGCTGAACCAATTTTAATGACTTTCACCTTCAGCCTTATTTTGTTCCCGCCAACAGAGGAGTGGTAGTTTTGGGTTAGGGTTAGGATTATGCAGGGGTATACCTATTTTTCTTATTTTAGCTCCAAAACATAGATTGAGGGTACTCGTTAGAACCGCCTCGCTGATGCGGTTCTAACGAGTACCCGCAATCTACCGGTATGTTTTGAGCAGAAATAAGAAAAATATCAAAATATTTCTACTAAAAACTTTTATTGTTTACAACTTAAGAAATTTCTGTATATTACATGGGCAAGTTTTCATAATGTTACACTATTTTCACTCTACACTTCCTTTTCCTGCCACCAACTACAGCTGCGGCTCCTCCTCTACAGAACCTTTTCCTGCCACCAACTCCAGCTGAGGCTCCTCCTCTGCTGAACCAATTTTAATGACTTTCACCTACAGCCTCATAGTACCCACCATCTTTGTTTTGAGCAGAAATAAGAAAAATATCAAAATATTTCTACTGAAAACTTGTTTACAACTTAAGAAATTTCTGTAAGTTTTCGTAATGTTACACTATTTTCACTCTACACTTCCTTTTCCTGCCGCCAACAGCTGAGGCTCCTCCTCTGCTGAACCCTTTCCTGCCACCAACTCCAGCTGAGGCTCCTCCTCTGCTGACTCAATTTTAATGACCTTCACCTTCAGCCTCATTGTGTTCCCACCAACTGAGGAGTGGTGGTTTTTCTGATGAGTCACCAAATTTTTCTTCATTCTGAAACATTCCCCACATTTCTCACATGAGTAAGGTTTCTCTCCAGTGTGGATCAGCTGATGTGAGACTAAACCGCGCCTCTCTAGAAACGCCTTTCCACAAGTCATACACTGGTGGGGCTTGTACCCCTCGTGTCGATATTTATGCATTTTGAGTATGGACTTTTCTCCAAACGTCTGTCCACAAATGTCGCACTGGAAGGTAGGACGTTCTTTCTCAGAATGGACTTTGTTTTTATGTCTGTAGATGCTATTTCTTCGAAAGAAACCCATACCACATATATCGCAAAAATAATTTTGAGTAGTACTGTGAACCTGTACATGATTTCTCAGAAGGCCCCGGCTTCTAAAATGTTTCTCACAGAACGGACAACCGAAAGGAGCTTCCCCTGTATGTAAACGTTGATGGATGACCAAATCCTTTCTAGTCAGGTATCGTTTGTCACATTGGTCACATTTATGGTACACGGTTTCTTTCTTGACTCCTGGGCTGCTAGCTTTCTTTTTCTTCTCTGCATTCTTTGTTGTAACACCCTGTTTGGTAGTTTTAGATTGCTTCCTGGTCTGAAAAAATATGGCAGAAACAGCATCAGGAAAACATGTCCATGAAGAGTATACCCTTAAACCCCACTTTTTTTTTTTTTTTTTTTTTTTTTTTTTTTTTTTTTTGAAAAACTGGGGTTTGCTGGGGTGTACCTAATTTTCTTAATTTTATCCAAAACATACATTCAGGGTACTTGTTAGAACCACCTCCATGAGGCAGTTCTAATGTGTATGCACAATGTATGTTTTGAGCGAAATATTAAAAAGTCAAATTTTTTTCCAATGAAATTTTCAATTTTTATTGCTGAAAAAAATCTCTGTATATTGCATGGGCATGTTTTCATACTGGTAATGAGTTTGCTATGATTACTGCAACCATACTTAGACTCAACATTTTTGTTAGGAAAGTTTGTAAGTCATTGCATTGTGCAATGTGAAAGTATAACATTGTACTTATATTTTTCTGTGGTATGTGCATTTAAGGTATTTCAGTTCTTAAGTTGTATATGCATGTATTTAAGCATAAAAATACACGGGGTCTATTCTTCAAGCCAAAATGCTCGGGAGTTGTGCTGGTTAAGGTCAGTTTAGTCTGGTGTTTAATTGCTTTCTTCAAAAAATGAAAAAAATATAAGAACTTAGGTCAGCAATGTACATTGTTTGAAGTGCAGTCTCTAGATACATGTTAAAACATCAAATTAACATTAACAAAGATTTGCAAAAGTTTGAGAAGCGTTCAGCGGAAATGTTCAAAGCTCATAAAAGCACGTGCCTCATCCGCGAGAAAATAAACTAGCGGTACATTTTGGTTGATATGTCGACACACTTGTGATTTTGAGCAAATTGCTGAAGGTGAGTACACTTGTTGGTCTCCAATAATTTATATATTCAAGAAATAACATGTCATTTTGCTTTGGAGGAAAAACAGCATATAAACATGTAACGTATAAGAATAAAATGTAGGGGTGGTGTGAATGCAAAGTACAAAATCAAGGGTGGTGAAATATTTCCAAAAACATGAAACTGTTAAGTCTATCGTCGATGTTTTGAGTCAGAACCGTATAGAGATCGTATGGAAATCTTAGGGTATCCGCTGACTCTTTAATTGGAAATCGTACGGAGCCCTCGCGATGTCCGCGAGGAGTCGCTATGATTTCTGACCGAGCCCTTGCGGTCTCCCTACGATCGCCAAACTATTTTGTGTCCATAAATTATCATAATAAATTGCGGCGATCGTACGATCATCGCAGTGTCTCCGTACGTTGCGCGCTCGACGTGTCTACGGGCTACGGTTTTGCGATTTTTAAAAATTTGTAAAAGTGCAGACTATTACAAAGTCGTAGAGGCTATGATGATAGTTGAACATCGTAGGGTCATCCTGCGGACACCGGACGAAAATGTAAAAAATTACATCGTGCAATCATCGCACGATAATCGTGAGCCAAATTTAACCTATGCATTAGTCATAGTAGTCATTGATGTGAGGATGAGTTGGGCATTACGTCCACTGGATAATTTAGGTCGAACGGAGGCAAGACCTTGGTTAAAAGTCCCATTTGAAACACTGGAGAAGCACGTGATTGAATCAACGATGATTAAATCAATCATTACAAAATAAGGTTTTTTGACTCCGCCTTAGCTGTTGACTGGGAAGTGGGGCATCAATTCAAACAAACAAACTTTTCAAAGTAGATCTTTTAACGTTCAATTTATGTCATTTATACATCCCAGTCGACAGTGATTTCAAGTGATGTCGGGAGGGAGTCAAAGCTCCCTGTGTAGAGCCATGTATACGCCCGCCTACAAAAGCAATAGTATATTTGCTAAACAAAATTTGAGCCGCGTCATGAGAAAACCAGCAATTTGGTTTCCGAACAGGTTCGACGCAAACCGAGCTGTACAAACACAGAAGACGGCTAGAGGCTGAACATTTTAGATTTAGAAAGTAGATGAATTGTACTAGCTGAGTAGCGAAAATAAATGCGCTGATCAGCATCGAAACTACTGTGAAGCTGATGTGCTCCTTTATTTTGGCATATGCGAAATGTTGGTTTTCTCAAAATGCAACTCATTCAGTATATTTTAGAGATGTCTTGTAATGTCATTTGCCCGCCTTGTGCCTTTGTGTAGATTTTATTTTCAATTATGTATATTCAAGGACATTCTGATCCACAGACTTACTTTCCTTGTGGTCGTATGAACATGTTTGCATGGTAGGAAACCTCTAACTGTTAGTCGATGTCAATAAGAATCGGACTCGCTATCGCTCGAGATATTGTGCCCGGTCTTCATAAAATTTCAACATACTAAATGTATTTGGTACATTTTTTTTTTTTTTTTTTTTTTTTCAAAATTGTCTCTTGAATAGAAAACGTACAATAACACATAACAATTAAAAATTTTAAAAATGTTTCGGCAATAACGAAAACAGAAATAATATAAACCGAGCGCGGTGACAGAATGGTAGAGCGTTAGACTCCGAATAGAGATTTTAGATTAAATTTCAACTGGGGTAACCATGCTGCGTCCTTGAGCACGACACATCTACTACCTAGAGTACTGGTCAAAACACAGGAAGCAGTGGCTCCGTCCCGACGTGATTGAAAAATGTTGACTGTGACATTAAACACCAATGCAAACAAACAAAATGATATATTAAGATTTAATAAGAAGCTCAATTATTTCAAATTTGAGAGTGCTTGTGATTGCATAAACAATTTTGAGTACCTGGTACAGTGTCAGTCAGATTGCACGTCTACCGTACTAAAATGTCTTAACATTCACGACCACCTGAAAAAATGTGCTTATACCAAGACTTTTTATTTTGGACTCGCTTTTTAAGGAGCCATTTCAATTCCCAGGAATGTACGTACTGGTTATATTTGTTTGTGTGTCGAATCGGACAATGTCCGGTGTATAAATATTCAAAATGTAGGGCAAACTTGTGAATCTGGCCGAAACTGTTACATCATAACAGTCACGTATCGAAACTTTGAACATCAAAATCTAGTTTCCTATTGCATTTTCGCCACTCTAGTTTTGATTTCTACTAGCGTTTGTAAATTCTCTTGAGACTGCACATCAGGATTTTATTCAAAATAAAAAGATAAAACAGTAATAATGCAACTTACCTGTTCACCTGTCTAATCCATTTCTTTGTTTACATTCAATTTCTCAAAACCACTACCGGAACCCGCTTATACCTGGACGACACCAGATTATAGAGGCTTAACGAATAGACCCCGTGAAAATAGGTAATGTTGCCTCTACTCTATTTATTGATAAAAGAAGTTTGCATACATGTGCTATATACCTGACATTCATGTTCCTAACCAACTCTTCCATAAAATCAGGTTTAATCAATTACATAAATAAAACAGAGCTTCAAAATATACAATGTCTCTTTTTAAATGGCTTAATAACTTTGCTGACGGTAATAAAAAATTCTTCTAACACTTTACTAATGATTTAACTAAAACAAAACATACCAACATCTTTCTTACTGGTTTGGTTGCTAAAATGCCCTTCTTTCTATTTGCATTTATGACAATTATATTATTGACAGGTACTTCCTCATCTTCATCCCCCTGATCCCAAGTATCATCATCATTATCTAAATCACTCTCTAGATCTGAATCCCCCTCTGCTTTCACGTAATCTACATCATCTTCATCCATTTCTACTGTGGGCTCGTTTGATGACAATGATCTATCATCATCTTCCTCCTCCTCCTCCTTCTCATCATCATCATCCTCATCATCTACTTTATCCTCTTCCTTTACAAACGTAGCATCATTTTCACTATCTGCTTCTTGTGCCACTTCTACTTTTAGTCTCTTTGAAGGTTTTGGATTCTTATTTGTACCCCTTTTTGATGTTTTCACAACTTTTTCTGTGTTTGGGATGTCCAATAGCTTTGCGTCATTTTCAAAGGGGTCAGGAGTTGTACCTGAAAATGTAATGTAGAGAAATATACATGGGTAATTGTAAGAGTACAAACGCACTTCTGTTCATACAGCAAAAATTTACCTCAATATTTACATGACTGCTATCACTGATGCATAGGAAACCAAACTTTGACGTAACTTTTACATAATAATTAACAAAGGCAATGAACTGTGAAATATAGGTCAAAGGCACTGGGTCAATGTGTGAGCTTGAAGGGTATGTCAAGGACAATTAGTCAATTACTATGTAAGGTTTCACTGATGCAGAGACAACCAAACTTTGACATAAAAATTGACAAAGTCAATGGACAGTGAAATATACTGTATTCGTTCTAATTAGCGCACATGCTCCAATAAGCGCACACCCCGGTCTTTGCCGAAAAACATATGCATAAGTGCACACTGCTCGAATAGTATATTGGTATTTTACACCAATTCTACATATTTATACCACATTAGAAGTATTAAAACTTAACCTTAAATGATCGAAAACTACTTTCCTACAATTTAAAACTTGAATGACATCACCATTGATAGATTTGACATGGTTATTTCAGCATTTTGATGAGTAGTTTTCCTTCATAGTGTGCACTAATTAGAACGATATTTTGCTGTACCTTAACTTTTAGTTATTTTGAAAAGTTAAGCGCACTGTGCGCTAATTAGAACGAATACGGTAGGTCAAGGCCACCGAGTCAAGGTGCATGCTTGAAGGGTATGTCAAGGACAATTACTATGCAAGGTTTCACACTCGCAGCTATCACTGAAGCAGAGAAAACCAACTTTTGGTGAAAATGTCAAACTTCTACGTAAATGTCAAACTTCGACATAAATGTGGACAGACAGCAATATGGACTGCCCTCTTTAATTGCACGCCGGTGGGTCGGGCGTCAGACTATAATGCCCAACATAAAGCTATTCATTTTAGTTGGTTGGGGCCGGAGCTTCTTGTCTGTTGCTTGGCCCACCGGGGTTCAACTGGTGTTTTTCTTTTGCTCTGGAGTTAGTAAGTTATTGGGCGCCCAGGGATCTCCATCGTTGGGCAGCTTACTCATTCTGTGAGTCCTCGTTTATGATTCATCATGGAGTTTATCATGATTTATTTGTTTGTCCATGAGGATTTTTGACTATTTAGAGATTTACCACGAGGACCGAACAACTAATTAAATGTTGTGAAACACTGCAGAAGCTGAGGGTGAGGTTAGGTACCTGTAAAACTGGTTTAAGCCCACCAGTAATGTTATATTACTGATCGTTCCAAGGCGATACTTCTGTAGTGGTTCTTATTGTTTTATGTCTTGGTGTTTAATTTTTTTTTTTCATGCTGTTGGTGCTTTATGTATGTTATCATATTTTAGTTAAGTTTAGGTAACCAAGTGGCCACTTATTGGGAAAATAGCTGCTCATTTGGCTGACGATATGTTTTTATGGTATAAGTACCTGATTGTTAATTTAGTTTTTTCCCCACCTCGGTTTTTTGGAGTGGGAATGTTTTTCTGATTGCGCCTTTTCCTGATCGTTGCTTACCTGTTCCTTCCTATATCACACCCTGCTATAAGCAGGTGCAATAAAAATATATGTCTATACCTTGGCAATATTCCATAAAGTTTATAACATAGTCAAAGTTGTCCAAGTTGAACTGCATGCCTTTTGTAGACCCAATCTCAAAGTGTTTGTCACTAGAGGTTATCAACATTAGGCTGTGAAAACCAATCTGTTCCAATTTGTCACACTGTAACGAAGAAAAAGTGCATACATGTATTATAAATGAGCCGCCTCGTGGGAAAACCAACAATGTGGTTTTCGAACAGGTCCGACAGAAACCGGGCTGTACAAGCACAGAAAAGAGCTAGAAGCTTTAAATTTCGGATTTAAGTAGAAGAGGAATTGTATTATCCGAGTAGCGAAAACAAAGGCGCTGATCAGCTTCGCAGTTACTGCGAAGCTGATCTGCGCCTTTGTTTTCGCCTATGCAGATTGTTGGTTTTCCCATGAAGCGGCTCAAATGGTGATATATTAATTTTGAAACTGACTGACCCACAAAATGAGACCCTGGGTCGACAGTGCCAAAATTTGCACTATATAAATAGCCATATTTTAAGAAAACACCCAAATAAAATAATCAGTGAATAAATGCTATGTAAAAACATGGCTTTGTACATGTGTTTTTATATTATTAGGTTCTGTGGCTGTTATTTTATCTCAGTAACTAAGTGGAGATGCCATTATCATAATGACCTTTTATTCAAAAGAAGCATTTTCAAGTAACATCTGATTTTGCAATATTACAGGAATGCATTCTATGACATTTCCAGGTTTTTTCCACAAACAAAATAAATTAAACTAATTATTGTAAGTGTAATATTACATGAATGTGCCAATGATGAAACCATTTATTTGTAATTTGTATCTTGAACTTTAAATATACTTACAGCCAGTTTAATGGCATTCAAAATGTCCTCAGCAGAATTTTCTTCTTCAATGGAACCCATCACTCCAGTGTGAAGCCTATAATAAAAAGAAATCCATGACATATTCCAAAGCCTGGTGTGCTGTAGGGAATCTCTGGGCTCCACACTTTTTCGCCTTTCATCCCTTATAATTATGTTTTAGGTGGAGAGAGAGGAGAGACCCACCAAGGTGCTTAAATAAAAATTGATCTAATTTTTTAGAACATGTACATGTATTGATATACCTAATGCTGTTGCCTTTACCCGGCTCATGTGGACTGCCTGTACAGCAGGGAAAGGCACTGGCATCGGTACTGATTCAATGCATTCTGAATCTCTAGTCTAATAATTTTTATATATATGTATTATTAAGCTCATAATATTTATACTCATTAAATTTGTATAGTGTACTTTATATTATATTATGTATACATATGTGATAATCACACCTTTCTTATTATATATACATGTACTTTGTTTTATGTAACTCAGCTGTAATTTCTAGCTGAACTGCCTTTGTATATACACGTATGCCTATCTGTGTGTAATATTATCTTTACTGTTTGATTTTTGTGTGATTTTTGTACGATATTTGCATGTTTTATGTAAAATTGAATTGCATGTGCTTTCAACTGCTTTAAAATTACCTCATATATTTAAATATTAGCATAATGATAATGCTAATTGATCAATTTCTTAATGATTGCTTTTTTTTTACTTTTGTTATTCTACTTACGTTTGTCAGAAAATAGCTCTATCAGCTAATGTTACTTGCTATTCAAAACCTTAAATAAAATTTCTTATTTCTTGTATCTTGTAAAAAGCTGTATCTTGTACATCAACTTTCTTTTCTTTGTTACTTGTTAAAATATGTGTATGTATCGGAGTTTTACGAATGCGCGAATCGATATATTAAATGCGCAGATTTTTTTACGAATGCGCGGAAAAAAGACTATCAAATGCGCGTTTAAATTGCGCGGAAATTAATTGCTTTTGCAGGTATTTTAAGGTATACCGATTGTATCTCGCTATCAAGACCGAAGTTATGATAGCGAGATTCAACCACAGTTCTTCCGTTAGCTAGCTTTGAATTCAATGTCTGTTGAGCCCCCTGCTCACCAACGGGGATGTGGAAGTCAGAGTACAACATCAATTCTATAACTATAACCATTGTGTAACAAGCTTTTCTTTCTACTATTAGTGTCAGAAATTTTAAAATCCATGATGGTTAAAACAATATTCTTGGATAAAATACGAGTTAAAAACACTTTAAAAAGTTAAAATACTGACATAACGGTCGTATCTGTCCAAAGCCAGTGTGAACATAGGTTACCTGAGTGATTATCGGCTAATTACCCTAAAGGCCATTCGCGCAATTGATACCTCGATTTCACGTGCAATTCAAACAATGTCACGGTATAATTTTCGCGCAAATGATATACGGCCATGTGTATATATAGAGCAAAAAGACAAAGCCCTTCATGCCGCAGGTTCATGTTAACTGAACAGATAGAATAGAATTATAGTTGAATGGGCTGTACAGGTAGAAAAGAATTATAGTTGAGTGGGCAATGACTTATATACATAAATGTGAATGTTTTTGGTCATTTACATGCACAAGGGATTTTACTTAAATTATACTTTTTAGACAAAAATTTCACCTTTAATATTATCAATGTTAACATGTTTTCACCTGCTGTCTAAATACTCTCTGATCTAAAATAACCTTTATTGGATCCGAGATATACAATGTAATGAAAATTTAAACTTGTTTTCACATTAAATTGGTATGTAACTGATTCTAACCTAACACAGCCTTTCTATTTTATGAATTGCTGGTAGCGTAGAAAGATAAATCAAGTTATGTTTCACTGGGCAGACTAGTACAAATTTACTTTGTGCTGCTTTGATGCCATTTTGATTTTTTTTTGTGATGTAAACTACACCATTACTCTTGAGGTTAGACAGCCTACTTATATGATGTAGTATCAAAGCATGACAAACATAACCAGAGGACCAATGGTCCTGTAAACGCTCACCTGAGATCAGCTGCATATACCAATAAACATGTTTGAATATTATGGTATTTAACTCCAGTGCAGGGGCAGATAAGCCCTTGGGCCATTTTCTTTTTTCAGAATCTTCAATATTCTGTCCATTTGCCAATTTCCTGTTGGCTTTTTCCTTCAAATGACATTTTAACAGTTTTCCCAATTCAGATGCACAGGCAACCCATGTTGACCTTGCCATAAACTTGGTCAAGGTCATCACAGGGTCATGATTTATATATACATTGGAGTACTTTAGCCATCGATGCCTCACGCCAAGTTTCCTTGAAATCAGTCTATTGGTTTCAGAGAAGATGATTTTTGATGGGTTTATACCATATATGGGCATGGCGGCCATCTTGGTCATGTGACCTAGATTATTTATATACACATTGATTCCCCCATTCTATAGATGCTTCACTCAAAATTTGGCTTTGTTTGGCCAAGCGGTTTCAGAGGAGAAGACGTTTGAATATTATGGAAATATACATGTATATTGCCCCGGGGTGGGGGCACATGAGCCCCTGGGGTCCAATTTTTTTCAGAATCATTAATATCCAGTCCTACTGCCCATTTCCTGCAAGACTTTCACTTTAAATGACATTTTAAAAGTTTTCCCCATTCAAATGCATTGGTGACCTATGTTGACCTTCCCGTAAAATAGGTCAAGGTCATCACAGGGTCATGATTTATATATACATTGTAGTGCTTGAGCCATCGATGCTTCGTGCCAAGTTTCGTTGAAATCGGTCAACCGGTTCTGGAGAAGAAGATTTTTGAACGGTTTTTACCATATATGGGCATGGCGGCCATCTTGGTCATGTGACCTGGATTTTTTATATACATATTTGTTACCCCTTCCTATTGATGCTTCACATAAAATTTGGCTTTGATTGGCCAAGCGGTTTCAGAGGAGAAGATGTTTGAATATTATGGAGATATACATGTATATTGCCCCGGGGTGGGGGCGGATGAGCCCCTGGTGCCCAATTTTTTTCAGAATCATTAATATTCAGTCCTACTGCTCATTTTCTGCAAGATTTTTCCTTTAAATGACAATTTAACAATTTTTCCCATTCAAATGCATTCGCGACCTATGTTGACCTTGCCGTAAAATAGGTCAAGGTCATCATAGGGTCATGATTTATATACACATTGTAGTGCTTGAGCCATTAATGCTTCATGCCAAGTTTGGTTGAAATCGGTCCAGTGGTTCCGGAGAAGAAGATTTTTGAAGGGTTTTTACCATATATGGGCATGGTGGCCATCTTGGTCATGTGACCTGGATTATTTATATACACATTGGTTCCCCCTTCCCATAGATGCTTCATGTAAAATTTGGCTTTGATTGGCCAAGTGGTTTCAGAGGAGAAGATCTTTGAAAATTGTGGACGACGGACGGACGGACGACGGACGGACGGACGGACGGACGACGGAGCATGGGTATACTATAAGCTCACCTTGTGAGCCTGACGGCTCAGGTGAGCTAATAAATGAGTGTAAATATAATAATAACATACAACAGTTTGGTAAGATATCTACAGTGCAATGACAGAAAGCTGAACTATACACAGGTGCAAACAATACATCACAAACAACAATGTCTATAAATTCCAGGTATTAAAGTCACGTGACAACCATGTAACCAGTTTTCACTTCTGGTGGGCAAAAAACACGACCTCAGATCAATGAATGTGTAATGAACTGTGATGTTTTGAAGTGTGCAATTCAGTGTACAATAATAGATTTGTTGAATATTACTTATTCATTGCAAACTCATTTCCAAATATGTTTGCTCTTTAATCATGTTAATTGATGCTTGCTTCTAATTTAGTATAAGTATTTAGTGTTTCTCCACATGCAGAATTAGAAATGTGAATTTAAAAAGTTTGTATTGCAGTCAAAAAGATAAAATATTCACACAGTAGAAATCAGAAATCAACATTAAATAATTTCAATGTTTGAGCCGTGCTTGAATCAAGTTTTATAAATACGAAAAGAAATAGGAATAGTGGGACGGGGTGCTCTCTCTCTTCCTTTCAAGAGCATAAAATCTAAAGTTGTCTTGCTTGAGGTTTTGTTCAAGTTGAATTGATGCTTAACATGCCAGTCAACATCCAAGGTCAGAATGTGACACATGTCGGAATGTTGCCTCCTTTTTATGGGACTTTAACCCAAAATTAAGATGCCATTACATCCAAAGGTGCTTCAATATAACCACCCAACTATACCAATTAGGCTCATATGTATGAATGGTTCGACTGGAAACCACTTTTCCTGGGCAGGCTCAAACCAGAGCGGTTAACCAGTAATCAGATAGCCAGTCAGTAGCATATAAGCTTTGCCTGGAGACACAAGCAGCCCATATATTTCTTTAGGCCCCCTGCATGCAGTGAAATAGTAAAAATGCTTACATTATTTTCAGTACTAAAACAGTGTCCAGCCCAACCTATTTCGACAAACCTATTTAAAGTGGTCTCACATATAACACGCATGCATTTTGTGGACCCCGACCAGCGTGTTATAGCGAGTCTGCCCTGTACTTGTGTATAGTGAGCGCGGATCTGGTAAAAGGTGTCTCCGGGCATTCAAGTACATCTTATGATATTAAAATTTAAAAACAATCTAAATTTGAAATATTTGGCATGTTCTGATATTTATTTCATACAGCTTTAATATTGTTACACAATCCAAGACACATATTTTTCTTATGGTCTAAGATTATTTGTATCATGTATGTTGCCATGGCAACCATTGCGCCATAAGGACTACCCCCATTTTAAAAACCAGGTACGCCCTTTGTATTGCATGTTTTATCAAACAGTTTGTGAATTCGTGCCTATTGCATAGTCTGTGCAGTAGTATAGATGTTAAACTTCAAGAAACACATATAGAATTTCGAGAATTTTAGTCTTATCTTCTTTTAATTACAGTGATTTAAAGACGTTAACGTCATCAACGTCCAAACGTCATCAACAGTTTTATGACGTCATGTTTAGATTGCATCAAGTGTATACCTTTCAACGCTATATTTCCACCACCTCCCACCATACCCACCCACCCTCCAGATCTCTCAGACTTATAGATATGAAATATTAAATACGGAATAAACCTAATTTGCATATTATTTGCTCATTAAAATGCTCAGTGACTTATATTTCTGCCAAATGTGTGTTAAAAATAAAACAGATATTAGCTGATTAGATCAGCTCGTGTATGATCTTGTATTGATCTTATCAGCTTATCTAGAACATCCAGATTGATCTCGGTCCTTTACTCGAAATAAGAAGAAAGATCACAAGAATTTATAGTGTTTGTAAAAAGGTTTCCTAATCAAGCTTACTTGTAATCTCAGATATAAGTAAATTTCAGTGGAAACGCACATGTATCAAAGCAATTCATTCTTTCTGGACTAAAGTGTTTGTGAAAGACGCTAAATCTAAAAAGTCGTTGAAGTATTTGGAAACCAGCAGTCTAAGGGTTGGTTCGACGCACCTTGTGTGGAGAGATTTGGAAACTGCTGCCCAGGTGAAAAGGAGTATTGTGAGAGCTCGTATACTGACGGGTACATACACCCTTCAGGCAAACAGACACACATTCAGCAAGAAAACGGTAGATTCTACTTGTAACCACTGTCAACTCGAGGCTGAGGATCTGCAGCATATGGTCTGCAGATGTCCGGTTTTCTACGAATATAGAAATGTAGCCGTTAAACAGCTAAAAGACATTGTGTTGCAGAAATGCGAGTACTCAGTGTGGGACTGTCACTTCACAAGTTGGTCGAACATTCTTCGAGTTTTGGTGTGTCCTGACTTTATCCAGCATGTACTTCCAGACTTAAAGAACCTTGTAAAAGACATTGAACAGATTTCACGAGAACTTTTCTATAAAATACATGTAAAGAAACTTCAATTACAACAAGGGTAATGGTGGCTGTCCTCATCAACCGAATGTGTAAATAGTTGCTATAGCAGTTTCAGTAGATAGCAGTTACTTTCTAATTAACTACACTCATATGAGTGGTGCTCCAATCGTGTGGAGGAATATACATTCGACAAGACAAGACAAGGCTTACGATATTCTGAAACAAAACGTTGTTGAGATATGGCCAGAGAGGAATATTTGAGATATTTCTTTCTTTTTCACTATTTTTAATGATGGACAACTCTGTTTGTCTTTTTATACCTACAACTGCAAAGTGGTGTCGGTGTCGTGTCGTTTCGTCCATATGATTTTAAAGTTCCGCCAAAAAACTTTTGGGCGCATCCGATAAAGCTGGATTTCAAAGTTTCTTAGTTCACTGTGTGAATTGTGTGATTGAATGCACAATGATAACAACTATAAGTTCAGTTATCTAACATGTCTTTTTAACTAAGTATCACACCCGAAGCCACTAAAAATTAAAATGGACTTACCCAAATGATAATGATGGGAAAGTCCATTCGTCAAATTGGGTTAGTTAAACTAGGCTCTATTCTAATAGCCGTGCAAAGCTGCTTGCACATATCAAGACCAATCAGCCGGCAGTTTGATACTTTTTAGAGCAGGATTTTGCGTATTTGCCACCTGAACACTTTTATAAACTCCGTCTGTTGAGCATTTTTCCCCAGATATTCAGTCTGGTTCAAGTTTCAGTAAGCCTTAATTAAGCTGGTCTGGTCCTTTGGCCTAAAGATTTCTGCAATGAAGAAAGGATGAGTTAACGTCACTTCTTATTTGACATGCTATTTTCTGTTGCTGGCTTGCTGTTGGCCATCAGATTGACACATTTTTTGAATTCTCAGGACAATGACATTGGGAGACTTCCAGTTAACTTGTTTCCAGTTTACTCCAGCATACACGGAACAGCAACTGACCAACAACTTATGGCTCACGTACCACACTTTTGCAGTGTCTCTATTCTAAGGGCTAGTCTCAGGTTTAAAGATCACCGCTCTGGTAAGCTCATTCATTTATACATTTTTACTCTTCTGATAAGTAACTCCTGGGACACCGAAACAAATCCTGGTCCAGAATCCCTTATTGACAATTCTCACTTTCCGTGTGGACTGTGTGATGTCAGTGTTGGATGGGATGACCGCGGGATTTGTTGCGACTCATGCAACATCTGGTACCATATAGACTGTCAAGGCATGACTTCAACTATGTATGGGATTTACAATAAATCACTTAGCAAAAGTATAGCATGGGAATGCATACGTTGTGGAATGCCAAACTTTTCCACTTCGTTGTTTGACACTACAGCTTCTCTTGAGATATCCAACAGATTTGAATCCCTTTCGTCCCTGTCCGAGCCTGACAGTCCGATACCAGACAATATTGGCCCCCCAATGCAGCTTCTTCGCCTATTGTGCAAACAAAAGAAGCAAAACCCAGGACCAAAAGGGCGGTCCTGAACCACCCCTTGAGAATTTTGATCATGAATTGTCAGTCAATTAAAAATAAAAAGGCTGAAATTCACACTGTCATAGAATCGGCTAAACCTGACATCATATTGGGGAATGAGTCATGGTTAACCCCAGACATTAAAAACTCAGAGATTTTTCCAGATTCCTTTGATGCTATCCGGAAAGACAGAGCTAGTGATGCGCATGGTGGTGTCTTCATTGCTTTTAGGCGTGATCTTCTCTGTACTGAAGCTCCGGAATTGGACACCAAGTGCGAAATAATTTGGTGTAAGTTGAACATTATTGGATGTAGGACTTTGTACCTTGGATCATTCTATCGTCCCCCTAGGTTCCCAACTCAGGAGCTTGAACTGAAATATCTTGAGGATTTTAATACTTCACTTTCTCGGATTATGTCAAATAAAAATGCCCATGTTCTTGTAGGCGGAGACTTCAATTGTGGTGATATTGAGTGGAGCACAATGCAGGTACCCGAGGGGGTCCCAAAGAGGCCAGTTCAGACTAAACTTGTGGAGATAATACAGGATCACTGCCTCTCCCAAATGGTAAATATACACACCCGAGAAGACAAGACCCTTGATTTACTCTTCACTAACTCGCCATCCCCAATTAACCGTGTTAAAGGGATGCCCCCGATCGGCAAAGCAGATCATGACATTATCTATATTGAATATGACATAAAGGCTAAACGGATTCAGCAGGCCCCGCGTAAGATTTTCCTATATCAACGAGCGGATATGGACGGTCTCCATGACCATCTAGCGCGCTATAGGGATTCGTTCCTTTCAACTGACCATAGTCAGGTGTCAGTCAATGACATGTGGGTCAGTTTTAAGTCGGAGGTTCTCTCGGCTATTGAAAGGTTTATTCCATCAAAAATGACCAAGACAAAATATAGCTTACCATGGATCGATAGCTCGATCAAACGCTTGATAAGGAAACGTGATAAACTTTAATTTCGTGCTCGCAAGTCAAGCAGCCCTGACATTAAGAACCATTACAAACGGTTCAGAGCACATGTTCAAAAGAGCATTAGAGATGCATATTGGAAGCATATTACCAATATCTTCTCCTTTGAAAATGATAACCCTGATCCCGATTGTCCCCGAAGAAATGAAAAGGCAAAAACGTTTTGGTCATTTGTCAAGTCCCTAAAGAAAGACGCGTCTGGGATCAATACTCTTAGAGAAAATGGTATCTTGAAGACTGACACTTTGGATAAGGCTAATATTTGTAATAGGCAGTTTCAGTCAGCCTTCACTCGCGAATCAGATGATGAAATCCCCTCCAAAGGCACAAGTCCTTTCACCGCTATGGGTGAAATTACAGTTGACCCCAATGGGGTCATTAAACTGTTGAATAACTTGAATATACATAAGGCGCCTGGGCCAGATGGCCTGAGTGCTAGGGTGTTGAAGGAATGTAGTTCTGAAATTGCTCCTGTACTGACCTATATCTTCAATGAGTCGCTTGCTCAGGGTGCTGTACCAGACGATTGGCGACAGGCAAATGTAGCCCCGGTATTTAAGAAAGGTGAGAAATACGATGCAGCTAATTATCGACCGGTGTCGCTTACTTGTATCTGTTGCAAAACTCTAGAGCATATAATAGTCAGCAACATAAACAAACACTTGGCTCTTGAAAACATTCTTGCTGACTGTCAGCATGGGTTCCGAAGTCAAAGGTCTTGCGAAACCCAGTTAGTTCAGTTTTATCATGATTTGGTTAGTAATCTGGACCGAGCAGTGGGTCGTGGCCACAGGCAGACGGATGTGATTGTCATGGATTTCGCTAAGGCCTTTGACAAGGTCCCACATAAAAGGTTATTATACAAACTTGACTTCTACGGGATTAGAGGATCTACACATAAGTGGATCGACTCGTGGCTCTCTGAGCGCTCTCAAAAAGTGGTATTAGATGGCCGTGCCTCAGACCCAGTCCCGGTTCTTTCTGGTGTCCCACAAGGATCGGTCTTAGGACCGGTCCTATTTCTTATTTTCATTAATGATCTTCCTGACAACATCAGGTCATCTGTTCGGCTATTTGCTGATGATTGTGTTTTATACAGAAATGTCAAGTCACCATTGGATTGTCAAATTTCACAAGATGACCTGAATAGCTTGGCCAAATGGGAAATGGATTGGCAAATGAAATTCAATGTTAGCAAATGTCATTCAATGAGGGTGACGCGGCTACATCCAAGCAGGCATATAGATTTCAATTACACACTGCATCAGCAAACATTAGAACAGGTTCAGTCCGCTAAATACCTCGGTTTAACTATCACAGATGATCTTGATTGGGGTCAACACATTTCTGAAATTACATGCAAGGCAACTAAGACTTTGGGTTTTCTTCGGCGCAATTTGGCACTGGCACCTAGGCATACTAAGGAAGTTGCATACAAAACATTGGTTCGGCCTCAACTTGAGTATGCAGCTCCTATTTGGCATCCCTATCATGAAACTCAGATTGAGATGGTGGAGAAGGTGCAGAGGACTGCTGCCCGGTGGACCTGCAGGCGATGGAGGAACACCAGTAGCGTCGGTGAAATGCTAGACGAACTTGAGTGGCCATCCCTGGAGTCTCGCAGGGAGCGGTCCTCCTTAACCTTCTTCTACAAGATACACTCCGGTACAGTGTCTCTTGATAAAGACAAATACCTGACCCCGGCACCCAATCTAAGGCATACTCGGGCATCACATGAATCACAATACACAAGACCATTTGCCTATAGTGATGCCCTGAAAAATTCCTTTTTCCCCAGAACTATTCCGGTTTGGAATAGTCTCCCTTCTTCAGTGGTCCTATCTAAGACCATTGAGGAATTTAAGGCTTCTATTTAAATCATTGGCCCAGAGGCATGCGTTTTAGTATGCCTCTCATCTATATCTTGTAAATAGTTTTAATGGTCCACCCCAAATGTTTAATTTTCCCTTGACTAAATTCTAAATTTAGCCACCCACCCCACACCTGAGGTGATGATCAGAAATTGATCGACTCAGTATCAGAAGATAGATAGAGTTCACACATTTTATCTCGAATTAATTTCACTCATATTCGATCAGCTGCTCATAGCTCACAGTCAGTCTGAATATTGTGACTCATTTTCAATGCAAAATAGTCTTTTTCAAGTGACATGGGGACCCATCAGTTATTCAAGTGTATGATTGATGCACATTCTTATTGCTTTAGCCTTTTAGGTGCCCAATCTATGTTTACCTCGTTGCTTGCAATTTTTATGGTTTTTATTTTAAGGGTTAGCAGATTAATCCATTCAAGTTTTTCAACAGACGCAATATACGTGTACCATATATACATGTAGCTATCAAAGTCAGTTTAATTAATTACTGTATATATATGTAGGCTATACCATAATTATGTTGCTTGCAACATAATAATGTAGGTTTGTTTTGGATGCGCCATTTCTCAGAATGTATGTTCTATTTAAGTGACGTATTGATATGATAAGTGAGGCCCTCCCAGGGGTTTTATGGGTTCAGGGAGAAGGGCTATTTAATTTCAGGGATTTTGGGAGAAGGGTCATTTATTTTCAGGGACTTGGGGGAGAAAACATAACTTTTTGGGGTTTTAGGGAGCAGGGAACAGGGGGCTGAGGAAAAACATTTTAGGGAGCTGGGGAGAAAGGTCATTTTTCTTTCAGGGGAGCAGGAAGCAGGCTTCAAGCAACCCTCGTGGGGGTGGGGGGGGGGGGCAGGGGGCGGTGGGGGCTCAATAGTCGGTCAATATAGCTATAAGTAACTAGCTAGGCATAGAATGTTGTCCGACCATAATTATTTCATGCATTATAATTTAATTTACATGATTTAATCGTCCCACCGATTTGTATATTTATATTCAAGCAAAGAAACGAGTCCAAACGAAGATTCACAGCTGTCCCCACCTGTCATCAACAACGCGCAGATATTTAGGTCATTTAGCTGTCATAATCCGGTTAGCTTTGTTTATATTTGCGGTTTCCGGCCCGCTTGTGACATCAAAATACCATCGCCGGATACCTTCAGGCGACAAATATATTTAAAGAGATCCATGCCGTGTTCCATTACTCTCATTTCCCTCAGTTTTTTAAAAGTCAAAACTTGTCAAAGCGTGGTAATTTTAGGTAGCTTCCCTTGGCATAGGTTGTAAACAAAATATTATTCAGTTTAGCAGGTACAAGTTTGTAGAGGTAAAATATCGTCTAGAAAGTTTGTTTCAAATATCGTAATGATCATTTATCAAACTAAATAAGCAATGTAGTAATAAAGTGATGCACTGTTTTTTAAAAATTAAATATTGGCCGGTAAACGCATCCCTCTATATAGCTTATTGTTATGAGCACCATTTTAAAATGAAAAATATGTTTATACATACCCGGTTAGTTTCTGTGCTACATCGGTTTGTGTCGGATCTGGTCGAATAAGACCTACTACATAGATAGTACAATCCGCTATCTTTTGAAGTGGCAGGCGTTGCTTTCCACTGAATCGTAATCAAAGAAGAGTCCTGGCCCCGAGGTTTTAAAATGTTTTTCAAGCTCAACTCAGCTGAGCATGAAATTTCAACTGCTCATAAATGCTTAAATAGTCAATATTAGCGGAAAATTTAGGTTCATACCTCAAAATATGGTAATTTATCCTGCTCATAAATGTTAAAATGCCAACAATTGTTGGCATTGTTGTTGTTGTTGTTGTTGTATATATTCTGCCCGTCTCGGCACACCTCCCCTCGGAGTAGAATAGGATCAAGTTTAAAATGGTTTCAGTTCCTTCACCACTCTATTTACACGTTATACAGTCTTTATTTACAGTTTATAAGCTTCTTCTAAAACCTTCTCAGTAAAAACAGGATTGTCAGTGTGTGGAACGGATGACCTCAATGTCTATTTTTCCGTTTGCGCTTTGGCACCAGGGCTAACAGTTTATATCTTTCAGTGTGTAGTGAGTGACACAGGCGTCGGCAATGGAACTCTATACTTCGTAACTGTTCACTGTTAGGAGTGTTCATGAAGCAGGTTAGATCACTACAGTCTAATATTAGCTGCAGGAAGCTTTCAGGGGTATTAGTAGGCGAATACACTTGTTTACATGTTGATAAAATATTGTCCATAATTGGATTTCTGACATTGTCCAGAACAGAGCAGCGTAGCAGGAAATGGCTAACAGTTTCGTCTTCCAGCCCACATAAGAGACACGTTGGGTTAACTTTATTTTGGTTGAATGTGGCTCGATTAGTTTGTAGGATATATGTCCCCGTCACAAGTTTTAGTTTTGTACTGACTCTAGGCACTTCTCTTATGTTTCCAAGTGTTGTGATGATAGGATGTCTTTTACCGCACTTAAAGTTTTTACAGTTCAGAAAGCTTAGGCTGGAGTAAAGTCTAGCACTACTTTTAATGTTTTCTTCCCAATAGCCATTTACATGTTTATTGACCACTGTCTTCCAGTTCAATTTTGTTGGGGGATTGCTGAGCATCTCGAATGGGTCTGGGAGACTGTACTTCATAAATATCTCTTTGACCGCGATGAACCAACTGTGACTGGTGTATGTTTTCACGCTGAGTTGTCTAACGGCTAACTGATGTTCCACTGAAGTTTTCGGGAGCCGGCATATATTCCCATAAAAAGTCAATACCCGCTTATGCACTGTTGCCTCGACTGGCAGAGTGCCGCTTATAACATATACCGCAGGGTCGGCGGCCGTTACTGGCAATGATAGTATCAACTTTAAGAACTTCTTGTTAAACTTCTCTAGCACATCCATCCACTTTGGGGTTGGTAGTACGACTTCCATTCCATAGACGAGAACAGGTAAGACATAGGTTTGCATTAGGTGAATAGCCGTTTCTGGGTCGAGACCATTTTCTCCATGTAGCCCAGAAGACATCAAGCTGTATAGTGTACGCCGAGCTTTTCGGGTGTTCTCTTTCACAGCAGACTGCTCTGTTACTGGAGACCTCATTATCCCCATGTGCATAGTTTCCGAAACATTGGGCATTGGTTCACCTCTCATGTTCCATTCGTAGTTTTCATCAGGCTTTTCTTTAGTACGTTTTGCTGGTATACTGAGGACGACGCTTTTCACTGGTTGTAGACAGTAGTGTTCCATTTCACTGTAGTCCACCGAAACACTTACGAGAGTTTGCAAGGCGTCCCGGGTTTTACTGACGTTTGCTGTGTCGTCCGCACAGGTAGGCGCTGCACAACTGATACCACCAATCCTAATACCTAGCATGGTTGAGTCAAGTCTGTCTAAGAGTTTATTATTGTAGACTTTATACATGTCTGTACTTAATATACTGCCTTGTCGCACACCTTGGTGCAGTTCGAATCGATCTGAGAATTTACCGTCCCACTTTACTACTGTTTCTGCGTTACTATGTAAACTGTCCACAATGTTCCAGCACTGACCCTCGACGCCAAAATGGAAGAGCTTGCGTAGAAGGCTGGCGTGGTTAACTACATCAAACGCGGACTTAGCGTCCAGGAATGCTATATAAGTTGGAAGGTTTAAGTCCTTGTTTTCCCTTATACTCTCCTCTATGATTAATGAACAGTTCATGGGTGAGGATGATTCCGTAAATCCTCTCTGTAACTTATTCTGCTGTTCCAGTATAATGGGTTTTATCCTCTCTCTTACAACTGCTTCCATTACTTTTGATAGGATGGGGGTAACTGTTATTCCGCGATAATTTTTCGCATCTAAATTTGATCCTTTTCTCTTGAATACTGGTGTAAGGAACCCTAGCTTTAAGGACTCGGGAACCATTCCAAATTCAAACATCTTGTTCAATAATAAAGTTAGTATTGGCGTTATGGTATTAGCTCCATACACTAGGTGTTCTGCACAAACGTTATAAATATCTGCTGACTTTCCTTTATTAAGTGATTTTATTGCTACTAGCACTTCTTTTTCCGTTATTGGATTCAAGTCAGTATAAGAGTCTTGGCAAATGCTTCGGATTTCCTGTAATTCCATATTAACTAGTTCTTTATATTTTGAGTCAAAGTAACTTTCATCTGATGGTGTAGCTAATGTCTTGAAATGCTGATGCCAGCCTGAGAGGATATCTTGTTCACTTCTATATGTACTATTTCCAACATGTAGTTCATTGATATAAGAAGAGAGTCGGCCGCGTTGTTTGTTCACTAGTTTATGAAACAGTGCCATATCACTTGATTTTGAGTCCATGATACTTTGCCTTTCCTCAATCATTTTATTGCTTATTTCCCGTCTACAGACTTGTCTGAGTAAAATAGTGGTTTGTTTTTTGTTGATTACAGTCCGGTCTGTTTTGTTTTGAGGTCTTCCAGCACTTTTCCAGGCGAAGAAAGCTTTTTTCTTTGCTTCTACTGCTTTTTTAACTTCAGGCGTCCATACCTTCAATTTAGCTTTACGCGGGCGGCTTTTCGGTTTTGGGGCCGCTGCTTTTGCACATTCAGTAAGCGCATTGTTAAGATCCGTAACCGCGTTGTCTAATGTTGACATTGAATCAATTTCAGTATTGATATTCTCAAGAGTTCTCGACAGGTTTTTGTTATAACGTTCATGGTCAAGCTTTTTCCATAATATTTTGGATGATGACTGGAGATTTACATTTTTACTAGCAGTGTCAATTTTGTCTAACTGGTAATGTACTTCACATACTACAGGAATATGGTCCGACACGTTAGTGTAGAGACCCTCCAGGGTTTTGACTTGCTCTACATTATCAACAAGGTCTTCTGAGTAGAATATATAGTCCAGCGTATAAACTAAACTTCCATCAGGGTTAATATAAGTTTTCTCTGTATCCCTTGTATCTAGGTTGGAGCAGTTAAGAAATTCTTTCAGTAACTGGGATCTGACTGACTGTCCACGGTTCACAATATCTTCATTCATATCACCGCCTAGTATAATTTTATGTGTTGAGCTATATTTGGTAACTATTTCGCTAAGCTGATCGAGGCAGTCACTGTAATCTTCTATATTGTCTAAGAGTCCTCTGCAGGGCATATATGCAGATATTAACAGTAAGGGTTGTATACCTTTTAGTTCAACACATTGTATACGGTTTCCACCGTCAGGTAAAGTTTGTATCAGATGATCTATGTCATGTTTCCATAAGATTGCCGTACCGCCGTATCCTCTTGGCATTTGTACAGGTAATAGGGGGTTTCCCGTGTCTACCGCCTTACCGCACCCAGTATAAAAAACTATTTAGTGATTTCAGTTTATGCAAATTACAGTCAAATAACCAGTGTTCTTGAATAAGAAGGATATCAACAGTTTTTGCAAGATCATCTAAAACCGTTTGGCATGTATTTATGTTTTTACAGTTAAAAGTTGCTATATTTAACTTTGATTCTTTATTTGTCACCTCCGGTATCTTTGAGTCTGAGCCTGGTACAAAAAATGCTGGTTAGGATTCACAGAGTTTGTATTCCTATCACTTTTTATCAAGGGCTGTCCTGTATAGTGATTGGTTACGCGACTTTGATTCACTGAGTTTTCAACTGTGTTCTGCATTCTATGGCTGGCGTTACCAGCATGGTTTCCCGTCACCATTATCTCTCTCTTTGCATTACGCCTTTCCCCAAGTTGCGGCACCGAATGCTGAGAGGATTCATGTTCAGTGGTTTGTCTACTATCACTACAATGTACAGGTTGTGTGCTTAGAGTATATACAGTGTCTGTATTATTATTATTACTACACTCTCTTCCCTTCACCACAGTTCCCTTTACGGCATTATGCCTTTCACCAATTTGAGGCCCCAAATGCTCTGCTGGTAACTGGTTTTGCTGATGATATTGTCTGTAGGTATTATTTTGAGTTTCTGTTATGTGTATACTGTCCTGATTGTGTATTTTCGTTTGCGTATTGTGAAAATTTCCTTGGGCATTATTCGTATTGTCGAATTGTTTATCAGGTCCAAATGAATGCCGGTTTCCATAAGAATATGTATCACACTTAGTCGGGTTACTTTCGGGATTTGCCATACACTTCCCAGTGTGATTTACAAGAGCGTCAAGCTGCTCACTGACCTGACCTAGTTTTTCTGCAATTCTTTCCGGCCCGTTTGATCGGTGGTGAAAACATTTATGAGCAGGATAAATTTTAGTCCCAGCTGAGCTGAGCATGAAAAAAGTTTTATAACCTCGGGCCTGGAACCAATCAGTATTATCACTCCCCCGAGATCACTCCACCACCGCAGAGATCGAAATTGCATCATGATTGAATCGATGGCTGGGTATCGTTCAAAGGCGGTACTTTTGTTGTGGTTAGATTTGTTTCATTTTCATGCTACCGTCATTTCAAAACTGATTCCAAATCATAGTTTGAGGTTAAAGCAGAGCTCTAGATAAATTACCAACAACATACCCATCTCCAGTGTTTCGGAAAGATGTCTTAAATTACCTTAATGCCCTCAGGCCACAACTATATACAGATTGGCAAATTACCCACATCATGGTATTCGCCGATTTTTTAGTTAATAAAACAGTTTAGAGCCCCGCAGCTGCATAGTAATGAGTTTCTTATCATTCCATTTTGCTATGGCCGTGATTATAATTTGCTGCAAAGTCAAAGATTTGATACTGGAATTGACCAAAACAATAATGTTAGAAATAAAAATAATTCTAGTTGATAATAAAATTATCAAAAAAAACTAAGTCACTTAGCCTGGCTCAAGACTTTTGCTATTGGCCCGTAAACCCATCCCTTTATTCATGTTTATTTGGGTTATTGTAAATAGCACCATTTTAACATGACAAACAAGTTTCTCCATTAGCTTTCCATTGGTTTGTGTCGGATCTGGTCGTATTTTATAAGACCTACTACATAGATAGTAAAAGAAGCCTCCGTGGTGCTGAGTGGATAAGTCACTTGTAAACCAGGGGTCGCAGGTTCGATCCCGGGATTCTCCAACAACAATAACAACAACAACAGCAAAAAGAAAAAGAAAAAAAAAATATCCCAGTTGAGCCTTTGGGTGTTCCCGGGACAACAAAACACACACCAAAACACTTCCTATAGTACTCACGCCCGGTAAAGTGCAAATTGACCACCGCCCGCCGGTGGTCAACGTAAAAAAAGTTGATATACATCCGGTGGTCGCCGGTTTTGAGCGTTTCCTGTTATTAGTTTTCGCGAGTTTGGTGGATGTGGAAGGTAAGATGTTTTTTTTATCAAAAGCGTATTTTAAAAATCAAAGAATGTCAGGCTATCAGTTTTTTGCCGTTGAATGTCTAGCCGAAGTGGTAGTTGAAAAAAAAAATAAACCGTTTTTCTGCAATTCTTTCCGGCCCGTTTGATCGGTGGTGAAAACGAAAGTAGAATCTGGTCAAACACAGGTTAAAATGCCCTGATCGTGCCTTTGCAAGCTTTCTGTAACCAATGGTCGTTGCAGTTAGTTAAATGAACACTACATTAGCTTTTCAGACTTTCAAGCTTTCCTTTCAACACTTAGATCGAATTTGTACCGGTGGTCAACTTGAAGTTGCGGTGGTCGTATTGATCAATGGGGATTACAATGTAAATTTTCATCGTGAGAGAAAGCCAGCAAAAATGCAACTTGATGTCGTTTTCTGTTAGGGGGCACGGCAGCATTAATGGAGATGCATTCTAAACGCAACCAAATCAAAATCAATGGCGTCGGTGTCCTCATTATTCAATTTCGTTTGTCCATTAGCCATTCAGAAACATAGTTTAGCAATCTCGGATGTATTTATTACTAATTTTTGGTAACCCCAACAATACAAATACTACCTCATGCAGGATGCATTGAATTTATATACATAATTCGCATTGACTTGAAGAAAAACCACTAGAATAACAGTGCGGTCAATTTGCAAACTAGGTGGTCAATTTGACCTTAAAATGAGCAATTTTGAAATGATTTAATGTCCAATTTGAAAGTATTGAAGGAAATGTCTGCTGTTTAATGTTAAGCAGGCTCAGTCTTGCAGATTCGACAATTATAGGAGTAACACTAAGCAAAGCGTTCATTGTGTTGTTCGTATGAAATCTATCTCCTGTTTTGCAATATCAATTCTTTGAATATGTAAAAGTGAATAATCACGTGGTTTATATCAATTTCAGACGAAATATTTAGAAACATTGGCCATAATAAAATTGTCAATGCTAAATGAATTGGCGTGTAAAATTACACATGCATGTACCTCTTCCTCACATTGTCACGTGCGGTTGGTATAATAGATTCATAATGTTTCTGGATTTTGCCAGTAGTCGATTGGTTCGCTGGTTAAGCCCAAACGCTAGTTCAAACGAGTCGAGATCACGTGATTGTCCACTGCAAAGTGCAGAATGAACGCATGTATTAATGCTGGAGAATAACTGGCCTCATCATTTCTAGGTGCGCCTACTGACCTTATTTTTTTTTACTTTTTACGTTTCCAGATGGGTCGATTTAAAGGGAAACGAACCAAGCGTCGTCACCCGATGAACAAAAAACATATCTCTGGCGTGGACAGGAAATCCAAGACGTTGTCCAGAGTATAAGTACCTGATTGGTATAAGTACCTGATTTACATGGTATAAGTACCTGATTGTTAGTTTGGTTTTTTCCCACCTCGGTTTTTGGAGTGGGAATCTTTTTCTGATTGCGCCTTTTCCTGATCTTTGCCTACTTGTACCTTTTTTTCGTTCAAATCGCCATCTAAGAAAAAGCCAAAATACAGTTCATCATCCTATAGAGCTATTGGCTCATCGCCCCAAAAGACAATTTGTCCTAAAATCTATACACCGAAAGGAAAGTTAAACAGGGATTTAATCAAAAGTATTAAGTCCGTATACAAGCAACCCGAAGAAATCAACACGAAGTTTGATTATGATAGACCATAGCTATGCACAAGCTAATGCAGAATCTATTGGCACGGGCAATTCACAAGCTCAACATTAAACAGCATGCATTTCCTTCAATACTTTTCAAATTGGACATAAAATCATTTCAAAATTGCTCATTTTTAAGGTCAAATTGACCACCTAGTTTGCAAATTGACCGCACTGTTATTCTAGTGGTTTTTCTTCAAGTCAATGCGAATTATGTATATAAATTTAATGCATCTTGCATGAGGTTATTTGTATTGTTGGGGTTACCAAAAATTAGTAAAAAATACATCCGAGATTGCCAAACTATGTTTCTGAATGGCTAATGGACAAACGAAATTGAATTATGAGGACATCGACGCCATTGATTTGGATTTGGTTGTGTTTAGAATGAATCTCCATTAATGTTGCCGTGCCCCCTAACAGAAAACGACATCAAGTTGCATTTTTGCTGGCTTTCTCTCACGATGAAAATTTACATTGTAACCCCCATTGATCAATACGACCACCGCAACTTCAAGTTGACCACCGGTACAAAATCGATCTAAGTGTTGAAAGGAAAGCTTGAACGTTTTTCGAATTATGTCTGAAAAGCTAATTTAGTGTTCATTTAACTTAGATCAGCTGGCTAACCTGCACTCCGATACACTTCGTGACCTCGCTCCTCTCCCGTGACATGGAGAGGTCTAACGGAATACCGATGGAAATATTCCGTCTACATTTAACTAACTGCAACGACCATTGGTTACAGAAAGCTTGCAAAGGCACGATCAGAGCATTTTAACCTGTGTATGACCAGATTCCACTTTCGTTTTCACCACCGGTCAAACGGGCCGGAAAGGATTGCAGAAAAACGATTTTTTTTTTTTTTTTCAACTACCACTTCGGCTACAAAACTGATAGCCTGACATTCTTTGATTTTTAAAATACGCTTTTGATAAAAAAAAAAACCATCTTACCTTCCACATCCACCAAACTCGCGAAAACTAATAACAGGAAATGCTCAAAACGACCACCGGATGTATATCAACTTTTTTTACGTTGACCACCGGCGGTGGTCAATTTGCACTTTACTGGGCGTGTACTGGTCTCGCCGCGGCCCAGGAAAAAAGGAGATATATATAGTACAATCCGCGATGTTTAGAAGTGGTAGGCGTTGCTTGCTACTGAATCTAAATCGGAGAAGAACCCAATCCGAGAATCTCCCCCTCCACTACCACAGTAGTACCAACAGTTTTGATTTTGCAAAGAGATTAAGATTGCGCCAAGGTTCGACGTTGGGTCCCGTTTTAAAGCGGTATTTTTGTTGTGGTTCTATTTGTTTTATTTTCAGTGTTGAATTCTTGTGCTGCCCCCCACGTCAAAACTGATTCTGTGGTGGTTCTTTTTGTTTTATGTCTTGGTGTTTAAAATATTTTTGTGCTGTTGGCGCCTTATGTATGTTTGCATATTTTTAGTTAAGTTAAAGGTAACTGCAGAGTGGCCACCTATTGGGAAAATAGCTGCTCATTCGGCTAACGAAATGTTTTCATGGTATAAGTACCTGATTGTTGGTTTGGTTTTTTCCCACCTTGGTTTTTGGAGTGGGAGTCTTTTTCTGATTGCGCCTTTTCCTGATCTTTGCCTACTTGTACTTTTTCCAATCACAGGCTAGAGGTTAGACCGAGTCTTTTCTGGCTGCTAAATTATGTTTGTTTTGCTTTAGTAGATGTAAAAATCGCAAAATCAAAAATGATCAAAAGAGTTTTAGACATCAGAGAAGGCTCGGATTAGCTGGAGGTGAAAGCAGAACTCTAAATAAGGTGGACGGGAAAATCACAGGAAATACAGTTTCAGGAAAAAAGAGTCACAATAATAAAAGACCAAGCGAATATATAATAATATATATCTGTAGATAATAGGACAGGATGTTAAACGATCGCTATGATGCGGAACTGTCATAATCAAAATCAGACCTGGCCCTTGAAATGGAAAAGAAATGGTTTAAAATTGCTCCATTTTTGCTTCAAACTCGGTGAAAACTAACGTATCTTTGAACTCTTGTGTAAAGTTTTTCTTTTTCATGATTCAGTGGGAAGCGATTGATCAATACGACCACCGCAACTTCAAGTTGACCACCGGTACAAAATCGATCTAAGTGTTGAAAGGAAAGCTTGAACGTTTTTCGAATTATGTCTGAAAAGCTAATTTAGTGTTCATTTAACTTAGATCAGCTGGCTAACCTGCACTCCGATACACTTCGTGACCTCGCTCCTCTCCCGTGACATGGAGAGGTCTAACGGAATACCGATGGAAATATTCCGTCTACATTTAACTAACTGCAACGACCATTGGTTACAGAAAGCTTGCAAAGGCACGATCAGAGCATTTTAACCTGTGTATGACCAGATTCCACTTTCGTTTTCACCACCGGTCAAACGGGCCGGAAAGGATTGCAGAAAAACGATTTATTTATTTTTTTTTTTCAACTACCACTTCGGCTACAAAACTGATAGCCTGACATTCTTTGATTTTTAAAATACGCTTTTGATAAAAAAAAAACCATCTTACCTTCCACATCCACCAAACTCGCGAAAACTAATAACAGGAAATGCTCAAAACGACCACCGGATGTATATCAACTTTTTTTACGTTGACCACCGGCGGTGGTCAATTTGCACTTTACTGGGCGTGTACTGGTCTCGCCGCGGCCCAGGAAAAAAGGAGATATATATAGTACAATCCGCGATGTTTAGAAGTGGTAGGCGTTGCTTGCTACTGAATCTAAATCAGAGAAGAACCCAATCCGAGAATCTCCCCCTCCACTACCACAGTAGTACCAACAGTTTTGATTTTGCAAAGAGATTAAGATTGCGCCAAGGTTCGACGTTGGGTCCCGTTTTAAAGCGGTATTTTTGTTGTGGTTCTATTTGTTTTATTTTCAGTGTTGAATTCTTGTGCTGCCCCCCACGTCAAAACTGATTCTGTGGTGGTTCTTTTTGTTTTATGTCTTGGTGTTTAAAATATTTTTGTGCTGTTGGCGCCTTATGTATGTTTGCATATTTTTAGTTAAGTTAAAGGTAACTGCAGAGTGGCCACCTATTGGGAAAATAGCTGCTCATTCGGCTAACGAAATGTTTTCATGGTATAAGTACCTGATTGTTGGTTTGGTTTTTTCCCACCTTGGTTTTTGGAGTGGGAGTCTTTTTCTGATTGCGCCTTTTCCTGATCTTTGCCTACTTGTACTTTTTCCAATCACAGGCTAGAGGTTAGACCGAGTCTTTTCTGGCTGCTAAATTATGTTTGTTTTGCTTTAGTAGATGTAAAAATCGCAAAATCAAAAATGATCAAAAGAGTTTTAGACATCAGAGAAGGCTCGGATTAGCTGGAGGTGAAAGCAGAACTCTAAATAAGGTGGACGGGAAAATCACAGGAAATACAGTTTCAGGAAAAAAGAGTCACAATAATAAAAGACCAAGCGAATATATAATAATATATATCTGTAGATAATAGGACAGGATGTTAAACGATCGCTATGATGCGGAACTGTCATAATCAAAATCAGACCTGGCCCTTGAAATGGAAAAGAAATGGTTTAAAATTGCTCCATTTTTGCTTCAAACTCGGTGAAAACTAACGTATCTTTGAACTCTTGTGTAAAGTTTTTCTTTTTCATGATTCAGTGGGAAGCGATGTTCATCCACTTTCAAACATTTTAGATTATACATATGTATAATCATTGGTAAGTATAGAAATTAGCAGATATCTCTTTAAAACGAGCAAATCGACTCACCTTGTAAAATCTATTTATAACAACTGGTATAGAAAGTAAAGTCAGTTTAGAATTGAGAAAAAGCTTCAGGACAAAGCCGACAATTTTAGTAAGAAAGAGAACAGACTAAAGAGATGATTGAACTATATAATAATCATAATTGATGTCTGTGTCCAACTTTCTGACATTTTTTCGATATTTTACATATGCCCTATGTCAAGGGAGGCTACTATATATTTCCCACGATTTTACAGGTTTTGGCTTTTAAAAAAGCAAAACCAAGCAGTGTGCTCCAAACTAAATTGCTTAGGGAAAAAATGACACTCATGTACTAATTGCAAAAAGTGCATATCATAAGCGTAAGCGTGAGCTACTAGTCCGTAAATGTGGTCTATCAGTCACCCTAACTGAACTAAATATTATGAATACGCACATTAAAGGCGTCAACACCATAAAAGTTCGACAATAACTTTAATAAAACCGCAGAAGTGGTCAATAATTAATATACTGTTGGGAGGGCTTAAACCGGTTTTACGGGGGTAAGTCAGAAATTCGCCGTGAAGACCGAACAACAGCTAGCTTTTTAATGTATTGATCGGAGTGGGGGATCATCCATTGCAGAAGCTGTGGGTAAAGCTGGGATTAGTACAATCATCACTGTAAACAAATACATGTATACATCTAAAAACGTACCACCGTGTAATGTATACCCCCTTGTACCCCACTTTTATATACATAGCAAAACAGGGATACGCAGGGGTATAGGCCTACCTATTTTTCTTATTTTTGCTCTAAAACATAGATTGTGTGTAGCCCCGTGTGTAGCCTACTCGTTAGAATTAACCGCCTCGACGCGGTACCCATGCACAATCTATGTTTTGAGCAAAAATACTTAAAATAGGAAAATATCACACATTTTAAACTGAAAAAATTCAATTTTTGCAACATAGTAAAATTCAGCATATTACATGGGCATGTCTTCGTAATGTCTCGATATTTTGACCTCAGTCTTCTGCTATATAAAAATTGCAATATTGCGGCACATTTCTGTAGTTAGTAGTTACTTCCGTCCTATTGTGTCCCTGGATTGTGTCACTAATGAGGTTTTGATAGTCACGGCTTTGTTTGTTGTGAATTTGGTAGCCGGGCACCAGGGGGACTTAGGGGCTAAGGGGCTTCTGCAAAGCCTATTCTTATAAAATAGATGAGCCGTATCATGATAAAAACGGATTTTTGCTTATATGCGAAAACAAAGGCGCAGATACATGCAAGATATATGAAACAAGCATAGCCATCACACGTTCTATACATGTATCTAAGGTTTGTGTTATTTATATACTTAACGACACTTCCAACGCTACCGCTAGAGTTTTTGCTATAATTTCAAAACTACTCAAGATTTTTTGCTATAATTTCAAACTACTCAAGATATTGATATGAAAATTGCAGGGAGGATAGCAAAATTCATGAGACGTTTACTATAATTTTGCTATAATTTCAAAACTACTCAAGATATTGATATGAAAATTGCAGGGAGGATAGGAAAATTCATGAGACGTGTACTGAAGGCAAAATCATGCCAGAAAACCTTTATGAAGACACATCCCGGGCGTTTAGACAAACCACACCTCATTTTCAAAAGTCGCAAAAATTGAGGGATTTAACAGAACATTAGTTCAGCAATTTAAACCTACAATTTATTGCTTTACTGTATTTCTTTTTGTATCTTTTATTTATGAAAAAGAAGAAGAAGCAAACAACAAACAAAACAGTTGAAACTAAACTATCACAGCAAAATATTCATCTGATCCAATCAAACTATGATTACCTAGTTAGGCCACCATTTCCTCGAATGACAACAACTACGCATCGAAGCCACGTACCGCATACAAATACGTACCCTTCCACCCATACCTTACAAATTGCTCAAACTGTATAACATTTGCAGGGTACCGTCTCCTTACTACACAGCTGATAAAGTCCCAGATATGGTCGATTCGATTTAGGTCGGTGATTTGGGTGGCTGAAACATTAACTCTGTTTGCTAGCAGAAGGTTTATAGTCATGCGTGCTGTATGAGACGTCACACCGTCGTGCGTCAGACGCATACCCCTGAGTCCGTGCATATAATTTGTTTTTCTGAGAACTGTTCTTCCCTTCATATGCTGTGGCAAAAATAGAAAACAAAAACGAGAAGGAAATACGGAGGAACTGTTGTGACGATCTTTGTTCGCTACACATGGTTTTGTGACTTTCGAAAATGAGGTATGGTGTGTCCAAACGCCCGGGGCGTTTCTTCATAAAAGTCTGCTGGCATAATTTTGCTGTTAGTACACGTCTCACGATTTTTTCTATCCTCCCTGCAATTTTCATTTCAATATCTTGTGTAGTTTTGAATTCAATCGGTAGCGTTGGAAGTGTCGTTAAGTATATATGTACACTTGTTTCAGCCATAGCGGATCTGTAGATGATCCGAATCAAAATAATTTTCAAAAGAATTTTACAAAAATAAAAAAACAAGAATTTTTTAAAACGAACTTGGCCACTTGACTCTTGATCCAAACATGTTTCATTCCATCGCTCAACATCTTGTTCCCGTCAATGGTTCCCGGCTCATATACAGAAACACGATGGAAAAAAGCTTTCTGCTAGTACTTAGTAAATATCAGATACATCCAACAAAGACTGTTGTTACCATGCTCACTGGCAAGGCTTCTGAGGGACTCGTAGTCATTGGTAGAGAACAAGTTAGGGGGTATCAGACAGAGCAACATATCTGGGGATAACTAAAGCAGGGAAAAGGAATCTGAAATAAATATCTTTGAAAGAATAGGTTCAGCCCGACGCACCGATTTATTGAACACTGGTTTACATTGAACAAACGGTTTGAAACCAGAAACATCCTACTTGATATATAAATGTTACGTTCTTCCACGTATGTTATACGGACTTGAGGTGATATATCTCACAAAGACACAAATTAACCAATTTGAACAATATCATCTGCGTGTGCTTTGTCAGATGCAGGCTCTACCTCATCGAACAGCTAGTTCTGCAGTAGACATGCTTCTGGGAGCACTTCCAGTTGACAGTGCAGATATACACAAAAGACAATTACCTGCTCTGGCCACATGTAAGACAAGCCAAGTTCTGCTTGCGGGTGTGCCAGGTGGTTTTTCTCGGGGTTCTCCCGTTTTCGCCCACCTACTGATTGGCCCGTCTCATATGAGCTGAAATAATCTTGAAAGGGACGTAAAAAAAAAGAAAAAAAAAAAAAAAAAAAAAAAAAGTAGTGATGCAGGGATGTGGACGTCACACTTCAGTGTAATTGGGAGCTGTTCATGAAAACAATCAGTCCTGACATTATTCAGTTTATGGTACCAGAACTATCCAGTGTGATCAGCTCAGTGGAAGATCTTTCAAGAGACTTTTTCTATAAAAGTCATGCTGAGATACTATTGATCATATTAAAACCACAAAAGTGATGGCTGTCGGTGGAGACCCCACTTATGTTAGACTGTTTTAGTTAACTGTAATGTGACATGGGACTTTTTAATACTGTTCGTGTTCTACAAACTTTTACCTACACAAGACTGTACGTGTTGCCTCTGAATAGAAAGAGAGAGATGACATTGAAAAGAAAGGGTTGGTAAGCCTCTATCTGAGGTTAAACTGACACAGGGCGAACCAGTATAAAAAGGGGGAGGGCCAATCAAATGAACGAAAATGTACGAACCTACATAATGCAGTGGTACCGGGTCGTTTCAGCCATGAGTAGTTTCGGCCTGGCGCCATGGTTTATAAAACAGCAAGCACGAACAGTTTAATCTTATGACTTTCTTAACATTTCCTCATCACAAACTCTAAGCATCATTTCGAAAAAAGTTAACTTTAGAGAATTCTTGAGTAGGGCCTGTATCAAACGTTAATGCCCTGTAAGCTTTACAATGCAACTGCAACTTAAAATTTCATCTAAGAGAATTCTAAGAAGACATAACGTATTATCTAATAGTATCTGACTTTAAAACTAATAAATTCAGCTGTAACGAAAGTGAGCGTTTTCTTCATTTTTATAGTGATTGCTTTTATGGCAGTTAGAATTTCTGTTTACTTCACTATGATGATGCCGACAAATTTAATTGACAAACAAACACGCGTTTTCACACTTTAATTGAGTACATTAATAGCCAACCATCATGGATTAGCACTGCTGATTAGAGACACGAGTTTTCACACCTTTATAATTACCCTTATTTAGATCACCGACAGGGGCATCCGTGAAAATTGCTTACACATCTTACACTAAATAATCATATTTTAAGAATGAAGTAACAAGGGGAAATTGACATAATAAATTGAGAACATACATTCAAAGCTATCTATCTATCTATCTATCTATCTATCTATCTATCTATCTATCTATCTATCTATCTCACTCACTCACTCACTCACTCACTCACTCACTGTACTATTGAGACTATTGTACTTAATAAGACCCATTTATATGATGCATTTCCAATATACTTCGGCCACACGACTCAGTGCCGAATCGACCACCTAGAAAATTGGCCGAAACGACCCACCTAACCACCTAGCAATGCCGAAACGAACCCCCCCCCCCCCCCAAAAAAAAAAAAAAAAAAAAAAAAAAAAAAAAAAAAAAAAAAAAAAAAAAAAAAAAAAATGGCCGAAACAACCCAGGCCGAAGCGACTCAGGCCGAAACGACACTTTCTAGTCAACTCGTACCCAAGTCAACTCGTACCCAAGTCAACTCGTACCCATTTTGGTCAACTCGTACCTACGTTTTGGTCAACTCGTACGGCCCAAGTCAACTCGTACCTATTTTGGTCAACTCGTACCCATTTTGGTCAACTCGTACCTGGTGTAATAGATAGATAGATAGATAGATAGATAGATAGATAGATAGATAGATAGATAGATAATGCTTGCTTTAATTAAGTTATGCCAAAGAACTTGTGTGTAAAACAGATACAAATAATGATTGGCAATCACATGCGATTAGTTTTGGTGTGGAAAAATAAATGCTTTAATCAAAGATTAATTTTAAAATTCGTTTAACTGTCGATGAGCGGCGGTCTTTTTCTTTGGGAGCAAAGTTTAATGACATGCATAAATTTTAACGGTAATTATCTTTTGTGGAGTTTTCTCTTTTAGTTGCCGACTACTAGGCTTATAAGTTGTTTCATTTTTTTTAGCATCATTCACCTTTGAAATGTCTGATTTATGTATTGCATGCGGTAAGGCTGTGGGGAAACATAAACACGGAGTTACTTGCGATGTGTGTAATCGGTGGCAACATCGGGTTTGTGGGACAAGCAAGTGTTATTTTATTCCATTTTACTTAATTTTGTTTAAAATATCCTTAATGCTATAATTTCTGGTTTCTCGTTGATATTCGTGATGTTTGCGAACGATGAAATTGTGTTAGAACAAAACGTCCCTGTTAATTTTGTTTAAAATATCCTTAATGCTATAATCTATCTCTATATACTGCCACACGCCCTCGCGGACATTCTAGGCAGGCTTGCGCAGCGTCTGTTAGTAGCAGACAGAAAAAAGGTGGATTATAGTACAGATGTTTAAAGTAAGGAAGTAAAAGGATAAAAACAGATGATAGGTTAAAATAGTTAAGAATAGCTAAAATCAGATAAAAACAGGCATCAGGGATCTATGGGCGTGAGTGCTGCAACTTGCAGACTTCAGCCTTGAAAGCATCAAGGCTCTGCAAGGTTGCAATTGACTCGGGTAGGGAGTTCCACTGTACTATTGCTAGGGGAAAGAAGGAATATTTATAATAATTTGTGGATGTAGAGACCTGCCTAAAGGTCATGGAGTGGCAGTACCGTGATATCCTGTTTGAGTACTGCACATGGTCCGGGAGGGGTACGGCAACCAAGCCGTGGACTACTTTGTGAAACAAGCAAAGACGGGCATCAGCCCGTCTTTGTTCCAATGTTCTCCATCCTAGTTGTTCAATCATCCTAGTTACACTAGCCTGTCTGCAAAAGTTATTGGCTGTCCAGCGAGCGGCCCTACGCTGGACTTGTTCTATCTGGTAGATCAGTTTGTCTGTGTTGGGGTCCCAGACAGCCGAGGCGTACTCAAGCTGTGGTCTGACTAGGGTATTGTATGCAGTTTCACGTACTCTTGGCATTTTTGTCTTGATATTGCGGCGAATAAAACCAAGGGTCCTGTTTGCATTTCCTGTTATGCGGTCAACATGGGAGTTCCAGGTGAGATCACTGGAGATATCAACCCCCAGATACTTGGCACAGGTGACGGACTCCAGGACCTGTCCATGCAATATATAGTCAGTTTTGATTGGTCTTTTAGACTTAGAGCCCGCCACATGTACCACCTGACATTTGGAGGGGTTGAATTCCATGTCCCACCTGGTCTCCAATGTTGCTAGAATGTCTAGGTCGTTTTGGAGTGCCTTGCTGTCGTCCTTGCCCTCCATGGTGAGGTATAGGGCCGTATCATCTGCAAACAATCTCACCTGGGAGCAGACCTCATCGGGCAGATCATTTATGTAGACGAGGAAGAGAATCGGACCCAGGACTGATCCCTGGGGGACACCAGATGTAACAGGTATGGACTCCGACTCCTCCCCGTCAATCACCACCCGCTGAGACCTACTCCCAAGGAAGGCTTGGATCCAGCTCAGCACATGTCCTCGAATTCCGTATTGGTGTAGTTTCCATAAAAGTTTACTATGATTTACCTTGTCGAATGCCTTTGAAAAGTCCAGGAGGATTATGTCTGTTTGTTTCCCTGCACTAGCAGCCCTCGCCAGGTCCTCGATCAACATGATGAGCTGGGTCTCACATGATCTTTTCTCTCTAAATCCGTGCTGGAGATCGTACATGAGGCCCTGCTCATCAAGGTGCTTTGCGATGTTGGAGGCTAATATGTGCTCGAGAACCTTGCAAAGGATGCAGGTGAGGGATATGGGTCGGTAATTTGATGCCAGAGACTTGTCACCTTTCTTAAACACAGGCATGACATTCGCCCTGGTCCAGTCTGCGGGGAGCTTCCCAGTCTGTAATGATCTTTGGTAAATGATCTTGAGGATGGGAGCAATTTCTTCCCGAAGCTCCCTCAGCAGAAGGGGTTTCAACTTGTCAGGGCCAGCTGCCTTACCTGGTTTAAGATTTTTTAATAATTTTAGGAGACCATTTTCTGATATGATTATCTCTGGCATACATCTGGTATTGTCCGGTTGAGAGTCCGTATTTGTGTCGGAGGACAAACCACCCGCTGTTTTCAAATCCTGCACTCGCATTTCGGCCAGGCGTGAGAGAGACAAAGGTTCTTTTGGTGTGAAAACAGAGTTAAATTGAGAGTTGAAAAGATTTGCTTTAGTTTTTGTATCTGTATGGAGCTTGTTTTCATGTTTCAGGGGTGGTGTGCCTTGCTGGTCACGTCGAGAATTTTTCAGGAAGGAGAAAAGCTTTTTACTGTCACATTTATCTTCTTCTTCACTAAGGCCCAAGAGATTTTCAAGATAGGCCTGGTATGAGTCCTTTATTTTCCGTTTAATTTTCTGTCTGAGTGTCTGGACCTGTGTTTTGATGTCAAGTCTGTTCGATTTTTTGAATTTTCTATAAAGGCTATCTCGTTTGCGGATTAAGCGTCTAATCTCTTGGGTTATCCAAGGCAAAGATGATTTGCCTCGGATGAGTTTGCTAGGTATACATTCTGAAGACAGTCTGTCTAGAGTAGATGTAAAGTCTGTCCAAAGTTCTTCAGCAGATTTTCCCACATGGTTAGTCACGAAGGTCTGTTGGTATGTTTTCATTTTGGATTTAAGTTTCGGCCAGTCAGCTTTGCGAAAGACCAATACTTTACGGGGTTTCTGTTTGTGTTGGGTGGGTTTTAGAAGTGTCTGTGCTGAGACTAGGTCGTGGTCACCAAGGCCAGGGGAGCATTTGACCTCGGTGATTAGGGTTGGGTTGGTAGTTAGAAACAGGTCTAAAATGTTACCTTGTCTTGTCGGTTCTGTGACTACTTGGGTGAGATTGTAGTCATTGATTGTATCCAGGAATGTGTCATAGACCAGATTGCGAGAGCATCCTGGCTTAAGTTCAGGTAGGGTCTCGGGCCAAATTAGCTTGGGCAGGTTGAAGTCGCCCAAAATCCAGACATTGTCACTGTGCTGCCTCACCTGGCCGATAGAATTTTGTAATTCTTGGATACTTTCTAAATCATCTTCATGAGGTCTGTAGAAGGCACCAATGAATAGCGGTCTGTGTCCTACAATTTCGAGTTTAACCCATAAAATTTCACATTTGGTCCGAAAATTGGGCTGCTCAGAGCAAATAAAACTGTTCCTTATAAGGATAAAAACTCCTCCACCTCTTGAGGCTTTGGAGTTTCTGTCAGCCCGATATGATTGGTAGCCCTCAGGAAATACCTCGCTGCTAGAAATGTCAGGTGTCAGCCAGGATTCGGTGCCAATGACAATGTCAGGGTTTTCGGTATCAAGCAGGCAGTGGAACTCCTGCACTTTATTTACCATGGACTGGAAATTTATATTTAATATTTTGAGTCTTTTTGGAGGCTGTTTCTTGGCAAAGGCATTCGACAATTTCTTTGCCGGTGTAGATGTTAATGGAGGTTGTGAAATGTCAAGGGACGTGAAACTGTTTGAGGTTTCGAAAGAAGTTTCTGACGTGTCAAAATATGTCGTATTGAAGTTTGGAAGTCCGCAGTTCAGACAAGACCAAGAATAGCTATCATGGTCAGCATGGATTTTTAGTGTTCGGACATTCATGCCTTGGCAACTTATATGATGCCAGGTCTGGCAGCCGTCACACTGAATGCTATTTTGATTATTGCGGACAGCTTTCCCACAACTATAATTTCTGGTTTCTCGTTGATATTTGTTGTGTTTGCGAACGATGAAATTGTGTTAGAACAAAACGTCCCTGTTAGCAAATAACAGTCATTTCAGAATTTTTTTATGATTTTTTTTTCTTCAAAACATTCCTGTATATAGCATGGGCATGGGCAAGTTTTCGTAATTGGAAAAAATATTTATTTATTTATCTATTTATTTACCTAGAAGCAAGTTTGCAATTATTGAGGCGTTAAAACACGATTGGATTAAAAATAATTTTCATGAAATATGCAACTAAGCATAGTTGGAGTATAGAAATATGTTCTTGTTTTTGCGATTTGCGGACTTTGTATTAAAAATTGTAAAACAGAAGGAAAAAAAAGGAAAACAAATGTATTATTTATATGGCTTTTGTTTCTTTCCTATACCAGTTATATAGCATTTGATTCTTTTTGCTCTATCCTAATAAAGTATCAAAATACAACCCAAAACAAAGAAATCACCCCCCCCCCCCCCAAAAAAAAAAAAAAAAAAAAAAAAAAAAAAAAAAAAAAAAAAAAAAAAAAAAAAAACCTCAGTATATGAACCTGTAAAAATAAAAGGGTACGAGTTGACCAAACTGGGTACGAGTTGACCAAAGTGGGTACGAGTTGACCAAAGTGGGTACGAGTTGACTTGGGTACGAGTTGACTCGGGTACGAGTTGACCAGTTACCGAAACGACCCGGATTCATTGCAGTTGCAGTTGTAATTTTCAGGACAGAGTTGCCTATTGATATTTTTCAAAGAAAAAGAACGGGTTGTTGTTTTTTTCCACCCGAAAATAGTAAATATACTGGTTTTGCCCATTCTCGCGAGATCTGACGAGACCTCATCTAGATCTCTCGCATTTGACGCTTTGAATTATGGGATATAGCCAAAATCGGCTAATCCCGTGTTCATGAGATCAGATGATACCTTATCTAAAACCTTATCTAAATTATTATTTTTTTCTCCAAAACTTATGTTTATATTTATCTTGGTAACATAATACATATCGAAAGAGAATCTTACAAAATACCTTCAATTCCTGATTATAAAATGAATGTCTGCGCATGCCAGGTACTCTAATTATGGCGGAAAATATGGCCGCAATGGCGGTCAATCCCAGAAGCCAAGCGTCAACTGCGACAGGTCAGTGCTTACAGCGCTACCTGGCGGCGACAATGGGTTTTGCCCTCATGCACTGCCATTTTACTAGAGAGACCCTTCCAGGAAGTCACAGCTCCCTGCTCGGGAAGGAGTAAAACCCGGGACCAACGCCCGGGACCCGGGACCAAAATCCGGGACCAATTTTTATTGGCACCAAAAAGGCACTAAGCATGCAAATAATTACATGAAATTTACACCATATATAGTTTAAAGGGTCTTCTCAAAGGTCCATATATTTGTATTCCAAGCATATTCGAAATATCTGGGAATTTGACCAAAATATAGGACCCCGTCGAGGAATTTAGACCCGGGACCAGTTTTTGCGGTATTGACGATGTTAGGGAAATTGCATTTTTTTGTCATTGTAATCATTTGGTAAACAATTATTTTCATGTTTTGCTAACTGTACACATATCAAAGAAAGCTAGAATGAAAAAAATCTGCAATAAAATCCCACAGATATTTGAGAAAAACCAGCCCGGGACCAACCCGGGACCAAAATTTCCATAATTCATTCTTTGCGCTATTGACGTTGTCATAACATTAACTATTTTCTATCCCATAATTGTTTGCTTAGTCATGTATGCATCTTTAAGCCAACTCTTATGATGTTACTTAAGAAAAAATATCTTAAATGCATCCCATATTGATTAAGAAACTCCCTCCCCGAGGCTGTTGCATGCTTGCAGAACCTTGAGGCCTTCAAGGCTGCAGTCTGCAAGCTGCAGCATTCTCGTCCATAGATCCCCATATATGCTTGTTTTTATCTGATTTTAGCTATTCTTATCTATTTTAACCTATCACCTGTCTTTATTCTTCACTTTTATGCTTTTAAACCTCTGTACTATAACTCTTCTTTTTCCTGTCTGATACTAACAGACGCTGCGCTACCCTGCCTAGAATGTCCGCGAGGGCGTATGGCAGTATACAGAGATAGATAGATAGATAGAAAATAAGTTTCATAGGCCGGGACCAAACTGGGATTATCGCTATAAATCTAAGCATTTTTGTTATTTTGGTCCCGTGTTGGTCCCGGTCTGATTTCCTCCGTAATTTTAATAAATATCAACGATAATTTTGCATTTTGATCTTCTTTAATAACATACCAGATGACAGCTCATTAAAATAATTGCATGTAAAAGGATTTAAATGGGTAAAATTGAGATTTACTTGACATCGCAAATATGGATAATAAAATTTGGTCCCGGATTGGTCCCAGGCTACCTTTCTCCTACATTTATGAAAATTCTAAACGGACTTTTTCATTTTAGTATTCTTTGACATGTTAACAGATGGCAAAACATAAAATTATTGTATATGAAGCGATTAAAATGGCAAAAATCACGAGTTATCGGACATCGTCAATACCGCAAAAATTGGTCCCGGGTCTAAATTCTTGGATGGGGTCCTATATTTTGATCAAAAATTCAAACAGTTCGAGATTTTTGGGAAAACGATGATATATATCATTGAAAAGACCCTATAAACTACACTTAGGCCAATTTTTATTTTTATTGTTGCACGCAAAATGACTTTTTGATGACTGTAAAAATTGGTCCCGGATTTTGGTCCCGGGTCCCGGGCGTTGGTCCCGGGTTTTACTTCTTCCCCCCTGCTCCATTTTAGCAGTTTAGAACAGAGTTGCCTATTGATATTTTTTTGAATCCATCGTTTTGTTTATATTCTTGTTACTCCAATCAATTTCTGATTATTCTTGGGAGGTGTACATTGTACACTCCGATGTGTTTGCAGGATGAGCCTACATGCATGATGATGGAAATTAATGAAAAAAAAAAAACAACAAAAAAAAATTAGTTGCGGAACCTCACTCCACTACGTTCCGATGCGGACCTTGATGGTTCTATTTCCGATTGAATAAAACAGGATTACACATGGTTGACACGTGGTCAGTGCATCCGAACTTTACCTTGTTGACGTCACGTGTGTGCCTTGACGTCACGGTGCGCACTTTGTCACGTGAGCATGGAGAGCTTCTTTCTTAGCGTCGCGTCTCGTAAAAAAATGAGAGCAAACGAGCTAGCTGAAAGTGTAAATCTCACAGAAATTATGGATTTTAAGCAGGAAATCAGAGACTTTTCTTATGGAACATCACCTGGAGAGAAAATTTAATACATTGTATTTCTGTGAACAGTATGCGAAGTGAGGGTGAGCGGGATTTAGTTTTTCACAGTGAATTTCGGGTTTCAAAATTTGATGTGTAAAGTGAAACTATTTTTGACCGGTTAGTACACGCTTGGCACTGAGGCTGTATGACACATTCGGAATGCTTTTGTGTAAACATGCATGGAGATTGTAAATAACAGCTGAAGGTCTGAGTCTAAAAAAAAACATGTTCCTTTTCTTTGAAGTTCAAAGAAACGGAACAGTTTTTTTTTTCCATCCGAACATAGTAAGTATTCGGATGTTGCACTCATGTCCTGCCATTTTACTAGAGAGGCCCTTACAGGAGGTCTCAGCTCCCTGCACTATGAAAGTAATGACAATTTTCTCAAGCTCCCTAATTTATTGGCAGTGGCTAGAGATATGGTACGTACTGTGCCTTTTACCGGCTGGGCTAAATTTAAGATATAGTACCGTATCTTCCTTCTGAAGTCCTCTGATGAGGTTAAGAAGTAGTGGAAGATAGATATACAGGGCCCCAGATAAGGGTAGTATTTGAGTATTTTTCTACCCTGTAAACAGCAAATACTCCTCTTTGTCAATATTAAGGAGTACCATTTACACATACACTTCAACCTCATTATAACGTGCCTCATTATAATGCGGTTTTCAATACAACATGACCATGTGATGGCTCCCAAATTGATTCTTTTACTATATGTCTATAGAAAGTAACCTAATTATAAGATGGTTCACTTATAACATGGTCTGTTTCTATGGACCCCAAAGATAGCGTTATAATGAGGTTGGCCTGTACATTTTCTCAAATACTCCTCAAATCAAAAGTGTGTGTGTATTTTTCTCATCAAAGTTAAGAAATTGTGGTTTTGACCAACATGGAAAATAAGAAAATGTATGTATCTTTGAACTACGAGGGTCATTCAATAAATAATGCAATATTGGCCATAATTTTTTTGTTTGAACACGTTATTTAAGTTTGATTTAGCTTTCTTGAAACATAAATTCAATTCGCCCTCTGAGAGACAGTTCAACACCTAGTCACATGCTTTACTTTCTGTTGCCCACTGTGTAAAAGCACATGGCCACGACTCTTAAAACCGTTGCCATGGTGACAGGAAAACCAAAATAAACATATTCACTTTATTTTCTGACACCAAACTTAAAATAGTTGCATTTAAAGTTCAGGATAATGCAATCTGATTCATATATTTTAAATGACACCCAATCAAAGTTGAAAAAATGACTAAAATTTCTCGATCGAAGGGTGAAAAATGGGGGTAGAGATACAATTTTTACTACAATTTGACATTTAGTTTGTTTAATCGAATATTTACACTCCTATTTGTATCTGCCATTGACGCTTTGTAGACTACTTGCTACAAAATGTAAATCTCAGATAACATGATATTTCGTTGCCTAGCAACCAAAATCTATGGAAAATGCATAAAACCGAAATTGTATAGGTTCTGGCATTGCTGAGTAACAGTTGACACGCGTGGGGCTCTATGAACATTGCAGTTTCCTAGAAAGTTCTGGCTAAGGTGACATTTATACAAACATGTATATTGATAGCTATTTAAAACACCATCAAAGAAATACCAAAGCTTTATGTTGACTTATTTAATTTTTGAAAAGTGGTTTTCGCGGCCACGACACCTTCACTGCCATTCTATGGTTGCTAAGCAACATAAAGTGTATGGTCCGATTTAGTTGATGTTTATTTTCCTGAATGCAGATTGAATCAAACTTTCAGAAATCAAAAACATTACCTCTGTCAGATAAAAATACACAAAAATACGCTACATATTGCATTACTTTTTGAATGACCTACGTAGATATGACATACTATTGAGGTCAGCAACCAAATGACAATAAACATTTACTCTGATGGCTTGTTTTTGAAAGATATACCATTTAAAACAAGTAGTATTTTACAAAAACATATGACATAATTATGCAAAAATACTCTGCTGAAAATATTTTCATGATTCAAAAATGATCAAAAATATGCCTTTTTACACCCCATAATTTCCTTTTACTCATCTGGGCAAAATTTCAGGAGTAAATACTCCCAAGGAAAAATAATTATCTGGGGCTCTGGATATATATCTTTAGCCACTGGGCAAATAGGGCTAAAGGTGCAGTATAGAAAAAAATAGATAGTGTGTATATGTGTGTGCATTAATATCAAGGTGGACAATTATGTGACAAATATTGTATTGTATTGTATATTTTGTACTAGTATTTGGACAGAACCAGTCAGCAAATTGACCATTACTTTCTTATAACTGAATTAAATTTAACAGGGTAAAATGCACATACCACGGAATGGTACACTCTAACCAGCTATACATTAGTCAGTTTAATGTGTCTAAAGGTGCAGTATGCAGTATAGGTGCAGTATGCAGTATAGATAGTGTGTATATGTGTGTGCATTTATATCAAGGTGGACAATCATGTGACAAATATTGTATTGTATTGTATATTTTGTACTAGTATTTGGACAGAATCAGTAAGCAAATCGACCATTACTTTCTTATAACTGAATTAAATTTCACAGGGTAAAATGCACATACCCCGGAACGGTACACTCTAACCAGCTATACATTAGTCAGTTTAATGTGTCTATACTTTAATAAATTCCCCAGAGCAACTGGAATTATATTTGAACACCGAGGTTGCTCGTGGTTATCTAGTAAACAAAAGCCCGCATTAAACTGACTTCTGTACTTAACAGTTTAGAGTGTAGCATTCCAAGGTACATGTGTGTGCACTTTACCTCAGGAAATTTCATTCAGTTTTAAGAAAAATAAGGCCCGATTTGCTTAATTATGTCCGAATACTAGTACACAAAATCAATTTTAGTCATGTGAGTGTCCACCTTGATTATTACCATGATCTAAAGTGTGTTTCCTTGTGCCTGATGATGTCTTTGCACAGATATTTTGCAACTGTTTAAATCTTGATGAAATATTTTCTTGGCACAATTGAGCATTTAGTTTGTCACAAAATGTGTGGCAAAAAATGAGTAAAAAGTTTATATATACATGTAATTGTCAAAACAATTTGAATAGGGATTATATGCGATTTTCTGTACAAAAATCTCATGAATGGGAGGTAAATATTTTCCTGCAAGAGATTTAAACTTCTTGGCTTTTCATTATGCTTGCTCAAAATCACTATAAAATTACTCTAATGACTTACCTGAGACAAAATCTTCATGATCAAATAAAAATTCTGAATTTCAAAATTTTTGCAGAACCTATTAGGACAAACTAACATCAAAATTATGACAAGAAAATAACTTTACTATCGTCCTCTACACAAACATTTTCTGCGAAAAACCATAATCAGCGGCAAGTTTTTAAACTTTAGAATACTTTGATCAATATCAAAGGTCATTACTTTTTTTTTTTGTAGTATGTACCTTCCTATCCATATGTGAAGATAATTATATCCTCTATTAGTTATTTAAAATGGCCCCGGGAATAAAATATCAACATCTCAATGTGTGAACAACAAATATGATGTTAGTAATGTACTGATTAATTTTGCTACGTTGCTAAAGCACTGAAGTGCAACAACGGCATACTTTAATGATATAATTATTAGAAAGTCTTCTAATTTGTTATGAAGTACATGTACATGTAACTATTTACATGAAAATTCAAAACAATTAAGACTTATGTTCAATTCAAATGTGGTACAAATTTTTGTAACATGCATGGAAGATTTGACTTATACCGTCAGACTGTCACTTCAAATCAGGAAAAATTGATGACTTTTCAGCAAATTGAAAGTGCTGCTTAATGCTGTCAGGTTGCAAAAAGCATTCAATTCTATCCAGACTATACAGAAAACGCCGCATATCATGCTTGATAGTAACCGTTTGGATAAATGTAGAATTCGAATGCATGCATCATCATGCACGCGGATCCAGAGGGGGGGGGGGACCGGGGGTCCGGATCCCCCCTGGAATTTGAAAATTTTGATTAAAAAAAAGGTAATTTCGGGATTTTTGGGGGGTTGGACCCCCCCTCGTCTGTGACAAAAAATTACCATTTTCGTTGGACCCCCTCTCATGAAAATTTCTGGATCCGCGCATGATCATTAAGTGTTTTTACATACATAGGCACATACGTATAACATACTGGGAACCAGCTGTGTAGTTGAATGCCTGTTGTGCTACTCCTGTGACACAGAATATTCAAATTCAAACAATGAAACAAACTATATACATGTATCATGCTTGTTGATTATGGTACTAATTATTGGTTTCTAGTCCTGTATCTGTAGCCTCATGTGTGTGAATATATTATCAGTTTTTTTCTATACCATACCCGATCTCTAGCCACTGCCTAATTTATTTGGCAGTGGCTGGAGTTCCAATGGTAACTGGTCATATCGGCCCATAACAATTTCGGCCCATAAGTTATTACCATTGCCCTAAATGGAATGTTTTTACTCAAATAACTTTTTCTAGATAAATGGCTTACAAAGCATGTTTCTTGGGACATGTGCAGTCACTGGACCGGATCGGGCCTAATTACTGGATCGGACCCTAGTTCATGCAGTTTTGGAGTGTTTTATTATGTATATATTTAGTATTTTTATGTAGATTATCAAGTTTATTCTAGTAACCCCAGCTGATTTTTCTATTTATAGCTATGTATTTGAGTTAATATCCATTCTGTAGAGCTCTTGAAATCCTGCACAGAACAGTTTAGTTTTTCTAAGATAACCCTATTACAACCAAAGTTACAGTTTTTTAAAGTTCCTCGAAATCGCACATTTGTCCTGCTATTATGGAAGCTCTTAAAGCATGTAGACAGCGCGCAAAGACGGAACCGTAGCGATTGAAAATTTTAGATAAAATGCTGTAACTTTTTAATTTTTCAAACTTGGCATACTTATTGTTTTTTTCCTGTTCTTTACATTTCTATCATTATTTTTGCTCTATCTATCATAGGAGACAGTCATAGAAAGAAATAGTGTAAGAATTTTTACGCTTTTAATTTTTGCATATTAGAGAAAGAGCATGTAAAGAGTGTTTACCTTTTTTGTGTCATCTAATCATTCACTGTGTTACAATTGAATCAATTTTCCAGTATGCACCGGCAGAGATCGTTTGGTAGGTGTGTATTAAACTTTACAGATTCTGTATATTTATAGTTTCAGGAAACAGGCTTACAAAATGGTGTCTTGTGCTGCATATATGTCACAACTCCAAGAAGATATCAGATTAGCGGTAATTTTTTTCTCAAATATGGTTTTATCTTTTCTTAATATTTATTGCTAATAAAGCAGTACATTTTTTTGTAACTGAACTACCATACATGTATAGAGGTTTTCTTATTACTTTCTTAATTTCCTGATTAGCCTTATTAGACGTTGAGGAGCACCATGCCGGGGATTTTTGTAGGGTATAATTTTCTGAAAGCCCATCCAATTCCCTTCAAAATGACACTTGTTAGCACTCTGACCGTTGGGGCGTTTGGACGTAGCGGCCTTTCGAATGTGTTACGTACGTGACATGTTGCCAATTTCATGAGAATTGCCGTATATTAAACATTTGGTATATTTTTTATGAAGTTTTCTGTTAAAACAAACACGAAAATCAGCAAATAGGAAAAATATGCTAAAACAGATGCTTTTCTATGAACATAATTGTACCACGTATGGTAACGTATGTAACAAAATATGCAGTAGACGTTCCACATGAACAAACAGTACATCGAATTTCTAACGCAAATAAACAAACTGATTGTATGGAAATAATTTTGAATAAAGTCTGTTATCCATATTAGTTCACTCAAGAGTTTGTACTTTGTTTGCAGCTGCATGTCATATATTGAAACTTGTCTCGTCCCCACTTGCCAGTACACATATATTTACGTGTAAAACTTAATCATACTTAGTCATTCTCAAAGGGACACTGGGGAATAGTACAATTCAGCGATACATTCTAGTTTAAACTTGACATTGTCTAAATGGTAAACTTATCATAAACCAATGACATCTATTGATTGTTACCGAATGGTTTGTCATTGGTGACGTAGATAACGGCAAGATACCGAAAGAACATTCTCAGCATACAAATAGCTGAGGTGAAATAAGTTGTGAGGATTTGCTTTGAAATAATGAAGTATTTGCAAGTAAGTCTGCTGTCCAAATTATTTAACCATCAATGTTTGGACTTTGTTTGCAAATGTATCCCGTTGAGTGAAACTTGTATCGTTCTTGGTTGACTACATACATGTATTTGACATATACATATTTGAAAATACATAATATACTTTCTTGAAGGGTCATTGGGGGAAAAACACAATTCAATGACGCATTTTCAGTTTAAATTCGCCATTGTTTTACTGGTTACAAGCCTAATACTAACACAGCGGCACCTTAATGCATGTGGCCTAGTGCCTTGTTATATGGTAACGTAGATAACGGTAAGTGCCGTTAAGTCATTTCCACTCATACAAAAAGGGCTGAGATTTCTAAATGCTTATGAATCTGAAAAATATAAAACACATCTTAGATTTCAGAATTTGGCTCTAAAATGGTTTCAGTGTTTTTGGTCAACATTATATAATTCTAATCAGTCTTTCAATCAATCAATTCACTAGATATTACAAGAGAACAATCAATCTTCGTCATATTTGTGCAAGCGAAATGTGAAGATGGATTGATTAATTTTAGCCATGATTATGTGACATAGCCTTACAGCTGATGTGTAACAAGGCACTATAGGGCTAAACTTGTTGAAGCTACATAAAAATGAGAGTTGCAGATACGTCTATTGACGTCAAGATTGGTGTCATCAAGGTTTTTGAGTGTGCTATGGCTAATTCGAAACTTTCTTTACCGTGAATTTTTTTACAAGTATGGTCAAAAACAAAAACGGCAACAAAAGAAATATGGGCACTTTCACGTTAAATTAGAGAATTGCAAATCGGACATTTGGACCTATATAATTGTTTTAATACTTTGTCTAATACAAATAGAATACTATCTACTTATGCGCCTGACCGCCAGCTCCTTGTTGTGAAAATTTCGTTAAGATCGGTTCATTAGTTCTCCTGTAATGGTGAAAAATGCACATTTTTTGGGACAAATAAAATTCCCATTTTAAAATTTACACTTTAAAACAATGTATTTTTCTGCAATGGTGATTGCTAAGTAATAAAATAGGGTGTTTTCATGAAGTGTACATGACCTATTTACTGCCAACAGAAAATCATCCATGGGCAAAAAAAAATGTGTAAAAAAATTACTTTCATAGAAAACCTTAAATTTGTCCCAAAAATGTCCTCACCAGAACAAGGGGTTTATTAGAGGACAACAGATGCAAGGCAAGTTAAGAATTTTGTCGCTATAATATCCTTAAATGTCCCAGTAACTGAATAAATGAACATCTTTATGGTTCTGTCAACATTTTCAAGAATAGTAGCCTTCCAAAGAACTTTACCATGCATTGTCCCAAAAAAATGTCCTCACCAGAACAATGTTTTTTTCTGCAATACAGCTTTGCTGTTGCAAAATGTGATGAAAATGTGCTAAAATTCCAGGTTATCTCCTATCCTGTTGAGCTGGCTGTCATCTGGTACTGATTTTGTAATCATAATTTGACAGAATACATCGAAAATAGCAAATGTCCTCACCAGAACATTAGGCCTTCTATTATAAATTAAAGGTTTTAGGGTTTATTGACCACTAATGTCTTTTTTTTTAAGTTTTGTTATCTTTGCTGAAATGACTCTGTACTTGAAAATGTCCCCAGGTATGCGTCAGTATTTTATACTTTTGGTAAAATTGTAGATTTGACCTCATATACTGCAGACATTAAGATATGAAATGAGACAGTTGCCGATATAACAACTATTTTCATTCATATTTTATGAAATTTCATCTCTTATAGCAATGTAAAACAAAGTAATTGAACTGTGGATGTATATATCCTAAAGGAATTTGATAGTTGCATCCCAAAAAACAGGTAAATAATGTTCTGGAGAGGACATTTTTTGGGACATATTTTGAAGTTGCGACACAACTTCTTGTACCACATGTATGATATTCATATCTTGTATTTTTAAATATCTGAACATTGTAGACTGTGTTTAATCCTTTTAAAGGGCTATTTATATTGATAATCTTTCTTTAAATCCACCAGATATTTATTTCCCTTGTATTCCCAATAGAAATACCGTTATAATGCTATCAGGGCTCAGGAAATTTTGATTTCCAAATCGGTCCAGCCAAGTGATGACGTCATCGGGGACATACGAACGTGCATTGTCATACATTGATACATAGTCACGAAAACTAATGACATTTATCATTTCAGTGTTACTTACTTATGTATATGTAGAATTAATTGTAAATAGCTTGTTTTAAACTGAAATAAAAATGCCAAGAATACTTTGAAATTTGTAGTTTGTTCTTTCATACTATTCCGTGATCAAATCCAATCTTTATCAGGTTTTCCCAGCATTTATTTATAAGTATGCTGGTACCCAGCATCATTGTATTGTACTGCATAAATTCTGCCATTGTTGGCACACCTCGGACGAATATACTGGTGCGTTGTGCTGCAGCTGGCCACCACAGTAAATTTGCTGAAGTGTTCGCCCCTGTGCCACGTCGAGGCCCAGCACATCCGACCGACATAACGCGATTTATCACGCCCTCTATCGGCAGGCAGAGCCTCCATGAGGGTCTATGGAGGACAGACAGGATGTAATTAGACGACTGGATCATCCGGGTTAACTTCGACAGGACATTTGAACATTTGTCTTTTTAAACATCTACGTTGTGCCATTTCAACATAAATTGAATGACAATATAAGATCGAAGTTCTGTAGCTTATATAGTCAACATAATCAACGAAAATGCAATACCTATTAACCTTTGAATGAGTTTGTAAACAGCATAATTTTCTTAAAACGGACAGCTTCTTTGACGGTCATTTGAGCAAAACAGATCAAACAAAAAAAAAAAATAAAATAAAAAAAAAAAAATAAATAAATAAATAAAGATCAAAGCGACCTTGATCTCAATTCTGCCGGTCTTTACCGTATAGCTCCGCCCTCACGATTTTCAGTGTAATTGGCTTGAGCCAATCAGAAACTTGCTTGTTTGCAAGCCGTGCAGCGATACGAAACGAGACAAACAATCTGGACATGATTCAGTAGTTTTACTGCAGTGTTTTGATAATTGGACAATTAACAGCTTGACACGTGAGTAATCACGGGGTGTTGATTGGGAAAACCTGTGAATTATGGACCGATTAAGGAAAAAAAGACAAACGAAAACCGATCTTGCAAATTTTATTATGATACTGTATGGGAAAATACATTTATAATCGGCCAAAATGCATTTTTTTCGGACCGATAAAAAAGCATTTTCTGAAAAATGAATCGTTCTCATGAATTCAAAATCGGTCTAAACCGACAAATTATCGGATTTCCTGAGCCCTGAATGCTATAGTTGTTTGTTACATTCATTACACATGACCCTTAATTTATAATTTCAAAGTACTTAAATAAATGATCTATGACTGTAGGACTTTTCCTGTATGCTTGTTATTAGCAATTTATATGATTATAGCAAGTTTTCAATGAAACCCAACACACAGACCCTATACCCTGTTACATAAGTTACCATTTAGACAGGCTTGAAGAATTTATTGATTTCAATCAAGTTTTGTGTTTTAACATCATGATAGTATAACTGCAGGGTTTACAATGCAATATTATTGATCTTTATGAATTCACAAGTTGTTTCTGTGTTATATTACAATCTGTTACATATGTTACATTCAGCGCAATATGTACTATGAACAAATTTCACAGATCTTTAAGATTTGAACTTTTTATTCTTATTTCAAAAAAATGTTATATATATATATAAAATGTAAGTTAATGCATTTGCTAAATCAAGGAGTTGTTTTATCCTTATTTAATTAGGATGTTACAAAATCACAAATTAAGAAATTACATTTCCTTGAACATCACAGTACATGTACCACGATATCAATCTCAAGAAAAGGTTAGAAGTTCATTACTCAATTTGTTTTTATGACATTTATTCATCATTCAATGTATTATTTTGATGCAAACCCTATCTTAGTATTTTTGGAGGATTGTGTAACAGATAAGAACACATAATATGCGAGAATAATGTTTATCATTTGTATGAAAAGGAAAATCATTAACAACAAGATGTTTGTTATGATATGAACGAATGTAACTTACCAAATTTAATTTTCACAGAGCAAATATTAACTTTAAATAACTTTAAATATTCAGTTTTGAAGAATGTAATGTTTGTAACCTACAACGTACATTTAAAAGGTTGAATAAGATCTAAAGGAATGTGAAGATACAAAGTGGAATTACCTTTACGATAAAGCATACTTCATAATTGGCCTAACATGCATACATTTTCTAGGAGATTTTGGTTTGATGTTTAGTTTACAAACATTTATGTGGGTAACATATGTAATGCAGTAATGCTACATTTTACTGAGGGCTAAATGTTTAAAATACTTATGGCTTTACAGAATTTATGGTCTGTTAAATCTCATGTAGAGACAAAAATCAGATCGTATGTTGAAAATCATAGTATTAAAATTAGATACAGTAAGGGGTACTCTAGCTCCCCTTCTTAAAACCTTACAACTGGTATGGCATTGGTATGTTATAGTAATATACAGTGATTATTTGTCAAAATTTCCACTTGTGTGACAGTGTCGTTAAAATAATAAATGTTATTGGTAAATATTGTGTCATTTTGCATGGAGTAAATAACAAAGAGTAAGAAATTCAGTTTATCCCTAGACAACTCCACATACGGATCTCCCTGCCTCACTCCTATATGAGAATCATAACATCTGATTATCAGTTACACAAAGTTAAGCATCCTCTATTTTTTCCTCATTAGAATAATATTTTAGCTTTTAGAACTGATTCAACAGAAGGCAAATTTTAAGCCATTTGGTCTCACTGCTATTTTCAAATTACTTAATATAGAAACTTTCTAAACCTAAAGAAAACAAACAAGTGTGAAAAACAGATAGTAGAAGACCACCATGAATAACATCCTTTTGGCAAAGTCTATACTTATTTAGGTAAAAGTAAGCAATGACCAGGAGCTGGTGCAATTGGAACCAATCCCAAGTGGAAAGCAAACGGAATAACAAATATTTACTGGTACAATGAAAATGTACAGTTTGCCAAGAGAATGGCTATTTTCCAAAAGGTGACCACTCATTTACATAAACTAACTTAATATATGCCATTTAGGATTATCTTTGCACATTGTGTGCAAGAAAGGTGCATTAATGATCAAAATTCAATTCCTTTTTGTAATGTTTTGGAGCAATTTCAACATTTCTTAAAATTATGAAACGTGACCTACATGTAAAAAACTATATAATGTTAAAAATGACAATGTTACTGGTTTTGAATTATCATGCAATTTTGCTCAAATCAGGAAGATATATATGGCATGTTTTTATGCAAATATGGTATCTTGACAAAGACTGGAACATATTTATCTTTGAAGTTGAATTTGGTAATTTTTGTAAATTTAAGAGAAAAAATCGAGAAATGTTTTAATCATTTCATCAGAAAATCAATATAATTCTTCTGTAAAATGTTTTTATGGTGTAAGTGTAATGCCTGGAATGTTCTTGAGCCAATCCATGTGATAAAATAATAATATGGAACTCATTACCAACTAATTTAAAAAATCTAAGCTCATTAAGCTCATTCCATAATAATTTTGTAAAGTGGTTAAAACAGAAAACAATGTTCATGTACTCTGTTGTATATAACATGTAAATTCATCTGTATATAATGCCTTATACTTTATGTTTAGGTTTAGTAGTGTGAGTGCAACAATGTTGCATTTTGTTTCAATTGTTCCTTCATTTGATACATGTATATTTGCTAAGTTTTGTGTAAATTTGTAATTGTTTTTCATGTTTGTAGATTAGTGAGGGCCACATGGAAGATTAGTTTGTACTAAATGTGTTTACCCTCGTTAAATAAAGTCGCTTATTATTTATTATTATTATTAAATCTTGGAAAATAGTAAAACTAAAGATTTTGGACACACAAAAATGATGGCAGGTATCATGGCATTGTGGGAGTGAGCCAGGGTTGCCTCCTGAGTCCTATAATTAATTATTTAATTCAATCTATGCATTTTCAAAGCTCATATATGATGACCTACGTATGAGTAAAATTTAAAGAAAATCCACGCATGGGCACATTTGTAACACCCCCTTTAGATGAAAACTTTTTTATTTTTCTCTTCATAGTGCCAAATGAGCCGCTGCATGAGAAAACGGACAATTTGCTTATACGAAAACAAAGCCACAGATCAGCTGCGCAGTAACTGCGCAGGCTGATCACTTTGTTTTTTGCTCCATGGATAGTACAATTCCTCTTCTTTCTAAATATGCAATTCAAGCCTCAAACCATCTTCTTTGGCTGTACAGCCCAGTTTGTGTCAGATGAACTTCAAACACATGACAAGATTCATAAATTTCAGGGAATATAAAGTCTGTCCCAAAAATTGTCCTCTCCAGAACATCAATGTTGATTACATTAAACAGCTAAACATACTCAGCAAAGATGTTTTGTAGTTGATATACATTTACTATATACAAGTATATAGATTTGCAAGCTTTATTTTGCTAACAACAGATGAATTCATATTACTAATGGTAGGTTCTTGACACAACATGTCAAATGTTTCTCTGGTGTTATACATTTCCTTTTACAAAATAAAGGGTTGCTTAAAATTTTATTGGTCATATGTTGATATATTTTATTAATATTGTGTAAAATCTTAATTAAAACTTCAGTGGAGTTCAAAAATTAGATACAACTTCAAAAACATGACAGTCTAAGGTTTGTCCCAAAAAATGTCCTCTCCAGAACAATGATGCGTATTTAGATATGATAGTGATACACATAAAGCAAAGTTATTTGTGACTAATATACCTTGACAATGTACAAGTAAAAAGATTTGCAAGTATTAATATATGCAAACAGCAGGGTAGTATAATGATAGTGATTTTTGGCTCTTGGCACAACATGTCAAATGCTTCTTTGGTGTTTTACATTATCCATTATGAATAAGAGTTTCTTAATTTTTTATTGGTCTTGTCTTGATATATTTCATAAATTTTGTGTAATATTTTTAAATGAAAACTTTAATGAAGTTCAAAAATATAATGAACTTCAAAAACAATTGGCAGTCTAAAGTTTGTCCCAAAAAAATGTCCTCTCCAGAACAACTATAGGGGTTAAATTTAGCAGCTATATACATAAAGCAAACATATTTTGTGGGTAATATACCATGCCAGGGTTCAAGTACATAGATCTGCAAGAACTATTTTGCTAAAACCAGGATAAGATCATGATATTAATGATTGGTTCTTGGCACAGCTCTTCATGCGTTTCTTTGGTGTTATACATAATCTGTTAAATATGGAGTTCCGTAAAGTTCTATTGGTCTCATGTTGATGTATTTTATTACAGTTTCATTAAATCTAAATAGAAACTATTCCTTTTTCTCTTAAGCTAACACATTGTTTGTTAAACACCTTGTCCCTTTAAATGTCCTCTCCAGAACATTGTTCTGGTGAGGACATACTTTTGGGACATCTTCCTATGACAAAACCGCTGTTCCTTTCAACAAAAGAATTTGCCAGTTGCTAAACCTCCTTACTCCAATGCTGTATACCAAAAATTATTGACTTGCAGTGTACAGTATAAGAACTACAAGAGAAATAAGGATGTGAAATCCAGTTTTTACTTCATTTCATAATCTGCAATTTAAATTGCAACCTGTATAGTTGAAATGAAAAACAAATGGGTGTTTTTTTGCAATTTATATGATACCTGACTACCATTTTGGCAACTTTTTTTCACCAAAAGACCCTTTATCAGCATTCAAATCCCCTACAATAAGAAAATTTTTGGTTTTCTTTAAAAATCAACATTTCTGAATTTGAATTCCTATAATTTTTATGCAAATGAATTAAAGTCAATTCCAAAGTATTTCCCATGTGATTTAGGGTATAAACAAAAGGAAAAGTCATATATCGCTTCAGTGCAAGGGTACTTTTTTTGGGCACCGTCTGGGAATTTTTTCTCTAATTTAACATGAAAGTGCCCATATATTATATCTACTCCATCTAACATCAAGAAAGAATCACTTTAAAACAATTAGTAGCAAGCAACAAGGGTGGTTATGGGACAGAAAACACTTAATAGCTGCCCTCTTTATCATGAAAATTTGTCATTTTGCGCATTTACTGTCTGTGATACCGCAAGCTACATGTATTTTAATTAGACGGATACAGTTCTGCAGTTTTAAATGCATAAGGAAGAACCAGATCAGAACAGAACTCCGGTTTCCAATTAATGGGTGAAAGTACTATGGTTACTCTTGCGGTAACATCTTTGATCGTATCTCATTTAGTTCAAGCATATTTATTCAAATAAATCACGAACATATATAAATCATACATTTACATGCAATACAAATTAGGATTAGAATGGAAGCTTAAAGCTTATTTAATTCTTCTCCGTATCTCATTTGAACAACGGCATAAGCTGCCCTTGAGCGCCAAGATAAAACACGATACACGTAAAACTGTCAATTTGTAAGTGTGGCCATTCTATAGCATCCTCACTATCATGTTTAAACTTCTGTAAGAAGTAAATGTTCATATGTGATCATATGTAAGTAAGGGATGAAAATTCACATTACTGGCGTGTCTGGAAATATTGTTTAAATAGGCTGGGCTGGGGCCAGACCCTTCGTGTGTCTTTGCTCAGTCCACTGAGGTTCATATGGCAGTTTTCTTTTGCTCCAAAGTTTCTTTGTTTGTTTGAATTGATGCTCGGTGTCCCAGTCAACAGCTATTGTCATGTCGGGACGTTGCCTCCATTTTATGGGACATACCCAAAATTAAGACGTCATGACATCCAAAAATTGCTTCAAATATAACCACCCAACTAAACCATTGAGACTTATATGTATGAATGGCTTTACTTAACCACTTTTCCTGGACAGGGTTAACCAGTAATCAGATGGTCAGTCAGTCAGTAGTTTCAGTTATGTTACCTGTGATCCTAAAAAGGTACACGTAGGCAATGGTCAGGAAAAGTCGCTATCAGAAAGAAAACTAAATTGACAATTAGGCACTAATACTTAGAAAGCATATACAGGCTGTATCTGTGGTGTAGTTTTAGTTTTATTGTGAAATAATGGATGCATTTTATGAGCAAATCCACATGAATACACAATTTTACATTGCTTCACAAACGTCCCAAAGTTGTATTTCTTTTGTGGTCCTACGTGTATTTGTTTTAGGTTTTGGTGTCGATTTCTGAAGTCACACGGAAGTAGTTAAGTTCAGGTAGTTGTATGGCCACCTTTAGTGAAATAGCTGCTCACTCAGCTAATATAATGTTCTTTAGAGCCTTCACTTTATGGTCCATTTGATACGTATGATATACCGATCGTAGTAGACTGACATCACAGCTTTACCATTAACATTATGAAGGAAGTGAATGTATTTGACCAATCGCAACAGGTGAGTCATTCAGTTTTATAACGGTTAATATGTGACGTGAGTCTACGATCATAATAGAACTATACAATAATGTGAATACGTAAAATTGTATTTTAGCAGAATAGAACCGCAATAAATAAATGTTATGCCATTCCTGTTACTGATTTAATCCTTTTCAGACTTAATTATTATCAGGTGAGCGATTGTTGCCCTTTTGGCTCTCATTTATTTCATTTTTAGAACCGATATTCAGTAAATTTAATTTACTTATTGAAATATTTATGGGAGAAGAATGATAATCTGCTATAAATTATAAGTATTTGATTCTATAGATAAAATACAAAATTGTAACGTACGTTACCATGCCATTACGTAAAATATGTTACCGTTATCATGAAGCATGGTCTGTAGTTGATTTTTGTGTGTTTTTAATACCTTTTAGGACAGAAATACAATAAATTTAATTTTCTAATTGAAATAACTGTGAGAGAAAAATGATAATCTGCAATTAATCATAAGTATATGATTTTATAGTGAAAATACAATAGTGTTACATACGTTACCATGACATTACGTAAAATATGTTACCATTATCATGAAACATGGTCTGTAGTTGATTTTTCGTGTGCTTTTAATACCTATGGAAGTTTTATTTCGAAAATTTGGATGTTGTTCGGGAAAGGAAGTGTCTTTGTTCTGTTTCTGCTGGGACATGTTTATCAATGGGCATACTATTTAAATGGGGGTAGGGGAAGACAATCAGCATCTTTGGAGTGATGGAAGGTCACAGAGAGCTCTTCTATATGTCATTTTAAAGGGCAAGAACTGTAAATAACTATAATAGAAATTGTATTTTGGTATTTGGTCTAAGCTATATTCTATAAGAAACGAAACACGGTCGATATGCCAAATTACACGAGTTATTTACGTTACTTCTGTTGTACCAGTAGTCATGAAATCTAAATGTTATTGAATTTGGTCCTGTTAGGTTAGGTAACATCTCTGCTACATATTTAAATGCAAAGTTCTTGTCAAATATTTGTTTTTTGTCATAAATCTTGGCGATCCCCTTAGCAGCTTGAATTTAAAAATCATACATCGGTAACGTACGTAACACGTTCTGGCACGATAAAGCCCCAGCAGTCAGAAAGCTAACAAGCGGCATTTAGTAGCTTCGGGTACTGGCTTTCAGAAAATATATGTCTACAAAAATCCCCGGCATGGTGCACCTCTGCCATATACCATGTATATGCCTATATCTACATTTATCATATGACGCCGCTGTTTCGAGTGGATAACGTCATAATTTATAATAGTGTTATAACCGCACGTGTAAGTTGCGGGAATACGTAACTTCATTGATGACCTTGACGATCTCCATATCAACAATGTAAAAGTGATAAAATCATGTTTAAAGGTCATATGATAAAACGAATCATTTAGTCATATCATATGGAATTCATTAAACTCATGGAATGCTCGTTTAATAAATTTCATATGAAATGACCACTAGTGTAAGGTACTCTAAATATGTATTTAATATTATTTACAGTGCCATAGGTTAGAAGATCTTGGCTGCAATAGTCTTGTTATCATTACAACAGAGGACCAACCTGTAAAGATAGGATCACAAAAAGGAATCATGTACTTAGATTATCAAACGGCCCTTGTGGAAGATTTTGTACAGTATTGTCGAGGTAAGTCATTTAGAGTATCATGAAATATATACGCCCAATAAAAAGCCTTTGTCCAACAATAAAATAAAAAAAAAAATCAACTGAATTTCTTCAGTTTTTACAGCTTCAGAAAAGTATGTATATTGTATGTTTCGTATATTGTATGGTATGTTTTTGTAATTTATTAATGCAATGCTGTTTTTCTTTCTGTTAGATGCCCATTTTTTGATGCTTATGAATTTTACCTGCCTTTTCGGATTTGTCTTTGATGGTATACATTAAGTATTCATAAAGAATTCATACTAAAGCCTGTTTCATAGTGCGTGATAATGTTTTTTCGCAGATATTTTACAACTGTTCAAATGTAGAAGAAATATTTTCTTGGCACAATTAATCATCTAGTTTGTCGCGAAATGTGCTGCAAAAAGTTTGAAAATCGGTTGACAAATAAAAAAGTTCTGAAAAGGGATTTCCTGTACAAAAATCTCATGGAAGGGAGGTAAATAATTTCCTGCACAATTTTTTTTTTAACTATTTAATTATGATTGCTCAAAATTATTTTAAATTGACACAAATGACATACCTGAGACAAAATCTTCATGATCAGGTAAAAATTCTCGCAAAATATGCATTTTCAGGATCATTAATTATCTCCCTTGCCAATGCAAAATCCCTATGCAAAATTCATTTTGGACATAAAAACTTTATTATGCACCGATTTTCAAAATTTTCCAGGTCCTATTAGGACAAACTAAGATCAAGATTTTGACATGAAAATAAATTTTCTGTCATCCCCCATACAAAAATTTTCTGCGAAAAACCATTATCAGAGGCAAATTTTTAGACTTTAGAATCTCAATTACCCATGTAGACTTATTTTTACAACAGGACCGAAGAGTGTATGTTAATTCCAGATCAAGGACCAATTTGCCATTGATTTTCACTATTGATGAAATAAAAACTGGTTTTGGTTAATAAACAAGAAGTCAAAGGGCAGCGATCGCTCACTTGAGAGTCAACAAGTACAGTCACTGGACAAAGCGGTTGGGATTTTTACCATATATGGGCATGGCGGCCATCTTGGTCATGTGACCTGGAAACCCTATTTACATCAAGATAATAGCTCGTGGCTGAATTGTTTATCCTCTTGTCCAACATTTTGGTTCACTTGAAACAATCATCCTATAATGACCCACATGTGGGGCCATATTTGATCCCAGGGGCATGATTTGCAGAATTTATGTAGAGCTCCACATGACAGTGCTGCGTACCAAATATACAAGCTTTGAGTCTTGCAGTTTCAGATAAGATTTTATCATATATTTCCATTATAAGCCTATGAATAATGAAAGATAATGACCCCCCCCCTAGTGTGTGGCCTGTATGGAACCCAGAGGCACTGTTGTCAGAATTTATGAAGAGAATACTATTCATTGCTACACAAAAAATGAAAGCTCTGGGCTTTTGGTTTCAGAGAAGAAGATTTTTCCCATTGTAAGTCTATTGGAGCTGATGACTCTAGATGGGGCCATTTCAGACCCCAGGGGCATGATTCGCATGATTAATGTAACGCTCCACATAACGCTGCTGCATACCAAACATCTGCCCAATGGGAAATAACCAAAATTTTAAATATGCATGACACAATACTGACAATAGCCACATATTGTAAACAGAGGTAGCATTATGAATAAGAGAGTGTAGCATGGTGGCGTAGCGGTAGAGGATAAGACTGCGAATGGAGATGTCTTGGGTTCGATCCCCAATGGCGGCACCGTGTTGAGTCTTTGAGCAAGACACATTAGCCCCAGAGCATTGGTTAATACCCATGAAGAGGTGGCTTTGTCCCGACATGGCTGAAAAACTGTTGACTGGGATGTTAAAACAACAAACAAACAGACAAATATGAATAACAGATAACCTATTGACATCAAATCAGAAACTGAAAGAAACTTTAATGAAACAGGGACCTAAACTTACTCAATGCCTGTTTGATAATTTTGGTAAAATTCTGAAATCACCTTAATTTAAATTTTCACCTCCACAAACTACAACAGAAAAACTACTTTTCTTTGGTACAGTTACTGTACTTCTTGACTCTCAGGTGAGCGATGGTTGCCCTTGGGCTACTTGTTAGATATGTTTTTGGGTAACTGAGTGGCCGCCTATTGGGAAAATAAAACATTACTCGGCTTACAATATGTTTTCTTAGTATAAGTACCCGATTGTTGTTTTTTTCCCGCCTCGGTTTTTGGAGTGGGAGTTTCTTTCTGATTGTGTCATTTCCTGACCATTTCCTAGTTAACATTTACCTAGTAAGAGTATACCAACAATTCATGTCTCTTTATATTTTTATTTTTGAAATGTACCAGTAAAATGTTCTTTATTTAGAAAGGCATGCCTGTGATAGTAAAGGACACATTTTCAGATTCAGAGGAAATGTCCAAAGACTCAGATGGGGATTCGGATATGGAGGGTGGAGATTCAGTCATTGTTAAGACGGAGGAAGACGATGACTGCAAAGACACAGTGGAAGAGGATGTCAAAGCCATGCTTGAATTTAGTGGCATCAGTCTACCTGAAGGCACTACCAATAAAAATACAACAAAAACAAAAGCGAAGAAAGAATTGAGTGGGAGCAATGCCAAATCGTCGGTTAGTTCATTTTAAATTATGTTTCAAATTTGCACTCACTACACATTTGACTCTGGGTTTTATTGGATTCGTAAGTTTTATGCTCGTCACATGACCAAGATGGCGACCATAATATTGTCCATTTTATATTAAATTCTTTCTTTAACATTATATTCCAAAGAACAAGTATTAGTGCCAAGTGGGTTCGAGCCCCGCTCTGGCCACAAGTGAGACAAGCCAAGTTCTGCTTGGTTTAAACTTGATTTCATTTGTACAATACACACATATATATAACAGTAATACAGTACAGATGGTATGCAATACAAGCATTATACAAATGGGATCCAGAAAGAAGTCTGAAGACTTATTATAATCTGTATCCCAAAGTGTGCTATGAGTTTATGTACGCTGTTTTTTTTATGATTGTCATAATTGTCAATTATAGAAAAAAATGTTTAACAGTTTCTTGTAAAAACGTTGTCGTTCAGAGATTTTAAAATAAAATTGTTGATCAAATGTGAAACTCCACGGGGAATGAAGAAAAAGGATTCTTAAGCAAGTTAATTTTCCAGGTTCAGGTCCATGCTGGTTGAAGCCTTAAACCATTTTGCACTTTTAGTAAACTCGGTCATATTTAAATAAATTACTCTGAATAAAAGAGAATAGAGACTAACGTATAAGTTCTGCTTGCGGGTGTGCGAGGTGGTTTTTCTCGGGGTTCTCCCGTTTTCGCCCACCTACTGATTGGCCTGTCTCATATGAGCTGAAATAATCTTGAAAGGGACGTTAAACTGAATTAAAATGTTGTTATTGTGTTGTTATTGTTCATGTGTATGAAAACCTTAAATATTTCGACTTACTGAACATGTAAAAAGGTTAATATATTATTGTTTAATTCTTTGTTGTTAACTCTGTCGTAGGCATTTTCTCAAAAAAAATATTCCTGGCTTATACCAATTTAATATACTTTAATAACCATTTTAGAATTTTTTAATAATGCGGAACATAGTTGATCAGAATATCATATGTTATCTATTTTTATTATTATTATTATTATTATTATTATTATTATTATTTGCTCTTGCTACAGATATCCTTGACAGCAAAGGCGAAGAAGAGTAAACCAGCTAAACAAGACAGACAAAACACAACACGTTCGAAAAACCACAAATGTGACACGTGCGAGAAACGCTATGCCAGAAAAGAAGATTTGATCATTCACCAAAGGCTTCATACTGGTGAAACTCCATTTAAATGTGATCAATGCCCAAACCAGTACCGCAAAAAGCAGTCTTTAGTAATTCACAAACGTAGACACACGGGACAGACACCTTATAAATGTACACAGTGTGAGAAGCAATACCTTCGAAAAGAAGACTTAGACATTCACCTCAGAAAGCACAGCGGCGAGAGACCATTTGAGTGCCCGCATTGTCCAAAGAACTACGCCCGGAGTAAACATTTAGTACTTCATCTCCGCAGCCATACTAATGAAGCTCCATATGCATGTAAGCTATGTCCGAAGAAGTACCGCCGTAAACCAGATTTGGTCGTTCACCAACGTATTCACTCTGGAGAATTGCCTTACAGTTGTCAGATTTGTGGAAAATCCTTCCGGAGTAGAGGTTACGTGAGACAGCATATGATCGTGCATTCTGATACTAAATCCTACACGTGCGATGTTTGTGGCAGGTTGTTTGCAAGGCTGTCAGGAATGGAGCGACACAAGGCTCAGGTGCACTCAGACGCCACTCCATGGCAATGTGACACATGCGGACAGGGTTTCAGGGACTCATGCGGCTTGCGTTCGCACGTGCTGCGACACCAAGGTGTAAAGAGGCATTTTTGTCAAGAATGCGGACGTGGCTTTCTGAGGAAGTGTGACCTTCAAGGTCACCTTAGAATGCACCGCGGAGAGAAGCCCTTCACGTGTGATGTTTGTGGAACCTCGTACGCATACAAACATAAACTAAGTGCCCATCAAAAGAAGCATCACCACCCAGTCAATGACAATGTGAGCACTGTCACCATAGTTGCCAGACAGATTGAACTGGGTTCGGCCTACGCAGTTTTAAGAACAAATTCTAAAGACTCGTGAACTTTGGATTTCTGGAGCCTCGTGCGCATAGAAACATAAACTACTTGCCCATCAGAAGAAACATCACCAAGTCATTACCAATGTGATTACTGTCACCATAGTTGCTAGACAGCCTTTGCAATTCTAAGAACAAATTCTAAAGACTCCTGAACTTTGGATTTGTGGAGCCTTGTACGCATACAAACATAAACTAGTTACCCATCAGAAGAAACATCAAGTCAATGGCAATTTGAATACTGCCACCATGGATGCCAGCTAGATTGAACTTGGTTCGGCCTCCTCAGTTTTGGGATCATATTGTAAAGACTTGTGGACTTTGGATTTGTGGAGCCTCGTACGCATACAAACATAAACTAGATGCCCATCAAAAGAAAGATCAACAGGTCATTGACAATGTGATTACATGATTACTGCCACCATGGATGCCAGCCAGATTGAACTTGGTTCGGCCTTCACAGTTTTGGGATCATATTCTAAATACTTGTGGACTTTGGATTTGTGGAGCCTTGTACGCATACAAACATAAATTACGTGTAGATATACATCGGAATAAACACCAGCACCAACACTATTACCATAGTTACCAGCCAGATAAGACTTGGTTTGACCTTCTCAATTTTGTGATCTAAATGTAAAAACGCGTGAACTTTGGTTTGTGGAGCCTTATACTAATTGTAGCTGTGCATTAGAAGAACTATCATCATCAAGTTGAAGTCGGTAAATATATGTAAACACTGTCACAATAATTGAATTCTTTCCAAACAGATTGGGACTTTTCGATTCTGAGATCCAATTCTAAAGATTCTTGAATAAGATAAAGCTTTGATCCTTTGGAAAAAGGTACAAGTAGGCAAAGATCAGGAAAAGGCGCAATCAGAAAAAGATTCCCACTCCAAAAACCGAGGTGGGAAAAAACCAAACTAACAATCAGGTACTTATACCATGAAACATATCGTAAGCCGAATGAGCAGCTATTTTCCCAATAGGTGGCCACTCAGTTACCTTAACTTAACTAAAAATATGAAAACATACATAAGGCGCCAGCAGCACAAAAAATATTTAAACACCAAGACATAAAGCAAAAATAACCACCACAGAAGTATCGACTTGGAACGATCAGTAACACAAAGTTACTGGCGGGCTTAAACCGGTTTTACAGAATCCTAACCTCACACTCAGCTTAGCACATTAAAAGAGAGATAGCATGGACTATATTGCGCAATTTCGGGTAATGAACCCTCATCAGTAGCCCTTTTTAAACCGTCAACGAAAGCCAGACAATTGAACTTTGCATTTGGAGTCTGTAGAGATTGCAATACCATTTAGCTTTTAGTCTGCATTGTTGGTCATCTCATCTGCATGTTTTTTTCTACATATGCTAAAATATGGTTTTCCTTTCATGTTCTGCAGACCAAGAATCTTTATATAGATTGATTAGGCTATTTGGTGCTTTTTAAGTGTCATGTATCTCTGTTTAATCTCCGCACTCATTCCATGGTTATCTTCTAGTGTTGGTAGTAAGTCCACGTCACTTCCACAAGGTACTTGGGCGGTCTGGGCATTCTCCACTTTTATATTGTGAAATTGGAGTATACAATGGTATACATTTGTTCTTAGTTTTGATTCGAAACATAGATTATGGGGACACGTTAGAACGGCCACGTGTACCCACAATCAATGTTTTTAGCAAAAACAAAAATATAGAAATCTTTTTCAAATTTTACAGCTGAAAAAAATCTTTAGCATGTGCAAGTTTGTAATGAGGGGACCTCTGGAAAGTTTTCCTTCACTTCCTTCAAAATATAAGGTCTGAACACAAACACTCACTATATATCTTTCTAGAAATCAGGAATGATTCATAGATGGATAAAATTGTAAATAACTGACTTTTTCATTCTTTATTGTATGTTATGTATTGAAACTGAATTTGTTTCGTTTATGTTGTATGTTTATTTGAATTTGCTTGTAAAATAATTAAAATGTAGAGCAAACATATAGAGAAAAATATATGAACTGATATTCCATCAAATGATAGGTGTAGGTTAATAGGAACTAGTGTTTTTGTGTTGTATATTCAAAGTATAGACAGCAATGTAATTGGCATGTGCCATTATGAAACAATGAATGAACTCAAATGTAATCTATGCCTTTCACGTGCAGATCAAAATAAATGTTTCATAATTTTAGTACTTGTTTATTATGTTTATCAGTTAAAAGCTTTTCATCAGAAACATAACTTTAATTATTTTCGAACCTGCCATTTATGATACTTAGCACAGTTTTCATGGTGGTTCTTGGTATACATGTACTTCAGCTGAAACTGTTTTTTTCTCACATGTTGTCAAGTTGACCGGCATCTGCCATCCATATTGTGCAAGAATAACAAAGATTGTTTTTATGAGGGTTGTTCAATATTTTTAATTGATCTGAATCTGAACATGGGACTTGTGCTTTATTCAAAATGGATAGATGTCTTTAAAATGCTTCTGGTATTACACCCGACAGTGAATTATTTTCAGAGTCACGTATTTCACTTCACAAGGTGAAGGTGCAATGAAATGATAAAAAATTAAAATACTACAAGAATTTTTGAAGCATTGAAATTGACAGTCACTTTTTGAAAGACCCAATTCTGGTGCCTTATTTTTGATGACGCCTAAAGTCAATACGTCATTCAAAATGGCGTCTATGTAAAGAATAAACAGAATTGCCATAAAAAAGAAAGCTGGACATAAAATACCAAGGATTTTTATGTATTATTCCATATTTATTTAAGATCTATCTTGGAGTTGCCTATAAATTATTAGTACCACGAAAAATGGACCAAACATCATAATATGTATTAAAATCGTAGTTCGGTGACTTAGTTTTCATTGACTAGTGATGTTTGTCGATAAGTTTTAGCTCACCTGAGTCAAACACTCACATTATGAGTTAATAGGATGTGACAACGCTGGTTAAATTCCATCCACCTGTCCACACTTTTAAACATGAATATCTGCAAGACCAGTAAGCCAATAACAACCGTTTTATTCGAAGTAGCATTGGTTGGGAAATCATCTGCGTTTGGCTGTGAAGCAGATTGCGTCAGATCTATGTTTTCCATGACAACATAATTCTTTCAATGTAGCATATTGTTGTGGCCAATCCTGGGCAGATCTTCTTCATTCAAACAGGGAGGCTGTTAGGACCCCATTGTTGTGTTACTTTATTCATACAATTCGGACTTCAATATACACTTAATGGACATGTTTTATAGTATATAGATCAGTTACATACGTTTTATATACGAGTGTGGGAATGAAATGTGGGTTGTCAAGTAAAATATCAAGTTCGCAATTTAAGCAAGCTTTATTGACAATTAAAATTTCACAGAAGTGCTCAAAACAGAGAATCATAAAGTGACCATTCATCAGGAAACACAACGGTGAAACTGTGTCACTCAAAATGTCGTATCTGAAAAGACAAAGATAAAGAAGGAAATTAATTCAGATAACAGCGACAGTGAAAACAAATGAGCATTCGCTTGAGAGAACCAACAATGTGAGTTTTCGACCAGGTTTGACATGCATGTACAGTCACAGAAGCAAGCTAGAAGCTTGATATTTTGGATTTAAGTAGTATACATGCCTACAGGGTTTCCAACCGCTTTTGTCATAAAATAATAATTAATGTGTACAGCCACGGTATATTGCGAGAGACTTGAAATTTCGGTGTATGAAAAGCATGGGGTTTGTACAAGAATTGAATCAAAAATGAAGACGCTCCACAGACTACTAAAGATGTTGCTTTTGCAACGGAAATTAGTTATTCGTTCAGTTTTGAAATTTTTGCAATGAAGATGAAATCGATGTAAGTTTAGCTCAATGATGCACAATCTTTCTTCAAGACATTTGAGCTGCCACACAAGAAGACCAACAATCTGCATATGCGAAAACAAAGGCACAGATCAGCTGTGCAGTAACTGCACCGCTGATCAGCGCCTTTGTTTTCGCTACACAAATAGTACAATCCCTTTTCTTCTTAAATCCGAAAGTTCAAGTTTCTGGCTATTTTCTGAGACTGTACAGGCCGGCTTGTGTTGGACCTGGTCGTAAACCCATCATGTGTATTCTCATGTTAAGGCTCATTTGCTTGTATTATGATCAAACAAGATTGCCAGATTCCTTGGATCGACAGGGTAAGCAGCCATTAGCTGTACCACAATCTCGATGTTCAATTTTTCAGTCTTGCTTCATAGGTATTACTTCGTATTATGTGGTACCCGTAAAATCGATTTAAGCCCGCCAGTAATTTATATTACTGATCGTTTCAAGGTGGTTCTTATTGTTTTATGTCTTGATGATCAAACTTTTTGTGCTGTTTGCGCCTTATGTATGTTTTCATATTTTTAGTTAAGTTTAAGTAACTTGAGTTGCCATTTATTGGGAAAATAGCTGCTCATTTGGCTTACGATTTGTTTTCATGGTATAAGTGCCTGATTGTTAATTTAGTTTTTTCCCACCTCGGTTTTTGGAGAGAGAATCTCTTTCTGATCGTGCCTTTTCCTGATCGTTGCTTACTTGTACCTTTAAGTTTTAACTTTTATAACATGTCTTCCTCAGGTCACATTTCGGCGCCAGTGGGCTTCGAACCTTGAGCTTCCAATAAGACACCACCAACCCCTAGTCAAATATCGGTGATAAAAGTGTAATGGTAAACTATATATATAGTAAAATACTTACACAAGTTTCTGGTTATGATCAAAGTTGTCAAAATTTCAAGACAGGGGACATTGTGACTCGAATTATCATGCAGTCGATATACATAAAATAAACATACATGCTTTGATTGGTGCTGTAGAACTAAAAGGTTTAGCCGCTGTCAAATAAGGGATACAAAACTTAACTCAGAAGCAGAAAAAAATAATTTCATCATATCGACTTAAAAGGCATTTGCACAGCGTGACTTTACCAATAGATCATAAAATATAACAATTTTGTCAAAAGAGCAACCTATTTCTGCAAGGACAGATGATTTGTGAGCATGCAATTTACTTATAAAAATATCTAAACCGGCATCCATCTAACCAGTTGGAAGTGCTTGTCAGCACCATGATCTACGTATTTAAAAGTGGTAAAACTCGACTGCAATGTTAGAAATGTCATTCGAACTATATCGATGTTAAATGACAGAATGATCCAAGTACGGTCAATTAGGAGTTAAAATAAAGAAGCAAAACGTTTCCTTTCTTTGCAATTCTGGTTTATTGAAAGGCAAACTTAATTAAGCCACGTCATGTGAAAATGACTCTTCGGGAGCCTCAGTGCAGTTACTGCACATCGGCAACTATATTGTTACAATATTTCTTAATGCATTTTAATATTTGTTAAAATATACTGTAAATTCATAGAAACCAGTAATGATATTTTCGAATCTCGGTTGCGAACGACATTTTTCGCTTTGAAAGTACTCTGAGAATGTATACCTACAAGGGAAAATGATTATGTTACCATGAAGACTTCTTGTTCTTGGTACATAGATGGATGTATAATTTCCAAGAAGGCGGCCCCCGTGGCCGACCGGTTAAGAGCGCTGTTTCTTAATCACTCGATCATCTCATCGCTGTATCTGCTGTGGGTTCGAGCCCCGCTCTGGCCACATGTGAGACAAGCCAAATTCTGCTTGCGGGTGTGCTAGGTGGTTTTTGTCTTGGTTCTCCCGTTTTCGCCCCACCTACTGATTGGTCCGTCTCATGCTGAAATAATCTTGAAAGGGACGTAAAACTGAATTTAAAAAATCCCAAGAACAAGTAGGTCTTCAAAAAATTGCAATCTCTATGGAACTCGCGCGCGCAAGGATCAGATTTTTATAAACACTCATACATTGCATTCCGTTCAGCCATTAAAAAATCAACATTCTAAAGACTGGTTGGATGGGATTTTATCTAGTACCTGCTACATGTATTCCCTGTTCACAATGTAATAATAGATGTGTATGGAATATACTTGACTGATACGGTATTTATGTTTTTAGTGCAGTAATACTCGTTTTCTCATAAAAGTCACTCCTGTCAAAATGGCCTTGCTCAATTAATAAATGGAATAAATTTGAAAGACACAAAACTTCAAAAATCACACTTAACTCGCATTTGGCATGGTAAATATTACCAGCCTTCCTTACAACGAAATGTAAAGTGGTTAAATTCAATGTTGTCACTTGTGATCAGCTGTTTTATCAAGTTGAATGAGTTCATAACACACAAACATTTTAAAGACAAACAGAACTTTTTTCCCTAAACTTTGGCATCATGTCCATTTTAAGGGACTGAGAATACAAATCAGACTTGGCTTGCAAACTGAAAATTTGTTTCCCTTTGCTAACATTTTGGTCGTTAGGGCTTTTAATTGCATCGGATATTTATGTCGCTTTATCATTTGTGGACTCTAATAATTTTACATTTTGCCATTCGTAAAATTTAAATGAATGAAATTGAATCTATAGTCAAAAGAAACATTTAAATATGCTCGTAAGTTTTATATTTGTCTTTTGTCTCTGCCCCAAAAACATTGATGGGGTGACGATGAATATACTGAGTAACTGGACTTGAATCTGATATTTTCAAAATTCCCTGACTTTTACCTACAACGATTCCAAATTTTACTGACAGTTTGCACATCCCCTGACTTTGATAAATTTAATCTTTTTCTGACATTTCTCTGACGCGTGGCAACCCCGTCTTGGCTCATCCCCGTCTGATCTGGGCGCTGTTGCATAAAACTCTGTTAATCTTAATGACAGGTTAAAGTCGCAGTTAACTTAATGGCAGCTTTACCCCTGTTGCGTGTCTATGTAAAACGACATTAGCTAATATAGCTTCGGAGGTATTTCAAAATTGTTTTATTCAGCAGAAAATTTTGTCATCTTACCTAATAGAGCTCTTGAATTTAATGACAGCTTAAGGTTTAATAGCAGCTTAAGTTTAGGCAAGAGAGCCCTGGCAGGCTAAAGTTGCAGCTAACTTAATGGCAGCTTTACCCCTGTTGCGCGTCTGTGTAAATCGACATTAGCTAATATATCTTCGGTGGTACTTTAAAATTGTTTTATTAAGCAGAAAATTAATGTCATCTTAACTAATAGAGCTCTTGAATTTAATGACAGCTTAAGCTTTAATGACAGCTTAAGTTAATGCAAGAGGGCCCTGGCAGATTTTTTTTCTCTTTGATACTTTTTTGTTTCTTTTATATGTTTATAACGAAGGTATATTGTATCATTTTTGACAAGGGCAAAGTTTCTGGGGGTTATTTTTAAAGGCATATTATATGTATTTTCCTAACTTGAACATGCATGTATTTTAGTATGAAAAGTTTATTGTTTTACCGAAAGTGCAGAATTTGTAATCATTGTTTAAGTTAGCGTGCGTTTACGATTTTTGTTTCATAGAATTACAAATAGAGAAGAAGAAAAAACATTTACTGTAGTATAATGTTGGAATATAGGAACTACTAATAATAAAGGATGCTAAAAGACATGTTAAATAGTAATAAGTATTTAGAGTGTACAATGTACATGTGCCAAGCACTTGACACATTATGGTGAAAAGTTATAACAGACAAGTCCATACAAATAAGTGGTTATCATATGAGCCGCGACGTGAGAAAACAGGTCTTCGGGGTTTCCGACCAGGTCCGACATAAACCGGCCTGTACAAGCTCAGAAAAGAGCTAGAAGCTTGAAATTTCGGATTTGAGTAGAAGAGGAATTGTACTATCCGAGTAGCGAAAACAAAGGCGCTGGTCAGCTTCGCAGTTACTGCGAAGCTGATCTGCGCCTTTGTTTTCGCATAGGCAATAACCCCGTTTTCTCACGATGCGGCTCATATCATGTGGCAAACCTGTGAGCAAACCCCAAAAAAGAATAAAAATCATCAAATATGCTTATATTTATGTAGCATATCCGCGCTTATGAAACAGTGACATAGTGAAATTGATTTGATACCGAATTAATAAAACAGTCATGTCATGAAGAAATCCGTCAATTGCCTAGGCGAACAACCAGACACGCACGCGTTTAGACCATTTACGAGGGGCATTCATTAAGTCCTGAAACTTACTGATTCCTGACTTTATTTGTGAATTAAAGTGTATATATGTAAACATATTTGTAAAGTACCATCCTTCGCCTAGGTTAACACAGCGCAAATATGGAGCAGTGTATTATGTATCAGAATTATCTCCCTTAGAAGTACCCTGAAAATACAGGAAATAGCCATACAAATGAGAAAATTACATGCAAGCCAAAATCAAATACTGATCCTTAAAATATCTCTTTTTATGGTAAAATAAAATATTCAGGCTTTCAACATGCTTAATTTCAAATCAATAGGCCGAACTGTTACGCAACAACAGCGCTTTATGTAAAGCAGCTAGAAATATATTTTAGAATATTTGGCAGTAGCAAATATGCACACAAATACATGTCTTATGCCAAAAATCTAACGCCTATTATTGACGTTTCGAGTTTTGGTTTACAACATATAAGCCTCGAGTTTAACTGATAATATAGATTTGACCGAAGTTACATTTCGATTATCAAGCCTCCATGTCAGGGGTGGGAATCTATACATGGAACCCCGAAAAATGCCTGCTTATGAAGGCAAACACGTATTTTAAGCAAAGACTTAATTCATTAGGTGTCCGATTTATACAGAATATAAATATGGACTGAGTGTCACATTCTGAGCCAAGTTAGATATACTTTACATCATATTTTGCACTTTTATAAGGGGTCAAATTACCCCACCCACTCATGAAAATTTGGGGGTCGACTTACAAATTCTGTCGTTGTCCTCTAAGAATACGCAAAACTATTCTCATTTAGTCCCCGAATAAAAAGTCATCCATTTTTCTGGCAAACTGTACCCATTTGTTATGCTTAAACTTGAAAATTGTATCAATGATATATGGCTTTATACAGGTAAAACTGTAAAAATGGCATGGAATATGACCATATTTTAACAAGCGTTGAAAAGCTAAATTCTTTTAATAAATTGGATTCAAAGTACCAGTATAATTCTTTAAAGATATGTCATTCTTACAAAAGTTCAAACACTTGTTTAACTACCATACGCAAGGCAGGAACCGTATTAGAAATGCTATTTCAGATACTTTCACTTAACAAAGTTGAAAAATATCTCTAATTTTTGTCCAATCACATAACCCCACATAACCCCTAGCTTATTCAAGTATGTGCTGTTTTTTTGCATTTTAGTCGCAAGTCTTCACCAATTACACTTTTTGAAAGACAAAATATTACTATTTTGAAATACATTTAAATTTTATTGCTGGCCTTTACACAATCATATTTAGGCGCCCACTTTCAAGACTTAAAAATGCCCCTCGTAGATAACACTATTTTAGTTTTCTACATTCAAGGCACAATCTTTTGTTTTTTTCCAACTGACTGCTATCATAATCACAGATTAAATCTGTCTCTAACTAACTATACCACATCATAGGTAGTATGATTCGGCAAATGGGTTATTGTATGGGCGTTACCCCGTTAATTCGTTATTGGGTATGGTCTGCTTTTGAACTAGGTAAAAGCTAAAGGTATACAGTTGAAAGATTCAACTCACATGTTTTCCGTTAGAAAATACGAATGATATACGACTTTGTCGAATTTACTGGATTGGACAAAATACAGATAGCCGCAGTGATCTCTTACGGTAAATTTGCGACAGAACTCTAGGCTGACTGAGTTCCACTTTTCTATACTCTCCCTACTTGAACAGAAGGACTAGCCGACCACGCCAAGATATGAATATTAAAGTTGCCGCCTATACAGTGACCCATTTGCCCAATTATACAAGTTGGCTTACCATATCTTATTTCATGCCGATTCTTATGGGGATTTTTCGTTTTATTAAATTGCCGTGGTGAATGCCTCGGAGAGAAAGGAGATTCTTCGTGACAAGACTAAAATAATGTGACTGAAAGACATTATAAACATTGCATTGTAGTTTATAATCAGGCAAAACTCTTTTAGGGTAGACCTACGTCGTTATAGATGTATGAACGAGATAGATGTATGATCGAAATAAACTTGTCCAATAGGAACTGGCGTGGCATGCATACATGTACTTATACCAGTAAATCTGTGACGTAGGTCTATACTACAAGAATTTGGATTATTACACGTAGCTATAGCTATTAGAAGAAAAATAACATTTCAATAACAAAATACATTTCAATATCATGTGCAGAGGAGGTCTTGTGTTTTACAAAATGTTAATAATTATGCAAAACATGCTAGGTCACCTACGTAATAAATAAACCCTTTTGAACAGGAGTACATTATGGGTACCAGTTATAACCACCACCTTACTGCGGTGGCTTAACCAGTGCATTCTATGTTTTGAGCATGTAAAACATAAACATGGGGATCCAACTGTTAATAAGAGAATAAAACATTCTTTTCCGTGCATTAACGTTTGCCAAGCCCAAGGGCAATAATGTGTTGCAGCCCGAACCGCGATGCTATGTTATGATGACAAGCACACAGCCGTTGATTGGTAAGTGATTAGACGCTAAATGACACGTTAAATTAAGATGAAATATACGTCTGAAATGTACACTCACCTGCCATGTTAAATTTAGATGAAATGAACACCTGCCAGTGTCCATAACATGTAAACAGGTGTATGTCATAGTCTCAGGGTAATAACACGTAGGGCAATAACACCATTATTTGTTTAAACATATTTTGTTGCCCTGCTATGACGTCATCTTAGAGCATTAACACCATTATTGTCCTGCTACGGTGTCATCTCAGGGCATTAACACCATTATTGCCCTGATATGACGTCATCTCAGGGCATTAATGGTAACAATGCCCTACGACGCCTAAAACAGCAGAAAGTGCTGTCCGTTACAACACGACAAGTTTCTATTGTAGAGATACATTAGGTATATAACAATCGTGATTATTGATGCTACGCGGAATGTTAATGCATACTATTTTGGAATTTCGTAAGCGTAAGCGAGATCGTTACGAATGCGACGTTCCACATCCTCTGCAATTGGACGGTAAGTATCACATGTTTTCCTCTCGTGATAATAAACAAAGCCGAATTTACAAAATCGGCGTCCACTACGATCTGCAATTTTTTTCTATGTCAGCTGGAATACTTACGGCACTTGTGTATTTTAGCTAATGGTTTATAAAGTTGACCGATAGATACAGCTCCGTTTCATAAAATAGTACATACCGATTTGTTTCATAAGTAATGGCATAGCAGTACGCGTACTTGGAGCTTGGACAAATGTCATTGGGTGTTTGCAGATCTGAACGGATTTCGTTATGTCAAACTTAATTATTCACTGATTGTAACATTTTAGATTTTAATCAATTGATTTATTAATAGTAACACATTCAAATGACAAGCAAAATATCATATTTTCAGGGATACAAATATCAACTTTAACTTTGATTTCATACACTTCAAGAAAGTTTTAACCAAAAGCAGATTGTATCGTTAAATTGTCATATCACCCGGCAAACTACACCTAACATAATATTTGTTTGGAGGTTATATATTCTTTTTGGTCCTTTGAGATCAGCGAGGATGTTGTGAGACATCAGAATTTATGATCGGTTAAGATTCATTTTCTAATCATTATTTAACATTTTTGGTTCCATTTAGAAAATAGTTGTCTTTGTATCGACTACCCTGTTGAAAGTTACAAAATTTCAGTAATTCTCTTTGGCTCCATGTTGCGAAATCTGCAGGGTCACTGTCGAGACTTTGATAGTCGAAACCGCGGTATGGCCCATCCCCTTTCTCATGTATGTGTTCACTGCTCTTAAAGGAACTCAGTTTTAATTTTTATTTGCTATTACTGCAGCTGGTGTTGTGCCGTGTGGCGGCCCTAAATAGTCTCCCCGTACATCATCCATAGTGCAGGTTATATTTTCTTTTTGGTCCTTTGAGATCAGCGAGGATATTATGAGACATCAGAAATTTATGATCGGTAAAGATTCATTTTCTAACCAATATTTAACATTTTTGGTCCCATTTACAAAAAAAAAAAAAAAAAAAAAAAAAAAAAAATAGTCTTTGTATCGACTACCCTGTTGAAAGTTATAAATTTTCAGTAATTCTCTTTGACTCCATGTTGTCAAATCTGAAGGGTCACTGACGAGACTTTGATTGTCGAAACCGCGGTATGGCCCATCCCCTTTCTCATTAATGTGTTCATTGCTCTTAAAGGATCTCAGTTTTAATTTTTATTTGGTCTACCGCCCTGTGTATATTCAAGTTTATTGAAGCTTGACATATTGCACCCAAATAGCCATGGTACACCAAATTATACCAACAGTCAGCGTTTGATACATAATTACACATACAACCGTTTGTTTTTACAAAGAACACCGGTCAAACAGTTGAATATAAATATTTGATCCAAAGAAAGCCACACAAAATGGCGAAACGTCAGTCCAAACAAGGTAAGGCAGTCTAGTAGGGTGCAAGATTTCAAGCTTCAATAACCTCGACTGTACATAGGGTAGACCAAATATTATGTAAGGTGTAGTCTCCTGGACGCTCTGCCATTTTATTGGAATAATAAATTTTTAGTTCAAACTGTCCTGTAATGTGAGAAATCAATGTTAACATTGACATTTGTGTCACAGAAGTTATGTTATTTCGTTTTATCATATTTTATGTGTTATTATCTAGTTATAAATCGATCAAAAATTAAATTGTTACAATCAGTGATTAATTCTATCTATTAGGATTGACTTAGCGAAATCCGTTCAAATCCAGCCAATATAATTTTTCCAAGCTTCAAGTACGGATACTGCTATGCCATTACTTATGAAACAAATCGGTATGTACTAAACTTATGAAACGGAGCTGTACAAAGGTGACACGGAAACACATTACATTCTTAAAGTCCTTTTGTTTTTTCTTTGTCTTGGTCGTAAACTAAGAAGTATAACACAGTTTTGTGGGTGTATTTATTAAAATATGTATCCAAACGGCTTCGTAAATGCCCATTTATCTACTGAGCGTGAAAACAGTAAGATCGGCATCTTTTGTATGCATCGAAGACGTTGAAATTTAATATGCGATACAGAAATGCAACGTGGAAGAATGAGACCAATGAATCAGTAAAATTAAATAGCAAATGTTACGATACGGAGACAGTGATGCATTTTCTTCAAATAATGTTTTCTAGATACATGTTAAAGTGGTCAACCATGTTTTTTTATACTGTATTAACATTTGCAGAGGCTGGAGAAAGTTGAGCCCGATCGCTAGCTTATCCGCTTTTTCGTCTTCTCCTTCATCTTTCGTTTTTCAAATAATAGTATCAATGACCAGACTATGGTTCTACCAGGGGTTTAGTGGGCGGCAAAGGAGAAGGGCCTTTTATTTTCTGCGAGTGAGGGAGCACTAAAATATTTCAAGGGCACTGGGGAGCAAGCAAAATCTTTTTTGGGTTTTATGGAGAAGTGAGTTGGGGAAAACAGTTTTCGGATCTGAAGCCATTTGTTTTACAAGGAGCAGGGTGTTTTGTAGGGGTTCCATCTTGCGTCAAAGCCATCGCTTCCCGTAAACCTTCATTAATGGTTTGTAGTTGTGTCACTCGAATGTTGACAAAGCTGAATCAGAAACCCCACTCTGTGACCTAATTCAAAATAAATGTGGCATATGCTCAGCGAAGTACATGTAGTCCAAGGAAAACATACGCCATGCAATATTGCGCTTGATAAAGGCACTCGTTATGCTTCCGCATTGACGTAAATAACTTTTGAAAGAGCACAACAAAATGTTAATTCTTCCACGACTCAGTTTGGTAGTATCTACCTTCGTCTTCGATGCATACAGAAGATGCTTATCTCACTGCTTTTCACGCTCAGTAGAAAAAAATGCGCATTTACAAAGCCGTTTGGATACATATTTCAATAAAGACCCCACAGGACTGTGTTCTTACATGTAGTTTACGACCAAGACAAAGAAAAACAAAAGGACTTTAAGAATGAAATTAGTTTCCGTGTCACCTTTGTATCTATCAGTCAACTTTATAAACCATTAGCTCAAAAACACAAGTGCCGAAAGTATTCCAATTGTCTTCAAGTGGGAACATAGAAAAATAGAAAAAAAAATGCAGATCATAGTGGACGCCGATTTTGTAAACTCGGCTTTGTTTATTTTCACGAGAGCAAAACCTGTGATATTTACCATCCAAGGGCAGAGGATGTGGAACGTCGCATTCGTAACGATCTCGCCGACGCATACGAAATTTCATAATAGCATGCATTAACATTCCACGTCGCATCAATAATCACGATTAACAGTTGGGTCCCCGTGTAACTTCTCATGTGCAAATTTGTCATTGTCTGCGGCGTTTGAGTTTCAGTCTCCGGCATATGCATCTTTACACTTCGTACTAAAACAAAAACAGAAATAGTGACGATTTTTAAAACTCTTATTTCAAACAAACAGTGATAATTATTCCAAACAGTGATAACTTTATTCTCTTAATAAACTATACAATATCACAGTGCGCAAATTAGACATGCAACTATACAAGTTTAAAAAAAAATGCAATCAAGAAAAAAATGAAAATTGTGTATAAAATGTTCAGCTTTATAAACATGGTGTAAAATTCAAATGAATAACAAAAATGGAAGGCTTATAAAACTGGCGACAGCTTTGTCATCATTTAAAGCAGTCATGTATAGTTGATTTTTTCTTTGAATGAAAGAACACTATTGTTACATAATGCACTCGTGTGTCTGACATTTTGCCTTTTTTGTTTCAATGTGTTATGTCGTTGAGTACTTATAAATCTACCTCAGGTTGAAATAACGGTTTTAATAATTACTTTACGACAATGGCTGAGTCAGTAAATGATGACAAAATTACACCATGACCGCTTATAATATCATAAAAGTGTCAAACTAATCAAAGCATTGTTTCACCTGAGTACATAACACCGTCATCAGAACGGGCTTTCACGGAACCTGTGCGAGTAATAAAGAATTCAGCCTCTTTTCTCATCTCAGCATCACCAGCGTCTGACGTTCTCGGCGCTGGCACACTGTTCATCCTTATGTGGCGAATATCGCCATTATGTCCTGGACGCCGTTTACTTCTTGGTGCCGATTCTAGGATGACAGTGTCGTTTGACGCTTTGTGAGTTAGAGTAAAACTCTTTTCGTTCATAATAATGGATCCATTCGAGGTTCGTCTTGCATTTTCATAAATTTTGGCGCCATCCTCTGACTGGTACAAAACGGAGCTGTCATTTCCAGATGAATCACCCGCCTGACTATTATTGTTTCGTCTTGAGCGTACGTGCGTATAGAAGAGCGTGAAATTGTTTGAAATAACAGGAATGGTGAGAGCAACCATCAACACACCACTAACCGAACACGCGGTGCCGACGACATATCCAATGGGTGACGTAGGGTATACGTCACCATAGCCAACAGTTGTCATGGTGATAATCGCCCACCAGAAACCAATGGGAATCGTGCTAAATTTATCTCCGGGATTAACAGCGTCTTTCCGCTCTGCATAGTAAATCATTGTAGCAAACACCAGCATACCGATTAAAAGAAATATCCCTAACATTAAGAGCTCCTGAAGACTAGCTTTGAGAGCATAAACTAAAATTTGTAAAGCCTGATAATGTTTTACTAAATGGAAGATCCTGAACATACGTATAATACGGAGAATAAACATAATTTCAAACACTAATCTTTCGTTGGCGTAACAAAATTTGAAAGCGTCAGAGTTTAAAACAAATTGCATATATAAGGGCACCAATGCCAATAAGTCTATGATATTCATAGCTGAGCGTACAAATTTGAATTTATTTGGTGAAAACGAAAAACGCACAATAAGTTCCACAGTGAAAAAGGCAGTACATATAGTATCCAGGACATTCAGCGCGTGGTTTGGGCGTAAGGAATATGCGGACGTTATGTTTTTCCCATCACAGTTTGTAGTGACGTTCTCTGTGACGTTAACGGGGCGTAATTCTGGTAGCGTTTCCAGGCAGAATCCAAGAATGGACGTGACGACAAACAGTAAAGACACAATGCCATACGTCTGAAAAAGAATAAAAAAACTGTAACAAATAGATGAGTGTCTACTGAGCTGAGTATACATTTAAGTTTATAGACATCATAAAGAATTTAAATACTAGTAACAGTACTCAAAATAATTTCCGATTGTTTCTAAAGCCTAGGTTACATTTGCCCCGATCATCGTACGATTTTTCGGTCTGCGATTTTCTCTACGATTTTTAGACATTGTAGGAGATCGTGGGCTACGACGTATGTGTTAAAAATTCATACGGGCATCGTGCGATTTTTTGATCTGCCATTTGTCGACGTTCTCATACAAAAACGCAAGGCGATCGTACGGCAGTCGTATGTCTCCGCAGATAGTATATCGTACGGATCCCGTGCGTTGTCCGTACGAAGTCCCTATACGTTTTGATACAAAACGCAAGGAGGCCGCACGGTAGTCGTAGGGTCTCCGCAGACTGTTAGTGGATATCGTACGGAGTCCTGATGCCTTGGTTACATTTGGCCTACGATTAGCTTGCGATTATCGTACGATGCCATTTTTTGCATTTTCGTGCGGCCTCCACAGGGTGACCTTACGATGTCCCTACGATTCTACGACTTCCTACGATCTCCGTAGCCTCTACGATCTTGTAATAGTCTGCACTATTACAAATTTTAAAATCGTAAGACCGTAGACACGTCGTAGGGCATCATACGGGCACCGTACGGATACCCTGCGATAATCGAGCGGTCACCGCACGATTTTTTTAGATAATTTGGGAACAAAAAAAAATCGTACAGTGATCGTAGGGAGGCCGCAAGGGGTCATGCCTAGTAGATTACATTTGCCCCGATCATTGTACGATTTTTCGGTCCGCGATTTTCCTACGATTTTTTAAAAATCGAATGTGATCATGGGCTACGACGTAGGTGTTTACAATTCATACGGGCATCGTTCGATTTCTTGTTCTATCTTTCTTTGATGTCCTGAGTCGGAACTGTTTGGAGATCATAGGGAAATCAAAGGGTCTCCGTACACTTTAAGTTGAAATCGTACGGAGCCCGTGCGATGGCCGTGAGGAGTCCTTACGATTTCTTGCGGTCTCCCTACGATAGCCGTACGATGTTAGGTGTCCGTACGATTTTAATAAACTTGTGATATAACCGTACGGATGCCGCACGATCATCCTAAAGGGCTACAATTATCTTATTATTTTAGTCCCCAAATTATCATAAAACCGTGCGGTGACCGCACGATCATCGCAGGGTTTCCGTAAGGCGCCCGTACGATGATGCTACCTACGACGTGTCTACGGGCTACGGTCTTACGATTTTTAAAATTTGTAAAAGTGCAGACTACTGCAAAATCGTAGAGGCTACGGAGATCGTAGGAAGTCGTAGGAAGCCGTAAGAAGCCGTAGAATCGTAGGGGCATCGTAGGGTCACCCTGCGGAGACCGAAAATGCAAAAAAATGGCATCGTACGATCATCGCAAGTTAATCGTAGGGCAAATGTAACCTAGGCTTAAATAATTGATGTATATTGCAGATTGTCATTTTCATAAAGCCCAGTTAACCGGGGATTTGCCAAGGTGAATTTTCGTCACGTGTATCTGCAATGTTTAGAAAAAGGTGGAAATGTTGCAAAGTGCTCGTTTATAATTATCGTCTTTGAGTGGACTTAGTATGTTTTGAAAATGTTTTCTTTTCTTTTGGAACTGTCTATACAAAGTAGAAGTCTTGCATGCTATTTTAGTTGGACGCTCCTAAAATTTTGCAATCTTGCAAGTTCATCATAAATCTCTGACCAATTTGTAAAAGAAATGTCATAAAATCCTCCCATCTTTCTTGTCTATTTTCCCCTCACAGACGTTTTGATATAAATCTCTGCAGACATCGATCAAATTGATTTGATTCTCTACACCGCAAACCCAACAAAATGGTCAAACACCGAACCAAATTAGTCCGATTAAAGCACAGTGAGCTCAAATTTGTTTGTTACTCAAGGAGTACACAACTGTTGGTTGGATGGGGAAAGTTGGTCAAATCTTCGGCCAGGTATTGACCCAAATGTTTTTACCACTTAATTATCCAAACAAAATGGTAAAAGAAACATGACAGTATCTGAGAATTGCAATTCTGGCATTGGCACAAAAACTGCATATAGACTAGTTGTCTATTCTTTTACTCTCTCAGGCTAATGAGATTTATTTAGCCATCCTTGATTTGATATCACAACTTGTTTTATAGAGATTCCTTCCGTCAAACAGTGTTCTATTTCAATGGCAAAGGATTTTTTCTTGCTGATCAAATCAAACTCACAAATAGACGTATTTATTGATTGCGGCTGATGTTCTAATAGGAAAATGCAACTTGTATTCAATGCAAGTGATTCTGCGGTTCTCAAGGGCACTTTCTATTCATGAAATTGACAATATCTGTATGAAGAACTAAGATTTCGGAAACGTAACGGAAAATCGCATTGATTTATGTGCTGCAAAATTGCATTTCCTTATATTAATGATTACCAAAAAGGCAAGTGGCCAGCACTTTCCGAAAAGGTGATGCAGCCATTTCAACTACCTTAGAGGGACAATATTTTGCTTCTCAGTATAATAAACACTCCATGTAGAACACCCCACATCAACGGATTATCTTATCTAAGTTGTTATGGGGCCATTACTCTGTATGGCATTATATTTAAAAGGACATTAATCAATGAATCCGGGTCAACTCGGCCTCGGGTCAAGTCGACACGGGTCAACTCTGCCTGTTTAGAAGAAGCAGTTATTCTACCGTATCACTACTGGTTTGAGAAAAAATATGATACAACAAAATTATTCCGGACACAAAAGTATATCAATATTAGTGGACTATTACCTTGGAAAAGTCACCCACTGTTGAAGTTTCAGACTCAAACAAAGATGCTAGCAGAGTAAGGACTAAGTTGAATTCATGATTAGCGGCTAATATATACGTATTACAAACGATCATTACATTGTACACCAAACCAACAAAACATTAATTACACAAATACTCAATTCTACAAAAGGGAAATTAAACATGCCGAGGTGACCTGAGGTCGAGTACCAAACCGAGTTGGTGGTTGACTCCGGTCCCAGAGGTCCCGGGTTCAATCCTCCGCCGGGGCGCCTTTCGTCGTGGCCTTGAGTAAGTCACATTTCCACAGCTCCTGAGGTAATGGTCAGAAATTGATCGACTCAATAAACAGTAAAAAATGCACTGATATTGATTCTAATAACCCCTTTATTTGCCTCTACCTGTGAGAAAATAATATTTCTCCTTGGGCTTATCAGTTATCTAAACAAGGTCATAAGGGTGTTTGGCTATCGTTAATGTGCCTTAAACCGAAGTAAAAATAAGACAGCAGGGAACCGAGATAGACACTATATATAGAGATACACAAAAGATCAGGCCCCGAGGTTATAGAACTTGTTCCATTCTCAGCTCAGTTGAGCAGGATAATAAATGACTTGCTTTGGCAATCTAAACCTGCAATTTCAACCAGCTTTGGCTACTTTAGTATTTATGAGCATGATAAAGGTTATAACCTCGAGGCCTCTTCTACTTTACTGAGGCACTATTCAGAATTGATTTTTTTAGTTTGCATGATCGACAATACCTACCATAGCGGCTGTTGACGTCCGTGGATATTCGAGGAACATCCACACTTTCGTTCGGAATCTCGGCCAGCCTTTCAAACTGTCATCCACGTTAATACACATAGTTTGCTTGAGAATGCTCCGATTGAAAGAGTCCAATATACGTTTATTTTCGATGTAAGAGCGATAGTTTCTCCAACAGCAGGATTTGATGTGGTTCTCATTGATCTGCCAGAAGTCGAGTTCACGTTTTACAACGGCGCCACACACTTCCAATGGGACGTGGAGCTCGCCTGTAAAGATAAGAAAATAAGCTGAGGTACAAAGTTTAACTCAATTTCTTTATATCAAAAGGTACAAGTTGGCAATGATCAGGAAATGACGCAATCAGAAAGAAACTCCCACTCCACAAAACGAGGGGTGGGAAAAGACCAAAATGACACTTAGGTACTTATACCAAGAAAACATATCGTAAGCCGAGTGAGCAGCTATTCTCCATTAGGCGGCCAATCAGCTACCCGAACTTAACTAAAATATGAAAACGTACATAAGGCTCAAACAGCACAAAAATCGACTCCAAAACAGAGAACCACAACAGAAGTATCGCATTGGAACGGTCAGTAATATAAAATTACAGGGAGGGGCTTAAACCGGTTTTACAGGGCATAACCTCACCATCATCATCTGCAGTGGTTCACAACATTTAGTTAGTTGTTCAGTCCTCCTGGTGAATCTCTAACTAGTCAATGAATCATCAAGGACAAACGAATAAATCATGATAACCACCCTGATGGACTCAACTGAATCTGTGAGCTGCCCGACGATGGAGATCCCTGAGCGCCGAATAACTTACTGAAAAGGTACAAGCAGGCAAAGATCAGGAAAAGGCGCAACCAAAAAAGACCCCCACTCCAACAACCAAATTAACAATCAGGTACTTATACTATGAAAACAGCTATTTTCCCAATAGGTGGCCACTCAGTTACCTAAACTTAACTAAAATATGAAAACATACATAAGGCGCCAACAGCACAAAACGTTTTTAAACATCAAGACATAAAACGAAAGAACCACAACAGAAGTATCGCCTTAGAACGATCAGAAATATAAAATTACTGGCGGGCTTAAACCGATTTTACAGGTACCTAGCCTCACCCTCAGCTTCCGCAGCGGTTCAAAACAGTTAGTTGTTCGGTCATCGTGGTGAATCTCTTACTAGTCAATGAATCATCAAGAACAAACAGATAAATCATGATAAACATCCTGATCAATCAAAAACGAGGACTCAACAGATTCAATAAGCTGCCCGACGATGGAGATCCCTGGGCGCCGAATAACTTATTGAAAAGGTACAAGCTGGCAAAGATCAGGAAAAGGCGCAACCAACAAAAAAAAGACCCCCACTCCAACAACAACCAAATTAACAATCAGGTACTTATACCATGAAAACATATCGTAAGCCGAATGGGCAGCTATTTTCCCAATAGTTGGCTACTCAGTTACCTAAACTTAACTAAAAATATGAAAACATACATAAGGCGCCAACAGCACAAACAGCTTTTTTAACACCAAGACATGAAAGAACCAACACAGAAGTATCGCCTTAGAACGATCAGTAATATAAAATTACTGGCGGGCTTAAATCGATTTTACAGGTACCTAGCCTCACCCTCAGCTTCCGCAGCGGTTCAAAACATTTAGTTAGTTGTTCGGTCATCGTGGTGAATCTCTTACTAGTCAATGAATCATCAAGAACAAACAGATAAATCATGATAAACATCCTGATGAATCAAAAACGAGGACTCAACAGATTCACTAAGCTGCCCGACGATGGAGATCCCTGGGTGCCGAATAACTTACTAACTCCGGAGCAAAAGAAAAACACCAGTTGGACCCCGGTGGGCCAAGCAACAGACAAGAAGCTCCGGCCCCAACCAACTAAAATGAATAGCTTTAAAGAGTCTGACACCCGACCCACCGGCGTGCAATTAAAGAAGGCAGCTTAGTCATCAACCATGATTGGGTTAAAATCTAACCCGGAGCAAAAGAAAAACACCAGTTGAACCCCGGTGAAAGACGCTGCGTGTGAGTCACATCTTTTCTGTCCACTGAAGTTAAGTTCTAACCGGGAATAAGATCCTGTTATGCAAAATGGTTAATCCAGCATTGCTCTAATTGAAAATATCAAAATCACCGTCGTGGAACGAAATGTAGCAAATGACCAGGGGCTGGCGAGTATATGATATTTTTAGCTTCATGGAAAAGGTCCGAATCCCGAATACATGAAATAATTCATGTACGATCATTTATTGGCATATCTTAAAATATCCGCCCAAACAATGAATGTGTTTAGATACGTTGTTTATGAATTATTTATAAGGTAGCATGATAATATGATATCTAGAGAGATGTGCTTTTAACGATCAATACGAAGACTTGCAAATAACACAATTCTTTTGTTGTTATGCCGTGCCTTTGAATCAACAGAACGATTTCTTGACATGAAACAAACGAAGACAATCGAACTCGTTCAGTGCATTTAGAACAATGCCACAGAACTATTTCAACAGACCGCTCAGAGGCGATACTTCTACTATAGTTCTTAGTTACTTTTCTTGTGTTGGTATCAATTACCGTGTTGCTTTGAAAGTATATACTTAATATGCTCCTATTGGAAAAAGCTACCAATTCTGTTGAACTTTCATTCTCTTTACATCGGAGTTTTAATCATTCTTAATTCTTGTGTTTCTCACCTCTGACGAAAGCTTTGATAGTGCATGGTCATGGTCAATCGTTACATTTTACACGTATTTTTAAAGATTTCTTTCTATGTCGCTTTATACACGCCTCTCGAAGCCGGTGGACTCCGGACAAAGACAATAATGTCCTACTACGGCTTGCGTGGCTTGTGAGTTTTTCTGACTTGCTAAAGCATGATTATTGCAATTATGATATTTCCCTTGTCGATTAGGAGCAACCATTAGCAAACAAAGAATAATGAAGCGCATCACGAGAAACCATCTTTATTTCATTTTTCAGCTTATGCCCTTATTGGCACATCCGCCATATTTTACAAGTGACATTGCATTACTACCCATGACCAACTTAAGCGACGGTCAAGTCTCCTTTTGTGTCTTATGTTGCGGAAACGCGGGCGATAAATGTCCAGTGGACAATAGATCATGTTCTGTGCGAACCATTCAAACAATAGTTTCCCCGTACGCTTAATGACACGCACATGTTTGCATGATTTATCCTGAATAGTTCATCTGTATATTGGGTGTCATTGACATGCCGTCTTTCTAACCTGAAAGTGTCAGAACACGGTTGACGCAAAGATGTTTCTGCTACATTCAAAAGGAAGAGGGTCGGCCATATTAGGTAATTTGGTAATGGACCCCCCCCCCCCCCCATCACCAATGACCATTTAAAAGCCAGAGTATTCAAAATTTCCATACTGATTTCAAAGGACCCCTGCAGTATGGTTGGTGTACAATGAGACACTTTGCGGCCACAGCACGACACACAACACAAACTGGTGATAAACTCATATGATTTATATGGTCTTTTGATTGCGTTTCTTCTTTAAGACTTGAATTACATACTAGAATTGGACGGTTTATTGTTTCATACGTAATTTTGGTCCTGTTGTATAAACATAAGCTGTCATTAAACCTTAAGGCTGCCATTAAATTCAAGAACTCTATTTGTTACGATGACATTAATTTTCTGCTGCATAAAACAATTTTATGGTACCTCCGGAGCTGCATTAACTAAATGCAGCTTATGTTGATTTACATACACATTTATGCAACAGGGGTAAAGCTATCATTTGTTTCAACTGGGACATTAACCTGCCACAGGGCCCTGGAAACTATAAAGAAAACCCTTTCCACAGCCAAGATCCTCTTCTTTATTATCACGTTCTTAATTATACATACGGTCCATCATCAAATATAGATAATAACCTCTCTTGTAGGAAATAAAACGCTTATTATATACCAGTATCGTATTATACAAATTGTCCCGTCAGGAAAATAACGGAGATAATGCCTGGTCTATTTATTATATCTTGTAAGTATGCTTATTATTTTAAGTCGCCGTCCGTTGAAAAAAAAAGCCAGTAGTATGATAGGTGCGTCCAACGAAAATGAAGTTATGCCTTTTCCGGGCTGAACTGAGTTTGCGCCAATAAGGACACACCATATAGAAAGTCAGTCTTTTCTCGGCGTGCTATGGATAGAATCCGTTTCTTAGCAGATAATGCTTTCAGAATTCTTAGGCGTTAAAAAGTATATATCAGTTAAAAGCAACCGAGCAATATTCCCATTGTAAATATAACCTTGGTAACCCCATCTATCATTGCCCTTTGGGGCTTGAAATGTATCTGTTAAAGTGATAATGCTTCTGACAAGTTCTGGCAATCGTTTTGAGTTGAAAGCTTTTAATATTGTAATGGTGTTTGCTTACAATATTTTGATACCCTGTGTTATGTATAATAAAATTATTACGAAGTTCGGATTTCTTTTCTCGGAAGTGATAGTAATTATATTTCTGAAAATACACATAGAGGCGAAAAGCAACGATGCAACTACCAGCTTATTAATTTCAAACATCTCAAAATCATTTGTCAAAGTAGAGAAATGGCAACATTCAATGGTGAAGGACAAATGCGATGCACATCTACAATCGATCTCTTCATAAATACAACACAGACCGTCTAGATTTTCAGTCCCATATACACCTATCCAGCACTATAGACATCTAGTTGCTTATGAAGTGGCTCTAATTGAATTATCCTACTGATTTGGCTATTGATTCCACCCTGAGCCACAACAAAACACAAACAACAGCACATTTTGGGGGCTCAGCCGCGCCAACACTCATCTCATCCTGGAAAGACGACAAGCGCCAGTTTTGTTAGAAGTCATAATTATATCCTATCTGGTGCCAAACTAATATATACCAGACAAATGCTTGGCTATTCGGAGTCTTTGCCATGGTCACTCCAGTGTTGCCATTTTTCATTTGCCGGTGCCTTTAATGTATTGTACCATCTTCTATAAATGAGCCGCCGCATGGGAAAACCAACAGCAAAGGCGAAAACAAAGGCGCAGTAACTGCGAAGCTGATCAGCGTCTTTGTTTTCGCTACTCGGATAGTACAATTACTCTACTTTCTAAATCCAAAAGTTCAAGCTTCCAGCCATCTTCTGTGCTTGCACAGGCCGGTTTGTGTCGGACCTGTTCGGAAACCACATTGTTGGTTTTCCCACGAGGTGGCTCAAATGGTGTCTTATTGACAGCCTGCAAATGACTCCAATGTTTGGAGGTCCCAAGCATAGAATAAAGATTTCAAATTTAGACAGAGATAGATTGCTTTTACTGTAATCATAGAAATAAGGAAAACAGAACACAGAGAAAAATATTTGTTTTAGTCTATGCACGAAATAGCAACAGGTCGTTCATTGTGACCGCAATCTTGAAATAGATTACTGTTATTTCGTACAAACCAAAATATTTTATTCTGGAGTTCATTGTCGAATATATATTTTGTATGATCTTAGAACATTCAGTTTGCATAGAAGACTTAGTGCATACTGCATAGAGCTATACAAGCTGGTCCATGATTTCCTTTGTAGTATCACAGTTTTTGTCACAATGTGCTGTTCCCTTTTAGCCTTTACGGTTTCAAAGAGAGAATTGATCTAGCTTTGGTAAATTAAAGACATGAAGGCGACTGATAGCTTTTTAATTTAGGGGGAGAGCACGAGAGGGGGCGTTCCCCCCTCTCGTAAGGGGGGTTCGGGGGATCTCCCCCGAGAAAATTTTATATTTCCGGACGTCTGTAGAAACGATTTTAATGCACTTTGAGACAATTTTTGAAACATGATGAAGCCACGTAATGGTCGAAAACTATGAGGCCTGAAAAATCTCATACTCACAGGATTCGCCTTTCCGAAGGAACGCTGAGGGAATTAGAAAGACGTCGGTTGATTAGGAACTGGTGGTATATGTTCCATGATATAATAATAACATGCACGTTTTAACAAATTTTGGAATATGAAAAAAATAATGTTTGCGAAAATTTTATACGTAAAAGATTTTTCGGCATGGTTGATTTAATGCAATAATACACAGTGATTGGGTTATTGTGAAATTATAAGTAGAAATTTCAACTGTGGAATACAGCTTAAGGCTTAAAAAAAAAGTTCACAGAGATCTAAGAGAGTTCTAGGATCACACAGAATCGGTTTTATTCACAATGAATTAAAGAACACTTTAATGCACCTTTTCTTCAAACGATAATCCGTCTAATTCCAACAATATGACAATACTAGTCTTTAATACAGGTGTCATTTTCGTGATTGTTTTTATAACGACCGTCTTTTTTTTTTTTTTTTTTTCATGGGCCGAGACCAGTACTATAGGAGGTTGTTTTTTGTGGGTTTGTTGTTCCGGGAGCACCCGAAGGCTCAACCGGGAGGAGGTTTTTGGAGAAGCCCGGGATCGAACCTGCGACCCCTGGTTTACAAGGCGAGTGACAACCACTGCACCACGGAGGCCCGTCTTTCACACCCTCGGGCAGATTCACTGAGCACGCTTAATATCAATTAATTGGGCCATCGCACTTCAACAAAAGTTGAAAAGGCAAACACGTTTTCGGCCAAATAATCGAAAATTGTGGTCCGGCCGAAACCACCGAAAAAAGTGGTACGGCCATGGCCGGACCGGCCGGACCGCCGATGACGGCCTTGAATTACATCGCTTTATGTGTAATTTTCAGGAAAGAATTCTTGAAACAGGGCTTAAACATTACGAAAACATGCCCAAGCAATATTATACAGAGATTTTTTTTTTTCATTTGCCGGAACCTTTGATGTATTGTACCATCTTCTATAAATGGTGTCTTATTGACAGCCTGCAAATAACTCCAATGTTTGGAGGTCCCAAGCATAGAATAAAGATTTCAAATATAGACAGAGATAGATTGTTTTTACTGTAATCATAGAAAAAAGGAAAACAGAACACGGAGAAAAATATTTGTATTAGCCTATGCACGAAATAGCAACAGGTCGTTCATTGTGACCGCAATCTTGATTACTGTTATTTCGTACAAAACAAAATATTTTATTGTGGGTTTCATTGTCGAATTAAAATATATTTTGTTTACAGAAAGATGATCTTAGAACATTCAGTTTGCATAGAAGACTTAGTGCAGTCTGTATAGAGTTATTCGAAATTATTCTCGCTTTCCAAAATGTTTTGTCTGAGTAAGTCCTTGTTTTTCCTTTGTTGTATAACAGTTGTCGCAGTTTTTGCTACGGCTCCAAAGAGAGGATCGAACTAGCTTTGGTAAAGTAAAGACATGAAGACGACTGATAGTTTTTTAATTACATCGCTTTGTGTGGAATTTTCAGACAGGAAATCTTGAAACAGGGCTTAAACATTTCGAAAACATGCCCATGCAATCTACAGAGTTTTTTGTCAGCTGTAAAAATTGAAGATTTCATTCGAAAAAGTTTTTATTATTATTATTATTATTATTATTAACATTTTCGCTCAAAACATTGATTGTGGGTACACACAATCTATGTTTTGGGTCAAATACCCCTATATACCCCAGTTTTACTATATAAAAGTGGGATAGTAGGGGATAGATACTACATGGACATATTATCCTAATATTAACTTTTCAATGTCGATTTCTCATGCTATGAGGTTTAAAGAAGACATCGATACCGATGCCTTCTTTGAAAGATGCATAGTGATGTTTCTATTGATGACTCGTTTATGTCGATGAAAGATGATACTTCAACCCCTTCACATCACGATGCGGAGCCCGGGCAAGATTCCCCAAAGCGTGGTAGGGTCAATCAAAAATACTCAAACGGACTCACTCAAAAGTAACTTTAGGCCTATCATCGTCAATGCATGAATTATAACAATTTTTATTATTATTTAAAAAGAGATAACGCATGCTGTGTAATACCACATTTTAATGAACGTTATTGGCAATGATAAACAAGATAAAACATCTTCAAACAATGTTGATCCCATATGGCTTGCACCACACAGATAAAAAGGCCATCTTTGTGAAAGGCGGGTAGAACAGTTCAAAAGTGTGCTCAATCGACCACCGAGCATCAATGAGGGTGCTATCGACAGACCTCCACAGATATGGGCAATGTTCTGTTAGATGTGTTTCCAACCGTCATGGAAAAAAAGATAAGCTGTTCAACAACTGTCATCTGGTAAAGCTCCAGGTGTTGATGTCCATAAGGCTGGAGGACTACCCATGGCAGAGAAACTGACAGAGTAATTTCAACAGGAACAATAGAAATGATCTTCACAGCAAGACGGGTTCAGAAGAAATGCCGAACATAGAATGTAGATCTATACATGATGTTTATTGACTTCACAGAAGCTTTCGACACAGATAGTCGTGATGGCCTCTGGAAAATCATGGCTATGTTTGCCTGTCCACCCAGATTCATAGCAATGGTGCGGCAATTTCATGATGGCACACGGGCATGTGTTACAATGATGGAGAGTTCTCTGAACCCATTGGTCGAACAAGGTAAACTGTTCAGGACAGTGATACTGGTTTTCCTATCAGGTACCGTTTTGATGGCAAATTATTCAATCTAAGAAGGTTGCAAGCAAAAACTAAGGTACAGGCTGATGTGCTAGATGAGCTTCTCTGTGCAAATGATATGGATAAGAATGCCAGCTCAGAGGCAAAAATGCAAAGGAACATAGATCAAGTTTCACAATCATGTAATAACTATGATCTTACAATCAGTCAAAATAAAAAAGACAGAGGTTGCACACCAACCAGCAGCTGGAAACCCGTACAAAGAACCAACTGTCACTGAGAATTTCACCTCCTTAGCAGTGCACATTGATGATGGGGTCACTGACAGAATTGCAAAGACCAATGTGGCATTTGGAAGACTCCGTGTAAATGTCCGAGTCGGCTTGACACCAACCCGAAGGTCTACAAGGCTGTGGTACTGCCAGCCCTCTTATACAGCTGCGTTCAGTTATTAATATACCCCTGAAGTATTCAGAAATAAATTGACAATTCTTTTTGTTTTTGAACAATCGTCACTGGCAAGAAATGGACATGGCCTTAAAGCTAGCACCACCAAGATGGACTGGCCATGTTATAAGAATGTCTGATGAACGACTTTCAAAGAAAGATTTACAGGAGGGAAAGCGCTCTCAAGGTAGCCAGAAGAAACGCTACAAAGTCACCCTCAAAGCCCCTCTGAAGGATTTCAACATAACAATCATTAGTATAGTCTTGGGAATGTGATGCACAGGAGCGATCAAAGTGATGGCGCTGTCTCATCAACAAAAGGAGCAGGTCATTGTGAAGAAAAGAGAATCCGTGAAGCTGAAAGAATACGTAGAGAAAAGTCGAGACCGATGGTGGGACCGATGGCTCACCATTAGATTCCTTGACATTGCATTGTTCTACTTCCATCCGACAGTTTCGAGTTCGAATTGGATTGGCCTAGTCAGCCATTAAAGAACTCAACAACACACATGAGCATTTAATATACAAGAAATATTGATGAGCATTCTCATAACTAAGAGACGAGCGACCACATCCCATTGTACATAAAATTATAATTTCGGTAAAACCTTTTGAATCAAGATTTGTTTTCTTCATGTCATACTGCATTTCAAGTATTTTAGACTTTGGTAGTGATTTAAGATTGAGTGAGATGACCGTAGATCTTAGAGAAAGATTCGCGTCAGAACTTAAGTCATTCAACTTGCCGGGTACCCAGCCCACCGTTCTGGAGTTCTATTCAGAAGAAATAACACCTGTGGTGGCTGTATCGGGGGGGGGGGGGGGGGGGGGGGGCTTTTGTATTTTGCATCAATGTGCACATTTCTTGGACTTGAAGTTTGTCATTTAGAGTAATTCCTTACTTTACCTTACAACCAACAAAAATTTTCAGCGCCTACTGAAGCTTATGCCAGCGTGAGAGTGAGAGTGACAGCATGCTGCGCATGACTATAATGTATTAACATTAAAAAACAAATGAAAAAACTGAATACTCTTTTTTTAAATACCCTGATGCCTGGACACAAATGATAGCAAACATGTAAGATTGTTTTTTCGACGGTGCAATAGAATGACATGTCTGCATAAAATGGGACGGAGATACATGTACATACAGAGATAAATTGTTCATTTGTATTTTCTATTTTCAAGCCGTCTAGGTTCGAGAATCGGATCAAATATAAACTCAATAAATTCTTGCTTAGCAATTAATCATAGAACAGACTCATATTCGTCGTCGTTGCTTGCATAGACCTGAAGCAGAAATTCTTGTAATATATATGAGCGGCGTCATGAGAAAGTGGTTTCCGAACAGGTCTGACACAAACCGAGCTGTATAAGCACAGAAGCAGACAAGAAGCTTGAAATTTGGATATACATGTAAGTAGAATATGAATTGTACTATCCCTGTAGTGAAAGCAAAGGCGCTGATCAGCTTCGCAGTAACTGCGAAGCTGATCTGCGCCTTTGCTTTCGCATACGCAAATTGTATGTTTTCTCATGATGTGCCTCATATATACGCCTTGTACTTTATCAAGCACACACATTCGGCAGAAATGGACATGGAATAAATAATTCAACAATCATCTGTCACAAGGAGAGCGATGTGCAACTTTTGACGTTATACAATATTCACTAGGGACATTGAGCATTAATAATCAGAAAGAACAAGAATATGTAGGGCGATGTAGAGAATCCACGGAAGTTAGTGTTAGTAGTGCCTCTGTCTCAGTTGCTTGATTCAATTACTTTTGAGTAACGAGAGGCAAGTTTGATTTTTATAGTCTTGTCACTTTGGGCCCTTATCAGACTTTTGTTCAATTGTATGGTATGGACTGCTAATCTAAATATTTCTTATGATCCATTAGAATGCAAACTTTATTTTTTGTAACGTTAGATTTTTGTGCTTTCAAATCATGTTGATTAATTGCCACGAATTATTGTAAAATGACACCGTTGTTCTTGGAAATGACGAAATAACGAAATATGTTTTTAACTATCGGAAATCCCTATTAATTAAATCATTTAAGCCTGACGTCCCTTTAATGGGACATAGGCAAACAGTATAGCCCCAGATATGACACCACAGAACGCGGCGTCCTATCTGAGGCTATTCTGTTTGCGTAGAGGAATTCCATCAAAAATGTATTAAAAATTCAAAATCACCCCTGATGTCCCTTAAAATGAAAGTGGACTCACCCAAATGATAACAATGAGAACGTTCATGCGCCATAAACGGGTTAAGACAGTATTTCAATCCATTCCATTGGCAACGTCAAAACATATATGGTATAGGATATAAATTTCCGAAGGTCTTGAAATGTTGAATGCATAAAAAGAAAACAAGGTTGAAGGTGTGCATATTACATTATCATTTATCGAAACTGAAAAATGCTGTTCGATCAATATGACACCATTATTCTGCCCTTAGACTCGAATTAAAAAAAGAATAAAGTAAGCATTTGTAAGAAAGTCTTTGACTTAGATTAGACGAGTCAGCTGATATCCCTGAAAGTCTTTTCATAGATTTTAAAAAAATCAAATAGAATCTTAATTCGTATGGTGCGTTTTTATTTATCCCTGTAACATTCATGCGCTTGTTGTTGTAAGAACGGCCGTCAATTCACAGTTCTGTCTACATTATAGGATAGTTTGGTATCTTTATTAAAAACAAATAGCGCAACAAACAACATTGCTTTATTAAAACAATATTCTATAAACCCATTACAATTGTTGGCAGCAGCAAAATACATATTATTAACAACTGAACATATTATACATATATTGGCACATTAAATACTGAACATATTCCTTAGCTAATTTGGTGATATATAAAAAGCACAAAGCTTAGTAGGCAGAAAACTCTAGCGATTATTATGAAGATTATAACAAACAAGTGATATATGATTTTATAAAATCCAATGTACGTTGTTAAATTATATTTTCATATTTTCTTAGCATCCGAATAAATGTCAAATTCGTGTGATCTGCACATATGAAGATGCTATCTACTTTAACTATTTCCTTTGGTGTGTTTATTTTGAAACATGAAACACAGCAATGATATACTTGGAGGACAGTACATTTATGTTTACACAGAATTGTATAAAATGTCTATTAGTGCAATACATGTAGATGCTGACTGACCTGTATGTTTTGATAAGTTACGAGAAAAGATATGACACAAGTGTCATATCAATAGCTTCAATTTTCTATCGCAGTCAATAACGTATAAGACAAAGCGCGCACCGAGCGTGTGGAAAAATATGCCGCAAATTCAACCAATGTATTTCCATAGACATACATACGTGGTTTGTCAGAAAAGTTCGTGTACACCATTTATATTTTCAACAGAAAAATGAATATATCTGCTTTTGCAAAAGTATTTTATAAGCAAATATACAAGAAATTTTATTGAAATCTGACAAAAACACGTCATCTACAGCCTTTTCCCTGCACTTCCGAACTGAGTGCGGGGCAAAGGTCAACGTCTCTATATGACGTTACTTGACATTTTAAGCCGCCAGTGCGTTATACATTTGTTTCAGGGTGTTTTTTTTTTTTTTTTTTTTTTTTTAACAAAAGATCCTTGGCTATCAACATTTTTATGTCTGTGTATCCAGCTGTCAAATGCAGATACGCCGTACCAATTCTCGCAAAATTGTTCGTCCACCTGTTGAACATGTGTAACAATTTCTTGCGGCGAGCATGCCAGACAGGTGATCTTCCGTTTATCATCATAGGTGGACTTCTGAGCAGCTGAAAATCGTCTGTGCCACAACTACTGAGAACTAAATAGTAACTGACAGACCGATGACGTTTCTGTTGTTTGTAACATTTTCATCGTATCTGTGGGTGATTTCCTTAACGAAACATACAATCGGCGTCGGCTGTTCTCCGACGTCAAATTACGCCATTATTTCAAATAGATTTTTCGGTCTGCTTCTGATTTTTTTCACATAAATCAAACAACACTGCCGCCAAGTCGGAATCTTTCTGAAACTGAAGTCAGTGTTATTTGGTTTTAGGACGAAATGTTTTAATGTTATAACATATTTAAGTGCCGTTTGACAGGGAAAAAACACAATATGAAAATCGTCACATTTTGTTGACGTTTTGGCACCTGTCCCGTGTGGCCCTACGTACGCTTAAGTAGAAAATATGTCATATTTAACGTGTTGATACTTCAAATTGAAACAAATTCCTCAAATATGCTCATAAGATATTGCTGCTTATATTTATACAAAAACAAAAAAAAACTTAAACAACAGCACTTTACTTTTCCTGCTAGCCAAGGTGTCCACAAACCTCGTACATGTGCGTTCTGTACGCTTGGTGTACGTTAAAGTATTTTAAGCATGCAGCATGCTTAAAGCTCGACGTGTCTCGGGTATGTGTCTTATACGAATAAGTTCAACACGCGTTACATTAAACGTTTGATACGCGCCTATACTGTATTGTGTGCTTAACATAACTGTACAAAAGTACATGCAATCCAAAATGTTCAGCATGCTGAGATTATTATACGACCTGTACACACCTTAGACACACGCTAATCATTTGTGACTGTTATTTTCACCATAGAGACTATGGGCCCCCCTCCCATTGGGGCCTAAAGAAATAGATATAGGCTACTTGTGCCTTCAGGTAAAGCTAAATACACTGCTGACTGATTACTGGTTAACCGCGCTTGTCTGAGCCTGCCGAGGAAACATTTCAAGTCAAACCATCCATACGTATAAGCCTTTTGTGTCTTAGTTTGGATAGTTATATTTCAAGCACTTGTTGGATGTGATGACATCCTCATTTTGGGTAAAAGTCCTGTAAAATGGAGGCAACATCCCAACATGACCAGTCCCCGAAGCAGCATAGAAGCTTGAAATTTCGGATTTAATAAGAAGAGAAAGTGTACTATCCGTGTAGCGAAAACAAAGGCGCTGATCAGCTTCGCAGTTACTGCGAAGCTGATCTGCGCCTTTGTTTTCGCATAGGCAAAAATCCGGTTTTCTTGTGACGCGGCTCATTTGATAATGCAACATTCATCTGTCTGGGTCTACCAGTTATCGCCAGTACTGAACAACTTTTTTCAGCGTACTGCTAAATAGACTCCATAAAAAAGGAAGAATAAAAACGAATGAAGAAAGAAAAGAGGCTTATTATGATAACAAAAAAAAAAAAAAAAAAAAAAAATGAACAGCGGATACTCGGCGAGATTCGAACCTGTAAGAGTCTGATTAGAAGATCGATGCTTAACACACTGAGCTAATGGGGCCGACAGACTTTTAACGGCATTACTCATGTTATCATTAATGTTTATGGTCTATAAATAATAATCTAAAAATAGTTGCCATTATCGGCTGGTTTCCCGTTATCAGGTTTATGTTATATGTAAATATATTCGGAATAGGAACCAGTGCCATGCTTAATTGATACCGAATCATTTTCCCGCCCTTGATTAGAAGAGAAAAGAGAATCAGGCTATCTCGGCTTCATTCGTACCTTCGAGGTTATCATAAAAAAAAAGTTATTGAAGTGACCACGGCAGTGTAGCGCTAAATACAAACCGCGATGAACTATTATTATTATGAAGAACAGACAGGCACTACAGGCATAATCAATGATAGAAATCATGTCTTAAGCATGTCGTTTATAGATTAGAAACCGAAATAACAATTTGTATCGAAATAATTGGGGACGAATATGCCTAAGGCTTGCAAAGACCGCAGACTGATGACCGCCGACCGAATCACTACCCATGGCCTCTAAGCAGTCTTTTTAATTTGAAACGTTAGTAACTTTCAAACTTTTAAGTGTCCCAGTTGAAAAAACAATCTATTTACTTTTTGTATGTCTACGGCTTTACATCCTAAAATAATCATATTGACGAATAAACAATCTTTTAAAACCGGACTTCTTTTTTTCTCGGATGGATATCTACATGGAACTTTTCCATTACAGTTATAGCTATAGAATAATACATTGAAGGGTTGAAGCTATAAAAAGGGGCATATGTCAAATGCCTATTTATTGAATAATTAGATACATTATTGAGTGACTGTTTTATTACTGAAGAATATAAAATAACAATAGAATAATAATTATAATATGATGACAGTAAGGTATGGTACTAACTAGAATGTCTTAAACAGGAAGTTACGCAAAAACTCGATTTGCTTTCGAGAATACACTGAATGATTTATTTCAACTTCATGCATGTGATTTCCATTACTCCGACTGATCAATGTTGTAACGCTCTTACGTGTTTGCGCTCATATTCGATTACAGACAATATACCTGTATACATGTACAGTATAATGCATTCTGCATTTCATTTTAATGCCCTACAGGATTTCAAAGTCATGCTTTCATTATTTGAACCGCCTCATGGGAAAACCAACAATCTGCAAAGGCGAAAACAAAGCCGCAGATCAGCTTCGCAGTAACTGCGAAGCTGATCATCGCCTTTGTTTTCGCTACTCGGATAGTACAATTCCTCTTCTACTTAAATCCGAAATTTCAAGCTTCTAGCTCTTTTCTGTGCTTGTACAGCCTGGTTTGTGTCAGACCTGTTCGGAAACCACATTGTTGGTTTTCCCACGAGACGGCTCATTTATTAGCATTGGCCTCGTTGCAGACTGCGATCAGGGTTGAACCTAGCATCAACTAACTTAAGTTAAATCATATAACATTGAGCATATAATTTTATATACTTATCAAAAAAAGTTAGGGATCAAACTTTTGAGGATGCATTCTGGGCCAATCGCTAATAAATTAAGTTTCTGTTTATATCGTGGATTAGCGTTTTTATTGTACTTTTATATGCCTCCAATTTTGAAATGATGCATCATCTGGCTTAAGCACAGCCGCTCTTAAAACCACACTACCCTAAAAACCGAAGTGATAAAAAGTGCGTAAGACCTGATTCGACAAAAATTTCATTTTGCCAATTCATTAAAACATTGCGAAAATGCACGTTAGTCATCAAGTTTAATCATTTCTTAGGTCAGCCAACCAAAACAATTCGGAAATTTCATGCCAATTTTAAAGTTTTGCATGAGCAAACTTACACACCATCAACTCTCTATGGGAATTGCGTTTCACTTTCATTTTAAGGGTAGTCAGACCTAAAGCCTGGTCTTGTTGAAGGCATACACTGTAGTTTCGATCTTCATGCGCACAAAGCTTACAAAATGAATCACCTTGATGATAGAAATATTCCATTTTACCAGCAGTTTGATATTTTCTAGAAATTGCCTAGTAAATCTTTCATCCCAAACTTTACTTGTCCAGTATATTTCTATCTGTAAAAGCTGTATTAAGAAGACGAATAACAAAGTCACACAGAAATCACACAATGTACACTTGTGCTCTAACAAAACTGGATAGGAATCACTTTTATCTCAGGGCAATCGTACATATCTCAAAAATGGTGCATTTCCTAGTGCTATCCTTCCAATCTGATCTCACGATTTGGTTTTAAACCGATTCTTGATCTTTATCCTTCATCGTCCCAATAATCACTTAAAAAGCATAGCTATAATTTCACAGCTTTTGTATACGTTTCAGGGTACACTTTCAGTGGAACCGTTGACGCCATTGTAAATAAACCTTAAAGTAAAAACTAAAAGCATGTGCTCAGTTCGTATTTTGGATCATTAAGTTGCCCTTGGTATTTAATCAATTATAACAATTCCAATTAATGTCCTTTCTAAGTACATTTTCTGACTTTTTGAAGCATGTCAAATGACTAAACCTTTTCATGAAATGCAAGTTTGAATGAGACAACCATTATTTCTTCTCCAATATACGAGCTCAGAAGACATAAGAAATGTTTGTCATTCTTTCTTTTCAACGAAAATTTAATGATCTCCACCAATAATGCTATTGCTCATTGCTAGTCATGTCCTCCTAGGTAGCTTTAAATTGCTTGAAATTCATTGATATTTATTGCCAGCAACATCTATTATAATAACATATAATTACAAACGTCCCACCAATTATCTTTATTCCGAGTACATCCGTCCATTACCCGTATAAGTATTCATAGACTGGGTACGGGTCATGCATATATCATCTTTCTCTGGCGTCTTAAACTCTCCTGAAACTGACCTAATCTTAATTCTAGGTAGTGGCGATTTACTGGTGATAAGTGGCGATTTACTGGCTCGCAAGTGGCAATTACCGTCATATGCAGGTTCCTTGTCACGTGATATGGCATCCAATAAAATGGTTTCGTTCGACGGTCGGCGGCATACAGTAAGCCTTCTTTCGTTGAGTATAATCGACCCGTTCGATGTTCGCCTGGCATTTTCGTATATTTTCGTCCCATCGTCGGACTGGTATAATCTCTCGTTGTTGGCGTCTACTTCGTCCAGACATGGTGCTGATCCTCCACTTATAGAGCGCACGTGCATGTAGAACAAGGTGAAATTGTTCGAAATGACAGGAATGGTCAAAGCAAGCATAAGTACGCCGCTCACAGAGCACGCGGTGCCAACAATATAGCCAACCGGTGAGCTCGGGACCACATCCCCATAGCCAACGCAAGTCATTGTAATAATAGCCCACCAAAATCCAATGGGGATCGTATGAAAAGCTTCCCCAGGTTTCCCAGAATTTTGCCTCTCCGCATAGTAAATCATTGTGGCAAATATTAACATTCCTATGAAAAGGAATATGCTTAGCATGAGCAACTCTTGCATACTAGCTTTCAGTGCGTAAACTAATATCTGTAGAGCTTGATAATGCTTCACTAGGTGAAAGATCCTGAACATTCGAATGATACGTAGTATAAACATTATTTCAAAGATGAGCCTTTCGTTGACGTAGCAAAATTGAAACGCATCTGAATTCAGCACAAACTGCATATATAACGGGACTAGAGCAAGTAGATCGATAATGTTCATTGGGTTGCGACAGAATTTAAACTTATTTGGAGAAAACGAGAACCTAATTATGAGCTCAGCTGTGAAATAAACTGTGCATATTGTATCCAGAACATTCAAAGCGTAATTAGGTCTAAGAGCATATCCCGTGGTGACGTTGGTCCCATCACAGCCAACGTGGACGTCTTTTAGCGTAACGTTGACGGGTCGTAAGTCTGGGAGTGTCTCCAAACAGAATCCCAGAATAGATGCCACAACAAACAGCAGTGACACGATACCATAGGCCTGAAGATAAACGAAGAAATATTAATTTTGTTAGGCTTACTTTTCAAGACACCTACTGAAAACTTGCGGGCAGTGCTGACTAAAATGATGTACGAAGAATCTGCTGAGAAAAATCATGAATGGCTTGTGATCACTTCTATTTTTTTTCTACTTTTTTTTTTATAAATATCCATATATCCACAAAAAAGACCACAGAGCAATCGTCTCTGTCTTAGCATTCATTAGAAGATATGTTTGGTATCCCATGGCTATAAGCAACTAGATATGCTCTGGTGACATATTCTAGCGACCATAATCAATAATTTGTTGGTTCGAGATCACTTACCATTGCAGCAGTAGATGTCCGGGGATACTCTAGCAACATCCAGACCCTTGTCCTAAATTTCTCCCACCCCTGCAGTCCTTCATCATCATATTTACACATCCCTCGTTTCAGTACGCTCCGATTGAAAGAGTCGAGGATCCGCTTGTCTTCGATGTAAGATCGGTAGTTCCTCCAACAGCATGACTTGATGTGGTTCTCTTTTATCTGCCAGTAGTCTAACTCATGCTTCACCACAGCACCACATACTTCCAATGGAACATGGAGCTCACCTGAAAATAGTTATGTAGATATAATACTCTTGACCTATTTTATAGTTTCTTTTTGCCAGGGCAGCAAAGAAGATAAGTATAAGAAAAATACTGCACGGATCAACTTTCAAAATCATAATCGGCAAGACAATGTAGTATTTTTATTCTGTCAACATTTTAACAAGCGGCCCCCGTGGCCGAGCAGTTAAGAGCGCTTTCATTTAATCACTCGATCATCTCACCACTGAGTCTGGTGTGGGTTCGAGCCCCGCACTGACCACATGTGAAACAAGCCAAGTTCTGCCTGCGGGTGTGCCATTTGGTTTTTCTCGGGTTTCTCCCGTTTTCGCCCACCCACTGATTGGCCCGTCCCATATGAGCTTAAATAATCTTGAATGGGACGTAAAACTGAATTAAAAAAATCACATTTAACAAACTCTTTTAGAGTCTTTTAGATCTTCGTTTAACCCAAACAATTAACAGTGAGTATGACAAAAGCTGTTTACTGTAATCATAAACTGAAAAAAGAACTCGTGAAACTGAACAGAGAATACATAAACACACTCATAAGCCAGCTTTATATGAACATGATAAAAGTTTTCATCACCACGCTCTATACATACTGTATATAACTGTCTTGCGTGAAAGGCTCCTGTCACAAAGACCACGGAGGGCGCAAGAAACACGGAGTTGTTTCAAATAGTGATAATTCTATAGTCAGTTTAAAACATACGTCTATTAGGTAAGATTATGTGCATAAAATAATCATTCTATTCCTAATCATTCTTCTTTTTTATCTTCTTTTCATCATATATCTCGACAAATTTACGTAGTTTCATACCACCTAAACTTATATTTATTATAAAGTTAACACGAAAGATCAACAGTTACTCGGAAAACAGTTCAGAATGTTTTGGGTGAGGATTATTTGTCCCTCCGTGGTGACAGAAAGCTGAGTGCATAAAAGTAACTTTAGCAGAAATTAAATAATATTGAATTTGATATTTCTTTAAAATCAAAATGAAAAATAACCAAAATAAAGTAGAATGTGAATCAAACAATGCGCATGCATTTGTAAGTGAAATATTAGGAATACTGACTCACCAAATCTATAACAGTATCTTTTCTCTTTAAAATCTCCGTGTTTGTTGGGTCCTATCGAGGTCTTTGTTAACAAAAATCTGGTGTTGTTTCAAATATATACGATTCAGATTCGAATTATTGCTTAATATACTTTATTTCACCTTAAAGGTATATGCATATAGATATCCATTCAGCCCTTCGGATTTGCAATGCTCCATAAATAGGCAATATTGCCAGGCACCCCAATAACATTACATGCTTCAAAAAATGAAATAAACTCATAATTTCGAAAGGATCAGCAATCTTGAGTCATCTTAGATGTAAACCAAATCTTAAGTGACGGTATACACTGCGATATATTTGACTTATAAGTGATAATTGTCAAGCCAGAAATTAACCAAAAATAGCGTATTCACTTTTGCATACAGTCTATTGATGTAATTAAATACTCTAGTATCCACTTTTTGACTCTTGTTGTAACTGGTGATATCATTTCAAATATATCATCCAACTGCTAACGCCATCAAAGATGGCTTATATACATGCGCTGCATTTGGGACCAAACAGACCGCTATACTACTAGTGTTAGTATTCATTGAAATTTGAATTAAGGTTTCAATATATACACGTAGTTATTTATAGGTCCCAGCTTCATGTTCTTGGACAATATTGTATACAGAAATTAATGGCAAGTGTAAAGGTGGACAGGGATTTGGTGAGGGCTGGGAATGATTGGTACAGTTTGTTGATAAACAACAAATATATTTTAAACCCCGGATGGCACGAATATCAGCTGATTCTAGGTTTTTACTTTCCTCATTTAGGCGGCCTAATTTCGTTTAAATTTTTCTTTAAAAAAGTTTGGGAAAGGTGTCGCATGTATTAAGTTGCACACATTAAATCAAAATTGTTATAGATTGCGACCCGATTGAATATTTAAACTCTTTTTTCTCATCAGCCTTTTCAGTATCTCGTCTGAATTTATGCGGTTAAATGTCAAACCAAAATTGGTTAAGTAGAATATTGCGTGAGCGTATATGTATGGGAAAACGTTTCGTACAGAAAATACGTCAAGCGTGTCATTTTCGTGGTCTCATTGGACATAAAATACATCAAGAACGGTTGTGAGGCACCGGAAAAGTATTTTACCACTTACAAATCAAAACCTTAATTTGATACCTATAAATATCTTATAATTAATAATGCTTCGATGTCTATAGTTCTGTAAATTTGTATGCGGGCACTTTGTATATATGTGAATATCTCCCAAACAAAGTCGAGACAATTTGGTATTAAAATAACCATGTCCCAGTCATTTTTGTATTGGCTCCATAATATTCACAGGAAAATCTATTTTCTGTGCTCTTGCTCATTGCATGGCCAAATTCAGTAGCAAGTGTGACGCTTCAAAGTTTGAATATATCAAGTCGAATAATAGAAGAATATAGTGTCTTTATGTAGCAAAGAGCACACAGCTCAAATGTTCCGGGCGATCTATGTCGTAGTGCGGCTTAGAGCAAGTTTATTGTAATGCTTGACATATATGTAGCTATACAAGAAAAAGATAATTGATAGTGCTTGTCAGCTAGGAAATGTATCATCAATTATGTATTTGTGAGTATGCCATCTTTGACATCACATCACTAAAACAAGTCCATGAAAAGTATACCCCCTCGAACCCCACTTTTATATAGTAAAACTGGGGTTTACAGGGGTATGTCTATTTTTCTTATTTTTGCTCTAAAACATAGATCGTGGTACTCGTTAGAACCGGTTCTAACGTGTACCCACAATCTATGTTTTCAGCAAAAATAAGAAAAGTATCAATAAATTTCCACTGAAATTTTTCATTTTTTACAACTTAAGAAAAGCCTGTACAGCACATGGGCAAGTTTTCGTAATGAAATGATCACAGGGACATGACGCATAAACGTCGCTTGCCACAAAACTGGCAAACCGAATGCAAGACAATTATTATTTTTAAGTACCAGACAATTATTATTTTTTATACAACATGTTTTCTATCTTTAACATCTGAATCGATTCAAATATCATTTATACAAAACTAATATCTCATTTTAACATTAATTTAGTCTACCGACGTCTAAGTAAATGTATATGGGAGTAAAGTACAGAAAACCTTGAGAATAAAACTTATTTTGAATCCTATTCAAATGTTGTGTTTTAGTGTTCAACAGTATACTTGTTTGCATATATTCTATGTAATGTAAATGAAAAACTTGAATTTGGTTGAAGAAACTGTTCAATCTCATGTCTCAATTCGATTTTGACTCATGCTTTCTCAAATCCGAGGCCAGACGCAATAAACGGCAAGCCATAATTCTAACATGTAATTTTCTATATTGGATCTTCTTTCTTAAGTTGTAAATTCAGACTGGCTTTTGTCATAAAACCATTGTCCCATTAAAGTTTAATCTGGGGCCTGTTGCGGAGGAATCAATGCGAAGTAATCCACTTTTGCAATGCCGACTTGACTTGATACAAGTAGTTTCGTTCAGAAAACATACGTGTACATGTGTACTTTGAAGTTTACGGCTCATTTATGTACTAGTATTGCTACATGTACCTTCTATATGAATACTAGATCGTCTATTAAAGATGGTGATAAGGTCGGTTTTTTTTTGTAACTCAAATTATTTTCTTTTCGGACTCTTATAACTGGTTCGAACTAGTTCAGCTGAACCGCTTTTTATGCTGTACATACCAGCAAACGATGCAGTCCATTGGAAATGGTGGATTGCTTTCCTCCATGTACACATGGGGAAATCCGACTATTGGAAATTGCTATCACTAGCACATGTAACCATTCTTTGCTTCATCTGAATTACACTTGAATTTATGAAAAAAAAATGTTTCAGCTATGCCAACTTTGTCTCTGTTTCCAATGCTCAAGCAAATGCAATGGAAATTGCAAGTGCCTGCAGGCGACCTTTTGGCAAACAAGCTTTTATATAAATTGAATATCTGCCATTTCTATATTCACACATAGCAAGTCTCAGACAATTGGGTCTTTGATTCCTTAATATTATTCAGAACTGAAGAAATCACTAGCAAAGCACGACTGACGCGTGCAACCACGTAAGATATCGTGCATTTTTAAGCATTGTTTAATCTTCTATAGACCGTCTATGTGATAATAATCAGCATTGCACTCTAAGGCCAGTTGCTCAAAATTAAGCGGATGTCGTTAGTTAACGATTCATTTAAATTTCAAATGGCAATATTACAAATACAGTCATTTTTGTTGAAAAAAAAAATAACAGTGTATTTGCTTTTGAAGTCGATATATAGTTAATAATTGACGAAGTTTTGAACAACTGGGCCCAGACGATCATGACTCTGTGTTACCGTGCCGTGTAGTCATTGTTTTATCTGGTTGTAGATACAAAAAAGACATAAATTCTGTTGACCAGGCTTATTTCTATTTCAAAAGATTTCTGTCTCGACGACGCTTGCTTTCAAATCAGTAGAGCATATACTTGAATGATTTAAAATGCTAAGAATCAGCAAAACTTACGTCTTCCGAACGATTTTCTGTATATCAATTTGCATGAGTGGCCAACTAGCATGTCATCTTCAAACCTAATTTACGTAATTGTTATTGAGTTTTCGTTTACGTCCAGACATGCGACATTAACTGTCTTTGCAACGCAAATGAGCCCAACCTCAGGAAATCTTGCATTCAGTTTTGGCACATAAAGCCCATATGGCAAGTAAAACCCTCTTTCTCAGACCGCTCTGAAATGGAGCATCTGTTGTTTCAACTTTATTTGCCAATATCCGGTCTCCATTTCTAATTGAACGATTAATTACTATATTCATTTCATTCATCAGGAGGGTGGCGTCCTGAGTGTAGAGCGTCGAACACCGAATGGAAACCATCACTGGGCAAGACAGCAACCGATATGATTGAATTTATATTCAGAAAAATAACGTAGCTATCTGTTAAAGAAAGTATCAAGCATCAACGTGTAAGTACCACTATTTGTACGATATACGAGACTGTTGCCATAAATTGTCTGTGGTTCGATTCTCTCTTGTTACATGTCACATGAAACAGTTGAAATATTTTTAGATCACATTAACGCAATGGTTAGATTGCATGTTGTTCCTTTTTAAGGTACATTGAGATACGTAAAATTGCATGAAAAGAAACATTACAGTATAAAAGCAAACAATCTTTGTTAAGCTCACTGTCTCATTATGACATTATAGAAAAGTAATCAACTAGTAGTATGTTGCTATACACAAAAAGGAGTAGGTTGCTTTACGCAAAGAGGGAATATCATGTTGGCTTACGTATAAAATTGACCTAACAAATTTTAACCTCAAACAGGAAGCGTTACTACCGAAAATATGCAAGTTCATGGTTTCTGGTAAACTAAGGACAGAGTGCGTTATTAAGACCGTTATCTTGACGTACTCCGTAAGATTTGCAATAGGTATGATACCCAAAACTTCAATTTACTTTTTGTAGGATATCCACCCTATAAAGGGTCACCACCGAGGCGTAGATATTTCTTGCAGGGCATTTAACATTTTTAAAACATTTTGACTGTGCTATTTTAACAATGCCCTTGTTACATCTGTAAATGTGCCATTATTACTATATAGTCATATGGGCGAAGTGTGAGGTTGGTTAGCATCCTGATACTTAATTGTGGCATTTCCTTCAACTTTGCAATATTATGTACCTTTTCCACAATGTTCTCCAGTTGCTCTCTCTCTCTCTCTCTCTCTCTCTCTCTCTCTCTCTCTCTCTCTCTCTCTCAACGTCTGTCACTTAATTCAGCCCTGCAATATTCTATACCTCTTCCACAATGTTTAATGTTTTCCAGTTGCTCTCTCTAACTGATATACTAGTTGTATATTGCCGTTAAAGTAAGTTTTACATTTTAGGATGCAATGTTTTAAGTATTTTCTCTTGAGTTTGTGTTCCCTTCTTTGACAAGCTAAATAATTGGAGTCCGCATTCTTGGCAGCAATTTCACAGTATATAATCAATTATATGAAATTAACAGCTGAAGGAGTCTCAATTATGACAACCTAGAAGCTGACAGAGTGGTAAGCATATTGTCTCTTGGACATGGTCAACGTATGAAATTCCTGATAAACTGACAGATAATGAACTCGTAAATGAACATTTTGTTATAGTAGAACCGGTGCCCGACCAACTCGAAATTATAGTACAAACACTTTCAAGGTCGCGGAAGAGAACTGGTCTTTCATAGACACGATTTTCCCGTCGGTGTTCCGTGATACCTATTCATACCACGTGTCGCGGAAGTGGAACGAGGTCACACTGTGTAATGTGGTGCAGGTTGACTAGCTGATGTAGATCTTACACACTCTTACTTATTCAATAAATCCTGACTCCGTCCATTCTCTTTATTCTTGAAATTTATTCTAAATTAGCCTAAAAGTGGTGATAACCTTTGATTGCTTGATAATTAGAAAGCAAGTGCACCAGTTTGTTTTAACTGATGTTATTTCCTCAAGAAAAGAACATGTTCTTTCATGTCAAGAACCGATTCTTTCATTATATGTCAGACGTAATTATCAATAGGTACTACTTCTAATTTAAGGCTTACAGTCTTTGATTTTCCTTCCTGGGTTGTGATGTCGGGTTTGCTCTTGTAATAAGCATGATTCCATTAAAGTTGCATTTCCAGTCTGTTGCAGATATACGGAGGTGCATAAACTAATACTCTGTCTGTCTTGATTTATACTAAGTGCAAACATAGAAACCTTTCAGACAAAGAACCTTAAAAAGGTGATTCTTACTGCGTTTTAGGCTACCACTTTTTTTAGTCAAGAAAGACTGTGCGCGTTTAGCCCATTTTGTCTATATTCCGAATCTGCATACAAAGACAAAAATTGCAAGGGACTATAAGGCGACCTTTGTGCAAACAACCTTTTATACAAATTGAATAACTGCCGTTTCTATATTCACACAAAGCAAGCCTCAGACAATCCGATCTCTGATTGCCTTAAATCATTCAGTACTGAAGTGTATGAGTAACGCGTAACACGTATAAAATCGCGTCCTATTAGGCTCAACACAGAGCAATTAAATTTTTTCTCAACCAGAAATTTGCAAAGACTACATGTATCAGCGGATCTTGGTTGTTTTGCCTTGTGGTCGTTTCTTTCATCTGGTTATACATACAATAAGTCACAAATTATGTTCACAAGACCCACTTTCATTTATTCATTTAAAAAGATTTTTGCCGCCACAGCGCTTGCTTTCAAATCAGAAGGGCATATACTTGAGAATGATTTGAAACGCTAAGGATCAGCAAAACTTACGTCTTCTGAACGATTTTCTGTACATCAATTTGCATGAGTGGCCAACTCATCTTCAAACCTAATTAACATAATTGATATTGAGTTTTCGTTTACGTCCAGACATGTGACATTAAGTGCAACTATCTTTGCAACGCAAATCTGCCCATCCCGAAAAATGGTGTTTTCAGTTTTGGCACAGTTAAACCCATTTCTCTTACTCAGACCGTTCTGAAGTAGAGCATCTGCAAATAACCGATTTCCATTACTAGTTAAGCGATTAAATACTATTCAATTCATTTATCAGGAGCGCGGCGCCCTGGTGGTAGAGCGTCGAACTCCGAATGGAAATCCTCACTGAGCAAGACATCAACCGATATGGTTAAAGTTATATCCAGAAAAATAACGTAGCCATCTTTAGAGAAATTATCCGGCCTCAACGTATTGTTTCAAACGTCGACCTAAGTACCATTATTTGTACGATGCACGAGACGAGACTGTTGCCCTAAATTGTCTGTGATTCGATTCTCTCTAGATCTTGTAACATGAAACACATGATTCAGTTGAAATATTTTTGATCACATTGACGCAACGGTTAGACTGCATGTTGTTTCTTTTTAAGGTACACTTTTTTTTTCTCAATACTTAAAATTGTATGTAAAGAAACGTTATGAAAGCAAGCAATCTTTGTTGAGCATACTGCCCCATTATGGCATTATAGCAAAGTAATCAACTAACAGTATGTTGCTATATGCAAAGAGGAGTAGGTTGCTTCATGCAAATTGGAGGGAATATCATATTGGCTTACAAAGAAAATTGGCCTAACCAATTTTAAACTCAAATAGGAAACGTTGCTAACGAAAATATGCAAGTTCAGGATTGCAGGTAAACTAAGGACAGAGTACGTTATTAAGACAGGTAGCTACGTTGGAAGGCTGCGGGATAAGCATAAAACATTCATGTCAATGTACCAGGAACGACAGCCGAACAATAGTTGCATTTCTTTTAATGGCACTTCTGATTCATTACATCATTTGAAGTATACGCTACGTACAATACTCGTGTTAGTATTATTGCCAAGAGCTATATGTATCTTCTGTTTACTTAATATTTTGAGCTCCCGATGAATTCCCCCCAAAGAACACTTTTGAGTTCATTTTAAAGTTCTCTTTTCACCTTACCCACCACGTCCACTAACGCTGATGTGTTGATGTCTCATCTCATTGGGCTCAGCACTATTGAGTATCCCGTATCTTTTCCACTCTGTCAAGTGCATATTGCCGTTAAAGGGGTTTATAAATTCTACATTCTATTCTTAAGACGTGATAACATTTTTGTTGCATTAATTTAAGGATGCAATGTTTTACGTTTTTTGTCTTTCTTTGGTGTCCCCTACTTTGACCAGCTAAATAATTGCAGTCCGCATTCTTGGCAGCAATTTCCCAGTATATAATCAATTATATGACATTAACAGCTGAAGGTGTCTCAATTATGTCACCATAGAAGCTGATAGAGTGGTAAGCAAATTGTCTCTTGGACATGGTCAACGTAGGAAATTCCCGATAAAATGACAAATAATGACTCGTAATGAACATTTAGTTATAGTAGAACGGGAGCCCGACCAACTCGACATAATAGTACAAACACTTTCAAGTTCGCTGTTCGAAACAGATCTAACATAGATACGGCGTGTCAGACACCTGTCATTTCTCCCGTCGGTGTTCCTTGATCGCGTCGCGGAAGTGGAGCCAGGTCACACTGTGTAACGGAGTGCGAGTTACCTAGCTGATCTAGATCTTCCACACTTACTTATTCAATAAATCCTTACTCTGTCCATTCTCTTTATTCTTGAAATTTATTCTAAATTAGCCTAAAGGTGGTGATAACTTTTGATTGCTCCGTAATTAGAATGCAAGTGCACCAATTTGTTTCCACTGCTGTTATTTCCTTAAGAAAAGAACATGTTCTTTCATGACAAGAACCGTTTCTTCGTCAAATGTCAGACGTAATTATCACAAGGTACTTCTTCTGATTTAAGGTTTACAGTCTTTGATTTTCCTTCCTGGTTTGTGATGTCAGGTTTGTTCTTGTAATAAGAATGATTCAATTAAAGTTGCATTTCTAGTCTGTTGCAGATAAACGGAGGTGCATAAACTAATACTATGTCTGTCTTGACTCCTACCAAGTGCAAACATAGAAACCTTTCGGACAAAGAACGTTAAAAAGGTGATTTTTCTGCGTTTTAGGCCAAAGATTGTGCATGCATAGCCAATTATTCATTTCTCTCCTAAGCAACATTTTTTAACCAAATCCAAAAGCTCAAATTTACGTTTAATTTGTTGCCAAGCAAAACTAGCACTATAACGCCAGAGCACAACAAACCTAAAACTCAACCAAGAGCTTGAACCATGTAAATTACAATTTATAGTTAGGTAATCTAAGTTTGTATAATTCATTTAAACAGTTTGAATATTGGATCTAAATATTATCAGTTAACCTAAACAAAGATCTAATAAAACGGACAGAGAGCACGTTAGATCTACTTATAGTCAGTTAACTAACAGATCCAATGGGCAGACAACAAACTGTGATGCATTAGGAAATAAATGACTATGAAATCCGAAATTTCAATATAAATATATAATTTGTCCTAACTTATTAATTTGTCCTTATTAATTTGTCCATGTTAATCAATGAAACAATCAATTTGTTTTCACACATCAACATCACAAGCATTTGAAGTGCTTACAACTCAAGAGAGCTAAAGTAAATCATTAACTTGAAGTTAATATTTTAACCTAATCCGCCCACCCACCGGCCAAAAAAAATAAAATAAATGCAGAGCCAAAAGTAAAGGTTAAATATTGACCAACATAACATATCCTTTGAACGATCAAATATGGAAGTCAATATAGAACATTTACTATTGAACCATTTCACCAAAACTTTAGTTATTAAGTAATTAAACTAGAAAGTCACTACATGTACTTGTAAATAGATTTAAATCCAAATTGTGCACCTTTATAAATTGAAAGTGGAACATAATTACTGTACTATAGGTTTGTAATGACCCAGTTAAATTTGAAAGCAACTAGCTAGGTGAAAAGGTTCAGTAAATAAGGCCATGCTAATAAACAAAAAGAACTAAAACAAATACGGTAGTATGAGTAGCTTCTTGCTATCTTCATACCAAAAAGGAAACAAAGTAAATCAAATAGCATGAGTAGCGAATTATTTCAACATGGACGACAACTATGTTGCTTAATTGAGAAATTTTCAAACTGTGCCGCTAAGTGAAGTGAAGTGTGTTTAAGGTAACCGGGCACCCGAGGCACATAGGGGTTACCCCCAGTCTGTCCACTGGGATTAGTTAAGTACACTCGTGAACATCGCGTGACAACCAAAATCGGACGATTGTCCAAGTCACGTGATGACCTACTTAAGGCACAAACACACCCAAGTATACAAGTGTTTGTCCTTGAAAACCACGAGTGCAAATATGGCAGTTTTTAGAATTTAGAATGCAAAATCGGACTAAAAAGCGGGTTCTAGAAAGTGAAACATGTCAATTTCACATGTTTCACTACCCTAAACACGTGACAATGCTTTATATATCCGCGGCAATTAACCAATCAAAAATCAGAACTCAAAAGAAAGAAAAGGGAGGCTTCAATATTTTAGTTGATTGAGGGAGAAACCATTGTTGTAATAATTATTCATGAATATACTAGATCTTCGTGTTCATAATTAAATATTTTTATTTTTATAAAAATCTCCCCATTTTGTTGAGTTTGCGAATATCTTTACACAAAGGCAATCAAATTGCAAGGGACTGTAAGGCGACCTTTGGGCAAACGAGCTTTTATACAAATTGAATATCTGTCATTTCTATATTAACACAAAGCAAGCCTCAGACAATCCGATCTCTGATTAGTACATAAGATTTTTTTATCAAAGCACGAGTAACGCGTGGCACGTATGAAATCGCATATTGTTAGTCTAGACATAGATCAATCTTCTTTGTCAACCAGAAATTTGCTATGACAATCTTTGTCGATGTGACTTGTGGTCAGTGTTTATCTGGTTGCAGATACAAGAAGGCATAAATTCTGTTTACCAGATTTATTTGTATTTCAAAAGATTCCTGTCGTGACAGCACTTGCTTTCAAATCAGTAGGGCATATACAGCTGTACTTGAATGAGTTAAAATGCTAAGAATCAGCAAAACTTAGGTCTTCCGAACGATTTTCTGGTTATCAATTTGCATAAGTGGCCAACTAGCATGTCATCTTCAAACCTAAGTTACGCAATTGTTATTGAGTTTTCGTTTTCGTCCAGACATGTGACATTAACTGCAACTGTCTTTGCAACGCAAATGAGCCCATCCTGAAAGACTATTGTATTCAGTTGAGGCACATACAACCCCTTTGCAAGTGAAGCTATCTTTCTCAGACCGTTCTGAAGTGGAGCATCTGCCAATATCCGGTCTCCATTTCTAGTTAAGCGATTACTTAAGGATTGAAATTCAGACTTTAGCTTTCACTGGATGGTGAAAAGCATTAGGCTGTTTTAATGTTTGTGAAGCCCTTCGGGCTTCTCGGAGACATTAAAACAACAATTGTTTTTCATCATCCAGTGAAAACTAAAATCTGAATTTCAATACTTATATATTTACATTTTAAATTATCAATCAAGTATCAGATTTTTATATGCACACATCATCGCTCATTTTCTTGTTATACGACTGAACATAATTCTGGAATTCTGCAATTCTGGAACAGCCAAAACATCTAATTTTTGCGCTCAACGTAATGGCGATACGCGACCGAGGTCACGTCAACAAGAGTAAACAAACAACGTCACTGGCTGGTTTTGACGTGGCCCCGCCCATAGGCGTGGCTCTAGATCACATGACAATGTTTTTCATCGGGAAATGAAAGATACTTTCATCTAGGGCGATTGCAATTAAAATGTAAATTTATACTCTTCAATTCATTCATAAGGAGTGCGGCGTCCTGGTGTAGGGCGTCGAACTCCGAATGGAAACCCTCACTGAGCAAGACATCAATCGATATGGATAAATTTATATACAGAAAAAAATAACGTAGCCATCTTTAGAGAAATTATCCGGCCTCATCGTCATGTTTCAAAGTCGACCTAAGTACCCTTATTTGTACGATGCACGAGACTGTTGCCTTCAATTGTCTGTGACTCGATTCTCTCTTGTAGCATGAAACACATGAAACAAATTAAGATATTCTTAGATCAAATTAACGTAATGGTTAGATTGCATATTGTTCTTTATTGAGATACACATTTTTTTCTCAATTGAGAAACTTAAAACCGTATGTATTCGTGTATCGAATAAGCTGGATTATGTTCAATATGATGCAAACATTCGAAATGTGGATAGTTTTGATTATAACCCGGATGTGCCCTTGCCAAGGGCATCTGTAGACAAAGTTAGTAATTCACAAGGGACACAACTGTTGGATTTGTGTAAAAGTACGTCTATGAAAATAGGTAATGGTAGGCTTGATGATGGTCAGAACTTAACTTACTATAGCAGAACGGGTACAAGTGTAATCGATTATTTACTTTTGAAATTTGAAAGTTTTCACATAGTGGGGCAGTTTAAAGTGCTAGCCTTTAACGAGTTCTCGGATCATGCACCGTTGCAATTTTCCTTGCGTGCCCCACCTGTAAAAAATGATGATGATAATTTCATGCACACTTCATTTAAATATGTATGGAACAATGAGCAAAGAGATATGTTTCGTAGAAAACTTATCTCTAGGCTCCCTGACTTTAACAGAATATGTGAAAATGTTAATAGGCGCGATAGGAGGAGTGTAAACGGTGCTGTATGTGACTTCGTAAATGTTATAAATGATGCTGCTTCACCTTTGTTTAGAAAATGTGCGAATATTCAACAAAATGTACATAACAGAGTAAACCGTGCGACAAGGGCAAAATGGTTCGATAATGAATGTCGCGAAAAGAAATCTGTTTATGTTGACGCGTTAAAGACGTTCAATTTGGATTTAAAAGTGCTGAAAATAGGCAAAACTTATGTGATAAGAAAAGTGCTTATAAAAATTTGATAAGACGTAAGCGGCGCAGGTATGAATTTGGAAAGATGAAGGAGATTGAAAATTTAAGACATAAAAAGCCCAAAGAGTTTTGGAGACTTTTTAGAAAATCAAAACCTTCAACTGGGAGTAACATAACGACAGAAGAATTCTGTTCATATTTCAAGAACTTGGCCCAGGAAATTAACATTGTGAATAATGAAGAGGCGGAAAGTTTTGATAGTAATAATGACTTTAACAGACCGGATCCCGTCTATGAAGAATTAGATGTTCCGATAACGACGGAGGAAGTTCGGAAATGCATAAGCGCTTTAAAAGGCGGGAAAGCGTGTGGTTCAGATAATTTACTTAATGAATATTTCATAGAGGCCGGTGATATTCTTTTATCACATATTACTGACTTGTTCAACATAATATTGGATAGTGGATATTTTCCAGATGATTGGGCGGAAGGAATCATTATTCCCCTGTTTAAGAAGGGTAATGAAAATGACGTTAATAACTTTCGAGGTATAACGTTAGTAAGTTGTGTGTCAAAACTTTTTACCGCGGTTTTAAACAATAGAATAAACAATTGGAGTGAAAAATACACCAAAGTATCAGACGCGCAATTCGGATTCAGAAAGGGATTTTCTACTGTGGATGCCGTGTATACATTGCATAGTTTAATACAACATTTCTTGAATAATGGTAAACGATTATATTGTGCCTTCGTGGACCTGAAAAAGGCCTTTGACTCGGTGTATAGAAAGGCGTTGTGGTTAAAGCTGTATAAGCTTGGATTGAATGGTAAACTGTTACGGATTATTAGAGCCATGTATGATAAAGTAAAATGTTGTGTCAGGCACTGTAATAGCTATTCAGACTTCTTTGATATATCAGTTGGTCTCAAGCAAGGAGAAACTCTATCGCCTATTCTATTTTCGCTTTTTTTGGAGGATCTAGAGATATATTTACAGTCCAGACCGGACTCTGGCTTGTGTTTGAATGATATAAACATTATGTTATTATTGTTCGCAGACGATATGGTGTTGCTAGGTGACACTCCGGAGGATTTGCAGAATAGCTTGGATAAATTACAGGAATACTGTCAAAAGTGGGGATTAGAAGTAAATGTGCTTAAGACTAAAATTGTTGTTTTTAGAAAAAGAGGACTAGTATTTGCAAATGAATGTTGGTCATTTAACGGAAACGTGTTAGAGGTGGTTAATGACTTTAATTACCTAGGTGTTGTATTTAACTATACCGGATCATTTAATCTTAATCAACAGACATTATCAGGAAAAGCACTGAAGGCTATGAATATACTTTTACAAAATGTGCGTGCCTATGATTTTAGTCCAAGAACTTTATGTCAACTATTTGATGCGTTTGTAGCATCTATTTTAAATTACTGTTCAGAAGTGTGGGGATATACTTCATCTAAACAAATCGAACGCATTCACTTGAAATACTGTAAAAAGATCTTAAGTGTTAAAACGGCGACTAGTAATGTTGGAGTTTATGGAGAGTTAGCGAGGTATCCACTGTTCATTAACAGATATGTCCGGATACTTAAATATTGGTTCAAACTATATGAAACTGACAATTGTGTTTTAAAAACAGTTCTAACACTTTCTGTAAAGGATTGTAGTGCAGGAAAGTCCAATTGGATAAGCAATGTTAAGACTATGTTAACGACAAATGGCTACGGGAACATATGGGATAATCCAAAATCAGTATGTCCATCAGAGTTTTGTAAAATATTCAAACAGCGGTTATTGGATATCTATACTCAAAAGTGGAGAGCTGAATTAGATGCAAATCACGTCCTAGATGTATACAAACACTACAAGGTTAATTTTCAGTATGAGAACTATTTGAATGTGTCGTTACATAGAAAATATCGTTCTGCGATTACGAAGCTACGGTTAGCATCACATCCACTTAAAATTGAAACGGGAAGACACGGACAGAATCGTGTAGATAGACAAGAAAGGATATGTCCGATCTGTGATAAGGGTGATATTGAAGACGAATTCCATTTTGTCCTTGTGTGCACGGCTTACAACCATTTACGTTTACGGTACATTAATAGACATTATAGGCGAAATCCGTCTGTGTATAAGTTTATACAGCTTATGGGTTCTAACGATACAACGACCATTAACAACCTGTCGTACTATATATTTAATGCCTTTGAAGTTCGTACATCACGGTTACAAAATATGTAACCATCCTCAGCGTACAATTTACAAATTGTACATCTCTAGTTTTCATCACATTGTTTTTCATCACATTGCTTTGACTACACAATTCATGATAATATGTATGTTGTAGATGAGGAACTGTATAGTTCAAATCTAATAAAATTTTCTATGTTCTATGTTCTATGTAAAGAAACATGAAAACAAGCAATCTTTTTTAAGCTCACTGTCTCATTATGACATCATAGAAAAAGTAATCAACTGGCAGTATGTTGCTATATGAGGAGTAGGTTGCTTTATGTAGAGGGAATATCATGTTGGATTACATAGAAAATTGACCTAATAAATTTTAACCTCAAACAGGAAACGTTACTGACGAAAATATGCAAGTTCATGATTTCTGGTAAACAAAGGACATAGTATGTTAACCCGCCAGTAACTTTGTGTTACTTATCGTTCCAAGTCGATACTTCTGTGGTGGTTCTTTTTGTTTTATGTCTTGGTGTTTAAAATATTTTTGTGCTGTTGGCGCCTTATGTATGTTTTCATATTTTTAGTTAAGTTAAGGTAACTGAGTGGCCACCTATTGGGAAAATAGCTGCTCATTCGGCTTACGAAATGTTTTCATGGTATAAGTACCTGACTGTTAGTTTGGTTTTTTCCCACCTCGGTTTTTGGAGTGGGAATCTTTTTCTGATTGCGCCTTTTCCTGATCTTTGCCTACTTGTACCTTTCCGTAAGACGTAAGATTTTGCTACAAGCACGATACCCAAAACTTAAATTTCCTTTGAAGGTTGAGGGTTAAGCATAAAGGCACTCATGTACCAGGAACGACAGCCGATAAATAGTTGCGTTTCTTTAATAACACTTCTGCAATTATTATGTCATTTGTAGTATACTCTGCATAGAATAACCATGTTTGTTTTGAGCTTATGCCATAGGCTGTATGTGCCTTCAGTTTACTAAATAGTTCTGAGCTCTTTATGAATTATCTCAAAAGAGCACTTTTGCGTTCATTTTGAGGTTCTCTGTTTGCATTATCCACCACGCACGCTGACACTGATAGGCTGACGTCTGTCACCGTATTCAGCCCTGCAATATCCTGTACCTCTTCCACAATTTTGTTCAATTGCTCTCTCTCTCTCTCTCTCTCTCTCTCTCTCTCTCTCTCTCTCTCTCTGATATACTGGTAAATATTGACGTTCAAGTAAGTTATAAAGTATACATTCCATTCTCTAAAATACGTGATAACATTTTTGTTACATACATTTTAGGATGCAATGTTTTAAGTATTTTCTCTTGAGTTTGTGTCCCCTTCCTTGACCAGCTAAATAATTGGTTTCCGCATTCTTGGCTGCAATGTCAAAGTATATAATCAATTATATGACATTAACAGCTAAAGTAGTCTCAATTATGTCAACCAAGAAACTGATAGAGCGGTAAGCAAATTGTCTCTTGGACATGGTTAACGTATGAAATTCCTGATAAAATGGCAGATAATGACTTGACCGTGGATGGACATATTGTTATATGATCCGTCGCGTTTGAAAAATAACAATCTGCTTATGCGAAAACAAAGACGCAGATCAGCTGTGCAGTAACTGTACGGCTGATCAGCGTCTTTGTTTTCGCTACACGGATAATACAGTCAAGCCTTCTTCTTCTTAAGTCCGAAATTTCAAGTTTTTAGCCGGTTTGTGTCGGACCTGGTCGGAACCCAAATTGTTGGTTTTCTCACGCACTGGCTCATATATAAATAGTAGAACGGTGCTCGACTAACTCGAAATTACAGTTCAAACATTTTTCAAGGTCGCTGAAGAGACTGATTCTTCAAAATAGATCTTACACGGATAAGATGTTCCCGTCGGTGTTCCGTGCTACCCCACCCCCTCATACCACCTGTCGTGGAAGTTGTAGCGAGTTCACGCCGTGTAACGGAGTGTGGGTTAGCTAGCTGAACTAGATAACTTATTCAATAAATCCTGACTCTGTCCATTCTCTTCACTCTTGAAAGAACAGGCACATACATGACAATAACGGATTCTTCGTTAAATGTCAGACGTAATTATCAGTACCCAGCTAACAAACAAACGTTTCTAAAACGTTACTGGAACGTTTTAGTTTGGTTTTGAAAACGTTTGGTAGTTTGGGTTTTTTTAGGGATTTTGTGGAATTTCCAAAAACATTTTCTAAACGTTTTGGTAAAACGTTTTTGTAAACTTTCCAACGACCTAAAGGTAACGTATAGTAGCCGGTTAGAATAGTTTTTGAACCTCTGCGCCACCCCTTCAACTCTAGTTCGTCATGAGGATCGGTCCCCCTAATTCTAGGGAAAACACCACCTCTCCCAAACTGAGCTGCATGAGAATCGGAAATCCAAAACTGTTCTATCCGGCTACAATACAAATTTTATATTGCAGAGAAAGTTGTGCATCTCTATCGTTAACGATTTAACATGTTTGAAGGTTAAACGTAATACCAAAACATCATTTAACAATACAAACAATGACACTTTGTTTGTTTATTATTATTATCATTATTATTATTATTATTATTATTATTATTATTATCATCATTATTATTATTATTATTATTTAGGGTCCAAATGGCCAAATGGTATTCTCTAGAGCCTTGTGTCGTAGTTTCTGCTCATAACCTTTTTCTATCACACCTGTAGGGATCCTGAAACATATAATTTGAGAAACGTTATTTCAGAACGTTTCTAAAAACGTTTCTAAAACATTTCAATAACGTATCTTGTACACGAATGAATTCGAAACTCGTCGAGGCGCTTAATGTTAATGAAAATTGCAATGCCTTAATTATACACTATATAGAGATTAGTATAATATTTTCTGGACTAGGCGATGGCTTTTTATGGCTAATACCCGCCTCATAAAGCACAAAATATTGATAGCTGCGAAAACACATGACGTTTCAAAAATATCACTACAGCCAAAGTTTCATTCTGTTGATATATTTTCCTTTACATCTAGGTAATTTAGATACCACATAAATGGCAAACAAAAAGCTTAAACCCACATTAGTTCGGAGCAACATTGAATAAAAAGGTGTATTTACCTTATCGCATTACTTACTGGAGATAGACGTCAAGCTAGGAATTTCTACTTAGCTAAGCAATTCTGCTTCTTAGACACCGACTGTCTAGTGGTGGGGGAAAGCCAGGGCAGTTCTCGACGTTCGGTCGGGAAATACCCCGTGAAACCACCGCGCCCGGAAGGTGACAGTCAAACCATTGGTACATACCGATGCAGGAACCATTGATAGTGTTTTCAATAATTGATAGTTTTACTGGCGTCGCCAGTGGGATTCGAACCTGCACGGCAGAGGTACATAGCTAGTCAGAAGCCAAACGCGCTACCGACTGAGCTATCCGGGCGCCCCAACTGAGCTATCCGGGCGCAGTTTCCTTTGTTCTCGCGTTTTGAAAATACCGGAAGCTTCCTCCACGTGGCACGCCATATATTTTTGTGCTTCGAAAGTTTCAAAAACGTTTTTAAACGTTGTAATGGAACCAATTGAAAATCATACAAAAAATGAAATTTGCGCATGTCGTTATGTCGCGGTCTTGTATCTTTATTTTAGTAACTCATTTAGTAACTCTATTTGATTTTCAGATTTCGGCATGTATATTTGTAAAACGTCCTTCAAACGTTAGGCTCAGCCAAACGTTCATATAACCAAAGTCGAACGTTGGTATAACATTCTAAGAACGTTAAGTTCACCCAAACCTTCATACAACCAAAGGCGAACGTTCCAAAAACGTTTCTTGTTAGCTGGGTAGGTACTATTTCTGATTTAAGCTTGACAGCCTTTGTTTTTTTCCTGTGTGATGTCAGGTTTGCTCTTGTAATAAGTATGATTCCATTAAAGTTTCATTTCCAATCTGTTGCAGCATTACCGAGGTGCGTGATTTCAATGCATAATCTAATGCTCTGCCTGCCTTGATTTCTACCAAGTGCAAACATAGAAACATTTCGGACAAAGAACCTAGAAAACGTATTTCTTTCTGCGTTTTAGTCTAACACTTAAATTGGCAGTCGCTATTAATAATGAGAATGGAAACATAGGATTGGCGTGTAGCTTTTTGTCCATGAAAGAGCATGGAATTATTTAGCTTGCGGACAAAGTGTGTCCATTAACTCACAGTACAGTGCTTACAGGGAATTCTTGATTAAAGCTCTAAAAGCTTGGTCTGTTTTAATAACTTGAAACTAAAATTTATACCTTGATATCCAATGTAGGGTGGGTCCCGCCATATACAGATGAAAAAAAAACAGGTACGAAATAATATAACCTTACCAAACACCTTTGTTCATAAAACAAAAAAAAAAACAACGTGTACAATTAATCTTAGAGATTTTGGTCCAAGTAAATTAAATCTAAACTTCAGACGCATTTCATCTGTACCTTTCAGGAAAATGTCAGAAAAATAAAGGTAGCCCCCGGACAATTTATCTCTTAGACAAATTGCAAAGATTCCTCTGCCACTTTGAGCCGCCTCATGGGAAAACCAACAATCTGCATATGCGAAAACAAAGGCGCAGATCAGCTTCGCAGTAACTGCGAAGCTGATCAGCGCCTTTGTTTTCGCTACACGGATAGTACAATTCCTCTACTTTCTAAATCCAAAATTTCCAGACTCTAGCCATCTTCTGTGCTTGTACAGACCGGTTTGTGTCGGACCTGTTCGGAAACCTCATTGTTGGTTTTCCCACGAGGCGGCTCACTTTTATACCATAATGGATGTACAGGAATTGTCACCATCAAAAGTTTCTCGTACTCGTAGAACATCAATCAAGAATAAGGGAGTTCTAAACTTGCAAACGTACAAGGAGTGGACGTAAATAAAATAAAAAAGGTAAATAAAAAAAAAAGCTTCTGATTTTACCTCAATAGAACAGAAAGCAAAACAATTCCCAAGTGCTGTAAATGACTTCAAGTTCTAACACATCATCCAAACAAAGGACTAGTATAGTTTCATTGCAGATTAATCATTCGACCCAAATATACATACGGGCTTATATACTGGACTAAAGAATAGAATGAGGCGGTGAATTATGCTTTTTCATAACAATTGAAAATAAAAAGAATAATGTCAAAGTCATGGATACATTTCAACGATTCTTTTTCCAGCAAATTCAATTTCAAAGGAAAACATTTTAAGTACTGCTTTACAATGTTTATCAGTCCATAAGTTCTTGTTGGTCGAATTGATTTCTCGGTTATCGCAATTACTACAGTTGCGTATCGACGCCAGTACACAGCTCAATGATTAATTACCACCTTGCTTGATAGAGTATATTGTGATTATATAACACATGATGTAATGCTCTTATTCTGATTCCTCTAATCCCAGGCCGTAAAATCTCAATAAAAACAAGAATTGGCTTTTAGATCGATATCCGTTTTAATAAAACATGGTCTCTGTTGCATTATGATCAATAAATAGGCAGATAATGTTGCCATAAACTTTTCCTTTTATGCATCGCAATTTGAAATATCAGACATCCAAAATCTATAATTGGCAAGTACCTCAAACCTCGTATTATGTTTATCATGTACACATTTCTTGATTATCATTCAAATGACATGTTACCATGTACACTTTTCTGCTTTTCTATCAATTATCACACGAACATTAATGGAAAGTCAAAAAAAGACTGTGCACGCTTAGGCCCATTTTGTTTATTCTACGAATCATCATACAGGGGAAATCAAATTGTAAGGGACTGTAAGGCGACCTTTGGGCAAACGAGCTTTTATACCAGCTGAATATCTGTCATTTCTATATTAAAACAAAGCAAGCCTCAGACAATCCGGTCTATGATTAGTATATCAAAGAACGAGTACCGCGTGACACGTATGAATTCGTATATTGTTAGTCTAAAAAAGATAAATCTTCTCTGTCAACCAGAAGTTTGCTAAGACAATCTTTGTCGATGTGCCTTGTGGTGAGTGTTTTTCTGGTTGTACATATATGAAGACATAGATTCCGTTGACCAGACTTGTATGTGTTTCCAAAGATTCGTCGCGACAGCTCTTGCTTTCAAATCAGTAGGGCATATACTTGAATGATTTAAAACGCTAAGCGGAATCAGCAAAACTTACGTCTTCTGAACGATTTTCTGTATACCAATTTGCATGAGTGGCCAACTAGCATGTCATCTTCAAACCTAATTTACGTAATTTATATTGAGTTTTCGTTTACGTCCAGACATGTGGCATTAACTGCAACTATATTTGCAACGCAAATGAGCCCACCCGGGAAAATATTGCATTCAGTTTGAAAAATATTGTATTCAGTTTTGGCACATAAAACCCCTTTACAAGTGTAGCCCTCTGTCTCAGACCGTTCTGAAGTGGAGGATTTGCTTATATCCGATCTCCACATAGTTAAGCGATTTAATGCTCTTAAATTCATTCATCAGGTGCGCGGCGTCCTGTTGGTAGTGCATCGAACTCGGAATGAAAACTGATATGAATGAATGAGCTTCTATCCAGAAAAATTACGTAGCCATCTGTTAGAGAAATTATCAAGACTCAACGTATTGTTTCAGAAATAAACCTACATGTAAGTACCATTATTTGTACGATGCACGAGACTACTGCCTTAAATTGGTTGTGACTCGATTTTCTTTTGTAGCATGAAACACATGAAACAAGTTAATTTATTGTACGATAAAATTAACGCTATGGTTAGACTGCATGTTGCTCTAGTGAGATATACATTTTTTCTCAATTGAGATACTTAAAATTGCATCTAAATAAACATTATAAAAGCAAGCAATCTTTGTTAAGCGCACCCTCTCATCATGTCATTATACTCACTCAGTAACTCACTCACTAGAATGATCTAAGAATATCTTAGCCTAGCCCTGCAATATTCTGTACCTCTCCCACAATCTTGTCCAGTCTCTCTCTCTCTCTCTCTCTCTCTATATATATATATATATATATATATATATATATATATATATATATATATATATATATATATATATATATATATATATATATATATATATATATATAGTTTTATTGCATATATTTTAAGACGCAATGTTTTACGTAATTTGACTTGAGTTTGTGTCCTCTTCTTTGACCAGGTAAATAATTGGAGTCCGCATTCTTGGCAGCTATTTGACAGTATATAATCAATCATATAACATTAACAGCTGAAGGAGTATCACTTATGTCAACCTAGAAGCTGACTGAGTGGTAAGCAAATTGTCTCTTGGACATGGTCAACTTCGGAAATTGCAAATAATGGCATGACCGTAGATGGACATTTTGTTATAGAAGTGCGGGTGCTCGACCAGCACGAAATTATATATAGTTTAAACACTATCAAGGTCGCTGAAGAGAACTGGTTGTTCAAAATAGATCTTACATAGATATAATCATCCCATCGATGTTCCGTGATACCTCTCCACACCAGGTGTCGCGAAAGTTGTAGCGAGCATGCTGTGTAACGGAGTGCGAGTTAGCTAGCTGATCTTGATCTTACACGCTCTTACTTATTCAATAAATCCTGACTGTCCATTCCCTTTACTCTTTAAAGAACAGGTACTTTCATGACAAAGCCCGATTCTTCGTTAAATGTCAGCCGTAATTATCAGTAGGTACTATTTCTGATTGAAGGTTGATAGCCTTTGATTTTCCTTTTCTGTGTGATGTCAGGTTTGCTCTTGTAATAAGCATGAATCCATTAAAGTTTCCTTTCCAATCTGTTGCAGCATTACCGAGGTGCATGATTTCAATGCATATTCTAATACTCCGTCTGCCTTGATTTCTACCAAGTGCAAACATAGAAAAAAAAGTACAAGTAGGCAAAGATCAGGAAAAGGCGCAATCAGAAAAAGATTCCCACTTCAAAAACCGAGGTGGGAAAAAACCAAACTAACAATCAGGTACTTATACCATGAAACATATCGTAAGCCGAATGAGCAGCTATTTTCCCAATAGGTGGCCACTCAGTTACCTTAACTTAACTAAAAATATGAAAACACACATAAGGCGCCAACAGCACAAAAAATTTTAAACACCAAGACATAAAACAAAAAGAACCACTACAGAAGTATCGACTTGGAACGATCAGTAACACAAAGTTACTGGCGGGCTTAAACCGGTCTTACAGGTACCTAACCTCACCCTCAGCTTCTGCAGTGGTTCACAACATTTAGTTAGTTCTTCGGTCCTCGTGGTGAATCTCTAACTAGTCAATGAATCATCAAGAACAAACAAATAAATCATGATAAACATCCTGATGAATCAAAAACCAGGACTCACAGATTGAGTAAGCTGCCCGACGATGGAGATCCCTGGGCGCCGAATAACCTACTAACTCCGGAGCAAAAGAAAAACACCAGTTGGACCCCGGTGGGCCAAGCAACAGACAAGAAGCTCCGGCCCCAACCAACTAAAATGAATAGCTTTAAGTCGGGGCCATTATAGAGTCTGACGCCCGACCCATCGGCGTGCAATTAAAGAAGGCAGCATAGTTATCAACCATGATTGGGTTAAAAACTAAGCATGCAGACTGTCGCATAACATTCAAGTTATAACCTTTCGGACAAAGAAGCTAGAAAACGTATTTCTTTTTACATTTTAGTCTGACACTTTAATCAATTAGATTAAATTTGCAGTCGGTATTAACCCATGTTTGACGAATGGATTTTCCCATCATTATCATTTGGGAGAGTCCACTTCCATTTTTTTTTTTTGGGGGGGGTATGAGGTGTGATTTATAATTTTTATTTCATTTTTGGGAGAAAATCCTTCAAGCAAAGAGAATAGCCCCAGATGGGATGCCGCGTTCTGCGGCGTCACATCTGGGGCTATACTGTTTGCCTATGTCCCATAAAAAGGACGACAGGCTTAAATGTGATAATAATAATGAGTTAATTGATACATAGGATTGGCCCGTTTGATTTTGTCCATGACAGAGCCTGGAATGATTTAGCTTGCGGGCAATGTGCTTCCACCTACTCACAATACAGTGCGTACAGGGAATTCTCGATTAAAGCACTTAAAGCTCGGTCTGTTTTTTAACATTTAGAACTTGAAAAGATAGACCGCGTCGGATCGATTAGTATATTAGTATACAGGGCGGAGGGGTAAATCGGATAAATGGGTACCAAACCTTGCACATATACAATGTAGGATGTAAAAACCAGGTACGACGACAATATAACCTTACCAACCACCTTTGTTCTAGAAAAAATAAAAACGCACAAGGAGTGGAGGCACAGGTTCAAGTAATAGAAAAAAAAATCTTATGATATTACCTTAATAGAGCAGAAATCAAAACAATTTCCAATTGTTGTAAATGATTTCAAGATTTAATAGAAAGTAATACTGAGTTCCTTTCAGAGCAGTGAAAATATTTATGAAATAGGGGATGGGTCATACCGCGGTTTCGGCCACTCAAGCCCCATCAGTGACCCTATAAATCTGCAGCCGGAGACAATTGCTGCAATTTTACAAATTGTAATTGGGATGTCAATACATAGACACGCATATCTAAGTAGAGCCAAACAATCAAAAATTGTTAAGATGAATGTATCTAAACTGAGCATAAATTTTTGAATTTCTAAGACAGCATCCAAACAAATGACCAGTATAGTTTCATTGTAAATCAATCATGCGACCCAAATATAAATACGGCCTTATATACTGGACTAAAGAACAGAATGGGGCGATGAACTATGCATTTTCCTTACAACTGAAAATAAAAATAATAATTTCAAAGTCATGGAGATGTTTCAACGTTTCTTTTTCCAGCAAATTTAATTTCAAAGGAAAACATCTTTAAGCACTGCTTTACAATGTTTATCAGTCCGTAAGTTCTTGTTCGTCGAATTGATTTCTCAGTTATCGAATGACTACAGTTGCATATCTACTACATAATTTACAGCTCAATGATTAACTACAGCATTGCTTGATATAGAATATTGTGATTATATAACACATGATGTAATGCTCTTATTCTGATTCCTCTAATCCCAGGCCGTAAAATCTCAATAAAAACAAGAATTGGCTTTTAGATCGATATCCGTTTTAATAAAACATGGTCTCTGTTGCATTGTGATCAATAAATAGGCAGATAATGTTGCCATAAACTTTTCCTTTTATGCATCACAATTTGAAATATCAGACATCCAAAATCTATTATTGGCAAGTACATCAAACCTCGTATTATGTTGATCATGTACACATTTCTTGATTATCATTCAAATGACATGTTACCATGTACACTTTTCTGCCTTTCTATTAATTATCACACGAACATTAATGGAAAGTCAAAAAAAGACTGTGCACGCTTAGGCCCATTTTGTTTATTCAACGAATCATCATACAGGGGAAATCAAATTGCAAGGGACTGTAAGGCGACCATTTGGGCAAACGAGCTTTTATACAAGTTGAATATCTGACATTTCTATATTAACACAAAGCAAGCCTCAGACAATCCGATCTCTGATTAGTACATATAATTTGTTTTTATCAAAGAACGAGTACCGCGGCGTGACACGTTTTAACTCGCGTATTGTTAGTCTTAAAATGATTAATCTTCTTTGTCAACCAGAAGTTTGCTAAGACAATCTTTGTCGATGTGCCTTGTGGTCAGTGTTTCCCTGGTAGTACATACAAGAAGACATATATTCTGTTGACCATTTGTGTTTCTTAAGATTCGTCGCGACAGCTCTTGCTTTCAAATCAGTAGGGCATATACTTTAATGATTTAAAAAAGCTAAGAATCAGCAAAACTTACGTCTTCTGAACGACTTTCTGTATATAATTGAACGACTTTTTGCATGAGTGGCCAACAAGCAGGTCATCTTCAAACCTAATTTACGTAATTGATATTGAGTTTTCGTTTACGCCCAGACATGTGACATTAACTGCAACTATCATTGACGTCCTTGAGGTGGGGATATGGATAAAGTCCACTCGGCCGAGGATGACGTTAAAAGCCTGCACTTTACTACTACTACTACTACTGCAACGCAAATGAGCCCATCCGGAAAAATATTGTATTCAGTTTTGGCACATAAAACCCCTTTGCAAGTGAAACCCTGTTTCTCAGACCGTTCTGAAGTGGAGCATCTGCCAATACGCGGTCTCAATTTCTTGTTGAGCAATTAAAATACTCTTTAATTCATTCATCAGGAGCGCGGCGTCCTGGTGGTAGAGCGTCGAACTCGGAATGAAAACCTTTACTGAGCAAGGCGTCAACTGATATGAATGAACTTATATCCAGAAAAATACGTAGCCATCTGTTAGAGAAATTATCAAGACTCAACGTATTGTTTCAGAAATCGACCTACATGTAAGTACCATTATTTGTACGATGCACGAGACTGTTGCCTTAAATTGGTTGTGACTCGATTTTCTTTTGTAGCATGAAAGAGATGAAACAAGTTAAACTATCCTGAGATAAAATTAACGCAATGGTTAGATTGCATGTTGTTCCTTAGTGAGATACACATTTTTTTCAATTAAGATACTTAAAATTGCATCTAAAAAAACACCATGAAAGCAAGCAATCTTTGTTAAGCACAGTGTCTCATTATGACATTATACTCACTCAGTAACTCACTCACTAGAATGATCTAAGAATTTCTTAACTTACCTCTCCCACAATCTTTTTCAGTTCTCTCTCTCTCTCTCTCTCTCTCTCTCTCTCTCTAGTTTTATTGCATACATTTAAGGATGCAATGTTTTAAGTATTTTCTCTTGAGTTCGTGTCCCCTTCTTTGACCAGCTAAATAATTGCAGTCCGCATTCTTGGCAGCTATTTCACAGTATATAATCAATTATATGACATTAACAGCTGAAGGAGTCTCAATTATGTCAACCTAGAAGCTAATTGAGTAGTAAGCAAATTGTCTCTTGGACATGGTCAGCGTATGAAATTGCAAATAATGACTTGACCGTGGATGGACATTTTGTTATAGTAGTACGGGTGCTCGACCAACTCTAAATTATATATAGTACAAACACTATCAAGGTTGCTGTAGAGAACTGGTTGTTCAAAATAGATCTTACATAGACATAATTGACTTCTCCGCCAGCAAGACGCCCACCCCTATTTCCTTAGACAAACATTGTGCTTTTGCACCTATATTTACCTGTAAAAAGCATGTGTTGGTTTGTTTCTCTAACCCACGTGTTGTCTAACCGTCATTGACCGTTAGCTAATGTGCTGATTTGAATGGTCAATATAAAATGAATATTAATGATGGGTGGTTTGACGGAGGACTCAATTATCCCCTCGGTGTTCCGTGATACCTCTCCACACCACGTGTGGCGAAAGTTGTAGCGAGCTCGCTGTGTAACGGAGTGCGAGTTAGCTAGCTGATCTTGAACTTACACACTCTTACTTATTCAATAAATCCTGACTCTGTCCATTCCCTAAACAGGTACTTTCATGACAAAGCCCGATTCTTCGTTAAATGTCAGACGTAATTATCAGTAGGTACTATTTCTGATTTAAGGTTGACAGCCTTTGATATTTTTTCCTGTGTGATGTCAGGTTTCCTCTTGTAATAAGCATGAATCCATTAAAGTTTCATTTCCAATCTGTTGCAGCATTACCGAGGTGCATGATTTCAATGCATATTCTAATACTCTGTCTGTCTTGATTTCTACCAAGTGCAAACATAGAAACCTTTCGGACAAAGAAGCCAGAAAACGTACTTCTTTTTACATTTTAGTCTGACACTTTAAGCAATTAGATTGAATTGGCAGTCGCTATTAACCCATATTTGACGAATGGATTTTCCCATCATTATCATTTGGGAGAGTCCACTTCCATTTTTTGTGGGGTGTGAGGTGTGATTTAAAAATTTTATTTCATTTTGGAAGATAATCCTTCTGAATCTGAATCTGAATAGTTTACTGGTGACACGCCAAATGACATTATTTCACCAGGGGGTTCGGATGGGGGAGAAATTAGTCCCTTGAACGCACGAGTGAATCGAACTTGGACACACAGTCATCAGACATTTCTGCAGAGGAGACAAGTGAATCAGGGAGGTCATTCCAGTCCCTGATAGTCTGTGGAAAGAAACTACTTTTGTACGCTTCTTTGCTAGCTGAAGGTATCTGAAAAGCCAAAGAGTGTTGATTTCTACAACGCCTATTCTTTGGGATAAGGTCATCTGTGGGTATTCTGGCTTTACCCTTTAGACCTTTGTATAGCAATATAAGTCTACTATCCTTCCTCCTTTTCTTAAGAGATTCCCATTTCAGTTGACCTAAAATGCCAGTCATGCTCCCAGTTTCAAAAACATAATTTCCCGTCAGCAACCTTGCCGCACGATTTTGGACCTTTTCCAGTTCTTCCTGGAGGCCATGAGTGTGAGGGTCCCAGACTGAGCTTCCATATTCCAAGACCGGCCGCACCAGTCCTTTATAAGCTGCTTCTTTCACATCTGGGGGACAAGAATACAAATTTCTCCTGAAGAATCCGAGAGTTCTGTTAGCCTTTGTACAAACATTGGAAATATGAGTATTCCATTTCAAATCATTTGTGATAGTTACACCCAGGTATTTTATGCTTTCAACGTTTTCCAGTGCCCTCAAGGGTGTAGTTTGCCTGTATCTTACTAGACCGTTTATTTGTCAGCTGCATCATGTTGCATTTGACGGGTTGAAATCTCATTCCCCATTTTCTAGCCCAACTGCCTAAGCGATCAATGTCTCTTTGAAGTTTCAATGTATCCTCTTCATTCTTGATTTCACGATAGCAAACACAATCATCAGCAAAGAGTCTTATTTCAGACTCGATGTCTGCTGAGATGTCATTTATATACAAGGAAAACAGCAAGGGGCCGAGAACGGTGCCCTGAGAGACACCCGACACAACTGGAGCCCAATCCGATTTAATACCATTAACCACTACCCTTTGTTGTCTGAAACAAAGGAAAGCATTTATCCAATTCAGTGTTGTTCCACCTATTCCATAGCTGAACAATTTGCTTTTAAGGAGTTCATGGGGAGGAGTATCGAAAGCCTTTTCAAAATCGAGTATAAAAGTGTCGACCTGGCCTTTTTTGTCTAAGATTTTGGCCCAGTCATTTATCACTGTAGTCAACTGAGTTTCACAGCTATGCCATTTCCTAAATGCGTGTTGCCTGTCCGACAGGAGTTCATGTTCATCAAGATGGGCCATAATATTAGAGCATACAATATGTTCAAGAAGCTTACAAGGAATGCATGTCAACGAAACAGGGCGGTAATTGCGGGCAAGTGACCTGTCGCCCTTCTTAAACAGGGGGCAAATATTAGCAAGAGACCATTCTTTAGGAATTTCACCTGTATCAATTGACTGCTGGAAGAGATGGGCGAATACCGGCCCTAATTCCATAGCCAGTTCCTTTAGGACCCTGGGATGAAGCTCATCAGGCCCTAAGTCTTTAGACGGGTTTAGACCTTTGAGAAGTTTGGTCACCCCTTCCTTTGTGACCACAATATCATGCATGAATGGGGCAGATCTATCCATAAGAGGGACCTGTTTGTACTCACTTTAAGTGAAAACATCCGAGAACTGACCATTAAATTCTTCCGCCTTCTCAAATTCGGATTGTGCTATTCCACTTCCATTTCTCTTTTTCAATGGGGGAATACCTAGGGTATCTTTTTTCTGACTGTTTATGTACCTGTAAAAATCTCTAGGATTAGCCTTAACATCTCCTACCAAGTTGTTCACATAAAGCTCATGCTGCTTCCTGATATCAGCTTTGATCTCTTTCCGTAAAGATTCAAATTTAGATCTAAATTTTGCACTACCAGTCTTTTTAGCTTTTGCATGAGTTGCATTTTTTCTGCGAATCTTCCTTCTTATTTCAGGTGTTATCCAAGGGACAGAGGAAACTGAGCGACTAGTTTTTGAGGGTATATGTTTATCTGCCGATTCCTGAATAAACAATGTAATGAGATTGAAATTTTCCTGGACCGACCGAGTATCTGAGTAACCGTTGAAGTATCTTTCCTTTGCAAATTTAAGTGTTTCTGCTCTCATAGATTCGTAATCACCTTTCTGATAACGATACACTTTTCTCCTAGGTTTCTTTATAGTGGGGATAGCAATTTTCAATGTGCCAGAAACAATGTCATGATCACTGGGCTTATCCGGGGAATGAATGTCTACAAACTGACCAGGAAGAGAGGTCAAAATTAAGTCCAAAGTATTTCTTTCTCTGGTGGGGAAATTGACTAATTGTTCCAAACCATGGTCATTCATGATATCTATCAAAATCTGACCCTCCGTCTGACTCAATGATGACCCAGATTTGCTGAGTCTGTCCGGCCATACAATATCTCTAAAGTTAAAATCACCTAAAACATGAATTAAGGGGGGGTTTGTTGCCTTTATTAATATTTTTGATTTTGTCAAGCTGTTCTCTAAATAAATTGTCAAACTTTTCCAGGGAATTCAATAAGTCATTTCCATTGTCCGATACTGGTAAATGACCATCGACAGGTGGTCGATACCAGCTAGCCACAAAGTGAGTTTTCTTATTTACAAAAAGTTTGACCCAAACTGACTCTGAGTCATTGTCCAATTCTGTGAGGGGCATGTGTGGGATGTCCTTGTGTACAAGAAGCATAACACCACCACCATTTAAGGTTCTATCCTTTCTGTACACGCTGTATGGAAAAGATTCCGGAAATAATTCAGACGTTAATATGGAATTGTCAATTTTTGTTTCCTGAATCGCCAAAATCTGAGATTGATGAAAATGAACATTCTCGCGAGATCTGACGAGACCTCATCTAGATCTCTCGCATTTGACGCTTTGAATTATGGGATATAGCCAAAATCGGCTAATCCCGTGTTCATGAGATCAGACGTTACCTTATCTAAAACCTTATCTAAATTTTTTTTTTTCTCCAGAACTTATGTTTATATTTATCTTGGTAACATAATACATATCGAAAGAGAATCTTACAAAATACCTTCAATTCCTGATTATAAAATGAATGTCTGCGCATGCCAGGTACTCTAATTAGGGCGGAAAATATGGCCGCAATGGCGGTCAATCCCAGAAGCCAAGCGTCAACTGCGACAGGTCAGTGCTTACAGCGCTACCTGGCGGCGACAATGGAAAATCAATGGAGGCCAACAACTCAAGTTTTTTTCCTCTTATACTGTTTATGTTGATACTGGAAAATTTCAGACCACTAATAAAACTGTTTTTGCTATTCAAGGTTCAAGCAAAGATAATAGCCCCAGATGAGACGACGCGTTCTGCGGCGTCCCACTGGGGCTATACTGTTTGCCGATGTCCCATAAAAGGACGCCAGGCTTAAATGTGATAATAATGAGTTGTTGGATACATAGGATTGGCCCGTTTGATTTTGTCCATGACAGAGCCTGGAATGATTTAGCTTGCGGGCAATGTGCTTCCACTTATTCACAATAGAGTGTGTACAGGGAATTCTCGATTACAGCACTAAAAGCTCGGTCTGTTTTTAACAACTTGAAACTAAAATTTAGAACTTGAAAAGATAGACCGCGTCGGATAGATTAGTATATTAGTATACAAGGCGGAGGGGTAAATCGGATTAATGGGTACCAAACCTTGTACTCATACAATGTAGGATGGAAAAACCAGGTACGACGACAATATAACCTCAACAAACACATTTGTTCGCAAAAATAAGCAATAAGGTCGAAAATTAATCTTAAACAAAAATTACATGCTAGTCCAAGTGAATTAAATCTTAACCAGACGCATTTCATCTCTATCTATCGTGTGATGATGTATCAAAGAAATGTCAGAAGCATAAAGGTAGCCCCCGGACAACTTAAGTGTATCTCTTAGAGAAATTGCAAAGATGTCTCTACCACTTTGCCAGACTGGGTGTACAGGAATTGTCACCATCAAACGTTTCTTTTCTCGTAGAACATCAATCAAGTATAAGGGAGATCTAATAATTGTCACTTTACAAGGAGTGCTGGCGTGGGTTCAAGGTAAAAGAAAAAAAACACCTGATATTCCCTCAATAGAACAGAAAGCAAAACAATTCCAAAAGTTCGTAAACGATTTCGAGTTCTAAGACGACATCCAAACAAAGGACCACTATAGTTTCATTGCAAATTAATCATTCAGCCCAAATATGCATACGGCCTTATATACTGGACTAAAGAATGGGATGGGTCGGTGAATTATGCTTTTTCGTAACAATTGAAAATAAAAATAATAATGTCAGCCATGGAGACGTTTCAACGTTTCTTTTTCCAGCAAATTTAATTTCAAAGGAAAACATCTTTAAGCACTGCTTTACAATGCTTATCAGTCCGTAAGTACTGATTTCTTGGTTATCGAATGACAACAGTTGCATATCTGCGCTAGTACAGAACCTACGTAATACAGCTTAATGATTAAAACTACAGCATTGCTTGACACAGAATATTGTGATTATATAACATATGATGTAATGCTCTTATTCTGATTCCTCTAATCCCAGGCCGTAAAATCTCAATAAAAACAAGAATTAGCTTTTAGATCGATATCCGTTTTAATAAAACATGGGCTCTGTTACATTGTGTTCAATAAATAGGCAGATAATGTTGCAATAAACTATTCCTTTTATGCATCGCAATTTTAAATATCAGACATCCAAAATCTATAATTGTTTTGTTTGTGTTGAGGCTTAATTGGCAAGTACCTCAAACTTGGTGTATTATGTTAATCATGTACACATTTCTTGATTATCATTCAAATGACATATCTGGAATACTCAAACCCCTAGAGAACCGGGCCCGCCAGGAGCAGGGGATTATCCCGCTAACAAGATCCTTACATTACGAAAACTTTCCCGTGTAATAAACATATTTTTTGTGCTTTAAAAATTGAAAATTTTCAGCTGAAAAAAAAATGATATGTTTCTTATTTTTGCTCAAAACGGTTCTAACGAGTACCCACAATCTATGTTTTGGAGCAAAAATAAGAAAAATAGGCATACCCCTTCATACCCCAGTTTTCCTATATAAAAGTGGGGTTTAAGGGGGTATTCATTTAAGGGGGTATTCACGGACATGTTTTCCTGATGGGCAGGTTCCTCTCAAAGCCTATCTACACATCCTACATAATGCAAGAATATGGCCATATCATGCATATAAAACATATACACGCTGAAGATGCAAAGTTGCATTACTTTTGGGACAAGTAATGCCTCTTAACGTTAAGAAATTAGTTTTATCGAACATGCAAATTCGCATTTAGACAAAATTGCCGATGTAGATAGAAATCCCCGATAAAATGTCATTAAATTGATGTCTGGCCATATCTTCTTTGTAGCAACCGATGGAATTCAATAGATTTTGTGCAGCCTTTTTGGTCGTATTTCAAAAGACAACTTTGGCTGCCATCAACATGCGACCGTGAATAATAATCATAAAACAGAATCATGCGCATGGACCCGTGGCAAAAAAACATATATACGCCCATTTAATGCGAACCCAGCTCACTTATTTGTATAAAGAGAAACATCCATGGTGGCTCTAGAACTCTTAATTATAGTTTTGAAAAATGAAAACAGAATAATCTATTTCACCTAAATTTAATTTTGCAAGGATGAGCAAACTATATAACACATAATAGCTAGTTATGAGCACAAACTATGGCGAGTTTGGTTATAAGTCATTTGTGAACATTCGATTGTCCTTTGTACGCTATGGGTATCTTGGATGAGCCAATAGTCCGGTGCATGAAAATTGCATTAACTTTCTTATTAAGAAAACAACAGCCATTTCATTCATTAATTGGCATTACATAACACATGTATCGATGCGCAATCGATTTACGATAGATGTGCTTTATTTTCATGACCTATACAATTCTTTAGTAAGAACTTATTGATTTGTATTCAACAGAAAGAATGTAAAAAGATAAAAAGTCAGGAAAGGTATTAAACAAGCATTATGGCCAGTTATATACGTGTAGGTTATTATACTTTTGGTATACGTGTCGTAATAAACACCGATTTTATAAAGAAAATTAAGGGCAACATAAGTCGGATCCCTTTTGCGGTCGTCACCAATACACTGAGAAATTATTTTGCCTAAACTTACTGTACAAAGGTTCTTGTACTAAAATGCTCTTGGATTTTTTTGGAAGCCAGAAACATACAACTTGAAAGAACTGAAAACTTTGAAGTATACCATCTAAATTCAGCAAAGGGTAAAGGCTTTGCATTTATTTTGATAAGGCCCATAACTAGCTACATGAAAAGAAACGACCAAGAATGTAAGCTGGCCGCATATATCAAGACTATTGCTGCTTTAAGAATACGAACTGAATAAAAAGCAAAGGTCAGACTATTGCAACAACAGACTGACAGACACTTGATCAATAGGAAGAAAATATACTTGAGCCCTGTAATGATAAAATACTGCCCTTTCGAAGATCCAAAACAAATGTGACCATTTGCGCAGCTGATTAAAACATTTGAATTTCCTTCAAATATTCATATAATGTGCAATAACTATATATCGGGAAACGAAATTCCAAGCATCGTGCTAGATTCTTTTCTTGTTCCGTCTGGATTGTGTCAGACCTGGTCAAAATTCGCGGAAACAGGTTTTCGGGACATAACAACGAGACTAATACAAAATTTATCGTTATCTGATTACGACGTTGAGACTGTAGTGTCATTTATTCTCCAAGTGAAATTGCAAGACAACCAGTTATCTGTACAGACAAACAATTGGTTTTTCTTGTTGTTAATACACAAATTATACAGGTTGAGAAACATTCACATAATTCATAGATTCGCAAAATGTTGTGTTTTTGTTTTCAGTGTAATTATAGAAAGACAGCTCAAATACATATTAAATTCATCTTCCATAAAGTTTTGTAAAAACGGCATACACATCATAAAGTACTGTACTTGAAAAAGTATTTCGGATAGGGTATTGTACCATATGGTTCAAACGAATCGTGTGTGTGTGTGTGTGTGTGTGTGTGTGTGTGTGTGTGTGTGTGTGTGTGTGTCATCTTTTTTCATGATATTTCTATTATGTTATGGTTAAAACAGAAGGCATAAACTATATAGAACCAGAAGAGCTAAACGACAGTCTGGTGGTGCGAAGTGAACAGTTAAGGACTTACATTCAATTACACTGATTATATTATAACAGGCTTTAGGAAGATATGGAAAACCAAACAAAGAATCACATGACTTGATTTCCTTTGCCTAAGAACTCCATCTCCAGAAAAAGGTCATGTCAGCCACATAGGAATAGAAAAGATGCATTCAGTGAATGATAATCAATTGAATACAGTGTTCTATAGCAATCACACAAAATTTGAATTAATATGAAAAGTAAAAGTGGGCAATGATCAGGAAATGACGCAACCAGAAATAAATTCCCACCCCAAAAACCGAGGTGGAAAAAAACTATATTAATTAACAATCAGGTACTTATACTAAGAGAACATATTGTAAGCTGAATGGGCAGCCGTTTTCCCAATAGGTGGCCACTCAGTTATCCAAACTTAACTAAAAATATGAAAACATACATAAGGTGCTAACAGCACAACAATTCAACACCAAGACATAATACTATTATAACCACCACAGAAGTATCGCCTTGGAACGATCAGTAGTATAAAATTACTGGCGGGCTTTTACGATTTTACATGTCCATAACTTCACCCTCTCAGGAAGCACAGTTCTCACAGATAAAGGTTACACATTAGGTAGGTAGATTGAGCATGAACGTGTTACGAACAGAGTTGTACTACTTTATATTGAAGAATGAGGCTACCCTAAACAGCACTGAAAATTAAAATTCGAATTCTTTGAAAATGCAGGTCCACCATTTTTGGCTTTGCTTGCTTACTTAACCTGTTTCTGCAGCACAATGCTCTGGAGAAGAAAGTTCGTGCAACATAAAAGTAAGAATAAGCGCTTTGAAGTGTGATATCTATTGAACGTCTACGGAATCAAACTGTGACCACGGTAAGCTATGAATGCATTCCCATTATGAGATGCTTGGCAGTAGCATCTTAGAAAATAATTATCATGACAGAAACACAGTGGTGGTTCGTCACTCCGTAATGAGAATGGCCATCATGATTTTTTGAATATTAGTTAAAGCCCCCGGACAACATATACATAAAGCCAAAAGTAACTTTACACTATTTTTGTAGATAGTTTTTTTCTTTCTGGTAAATGTGTGTAATATTTATAAAGTGTTTGATAAGTATTGAAGTCAGATCAATTACACTTGATGTAGGCGAACTTTTAAGGATTTTTAATGACAGAATGCTGTCACACGCCCATATGAAACATGTAAGGAGTAAAAATAAAGTTTTTTTTCCAAATCACATCACTTTTGATGTGTTACTGTAGTTTTATCAATTACCAATTTTAAAGTTTGAAGACACAGTCTTTAAGAGATGTTATTGTATTGCTTATTTAAGTTCAAATTAACTCGAATGTTCCTGCTCGAACAACAAACTGGAGTAATGTTTTCATGTCCAAGATCAATTTTGCGACATTAACAATGGTTTCAATGGAAAATCCCATCACAAATTGTTTACCGTTTTTCGTTCGAACCGATGGGATTTGTTTCACCAGCCAATGTTGCCACACATTTCAATTGAGGCCCCAACGATTCGCAGTGCATAACAGTTCGGTACGATTAAAGGAAAAACTTTCAGAAATGGTTAAAATTTACTATTGGTTTATTTCAAAGGGAGTTAATTTCGATGCCTAGCAATTTTAACAGCCTACAAAAACCTAACCAAATGTCGGAGCGAAAATGTCTGGCAGTATTTTTGAAGGACAATAAGTGGTCATTTGCACAGTGTGTTCAAATCTTCTGTCTATCTTTGATTTGGTGGGAAAATGTCAATTTTGTTCATTAAATAAAAGCACAGATAACTCGCACATGAATTAAGTTACATCGACCGCTTTAAACTCATTATGCTCGGACACGTCTTGTAGACACACTGCAATAGATACTTTGTTACATTTCAAAACGAATAAAATTATATTAAGAAATTAAAAGTGTAAAGTTACTTTTGGTGTTGAGTATATTTTTGAGACAAATTGCGTAGATCTATGGATCTTTTATAGACTGGTTTTGTAGAAATTGTCGTCTTCAAACGTTTCTTGTACAACATCAATCAAGCTTTAGAAATATGCATATAGTGTATATCTAATTGCAAATGTACATGAACTGTTTTATGAAAAGGATATATTACTTATATGAATCACCGTCTTTGATTTCTCGGTTATCGTAATGACGCAATAATACAGTTGCAGATCTACGCTCGTAGAGATAGCCTACATATTACAGCACAAAAATTTAAACTAGAAAACTTGAAGTGGGATATTGTGATTGTATAACATAATTATGATGATATGTTCTAACTCTGATTCCTCTAATCCCAGGCCGTAAAATTTCGATAAAAACAAGAACTGGCTTTTAGATCGTGCATGGTCTCTGTTGCATTGTGTTCAGAATATAGGCTGATAATGTAATAAATTATACCTTTTATGCATCACAATTGTACCATAACAGTCATCGAAGATCTATAATTTGCAAGACCCTAAAATATAATAAACTGTTTTACCCTACATAAACGTCTTTGATTGCAATCAAACTACATAACTTCTATAAACCTCAGCCCCAAACTTACTACCATTGTTCATTTGTCTTACTAACTCTCCTACTTGGGGATAAATCTAACCTTTATAAATATTACTCAAAAAAAAAAAAAAAAAAAAAAAAAAAAAAAACATGATTTGAAACGATAAATTTGAAACTGCTCCAGCCTTAATAACATTGAACCTGAAGGTGAAATGGTTGCATTACTTCAGGGACAAGTTATACTACTGAAATTGGTTTTATCGAACACGAAAATTCGCATTTAGGCAAATCTGCTGATGTAGATAGAAATCCTCGATGAAAATTACATTAGATTGATGTCTGGCCATATCTTCTTGGAAGCAACCAGTTAACAGTTTTATCTATATGTATGTATTAAGAAAACATCAACATGTGTGGTTCTTGAACTCTTCATTAGTTTTAGAAACGACAACAGAATAAGCGATGTCGACTAAATTTAATTTTGCAAAGGTGAGCAAACTTCATTTAAGGGTTTTAATAGTTGATTTGACAACACACGGTTGCATCGTCCATTGGGACCCTGAGAAATAGATGGGATACTTGTGCATCAATGCAAAGCTTATAAGCTTTATTTTTTGTTTACTTGGGCGGTTTATTTTCAGACACATTGTGGATGTCATGACATCCTAATGTTGGGTAGAAGTCCCATAAAAATGGAGGCAACGTCCCGACATGACCATAGCTATTCACTAGGACGTTAGGTATCAATTCAAACAAACAAACGGTTGTACCAAATTGTAAACGATATCTTGGGTGAGCGCCGGACTGCATACGCAGAACTACAACATTATAGTAGATACCAAGAATGCTCGCAACAAAGGGTTAATAACCTCTAACAGATCTAGAAGCATATAATCTTTCCCGTGAAAGATTATAGGCTCCTGCCTCTAATAACCTAAATGTAGTTTTCTGGCATACAAGGTTATTTTGTGTTCATTCCTTCCAATAGCTGCCATATTTATGCAACAACATTACGAGTATCAGACAACACGTACCAGAGCTGTTGCATTACGTCTGATGCATGAAAATTACATTGCATTCCTTATTAAGAAAATCGCAGCCAGTTCGATCATTGACATTATATAATACATGTACATGTATCAATGTTCAATCGATTTACTTTAGGTGCTTTATTTCCACAATCTCTTCAAAGTTTCATACTGAATTGTTTAATTAGTAGGAACTTGCAAGTGCTGTAAGATCGATTCTGAAACAACAGAAGGAAACATGAAGTTACAGCTTAGGCCAGTATAACAACTGAGTTCTCTCTAATGTTAAAATGCACAACTATACTCAGAGGAAAAAGTTTAGTCAGTAACATTGACCAGCCCGATTATTATAATGCCTAGCCGCTTGTCTCAGATGTTCCCCTCTACTAAATTTGCAAAGTCAGTATCTTTCTAATTCTGAAAAGAAACTCCATCAGTTGGTTGTTCATTTCGACAGAATTATTGGCCTTTTTCGTAAAACATCATTTTCGTTATTACCCGATAAATGATGCACTGTAGCAAAACCACATCGTTTTTGTTGGAAATGTTAGGCTTTATTCACAGTTTTATGATCGGTAATCATTGATCTCAAACTATCGAGGGGTTTTGAAGTCAAAGCGATTTAAACTGTCCCAATGGGATTTTACATGTATTTTCACTGACTAAACTTTTGCCGGTGATCATATTATATCCATATTCGTTGATAAGTACAAGTAGGCAACGATCAAATGTTTTAATCAGCTGCACAAAAGATATCTGCCTTTGTTTTGAAACTGCAAAAGGGCAGTATTTCTCATTACGAGCTTTGCAAAGTTATCACCTTACCAACATAGAAGTCTTCCTGGCAATTTTCATGTGGTGTTTGGCTTATAAAGCATGTAAGACTGGTACACCACTGGTGTCAGCATATTTGACCACTTATTGTTGTTTCTCTTCGGGGTTGACCAGAGCAATTGGCAATTAAATTGAATTTTGAAAGAGTTGGAAGAATTAGTTTGGCCACTCAGAGCAATTTTAATGTTAAGAAATTCACAAACAACCAGTCAATCACTTTGACCAAAAATTGTCTTCTTTCGCTGTAAAAGAAAAAGAAAAGTGAATAAACCTGTAATATTTAACGCCACCACAGAATGAACCACACAATAAACCCCTTTTCAGTAAAGAAAATCAAGAGAAAGTAAGCATGGGCCCATCCAAAAAGATTGCTATCATTGCTTACATGGACAAAAGGAGCACCTAGCTTGTCTTTAAAAACCATAACATTATCTACAGTGTATCTTTCTTTTCCATATGCATCAATCAATCATGTCCATTTATTGAATATCACCTTAAACCCCACATTTATATATAGTAAAACTGGGGTGCGCAAGGGTAACATGTTTCTGATATCTGATCTAAAACAGAGAATGTGGTTACTCGTATACTCACAATTCATGTTTTGAGCAAAAATATTAAACATATCAAAAAAAAAAAAAAAAAAAAATAATAATAATAATATTTGATTTTATTTTTTAATTTTTACGGCTGAAAAAAAAGTCTATATATTGCATAGGCAAGTTTTCGTAATGGATTTCTCTTATTAAAGCCGCTACAATATTTGGTATCGTCCTTATGAAAACATCGTGTTACCAGATTGTATGCTGACCATATCTATAGAATCAAGCTTCCTTAATCTTGCAGTCTGAATACGAACTGAATAACAAAAGCAAAGGTCAGATTATTGCAACAACAGACTGACAGACACTTGATCAATAGGAAGAAAATATACTTGAGCCCCGTAACGAGAAATGCTGCCCTTTCGAAAATCCAAAATAAAGGCAGATATCTTTTGCCCAGCTAGCTAAAGCTTTTGATTTTGCCTCATATGGTTAATTGCAGCAACTGTTATGTATGGAAACGAAATTCCAAGCATCCTGCTATCTTCTTTTCTTGTACAGCCTGGATTGTGTCAGACCGGGTCAAAAATCGCAGAAACAGGCTTTCGATGCACAGCAGCGAAACTAAAACAAAGTTTAGTGTTATCTGATTTCGACGTTGAGACTGTAGTGTCATTTCTTCTCAAAGTGAAATTACAAGACAACCAGTTATCTGTACAGACAAACAATTAGTTTTTTTTCCAGTAGCCATATAGTAGCTAGTCTAATTTCATGCCATTACAAAAGTCAGATGGTGACCCAAACTGATTGCCTATTTGCAGAAAAGAATCATCTTTTTATCCCAAATTCGTTCAACACTTTTATAAATGTTGACAAATATATTTGCTTAAATGTTGCATACAGTCCAATTCGATATCTACTGTTTGGGAAACCAGAATTTAATATTATAGGTAATATAGGCGACTTTGCGAGTAAATAGTAAAGAATGCTTTCGCTCAAATACTTCACATTTTGGACGTGTTATATGGTTTCAACGAACTCTAGAATTTAATATACCATGGATGCAACGATGCAAGCCAAAGAGGGCATCAAACTATCCAAGATTTTAATACAATACAATACAAATAATTTCATTAGCATTAAACATTTTACAACGTTTAAAGCCATTCGTACATTACATATATAGTGAGAACAATGAAAACATAACAGCAAAGATTCAAAAGGTGACATAGAAATATATGTATACATATTATATGATCTGAACTAAGTCTATGACAAGGAATATAATTGATATACCATTTCATGTATCTAAAACATCCTGCAAAATCAGGTGAGTATACTAAAGTATTTAGTGTATATACAACAGTTTTAAATTATGAAATGCGCACTTTATTGGCAAAATATACAAATTTGGCTAAAAAATTAATTGTCTTTTTTGATGATGAAGAAAGAAGTGACTCAAATTTCTGCATTGGCGGCCAGTGACAATAATAATCTTTAAGAAACTTTTGACGTAACATTCTATAATGAGGGCATACAAGTGTAAAATGATATTCGTCCTCGACGGAATCAGGACAACTCGCCCCAAAGACAACTCGCCCCAAGACAACTCGCCCCACATAAAACTCGCCCCAAGACAACTCGCCCCACTTTCAAAAGACAACTCGCCCCACTTTAGAAGACATTCATGTTGCAAGATTTGCAAATTCTCGTTTCTCTATCGGAATCATCGTATCTGCCTGTTTCAATTGATAGATTATGTGACGACGTTCTTAGCCTAGTGAGTGCTAATTTATACTTTTTTTCTAAAATGCAGTTCAAATACTTTTCTGTTTCGAAATTATGTTTGAATCTTGAATATGCCTCTAATCGAGACGAATTATTAATTTCTGTGTACCATTTTTGCTTACATGTGTCGATAATTCTTTGTTTTATTGTCAATAATGGAATTTGCAATTATTTCTGTGCACGCCAAACGTACCCAAGACCGTGTTGCTCAAGAATATTTTTAATTTGCCATGCCCAATTTGTTCCCCTGTAGCTATTATTTCTATCCGCGTCGTCCTTAAGCATTGAATATGTAAGTTTTACGATTGATGTGTCGTTTTGTTGGAGAATTTTTATCCAATATTTTATCATATTCACTTTACGAGTAACTGCTAGAGGTACTCGACCTAATTCACCATATAGTGCAGCTAGATTTGTGGACGTTCTTACTCCAAGAATGCGTCGAAGAAACTTAGTGTGTATTTGTTTCACGTCGGTAGCGCCGTGCATCCCCCAGATTTTGGATCCAAAATTTAGAATTGATCCGACTAATGAATCAAATAATTTACATTTTTGATTTACAGACAACTCTATATTGTTGAACACCGTGAAAAGATTATAAAGCGCGAATGAAGCGTGTTTTGCAATACATTTTTGACTTCGATTCCAATTTCCGTTTTTAAAAAGTGTCACACCAAGATATTTGAATGATTCTATTACTTCAATGCGCGTGTTGTTAATAAAACAATCTGCATATGTCGCGTCCCTGCTCCTTTCAAATATCATTTTTGTTTTGGCCGTGTTTATTTTTAAACCTCAAATATTGCAGTCAGTTTCAATGTCCGTTGATAGGGATTGAAGAGTTTCGGGTGACTTTGCAAAGACTACTTGATCATCAGCGTTCAAGATAAGGAATAATTTCATTTGGTTTAGTGTGAAAATATTTACAAGATCCGCATTAATGTTATCAATAATGTCATTGACAAAGAGCATAAAAAGCAACGGTGAACTTGGATCCCCCTGTTTGAGGCCCGCATATGAGTTAAAGAAGCTTGAATAAGTTGATTTAAACCTTACGCATGATTTTACTGTTGTATACATAGACTTAATAGCTGTTACAAGTTTACTTGATACATTTTCTGAAATAAGTTTTTGCCAAAGAAATGTGCGATCAATCTTATCAAAACATTTCTCGTAGTCAATAAAGACGCAATACAACTTTTCTCCTGCATTTAGCACCTTTGTTATAATAGAATGAAGTATAAATACATAGTCAACGACCGATTTCCCTTTTTGGAATCCAAATTGATTTTTTGACAATTTCTCATATTTTTCTGACCAATTTGTAAGCCTATTTAATAGTAATTGCGAGTAAATCTTTGGTAGTATATTGATTAATGTTATGCCGCGGTAGTTACCGGCATCATCGATATCGCCTTTTTTGAAAATAGGGGTGATTATACCCTCTCCCCACGAAACGGGGTATTCTCCAGTACTGAACATTTTATTATAGAGGCTTAAGAGAAAGTTCGAAATATGATCAAATGATGCTTTTAAAATTTCGCTAGGTAAATTATCAGTTCCTGGTGATTTATTATTCTTTTGAGAAAATACAGCTTTGCGTAGCTCCTCGTGTGTAAAGTTTCCGTTTAACTCGTCGTCTGAAACGTTGTGATTATCGTGATTGAAATCTGCGTGATTTTCTTCGACATGCTCAGTCTCAGTGCCGAAAACCTCCTGAAAGTGGTACTTTAATTCTTCCGCGGTTAACGATTCGCTTGCTTCATGTTTCTTTTTGAAACTAGAATTTACATTTTTCCAAAATTCTTTTGGTCGCGACGAAGCAAGTTATCTGTACGGCACCCTTCTTTGATTCTAATAAACATTCTAATAGAGCAAAGTGAGCCACTAAGGATTTTATATTCCATTACACTGATTAAACATAACAGGCATCATGGAGATAAGGAAAACAAACAAAGGATCACATAATTTTATTCCTTTGTCTTAAAACAATAGTTACTGAATTGTTGGAGAACAACATATCGTAGAAAAGGTCACGTCAGCCGAAAGAATTAAACTGACGCATTTAGTGACTGTTAACCAATCTAGGGCAACCGCACTGCATGAAGCATTTCATATAAAACAGGTAGACTGGGAAATGAATTTCACTAGTCAGAGAGAGGTAATGGCTGGATGTTTTCTTTGCAAAACTAGAGGATCGAACCAGCTTCTCAATGTAAACATCACATTTGATGACGACGTATTATGAACATTCGATTAAATTTTTTTATCAGAAATGTCGATTCTGTCTTTGCTTGACTTGCTTGACTTAACCGTTTTCTGCAGCACAATGCTCGCGGGAATACAGCTCGTGCAATATAAAAGCAGGAATTAACGCCTCGGAGTGTGATATTTATTGAACGTCTAGAGAATCAACCGGTATCCTCAGTTAACTGTTAATGAATTCTCACTTTTATAAGCTTGGCATCAGAGTATCAATAAACCGCTGATTGTTTTAGTAAATATAATAATAGGTATATTATTTGACAGAAATATCAGAAACATGTGGTCGTTCGTCTCTCAGCAATGAGAGTGACAATATTTATTTATTTATTTATTTATTTATTTATTTATTTATTTATTTATTTATTTATTTATTATTTTTTTTTTAATATTAATTGTAGAAACAGACAGATAGTACCGGACAGCATTTTAGACAAATTGCAAAGATGTCTATGTCATTTTTACAAGCTGGTTTTATAGAAATTGTCACCATCTAACGTTTTGTCGTACAACATCAATCAAGAATAAGAAAGATATTTTAAAATTGCAAATATACACGGAGTATATGACTTATACGGAACACCGTCTTCGCTTTCACGGTTATTTCAATGGCGCATTACTACAGTTGCAGACTCTACGCTCACAATGCCTAATAATGAAAACTAGATAACTAGAATGGGAAACTGTGATTATATAACATATGATATAATGCTCTTATTCTGATTCTTCTAATCCCAGATCGTAAAATCGAAATAAAAACAAGAATTAGCTTTTAGATCGATATCTGTTTTAATAAAACATGGTCTCTGTTGCATTGTTTTCAGTAGAAAGGCTGATAATATAGTAATAAAATATTCCTGTATGCATTACAATGTTAAAAAAAAATTGACATCCAAAATCTATATTTGGCAAGACCCTAATACTGTAAAGTATTTAACCCTTCTTCATGAACTTCTTTGATTGCATTCAAACGATATATATGGTGTACTTCTATAAACTTCAGTTCCAAACTTAGTTCTATTGTTATTTTTGAAAGTATTCCCCTACTTGGTGAAACATCTAACCTTTATAAATACTACTCGAATAAAAGTGAGGATAAGAATACATATGATTTGAAACGATTGATCTGACGTTGTTCCAGACTTAAAGCTGAACTTCAAGACGAAGAAGGTGAAATGCTCGCATTACTTCAGGGACAAGTTATGCCTCTGAAACTACTGAAATTAGTTTTATCGAACATGAAAATTCACATTTGGGCAAAACTGCTGATGTAAATAGAATTCCTCGATAAATGATGACTGGCTATATCTTGTTTGAAATAATCAAAGAAATTCAATAGATTTGGTCGTATTTTACAATACAAATATCACCGCCCTCAACTTTTAACTGTGTTGTAGCGACAGTGAATAATAATAATAATAATAATAATAATAATAATAATAATAATAATAATAATAAAGTTTCATATATGTGTATATATGAAGAAAACATCATACCACACCCATTTAATGCAGACCAGCTTATTTATTTTTATAGAGGCTGGTGGCTATTTTGCCGGACCCGGCAAAATAGCTCCTAGGGGCTATTTTGCCGGACCCAGCAAAATAAGGCAAAATAGTCTGTGGGCTATTTTGCCGGACCGGCAAAATCCGGCAAAATAGCTATAATATACATATAGGCTATTTTGCCGGAACAAAAACTTAGTAAAATCTTTATTTTATATTTTTATTTTTTTTATCTACATTTTTTTTTATTTTATTTACATAATTATTTGAGATAATTATGTTTTTTAAATAAGAATACACATACTGAAAATGTTGATAAAAGACTTTATTCAGATAGAAGTGGGGGTATGGCTGGCTTTCTGGGACACTTTAAAAGGGAATCTCCTGTCAGAGGAGAAAAATTGTAATGAAAAGGTCTGAAGATTAAAGCCAGAATAGACACAGATGATTCCCAAGAATATATGCATAGTAGAAATCAACACTCATTTGCATTGCAGATATGTTTAGCTAGCAAAGAAGCTTACAAATGCAGTTTCTTTCCACAGACTTTCAGGGACTGGAATTTTTTGCCCATCAGACTGTAACATATTCCTTTGTGTGCCTGTCAGAAATTTTACTATCCCAGTACTGGTAATTTTCAGTTGTCTAAAAATGTCATTATATCCCCGTCATTTATGCTGACGGGTATATAGCTTTTGCTTTTCCTAGTTTGTATGTTTATTTGTAATTCTGGAACATTCGTAGAATTTATGTCAAAGTTTTGATTAAAGTTTCTCTAGTGATGTATATCTTATTAACCAATGACCAGAAACCTTTCATATTTGGACCATAGGTACCCTGTAGGGTTTGCTTTGTTTCCATGAGTTTATTAGACCCCTGGGTCTGTGCCCAGGAGTGGGACTGGAGGTCAAAATCTAGGACACCTTTAAATGTGTTATTAACAATGTTAATGTTTCTTCTCTTTAGTAGTTCATATCTTAGTAAACGGTCATAGGAATGTATTCATATTTAGATATATACCCTGTAGGGTTTGCTTTTAATTCATGGTACCAAATCCTGGGTGCCGTACCCAAGGTAAAGCTAGAGGTCAAAATCTAGGACACCTTTAGAATATGATAGATGCCACGATAAATTCTGTTAGTCTGTATCTTGACATCCACATAGTCTTGCTAGAAAGCATTCATACTTAGACAGTAGGTGTTAGTAGGGGCTGGAGGTCAAAAACTAGAACATCTGGTAATCCAGGGTAGCGGGGTCGGCGCTCAAGGTTCCTGGAACTAGCCATAATCACACACACACACACACACACACACACACACACACACACACACACACACAAGCCGAAGGCAACACGCCCCTCCAACTTTACCAAAGTTGGGTCATAAAAACGGCACAAAAAGCAACCTATTGTTTGAGTAATATCTCCAATAAATAAATAGATAAATAAAACAAAAATGTAGATTAGAATACCGTACAAAATATAAAATAAAAATTGTATTAAGTATTTGGTCCGGCAAAATAACCTATAAGTCCAATATAGCTATTTTACCGGGTCCGGCAAAGTAGTCCCTAGGAGCTATTTTGCCGGGTCCGGCAAAATAGCTCCTAGGGGCTATTTTGCCGGTAGGAGCTATTTTGCCGGGTCCGGCAAAATAGCCACTGCCTTTTAAAAAAGAGAAACGTGGGTGGTTCTTGAACTCTTCATTAGTTTTTGAGAAAACAACAGAATAAACGATGTCGACTATATTTAGTTTTGCAAGGTGAGTAAGCTTCACTTAAGGGTTTTACTTCAGGAAAACATGCCCGTGATGCCCCTTTATACCCCACTATAGTAAAATTGAAGTATGCAGGGGTATACCTATTTTCCTATTTTTGCTCCGCCTCGCTAGGCGATTCTAACGTGTACACACAATCTAAGTTTTGAGCAAAAATAAGAAAAACATCAAATTTTTTCTAATGAAAATTTTTCGGTTTTGTTTTACAACTTTAACAATTTCTGTATATTGCATGGGCATGTTTTGATTGGAAAACACACGGCTGTATCGCCTATGTTGGTCCTGAGAAATAGATGGGATACTTGTACATTTAAGCAAAGCTTATAAGCATTTTTGTTCACTTGGATGGTTCATTTCAACGCACATTTTGGATGTCATGACATCCTAATGTTGGGTAGAAGTCCCATAAAAATGGAGGCAACGTCCCGACATGACCATAGTTATTGACTAGGACGTTATTTAAGCAACAATTCTAACAAACAAACGGTTGTATTGAATTGTAAACGGCTGTACGCTATGGATATATGCACTTCTTTTCGGTCGGTCGTCTTTCAGCTGAATATGGTTGGTATTAGAGTTCATGTATTATCTCGAGGATTTCGTAAAAATGGTGCAATTGTGAGTGAGCATTTCTCAGTAGCCTGTATATAAGGATTTTAGAAATTTGAAAAATCATCGACGCTCGTTGCTTCGCAAGTTTGGTACCGTTTCGTTTGTTCGTCAAATTTTCTTGTTTGCGGAATAGAGGAGGAAAATCGGATATCTACGACGAGGATGCGTGTGATACACAGAGATATTAGTATCATAAGTATATTTACGATTTCTATAAATTTTTAATGAAAGATTTTTAGGTTTGGTTTTCATTACGTTTTGCTGTTTCATGAGAGATAATTTAAGAATTCAGATTAAAAGATTTTGTTGTGGCAAAAGAAACATGTTGGGTCCTTGTATAATTTAGTTTTATTAAGCCTGCATATACATGTATAAATTATTGCTCACAATGGACTGTTCGTAAATTAACCGTTTTTCCTTTTGAGTTTCAGTTGTTATCGAGTTTCGATGTGATGATTTGGGTACAGTGTACAAGTATATAGCTTTTCATAGATCCTTTGCCAGCGTATCCGCGACTATTTAAGATAAGTACATACTTATTTGTTCAGTTTTGACTTTGTATCAAAGGCCGATACTAGAAGAATTATCAGTCATGACCGTTTATGACGATAATTTTTTAGTTTATATATAAAATAGTGCATTATATACGGATCATATTAAAGTACCGAATTGTTTGTTGTAGGTATTATTAGGATTTATTCTTTCAAGTCAATATAAATCTATAGATATTCGATGTTTTGCTCTTAGATTAAGACGAATAAGGTTTCTGTAGATCTATATTTCAAATATTTGGGTAAACAGTTTTAATTCAAGATGAAATTGAGATTTGCATAATCTTTTAAAATAGTTATCTATTTGTCATCATATCTCTGAATTTCCAATGGTATTTTTTGGTGGAAGCGGTCTGTGGGTGCGTAAAGGTGGGGCCGGGGCCGAGGGTGTAGTGAGGACGGGTTAATTGGTGGCTTGTGTGAAACAGTTTACGTATTTTTTAGACCATTCGGTTGGATGGTTTTGGCAAGCTGAGGTGCAGATGGTTTGTGGCCGTTGGTGCGTTTTGTCTGGGCATTGGGGAAGCATCGTTTCAATCGCTTGTTAAATTTTTATTCCTAAGGCCAATGTGCGGCAGACAGCTTTGAAAACATATCGAGTTAAAATCATTGTTTATTTCTTGTCACTGTTTAAAGTAAAATAAAGATTCTGTTCATTGCTTTTAATGAAAGTTTGGATATTATCTGGAAATTATCTGTTTTCTTTAGTACATGTATCAGGCGTTTTCTGTGGGCTGTGGTCGATGGATCGAGCTTTATGTTATTTTTAAAAAATTATTACTTGATAGTCACGCTTAGATAAGGGGGGCTACTTTAGAGATCAATATCTTAGTTTGTTAGGAAGCATTGATTGTCTACAAGTTTGAGATTGACCTACTTAAAAGACAACTCTTACACCTCTCTACAACTGCAACTGCACGTTTGAGTATAGTGGCTTGACCATCGTGTTAGTAGGATTCCGGGTCGTTTCGCTAAGGACCGTGTAATCACCCAAAACCTCCCTTTGGTTGGTAACATTTGTACCAATGGTGCAGAAGGTGCCAAAAATGGGACAAATTGTTAAATTCGTGGAACTGGTGCATGGCTGCATTCTATCTAAGCAACAACGGAATGAAATGAACCGACGGTATTATGACGCTATACGGTCAGGTATGAAAGCTTTGACCGCGCCCTACCTGCCATGTAGCCACTTACATTCTATCCAAGCCACAACGGAATGAACTGAATCGACAGTATTGTGACGGTCGATTGTCAGGTATGAATGCTTTGACCGCGCAGCGTTTTATTTCTGTTCAGTCACATGAACCACGATGAAATGGGAATACGGTCAGATTCTTTGACATTCTAGTTTATATATGCGAAGCGTAGACCAAGCTTTTTGTTAAAGCTTATACTTGTACTTGTTAGTCTTAAGGAATGCGTAGATTATGCAGAATTTGTTTGATTTTCACAAAAATGTTGTTTCGCTTTAGTTTTTGTGAGTATATGTAGAAGTTTAGTGTATTTTATGAAAAATGACTTAGGTTATTTAGTAACACTTTAATTTATTGATATGCGTGCCTTATATATATACTTATATACTACTCACACTAAGCCGAACTATACCGCGAGAGGGTGATGCAGTATATATAGAAAGAAAGAAAGAAAGAACTTTAAACGAACATGTTGTTTCATTTCGTGATGATACTATTCTTGTGACCGGCATGGTCCCGTTATAATTGTTCACTTACTTCCTTCCATTCGACAACCTTGATACGAATCTTCGTTAATCTATTTTAATGTCGTTTGTCCGTTCGTATGCCATGTAAATGTGAGAAATAACGTTTTGATTGTTAAATTACTTCCTTCCATTCGATAACCTTGTTACGAATCTTCGTTTAAAACTAATTTAATGTCGTTTGCCATGTAAATGTGAGAAATAGCGCAGTGTAAAATGCAAAAATGTTTTCCGGGGAAGAGGCCGAGCTTTAGATTTGGTGGTACATGTACCTAGTTTGTAGTTAATAGTCTACATTTTTAAAAGCAAACAAATAAATCGAAATAATATATTTTCGATTTTTAGATGGTTTTAAGTTAACATGTCTGTGTAATTGTATGAATCTGACTTGTTTCGTTTTGTAGGGGCATTGATTTGGATAAGATTGGATGGCATATTGTGCGGGTGTTTGGTATGGCAATCGTTTTGGCTATTTAAAGCCGATGACGCATTCATATAATAGTGAAAATTTGACTGGAAATTCTCGCTGTTTTAAATAGTATTCAAAAGTGCATAAGAGTGCTGCAGAATATGGAATCAAATTGATCTTTTAATATCATAATGTTTTATAAAACTTTGAATATGTTAGATTCGGACTGGGGCTGGAGATAGTTGCAATTTCTGCTCGGATTCGGTTTACACAAAGACGAGTTGTAAATAGTTATGCTTTAAGTCTGGTTTGTTTCGACACAAATAAAATCTCAAGTTTATATATTTTTCATATTTATATGATGAATTTTGTTTAAAATCAAAATGAGATCCATGGGGGGAAAACGATTTTCGACTAGTGCGTCACATAAATAATTCCATGAAAAAGTTGAAAATAATGAAAATCGAACCATCTCAGTTTTATGGTTTACTGGTATGATATTATAGAATATATTGGTTCAGAGAATAGATTAGTTTTCCGATATTTACGGTTCCGTGAAAAAAATTGTGTCGTCTTATTATCATGCATTTTTGCTTTGACTGTGTTATTTTTGAGAATTCACTTGATGCAGGGGCTTTATGTGGTTGTTTTGTTGGACAGGGTTTGAATCTCGACATTTCATGTGTTAGAGTATATCTGTCATAGAAATCTCTGTTATTTGTCGTTATTTATCTGTAAGTGTGAAAGCACAATATATAGACTCAGTACCGTTAGTTTGAAACTAAAATATTTAAATGGTTGAATAACGGATTTCGTTCTCGAGCACATATGGTGTTTGGCGATGTGGTCATTTCGGGGCGTGAATAATTAAAAATAGGTACAACGTTTTAATGAAGAATCATTGGTAATAGGCAGTTGTAGAAATATTGGTACACAAGTTTATGTATCTGTGTGGTTGAATGGTTTTGCTGGTTGAACAAACAGGTGCTGGAAATGGTTGTATTTTGAGTTGTTTAATACAAGGACAAATTGTAATGATTTTTAACAAAGCTCTAGATACGGTACTTGGGAACATAACGTCGATGGATTGAAGGTTGGAGTTTGCGAAAGTAAAGATGAGTAAAGTTCTGTCGTGTTTTAAATGGTGCACGAAAACAAACAAACAAAAAAAAGTGGTTTTTAAAGGCTTAAGATAATATGTTAAAGAATTGGCAATGGGTGCCTTAGCAAGTTGAAGAGAATATTGTTCATTGTTGCCATTTGTTGTTTAGATAGATAAAAAAAAAAAAAAAAAAAAAAAAAAAAACAGTTAAAGATATATGAATGAGATGTGGCTTGGGCCCTAAAAAAAAAAAAAGAAAGAAAAAAAAGAAAAAAAAGATAGAGTGAAAAAAAGAAAAAGAAAAAAAAGAGAGAGAAAGAGTGAAAAAAAAAAAAGTTGAAGATATATGAATGAGATGTGGCTCGGGCCTAAAAAGAAAGAAGAAAAAAAAAAAAAAGAAATAGAGTATAAATAAAAAAAAAATAATAAGGTCAAGGAATGAGACCGCCTGGGCGGCTAAAATGCGAAAATGACAATTGAGATGGAGAAAGCCTGGTAATGAGTTTTCTATGTTTTTTGCTTACTCTATTCAAAATGTATTTTATTGACATCAGTGTACGATAATATTATGGATGCACATATATATTCAGTCTACAATATTTATTATGAGGAATAGACAAGGCGTGGATATAAATGAAGAGATGGTAAACTAAAGGAAGGAATAGAAGAGGGGGAGTATTTCAGAATCTTTTACATTTTAAGGAATATTGTTTTCGAAATAATTAAACATGAAAGAGCGGAGGGCATATAAATCATATACTGGTATGTTTCCACTTCTTTGTTTGATCGAAAAATGAAGCAACAGCGGCATTTCAAAATATTGTGTTATGTTCTTTATTACTCTGCAGAAGGGTTCTTGAATTGTGATTAGTTTTGCAGGGCAAGACCTTATATTAAGACCGATAGAGAAAAGACTTTATTTATTTGCGGACGAACGAAGTGAGGGAGAAAATAACTTGGATTAGCGCCTGACTACATACGCAGCAGTACAACATTATATTATGTACCAAGAATGTTCGCTACAATGGGTTAATAACCTCTAACAGGAGCATATAAACAGATTATATGCTCCTGCCTCTAATTACCTAAATGTAGTTTTCTGACATACAAGGTTATTTTATTTTTTATCTCTTCCAATAGCTGCCATATTTATGCAACGACGTTACGAGTACCAGACAACACATACCAGAGCTGTTGCATTAAGTCTGATGCATGAAAATTCCATTACATTCCTTATTAAGAAAACAGCAGCCAGTTCGATCATTGACATTATATAATACATGTATCAATGTGCAATCGATTTCCTTTAGGTGCTTTATTTCCACGATCTGTTCAAAGTTTCATACTGAATTCTTTAGTAGGAACTTGCAAGTGCTGTAACATCGATTTTGAATCAACAAAATAAGCCTGAAGTTACAGCTTAAAGAAGAATAAGTTTGGCCAGTATAACAATTGAGTCCTCTCTAATGTCGTTAAAATGCACAAACATTATATCCACATTCGTTGATTTTGCAAAGTTATCATAATTATCCAACCAACTTACCAACACAGAAATCTTCTTAGCAATTTTCACGCGGTGTTTGGTTTATAAAGCAAGTAAGACTGGTACACCACTGGTATCAGCATATTTGACCACTTATTGTTGTTTCTCTTCAGGGTTGATTTGAGCAATTGGCTATTAAATTGAAATTTGGAAGAGTTGGAAGATAAGTTTGGCCAATCAGAGCAATTTTAAGAAGAAATTCACAAAGAACCAATCAGCGTCTTCTTTTACTGGACAAGAACAAGAAAAGTGAGACGCCACCACAGAATGAACCAAACAATAATCCCTTTTTCAGTAAAGAAAGTCAAGAGCAAGTATATATGGGCCCATCCCAAAATATTGCTATCATTGCTTACATGGACAAAAGGAGCTCCTAGCTTGTCTTTAAATTCCATAACATTATCTATCTTTCTATTCCATATGCATCATATCAATCATGCCCATGTATTGAATACCACCTGACACCCCACATTTATACAGTAAAACTGGGGTGCTCAGGGGTAAACAGTTTCCTAAACATTGTATGTTATCCAAAACGGAGAATGTGGTAACTCGTGTACCCACAATTCATGTTGTGAGCAAAAATATTAAACATATCAAAGCATTTTATTTGATTTGTATTTTTAATTTTTACGACCGAAAAAAATGTCTGTATATCATGTTTATTGCATAGGCAAGTTTTTGTAATGGATTTCTCATATTGAAGATGCTGCAATATTTTGTATCGCCCTTATAAAAAACATCGTGTTACACGCATGTAAGCTGACCATATCTATAGAATCACGACTGACCATATCTATAGAATCACGACTGATGCTTCCTTAATCTTGTAGAATACGAAATGAATAAAAGGCAAAGGTCAGACTATTGCAACAGCAGACTGACAGACACTTGATCAATAGTAAGAAAATATACTTGAGACCCGTAATAAGAAACACTGCCATTTCGCAAATCCAAAACAAAGGCAGATATCATTTGCGCAGCTGAATAATACATTTCACTTTGCTCCAAATAAAGTGCAACAACTCTTAATACAGGATATAAAATTCCAAGCCAAGCATCGTACTAGCTTCTTTTTCTTGTGCAGCCTGGACTGTATCAGACCTGGTCAAAAATTGAGGAAACGGGTTTTTTAGGCACAACAGCGAAACTCAAACAAAATTTAGTGTTATCTGATTACGACGTTGAGACTGTAAGTGTCATTTATTCTCCAAGTGAAATTGCAAGACAATTAGTTTTTCTTGTTGCGAATCTACAGCAGATACGAACTTAGATAAAGGTTCGCAAAACGTGTGTTGCTGTATGTAGCCTTTTATGGAAGAAAACAGACAGGTGTGTTCTACAAAATTAGGTATAAGAGCATACGCAACCTTATACTTTAGGCATATAGCAGCTAGTCTTCGAAAGCGAAAAAAGGATAATTTTCAATATCCTAAATTATACAATATGGTATATAATTTTCATTTTATATGTTTATGACCTTTACAGCTTAAATAAACAATGGTATTAATTTCACACCATAAGAAAAACATAGTGAGCTAAACTTTTTTTTCTTATTTGCATAGAAAAATATATTTGCTTAAATGTTGCATTCGATAGATCGTTTGGGAAACTAGAAATTAATCTTATGGATATAAGGCGAATTTTTTAGTAAAAGTATTATGTGGAGCACTAAGTATGGAATATTTTCATTTAAATACTGCACATTTTAGACGTCTTATATGGTTTTAACGAACCGAACTTTTAAGATTCTATTTTACTTCTTCATTATCATATACTATGGCTGCATCAATGCAAACAAAAGAGGGCATCTTTTAACTCATTTAAGCCTGGCGTCCTTTTTATGGGACATAGGCAAACAGCATAGCCCCAGATGTGACGCCGCAGAACGCGGCGTCCCATCTGGGGTTATTCTGTTTGCTTAGAGAATATTTATCGAAAAATTGAATAAAATTTTAAAATCACTCCTGATGCCCCTAAAAATGAATGTGGACTCATCCAACTGATAACGATGGGAGAATCCATTCGTCAAATATGGGTTAATGACATTCTGGTAGAGCAAAGTGAACCACTAAGGATTTTAGATTCTATTTCACTAATTAAACATAAAAGGCACCAGGGAGATAAGAAAAACAAACAAAGGATCACATGATTTTATTCCTTTGTCTTAAAACAATGGTTTCAGAATAGTTTAAGAGCGATAGCCCGTAGTAAAGGAAACTCGTAGTTCTTCAGTAGTCAAAGAGAGATAATAGCTATATATATGAGCCTGTGCATGGGAAAACCAACAATTTGGGTTTCCGATCAGGTCGACACAAACCGGCCTGTACAGTCACAGATGATAGCTAGAAGCTTGAAATTTCGGATGAAGGAAGAAGAGGGATTGTACTATCCATGTAGCGAAAACAAAGGCGCTGATCAGCTTCGCGGTTACCGCGAGGCTGATCTGCGTCTTTGTTTTCGCATATGCAGATTGTTGGTTTACTTATGCAGCGGCTCATATTTTCTTTGCAAAATAAGAGGATCGAACCAGCACCTCATTACAAACATAACATTTGATGACGCCATATTACGAACAGCCGATGGACGACAAAAATTTATAACAAATACAGACAAAAGAAAAGGTAAGACTTCTTTTGAAAACTCTCGTACACCATCTAATCGTTACATTTTTACAGAAACGTCGATTTCTGCAGCACAGTGCTCTAGGGAATATAGCTCGTGCAATATAAAAGCAGGAATTAACGCTTTGGAGTGTGATATTTATTGAACGTCTAGAGAATCAACCTGTGTCCTCAGGTAGCTGTTAATGTTTTATAAGCTTGGCATCAGAATATCAATAAACCACCGAGTATTTTATACATCAGTAGATCCCTGGATGACCTTAATAAACATAGAGTGGTATAGCCTTGAGAGACCAAGCATTCATACTATTTCATTTTTTTTCTCTCTTTGAGGCTGGCCGGGTGACTGCTTTTTTGGGAAAGAGCTGGTCGTCCTGCTCTTCGAGTGTGTTGTCGAAAAAAGGTTTTATGTGCTGTGATGTGCTTTCTTTCCCACCTGGTGTCCGTGTTTGCAATTTGAATTTAATTGCATCGATTCCTGTTCTATTCTATTCCCTCTATTCTTACTTCTCATTTGCTTATTGTGGATAACGTGTATAGCACCATGATTGATCTTTGCTTAACGTTTGGAATAAGAAAGCATCTACATATTCTCACATGAAGAAACGGTCTGAGCCTGAGCTATTATATCTGTGGAATCCAAAATCCAAAAGACTCAATGTATAACTTGGAGACATCTTATCGTAATTCGCCTCAATCTGCCCCATCCCTGGGTAATTTAGTTTGGCGTTTGACCAGTAAACCTCTCTGATTCTGCGAGTGTCTATCATAAAATCGGGTAACCGTGAATAGCTCGGACAACATTATATGAAGCAAATCATTTTGTTCCATAGGTCGTTAACACCAACGGACTATTTGCACCTACTACACTGTTGTGATACGATCTGCTCCCCTGACATGTTCAATTAAGATATGTTCAACGTAAATTAGAGATAGAAACGCATAACTGTATGTCAGCAATGAATTTGTATATTTAGTATTTTCAGTAATATCGGTTTCATTTTGGTTCCACGTTGCCAAATCTGAAGGGTCACTGACGAGGTTTCAGTAGCCGAAACCATGGTATGGCGAATCTCCTTTCTGTAAATATGCTCACTGCCCTTAAAGGGTCGCTGTTATATTTTCGCAGACGAGTCATTCATAAGCTTCATGACTCATAGTGGACCCCAACACATTCAACAGACGAGAGAACGCCCCAGGCCGTGTACAAGTACAGCAAAATTAGGCTGTTAGCCGGCATCCAAGGCGGTATTTTTCGCTGTTTGGAGACACCCCAAAATCGCTCACAATGAAAAAATGATTATTCAGAAATCACTACATTCACAATTTGGCCATTGTATAGCAAAACAGCAGCTGATTAAACCACGCAATAGAGCAAAATATTCAAGAAATGTTATACTATCATGTGACCAAAGACGGTTGATAGATACGCATTTGTGGCTAATCGTAGGTAGCGTTACATCTTAAATTTACCACAGTAGATCTGCCCATACTTTGGGTCAACCTCTTGCAACGTTACAATTAGAGGTCTCTGTCCTAAAAGTAACGTGTATAAAGTATCTCGGGGTCTAGTATCTCGGGGTCTAATAGACTGCAGGACAGACTTCGAGATTCCAAACACATGTTGTTGTATAGTCACCAAGAATTAACTGTATGTCGTTTGACCACTTTAACTTAAAAACCTGTGCGTTTTCAACATTTTTTCTGATTAATTATCATTAACTCATTTAAGCCTGGCGTCCCTTTTATGGGACATAGGCAAACAGAATAGCCCCAGATGTGACGCCGCAGAACGCGGCGTCCCATCTGTGGCTATTCTGTTTGCTTAACGAAAATTCATCGAAAAGAGGGACAAAAATTAAAAATCACTCCAAACACCCCTAAAATGAAAGTGGACTCATCCAATTGATAATAATGGGAAAATCCATTTGTAAAATATGGGTTAAAGACTCACTTTTATAGAACATCCGTGTTTCTAAAAGCGACATGTCTATGTATTTTACCAGTTCTATCGACCGTTCTGGTTCTCGAAATATTGTATTATTAATAGTTAATGAGTAAACAGAAATCCCTCTGGTATGCTTGTCAATCAAGGAATCATTATTGTTTTATAGAACTCCGATGAGCTGTTTTACACAGTATTACGCATACCTCTATAAGGAAATTATGCTGTCCCATTAATTAAACTATAATTATATGCAACGAAGTTCCAGGAGCTATAGATACAGACATGAAATAACCCCTTTATGTCTACATTTATAGTAGGGAACGACTTTTTTGCACGTCGTTCGGCTGGTTCAACGTTCAGGGCATCTCAGAAAATACACGTACATGTATATGCAACGATATGCATATTATAATAATCAGTGAACCGTAGTGCATGATATGAAAAGTGCGTAAACTGTACAGCAATTCTGAGAATATCATGAACGTATCATAAACGTTTTATAAACGTGTCATAAACATACCAAGAATAGCAAGGTTTACTAAAATTGTACCCAGGTACCAGAAACTGCACCCAGGAGAGTACATGTTATGTATATATTGCCAAATATTGCGCTGTTTAGGGTCTAGAAAATCTAACGTTATTATTTAAGTTGTTTCATGATTTCCCAAGGTTCTCAGTAAGAGCCAAGAAAAATACTTTTCGTGGGGAAATCGGCCATTCTGTTGATTAACACTCAATGTCTGATAAAGAACAGGCCAGTCCATTGCCTGACATAACCGGCATTCAAAATGTATATAAAATGAAGAACAATATTTCATACTGTAAAGCAACGCACCGGAGCACGCAATGTCGTTGCTTGTAGAAATTAATAATGAATTTCAATTTCACGGAATAATCTTTGAAATAAATTGAGATGAGAATATGGATCGACCTGTGCAGTTGGCGCGAGCACGGCATGATATCTGAAAAAAAGAAAGCAACTTGTATCTGCATGAGATAAAACGACTTTTTAGCAATAATATTAAAATGTTTTTTGCTCTTGGTTCCAAATTGTTTTAGATCGTCATTTGGTTGCGTATAAATGTATCCGTGACTGTATATGTATATATAGAAGGAACATGAATATGCTACGTATATTCGCTATTTAGTATCTTTGGAAGCAAGGCTTACTCCCTGTATAGTATGTAAATTTCTTGGCTTTATTTTATGCCATACTGTGCTGTCTAAACCACCAAAGACTAGAACAGAGAAATATCAGGTCAGTTAAAACGTCCCCCAATATTTCTCCAGCAATGAAATCCATCATGGCTACGAATCTTGACACATTTGCGGCAATAGCAAAGCTTTTTGAGATACAATCTCCTAGTCTGTCATGTTCACTTAGATAAATTCAACTCTAAATCTCGATAGAAACACATAACACTACATCATCGCTGAAAGCTTGCTACAAAGTAGCCATCAAGTTGAAAATTGATATCAAACGCTATATTTTCTGAATTAATGTCAACGTTTACAAGTGTAAAGGCATATTCCACAACTTGGCAATGAAAGAACCGAACAAAATAAATACGGATGACTTTCCATCAGAAGTCTATGGGATGCCGTGGCGACATGCTAAATGATATTTTCTAAATGCTAATTGCTAAATGCGTATTGCAAAATGGTAAATAGTAGATAAAAATTATGAAAAGGGGTCGATAAAGGATATTGAGAACATCCATAATTTTAAACTATGTTGGATCGTTTAACAACATAGAACATTATATGTACAAGCAGATTCAATGAAATTTGCAATCAGCATTTAGCATCTAGCAATTAGCAAAAAAACAAATAGCATTTAGCAAATATCATTTACAAATAAGACAGATTCGTCAAAGGGGTATTTGTTTCCTTTTTCGCATCCCTGTTAGTTGTCGTAATTAAACAAAAACGTGAAAGACAACAACATTTACAGTAAGGATGAGGCTATTTGCAATTCGCATTTAGCAAAAGACAATAAGCATTTAGCAAATAGCATCTAGCAAATAGCATTTAGCAACTTGATGATAGCAATTTGCATGTCACCCCGGCCTTCAATAGAAGACAGTACCGCAGTTCCTTTTTAAAACTCTGTATATGTAAGACACCCTTTCCAGGGGGACCCAGTATACCTTATTATTTTAATTGATGGAACATTAATTAACCTATATCCCTAAATACCCTTCCATGACCTCGTGTGATTTAATGTAGAGGAGCCGCCTCGTGGGAAAACCAACAATGTTGTTTACGAACAGGTCTGACACAAATCAGGCTGTACAGTCACAGAAGCAGGCTAGAAGCTTCAAATTTCGGATTTAAGAAGAGGAAGTGCACTATTCGTGTCGCGAAAACAAAGGCGCTGATCAGCTTCGCGGTTACCGAGAAACTGATCTGCGTCTTTGTTTTCGTACATGCAGATTGTTTGTTTTCTCACGAGGCGGCTCAAATGAGCTTAGCTTAGATATCCCACACTGTGAAGGCTTAGAAATACGAGTCAAGAGTGGAGGAGTCAGGTGATGAATATTGTCAAGCTAACAAATACGGTAGTTGAAGATTGCAACTCATTTCAGCATTAGATTCCCTAGAAGTTGGACAGGACCATTTGGAAAAAAAACCTCGAGTTCACCAAACATAACAAGTATGTTTTCAAGATTTAATTGTTGAGAGTGTGTCTGCTTTTAAATCAGATTGTTACAATAAAATAAGGGTAGGGATAGAATAAAGTGCCCTAAGTTCCTTGTGCCACTTTGAGATGGTTAAATAATTTTCCAGTACAATACAAGACGTCATAAAAATTTACACGTTTGAATAATTTAAACATTGTCAGTTCACAAACGTATAATTGTAAATGCATATGAAGTTATATGACAACTCGAAGAAGTGTGTGTGTGTGTGGGGGGGGGGGGGGGGGCACTAATAACTCTACAAAGACAAAGCCGGGTGATGGTTGTATTGTCTTTATAAAGAGCTCATGAATTATTGTTCCTTTTATAATGCTCACGAATCGTCGGTGTTATTATGGAAATGACAGCAAATATGATAATATCCCTTGATTCCATTTGTCTCCCACATCAGACTGTCTCCTTGAGCTAAAATAGGTTTTGACATTGATTAAGTGCCTAAAAGCCTGTAGTCCATACAACATTATTGTTTTATTTATGAGATGCACTTTGTTTCAACCTGAGAAAATGGAAAGGGGCGCTCAGTGAGGCGCTATTCTGACCTTGTTCCCATGGCAACTGGTTCCAAATATTTTATCAAGAGGTTGTCGATGACGTCACCTGCGTGATTTGGCATTTTTGAAAAGCTGAAAGAGTAAATTAAGACTGAATGATAATGTGTGTTTATTTACTTCTGATATTATCCTCGACATTGCCAAATCACAGGCTAAAGCATGCATTACTGAAGCCAGATTTTTTTTTATTCTCTGGTTCTCGGGAGAGCCTACCCTACAATTTTAGGCCCTCCCAGAAAATAAAATTGGCTTTTTGATTTTTTTTTCGACATACGTTTTTATTTGAGCAAATTACATGTATGCATATTTTAAATGTATTACGAATTAAAAAGTCTTTTATTTTGATCGACTCAGCTCTTTCGTCTCTTTTATTTTTATTTTTAATTCCCCCGGTCCTACCATGTACTTTACCTGATTTTCCCGAGAACCAGAAATAAAAAAAAAAAACTCTGCTCTTATCTCGGCATTGAATTAGTTTGCTTCTTTACGTAAATGCGAAGATTATCAATTATCCATTTTCTAAAGGGAAAACATATCCTGAAATGAAGTTCAAATTTAGCTAATCCGCATGGCTTAACACTAAATCAAGCCAACCTCATGCTCGTTTATTTAGTTCAGTTCGGATAACTGAGTGGCTGCATGTTGGAAAATAGTTGCTCACTCGGCTTAGGATAAGTTCTCATTGTATCTGATTGTCTATTTGGTGTTTTCCCACCTCGGTATTTCGAGTGGGGACTTCTGTTTTCCTGATCAGTGCCTACTTTTACCTTTATCGTTCGTCAGTTCAAATTTTCTATATCGTGGAGACTTGCCTACACGATATTGTCAAAAGTAGAAAAACAAACTGGTTGGCAGTTGGTTCCGTACACTCAGAGAATGACATATTTTTCCAAAGTTAAATCTCTCTATACAGTGTTTTAGTGATCATTGCAAAAGAAGTTAAAGTTATCGTTTTTCATGAATTGCATTTCAGTCTAAGATATTTTCTTGTTTTGCGTTTTCTTGTAATAGTAATCACCTCAAATAGCAGGGGAATAAACAAAATACCCGTAATCTGATATAAAGGCACAATGGAATTAAACCATCATGTTTATTCACTTGGATTTACACTTGGAAATCTCCAGGGCTTAATTTTCGCTTGAAATTTGCTAAAATGCTTTTAAGGTGATTTCAAAACGAGAAAGAAATTCGCAGATAAATCCTCAGAGAAAATTACCGCAGAAAATTATAAAACGGCGCCAAATAATCCACATGCTGCAAAAAGAACTGTGTATTATCCATCATCAATACTTGCAGTTCACAGTATGGTAAACATTATGACTATCAGTGACTATACAAAAGAAATAAATAAAACTTAAACCAAGAACGATGATAAGTATAATTAAATGCTCGGAACATTACTTTTAAGACAAAACACAAAGTCTCCCGAAGGTGCCGAAGTCAGTTGATTAATAATGACATTTTTAAACTGGCTTGATTTAGATGATTCTCAACGGGAACATTATTGTTATATGGACAAACTGCCTTTCATAAAAGACATTTAGACATAAACACACATTCCTTTCACATGCAACATACATCACAGGCCGACAATAGTTTTAACTTTTGTAAAATAACTTTCAGATGAACGTTTGATGTAATTTATGTAATAAATGAATAGAATATGGCACAAACAAAAATACTTTTTTATTTGATTCGAATATAACGGATGCGGGAATCCGGAACAAAGCGATATCTGCCAAACATGTTTATAAGCAGAAGTTTAATGATTCCATAACTTCTCTATTTAATTGCACTTACTACCAATTAAAAATTAAAACTGAGATCCTTTAAGAGCAGTGAACACATTAATGAGAAAGGGGATGTGCCATACCGCGGTTTCGACTATTAAAGTCTCGTCAGTGACCCTTTAGAGTTGGCAACATGGAGCCAAAGAGAATTACTGAAGTTTTGCAACTTTCAACAGGGTAGTCGATACGAAGACTACTATGATCTAAATGGGACCAAATATGTTAAATATTGGTTAGAAAATGAATCTTAACCGTTCATAAAATTCTGATTTCTCAGAATATCCTCGCTGATCATGAACAAAAATACATTTTTGTACATGTTTTGTACATATTCACATTTTGAACATCCTCGCTGAACATGTTCAAAAATACATTTTTGTACATGTTTGACACATAACACACATATATGACTCTTAAAACGCAATACTGAACTCCCAAATGAGCATAAGCAATATTATGCAATTAATATTTTCAGAGCATCCGCAACAATGAATACAAGTTCTGTGCTATATCAGGAAATGGCAGCCAAGATTGTTTTTAATCAACAAAATGGCGTATACTTCCCTGAAGTGCTCTTTTCTTGGTTTTCATTTAGAGCCGGGGGAAATCATAATTCTTTCTTGAAACAGCGTAGGATTTTTAAACCGTAATCGGTTAGAATTGTGTCACAAAATAATGGCAATGCCGTATGATATCCATTGCTGATTTTGACATTTTTAAAGAGAAATACTCAAGGCAGTGGCTGTATGTTGTTGAGATCATTTAAGTGAAACGAAATGTGATACTTCGAACAAGTGGCCCCATGATCCAGTTTCACCAGCGCATGTGGGACTGAATATATATTGTTTAAAAAAAAAAAAAGAAAAAAAAAAAAGAAAAGAAAAACGAGTTCATATGAAAAAAATAGTTGTCCGAAACTGGGGCCTGTTAATATTGTATCTTAAGAGTACTTTTCAGTGATTGTCATTTTAATGGTCACTGTACCCTTTTGATATTGTTAGAAATCATATTTTAGTATACAAGTGACTCCTTGATCCAGTTTCACCAACGCATGTGGAACTGAATATTGTTTTAATGTGAAAAAAAAAAGAAAAAATAAATAAAAATAAAAAAAACGAGTGCATATGAAAAAAATAGTTGTTTGAAACAGGGACCTGTTAACTTTGTATGATTGTCATTTAATGGTCATTACCGTTGTTTTCAATTGGATTCTGTTGATTTTGTAACAAATCATATTTTTGTAATTTCATTTTCAAATAATATGATAATCATCCTCTGGCGAAAATGGTCAGCAGAAAATACCGCCCTTTGTTGAGAATACCATCAAGGATATACTAAACACCTTCAATTACTTGCGTCCAAGAAGCAGACCAATTGATTGCGATGGAGTTTCACTTGTCCATCCATGGGCGATCATACTCCTATATATGGTCCATAAATTCCCAAACTGGATTGATGTAGCCTGGAACACTAATTCGTTTAAATGATTTTTCATTATTCCTTGTTGGCACTTTACTTATTTTGCAACTTACTTTTTATTATTTATTCATACAACTTGACATTGTCCACAATTTAACTTAAGTCATTACAATTTCAATAGTACAATGTATAGGCATATACAGTTCCTGAATGACATGCGTTACAAACGAGACAAACACATGCCGAGGTCCCACAAAGATTCCGTTGACAGTATGATCCTCGATACAAAGAAAAAACTGAAAGAGAAGTGCCTCACCGTCAGAAGGGTAAATACCATGTCCATCAGGTCCTTGGACACCAAAGCCTCATACAGACAGCTCCAGACAAGCTAGCCTACACCATCGTCAACCAACAGAAGATGCCTTTCTGAACATAACATAGGGTTTGTCAAAGCAACCGATGCAAGCCAGGCTGTATTCTAAAAGATGGTAACAAGTAGACAGATTATTGCAAGCAAGGCAGTAGAAGTACATCAGAAGATAGTCCAGACTGATGTTGTTGAAGGGGTTGAAAAGGTCCTTGTACATCATAGATAAAAGCAGTGACAAGAAACCCAAGGTGCAGTTTGGGATATATGTGAGATACTATCAGCCTTCAAGATTAAAAGGTGGCAGTTCAGTTTTTGGCCTGCGAGGACAACATAGGGAGACTTAACTTTTCCAATCTTTTCAGTAGCGGCAAGACGGTATTTGATGAGCATCAATGCCGCTGTAGTGTCAGAGCTGAATGGTGTAACAGTTGCCGGGAAAACCCATAGAGGTCAACCCAGATGTCATTTATGCATGTATATTTTATTTTCACATTCAAGCTAGATAAAATGCTTCAAACAAAGTCAGTAAAACAAGACCAAAATCTCCGCCGCCACCAGAGCTTAGCCATATTGACTTGGAGGTTATAAATGCATCGACGTTATTATTGCGATCGTGTGAGAGCTATGATGTGTCCACTGGGCGCGATAAAACGATGAAACTATGTTGAATGATTGATTCTCCATGGGGAGGAAGTATCGTCCCCTCATTATTTATTAACATGCAAGTTATATACCGTGTTCTATGGTGGGTCCGGTGGAATATAACGACCAATATGGTGTAGGGTCTTACAGAACATAGTGATAGAGACCTAAGTCCAAAAGAGAAAGAGAAAACATGCGACCCCCTACCGCCACCCCCCCCCCCCATCTTACATAATTGTTTAGAAGTGCTATACAGATGTTATTGTCATCTTGTTTATTGATGACCACCATAACTTACAATGGTCACTGATGGTTGGTTTTGTGTTTTACGTCCCACCCAACAGTAAGGGTCACACGGATACGTGCTACCACTGTAACCACTGGGCCACGAAGACTTCTGTAAAGATGAAAAGAACGGCAATTTTGTGACATATTGATAGTCTATGAAGAGAAGGCATCTGAACAATAATCGATTAAAATTGTATACCAAGATATTTTTTATCGATTTCATTGGTCATTATTAATTGAATTTCCATATCAGTGCAGATAGAGCAAGCGTCTGGATGTACAACTGATCAACTGACAGTCTTTGCCACATATACCATATCAGGATATTATTTAATTCATCATATTTTGCCCCCGCCAATATTTCTAGACATTGCATAATTTGTAACTATCGAAAATCCATACCCAGACACTGAGCAAAAGAATATATACGATTCCAATTTCTACAAATACCTAAACATCAGGAAAACATGTCCGTGAAATGTATACCCCCTTAAACTCAAATTTATATGGCAAAACTGGGGTATGCAGGGGTAAACCTGTTTTTTTTCTTATTTACTCCAAAACATAAATTGTGGGTACTTGTTCCGAGGCGGTTCTAATGTGTATCCACAACGTATGTTTTGAGCGAAAATGTTAAAAAAGTAATTTTTCCCAATGAAATCTTCATTTTTTATCTGAAATAATCTCTGTACATAGCTTGGGCAAGTTTTTGTAATGTTATGACATCGGCGTTAAAGTAAACATGTTTCTATATAACCATTAGGTCTATACACTGTGTCGAAAAATAGACATTAATGTTTGTCCTTTTAATGTGACAAATATATTGTGTGGTTTCCTTTTAGTCTATGTCTGTTGCCATGGGACCGCTACTATAAAGATTGGAAAACAGAAAAGATGTCAATTTGACATTTGCGGTTTTCAGATGCACGTTGAATGATCACGTATAAGTACAAAAGATTTTAAAGCATTTGAAGGAATTCTATTTTTTGTTGTGGCACAAATCCAGTACCTAAAACAAGCTAAAGAGTCAAGAGCTACCATTGGACTTTAAAACAACGATTCCTTATATCTGTGGGCGTAAAAGAATAAACAAACAGACATACTAAATTTAAAATAAGCATGTACACAATTCATCCATTTGGCATTCTAAATGGTTTGATAGATACAAAGTCTTATTCACTGAGCTGACAGCATATTTTATGTGACCTAGTGGTACCTTTTTAGCTGCAAAGTAGTGGGATGCAAATCTTAAAATTAGTTAAAACTGTCATTTGCAATTCAAATTATTGAAATCTCTGCATCTGGAAAAGTTCAGTGCATTTGCTTGAAAGATTAACTAACTTATCTTGCAATTTTTATTTCCTGTTTAAAACTTGGAAATATAAAAATCTCAATGTCATAAGGGAAATGGATGGCTCAGTTTTCATTACGAAAACTTACCCATGCAATATACAGAGATTTTTTTTTTTTCAGAAGAAACAAATGAAAATTTCATGAGAATGTTCTATTTTTATTTTTCTAATATTTTCGCTCAAAACTTAGATTGTGGGTACACGTTAGAATCGCCTCACCGAGGCGGTTCTAACGCGTACCCACAATGCCTGTTTTGTATTAAAAATAAGAAAAATAGGTATACCTACACGGACATGTTTTCCTGATGCTGTGTGGTTTTCTTTTAGTCTATGTCTGTTGCCATGGAACCGCTACTACACGTATAACGATTAGAAAACAGAAAAGATGTCAATTGGACATCTGCGGTTTTCAGATGCACGTTGAATGATCACTTGTACGAAATATAAGCATTTGAAGGAATTCTTTTTTGTTGTGCCTAAAACAAGCTTATAGCTATCTAGGAAAGAGTCAAGAGCTACTATTGGACTTTAAAACAACGATTCCTTATATCTGTAGGCGTAAAAGATTAAACAAACAGACATACCAAATTTAAAATAAGCATGTACACAATTAACCCATTTGGCGTTCTAAATGGTTTGATAGTTGCAAAGTCTTATTCACTGAGCTGACATCATACGTATTTTATGTGACCTAGTGGTACCTTTTTAGCTGCAAAGACAGAAACCTATTAGTGGGATGCAAATCTTAAAATTAGTTAAAACTGCCATTTGCAATTCAAATTATTGAAATATCTGCATCTGGAAAAGTTCAGTGCATTTGCTAGAAAGATTAATTGACTTATCTTGCAATTTCTATCTCCTGCTTAAAAATTGGAAATATAAAAACTCAGTGTCATAAGCATAAAGGAGATGACTGGCTTAGTTTGCATTACGAAGTGCCAATACTATAGAATTTTTTTTTTTTTCAGAAGAAACAAATGAAAATTTCATGAGATTTTTTTATTTATCTATTATTTTCGCTCAAAACTTAGATTGTGGGTACACGTTAGAATCTTCTCAACGAGGCGGTTCTAACGAATACCCACAATGCCTGTTTTGTATTACAAATAAGAAAAATAGGTATACCCCTGCAAACTCCAGTTTTTTTTAAAAAATATATAAAAACTGTGTACATTACACGGACATGTTTTCCTGATGTTGTGTGGTTTCCTTTCAGTCTATGTCTGTTGCCATGGAACCGCTACTACATGTATAACGATTAGACAGAAAAGATGTCAATTTGACATTTGCGGTTTTCAGATGCACGTTGAATGGTCACTTGTGCGAACGATTAAGCATTCGAAGTAGTTCTATTTTTGTTGTGACGCAAATCCGGTACCTAAAACAAGCTTAAGAGTCAAGAGCCACTATTTGACTTTAAAAACAACGATTACTTATAACTGTGTGCGTAAAGACAAACTAGAACTATAATAAACATGTACACAATTCGCCCATTTGGCATTCTAAATGGTTTGATAGTTGCAAAGTCTCAGATGACAGCATATTTTTATGTGACCTAGTGGTACCTTTTTAGCTGCAAAGACAGAAACCTATTAGTGGGATGCAAATCTTAAAATTAGTTAAAACTGCCATTTGCAATTCTAATGATTGAAATATCTGCATCTGGAAAAGTTCAGTGCATTTGCTAATTAACTTATCTTGCAATTTCTATTTCCTGTTTAAAACTTGAAAATATAAAAACTCAGTGTCATTGGAGATATGGCTGGCTCACCGAGTTTTGAGCGCCTCACCGATGCGGTTCTAACGAGTACCCACAATGCCTGTTTTGTATTTTTTAAAAGAATAAAGAATAAGATCACTTGTTGAATCGTGTCTTCCGCGTTTCCGACCAAGTTTCAATGAAACCGAACTGCAAAGCTAGTGATGAAAACTTATTCTTGTTTGTCTGTATGTTGCAACTTGCAAAAGCATTTAAGGCGATGATCAGATGCAATTTATCTACAATACAAAAACCGGTTATTTTGTTATGCAGTTTAATTAAAACAAGAATGATGGATTATTATCGAAAATAACTGAGCCGCCGCATGGGCAAACCAACAATCTACATAGGCGAAAACAAAGGCGCAGATCAGCGAAGCTGATCAGCGCCTTTGTTTTCGCTACACAGATTGTACAATCCCTCTTCTACTTAAAGGATCTCGGAAGACTATATAGGTTTTCCGCCTAAAGTTTGAGTGTTTCTTGAAGCTTCTGTGTTAAGGTTCCTTATTACTATAATAATAGTGTTTTCTGCTCATAAATATTTCATAGATTTTTGAAAAAAAATGTGGCATGTTACATACCAGAATAATCCCTAAACCTTAAACTTTCTTATGAATGATAATGTTTTCCAAAGGGAAGCCATTGTAATAGAAGTTTTTAGTGAAATTACCTATTTTTCTAATAAATTTCCATAAATAATCCTTTAAAATAAATTTTTGATTTTAATTGATAGAAACCTTTGTGAAGGTCTAAATAATGTTCTCCAACTAATTTGCAAGCTGAAAAATTAGCTTAGAAACGATTTGCATGAATAGCAGGTGCATCATCTTTATCAGATTTATTACTTTAAATAATATTGTCCGTCACTTATGCAAATACCTGTACCTTAAATATACCATGCCAAATAAATTAAGCAACTTTTACTTTGAACAGTGTCTTCATACGTTTTAGACATTAGGGAAGTTCTTCTGACAATATCTTTTATATATCTAATAAGGGTAAAAACAATTGTTGTGTGGTGTTGAAGTAACGTTGGATTTAAAGTCCTCTGAGACATGTCTCAAATAAAACATAGATAAAATTATTTTGTACAGTATATTTATATGCATTATAGTATGTACACGCTGTGTATACCTGTTAAAATAGGACAGGTAGTCTGTTCATTCAGGTAGAACATACATATACAGTATATTTCCATAGCCTTTTTACATAACAAATAAGCCCATTAATTTGACCTTGATTAGTCTCAAAAAACGGGCTTTTTGTCTGCAGATATTTCGGTAAGAATTGTTTCAAACAGAAAAAAAATGATAGCAGTTGATAGATTTTTCTACTTACTAACTACCGTGCCAACACTCATCCCACAATATTTCTTATTTAAGCGTAAAACAATGCAAGAAAAATAAAAGCAGTTTTCAAACTAACAGTGCATTTCACTACCAACATGCACGAAAATGCAAATACAAATTCTGGTTATATTACTAGGATAACGTTTGTCATTCATAGCCCTTTCAGGAGATGTAATATCATGAATGATCTGTATCCCAGGACTGAGAACAACATGTTCAAAGTTTAGGGGGGGTTAGGGACTTTGTAAATATATCAATCCACGTTAATCTTATAGGAAAATAGTTGCATTCTGCGTAAAATTAAAGGATTTATTGATTAACAATATGGTGGAAACCTCTTGATGTTACATACCTGCAGCATAAATCTGTGTCAAAGGGGGAGGGGGTAAGATTTTTTCGAAAAATTATTTTGTCAGAAAACAACTTTTTTGCCATAGATTATCAAGAAAATACTACAAAATGTTTATTGCAACCTAAAAGATTGTGTAAAAGTTATTTATAGACTAATAACTGGTACATCATATTTATCAGATTTATAATTCTAAATGACACTGTCCATCACTTTTGCAAAAACCTGTACCTTAAATATACTATGCAAAATCATTAAGCAACTTTTACTTTGAATAGTGACCCCGTTTGTTTTGTAGACATTAGGGAAGTTCTTCTGACAATGGCTTGCATGTATCAAAATAAGGTAGAACCAATAGTCGTATGGTGCTGAAGTAACGTTAGGTTTTAAGTCCACGGACACATATCTCAAATAAAACATAAACTATCAAAAATTGAGAAACATTTTTTTGCACAGTAAATTTATATGCATTGAAACATGTACACTTAATGTGTATACCTATTAAAATAGGACAGATAGTCTGTTCATTCAGGTAGAACATACATATACAGTATATTTCCATAGCCTTGGTACAATATAAATAATAGAATTGAGCCCATATATCAGTTTTTGGGCTTTTTGACAGCCTTCCCCCACCCTTGCCCAAACATGACATTTTGATATAATATGTCCTTTACAAAAATACAGTTGTGTTCAAAATATTTTTATTGGGCAAGGGGGGGAGCATGGACTTATAAAAAGTTTCCTATTTCCTATATGATCCTATATTATATTCAAAGATTTTGTCCAATTTTTAAAGAAGTTACTTCTTGACTTACAAACAACATTACATGTCTAAATACAACAGAAACTTAATTTTCGACTGTAATAAACTTCAATTAAGTGCCTGGAACTTGAAATTTGAAGATTTCTTGGGCAATCTCACTAAAGAAATCTTCCGAGATCCTTTGAAATTTCAAGCTTCTTCCCATCTTCTGAGACTGTACAGCCCGGTTTGTGTCGGACCTGATCTGAACCCAAATTCTTGGTTTTCTCACGCACAGACTCAACTGAGAATCAAAGCGGAAACATGAAAAAATGCATGGTGTTATTGCGATAAAATATGTTCCATAGTACAATGCAAGAAACAGACAAACTAGAAAAAATGATATACATGATAGCGCCGTTATACCAGAGGACTGTTTTGATTTCACCAGTCATCTGGCAATAGTGTTTAAAAACGTATTTGGTTCATGTTCATATTTATGTGTTTTTGATACATTTTATGCTTTCAGTCATGGTCCATGTACCGAAAGCATTCTGATTCATACAAATGTATTCCGTACACAACAGATAAACATTTCATAGAGGATATCCAGAACTTATAGATGCTTTCAGCATTTGCACCCTAAATCTGACAGTCAATCCGAAGGCTTCGATTTCTGTAAATAATTCAGTCAGCGTCACTTCATTTGTGACAACTTAAAACATGTTGACAAATTAATAAAAGAAACAAAAAAGATACAAAATCAGAGAGACTCTGTGCATGGTCTATTTATAACGCTGAAGTCTCTGGTGACTATGATGTGATCGGGTTTGTTAGAGGGGCTAAAACCGAACGGAAGTTTTTTGAGCCGATTCCACAACTGGAGTTCCTATGCAATTAACGATGAGCAAAATTGATCGACCTATAAAATACCTGCTGCTGTTGTCTATTAAACAAATAGTGACACCGTTATTATTGCATGATACTCTCTCCAACAGTGGAATACAATATTACTTGAAAAACACAGCAAAACATTTATTAATTGAGTCATATCCTGTTTTCTGAGTGTCCGAGCAAGTTTCATTGAAACCTGACTGCAAAGCTAAGAAGAATGCTAGTGGGGCGGAACCCTGTCAGACTTATCACAGTCTCGTTTATCTGTACATGTATGCTGTAAAAGCAAATTTAAGGTGCTGTTCAGATGCACTCAATCTACGATACAAAAACAGGTTATTTCGTTATTCAGTTTAATTAAAACAAGATTTTGTCTCTCACGCTGATGGATTATTTTAATATCACAAATATTGAACATAACTGAGGATCAGAGCTGATACCTAAAAAAATACATTGTGTAATTGCGAAAAAAAACAGGTTCCAAATTACAATTCAAGAAACAAAAATGGATCGAGATAAAAGCGCCGTTATAAGCAAAGACTGTTTAGATTTCGCCAATCTTCTGGCGCCAATAAACAGTTTCAAAAGTTTATTTTGTACGTCACCTACATTGCATGACGTTGTCTAAGTTTATTAGATGTTTTCCTTTCAGACAAAGTCGGGTTGATACCGCATCAACATTTTGATTCATACAAATGAATTCTGTACTCAACAGATATGCATTTCAATGAAGATATGCCTTCCTTTCTTTGCTTTTCTATCCACAAGTTTTAGGTGCTTTCAGCAAGTCAACTTGAACACATTTGCACCCTCGATCTCCGAAGGCCTGAATACTTGTAAATTATTCAGTCAGCGTCACTTCGTTTGTGACAACTTGAAACATGTTGACAAATTAATAAAAGAAACAAAAAGATACAAAACTACAAAACTAAAAAATCTTACCTGTTCTGTAGAAGTCGATAACTGAGTTGAACACAGCCGGGTGCCTGTCAAAGAAGTACATTTCCTTTTTAATTCCACCAAACATGTGCTGTTCAGCCAAGCGTGACAGGCGCGTGCTTGAAATATTGCGCAGAGTCGACAAATGCGTCTCATGGCGCACGCCACCCACATTCAGAACAATTCGGTCTTCTTCCTCCGAGACCGAGGAAGCGTCCGATTTGGCGCTAAGTGTCTCTGCAGGACTTGGGATCGTAGCGTCAGACGAACCATCGGACAGTTTGTCCCCTTCCTCTGAAGCAAGGTACGTGGGCTTGACGCTTCCATTCTGCATAATTGTTTATTTCTCTAGGCTAACAGCATATACTTTAGAAAGATGTACATTTTCAGACAACTGTTCGAACAAACATTAATTGGCACTTCTAAAACATTTCATTGTAGTCATTGTTATCAATCCAAAAGTTTTGGCACACTTTTATTGTTCTGTTTACTATTATTATTTGCTCTTTATACCAATATTTCCTAGAATAAATATGTACATCACATAAAAATCACTAGATGTCACATTACTATCACTGAACATTCACACATTACATAACAATACATTTAATCTAAAACTACATCTACACGTCTAAGTCTCTAGTCCTTCAAGCCATTTTTGTTTATTATTGTTCCAACAGGAGCGTGATGTTCCAGCATAAAGCCACTTCTGTATTCCAACTCGCTCTAACGCATCTATCCTGCGGCGGAATCTTCAATACTTGTTGATTGTAATTAATTATTAACATCATTTCTCTAGTGGTGCCTTTCCGCTAATATTATGCACAATAGATATTGTTTGGCTGATCTTCTTCTGATCTCTGGTACTTGTCGTCTGCGTTGGCATTGCGCGTGAGCATATCGTCTGCAGCCGACTGTTATCTTCGTCTGAATGATGTTTCACAAATTAGATATTACATATTGGATGTTAAGCCATCTGAAATTCCTTGCTCAGTGGCTGTGCAGCATAGAATATTTTTTGTTCCGAATACGTTTCATATTCATGCGATACTCGAGCCTTAGCATAGGCATGTCTGCCTTTTGAAAAGTCGATTGATCAGCGTTTTTATTTTAATTGCAAATACAGTAAAATCCCTTTAACTCCTTAATCCGGGGCTTCTAACATCTAGGCTACCTTTCGTCACTGTACAGTCTGTTTTTGTCAGACGTTGTTGGGAACACTGAAGATAGTTTTTGCCCCTACGAAGCTCTAGTATGATTCTATACAGAAACGCAGTCTGACTTACAACATGATCGATTCTAAAAGTCTAATTCGAGCCTGTGCGTGACAAAACCAACAATTTGGGTTCCGACCAGGTCTGACACAAACCGGCCAGTACAGTCACAGGAGCAGGCAAGAAACTTGAAATGTCGGATTTAAGAAGGAGAAAAAATTTTCTATCCGTGCAGCGAAAACAAAGGCGCTGATCAGCTTCGCAGTTACTGCGAAGCTGATCTGCGTCTTTGTTTTCGCATATGCAGATTGTTGGTTTTCTTGTGCAGTGGCTCATTTGTCTTTTACATTCAACATGTACGTAATTCTGAAACGCCGACACATGACCAAAGCAGTTACATATGAGCCGCAATTTGAGAAAATCAACAATCTGCATATGCGCTCAAAAAAGTAACTGCTGATCAGCACCTTTTGTTTTCGCTACACGGATGGATAGTACAGTTCCTCTGCTTTCTAAATCCAAAATTTCCAGCCTCTAGCGATCTTCTGTGTTTGTACAGCTCGGTTTGTGTCGGACCTGTTCGAAAACCACATTGTTGGTTTTCTCATGCTGAGAACTCTTTCGAAAACCACATTGTTGGTTTTCTCATGCTGAGAACTCTAAGTTAAAATAAAGAGCAAGTGGTTTCTACGGTCTTATTTCAAAGGGAAATGACCAAATATAGGGAAAAAGAACGGCGACGCGTGGCACGCTGTTCGGTGCCATTTGGTTAAGAGAAGTGCACTTGTTTTCCCCAGACTGTCATTTCAAATCAGTGTGTTTTAAACGGATTATTGATCAAGCGTTCATATTGGAACATTGGAGCTTTTCCTCTGTCTCATTCAAAAGGAATAAATCAGATTCTTATGCTCATGAGAGTATGAAACGTGTTGAAAAGACGAAACACAATAGTTCGGTTCCACAACCACAAACCATACAATATGGAGACTATGGTCGGGTATGGTCCCTGCACAGAGCGACGTCACTGGCTGCACGACGGTTTACGAGTGTGGTTCAAGCCTTTTCTGTCTGCTTTTAAAAGAAATAACTTCCTCTCACGTGTGAGTTTGGTCAGGCTGTGTGGTTGCAAAGACTGTTCACTGTTCAAGCGTCCGCCAGTTGCTTTTTCTAATTCATAGGTTTTGCCATAAATAAAAATTAATCATAGTTCTATATGCAAATGCATGGTATAATGTAACGGAGGCTATAGATTGTTCATTCTTTGTACACCACACTTCCGCATCAAATGAGGGGGCGAATATGTTACAATGACACACAAACAATCTTTTGAATATAAACTAGGTTGCCGAGGCTCTTCCCAGAAGAAGATTGAATACGGAGAAGCAATCTACGTTGAAGAACACAGAAAAGGACACTACTCTCGATTTAAGTCCTCCAGATTTACTGACAGTTCGAAGGAGGGGGTCTCCGTTTCTCCTCTACCTATCTTTCCTTGTATAATTTGAACTGCGTCATGAGAAAACCGGATTTTTGCCTACGCGAAACCAAAGGCGCAGATCAGTTAACTGCACAACTGATCAGCGCCTTTGTTCTGCTACACGGATAGTACAATTACTCTTCTTCTCTGGCTTCTATCCATCTTCTGTAGCTGCACAGGCGGGTATGTGTCAGACATGGTCGGAACTCCCGAAGACCGGTTTTCTCGCGTCGCGGCTCATTTTGTGTGAATCTGACATTGTTGAGAACTTGAGTGCGTGGTGGGAAATAAGTAGGTAAAAATAAGCAATGACCAGGAAACGACGCATCCCACAATAAAAACCGAGGTGGGAAAAGGACTGTTCTGGCCTAACCAAAGACAGATTGCGGCATTGAAGTCAGAGAAGAAAAGCTGTTAATTTACAACCAGGTACTTATACAAAAAGAACATATCAGTAAGCTGTGAGCAGCTATTTCCCAAAAGGTGACCACTCAAATATATACATGGACTCAACAAACACGTTAAGGAAAGTGTGTTTGAGAGCTTGTTACAAAAGAACCGTTATATTTCATGAAATATGAACTTCATATTATTATAAATTGTCTTTTTGTCTTTCAAATGAGGGCTTATTTGGGACGATAGCCCTTACAGAAGCTTGAAAAATCAGTGTCAAAGTTGACTGGTCGTAACACCATTTTTCACAAAATTGCCAAATTATTCAGTTAGTACGGTACATGAAACTGAAACTTGGCGATAAAATGCACCCATACGGGGAAAGGACAAAATTAGTCTCAAATGAAAGCTTATTACCACTGCTATTGACTGCCGGTTGTCGTAGCTTTCCAAAAGTGTAGCGTCATATTAGAAAAAGGGGAGATAACTCCCTATTTGAACAAAGCAAGTTTCGTCAGACAGTTGTTTCCGTTAGAAAAAGTCGTAAAATTATTCATGGACCAACGCAAATTTCCTAGTTATATAATATGAACATTTATTTCGCGGCGATTGATTGATGTTTTGGTTCCTTGAATGTCAAGACGATGTTATTACGTAATGTTGCGTAATATACTCATAAAATCGTTGTAAATGAATATTTTCAATTTAATTTGCGTGATTCATATACATACTTTTGAAAAGAATTTCATTTGGTCTTATAGACAATTTCATAAGCTTTTCAGTCATACGAGCTACGTTTCTGTACATTTTTTATCAATTGAGTTACATTCCTTTAAAGTATGACACCCCATTCAAAAACTTGCACATTTTAGTGAATTAAAAATGGGGGTACACAAAGAAAATGGGCCATATCTCAGCTGTTTCTTATCCTAGATCACAGAACTTGTTCTCATTTTAAAGCGGAGACATATTTCTGATATCTTTTGATAAAAAATGTAAATTATCTAATTTCCATATTCATGAATTTTAATTAATTCAACAGAATGACAGAATAAACCATAAAAACAATATATGAACTTATTTCATGAATTAACTATCACTGTGAAACATTGTTATTGCACCATTTGACAAAAATGTTGATGGCATGTACCTAAATGAAAATTATATTATTAGCATTTTCGTGAATATTAATGAAAAATTAAAAAATCAGGAAAAATGGGGGGAAAATACTTTGCAAATGAAGACTTTGAGGCGGGTACTATGATATATCTTGCACTCTTTGACACATTTTCATGGCGGTCAGTTTCGCCAGAAGAACACCAGAATGCCGAAAAATGTTGCCTTCAACACTTAACACATTTATATGATGAAAATTTTATAGTTTCTCAACCCATCCATGATGCGATTATCAAGAATAGGGATGTCGGCTGAGACACAATCAGGGTTGCCTTTTGTGTTGCACTTGAGGCAAAAAAGTAACCTCTTTGTATTTTCATTTTTCTTGGTTTATAATAATTTATGACCTATCAGGTTTATATTCCAGAGATAATTCTTTTGGCTCTCGCGTTTTTCAAATTTCACCATAGTGGGTAATGGGCATAGTTCAGAAAAGGAGCTTCAAACCAGCGTTTTGGGCTGCTTAAATAAGATCATATGCAGCCTAGATAAGTCATTGTTCCATGCTGCAGTTAATTTGATACAATGTCACATGTGTGGTTGCATATGAAAAATTGAAGGAAACCTTGACTGCAACACACATTTTATTTCTAGGGTGTCTCTTAACATGGGGCTACGGACTCTACAGGCCATGCAAAAAATATATTTGACCACATCAGCGGTCCTATACAATTTCTTGACAAAACCTTCAGCCATGTTTTACTAGTCCTCAGTCTGAAAAATAATAAGACCATTTCATCCTTGTTAATAGGAATCTGGCTTTGAACATCCATTATGAAAATAGGGGCTACGGACTCTACATAAAAATGATGATTTTTAGAAAAACAAGCACTCTTCACTGTGAGGATAAATTCAACTTCCATTGATTCTAAACTTTCTATTGTCTTAACAATGAAAGACTAGATACCAAAAAATCATGTTCTAATCATGGGTGTAATTTTTTTACCTGCCAACTAAAGAGACCATGAAAAATTGAAAAACATAAGAAAAGTACTGTTTCACTTCATACTCCATATTTTCATTAATTTTAGTCCAAATTCAAAGCCGTAAAAAGTATATTACAGGGGACAAATGTCTCCTTAGTTCTAGGGCCATATGCAACATATTTCATTCATGAACATTAAAGCAAACATGTTTACAAAACACCCAAAATAAAAGTGCAACACCATAACATGTTAAAAACAGTGTTTTTTAGCATATAATCTCTCACTGACGCAAAATATTGTACACAATATGGTTATCATTATATATCGCCAGAAAGCTTATTATCCCAGTGTTATAATAAAATAAAAACAATAGGTATTGGATAATATCACACTGAATTACAGATGCATAACATGACCAAGGTAGTAAAGGCAACCCTGATTGTGTCTCAGCCGAAGTACAAGTTTACTCATATCCCATCAACAGCAGTCTCTAGAATATTATACATTACGAAAATTTGCCCATGCAATAAACAGATATTTTTGAGCTTTAATTATTGAAACTTTTTAGCTGAAACATTTTGATATTTTTCTTATTTTTGTTCAAAACATAGATTGTGGGTACACGTTAGAACCGCCTTGCCGAGGCGGTTCTAATGAGAACCCATAATCTATGTTTTGGAGCAAAAATAAGAAAAATAGGTATACCCCCGCATACCCCAGTTTTACTATATAAAAGTGGGGTTCAGGGGCGTATACTTCACACGGACATGTTTTCGTGATGGTTTACCCAATGGTAATACATGGATATAAAACTTTTACATAGATACATATTAATATTTACATCATTGATTTTGCATATTCATGAAATAAAAAACCATAAGAAAAATCAGTACAATATGGGGTAATAGTTACAAAATCACTTGTATCTTAGCTATTTATAAACATAGAACACTGAAAGTGGTATTAAGTGAATGCTATGACAATGATAGATCACCCTCATGTCTGATTCACTTGATTTTTATTTTCATGAATAGTAATGAAAACTTGAAACTGGAGAGAAAAATAAAATAAAATAAACGGGAATATCTACAAATTGAATTGTTTCTCAGCAACCTAAAACCCTATAGTGATGAAATTGGTATCAAACGATTGCTATATAGCAAAATTATATCACTCTATTCTACAATATATAATTCATTTTATTTTTTTTTAAATTAAATCTGTAGAATTAGGAAAAAATGCAGAAAAATGAAGGGGTATACCTATATTACCACACCCATCTTGGCTACTGATATACCCAGAGAGCTGAAATTGGAATAAATTGATTGCTAGGACACTTGGCTATAACCTAATACTAAGAAATATAAATCGGCTGACTAACATATTGTTTAAAATTGTTAATAAAACTTATGAGTGTTGTGAAAATTCGCTGAAAAATGAAGGGGTATGTCAACAAAATCGCTTATATCTCAGCTAGTTAAAACCTTAGATTTTTGTGAATGGTACAAATTATTGCTAAGACATTGTGCTATAATAATGTTATAAGATATGTTGATCAGCTGAAAGTATTGTTGTTTTTATTTGAATAAGAAATATACATGTAGATATCAGAGAAAAATCACAGAAAAATGAAGGGGGTATACCAACAAAATCGCTTATATGTCAGCTACCAAACGCTATAGAGTGTCGAAAATGGTACCAAGTAATTGCTAGGACAATGTGCTATAATCATGTGATAATTTATATAAGCTATTTTACTTTCTTAATGTTCGAACATTAACGAAAACAAAATAGATATCAGAGAAAAATCACAACTCAGCTACCAAATGTCATAGAGTTTGAAAATGGTACCATTGATTGCTAGGGCAACTATATCCATGTAATGAGATATATAAATTATCTGACTATTTGTTAGTCGAATATTAATGGGAACATTAGATATTGAAGGACACATCACTAAAATAAAGGAACTATACCAACGAAATCGCTTATATCTCAACTAGCAAAACCCTCGCTTAGAGTGTTGTAAAAGGATTTCTAAGGCAAATCACTAGTGCCCTGCTCTCTGATATATTAACCACTTAAGATAACATTTTGTGAATGTAACGTAAAACTTCAAAGAATGTAAACGTAACAGAAAAAAAATAATTAAGGTTGTGCTCAAACAAAATCATTTTTTATTTTTTTTAACAAATTGATGTTGTAAACTGGCCATATAGCAAAAGAATAGTAGTCGGAGAAATTATTTGATGCAATTTTGATTAACTTGTGGAGGCTAACAACTGATTAACAGGTGATTTTGTTGGTATACCCCTTTAGTTTTCCTCCAGTTTTCACCTTTTTTGCAGTTTTCATGAATATTCATGAAGCAAACATTTATATGATCATTAATAAGATTAAATGTGTATAGTACATTGACGTAGCTATTTTTTAATACAAAGTCTAATTCTCTTGTGTTATTACTAGCTGAGATACGTGTGGTTTTATAGGTATACCGCCATATTTTTTATGCAATATTTCTCCGATTTCTCAAGATTTTATTCATAGTCATGAAACGAAAGTCAAATGACATATATTTTGTAGTACAGGGTGTATTGTCTAAGTAATATGTTTACACCAGTTTCAGTACATCAGAACTTTTGGCTGCTGAGATAAGGTCATCTAAATGGTTAACCCATTTAATTTTCCAGTTTATTCTCAACAATATCTATTTTTCATTAGTATTCTTGAAATAGAAAATCAGGTGAGTCTTATATATTACCATAGCATGTATATGATACTACTTTCAGTGTTCTATGTTTATGTACAGCCCAGGTAAAAGTGTCAGGTCCCTGTATTAATATAATACCAATCTTAGTAATTTTGTCAATTGTTAATGGAGAAATAGCAATTTAGTAGGTTCACATCGTTCTAAAGAATCATATTATGGGTAGAAAATCATGGAAAACTTGTATTTTATGTCATTCCAAAGTTTCGCTACCAGAGACATATTTTTTTGCATTTAGTGGTACCTCTGAACAATTTGGTACATATGAGGAATTGATCTACAGTTATAAGGTAGATCTTATATCTATATACCACCCCGATCTCTTTAGTGACAGAGTTTCCATTACTTTCCCTGATTAGTCGATGTTTTGATTAATATTAATGGATATGTGAATAAGATGATCTTATTCAGGTCCATGTTATTAACAAATGTGTCAAATGCTATCACTAGTGCAAAAACAATGTGCCACAATACTGGTTTGGGTCTGAAATATTTTGGGTTTAAATGCTTCTCTATCAATTCAATTCAATTCAATTCAATTCTTTATTCAGATTGCCAAATACATTTTAGCGCATCCACAAAACATGTAAACAATAACAAATTACACACTAAATTTAGGAGGTTTTGATAGTGCAAACTGGCCGACCAGAATGTGAACATCATAGGAAAACTGGTGCAGTGCCTATACAGTCATACATACAAGTATCCCTGATATAGGCCGTGCCTACCAGCCATCGGTTTAAGTTGCAATCAAACCGGGCGCCCAGTTCACTCAAGCTAGTAGTCTTTGTATACAATTATGCATTACGAATACATGTTCATGCAATAAACAGAGGATATTACAGATGAAAAATAAGAAAATTTCAGTAGAGTTTTTGTGATATTCTTCCCATTTCTGCCCAAAACACAGACTGCCGGCACACGTTAGACTCGCCCTGGCGAGGCGGTTCTACTGAGCACCCACAATCCATGCCCCGGGGCAAAAATAAGAAAAATAGGTATACCCCTGCATATCCCAGTTTTGCTATATAAAATTGGGGCTCAAGGGGGTATTCACTACACGGACATGCCTGTTATGATTTTAACAATGCCATTTGGCAGGGTATTCTTCTCTTTGATTGGTCTGTATTCATCTATCACTATTGATATTTTATTGACGTTTCATGAATATGCATTAGATAAGTTGCATTAACCAGATGGAAAAACTATAAGCTCATAACTGAGACCAGGTTAGTGGTCCGGCATTACTAGCAGTGGCGATAATATTGATTTAGTATTTTACACTCAAAACAAAAAATACATACAAAAATTGTATTTCTAAGTGTTATGGTATAGAGTTATCTCCCCAAGTAACAATATGGCGGTAACATTCAGGACACGGCAATAAGGAATAATAGAAAGGACGGACGGACGATAATATTTAATTTGAGATAATTTTCAGTATTGTATACCTGACTATTTGTGCAAAAGTTCATTGTCTGAGCATTCATTGGAAAATTACTTTCAAAACCATATGTCTTTGTAGGTATAGTTCCTCAATTGCATGATTTATCTTGGATTTTACTAATATCCATACATATGCCAATGAGACGATTTTCCTACAGGTCTTTGGCATCACAGAACTTCTCAAATTATATTACTGGTGCAATATAAATTCGCCACAGTAGTGATTTTGGTCTTAATTGATTTACTTTTTGATTTTAAATGATTTGGAAACATGCTTTGTTAGGACATTTTAGCAATAATCATGAATATGCAAATTAGATAATTTGCATAACTTTCCATTAGATGAAGGGGGTATGTCTACGCTTTAGAATGAGACCGAGTTTAGTCATCTAGGATAATTAACAGTGGAGATATGGACGATTTAGCATTATGCACTCTTTAGAATATTGCATTTTATAAGATTTTAGTGCAGAGTTATCTCCCCATTTTACAATATGACGCTACACTTTCCGGACACTACGGCAACCGGCAAATGAAAGAAGAGATGATAAGCTTTAATTTGAGACTAATTTCAACCTTTCCCTACAAAGGTGCATTTTTCGTTCGTTTTAAGCGTCGTACAGAATTCATGTACCGCACTAAGTTTGTGTATCAGTCTTCACTGGAGCTTTTTCGCACAATATTCGCTCTTCCATAGACACATTTCGTCATGAAAAGCTGTACACTGCACATATTGAGATGAGAGCGTCCTGATGCGAAGCCTTTTCAGCACAAGTGTCTTTGTTGGTACCAAGAAGGCAATGTCAGATGAAAATCGTCCCAAGATCACCCAAGATTACCTACGTCAGAACAACGTTGTGGTCAAGGACTAGGCAACCCATTCACCAAACATGCATCCCATTGACCAAGAGTTACATATTCTGGGACAGCCTGGTAGGGTCTGGTGTGGAGTATTGTCACCAAGAACTCTCCAGGCTCTTGCTGTGATGCTTCTGGGGTAACGGAGGCTGATCTCTCAGCACCAAATAGAGCATATTGTTGGTCAGATTAAAGAAAGTTGGTTGGTCGTGGTGCATTGCTGCGTGATATTGTCATCTAGGAACTGATGCTGATGCAGAAAAAGCAGACTGACATACCTCAACATCTTGTTTTGTGCATTGGTCAGTTGTCATGAGAAAATTTGTCGTCAGAGTCTATGCTTTTAAGGCAAGAGTCTACAATTAAAATAGTATTTTCTGAGGAAAACTATGTCCCCCCAACCGTTTAGTAACTGAAGTGTACTTACCTTGTGATATGAAGTTTTTCTTTGGAAGACACCATGCCCATCTTGTTCTGTATGGTGTGGTAGTTTAAACTTATTTTGGACCCTGTCTAAAATTTGGTCACGATCACCAAATTCTTATAAACTCTGAACCTCCTGTGCAAGTTTGGTTAAAATCCATCAATTGGTTTACAAGTTATCGCGTCCGAAAGACTAATTTCAACAGTTATGAACTAGTGACCTTGGAAATTAGGTCAAGGTCACCAAAATCTTATCAACTCTGAGCCTCCTCCCAACAATGCTTCTGTGCATGTTTGGTCAAAATCCACCAATTAGTTTACAAGATATCGTATCGGAAAAACTAATTTCAGCAGTTTTTATGGACTCACAACCTAGAAAATTAGGTCAAGGTCATCAAAATCTAACCAACTTTGAGCCTCCTCCCAACAATGCTTCTGTGCAAGTTTGGTCAAAATCCATCAATTGGTTTACAAGATAATGCGTTGGAAATACTAATTTCAACAGTTTTTATGGACTCACAACCTTGAAAATTAGGTCAAGGTCACCAAAATCTAATCAACTCTGAGCCTTCTCGCAACAATTCTTCTGTGCAAGTTTGGTCAAAATCCATTAATTGGTTTACATTATATTGCGTTGGAAAGACTAATTTCAACATTTTTATGGACTCGTGACCTTGAAAATTAGGTCACGGTCACCAAAATATAATCAACTCTGAGCCTTCTCCCAACAATGCTTCTGTGCAAGTTTGGTCAAAATCCATTTATTGGTTTAAAAGATATTGCGTTGGAAAGACTAATTTCAACAGTTTTTATGGACTCGTGACCTTGGAAATTAGGTCGAGGTCACCAAAATCTTATCAACTCTGAGCCTCCTCCCAACAATGCCTCTGTGCAAGTTTGGTCAAAATCCATCTATTAGTTTACAAGATATCGCGTCGGAAAGACTTATTTCAACAGTTTTTGACTAGTGACCTTGGAAATTAGGTCAAGGTCACCAAAATCTAATCAACTCTTTCCCCCCTCCCAACCATGTATCTATGCAAGTTTGGTCAAAATCCATCCATTGGTTCAAAAGATATCGCGTCGGAAAAAAGCTACGCGGACGCAGACGTCGACGCCGACGGGATCCGCACCACAAACAATATGCCCCCCACCTTCGGTTGCGGGGACATAATGACACTTTTTACTCAAAACATTGTGGAAACTTGTTTGACGACTAGTTAACTTTGACAATGAGTTTCCAGGCCACTCCAGGTGCTATCAGTTCAAATGAGGCCTCGTTGGAAAGATTAAAAGACACTGTATACCATTCTGAAGTTTGAATTTCTAAAACTTTGCCAGAACTTGGACACATTTTCCTTAACTTTTTGTTGAGTATATATGAAAACGTACGTAAGGTGCAAACAGCATAAAGGATCTCGGAAGAATTCTATTGTGAGGTTGCCCAGGAAATTTTCAAAATCTCACGTTCCAGTCACTGAAATGAAGTGTATTGCAGTCGAAAAATAAGTTTCTGTTGTATTTAGACATGTTATGTTGTGTGCGAGTCAAGCAGTGACTTCTATGAAAAATGGACAAAATCTTTTAATTTAACATAGATTCATATAGGAATTAGGAAACGTTTTATAAGACCATGTTCCCCCCCTTGCCCAATCAAAATATTTTGAATACAACTGTATTTTTGTAGGTTACAGCCCGCTAGTCCGAAGGCCATATAGTCCGAAGGCCCACTGGTCCGAAGGTCCGCCAGTCCGAAGGCCCGCTAGTCCGAATGCCCACTAGTCCGAAGCTCCGCTGGTCCGAAGGCCCGCTAGTCCGAAGGTCCGCCAGTCCGAAGGCCCGATAGTCCGAAAAACTAATTTTAAACCAAATTATATCATTAATCGAGTTATTGCAGCTGTTGTATACATGCCACAATGATTTGAAAACGCGTGTCGCGAGGAACAACAGAAAAGTGATTAAAATACATGTTAAAAGTACGCAAAAATCGTGCGAAATCCTCGAGAGTTTCCCGCAGCCAACATGTATCGTATACTTTACGAGACGCTTTCTCACGCATGAAGCGTGTATTGCATCAACGAAGGTCGATACTAGTGATAATAAACGGTAAAATGCGATACAAACAACGTTTTATTTACGGCCCCTCTTGGAGCCACGATAAAACAAGTTTCCGACAGATCGTTGGCTTGTATGTTTTCATATTATTGGTGTCGTTTGGGAGGTGAATAAATAAGTATTTTGATGAAGTTTGACATTGCAGTTTTCATACAAAACAGTATGGAAATATTTAAAGCCAGGTTCTCAGTGAAGTCAAGATAATCTCCGAAATTTTGGACCTTGTGTAAATATTAGCAAGGGCAACAACGTACGTCGCAGGAAGTGATATCGAGCGCGCATTTACACAAATATCGAGCCGTCATAATAAAATGTAGGTTCGTTATTTGGATAGAATGTAGCCTGTTTGGGTTGATACATGCGGACAACAGACCTTCTCTCACATAGTCTATGTTGACAAACACTTCGACAAAATATCAAAACAATGATGAATGTAGGTCACATATAGAGTAACTGTCGGTTACAAAGGGTTGGCCGGGGGTGTGCCATTATTATACGAAGTTCACACAGTCTTCAACAACAACAAAGCCACCTTATTAGGTGGACTAAATATTATCATGAAAATTTTAGAAACCAATCTACTTTGATCATTGCCTACTTTTACTTTTTTAACATACACACAGGCTCAAAACTACACCACTTATTGTGACGTCACTCTGACGTGCGATGCGGGGTGATTTAAGAAAAAAAAAGTTTGTTTATTTCCATATCTGTACCGTTCAAATGGGATCAAGATCACAAGAAGGTGTAAACTATGTGTAATATTGTAAATGTTCTTGTAAACGTGAAAGTATTTTGACGTCAATGAAATTTATTTCGTGTACGAAAGACCGGTGGTGACTCCACACTTCACAGTTCATACTTCACACTTCAAAGTTTTGTAAAACAGCATTCTGCCCTTGGAAGACAACGGAAGAGGACATATCAAACTTCACAGTTCATACTTCACACTTCACAGTTTTATAAAACAGCATTCCACCCTTGAAAGACAACGGGAGGGGACATTTCAAACTTCACAGTTCATACTTCACACTTCATAGTTCACACTTCACAGTTCGCACTTCATACTTCACAATTTCATTCAACACTATTCTGCCCTTGGAAGACAACGAAAGGTGACATTTCAAACTTCACAGTTTATACTTCACAGTTCACACTTCAAAGTTTTATAAAACAACATTTTACCTTTAGAAGACAACGGAAGGTGACATTTCAAACTTCAAAGTTTATACTTCACAGTTCACACTTCACAGTTAATACTTCACAGTTCAAACTTCACACGTCACAGTTCATTCTTCACAGTTCAAACTTCACAACTCATACTTCACTGTTCACAGTTCAGACTTCACACTCCACAATTCATACTTCACTGTTCAGAATTCATTCTTAACACTTCAAACTTCACAGTTCATACTTCACACTTCACAGTTCATACTTCTAACTTCATACCTCACACCTCAGACTTCACAGTTCTCACTTCACACTTCAAACTTCACAGCTCATACTTCACACTTCATAGTTCACACTTCGTACTTCATACTTCACACTACATACTTCACGCTTCACAGTTCAGACTTCAAACTTTACAGTTCATACGCATCGCCTTAAAAAGACGTCATATCTCGAATGATGACGTCACCTCACAATGTGAGACGTCAGACGATGCGTGACGTTACGTGACGTCACCATATTTGACATCAGGTGACGTTTGTCAATGCCTGACCTGATGTCGTGTGATGTGACGTGACGTCGTGGCATGGTGCAAAATGACGTCACCAGCGACGTCACGCGATAAAGAAACGCGTGACATCAAGCGACATCACATGTGGTGACAGTGACGTCACATGTAACGTCATACGTCACAAAAACGTGCGACGCGACGTTTGGCATCAGTCGACGTCATTTGTGACATCAAATAACGTTACAGTGTGACGTCATAATTCGCGATATGACGTCTCTTCAGGCGACGCGCATGAACTGTGGAGTGTGAAACCTGAACTGAAATGTGAAGTATGATGTATGAAGTGTGAAGTGTGAAGTATGAAGTATGAAGTGTGAACTATGAAGTGTGAAGTACGAACTGTGAACTGTGAAGTCTGAACTGTGAAGTATGAAGTGTGAGCTGTGAAGCATGAAGTGCGAAGTGTGAACTATGAAGTGTGAAGTATGAACTGTAAAGTGTGAAGTATGAACTGTGAAGTTTGAAGTATGGACTGTGAAGTGTGAAGTCTGAACTGCGAAGTGTGAAGTATGAAGCGAGAAGTATGAACTGTGAAGTGTGAAGTATGAACTGTGAAGTGTGAAGTATAAAGTGTGAAGTATGAAGTGTGATGTATGGACTGTGAAGTGTGAAGTCTGAATTGTGAAGTGTGAAGTATGAACTGTGGTTTGTGAAGTATGAACTATGAAGTTTGAAGTGTGAACTGTGAAGTATGAACTGTGAAATTTGAAATGTCACCTTCCATTGTCTTTTAAAGGTAAAATGCTGTTTTATAAAAACTGTGAATTGTGAAGTATGAAGTGTGAAGTGTGAACTGTGAAGTATGATCGGTGAAGTTTGAAATGTCACCTTCCGTTGTCTTCCAAGGGTAGAATGTAGTTTTATAAAACTGTGAAGTATGAAATGTGAACTGTGAACTATGAAGTGTGAAGTATGAACTGTGAAGTTTGAAATGTCACCTTCCATTGGGTTCCAAGGGTAGAATGCTGTTTTATAAAACTGTGAAGTTTGAAGTATGAAGTGTGAACTGTGAAGTGTGAACTATGAAGTGTGAAGTATGAACTGTGAAGTTTGAAATGTTACCTCCAGTTGTCTTTCAAGGGTAAAATGTTGTTTTATAATGAAGTGTGAAGTATGAAGTGTTAACTGTGAACTCACCACCCGTCTTTTGTAGTCGTGACAATAGTTTTTACCAATGACTGCATATCTGACGCAATACGTCTCCAAAATAGCAACGACAATATTCATACACGGTAGATTTTTAGACCTTCTCAAGAAACGAGTCCGCAGAGAAGCACGTTTAATGCTATATATTAATGAGTTTGCTATAATCGACGTCAGCTTATTTATCCAGACATTTATTTCACATGCTACATCATATAGTTTTCGAAAGAATGGTGTTTATTTTTCTGAAAACGCTGTTCACATAATACAGCCGCCCAGAGGTGCAAAAATACATCCGGTACAACGGGCACAGCTTAAGCCTAATATTGAGGCCATGGAAGGGTAATTGTGGACATAGGGATATTTTTGCACCCAGAGGTGCAAAAATACATCCGGTACAACGGGCACAGCTTAAGCCTAATATTGAGGCCATGGAAGGGTAATTTTGGACATAGGGATAGTCTATTGACAAAACAAAATAGGCCTATATGTTTGCCAAATTTTTAAAGGGATATGGGATATGGAAGATTTCGTGGAAGCATATTTAGTGATATTATGATATCAATTTTGGGGATACTCGCAAAATCTAAGGAATATATTTCGGAAACTTTAAAGGGATACGGGAAACTGGGACACTCCTTCTATGGCCTCAGTATGAAGTATCTAGGTGCCGCCCGTATAGAAAATCATGTAGAAATATACAACACATACACTGATCAGGATACGGAGGATTTCTTAAATTTTCTTGCGCTTGACCCAGTTTCAACTGTAAAGGTCGTAGCAACGAAGTCAACAAGTCGTTTGCGGAAATGTAAGGCATTAACATGATAAGTTCTCATCTTTTTAGCAGAAGAAATGACGTTCGCTGCTAACATGGCTGTGATGCCGTACTGCACAACTACACAAACGTATATAGTCGATCGGTAGGATCGAGTACAAATCAAAACTTTTAAAATATCAAGAATATCTTCATGCAGCGGCTACTATATACTTTGCTGCCTTCTTTAATTGCACGTCTCTGGCTCGGGCATCAAACTATATAATGACACCAACTTAACGCTATTCATTCTAGTTGGATGAAGCCGGAGTTTCTTGTCTGTTGCCTGGTCCACCGGGGTTCAACTGGTGTTTTTCTTTTGCTCCGGTTTTTCAGTAGACACATAGGTCAAACTCAACGGCACTTTTTCAACTGGCTTGTTGCCCAGTGAACTCCCATCGCCGGGCAGCGTATTGTATTTATGAGTCCTCGTTGTTTAACTCATCATGGTGGTTATCATTATTTATTTGATGATTCATTGACTAGTTAAAGATTCGCCACAAGAAAACCGAACAACTGATTAACTGTCGTGAACAATTGCAGAAGATGAGGTTGAGGTTAGACGCCTGTAAAATTGGCTTAAAGGGTCACTGATTAGGCTTAAGTAGCCGAAACTGCGGTATGGTCAATCCCTTTACTCATTTATATGCTTACTGCTCTTTACGGATCTCATTTTGTTTTTCGTTTTGACCCCCCCCCCCCCCACACACACACACACCAGGATTTTAATTTTACTGATCGTTCCAAGGCAATACTTCTGTTGTGGGTCTAATTGTTTTTATGTTTTGTTGTTGAATTTTTGTGCTGTTTGCACCTTATGTATGTTTTCATATTTTAGTTAAAATCGGGTAATTTGGGAAATAGCTGCTCACACGGCTTCCATATATGATATGGTTTCTTGGTTTAATTACCTAATTTTTAATTTAGTTTGTTTCCCACCTTGGTTTGTACAGAAAACATGCACTATGAAGAACTAAAAGAATTTATTATTTAACTTCGTCAATGGCGTAACATCTCTTGATATTCTTCCTGTAAATCTACCACTTGGATTTAAATGATCGACCTTGCACGAAACTGTAACGATTTCACAAGGGAAAAGTACCGTGACACGTAATAGAAAAAGCGCGAAATTCGCACGATTTTCACAGAAAATGCATGCATTCTTTTTTCAATTAATGTTCGTACGTGTATATGAAGTTCGCGCGCGACGCAGATTATTTTTTGAAAACCCTGCCAACACTTCTGGCAGACCGAACCCAATTTCATATCTGCAATGATATATAATTGGTATAAAATTAGCTTTTCGGACTAGCGGGCCTTCGGACTAGTGGGCCTTCGGACTGGCGGACTTTCGGACTAGCGGGCCTTCGGACTAGCGGACCTTCGGACCAGTGGACCTTCGGACTAAAGGGCCTTCGTACCAGAGGGCGGTCACCATTTTTGTAATTGACATATTATATCAAAATGCCATGTTTGGGCAAGGGGGGAAGGCTGTCAAAAAGCCACAAAACCCATGAATGGGCTCAGCGCAATTATTTGTAATGTACCAAGGCTATGGAAATATACTGTATATATATGTTCTACCTGAATGAACAGACTACCTGTCCTATTTTAACAGGTATACACAAAGTGTACACAGTATGATGCATATAAGTATACTGCGCAGAATATGTTTATCCATTTCTGACGCTTTATGTTTTATTTGAGATATGCCTCAGTGGACTTAAAATCTAATGTCACTTCAGCACCACACAATGAATGATTTTACCCTAATAAGATGCATGCAAGATATTGTCAGAAGAACTTGCCATATGTCTAAAAACATATGGAGTCAATGTTCAAAAGTAAAAGTTGATTAATATATTTTGCACAGTTTATTTAAGGTACAGGTATTTGCATAAGTAATGGACAGTGTTATTTACAGTTATCAATCTAGTAAAAATTATGTACGTGTTTTTCCTGCATTAATCATTTCTACCCAAAACTTTAGGTTGCAATAAGCATATTGCTGTATTTTCTTGATAATCTATGGCAAAAAATATGTTTTCTGACAAAATATTTTTTGAAAAAATCTGACCCCCTCCATCTTTGACACAGATTTATGTTGCCGGTATGTAACATCAAGAGGTTTCAACCATGTTGTTGCATTTATCAAATGTTATATTTTACTGAGAATGCAACTGATATTCTATACAAATAACACAGAAGCCGCCACAAACGCTCAAAATTTAGGCGGGAAACATAGACTTTCTTCCGAGATCCTTTTAGCACCAAAACATAAAACAACAAGAAGTTACCACAACATAAAACACAAGACCGACTTTCTTCTTACGCATCTCATAAGTACCTCTAATTTGCTGACTTTGCTATTAAATCTTGGATGACATCAAACACATTATCACTTTGACTTGACTTGAGCTAATGTTAAAGTTTCATGACTGATCCCATTAGTGCTTGATGAGCAGACAGCGTGTCGGTCTGGGCCTGCAATCAATTAATCAGCATATGCGAAAACAAAGTAACTGCACAGCTGATCAGCGCCTTTGTTTTCGCTTCATAGATAGTACAATGCCTCTTCTTCTCAAATTTTAAGCTTCTAGCCTGATTCTGTGACTGTATAGACCGGTTTGTGTCGGACCTGGTCGGAAACCCAAATTGTTGGTTTTCACGTGCGAAAGGCTCAATTTGTTATCTATCTGCTAGACATAATTTACATAATATGAAGTTGGTTACCTAACAAAACAAAAAAGAAAATTTAAGTAGTTTCAGTCCATTTACCAATTTCCTGGAGGGTTTTCACATTTTAATAAATGGCTTTTTTAACAGTTTTTTTTTTTTCTGTCTACATGTAAATGAATAAATGACCTAATCTGGCAATGCCATGAACATCACGATAACATGTCCGTGTAATGTATACCCCCTTATACCCCACTTTTATATAGTAAAACTGGGGTATGCAGGGGTAGACCTATTTTTCTTATTTTTGCTCCAAAACATAGATTGTATGTACTCGTTAGAACTGCCTCATCGAGGCGGTTCTGAGGCGGTTCTAACGTGTACCCACAATCTATGTTTTGAGCAAAAATAAGAAAAATATCAAACATTTTCAGCTGAAAGTTCAAGTTCATTTTTTAAAGTTAAAAACAATCTCTGTTTATTGCATGGGCAAATTTTCGAAATGAAATAGGTCATATATACCTCCTTACACCCTACTTTTATATGACTCTTATATGAGCCGCGTCGTGAGAAAACCGGACTTTTGCCTATGCGAAAACAAAGGCGCAGATCAGCTTCGCAGTAACTGCGAAGCTGATCAGCGCCTTTGTTTTCGCTACTCGGATAGTACAATTCCTCTACTACTTACAGCAACAATTTCAAGCCTCTAGCCTGCTTCTGTGACTGTACAGGCCAGTTTGTGTCAGACCTTGTCGGAAACCCCGAAGACCGGTTTTCTCGCGTCACGGCTCATATGGTAAAGCTGGGATGTCAGAGGTATAGTCAGGTATACATGTATATTTTTCTTTTTTTTGCTCAAGAGGGTCACTATTTATATTTAATAGGATTCACAGCTGATCACTGCTTGAATTCCCAATGCTTCATGCCAAAGTTCAAGATCATAGTAGGCCTGGTTCTGCAAAAATTACAAGGTTTTTTTTTTTACCATATAAGGACCATTAATGCACTTTCCCACAAAGCATCTACTTGACCTTTGACCTTGCTATTAAATGTCCTGGCAATACCTGATCATACATGGGTCATCACTGATAGAAACTTTGTAGAACCCGAGTTCATCAGCTTGATGACAAGTTCATGCCTTCTGGTTCTGGAGAAGACTTCTAAATGGTTTTACAATAATAATATGGGCATGGTGGCCACTTTGTCCATTTGACATGGAAAGATACAAGAAAGCAATGATCAGGAAAAGGCACATTCAGGAAGAAATTCCCACTCCAAGAGCATTTATTCAATCTGCATGTATCCCCCTTTATAACTGGGGGCTTTACACACAACTTGTCTTTGATTGGTCAGTTAGTTGTGAAGATGCTCTCTGAAAATCATGGATGAATATGCATTGTGGAAACATTTCCGTTTGCAGAAATTGTTTTACGATTACACTGATTTTGATTGTATTTTTGCATTTATTACATTTATTTTTCATAAAATCATGCATTTTGAGTATCTGTTATGATCACCTTACCAAGTTGATCATAACAGATACCCACAATATATGATTTAATTAATAAATGTAAAACAAAATCTCGATAATTTTATACCAACCACTGATTTCCCCCACTTTTACTGTATGTAAGGTGCAAGTCTGGGGTAGCTTTCATATACAGAGATGTTTCCATGATGGAATGCACAACAGACTTAAGATGCCACACCATTGACACACATGACAATAAGGCTCACTTTGTGAGTATCACAGCTTGGATGAACGTGATAAAATACTGTCAGAAATTATGCTTCTAGGAACCCCAAAACCAAATTTCCTACAGTTAAGTGTGGATATACACCTTCAAATATTTTGAATATTCACCATTTTTTGCATTATCGGCTGGTTTCCAGCTTAGAAAAAATCAATATTGAAAATGCAGGTAACCAAAACAACCCTGACCTTGAGGTCAGGGTGGTTTTGGTTACCTGTATTTTCAATATTGATTTTTGAAAGCGGGAAACCAGCCGATAATGTAAAAATGGTGAATTATCTAGTAGTCAACATCTTAAATTTACTTCATAATTTAACCTTGTTCAAAAGGAGTTGAATGTGATGTGTTCCAAAAGCGAAATGCTTTAATAAATTGGACCTCAACATGATGAAGTCAATTTAAAGATTTTAAGATGAACAAAGCTATAGAAAATAGTGCAGTGATATCTTTTTCTGTACATCAAAATAGCATGCCTGTGAAATTTAAACCCCACTTAAAAATAGTAAAACTGGGGTGCACAGGGGTATACAGGTTTTCTCATTTTTATCAAAAACACAGATTGTAGGTACATGTTAGAACTGCCTCAGTGAGGCTGTTCTAATGTGTACCAGCAATCTATGTTTTGGACCAAATATGGGAAAATGTATACACCTTGAAACCCTTCTTTAAACATATAAAAGTGGGGTATATTTCTCATGGACAACCAGGAAAACGTAGGAAAAATGGGAACTTGCATCTGTGCTAAGAAGAAAACATGCCAAAAAGAAAACATGTTGTGTAACCAAAACAAGTTGCTTGCCTGTGCCTTTGTACATGTACTTGCACATGAATAAGGTTATTCTTATGATATCTCATGATGTATTATCCACAATTTACTATCTATTCACTCTTCAGATGGTATCAGATGTGTAATAATAGGCTGATTAAAAAATGCATCTTTTTCATATAAAAACCCTTACAGTGATTTTTTTTCAGTGTTTTGGGAACGATACCAGTACCGGTTCAATTGGAAAAAAATGGCCTAATTTCAACGTCAATTAAGGATGTTCGCTGCTAACGTTTGACATTTCGGAACTTCCGGTTTTTCTTTTGTTGAATATCTCGTAAACGGTTGCAGATATTTTCCTAATATTTTATATTTGAATACATATTGATGATATGCACTGAACCAGCCATGAAAATTGTCAATCTAAGAAACTTCATTTTTCACCCCATTTTCTGCAACTTTTCAGAAAATTTTAGTTGTCAGTAAAAGTTAGGGGGTAGGGTAGATTAAACTTGAATATTACACATCTTCAAATTAATTGCACTAGTTCGATGTTTATTTTAGCTGCAGTATATGTGTACATGTTCTTCTAAGTCAGTCTTTGTGTCTTTGGTGTGCTTGTTTTAAAATTTTAGGTGGTTTTATGAAATGGGCTTTAAGAAACAATACAGTCGAAAAAAGGCTGAAAATGGCGATTTTCAAGTAGTTGGTTCTCTCTTATATGCACACTACCCTATATATTTCTTTCTTTCATTCGAATAATATAACCAAGTTCTACGTTGTGTGAAAATACAAGAAAAAGTTTGAATCAACAAATATGGGTTTGGCACATTTAAAAATATTGATTTTGTCCGACTTTTCAAGTATGGGGGTAGGGTTGGAAATGGAATCGTAAAATTTTGTCATCCACTTCAAGTTGCAAATTTTTCTATGCGTCTGGTCCAAAATAGTCTGCGTTACGTAAATATTATGACTTTTGAAAGCATTCTATTTGTATTTTTGTTTAAGACAGGTATGTTTCAAAGAATTAAAAATTAAATTAATTTTACTAAATTTAAACCATGGTGCTCAGAGGTCTCATTCAAAAGCCTGTAGCTTGAAAAAATGCACACTACCCTATATTAATTTTGTTTTCAAATGCCTTGTGTTGTATTTTGGAATCAAAAAAGAGTGGTTAGAAAAAAAGTTTGAATACTTTATCATTGGCAGCGAACATCCTTAATTGACAATTGGTGCACTTAACAGTGCATGTATAAATGTTGGTTGCAGATGTGAGCCTGATTGGGAAACTGTCTCAGATTGGGAATTTTGAACCATGCATTTGGGAAAAAAATATACTTTTTGCCATTGGGAACAACTCCTAAAACCGAAGTCAGTTTTATAGCGAAAACAAGAACTCCGCGGAGGTTGATATCGCACCTGCATCAGGCAAAGTCAACAGACCGTGAAATATAGTTCAAGGGCACCTGGTCAAGGTGCATGCTTGAAGGGCATGTCAAGAACAATTACTATGCAAGGTTTCAGATTCGCAGCTATCTCTGATGTTGAGAAAACTAAACTTCGACATAAAAAATTTCTAAGTCAGTGGACCATGAAATATAGGTCAAGAGCACCGGGTTAAGGTGCGTGCTTGAAGGGTATGTCAAGGACAATTACTATGCAAGGTTTCAGACTTGCAGCTATCTCTGATGTCGAGAAAACCAAACTTCGACGTATAAATTATCAAAGTCAGTGGACCGTGAAATATAGGTCAAGGGCACCGGGTTAAGGTGTGTCCTTGAAGGGTATGTCAAGGACAATTACTAAGCAAGGTTTCAGACTCACAGCTATCTCTGATGTCGAGCAAACCAAACTTCGACGTAAATATTGACAAAACTTCGATGTAAAAATTTTCAAAGTCAGTGGACCGTGAAATATAGGTCAAAGCCACAGGGTTAAGGTGCGTGCTTGAAGGGTATGTCAGGGACAATTACTATGCAAGGTTTCAGACTCGCAGCTATCTCTGATGTCGAGAAAACCAAACTTCGACGTAAATGTTGACGGACGGACGGACGGACGGACAAACGGACGGACAGAAATTTGGACTCCTATATCGCACCCTGCTATAAGCAGGTGCAATAAAAAATCACTGCCTTATGACAAAATTCATATTTCTTTAACAAATACAAACATGAGTAAAATTTTATTGCTTTATTAGAATATTGCATAGTTTATGTATGGCACCACATGATTAAAATGGGATATCATAGATTACACAAGAACTCCGCGGAGGTCGATATCGCACCTGCATCGGGCAAAATAAGTAAAAACATTAAATATAGGTCAAGGTCAGCGGGTCAAGGTGCATGCTTGAAGGGTATGTCAAGGACAATTACTAGGCAAGGTTTCAAGCTTGCAGCTATTACTGATGCAGAGAAAACCAAACTTCGACGTAAAAATTAACAAAGTCAATGGACTGTGAAATATAGGTCAAGGTCAGCGAGTCAAGGTGCGTGCTTGAATAGTATGTCAAGGACAATCACTATGCAAGGTTTCACACTCGCAGCTATCACTGATGTCGAGAAAACCAAACTTCGACGTAAACATTTTCAAAGTCAGTGGAGCGTGAAATATAGGTCAAGGGTATTGGGTCAAGGTGCGTGCTTGAAGGGTATGTCAAGGACAATTACTATGCAAGGTTTCAGACTCGCAGCTATCACTGATGTCGAGAAAACTAAACTTTGACGTAAATGTTGGCGGACGGACGGACGAACGAAAGGACAAACGCACGAACGGACAGACGGAAATTTGAACTCCTATATCGCACCCTGCTATAAGCAGGTGCGATAAAAAAGTATAAAAACAAAATGCAAACTTAACTACAAAATTCATGCAAAAGATTTGACACATGAAGACATTATGGCTTGTAACTAAGTTAAGGATACTACATGTATTGTATGAACGGTAAACAAACATTTTTGTCATTTCCATAAAACAAGGGATTAAAGCACTTCAGTGAGGCACTTATAAATTCTAATGAGATTTTTTTTAAATGATTACAGTTGTTAGAATTTCTCTTTTACATCCACTATTTACAGCTGAGTTAAACTGGACTGAACATATACAATATCACAAACCACTCTTTGGTATGCATTGCAAAAACTTGCCCCCACAATCATACATAATTTTTCTTGATCATTAAAAATTGAAAATTTTCAAGAGAAAAAATTTTGATACTTGTTCTAAAAATTAGAAAAATTTTGATACAACACTTTGATTGTGGGTACAAGTTAGAATCACCTCAACGAGGCGGTTCTAACGAGTACACACAATCTATGTTTTGGATCAAAAAAAAGAAAAAATGTTTACAAAATGAAACAAAATTTGTTTGAAGGTTCTGTAAATGCAAACATTTCAGCAATTACAAGCCTTATATATGAGCCGCAATCGTGAGAAAACCGGTCTTCGTGGTTTCCGACTAGGTTTGACACAAACCAGCCTGTGTAGCCACAGAAAAAGACTAGAAGCCTGAAAATTTGCATTTAGGAAGAAGAGGGATTGTACTATCCCAGTAGCCAAAACAAAAGATGCTCATCAGCTTCGCGAAGCTGATCTGCGCCTTTGTTTCGCATAGGCAAAAATCCGGTTTTTCTCATGATGCTGCTCATATAGCCCTTCATGCCAATAATTACCCACAAGAGTCTGCTGTATTTTATCAAAATATATAACATAAAACTGGTATAACAAAATCCAGAAAAAGATATTCTAACATAAAATATGTCATTTGTATTTTACATACAATATTCTTACTGAGATAACGGTTAGAAAAAAAATATAACAGTTTCTGTTATGTTTCAAAACTCATTACGGAAACATCTCCGTTTGCACAAAGTATTCTATAAATCTGACAGTTGATTTTGATTGTATTTTTGCATTAATTACACTAATCTTGTTGTCCATAAAAGCATGTATTTTGACTATCTTTTATGATCACCTAATCAATTCGATGATAACAGATACCCACAATATATGATGTATGGATTAATATGAAAAATAGATAATTTCATACCTATCCCTTATTTCCCCCATTTTACTATATATAAGGTGCAAATCTGGGGTTGCTTTCATACGGAGATGTTTACATCATGTGTTTGGTCTTTGGTTAACAGCTGAGGTCATGTTTAGATAATATGAGCAGGTACTGCGAAGCTGATCAGCGCTATGTTTTCGCTACACGTATAGTACAATTCCTCTTCTTTCTAAATCCAAAATTTCAAGTCCCTAGCCATCTTCAGTGCTTGTACAGCTCGGTTTGTGTCGGACCTGGTCAGAAACCACATTGTTGGTTTTCTCATGACGCTGCTCCATACCTTTGCTTGGCAGGCTTGAACTAAGTAACTGGCAACTAGTAAAAGAAAGCCTAGAGAATGAATGGCAGATCATTGCTGAACGCATGTACTTAAAAGACAAACTTCCCTTTGTTTTTATATTAGCAAGTAAGCAAAGTATTTATAGCTGATATCTAACAAGTTCAAGTCCAACTTAGTCAAAACACTTCAAAGCAAGCTAGGTTTTCTAACATTTAAGCTCAGGTCCCGAGGTTATAAAACTTTTTTCATGCTCAGCTCAGCTGAGACTAAAATTTATCCTGCTCGTAAATGTTAAAATGCCAACAACTGTTGGCATTTTAACATTTATAAGCAGGATAAATTACCAGATTTTGAGGTATGAACCTGAATTTTCCACTAATTTTGACTATTTCAGTATTTATGATCAGTTGAAATTTCATGCTCAGCTGAGCTGAGCTTGAAAAAAGTTTTATAACCTCGGGGCCAGTTCTCAGTTTCTATCTATTCAAAGTCTTCAGATGTGTAATAGGCACTTGTAAATTCTAATGAGATTTTTTTAAAAACGATTTGAGTTGTTAGAATTTCTCTCTTTACATGTTCTCTAAAAACAGCTGAGTTTAACTGGATTGTCCACATACATTATCACACACAACTCTGTGGTATGCATTATGAAAACTTGCCCATGCAATATACATAATTTTTCTTGAACTTTAAAAATTTAAAATTTTCATTTGATACTTCTCATCAGGAAAACATGTCCGTGTAATGTATACCCCCTTGAACCCCACTTTTATATAGCAAAACTGGGGTATGCAGGGGTATACCTATTTTTCTTATTTTTGCTCCAAAACATACATTGTGGGTACTCGTTAGAACCGCCTCGGCGAGGCGGTTCTAACGTGTGCACACAATCTGTGTTTTGAGCAAAAAGAAGAAAAATATCAAATTTTTTTCGATGAACTTTTCATTTTTTACAGCTGAAAAAAAATCACTGTATATTGCATGGGCAAGTTTTCGTAATGTAATAATTATGCTCAAAACATAGATTGTGGGTACAAGTTAGAACCGCCTCACCAAGGCGGTTTGTACCCACAATCTCTGTTTTGGATCAAAAATAAGAAAAAATGTTTACATAGGGTTCTGTAAATGCAAACATTCCAGCAATAACAAGCCTTCATGCCAATTATTATCAATCAGAGTCTACAAAGTTTGCTGTATTTAAACAAAATATGGCATAAAACTGGTAAAACAAAATCCAGAAAAAGGTATTTTAACATAAATATGTCATTTGTATTTTACATACAATATTTTTACTGAGATGACAGTTAGAAAAATAAGAGAACAGTTTTGGTTATGTTTTAAAATTGTTTTGTTCTTTGGTTAATAGCTGAGGTCATCTTAAGATAATTTGTTCTTCTACCCATACTTTTGCTGGACATGCTTGGAACTAGTGAAAGAAAGCATAGAGAATGAATGTCAGATACTTGCTATATACTTATAAACAAACTTCCTTTTTTCTTACGGGGTATATTAGCAAGTAAGTGGTAAGCCCCAGCAAAGTATTTATTGCTGATATCTAACAAGTTCACGTCTTATTTCCGTCAAAACAATTCAAAGCCAGCTAGGTTTTCTAACATTTCAGCTCAGTTCTCATTTAATTAAGAAACCACAACATAGGCTGGAGTCAGGTAAGTTTTGGGGACCAGCCCAAATTTTCCTTTCAATTCTCCGATCCACCATGATTTCTCATCAAATTCCTTGCTCAGCACATGAATAATGTCTCCCTTGTTAAAAGTCAGTTCATTAGGATTATCTCCCTTGCAATCCCATTTTCCAAAATACTGATTCTCGAAATCTTCAGATGGTTTACATGTGAGATTGAGTTTGATTTTCTTCTTCTTTGGTGGTTCAACAGGTGTAGGAGGCAGCCTTCTATTTGCTAGAGATTCTGAGGGTGGGGGTATGGGAGGTTGCGGTGGTAACCCTCGGGCTGGGGGAGGAGGGGGTGGGGGTGCTGTGTCGTCTTTGGTTATTTCATTTGGGACAATGGGTTTTTCAGCAGCAGCTAAATCAACACTGCTTCCATCCTCATAAATATCTTCTTCTATCGGTTCAGGCTCAGCAGGCTCCGCAAGTTTCTGTGGTGCTGGTGTTGTGGGTAGAGGGGGCAGAGCGCTGCCCCTCTTACTTGGGGGCCCCCGCGCTACTGGTGGTGGTGGAGTGGGAGGCCTCTGTGCAGGAGGTTCTGGGGACTTCAGGGCCTTATCTGGTTCCTCATATTCTTCCTGTGGTTCTCCCTGACCTTCACTGACCCCTACTTCCTCTACATAAAGGTCATCAGCTATGGGTGGGGGTGGCTCATCCCCAAGTGGCTCGTACATTTCATCAGATTCTAAATTAAAAATACGATGGTGCCATATCATTAGTAAAATTTCAAAATGCAGTTTTATGATTGTAGTCTGGTATAAACTTAAAAATGAGCCGCCTCATGGGAAAACCAACTATCTGCATAGGCGAAAACAAAGACGCAGATCAGCTTCACGGTAACCGCGAAGCTGATCAGCGTCTTTGTTTTCGCTACTCGGATAGTACAATTCCTCCTCTACTTAACTCCAAAATTTCAAGCTTCTAGCTCTTTTCTGTGACTGTACAGACCGGTTTGTGTCGAACCTGTTCGGAAACCACATTGTTGGTTTTCCCACGAGGCGGCTCAAATAACTGTTAAGCCTGCTCTTATAATATGCATAAAACGACAGATGAGACATACATCATGATACCTAGCCTTAGTAAAGAACAACTTCATTTTTTTGAATGTGGATACTTTTGTAAATGAGCCACCTCGTGGGAAAACCAACAATGTGGTTTCCGAACAGGTCTGACACAAACCTGCCTGTACAGCTACAGAAGCAGGCTAGAAACTTGAAATTTTGGAGTTAAGTAGAGGAGGAATTGTACTATCCGAGTAGCGAAAACAAAGGCGCTGATCAGCTTCGCGGTTACCGCGAAGCTGATCTGCGTCTTTGTTTTCGCATATGCAGATTGTTGGTTTTCCCATGAGGCGGCTCAAATGATCAGAAACAAAACTTTACAATATTTTTCAACTTGTATTCACAACAAAATTATAGGGTGTTTACATTCTCTATAAAAAACATTAATCCATATAATATAAAGCTATCTATTTTCAAGGGGAAAAATAGATGTACATGTACCTTCAATAAATCCACCACAATGCACTGCCATCTTCACTTTTTCATAATCTTCCACACTGTGAGCAACAAACTGTAAATTTGTAAATGAAAATAAAAGAAATTCTTCAAAACTAGTACATTATCTTAACATGAGTATGAACTGTTAAATTCACATTATGTAAATTATATACATACAATACAAAAACATAAAAGATGCAATTCAGAAAGAATCCATATGGCTTATAAATCTGACACCCATGTCAAGCCAACAATTATCAGGGGCGTAGCCAGGAAATGTGAAATGTGGAAGCCCAACACATTTTTCAGTTAAAATTACTTGTTTTTCATAATTTCTTTCTCAGAAAGACCTGGGGAAATACCATACTTGAAAAAATCACGTTGAAGCCCGGGCTTCTAGGCGTCCGCCTGGATACGCCCCTGATTATTCAGATGTCGAGACGGAGCCAACACTTCCTCTATAGTACCATTACCTTTGGCCTTGGGAGTAATAGTGCCTTGCTCACTGTAAAACATTGGTGGAGGTACAGCTAATGTGCCGTCATTATAAGGAGAAAACTACTATGATACCCTCAAGACAATGAATCTTTGCCATACACACTAATTTACACAAAAATAAGATATTACAACCAACAGTCAAAATGAATTTGCACTTTGGAGAGCTCAAGAAACATGGATATTATACGGCAATTAATTCACTTCATTTTAATTGGATTATGAGAATCATTAAAAAATATTCTTTTTCACTGAGGCGGTTCTAAAATGTACATGTACCCACAATCAGTGTTTTGGTCTAAAAAATTGAGCCATGCCACGAGAAAACTGGTCTTCGGGGTTTCCGACCAAGTTTTACATAAACCGGCCTGTGCAGCCACAGAAGATGGCAAGAAGCTTGAAATTTCGGATTTAAGCCCCGGTCACATGGCCAGGATTTGCGTATATGCAAATTTTGCATATATGCAAATTTTGCTCACGTAAGTAAAAGTCAATTTTGCTTTGCGGTCACATGAGCTTTTGAGGTCTTGTCATTTCAGTTAAAATTGTCAAAGAGTAAAGTTGTGATTTTTATATCAGATATCATTTGTATCAGTAAAAGTAGTTAAAATGAATGGACTGTTCAGAATGATGCCATACTGCCTTGGATTGGGGTTTGCTATGTGATTAGGACATGAAAAGCAGGAATGGCAAAAAGAAAGATCTAGTGATTGGTATGAAAGGATAGCACTACAGACATTTACAGATGAGCAATGGGTGGAAAACTTCAGAATGACTAGGCAAACCTTCAATAAGGTGTGCAGGGCTCTTGAATCTGATCTTTCTCCAATGGAAAATAATGTAGGGGATGCAATAGATGTGCAAAAACAAGTAGCACTCATGATCTACAACTGAGTACAGAAAAATTGGGAATTTGTTTGGTGTTGCAAAACCCACTGCTCTCAAGTGCATTCTGATGAAAGAGTCTGATTAAAGCCTAATTCATTGATATCCGTACCTTGTGGCGCTAAAGTTAAAGGAATTTAAACTGGAATCCAGGGCAAAGTTAAAGCTCAGTTAAGAGATTCCTTTAACCCCTAGGCCTCCAATAGCTTTCTACTGAACATTCTAAGGCGGTAGTCTTATTTTAATTAGGTCAGATATGTTGTATTGTTTTATTCAGTCATTTTGGGAATAATTGCAGTTTGAATTAATGCCTTTTATATATGGCACAAATTCATAAATACTCACATATGCAAATTTTGCTTTCCGGTCACATGGACAGATTTGCATATATGCAAAATTTGCGTATACGCAAATTTTGCGTATACGCATAAGTGGAAAAATTGCAGTCACATGGACAGATTTGCTTACGTGAGTAAAATTTGCATATACGCAAAATTTGCATACATGAGTAAATCTAGCCATGTGACTGGGGCTTAAGAAGAAAAGGGGTTGTACTATCCGTGTAGTTACTGCGAAGCTAATCTGCGCCTTTGTTTTCGCATATGCAAAAATCCTGTTTTCTGATGATGCGGTTCAATTATTAAAAATATCAAAAATTTTCAAACCTTTTTTTGTAATTTTTACAGTTGAGAAAATCTCTGTTATTGCTTGGGTAAGTTTTTTGATGATGATGTTGTTCCATTACCTGGTAGACTCTTCTCGCACTGTCCTGATTGAACAATTCAAAGGCCAACTCTTTATCTTTCTTAGTTTTTGTGATGTCAGGATTTTTTCGGAAACTGTAACCTGCAAACAAAATGTCAAAATATTTACAACCACGCAAACAGCAGCTTAGCAATCCAGGTGCTTCAAGCATCTCTTAACTAGTTGTCTGTCAGGTCAGTTTAACTGCTACTGTAACATGTAATCAGTACTACCTGTTGTCATGCGGTGCAGATGGGGCTCGTTAGCCTTGGAAGGCAACTCATCTAGGAGTTAAGCTAGTTCTCTACACAAAAATCTAGCTGGGCAGGGGGAACTCATTAGTCTTGGTTGACAGTCCTCCTAGGAGTTTACAGGTCTCTAAACAAAACCTAAGAAAGGGTAGATGGAGCTCTTCAGCTGTGGCCAGCAATTCATCTAGGAGAAGGAAACTCCAAAATCAAACCTGTGTGTCTGGATATGCCTAGTCCAGATATGCAAAGACTGTTTCGGTAGATGGAGCGGAAGAAATCACCTGATTCAACGGTTCAGAAAGCGATACAGCAACATGTTGTGGAACATGCAGAGCGTGACAAGGCACTAAAGATGTTACGGTCATCCACTGCATCCAAACCCAACGCCAGACGTCTTGACCTGTGTCTTGCCTCTGGGCGCAGCTGGGCGAGGACTAGAGAGTGAGGTTGACGTTGCACACCTCTTCCTCACTATAATCCAATTTCATAGCGCATGTCATCTTATTTCTCAACACACAAGCACTTGCATACACAACAACTTCATCACACTTGCACCCACATACCTACAAAGTCCTGTGGCGATGGGCGAGTGGCGAAGCAGCAGGTGTAGGACACACTGGGAGCTGTAGTTGCAGACCTGCACACAGGCGGCTCAGTGCTAATGGTCGTTTTTCTCATAGACTTTGTCATAGTGCGGAGAACAGACAGGTAGGATGTTAAAGTGACAAAGACTATGTGTGGTGCAGACTGCTGGACAGATCATAGACTGGTTGTCAGCAAACTCAACCTAAGAATACAGCCTGCGAGGCGACCTCAAGGCAAGAAAGCTCCTAAGAGACTGGATGTCTCAAAGCTGAATAAAGACAGCATGAGACAAGATTTCTTAACAGACATTTGCAACCAACTGGATGCAATGAATCTCAGTTCAGAGGACCCCGAAGAAAACTGGACAGTTTTCCATAAAACAGTTCTTTCTTCAGCTGCAAGCACCTTAGGCCATCCATCTCGCAAACATCAAGACTGGTTTGATGAGAATGATGACGAAATTCAGAGGCTTCTTGAAGAAAAGCACCGATTGCACAAGGCACATCAAGATGATACTAGCTCAGTATCAAAGAAAGCAGCCTACAGCAACATTTGTAAGACAGTCCAGACCAAGCTTAGGGACATGCAAGATTCCTGGCTGAGGAAGAAAACAGAAGAAATTCAGTCTTTTGCGGATAGAAAGGACATGAAGAAATTTCATGATGCACTGAAAACCATCTATGGTCCAAAGAGTTCTGGAGCCACCACATTGCTCAGTGCAGATGGTAACACTCTTCTCACAGATAAAGAAGCTATCTTGGAAAGGTGGGCAGAACACTTCAATAGTGTGCTTAATCGACCATCAAGCATCAATGAGGATGCAATCGACAGACTTCCACAGATAGAGTGCAATGTTCTGTTAGATGAATTTCCTACCGTTACGGAAACAAGAAAAGCAGTTCAACAACTATCATCTGGCAAAGCCCCAGGTGCAGATGCAATTCCTGCCGAAGTTTACAAGGCTGGGGGGCTACCCATGGCAGAGAAACTGACAGAGTTGTTTCACTGTATGTGGAGAAAGGAGGCTATCCCACAAGAATTTAAGGATGCATCCATAATCCACCTATACAAGCGGAAAGGAAATCCTCAAGTCTGTGACAATCACAGAGGCATCTCCCTCCTATCAATTGCTGGGAAGATACTTGCAAAAATTCTGTTGAATCGTCTGAATGTTCATCTTGATCAGACGGGACTTATCCCAGAAAGTCAATGTGGATTCAGAAAAGACAGAGGGACAATAGACATGATCTTCACAGCAAGACAGCTTCAGGAGAAATGCCAAGAACAGAATGTAGATCTATACATGACGTTTGTTGACCTCACCAAAGCTTTTGACACTGTTAGTCGTGATGGACTCTGGAAAATCATGGCCAAGTTTGGCTGTCCACCCAGATTCATAGCAATGGTGCGGCAGTTTCATGATGGCATGCAGGCACGTGTGCAAAATGATGGAGAGTTCTCTGAACCATTTGAAGTAACAAATGGGGTCAAACAAGGCTGTGTTCTGGCACCAACACTGTTCAGCATGATGTTTTCTGCCATGCTTATGGATGCTTTTCAGGACAGTGACACTGGTTTTCCAATCAGGTACCGTTTTGATGGCAACATATTCAACCTCAGAAGGTTGCAAGCCAAAACTAAGGTCCAGACTGATGTGCTAGATGAGCTCCTCTATGAATGATATGGATAAGAATGCCAGCACAGAGGCAAAAATGCAAAGAGCCATGGATCAAGTCTCACAGTCATGTGATAACTATGATCTCACAATCAGCACAAAAAAGACAGAGGTTGTACACCAACCAGCACCCGGAAAGCCATATAATGAACCAACCATCACTGTGAATGGGCAAAAACTGAAAGTTGTTGACAAGTTCACCTACCTGGGAAGCACTCTCTCCAGAGCAGTGCATATTGATGATGAGATCACTGCCAGAATTGCAAAGGCTAGTGTGGCATTCGGATGACTCCGTGCAAATGTCTGGGAGCGAAATGGAATCAAGCTTGACACCAAGCTGAAAGTCTACAAGGCTGTGGTACTGCCAACCCTCTTGTATGCATGTGAGACCTGGACAGTATACCAACGCCATGCAAAGAGACTTAACCATTTCCACTTAAGCTGTTTGAGAAAGTTGTTAAAAATCAAGTGGCAGGACAAGATTCCAGACACAGAGGTCCTGACGAAAGCAGGGATGCAAAGCATGCATACAGTCTTAAAGCTAGCACAGCTAAGATGGACTGGCCATGTTATAAGAATGCCTGATGCGCGACTTCAAAAGAAAGTTTTCTATGGAGAACTACAGGAGGGAAAGCGCTCTCAAGGTGGCCAGAAGAAACGCTACAAAGACACCCTCAAAGCCTCTCTGAAGGATTTCGAAATACCAATGGGGTCCTGGGAACAGACTGCACAGGAGCGATCAAAGTGGCGAGGTCTCATCAACAAAGGAGCAGCTCTTTATGAAAAGAAGAGAATCTGTGAAGCTGAAAGAAAGCGAAGAGAGCGCAAAGCCAAAACAAATGTGCCACCATCAGACTCTATGACATTGACTTGCTCTACTTGCAACCGACAGTTTAGAGCCAGAATTGGCCTAGTCAGCCATCAAAGAACTCACCAACACACATCAGCACTATTCAAGAAATAATGATGGTCTTTCTCATTAGTGAGAGACGAACTGTCAACTAGTTGTCAAAAAGATGAAATTGACATTGCCTGTCCAATATTTGCATCAACCTTGAAATGTACATAATCACCTTAGATGGAATTGACAAAATGTTGATTTCTCTTTTCAAAAATCTTACATTGGTTGTAAGAAATAATGAAACAGACCAAGGTCATTGTTTCACAGCTTTTGGCTATCTTAAAGAAATGAACAACTTTTGCTATATTTGGATCGCATCTGGGTGGCTATTATGGACTGTCAATTTCTTGTCTTTGATAACTGATTTTGAGATGTCTGAAACTTGTGAATTGCTAAGCTGGTATTTGCGCGGTTGTATTTGCTTTAATGCATACCCTCTATTATCCAGTATGGTTTCAGATTTCATGGTGTCAGGTAATGATCATAAATAAATGTTGACCGTGTATTAACAGCTCATGCGCACATGAATTGCCTCATAAATACATTGTTTTCTTCATTTATATACACCTGTTAATATCATGTGACTCAGGTATTTATGCAATTAAGTACATGTATGTTAACATGTAATAGGGTTTTGGTTTTTGTTTTTGTGGTATAACATCCCAGTCAATTTTTCTTGAAATGTTTAGAAGCTACCGCTTCAAGTGTATTAACCAGTACTCAGAGTCGGTGTGGGTGGTGCTCAAGGTCACAATCCAGTACCTCAGCAGAGCCAAAATCCAGTGTATATTGGGGCAAATTTATGCTTTTTGGATACAATCATTTCTTGGCACTAAATTTGACATATGAGCCACCTCGTTGGAAAACCAACAATGTGGTTTCCGACCAGGTCCGACATAAACCAAGCTGTACAAGCACAGAAGATGGCTAGAAGCTTGAAATTTTAGATTTAGAAAGAAGAGGAATTATACTATATCCTAGTAGCCAAAACAAAGGCACTGATCAGCTTCGCGGTTACCGCGAAGCTGATCTGCGTCTTTGTTTTCGCATATGCAGATTGTTGGTTTTCTCATGGGGCGGCTCATATGATTTCATAATTGGATAACAGAATATATTCTCTATCTTCCACTTCCCTATAATCCCAAAAACCTACCCTCAAGTTTGAAACAGCCCGCTTGTTTCTTGTCCTCACTCCTGACATAGTAGTAGAAGTTTCCTCCGTGTATCACACAATATCTTGTCTGTAACTTAGGACCAAATAATACTGAAAATAGGGAATTTAAGGTACATTTATACTCCCTTCTCAAAAACATAAGGTAACCAAGTTGTATTATATTCCATTTTTTGCCAATTTACAAAAATAAATGATAAAATCGTGTGTGTCAACTGTCCTTTTGTAAGTATGTAGTGTATGTTTGTTGTGCATGCTCAGTATTAAAAGCAAAATGTTCTACGACTATAAGGGTACAAATGGGTGGAGAATTTAGAAGGTCAGTCAAGTCCCGTAACTCTTCCATGCTTTCTTTGTCTGGATTGACACCATCATGAAAACATGAATAACTATTTTGGATCCGAGGTGTAATGTATACCCCTTTGAACCCCACTTTTATATAGCTAAACTGGGGTAAGTAGGGGAATACCTATTTTTCTTATTTTTGCTCCAAAACATAGATTGTGGGTACTCATTAGAAGTAACGTGCACCCACAATCTATGTTTTGAGCAAAAATAAGAAAAATATCAACGATTTTCTACTGAAAATTTTCATTTATAACATTTGAAAAAAATTCTGTTTATTGCATGGGCAAGTTTTCGTAATGCAAATGGAGGGTATAAGCCCCTGCATTGTAGTGGGAAAACCTCAGGCTTTGTAATAAGGGGTAATAGGTTCGATTCAGGACTTCTTAACCAGCCTTTTGGATGAAGTTTTCAGCATATCCTGTCTCCTTATGACATCAGCTGTTAGCCTGTAGGATGTAAACTGTGACACAACAATAATTCCAGTGTTTTAGGTTAGATATAATAGTCAAGTGCATGAGCATATCAAGCAAATTCATTTGAAAACACTAAGAATGCTGACAGGGTTTACACTTCTTACACTTGGGTGACCTCAATGCATTAAAACACACACTGACAGCTAGTAGGTTCAAACACTTACAGTCCAATGTCCTTAATATTTTTCTCATTAATGGTGAAAGAAAATATTTAAAAATTATTTTGATGCCATCAAAATGCTTTCAATCATTTTTTCTTATGTCGTAATGGTTAGGTGATGTTGTATTAACGTTTATTGAAGAAAAGTCACACACTCACATCATCCGGGAAACATGTCCATGAAATTACGCCCTTGAACCCCACTGTTGTATAGTAAAACTGAGGTATACAGGGGTATACCTATTTTCCTTATTTTCCCTCCAGAACATAAACTGTGGGTACTCGTTAGAACTGCCTAGGCGAGGTCACCGAGGTGGTTCTAACGTGTATCCACAATCGATGTTTTGAGCAAAACTATTAGAAATATCAAATTTAATTTTTCCATTAAAATTTTCAATTTTTACGACTGTGGGGAATCTCTCTATATTGCATGATTGTGTTTTTGTAATGTTACATTATAGTTTTATACCAAGCAATGGCTTGGTGTGGTCTTCCCCTACTATTATATGAGCCGTGACGCGAGAAAACCAGTCATCAGTTTTCCGACCAGGTCTGACACAAACCGTCCTGTACAGTCACAGAAGCAGGCTAGAAGCTTGAAATTTCAGATGTAAGAAGAAGAGAAATTGTACAATCCGTGTAGCGAAAACAAAGGCGCTGATCAGCTTTGCAGTTACTGCGAAGCTGATCTGCGCCTTTGTTTTCGTATAAGCAAAAATCCGGTTTTCTCACGATGTGGCGCATATTTTTTCACACATTTTATTTCTTCCTACGAACCTTGTCATGTGAACATTACCTGATCCCTTTGGTTGTTTCTTCTCTAAACTACCACAAAATGCAGGGTTTTTCAACTCTGATGCTGGTATCTTGAGAATTCCATCTAGATGCAACGAAGTAACAAATACACATTAAAAATCATTACGAAACTTGCCCGTGCAATAAACTTTTTTTGAGCTTTAAAAATTGAAAATTTTCATCTGAAAATTTTTAATATTTTTCTTATTTTTTGCTCAAAACATAGATTGCGGCTACACGTTACTGAGGCAGTTCTAATGTTTTGAAGCAAAAATAAGAAAAATAGGTATACCCCTGCATACCACAGTTTTGCTATATAAAAGTGGGGTTCAAGATGGTATATATATATACATTACACGGACATGTTTTCTTGATGGATGAATAAATGAATGAAGTATCAAATAACATGTCTACTCTGTAAAGATTAGCATGCTTATTATCATATTTTGGCAATTACTTTAAAAGTCAACCCAATAAGTCCATGAAACATCATTTTGAAAAGTAAGATTATATTTCTTTCTATACAGGTACAGTATTTTCTGTTTTGGAGCTACACTACAACATTTCAAGACCCTGCTAGCCATTCATTATGGCAGTATAGAAAGATGCTGTATCTGGTAAAAGTCTCACAATTTGGCTCTTACTGTGTACAGCTCAAACATACTTTCATGACATAGACACATACCACATCAGGGGCCAGTTGTTCAAAATTAACGACAACATTAGTTAATGATTCGTTAAAATTTCAAAAGGCAATATTACAAATACACTGTTATTTTTGTCGAAAAAATGTGAGAATCCATTGCATTGCAAAGGATTCTCACATTTTTTCAGCAAATAATAACTGTGTATTTGCTTATGTAGTCGGCTTAACAAGTTGAGATCTTAACGATGATGTAAAGCTAACGATGTTTTGAACAACTGGCCCCTGGCATGTCGGTGAAATGTATACCGCCTTACAACCCACTTTAACATAGGAAAACTGGGTTTTACAGGGGTATTCCTATTGTTCTTATTTTTGATCCAAAACATAAATTGTACATACTTTATAATAATATTACAATCCCCTTTCTAACATGTACCCGCAATCTATATTTTGATCAAAATATTAAATATTTTCAAATAAAATTTTCATTTTTTGACAGTAGAGAAAATCTTTATTGCATGAGCGTTCTTTCGTACTGATACAGTGATCGAAATTAGCACTAGCCCAAAAGCCCACCACTAGCCAAAGGTTGTCGGGCTAGTAGTTTTTCTCAGTTAAACCCATTACCTATATATGTCAGGCACTGCAGAGTTCTCACTAGGATTTTGAAAATTGGAGTAAAAATGAGGTATTTCCTAAAATGTAGGATTCTTCCTATACTTTACTATTGCAGCTTTAAAAAAAGTTGGAGTCAGAATCAAAAAGTTGGAGTTTAAAAGAGAACTCTGCAGGCTATTGGAAAATTTTGGCAAAAGAAATTAAAGATGTAAGGATTTGGGCTAGTGAGGAAAAATCCTAATTTCGACCACTGCTGATACATGTACATGTATCTGGTGAGTATCAATTTAGAAATGTCTTAATACACAAATCTTTTAATTCAACCATCATAACAACAAGTGAACATGCACATATCTGGTATACAAACTTACAGTCACTAAAAACAGTCTCCTCACTGTTGTCCGACTTGGTACTGCCTCCTGTGAACATGGACTCATCTTGAATCTCTTTCCCTATTCATAGACAAGAAAAACAATGTCATTTAGAGTTAGACGTAACATGTAAGTGTAAATGAGAAATAGATATGAAAAGAAATGAGATGGGATGCATGAGGTAAATTGTACAATTTTGGCAAAGATGTCTAAAATACAATTATAAATGAGCCGCCACATGGGAAAACCAACAATCTGCATAGGCGAAAACAAAGACGCAGATCAGCTTCGCGGTAACCGCGAAGCTGATCACGCCTTTGTTTTCGCTAGTCGGATAGTACAATTCCTCTTCTACTTAAATCCGAAATTTCAAGCTTCTAGCTTTTTTCTGTGACTGTACAGGCCGGTTTGTGTCGGACCTGTTTGGAAACCACATTGTTGGTTTTTCCACCAGGTGGCTCAAATATAAATACATGTACATGGAGATGCAGCGAGGCTTATACATACACTGTTTCAGAAATTTTTCCAACTTTTTACACACATACAGTCAAATCTCTATAAAAGCGCCACCTTTGGGAGAGAGCTAAGCTGGCTGTTATACACAGGTGGCTGTCTTATCAAGGTTCAGTCAGAGCAGTTGTCATGTAGAAACTATTCTAGGCTTACTGTCAAAAAAAATCCTTTCTAAGGAAGGACTTCCCTGTATGTGTTTCATAAGTTGACATCATTTCATGCTTCGTTACACAAAAATATATACAAAGCCTCATGGGTATTAACTTAATTGATTTTTTTCTGTTAATTAACTGTTTTAAATACAATAATGAATAATAATTGTCCAATTAACAGCTTGTAAATGGGAAATTTGACTTTAGGCAAGTATGATGTGGCTGTCTTATAGAGAGTTATAAGCATTTTGGGATTGATTTTACTGGCTGCTGGTTGTCTTATGGAGGTGGCTGTCTTATGCAGAGATAAAATATAGTGAAAATGATTGGGAATGTTTCAGACTGGCTCTCTTATGCAGGTGGAGCTCTTATAAAGGTGGCTGATTCAGCAGGTTCAACTGTACACTACTTGGAAATTAATCAATTCTATTTTATCAATATAGATCTTTTTGTTTTGTTTTTATTTTCATTTCATTGATCTTGCTACATAGGTACATGTAATTAAATATACCTTTTCCTGTCTCTTGTGCTGGTATCCTGAGGTCAGGATTTTCCTCAAATATCTTTGTTAGCCTGTCCACAATCAGCTGTTTGTGCTCTTGAGCTTTCTTGCTGAGTTTCTCATTCTTTATAGTATCATAGAGAAACTTTTCAACTTCTGAAAACAAACAATTTACAGTATCAAGTATGGTGTAACTGTAAGACTGTCAAGTAAGCCGCAACATGAGAAAACAGGTCTTCAGGGTTTCCAACCAGGTGTGACACAAACCAGCTTCTATTGTCAAAGAAGCAGGCTGGAAGCTTGCATTTTCGGAATTAACAAAAAGAGAAGTTGTTCTATCCATGTAGTGAAAACAAAGGAGCTGATCATCTGGGTAGTTATTGCACAGCTGATCTGTGTCTTTGTTTTAGCATGGGCAAAACTCCTCTTTTCTCATACAGATACATGTTACACCAACCCTGAATAAAGAAGAGCTGTCACATGACAGCATGCTCATCTGCATTTGGCTTTATCAACTATTATGTCCAACTCGCTTCGTAACCCAATCATCAGGCTCAAATATCCTTTACCCTTAATGCTATATGGCAAAACCACTGCTCCATGAAACATGTCGCAGGGACCATAAATTACTTTTGGGTCAAAGGTCTGGCAATACTTATCCAAAACTGAAAGATGTATGTTCATATATCAAATGAGTATAAAGGTAAAAGGCAAAATCACTGAACCATGAAATCAGGTCAGTGACCTATAATCACTTTGAGGTGAAAGATCTGGTCATATTCACTCATACTGTGATAGAAGAATGTTCATATACCAATTTAGTGTAAAGATATAAGGTGAAATCACTGAACCATAAAACTAGGTCACAGAGACCTATAACCACATTGGGGTCAAAGGTCTTGTCATACTTTATCATACTGTGAAAGAAGTATGTTCATATTCTCATTGAGTGTGAAGATACAAGGCAAAACCACTGAACCATGAAATAAGGTCATAGTGACCTATAATCACTTTGGGGTCAAAGGTTTGGTTATACTCTCTCCTATTTGGCATCCCTATAATGAAACTGAGAAAAAAAAGGTGGAGAAAGTGCAGAAGACAGCAGCCAGGTGGACCTGCAGGCAATGGCATAACAGGAGTAGCGGTGATGATATGTTGGACGAACTCGAGTGGCCATCCCTGGAGACCTGCAGGGTGAGGGTGAAGTCCTCCTTAACTTTCTTTTACAAGATTCACTCCGGTACAGTGTCTCTTGATAAAGAAAGATATCTGACCCCAGCACCCAACTTAAGAAGTACCAGGGCATCTCATGATTCACAATACCTATAGTGATGCTCTGAAGCATTCTTTTTTCCCGAGAATTATCCCTTTATGGAATAGTCTTCCCTCTTCAGTGGTCTCATCAAAGACTGCTGAAGAATTTAAGGCTCTCATTTAGATCAGGGGTTCAGATGTATACGTTTTAGTATGCCTCTGTTTAGCTTCTTGTAAATAGTTTTAATGGCCCATCCTGAATGTTCTCCCCCGTTTTAGTATGCCTCTGTTTAGCTTCTTGTAAATAGTTTTAATGGCCCATCCTGAATGTTCTCCCCATCTTGCTAAATTCAAAATTTAGCACCCACCCAACACCTGAGATGATGATCAGAAATTGATGGACGCAGTACATGAAGATAGATAGATAGAGGTATGTCAGACATATATACCAATTGAGTGCCAAGATATAAGGTGAAACCACTAAATTATAAAATCAGGTCACAGAGACCTATAACCACTAATTAGGTCAACCCTTATTCCCTTAACTTCATGACACACTAGTCTGTTAAGTTGCATTTTGCTGGTTTCTCTTACAATTAACATTTACCATGCAATCCCCATTAATCAAGCAACCACCGGAATATTAAGTTGACCTCACCACCGGTAGAAAATCTATCTCTGCATTGAAAGGAAAGCTTGAATGTTTTTAAAATATGTCTGAAAAGCAAACTTTCTGTTGAATGTAACTTACTTCAACGAACAGTGGTTACTTAAAACTTGCAATGGCACAATCAGACTGAATAAGCACATGCTAGCCTGGGTTTGTCCTGATTCTACTTTTGTTTTCGCAGCCGATCAAACAGGACATGAGCTATTGCAGTCAATGGTTTATTTTTTCAACTACCACGTCAGGTAGACATTCAAAGACAAAAAACTGATAGCCTGACATTCTTTGATTTTTGTAATAAGCCTTTGATAGAAAATTATCGTACCTAGAACCTCAGTCAATCTAGCTAAAAACTTACTCCCATAACATAAGAGATTGGGTATTTCTGATATTGTCTATTATGATGTTCCTGTTAAAATACCCCGTCAGGCAGGCAGTATAAAAGTCCAAATATAAACGTTGACTGCCACATGATTTATGTTATACATCTAGGACATCTAGCGAAAACTAACAACAGGAAACGCTCAAAATGACCATCAGATGTAATTCAACTTTTTTAACAATGACCACCGACGGCGGTCAATTTGCAGTTTACCAGCCATGAGGATGGTACAAGTGGGATGAGCTGGATGGATGATTTGGCAGCATCCAGACTCACAGAGTAATACAGGATTCCGGTATCATAATCAAAGTGGGGAAAAAGGACACTGTAGCTTTTATACCTGAGAGAAACTGCTTGATACTATCGTTAATAATCGTCATTATGAAGTCTTGTGCTCCATTAAATTCCTAACTTCCTTGTTTGAGGCTCGTTTCCCTTCTTAATTTTCATTTCACTTCCTTGTTCATTATCCGGGCACTTGGCTCTTGCATTAACCGAGTCATTACTAATAGCCACAATTTCATTCGTTGTTTTCTTGACTATTGTCCAATCAAAACTTCGATACTATTTCGCCTTCGGTTTTAGTCTAGCGCTGGTACCTGGCTCTCATTCATTGGTCGATAACAATGCGTTCATGAATACGCGAACCACTCGATTTTGTGTAATGAACGTGGTTGCAAATGTAAACATCACTGTCAGAATCAAGGGGAAATTGTGACACTACAACAGCATGGAAGAAGATCATCCACCGATCATGCGGCGGATATTTGCTGCATTATTCTTTGGAGTCAGCTCATTTGTGATTGTTGTCGCTAATAAAATAGTTTTGACATCTTACAAGTATGTATGTCACAAGTACTAGCTTTTCAAGAAAAAATAAATAATAAAGATTTAGATATAAATCAAAGTGGACTGGTGCATGGGTACAGTTAAGAACTCTGGTCCCAGAGGTACGAGGTTTTATCCTCATGTTGCATTAACAGATTATTTAGTCTAGCCAGCGTAAGACAAGGTTCTAATATGTTCACACAATCTGTTTTAGAGAAAAAATTACGAAACACACACAAAAAAAAAATCAAGTGAAAATTGCTATAAATTTGAATAATTTCATTGACAAGTTTTTGTAATGTTAGTAAATTACTATGAAATTCTGGTCTTCAATATATTAATTGTATTGAATGGTGAAAAGTGAAAAGCATATGAGCCGCTTCATGAGAAAACCAACAATGTGGTTTCTGAACAGGTCCAACAGAAATCCATGTAGCGAAAACAAAGGCGCTTATCAGCTTCACAGTAACTACGCCTTTGGTTTCGCATATGCAAGATGTCGGGTTTCTGCTCATGACATGGCTCATATTTAAGTAGGCTCCATAATGTTTGCAAATTCTTAATGTGTGAAGCTGCTGAAGCATACTTTTGTTCCTAATTTTTTTTAGCTGAGGAAGATGACTAAATTTAGGCATGAAATCCGAAATTTGGAAATTAAAAGTCAGTTTTATTGGTTTAATGAAAACAAAGGTCTTGGTCACATTGATTGGTGAGTTTGTTTTACGTGTACAATGCGGTCTGGGAAATTTGCACACCTATGGTATTTCATGTCAGGTCTGAGATGAAATATAAACACTGACTAAAATCACTTACAGTGAGACATTTGAGTCATTCAATAATTGAAATATTATAGTGTGAAATGTTAGTAAATTACATGTACTAATTTCTAGCTGCTTTAGAAATATCGTGGGTGAAACATATGCACCCTCTTGAAAAAATTTTAGGCAATTTGTCCCATAACATTACGCACTGCTAAATCAAATATATTTTATAGCAACCTGCAATTTATTCACAGCAGTTGTATTTTTGTCATGACAGCCATGTGACAAATTACAAAAGAGAAGTTTCAAAGAAAATCATGCTGTGTATGGTGGCCTAAAAATGTCACCACACAGTACATGTTATAGTATTTCAAAATTAGACTTAATCACATGATAATGGTGCTATATGGTTCAGTCAAAAAGGAAGGAAATCATTTTTGTCTTCAAATGAATCTTAAACACTCTTGTGGGTGTAATATATGAGAAAATAGCATTGGTAGTCCAATATTGTTTGAAATCTGGTTAATATGTCATACATAGCGCAATGTTGGGGCCAGGCAATGTTAGGGGACCTGACTGTAGATGTTTCATACATGATATTCAAAAGGCAGCTAAAATGTGATGCTTTGTCTCATATAGTTTTCCTTCTATAATTTCAGATTTCCATCGTATCAAGTACTTGGTATTGGGCAGGTGAGTTTATAAATACCATGACCATATAGAGCATGTTTAAAGTCCTGCATTTTACAAATGTAATTGACCAAATGTAATTAAGTGACCCCATACTTTTAATATCAAATTGTGTCATGACTTTGCTTTGTTCTGGTCCAACATCATTTTCATTTTCTTTTAATATGAGAGTATAATTATGTTGCATACTTCAAATGTACCAAAATTGAAAAGTAGTATTGCGTTTCTGTAGAAAGCACCAATGGGATCTATCTGATATCACAAATATGAGCCGCATCATGAGAAAATCAACATTCTGCATATGTGAAAACGCAGATGATCAGCACCTTTATTTTCGCTACACAAATAGTACAATTCCCTTAGTTCCTCGTATGTACTTTATACAGCTTGGTTTGTGTCAGACCTGTTCGAAAACCACATTGTTGGTTTTCTCATGAGATGGCTCTAATATAGACATTTTAAAGAATCATGATGGTAAGAGGTAAAAATACAGTTCATTGTTGTTTGTCAAGAAAGCTGTTGCACATACTGATTATATTTTGCCATTATTTTCTGTCACGCTGGTTAACTTTATAATGAGACTTCAAAAAAGATAAACTTAATTAAACACAAATGAAAAAAATAAAATTTAAAAATAAATAAATTGATAAAAAGATAGTCAGACAGCTGTGCGTTCAGCCATTGAATTTTATCTTATGTCCTGCAAAATACAAAATAAGTCATGTGGGCTGCTTCCTATGAGTATTTCTGTCATGACTAGAGAACTTTCTGAGCTGATATTTATACCACAAAAATATGCTTTTGCATGATATTTCCCAATTTTTTATTCTCCTCCTAGTGCAGTTTTATTTGTGCTGTGTCATGAGAAAACCAGATTTTTGCCTACGTGAAAGCAAATGCACAGATCAGCTGTCAGCTGTGCAGTATATCAGCGCCTTTGTTTTCACTACACATAGAGTACAGTCCCTCTTCTTGTTAAATTTGAAATTTCTAGCTTAGAAGAACTGGCCTCCTTCGGTGACATTACAGGCCGTTTTGTGTTTGATCTGGTCAGAAACCCAAATAATGGTTTTCTTGTGTCGCGGCTCATTTGATATTTGAACATCAATTTAGCATCAAAGCATTTGTTCACAAATTTTAAGCTTGCAATTAAAGGCAACAATTTGCTTTAATTAATGTTAAACTACCCATCATGAAAACATGTCCAAGTAATGTATACCCCCTTGAACACCCACGTTTATATAGCAAAGCTGGGGTATGCAGGGGTATACCTTTTTTTGTTATTTTTGCTCCAAAACATAGATTGTAGGTACTTGTTAGAATCGCCTCGGCGAGGAGGTTCTAACGTGTACCCACAATCCATGTTTTGAGCAAAAATAAGGGAAATATCAATTTTTTTCTACTGAATTTTTTTTTTTTTTTTTTACAACTTTAAAAATCTCTGTATAATTCATGGGCATGTTTTCATAATGCACTTTTTCTTGATCAATATCTGGTATTGTTAGTATGCAAGAGAAAAGAAAAAGTGATCTTCAGCCTTATATCACAAGCTGTTTCCATGTAGGAAATTGACAACTGATTGTATCATCTGAATGTTTAATTTCATAGAAATTGTGATTAAAGGTGCACCTATTGTTAAATCCTGATAAAGCTATCCTTTAGTAGTGGTTAGGTCAAAAACATTTGAGCCTGCACCTGGGAAAATGAACAATTTGGTTTCCGATCAAGTCAGACACAAACCGGCCTGTGCAGCTACAGAAGATGGTTAGAAGCTTCAAATTTCGCATATAGAAAGAAGAGGAACTGTACTATCCGTTTAGCGAAAACAAAGGCGCTGATCAGCTTCGCAGTCACTGCGTCTTTGTTTTCGCATATGCAAATTGTTGGTTTTCTTGTGCAGTGGCTCATTTGTTACTTTTGTAAAGAGTTGATGGTAATCTTCCTTTGTTTGCATGCATTTCAATCATATCTGATACAAGCTGTTTCTATATGAAAACTGACTTTATCAGCTGAATATGTTCTTTCATGGCAAATCGTTATTAAGATGTACCTAAACTTTAATCCTGATAAACTTATTGACACACTTGAATCCTGGGACTCATTTGCCATGATTTGACGTCAGCAATGTCCTGGCAGTGGAGTAGAACAACAGGATTTGATTCCAAAGCTTAACTGGGTTTGAAAGTTTGTTGTTTTTTTTTACCTGCTGGAATGGAGTGAAACTTTTGAGAGATATATATACCATACCCAAATATTGACCTTAGACAGAACCTTTAATCTGATGTTGTTTTTTTAAGGGGGTTATATACTGTACATTATTATATATGACTCCAAAGAACACCTATGATTTGCTTTTGTATATGTACAAAGCAGTTTTTCATAATGACACAATATCATTACCAAAACACGCCCATGCAATAGACAGAAATATACAGAAGTTGTAAAAACGAAACATTTTCAGTACAATTTTTTTTTATTTTTGCTCAAAACAGAGATTGTGGGTACACATTACATGTTTTGAACTCACCAAGGTGGTTCTGATGAGTACCCACAATCTATACATCGATCTATACATAGATTGTGGGTACATGTTAGAACCACCTCGCCGAGGCAGTTTTAATGAGTACCCACAATCTAAAAATAAGAAAAATTGTTATACCCTGCATACCCCAGTTTTACTATATGAAAGTGATGCATACATGTGATACATCTTGGATGCCAAATAGGGAGATTTGAATTTTTTGGTAGGGAGATTTGGGTCTGAAATAGGGAGGTTTTTTATCGACAAAATTAAACTATATTTTAACGCGGCAAAGCAACATTTTCTAGGACAAAATTCCCAAAATGATCAGATTTTATGCACACTTCAGTATTTTATTCATAACCACAGCATATTATGCAAAAAAGCCCCCCCCCCCCCCCCATTAAAAAAAAAGTAATTAAAAATTAAAATAAAATAAATAAATAAAAAGTGTGTATATAGAGAACGATAGATACAGTTTCTGTAGGAGTACATGTGGGTGGGGAAGCATATGGATGGTGCATTTACTGGGTAAAATAAATGAAAAGTATAATAACCCACCTCAGATATTCTATACAAATGAATAAATCAAGTCAAGTTTTAGTGTAATTCTATGTTCCATTTATTTCAAATCATTTTACAAACGATAAAACATCCCCTTATTCAAACAATTTCAACATGTGAACTGGCTATCCAAAACGAAAGTAGATTTTACCAGTGAGCATGCTCAGACCTAAACGGTGTTGCAGTAAAGCGTTCACCACACAAAGTTATCCGGATGTAAATACACACCCACTAAACGGTCAATTTGTACACCGTCGGAGTGAATCGTATATATAATTTGACCATTTTCCGGAGTGAAAGTTGACCTGGTAAACAAACGGTAAAAAAGGAGAGAGAGTTAAACTAACGTAAGTTTATTTTGTTATTTTACTTTTGTTTAAAAATCCGAGAATGTCATATGATGGGTATTTGAATAAAGATCATACACGCACAAAAGCACATCCAAAAGCTTATGCATTTTACCAAAATCATTTTCGGCGTGGAAAATACCTACGTGAAAAATGTTGCATCGAGATGAAATGCAACCTGGCATTCCAATCTAAACAGTCTGGCTAGGTTTTTATATGCCAGGGATGCCAATAATATTGGGAAATAATTATTAATCATGCCGTTTTGGAAATCATGCGTTTGTGTAATCTGCGGAAGGGCCGTATTTACAAAGCGTACTAATTGACCAGCGGAGCCCAATTTAACTAATAGAAAAATGTGTTTGAAATGTTTAAGCGTTTTTCATGAAACATATCAAACTCCAGAACTGAAATACAGTTGAGTTGAATTTTCTTGATTATTAAATATATGTTATAATTCAAATAAAAAAAAAAGAAAAATGACACGAACGTTTAAGAGAAACGTTCATTTGTACTTCCCTTTGAGACTCTGCATGTCTTTTTATGTTTATATCTGGAGGTGTCATATTTTATCAGGCAAGAAATTTGGTGAGAAAAAACGAGGGAAAAGATGCTTACCTTGCAGGAATTTATTTTTTCTTATTTGTGGTCTGGGGATATGAGTATAGTATACCTATTGAAAAAGTACATGTTAAATTTTGCAAGAGATTTATTGGATTGAATCAGAATACTGCTGATTTTTATGCCCTAAGTGAGTGTGGTAGATATCCACTTTAAGTCATATATATGAGTCGATGTATAAAATATTGGGTTAGAATATTACAGATGCCTGACCATAGATATCCAAAGCAATGCTATATAATGCTAAGATCACTCTCAGATGCGGGCAAAATCACATGGGCTACTCAAGTTAAGAACCTTTTGTATAAGTATGGCTTTGGCTATGTATGGGAGGCAAATACAGTTGGGGATATGAATGTCTTTATTAAAATGTTTAAACAGCGACTTATTGACTGTTGTCAACAAATGTGGCAATCCGATATTAACAAGTCTTCAAAAGCCTTGCTTTACCGTAAATATAAACTTGTATTAGAAATTGAAAGCTATTTGACATTTCCTGAACTACCATACTTATATAGGAAAACTCTAGCCAACTTCCGTTGCTCTAGCCATCCTCTTATGATTGAAAAAGGTCGACACCAACATATTGATAGAAATATTAGATTTTGTCCATTGTGCTTAAAAAGAAACGTCTATGTCGTTGAAGACGAATTTCATTTTGTTTGTGTATGTCCGTCGTACAATGATATTAGAAATATTTATTTTAAACTTGAATGGAAGACAAACTTGATAACAGATATGCTTTTTATACGAATAATGTCTTCAACAGATAAAGAATCTATTGTAGCTATTTCTAAATATCTAGTCAGTGCTCTCTCATATAGAAACACATGCATATTCAGTTCAGACTGAAAGTTGATATAACTATCATAAAGATAATTGATTTTTGGTTGTTATAGCTATATATTATACATTAAAATCTTCTTAAAGAGAATAATATGGAATAAGATAAATTGTATGTCACCTGTAATAGATACCACTCTAACTGTATGTACTTATTGATGTGTATTTTGGGCCGGTGGCCTTGTATTACGAAATAAAGATATGTTATGTTATGTTATGTAATGTTATGTACCATTTGACAGCTTGGTGTAAAATTTGACATATGGAAAAATATTATAGCTGATATGTACCTCCCAGGTTCGGATTGGCAAGTGCAGCTGGTACCACACTATTGGTGGGGGGCAAGAGCCCAATAAATACAATTGCGATAAGGAATATGAGCCGTCTCGTTAGAAAACCTTTTTCAGCGTAGCTGATCAGCATATCTTTTTTCGATACAAGAAAGTCCAATTACTTCGCTTTCTATAGTGTCAGACATGTAGCCCAATTAGTTTTCTTTCTATATTAGAAGAACTCAATATATAGCCATCTTCTGTGAGTGTACAACCTGATCCGGTCAAAATGCCCAAACCGCATTTTTGCTCATTTGATGAGTAACTCTCGGCACCTTGAGATATTTTTAATTAGACGTCAGAACTCTGCAAACTGTGAGTGAACGAGATACTGAGTAACCAGAGTGTAGGTTAGCCTGTGGCTTCTTTCAAATTTCCAGTACACTGATTTCAATGGCAATCCACAGGAAAACAGAGAAATAACATAGATAAAAATAGTTTACAAATTTCGGTCTTTGCTTTTATACTTGGATTTTTTTCAATGTGCAGGGCAGTGCTTAGCTAAGCCCAGCCTTGGATGATTTCATTGTTGAGATAGGGTCCCAGAGCTGACAATGTATAATTGAGGTAAAGATGACTAAAGATGATTTCATAATAGGTGAAGTGTAAGGTAGACACACAAGAACATAAACATTTTGTTTCTAAAATATAACCATACTGCTACACTCAAATACATGTATTTCTATCAAGTTAGCCAATGTCTCTATTTTTGTAAACAACTCTTTGCTTTACTGATGGTACATGACCGCAGTAGAAGGTCAATAAAGTACCATTCGAAAAAATGAAACGATTCGTAGAACCAGCTGATTTGACTTATTTTTCCTACAAGGTCAGCTCGGTCAAATTAGCGGCAAATTTGCTGCATCAAAAACGGTCAAGTTAGCAGCAATTTTACTGCAGCAAAATCGGCCATGTTACACGTAGCAGCAATTTTGCTACAGCAAAAGCAGTCAAGTTAACAGCAATTTTGCTTGCAGCGTTAGAATTAAATTTGCAGCAGCAAAATACCGTCAAGTTAGCGGAAATTTTGCTGCAGCGAAATTGGTCAAGTAAGCAGCTATTTTGATACAGCGAAAAACAGTCAAGTAAGCAGCAATGTCGCTTGCAGCAAACATTTTTGTCGCAGAATGTTTTGGCTTTAATCTAGGTGATAACACGTAAGAAAATGACATTTTTTTGCCACAATCATATCTTTTCGACGTCACGTACGAAAAAAGTTCCATGTAAGTTGAAATGTTTGTCACCATTTTTTTATTATTTTATTCTTATTATTTTTTTTTTCTTTTTCGTCTGGCTGTGATCGCTATGTAGAAAATGATGATGAATGCTGCAACATAACTTTTCTATTCCTCATATTACCAACTTTACGGAAAATGTTGCTGATTTTTTACAGTTTCGTCTGGCTGTGAGTGCTCATAGGACGCGAATACTTATGCTGCAAACAAGAATTTTCTATCCCACCCATAACATAGCTTAAGGACGAAAGTTTCCTGCCAACAGTAAAAGTGTCCATAGACTGGGTAATAGGTGGAATAAAAAACGTCTGTTTGTGATGACATTCATCATCTTATGGTGCTCATAGACAGACTTAAATGAAAACGAGAGACCGAATTGTGCCGTAGCTCACCTTAGTCATTTGCTCATCAGTGTAAGCTTCAAGATAGACGATGCTACTCTGGAGCCTTGTCTGTATGAACCATATTCAATAGGTGGCAAAAAGTTTCGCTACAGCTAACTTGACCATTTTTTTTTTTTTTTTTTTTTTTTTTGTTTTTTTTTTTTTTTTTTTTTTTTTTTTTTTTTTTTTTATTTTTTATTTCATTATTATTATTATTTTTTTTTTTTTTTTTGCTGCTGCTGCTGCTGCTGCAAACGAGAGACCGAATTGTGCCGTAGCTCACCTTAGTCATTTGCTCATCAGTGTAAGCTTCAAGATAGACGATGCTACCCTGGAGCCTTGTCTGTATGAACCATATTCAATAGGTGGCAAAAAGTTTCGCTACAGCTAACTTGACCGTTTTTTTTTTTTTCATTATTATTATTATTATTTTTGCTGCTGCTGCTGCTGCAACAGATTCACTGCTAACTTAACTGAGCTGTCAGTAGCACTTTACAGATCCGTACTGTAGTTATTGCACTTTTTTCTGCCGCCTTCATTAGTAAATTAGTAATTTAAAGTAAGCCTGCATCATTTGATATTTAATTGTATCAGAATTAAAGTTTTAAACTTGAAACGAAAAACAGAGAGTCATACAACAAGAATGTTTACCAGGCATTTACTAAGGGAATTTTCAATATGGTCATACATAAATACAGTCATGTAGTACAGAATATTTTTTTCTATGACAGTATGTGTTTACCCATCATTTTCAGTGCATGAGGTTTAATTTTGACACTGATTGGTTCAACAATAACAAGTGGGTCAAAGTAACAGTCCAAGTGAGAACTACCTATTTTTAAATGTAATGATCAACTTTGTCATTGTCAATCAAAAATTGACAGGCTCCGCCCTGCACATTGAAAAAAATCAGACTATACTATATTGGAATGTTGTTTTTTTTTTTTTTTTTTTTTTTTTGGCTTTGCATGCAATGTCTGGATTAACCTTAATCATTTGCTCACAGTATGAAATAATTGGTTGTCGTGTCGGCCGGTATGTGAAAATAGGGTTTTATGATAAAAATAGACCCCCACAAATGCAAAGAATGCTATTTCTATGGTACTTCTTTGCGCTACTACAACGTCTACTGGTCGAACGTATAACAATTGTACTTGATTTTAAAAGAAGATATTATATAGATAGATGCATCTGGGAATACAGCTGTATATTTCATTCTATTCAAAATTCTAAAAATCATTTTACCACAATCTGAGGGGGAAACGGCTCTTAAACACTTTACTCCTTTATTTTTAACGATTTGTTAAGTCCCGATGCCATTCGAATTTAAGCAGGAATAATAAATCAGATTCTTTGATGGGATATTTATGCCCCCAACTTTGAAAAAGTTGGAAGGGCATATTGCTTTTGGTTTGTCTGTTTGTCTGTATGTGTGTGGGTGCGTCTGTTAACTTTTGAACCATGAATGCTAGGGTTTTGAAATTTCATATGCACATTCCTCATGAAAAAATAGTTGACCCGTATTTTTTTTTCATATCCGAGTTATGCCCCTTTTCTGAGTTATGTCCCTTTGAAAACAAAATTTGAAAGGCATTTGTGCAAGATATCTCAAGAAGTATTTGAGCTAGAGCCTTCATATTTGGTATATTGGTTGGGGCTGAGGAGTAGATTACCTGATTTACTTTTGAGAACTTTACCGCAAATTTTGACAAAATTATGGAATTTTGAAAGTTTGCTTATTTTTTTCAACTTTTCAGTGAAATTTGAAACTTTAAACTGAGAGTGCTAGGATTTTGAAATTTCATATGCATATTCCTCATGAAAAAATAGTGGACACATATTTTTGTTCATGCCCAAGCTATGCCCCTTTTCTGAGTTATGTCCCTTTGAAAACAAAGTTTGAAAATCTTGTGTGCAAGATATCTCTTAAAGTATTTTAGCTAGAGCCATCATATTTGGTATACTGATTTTTGCTGAAGAGAAGATTACCTGATTAACTTTTGAGAACTTCATCTCATATTTTGACAAAATTAGGCAATTTTGAAATTTTGATTGATTTTTCCAATTTTCGGTGAAGTCTGAAATTTTTCGAGGGTGAATGCTAGGGTTTTGAAATTTCATTTACAGATTCCTCATGAAACAATAGTTGACCCGTAATTTTTTCATGTCCGAGTTATGCCCCCTTTTTGAGTTATGTCCCTTTGAAAGCAAAATTTGAAAATCTCATGTGCAAGATATCTCAAAAAGTATTTTAGCTAGAGCCTTCATATTTGGTATACCGATTGGGGTGGAGAAGAAGATCACCTGATCAACTTTTAAGGACTTTAATTCAAAGTTTGACAGAATTACGGAATTGTGAAATTTTAACTCCATTTTTAAGTGTGCATCTGTTATCACTGTTAGTCCTCAAGTTTGCTATTTGTGCCCAGGTCTACTGTTTGCATACATGATTTTCATAAAAAAATAATGAAATAAATGAATCACATAAACTGTGCCAGGTTAGAGGCAAGCATACAGTTGGGGGCATAGTGTTTTACAAACACTTATTTCTAGTTAATCTGAAAAACAGGTGATTTGTAGCTTTTTAAATGCATCATTTTGCTTTTTTAAACCTTATACTTGTTACTCTAACCATCATTCAAAAATACATCCATTTATCGACGTTGTTTGCTTTTTGTAGGATGGAAAATGTCAAATGCGACACGTGTAAGAAGCAGTACACCCGGTTTAAGCCCGCCAGTAATTTTATATTACTGATCGTTCCAAGGCGATACTTCTGTGGTGGTTCTTAATGTTTTATGTATTGGTGTTTAAAAGTTTTTGTGCTGTTTGCACCTTATGTGTGTTTCATATTTTAGTTAAGTTTGGGTAACTGAGTGGCCACCTATTGGGAAATTAGCTGCTCATTCGGCTTACTATATGTTTTCATGGTATGAGTACCTGATTGCTCTTTTAGTTTTTTTCCCACCTTGGTTTTTGGAGTGGGAATCTCTTTCTGATTGCGCCTTTTCCTGATCTTTGCCTACTTGTACCTTTTAATTATTTTGATCTTTTCAACGTTCTTTTTGCCCGAATAAGCTATTGACACGTTGACAGGCGAATTTCTATGGTGGCTGACGACAGCGGTCTTGATCATCGATCATCTAACCATTGTCGCTCGTTCAAACGTGGCAAAACTAAGTTCTGCTTGTGGGTGTGTCTTTAGGTTTGGCCAAACCTATACCGAATGTTTCATCTCTATATAGTAGAAATAATCTTGAAAGGTACGAACTGAATAAAGAATATCTAATCGTGAAAACACAATTAAATAAAAATTGTTAATTTCAAAGTACTACATACTACATGCTGTAGTCGTAGTTTGTTCTCGTTACTATAGTGTAACGCAGTCAGTTAGGAGTAGTCAAAGGTGGCCAATAAAATCAAAACCCCACTTTAAGGCAGTGTAAATGAGAAAGAATGTCGAAGAGTGAGACACGTCAGTTATTGTGGCTGGATTTATATGAGTCAAATTGGACGCTCCACTGTCAAATAGCACACCTATAAAATCTAAGCGTAAAGTTAAAGAATGCTAAAATTTCTCGCGCTTGATACCCATATTTATCGTGCATACACATCTATACTACATTGTAAATATACTGACAACCACTTAATATTAGATACCTGGTTGTACTGACCACCATTCAGTCACTTCCATGAGTTTGCAACAGAAAAAAAGCAAAAAAATCTTATGATATCTAGACGTATGAAACTGAAAGTTTGTAAGAATAGTAGCTTATCATAAACATACACGAAATACAACGTAGCGAAAATACTGATGACCCGAATTTAAACTAGGCCAAATAGCATTGCAAATGTCATAAGTTAAATTGTACACCACTAGTCAATTGGTACGCTCGCAAAAATTTGGACCCATTCTCAAAACTGAGGGCAACCCTTTCAAATTTAATGCCTTGAATTGAAAGAGTATTCATAAATCTTGGTATTTCGTTGCTAAGATGTTTTTGGGACTGTTAAGACAATTTTAGCTCGGTCTAGATTTTAAAATTAAAATATTGTATACGCCAAAAATGATAATTACATAATCTTGTGACTTTTTTATGAAGTCTCGGTGTCTTAGAAGCCGCAAATTTATAGTCCATCATATGACATTTTCGGAGTTTGTATAAAACTAAAATAGAAGAAGTTATCTTACTTTGATTGCGATAGTCCTGATGTTTCCGTCCTATTTATACCGGTCAACTTGTACTCCGGATACTGGTCAAATTATTTCATAATTGTACGCCTTCGGTGTACAAATTGACCATTTACCCGGCGTGAAATAGTTTCCTCAATATTGGGTACTGCATGTAAATTTTAAATTCCTGATGCATATTTTAATACTGTGTATAAAAAGTCAGGGAAGATTGGACTTGTCCAACTGAGCTTCCTCTTTAAATAAAGTCATTATTATTATTATTATTATTATTATTATTAAACAATGTTAAAGGGTTAAATTTATTGTTTGAATTGATATTTGCTTTATTGTTGTTCTGAAGAAGAAAGATACAAAGATCGTTTATAAGGCATTCAACAAGGTTCCGTTTTATAACTGGTTCTGTATGTGATAATCATTAATGATCATTTTACACATTAAGAAAATAAAATAGATCACAGTTTCGTGGTGAATTCCTTTTGACCAAAGCATTCTTTTTATCTGAAAACTACAGGGCTACAGAAGTGACAGATGTAATTTCAACTAAGTGGTTATTGTCATTAATTAGTTAATTTTTGCGACACAATTCATTGCCATCGTAGTGTGACAGATTGGCTGATTAATTAGATTACTGTTTTAACTGACTTCACTATTGTGAAAACATGTTTTGTCAAACAATGCAATTACCTGCTAGGGAATTATTCGGATCAGTGATTTGAAAACAAAGCTACTTATCGACGCAATGTTACGCAACACATAACACCTCAATCTGACACCTTATGATGATAACACTGTGTCAGTTCACTGTTAGTTAGGTGCTGTAAACACTCTACTAAGCTCACTGTCAGTTAGGTGCTGTAAACACTCTACTAGTCGATCTTTTCAGGAAAAATACATTAATCGTTGGTTGGAGAAAAACGTAATAGGATTTTTCTCTTCGTCGGGTTTTTCGTTCTTATATCGGGTCGGCGGAAAAGGGACAAGAATATCGGGAGATTCACGATCAGTCGGGAGATATCACATGTATGGTGATGTATAAGGGGGTATTCATTACACGGACATGTTTTCCTGATATCATGTAATTTTTTCCCCATTTTCAGATGATCACCGGTATTGTGGTATTGTTCATAGCCAGACAAGTTAGACTCCTAGACTTCCCAGCATTCTCACCAGATATTGTCAAACGGGTAAGATCTATTTATATGAGCCGCCTCATGAGATAACCAACAATTTGCATAGGCGAAAACAAAGACGCAGATCAGCTTCGCGGTAACCGCGAAGCTGATCACGCCTTTGTTTTCGCTACACGGATAGTACAATTCCTCTACTTTCTAAGTCCAAAATTTCAAGCTTGTAGCTGTTTTCTGAGACTGTACAGGCAGATTTGTGTCAGACCTGTTCGGAAACCACATTGTTGGTTTTCCCAGGCGGCTCATATACTGTATAGTAAAAACACTTTGACCGTGCCTGTTTACCTCACATGTTTAAGTTTTATAAACATTGCAAAGGGGGTGCTTGTACCTACTTGCTTTAAACAGTTTTCCAGTGCCATATGAAGCACGTTGGCATGTCTTGTTTACTGTAATAGAATAGCGTTGTTGAAAACATACCCATTTGAAGCAGTCCAATCAACAAATGCTAATCTATGTCAAAGGTAATCCAACACAGTCAAAGCAGTTGCACTATACAACCATCAGCATAAACAAACTTGCATATATGCAAAGTCAAGATGCTGATCAGCATAGATAATACTGTTTGCTTATGTCTCATAAAAAGGATGCCAGGCTTATACGAGTTGAAATCATAGTATCGCCATCATCATCATGCCCAGACATTTGTTGGCTGTGGCCTAAATTCTGACATCTGATACGCCTGGCACCACAAACACATTGGCAGGCGAAGGCATCATGGCATTCTAAACTCGCACCAGATTCGCTTCTGAACACAAGAAATGTAGTTTAATCCAAACGTCAAGTAAAATGGTGGTTATTTGTTTGTCCCAGTCAACAGCAATGGTCATGTCGGGATGTTGCCTCCATTGTATGGGACTTTTACCCAACATTAGGATGTCATGACACTCAAAATGTGCTTAGCAATGCCATTGGCCCCTGAGGGCTGGTGAATGAGACAATAATGATGGATAAAGATGTTACCGGCCCCTGGGGCAGTCATAACGTGTAAGACACGCCTACTGGCCCCAGGGGCCGATATACATGTATTGTTGCTAAATGCATGCGCATCGGTAAAGAAGAGGGCCAATTTACCGGCCCTCAAAGAGTGTATAAACACTGCAAAATTTCAGACCACCATGATTGTGGTCAATCCTGTGAAGAAATCCATATTATTGGAAGAAACTAGGTCAGCAATTTGCGAAAGAAAGCTTTTGCATTGAACCACTAGAGTGTGACTGAGAAGCACCATTACGAAAACTTGCCCATGCAATATACAAAGATTTTTAATGTTGTAAAAAATGAAAATTTTCAGAAGAAAAATTTTGATTTTTTTCTTATTTTTGCTCAAAATATAGATTGTGGGTACACGTTAGAACGGCGAGGCGGTTCTAACGAGTACCCACAATCTATGTTTTGGAGCAAAAATAAGAAAAATAGGTATACCCCTGCATACCCCAGTTTATATAAAAGTGGGGTTAAAAGGGTATGTTTTCCTGATGAAAGATACCAATCATCTGCCACTCCCCATTTCATAAAATCTGACAAATAAATATATCAAAACGAACCAAATAGGTTTTATTTAAACGAAATTGCAAACAGTTAAAAACCTTGTAAATTTTTGAATGCCTGTAAAATGAATTGATCATTTGCACTATAAAACAACCAGGTACCCATTCAAATAGAAAAGAAAATATTGAACAAAGAAATGCATTTAAAATTTAGTGCATGCATGAGCAGCTTCTGTCCTTGAACATTATATGAGCTGTGACGCGAGAAAAAACGGTCTTAGGAGTTTTCGACAAGGTCAAACACAAACGGGTCTGTGCAACCAAAGAAGATGGCTAGAAGCTTGAAACTTCGGATTTAAGAAGAAGAGGAATTGTACTGTCCATGTAGCGAAAACAAAGGCAAAAATCCTTTTTTTTTTTCTTGACGCGGCTCATATATATACTGGACAAATAAAGTTAGGGATCAATCTTTTAACACGCAATTTCTACAAGATTTCGAATTGCTGGTAAAATGAAACATTTCTATCATCAAGGTAATTCATTTTGTAAGCTTTGTACACTTGAGGGCGGAAACAGTAGTCTTTGCATTCAACAAGACCAGGCTTAAAGTCAGACTACCCTTAAAATGAAAGTGGTTTGAAATTCCCATAGAGAATTGATGGTGTGTACGTTTGTTCGTGCAAAACTTTTAAAATGGTTAGAAATTTCCAATCTTTTTTAGCTGGCTGACCTTAGAAATGATGAATCTTGACGACTAGCATAAAATTTCACAAATTTTTCATGAATTGGCAAAATTGAATTTTTTTGTGGAATCATTTTTTATGGACTTTAATCACTCTGGTTTTAAGGGTTGTGTGGTTTAAAGAACAGATGTGCTTAAGTCAGATGATGCACAATTTCAAAATTGGTGGCATATGAAAGTGCAATAAAATTGCCAATCCACCATATAAATGAAAAATTGATTAATTATCAATTGTCCCAAAAATACATCCTTAAAAGTTTGATCCCTAACTTATTTTGACCAGTATAGTTGTAGAAGGACAGATAAAGTATTTTTACTGTTAGTAAGATGGATTTTTTTATTTGGTGATGTTGAAAGATAAATCCTATATACCAGTACATGTATTTCTCAATTATTCTTTGCTTTGGATACTCAAATGAAGTGCGGTGTCAAGGCCTTTCCTATTAGTTTAGTAGCTTGCACTTTTTCTGCAAGAAGCTGGCACAATTATACTTTAATTCTACGGAAGAGCATTAGTTTCCTATTAGTTTAGTAGCTCGCACTTTTTCTGCAAGAAGCTGGCACAATTATACTTTAATTATCACCAAATCATCAGATTAAAACAACTGAAAAGTTTCTTTCACAATTTTCTTGATCATTTACAAGTCAGTTAGTCATAACTTTTTTGAAAAAAAAAATGATGCTTACCTGTTTATACATATGAGCCGCCTCATGGGAAAACCAACAATCTGCGTATGCGAAAACAAAGGCGCAGATCAGCTTCGCGGTAACCGCGAAGCTGATCAGCGCCTTTGTTTTCGCTACTCGGATAGTACTATTCCTCTTCTACTTAAATCCAAAATTTCAAGCTTCTAGCTCTTTTCTGTGCTTGTACAGGTCGTTTTTTGTCGGACCTGTTCGGAAACCACATTGTTGGTTTTCCCACGAGGCGGCTCATATTAAAAGTTATAATGGCCTATTTAATTGTACCCACGAAAAGTGTAAAATAGCCTAAAATTTAGTCGCACCCGGAGATCTAACTTCAAGTATTAAAGTACATGTATGCACTTCCTAAACCAGTTTCTTAGTTTTTGTAGCTGGGTTATATCAGGGAACACTGTTTATTGTTTGTTTGTTTGATTTGTTCATTTTGTTGCTTCAAGTTTGAGTCAACAGCCATGGTCATGGACGTTGCCTCCATTTTATGGGACTTCCACCCGACATTCGCAGATCATGACGTGAAATGTGCTTGAAAATAAAACCACCCAAAATAAACAACTGAGATGGTTTGACTAAAGGCAGGCTCAGATCTTCTAAGCAATTAACCAGTAGTCAGGTGGGCAGTCAGTTGGTTATATAATAAGCTTTGCCTGGAGGCACAAGCAGCCCAACTATTTCTAATGGCGCCAGTGGGCAGGGCCCTGTCATGGATTTTATTCTGCCATCAGGAAAACGTGTCCATAAAAAGTATACCACCTTGAACCCCACTTTTATAAAGAAAAACTGGGTTTTTCAGACGTATACCTACATACTTTTCTTATTTTTGCTCCAAAACATAGATTGTGGGTACTCGTTAGAACCGCCTCGCCGAGGCGGTTCTAACGAGTACCCACAATAGCCAAGGCAGTTCTAACGAGTACCCACAATCTATGTTTTGGAGCAAAAATAAGAAAAATAGGTATACTCCCGCATACCCCAGTTTTGCTATATAAAATGGGATTCAGGGGGGTAAACATTACATGGACATGTTTTCATGATATGGACATGCGCCTGTCATGTATTTTTATCCTGCCTTCATTTTCAGGTATGGCCTCTACCACTGATATTCTGTGGCAATCTGGTGTTTGGTCTTGGTGGAACAAAGAAATTGAAGTAAGAAAATTCTCAATACAATCATACTGTAAAACTTCATTCAAGTTTGTTTACAATATACTCATTTGCCCACTTTTTAGCTTGCATTATATCTAAGTTCTGTCTCAGCATGTATGGATCTAGATGGGGTGTTCTTTCCTCCTCACCCCCCCCCCCCCCTCCACCACCCCCACTTCTTGATTTGCCAGATCATTATTGATTTTTAACACGATAGAAATAAAAAAAATAAATAAATAAAAATGAACCACCTCACAAAGGAGGGCTTTCTCTGTGAAAATCTGCTAGATCCTGATGACACATGCCCAGGTATTTTGAAAATCTTAGATTATGCTGAAGTTAGAAATTACTAAGGTTATGACAAGTTTATGATGGTAAATTAACATTACGAAAACACGCCCATGCAATATACAGAGATTTTTATAGCTATGAAAATGATAATTTTCAGCAGAAAAAAAATGATATTTTTAGCTCGACTGCACGAAGTGCATAGAGCTATTGCAGTCACCCCGGTCGTCCACGTTCCCGTGCGCGTGCACGTCACACTTGCGTTAAAGTTTTCTAGAAGTCCATATCTTGACAACCACTCATCAGAAAGCATTCATACTTGGACCATAGATACCCGGTAAGGTTAGCTTTCATTCCATGGCATCGGGCCCCTGGGTCCAGGCCAGGGGGTGGGGCTGGAGGTTAAAATCTAGAACACCTTCAAAAATGGCCATTCTTATGTTAAAGTTTTCTAGAAGTCTATATCTTGACAACCACTTATCAGAAAGCATTTATCTTGGGCCATTGACACCCTGTAGGGTCGGCTTTGATTCCATGGCATCGGCTTCCTGGGTCAATGCCAGGGGGTGGGGCTAGAGGTTAAAATCTAGAATACCATTAATAATAATGGCTTTTCTGTGATATAGTATTCTAGAAGTCTATATCTTGAAAACCTTTTATCAGTGGGCTCTCATACTCGGACCATAGGTACCCTGTAGGGTTGAGTTTCATTTCATGGCATCAGTTTTCTGGGTCCATGCCTGGGGGTGGGGCTAGAGGTTAAAAACTAGAACACTGTAAAAAATAGATGTACTGTTGTGTAAATTTTACAAGGAGTCCATATCTTGACAACAACTTATCATTAAGCATTCATACTTTATACACTTTAGGTTCCATGACATCGGTAGGACCTCTGGGTCAGAGTCAGGGGGGTGGGGCTAGAGGTCAAAATCTAGAACTCTCTGATTTTTTTTTTCCTTTTTATTTCTTAATAGAAACAACTTAGGAAGATGGTTGGTCATTCATCTTTTAACTTTGCGACACTGACTTGTGTGTCATAACGGTAAGGATCGGTTGACCTACTTTCCATGGTTCAGTGATTTTGCCTTATATCTTGACACTCAATTAATATATTTTCTTACTTCTGTCAGATTATGAGTGAGTATGACCAGGCCTTGACCCCAATATACTTATAGGTCACTGTGACCTAATTTCACGGTTCAGTGATTTTGCCTTACATCTTGACACTCAATCAGTATATTTTCATACTTTTTTCAGATTATGAGTGTGTATGACCAGACCTTTGACCCCAATATAGTTATAGGTCACTGTGACCTAATTTCACGGTTCAGTGATTTTGCCTTATATCTCGGCACTCAATTGGTACATGAACATACTGTTTTCAGGATATGTTTGTGTATGACAAGACCTTTGACCCTGAAGTAGTTCTTGGTCACTGTGACCTAATTTCATGGTTCAGTGATTTTGCCTTATATCTCGACACTCATTTGGATTTTTTTCTTACTTCTTTCAGATTATGAATGAGTATGACCAGACCTTTAACCCAAACATACTTATAGGTCACTATGACCTAATTTCATGGTTCAGTGATTTTGCCTTATATCTCGGCACTTAATTGGTTTATGACCAAACTTCTTTCACACTATGTTTGCTTATGAAAAGACCTTTGACCCTAAAGTAGTCATAGGTCATTATGACCTAATTTCACGGTTCAGTGATTTTCCCTTATATCTCGGCACTCAACTGGTATATGAACATACTACTTTCACAATATGTTTGTGTATGACAAGACCTTTGACCGTAAAGTACTCCTGGACCACTGTGACGTAATTTCATGGTTCAGTGACTTTGCCTTATATCTTGACACTCGGTATTTTTTCATACTTCTTTCTGATTATGAATGAGTATGACCAGACCTTTATTCCAAACATACAAGTTTATATGTCACTATGACCTAATTTCATGGTTCAGTGATTTTGCTTTATATCTCAACACTCAATGAGTATATGATCATATTTCTTTCACATTATGACTAAGTATGACTAGACCTTTAACCCTGAAGTACTTATAGGTCAGTGTGACCTTATTTCACAGTTCAGTGATTTTGCCTTGTATCTTGGCACTCATTTGGTGTATGAACACACTTCTTTCACAATATGAGTGAGACCTTTCATGGTTCAGTGATTTTGCCTTATTGCATCAATGCAAAGAGATGTATGAGCATAATGCTTTGGGTTACAGGTCAGGTTTGGGCTTATGTTTGACAAAGATCAGAAGCAGTCGAGCGCGCTGTCCTGCGACAGCTCTTATTCTTATTTTTGCTCAAAAACATAGATTGTGGGTACACGTTAGAGTACCCACAATCTATGTTTTGGAGCAAAAATAGGTATACCGCTGCAAACCCCAGTTTTACTGATTCCATTGGATCTAACAATTATATTTTATTTACTATATAAAAGTGGGGTTCAATGGGGTATTCATTGCACGGACATGTTTTCCTGACGAAATGTTAAGTACCTACTACCTGGCTATCACATTTTAGGTCAATATGATACTTAAAATATACTCAGCAATTTTGCATTGATTGCATCTGCATTATTCATTATTGCATGATACCAAGCAATATTGGCTGATTACAAGCACTTCATTATCATGATTATATTATCAAGACAGGTATTTGAAGTTTTTCATCACAAAGCATATAAAATGTTTTAATAGTTCAAAAAACACAACTTTGTAAAGTGAATAGTAAACATATGAAAGTTCACTTATTTTTCACTTTCAAAGTGTTTTATAATGCACCTATCAATGTTAAGCCTGAGAGGGGGGACCGCGGGATACCCAAGGGGAATTAGACAATATAAAGACATTGAGGTCTATAAAAAAAAAAAAAAAAAAAAAAAAAAAAAAAAAAAAAAAAAAAAATAGTCTGAAAACTTGCCTCTGATAATGGTTTTTCGCAGAAATTTTTTGTATAGGGGACGACAGAAAAAATATTTTCATGTCAAAATCTTGATCTTAGTTTGTCCTAATAGGACCTGAAATTTTTTTGAAAATCCGTGAACAAATAAAGTTTTAATGGCCAAAATGAATTTTGCATAGGGATTTTGCATTGGCAAGGGAGATAATCAATGATTGTGAAAATGCATCTTTTTCGAGAATTTTTACCTGATCATGAAGATTTTGTCTCAGGTGTGTCATTTGTGTCAATTTATAATAATTTTGAGCAATCATGATTAAATAGTTAGAATTTAAAATTTTTGCGGGAAAATATTTACCTCCCTTCCATGAGATTTTTGTACAGGAAATCCCTATTCAAAATTTTTTTTGACCAGAACTTTTTTATTTGTCAACCCATTTTCAAAATTTTTGCTGCACATTTTGCGACAAACTGGATGCTTAATTGTGCCAAGAAAATATTTCTTCCTTACTTGAACAGCTGTAAAATATCTGCGAAAAACCATTATCACACACTACGAAACAGACAGTAATTCCCCACCCATGGATTGAAATTTGGTGTCTAAATTCCCCTGGGCGGGCAGTCAATTTTGCTATATATTTTATGTAGCATTTCCCAATGAAAAGGTACAAGCAGGCAAAGACCAGGAAAAGGTGCAATCAGAAAAAGATTCCCACTCCAAAAACCGAAGTGGGAAAAAACCAAACAAACAATCAGGTACTTATACCATGAAACATATCGTAAGCCGAATGAGCAGCTATTTTCCCAATAGGTGGCCACTCAGTTACCTTAACTAAAAAATATGAAAACACACATAAGGCGCCAACAGCACAAAAAAACTTTTTAAACACCAAGACACAAAACAAAAAGAACCACCACAGAAGTATCGACTTGGAACGATCAGTAACACAAAGTTACTGGCGGGCTTAAACCGGTTTTCCAGGTACCTAACCTCACCCTCAGCTTCTGTGGTGGTTCAGTGATAAACAAGATATAAGAAATCATATTAAGAAAATACTAAACATAGATACCAACGTTTAACATGAATAACGGAAAGCAGAGTGAGCAGCTATTGAAGGTATTAGGTGGTCACAGTGCTAGCTTGGACAGAACAAGTAAATGCAGAGGGCTAAGTGAACAGCCATTATATTCGGGTGGTCACAAAGCCATGCAACATGAAACTCGTAATTGGAATAACTTTGATAAGTGCGAACCAGAACACCAGTACCGCCTTTGTACGGTCAGTTATAAAATAACTGGGGGGCTTAAACCGGTTTTACAGGTACCTAACCTCACCCTCAGCTTCTGCAGTGGTTCATAACATTATCTAATTCCCCACCCCTGGGTCTTGATGCTCTGCCTAATTCCCAGGGGTTGGGATTTATTTGTTGTCTAATTCCCCCTGCATTTCCGCCGCCCTCCCTCTGGGGGAAAACATTGATAGGTGCATAACTTTGGACTGCTGAGCTAAATGAATCTTCAGATACCCATGTTATAGAGCAGTCAGGCCAGGATGAATTATTCAAGAAATTGATTATTCTAGCCTTTGATGATACATGTAGCATTTCAAGGTTTTAGACTCCTGAGTAGACTGTAGTTTAAGATCAGACGGTTCCTCCACATTACGAAAACTCGCCCATGCAATAAACAGAGATTTTTATAGCTATAAAAGTCGAAAATTTTCAGCAGAAAAATATTGATATTTTTTTATTTTTGCTCAAAACATAGATTGTGGGTACACATTAGAAATATGAGTACCTACAGTACAATCTATGTTTTGGATCAAAAATAAGAAAACTATGACTGTATACCCCCTGCATTTTACTATGTAAAAGTGAGGTTTAAGGGGGTATTAATTACTCTGACATGTTTTCCTGATGTCCAGAAATCATCACTAAAGGATGTGCACTAAGTTCTGATAGACTGGACTGTTGAGATGGTGGGAAGAAGGGACAATTTTTACTTAGAGTTCCATATCTGAGTGACTCAAAGTGGTCCTTTGTGTGTATAAAACACCAGGCTGACATGTGAATCAAAACAACATACATGTAGACCCAGGTCAACTTTTATTTGTATCATTTCTGGCCATGTATTTGAGCATTAATTTTCTCCTTATTCATGACTGCGCTGCTTTAAGATGCATGTACATGTATTTGGCTTTAATATCTTTTAAGCTTTTCAAAAGTTAGATGATGTAGCTTTGTTGGTTTCCTTTCTTTTCAGTTTACCAATGTTCACTGTACTCAGGAGATTTTCTATAGTTTTCACAATGGTAGCAGAATATTGGATTTTAGGGTAAGAAATTTTTTTATTTGAGTCAATGCATCAGAGAACCAACAACTGTATATGTGAAACCAAAGGCGCAGATCAGCTGTGCAGTACTGCTTCAGTGTTTTTGTTTTCACTGCACAGATAGTACAATTATTGCTCTTCTTCTTCTTAAAACTGAAATTTCAAGCTTTTAGCCTGCTTCTGAAATTGTATAGGCAGGTTTGTGTCACACTTTGTCGGAAACCCAGATTGTTGGTTTATCATGTGAAGGCTCAAATATACATGTCCCACTTAGAATACTTTTTCAGGTGAACATGCTTAAACACTTTCTGCATACCCTAGTGTCTTAAACTCAATTTATCACACAATTCCTGTAAACAAGAAGTGACACAAGTTTGACGTGACTTAAAGTTTCCATCTCTCTATGACCTTAACTGGAGGTAAAATGACTATGTTTTAGAATGAAAAAGTTTTAATAATTTGTCCATTTTTGCAGGATACAAGCTAACAGATTGGTACAGTTCACAGTGTTTTTAATGATGTTTGGTGCTATAATTGCAGGGTCGTAAGTGTAGATTACTATTCTAGTGATATTTTTTATTTCCAAGTCCATACAGTTAAACCTCATTACAACACGCCTCACTATAGTATGGTTTTCAATATAACATGGCCATGTCATGGCTCCCAAATTAATTATTTTGCTGTATGTCTATTGTAAATAACCTCAGTATAACACGGTTCACTTATAACATGTCTGTTTCCATGGACCCCAAAGATAGAGTTAAAATGAGGTTGACCTGTATTTCTACTGAGTACAGAGAATTAGAGTTAAAATGAGGTTGACCTGTATTTCTACTGAGTACAGAGAATCACAGATTGGTTATACTTGTTCAAAATGCTCTTTGTTGTACACATTAGCTGATTCAAATTTACTTACAACAAATAATAAAGAAATGTTTTTAATTTTAACATGTAAAGGAACTGTTTTTTTAATAGTAAGGAAGATCCTGAACAGGCATACCAGCCAGCAGTTTTATCTGGCACTTCTTTCTGTGTCTTGCTACAGTCCATTCTCTGTTTGAGTTGGTGCTTTACAACCACTGCTTAAGTCATGTCGAGACAGTCTGAGCCGCCTCGTGGGAAAACCAACAATCTGCATAGGCGAAAACAAAGACGCAGATCAGCTTTGCGGTAACCGCGAAGCTGATCAGCGCCTTTGTTTTCGCTACACGGATAGTACAATTCCTCCTCTACCTAACTCCAAAATTTCAAGCTTCTAGCCTGCTTCTGTGCTTGTACAGGCTGGTTTGTGTTGGACCTGTTCGGAAACCACATTGTTGGTTTTCCCACGAGGCAGCTCAGTCTGTTGTCCTAGCCACACTGTTCCTGGACAAGTGTCCCAGAGACATGTTACTAGGACATATTGCACATTTCATTAATCAGTGGAACAGAAAATGCCAGTAGAAATATTTTCACGACCAAATCTTCATGAAAGAAGTGTGCTGGATATTAGGATAGATTGGGAGTATACTTTATTACGAATCAGAAACACTATAGATGGAGCTATCACTTTGATTATGGGTGCATGTTGGAACAGCCTCAGTGAGGTGGTTCTAACAAGTATCCACAATCTGTGATTTTTGTGTAATTCAAAAATAGGAACAAATGTAGCTATACCCCAGTTTTCCGATGTAAAATTGGGGTGTATGAAAAAAACAACAACACTTTAGCCCCTTTATCAGTAAACCAACAATCTGCATTATGTGAAATCAAAGGTGCAGCTGATCAGCACCTTTGTTTTCACTCACAGTACAGTAAGTTCTAATTCTGAAAGTTCCAGCTTTTAGCTATTTTCTGTTTTTCTCATCATGGGAAGATTCATTTTACTGTACAATGTTTCTGTTTCCTTCAGGACGGACCTGGCATTCGATCTCGTAGGCTATGTTTTTATTCTGCTGAATGATGTGTGTACTGCTGCTAATGTTGTTTATACTAAACAAAAGCTGGATGCAAAGGTAAGTTGGGCAAACCTTGAGAAATGAATTAAATTTGATCTGTGAAGTTTGAATTAAACAGCAACTTTAAGATACTGTAAGTTACTGTAAATTTTTGTGAAATGATTTCCAAATTATCAGCAAGTCTTTGAATTCGCAAGCCAGTACTCCTGCAGTCTATAAAGCTTATAGTAATTCTTTATCAGCAACGAATTTGCAAATATTAGCAAAAATTAAGTTCTCACAAACATTTCTGAATTTACAGTATTTTGATCTTTAGATTCCCAAGCAGTGTGAAATAAATAAACACAACTCTGGAAGTAGCTTAAGAAGCATTATGAAATTAGCCGTGACATGCGAAAACTGGTCTCCAGGATTTACGACCAGTCTGACACAAACCAACCTATACAGCCTCGGAAAAAGGCTAGAAGCCTGTACTTTTGGATGTAAGAAGGAGAAGGATGGTACTATCCATGTAGCGAAAACAAAGGGGCTGATCAGCTTTGCAGTTACCACACAGCTGATCAGAGACTTTGTCGTCGCTACTCAGATAGTACGATTCCTCTTCTTTCTTAATCAGAAATTTTAAGCTTCTAGCCAGCTTCGGTGGCTGCACAGGCCAGTTTGTGTCAGATCTGTTAGACCAATTTTCTCACATCACGGCTCACAAAACTGATCACTGAAAAATAGTAATTTGAGCCACCTCCTGGAAAACCAACAATCTGCATAGGCGAAAACAAAGACGTAGATCAGCTTCGCAGTAACCGCGAAGCTGATCAGCGCCTTTGTTTTAGCTACTCGGATAGTACAATTTCTCGTCTACTTAAATCCGAAATTTCAAACTTCTAGCTCTTTTCTGTGCTTGTACAGGTCGGTTTGTGTCGGACCTGTTTGTTAACCTCATTGTTGGTTTTCCCACGGGGCGGCTCATTTGTTTGACACTGTCTCAAGATGTGGCTCATTTCTGTTCCAGGATCTGGGAAAATATGGCCTTCTGTTCTACAATAGTTTAATAATAATACTGCCAGTCAGTGCTTTTGCCTTGTATCAAGGAGATTTCCAAAAGGTGGGTATTGTATACTACATTCTCCTATGTAATCGTTAGGTTAAAAGAAAATATTGTATCATGTAATATCATAGTAAATGGCACTTTCATTTTCATGGTTTGCTTTTAGTTAATACTCCCATTCTCCTGCTTTTTCATGAGGGCGATGAACTGAAGAGTTAATCTTGTTTTATGGGGAAATCTATGTAGGTTTCAATGATTTTTTTAAGCAAAACTTCAATGGTCAGTGACTTTTATGCTGATCCATTCCTGTTGACTCTTGCACAGCTGCACACATGATGCCTTGGAAACAATTCCATCCATGCCTTTGTACGTAGATTTTGCAAAATAAAGGTCAGACTCTAACCCCACCCCACTGCCACCAGGTTGTGTCCATTAGCAGGACACACTAACCCCCCCCCTCCCCACACCCCTCCCAAGTACTGGTTAATACCTGGGAAGTGGTGGCTCTGTCTTTACATGATTTACGATTGTTGACTGGGACATTAAACCACAAAACAAACAAAACCACAAATCAATCAATGACTTGAAAGCAATGTTCTGTGTTTCAGGCCTATGAGTACACAGGCTGGTTAAATCCCTGGTTTTTAATACAGTTTATTCTCTCCTGTGTGATGGGTTTTATCTTGAACTACTCAATAGTTGTGTGTACACATTATAACTCAGCTCTAACTACTACAATTATAGGAGTTTTAAAGGTGAGTAAACTACTCAATAGTTGTGTGTACACATTATAACTCAGCTCTAACTACTACAATTATAGGAGTTTTAAAGGTGAGTCAATTATTTGATTTCATTTCCTGTATGAACATGTATTTCCAGGAAAAAGAACTGGTTTAAACATTACGAGTACTTGCCCATGCAATATACAGAGATTTTTTTCTGCTGTAAATAATGAAAAAAAAAAAAAACATTAGCAAAAAAAATGATATATTTAATATTTTTTCTTATTATGCTCAAAACATTGATTGTAGGTACACCTTAGAATGAGGACCCAAAATCTATGTTTTGGAGCAAAAATAAGACTAATGTTTACCCCTGTACACCCCATTTTCACCATATAAAAGTGGGGGTTAAAGGGGGTATGCATTTCAGGGACAAGTCACTAACCTGGTAAACAGGGGTGCTTGAGCCCAGGCATGGCACTTAAAACAAATGTCTTATCTCAGTATAACCATAGCTCTTGGTGGCTTGAAAACCCAAACACAAAACACACCTAATTCTAAAGCGGTATGTCCATGCCTAACCATCAAAATTATCAAATTTGTCTTTTAATAATTGATCGCGGATCTGGTAAAAGGTGTCTTCGGGCATTCAAGTACATTTTATGCTATTAAAATTTAAAAACCATCTAAATTTGAAATATTTGACATGTTCTGATATTTGTTTCATACAGCTTTAATATTGTAACATACTTTTCGTATGGTCAAACGTTATTTGTATCATGTATGTTGCCATGGCAACCATTGCACCATAAGGACTACCCTCATTTTAAAAACCAGGTACGCCCTTTGTATGTTTTATCAAACAGTTTGTGAATTCGTGCCTATTGCATAGTCTGTGCAGTAGTATAGATGTTAAACTACAAGAAACACATAGAATTTCGATAATTTTAGTCTTACCTTCTTTTAATTACTGTGATTTAAAGACGTTAACGTCATCAACGTCCAAACGTCATCAACACTTTTATGACGTCATGTTTAGATTGCATCAACTGCACACCTTTAAACGTTCATATCTTCGCTATTTGTGAAGATAATCTCTTCAAATTTTCAGGAAATACTCAGAGAAACTTTAATATGTAATTAATATCTTAATTTCTTTTTTCTGCCATAAGACCCCTTTTATCAGATCTTGGTCCAATTATAATATATTTCAACTTGGTTGAATATGACAGTAGGTAGAGATAAAATATGATGCATCATTAGAAAACATGCCTGTTCATTACATGGGTTGTTAAAATCCAATTCTAAGTCCAAAATGCCGCTGTACAAAAGCCGTCAGCCATCTTATTTGGCTGTAAGGCCCAGTTTGTAACAAACCTAGCTGGAAACCACTTTGACCGATTTTCCGGTAATGAGTCTTATATGTTTTTGATTTGTGTCTCTTTTCAGAATCTTTTAGTGACCTATTTAGGTATGGTTTTAGGAGGAGATTATATCTTTAGCTGGCCAAATTTTATTGGCTTAAATATCAGGTATGTTCCACTACCCTTTGATTTGATCAGGTTACTGTAAAACAATTGAGCCGCCTCGTGGGAAAACCAACAATGTGGTTTTCGAACAGGTCTGACACAAACTGGCCTGTACAAGCACAGAAAAGAGCTAGAAGCTTGAAATTTCGGATTTAAGTAGGAGAGGAATTGTACTATCCGAGTAGCGAAAACATAGGCGCTGATCAGCTTCGCCGTTACCGCGAAGCTGATCTGCGCCTTTGTTTTCGCATATGCAGATTGTTGGTTTTCCCATGGGGCAGCTCATTTTATTTTTGCCAACAATTTATTTTAGCAATTTTCATAAAAAATAAAACTTCACAAACTTAATTGCTGCAAAAAATGTTCATTTTGTTGTAAGTGCTTATTATTATAGGCCAGTACTGCAATCCAGGAAAATGAAAAGCCACGAAACAAAGTTTGGTTACAGTAAATCACTCATTAATAGTTTGGTCACCTATGTACATTGTTATTATTTTAAGATGTTAGCGAGTTCAGTTCTTCAACACTAAACTGCTTTGCATAGATACAACAGCAGATACCAGAAAATTAAAGTTCACAAAATTTGAATATACAGCTCAACAAATTTATTGTTGTTTCCATTTCCGTCTTTGTCTCATGTATTCACAGAATACGTCATAAGTTGCCTTTGACACATGTTAACTTGTACATATAATTTGATTTTAATTCCCTTTCTGTAAATCAAAACTGAAATCAAATATTATAGTAATACTATATTCTATAATTTTTCTGTCTTTTTCAGTGTTGTGGGTAGTTTAATCTACACATATGTGACATTTACTGGTACACAAAAACCGAAAGCAGAGCCGAAAGTACCTCCAAAGGCAAATGGAGGTGTAACAGTGTGACATTGTGATACATGTTCATAGCTCATTTAATGCCATTTGAGCTGCGAGATGAGAAAAATGGTCTTTGGGGTTTCCGACAAGGTTCAACACAAACCAGCCTGTAAGGGTGCATAAGAAGGCTAGAAGCTAGATATTTCAGATTCAAGAAGAAGAGAGATTGTACTATATGTGTAGCAAACAAAGACGCTGATCAACTGCAGTTACTGCACAGCTGATCTACGCCTTTGTTTCTGCATAGGCAAAAATCCTGTTTTCTCATGACGCGGCTCAAATACTCATATCTTATCTAGTGCCATTTGAGCTGCAAGAAAAAATGGTCTTTGGGGTTTCCGACTAGGTTTAACACAAACCAGCCTGTAAGGGCACACAAGAAGGCTAGAAGGTTGATATTTCAGATTCAAGAAGAAGAGGAATTGTACTATCTGAGTAGCAAAAACAAAGACGCTGATCAACTGCAGTTACTGCACAGCTGGTCTGTGTCTTTGTTGTTGTATATGCAAAAAAGCTTCGTTTTCTCATGCAGTGCCATTTATATATCAGGTGCACATCATCTTTAGAAATCCATTATTTATGTCATACAAGTTGCACCATAAACTTTGCTTTTTCGGAAAAACAGATCTTTAATAGCAAACATCACATGAGCCGCGACGCCAGAAAACTGGTCTTCACGGTTTCCGACCAGGTCCAACACAAACCAGTGTGTACATTCAAAGGAGCAGGCTAGAAGCTTGAAATTTCGGATTTAAGAAGAAGAGGAATTATACTATCTGTGTAGCGAAAACAAAGGCGCTGATCAGCTTCGCAGTTACTGCGAAGCTGATCTGCGCCATTATTTTCGCCTAGGCAAAAACCCAGTTTTCTCATGGCGCGGCTCACATCATCATCAAACATCGCCCTATGAAACAGCCCTCCAAACCTTTATGTATCAGAGGTTTGGGGGTTCAAGTAAAAAAATTATCATCAAAATTATCACCAAGAAGCAATTAAATAAATTTTCGTCTTGTGACGATAAATGTTTGAAGCCATAAGAATTTACCTGATAAAAAGATATTTTACCATAAATGCAGAAAATATACCTAAAACTCTTTTATTATAACACTTTAATGTGGTACTGGACATTGTCAGTGTTAGCTATACAATTGTGTTATAACAAGAGTAGAATGTAATACAATGTATATATGTATATAGCAAAATTAGCTTAAAATAGCCATTTTGGATCAAGAAACAGACTGTGTTTTCTTGCACACCAGATAGAGAAATCCTATATTTTACCGTGTGAGAAATTTTTATCTCACCCTTGTTATCTCACCACAGGCGCACATGCGTGCACATGTTCCTTTTTAACATTGGTTGTATAATACGTCACGTAACGTTGTTAAACGCACACGTCACGACGACGTCAGAAAGGTTCTATTTCAAAATGGAGGACGCAATTGCAGTGTTTTTTAAAGTAAATGTTATGAAATTCAATTTTCACCGCATTAAGGCATGCAAGAAAAAGAATCTTGCATGCGTGTCAGGGATGGATAGACAAATCTGTCCCTCGGGGTCACAGTTTGGCATCACTCGGCGAGCCTCATGATGCCAAACTGTGACCCTCAGGACAGATTAGTCTATCCATCCCTGACACGCATGTAAGATTCTTATAATATCCAAAATCATTCTACTTAGGAGTCTGCACCTTATGGATAAAATTCTCAGTCATGCGACCGTTTCAGGGTAATTACAGCAAGTAGTCTTTGCTTGTTCAGATATTGAAACCTTATAGTATGTCAATGAATTTACAATATGTATCCTGCTTCAAATTGTTATAAAGGTTTGTTGTGATAGTTTAAATGATCATGTTACAAGGTTCCATTAAATGATCATGTTACAGGGTTCCATCAACAAAATCTATGTGGGAATTGTTAAGCATCTTTTTCTGAAACAGTTCTATAGTCAGATCATCTGACATTTCTAGTGTCCAATTAATGCAGATTTTCTTATTCTTACTCAAATGTTCTATATCTATTTTTAAAGTTAAAACCATGTTCTCAGTGTCACTGGCTCCACGGGGTAAACCAGGGCGCCTTCCTTGTTCTATTAAAATGTTAATACTGCGAACTGGGTGAGTTGTCAAAAACTGGATTAAACCAGGGCGAAAAAAAAGACACCACTGGGTAACGGGGATTACAACAGGCTATTCCGTCACAAACCAGGACTCAGGATGCCACTGGAGCAAACCGGCTTAAGATTTGGCCATGATTAACCCCAGTTTGTCCCGGTTCACCCCAGTGGGGCCTCAGTTCTCTCCAGTTCCATTCTTGAGAACACAATCAGGTTTTGTAGGAAGTTTCCTGGTTTATCACAAAATACAATGTACCGCCTTGGCTTCACCGGGGTAGAACAGTGAGAGCGAGGCTTAAACCAATAGGCATTGCTATCTTTTCCTCATAGTCCCATAAACGTACTTGACATTGTTATTTTATTTTCTGTTTATCAACTTATTTTATTCTGACACATTTGTTCATGTTTTGTTTTTAACATATTGTTAAGAAATGTACATGTATATTTCTTTTAATCCAGATCATCAGGGCATTGTAATATTTATAGCTCATTAGGTGTTCCTTAATCTTTTTTTTTTTTCAGTTAGATCTTGTTTAACTAAATTTACGTTATAGTGTAGCATAAAGTCCCAGTCAAGAATTATTCAGCCTTTATTAAGGATTATTGTGTAGGGGAGACAGGTATCAAACCTGTTACTCCAGAGTCTGGTACTCTACTATTAGGCAGCTATGGTCTCATTGAGCCACATTACGAAAACATGCCCATGCAATAAACAGATTTTTTACAGCTGGAAAAATAAAAAATTTCAGTAGTAAAAAAAAGTAATATTTTTCTTATTTTTGCTCAAAACATAGATTGTGGGTACGCGTTAGACAGGGTTCCCACGGTCGGGGAAAAGTGTAAAAAAAATTCAAGGTCAGGGAAAAGTCAGGGAATTTTGAAATTAGTCAGGGAAATTTAAAAAAGTGGCAAAAGTCAGGGAATTTCAGAGTCAGAAGAAGAAATTTTAAAATAGTTAAGAGGAGAAACAACAAGTGACTATGGCAGTTACTTCTAAGAACAAGCATGGATGTGTTTGTCATAGTGTCTCATTAAGCTTATTTTGTTGATGAATTTGTGAACTCATCTCAAATTTGAGTCGCTGTTTTAAAGAGAAAAATTGCCTTTCAGCCATTTTTGTTTGGAAAGTGCAAACCCCCACAATAGAAGAAACTAAAAGGGTTTTAAGCGCCCCTTGCCTCCCGAGCTGTTTCTTTGTTTCAGCAGTGAGCAGCTTGGAGTTCTAATAATCCGTTAAAGTAGATAAACTGTGACAATGAGCTGTGCATTTTCATTGTCTACTGCATGAGAAAAAGAACGGTTTACATCCTGCGCGATCTAAGCCTACTTCTAAAGGATGTTAGTCCTTCAATTAAATTCAAGGCTAGCAAATCTTTACCTAGATCAAAATATCTGTGAAGGAGTATTTTTATTTTGGACTACACTGGTTATGATTGAGAATCAAAATTTCCATATACATGTATTTGAATGATGATGATAACCTTGCTTAAACAATGTGTTTCATAAATACCACAATAACAATATTTGTGTGATCATTATTATGTCTCCCCCCTTCAGGGTCAGGAGACATTGTTTTTCCCTGTCCGTCTGTCTGTCCCTCACAAATCGTGTCCGCTCTATAACTTGAAAACCGTTAAAGATTTTTCAGTGAAACTTGGTACACTTGTAAACCACGATGAGAAGATGTGTCATGCACAAGAACCATAACTCTAGCTTGAGTATTTTTGGAGTTATTTCCCTTTGATTATTTTCGATACAATTTCGTGTCTGCTCTATAACTTGAAAACCGTTTAAGATTTTTCAATAAAACATGGTACACTTATTAAGCATGATCAGACCATGTGTCATGCACAAGAACCATAACTCTGGCTTGAGTATTTTATGAGTTATTTCCCTTTGATTATTTTCCATACAATTTCGTGTCCGCTCTATAACTCGAAACCGTAAGAGATATTTCAATGAAACTTGGTACACTTATAAAGCACGATCAGATGATGTGTCGTGCTAAAGAACCATAACTCTTGCTTGCATATCTTTGGAGTAATTTCCCTTTGATTATTTTCCATACAATTTTGTGTCCACTCTATAACTTGAATTTCAGTGAAACTTGGTACACTTATGAAGCACGATGTGACGATGTGTCATGCACAAGAATTATAACTCTTGCTTTCATATCTTTGGAGTTATTTCCCTTTGATTATTTTTCCATACAATTTCATGCCCGCTCTACAACTTGAAAACCATAAGAACTATAACTCTTGCTTGCATATTTTGGACATGCACGTAGAAAGGGGGGAGACATCAGTTTTCACATAGAAAACAAATTCTAGTGTTCAATTGGTAGGGTTGTCCAAACTTTTTGATGAATTATATGATACGATACAAGAGGGATGACCTTTTGAATCACTGTACTCAAGTCTATAAAAAATTGATACCAATACATACTCAGATTTTAACCATTCATTCTGAACATGATGAAGGTGATAAGGGTTGGCTGAAGGGGTGGAAGGAGGCCAACAATTAGTTAAAATGACCACATACGCTTGAAAAACCACATACGCTTGAAAACGCTGATGATTTTGATCAGGGAATTTTGAAAATTGGTCAGGGAAAAGTCAGGGAATTTTAATTTAAGAAGTTTGTGGGAACCCTGGTTAGAAACGCCTCGGCGAGGCGGTTCTAAAAAGTACCCACAGTCTATGTTTTGGAGCAACAATAAGAAAAACAAGTATACCCCTGCATACCCCAGTTTTGCTATATATAAAAGTGGGGTTAAGGAGGTATATATTACATGGACATGTTTTTCTTATGAGGGCTTCTTCAGTCTGTCGAGGGAGACTGTCCTGTCTCAATATGACCTAAAGCTCTTGAGTGGGACATTGAACATGAACATAACTACTATTTATGCTTATAAATGTTACGCATTAGTTATATTGATAGATAGCAATAAAGAATTGATATTGAAATAAAAATTGGATGCTGTTTGGTTCTTTTTTCTGCTTTACAACCTGTATTTTGGACACCCAAACTTAGTTCTAGATAATGAATTATGTCTCCCCCCGACAGGGTCGGGAGACATATTGTTTTTACCCGTGCGTCTGTCCGTCCGTCTGTCTGTCTGTCTGTCTGTCCGTCACAAATCGTGTCCGCTCTATAACTTGAAAACCGTTAAAGATTTTTCAATGAAACTTGGTACACTTGTAAACCACGACGAGACGATGTGTCATGCACAAGAACCATAACTCTAGCTTGAGTATTTTTGGAGTTATTTCCCTTTGATTATTTTAGATACAATTTCGTGTCCGCTGTATAACTTGAAAACCATTAAAGATTTTTCGATGAAACTTGGTACACTTGTAGACCACAACGAGACGATGAGTCATGCACAAGAACCATAACTCTGGCTTGAGTATTTTTGGAGTTATTTCCCTTTGATTATTTTCGATACAATTTCGTGTCCGCTGTATAACTTGAAAACCGTTAAAGATTTTTCAATGAAACTTGGTACACTTGTAAACGACGACGAGACAGTGTGTCATGCACAAGAACCATAACTCTAGCTTGAGTATTTTTGGAGTTATTTCCCTTTGATTATTTTCGATACAATTTCGTGTCCGCTGTATAACTTGATAACCATTAAAGATTTTTCATGAAACTTGGTACACTTGTAGACCTTGACGAGACGATGTGTCATGCACAAGAACCATAACTCTGGCTTGAGTATTTTTGGAGTTATTTCTCTTTGATTATTTTCGATACAATTTCGTGTCCGCTGTATAACTTGAAAACCGTTTAAGATTTTTCAATAAAACTTGGTACACTTATTGAGCATGATCAGACGATGTGTCATGCACAAGAACCATAACTCTGGCTTGAGTAATTTATGAGTTATTTCCCTTTGATTATTTTCCATACAATTTCGTGTCTGCTTTATAACTCGAAAATCGTTAGAGTTATTTCAATGAAACTTGGTACACTTATAAAGCACGATAAGATTACGTGTCGTGCTAAAGAACCATAACTCTTGCTTGCATATCTTTGGAGAAATTTCCCTTTGATTATTTTCTATACAATTTTGTGTCCACCCTATAACTTGAAAACCGTAAGAGAAACTTCAGTGAAACTTGGTACACTTATAAAGCATGATGAGACGATGTGTCATGCACAAGAATTATAACTCTTGCTTTCATATCTTTGGAGTTATTTCCCTTTGATTATTTTTCCATACAATTTCATGTCCACTCTATAACTTGAAAACCATAAGAAATATTTCAATGAAACTTGGTACACTTATAAAGCACGATGAGATGATGTGTCATGCTAAAGAACCATAACTCTTGCTTGCATATCTTTGGAGTTATTTCCCTTTGATTATTTTTCATTCAATTTCGTGTCTGCTCTATAACTCAAAAACCATTAGAGATTTTTCAATGAAACATGGTACACTTATAAAGCATGATGCACAAGAATCATTACTCTTGCTTTCATATCTTTGGAGTTATTTCCCTTTGATTATTTTCCAAACACTTTCGTGCCCCCTCTATAACTTGAAAACCGTAAGAGATATTTCAATGAAACTTGGTACACTTATAAAACAGAATGACAGGATATGTGATGCACAAGAACTATAACTCTTGCTTGCATATTTTGGACATGCACATAGAAAGGGGGGAGACATCAGTTTTCACATAGAAAACAAATTCTAGTTGATAATTGCTTCGAGTGCAGGGTTTTGGAAATCAGTCCACACCTTCAATGTCCTTTCATCATGACCTCACGAGCCAAAGGCATTCATTTACCAGTGTCAGTTTTCCTCTGAATGACCTTTCATTACGCCTGGTAATATGACCTATACATATGAGCCGCCTCGTGGAAAAACCAACAATGTGGTTCCCGAACAGGTCCGACACAAACCGGTCTGTACAGTCACAGAAACAGACTAGAAGCTTGAAATTTCGGATGTAAGTAGAAGAGGAACTGTACTATCCGAGTAACAAAAACATAGGCGCTGATCAGCTTCGCAGTTACTGTGAAGCTGATCTGTGTCTTTGTTTTCGCATATGCAGATTGTTGGTTTTCTCATGACCTATACAATATACATTATTTTGGTAGCAATGATGTCAAGAATGGGTTGACTCATAATACTGATAACTTGAAGTGATAAATTCGGTCCCCTTGAGTTTGACACAACCAGAGGGAATAAATCTATTCATGACCAAATTTTCTTCATAGAAAAGCACCTAACTAGTCGTTCATGGGGTCCCTTTCTTATGAAACACCTTTGTTATGAAATTTATTTTCAAAGAATAGTTACAAAATATGGATTTATAAATGAAAACTTTTAAAGTTATCATCCTTACTCTCTTTATTTCATCTCCTGACTTACAGAAACTCATTTGGTCCCTATTCTTATGTTGCACATCCAGCCTATGGAGGAACACGAGTTTGAGATACAACATCAATATTATATGAGCCATGTCATGAGAAAACCGGATTTATGCCTATGGGAAAACAAAGGTGCAGATCAGCTTCGCAGTAACTATGAAGCTGATCAGCGCCTTTGTTTTCGCTACATGGATAGTACAATTTCTCCTCTACATATTTCCGAAATTTTAAGCTTCTAGCCTTTTTCTGTGACTGCAGGCCTGTTTGTGTCAGACCTGATCGGAAACCCCGAAGCCCGGTGTTCTCGCATCGCGTCTCGTATAGTACACATACCCCAGCTGTGAGTTACTGATGTAAAAATGTGCATTTGTAAATGCACTGTTGAACTGCATTAAATACTTCTTAAAATTTAAGATAAACCTTATCACTGGGTGATGCCAGCTGTCTACCTTAGGACATCAAGGTACATTTAACAAGAGGACCAATGGTCCTGTAAACGCTCACCTGAAACCTGAGATATATACCAATAAACTTGTTTGACTAGAATGGTAATATACATGTTTGTTATATGACTGAAGAAAATCCTTTCTCCTGATTGGCTCATTCAGTATCAATAAATCCTTATATTCTTCTGAAACTGGACAAAACTGATGAAAACCAGTTCCTGGAGGTTAATTATTTTGACAGATTTTCTATATTAACTTCCAAAATCTATAGTCCCCTCCTGAGTACCCAAAAATAGTATCAGCATGAAATTAACATGGGCTATGTGAAATTGACATGATTTGATGTATCAACATTCAACAGGTAAACTAAGGACTTTTCATGAGTTTTAACAACAATTTTGTTTTATTTGTGTTCATTTCTCTTTGGCTAAATGGGTATATCTAAAAAGAGTAGCATATTTTACTTTTACTGTGACTTGTCTTTTAAACACAAAATAAAAGGAATTTATTGGGAAACCGCCTTTTAAAATATTTCAGAAACAGTTGTTAAAACTTGTAAGAAGGATCTTAGTTAGACATTAATTCTGATTTTACATGTAGCTTCAAAAATGAAAGTAGAAAAATTGCATTAACAGTCAAAAAGTCATATAACAAAACATTTATTGACTTCAATTTCGGTAGACATAAGGATTTATCTACCCTCAAAAATTATATTCACCTCGGCCTTACGGCCTCGGTGAATATAATTTTTGTCGGGTAGATAAATCCTTATGTCTACCTCACTGAAGTCAATAATTGTATAATATAACCCCAGGGCTGGGTCAGAGCAACCCCTGGAGTCAATTTCTTTTTCAAATCATAAAACTTTAGTCCATTTGCCAATTTACTGCAAGTTTTGCCCTTCAAATGACATTTTAACAATTTTCCCCATTCAAATGCATGGGCGACCTAAGTTGACCTTGCCATAAAATAGGTCAAGGCCATCCAAGGGTCATGATTTATTTAAATTTTGTAGAACTCCATTGCCTGATGCTTCATGCCAAGTTTCAAAATCATAGGCCTTCTGGTTCTGGAGAAGAAGATTTTTAAAGGTTTTTGCTATTTATAGCCATGGCAGCCATCTTGGTCATGTGACCTTGACCATTTATACAAACTTTCATTGCCCCTTCTTAATAATCCTCCACATAAAGTTTGGCTTTGATTGGCCAAGCGGTTTCAGAGAAGATCTTTGATTATCACTGTAATATACATGTATATTGCCCCGGGGTGGGGGCAGACAGACCCCTGGGGTCCAAATTTTTTCAGAATCATCAATCTTAAGTCCATTTGCCCATTTCCTGCAAGTTTTTCCCTACAAATGACATTTTAACACTTTTCCCCATTCAAATGCATGAGGGACCTATGTTGACCTTGCAGTAAAATAGGTCAAGGTCATCCCAGGGTCATGATTTATATAAACATCCCAGGGTCATGATTTATATAAACTTTGTAGAGCTCCAGTCACCGATGCTTCACACCAAGTTTCAAAATTATTGGCCTTCTGTTTCTGGAGAAGAAGATTTTTAAAAGTTTTTTCTATTTATAGCCATGGCAGCCATCTTGGTCATGTGACCTTGACCATTTATATACACTTTCTTTCCCCCTTCCCAAGGATACTCCATATGAAGTTTGGCTTTGATTGGCCAAGCGGTTTCAGGGGAGAAGATGTTTCATTATTATGAAAATATACATGTATATAGCCCCGGGGCAGGGGCAGACAACCCCCCAGGGGCTAAAATTTTCCATTAACATTAATCTGCTGTCCATTTGCCTATTCCCAGTAAGTTTTACCCATTAAATAGCATTTTACCATTTTTTCCCATTCAAATGCATTGGCGACCTAAGTTGACCTTGCCGTAAAATAGGTCAAGGTCATCCTAGGGTCATGATTTATATAAACTATGATGGGCCCGCATCCCCGATGCTACATACCAAGTTTCGTGGAAATCGGTACACTGGTTCTGAAGAAGAAGATTTTTAAAGGTTTTTGCTATTTATAGCCATGGCGGCCATCTTGGTCATGTGACCTGGACCATTTATATAAACTTTTGTTCCCCCTTCCTAAGGATGCTCCACATGAAGTTTGGCTTTGATTGGCCAAGCGGTTTCAGAGGAGAAGATCTTTGAAATTGTGGACGGACGGACGACGACGACGACGGACGGACGCCGGAGCATGCGCGGATCCAGAGGAGGGGACCGGGGGTCCGGACCCCCCCCCCTGGAATTTGAAAATTTTACCTAAAAAAATGTAATTTCGGGATTTTGGGGGGGTTAGACCCCCCCTCGTCTGTGACCAAAAATTACCATTTTCGTTGGACCCCCTCTCATGAAAATTTCTGGATCCGCGCATGCGGAGCATGGCCATCCTATAAGCTCACCTTGTGAGCCTTCGGCTCAGGTGAGCTAAAAATGAGCCGCAACACCAGAAAACCAACAGTAACTGCATAGCTGATCAGCGCCTTTGTTTTCCCTTCAGAGCTAGTATAATGCCTCTTCTTACTAAATCCAAAATTTCAAGTTTCTATATTGTATGGCTGTACAGCCTGGTTTAAGACAGACCTGGTCGAAAACTCAAATTGTTTGTTTCTTATGTGGCCGCTCAAATCTTTCGTGAATTAGTGAAATAATTTGCACCTATCCTGCCTCAAGATGTCACGGACACCTCCGCCTGACTAGTATCCGGTGTCCCACTTCGCGACCTTTTCACACTTTCAGTCTGTAACTGCTGAGCATAAGCTTCCCGGATTATCTTAAACGCTTGTATAGTTGCGTAGGGTGTGTTTGTAATTGGGTCAAAGTATTTGGCAGGAAGTCTAGTGACAGGGCAGAACTGTTTCACAGGTGGTCTATGTTTCTTGTTGGGGAAATATTCTTTGAAGTTTCTCTCGTCCGTGAATGTGATAAAAGTCCGAGAGCACTGTTCCGTGGAATCTGTCTTTTTGTCGCTGTTGTTACTAGGTTTGGTTGTTTCTTCATTACTGCAATAAAAGGAAAACTGATGAGCCATGTGACTAGAAAACCTGGTTTGTAGTTTCTCACAAACGCCTGATGTTATTTTCTCATGCTCATCTGAGTACGAAAATTGGAATATGCTCAAATATTGAAATAAGAATAAACCAGAGGACCAATGGTCCTGTAAACGCTCACCTGAGATCAGCTGCATATACCAATAAACATGTTTGAATATTATGGTATTTAACTCCAGTGCAGGGGCAGATAAGCCCTTGGGCCATTTTCTTTTTTCAGAATCTTCAATATTCTGTCCATTTGCCAATTTCCTGTGGCTTTTTCCTTCAAATGACATTTTAACAGTTTTCCCAATTCAGATGCACAGGCAACCCATGTTGACCTTGCCATAAACTTGGTCAAGGTCATCACAGGGTCATGATTTATATATACATTGGAGTACTTTAGCCATCGATGCCTCACGCCAAGTTTCCTTGAAATCAGTCTATTGGTTTCAGAGAAGATGATTTTTGATGGGTTTTTACCATATATGGGCATGGCGGCCATCTTGGTCATGTGACCTAGATTATTTATATACACATTGATTCCCCCATTCTATAGATGCTTCACTTAAAATTTGGCTTTGTTTGGCCAAGCGGTTTCAGAGGAGAAGACGTTTGAATATTATGGAAATATACATGTATATTGCCCCGGGGTGGGGGCACATGAGCCCCTGGGGTCCAATTTTTTTCAGAATCATTAATATCCAGTCCTACTGCCCATTTCCTGCAAGACTTTCACTTTAAATGACATTTTAAAAGTTTTCCCCATTCAAATGCATTGGTGACCTATGTTGACCTTCCCGTAAAATAGGTCAAGGTCATCACAGGGTCATGATTTATATACACATTGTAGTGCTTGAGCCATCGATGCTTCGTGCCAAGTTTCGTTGAAATCGGTCAACCGGTTCTGGAGAAGAAGATTTTTGAACGGTTTTTACCATATATGGGCATGGCGGCCATCTTGGTCATGTGACCTGGATTTTTTATATACATATTTGTTACCCCTTCCTATTGATGCTTCACATAAAATTTCGCTTTGATTGGCCAAGCGGTTTCAGAGGAGAAGATGTTTGAATATTATGGAGATATACATGTATATTGCCCCGGGGTGGGGGCGGATGAGCCCCTGGTGCCCAATTTTTTTCAGAATCATTATTATTCAGTCCTACTGCTCATTTTCTGCAAGATTTTTCCTTTAAATGACAATTTAACAATTTTTCCCATTCAAATGCATTCGCGACCTATGTTGACCTTGCCGTAAAATAGGTCAAGGTTATCATAGGGTCATGATTTATATACACATTGTAGTGCTTGAGCCATTAATGCTTCATGCCAAGTTTGGTTGAAATCGGTCCAGTGGTTCCGGAGAAGAAGATTTTTGAAGGGTTTTTACCATATATGGGCATGGCGGCCATCTTGGTCATGTGACCTGGATTATTTATATACACATTGGTTCCCCCTTCCCATAGATGCTTCATGTAAAATTTGGCTTTGATTGGCCAAGCGGTTTCAGAAGAGAAGATCTTTGAAAATGGTGGACGACGGACGACGGACGGACGGACGACGGACGGACGGACGCCGGAGCATGGGTATACTATAAGCTCACCTTGTGAGCCTGACGGCTCAGGTGAGCTAATCAACAAAGCCAGTCATTTATTATGCTTCTTTTAAAATTTGTTTTCCCCAATCTGGCCATTTTAGCTATTTTAGAAAGATATGATGAATTAATCCTTATTTTTTCTATTTCACTTAAAACTAGACTAACAATGTAGGATCTCCCTATCTGGGCCCAGTTGTTCAAAACTAACGACGTCGTTAGTTAACGTTTCATTAAAATTTCAAACATGAATTACAAATACACTGTTATTTTTTGTTGAAAAAATGTGAGAATCCTTTGCAGTGCAAAGGATTCTCACATTTTTTCAACAAAAAATAACAGTGTATTTGTTACTTTAGCTGATATTTGCTTAACAAATTTATGTCTTAACGATATTGTTAAGCTAACGATGCTTTGAACAACTGGGTCCAGATGTGCAAGAATTTAGAATTCCTACATAAATTGATTACTTGACTGTACCTGTCTTGTTCTATATTTATCTCATTATCCTGTACCTCCTCTATCAGTGGCATAGTCAGAGAGTGGTACCGGATCACTGGTCCCCTGTACACTGTCTTCTGGATACGACGGCTTTTCTTCTCCAGTTCCAGGCGCTGGTAATTCTCTGTAAAAGTGTACAGCTGTGTGACAAATGAGCCGCCCCATGGGAAAACCAACAATCTGCACAGGCGAAAACAAAGGCGCAGATCAGCTTTGCGGTAACCGCGAAGCTGATCAGCGCCTTTGTTTTCGCTACTCGGATAGTACAATTCCTCCTCTACTTAACTCCAAAATTTCAAGCTTCTAGCTCTTTTCTGTAACTGTACAGGTCGGTTTGTGTCGGACCTGTTCGGAAACCACATTGTTGGTTTTTCCACGAGGTGGCTCAAATCTAATATTTTTGGTATCCCCCAAGGACTGAGCCTTGGTCCTTCCTGTACTTATTAAGTCTACAGACTTTGCACTTGACATTAATTAAGAAATACTATGGGTTTAACAACTGCCTGTCTCCGTGGTTAGGGGCTTTTAGCAGGTGCTCTTTGGACAAAAGTCAGTTTCAGCTATATCTTGCTCATATTTTTTGAATGTACTCCCCGACATGATCAAGTACCTTACCTAAAGACATAAGATTAAGCTCTTCTGTTATTTTTGCCTCCTCCAATAACTCCTCCTGGGTCAGTCGCCGAACCTCAGAAACTCTCTTCTGTATCGCAATTTCTTTCATCATCTTGGCTTTTGCCTCGCGATCTTTCTCTTGTTTGGCTATCTGCTCAGATCTGGCCGCTGTGGTCTTTCGTAATGTCTTTTTCTCTGATGGAGACATTAGTGTTAAAGCATTAAATGGAGCAAAGTGATCAACATTGTCAGTCTCCATATTTTGATGGGCTCAGGTATAGGATACTAATTATGGTATTTAACAGCAAAGTATTGAAAAATAAAACCTTTTAAATGGATTTTTTTCCTCGTCTTAAGCTAGTATCTCACTGGCATGCAAATTTCTCGCGACTGTTTTGCGAATTTTCGTCGCGGACTTGCACTACATTCATGCTAGTGTCGCACAAGTTTCGTTAGAATTTTCATGTGTCGCAAAGGTTTTAAACATGTTTATGTGAATTTTTTCGCCAAAACATTTCGCAAGACTGTCACTTGACTGTCGTGCGACATTCGTGTGAGTGTCGTGAACCTGTCGCCTCGAAATTTTGGCGAATTGACAATGCGAACTTTTCGTGACACTCATACAAATGTCGTGCGAGTGTCGTACGACCGTCGCGCGACAGTCTTGAGAAAACACCTCATGACTATCTGGCGAGAAAATAAAAATAAGCTACATTCGCGGGAACGTCGTGAGACACTCTCGGGAATGTCTCGCGACAGTCGCGCTACTATCGCACGACAGTCGCGAGATATATTTTCAGAATTAGACAGAAATTCGCGAATTCATCGCATAAATGACCATTCAATGAGACTGCAACGTAAAAGTTGTGTTTACATCATTAATCTTTGTCACGAAATAGTTGCGAACTAGTCGGCAATTGTCGCATTGCAGTGAGATAGGGGCTGTAGTCTCACAGCGTCACATATTTATTGTTATAAATACGAATGAAATAAATGTACATGTTTTTACCAATAAGAACAGATGGGTCATTCATATCCATATAGGTAATTGTGTATAATGAGTCTACGATGAAAGAAATCCATTTACACTCACATTTTAGTTTGCACATTATACCCTTATCCTTTCTTTCTATAATAATTGAAAACCATGCAGGGCAGGTTTTTTGTCAAGACAAATACATGTAACCTCTGAATAAACTGAAACTGTACCTGGTGAATGGTATATCTGTATAGATGGTGACTTTTTCACCGGTTTCTTTTCTTTCGCTTTCTTTTCTGGAGCTGGTTTGGGCTTCTTAGCAGCTGGTTCCTGTTTAAATGCATCATGTTATGAGATTATGGAGTGGTTAAATAGAGATCTTACACGAAATGACCACGAGTGTAAGATTGGTTTCATCATATGACTTTTAAAATAGGACTTCAAAGAGGTTATATCTTCAATGAAAATTTTACATTGTTGTTACAGATGTCAAAGACGTTACATGTGTGGTCATGTCAATGACGTTATCCACTGGAAAACAGCCATGTCATATGAAAAATGATGTTTATGTATAAGTGATATTTTGCAAGCCATTTCCCAGTGCTTAAGTTGTAACAATTACATATTTTTGCCATAAAAACCTTATTTATTAACCCATATTTGACGAATGGATTTTCTCATCATTATCAATTAGAAGAGTCCACTTTCATTTTTAGGGGCGTTAGGAGTGATTTTTAATTTTTATCCCAATTTTCGATGAATTTTCGTTTGGCAAACAGAATAGCCCCAGATGGGACGCCGCGTTCTGCAGCGTCCCATCTGGGGCTATTCTGTTTGCCTATGTCCCATAAAAGGGACGCCAGGCTTAAATGAGTTAATATTGATAGCCAAGTTTTTACTGATTACTGATTCCATAGGTACCATACTGAGACCATCGTTAAGACCACTCAAGAGCACACTTGTGGTTGTAAAACTGAGTTAGGCACAAAAATTTCAAAATGAAAACAAAAATAAATATATAATAAAATAACAGGTACTGTTAACACTAGATCAACAGTTCTACCTTGTAAGCTTTAGTGACAACTCTTTTCTTCTTTTTCGGAGCATCTTCTTCGTCACTCTTGACCTCGTCATTTTCGTCGATACTGATATCAGAGTCCTCGTAGTCCGACTCGGAAACCTCGGATTCATACTCCTTGTCATCTTCTTCCTGGTATAAAATGAGCATTCGCATTAGAAAACCAACAATCTGGCTTTTCTACCTTGTCAGGCACAAGCTGGGCTGTACAGACACACAAAAGTTAAAATAGTTAGAAGCTTGAAAGTTCAGATTTAGACAGAAGAGGCATTGTACTATCTATGGAGCGAAAACAAAGATGCTGATCAGCTGTGCAGTTACTGCACAGCTGTTCTGCTCCTTTGGTTTTTGCCTATGCGTGTAGTTGGTTTTCTTCCTGGTACAAAATGATGTTAGATCCTCATAAGCAAATATTGGAATCAAAAACTTTAGATGCTACATTCAACCATCCCTCTACTTGATCAATTCAAAATTTCAAGCTCTTAGCATTTTCTTTCGTAAATAAGCCTGAAATGTTGGCCTGGAATGTTGGCTGATCTGACCAGAAACCGCAAAGATTGTTTTGATTTGTTTTTCTTTTGTTGTTTTTTTTTTTAACTTGATTCAATACTTTGAAAAAAAAATCTAAATCCTACCTCATTAAAACCTCCATATGTAGTTTTATAGAAATCATCCTCATCCTCTGCCTCCAGGAGGGAGGCCATCTTACTGCCGGCATTGCTACGCTTCTCTCGTCCTGCTGCCATTGTTCAATCTGGATTTAAAAGTATATCAGACTATCAGGAACTGGAATGGCCTCTCCCTGTTAACAGATAATGAGATTCCCTTTGTCGTGTTCTGAAATGACACACAATGTGTGTCCAAGTTTACTTCTTTTGTGCAAGCTTGGGACAAATGTTCCTCCTGGCCAATCCCTGATAAGGTCTTGTCAGTTTGGTGTGTCTCCAGTAATCTATTCAGGTGCAGATACCATTTAACACTTTTGTTATGGCCCTCCCAAACCTCTAATATTCTACCTCAGGATCCTGCAGCTGACCCAACCTCAAACAGACAAATACCCATTTAAGCTTTTCAGGACAATTACTGAATTCAATAAATGAGCCGTCTCGTGGGAAAACCAACAATGTGGTTTTCGAACAGGTCTGACACAAACCTGACTGAACAGTCACAGATGGCTTGAGACTGGAAATTTTGGTTTTAGAAAGAAGAGGAATTGTTCTATCCGTGTAGCGTAAACAAAACACTGATCAGCTTCGTGGTTACCGCAAAGCTGATCTGAGTCTTTGGTTTCGCATATGCAGATTGTTGGTTTTCTCATGAGGCCGCTCAAATATTATCCAGAATCTTGTGAGCTGGACTCTGAATCAAGAGGGGCTGGGTTTGAATCCCCACATTCGTGACATGTTATGTTATCATATGTATTTCAGCAAGACCTGCGTCTATACCCAGGAAGTAGTGGCTCAGTCCCAAATGGCTGAAAAATTGTTGACTAGGATTGATAAACCACAAAACAAAGATCCTTGTGTTTCAACTTCCAAAAAGAGTACGGGTATGCAAGTTGGTATATCCATGGATGTTTCCCCTGCAGTCTTTGTCCAGATTTCTCCGACCTATTTGCATTTACTGATATGCCTGCATCTAATGTTATCGTTTAAATCTGTTGTGGGAATGCCCACTGACCTATTAAGTTGGTGGTAGTGGCGGATTCAGAAGCGAGGCTTATTATTTATGAGCCGCCTCATGGGAAAACCAACAATCTGCGTATGCGAAAACAAAGACGCAGATCAGCTTCGCGGTAACCGCGAAGCTGATCAGTGCCTTTGTTTTCGCTACTCGGATAGTACAATTCATTTTCTACTTAAATCCGAAATTTCAAGCTTCTAGCTCTTTTCTGTGCTTGTACAGGCCGGTTTGTGTCGGACCTGTTCAATAACCACATTGTTGGTTTTCCCACGAGGCGGCTCATATCCTGCTCTGTCTGTGAAAATCTGTTAGCATAGCTCTCAAGGTATTAATTGAGCCGCCTCGTGGAAAAACCAACAATGTGGTTTCCCAACAAGTCTGACACAAACCGACCTGTACAAGCACAGAAAAGAGCTAGAAGCTTCAAATTTTGGATTTAAGTAGAAGAGGAATTGTACTATCCGAGTAGCGAAAACAAAGGCGCTGATCAGCCCAGGAAGCGGTGGCTCCATCACGACATGACTGGAAAATTGCTGACTGGGATGTTAAATCTCAATACAAACAAATCTATAAGTCGAAGTCTGAGCATATACCTGCGCTAAAGGTATTACTTCTACCACCAAGACCTCGAAGATAAAGTGGATGCCCTGATAATATGGAGGTGGCCGGAGGTAGGCCATTTCAGAATATACTAGTTTAGCATCCCAGACAAAAAGGAGGAAATTTGAATATTTATTGTTCTTGGTTTAGTACACATTGGCGAATAGATGATATAAAACAAACATATCAGGAATTAGTCATGAGACCAAATAGAGCAAGGCAAAAAACCTCTTAGGCGGTCGAAAACTGGTGATACCGGGAATCCGGGATATTTTTGACCGCCAGGGGTAATTTAGAAATGTATATGACACATACAAAAAGAACTGAATGCATTTCTGCTGTTGGGACACAACCTTACAAAAGCAATAAACAAGCAAAATGATTTTGAAAATAAGCAAGCAGTCCGACACACAAGGGCAATTCATACAAGGTCACTGAATGGGCTGTTGAATTCCTGGGGGTAGGGTTGGGAATATTAGTATAGAAAATGTTTTACACTTCCATCAGAGACAAAGAAACTACATTTCAACTCAAGAGAAACTATGCTTCGCTATCATGTAGATGACAACTGTTGTCCATGACTATGTGGTGCTTTATTTAACATTTTTTGAAGCTTTAATAAATTTAAAAATTGATGGAAACAAAGATAACTGTCATAAGGACGGTATATCTACTACATTGTATTTGCTCTAAAATTATTTCATTTAGAAGCATACATGTGATATCTCCCGACTGATCGTGAATCTCCCGATATTCTTGTCCCTTTTCCACCGACCCGATATAAGACGAAAAACCTGACGAAGAAAAAAATCCTATCACGTTTTTTCCCCAACCAAAGATTTATGTATTTTTCCTGAAAAGATCGAGTAGTAGAGTGTTTACAGCACCTAACTAACAGTGAGCTTAGGAGAGTGTTTACAGCACCTAACTAACAGTGAAATGACACAGTGTTATCATCATTAGGTGTCAGATTGAGAAGGTGTTATGTGAAGGTTGAGCAATGTTGCGTAACATTGCGTCGATAAGTAGCTTTGTTTTCAAATCACTGATCCGAATAATTCCCAAGCAGGTTATTGCATTGTTTGACAAAACATGTTTTCACAATAGTGAAGTCAGTTAAAACAGTAATCTAATTAATACAGCCAATCATACATGTGATATCTCCCGATCTCGGCGTATTTTAGGGATTTCAAGGACCCACTCCCGACGGTCCCCCGATTTGCCGAAGTCCCCTATTTGAGCTGTTTGCAGTTGTTTTTTTATCCAACAGTCCCATTTTTAACTTATAGGATGGTAAATACGGTAGTTGACTTGAAGACGCTGCGTGATATCTTGACCCAGATTATGTGTATATTACCTGTGGCTATTTTCGGATGTGTCATAATGTGTGAATAATTGGATTATCAATACTTGATGTTTTTACAAGAGGGATTAAATCTGATTAATTGGTTTAACAAGTATGGAGTCAACTATTTAATTGCTCATCAAACCAGAGGACCAATGGTCCTGTAAACGCTCACCTGAGACCTGAGATATATACAAGTACCAATAAACTTGTTAGACTAGAATGTTACAATGCATGTATATAACCCTAGGGCAGGGTCAGAATAACTCCTGGAGTCAATGTCTTTTTCAAATCATCAAAATTCAGTCCATTTGCCAATTAACTGCAAGTTTTGCCCTTCAAATGACATTTTAACAATTTTCTCCATTCAAATGCATGGGCCTTGCCGTGAAATAGGTCAAGGTCATCCCAGTGTCATAATTTATATAAATTTTGTAGACCTCCGTACCTTAATGCTTCATGCTAAGTTTCAAAATCATAGGCCATCTGGTTCTGAAGAAGAAGACTTTTAAACGTTTTTGCTATTTATAGCCATGGCGACCATCTTGGTCATGTGACCTTGACCATTTATATAAACTTTCATTTCCTCTTCCTAAGGATGCTCCACATAAAGTTTGGCTTTAATTGGCTAAGCAGTTTCTGAGAAAAAGCTGTTTGAATATTATGGTCATCTACATGTATATAGCTCCGGGGCAGGGGCAGACAACCCCTGGGCCTAAAATATTTTCATAAGCATAAATCTTCTGTCCATTTGCTCATTCCTAGCAAGTTTTCTGCCATTACATGACATTTTCCTATTTTTTCCCATTCAAATGCATGGGCGACCTAAGTTGACCTTGCCGTAAAATAGGTCAAGGTCATCCCAGGGTCTTGATTTATATAAACTTTGTAGAGCTCCATTCCCAGATGTTTCATACCAAGTTTCAAAAATCATAGGCCTTCAGGTTCTAAAGAAGAAGATTTTTAAACGTTTTTGCTATTTATAGCCATGGCGGCCATCTTGGTCATGTGACCTTGACCATTTATACAAACTTTCATTCCCTCTTCCTAAGGATGCTCCACAAAAAGTTTGGCTTTGATTGGCCTAGCTATTTCAGAGAAGATGTTTCAATATTATGGTCATATATAGAGGATATTCAAGTTTTTGGAGTGAATATGAGTTTTATTTCATTGAGTGAAGTGAAAACATTTTATATTTCATGAGTGCCGAAGGCACGAATGAAATATATAATTTTTCACTTCACGAGATGAAATAAAAGTCATATTCACGACAAAAACTTGAATTTTCTTTTTATTATATTGCATGTAGTCATTGTAACGTTGCGCGCTTAAGCATATGACGTCAAAATCTTAAATGACGTCATTACGTCACGTCATTACGTCGCTGTTGTGTGTGAACGTTCATTGCGTCAACAATAGCATAGATTATAAAATTTAGTTATGTATAAATTAGAAATTAAACGGTGGAATCGTAATTTGCGTATTCCCGAATCTTATGTTTTCACATGTGAAAATATAACTTTTTTTATATTTTCACATGTGAAAATATAACTTTTTCAAATATTGGTTATGTTTAATGCATATTTCTCTATATTTCATCACTTGCCATATAATAAACATGCATATAGCCCTGGGGCAGGGGCAGACAACCCCCTGGGCCCAAAATATTTTCCATTAACATAAATCTTCTGTCCATTTGCTCATTTCTAGCAAGTTTTCTGCCGTTAAATTACATTTTCCTATTTTTTCCCATTCCAATGCATGGAAGACCTAAGTTGACCTTGCCGTAAAATACGTCAAGGTCATCCCAGGGTCATGATTTATATAAACTTTGTAGAGCTCCATTCCCAGATGCTTCACACCAAGTTTCAAAATCATAGGCTTTTTGGTTCTGAAGAAGAAGATTTTTAAATGTTTTTGCTATTTATAGCCATGGCGGCCATCTTGGTCATGTGACCTTGACCATTTTTATAAACTTTCATTCCCCCTTCCCAAGGATGCTCCACATGATGTTTGGCTTTGATTGGCCTAGCGGTTTAAGAGAAGATGTTTGAATATTATGGTCATATACATGTCTATAGCCCCGGGGCAGGGGCAGACAACCCCCAGGGGCTAAAAGTTTCCATTAACATTAATCTTCTGTCCATTTGCCTATTCCCATTAAGTTTTACCCATTAAATAGCATTTTACCATTTTCCCCATTCAAATGCATTGGCGACCTAAGTTGACCTTGCCGTAAAATAGGTCAAGGTCATCCTAGGGTCATGATCTATATAAACTATGATGGGCCCACATCCCCAATGCTATATACTAAGTTTCGTGGAAATCGGCCCACTGGTTCTGGAGAAGAAGATTTTTAAAGGTTTTTGCTATTTATAGCCATGGCGGCCATCTTGGTCATGTGACCTGGACCATTTATATAAACTTTCATTTCCCCTTCCCAAGGATGCTCCACATGAAGTTTGGCTTTGATTGGCCTAGCGATTTCAGAGAAGAAGATGTTTGAATATTATGGTCATATACATGTATATAGCCCCGGGGCAGGGGCAGACAACCCCCCAGGGGCTAAAATTTTCCATTAACATTAATCTTCTGTCCATTTGCCTATTCCCAGTAAGTTTTACCCATTAAATAGCATTTTACCATTTTTTCCCATTCAAATGCATTGGCGACCTAAGTTGACCTTGCTGTAAAATAGGTCAAGGTCATCCCAAGGTCATGATTTATATAAACTATGATGGGCCCACCTCCCTGATGCTACATACCAAGTTTCGTGGAAATCGGCCCACTGGTTCTGGAGAAGAAGATTTTTAAAGGTTTTTGCTATTTATAGCCATGGCGGCCATCTTGGTCATGTGACCTGGACCATTTATATAAACTTTCGTTCCCCCTTCCTAAGGATGCTCCACATGAAGTTTGGCTTTGATTGGCCAAGCGGTTTCAGAGAAGAAGATCTTTGAAATTGTGAACGACGGACGACGACGGACGACGACGGACGACGGACGACGGACGCCGGAGCATGGGTATACTATAAGCTCACCTGTGAGCCTTCGGCTCAGGTGAGCTAAAAAAACTATCATGGAGTGTACCGCAGTGAGTCCAAAGAAAATCCCATTGTAGTACTGACATTGGATTTAAACGCTTCAGTATTCGAATGTTTGTATGTACAATTTTATTTTGTTATAATAGAATGGTATGAATTTACAAGCTATTCATTTCTATTCTTCATTCTTCTGCTTCAAAAGCATCTAGATCTACAAAAAAAAAGAGAATAAGCTTGATCAGCCTCTGTACAATTTGACGATGTAATATCGGTCATGACCACGAGAAAATAAACCTCCCGATATGAGAGCGAATAATACGATTTCAAATTGGAAATCTCCCGACCGTGAAGAAAGAAAATATCACATGTATGCAGCCAATCTGTCACACTACATTGGCAATGAATTGTGTCACAAAAAATTAACAATTTAATTAATGACAATAACCACTTGGTTTAAATTACATCTGTCACTTCAGTAACCCTGTAGTTTTCAGATAAAAAGAAGCTGCTTTGGTCAAAAGGAATTCACCACGAAACTGTGATCTATTTTATTTATTTAACGTTTAAGGATGTTCGCTGCTAACATTTGACATTTCGGAACTTCCGGTTTTTCTTTTCTTGAATATCTCGTAAACGGTTGCAGATATTTTCCTAATATTTTATATTTGGATACATATTGATAATATGCATCGAATGAGCCATGAAAATTGACAATCTAAGAAACTTCATTTTTTCACCCCATTTTCTGCAACTTTTCAGAAAATTTTAGTTGTCAGTAAAATCTAGGGGGTAGGGTAGATTAAACTTGAATATTACACATCTTCAAATTAATTGCACTACTTCGATGTTTATTTTAGCAGCAGTATATGTGTACATGGTCTTCTAAGTCATTCTTTGTGTCTTTGGTGTGCTGGTTTTAAAATTTAAGGTGGTTTTATGAAATGGGCTTTTAGAAACAAAGCAGCCGAAAAAAGGCTGAAAATGGCGATTTTCAAGTTGTTGGTTCTCTCTTATATGCGCACTACCCTATATATTTCTTTCTTTTGTTCGAACAATATTACTAAGTTCTATGTTGTGTGAAAATACAAGAAAAAGTTTGAATCAACAAATATGGGTTTGGTACAATTCAAAATATTGATTTTTTCTAACTTTTCAAGTATGGGGGTAGGGTTAGAAAAGGATTCGTAAAATTTTGTCATCCACTCCAAGTTGCAAATTTTTCTATGCTTTTGGTCCATAATTGTCTGCGCTACGTAAATATTATGACTTTTGAAAGCATTCTAGGTGGATTTTTGTTCAAGACAGGTATGTTATAAAGAATTATAAAATAAATTAATTTTACCAAATTTAAACCATGGTGCTCAGAGGTCTCATTCAGTGGCCTGTAGCTTGAAAAAATGCACACTACCCTATATTAATTTTGTTTTCAAATGTCTTGTGTTGTATTTTGGAATCAAAAAAGAGTGGTTAGAAAAAAAGTTTGAATACTTTTTCATTGGCAGCGAACATCCTTAAAATGATCATTAATGATTATCACATACAGAACCAGTTATAAAACAGAACCTTTTTGAATGCCTTATAACGATCTTTGTATTTTTCTTCTTCAGAACAACAATAAGCAAATATTAATTCAAACAATAAATTTAACACTATAACATTGTTTGACTTTTTATACACAGTATTTTGCGCATCAGGAATTTACAATTTACATGCAGTACCCAATAATGAGGAAACTATTTACATCCGGATAACTTTGTGTGGTGAACGCTTTACTGCAACACCGTTTAGGTCTGAGCATGCTCACTGGTAAAATTTACTTTCGTTTTGGATAGCCAGTTGACATGTTGAAATTGTTTGAATTAGGGGATGTTTTATCGTTTGTAAAATGATTTGAAATAAGTGGAACATAGAATTACACTAAAACTTGACTTGATTTATTCTTTTGTATAGAATATCTGAGGTGGGTTATTATACTTTTCGTTTATTTTACCCGGTAAATGCACCATCCATATGCTTCCCCACCCACATGTACTCCTACAGAAACTGTATCTATCGTTCTCTATATACACAATGATTTTTTTTTTTTGGGGGGGGGGGGGGTGCTTTTTTGCATAATATGCAGTGGTCAGGAATAAAATACTGAAGTGTGCATATAATCTGATCATTTTGGGAATTCTGTCCTTAGAAAATGTTGCTTTGACGCGTTTAAATATAGTTTAATTTTGTCGATAAAAAACCTCCCTATTTCAGACCCAAATCTCCCTACCAAAAATTTCAAATCTCCCTATTTGGCATCCAAGATGTATCACATGTATGTTTAGAAAGCTTTGAAATTTTATTGTGTTGCAATAGTAACTGAATATGGGGTGCCGTTTTACTATTTATTCTCTATTTATGGATATCCTAAATTCATTTTAGGATATCCATAATTCATTTATGGATATCCATAAATGAATTAAGGATATCCATAATTCATTTATGGATATCCTTAAATCAATTTATGGATATCCTTAATTCTGCTGAATTATGGATATCCATAATTTGATTTTAGGATATCCTTAAATGAATTATGGATATCCTAAAATACAACACTATTTAAGGATATCCATAATTCTATTTAAGGATATCCTTAAATCGTATGAATATTGGATATCCATAATTCGATTTAAGGATATCCATAAATGAATTATGGATATCCTTAAATAAGATTGTATTTATGGATATCCATTATTCATTTTAGGATATCCTAAAATCAAAAAAATAATATAGGGCACAATGGGAGAAATCATTATTTAAAAGAAATATTTTTAAAATTGAATTATGGATATCCTTAAATCGAATTATGGATATCCTTAAATCGGCCTATTTAAGGATATCCATTATTGAATTATGGATATCCATAAATCGAATTATGGATATCCTTAATTCCAGATTATTTCTGGATATCCTTAAATACATTTAAGGATATCCTTAAATAGGCTGATTTAAGGATATCCATAATTCGATTTAAGGATATCCTTAAATCGAATATTGGATATCCAGAATTCAGCATGATTTAAGGATATCTTTAAATGCATTTATGGATATCCTAAATTCAATTATAGATATCCTATATTCATTTATGGATATCCATTATTCATTTATGGATATCCTTAAATCAATATAGGATATCCTAAAATAATTAAGGATATCCATAATTATTTAAGGATATCCTAAAATGAATTAAGGATATCCATAAATAAATTATGGATATCCATAAATGAATTATGGATATCCATAAATAAGGAATAAATAGTAAAACGGCACCCCATAACTGAAATCACTGTGGATAAAAAATATTTTTAAATTATGAAAATTAGCTTAACAGTTTAGAAATCGTAGCCATGGAAACAGGCATAAATTTTGGTAATAAGAAAAATCCCAAGAAAACAGGGTCTTCCAACATAATGTCATTTAGTAATTACCACTGAGCTTAAACAGCTAAATGAAAATCACTACGTAATAGTGCTGTCCATGCTGAAAACAATGATACCCCAACAGCTGCAAAATTCAGTGTATCTTTATAAGGCAGTCTTAGGTGGTCGAAAATAGGCAGTGGTCGAAAATAGGTTGTGTGAGGATATCTGAATGTTTTACTGGTGACACGCCAAACTGACAAAAGACTGATGCACTGCAATCAAATGAGATTAAAGAAAACAGATGAATATTGTACGATTTCTCTTTGACAAGGCTTCTCATGCCTGCCTAAAGGTGGGTTCTTTTTGTTCGTTTCTAACCTTACTTTTTGCAAAAATCGCGTATGGTGCTATTCGCATAACTATCGTGCAGTAGGTAGCAGGGCTTTCTGGTCAACTCGTTCCCGAGTCAACTTGTGCCCAAAATCAACTCGTACCCATTTTGGTAAACTTGCACCTACTTTTTGGTCAACTCCTATGGCCCAAGTCAACTCGTACCTATTTTGGTCAACTCGTACCTGTTTTGGCAAACTCGTACCTGATTTGATCAACTCTTACAGGTAGGTAGGTAGGTAGGTAAGTAGGTAGGTAGGTAGGTGGGTGGGTGGCTGGGTAGGTAGGTAGGTAGGTAGGTGGGTCGGTGGGTGGGTAGGTGGGTGGGTGGATGTGTAGGTAGGTAGGTAGGTAGCGAACGATTTCAACTTGGGTAGTTTCAAAATATAAATATTACAGAACAGTTTGGTTGTTTGAAGGCCTGAAGGACATTTTTAAATAATAAAATAAAGACAGCAAGTCTAATTAGCGGGTCCTAATGCTAATGTCTATACGGTAAAGTGCAAATTGACCACCGCCGGTGGTCAACGTAAAAAAAGTTGATATATATCCGGTGGTCGTTTTGAGCGTTTCCTGTTATTAGTTTTCGCGAGTTTGGTGGATGTGGAAGGTTAGATATTTTTTGATCAAAAACGTATTATAAAAATCAAAGAATGTCAGGCTATCAGTTTTTTTTTTGCCGTTGAATGTCTAGCCGAAGTGGTAGTTGAAAAAAATAAACCGTTTTACTGCAATCCTTTCCGGCCCGTTTGATCGGTAGTGAAAACGAAAGTAGAATCTGGTCAAACACAGGTTAAAATGCCCTGATCGTGCCTTTGCAAGCTTTCTGTAACCAATGGTTGTTGCAGTTAGTTAAATTGACACTAAATTAGCTTTTCAGACATAATTTTAAAATATTTCAAGCTTTCCTTTCAACACTTAGATCGATTTTGTACCGGCGGTCAACTTGAAGTTGCGGTGGTCGTATTGATCAATGGGAATTACAATGTAAATTTTCATCGTGAGAGAAAGCCAGAAAAAATGCAACTTGATGTCGTTTTCTGTTAGGGGGCACGGCAACATTAATGGAGATGCATTTTAGACACAACCAAATCCAAATCAATGCCGTCGGTGTCCTCATAATTCAATTACGTTTGTCCATTAACCATTCAGTCACATAGTTTAGCAATATCAGATGTATTTATTACTAATTTTTGGTCACCCCCAACAATACAAATACTACCTCATGCAAGATGCATTGAATTTATGTACATAATTCGCATTGACTCGAAGAAAAACCACTAGAATAACAGTGTGGTCAATTTGCAAACTAGGTGGTCAATTTGACCTTTAAATGAGCAATTTTGAAATGATTTACTGCCCAATTTAAAAGGTATTGAAGGACATGCCCTCTGTTTAATGTTGAGCGGGCTCAGTCGTGCAGATTCGATAATTATAGGAGTAACACTAAGCAAAGCGTTCACTGTGTTGTTCGTGTGAAATCTATATTTTAAGCTGTCTAAAAATTATATATTTATTTATCAACCAAAATTGGTATCGAGCCACCTTAAGTCCGTACATGTATACTAGCATCCCAAAGAAATCAAAACGAAGTTTGATTATGATAGACCATAGCTATGCACAAGCACAAGCTAATACAGAATCTGTTGGCACCAGCAATTCACAAGCTGTTGTTCCCGAAGAACTTCTAATATAATTGATATAAACCACGTGATTATTCACCTTTACATATTCAAAGAATTGATATTGCAAAACAGGAGATAGATTTCATACAAACAACACAATGAACGCTTTGCTTAGTGTTACTCCTATAATTGTCGAATCTGCCAGACTGAGCCCGCTCAACATTAAACAGCAGGGATGTCCTTCAATACTTTTCAAATTGGACAGTAAATCATTTCAAAATTGATCATTTTTAAGGTCAAATTGACCACCTAGTTTGCAAATTGACCACACTGTTATTCTAGTGTTTTTTCTTCGAGTCAATGCGAATTATGTACATAAATTCAATGCATCTTGCATGAGGTAGTATTTGTATTGCTGGGGTTACCAAAAATTAGTAATAAATACATCCGATATTGCTAAACTATGTGACTGAATGGCTAATGGACAAACGAAATTGAATTATGAGGACACCGACGGCATTGATTTGGATTTGGTTGTGTCTAGAATGCATCTCCATTAATGTTGCCGTGCCCCCTAACAGAAAACGACATCAAGTTGCATTTTTCTGGCTTTCTCTCACGATGAAAATTTACATTGTAATTCCCATTGATCAATACGACCACCACAACTTCAAGTTGACCGCCGGCACAAAATAGATCTAAGTGTTGAAAGGAAAGCTTGAAATATTTTAAAATTATGTCTGAAAACCTAATTTAGTGTTCATTTAACTAACTGCAACGACCGTTGGATATAGAAAGCTTGCAAAGGCACGATCAGGGCATTTTAACCTGTGTTTGACCAGATTCTACTTTCGTTTTCACTACCGATCAAACGGGCCGGAAAGGATTGCAGTAAAACGGTTTATTTTTTTCAACTACCACTTCGGCTACACATTCAATGGCAAAAAACTGATAGCCTGACATTCTTTGATTTTTATAATACGTTTTTGATAAAAAAAAAATATCTTACCTTCCACATCCACCAAACTCGCGAAAACTAATAACAGGAAACGCTCAAAACGACCACCGGATGTATATCAACTTTTTTTACGTTGACCACCGGCGGTGGTCAATTTGCACTTTACCGGGCGTGTATACACCGTCTTCCAAAAAACTGCATTTTTTAAAATCACATTTTTCTAGAAAACCTCAAGACAAAAATGACCATATCACCGTTTTGCATTCTAAAAGTCTTAAAAAGTGCCTCAAAAATTTTGAAAATCGGTGAACAAATAAAAAATTTATGCCAGAAAATAATTTTGAATTGGGCTCGGTATCTCCTCCGGCATCATGGCGGACCCCACACAGTAGATTTGGTCATTTTAACGTGAAGTTGCTGTTGATTCAAGAAGAGCAAAGTGTCAGAAATTTAAAGGCGACAAAATGTAGTTGAGTACTGGTCAACTGCTTTTGGGAGGCTTGTCCTAAACTCGGATCCAATATTGGACCCGAGTCCTAAAAGACCACATAGGGAAACTAAGCGTCCCGACATGCCCTCGTTATAAATCTACTGTCCCTGATGTTATACAGAACATAAGACAGCTAATCTGGGAAAGAGCTGAAACCTAGGTTTACCGTGCATATACTTTCCCGAATCTTCAATCGAGTGGGGTCGAAAGTAATCATGGTTTGTCTCAGGTTTTCGACCAGATCTGATACAAACCAGACTGTGCATTGCGTATTTAATATGAGGGTCATTCAATAAGTAAGGTAATATTGACTATATTTTTTCTTTGAACACGATATTAAAGATTGATTTAGTTTTTTTTTTTTTTTTTTTTTTTTTTTTTTTTTTTTTTTTTTTTTTGAAACATAAATTCAATTCGCCCTCTGCGAGACAGTTCAACACCAAGTCCCATGCTCGACTTCCAGTTGCCTAGCAACAATGGAACACTGGGTAAAGGCACTTGGCCACGACTCTAAGAACCGTTACCATGGTGACGGGAAAACCAAATTAAACGTATTTACGTTACTTTCTCTCACCGAACTTAAATTCGTTGCGTTTAGTGTTCAAAATTATGTGATCTTATTGATATATTTTAAATGACTCTCAATGAAAATTAAAAATTGACTAAAATTTCTCTATCGACGGGCGAAAAATGGGACAATGGTCTAGTTGAGTACGTCCGTACCCAGTACGCTTTTATATCTCTGCTCAGTACGTTATAAGAGTTATCGTTATTTCTTAAAAAAAGCTATTTTAAGCTAAATATAAATAGACTAATATATGCTTTTAACATTTTGTGTCAATTAGTCCTTTTTGTGGTCTAATTCATAATAAGAGTAATTCACAATAAGAATATTTTTATAGCTTAATTTTATTTGACCGTAACATTCACGGTCTATATATAATATTAAATCTACATGTAGTCTTCGACTTTAAACCCACCTGAATATAATAAAATTGGAAATTGAAGGGTATATAAATTACTTGTCGCAAATTTTATATTAGTCCGGCAGATTAATTTATACATATATAACAGTCAGATAGTTTTTGTTTATTTACGTCCCAGTAAACGATGTTTCAGTCATTGTCCTGGCGGGCGAAAGCTAATCTAGTTGTTAGATTTGGGCATGAAAGGGCACGTACATGCGACCCATTTCCTACCGAATTTCTTTCTGATTGCATCTTTTTTTTATAACCTCTCTATTATCATGATTCCAGAAACATGATCCCTGAACAACAATTTAATTAAAATGCCTTTACGAATGCAAAACTAACACTTATGATGGATATAAGTGTTGTTGTGATAATAAAAGTTAAATAGACGTTTTGGATTTACTCCCCCCCCCCCACCACCACCACCACACACACACACTTTTTTGAATCAGTTTTACGTCCCTTTCAATATTATTTCAGCTCATATGAGAACGGCCAATCAGAAGGTGGGGCGAAAACGGGAGAACCCCTAGAAAACCCACCTGGCACACCCGCAAGCAGAACTTGGCTTGTCTCACATGTGGCCAGAGCGGAGCTCGAACCCACACCAGGGCGGGCCCCGTGGCCGAGCTGTTAAGAGCGCTGTTTCTTAATCATTCGATCATCTCACCGCTGTGACTGGTGTGGATTCGAGTCCCGATCTGGCCACATGTGAGACAAGCCAAGTTCTGCTTGCGGGTGTGCCAGGGACGTGGAAGGGACGTAAAACTGAATTAAAAAAAAAAAAAAAAAAAAAAAAAAAAAAAAAAAAAAAAGAACCCACAACAGAGACAGAGATGACATGATCGAGTTATTAAGAAACAGCGCTCTTAATCGCTCGGCCACCGGAGCCGTCATTGTATGTATCGAGTCAACAATTATTAGCTCTCTGAGCCGAAGGCTCACAATGTGAGATGGTCATGCTCCGGCGTCCGTCCGTCGTCCGTCCGTCCACATTTTCAAAGATCTTCTCCTCTCAAACCGCTTAGCCAATCAAAACCAAACTTCATGTGAAGCATCCCTAGGAAGGGGGGACCAAAGTTTATATAAATTGTCCAGGTCACATGACCAAGATGGCCGCCATGGCTATAAATCGCAAAAACCTTAAAAATATTCTTCTCCAGAACCAGAAGGCCTATGATTTTGAAACCTGGCATGAAGCATCAGGGAGAGGATTCACCACGAGGACCGAAGAACTAACTAAATGTTATGAACCACTGCAGAAGCTGAGGGTGAGGTTATGGCCATGTTAAATCGATTTAAACCCGCCAGTAACTTTGTGTTACTGATCGTTCCAAGTCGATACTTCTGTGGTGGTTCTTTTTGTTTCATGTCTTGGTGTTTAAATTATTTTGTGCTGTTGGCGCCTTAAGTATGTTTTCATATTTTTAGTTAAGTTAAGGTAACTGAGTGGCCACCTATTGGGAAAATAGCTGCTCATTCGGCTTACGAAATGTTTTTATGGTATAAGTACCTGATTGTTACTTTGGTTTTTTCCCACCTCGGTTTTTGGAGTGGGAATCTTTCTCTGATTGCGCCTTTTCCTGATCTTTGCCTACTTGTACCTTTCTACTGGGGACAGTCCGGTAGAATATGGTGCAGTAGATCTCTACTGGAGACGTATTGGTAGAGTAGTTCGCTTTAGATATCTACTCGGGACAGTGTGATAGGGTATGTAGAGGTGGATCTCTACTGGGGACGTTAAGGTAGGAAATCGGGCGATAGATCTCTACTGGGTTGGTGTGGTAGGGTATGTCACTGTAGATCTCTACCGGGGACGTTATGGTAGGGAATGTGTCGATAGATCTCTACCGTGGACGGAGTGATAGGGTATAGAGCTGTAGATCTCTACTGGGGACGTTGTGGCACGGAATTGGGCAATAGATCTCTACTGGGGACGGAATGGTCGGGTATGGTGTTGTAGATCCCTACTGGGGATGATACTGAAGAAAATGACACTGAATATCTCTACTGGGGACGGAGTGGTAGGGTATGGCGCTGTATATCTCTACTGGTGACGGTGTGGTAGACTACCGCATTGTAGATCTCTACTGGGTATGGTCCAGTAGATAATGGTCATGTAGATCTCTATTGGCGACGGTGTGGTAGGGTATGTCGCTGGAGATCTCTACTGGGGACGTATTGGTGGAGTAGTTCGCTTAAGATGTTTACTTGGGACGATGTGATAGGGAATGTAGCTGTAGATCTTCACTGGGGACGTTGTGGTAGGGAATTGAACGATATTATTTTTTACTGGGGACGGTGTGGTAGGGTATGTCTCTGTAGATCTCTACTTGGGACGTTGTGGTAGGGTATGTCGCTGAAGATCTCTACTGGGGACGTATTGGTAGAGTAGTTCGCTTAAGATGTCTACTTAGGACTGTGTGATAGGGTATGTTGCTGTAGATCTCTACTTGGGACGTTGTGATAGGGAATGGGGCGATAGATTTCTACTTGGGACGGTGTGGTAGGGTATGTCGCTGTAGATCTCTACTGGGGACGTTGTGGTAGGGAATGGGTCGATAGATATTTACTAGGGACGGTGTGGTAGATTATGGTGCTGTAGATCTCTTCTGGGGACGGTGTGGTACGGTATGGCGCTGTAGATCTTTACTGGGGACGGTGTGGTAGGGTATGTAGCTGTAGATCTCTTCTGGGGACGGTGTGGTACGGTATGGCGCTGTAGATCTTTACTGGGGACGGTGTGGTAGGGTATGTAGCTGTAGATCTCTACTGGGGACGTTGCGGTAGGGAATGGGACGATAGATCTCTACTGGGGACGGAATGGTAGGATATGGTGCTGTAGATCCCTACTTGGGACGATGTCGGAGAGAATGACACTGTATATCTCTACAAGGGACGGAGTGGTAGCATATGGCGCTGTATATCTCTACTGGAGACGGTGTGGAAGACTACCGCACTGTAGATCTCTACTGAGAAAGGTCCAGTAGAATATGGTGCTGTAGGTCTCTACTGGGGACGGTGTGGTGGGGTATGTCGCTGTAGATCCCTACTGGGGACGTTGTGGTAGAGAATAGGGCGATAGATCTCTACTGGGGACGGAAATGATAGGGTATGGTGTTGTAGATCCCTACTGGGGACGATGCTGAAGAGAATGACACTGTATATCTCTACTGGGGACGGAAATGTAGGTTATGGCGCTGTATGTATCACTGGAGACGGTGTGGTAGACTACCGCAATGCAGATCTCAACTGGGGACGTTGTGGTTGGGAATGGGGCAATAGATCTCTACTGCGGACGCAATGGTGGGGTATGGTGTTGTAGAACCCTACTGGAGACGATGCTGAAGAGAATGACACTGCATATCTCTACTGGGGACGCTGTGGTAGGGTTTGGCGCTGTATATGCCTACTGGAGACGGTGTGGTAGAATACTGAACTGTAGCTCTCTACTGTGGACAGTCCAATAGTATATGGTGCTGTTGATCTCTACTGGGAACGGAATGGTAGGGTATGTCGCTTTTGATCTCTACTGGGGACGTTGTGGTAGGAAATTGGTTGATAGATCTCTACTGGGGACGGAATGGTAGGGCGTGGTGTTGTTGATCCCTACTGGGGACGATGCTGAAGAGAATGACACAGTATATCTCTACTGGAGCGGTGTTGAAGGATATGGCGTTGTATATCTCTACTGGAGACGGTGTAGTAGAAACCGCACTGCAGATCTCTACTGGGGACGGTCCAGTAAAATATAGTGCTGTAGATCTCTACTGGGGACGGTGTGGTAGGTTATGGCGCTGTTGATCTTTACTGGGGACGATGTGGTGGGGTATGTCCCTGTAGATCTCTACTGGGGACGTTGTGGTAGGGAATGGGGCGAAAGATCTCTACTGGGGACGAAATGGTAGGGTATGGTGTTGTAGAACCCTACTGGAGACGATGCTGAAGAGAATGACACTGCATATCTCTACTGGGGACGCTGTGATAGGGTTTGGCGCTGTATATGTCTACTGGAGACGGTGTGGTAGAATACCGAACTGTAGATCTCTACTGTGGACAGTCCAATAGTATATGGTGCTGTTGATCTCTACTGGGAACGGAATGGTAGGGTATGTCGCTTTTGATCTCTACTGGGGACGTTGTGGTTGGAAATTGGGCGATAAATCTCTACTGGGGACGGAATGGTAGGGCATGGTGTTGTTGATCCCTACTGGGGACGATGCTGAAGAGAATGACACAGTATATCTCTACTGGAGCGGTGTTGAAGGATATGGCGTTGTATATCTCTACTGGAGACGGTGTAGTAGAAACCGCACTGCAGATCTCTACTGGGGACGGTCCAGTAAAATATGGTGCTGTAGATCTCTACTGGGGACGGTGTGGTAGGTTATGGCGCTGTTGATCTTTACTGGGGACGGTGTGGTGGGGTATGTCCCTGTAGATCTCTACTGGGGACGTTGTGGTAGGGAATGGGGCGAAAGATCTCTACTGGGGACAAAATGGTAGGGTATGGTGTTGTAGATCCCTACTGGGGACGATGCTGAAGAGAATGACACTGTATATCTCTTTTGGGGACGGAATGGTAGGGTATGGCGCTGTATATCTCTACTGGAGACGGTGTGGTACACTACCGCATTGTGGATCTCTACTGGGAACGGTCCAGTAGAATATGGTGCTGTAGATCTCTAATGAGGACGGTGTGGTAGGGTATGTCGCTGTAGCTCTCTCCTGGGGACGGTGTGGTAGGAAATGGGGCGATAGATCTCTACTGGGGACGGAATGGAAGGGTATGGTGTTGTTGATCCCTACTGGGGACGATGATGAAGAGAATGACACTGTTAATCTCTACTGGGGACGGTGTGGTAGGGTATAGCGCTGTATTTCTCTACTGGAGACGGTGTGGTAGACTACCGCAATGTAGATATTTACTGGGGACGTTGTGGTAGAGAATGGGGCAATAGATCTCTACTGGGGACGCAATTGTGGGTTATGGTATTGTATATCCCTACTGGGGACGTTGCTGAAGAGTACGAAACTGCATATCTCTACTGGGGACGGTGTGGTTGGATATGGCGCTGTATATCTCTACTGGAGACGCTGTGGTAGAATACCGTACTGTAGACCTCTTCTTGGGACGGTCCAGTAGAATATGGTGCTGTTGATTATACTGGGGACGTTGTGGTAGGGTTTGTCGCTTTAGATCTCTACTGGTGACGTTGTGGTAGGAAATGGGGCGATAGATCTCTACTGGGGACGTTGTGGTAGAGTATGGTGTTGTTGATCCCTACTGGGGACGATGCTGAAGAGAATGACACAGTATAACTCTATTGGTGACGGTATGGTAGGATATGGCGTTGTATATCTCTACTGGAGACGGTGTGGTAGTAAACCGTACTGTAGGCCTCTACTGGGGACGGTCCAGTAAAATACGGTGCTGTAGAACTCTACTGGGTGCGGTGTGGTAGGTTATGGCGCTGTTGATCCTTACTGGGGACGGTGTGGTAGGGTATGTCACTGTTGATCTCTACTGGGGACGTTGTGGTAGGGAAAGGGGCGATAGATCTCTACTGGGGACGATATGGTAGGGTATTGTGCTGTAGATCCCTACTGGGGACGATGCTGAAGAGAATGACACTGTATATCTCTACTGGGGACGGAGTGGTAGGGTATGGCGCTGAATATCTCTACTGGAGACGGTGTGGTACACTACCGCATTGTAGATCTCTACTGGGGACGGTCCAGTATAATATAGTGCTGTAGATCTCTACTGGGGACGGTGTGGTAGGGTATGTCGCTGTAGATCTCTCCTTGGGACGTTGTGGTAGGAAATGGGGCGATAGATCTCTACTGGGGACGGAATTGAAGGGTATGGTGTTGCTGATCCCTACTGGGGACGATGATGAAGAGAATGACACTATTAATCTCTACTTGGGACGGTGTGGTAGGGTATGGCGCTGTATGTCTCTACTGGAGACGGTGTGGTAGACTACTGCAATGTAGATCTCTACTGGGGACGTTGTGGTATGGAATGGGGCAATAGATCTCTACTGGGGACGCAATGGTGGGGTATGGTGTTGTAGATCCCTACTGGGGACGATGCTGAAGAGAATGACACTGCATATCTCTACTGGGGACGGTGTGGTAGGATATGGCACTGTATATCTCTACTGGGGACGTTGTGGTAGGAAATGGGCGATGGATCTCTACTTGGGACGGAATGGTAGGGTATGGTGTTGTTGATCCCTACTGGGGACGATGCTGAAGAGAATGACACAGTATATCTCTATTGGGGACGGTGTGGTAGGATATGGCGTTGTATATCTCTACTGGTGTGGTAGTAAACCGCACTGTAGATCTCTACTGGGGACGGTCCAGTAGAATATGGTGCTGTAGATCTCTACTGGGGACGATGTGGTAGGTTATGGCGCTGTGGATCTTTACTGGGGATGGTGTGGTAGGTTAAGACGCTTTGGATCTTTACTGGGGACGGTGTGGTAGGGTATGTCGCTGTAGATCTCCACTGGGGACGGAATGGTAGGGTAGGGTGTTGTTGATCCCTACTGGGGACGATGCTGAAGAGAATGACACAGTATATCTCTATTGGGGACGGTGTGGTAGGATATGGCGTTGTATATCTCTACTGGAGACGGTGTGGTAGTAAACCGTACTGTAGATCTCTTCTGGGGAAGGTCCAGTAGAATATGGTGCTGTAGATCTCTACTGGGGATGGTGTGGTAGGTTAGGGCGCTGTGTATCTTTACTGGGAATGGTGTGATAGGTTATGGCGCTGTGGATCTTTACTGGGGACGGTGTGGTAGGGTATGTCGCTGTAAACCTCTACGGGGGACGTTGTGGTAGGGAATGGGGCGATAGATCTCTACTGGGGACGGAATGGTAGGGTATAGTGTTGTAGATCCCTACTGGGGACGATGCTGAAGAGAATAACACTGTATATCTCTACTGGGGACGGAGTGGTAGGGTATGGCGCTGTATATCTCTACTGGAGACGGTGTGTCACACAACCGCATTGTAGATCTCTACTGGGGACCGTCCAGTAGAATATGGTGCTGTAGATCTCTTCTGGGGACGGTGTGGTAGGGTATGTCGCTGTAGATCTCTACTGGGGACGTTGTGGTAGGAAATGGGGCGATAGATCTCTACTGGGGACGGAATGGAAGGGTATGGCGTTGTTGATCCCTACTGGAGACGATGATGAAGAGGATGATACTGTTTATCTCTACTGGGGACGGTGTGGTAGGTTATGGCGCTGTATGTCTCTAATGGAGACGGTGTGGTAGACTACCGCAATGCAGATCTCTACTGGGGACGTTGTGGTAGGGAATGGGGCAATAGATCTCTACTTGGGACGCAATGGTGGGGTATGGTGTTGTAGATCCCTACTGGGGACGATGCTGAAGAGAATGACACTGCATATCTCTACTGGGGACGGAGTACTAGGATATGGCGCTGTATATCTCTACTGGAGACGGTGTGGTAGAATAACGTACTGTAGATCTCTACTGGGGACGGTCCAGTAGAATGTGGTGCTGTAGATCTCTACTGGGGATGGTGTGGTAGGTTATGGCGCTGTGGATCTTTACTGGGGACAGTGTGGTAGGGTATGTCGCTGAAGATCTCTACTGGGGACGTTGTGGTAGGGAATGGGGCGATAGATCTCTACTGGGGACGGAATGGTAGGGTATGGTGTTGTAGATCCCTACTGGGGACGATGCTGAAGAGAATGACTCTGCATATCTCTACTGGGGACGGTGTGGTAGGATATGGCGCTGTATATCTTTACTGGAGACGGTGTGGTAGAATACCCGACTGTAGATATCTACTGGGGACGGTCCAGTAGAATATGGAGCTTTAGATCTCTACTGAGGACGGTGTGGTAGGTTATGTCGCTTTAGATCTCTACTGGGGACGTTGTGGTAGGAAATGGGGCGATAGATCTCTACTGGGGACGGAATGGTAGGGTGTGGTGTTGTTGATCCCTACTGGGGACGATGCTGAAGAGAATGACTCTGCATATCTCTACTGGAGACGGTGTGGTAGAATACCATACAGTAGATCTCTACTGGGGACGGTCCAGTAGAATATGGTGCTGTAGATCTCTACTGGGGACGGTGTGGTAGGGTATGTCGCTTTAGATCTCTACTGGGGACGGTGTGGCAGGGTATGGCGCTGTATATCTCTACTGGAGACGGTGTGGAAGAATGCCGTACTGTAGATCTCTACTGGGGACGGCCCAGTAGAATATGGAGCTTTAGATCTCTACTGAGGACGGTGTGGTAGGTTATGTCGCTTTAGATCTCCACTGGGGACGTTGTGGTAGGAAATGGAGCGATAGATCTCTACTGGGGACGGAATGGTAGGGTGTGGTGTTGTTGATCCCTACTGGGGACGATGCTGAAGAGAATGACACATTATATCTCTACTGGGGACGGTGTGGTAGGATATGGCGGTGTATATCTCTACTGGAGACGGTGTGGTAGAATACCGTACAGTAGATCTCTACTGGGGACGGTCCAGTAGAATATGGTGCTGTAGATCTCTACTGGGGACGGTGTGGTAGGATATGTCGCTTTAGATCTCTACTGGGGACGGTGTGGTAGGGTATGGCGCTGTATATCTCTACTGGAGACGGTGTGGAAGAATGCCGTTCTGTAGATCTCTACTGGGGACGGTCCAGTAGAATATGGTGCAGTAGATCTCTGCTGGGGATGGTGTGGTAGGTTATGGCGCTGTGGATCTTTACTGGGGACGGTGTGGTAGGGTATGTCGCTGTAGATCTCTACTGGGGACGTTGTGGTAGGGAATGGGGCGATAGATCTCTACTGGGGACGGAATGGTAGGGAATGGTGTTGTAGATCCCTACTGGGGACGATGCTGAAGAGAATGACACTGTATATCTCTACTGGGGACATTGTTACGACATCACCCTTAAACCATTGACAGTTCTCCATTGTAGAATATAAATATAAAACTTAGATCCTTTAAGAGCAGTGAAAATGGGTGTTTAGGCTACTTTTGGGCTCTTCAGAGAGCCTATATGGCATACTATATGCCAACAATGAAAATCGCGATGTTTAGGACAAACACGTCGTCTCTCGCTGTTCAATAGATCTGCAGTACTAAATTACAATCTAAAGCCGTGTTCATATGCTGTATTTGCAACCGGTCGTAATTTTTCATCCGCTTGTGTAGCGGCCATATGCAGCGAGATCATGTTCATATTCGCCTGGGTTTGACATTAAATTTTGACTAAAATGCTCCTTATTAGCAGAGGTCATTAATTTTGATGTAGATGGGCTGTTTGTGCCTCAGGCAAAGCTTGTTCTCTACTGACTGGTAATCTGACTACTGGTAAACCGCTGCGGCTTGAGACTGCCCAAGAAAAATGGTTTCAAGTCAAACTGGTCATACCTATAAGCCTTATTGGCTTAGCTGTGTGGTTATATCTTTAGCATTTTTGGATGTCATGACATCCTAACTTTGAGTGAAAGGCCCATAAAGTGGATACAATCTCCAGACATGACCTAAGCTGTTGTCTGGGACGTAAAGTATCAATTCAAACAAACAAAAATGTGTAACGATTAAGCGTTTTGCGTTCATATACACACAATACACACGGGTGCAAAAATACACCCGGCTGCAATTCAATTTGCTCCACCTGGAAAGTAGGAGAAAATTTGCACCAGGGTTTAGTTTTGCAGGGTGTAGTTTTCATGGCATACCATACACCTGGGGTTCAAATTTACATCCAGTGTACACCCGAGTTCAAATGTTGCACATGAACATGGCTTTAGAAATAGACTCCACGTCACTCAGGATAAACGGCAATCCCAAGCACGGCCTAGCGGTAGACCAACTAACTACAAATCGAGAGGGCCTGTGTTCGATCCCCACTTGGGCTGCCGTGTTGTGTCATTGAACAAGACACATTGGCCCATAACTGTCTTATACCCATGGAACATTGCCGCTTTGCTGACATGACCGAAAATTTGTTGACCCCCTCGTTAACCCTTGATACAAACAAACAAACAAACAAACAAACAAACAAACAAACAAACATACAAAACACTTAATGGGCACCCAAATCTTTAATCATTAAATTTTGCATGTTTGCCAAGGAAAAACATTTTATTTAAATTGTTCGTTCAGGGAAGCGCGGTCGCCTATCGGTCGATGATCGGACTCAGAACGAAAAGGTCTTTGGGTGAGAACCCAAATGGATAGCAGGTATGAGGCCTTTCACAAAACACGTTGAATCTTTAACACTGTTAAAAACTTGAGCTCTTGCTAGACATGACAGTGACTGAAACATCGTTGACTGGGGCGTTAATCCACAAAAAATGCCAAACTCACTGTCACGACTGTATAAAAATGCATATCTGCTAGACTATCACTTAAGTATCTCTTGTCGGCCTAACCAAAAAAAAATAAAATATATATACCATTCAATTTTAAGTTTTACTTTATACAAGTGGGTTTAAGGGTCTGCAGAATACAATAATATTTAATCTTCTTGACAATGAATTTTAAACTTGAACGTAATTAAATGAAAACAAAAATAAAAAATCTATATACATGTAAAATTGGACCACCAAAGGTACTCATTATGTAAGTTACACTGTCAATATATCTAAACGATTTTATTTATAAATAGCTTTTTAACGATTCTATTTATAATTAGCTTAAAATAGCTTTAACCGTACTGGGCAATGATATTAAACCGTACCCAGCAACGACGTACTCGGCACTGATGTTGCAAGTAGATACTACTGAAAAATGGGGGAAGAGATACAATTTCTGCTACAATTTGACATCGAGTTTGTTTAATCGAACATTTATACGCCTATTTGTTTCTGCCAGTCACGAGGCTTTGTAAACTACTTGCTATAAAATGCAATTCTCAGATAACATATTTCATAGCCTAGCAACCAAAATCTAAGGAAAATGCATAAAACCGAAATTACATAGGTTCTGGCGTTGCTAGCAACAGCTGACACGCGTGGGGCTGTATGAAAATTGCAGTTGCATCGAAAGGTCTGGCTAAGGTGACGTTACACAAACATGTAAATAGATAGCTATTTAAACACCATCAAAGAAATACCAAATCTTTATGTTTAGTTTATTTGATTTTTAAAAAGTTGTTTTCGCGGCTACGACACTGCCTTCGCTGCGACTATGGTTGCTAAGCAACGTAAGTGTATGTTCCGATTAAGTTGATGTTTATTTTCCTGAATACAGACTGAATCAAATTTTCAGAAATTAAAAACATTACTTCTGTCAGATAAAAATACACAAAAAATACGCTACACATAGGGAACAATAGTCTTCACTAGCACCATCGGCTATTATCGGATTTACGGAAATACCCGAGCGCTTACCTGTGAAATTACTGTTGAGCGATGTACACAATTGAATAGGAAAACCATATAAAATGTTAAAAATTACACTTTTTCCGTTTTACGACAAAATTTTATAAGTTATGGTCATAATGTTTATAATATGCCATAAAATGTGGTATAAAAATATACAAAATAAGTATTTGCCTTGTTTCTTCCTTTTGCGATTGAAAATCCTTCCATATTCGAAAGTTCGTCCATATTAATCCCATAGACTCAGTAGGAATTTTGCGAAAAGGTGTAAGAAGTCATTTTTAGCCTTAAATTTCGTAAATTTGGGATTTTTTGCGAAATTTTTATAAGTTATCACCATTTAGAAAATTTTATAAGCTTTAATCTGATGTGTTTTATAATAAAATAAGTATTTTCAAAATTTCTTCCATTTGACTCAGAAGATGCAAAATTACGCGTTTCGCAACTACCATCCTGACTTACTCTATGAAATGCCTAAGTCCAAACCAAGAGGAGCAGCGTCGCTACCTACCACTGTAACCAGTTGAGTCGGTTATTCAATAAAGAAATAAAGAAAGAATGAAAGATCATGTTTAATTAAAAAAATTATTTTAATGAAAGGAGCCGAATTCAATGCAGAAATTAAAGGTTTGTACTCGCTATAGTGATTTGTTTTACTCAACAGCAGTTTAGCTGGAAGTGAGAACTTTAAATCATTTAATATACCGCGACATACATGTTGACACCATGATAGACAACTTTTAACAGGTAGAAATCAACTGCATGGAAATTGTACATATATGTATATTTAATCAGTGCGTGTTAGAATCCATAGTATAAGAAAGAAAGAAAGAAAGAAAGAAACGATAATAAAATATGAAGTTCAAATCATGTTTAATTAAAGAACTTATTTTATGAATTGTGGAATTTAAAGATTTTGACTTACTAAATGCATCTTTTTAAATAAAACTATTACCGCACAATGAGAACTTTTATTGTTTGTTTTGTATTTGTATGTGTTTTTTTTGCTCTCCATATTTGGAGGATAATAAATTATCTATCTATCTACCTTTTTATAGAAGAAAATAAGCTGCATGAAAATTGAACATGTATTTAATCAGCGTGAATGATTTTGCTATGTAGACATGTCCCAAACTCCGAGTTTTGTAAGAGCGTTATCATCTGTAGTCACAAACCGGCCTGGTTTGATGACAGGCTGGTGAAAACATTAAGCAAGATTTTTTTTTCATGTCGCGGCCAAACTGATTGTTCACACATTGAATCAGGTTGTCATTCCCAAATCAACTTGTGGCGCGTGTCTTAAATAATGGGGCCTGCGGCCGTATTACCTTGACGATAGGTGATTTTGACAAATTCAGCGTTTGGAATAGAGATTGCATCTTGCGTATGTTTTTCTTCGTAAAATAAATGATCTATTTAGAGCTACATGTAGAAAACAAAAAAAAATCGCTGTGAAAGAGGACTAGGCCCAACATTATATATTCTACGCAAGTACAGAAACTAGATGCACCCAAGACTTTGGATATAGATCTGAGTTAATGGATAAGAAAACATGTTTCGATCAGCCTGCACACCATATCTGCTCCATAAACACGTACATACATATTGGTTAGTCTCCGAGATTGGCAATATAACAAAGCATTATTTCTAGGCGCAAAACGAAGGAAGCTAATTTTCACTTACAAAAATAGATTTTTTTTTACAAACAGTTTTTAGTCTGAAAAATAATGCGTCTAAATTCCAATTCATTTTAAGACATGAGACTGTGTTTGTGCAAATCAACATATGTGTCAATAACTGCATCGAGGAGATAGACGCTTCAGTTTTGTCAAGTGACAATTCACAACTAAAATTAACGACAATAGGCCATCGGACCGGTCCCTATTCACTCTCTGAACTCTTAAGATTAGCCTGCACACTGAATCCCCGCAGGCAATTTGTACCTCTATTGTGCGATTCGTGCCTGATCATAAAAAAATAAATTGCATAATTGCATCATGTTTTGTTTTCTTTCTTTCTTCCCATGCATACAATGTTACTCTAGGGAATCAATGCGTCGTGCTCAAGGACAAAACATAGTGCCCCATGAGGGTTTCGAACCCAGGACCGCTCTATATGGAGCTCCCTTCTACTGTATTTTAATTACCAAAAAACACCCAGACCGACAGCAAAGTCCGCTCCTGCAATTCTAAGGAGCATGCACAAGCGTGGTAAATTTTATGAAAAATAATTATCTTTTCTAATTTCAAGAATTCAAATATAGTTTACCCATTGCGAAAACTTCCTCGTGCAATATATAGAGATTTTTTTCAGCGGTAATGATAGAAACATTTCACTGGAAATATTTGATTTTTTTTTTTTTTTTTTTTTTTTCTTCATATTTTTGCTCGAAACATGGAATAAGGATACACGTTAGAACCGCTTTGGAGCAAAATATGAAAAAGTAGGTTACCCTGTATACCCCAGTTTAACTAAATAATTTTGGGATTTAAGGGAGTATTCATTGCATCGACATGTTTTCATGATGCATTTTTGACTGCACAGACGGAATACGTCTAATCTGGTCAGAACCCTTGAATAATCCATTTCTTATTACTATTACTATGAAGGGCTCTTTTTCTTTCAATTTCATATAACTCAAATTGCATAAATCTATCCCAGTTACCTGTAAAACACAGGTCTATATTGGTAATTGTCCCTCAGGTGTCAAAATAGGACATCGCGCACATCGCAATCTACGGGAAACAATCGAAATTTGATCTGCACAGATAATTTTCCAGGTAACGCCTTGGTAACGTCCCTTAGCTGACTGAGGTAAATTGTCCCAGTTGTGTTGCATTACTTTTTGAATGACCTACGTAGCTTTAGATTTAGAAAGATGAGGATAAACGTTGTTCCATGTGTTGTGAAGCGAAATTAATGCGCATCCCGTCTTCGCAAATAATTATGGTTTCGTATTTCGTACTGAGACGGATCATAAGGTTCCGTCCACAATTGTTCATGCTATTTAGCATATCAATCATGAAACAATACTTGGATTCTGATTTTAACCACGCCCAGCAATTTTTCAGCCATTTACTTCATCGGGAAAACATGTACCTATTTTTTCTTCTTATTTTTGCTCCAAAACATAGATTGTGGGTACTCGTTAGAACCGCCTCGCGGAGGTGGTTCTAACGTGTACCCACAATTTATGTTTTGAGCAAAAATAAGAAAAATATCAAACATTATCCAATGAATTTTTTTAATTTTTACAACTTAAAAAAAATCTGTATATCACATGTCTTCGAAAAGTCACGATTACTTGGAAACGCATGCAATTTTTACATGTAAAAGAAGTTTAATCAAATTTGTAAAAACAAATGAAAAAGAATGCTATATAAAGATCTGATATTGCACATTGGAGCTCCCTGTTCACATTTTCATCATTTTATTGAGCCATCATGGGCAGATCAGTCTATGTACCAGCATAGTCTCATCAGCAGTATAATCGTTCGCCAGGCAGCCCTTTTGGGTGGAATCTAATATGTTCCTGGATGGACTCATGCATTTAGGTTACACAGGCTTAATTTATGTCCGACCTTATGTACCATAGGTACACTGCACCTGGCCACTCTAAATGATCGTTTTTATGAAAGTTAGGCGCAATAGTTCGGTCTAGTCATAATCCCAGTAGACCTCTGAATGTCCAACCCAAGACCAGAAAGCTACGCATCCATCGTCACAACACCACGATTCCGTTTCCATTGCGTTGTTTAATGTCAGATGTCTCAGAAGCTGAACTCTCATTGGCTTAGCAAGGCGGCGCCTCCGCCTGATTGGACGAATAAAGACACGTGGCGCAGCCTCGTTTTCGTCATCTGAATCTGAACTGTCTGTGTCGCTGTCATAATCTGAAAGAAACGAAATTTACAGGTGAGCCTAAACATTTTCGTATGCAAACAATTTGCAAAATAGAAAAAAAGATTATACAGCGAAATCGTTAAATAAAGTTAATAAATCAAAATTCATAAAGCTTTAGTGCAGATTTAATTCCGCGCCATTGCTTACAAATTCATAAAGCTGCTTAAGGGGATACCAATTGTCAAAAACTAATACTTGTATAATTTTTACCTGTATAAAGAAAAATGACAATGTTTCTAAGGAGACTGGGCATTCTTGACACATTCTTGTATGAGTCATTCAAACATCGAATACATATTCTTTTATGCCCCAAACCTCAGCTCTAGAGGGCTCAGCAGCACGCTTATCAGCATTGTTCAAGTCACTTCCTGGTTTGATTCCATTGTCATCCGTCTGGCATGCCGGATAAATTTTACTAAAAGCTTTCACCGTAAACATGATCTCCAATGTCTTGACTACAATCTGTGAAAGTATTTTGAACAAAAAGTCCATATTTTGGGAGAAATCATACTATTTACTGTATCTGCTGTATAAGGTTTTCAGCATATATGATAAATACCATGTTTTCCCCGAGAAGAAATCATCTCCGAGTGGACAAACTTTCACAGATTGTAGTCTGGCTTTTGGTGATCATGTTTATGGTGATAGCTTTTAGTAAAACTTATCCAGCATGCCAGACAGATGACAACGGAATCAAACCAGGAAGTAACTTGACCAATGCTGATAAGCGTGCTGCTGAGCCCTCTAGAGCTGAGTTTTTGGGCATAAAATAATCTGTTTTCGATGTTTGAATGACTCATACAAGAATGTTTCAAGAATATCCAGTCTCCTAGGAATGTCATTTTTCTTTATACAGGTAAAATTATACAAGTATTAGATTTTAACAATTGGCATCCCCTTAAGGGCACCTTACTTATCCATTGATATGCTTGTATCTTTTACAATATGAATCAGTTTGATGAAACATGAAAGGCGTTTCCTCTAAATGATTCAAGCAAAATAAAAATGATCTCAAGAAATAAATAAGCATTAGAGCTACCTGAATCTGATTCTGAGTCAGTATCAGAGTCTGAATCTTCAGAATCCTCTTCGTCAGAATCTGAATCCTCAGTGTCCATATCTACGTCACTCTCGGAATCTGACGAAAGATACAGATCGTCCTCGACAGTGACGTCATAGTCGCCGCCATAGTCGTCGTCATCGCTCAGCTCTCCATAGACACAGGAGTACTCGCCAGGGTCTTGATCGAAACCGGAATCTGAGTCTACAATAATAGGTTGTGTGATAAGAGGGACATAAGAATTTAGATAAGAACATTATTGGTTTGAGATCTGAAACATCCTAATTGTTGCTTTTGGTAATGACTTTTCACTTTTTGCATTTTGCAATTCTAGTCCTTATAAATAGCCATTCCCCATGCATAGCAATCAGAGAAGTTTGGATGTTCGAAAAGATATTACTCAAACTGATGTCCAAACCGAAAAGCACCGAAACGATACAAAGCTGTTCACGTCTATTTATGTTAAAGACAATAAAAGAATGACAAGACAGAAAAGAAAGAAATTAACGTTCAAATTTACTTGCAGGTTTAGAGTCACGACCGGGTACAAGAACAATATTGCCGCACGACCCCGTATGTGCTAGGGTTGGTAAGATAGGCCCCATTGAGAACGTGGTTGGTTTGAGTTTAGTTTCAAGATGGCGACAATCAGGTACAAAAGTATGTGTTGACGCATTCCAAAAAGATGTTAGGCATGCTTGGCCTAATTTCTCTTACGAAATAAGACATCTAATGAGTTCGTAAACGTCAATTTTAGCATATCGATTCCTGTATATGGAATTTACATATGTATACTCATGGAACTAAAAGAATCTAAGGCCAAAGTTTTTTTTAGGTTTTTATTTATTTATTTATTTATTGTTCTGTTTTATATAATTCTTTTGGAAACGTCTTCATGCGGAGGAGGAAATAAAAATAAAAGACTAAAACTTTAGAATCAGTCTAAATAAAATACTTACGGCAATATCGCGAATATTTTTTTATCGCGGTGCTATTTTTAAAATGACCAATGAGAAGATAATCAAAGAATGTCAAGAAACTAGATAAAAAGTCAGTCATTCGTCCAAGAGTATCAAAAGTCAGCCATTCTCCCAAGAAAATATCACAATTTGGGCAAAAAAATCTGGCATAATCGATCAGCTACCTAGAATTAAAATGCAGTCAATTTCAGTCGTAATTTGCACCTGTACTCTGGTTCTAAGTGCAAACCGACGAAAAAGGTACTGCTTTTACAAAATGTGAATTTTAGTTAGTATGATCCATCATTTTCTATCAAATTAACTGATTTTCATAGCTCTAGAGCCCATTTTTAGCCCCGGATTGGCATCTTACAGCTCAAACCAACCATATTCTCACTGGGCCGGCCTTCATTACCAACCCGAGCACATCGGGGACGTTCGACAACAGTGAAAACTTCGATCAGAAGTTAAAACGAAATTTTAGACAACAAGGAGAAAGATAGTCCCAACGGTGATTCATACGCCGAGGAAAGCGTCCATGGTCAACAGCTGAGATAATGTCGGAGAGGCATGATTTTGCAATTCTAGTCCAGCCACATCATTCATGGACAAGTTTCTCGGAAGCAGAGACAAATAACTGAATCTGAGGAAGAGGAAAAATAGCTGTAGAAATAATTTCATGACCAAATCTTCATGAAAGAATAAAAAAAAAATAGACGCGGCGGTCGATACCAATCAGATCCGCCACCGACCGAACTACCGCGCCTGGTAACAGAACTAGGGATAGGAGAAACAATGTTTAAATCACCTTGTGACTGGCTCTTTGAAGAAGATGAAAGGATGTCACAGTCAAGATTTTGGTCCCAAAGATCAAGAAGTCTCTGGTCTTCCTCACTGACACTAGAACAAGAGAGAAAGATTTGGTTTGGGTTTGTTATAGCATAACGCCCGTCAGCAAATTTTCAGTCATGCTGGGACGGAATCACTGCTTCCTGGGTACTAACCAGTACTATGAGAAGCTTAAAGTGTCCTGCTCAAGGGCACTACACGACAGATGTAGGTTTGACAATATCGATTCCAGGACTCGAGGTTATAAAACTTTTTTCAAGCTCAGCTCAGCTGAGCATGAAATTTCAAGTGCTCATAAATGCTGGAAAAATCAGAATTAGTGGAAAATTCAGGTTCAAAACTCAATATCTAGTAATTTATCCTGCTCATAAATGTTAAAATGCCAACGATTGTTGGCATTTTAACATTTATGAGCAGGATAAATTACCAGATTTTGAGGTATGAACCTATTTAAGAATTTATGAGCAGTTGAAAATTCATGCTCAGCTGAGCTGAGCTTGAAAAAAGTTTTATAACCTCGGGGCCAGTACTCTACCACTAGGCCATCGCGACCAGAAAAGAGAAAGAACAGTAGGAACCAAAATATGAAAAGAATATCACTATAATAGCCTGAGACAAGAGCGAAACGAAGAGAATGAAAATGGGCCCTAAAAGAGCACGAAATGTTATCAAAAGAATTGGGGTAGGGGCCGCTTTTAAGCCATTGCCGATATTAATATTATTGAACAATGATTTTAAACCAGAAATATTTCCAATAGAAATAGTTCCAAAAGGGTCAGAGTTTCCCGGACCGGGATCCAAGGAGCACACATTTGTCTAGAAGGATTGCTCATGGATTCTAAATAAGGGGCACCAAAAAGCGAGAATGTTCTCTGTGCTTGAAAAATGCACAAAATTCTGATGTTTTCAACACACTCGATGAAATATATTCACTTCAAATTTAAGCATATATAAAACAAAATGATACGAGAAACATTAGTAAAATGGCGACTTCTATAAACTGTGCAGCACGATTTCGTTGAACCCCACCTGTTCGTGTGTACTATATTTGGTACAGAATGACCAGGAACGTCATGTCCGTAAAAGAGGAAGTCTGTACAAATGGATATCGTTGGAGGCTGCTGTATGCCATCTCTAATCCTCATTCTGCAGGGTGCTTTGGTACAACAACTCCGTATATGGACCTTTGATTCTCGATTTGTTACGTCAGGAAAACATGTCTGTGAAATGTATACCCCCTAAAACCCCACTTATATAGTAAAACTGGGGTATATATAGTGTGCGTGTGGGGGAGTGTAAACCTATTTTTCTTATTTTTGCTCCAAAACATTGTTTGTGGGTTCCCAATGGAACCGCCTCGCCGAGATGGTTCTAACTTGTACCCACAACATATGTTTTGAGCAAAAATAAGAAAAATATCAAGAAAAAAATATTTTCTTATAAAAGTTTTTAAATTTTTACTGCTGAAAAAAGCTCTGTATATTGCATGGGAAAGTTTTCATAGATCTTTTTTTATTTAATCCGAGCAACTAGTTTTCTAGTCGCTTTGCTCGATCCTTTACAGCCCCAGTGGTTCTTAGTGTCAGGAAGGGTGGTCGGGTGGGAATATGCCCCCCCCCCCATTCCCCACCCAATGGGACCTAGGAGACATAGATGGGATGATTGTGCTTCCTGGCAAAGCTTCTATTAAATCTACTGACCGACCATCTGATTACTGGTTAACTCTGCCCAGGAAAAGTGGTTTAGTCAAACCATCCATACCGTATTGGCTTAGTTGGGTGGTTATATTTATGACGCACATTTTGAGTGTCATGACATCCTAATGTTGGGTAAAAGTCCCATTAAATGGAGGCAACGTCCCGACATGACCATTGCTGTTGACTGGGACGTAAAGCATCAACTCAAACAAACAATACATCAGAGAGGCAGCCAGGGTGGTGATCTTTGAGATTATGTCCCCTCCGGCAAGGCAATCTCTACAGCACTTCTTCATTTACCGGTATTTTTTTCTTTTTCTTTTCTTTTCCTTTTGCAAAAGCACATTAACAGTTCTGACAAATTTGAAATAAAAAAAATAAATAAATAAATAAATAAATAAATAAATAAATAAATAAATAAATAAATAAATAAATAAATGTTCTAAAAAACAGGCACATTTAAAGAAATTAAAAAACACACAAAAAAAAACAACAACAAAAAATATAGGCCAAACTTAAAGTAAAAAGGATGGAACACTTCCAGAATAGCGGTCCCCAGAAAACACATAATACATGGTCAGTAGGTGCTTAGCGAGTTGCTATGCTGGTAGATGTGCTATCTGTATGTGCAACACGTATATCGAAGTTCCAAATGGGGGCTACCGCCCCCACACCCCCGTAAAATGCAGAATTTGAGAAAGATTAAAAAGTCAGTCATTCTGGAGACCGCTAAACTGGAATCTACCCAAAAGGATCATTCAGTAAATGCATACCATTCCCCACCCACTCCGAGGCCTTTCGCTGCATTCTTGTTTTTCGCCCTTTTCCCTTTTTATGTCAAAACGCCCGTCAATAAAATATCTTATAAAATGCGTAAATGATAACTTACAAAGTCCCTAACAATTCTGGAAACATTTCCTCCAATGATTGCGTCATATTTCATGAAAATTAAGCAGCTTTGTTTTTGCGTGTATTCAAGCAGAAATCAAAATGGTTGACTGACGTTCGTAGTCATGGCGCTAAGTTAACGTCGTTGCGAAATGTTACGTTACGTCTACGTTCAACCATTGTAAACGGCCAGTCGAAATGATCAAACATTTTGCATGTTATCTTCGAGAGCGTTGGAGCAGTAAACATAGAATCTTCTAAGAAACTCGTTGAAGGTAGGGCGGCCAGTCGAATTGATCAAACATTTTGCATGTTATCTTCGAGAGCGTTGGAGCAGTAAACATAGAATCTTCTAAGAAACTCGTTGAAGGTAGGGCGGCCAGTCGAATTGATCAAACATTTTGCATGTTATCTTCGAGAGCGTTGGAGCAGTAAACATAGAATCTTCTAAGAAACTCGTTGAAGGTAGGGCCACTTTCATAGCGCTTGTACATTCTGTGTGCTGAAGCCAGTTCTGAGCTTCTTTTTTAACTTCTGTGTGTTAACTGAAAAGACACTCTTTATTTTACAACAGCTCATTTAAAATTCTTTGTGTGGGTCACGTGACGAAAGTTACTAGTCTTGTATTCAGCAGACATAGAGTAGAAGGATTTGAGAATGCTAGGTCAAGTCAGCAGAAATTTTATGTCAGCAAACAACCGCTTAAAACAGAATTTTTACCATCCCGTAGTTTGATCAGAACTTAATTCCAAAAGCAAGGGTTGACTTTTTTGTTGCTGATTTTTTGTGAGCGCACTAGATGTCGCTCCCCCGCTCCCCCTCCAGTTTTAGCCTGACTGTTTAAGCGACTTAGAAATCAATCATAATTTGCGCAACAGAGCTTTTCTGCCCTACTGCATGTGCAAACACCATATATCAGGAACTGCATTTTTTATCACATTTTTAAATACCTAAGTAGAATACGATTATGAAACCCTATACACTAAAAAAAAAATTTTTAATGCACTAAACGAAAATAAAATTGTATTGTATGCGTAAGGGAGGTCCAAACGATAAAATGCCAGTTTTAGCTTTTTGGATTACCTTCCTTGTACATGCAAAATACATATATAATGTTGGGGGCATAAAAATCAATAATTGAACCAATTTTCAAATATTTTTCCGCACTTTTTAAGACTTTTGGGAAGCAAAAAGATGACAACTTCAAAAACATCTTATGCTGTTTCAGAAAAGGGTGATTTCGAAAAAAGTAGTTTCTAAAAGATGGTGAATGGACAGTAGCTATTATCCTATGAGGCGCCGTTTTACTATAAAATCAGTATTTTTGATATCACAAAATCGAATTTGTGATATCACAAAATCGAATTTTTGATATCAAAAAATCGAATGTGTGATATCAAAAAATCAAAGCGATTTACTGATATCAAAAAATCGAATTTTTTATATCAAGAAATCGAATTTTTGATATCAAGAAATCGAATTTTTGATATAAAAAAATCAAAGCGATTTTTTGATATCAAAAATTCGATTTTCTGATATCAAAAATTCGATTTTCTGATATCAAATAATCGAATTTGTGATATCAAAAAATCAAAGCGATTTGTTGATATCAAAAATTCGATTTTCTGATATCAAAAATTCGATTTTCTGATATCAAAAAATCAAAGCGATTATTGGTATTGATATCAAAAATTCGATTTTTTGATATCAAAAAATCTGGAAAATTTTCCATCTAAGAAATGATTGCTCCCTAACAAGAAACAATAAGAGTAGTTTCCCATGTAAAGAAAACAGGGCCGTACTTGATATAGCCAATCCGATTGATCCGATCGACCGGAGCATAAGGATTCTAAATCAAGTAGTCGCAATGGAGCGTGACGAAGCGCTCCACCGTCCAAGGTAGTGTGATCGGAGCAAGTCACGTGACCTGCTCTAAAAACATGGCGTCAAAATATTTATACAAAACACAATCGTACAGCGAGAGTGCGAGTGCTGGTGACTTGTGGAAGTACTCTTCATCTGAATCATCTTCAGATGAGCCGTGGAATCGCTCATAATTAGACTCGCTACGACCAAATTCAGAACATTGCTTTTCCTCACTTGATTTAGTAATGGGAATGCACTCCGTTTGCCCACTTTCCCTTGATTTAGCATGCTGCTCGGGGCAATCCGATCACTCTTAAAACTTCTAAATCAAGTACGCCCCAGTTTATAGGTTAGTTCGGGTGTTAGCTATTGTCACTGTAGTCATGCAAGTAGATAGATTTTTCGCTTTGCAACCGAGAGGTTGGGTGTTCGATTTCTGATCGGCCATGTATGCATTTTATGTCGGTGATAAATTTTCATCCTCACTAATGAAAGGCAACTCGCTCAACTATCTGACTTTTCGCGAAACGCTCTGTACCAGTCGCACCTCGTGGCATTCACGTGGTTCCTTTACCGGACGGACCTAATTATCGGAATGGCCTTACTGCTGTGTAATTGTACAAGTATCATACATAAAATAAACCTCATGCAGTGGCGCATTGGGTTACGGATGGCAGAAGGAGGTGGAGTGGGAATAATTGTTCTATGTTAACGCTGATTCAACGGTTTCTTCGATCAAAACTATGACCAGACCTCATATCAGGGGTTGTTTTATAAAAAGAACAAAGGCAAACATTGATAGAAAGGGTAAGGAGTGGTGACAACGTGACGGTAGTCTTCAGGGACCCAAGCATAGGCAATGACCCCCATCGTACGCCGCAGCACACACTTGTATGGTACTTATATCAGGCTAATAATAACATTAATTATCTCCCGGGGGGGGGGGGGGGCACTCCCTGGTAAGCAGTGTACCGATGCGTGATCAAAAAAACGATGAGAAAGGGTACTTTTTTTCAAGAAGGGCAGTGCGCAGCGCTGACATCATTTAGGGTAGGCAAAATGTCGTTTTTGTGGAAAAAGGGTATGTTTTTTACAATTCTGCTAAAACGCTGTGAAAAGGGGTGGACCGAGGCGTCCTTGGCCGATATATTTTGGGCCGAAATTACTAAAATGTCTAAAACCTAAGGTATAAGATATGATTTTCCCTTTCTGTTCAACAATGTGTGTTGCTTCAATAGAAATTATTGTTTCTGCTAATTGAGTAGTTCATACAAATAAAAATGGTTTGTATTAAATCTTGTCTTTTGTACCCTGCTCTCCATAATGCTTGCTATATGTAAGTGCTTGGTATTTATCTACTATATCAAGATTTATTTCAAGTATGTATAGAAGCCTAGTGGTGTAGTGGGAAATCTGCTTGCCTTGTAACACGCCTGGGAAACGGTCAATTTGTACACCGCCGGTGCTCCATTGTAAGTGAAGTTGACGGTTTCCGGTGCCGGAGTTGACCGACGTAAATAGAGAGAATTTTACTGGGTCAACCAGTTCAAGGTAAAATATTTTCCTTATTCTAAATCCATTCAAAAATCGGAGAATGTCAGATGATGCGCCTATGATTGGGGATTTTACAGGAACTCATATTACATGAAAAGTTTATAAAAGTATGTAGTAATCAGTTTTCGCGTTTGAAATACTGGGTTATTTGGTGAATGTACATGTCTAAAAATGCCTGAATTACGTCATGTACACATTCCATATGCGGTGTTGAAAAGAAAATACCAAGTTTAGAGTACACATTACTGGTTGAAGGTATTGTGTATAAAAGATAACCTTTGGTTACAAGAAATTGGAATCAAAATTTTACAAGCGTACCAATTGACGACTGGAGTGCAATTTAACTAATGCATTTGCAATGCTATCGTGATAGATTAAAATAAGAACCGTGATATCACTACTTTGATGCATGTTGTTTTCCTTGACGACAAAATCCCTTTCAGAAATAATGTTGCTTGTCTTTTTGTCCCATTTTCATGCCTGCTCATGCTACACTGTCGCAAAGATATAGAAATGGCCGAAAGTCATCGCCATATGAACCGTTAATCAAATAGTCTGACCTTCATCTTGCCATTACAAGTTGCACCACATATCTTAAAATGTCTTATAAGTATTTCACTTGCTGAAACTTAAATGCTTACAATCTTAACGCTTAATTTCTGTGGGTGTGCTAATTGACGTTAGGGCGTGCAATTTGACCAATACTAACCCAGTGTAGCAACTTGCTGCTTAACTTCAGTATAGACATCTAGTCCCTTTAGTGTTTGTTCCTATATTTATGGCTAATGGGAACACGAGATTATAGGTACCAGAAACAGCTTTAGCTATTCAAGATTGAAGGTTTAGTTAAAGAACTATATTGTTGATATTTAATCTTGCAAGTTGACATCTCGTGATACAATTAAGTCCATATGCTAAAGGAAAAACTACCGGTAACAGAACTGATTTATCCATCCTGCTTTTGATAACTCATTTGGATTTCGGGATTGCGTGTAACCATTCTAATGATTGCCTATCTGAACACCGATTCAAGGGGTTTTCCATATCAGTCTTACAACAGATACTTGCAGCACAAGATTTGTTGGCAGGGACAAATTGATTGAAACATGTGACGCCTTTGTTGACTGAAATCTAATAATGTATACTAGTATTTGGCAGCCCGAATAGAAGATTATCGATTATTCAAATGCTCTATTCTTTCAGACCACATCTTTTTGTGATACATGCATATAGCGTTAAATGTAACTACATGTACATGTATTCCTGGTCATTCAAAAATTCACGTATACACACAAATGTGTAGAACTCGTTTTGCTGACTATAATTTGTTTATGTCTCCAGATGGGCTTTAAGGGAAAACCACCAAAGGAAGATTCTATTGACTGTTTGTGCCTCTAGGCAAAACTTATTCTGACTGACCGACCATATGATTACTCGTTAGCCACTTAAAAGGCCTGAGCCTATCCTTGAAAAGTGGTTGAGTCAAACCATCCATACATATAAACTTTTGTTGTTACTTGGGTGCCAAATTTCAAACCTTATTTCGCATGTCATGGCATCCCAATGTTGGATAGAAGTCAACATAAAATGGAGACCGCTGACACGGTGACGTCCCGACATAACCGAATGTGTTGACTGGGACGTATTTAGCACCAAACGAGCAAATCGTTCTCGTGCTTTAATTTGTAGTGATATAACTTGTATAATAACTTGATGGAAAAACTTTTGTCGGCCTGAGATTTATTTTAAAATATATGTATGTTCAATTGTTGATACATATATCATTTAGTGGGCTGAATCAACCATCAAGCACCAATGAGGCTTCCACAGATAGAGTGCAATGTTCTGTTAGATGAATTTCCAACCGTCATGGAAACAAGAAAAGCAGTTCAACAACTGTCATCTGGCAAAGCTCCAGGTGCAGATGCAATTAATGCAGAGGTTTATGCGTTTGGTGTGTGTGTGTGGGGGGGGGGGTGTTACCCATGTCAGAGACAATTACGGATTGATTCACTGTATGTGGAGGAAGGAGGCTATCCCGCAAGAATATAAGGATGCACCCATAATCCACTTATACAATCGGAAAGGAAATTCTCAAGTCTTTGAAAACCAGAGAGGCATCTCCCTCCTATCCATTGCTGGGAAGATACTGGCAAAAATTCTGTTGTTTCGCCTGAATGTTCATTTTGATCAGAAGGGACCTATCCCAGAAAGTCAATGTGGATTCAGAAAAGACAGAGGGACAATAGACATGATCTTCACAACAAGAAAGCTTCAGGAGAAAAGCCAAGAAGAGAATGTAGATCTATACACGACGTTTGTCGACCTCACCAAAGCTTTTGACACAGTTAGTCGTGATGAATAAAATATAAAAGTTTGATCCTTTGGAAGCAATGAAAACGTTCAAAAAGAGGAAGTATGGATCAGAAATCTGGAAAATCATTGCCAAGTTTGGCTGTCCACCCAGATTCATAGCAATGGTGCGGCAATTTCATGATGGCACGCAGGCACGTGTACAAAATGATGGAGAGTTCTCTGAACCCTTTGAGGTAACAAATGGGGTCAAACAGGTCTGTGTTATGGCACCAACACTGTTCAGCATGATGTTTTCTGCCATGCTCATGAAGCCTTTTCAGGACAGTGACACTGATTTTCCAATCAGGTACCGTTTTGATGGCAATATATTCAACCCTAGAAGGTTGCAAGCCAAAACTAAGATGCAGACTGATTTGCTGGATGAGCTCCTTTATGCTGATGATATAGGTAAGAATTCCAACTCAGAGGCAAAATGCAAAGAGTCATGGATCAAGTCTCACAATCATGTGATATTATGAACTTACAATCAGCACAAAAAGACAGGTTGTACACCAACCGGCACCAGGAAAACCGTACAATGAACCAACCATCACTGTGAATGGACACAAACTGAAAGTTGTTGATATTTATAACTTCTACAGGTTGATGATGACGTCACTGCCAGAATTGCAAAAGCAAGTGTGTCATTCGGAAGACTCTGTGCAAATATCTGGGAGCGAAATGGAATCAAGCTTGACACCAGGCTGAAAGTCTACAAGGCTCTGGTACTGCCAACCCTCTTGTATGTGAGACCTGGACAGTATACCAGCGTCATGCAAAGAGACTTAACCATTTCCAGCTGTTTGAGAAAGCTTTAAAAAATCAAGTGGCAAGACAAGATTCCAGACACGGAGGTCCTGAAGAAAGCAGGGATGCAAAACATGCATTCTGTCTTAAAGCTAGCACAGCTTATGTGGACTGGCCATGTTAGAAGAATGTCTGATAAGCAACTTCCAAAGAATGTCTTCTATGGAGAATTAAAGGAGGGAAAGCGCTCTCAAGGTGGCCAGAAGAAGCGCTACAAAGACACCCTCAAAAACTCTCTGAAGGATTTCGACATACCAATGGGGCCTTGGGATCCGACTGCACAGGAGCGATCAAAGTGGCGAGGTCTCATCAACAAAAGAGCAGCTCTCTATGAAAAAAAGAGAGAATCTTTGAAGCTGAAAGAAAACGCAGAGAACGCAATGCCAATACCAATGGGCCACCAGCTGATTCCATGATATTGACTTGCTATACTTGCAACCGACAGTTCAGAGCTAGAATTGGCCTAGTCAGTCATCAAAAAACTGACCAACACATATGAACCTATTCAAGAAATAATGATGGCCTTTCTCATTAGTGAGAGACGAACGACCATCATGACAAAAACAATTTCCCATTAGTCAAATTTCACACCGACCGTCAATTGGTACACTTTTGAAAAAATGACCCATGGTTCACATATTTTAAATTTTTCTTTTTAATATTCCATGTAAATTACATACTATTGACTTCTGTTGTAATTCTAGGCTATCAGATCAAACTTAAGTTAGCTATATCGGAAAACTGAATCACTTTTTATCCCACAACACAAGTTTTGACCAGGGTTTCCTAAACCCGAAAAACGATATGTGGATAATTGGTAAGTTTTTGTGCATGCTTTTTTGTATGCATGGTCTTTATTCATTAGCCCATCATCTGACATTCTCGGATTTTTAGGTACAGGGGGGAAAGAAACAAAAAACTTACCTTGAACACACTCGGGTACAACACAAACCTTTAATTTGACCCAACAACTCCTACACCGGAAACCGTCAATTTCTCTTTCCATGGAGCACCGGCGGTGTACAAATTGACCGTTTCCCGGGTGTGTGTAAACCAGGGGTCAATTCCAGGCTTCTCCAGTTTTTCGTACAAGACTTAAACTAATTTCCTATCGCCATATTACCTTAGCTGTTTAGTGGGACAAAACACAAAATTAACCAACCAACCATTATTTCATATATATTTGTGTCAATTTTCTGTGTACATTTGAACAAATTCAGATGCTGAGGGCAAAACTTGAAAGCCCTGAAACAATTTAAACCCCCAATACTTTATTACTGACAGTTCCAAGGCGATACTTCCTCTGTGGTTAGTCTGTTTCTCGTTTCAGTGATGACAATTTCTTTTGTATGTGCATTTTAAGGTTTACCATCTTTTCTTATTGTACCTGTATGTTGCCTATTTGTAACTTTAGCTATTTCATGTGTTGATTGCATGACCAAATGTTTGTTTATGATCATATCAGTTCCACATTTTTAAGCATTTTAACCCAACAGAGCCAAAGTCTCAAAGGTGATCTTATAGGATAGGCAGGTACCTGGCATCCATCTTCCGTTACTGTAGTCTGTCTATATTTTAAAATTACTTCTCTGAAGCCATCAGGCAGATTGTTTGCATATTACACATATAGCATCTTCACGTGGTTATAAAAGAATTATTGCATTCCAGTGTTTTAGTTGACTACAGTGGAAAGGGGTACTTTTTGACGGGACACAGTGGAAAGGGTCACATTTTAAAGCAAACACAGTGAAAAGGGGGGGTCAAATTTTAAATGTCGATCACACTGTTTAGGGTATGTTCAACAATTCAACAATCCTTTGATCACGCATCGGTACACTGCTTACCAGGGAGTGCCCCCCCCCCCCCCCCCGGGAATTATCTACATTTAAGCATATAATATTAAACACATGAGCCTGTGCGTGAGAAAACCAACAATTTGGGTTTCGACCAGGTCCGATTAAAAACGGACTGTACAGTCACAGAAGCATGCTAGAAGCTTGGAATTTCAGATCTAGAAAGTAGCTAGGAACTGATGATGTACTATCCGTGTAGCGAAAACAAAGGCGCTGATCAGCTACGCGGTTACTGCGAAACTGATCTGCGCCTTTGTTTTCGCCTATGCAGATTGTTGATTTTCTCAGGCGGCGGCTCTTATTTTCTGCCTTCACAAAAGAAAAGTACCCCAAGACACATACGAGTGTCCATTAATTATAGGCACATTCCGGTCCATTTCAATAAAGAAACGCATCGGAAACCGTCTACATTCTGCTGCTGAGGTTTCAAGTCTGACCATGCCGCGCATTTATCGGTAGTTTTACTGAACATACACAGCGGATTTCAAGTAGATTTTCGCGAAAACTATAGTAACCACTAACCATAGTTAAACACCTGAACTAAGCCCATGCAAGCCAATAAACAATTTGAGGGATCTATCATTTTTTCTCAGCAAAGGAATGCCTAAAAGTTTTTTTGATATCACAAAATCGAATTTTTGATATCAAAAAATACTCTTCATTTTTTTGATATCACAAAATCGAATTATTGATATCAAAAAATGGATTTTGTGATATCAAAAAAATCGTATTTATTTTTTGATATCAGAAATTCGATTTTCTGATATCAGAAATTCGATTTTTTGATATCAAAAAATCGATTTTCTGATATATAAAAAAAAAAAACAAGATTATTTTTTGATATCAAAAAATCGAATTTCTGATATCAAAAAATTGAATCTCTGATATCAAAAATTCGAATTTCTGATATCAAAAAATCGTAGTTAATTTTTGATATCAGAAATTCGATTTTTTAATATCAGAAATTCGATTTTCTGATATCAAAAAATCGATTTTTTGATAGCAAAAAATATTTTCTGATATCAAAATAATATTTTTGATATCAAAAAATCGAATTTCTGATATCAAAAAATAATTTCTGATATCAAATAATCGAATTTCTGATATCAAAAAATCGGGATTTTATAGTAAAACGGCACCCCATATTATCCGAGCTATGGACCCAAAATCATGTCAGCAGTAAAATTGAATTTGCAGCAGATTTTCGCGTTTCAGTCCAATTGTGAGCCCAGCGTGTGTATCCAGACACCCAAGCCAAATATCCACAATTATTTCAGTATGCCTACGCACTCAATAATAATGTTCTTACTTCTTACTTAATGAATAGATAAATAGGCCTAAATAAATAAATACATTTTCTGAAACCTCTCAAATGTGTAGAAATTTTAAATTCTAAATTTTATCCAAAACAAAATGGTATATACGCACCATTCCCCACCCACTCCAAGGCCATTCGCTGCATTTTTGTTTTTCGCCTTTTTTCCTTTTTATGTCAAAATGCCCGTCAATAAAATATCTTATAAAATGCGTAAATGATAACTTACAAAGTCCCTAACAATTCTGGAAACATTTCCTCCAATGATTGCGTCATATTTCATGAAAATTAAGCAGCTGTGTTTTTGCGTGTATTCAAGCAGAAATCAAAATGGTTGACTGACGTTCGTAGTCATGACACAAACGTCGCGAAATGTTACGTTACGTCTACGTTTAACAACTACGATGGGCCAGTCCGAGTCATCGGACTTGAAATTTAAAGGGAGACAAAATTTGCACGTAATTTCGAAAAGCAGTGAGGCAGTAAAAACACATTTGGCATAAACCTTTTAATTGCTTGAAAGGAAATCGTTCAAGGTCAGGCCACTTTGATAGTGCTTTTACATTCTTGGTGGTTGCTGAAACCAATTCTTAGCTTCAGTTATGGTTCCTTGATTTTCAAATTTTGTCAAGTATGAACAGACTCTCTTTTTTCACTCTTTCCTTCAAACAACTCATTAAATCTTCGCTTCGGTTCGGGTCACATAAAAATGTTATTCTAGTTCCACAGTGGCGAATGATCGGACTTGAAATTTAAGGATGTTCGCTGCTAACATTTCACATTTCGGAACTTCCGGTTTTTCTTTTGTTGAACAAACGGTTGCAGATATTTTCCTAGTATTTTATATTTGGATACATATTGATGGTATGCATTGCATGAGCCATGGAAATTGTCAATCTTAAACCGCTGTCACACTATCGCGTATCGACTCACGTATCTACGGCGTATCAAGATACGAAAGGTACATCACGTGTACGTCGTACATACGTGAGAATACGTAGCTCATACTCCTCGATACGTAGCTCATGCTCCTCATACGCCGAGGTGCTACGTTTTTTATGTGTGCACTTAAAAATTCGTAGCACGTACGTGACAGGTCCGATACGCCGTACGTACGTCACACATACGTGGTACATACGAAAGCAACGTGACAGGTACGCCGTAGATACGTAGCTCATACTCCTCATACGCCACACGTACGTCGCTGTTAACATGCCACGTAACCGTGACGTATGTACAGCGTACCTTTCGTATCTGCTACGTATTGTGTGACGAATGTGTGGCGTATCTTCGTCTCTCTTTTCGTATCTACGGCGTAACAGCGACGTACGTGTGACGTATCTCGCGTATCAATGGCGCATGTGCTACGTATGTGCCGCTACGTACGTTTCGCTGCTGTGGAGTATGTGTGACGTATGAGAAGTATTAGGAATATTTTGTGGCGTTCCAAGAGAGCCTTAATGCTTCTATATTCATGTTTTCGTTTTTCCGAAGTCATGTATCAGATGTTTCTCTCGGTTCGGGGTGCCGTGCAGGGTTCTTTCAAGGCTTCGCTTGGTGTAGCCTCTGTCTTTGTTCGACCAGGATGGGTAGCTTGGAGATATGTTCCCCCATCCCGCCACCTACCACCACCAACACCTCGTTTTTTTTCTTCGGTGTTAATCAAGATTATCTAGATTCCGCCTGTGGATCTTAGACCTCTGATAATTCAGGATAACCGTAATGTGCGAATGGCATGAACAAAGCAAACACAACCGTTTGTTCTCATAGGTACATGTATTAAAAAGCCATTGGTACAGAACAGATACGCCACAGATAAGATTGGAATTTAGTACATACCATATGGCCGTAGATACGTCACGCGTACACTTCGTACGCCATGCATACGTCACACGTACGTAACATACGCCTTGATAAGCTGTACATACGAAAGTGAAATTCCATACGAATACAGATACGTCACGGATACGCCACGGGAACGTAGCAGGAACGTCACACGTACGTGGTAGATACGTCGCTCGAGCAAAATACGACATACCTCGGCGTATCGAAATTTTCATAGATACGTGAGCGATACGCCGCTGATACGTGAATGTGTGACAGAGCTATAAGGAACTTCATTTTTTCACCTCATTTTCTGCAACTTTTTAGAAAATTTTAGTTGTCTGTAAAATTTAGGGGGTAGGGTAGATTAAACTTGAATATTACACGTCTTCAGATTAATTGCACTAGTTCGATGTTTATTTTAGCAGCAGTATATACGTACATGGTATTCTAAGTCAGTATTTCTGTCTTTGGTGCGCTAGTTTTAAACTTTTGGATGGTTTTATGAAATAGGCTTTAAGAAACAAAGCAGCCGAAAAAGGACTTAAAATGGCGATTTTCAAGTTGTTGGAATAGACTGAATTACAGGTAAGTTATCGGCTCTATATTGTTCCGTATGTATGTATTTATTTATTTATTTCCTGATGTGCTCAAAACAAGGGAGGAACAAGGGGGTACCATTTTCATCTTATGAGCCGCCTCATGGGAAAACCAACAATCTGCATATGCAAAAACAAAGGCGCAGATCAGCTTCGCAGTAACTGCGAAGCTGATCAGCGCCTTTGTTTTCGCCACTCGGATAGTATAACTCCTCTTCTACTTAAATCCAAAATTTCAAGCTTCTAGCCTGCTTCTGTGACTGTACAGCCTGATTTGTGTCGGACCTGTTCGGAAACCACATTGTTGGTTTTCCCACGAGGCGGCTCTTATGGTTTAATAGAAATTTTAAGCAATTCTGTGAGATTTATAATTGTACACATCTACTACGAGTATCAGCCGTAATTGAGAGATGATTGTTCCTTCCATAAAACCATATAGCCGAGACGGTTCTAACGTGTATCCACATGATCAATGTTTTGAGCAAAGATATTAGAAATATAAAACGTTTTCCTATGAAAATTTCTATTTTTACCGCTGAAAAAATCTCTGTATATTGCAAGTTTTCGTCATGTAACACAGTGGCAGTCACAGATCACTAGTCTCTGTAAATCACAATTTTATGACCATCTTTGTTAGACATAATTATAGTGTATCCTCTTGTATTTCTCCCAACATCCCAGTCTATCAGATCAACAGCACTGTCTCCCACTTCTCCCTTGGACATGGTAACAAACGATCCGCTGGTTCGAACATCACGGGGGCCAATGGCAAGGTAATCCGTAAACGCTCTGGCCTCTCCGCCTCTCTTCACATAAGTCTCGATATTTTTACCTTTGTCCACTAATTCTGCATCGGCCAAAAGAATTCTCTTTGCCCGCCCCATGTTCCACGAATCGTGTAGTCTCGCGCCATGTATAAATCCTCTTGCGATTAACGACGTCAATGTAACGCGCTTTACTCGTTCCGCGTGACGATTTACTCCAAGCTTCTCATGGCATTTTGCAGTTTCTATCCCATTTTGGATCTCTTCTTCTTGTCCATGACGGGGGCTTGCATATGCTGTAATTGCCAAGATTACGATTATCCACGGCTGAAACATTTTGTACACACTATTTAGGATCTTTCGTTTTCTAATTGACGTTCAGCCACGGGTCAAATTTCAAACATGATAGCTTTCTGCAATCTTATATGACACTTGTCATACAATCTTTTATTTCTAAATTATTTGAGCCGCGTCATGAGAGAACAAACAGTGTGGTTTCCGAACAGGTTCGACACGGCAAAGCGAACTACAAACACAGAAGATGGCCGCTACGCGTGTAGTGGCTGGAAATTTTGGATTTAGAAAGTAGGTATCGTACTAAATCCGTGAAGCGAAAGCAAAGGCGCTGATCTGACAGCTTCGCAGTTTACTGCGAAGCTGATCTGCTACTTTGTTTTCGCATATGCAAAATGTTTTTTTTTTTTTTTTTTTTTTTTTTTTTTTTTTTTTTTTTTTTTTTTTTTTTTTTTTCGTGGCGCGGCTCATTTAGTCACAACTGTTGTATATATATATAACTTGTTTCTGAGGGCCTCAAGGAAGATTGGTTTACTAGCAAAGCGAACTCTACTAATTTTGAAAAATATATATCGCGACTGTCGTGCGATGGTCGCGCGACTGTCATACGACAGCTTTAGTTTCATTTTCATTCGTACGACAGTTGCGAGACATTCAGCGTGAAAGTGCCTCACGACATTCGAACGAATGTCGCTTAATTTTAATCGCGAGTTGTTCGCATATTTTCTCAAGACTGTCGTGCGACTGTCATACGACATTCGTTTGAGTGTCGCTAAATTTTCGCTTGTAAATTCGCCAATAGTTCGCGGCGACAGTTTCGCGACACTCGCACGAACGGCATATACGACAGTCTTGCGACATATTTTGGCGAAAAATTGCTTCATTTTTTAAACATGTAAAACCTTCGCGACGAGTTCGCGACACATGAAAACTCTCACGATACTCCGACACTCGTACGACTCTCGTGTGAAAGGTCCGCGACTAAACTCGCAAAACAGTCGCGAGAAATTCGCGTGCTATTAAGATTCTAGCTTAAGCCTAGGTTACATTTGCCCCGATCATCGTACGATTTTCCGGTCTGCGATTTTCGCTACGATTTTTAGACATCGTAGGAGATCGTGGGCTACGACGTATGTGTTTACAATTCATACGGGCATCGTGCGATTTTTTGATCTGCCATTTGTCGACGTTCTCATACAAAAACGCAAGGCGATCGTATGGTAGTCGTATGTCTCCGCAGATAGTACGTAGATATCGTACGGATCCCGTGCGTTGTCCGTACGGAGTCCCTATACGTTTTGATACAAAACGCAAGGAGGCCGCACTGTAGTCGTAGGGTCTCCGCAGACTGTTAGTGGATATCGCCACGGAGTCCCTTGGACTTCTGACTGATGCCTCGGTTATATTTGGCCTACGATTAGCTTGCGATGATCGTACGGTGCCATTTTTTGCATATTCGTGCGGCCTCCGCAGGGTGACCTTACGATGTCCCTACGATTCTACGACTTCCTACGATCTCCGTAGCCTCTACGATCTTGTAATAGTCTGCACTATTACAAATTTTAAACTCGTAAGACCGTAGCCCGTAGACACGTCGTAGGGCTTCATACGGGCAACATACGGATACCGTGCGATAATCGAGCGGTCACCGCACGATTTTTTTATGATAATTTGGGAACAAAAATCATTGTATAATTTCTCGGTCCGCGATTTCCCTACGATTTTTTAGACATCGAATGTGATCATGGGCTACGACATATAATATAGGTGTTTGCAATTCATACGGGCATCGTTCGATTCTTGTTCTAGCTTTCTACGATGTTCTGAGTCGGAACCGTTTGGAGATCGTAGGGAAATCAAAGGGTCTCCGCACACTTTAAGTTGAAATCGTACGGAGCCCGTGCGATGTCCGTGAGGAGTCCTTACGATTTCTTGCGGTCTCCCTACGATAGCCGTACGATGTTAGGTGTCCGTCCGTCTTTTGTGTACTACCAAACGTGTACAACCTCACAGTACATCATGGCTCCCCGAAAGGAAAAGGCAGGCGTTCAATAAAGGAAACACCACAGCATTATACAGATGAGGAAGACGAACCTGGAGAGAAACAAGCCGCATGCACTGAACGACAGAATCGTGCAGCTTTTCGAAGACCGGCCTTACTTCTACGATATACGTACCGGTTGGGAACGGGGCTGATTTTTCTTCATGTGCTCCTTTAAAGACACACTCGGATCACGAAATATTGTTGCTGATGGTGTTTCCGTTTAGCGGGACATACTTTTGAATTTCATAGGAAACACGCAGATAGTTTTATTTTAATCTGCTCAGACGATCGTTTTCAATGAGGCTTGTGGCGCCTATTGAAACATAATGGTGAAATACAACCATATCCCATAAAAATGCACAGCAATCACAGGGCGGCCGCACGATAAACGTGTGGACGCCGTAGTATGTCCGTATGATGACCGCACGATTTCCTTACGATTTTAATAAACTTGCGATATAACCGTATGGGTGCCGTACGATCAACCTAAAGGTCTACGATTATCTTACTATTTTAGTCCCAAAATTATCATAAAACCGTGCGGTGACCGCACGATCATCGCAGGGTTTCCGTAAGGCGCCCGTACGATGATATCGATGCTACTTACGACGTGTCTACGGGCTACGGTCTTACGATCTTTAAAATTTGTAAAAGTGCAGACTACTTCAAAATCGTAGAGGCTACGGAGATCATAGGAAGTCGTAGGAAGCCGTAGAATCGTAGGGGCATCGTAGGGGCACCCTGCGGAGACCGCACGAAAAAAAAAAAAAAAAAAAAAAAAAAAAAAAAAAAAAAAATGGCATCGTACGATCATCGCAAGTTAATCGTAGGGCAAATGTAACCTAGGCTTTAATGATCCGCGTCATGAGAAAATCGAAGTCTTTGCCCGTGCGAAAACAAATGCGCAGATCAGCTGTGGAGTAACACTACACAGCTGCTGATCAGCGCCTTTGTTTAAGCTTCATGAAATTTCAAACGTCAGGTACCGTTCTTTGTGTCTGTACGGGACGGTTTGTATCGAGCCTGATCGGAAACCCCGAAAAACCGGTTTTCTCGTGTCGCTCAAGTGTCCTCTTTTAATCCTGACAAGAAAAAAAAAACGAAGAAAAATAGTTTCAGTAGTTCCGGTTCAGTGTCCGAGGAAAAGCGTCCTTTTTCAATGTCGTAGAACTTTATTTCGTAGTTGTTGTTGTTTTCGTCGTCGTCGTTCTGTTCAAGGAGTGAACAAATCCGATCTTTACAAAGGCCTAGGTGCAGGAACCATCGAAATCGGCCCTGTAAACGCAGCAAAAATCAAAATTAATTATGACTAGGTATGTTGATGTTAGTCACACATTCAAACATTCTAGTTTCAGAAACCGTTTAAATTTTCAGGCTGCGTCCATTGACATGCATGTAGTTTGCCCTCAAAGTTACCTAGGTTAGGGCATTTTTGTGATTTTCCGTCGATTTTGGGCCATTTGGGACCTAAACAAACATAGAGCGCATCGAGGTTACAACACCATTTTTTCACAGTCAAGTCCATTTATCGATAGAAACCGGTAGCCAAAATATAAAATTGTAACCTACATGCGCTCATAGTTAAAAAAAAACTTTTCCCATATTTTTCCGTCTATTTCAGCACACGTAACGTTACAAACGGCGCGGAAAAATAACGCGCTAATAATGGACGTCAAGCGATATTATAATTGATGTCAGACTCACGTTCACGCACACCTTGCGCACCTTACGATAAGAAAGTATTGATAGAAAGATAATGTTTGCCGTATATACCTACCATCAGGTAGAATTCTGTCTTTCTTTTGTCTGAGGTGTTTTTCTTTCGATCCATGATAGTTACTTTCTTATCGCATGGTGCGCGATTTTTAATTGTTTTCTTAATCCATCGCAAAATATGCTCCTGTCTATGATTTGAGAAGCACACTTCAATGTAGCTTTACAAAATCACCATAAAGGCTTTTTAACGAAACTTTTACTCAAACTCAATAACTAGAAACAATATGTTCATTGTCAGTGCGCCCATTGCTACAAAGACACGATCACCAATTTCGTGATTTTACTGCTTAGTTTACGCCTCGTTACATTTGGCCTAAGATTAATTTGCAATGATCGTACGATGCCATTTTTTTTTTTTGTGCTGTCTCCTCTGCGCAGTGTGACCCTACGATTCTATGGCTTCCTACGATCTCCGTAGCCTCTACGATTTTGTAATAGTCTGCATTTTGACAATAGTTTAAAAAATCGTACAACGGTAGCCCGTAGTGGCATAGCACGGGTGCCGTACGGAGACCCTGCGATGATCTTGCAGTCACCGCACGATTTTTGTATTTTGATTTTGGGACAAAAATCGTACGACGGTCGTAGGGAGACCGCAAGGGTTCGGTCAGCATTCATAGGGACTCCGTACCGGGACATCGCACGGGCTCCGTACGATCGCCACTTAAAGTGTGCGGAGACCATACGATTACCGTACGATCTCGTTGCGATTTTGTCAGAGAACTTCGACGAAAACCACAACAAGAAATCGAAGGCATACGATGCCTGTGTGTATTGTTACCACAGACGTCGTAGCACAAAGACACCTACGATGTATACACTTGACACTCGTACGGCGGTAGGGGCATGCAACCTAGGTATAAGCCATTGCATAAACACAATGTCTTGGTACAGTGGTCGCATTGTTTATTATCACCTCCACGTGACCAGCATTGTCCCGTTCATCTGTTTAATTGACGGAAGACGGTACCAAAATGACCTTGGCCACGATACGTATTGGCATTATACCATCTGTTTAATTGACGGAAGACGGTACCAAAATGACCTTGGCCACGATACGTATTGGCATTATACCACGCTTCTAGTCTTAACTAACTTGTACTATGCATGACACCGTATTGGCGAAAATTATATACAAAATGAAACAAAACTGTCCCACCAAAAGAAAAAATATCATTTGCAAATAATTGAATATTGAACACAACAAAACAACGAAAGCTGTTTCGTTCCCTCCTTCCTGGTGTTAAGGAAACAGTTTGAGATATGATTGGTGTGCGTACGTGCGATGGTTTGCTCTTGTCAACCATCCATAAAACTACGCGTCATGTCACTTGATCGGCTGGTTGAACAACTTTTTGTTTTATTGAATGTCAAGTGTAAATAACTAGCGCCTTTGTTTCCGCTATACTCTTCTCGTTAAATCTGAACTTCTAAACGCTTCTAGCTGTTTTCTTTGGTTGTACAGCCTGGTTTGTGTCAGACCTGATCGAAAACCTAGATTGCTGTTTTTTTCTGAATTAGATTAACAAGTGTCATAGAAAAATGTTCAGTGTCTATGGGCCTGTTAATAATTTTCAAGGGAGGCAATAACTATCTGTAAAAGAATGTGTTACAAAGTGAAAAATATATGTTAAAATGCTGTGCATACTGGTATATATAAATAAAATCGTTAATAAAAAATGAGCAAGATAATAATTTAGAAGAACCTAGAGCTTTGGACGATCATATGTGAACAATCCATTTACCTTCACCATTTTCATTGGAAAACCATTTTTGTGAAGGCTAAAGGGAAACAATGTTACTCAGCCTGCTATATCTCGGTTGAGTTTTCGTGTGCTACCGGACACAACAAACAGCTTCCTGCTACGGTCAACACAGGATAGGTAAAAGTAAGCATTATATAGCATCTCACCATGTTTGTATTTACATGTAGCTGCAAACTGTCAGTTGGAAGTATATTACATACGGATCAAACATACCACTGAACTCAATGTCAAGAAGATTTGGATTCTGGATTTGTGATCGCTGTGATGTCTTTGTCAAGATTTTAGTTACTATACGAGTATTGCGCAGCTTCGTTGATGTATTTAATTTTTACTCACGAGTCAAAAATCATGTTTGGCATGTGCACAAAGAGTGATACCATATTATTGCATAAATACCCGCGTCACACGATATCAACAGCCGTTTATTAATGAAGAGAGAGAGTCATGCGTTAATATTGCAATTCACGCGCACACGTGCTGTTAAACATGGCCTTTACTCATGCTCGTTACCGGGCGCCACGCAAAGCACGTGCTAGTAATGAGAAGCTGAAGTCCGCCCGGAACGGGCATAAAAAAGAAAGCGTTTACGCGTATGAAAATGTGATGAGGCTGTAAAATATGTAGTGCACCATATTTCTTTTCGTTTCTGCACTCGTTTCTGCAGAATTTATGCAATAATAGCGATCAAAAATGATTTTGTCATTCATTAACATTCGCTAGGTCCCTCGGGGAGTGATGAAAACCTCGGGCTACGCCCTCGGTTTTCAACACTCCCCTCGTGACCTAGCAGATGTTAATGAATGGAAAGTGGCGGCCCCCGTGGCCGAGTGGTTAAGGTCGCTGACTTCAGTGCTCTTGATCATTCGATCATCTCACCGATGTGGGTTCGCGCCTGACACGGGGCACGAATTCATATAAGAGACAAGCCATGTTCTGCTTGCGGGTGTGTCAGGTGGTTTTTCCCCGGGTACTCCGGTTTTCGCCCCACCTACCGATTGATTCGTCTCGATATGAGTGAAAAAGCTTGAAAGGGACGTAAAACTGAATCAAAAAAAAAAAAAAAAAAAAAAAATGGAAAATCATGTTTGATCCCTATAATGACATTAGCCGGAACATGACAGGCATATGCCAGTTTTTAAATCACCACCGAGTATACTATGTAAATGCTCCAATACCCGACAGCAGCCGGAGTTGAGCAGCGAATCTTGAATAGACAAAGTAAACAGTAAGGACTATGTCTAGTCACAGGAACCTTACCGTTTATATTATAATACATCGGATTAACTTGAGTGCTGCGAAAGGGCTTAGAACTACAGTGCTTGTTTGGTCGATTTTGGGTTGAATGTCCCACCAACATCTAAGGTCATACAGAGACGAAACCGGATTAAAGTAACAAATCTTCCAGACAATGTAGGCATTTAAAAGTTTGTTGTTTTTTTTTCAGTCAGCATTGAGAATTTACGCCAGACCAAGAGATTGTGATGTGGTCGTCTTAAAGCATGATTGTCGTCATTTATACATGTACACCTGAAAAAAGAGGTGCGATTGGAATCTCTGAAGTGATCGTATCTATACAGGTCAGTCAGCATAGATGCCCACACCATTAAAGCTCTGCTAGTGGCACGGATAATTCTCCATGATAGCGGTTCTATCCTTTGCAAATCTCCATTTAGGATTTTTATGTTTCTATTCGCTTTGCTGCAATGAAGCTGTGTTGTCATGATGCGAGAAAGGAGCGCCGGTTGCAGGAATCAATCGTGCAGGCAAAAATCATGATTAACGCTGAGCACGAGAATAATGAGAAAAGCATGATACGTTAGAACTGGTGTTAGTCGTGTTTGGCAGAGCAAATACTTGTTGTATCTTCTTCTTTACCTGATACTCCGCATTGTCTCCGACAGGTAGCGCTATAGAACACTGACCTGTCGCCTTTGGCTCGTTGCATGCTGGGAATGTCCGCCATTGAATCCATTTTGGAATCCATTTTATATGTAGATCATGTTAATATAATTTTACATACATTTTATTTTTGTCTTTTGGTTACACCCTGTGTTTTACCTATGCACAGTTCGAATGAAAGAAATACATTCTAGTCCAGCAAATTCAAGAAATCTATAAATTGATTCTCGCGAGAACTGAACGGGATTAGCCGATTTTGGCTACATCCCATAATTCAAAGCGTCAAATGCGAGAGATCTAGATGAGATATCGTCAGATCTCGCGAGAATGGATACTCCGTAGGAAAAAAGAACAAAGCACAACGCTTTTTCAACGCTTTTATTTTTTATTTTTTTCCTGGGCGACACCAGTACTATAGAAGGTTGTTTATTGAGGTTGTTTTTGTGGGTTTGTTGTTCCGGGAGCACCCGAAGGCTCAACCGGGAGGAGGTTTTTGGAGAAGCCCGGGATCGAACCTGCGACCCCTGGTTTACAAGGCGAGTGACCTTGTAACCACTGCACCACGGAGGCTTTTTTAGAACATGGACCCGACGACTATTTTTAAGAACAGCACTATAACGCTTTTAATATTTCAAGTTTTAAAGTCAATATGGTGAATATTAAACACAACTTAGACAGTCATTACTTCAGGGTTCGTCTGTCCAGTTATAAACATATTGTTTTAAAGTTTTAATGATAATTAGGGGCCTTAATAAATTAATTTAGCCCTTTGACAATATATCGACATCATGAAAATGAATGTGACCACGAATTTTGCTACAAGGGGAAAAACTCAACAAGACAATCAAAAGTCAAGAAACGTTTTTACAAAAAGAGGGAATACTCCTACATGTATGCAGTAAACAATAATTATTCGATCATCAGGAAAAGATGTCCGCTAAAGGTATAAACTTATATAAAATAAAACTGGGGTTTACAGGCGTATTATATATTTTTCATACTTTTGCTCGGAAACATAGATTGTGCGTACTCATATATACTGTATATTGTATGAAAACATATAGCCGCTTTTCGAGGACCGCATCTAAAGATTGAGAAAGAAGGTGACCTTTGATTTGTTATCATCTTCTAAATAAATATATAAATACATAAATAAATTAATTAAAAACGAACAAAAACATATGACATAGGGCACCCCATTTTATGCAATTGTATACTGTACCTGCGTGCGACGACTGATGGGTGGCCTACAATACTTGCTTTCAAAATGATTAATTTTTTACGCCATTCCGGCGAGACGCTATCTGAACCCTACACAGCGATGACTTAGATGAGACTGCGTAGATTATAGGAATTATTTTGCTAACCGCAATGACTTAGATGAGACTGCGTAGGTTATAGGAATTATTTTGCTAACCGCAATTATTTTGATTACGGAATGGTTGCCGTGTCCCTGTACATGTCCGCGCAACCGAGTCTGTCATAATTTAGAAACGTGACAACAGAATTATAAGAACGTTTAAACTATCCTCATATTGTACGGATGTGGGTGTGAACATGTATGAGAGCGTCGGAAGTTCAACGGTAATCAGGAAACATTGCCAAAATCGACTGAAAAATAAATGCTTCTGTTGGGGAACTTCCGTGTCCCGGGGCACTTTTAAAGGCGGGTAGGGCTTATCGATCAGGGTGCTGGCGATCATCTCACGCCAACTGTAAGCATTTCGCCAAAGTCTTGATTCCTCGCAGACACTTTAGTATCGGTTATTGTGCCGAATCACAAATGAACCTTCGTAACGTCTATGACGTTAACATTTACACTATACATTACGTTATTTTACGTCGCAAAAATGGATAGGGGTATGTCTCTTTGTAACCCCGTAGCTCTAACAATTTAAGTGCAATTTCAATAAAACAAGCATTTTTCTCCCTCAAATTGACCCCCTTAACACATATAAAGAAAATATGCATTTCTGAGACAAGGCCGATTTCGACGGTTCGTGCACCAAGGCCTTTTATACAAAACACAATTAAGGATTTCTAGGCTTAACGTCTTCTTATATAAGAATTACGTGAATTGCACTCATCGTAGGAAAACATGTCCGTGAAAAGTATACCCCCTTGAACCCCACCTTTATATAGTAAAACTGGGGTTTACAAGGGTATACATATTTTTCTTATTTTTGCTCCAAAACATAGATTGTGGGTACTCGTTAGAATAGTTCCGCCTCTCCACACTATGTTTTGAGTAAAAATAAGAAAAATATCAACAAAAAAAATCTACTGAAAATTTTCAATTTCTACAACTTAGAAAAATATGTACAATACATGGGCATGTTTTCGTAATGTAGATGGGCAAAATATTGGTTGCTAATGACTAGCGTATGCTTGTCATTTAGCACGTTTTCTTTTTTCAGTTTTCTTTTCCTGGACAAAGTCATGTACGATACAAATACATAAGCAGACGATAGTATATATCGATTTAACGAGCGCTTGTCGGTATAAAGCCATACTTCAAGCAGAAAATGTAAACATATGTGTAAACACTTTATTATATGCAAAGATAAAAACGATATGCCGTGAATACTATTGCAGGGTAATGATTTTGATAATAAATTGCTTTAAGCTCTTACATGTTTTTACTAAACATTGGAAGAAAAGATCATTTTCTGCGACAAATATTGGATAACTGTTCAGCGACACAGTTAAAAGGTTTTTCGGATCAAGGGTTACGATTCCCATAATGCATTGCGGTGCGTCTCCGCATGCGTGGTTTTTAGGCGAGTTGTGTCATTTTGTATGGTTTAACCGATAATGATTAATTTCTGTTATTTTCGTCAATAATTTACCAATTCTATGGAATCAAAGGACAGTGAACGTTTAAACATGTCTTCTTCCAAAGAAGAGACCCAGAAGGATTTTATATTGAGCGTGATAGATCAGTTGAGGAGAAGAAAAGCGCGACCTGATTTACAGCGAATCACTCACTTTGTGGATCGTAAACATGGCCTGAGCCCGGCAGAAACAGAGACTATGCTTGAAAAACTCGTCGATCAGGGGCACGTGATAAAAGTGGTTTATAAAAGGGGCACGAGCTACAGAAACGCTGCTAAATCGCGGAGGAAGTCTTACGGAGCTCACGTTCTCAATTCTAACACCGCGACTCGCAGAATAAGCGACGCAGTGCTTAGTTTGACTAAGGAAAAATGTGCGCCCAAGGGAGACGATTCAGTTTTTACGTTCAATCCTGAAGACTGGACCGGGGAAGTGGGCGTGAGCACGCGGGAGATAGAGTCGTGGGTCGAGGAAAACGGAGGACCGTTTATGTGCCCGATTCATCTGCTTTTGGAGCGTGAAGTGGAGGCGGGGAGACTGGATAAGCTACAGAACGGCAACTATATCATAGCCACGCCCGAGTCAGACGCCAACCCCGGGGCGCGTCATCTTCTACAGAAATCCGTCAGCATGATAACCAAAAGAGGGAGACCGCCGAAGAAAAAGGTATAAACCTTGTACAAATTCAGGAAGCATTTTCAGTGCTCGTAGAAATGCGAAAACTTTGTGTGAAAACGCTAATCACCTCTTATACTAAGTAAGGTGGTTCTGGTGAAAAGTATTAATTAATAGGTCTGTAGTCTGTCAACAAAATTACATTTTATTATTTACTTTTGATTTGTCTCGGTTTCATTATTGAAATTGCCCATGCAATATATAGAGAGCCGAGGCGGTTCTAACGAGTACCCACAATATATATTTTGGAGCAAAAATAAGAAAAAATAGGTATACCCCTGCAAACCCCAGTTTTGCTATATACAAAAGTGGAGTTTAAGGGGGTATACATTACACGGACATGTTTTTGTGATGTTTTCTCGATTTTTATTTATTTATTTATTTATTTATTTATTTATTTATTTATTCATTTATTTTAAATTTTATTTATTTATTTCAGAATTCGGGACTGAGATGCGTCATTGAAGCTTAACTGTGTGTTTTTGTTTTATTTTCCTGAATATATAAAATATAATTTCAAACACCTTCCTGGATTAGTGAGATCATCAAGTTAAATATATATTTACCATAAAATCTACACTTCATAAAAGGAGTGCCCATGTTGTTTAGTTTTATATTAAAATACATTAAACATGTTAAAATACTTGTTTAATATACGGAAGTAATTCACCTGGCCAAGTTTTTGTAAATGGTCGTAAAAATTCAGCATGTCTGTCGGACTAAAAAAAATCTGTCATGTATACAGCTTCGAGTCGCTGTCGCAAAATCTCTATTCTTTTTTTTTTTTTTTTTTTTTATTATTATTATTATTTATTCTGCTTTATTATTATCATTTTATCACTATGCCAATTTTACTATGTGAAGGTCGACCCATTGTAAAAGTGATGCGGAAATTGCATCATGACGCTTGCAAAATATGCACCTTCTCGGCGACAGCTGTTTGGAGTGAAAAATTCGCGTCAAAAGTATGTCAAATTTCGGGAGAATTTAATGGTAGCGACGAATGAATGTGTATATGAGCCGCCGCATGGAAAATCCAACAATCTGCATAGGCGAAAACAAAGGCGCAGATCAGCTTCGCAGTAACTGCGAAGCTGATCAGCGCCCTTGTTTTCGCTACACGGATTGTACAATCCCTCTACTTCTCAAATCTAAAATTTCAACCTTCTAGCCATCTTCTGTATGTGCACAGGCCGGTTTGTGTCGGACCTGGTCGGAACCCAAATTGTTGGTTTTCTCATGCACAGGCTCATATGAAATGAACCGATTGATATAATAGTCTTCCATATTTACGACGTTTGCTGTCGTGACTTGCAAAATGAAAAAATGAAGATCGAATTCAGTGCATAGAACGATATATTACTCGCAATCAATCCCCACGTGAGGCCGCCAAATGTTTTCATGAAAAAAAAATGCCCATGAAAATATTCTACTCTTCTGCTGATTTAAGAATTAAATAAGCATAAATTTTGGTTATGGCAGAAGTTGTAAATTAATTAATATTGGTAAGCCTCCACGTAAACTGTAGTTACGCATGGATGACCGACCGTAGCTGTTGACCAATTCCCCAAATTGCCTCTGTCTCATTGAATTCAAACAAAATGGATGTCCATCTTTTCAGATGTATTATTATACAGTATTAATGACATAATTTGTTTATAAATGAGTCTGTGCCTGAGAAAACCAACAATTTGGATTCCGACCAGGTCCGCGGACACAAACCTGGCTGTACAGTCACTGAAAATGGTTAGAGGCTGGAAATTTTGGATTAAGGAGGTAGAGGCATTGTACCATCCGTGTAGCGAAAACAAAGGTGCTGATCAGCTTCGCAGTTACTGCGAAGCTGATCTGCGCCTTTGTTTTCGCCTAGGCAGATTGTTGGTTTTCTCATGCGGCGGCTCAATTTCAGTCACCTATGCGAAGCCTGAGTGTTGGTGCTGTGTCCACGATCTCCAAGGCCCCTCCCGAGCCCGATGGGGTGGAGGAGGAACTCCCAGTCTGTGATTTCTGTCAGAAGGGTCCGGACAGTAACGCAATCGGGGAGTACGAGGAACTGCTATACTGTAGAGACTGCGAGGCAAAGGGTAAATATAGAAGCTGGCCTATAAACATGATAAATGTAGTTACTGTAAATCCGGAAATTTTTGCGAGAACTTAATTTTCGCTAATATTCGCGAAGTCGTTGCTTCGCGAAAATAAAGTTCTCGCTAATAAAGAATTACTATAAGCTTTATAGACTGCACGAGTACTCGCTCGCGAATTCAAGAACTCGCTAATAATTCAGAAATCGAAAATTCGCGAAATAAAAGTCTCGCGAAAATTTCCGAAGTTACAGTAATATCGAAAACTTTTATATAATTCTTAAAACGCAAAATAGGAACCTACAAATTCGGTCTATTTACGCACCAGATGAAGACCCTTTCAGGACAGATTTTGAAAAGATTTAGCTGATTCCAAAAGAGTAGAAATCACGGTTAGAGTGCTCTATTTTACCCGTCCGTTGGAAACGGCGTATCTCGGGGCTTGCGTCAGTTGTTTATAAGGATACCGTTCCGTGGACAATAAGCACAAAATAAGCCACACATTGTGCCGTGACGTAGTGGTAGAGCCTCGGACTCCGAATCGAGAGGTCCTGTGTTCGATCCGCACAGGCGTCACCGTGTTGTGTCCTTGAGCAAGATACATTAACTCCCTACAGTACTGGTTAAACCCAGGAAGCGTTGGCTCCGTCGCGACATGACTGAAAAAATGTTGACTGGGACGTTAAGCCTCAACACAAACACATTATTTTATTTTTCAGCCCATCCATCCTGCATGTCCTACTCTCCAGAACTGGCAATGCGAGCCAAGAATACACATTGGCAATGTATAGACTGCAAAACATGCTGTCTCTGCTTCGATCCTGGGGAAGCTGTGAGTAAAGCTTTTTTGTTTTTTTTTAACCAAGTCATGTAAAAATATAAGTTTAAAGGCGACAGTGTGTTTTGCATGGCATTACAATAATCCTTGCCCGTCTATTTCGATGCAAAGCTTTGTTCCTGGGACTTACACACTAGATGAAACATCATATGTGCCAAAATACATTTTGTGCAAAAACAGTATACATGTATGTTGTGATTCACAAAGGCTGGAGTTTGTCTTTTCCTGATCGGAAACCATCTTTTTGGTCAAAATGCTACTTTTTAATTGGCGCCGTTCGCAGGATCTTTCATGCTGTTAGTTGAATCCGTTATTACCAAAAGATTCTTTTGTTTATCATATTTGATGCCGTTTTCATTGTCTATTGTCGCGATTTTTCAGGATCTGATGTTATTCTGCGATGCCTGTGATAAAGGTTACCATATGCAGTGTCATGACCCAGCAGTGGAAGTGAAACCACAGGGTATGAGATACGCCTGTAACAATAATCGTTTAAAAAATAACTCTCTAAATTTAAAATTACGTTTTCCTATTCAAAATTCATCAGAAGCTACTTAATTCTAAGAAAAGAGCCAAGAAAAATATTCTTGTGACCATTTGGCACTGCTATAATATTTCTTGATATAAAAAGAACTCAACTCGAATTCATCTCTGTGCTATATTAGGCAGCAAAATGTATATTAACTGTTCTTCTTTTACAACATTGTTTTATGCTTAAAAGGGATATTAAATTAAGGATGTTCGCTGCCAACATTTGTCATTTCGGAACTTCCGGTTTTTATTTTGTTGAATATCTCGTAAACGGTTGTAGATATTTTCCTAATATTTTATATTTGAATACATATTGATGATATGCATTGAACGGGCCATGAAAATTGTCAATCTAAGGAACTTCATTTTTTCACCCCATTTTCTGCAACTTTTTAGAACATTCTAAGTGTCAGCAAAATTTAGGGGGTAGGGTAGATTAAACTTGAATATTACACAACTTCAAATTACTTGCACTGATTTGATGTTTATTTTAGCAGAAGTAGATATATACAAGGTCTTCTGTATCAGTATTTCTTTCTTTAGTGTGCTAGTTTTAAGATTTTGGGTGGTTTAATGAAAAGGGGTGTAAGAAATAAAACAGCCGAAAAAAGGCTTAAAATGGCGATTTTCAAGTTGTTGGTTCTCTCTTATATGCACACTACCCTATATTTTTCATTCTTTTATTCGAATAACATGAACAAGTTCTATGTTGTGTGAAAATACAAGAAAAAGTTTGAATCTACAAATATGGATTCGACACATTTATAAATATTGAGTTTTTCCGACTTTTCAAGATAGGGGGTAGGGTTGTTAAATGAGTCGAAAAAAATTGTCATCAACTTCAATATGAATATTTATGTATGTTTTAGGTCCAAAATAGTCAGCGTTACTTAAAGAAAATGACTTTAGAAAGCATTCGTCATGTATTGTTTATGCAGGAAGGTATATGTAAAAGAATTGAAAATTAAATTAATTTTTCTATTTTTCAAGCATGCTGTTCAGAGGTCTCATTCAGTGCCCTGTAGCTTGAAAAAATGCACACTACCCTATATTTATTTTGTTTTCATGTCTTATAATATCTTTTGGAATCAAAAAAGGGCGGTAAGAAAAAAAGTTTGAATACTTTTTCATTAGCAGCGAACATCCTTAAGAACGAAACATTCATGTTCTCAACGGTCACATTTACTAGTAATTAAATTAGCTACTCTAGATCTAGTAGCCGTTTCTTTCTTTCTTTGTTTGTTTTTGGTTTAACGAACCAGTCAACAATATTTGAGCAATGTCGACACGGAGCCACTGCTTCCTGGTTAACAACCAGTACTCTGCTGTCTTGTTCAATGACACAGAACGGCGCCCCGAGAATGGATCGAACCTAGGACCTCTCGATTTGAAGTCCGATGCTCCACCACCAGGCCACTGCGCTCGTCTATTATAGTTGTATATGGTTACATTTTTATTTTCAGGCAAATGGGTTTGCAGCGAGTGTATAGCGGACGGTGTAGAGGTGGAAGATGATGTTAACATTGTTGACAGCACAGTCAAATCTGATACCGGTGCGTCTACACAAAACAAACTTCAACATTTCCGCCTAATATCTGTACATATTAATATCAACTAATTGATACAAAAGCTTTTAGTTTCCCTACAGGATCTGGTAAAAAAAGACAATGGAATGAGTTTACTTGCAGCTTCTGATTTAATTCTTGCACAAACACAATGTGTTTTTAGAAATTAAATGACAAAAAGTGTTGCAATCTGAACCTTTATCATGCTCTTTCAAACAAAGATACATGTAGGCGTCGCAAATAGAAACTGAAAGTATTGATATCTGTGCAAACATAGTGCGACAAATATACTGAACAAAAGCGAAAACGCTACACTCGTATTCTAACTTGAATTTCTATTTGAGCCGTCTCGTGTAATAACCAACAATGTGGTTTCTGAACAGGCCTTACACAAATCAGGCTGTACAGTCACAGAAGCAGGCTAGAAGCTTGAAATTTTGGCTTTAGAAAGTAGAAGAATTGTACTATCCGTATAGCGAAAACAAAGGCGCTGATCAGCTTCGCGGTTACCGCGAAGCTGATCTGCGCCTTTGTTTTCGCATATGCAGATTGTTGGTTTTCTCACGAGGTGGCTTATTTCTCATTTCATTTTATTGCAAAAACTTTTATTAATACACTATGTATTGATTCATAATTTCATTCTTTGGCTATATTTTACACTTTGATTTGATTCTGTGAAAACAAACGGAGCCGTGCTACATGCATTTTAACAAGTTGGGGGTCACAAAAATGACCATGCCATTTCTATAGATCGTGAAACCGATCTTGACTAATTGAGCACACGACCGTTGACAGAGCATGGAGCCAAACACGGCCGATTATATGCGCACATATTTTACACGTTCTAATGAATTGACACTTGGTCTTTTTCGGGCCTCTAACTTACTAAAATGCCTGTAGCACAGCTAATTTTGCTTCGACAGAAATGAATCAAAGTGAAAGTTTTAGCCAATGAATGAAATTCTTCTTATTTTTTTGGCAATAAAACGAAATACGGGATAAATATTCGTATAAGCAGCCTTTAATTTAAGAAAACGATGTGTAGCATTTTCACTTTCAGTGAGAGTGTGAGTATATGTTACATGTACGTTTTTGTTTCAGATTCTTTTTCAAGTCGACGAGATTCTTATGATAGTGAAACATTGCCATTCAAGAGGTAAAGTGCTTTGATAATTATTGCTTTCAATGATATGACTGGTCCAAACATTCGCTAACTTTACAATTTTCATTATGTCCCCCCTCCAAAGGAGTTGGGGGACATATTGTTTTTGGAGTGGATCCCGTCGGCGTCGGCGTCAGCGTCGTCGGCGGCGTAGCTTTTTGTCTGCACCATATCTCCTGAACCACTGGATGGATTTAGACCAAACTGGCACAGAAACTTCATTGGGACAGCTGAATGGAGTGATTAGATTTCGGTGACCTTGACCTAATTTTCAAGGTCACAAAGGTCAATTAACTGTTTGAAAATCCAGGTGTCTCCATTCGTTTCCGCTCTCTAGCTTGAGCAGTTTTTGACCGATTTTCTTCAAACTTTGCATATTAGTTGATACTGACAAGGAGTGGTTTGGGATTGTAGATGGGTAAATTTCGTCAAACGACCTTAGAGTTATAGCCCTTGATTGAGGTTAAAAATTGCATTTTGTTCGTTTCCGCTCTCTAACTTGAGTAGTTTTTGACCGATTTTCTTCAAACTTTGCATATGAGTTGATACTGGCAAGGAGTGGTTTGGGATTGTAGATGGGTAAATTTCGTCAAATGACCTTAGAGTTATGGCCCTTGATTGAGGTTAAAAATTGCATTTTGTTCGTTTCCGCTCTCTAACTTGAGTAGTTTTTGACCGATTTTCTTCAAACTTTGCATATGAGTTGATATCGACAAGGAGTGGTTTGGGATTGTAGATGGGTAAATTTCGACAAACGACCTTAGAGTTATGGCCCTTGATTGATGTTAAAAATTGCATTTTTTTTTCGTTTCCCCTCTCTAACTTGAGTACTTATTGACCGATTTTCTTCAAACTTTGCATATGAATTGATACTGGCAAGGAGTGGTTTGGGATTGTAGATGGGTAAATTTCGACAAATGACCTTAGAGTTATGGCCCTTGATTGATGTTAAAAATTGCATTTTGTTCATTTCCACTCTCTAACTTGAGTAGTTTTTGACCGATTTTCTTCAAACTTTGCATATGAGTTGATACCGACAAGGAGTGGTTTGGGATTGTAGATGGGTAAATTTCGACAAATGACCTTAGAGTTATGGCCCTTGATTGATGTTAAAAATTGTATTTTTTTTTCGTTTCCGCTCTCTAACTTGAGTAGTTTTTGACCGATTTTCTTCAAACTTTGCATATGAGTTGATACCGACAAGGAGTGGTTTGGGATTGTAGATGGGTAAATTTCGACAAACGACCTTAGAGTTATGGCCCTTGATTGATGTTAAAAATGCATTTTTTTTTCGTTTCCGCTCTCTAACTTGAGTAGTTATTGACCGATTTTCTTCAAACTTTGCATATGAATTGATACTGGCAAGGAATGGTTTGGGATTGTAGATGGGTAAATTTCGTCAAATGACCTTAGAGTTATCGCCCTTGATTGATGTTAAAAATTGCATTTTTTCGTTTCCGCTCTCTAACTTGAGTAGTTTTTTACCACTTTTCTTCAAACTTTGCATATTAGTTGATACCGGCAAGGATTGGTTTGGGATTGTAGATGGGTAAATTTAGTAAAACTTCAAACTTTATGAATATGGAAAGCTGAAACATGTGATATTTTAAAATGTCTGTTGGTATATATTGGTTTTAATTTAAAATGTCTGTTGGTATATATTTTTAGCTCACCTGAGCCGTCAGGCTCACAAGGTGAGCTTATAGTATACCCATGCTCCGTCGTCCGTCCGTCCGTCCGTCGTCCGTCGTCCGTCCGTCCGTCCGTCGTCCACAATTTTCAAAGATCTTCTTCTCTGAAACCGCTTGGCCAATCAAAGCCAAATTTTACATGAAGCATCTATGGGAAGGGGGAACCAATGTGTATATAAATAATCCAGGTCACATGACCAAGATGGCCGCCATGCCCATATATGGTAAAAACCCTTCAAAAATCTTCTTCTCCGGAACCGCTGGACCGATTTCAACCAAACTTGGCATGAAGCATCGATGACTCAAGCACTACAATGTGTATATAAATCATGACCTTGCGGTGACCTTGACCTATTTTACGGCAAGGTCAACATAGGTCGCCTTTGCATTTGAATGGGAAAAATTGTTAAATTGTCATTTAAAGGAAAAATCTTGCAGAAAATGAGCAGTAGGACTGAATATTAATGATTCTGAAAAAAAAAAATTGGGCACCAGGGGCGCATCCGCCCTCACCCCGGGGCAATATACATGTATATTATCATAATATTCAAACATCTTCTTCTCTGAAACCGCTTGGCCAATCAAAGCCAAATTTTACATGAAGCATCTATGGGAAGGGGGAACCAATGTGTATATAAATAATCCAGGTCACATGACCAAGATGGCCGCCATGCCCATATATGGTAAAAACCCTTCAAAAATCTTCTTCTCCAGAACCGGTGGACCGATTTCAACAAAACTTGGCATGAAGCATTGATGGCTCAAGCACTACAATGTATATATAAATCATGACCCTGTGATGACCTTCACCTATTTTACGGCAAGGTCAACATAGGTCACCAATGCATTGGAATGGGGAAAACTTTTAAAATGTAATTTAAAGTGAAAGTCTTGCAGGAAATGGGAAGTAGGACTGAATATTAATGATTCTGAAAAAAATTGGACCCCAGGGGCTCATGTGCCCCCACCCCGCGGCAATATACATGTATATTTTCATAATCTTCTCCTCTGAAACCGCATGGCCAATCAAAGCCAAATTTTTTGTGAAGCATCTATAGAATGGGTGAATCAATGTGTATATAAATAATCTAGGTCACATGACAAAGATGGCCGCCATGCCGATATATGGTAAAAACCCATCAAAAACCTTCTTCTCTGAAACCAATAGACTGATTTCAAGGAAACTTGGCATGAAGCATCGATGGCTAAAGTACTTTAATGTATATATAAATCAGGACCCTGTGATGACCTTGACCAAGTTTATGGCAAGGTCAACATGGGTTGCCTATGCATTTGAATTGGGAAACTGTTAAAATGTCATTTGAAGGGAAAAGCCAGCAGGAAATTGGCAAATGGACAGAATATTGAAGATTCAGAAAAAAGAAAATGGCCCAAGGGCTTCATCTGCCCCTGCACTGGAATAAAATACCATAATATTCATACATGTTTATTGGTATATGCAGCAGATCTCAGGTGAGCGTTTACAGGACCATTGGTCCTCTGGTTCAGGGTTATATGTAAAAAAAATTACAAAATTAAAAGTGGGTTGGGGCAGAGAGGGGGGACATATGTTTTCCTCTGAAAACTCCTTCTAGTTTCTAATGTGCACCCTTTTCTTCCTGAAATAGTTTTTGAAGTGACACTGCGCGCGGACTAACGTGCGACCAGTTGCTCTTTTAGCTCAGTGGCCCAAGCGATTGAATGTTTATTATTGACTACATTAAATTACAGAAGCCTCCGTGGCGCAGTGGTTGTGTCACTCGCATTGTGATCCAGGGATCGCCGGTTCGATCCCGGGCTTCTCCAGTCCTTCGGATTGAGACTATAAACCGAGGTCCCGTCTCCATATGACCTTAGCTGTTGGTGGGACGTTAAACCCCAAATCAATCAATTAAATTACAAACATTAAACTTAGGCCAATACCAAAGGCATTTGTGAGCGGGTTGTGAATCCATATAGTAATCCGACCTTCCACCGGCACCGGTACCAACTTGCTCGCCATTTTCTTGTTTCATAATGTTTTCATCGTCTCTAGGCGTCTCCTACCACGTGACAGTATAAGTCCCCTCGTTATCAAGATTCCCAAACAGGAAGAACCCTACCCGGATGCTTCCAACTGGTCGGTAACTGATGTGGTCACCTTCTTCCAGGAAAAGGGTTTCGAAGAAGAAGCAACTGCATTTAAACAGCAAGTATGTCTGAGACACTTACGAACAAACAATACATTTAGTAGTAGTAGTAGTAGTAGTAGTAGTAGTAGTAGTAGTAGTGGTAGTAGTAGTAGTAGTAGTAGTGGTAGTAGTAGTGGTAGTAGTAGTAGTAGTAGTAGTAGTAGTAGTAGTAGTAGTAGTAGTAGTAGTAGTAGTAGTAGTAGTGGTAGTAGTAGTAGTAGTAGTGGTAGTAGTCATAGTAGTAGTGGTAGTAGTAGTGGTAGTAGTAGTGGTAGTAGTGGTAGTAGTAGTGGTAGTAGTAGTAGTAGTAGTAGTAGTGGTAGTAGTAGTGGTAGTAGTAGTAGTAGTAGAAAGTGGCATTTTTTCGTCATGTCGGGCTGAATGGACTTAATCCAAGGTTCCACCACAAGGACGAAAAAACAATACATTTTAAGCCACTGTAGCTTTTATTTGAGCAGCAACGCGAGAAAACCAGTCTTTGGAGTTTCCGACCAGGTCCGACACAAACCGGGCTGTACAGTCATAGAAGATGGTTAGAGGCTGGAAATTTTGGATTTAGAAAGTAGAGAAATTGTACTATCCGTGTAGGGAAAACAAATGCGCCGATCGGCTTCGCAGTTACTGAGAAGCTGATCTGCGCCTTTGTTTTCGCCTAAGCATTTTGTTGGTTTGCCCATGCGGCGGCTCACTTCACATTTATACATGTGTCTCTGAAGCAGTTGTCCGTCCCAACGTGACTGAAAAATGCCTCACTGGTACATTTAGCTAAAACTAGACAAACAGAACAAATAGATTTCATTCTCTAAAATATCTTAATGTAGCAAGTTACATTTATAAGAAGACTAGTCTGTGTCTTCGTTAGTCTCACTTTTCATTCAGTTATTGTGTACAACGATGCGGTTCATTTCTGTTACTTTCAGGAGATTGACGGACCATCCCTTTTGTTGCTAAAGAGATCTGACGTGTTACAAGGTTTGTCTCTGAAACTGGGACCTGCGCTCAAAATATACAACCACGTGATGAAGTTACAGACGGCGGGAAATGGTGGTATTGCTTTGTCCTGATGAAGCTTCTTCGTTAACACCAGAACTTAGCTCAACTTACATACAGGCCGACGCCAAGGAAGCTAAAGACTGCGATATTAAACTCATGGTCGTGACCTCGTCCTAATGGACGTGGCCGTCAGAGAGGCACTTTATGAGAAAAATCAACTCGCACACTTACAGAAACGAGCTACATGTAATGGGTCATTATCAAAAAATGGAGCAATCCTTGTCCTTGATGGTTTTCTCGCAAGCGCGATGTCCGAGGTTTGCTTTTTCCATGTATTATATTAGTTTCCGCGATGCTTTACTAGAACCACACGCGATTTCACGTTTCCGAGTACGTTATTTGCAAAAAAGAGATGCTAGAAGTGCTATTTTATCGATTTTTACCGTGTCCCTTGGTCAGGGTAAGTAGTTTTATTTGTTTCCATTGCAAAAGAAGCTTGACAGAAATCACATTTTCTGTGACCATCTATTGCATAGAATGTTATTGAAGTCAAATTCAAAAATCTTATGATATATAAAGTGCTATTTAAGGGTGGGGGCACATATATAGTGTTGTCCCTGGAAAACGTATCAGTGCTGTCACAGTTATTGAAAATCGATTTTTGACCAGAGTTACAAATCATTTTCCCGGATCAAAACAATCTCGTTTTGTAGACGACACCAAGCTGAAGAAGTTACGGTAAAAAACTTTTGAACAAATCGCATTACTCCGTTGCTATACCATAAAGACATGTCAGAATTGGAGTGGGAATTTTACAAGCATCAGTCCTATCACGCGCATTTTGCCACTTATTGTAAATATCACATACATTTTAAAACCATGACTGAATTTCAACTTAGGAGCAGTAAGAATAGACATGCAAAATTTTCATCCTGCATTCTGTTGTTAGTCACTAGAATTAAATTTCTGTGTGAAACTCAGTACTGTCACGGATCAGTGCTGTCACGGTCGTGACAGTAATGATGTGACAGCACTGAGTTGACTTCTGTCAGCAGGTGTGGATTCAGGTAATTTCCTAGGCTGACAAGAGTTAGGTCGCCTTTCACCAGAGGGTCTCAGCTACTAACGCCAGCAGCAGCCAGAAGTGGCCAATTCATATCGCTTTGAAAATTGTTTGAGGTGTGTGACTGTGTGTTGGTGATACAAAACTACAAATTCAAAATGCTTCGTCGACCACGGTAAACAAATAGCCCCGGGGGTGGTACTCCCATAATGATATTTAGACAGTTTGTGTATGTCGCGCGATAAATGCCCTTTTTGGCGGTCCATTCCAAATTAGATTACCCCTTTTCAGTAAAAAAAAAAAAAAAAAAAAAAAAGACATTTTAAGCCCCAACTTTATACGGAAAAATCGCCTTTTTTGTTTAAAACGCCATCCCTTTCCTCGAGGGGTGGGAGGGGCAACTCGGGGTAATACAAGTACAGGTGTGCCGTAAAACCTACCAAATGCATACACCTCGAAAAAAGGGACCCGGTAATATACACACTAGGGGTCTATGGTACATGAAAATACGAAAATTTTAACCTTTTCTGACGCATGTGTCTTTCAGTGTGTTTGTATGTTGCATACCATTACGAAAATGTGTTACCCATGCAATATACAGAGATTTTTTTTAGCTTTAAAAATTGAAGAAAAAAATATATCTGATTGTCAAATTTTAGAAACAAAAAGCAGTAACATTGTATACCTCATTTTACCCTGTATACGTCACTACATAAAAGTGGGATTTAATGGGATACATGTATATGTGAAAGCAAATGTGCAGCTCAGCTGCAAGTTAACCTAAAGTTGAGGCCCATCCAAGGAGGTATAAAATCCAAGCTCACTAAAAGAAAAATGACCTTTCTCCCTAGCTCCCTAAAATTCTTTTCCTTGCTCCCAGCTTCCTTAAACCAAGAGTGTTCTCTTCTAGTAATCCTCAATTCCCTTCATTTGTTTTCCAGTTTTCCCAAGCTCCCTGAAAACAATATGGCCGTGGGGAGCGCGGTGGCGTAGTGGTATAGCGTCGGACTCCGAATCGAGAGGTCCTGGGTACGATCACCACAGGCGTCACCGTGATGTGTCCTTGGGCAAGACACATTAATTCCCTACAGTACTGGTTAAACTCAGGAAGCGTTGGCTCCGTCCCGATATGACTAAAAATTGTTGACTGGGACGTTAATCCCCAACAGAAACACAAACAAACAAAATGGCCCTGCTACCCAGCTCCCTAAAATCCGTGATAGGGTCCTAAATTTAATGCGGTCTTTTGTCGTGAACTATCCTGGTTGTCTCAGACCTGGTCGAAAGCCCCAAAGACACATTTTCTCATGCTGCTGCTTAAGATGAACATCGCTTCTACTGCGCTTTACGTGTTACGTCGCGTTTGGTTTGCGTGAAGCGAACATGTTTTTTTTTGAGCATTGGATCTACGCAAAAGGTGTCCCTGGTTAGAGCAACAGCAAAGGCTTCGTTGGTTGCTACCTTAAGTGAGTCACTGCCCCTAAGCTCATCGGTAAATGGTCAGAAATTAAGCATTTCCGTACACATTGGAATGAAAAAGGCGAGATCGGATAATTATCAGTGCTGTCACGACAACATCAGTGCTGTCACGATATCAGTGCTGTCACGGTCATAATTATTTAAAACACTTAAAACGCATCATATAAAAGTAATTGCTTTTGGTATGTTATGATACTGTACTGAAATAGTAAACGTTTAGCAGAACTTATTTTTGGTTTAATCCCACAAGATAATGTCTACAAAAATAAAGCGTTTCAGAAACAGAACAAATCACAGTATGTGCATTTTCATTGAAGATCTCTTCCCCGTTAATTCATTGAAAGTATTTAAGGTTTGTGTGAACTATTGTTCGTGACAAGTTATATATGCCCCCACTTACAGATTGGGGAAGTCTTATCAAATGAGCGTTTTACGCAAGAAAGTTTGTTCGTGACAGCACTGATATTTTTTTCAAGGGTACCATACAATTAATTAATGCTGGTGCACTATTTGTTCAGTTAAAGTCGGCATATTTTATTTCTATATTCTATATGCTCCTGTTAATAAAACTATCCCATTAAAAAAGAAAAAATGGACAACTAATTTTTTTCGTTTTGCCTTTCTGGATTGCTCCATTTTTTGATAATGACCCGTATATACCGGGTCTAATGAGCATACAGACTGCGTTTTCGCGGCTGTTTGTCAGTGTGTATATTTCTCATTTATATATATAAATTGGTGCGATGTGCGCCCTAGCTCAGTCTGTAGCATGTCCGTGTGGAAGCTGGCCCGAGTCGACGACACCCCATACCGATGCATCTACCGCAAAAAATAGTCAATATCATTATTTTTCCACTGGTTCAAGCAGCAGTTGACTGTGAATGGCGATCAAATGTGCCTTGACCGTGATACTCTGCCTTTGGAAGCTCCCAGGCACTACAGTGTAGTTGGGATGTTTTGACCCTACTGTTCACCGTGGCCGAAACCAGTCCATAACACAGACAATTTACATTTGTGAATTTACTCAGGCAGCTTGTTCGACTTCTCGGTTGCAAATCAGCGAACGAAAGTTAATAATCGCTTTTTGATATATCATAAACCCATATGATTACGCTCCACGGTAAAATGTAGATCGGCTGACATACTCATTAGCTACATGATGTTCGTATATGTTCAAGTTAATAATTCAAATCAAATTAAAAATTGATTTTCGTCACTGTTGTATTTATCAAGTTCATTTTTAAATGAATGTTTATATTGTTTGTTCAATAAAATAGTCAATTTGCTTTTTGTATTATTTTTGTGTTATTGTGACTACGTTATAAAAGGTCCCGATGGTTTTAGTATTTTCTTTAAGGCCTCGTCACATAGGAAGCGAAACTCCCTCGACGTAGATCTCCTAGACTTGTGTAGACTTGCGTTTTTTTGCAAAAAAGAATTATTGTGCCGCTTTACGTCCCTTTCAACAGCTAACATTCAGACCTGACTATAGCTATTTAATTGGAACGTAACACAATAAATCAAACGAACAAAAACTATTTTCGCAATTAAAGGCAAGTCTGCGTCGAGAGCTTTTCGCTTATGTGTAACGAGGCCTTAAAACGGCTGAAATCATGTTGTTCAGAACGGCTGAAATCATGTTGAAACGGTTGAAATCATGTCTGGTATCATTTTGATTAACAGACTGATTATTTTAGCTCACCTGAGCCGAAGGCTCACAAGGTGAGCTTATAGGATGGCCATGATCCGGCGTCCGTCCGTCGTCTGTCCGTCCGTCCGTCGTCCGTCCACAATTTCAAAGATCTTCTTCTCTGAAACCAGTTGGCCAATCAAAGCCAAACTTCGTGTGCAGCATTCTTAGGAAGGGAGAATGAAAGTTTATATAAATCGCTAAGGTCACATGACCAAGATGGCCTTTAAAAAGAAGGCCGCCATGGCTATAAACAGAAAAAAAAACTTTATAAATCTTTTTCTTCAGAACCGTAAGACATATGATTTTGAAACTTTGCCTGAAGCATCAGTGAGTGGAGCTCTACAAAGTTTGTATAAATCATGACCCCAGGATGACCTTGACCTATTTTATGGCAAGATCAGCTGAGGTCGCAAATCCCAGATCTCTGGTGAGCGTTTACAGGACCATTGGTCCTCTGGTCATATTTTCTGTTCGTTGATTAGATTTACGTTGGCAAATACTTTTATTGGAAACCCGTGTGTCCATTCCGAACATGTTCACTCCCGAAGAAAAGCACTATAAGTACGGTATGTTTTATTTTGAAACCTGTGTACTTATTCAAAACGTGTTCACTCCCGAAGAAAAGCACTATCAGTATGTTTAATTTTGAAACCTGTGTACTTATTCAAAACATGTTCACTCCCGAAGAAAATCACTATAAGTATGTTTTATTTTGAAACCTGTGTACTTATTCAGAACATGTTCACTCCCTAAGAAAAGCACTATTACGTCTCCAAAAGTCACAATAATCTGTTTCATGTGGAGAAGGAACACTCGGAATCAATCTTATTCCGAAGGACGAACAACTTCGTCATATTTTGGTGGCGACGACCTTGCTTCTTCGTACATTGGTGGATTATCTTTAGCATATTCCTCATATGTTGGTAAATCCACTCTTATATCAAAACCATCATTAACTTCACCTTGTGCTGAATCACTCGTTTCGTCATATGGTGGCGGCAAACTGACCGTGTCACTCATACGGGTTCTAACACGTGCCAGAAAAGATGTCTGCCTACTTGTACCCGGCCTGTGCTGCTGTCCTGGAATTAGATTCTGGCTGTCCGTGGAGCGTCGGGAACCAGCTTCGCCACGTCCCATAACAACTGTGGTTATATTGTTGTCATGGTGATGCACACCGCAACATTGACACCTGTTATGGCGGCAAATGAGGTAAATTATAATTGCCATGATGAGTGAGGGTCAACTTCCACCCCTGTCGTTGAGGTCCCTCCTGCCACTGAGGTCCCTCCTGCAGCTGAGGTCCCTGCAGTTGCAGTTATAAAGTGAAATATCAAGAGTAGCACATTTGTGCAAAACACGGTGTATAAACAGTAGGATATATTGGAAAATTGAAACTTTGGTGTTGCTTATAAGCTCACCTGAGCCGAAGGCTCACAACGTGGGCTTATAGGATGCCGTGCTCCGTCGTCCGTCCGTAGTCGTCGGTCATCCGTCGTTCACAATTTTACCGATCTTGTTCTCTGAAACCGCTTGGCCAACCAAAGCCAAACTTTATGTGGAGCATCCTTATGAAGGGGGAACGAAAGTTTATACTAATGGTCCAGTCACATGTCCAAGATGGCCGCCATGGCTATAAATAGCAAAAACCCCAGAACAAGAAGGCCTATGATTTTGAAACTTGACATGCTACAAAGTACCGGTATATAAAAATCATGACCATGGGGTGACCTTGAGCTATTTTAGGGGAAGGTCAACATAGGTCGCCCATGCATGTAAATGTGGAAAATTGTTAAAATGTCATTTGAAGGAAAAAACTTAAAAGGAAATGGACAAAAATTAGACCCCAGGTGCTGGTCTGCCCACACCCCGGGGCAATATACATGTATATTACCATAATATTTAACCAACTTCTTCTCTGAAACCACTTGGCCAATTAAACAAACTTCATGTGGAGCATCCTAAGGAATGGGGAATGAAAGTTTATATAAATGGCCCAGGTCACATGACCAATAAATAGAAAAATGGCTATAAATAGGAAAAACCTGTATTTTTTTTCTTCTCTAGAACCAGAAGGCCTATGATTTCCAAACATAGCATGATGCACCAGGGAGAGGAACTCTACCAAATTCATATATATATATATAATGACCCTGGGCTGACATTGAGCTATTTTACAGCAAGTTCGACATAGGTCGTCCATGCATGGAATGGGGAAAATTGTAAAATGTTTTTTGAAGGGAAATTGTTGAAGGAAATGGACAAAGTGACTGAAGATTAATAATTCTGAAAATAATTTAAACCCCATGGGCCCCCACCCCGGGCCGATATACATGCAAATTATCATAATATTCAAAGATCTTCACTAGAATGGCTTGGTAGTCAAACAAGATTTTTTGATATATTATCTCAAGTCTCAGATGAGCGTTTACAGGATCATTGGTCCTTCTAGTTTTAATGACCCTATCAATAGAACACTTTATTTGTTACGTCTTCCCTATTCAGGGTTCGGGTCGTCTGTCTGTCTGTCCGTCCGTCCGTCCGTCCGTCCGTCCATCAGTGAGTCAAAAATTATGTCCTTTTTGTAACTTGAGAACCATTTAAAATTTCTAGATGGAACTTCATAGCATTATTGACCAACATAAAAGGACGTGCAGAACACAAAAAATATAAGTTTACGTTGCATATTTTTAGAATTATGACCCTTTGGAAAGTAGTTAACTTTGCATTCTTGTCGTTTATGCTCTGTGACGACTAGACAACCGTTCAAGATATCATGATAGTTATACAAACACATCTGTATGTTGTGCTAGGTACCATATTTATTGTTTTGTAATTATTCTAAATGCATGTGTACTTATGTTTGTTTATATAAATTGTTGTTGACGATGAGCTATTGTGCTTAAGTCATGCAATTTGTGATTTATTAGTTTATCAAAGTCTCGTCATGGTTAACAACATATTACATATGTGCATAATAAAACAATGCTAATAAAAATTAACCATGCCATTCTATATAGAATTATAAGAGACTATGATGAGGTCAAGGACAAGTTCTATGATGACCTAGACAATGTTATTTCTGCAACACCCCGCACAGACAAGCTTATCCTTCTTGGCGACTTTAATGCCAGAGTGGGTACAGACCACCAGACCTGGGAAGGAGTTATAGGTCCAGAAGGGGTTGGAAAGTGCAACAGCAATGGTCTCTTGCTTCTCAGGAAGTGTGCTGAACATGACCTTCTAATCACCAACACAGTCTTCCGTCTACCTAATAGGAACAAAACATCCTGGATGCATCCCCGTTCCAAACACTGGCATCTCATAGACTATGTCATAGTGCGGAGAACAGACAGGCAGGATGTTAAAGTGACAAAGACTATGTGTGGTGCAGACTGCTGGACAGATCATAGACTGGTTGTCAGCAAACTCAACCTAAGAATACAGCCTGCGAGGCGACCTCAAGGCAAGAAAGCTCCTAAGAGACTGGATGTCTCAAAGCTGAATAAAGACAGCATGAGACAAGATTTCTTAACAGACATTTGCAACCAACTGGATGCAATGAATCTCAGTTCAGAGGACCCCGAAGAAAACTGGACAGTTTTCCATAAAACAGTTCTTTCTTCAGCTGCAAGCACCTTAGGCCATCCATCTCGCAAACATCAAGACTGGTTTGATGAGAATGATGACGAAATTCAGAGGCTTCTTGAAGAAAAGCACCGATTGCACAAGGCACATCAAGATGATACTAGCTCAGTATCAAAGAAAGCAGCCTACAGCAACATTTGTAAGACAGTCCAGACCAAGCTTAGGGACATGCAAGATTCCTGGCTGAGGAAGAAAACAGAAGAAATTCAGTCTTTTGCGGATAGAAAGGACATGAAGAAATTTCATGATGCACTGAAGACCATTTATGGTCCAAAGAGTTCTGGAGCCACCACATTGCTCAGTGCAGATGGTAACACTCTTCTCACAGATAAAGAAGCTATCTTGGAAAGGTGGGCAGAACACTTCAATGGTGTGCTTAATCGACCATCAAGCATCAATGAGGATGCAATCGACAGACTTCCACAGATAGAGTGCAATGTTCTGTTAGATGAATTTCCTACCGTTACGGAAACAAGAAAAGCAGTTCAACAACTATCATCTGTCAAAGCCCCAGGTGCAGATGCAATTCCTGCCGAAGTTTACAAGGCTGGGGGGCTACCCATGGCAGAGAAACTGACAGAGTTGTTTCACTGTATGTGGAGAAAGGAGGCTATCCCACAAGAATTTAAGGATGCATCCATAATCCACCTATACAAGCGGAAAGGAAATCCTCAAGTCTGTGACAATCACAGAGGCATCTCCCTCCTATCAATTGCTGGGAAGATACTTGCAAAAATTCTGTTGAATCGTCTGAATGTTCATCTTGATCAGACGGGACTTATCCCAGAAAGTCAATGTGGATTCAGAAAAGACAGAGGGACAATAGACATGATCTTCACAGCAAGACAGCTTCAGGAGAAATGCCAAGAACAGAATGTAGATCTATACATGACGTTTGTTGACCTCACCAAAGCTTTTGACACTGTTAGTCGTGATGGACTCTGGAAAATCATGGCCAAGTTTGGCTGTCCACCCAGATTCATAGCAATGGTGCGGCAGTTTCATGATGGCATGCAGGCACGTGTGCAAAATGATGGAGAGTTCTCTGAACCATTTGAAGTAACAAATGGGGTCAAACAAGGCTGTGTTCTGGCACCAACACTGTTCAGCATGATGTTTTCTGCCATGCTTATGGATGCTTTTCAGGACAGTGACACTGGTTTTCCAATCAGGTACCGTTTTGATGGCAACATATTCAACCTCAGAAGGTTGCAAGCCAAAACTAAGGTCCAGACTGATGTGCTAGATGAGCTCCTCTATGCAGATGATATGGATAAGAATGCCAGCACAGAGGCAAAAATGCAAAGAGCCATGGATCAAGTCTCACAGTCATGTGATAACTATGATCTCACAATCAGCACAAAAAAGACAGAGGTTGTACACCAACCAGCGCCCGGAAAGCCATATAATGAACCAACCATCACTGTGAATGGGCAAAAACTGAAAGTTGTTGACAAGTTCACCTACCTGGGAAGCACTCTCTCCAGAGCAGTGCATATTGATGATGAGATCACTGCCAGAATTGCAAAGGCTAGTGTGGCATTCGGACGACTCCGTGCAAATGTCTGGGAGCGAAATGGAATCAAGCTTGACACCAAGCTGAAAGTCTACAAGGCTGTGGTACTGCCAACCCTCTTGTATGCATGTGAGACCTGGACAGTATACCAACGCCATGCAAAGAGACTTAACCATTTCCACTTAAGCTGTTTGAGAAAGTTGTTAAAAATCAAGTGGCAGGAGAAGATTCCAGACACAGAGGTCCTGACGAAAGCAGGGATGCAAAGCATGCATACAGTCTTAAAGCTAGCACAGCTAAGATGGACTGGCCATGTTATAAGAATGCCTGATGCGCGACTTCCAAAGAAAGTTTTCTATGGAGAACTACAGGAGGGAAAGCGCTCTCAAGGTGGCCAGAAGAAACGCTACAAAGACACCCTCAAAGCCTCTCTGAAGGATTTCGAAATACCAATGGGGTCCTGGGAACAGACTGCACAGGAGCGATCAAAGTGGCGAGGTCTCATCAACAAAGGAGCAGCTCTTTATGAAAAGAAGAGAATCTGTGAAGCTGAAAGAAAGCGAAGAGAGCGCAAAGCCAAAACAAATGTGCCACCATCAGACTCTATGACATTGACTTGCTCTACTTGCAACCGACAGTTTAGAGCCAGAATTGGCCTAGTCAGCCATCAAAGAACTCACCAACACACATCAGCACTATTCAAGAAATAATGATGGTCTTTCTCATTAGTGAGAGACGAACTATCATAAGAGACTATACATGTTAAAATATCAACATGTTAAAATTTGTTATTTGTAGATCAAATACTGACGTCTGTCTAAAATATCGGAGCAGATCTTATCACATTCGCATAGTAGCTTCCTCTTATCACGGTTTGTAAGAGAATCATATTCAGCATATCCAGACTTGATAACACTTTCCACAGTTAGCCTTAGATCGTCATATACTGGACACGACAGCAATACATGCTCTTCAGATTCTATACAATCAGTACAATAAAAACAAGTTCTTTGTTCTGGTGATAATCTCTCATAGCGTCCCGTTTCAAGCCTCAGTTGCGCAACGCCACACCTACATTTAGCAAACGTTTGAAGGGTAAAAACATTGTTGCATAACATTCTGTGCGGTAAATTTGTTTAAACTGTTTATATGTTCTTAGTTTATTACGACCCGTTCTTGTCTGAGAAATATCTCTGTTAACATCCGTGGACCATTTGCTCAAGAATTTATGATGTATCGAGTCTTGAATTGATGCAACCACATATCCTTTATTTACAACGGAAAAATCTACCCCGGAAAATAAATGTTCAATTTGACTTTCTTTAAACATTTTACGGACCCTAAAACACCAATTTCTACAATTATTATTCGAAACTCTGAGAGCCCACTTATAAACGTCCGTCGTCCATAAACTTTCTGGTCTTTTCTGTTATGTTCTATTGCATGTAATCACTCTTGCTGGTTAGGCTGAAGAAGTATATAGCAATACAAACGTGCCTGTCATCGCCTGTAATCACCCCTACTAATTACGCACATTGTTATATTTACGAGAAACCCCCTTATAGTCTGTAATCTCTCATGTGAAATAGGCCCAGTTATATAAAGTACTACAAACGTCCCTATCATTACCTGTAATCACTCCTGTTAATGAGGTCCCAGTCTTATATTGTAATATAAATTTCTCTATCATCGGCTGCAATCACTTCTGTCGATAAGACCCCATTGCCATAATTTATAGTGTTACATGAATATAGTATTAAAAACTCAATATCATGAACTGTTATTAATCCTGCTGATTAGGCACCACTAGAAACTCCTCTTTTTTCGCCTCTTTCATCCTGTTGATTACGCCGTAGCGTTATATAGTACTACAAGGTATTTTCGTGACCTTTTGTCATAACCGCTGCTGAGAAGCCCCCCTGTGTTATATTGTACTACAAAGACCCTTGTAGTATGACTTTCTGTTTTTCTTTTGAATTTTTGTAACATTTAATCCAATAGAAGTCAATATCAGAAGAGGCGGGCCCACGTATTAATACTAAGCAAAGAGGTGGGATGAAAACCGTACAATAACTTCCTGATAGCGGAAGTTACAGTACGGTTCTGCCAATTTTTGTTGTGTCATACTACAAGTTAGTTAAAGACCTCGTAGAAAAAAATAAGTAAAAACAGCTCGTCTTCCACTCGCTTTATTTTACTTATTATTTTCTACTCAGTACTTTAACACTAACTTACCATTGCATTTAATTACTCCTGTTGATTAGTCCTTGGTTTTATATAGTACTACAAATCGTCCCATCGTGACCTGTACCAAATTTATATCACACTACACACCATCCTATCGTCTCCTGCTATCACTACTGCTCATTAGGCCTCAGTGTTATATTGTGATATCATTGCCTATAACTACTGCTACAAATGATCGACGGTAATAAGTCTTTCAAGAGAAAGACTTCATGTGATTTTAACTAAGTTTCGATTACAATATTACATTGGGGGCCTAATCAGCGGGAGTGATTACAGGCGAGAATAGGGATGTTTAGTACAATATAACACTGGAGCACAATCAGCAGAAGTAAGTCCATGCGAAAAAGTGATGTTTGTAGTACAATTCTGTATATCCTGAAATTTTTGCGTGACTTTTCTTTCGCGAATTTTCTATTTCAAAATTATTTGCGATGTTTTGAATTCGCGAACAGTAGTCTTTATGGCCTAAAGGAATTAATTATTAGTTAGAAACTTGAACTCGCGAGGCATCGAATTCGGAATATTCGCGAAAATTAAGTTCTCTCGACAATACAATTACCGGAATTACTTGTCTTGCTAAATGAAACTGGGGCCTTATCAGCAGGAGTGATTACATGTAGTTATCTAGGCATTTATGGTACAATTAAAGACTGGGGCTAATTCGCAGTAGTAGTCACACGTGATGATAGGGGGTTTTCAGTATGATATAACACTGGGACCTTATCAGCAGGAGCCATTAAATGCGATGACAGGGACGTTTGTAATACATTATAACTTTGGGGCCTTATCAGCAGCAGTTATGACAGGTCACTATATGGATGATTGTAATACTTTATAACACTATGGCCTAATCAACAGGAGTGATTACAGGTGTTGATAGGGTATTTTTTTTTTCATAAAATATAACACTGGAGCCTTATCAACAGGAGCGATTAGAGGCGAAAACATTGCATTTTGTAGTACAATATTAATTTGGGGCCTATTCAGCAGGGGTGATTTCAGACGATGATAGGAGCGTTTGAAGTACAATATTACGCTGGGGCCTTATCAACATGAGTCATTACAGGCAATGATATTGGTATTTGTATTAAAATATAACAGTAAAGCCTAATCAGCAGCAGTGATTACAGGTCATTAGGTTTGTAGTACTACATAACACCAGGGCCTAATCAACAGGAGTGATAACAAGCGATGACAGGTACGTTTTCATACTATATAACACTGGGACCTTATCAGCAGGAGTGAGTACAGAAGATAATAGAGGCGTTTTTGTGACGTTTGTAGTACAGTAAGGTATTGGGGCCAAATCAGTAGGAGTGATTACAGGCGATGATAGGGACGCATTTAGTTCAATATTACTTTGGGGCCTTATCAGCAGGATGTGACTTGATGCGTTGAAAGAAGCGTTTGTAAATAAATATAACACTGTAAGTTTATCAGCAGGACTGATTACAGGCAATGATATGGGCATTTGTAGTACAATTTAACTCTAGTGCCTAATCAGCAGAAGTGATAACAGGTCACGAAAGGGAGGTACGTAATACTACATAACACTAGGACTAATCAACAGGAGTGATTACAGGCGTCGATAGGCACGTTTGTATAACACTATTTCACTGGGGCCTTATCAACAGGACTAATTACAGGCAATGATATGGGTATTTGTAGTAATATATTTCACTAGGGCTTAATCAGCAGCAGGAGTGATTACAGGCGATGACAAGCACGTTCTATTACTATATAACACCGGAATATTATCAGCAGGAGTGACTGCAGAAGATAATAGAGGCGTTTGTTGTACAAAATATGACAGGGGTATAATTTGCAGGTGTAGTTGCATGCGATGAAAGTGACGTTTGTAGTACAATAACGCATTCGGGCCTTATAAGGAGGAGTTTTTACAGGCGATGATAGGGGCGTTTTTATTACACTATTATTTTGGGGCCTAATCAGCAGGAGTGATTACAGGCGATAAAAGCAACGTTTGTAATAAAATTTTACACCGGGGCCTTATCAACAAGAGTGATTACAGGCGACGCAATGCATGCTTGTATTGCTATTTAAAATTGGCGCCTTTACAGCAGGAGTGATTACAGGCGATGAAAGAGGCGTTAATAGGGAGTTTTGTTTGACTATATAACACTAGGGGCCTAATCAATCGGAGTGATTACAGGCAATGACAGAGGCGTTAATATGTAGTTTTTTAGAACTATATACATGTAGCACTAGGAGCCTTATGACCAGTAGTGATTACATGTGATGACAGGTACGCTTATCTTGCTATATGAAACTGGGGCCTTATCAGCAGGAGTGATTACAGGCTATTATAGAGGCATTTATAGTACAACTAAAGACTGGGGCTAATTCGCTGTGGTAGTCACACGTGATGATAGGGGGTTTTCAGTATGATATAACACTGGGACCTTATCAGCAGGAGCGTTTACTTGCGATGACAGGGACGTTTATAATACATTATAACTTTGGGGCCTAATCAGCAGCAGTTATGACAGGTGGATTGAAGTACTATATAACACTATGGCCTAATCAACAGGAGTGATTACAGGTGTTGATAGGGGGGGGGGTTCATAAAATATAACACTGGGGCCTTATCAACAGGAGTGATGAGAGGCGAAAATAGTGGATTTTGTAGTACAATATAAATTTGGGGCCTATTCAACAGGGGTGATTTCAGACGATGATAGGAGCGTTTGAAGTACAATATTACACTGGGGCCTAATCAACATGAGTCATTACGGGCAATGATATTGGTATTTGTAGTAAAATATAACAGTAAAGCCTAATCAGCAGCAGTGATTACAGGTCATCAGGTTTGTAGTACTACATAACACCAGGGCATAATCAACAGGAGTGATAACAGGCGATGACAGATACGTTTTTATACTATATAACACTGGGACCTTATCAGCAGGAGTGAATACAGAAGATAATAGAGGCGTTTTTGTGACGTTTGTAGTACAATAAGGTATTGGGTCCTAATCAGTAGGAGTGATAATAGGGACGCATTTAGTTCAATATTACTTTGGGGCCTTATCAGCAGTTTGTGACTTCATGCGTTGTAAGAAGCGTTTGTAAATAAACATAAGACTGCAGATTTATCAGCAGGACTGATTACAGGCAATGATATGGGCATTTGTAGTACAATTAAACTCTAGTGCCTAATCAGCAGGAGTGATAACAGGTCACGAAAGGGAGGTACGTAGTACTACATAACACTAGGACTAATCAACAGGAGTGATTACAGGCGTCGATAGGCACGTTTGTATAACACTATTTCACTGGGGCCTTATTATGACAGGGGTATAATTTGCAGGAGTAGTTACATGCGATGAACGTGACGTTTGAAGTACAATAACGCATTCGGGCCTAATAAGGAGGAGTTTTTACAGGCGATGAAAGGGGCGTTTGTAGTACAATATTACTTTGGGGCCTAATCAGCATGAGTGATTACAGGCGATGAAAGCAGCGTTTGTAATAAAATTTTACACCGGGGCCTTATCAACAAGAGTGATTACATGCGACTCAAGGCACGCTTGTATTGCTATGTAAAATTGGCGCCTTTACAGCAGGAGTGATTACAGGCGATGAAAGAGGCGTTAATAGGGATATTTTGTTCAACTATATAACACTAGGGGCTTAATCAACAGGAGTGATTACAGGCAATGACGTTAATATGTAGTTTTGTAGAACTATATAGCACTAGGTTCCTTATCAACAGGAGTGATTACAGGTGACGACAGGTACGCTTGTCTTGCTATATGAAACTGGGGCTTTATCAGCAGGAGTGATTACAGGCAATTATAGAGGCATTTATAGTACAACTAAAGACTGGGGTTAATTCGCAGTAGTAGTCATACGTGATGATAGGGGGTTTTCAGTATGATATAACACTGGGACCTTATCAGCAGGAGCGATTACATGCGATGACAGGGACGTTTGTAATACATCACATATTTCGGGCCTTATCAGCAGCAGTAATGACAGGTCACTATATGGAGGATTGTAGTACTATATAACACTATGGTCTAATCAACAGTAGTGATTACAGGTGTTGATGGGGGCGTTTTCATAAAATATAACACTGGGGCCTTATCAACAGGAATGATTAAAGGCGAAGATAGTGGATTTTGTAGGTACAATATTAATTTGTGGCTTTATCAGCAGAGGTGATTTCAGGAGCGTTTGAAGTACAACATTACACTGGGGCCTAATCAACATGAGTCACTACAGGCAATGATATTGGTATTTGTAGTAAACTACAACAGTATAGCCTAATCAGCAACAGTGATTGCAGGTCATGAGGTTTGTAGTACTACATAACAACAGGGTCTTATCAACAGGAGTGATAACAGCCGATGTCATGTAGGTTTTCATACTATATAACACTGGGACCTTATCAGCAGGAGTGAGTACAGAAGATAATAGATGCGTTTTCGTTGCACAAAAAGAGGAGGCATCATTTGCAGGAGTAGTTTCATGCCATGATAGTAACGTTTGTAGTTCAATAAAGCATTGGGGCCTAATCTGTAGAAGTGATTACAGGCGATGATAGGAGCGCTTTTACTTTGGGGCCTAATCAGCAGGAGTGACTACATGCGTTGAAAGAAGCGTTTTAAATGCAATATAGCACTGCAGATTTATCAACAGGAGTGATTACAGGCAATGGTATGGGCATTTGCAGTACAATTTAACTCTGGTGCCGAATCAGCAGGAGTGATAACAGGTCACGAAAGGGAGGGGAGGTACGTAGTACTACATAACACTTGGCATAATAAACAGGAGTGATAACAGGAGACGACAGGAATATTTGTTTTACTATATGACGCTTGGATCTTATCAGCAGGAGTGATGACAGGCGATAATTGTGGTACAATATAACGCGGGTGCATAATTTTCAGTCATAGTTACAGGCGATGTAGTACATTATAACTTTGGTGCCTTATCGGCAGCAATAATGGCAGGTTACGATAGGGTGGATTGTAGATTACATAACAATACGGCCTATTCAACAGGAGTGAATACACGCGATGATAGAGCCGTTTTAGTACAATATATCACTAGAGCCTTATCAACAGGAGTGGTTAAAAGCGAAGATAGTGGATTTTGTAGTACGATATAAATTTAGGGCATAATCAGCAGGGGTGCTTACAGACGACGATAGGAAGGAACGTTTGTACTACAATATAACACTTGAGCCTAATCAACAGGAGTGATTACAGGTAATGGTATGGGTATTTGTGGTACTACATAATACTAGTGCTTAATCAAAAGCAGTGATATTTGGACACGATTTACAGGCGATGAAAGTAGAGTTTGTATTACAATACAGTATAACACTGGGGCCTTATCAACAGGAGTGATTATAGGCGAGGAAAGGCACGCTTGTATTGTTATATAAAACTTAGGCCTTATCGGCAGGAGTGATTACAGACGATTTAAAGGGCATTTCAAGGCATTTTTGTACAACTTTATAACACTAAGGGTATAGTCAACAGGAGTGATTACCGGCGATGACAGACAGACTATATTCAACTTAGGCCTTATAAGCAGGAGTGATTACGGGCGATTAACAAGGCATTTATAGGGATTTTTACAGAACTATATATAACACTAGGGGCCTTATCAACAGGAGTGATTACTGACGATGACAGAGGCGTTGATATGTAGTTTCGTAGAACTATATAACACCAGGTGTCTTATCAACAGGAGTGATTACCGGCGATGACAGACACGTTAGTATTGCTATATGAAACTGGGGCCTTATGAAAAGATATAACATGCGATGATAAAGTCGTTTATAATACAATTTGAGACTCGGGCTAATTCGCAGGAGTAGTCACGGGTAATGATAGTTTTTTTTTCTCAGTATAATATAGCACTGGAACCTAATCAGCATGAGTAATTGCATGCGATGACAGGGCATTTCAACAGGAGTGATTACCGGCGATGACAGACACGTTAGTATTGCTATATGAAACTGGGGCCTTATGAAACGATATAGCATGCGATGATAAAGGCGTTTATAATACAATTTGAGACTCGGGCTAATTCGCAGTAGTCACAGGTAATGATAGGTTTTATTTTTCAGTATAATATAGCACTGGAACCTAATCAGCATGAGTAATTGCATGCGATGACAGGGGCGTTTGTAGTACATTATAGTATTGGGGCCTTATGAGCAGCAGTGATGACATGTCACTATAGGGAGGATTGTAATTCTATATAACACTACGGCCTAATCAACAGAAGTGATAACAGGGGCTGATAGGGGCCTTTTAATAAAATATAACACTGGTGCCTTATCAAATGTGAGTAAAGGCGAACATAGTGGATTTTGTAATACAATATAAATTGGGAGCCTTATCAGCAGGGGTGATTTCAGACGATGATAGTAGCGTATGTAGTACAATATAACACGGGGGCCTAATCAACAGGAGTCATTACAGGCAATGATATTGATATTTGTAGTACAATATAACACTAGTGTCTAATCAGCTGCAGTGATTACAGGACAAGATAGGGAGATTGTAGGAGGTTTGTTCCCCACCTTGGTTCTTGTAGTGGGATTTTTTTTCTGGTTGCGCCTTTTCCTAATACTCGTACCTTTTTGTTGTACTTCATTACACTAGGGCCTAAACAACAGGAGTGATCAAAGGCGATGATACGCACGTTTTATTACTAAAAACATTGGAACCTTAACCGCAGGAGTGAATAAATAAGATAATATAGATGTTTGTGGTACAAACTTTGAGGGGGGTGGGAGCATAATTTGCAGGAGTAGTTACACGCGATGATAGTGAGGTTTGTAGTACACGAAAGTATTGGGGCCTAATCAGGAGGACTGATCACAGGCGATGATAAAGGCGTTTGTAGTACAATGTTCCATTTGTGCCTAATCAACAGGAGTGATTACAGGCGATGAAAGTAGAGTTTGAAATATAATATAACATTGGGGCCTTATCAACAGGAGTGATTACTGGCTAAGAAAGGCACGCTTGTTTTGCTATACAAAACTTAGGCCTTATCAGCAGGAGTGAATGCAGGCGATTAAAAAGGCATGTATAGGGATCCTTGTAGCACTAAATAACACTAGGGGCCTAATTTACAGGTGTGAATACTGGCGATGACAGAGGCGTTGATATGTAGTTTTGTAGAACTATTTAACACTAGGGGTCTAACCAACAGGAGTGATTAACGGCGATGAAAGACACGCTTGTAATGTTTTACGAAACTGGGGCCTCATCAGTAATGATTACAGGCGATGATAGAGGCGTTTATAGTACAACTTTAGCCTGGGGCTAATTCGCAGGAGTAGTCACAGGTGATGATAGATGATTTTCAGTATAATATATCACCGGGACCTAATCAGCATGAGTGAATGCGTGTGATGACAGGTACGTTTGAAGTGCATAATAACTTTTGGGCCTTATGAGCAGCAGTAATAACAGGTCACTATAGGGCGATGATGTACAGGGGCTGATAGGGGCGTTTTAATAAAATATAACACTGGGGCCTTATCAACAGGAGTGATTAAAGGCGAAGATAGTGGATTTTGTAATACAAATTTGGGGCCTATCAACAGGGACGATTTTAGACGAAGACAGGAGCGTTTGTGGTACAATATAACACTGGGGCCTAATCAACAGAAGTCATTACAGGCAATGATATGGGTATTTGTTGTACAATATAACAATTGTGCCTTATCAGCTGCAGAGATTACAGGTTACGATAGGGAAGTTTGTAGGAGGTTTGTTTCTCACCTCGGTTTTTTGAGTAGGAATCTTTTTCTGATTTCGCCTTTTTCTGATCTTTGTCAACTTGTACCTTTTTGTAGCACTTCATAACACTAGGGCCTAATCAAAAGGAGTGATCAAAGGCGATGACAGGCGAGGAAAGGCACGCTTGTATTGCGTTATAAAACTTAGGCCTTATTCGCAGGGCAGATACGATTACAGGCGATTAAAAAGTCATTTATAGGGAGTTTTGTAGATCTATATAACACCAGGGGTCTAATCAGCAGGAGTGATTACCGGCGATGACAGACACGCTTGTATTGATATATGAAACTGGGGCCTTATTAGCAGTGATTACAGGCGATATTAGAGGCGTTTATAGTTCAACTTAAGACTGGGGCTAATTCGCAGGAGTAGTCACAGGTGGGTTTTTTAGTAAAATATAACACTGGGACCTAATCAGCATGGGTAATTGCATGCGATGACTGGGGCGTTTGTAGTACATACAGTTTTGGGACCTTATGAGCAGCTGTAATGACAGGTCAGTATAGGGAGGATTGTAGTACTACATAACACTACGGCATTATCAACAAGAGTGATTATAGGGGCTGATAAGGGCGCTTTAATAAAAGACTGGGCCCTAATCACAGGAGTGAGTAAAGGCGAAGGTAGTGGATTTGTAATACAATCTAAATTTTGGGCCTTATCAGCAGGCGTGATTTCATACGATGATAGCAGAGTATGAAGTAAATATAACACTAGTGCCTAATCAACAGGAGTCATTACAGGCAATAATATGGGTAGTTTTATTTCAATATAACACTAATGCCTTATCAGCTGCAGTGATTACAGGTTAACGTTCTAGGGAGGTTTGTAGGAGGTTTGTTTCCAACCTCAGTTTTTGGAGTGGGAATCTTTTTTCTGATTGCGCATTTTCATGATCTATGCCTACTTGTACCTTTTTATAGTACTTCATAACACTAGTGCCTAATCAACAGGAGTGATCATAGGCGAAAACAGGCACGTTGTATTACTACATTACACTGAGACCAAGAGTACTATATAACACTACATAGCAATACAAGCGTGCCTTTCCTCGCCTGTAATCACTCCTGTTGATAAGGCCCCAGTGTTATATTGTATTAAAAAGCCTAATCAGAAAGATTGAATACAGGCAATGAACGTAGCGTTTGTAATTCAATATAACTCTGGAGCTTATCAACAGGAGTACTTTAATGCGAAGAAAGATGTGTTTATATGAAGTTTATTTAGAAATATGTAACACAACGACCTAATGAACAGAGATGATTTCAGGCGCTGATAGGTGCGTTTAATTAAAGTATTACATTGGAGCCTTATCAGCATGAGTGATTTAAGGCGAAGATAGTGGATTTTGTCGTACAATACAGATTTTGGGCCTAATCAGCAGGGGTCATTAAGGCAATTATATGGGTATTTGTAGTACAATATAACACTAATGCCTTATCAGCAGCAGTGATTACAGGTCAGGGTAGGGGCGTTTGTAGTACAATATTACTTTTGGGCCTAATCAGCAGAAGAGATTACAGGCGATGAAAGTAGCCTTTGTAATACAATATAACACCGGGGCCTTATTACAAGAGTAATTATAGGCGAGGCAAGGCACGCTTGATTTGCAATATAAAACTGGCGACTTTTCAGCAAGAGTGATTACATGCGATGATAGAGGCGTTTATAGGGAGTATTGTAGAACTATTTAACACTAGGGGCCTAATCAACAGGAGTGATTACAGGCGACTACAGAGGCGTTGATATGTAGTTTTGAAGAACTTAGTTACACTTGGGGCCTAATCAATAGGAGTGTTTACAGGCGATGACAGACACGCTTGTATAGCTATACGAAACTGGGGTCTTATCAGCAGGAGTGATTACAGTCTATGATAGAGGCGTTTATAGTGCAACTGGATACTTGGGCTACTTCGCAGGAGTAGTTACAGGTGATGATGGGGGTTTCGGAGCAATGTAACACTGGGACCTAATCAGCAGGAGTAATAGCATGCGATGACAGGGACGTTTGTAGTACATTATAGCTTTGGGGCCTTATCAGCAGCAGTAATGACAGGTCACTTTCGGGCGTTTTGTTGAATTATATGACAATGACACTACGGCCTAATCAACAGGAGTGATTACAGGTGCTGCTACGGACCTTTTAATAATAATAATAATAATAATAATAATAATAATAAATAACACTAGGGTCTTATCAACTGGAGTGATTAAAAGAGAATATAGTGGATTTTGTAGAACAATATAAATTTGGGGCCTTATCAGCAGGGGTGATTTAAGACGATGACAGTGAGCGTATTTAGTACAATATAACACGGGGGCCTAATGAACAGTAGTCATAACAGGCAATGGTATGGGTTTTAGTAGTACAATGCAACGCTAGTGCCTAATCATCTGCAGTGATTACAGGTTACGATAAAGAGCTTTGAAGTACTACATAACACTAGGACCTTATCAACAGGAGTGATAACAGGCGATGATATGTACGTTTTTTAACTATATCACACTGGGACCTTTTTAGCATGAGTGATTACAGAAGATAATAAAGGCGTTTGATGTACAAAATATGACGTGGGCATAGTTTGCAGGAGTAACAACATGCGACAAGTGACGTTTGTAGTACAATAAAAGCATTGGGGTCTAATCAGAATGAGTGATAACAGGCGATGATAGGGGCGTTTGTAGTAAAATATTCATTTGGGGGCTAATCAGCAAGAGTGATTACAGGCTACGAAAGTAGCATTTGCAGTACCATGTTACACTGAGGTGTAATCAGCAGGAGTGATTACATGCAATAACAGGCAGACCTGCATTGCTTTGTAAAACTGGGGCCTTATCAACAGGAGTGATAAAAGGCGAATATAGTCGATTTTGTAGTACAATATAAATGCATGGCCTTATCAGTAGGTGTTATTTCAGACGATGGTAGGAGCGTTTGAAGTACAATATCACATTTGGGCCTAATGAATAGGAGTTTTTACGTGCAATGATATGGGTATTTGTATTACAATATAACAGTAGTGACTAATCAGCAGCAGTGATTTCAGGTGATGATAGGGAGGTTTGTATTACTACACACCACAAGGGCCTTATCAACAGGAGTGATTACCGGCATGACAGTCACGCTGTATTACTAAATAACACAGGGACCTGATGAGCAGGAGTGATTACAGAATATAATAGAAGCGTTCGTTGTACGAAAATAACGGGACATACACGCGATGATAGTGACGTTTGTAGTACAATAAAGCATTGGGGCCTAATTAGGAGTAGTGATTATAGGCGATGACATGGGCGTTTGTAGTACAATGTCACTTTGGGGCCTAATCAGCAGGAGTGATAACAGGCGATGAAAGTAGCGTTTATAATACAATATAACACTTGGGCTTTATCAACCAGAGTTATTACAGGCTAGGCAAGGCACGCTTGTATTGCTATATAAAACTGTCGTCTTTTCAGCAAGAGTGATTACAGGCGATCAAAGAGGCATTTATACGGAGTTTTGTAGAAGTATATAACACAAGGGGTCTAATCAACTAGGAGTGATCACATGCGATGGCAGGTACGCTTGTATTGCTATATGATAACTGGGGGCCGTATCATCAGGAGTAATTACATGCAATGATAGAGGCGTTAAAAGTACAACTGGAGACTGGGGATAATTCGCAGGAGTAGTTACAGGTGATGATAGGAAGTTTTACCTGCCATGCCAGGGACGATTGTAGTATATTATAACTTTGATGCTTAATCAGCAGCAGAAATGACAGGCCACTATAGGGAGGATTATAGTTCTATATGACACAAAGGCCTAATCAACAGGAGTGATTACAGGGGCTGATAGGGGCGTTTTAATAAAAATATAACACTGGGCCTTATCAAAAGGGGTGATTAAAGGCCAAGATACTTGATTTTGTAGTACAATTTTGTAGTACAATTTAAATTTGGTGCCTAATCAGCAGGGGTGATTTCAGACGATGATAGGAGTGTATGTTGTACAATATAACACTGGGGCCTGATGAACAGTAGTCATAACAGGCAATGTAATTAAGAAATGAATTTCATTTTTCTGGTGTTCATGGAGCTATGAACCGCAGTGGGTCGCGTGCAAAGTGAATGAACCCCGAAGTGGTTCATGTAAGCTTTGCTAGCGACCCACTGCGGTTCATAGCTCCATGAACAACAGAAAAATTAAACTCATTGCTTATATTTACATTCATTTCTCCCTATCGCTTGTTGAAAAATCACCAACCGGTCACATTTACCAGCAAACAGAGAATCTACACACAGTGTGTGTTCAAACAGCGGAACGGCGTCGACGTTTACAACGTCCAATCAGATTGGCGAGATTCATGTTTTTGACGTCAAGTTTGGATTACGTCACGTCGCGTGATACAATGTTGTTCATGGAAGTATGAACACAGATGAACATCTAATGGTTCATCTAAGGAGGTTTTAGAAAAATGTAAATATTACAATGTAACGCTAGTGCCTAATTAGCTGCAGTGATTACAGGTCATGATAGGGAGGTTTGTGTTACTACGTAACGCCAGGGCCTAATCAACACGAGTGATAAAAATGCCACGACAGGTTCGTTTCAATACTGTCTAACACTTGGACTTTATCAGCAGGAGTGAATACAGAAGATAAAAGAGTAGTTTGTGGTACAAAATATGACGGGGGCATAATTTGCAGGAGTGGTTACATGCGATGACAGTGACGTTTGTAGTACAATAAAGCATTGAATCCTTATCAGGAGGAGTGATTACAGGCGATGATAGGGGCGTTAAAGTGCAATATTACTTTAGGGCATGAGTGACTACATGCCTTGGAAGTATTTTTAAACAATATTACACTGGAGCCCTATCAACAGGAGTGATTACAGGCAATGATAAGGGCATTTACAGGACAATTTAACTGTAGTGCCTAATCAGCAGGAGTGATAAGAGGCCACGACAAGAAGATACGTAGTACTACATGACACTAGGCCTAATTAACAGGAGTGATTACAGGTGACGACAGGCAGGTTTGTATTACTATATGGCACTGGAACCTTATCAGCAGGAGTGATAACAGGCATTTGTGGTACAAAATATCTCGGTTGCATACTTTCCAGTAGTAGATACAGGCGATGTAGTACATTATAACCTTCGGATCTTATCAGCAACAATAATGATATGTTACGATAGAGAGGATTGTAGAAAATATAACACAACGGCCTAATCAACAGAAGTGAATACACGCGATGATAGGGGCGTTTTAGTACAATATATCACTGGGGCTTTTATCAACAGGAGTGATTAAAGGCGAAGATACAACTTTTTATAGTACAAAAATGGTTTGGGGCATAATCAGCAGGGGTGCTTTCAGACGATTATAGTAGCGTTTGAATAACAATATATCACTGGGGCCTTATCAGCAGGAGTGATTATAGGCGATTATAGTGGCATTTTTAATCTAAAGACTAAAGACTGGGGCTAATTCGCAGTTGTAGTCACACGTGATGATAGTTTTTTTAATATAATAAAACACCTGGCCCTTATCAGCAGGAGCGATTACATGCGATGACAGGGACGTTTGTAATACATTATATCTTTGGGGCCTTATCAGCAGCAGTAATGACCGGTCACTACATGGAGGATTGTAGTACTATATAATATTATGGCCTAATCAACAGGAGTGATTACAGGTGTTGATAGGGGCGTTTTCATAAAATATAACGCTGGGGCCTTATCATTAAAAAGCTATTATAGGCGAAAATAGTGGATTTCGCAGTACAATATAGATTTGGGGCCTATTCAGCAGAAGTGATTACAGGCGATGATAGGGACGTATTTAGTTCAATATTATTTTGGGGTCTAATCAGCAGGATGTGACTAATCAGCAAAAAGCGTTTGTAAATAAATATAACACTGCAGATTTATCAGCTGGAATGATTACAGGCAATGTTATGGGCATTTATAGTAAAAATTAACTCTAGTGCCTAATCAGCAGGAGTGATGACAGGTCACGAAAGGGAGGTACGTATTACTACATAACACTAGGCCTAAGAAGCAGGAGTGATTACAGGCGACGATATGCACGTTTGTATAGCAATAGAACACTGGGGCTTTATCAACATGACTGATTACAGGCAATGATATGGGTATTTGTAGTAATAGGGCATTACCAACAGCAGGAGTGATTGAAGGCGATGAAAAGCACGTTCTATTACTATATAACACTGGGACCTTATCAGCAGGAGTGACTGCAGAAGATAATAGAGGCGTTTGTTGTACAAAATATGACGGGATGAAATTTACATGCGATGTAAGTGACGTTTGTAGTACAATTACGCATTCGGGCCTACTCAGCAGGAGTGATTACAGGCGATGAAAGCAGCGTTTGTAAAAAAATTTAATACCGGGGCCTTATCAACAAGAGTGATAACAGGCGACTCAATGCACGCTTGTATTGCTATGTAAAATTTTAGAGATTACAGGTGAAGACAGGTACGCTTGTCTTGCTATATGAAACTGGGGCCTTATCAGCAGGAGTGATTACGGGCGATTATAGAAGCATTTATAGTACAACTAAAGACTTGGGCTAATTCTCTGTAATAGTCACACGTGATGATAGTGGATTAGTATAATAAAACAGCGATTACATGCGATGACAGGGACGTTTGTAATACATTATATCTTTGGGGCCTTATCAGCAGCAGTAATGACAGGTCACTATATGGAGGATTGTAGTACTATATAACACTATGGCCTAATCAACAGGAGTGATTACAGGTGTTAATAGGGGCGTTTACATAAATATAACACTAAGGCTTATTAACAGGAGCGATTAGAGGCGACAATAGTGAATTTTGTAGTACAATATAAATTTGGGGCCTATTCAGCAGGGGTGATTTCAGACGATGATAGGAGCGTTTGAAGTACAATATTACACTGGGACCTAATCAACATGAGTCATTACAGGCAATGATTTTGGTATTTGTATTAAAATATGACAGTAAAGCCTAATCAGCAGCAGTGATTACAGGTCATTAGGTTTGTAGTACTACATAACACCAGGGCCTAATCAACAGGAGTGATAACAGGCGATGACAGGTACGTTTTCATACTATATAACACTGGGACCTTATCTGCAGGAGTGAGTACAATAGATAATAGAAATGTACAAGAGGGCAAAGATCAGGAGAGAGGCGTTTTTGTGACGTTTGTAGTACAATAAGGTATTGGGGCCTAATCAGTAGGAGTGATTACAGGCGATGATAGGGACGCATATAGTTCAATATTACTTTTTGGCCTTATTAGCAGGATGTGACTACATGCGTTGAAAGAAGCGTTTATAAATAAATATAACTCTGTAGATGTATCAGCAGAACTGATTACTGGCAATGATATGGGCATTTGTAGTACATTTTAACTCTATTGCCTAATCAGCAGAAGTGATAACAGGTCACGAAAGGGAGGTACGTAGTACTACATAACACTAGGACTAATCAACAGGAGTGATTACAGGCGTCGATAGGCACGTTTGTATAACAATATTTCACTGGGGCCTTATCAACAGGAGTGATTACAGGCAATGATATGGGTATTTGTAGTAATATATTTCAGTAGGGCCTAATCAACAGCAGGAGTGATTATAGGCGATGACAAGCACGTTCTATTACTATATAACACTGGAACATTATCAGCAGGAGTGACTGCAGAAGCTAATAGAGGCGTTTGTTGTACAAAATATGACAGGGGTATTATTTGCAGGAGTAGTTACATGCGAAGAAAGTGACGTTTGAGTACAATAACGCATTCGGGCTTAATCAGGAGGAGTTTTTACAGGCGATGATAGGGGCGTTTGAAGTACAAAATTCTTTTGGGGCCTTATCAGCAGGAATGATTACAGGCGATGAAAGCAGCGTTTGTAATAAAATTTTACACCGGGGCCTTATCAACAAGAGTGATTACAGGCGACTCAGGCACGCTAGAATTGCTATGTAAAATTGGCGCCTTTACAGCAGGAGTGATTACAGGCGATAAACGAGGCGTTAATAGGGAGTTTTGTTTAACTATATAACACTAGGGGCCTAATCAACAGGAATAATTACAGGCAATGACAGAGGCATTATCATGTAGTTTTGTAGAACTATATAGCACTAGGGGCCTTATCAACAGGAGTGATTACAGGTGATGACCGGTACGCTTGTCTTGCTATATGAAACCGGGGCCTTATCAGCAGGAGTGATTACTACAACTAAAGACTGGGGCTAATTCGCAGTAGTAGTCACACGTGATGATAGGGGGTTTTCAGTATGATATTACACTGGGACCTTATCAGCAGGAGCGATTACATGCGATGACAGGGACGTTTGTAATACATAATAACTTTGGGGCCTTATCAGCAGCAGTAATGACAGGTCACTATGGAGGATTGTAGTACTATGTAACACTATGGCCTAATCAACAGGAGTGATTACAGGTGTTGATAGGGCGGTTTTCATAAAATATAACACTGGGGCCTTATCAACAGGAGCGATTAGAGGCAAAAATAGTGGCGGCCCTAAAAAATCTCCCCGTACATCATCCATAGTGCAGGTTATATTTCCTTTTGGTTCTTTGAGATCAGCGAGGATTTTCTTAGAAATCAGAAATTTATTATCGGTTTAGATTCATTTTCTTACCAATGTTTAATATATTTGGTCCCATTTGGAAATATACTAGTCTTTGTATCGACTACCATGTTGAAAGATGCAAAGTTTCAGTAATTCTCTTTGGCTCCATGTTGCCAAATCTAAAGGGTCACTGCCGAGACTTTAATAGTCGAAACCGATGTATGGCCCATGCCCTTTCTCATTAATATGTTCGCTGCTCTTAAAGGATCTCAGTTTTAATTTTTATTTGTAGTACAATATAAATTTGGGGCATATTCAGCAGGGGTGATTTCAGACGATGATAGAAGCGTTTGAAGTACAATAGAACACTGGTGCCTAATCAACATGAGTCATTACAGGCAATGATATTGGTATTTGTATTAAAATATAACAGTAAAGCCTAATCAGCAGCAGTGATTACAGGCTATTGGGTTTGTAGTACTACATAACACCAGGGCCTAATCAACAGGAGTGATAACAGGCGATGACAGGTACGTTTTCATACTATATAACACTGGGACCTTATCAGCAGGAGTGAGTACAGAAAATAATAGAGGCGTTTTTGTGACGTTTGTAGTACAATAAGGTATTGGGGCCTAATCAGTAGGAGTGATTACAGGCGATGATAGGGACTCATTTAATTCAATGTTACTTTGGGGCCTTATCAGCAGGATGTGACTTCATGCGTTGAAAGAAGCGTTTGTAAATAAATTTAACACTGCAGATTTATCAGCAGGAATGATTACAGGCAATGATATGGGCATTTTTAGTACAATTTAACTCTAGTGCCTAATCAGCAGAAGTGATAACAGGTCACGAAAGGGAAGTTTGTTATACTACATAACACTAGGACTAATCAACAGGAGTGATTACAGTCGTTGATAGGCACGTTTTTATAACAATATTTCACTGGGACCTTATCAACAGGACTGATTACAGGCAATGGTATGGGTATTTGTAGTAATATATTACACTAGGACCTAATCAACAGCAGGAGTGATTACAGGCGATGACAAGCACGTTCTTTTACTATATAACACTCGATTATTATTAGCAAAAGTGACTGCAGAAGATAATAGAGGCGTTTGTTGTACAAAATATTACCGGGGTATAATTTGCAGGAGTAGTTACATGCGATGAAAGTGACGTTTGTAGTACAATAACGCATTCAAGCCTAATGAGGAGGAGCTTTTACAGGCGATGATAGGGGCGTTTGTAGTAGAATATTACTTTGAGGCCTAATCAGCAGGAGTGATTACAGGCGATGAAAGCAGCGTTTGTATTAAAATTTACACCAGGGCCTTATCTACAAGAGTGGTTACAGGCGACTCAAGGCCTCAAGGCATGTTTGTATTGCTATGTAAAATTGGCGCCTTTACAGAAGATGATAACAGGCGATGAAAGAGGCGTTAATAGGGTGTTTTGTTTAACTATATAATACTAGGGGCCTAATCAACAGGGGTGATTACAGGCAATGACAGAGGCATTAAAATGTAGTTTTGTAGAACTAAATTGCACCAGGGGCCTTATCAACAGGAGTGATTACAGGTGATGACAGGTACGCTTGTCTTGCTTTATGAAACTGGGGCCTTATCAGCAGGAGTGATTACAGGCAATTATAGAGGCATTTATAGTACAACTAAAGACTGGGGCTAATTCGTAGTAAGGTACAAGTAGGCAAAGATCAGGAAAAGGCGCAATCAGAAAGAGATTCCCACTCCAAAACCGAGGTGGGAAAAAACAAACTAACAATCAGGCACTTATACCATGAAACATATCGTAAACCGAGTGAGCAGCTATTTTCCCACTCAGTTACCTTAACTCAATTAAAAATATGAAAACATTTATAAGGCGCCAACAGCACAAAAAATTTTAAACACCAAGACATAAAACAAAAAGAACCACCACAGAAGTATCGCCTTGGAACGATCAGTAACACAAAGTAGTAGTTATACGTGATGATAGGGGGTTTTCAGTATGATATATCACTGGCCTTTATAACACTTGGACCTTATCAGCAGGGGTGAGTACAGAAGATAATAGATGACAGGGACGCATTTTGTTCAATTTTTGTGACGATTGTAGTAAAATAAGGTATTGGGGCCTAATCAGTACTAGTGTTTACAGGCGATGATAGGGACGCATTTAGTTCAATAATAATTTGACGCTTTATCAGCAGGATATGACTTAATGCGTTGAAAGATGCGTTTGTAAATAAATATAACACTGCAGATTTATCAGCAGGAATGATAACAGGCAATGATATGTTAGAGTTAAAGTATCGAGTAGAAAAAATAAGTAAAATAAAGCGAGTCGAAGACGAGCTGTTTTTACTTATTTTTTCTACGAGGTCTTTAACTAACTTGTAGTATGTCAGAACACCAATTGACAGATCCGTACTGTAACTTCCGACATCAGGAAGCTACAGTACGGTTTTAATTCCGCCTCCTTCCTGAGTATTAATATGAAGGCCCGCCTTCTCTGATATTAACTTGTATTGATTTAATCATACAGAAACATCAAAAAAGTGCAGAAAGTCATACTACAAGGGCATTTGTAGTACAATTAAGCTCTAGTGCCTAATCAGCAGAAGTGATAACAGGTCACGAAAGGGAGGTACGTAATACTACATAACACTAGAAATAATCAACAGGAGTGATTACAGGCGTCGATAGGCACGTTTGTATAACAATATTTCACTGGGGCCTTATCAACAGGACTGATTACAGGCAATGATATGGGTATTTGTAGTAAAATATTTCACTAGGGCCTAATCAACAGCAGGAGTGATTACAGGCGATGACAAGCACGTTCTATTACTATAAAACACGAACATTATCAGCAAAAGTGACTGCAGAAGATAATAGAGGCGTTTGTTGTAAAAAATATGATCGGAGTATAGTTTGTAGTAGTAGTTACATGCGATGAAAATGACGTTTGTAGTACAATAACGCATTCGGGCATAATAAGGAGGAGTTTTTACAGGCTATGATAGGGGCGTTTGTAGTACAATATGACTTTGGGGCCTAATCAGCAGGAGTGATTACAGGCGATGAAAGCAGCGTTTGTAATAAAATTTTACACCGGGGCCTTATCTACAAGAGTGATTACAAGCGACTCAAGGCACATTTGTATTGCTATGTAAAATTGGCGCCTTTACAGCAGGAGTGATTACAGGCGATGAAAGAGGCGTTAATAGGCAGTTTTGTTTAACTATATAACACTAGGGGCCTAATCAACAGGAGTGATTACAGGCAATGACAGAGGCATTAATATATAGTTTAGTAGAACTATATAACACTAGAGGCCTTATCAACAGGAGTGATTACAGGTGATGACAGGTACGTTTGTCTTGCTATATGAAATTGGGGCCTTATCAGCAGGAGTGATTACAGGCAATTATAGAGGCATTTATAGTACAACTAAAGACTGGGGCTAATTCGCAATAGTAGTCATACATGATGATAGGGGGGTTTCAGTATGATATAACACTGGGACCTTATCAGCAGGAGCGATTACATGCGATGACAGGGGCGTTTGTAATACATAATAACTTTGGGGCCTTATCAGCAGCAGTAATGATAGGTCACTATATGGAGGATTGTAGTACTATATAACACTGTGGACTAATCAACAGGAATGATAACAGGTGTTGATAGGGCGGTTTTCATAAAATATAACACAGGGGCCTTATCAACAGGAGTGATCAGATCCTAAAATAGTGGATTTTGTAGTACAATATTAATTTGGGGCCTATTCAGCAGGGGTGATTTCAGACGATGACAGGAGCGTTTGAAGTACAATATTACACTGAGGCCTAATCAACATGAGGGAGTACAGAAGATAACAGAGGCGTTTTTGTGACATTTGTAGTACAATAAGGTATTGGGGCCTTATCAGTAGGAGTGATTACAGGCCATGATAGGGACGCTTTTAGTTCAATATTACTTTGGGGCCTTATCAGCAGGATGTGACGTCATGCGTTGAAAGAAGCGTTTGTAAATAAATATAACACTGCAGATTTATCAGCAGGAATGATTACAGGCAATGATATGGGCATTTGTAGTACAATTTAAGTCTAGTGCCTAATCAGCAGAAGTGATAACAATTCACAAAAGGGAGGTACGTAATACTACTTAACACTAGGACTAATCAACAGAAGTGATTTCAGGCGTCGATATGCACGTTTTTATAACAATATTTCACTGGGGCCTTATCAACAGGACTGATAACAGGCAATAATATGGGTATTTGTAGTAATATATTACACTAGGGCCTAACCAACAGCAGGAGTGATTACAGGCGATGACAAGCACGTTCTATTACTATATAACACTGGAACATTATCAGTAAAAGTGACTGCAGAAGATAATAGAGGCGTTTGTTGTACAAAATATGACCGGGGTATAATTTGCAGGAGTAGTTACATGCGATGAAAATGACGTTTGTAGTACAATAACGCATTCGGGCCTAATAAGGAGGCGTTTTTACAGGCGATGATAGGGGCGTTTGTAGTACAATATTACTTTGGGGCCTAATCAGCAGGAGTGATTACAGGCGATGAAAGCAGCGTTTGTAATAAAATTTTACACCGGGGCCTTATCTACAAGAGTGATTACAGGCGACTCAAGGCACGTTTGTATTGCTATGTAAAATTGGCGCCTTTACAGCAGGAGTGATTACAGGCGACGAAAGAAGCGTTAATAGGGAGTTTTGTTCAACTTTATAACACTAGGGCCTAATCATCAGGAGTGATTACAGGCAATGACAGAGGGATTTAAATGTAGTTTTGTAAAACTATATAGCACTAGGGGCCTTATCAACAGGGGTGATTACAGGTGATGACAGGTACGCTTGTCTTGCTATATGAAACTAGGGCCTTATCAGCAGGAGTGATTACAGGCTATTATAGAGGCATTTATAGTACAACTAAAGACTGGGGCTTATTCGCAGTAGTAGGCATACGTGATGATAGGGGGTTTTCAGTATGATATATCACTGGGACCTTATCAGCAGGAGCGATTACATGTGATGACAGGGACTTTTGTAATACATAATAACTTTGGGGCCTTATCAGCAGCAGTAATGACAGGTCTCTATATGGAGGATTGTAGTGCTATATAACACTGTGGCCTAATCAACAGGAGTGATAACAGATGTTGATAGGGCGGTTTTCATAAAATATAACACAGGGGCCTTATCAACAGGAGTGATTAGATCCGAAAATAGTGGATTTTGTAGTACAATATAAATTTGGGGCCTATTCAGCAGGGGTGATTTCAGACGATAATGGGAGCATTTGAAGTACAATATTATACTGGGGCCTAATCAACATGAGTGAGTACAGAAGATAATAGAGGCGTTTTTGTGACGTTTGTAGTACAAGAAGTTATTGGGGCCTGATCAGTAGGAGTGATTACAGGCCATGATAGGGACGCATTTAGTTCAATATTACTTTGGGGCCTTATCAGCAGGATGTGACGTCATGCGTTGAAAGAAGCGTTTGTAAATAAATATAACACTGCAGATTTATCATCAGGAATGATTACAGGCAATGATATGGGCATTTGTAGTACAATTTAACTCTAGTGCCTAATCAGCAGAAGTGATAACAGGTCACGAAAGGGAGGTACGTAATACTACTTAACACTAGGACTAATCAACAGGAGTGATTTCAGGCGTCGATAGGCACGTTTGTATAACAATATTTCACTGGGGCCTTATCAACAGGACTGATTATAGGCAATGATATGGGTATTTGCAGTAATATATTTCACTAGGGCCTAATGAACAGCAGGAGTGATTACAGGCGATGACAAGCACGTTCTATTACTATATAACACTGGAGGATTATCAGGAAAAGTGACTGCAGAAGATAATAGAGGCGTTTGTTGTACAAAATATGACCGGGGTATAATTTGCAGGAGCAGTTAAATGCGGTGAAAGTGACGTTTGTAGTACAATAACGCATTCGGGCCTAATAAGTAGGAGTTTTACAGGCGATGATAGGGGCGTTTGTAGTTCAATATTACTTTGGGGCCTAATCAGAAGGAGTGATTACAGGCGATGAAAGCAGCGTTTGTAATAAAATTTTACACCGGGGCCTTATCTACAAGAGTAATTACAGGCGACTCAATGCACGTTTATATTGCTATGTAAAATTGGCGCCTTTACAGCAGTAGTGATTACAGGCGATGAAAGAGGCGTTAATAGGGAGTTTTGTTTAACTATATTAAACTAGGGGCCTAATCAACAGGAGTGATTACAGGCAATGACACAGGTTTTAATATGTAGTTTTGAAGAACTATATAGCACTAGGAGCCTTATCAACAGGAGTGATTACATGTGATGACAGGTACGTTTGTTTTGCTATTTCAAACTGGGGCCTTATCAGCAGGTGTGATTACAGGCAATTATAGAGGCATTTATAGTACAACTAAAGACTGGGGCTAATTCGCAGTAGTAATCATACGTGATGATAGGGGGTTTTCAGTATTATATAACACTGGGATTTTATCAGAAGAAGCGATTACATGCGATGACAGGGACGTTTGTAATACATAATAACTTTGGGGCCTTATCAGCAGCAGTAATGACAGGTCACTATATGGAGAATTGTAGTACTATATAACACTGTGGCCTAATCAACAGGAGTGATAAAAGGTGTTGATAGGGCGGTTTTCATAAAATATATCACATGGGCCTTATCAACAGGAGTGATTAGAGGCGAAAATAGTGGATTTTGTAGTACAATATTAATTTGGGGCCTATTCAGCAGGGGTGATTTCAGACGATGATAGGAGCGTTTGAAGTACAATATTACACTGGGGTCTAATCAACATGAGTCATTTCGGGCAATAATATTTGTATTTGTATTAAAATATAACAGTAAAGCCTTATCGGCAGCAGTGATTACAGGTCATTAGGTTTGTAGTTCTATATAACTAATCAACAGGAGTGATAACAGGCGATGACAGGTACGTTTACATACTATATAACACTGGGACCTTAGCAGCAGGAGTGAGAACAGACGATAAAAGAGGCGTTTTTGTGACGTTTGTAGTACAATAAGGTATTGGGGCCTAATCAGTAGGAGTGATTACAGGCGATGATAGGGACGCATTTAGTTCAATATTACTTTGGGGCCTTATCAGCAGGATGTGACTTCATGCGTTGAAAGAAGCGTTTATAAATAAATATAATACTGGAGATTTATCAGCAGGACTGATTACTGGCAATGATATGGGCATTTGTAGTACAATTTAACTCTAGTGCCTAATCAGCAGGAGTGATAACAGGTCACGAAAGGGAGGTACGTAATACTACTTAACACTAGGACTAATCAACAGGAGTGATTTCAGGCGTCGATAGGCACGTTTGAATAACAATATTTCACTGGGGCCTTATCAACAGGACTGATAACAGGCAATGATATGGGTATTTGTAGTAATATATTACACTAGGGCCTAATCAACAGCAGGAGTGATTACAGGCGACGACAAGCACGTTCTATTACTATAAAACACTGGAACATTATCAGCAAAAGTGACTGCAGAAGATAATAGAGGCGTTTGTTGTACAAAATATGACCGGGGTATAATTTGCAGGAGTAGTTACATGCGATAAAAGTTACGTTTGTAGTCAATAACGCATTCGGGCCTAATAAATAGGAGTTTTTACAGGCGATGATAGGGGCGTTTGTAGTACAATATTACTTTGGGGCCTAATCAGCAGGAGTGATTACAGGCGATGAAAGCAGCTTTTGTAATAAAATTTTACACCGGGACCTTATCTACAAGAGTGATTACAGGCGACTCAAGGCATGTTTGTATTGCTATGTTAAATTGGCGCCTTTACAGCAGGAGTGATTAAAGGCGACGAAAGAGGCGTTAATAGGGAGTTTTGAGCAACTTTATAACACTAGGGCCTAATCAACAGGAGTGATTACAGGCAATGACAGAGGCATTTAAATGTAGTTTTGTAGAACTATATAGCACTAGGTGCCTTATCTACAGGAGTGATTGCAGGTGATGACAGGTACGCTTGTCTTGCTATATGACACTCGGGCCTTATCAGCAGGAATGATTACAGGCAATTATAGAGGCATTTATAGTACAACTAAAGACTGGGGCTAATTCGCAGTAGTAGTCATACGTGATGATAGGGGGTTTTCAGTATGATATAACACTTGGACCTTATCAGCAGGAGCGATTAAATGCGATGACAGGGACTTTTGTAATACATAATAACTTTGGGGCCTTATCAGCAGCAGTAATGACAGGTCACTATATGGAGGATTGTAGTACTATATAACACTGTGGCCTAATCAACAGGAGTGATAAAAGGTGTTGATAGGGCGGTTTTCATAAAATATATCACATGGGCCTTATCAACAGGAGTAATTAGAGGCGAAAATAGTGGATTTTGTGGTACAATATTAATTTGGGGCCTATTCAGCAGGGGTGATTTCAGACGATGATAGGAGCGTTTGAAGTACAATATTACACTGGGGCCGAATCAACATGTCATTTCAGGCAATGATATTGGTATTTGTATTAAGATATAATAGTAAAGCCTTATCAGCAGCAGTGATTACAGGTCATTAGGCTTGTAGTACTACATAACACCAGGGCCTAATCAACAGGAGTGATAACAGGCGATAACAGGTACTATTACATACTATATAACACTGGGACCTTAGCAGCAGGAGTGAGAACAGAAGATAAAAGAGGCGTTTCTGTGACGTTTGTAGTACAATAAGGTATTGGGGCCTAATCAGTAGGAGTGATTACAGGCGATGATAGGGACTCAAGGCACGTTTGTATTGCTATGTAAATTGGCGCCTTTACAGCAGGAGTGACAACAGGCGATGAAAGAGGCGTTAATAGGGTGTTTTGTTTAACTATATAATAATAGGGGCCTAATCAACAGGGGTGATTACAGGCAATGACAGAGGCATTAAAATGTAGTTTTGTAGAACTAAATTGCACCAGGGGCCTTATCAACAGGAGTGATTACAGGTGATGACAGGTACGTTTGTCTTGCTATATGAAATTGGGGCATGATCAGCAGGAGTGATTACAGGCAATTATAGAGGCATTTATAGTACAACAAAAGACTGGCGCTAATTCGCAATAGTAGTCATACGTGATGATAGGGGGGTTTCAGTATGATATAACACTGGGACCTTATCAGCAGGAGCGATTTCATGCGATGACAGGGGCGATTGTACTACATAATACAGGCGATGATAGGGACGCATTTAGTTCAATATTACTTTGGAGCCTTATCAGCAGGATGTGACGTCATGCGTTGAAAGAAGCGTTTGTAAATAAATATAACACTGCAGATTTATCAGCAGGAATGATTACAGGCGTTGATATGGGCATTTGTAGTACAATTTAACTCTAGTGCCTAATCAGCAGAAGTGATAACAGGTCACGAAAGGGAGGTATGTAATACTACTTAACACTAGGACTAATCAACAGGAGTGATTTCAGGCGTCGATAGGCACGTTTTTATAACAATATTTCACTGGGGCCTTATCAACAGGACTGATAACAGGCAATGATATGGGTTTTTGTAGTAATATATTACACTAGGGCCTAATCAACAGCAGGAGTGATTACAGGCGATGACAAGCACGTTCTATTACTATATAACACTGGAACATTATCAGTAAAAGTGACTGCAGAAGATAATAGAGGCGTTTGTTGTACAAAATATGACCGGGGTATAATTTGCAGGAGTAGTTACATGCGATGAAAGTGACGTTTGTAGTACAATAACGCATTCGGGCCTAATAAATAGGAGTTTTTACAGGCGATGATAGGGGCGTTTGTAGTACAATATTACTTTGGGGCCTAATCAGCAGGAGTGATTACAGGCGATGAAAGCAGCGTTTGTAATAAAATTTTACACCGGGGCCTTATCTACAAGAGTGATTACAGGCGACTCAAGGCACGTTTGTATTGCTATGTAAAATTGGCGCCTTTGCAGCAGGAGTGATTACAGGCGACGAAAGAGGCGTTAATAGGGAGTTTTGTTCAACTTTATAACACTAGGGCCTAATCAACAGGAGTGATTACAGGCAATGACAGAGGGATTTAAATGTGGTTTTGTAGAACTATATAGCACTAGGGTCCTTATCAACAAGAGTGATTACAGGTGATGACAGGTACGCTTGTCTTGCTATATGAAACTAGGGCCTTATCAGCAGGAGTGATTACATGCAATTATAGAGGCATTTATAGTACAACTAAAGACTGGGGCTAATTCGCAGTAGTAGTCATACGTGATGATAGGGGGTTTTCAGTATGATATAACACTGGGACCTTATCAGCAGGAGCGATTACATGTGATGACATGGACTTTTGTAATACATAATAACTTTGGGGCCTTATCAGCAGCAGTAATGACATGTCACTATATGGAGGATTGTAGTACTATATAACACTGTGGCCTAATCAACAGGAGTGATAACAGGTGTTGATAGGGCGGTTTTCATAAAATATATCACATGGGCCTTATCAACAGGAGTGATTAGAGGCTAAAATAGTGGATTTTGTAGTACAATATTAATTTGGGGCCTATTCAGCAGGGGTGATTTCAGACGATGAGGAGCGTTTGAAGTACAATATTACACTGGGGTCTAATCAACATCAGTCATTTCAGGCAATGATATTGGTATTTGTATTAAAATATAACAGTAAAGCCTAATCGGCAGCAGTGATTACAGGTCATTAGGTTTGTAGTGCTACATAACTAATCAACAGGAGTGATAACAGGCGATGACAGGTACGTTTTCATACTATATAACACTGGGACCTTAGCAGCAGGAGTGAGAACAGAAGATAAAAGAGGCGTTTTTGTGACGTTTGTAGTACAATAAGGTGTTGGGGCCTAATCAGTAGAAGTGATTACAGGCGATGATAGGGACGCATTTAGTTCAATATTACTTTGGGGCCTTATCAGCAGGATGTGCTTTCATGCATTGAGAGAAGCGTTTGTTAATAAATATAATACTGGAGATTTATCAGCAGGACTGATTACAGGCAATGATATGGGCATTTGTAGTACAATTTAACTCTAGTGCCTAATCAGCAGGAGTGATAACAGGTCACGAAAGGGAGGTACGTAATACTACTTAACACTAGGACTAATCAACAGGAGTGATTTCAGGCGTCGATAGGCATGTTTTTATATCAATATTTCACTGGGGCCTTATCATCAGGACTGATAACAGGCAATGATATGGGTATTTGTAGTAATATATTACACTAGGGCCTAATCAACAGCAGGAGTGATTACAGGCGATGACAAGCACGTTCTATTACTATATAACACTGGAACCTTATCAGTAAAAGTGACTGCAGAAGATAATAGAGGCGTTTGTTGTACAAAATATGACCGGGGTATAATTTGCAGGAGTGGTTACATGCGATGAAAATGACGTTTGTAGTACAATAATGCATTCGGGCCTAATAAATAGGAGTTTTTACAGGCGATGATAGGGGCGTTTGTAGTACAATATTACTTTGGGGCCTAATCAGCAGGAGTGATTACAGGCGATGAAAGCAGCGTTTGCATTAAAATTTACACCGGGACATTATCTACAAGAGTGATTACAGGCGACTCAAGACACGTTTGTATTACTATGTAAAATTGGCGCCTTTACAGCAGGAGTGATAACAGGCGATGAAAGAGGCGTTAATAGGGTGTTTTGTTTAACTATATAATACTAGGGGCTTAATCAACAGGGGTGATTACAGGCAATGACAGAGGCATTAAAATGTAGTTTTGTAGAACTATATTGCACCAGGGGCCTTATCAACAGGGGTGATTACAGGTGATGACAGGTACGCTTGTCTTGCTATATGAAACTGGGGCCTTATCAGCAGGAGTGATTACAGGCAATTATAGAGGCATTTATAGTACAACTAAAGACTGGGGCTAATTCGCAGTAGTAGTTATAGGTGATGATAGGGGGTTTTCAGTATGATATATCACTGGCCTTTATCAGCAGGAGCGATTACATGCGATGACAGGGACGTTTGTAATACATAATAACATTGGGGCCTTATCAGCAGCAGTAATGACATGTCACTATATGGAGGATTGTAGTACTATATAACACTGTGGCCTAATCAACAGGAGTGATTACAGGTGTTGAAAGGGCGGTTTTCATAAAATATAACACAGGGGCCTTATCAAAAGGAGTGATTAGAGGCTAAAATAGTGGATTTTGTAGTACAATATAAATTTGGGGCCTATTCAGCAGGGGTGATTTCAGACGATGATAGGAGCGTTTGAAGTACAATGTTACACTGGGGCCGAATCAACATGAGTCATTACAGGCAATGATATTGGTATTTGTATTAAGATATAAAAGTAAAGCCTAATCATCAGCAGTTATTACAGGTCATTAGGTTTGTAGTACTACACAACACCAGGGCCTAATCAACAGGAGTGATAACAGGCTATGGCAGGTACGTTTTCATATTGTATAACACTTGGACCTTATCAGCAGGGGTGAGTACAGAAGATAATAGATGACAGGGACGCATTTTGTTCAATTTTTGTGACGTTTGTAGTAAAATAAGGTATTGGGGCCTAATCAGTACAAGTGTTTACAGGCGATGATAGGGACGCATTTAGTTCAATATTACTTTGACGCCTTATCAGCAGGATGTGACTACATGCGTTGAAAGATGCGTTTGTAAATAAATATAACACTGCAGATTTATCAGCAGGAATGATTACAGGCAATGATATGTTAGAGTTTAAGTATCGAGTAGAAAAAATAAGTAAAATAAAGCGAGTCGAAGACAAGCTGTTTTTACTTATTTTTTCTACGAGGTCTTTAACTAACTTGTAGTATGACAGAACACCAATTGACAGATCCGTACTGTAACTTCCGACATCAGGAAGCTACAGTACGGTTTTAATTCCGCCTCCTTCCTGAGTATTAATATGAAGGCCCGCCTCCTCTGATATTAACTTGTATTGATTTAATCTTACAAAAACATCAAAAAAAAAACAGAAAGTCATACTACAAGGGCATTTGTAGTACAATTAAGCTCTAGTGCCTAATCAGCAGAAGTGATAACAGGTCACGAAAGGGAGGTACGTAATACTACATAACACTAGAAATAATCAACAGGAGTGATTACAGGCGTCGATAGGCACGTTTGTATAACAATATTTCACTGTGGCCTTATCAACAGGACTGATTACAGGCAATGATATGGGTATTTGTAGTAAAATATTTCACTAGGGCCTAATCAACAGCAGGAGTGATTACAGGCGATGACAAGCACGTTCTATTACTATAAAACACTGGAACATTATCAGCAAAAGTGACTGCAGAAGATAATAGAGGCGCTTGTTGAAAAAAAAAAAAATATGATCGGGGTATAATTTGTAGGAGTAGTTACATGCGATGAAAGTGACGTTTGTAGTACAATAACGCATTCGGGCCTAATAAGGAGGAGTTTTTACAGGCGATGATAGGGGCGTTTGTAGTACAATATTACTTTGGGGCCTAATCAGCAGGAGTGATTACAGGCGATGAAAGCAGCGTTTGTAATAAAATTTTACACCGGGGCCTTATCTACAAGAGTGATTACAGGCGACTCAAGGCACGTTTGTATTGCTATGTAAAATTGGCGCCTTTACAGCAGGAGTGATTGCAGGCGATGAAAGAGGCGTTAATAGGGAGTTTTGTTTAACTATATAACACTAGGGGCCTAATCAACAGGAGTGATTACAGGCAATGACAGAGACATTAATATGTAGTTTAGTAGAACTATATAACACTAGGGGCCTTATCAACAGGAGTGATTACAGGTGATGACAGGTACGTTTGTCTTGCTATATGAAATTGGGGCCTTATCAGCAGGAGTGATTACAGGCAATTATAGAGGCATTTATAGTACAACTAAAGACTGGGGCTAATTTGCAATAGTAGTCATACGTGATGATAGGGGGTTTCAGTATGATATAACACTGGGACCTTATCAGCAGGAGCGATTACATGCGATGACAGGGGCGTTTGTAATACATAATAACTTTGGGGCCTTATCAGCAGCAGTAATGATAGGTCACTATATGGAGGATTGTAGTACTATATAACACTGTGGACTAATCAACAGGAGTGATAACAGGTGTTGATAGGGCGGTTTTCATAAAATATAACACAGGGGCCTTATCAACAGGAGTGATTAGATCCGAAAATAGTGGATTTTGTAGTACAATATAAATTTGGGGCCTATTCAGCAGGGGTGATTTCAGACGATGATAGGAGCGTTTGAAGTACAATATTACACTGGGGCCTAATCAACATGAGTGAGTACAGAAGATAACAGAGGCGTTTTTGTGACGTTTGTATTACAATAAGGTATTGGGGCCTAATCAGTAGGAGTGATTACAGGCGATGATAGGGACGCATTTAGTATTTAATATTACTTTGGGGCCTTATCAGCAGGATGTGACGTCATGCGTTGAAAGAAGCGTTTGTAAATAAATATAACACTGCAGATTTATCAGCAGGAATGATTACAGGCAAGATATGGGCATTTGTAGTACAATTTAACTCTAGTGCGTTTGTAGTAAAATATTGCATTGGGGCCTAATCAGCAGGAGTGATTACAGGCGATGAAAGCAGCGCTTGTAATAAAAGTTTACACCAGGGCCTTATCTACAAGAGTGATTACAGGCGACTCAAGGCACGTTTGTATTGCTATGTAAAATTGGCGCCTTTACAGCAGGAGTGATTACAGGCGACGAAAGAGGTGTTGATAGGGAGTTTTGTTCAACTTTATAACACTAGGGCCTAATCAACAGGAGTGATTACAGGCAATGACAGAGGGATTTAAATGTAGTTTTGTAGAACTATATAGCACTAGGGGCCTTATCAACAGGAGTGATTACAGGTGATGACAGGTACGCTTGTCTTGCTATATGAAACTAGGGCCTTATCAGCAGGAGTGATTACAGGCGATGATCGAGGCGTTTATGGTACAACGTGAGACTGGGGCAAATTGGCAGGAGAAGTTACAGGTGATGATAGGTTGGGTTCAGTATAATACATCACTGGGACCTAATCACAGGGATAATGCATCACAGGGAGGTTTGTAGTACATTTTATCTTTTTGACCTTATCAGCAGCACCAATGATAGAGGCATTTATAGCAAACAGTTATTTCATGGTTATTAAAACTATTGCCCCGAGGTGGCCTGGATGACCACGGTTGACTATTGCCCGACGGAAACACTATAAACTTTTAAGAAGTGTGAAGTTGTCGATTCGTCCTAATATTACTACAAAATTGCCGACTGGGGCATTAAGTTGTTAAAAAATCAAAACAGATAAGCCCCTAGCCTTCTATACAGTGGGTCTTATGTAGATACCTTGCTTTATTGTAATGCGAATCGGAAACGAGATCCAGCCTCTGTATGACCATAGCTTTTGTTGGGACGACGTTAATTCACAAATACAAAAAGCTTAGGTTCAACAGTGAATTTGTTTCTGATTTTAATATGGCAAATTGACGAAAAGTAAACTTAACTCAAATACTCTTTCGCTTATTGTCTTTTAGCACATTCCCTTTAACAGCAGTCACACAGTAGCGTATGATCCAAACGCGCGCCGGGCGTATGAAAAATCTCAACAGGCTGAAGACTTTGGGCGTATAAAAATAATTTGCTTTAGAAGTCACACATTAGCGCCTGCCGGACGTATAAAAAATTTATTAGTACGGTTGTGATACGTCCAAGACACGCTAAGCACCCGCTACAGGCGCGCATCGAATGTTCAACGCGCGTTTTACACACGCTTGGGGCACGCTAGTGAAGCAACATCTAATAAAGTCGGAACGCGCATGGAACGTACACTGGCGTGCTTCAAACGCGCGCCAGACGCGTTCAGAGCGTATTCAACGCGCCTGTAGCGCGCGTGGAACTTATTCGGGACGTATAAGTCACACGCCCGAGACACGCCGAGCTTTTCGAAAATTTTTAAGCATGTTTAATTTTTTTTAGCCCAAAAGAGCGAAACGCGCAGAGACTTTTGAAGCGACGTACAGCGACGAGCACCGGACGTACACCAAAGGTACCCAACGCACTTGTAGCGTGTTTTGAACGTGTTTCCGACGTGCGTCTGGCGTATGTTGAATTTTGCTATTTTTTCAACACGCCCGGCGCGCGTTTCACTTATACGCTACTGTATGACTGCTGTTTAAATGATTCCTACAATGATGGATGCATACACGTTTGTAAATACGAGTTGCCCAACAAGGTGAAGAAGGACAGCTAATGGACAAAACAGAAGTAGTTGTGTTTTAACACTATATGGACATGACAGCCATCAATAGTCATGTGACCTGGATTTGTTATATACACTTTTGGTTCCACTTTCCTATAGATGCCTCATATAAACTGTGGCTTTGATTGACAAAGCCGTTCCAGAGGAGAACATGTTGAAATTTATACATGTACATTATCCCAGAGTGGGGTCAGATTTTTCTCAAAACCATTACTATTCAGTAATGTTGTCCATTTCCTGCGATGTTTACCTATAAATGACATTCTAAAATTTTTCACCATTCTAATGCAAAATTATGTGACCTATGTTGGCTTTGCCAAAATAGGTCATGGTAATCACAGAGTCATGATTCGTATAGTACTTTGGTCATTAATGCTCCATGCCACGTTTCGTTGAAACCAGTCCAATATATCAAGAGAAGATGGTCTTTGAAAAGTTCTACCATGCATGAGCATGGTGGCTATCTGGGTGATGTGATCTGGATTATTTACTCGTTAAAACCGCCTCGGCGAGGCGGTTCAAATGTGTACCCACAATCAATGTCTTGAGCAAAAAATGAAATTCAAATTGCTTTCGATTTCATTTTTATTTTTTCCTACTAAAAATAACTATTGTGCATGGACATGTTTTCGAAATGTAATATCAAAGACTGATGTGGCCCCACCAGGAATGGTGTGGGTCTGGGGAGAACGATATAGTAGTTTTAACGTGTACCCACAATCAATGTTTTGAGCAAAATATCAAAATTTTCAAAATATTTCCGATGACATTTTCATTTTTTCCTACTGAAAAAAATCACTGTATATAGTGCATGGACATGTTTTAGTAATGTAATATCAAAGACTCATATGTGGCCCTCAAGGAATGGATTGGACTGGACAGAACGATATCTATTTCAAGAAACATCAGATAATAATTTTAGGAAGTTATGGGGCAAATCTATTGAGCTTTTCGAGAACTGATGAAAACAGGGGGCTAGGGAAAAAGGTGGTTTATTTTTCGGGACGACTGAGCCATCAGGAAAACATGTCAGTGAAATATTTACCCCCTCAAACCCCACTTTTATATAGCAAAACTGGGATATGCAGGGGTATACCTATTTTTCTTATATTTGCTCAAAAATATAGATTGTGGGTACTCGTAATAATCGCCTGGGCGAGGCGGTTCTAACGTGTACCCACAATCTATGTTTTGAGCAAAAATAAGAAAAAAAAGCAATTTTCATTTTGTACTCGTAAGAACCGCCTGGGCGAGGCGGTTCTAACGTGTACCCACAATCTATGTTTTGAGTAAAAAATAAGGAAAATAGCAATTTCCCTTTTTACAACTTTAAAAATCTCTGTATGCTGCACGAGCATATTTTTGTAATAAACCCAGGTGATAAAATCCCGGTTCCCTCTGTTAGGCCCTTACCCATATTACAAAAGGGGGTTAAATGATCAAATTTCAGCTGAGAAGTTGTACTCCCCATTTTAATTTCTACATATAACCTTATTTTCCTCTAAGGATCAAAAGAAAACTTAAATCTGCAAAAACGGATGTGCAACATGCCAGTTTTACAATATCCGGTATTTAGAGCGCTAATACACCGTATTTACGAAAAAAATACGTTTTTTTCTATAAATCGTAACTCTTGACAATTTTCCAGTTGATAGCTGCAACTGTAGTGCAAATTTTCGCAACTCTTGGCGATTTTCCGGTTGATAACTACAACTGCAGGGACCTCAGCTGCAGGAGGGACCTCAATAGCAGGAGGGACCTCAACGACAGGGGTGGAAGTTGAGCCTTATTGGCCATGATAGAAAGGTGTAGACCAACAGCTAGAATTATAATCATTATAATGCCGTGGGTGAAATCTGTGGAATATAGATCTGCGTCGACCATCTTTACTTCACTCGTTGGTGTCCCTTTTATAAGACATCAAAGGTCACTGGTAATGTCTATGTTGATTTCGAACCACCGCAAAACATGTGGGTTGGTTTGTATTAATTTCAGATCAGATTATAAATGCAACACTTATATCAACAAATAAGTTTCTTAAATTTGTAAACTGCACAGATAACTGCACTGGGCGTTGATGGCTATGTACTCGAACTATCTTAATACAAGCCAAATCAGACCAAAGCATCAGCCCTTTTCGTGTGTTCTCTGCTTTCTGGTCCTCAGGTTGTTTGACCTGAAAAATGCAAGAAGTAAAAATGTCCCATTAATAAGACAAAAATGTTTTTGTCACCTTACTTCTGTGGGTTTCCATATATATATGTATATACATATAATGAGGCTATACCCCGTTACACCCAGGATTACCTGTTATAGAGAACTCGGAGGTTCTAGGAACTCGGAGGTAAACAATGGAAGGCGCCTTAGACTAGGGTCAGTATAATATCATTTTTAATATCACATAACGGTAAGATCATAACTTATTGGTGTTTTGGGCTAAAATGCATTATAATAAGCAAACAATTCATGATCAGTGTGGCCGTCTTTGTCCTCACATTGACATGCTAAAGTATTTCGAACTCAATTATGCTCACGCAGCAAGAAAATTTGTATTATCAGGTATATAGTGGACGACCAATAACTCGGAGGTTCGGGGAACTCGGAGGTAAACAATGGAAGGCGAATGCGACTAGGGGCAGTATTTAACCTACTTTATTTTCAATTTACGTCCACTTTAGAAATTTTAGCATATCGCACATATAAAGTTTAGAAGACGAAGCCCCTGCATGCACCATCAGTTTAAGCTGTCACGTCAATTTTCAATCAAAAATAAATAATATAAACTGGAAATCGCGTGATTGTAAAGCACTTTCAAATAGATTAAGCTACACTTAATTTACGATTAAGTATTTTTTCCGCATTAAACAGCGGCTGGTTTCTAAAACTACAGTGTCTTAATGAGCATCATGTAAAATTTTAGCCTCATATACGCAAAACATCCAGTGTTTTTACCCAAGTTAATGTAGGAGGTATCACAATTTTGGGTACGGTAATTATCGGAGGTATGATCTGGATAACTCGGAGTAACGTCAGATTTAGAATATGCGAAAAGTCGGAGGGTCAGTTCATTGAAAATGACTCGTGAAGTTTGCTTCTGGAGCAAACTAGACTTTAATTTTATGACATACAGCCCTGGCCAGTTAATATGTAAAGTACCAAATATACATTAGGTCACTCTAACCTACATGTATGCTACTCTAACCTAAATGTATGGCATGGACTTATTATTAGACATTTTTCACTTTTGAACGTAGATGCTGCTGGTGCGTGCGGTTACGACTTTCTGTGTGATGGGGGACGACTCGTGAGGGCATATGTGAGACTAAGACGAGGGGCAATATGAAGAATTACGCAGTCAAAACTACCAACAGCCCAACGGAGACGAATTAAATAAGACATGCAATAATTGTTATAGTGTAGGACGTCTAGCTCTGTAGCTCAGTAGCTAGTGTGCAAGGATTGAAAACGAAAGGTTCTGGGTTCGAGTCCTGGTCGGACCGCTTTTTTTCTTTTCTTTATTTGTCTCCCCTTTGACAATAAAGCTAAGGAAATAAAAAAATGTATTATAAGCTGATTATATTTATTGGCGAATGCAAGAATCAGGAAATGCCCTTGTGCATAAAATACTTAAATCGTAAAGGAATTGAAGTGCGAGACGGCACCTCACATTAATGTTTCTCTCTTGTTGACTTGTTGACTTTTAACCTATTGAAATCGACAGCTCGATCGTTTTTTTTTTTTTTTTTTTTTTTTTTTTTTTTTTTTTTTTTTTTTTTTTTTGGTAGAAGAGCTGATCTTCGAGCGATCCTCATGTCAATATTTCTTTCTTGGGGACATAAAAATGTTCATATTCTGAAGGCTTGTTCAGGAATAATGTGGCTAGGATAAGTTAGCCACCCTGAATGACTTTAAATGTTTTCCGCGGACGTAAGGCACTAATTCAAATAGTATAGTGTACCTGTACAGACATATGTATATTTATAAGGTGTAAAAACTACAGTTTCACGTGCTATACTCGAAAGCTTGGTGGGGTTTATTTGGTTGATGTTTCGTTTTGATCCCATTCAACAGCCATCTGCATGTCAAAAGTGCGATATCCTAACTACATTATGCATAGCCATACTAATAATTTGAGGTTTTGTAGACCTTCAACAGTATTTCAGCCATATCGAGTGCGATTATTACGAAGTTTAGATGATTTTTGAAAGCCACAGGCTTTCTGTATGATCCTCATCTATTCTCTTGTAGTATGCGTGCTGTTTGTCTAGTTGACTTAAAATAAATATGATTAATCTTCAAACTAACACGATGTTATTTTCAAGTAAATACATGATTATAAAACTGAGAAACATCTAGTCTTTTTTTAGCTCATATAATAACCTGAGCCGAAGGCTCACAAGGAGAGCTTATAGGATGGCCATGATCCGTCGTCCGCCGTCCGTCTTCGTCGTCGTCTACAATTTCAAAGATCTTCATTTCTGAAACCACTTTCCCAATCAAGTTGAAATTTTATGTGGAGCCTCCTTGTGTAGCGGCATTTCAAGTTTGATCGCGAAATCCATGTCACATGGCCAAGATGGCCGCCACGCCCATATATGGTAAAAACCACTCAAAAAATCTTCTTCTCCAGAACCGGCGGGTCGCTTTCCACGAAACTTGGTATTTACCCTTAGTGACTCCAGTCCATCAAAGTTTGACAAAATGATGACCCTTGGATGACCTTGACCTATTTTCCGGCAAGGTCAATTTTGAAAACATAGGCTTTTACATGGGAAAAAGTGAAAACTATGGATTTTTTTTAAAACGATTGCAGCCAGAGACCTGAAAAGATGTGGATGCAGACAACTAATGGAGTAGATGAAGGCATGTGATTAAATTATGTCAAGGTCATCTCTTGACCTTAGCCAGTCTGTTTTCCATACACACTTTTCAAACATCTTCATCTCTGAAACCGCTTGGCCAATCAAGTTGAAATTTTATGTGGAGCATCCATGGGTAGGGGGAACGAAAGTTTGATCATGAAATTCGAGTCACATGACAAAGATGGCCGCCATGCCAATACATGGTAAAAACCACTCAAAAAGTTTCTTCTCCAGAACCGGCAGGCCGATTTCCACGAAACTTGGTATGTAAGCATCAGTGATTCCTGCCCATTATAGTTTGATAAAATGATAACCCTGGGATGACCTTGACCTGTTTTACGGCAAGGTCAATTTTGGAAATAGGCTGTTACATGGGAAAAAGTGAAAACTATGGATTTTTCGAAAACGATTGCAGCATGAGACCTGAAAAAAGGCAGATGCAGACAACTAATGGAGTAGATGTAAGTATGTAATTAATTTAGGTCAAGGTCATCTCTTGACCTTGGCCAGTCTGTTGTTCATACACACTTTTCAAACATCTTCATGGCGGCCTCCTTGGTCGAGCGGTTGAGAGCGCTGTTTCTTAATCACTCGATCATCTCACCGATGTGTCTGGTGTAGGATCGCGCCCCGCACTGGCCACATGTGAGACAAGCGCTTGCGGGTGTGCCAGGTGGTTTTTCTCGGGGTTCTCCCGTTTTCGTCCCACCTACTGATTGGCCCGTTTCATATGAGCTGAAGTAATATTGAAAGGGACATTAAACTAAATATATATAAAAAAATCTTCATCTCTAAAACCGCTTGGCCAATCAAAGTGCAATTTTATGTGGAGCATCTATGGGTAGGGGAAACGAAAGTTTGTTTGTGAAATCTGGGTTACATTACCAAGATGGCCGCCACGCCCATATATGGCTAAAACCACTCAAAAATCTTCTTCACCAGAGCCGGCAGGCTGATTTCACGAAATCGGTATGTAGCATCGATGACTCCAGCCCATCATAATTTGATAAAATGATGACCCTTGGATGACCTTCATGCGCGGATCCAGACATTTTTACGAGAGGGGGTCCAAACAAAATGGTAAAATATTGTCGCAGACGAGCGGGGGGTCCAACCCCCCAAAAATCCCAAAATTACCTTTTTTATGTAAAATTTTCAGATTCCAGGGGGAGGGGTCCGGACCCCCGGTCCACCCCCCCTCTGGATCCGCGCATGACCTTGACCCATTTTACGGCAAGGTCAATTTTGGAAACAGAGGCTTTTACATGGGAAAAAGTGAAAACTATGGATTTTCTTTAAAAATATTTGCAGCCTGAGACCTGAAAAACGGTAGATGCAGATAACTAATGAAGTAGATGAAGGAATGTGATTAATTTAGGTCAAGGTCATCTCTTGACCTTGGCCAGTCTGTTGTCCATAGCATCTTCATCTCTGAAACCGCTGGGCCAATCACAAAGAAATTTTCATGTGGAGCATCCATGGGTAGGGGGAACGAAAATTCCGTATATGGTAAAAACCACTCAAAAATCTTCTTCTCCAGAACCGGCAGGCTGATTTTCACGAAACTTAGTATGTAGCATCGATGACTTCAGCCCATCATAGTTTGATAAAATGATGACCCTGGGATGACCTCGACCTATTTAGCGGCAAGGTCAATTTTGGAAACTTAGGCTTTTACATGGGGAAAAAGTGACAACTAGGTCTCCAGTCAGCGTTTACACAGACTCACGCAAACACGTTTTGTAGAGGACTTTGTCTCGCAGTGGCTCAGTCAGTCTCCTCTTAAAATCACATGGCGAGAATAAATAGTTGATATAAGACGGTACAAAATGAGTTTAATAAGAACATTTGACTCGTATCGCAGGTTGAGCGCGAGAACGAAACGCCTAAAAATGAAAATTGTTGTATTTCCGTTAAACTGTCTAATTCTGATGGAACAAGGAACCAGAAGTGATCTTTGACACGAAATACTTTCTAAAATCGCATCATGTACATGTATATATCACTTATCATGTTTGCCATTAAAGATGCGTTACTCGTTCAATGCGAGTCGGTTTTACAAATGCTTGGCGCGAATAAAATGCCTCCATTTTAACATCTTCCAATGCAATATTCGATTATTTTAGACACTCATGTGTATAACTAGGCGTCGCTCGTTCGAGTCTTCGTTGGTGGGAAAAACCAATATCAACTATTTGTTATCGCCATGTGACATTTTACATACTGGCTTATGTATATACGTACATTGGTTCTGCTAAGCTACATTTTCACGTGTTTTTCGTGAACGCACAGAAAACTTTATACATGTATACATGGCATGATTTACGATTTGAAACATAAGTTGATCTTTAATTTTATGTGCAGTTTTTTTTTTTATTCTACGCCTTACAACGTTTTGACATATTTCAAGTCATCTCGAGCATGGTCGGTTATCCATACCAGGATAACTTGTCCGTGAATACCCCATGAACCACACTTTTTACAGCAAAACTTTGGTATGCATGGGTATACCTATTTTAAGCTCACGTGAGCCCTTCGGCTCAAAAAGCGAGCTTGTAGGATGACCATGCCCCGTCGTCCGTCCGACGTCGTCCGTCAACAATTTCCATGATATTCTCCTTTGAAACCAAATGGCAAACCAAAGTTAAACTGCTTGCTGAGCATTCTTAGGTAGGGGGAACGAAAGTTTGCATAAATGACTCAGGTCACATGACTAAGATGGCCGCCATAGATATAAATAGCAAAAACCTTTAAAACAATTTCTTCCAAGAATCAGAAGTCCTATGATTTTAAAACTATGTTTGAAGCATCAGGCAAAGTTGGTAAACATCATAATGCTGGGATGACCTTGACCTGTTTTATGGCAAAGTCAACGTAGGTCGCCCATGCATTAAAATGGGGAAAATAAGTTAAATGTTATTAAATGGGTGGAAACTCGCGATGAGCATGCAAAGGTACTGAAGATTTATGTTCATGAAAATATTTAGTCCCCAGGGGTTTGTCTGCTCCTGCCCCCCCCCCGCGGGGGGGGGGGGTGCTATATGCATGCATATGACCAAAATATTCAAACATCTCTGCAACCACATGGCCGATCAAAGCCACACTTCATGGAAAGGGAACGAAAGATTGTATAAATGGCCGTCATGGCTATAAACTGCAAAAACCTTTAAAATGTTCTTCAGAACCAGTAGGCCTATGATTTTGAAACTTGGCATTAAGCATTTACAAAGTTAATACATGGCCTAAATCATGACCCAGGGATGATATTGACCTATTTTACGGCAAAGTCAAATTAAGATGCCCATGCATCTAAAAACACAGATTGTGAGTACTCGTTAGAACCGCCTCTGCGAGGCCGGTATAGCGTGTACCAACAATCTATGTTTTGAGCAAAATAAAAAGATAAAAATGTTGAACTGAAAATTTTCATTTTTTTACAACTTTAAAAACACTGTATATTACTTGTTAAGGTTTTGTTATGCTAGCGTCAAGATACACGGCACCATTTTAGTGCACATGCATTACACATGTTGACGACAGAGCTACATGTACAACACCTTGATCATTCTTAACCTTACTCATATGGGCATTTTTTGCGTCCGGAACCGGGCGAGCATAAATGCACAAAAGCTTCTTACTCAATCAGCACAGTGTATATCCGAGCGTATGCAGAACAGACGGTTACGGAACGGACAGACGTTTATAAGAGCACGCGCTTTTTCGCGCCAGAAATGTTTTTCCGTTCTTTTAAAGTGACTAATGCAAATATTGAGACCAAACTAGAGCAGATGTGTTGCATGCATACCCGTCTAGTTGTCTGTGCTCAAGAGCACAATGATTTTTCAGGGGGTTCGCCATAACTGCCCAAGACGTGTGAAAAATGGCATATTTTGTATTTTTTTTTTGGCTGTGTGTCGAGATTGCTTGCAAAATAAGCCATTGTCAACCTTTTGGATTTAGTCCGTATGTAGTTGAATATGTCCTGAACCACCAGACATTAAATATTTTATATGTTTTCCAGTAAAAATAGCCAAGATTTGTTTTTTTCTGAAGCGTATGGTAATTTCATGGTTACGGGGCGGTACAGTCGTTTGTTACGGAGCGGAACAGACGAAATGACGCATTTCCATACGAAACGGAACAGACGTAGGCGAGCTTTAGAATACGGATAGAAACAGCACAAACATGGCTAAATAGTAATAAACTGCGAGTAAATCAAATAAGTAAGATGCATGACAGAATCATATATGCTTACAAATCACGCCAAAGATTTTATCTCCCGCCGCAAGCTCCCTTTTGCGGCGTCTTGGCTGATTCTCACGCATCATTCATATATTGAAAGACTTTGGAATATATGACCGATGCTTTGGAGAGTACTCCCGCCGGTGTGTACGGAGGTGGGTGTTCGCTTGATGACTTTGCTTAAGGACTGAGTATGCAAACAGGGAACCTTTTCCTTTGGCCGAAATTCTAGGGTCTCTATATTACTAACGTATTCAGCACGAATGCCAGCCTTCCATATAGACCTCCGGTTAAAACAGACATGAGTCTTATTATCAAACCTTTTCAGACTTTTTTCAGTCTTTTATTTTAGAATTTATTGTTAGATATGCACTATTAGTGATACTATATTTAAAGGAGAAGAAAAGCCGTGATTGCCTCGTGATGCTGAGCACCAAGGAAGCCATTGGTACCATTTTAACGCATTTGATATGGCGCGGCCTGGGCGAACCCACGATATCTCGCCCCCGAAGCGGGCGCTTTTACCACTGAGCTATCGGGACCTCTCTCCCCCTCTCTCTCTGATCTGCTGTTTGCCCCCAAACAACTTTTTGTTTTCACAACATAGTCGATGCTATTCTGATACATGTACGATGCTGATCCAGGTCACCAGTTGTATTCCATCTGGTCACGTTCGAGTGCTACAATACAGAAGGTTGCCGCAAAGTGTTATATTTGACATCACAGTGTTGTTCATGTAGTATTCATGGCCGTCCGTGACCGCTCCGTATGCTGATTCGTCTGTTTTTTTCGTAGGCTACGTCTGTTCCGCCCCGTAACATAAACGAATCTGTAGACTGTTCCGCTCCGTAATGTTTTTGTTGCTAAGCAACAAAATTCTGCTTAAACTACAAGGCTTCCATGCCGGAAATTATGGTGTTTTGGAAGATAGTAGATGGACATGCAAGGCCGATATAACAATACATTCGAAGCGTACAGTTTTGGATGAAAAACTGTACAAAACATTTTTGGCGCGAAAAAGCGCGTGCTCCTGTAAACGTCTGTCCGTTCCGTAACCGTCTGTTCTGCATACGCTCGGATATACACTGTGAATCAGAGTTTACGTAAATAATAAATGTAATTGATTTGTTGATTTGAGGTTTTACGTTAATCCAACAGCAAAGGTCATATGGAAACGAGACATCAGTTTATAGTATCATCCGACAGACTCAAGGATCCCGGGATCAAACCCGCGGTCCCTGGTTTAAAAGGACGAACACAAGCCGTTAACACCAACTGATTTCGGCTTGTCAAGCAGCAATGTGGTTTGATAACTGATCCTGCTTGATTGTTTTTTCGAGGGGCCGTGGGACAAAAATTCAACAGCCAAACACAGCACAATATTAGGTTCACGGATGTCGTTTCGTTTGTTTAAAAAGCCGGTAAATTGAGCACGTAAAATGTCTGCGTGATATACTGTACGTGAATATGTATATTCAGGAATTGTCTATCAGTGTCAGCACCATCGTAAATGCCTGCGATACAACAAAAGTCCTAACAGCAAATATTGATGCAACATCTCACAACATGTGATAAAATGGAGTAATTGAAAAAAGCAATATCGCTTTGGCAACAACCATCACCAAGACAATGAACACTTCGTCGTAGTTTGCTGCCCAATCGATCAGTCCTACAATCACAGGTGGCACAAACCAAATTCTGCTTGTGGGTGTGCCAAATTGTTTTCTCAGGGTTCTCCCCTCCCCCTTGTTACTGGTTTATCCGTGTCATATGAAATAAAATAATTTTGAACGGGGCGAAAATTGTATAAAAACGAAATTATGATCAGAAATGAGCACAATCAGACCCTTATCTGTAATCAAGTAACAATAGAAGGACATGGAATCGATACAATTAAATTTCACATCCTCACTAAGGTGGGCGTAGTGTAATTCTGGGCCCTGATTAAATTTTAACAGATAGCAAAACTTTTCCGATGTTACTCGCGCCGATAAGAAAAAAATGCATTTATATTCCATCATGCATGCAAGCTTAATGTAAACCATACAACGAGGAATATTCGGGGTCTCGCGTGCAAATAACAACTATTTATATGCTGGATCTTGGTCTCGCCCGAAAGACGGAGTTACGCGTTGGATTGAACGCGCGGTCCGTTTTACGAGGCGACTGACTGAACCACTACGACATGGAGTCCTTTATGGAAAAAAGTACAAGTAGGCAAAGATCAGGAAAAGGCGCAATCAGAAAAAGACTCCCACTCCAAAAACCAAGGTGGGAAAAAACCAAACTAACAATCAGGTACTTATACCATGAAAACATTTCGTAAGCCGAATGAGCAGCTATTTTCCCAATAGGTGGCCACTCAGTTACCTTAACTTAACTAAAAATATGCAAAAATACATAAGGCGCCAACAGCACAAAAATATTTTAAACACCAAGACATGAAACAAAAAGAACCACAACAGAAGTATCGACTTGGAACGATCAGTAACACAAAGATACTGGCGGGTTTAAATCGATTTTACACGGCCGTAACCTCACCCTCAGCTTCTGCAGTGGTTCATAACATTTAGTTAGTTCTTCGGTCCTCGTGGTGAATCTCTAACTAGTTAATGAATCATCAAGAACAAACAAATAAATCATGATAAACATCCTGATGAATCAAAAACCAGGACTCACAGATTCAGTAAGCTGCCCGACGATGGAGATCCCTGGGCGCCGAATAACCTACTGACTCCGGAGCAAAAGAAAAACACCAGTTGGACCCCGGTGGGCAACTCATAAAAATACTATTGTGTTAGTTTGATTTTAACAATACTTATTTGAATTCAACCAGGTAAACAACACGCATACAATATCACACAATAAATATGGATCAAAAAGAAAACTTATGTCTTGCCAAATTAATTTACTACATCGTAACCAGCACACTGGATATGGCTGAATTACTGTTGAAGGTCTACAATAAACAAAATTAGTTGTGTGGCTTGGCGTAATGTAGCTACATGTAGGATGTTGTCTCCATCGCACTTCGTATGGCATGCAGATGACTGTCGAATGAACGAAACTTCGACATCAAGCTGATAATCTGTTTGAATATAAACAGAATGAATTATGTTCGCTCACGAGATAGCACGTGAAACTGTAGTTTTACATTAATAAACACAGATATACATGTATCTGAACATGTACACTATACTATTTGATTTATTGTCTTGCGCATTTTGGTTCAGTTTTACGTCCCTTTCAAGATTATTTCAGCTCACCAATCAGTAGCTGGGGTTAAAACGTGACTACCCTAAGAAAAACAACCTGACACTCCCTCAAGTTGAACTTGGCTTGTATCATATGTGGCCAGTGTGGGGCTCGAACACACACAAGACACAGCGGTGAGATGAACGAGTGATTAAGAAACAGCGCTCTTAACCGCTCGGCCACGGGGGCCGCTAAGTCATTAGAGGCGGTCAACTTATCCTAGCCGCATTATCTGTACCAGCCTTCAGAAAATAAATGTTGACGTGAGGATCGGTCGCGGGTCCGCTCTTCTGCCGATAATTTAGGTGAAAAAACAACAAGACTTAGTGAAAAACCTATACGTGCGGATTGCCTTCACACTACACACTTTAATCCACAAATTTACGATTTTAGTATTAAATGCAGCAGTGCATTTTGTGATTCTTGCATTTTTTTCTTTTCTTTTCTTTTTCATTTTCTAAGCTATATTGTCACAGGGGCGAAAAAAGGAAGCAATTCAGAATAGAAAAAGAATTTTAGTTCTAGCCGGACTCGAACCAAGGACCTTTTGGTTTTATTCCATACATGCTACCTACTGAGCTACAGAGTAAGACGTCGTGGACTATTTCTTTTTTACCTGTCTTGTTTAATTGGTCTACGTTAGGCTATTGGAAGTTTTGACCAAGTAATTCTTCATATCGCCCCTCGTCATCGTCTCAAATATACCCTCACGAGTCGTCCCCCATCAAACCGAAAATCGTAAACGCACGCGCCAGCAACATTTACGTTCAAAAGTGAAAAATGTCTATTAACATATTCAAGAGTATAATTGTTTGGCATGATAATTATGTTGTCGATTTCACTCTTAATCATTCAATCACTAACCGCATGTGTTCAATCCACTCTCAAGGTAACAAGTGGAGCAAGCCAAGTTCTGCTTGCGGGTGTGTCAGGAATTTATTCTGGGGTTCTCACGTGTTCGCCCAACCTATTGATGGAGCACAGGCGCTCGACGACTGGACTCATTTTTTTTTTTTTTTTTTTTTTTTTTTTTTTTTTTTTTCGTTTTCACCCGTTTGGAGACTCTTACGATATGTTCATGCAATTATTTTACCTTTAAAACCTTTTCCATCAATCCTCAATCAACCCTCGTCTATGGGCTACTATATAGACAAGGTCGGAAACGCGGTGTCCTAGTTTAATTGGGGTCATGGGATTCCCCGCATCTCAAACTAGTACTTCACCCTTTACCGTTATTTCAATGCTGAGTGTCTACTTATGAGCGACTTTGTAAAAGGTCTCACCTATTGCCTTCGTCAAAAATAAGCATAGTCGCCCGTAAACTTATATTTTATACCACCACCTGTCTACTTGGATGGGATCCCGAATGTTTTTGTATGGTGACCTGTCGTTTCTAGAAATCAGTGGAAGGTCACTGTAAATATCGTCTGAAAGAATCAATCCTACTGGATAATTGTATTGCATTGTTGCCATGACACTAGGTCACAAAGTGTTTTGACTGGATATTAAATCAAGCAACCTATGAAAACCAACGTAACACATATCACGCGCTGGCGTAACACGTCGTGTGACCAGTGTATTTATAGTAATGTCACGGCTAGATTGCCGATTTCATTCGGGATGTCCTCCAATTCTGTAGAATGCTTTAATTGTTAGTTTTTACGGGCGGTTGTGCTTATTTTGAATGAAGCCAATGGGCCAAACCTTTTACAAAGACAGACACTCATGTGTTGACAGCCAGCATTGAAATAACGGTAAAGGGTGAAGTATGAGTTTGAGATGCGGGAAATCCCATGACCCCAATTAAACTAGGACACCGCGTTTCCGACCTTGTCTATATAGTAGCCCATAGACGAGGGTTGATTGAGGATTGATGGAAAAGGTTTTAAAGGTAAAATAATTGCATGAACATATCGTAAGGGTCTAACGGGTGAAAACGATAAAAAAAAAAAAAAAAAAATGAGTCCAGTCGTCGAGCGCCTGTGGATGGAGTCGTCTCGATATGTCTGAACCAACCTTGTAAAGGTGAAATGGACATCAGACAATAATTATAAAAATTGAGCGACCGCATAAAGAAACCGTCCCACAATTAGCTTAAATCGTCTGAAACATTTTGCCAAAATCTGTTATAATCTCATAATTCAAAGTGTCAAAAAGGGAGATCTAGATGAAAAAAGGTACAAGTTGGCAATGATCAGGAAAAGGCGCAATCAGAAAGAAAATCCGACCTCAACGAAACCGAGGCCTGAAAAAACCAAATTGACAATTAGGTACTTATACTGAGAGAACATATCGTAAGCCGAGTGAGCAGCTATTTCCCAATAGGCGGCCACTCAGTTACCATAACTTAAACTAAAACCATGAAAACGTACATAACATAAAGTATCATCATCTCTTGAAAGAAAACCCGTATTCTGTATGTTCAAGTAAAAACGTGTGCACAAGCTTTTTCAAGGTCGCAGCCGTTTTATAAGCTGTAAAATGACTAATTTTCAGGTGATTTTTTTTTTTTTTTTTTTTTCATGTGCATCATTGAAAGATTCTAACGAGTACCCACAGTCGATAATGTGAATAAAAATAAATAATTCACACAAGATGGGATGTAAGGGGTTTAGATTGCATAGACGGTAGCTTGCTTGTTGATCAACTCCTTTCCTAGGATACATCAAACACCCCCTCCCCAATACGCATGTGCGCATACTTACCGTGTCACGAAAATCAGAATAAACGTTTTGTGCTTACCTTTCCTTAATTCGTAGGCAAATGGAAGTGATCCAAACAAATATACTCTCAGATAAGCATTATCAAGAAAAAAGAGAGGAAAAACAGCTCTTTAAATGTTGAATCACCGAATCTCCAAAACCGTCCCTCCGAGTTCCCAATATTACATTTCAAAATTACTCCGAGAATTCCCGTATCAAAAGTTGTGACACCATCTTAATGTTTTTAAGCCTGTGGAGTTTATCCTTTTGTAATCATGCGCAAGGATGCTTAAAATCTCGAGGAGAAAGCCTAAATTTTGAAATGTAGCTGCCAGTTTGTTGACAAATGTTATTGGTCGTCCACTATTTACCTGATAATACAAATTTTCTTGCTGCGTGAGCATAATTCTGAGTTCGAAATACTTTAGCATGTCAATGTGAGGACAAAGACGGCCACACTGATCATGAATTGTTTGCTTATTATAATGCCTTTTAGCCCAAAACACCAATAAGTTATGATCTTACCGGTATGTGATATTAAAAATGATATTATACTGACCCTAGTCTAAGGCGCCTTCCATTGTTTACCTCCGAGTTCCCTGAACCTCCGAGTTCGCTGTAACAGGTAATCCTGGGTGCGTTATGGTACTTCGGATTCTTACAGTTTTAGAGAGCCAGCACGCAACAACAACAAAAAAAAAAAAAAATAAAATAAAAAAAAAAAAAATAAAATACTTTAAAACAAAATGCTAAATAGTCCTCCAAATCGATACTAAGAAGTACAGTTATGATTATATTGGGTCAACAACTTGTACAAATACCCAGCATTATTTATCAGGGTTATGGTTTTCATATATTTGTGTATTCTCACTTGTTCATGTTAAAAACATGGTATAGATCATTGTCGGGTTTTAAACTTCATTTGTTGAACCGAGAGGCCATACTCCCGCACGCCGCCCATGCCCCCTCCCAGACCTCTCCTGGATCCCCAGGCCCCCTCCTGGATCCCCATGGTTCATCCCCTCTTCCCGGATCCCATGGACCCCTCCCTGTCCCATCACGGATCTCCAGGGCCCCTCCCTGCACCATCCCGGATCCCCTGCCACCCATTCCGGGTCCCCAGGACCCCTGCCTGATCCCTCCCGTACCAGGGCCCCTCCAGCACCATCTCGGATCCCCTGCCTGACTGACCCCTCCCGGATCCCCAGGATCACTGCCTGACCCCTCCCGGATCCCCAGGCCACCCTCTTTGACCCCTCCCTCTGTGATCCCTCTGGCCCCTCTCTGATTCCATTATGGATCCCCTGAAGGGCGCCTGCCTGCCTCATCCGGATCCACAGGGGCCCTTCCCTGTCCCATCCCGGATCCCCATCAATGACCTATCACTCACGAGGGCCCCCTCCCCGACCTAAGGATTCCCTCACCCGCCTGTCCCATCCCAGATCACCCAGGACACCACCACTGCCCCAATTTTCCTGGGCCCCGCCCTATTCCCTAGTACCGTCTTCCAGGTCCTTAGGACCCCCAGCTTAATGCATGACATTGTATCTTGCTTAAGCCTCTAGCAACTACTGTCCATATAAGGTAGCGATTGCCAAGTTTTTTTTGTTTTTTTTTTGTTTTTTTTTTTCCTGGGCAGCACCAGTACTATAGGAGGATGTTTTTGTCGGTTTGGTGTCCCGGGAGCACCCGAAGACTCAACCGGGAGGTTGGTTTTGTTGCTGTGTTTGGAGAAGCCCGTGATCGAATCAACTGATAGTTCCAAAACAAAAATAATCCACATACTGTATGTGTATGAAATCGTATCGTATCGAGTTTGGACAATCTATACGTTTAAGCCAGAGAAAAAAATTACCTTTAAAAATGTCTGCTTGATAACATGTCCTCAAAACAACGCGGGTATAATGTATGTCACAGTTACATAAGCAGATTTAAGCTGTCGTTGCTCATTCACATCAGGGAGAATGGTTAAATCGTCAGCGTCGTTGTTCAAATCATCGCCTGTTTCATTTAATTCCTTCAAAAAATTATTACCAATTCTGTCAGTATTATACAACCACAATATTTTGAAAGCAAGTGGCAAATTTAGTAACAAACGTATCAGCTGACTCATAAGGAATACCTTAAGAGATAACACTGCAAACATGGAGCGCATGACCTTAAAGGTTATTTTAGTTCACATAGATAAGTTGCTATCCAACAAACGAACCTCATTGGACGAATCGCTTGATGATACCCGACTGTTTTAATTTCAAACTTTTCCGCTTGCAGTTTATCTTTACGAACAATGTTTTCAAGCGTTTTTGAATCTTTTTCCATGAAATTGCCGATAATTGTATGCCAGACCGAACATGGTTTCTGTCGTTAAAACCATACAGCAAACGGTCTATCAGACTTGGTAGGCTAATGGCCAGTAGGGCAAACCCTCCCCCCCCCCCCCCGGGGGAATTTTCTGCACCATGATTTTCTGAAAGTGTAGTGAAAAAGCTATCAAATCCTGTTTTCTGCCATCTGGAAGTGGAAGCGTTTGCGTTTTACGCTACGTTTTATTATATGACCTGATACCATATTTTGTATAGAAATAATGGGGGTAGGCGTGGAAAATCGATCATACCTCTGCTGTTACTAATCCTAGACCATTGAACTGGGTCTTTTTTTAAAGCTTAGACATAGCCCTTTCATTCTATGATAAGTAATGCAAAATATCTACTTTGTCTTTTCATGAATATTAATGAAAACATGAAAATTGTAGAAAATCATTAAAAACCCATAAATTAACTCATTTTAGGCCTAAACTATAGTTATGACACATTTATATTGCACCATTTAGACATATTTCATAAATTTATTAATGTCATGAGCCTATGTGAAAATTATTTAATTTGTATATTCATGAATATTAATTAAAAAGTAAAAAATCCTGGAAAAATAGGGTGTATACAACTATATAGTATCATTTGTACCTGGGCTGTTGATAAACATGGAACACTAATGTGGAATCAAATGAATGCTATGGCCATGTTCTATCACCCTTATACATATAATACATGTGTTTAAGGATATAAAGCTCATCTATTTTTTCATGAATATTAATGAAAAGTAGAAATCGCAGAGAAATAATGAAAACTGAACTGGTATACCTACAGAATGACTTTTATCTGATTATTTCTGTTATTTTCATATTTTTTGTGTATAGAATATGATCCTATCAATCAATTATTATTATCCTAAAACTATGTATCTATATTAATGAAATTCTAAAAATTAAAGATAAAGAGTACAATATATTAGCTCCAATAACGTGAATGGGATTTTGTTTAAACACAACTCCATATAGTTGCATTGTAATATGTATGTTTTGTATTGTGGGCCGGTGGCCTTTATTTACTCAATAAAATTCTTATTCTATTTAATTGATACCAATTTCAGTTCTCTAGAGCTTTTGGTTGCTGAGATACTGTCAATTCTATTGGTATATTCCCTTCATCTGTCTATGTTTTTCTCTTATATCTAAAGTTTTCTTAAATTTTGGCCACAAGATAGTCAACTTTTTCCTATATCTTATTATATAATTATAAATAATTGTCATATCTATCATTTGATACCAATTTCAGCTCTCTAGGTTTTTTTTTTTTTTGTTGTTGAGATATAAACGTTTCTGTTGGTATACCCCCTCTATTTTTCTGTGTTTTTATCTAATTTTTAAAGTTCTTGTCAATATTCGAACAATTAGAAAGTTTACGTATTCATTAATCATATTATATGATTATAAAACATTATCATAGCAATCATTTGATACCAATTTCAGCTCTCTAGAGCTTTTAGTTGCTGAGTTATTAACCTTTTCATTGGTATACCCCTTCCATTTTTCTGTGATTTTTCCCTTAAATTTAAAGTTTTATCAATATTCGAAAAAACAAGAAAGTCAGAATGTTTGTGTTTCTTACCACATGGTTACAGAACATAATCCTAGCAATGATTTGATACCAATTTCAGCTCTCTAAAGCTACTGGTCACTGAGATATTAGCAATTTTATTGGCATACCTCCTTCCTTTGGCAGTGATTTTTCTGCTATAACTTATGTTTTCTTAAATATTTGAGCAACAAGAAAGTAAGCTTGTTTATATATTTTATTACATGATTGTAGAATATTGTCATAGCAATCATTTGATACCAATTTCAGCTCTCTAAGACATTGGGTTGCCGAGATATAAACATTTATATTGGTATAACCCCTCCGTTTTTCTTTGAGTTTTATCTAATATTAAAGGTTCTCATCAATATTTAAACAACAAAAAAAAGTTTGATTATTTATGCTTCTTATCACATGATTATAGAACATTATCATACCAATCATTTGATACCAATTTCAGCTCTCTAAAGCTACTGGTCACTGAGATATTAGCAATTTTACTGGTATACCTCCTTCCTTCGGCAGTGATTTTTCTGCTATATCTTATGTTTTCTTAAAATTTGAGCAACAAGAAAGTAAGCTTGTTTATATATCTTATTACATGGTTATAGAATGTTGTCAAAGAAATCATTTAATACCCATTTCAGCACTCTAGGACATTTGGTTGCTGAGATATAAACGTTTATATTGGTATACCCCCTCCATTTTTCTTTGATTTTTTATCTAATATTTAAAGTTCTTATCAATATTCGAACAACAAGAAAGTTAGATTATTTATTTGTCTAATTACACAATTATAGAACATTATCATACCAATCATTTGATACCAATTTCAACTCTCTGGAGCGATTGGTCACTGAGATATTAGTAATTTTATTGGTATACCCCCTTCCTTTGACAGTGATTTTTCTCTTATATCTTAAGTTTTCTTAAATGTTTGAGCAACAAAAAAGTCAGCTTGTTTATATATCTTATTACAAGTTTATAGAATATTGTCAACGCAATCATTTGACACCAATTTCTGCTCTCTATGGCTTTTGGTTGCTGAGATATAGACATTTCCATAGGTATACCCCCACCAATTTCTGTGATTTTTCTACTATATTTATTGATTTCATCAATAGTAAAACAGCAGAAAAGTCTGATTGTAAATGTATCTTATTTCAGGGTTTTAGAATGTTATCATAGCAATCATTGTTATAAGTTTCAGCTCTTTATGGCTTTTGGTAGCCGAGATATAAACATATCTGTAGGTATACCCCCTCCATTGTTCTGTGATTTTTCTTTTCTATTGAAAGTTCTTATCAATATTTGAACATCAAGAAAGTCAGATTCTTTCTGTATCTTATCACATGATTAATAGAACATTATCACAACAATCATTTGATACACATTTCAGCTCTCTTAGAGTTTTTGGTCACTGAGATATTAGCAATTGTGTATGGTATACCCCCTTCCTTTATCTGTTTCTTTTCTAATATCTGAACTTCTTTTTAATATTTGAGCATTAAGATAGCCAGTTGTTCATATATCCTATTACATGATTATAAAACATTGCCAAAGCAATCATTTGATACCTATTTCAGCTCTCTATGTCTATCAGTAGCCAAGATACATGTGGTAATAGAGGTGTACCACATTAATTCCTCTGCTTATTAGGGGTGGGGGTGATCACTCAAATGGACATTAAAGTGATCCTCTGACCAAATTGGCACCCATGAACATTTGGTCTAAGGTTGCAAGGTACATCCTACAACCCACTCTAACCCATAAATGGCAATACAGTAAATTTTGATTTTCGTCATTTTCATTAATATTCATGAAAATGCAAATGAGAGAATTTTCATTAAGGTCCATGGCGTCAACAAATTTGTCAAATAGTATTATTGGTACAATAACAATGAGCCACAATGATAGTTTAGGCCTGAAATTAGTTTTTACGGGGATAATTAATTTTTACATGTTTCGTTTTTCATTTTAATGTTTTAATGAAAATTCATGAATAAGCAAACTAGATATTTTCCATTACTTATTATTGAATCAAAGGGCTATGTATAAGGATTAAAATGAGACCAAGTTCAATGGTCTAGGATAAGAAACAAGTGAGATATCTTCAGTTTTCTATGTGTACCCCCATTATTAAAACGCAAAAAAATGAATATTTAGGGTAATATAATAAAACATGGCATAAAACGCAAACGCTTCCACTTCCAGATGGCAGAAAACATGGTTTGATAGCTTTTTCAATGTACTTTTAGAAAATCATAGTGTAAAAATTCCCCCTGGGGGGAGGGGGGGAGGGGGGTATAGGTAGCTAGAAGACTATGGTCACTGAGAATTGTATGCATCCAAGTCCGCGACAAATCTATCAAGCAAAATATAATAAAAATAGTATTCTAGAAATAATACAATCACGCGCGTAGCCCCTCACCAACAGAGTTGCTTAACTAGAATTAGTTTCACAATCGGTGTTAACAAATATGAGGCAGGTTTTTACACGTCAGTGGCGGATTTACGGGGGGGGGGGGGTCATTTTCGTGGGAAAATTTGAGAATTATATTGGTAAAAGTGTAGAAACGAAACACCTAAATACGTTTGAACCTCCTCTCCAGAAATTCTGGATCCGCCCCTGCACGTGTACACGCTTCATCTATGAATGTCTTCTATATTTGTGTATCCGGGATCTTGCATTTACACGTACCGATCACAGGAGTTTTCTGTGGCACCATGTATGCAAGTGACCATGTCCAAAGCTTTTTTGCATGATGCTGGTGACCCGGTTTCATATAAGGGCTTTCGTGCTCTACGTATCTAAACGTTCGGTTTTAAAGCCCGATTCGCTGTCATAGTCTTCTTAACTTTCGGTAATGCAAAGCCTTTTCCATTCTTGCCCCTTCAGCATTCTCGATCTCCGCCCCTATTTTCTTTCTACGCAATGATTCTTGTAGCTTCTTTGATCATCGAGGTGCGCAAGGCGCAAGCTGTAACTGAATTTCTTCACTCCTAGATCTGTTCAAAACAGTCTCTTTAGGTGGTCTGATGTATGCCTTAGGAGTATCCAAGCACTAGCCTCGGGTTGTTTCCCCAGATCCAATACTGTCATAGTGCCGAGTACTACAAGGTGTCTGGGTGACAAACAAGCTGAGATGCTAGCAAAGAACACAAACTAGTTGCTGCTCGGAGAACTAAAATCATTTAAAGCTAAATCAGGACATCATGACCAACGACTAAATATCAATTTGCAATTCTTTCCTTGGTTATGTTTTGTTCTTGCCAATATGCCCCATACGTGTAATAAAGACCGTGTATCTTGAGGATCCAGAAGTCAACCAGAGGATTGGTTGCAACATCCATGAGGAGTATTAGTCCGTTGTCCAAGGCCTCGTGTATTAGTCCGTTGTCCAAGGCCTCGTGTGCGATCCCTATCATGCACAGAAGTGACTGTTGACATGTAGCAATAAGACATAGCTTAGCATATCTGAAACAGAAAAGGAGATTTACTCACAACAGACAAAAAAAATGAAGGGTCACCAAAAGCTATATGTCTACCTGTTTAATTGCATATGGTCGATAGGGGACATAAAAGAAATAGGAACCGGGTAAATGGCTCTTTAACTCTTGAGTCTTAAAGTTAGGTAGTAAAAGCGTTGAATATGTATTATATTATTAATTAACTACATTAATATTAGTATTTGTATGACCAAATCAGCCCGCATCATACGGATGGCAAACTGGGCCAATACGAGAAAAACTGGGCCAATACGAGAAAAACAAGGCCAATACAGAAAAACAAGGCCAATATGAAAATGACGTCATTCGACGTTCTTTTTCAAAAGAAAACGGCAGCCATGTTTTCCTCCGTTTCGCCGCTTAAAAACTGCAGTTGTATTTATAACATAAACTTACACTGCAGTTGCATTTATAGAAGTAGAAATAATCGTCAACAGTTATCGCTAATAAAAAGGAAAAACGGAATTCAGACGACAAGCTTGGTTTATTTTGTAGATCTAGATCTAGTCAATCTTATATGAAAACACACGGTTTGTAAGCATTTTATTCCGGCTCGCCAAGACTCAAAGGCGTTTGTTGAATTTGTTTTATCTTATGAAATGTTATTTATTTATTTATTTATTTATTTATTTATTTATTTATTTATTTATTTATTTATTTAGATCTATTTATTTTTACTTTAGCAAAATAGATAAAATACAGTGTTATTATGTTCATTTGCCTTCTTCCTCCTCAAGTGTCGACTCGCTATCACGAATTTTGCAGTGTTTCGATGAGACTGGATCGAGCATGCAGTGGCCTGTATTCGAGATTTTATCGGAAAATTCTCTGTAGTTTATAGGCCTCTACTCGTGGCTTCAGTGTTTAAAGCAGAAGAGGACCGTTGTTATATTTTTGTGCATGTACATGCATGTGTCTAATATTTTTATCCATTGCGTTGTGCATTTTGTCAGCGTTGTGCATTTTGTCAAAGAGCACAATTCAAATAGAAAAGTTAATTAATAAAATTGTCATTAATCAAGTAATTTCGTATTGGCCCAGTTACAGGTCCTCGGCCAGCTGTATTGGCCCTCGGCTCCGCCTCGGGCCAATACAGCAGACCTCGGACCTGTAAATGGGCCAATACGAAATTACTTGATTAATAACATTATATTATTAATTAATCGGTCCACTATCTTGTTTTGTTTCTATATTAGGCATATTACATTACATCTAATGGCATTTCATGAAACCTTGTTTACAGTCAAATAAACATCCATGGTCTAAAAACAAATAATGATGAGTAATGGCCGTCGCGCTTATGTCATAATTTATAATACTGCAGGTATAAACACCATTCATACTATTATGTTTAAACTTAACTTGAAGGTAACTGGATGCACATAATATATACAAACTGTATTTTCTGTGAAACTATATTGAATTCAAGGAATTTAAAGGAGGTATGTTTATTTATTAATCGTGAATCAGATAATTTTAATATTTCTTTTTCTAAATGGGGAAAAAATATCGCTGTATAATTTTAATTAATATAATACGCTGCATTTGTGTTTTATCATCAACAAAGATCAAATTTTCATTTTTTCTGATAGGCAAATATTATAAGGATTTTATTTTATATCGAATGCATGTATATGTTAAAGAACTATTTTCAAATCCATTCAGAGATTTGCATTGAATGTGTTAAATACGAACTGGTTATGTTTTATTTGTACTTTGTTGATCTACAATACCAGTACTGGGGAGCTCTACCTTTTGACGAGGTTCCAGTTGCTCGAAATTAACGGCGTCCTTAGTTAATATTACAAATACACTGTTATTATTTGTTGAAAAAAATGCAACAAAGGATTCTCACATTGTTTCAACAAAAAATAACAGTGTATTTGCTTATGTAGTCGGCAGTTGAGGTCTTAATTAAGCTAACAAAGTTTGGAACAACTGGTCCCGGTAATTAGGAGAAAGCTTCTCAGACTGTGCACCTTGGTGTTCCGTAAACGTATATATAGATCTTTTGGAAAGGAACAGCCCCCCACCCCCTCCTTCTTTCCTATATCTTTCTATATATTTCTATTTTCTACTTAATTTGTCATTCGCAGAGGTTTAAGGTTTTCAGATACATACATGATGATTTCATTTAGTCTCTCTGCAAAACCATTACCCTTCGGATGATATGAAGCGGTGCCAAGTAATGGCATTGGTCATTGTCCGTTTTTCTTCACATTATATAGTTTAATGTTACAAATATAGCACAAAAGCAGCGATGTCCGATATTATAACACATAGGTCATTGTCCGTGGCATTGGGTCATACCTAATTAACTATGTCAGACATCATGGACATTGGCACTTGCGCCTAATAATGGTATGGAGTATTTTTCACAAATATTTTCTAGACGTTGTTGCAGTACTTTTTTTGATTCGGCGAACATAAACTACACTTAACACGGATAGTGAATGAAAGTAGGTTTTAGTGACCAAGTCTTGGTCTTTTGTCTCCACGTGTCACAATGTTCTCGATTTGATGCTTAATATGTTTCGACAGTGTTCTTTCTATTTCATCAATCAGTCTATTCAGGTTAACACATATTTTATAATGCCCTTCAGTTAATACGGTGTCCTTTTTAAACTAAAAACAAAGTGTTTACTTCAGTGGTAGGTCTATTATTATTTTGGCAGCAATGTGACAGTAGGCTTACGTAATAAGTCATAGATATAATTAAGCACAGTAAATGCATGTTGTATGCGTCAGCTATTTAATTAGCTACGCGTGTGCATGTATGAATGCTATATCTAGTTTTGTAGTTGTCTATGCAATATATATCGTTCGATCCCCACAGGCGTCATCGCGTTGTGTCCTTGAGCAAGACACATTGGTCAACTCCCTATGTACTGGTTAAAACCAGGAAGCGTTGGTTCCGTCCCGACATTACTGAAAAATTGTTGACTGGGAAGTTAAGCTTAAAAAAATGCAATATAGATCTCCCATCTAATGAATTTGACGTTAACAAACTGCATTTATCCGAATCCGACTTTATATTTTCTGACCAGGCTTAGTAGGGGCCTAATGTATCTTAATGCTGGGGCTTCACCAACCTGACCAGACAGTTAACCAGTATGCAGTGTCCATCTTTTCACGAGAACTATGGCTAGTGCAAACTTAAATGTGCAAAGATCTAGTATTAAACGCCTGTGAAAACTAGGCAGAAATAAATATTTTTTAAAATACAATTTTAATTTTAATGCTATAAAATCTACATTTTTTGTATACTATTCATTCAAACCGCTTCGGTGCGCATCCGATCCGCTTAGGACCGACTGCTTCTGGTTGGGTTTTAACTGGTTTCCTGCTTTTTGTAACATGCATACAATAGAAAGATCGATCAAAATACTTTCTATCACACCACATGCATCTAAACGTGCAGTGTTGCATATTTATTGATGAACACGTCTACGATACGCTATTTCGTTGCGCTAGGCTTGGCTGTGCTAGGCTTGGCAAAAATAAATGGTAAACATTTTGGATATCGAAAGCATTCCTTCGTGCATGCAATGATGCCAATAATCAATGGAATAAAAAAAAGCCTTTGATTTGTTCGAAGCTTCAAATTCAGTGGAAATGGGGTTATGGGCGAATTTTTGTATATCAGGTACGTCACATGACCAAGATGACCATCATATCCATAAAAGTTTGGTAAACACTTTATAAACCTCTTTCTACTGTCACTGGTATCTTGAAACATGGTGTACGAAGCATTCATGCTCATCATTCATGGTGTACGATGTGACTTCGAGATGCGTCCGCATGCCTCGGCCATCTCACCGCTGCCCGCACGGGCACATAAAAGACTATCCAATTTCTGCTTGCGGATGTGACAGATGATGTTTTCGGTGTGCACCCGGTTTCGCCCACCCTAGGAATCATCTTGAAACAGGGGCGTTAAACTGTGTTAAAAGCATCAAATTAAATGACATATGGATGACATTGACTTATTTTTCGGCAAAGTCAGATTTTGCATTGTGACCTCCAATTCAGAAGGTGTTTATAAAATGTATAAATGGTAATTTCAATGTCCAAGATGACTGCCATTTCTATATAGGCCTAATTTAGCCTATAATCAAACTTCAAAAAATCACCAAAATCGTAAGTCCTTTTATCTTGAACTTGGCATGAATGATCGGGGACTGGAGTCCTACAAAGTTTAATAACTGGTAATCTTGTGGTGACCTTGACCTATTTTATGTGGAACAATGTTATGGGGTCATAACAGAAGCAGAAAATGGGCAGAGAGATACGGGAAAATTTATGATTTTGAATAATATTCTGGCCCAATGTTTCTTTGTCCTTGCTCAATGTTGTATTTATAATCAAGAGTCGGTAGTCATTGTCATTTGGTGTATCTACGAGATTAATGGTCCTCTTGTTATGCCCTCAACATTGGAAGTCGAAAGGGCATGTTGCCTTGGCCTTGCCCGTGTGTATTCTAGTCATACTTTGATGTGAAACTCACCTATTTAACTCTGAAAAATAAATAAATAAATAAATAAATAAGAATAAATAAATAAATTTGAGGACTTGCATGATAAAATACATAAATTATACTTAATTGTCCAATAGATTATCGTATTCGCTGTGTATTTTAGTGACTAAGCTACCATGCATACCAGAATCGAAACAAACAAATTGCCACTGCCAGTAATTTTATTTGTCGTGAGTAGTATATTATTATGGGTAGCTTTTTTAAGATTCACGTCTGTTTCTGTTTCAATCTTTTAACCCTTCTCGCAGCTAAGAAAGTCTCCCATAACAATTTCTCAACAACTTTTCATTTCTAAAAAAAAATGCAATCTTTCGATATACTGAAAATAGCCAGCATATTGTGGAATCTACCTACTTAAATTTTCAGTTACCTTTGATATTCGTTTTAGAAATAAGCATAGTTTGAAACGGTGACTTTAATATTCAACAATTCTTTGACAACGTTTATATGTCGACAATTTCATAAAGCAAAGGGCCATTGAATATGAGCTTTGAAGGCACCTTTTTTTTTTTTTTTTTTTTTTTTTTTTTTTGTTGTTGTTGTTGTTGAAGATCTGATCAAAATTGAAGACGCTTGAGTGGCCACAACACTAACATTGATTTTTCAAACATTCAAGGGCAGCTAACTCCGCAGTCCAGGGTCGAATCTGGCTCAAATTCGAACTCATCCAATATGTTATAGTTAGCCTTGTTACTTCCAAGTATGAAGAAGATCCGATCAAAATTGAAGGCGCTAGAGTGGCCACAATAGTCATTGAGAATTGTATGCATCCAAGTCCGCGACAAATCTATCAAGCAAAATATAATAAAAATAGTATTCTAGAAATAATACAATCACGCGCGTAGCCCCTCACCAACAGAGTTGCTTAACTAGAATTAGTTTCACAATCGGTGTTAACAAATATGAGGCAGGTTTTTACACGTCAGTGGCGGATTTACGGGGGGGGGGTCATTTTCGTGGGAAAATTTGAGAATTATATTGGTAAAAGTGTAGAAACGAAACACCTAAATACGTTTGATCCTCCTCTCCAGAAATTCTGGATCCGCCCCTGCACGTGTACACGCTTCATCTATGAATGTCTTCTATATTTGTGTATCCGGGATCTTGCATTTACACGTACCGATCACAGGAGTTTTCTGTGGCACCATGTATGCAAGTGACCATGTCCAAAGCTTTTTTGCATGATGCTGGTGACCCGGTTTCATATAAGGGCTTTCGTGCTCTACGTATCTAAACGTTCGGTTTTAAAGCCCGATTCGCTGTCATAGTCTTCTTAACTTTCGGTAATGCAAAGCCTTTTCCATTTTTGCCCCTTCAGCATTCTCGATCTCCGCCCCTATTTTCTTTCTACGCAATGATTCTTGTAGCTTCTTTGATCATCGAGGTGCGCAAGGCGCAAGCTGTAACTGAATTTCTTCACTCCTAGATCTGTTCAAAACAGTCTCTTTAGGTGGTCTGATGTATGCCTTAGGAGTATCCAAGCACTAGCCTCGGGTTGTTTCCCCAGATCCAATACTGTCATAGTGCCGAGTACTACAAGGTGTCTGGGTGACAAACAAGCTGAGATGCTAGCAAAGAACACAAACTAGTTGCTGCTCGGAGAACTAAAATCATTTAAAGCTAAATCAGGACATCATGACCAACGACTAAATATCAATTTGCAATTCTTTCCTTGGTTATGTTTTGTTCTTGCCAATATGCCCCATACGTGTAATAAAGACCGTGTATCTTGAGGATCCAGAAGTCAACCAGAGGATTGGTTGCAACATCCATGAGGAGTATTAGTCCGTTGTCCAATGCCTCGTGTATTAGTCCGTTGTCCAAGGCCTCGTGTGCGATCCCTATCATGCACAGAAGTGACTGTTGACATGTAGCAATAAGACATAGCTTAGCATATCTGAAACAGAAAAGGGGATTTACTCACAACAGACAAAAAAAATGAAGGGTCACCAAAAGCTATATGTCTACCTGTTTAATTGCATATGGTCGATAGGGGACATAAAAGGAATAGGAACCGGGTAAATGGCTCTTTAACTCTTAAGTCTTAAAGTTAGGTAGTAAAAGCGTTGAATATGTATTATATTATTAATTAACTACATTAATATTAGTATTTGTATGACCAAATCAGCCCGCATCATACGGATGGCAAACTGGGCCAATACGAGAAAAACGGCCAATACGAGAAAAACAAGGCCAATACAGAAAGACAAGGCCAATATGAAAATGACGTCATTCGACGTTCTTTTTCAAAAGAAAATGGCAGCCATGTTTTCCTCCGTTTCGCATAAACTTACACTGCAGTTGCATTTATAGAAGTAGAAATAATCGTCAACAGTTATCGCTAATAAAAAGGAAAAACGGAATTCAGACGACAAGCTTGGTTTATTTTGTAGATCTAGATCTAGTCAATCTTATATGAAAACACACGGTTTGTAAGCATTTTATTCCGGCTCGCCAAGACTCAAAGGCGTTTGTTGAATTTGTTTTATCTTATGAAATGTTATTTATTTATTTATTTATTTATTTATTTATTTATTTATTTATTTATTTATTTATTTATTTATTTATTTATTTGTTTATTTAGATCTATTTATTTTTACTTTAGCAAAATAGATAAAATACAGTGTTATTATGTTCATTTGCCTTCTTCCTCCTCAAGTGTCGACTCGCTATCACGAATTTTGCAGTGTTTCGACAGGGATTTTCCTGGGCTGATTATGGGGCCCATTACAGGCCCCTTTCCCAATTGAAAAAATGTGTAAAATTTCCCAATTTTCAAGTAAAAAATCCCAAAATAATAAATAAATTCTTGTTCATTTGTTGTATCATACCCTCAAAATATTTTTTTTTTGAGAAATATCCTCAAATTAACACCAAATATGCATATTATCCCCTGTTCTGTTTTGTATCCATTTTCCCAATTTGACTGATATACGTATTATTTTTCCCAAAATCATTGGTCCCGGGTCCCTGTTTTGAAAAGGTAGGAAAATCCCTGTTCGATGAGACTGGATCGAGCATGCAGTGGCCTGTATTCGAGATTTTATCGGAAAATTCTCTGTAGTTTATAGGCCTCTACTCGTGGCTTCAGTGAGAGATACGGGAAAATTTATGATTTTGAATAATATTCTGGCCCAATGTTTCTTTGTCCTTGCTCAATGTTGTATTTATAATCAAGAGTCGGTAGTCATTGTCATTTGGTGTATCTACGAGATTAATGGTCCTCTTGTTATGCCCTCAACATTGGAAGTCGAAAGGGCATGTTGCCTTGGCCTTGCCCGTGTGTATTCTAGTCATACTTTGATGTGAAACTCACCTATTTAACTCTGAAAAATAAATAAATAAATAAATAAATAAGAATAAATAAATAAATTTGAGGACTTGCATGATAAAATACATAAATTATACTTAATTGTCCAATAGATTATCGTATTCGCTGTGTATTTTAGTGACTAAGCTACCATGCATACCAGAATCGAAACAAACAAATTGCCACTGCCAGTAATTTTATTTGTCGTGAGTAGTATATTATTATGGGTAGCTTTTTTAAGATTCACGTCTGTTTAATCTCTGAAACTTAATCTGTTTAATCACTGAAACTCATCCAATATGTTATAGTTAGCCTTGTTACTTCCAAGTATGAAGAAGATCCGATCAAAATTGAAGGCGCTAGAGTGGCCACAATACAAACACTCAAGGGCAGATAACTCCGCAGTCAGAGGTCTGATCTGGTCGAAATTCGAACTCATCCGAGATATTGTAGTTATCCTTGTTACCTGCAAGAATGAAGAAGATCCACTGAAAAACAAAAATGCTATAGAGTGGCCTCAACACAACATATTGATTTTTCCAACACTCAAGGGCAGATAACTCCGCAGTCAGAGGTCGGATCTGGTCGAAATTCGAACTCATCCGAGATGTTACGGATGTCCTTGTTACTTCCAGGAATAAAGAAGATCCGAATAAAAATGAAGGCACTAGAGTGGCAACAACACTGAATATTGATTTTTCACACAGTCAAGAGCAGATAACTCTGCAGTCAAGGCTCGGATCTGGCTGAAATTCGAACTCATCTGAGATGTTTTGGCTATCCTTGTTACTTCCAAGTATGAAGAAGATCCTATCAAAATTGAAGGTGCTAGAGTGGCCACAACACAAAATAATGATTTTTCAAACACTCAAGGGCAGCTAACTCCACAGTCAGAGGTCGGATCTAGCTGAAATTCGAACCCATCCGAGATATTATAGTTGTCTTTGTTACCTGCAAGAATGAAGAAGATCCACTGAAAAATAATGGCGCTAGAGTGGCCACAACATTTTTTCACTTATAAGTCTATGGGGATTTTTCCAGACGCTCAAGGGCAGCTAACTCCGCAATCTGAGGTCGAACCTAGCCGAAATTCGAACTCATCCGAAATGTTATGGTTGTCCTTGTTATTTTTACTCACATATAACTCACATATCCTCGACACCAATATCAGGCTAGACAGCCTCTGTAGGTGCATTCTTGTAGTAGTCTCTTGGTACCAGCAAACAGAGAATCTACACACAGTGTGTGTTCAAACAGCGGAACGGCGTCGACGTTTACAACGTCCAATCAGATTGGCGAGATTCATGATTTTGACGTTAAGTTTGGATTACGTCACGTCGCGTGACACAATGTTGTTCATGGAAGTATGAACACAGATGATTATCTAATGGTTCATCTAAGGAGGTTTTAGAAAAATGTAAATATTTAATCGTGAACACAGTCCCTATTCCTTCCATTTTGATATGTAAAATCCCGATCGCTGAGTAAGTTGCGCATACGTTCTTCGCACGTTTAACATAAGCTGCTTACGTTCCACGTACGCTGCTCGTAAGGTAATACGTTATTCATACGCTTCTCATACCGTATGAGAAGCGTATGCTAAACAAACATTCAGGTGGGCTCTGGCGTATGACAACGTATGCGAACGTATGAGTTACTTAAGAAATGAATTTCATTTTTCTGGTGTTCATGGAGCTATGAACGGCAGTGGGTCGCGTGCAAAGTGAATGAACCCCGAAGGGGTTCATGTAAGCTTTGCTAGCGACCCACTGCCGTTCATACTCCATGAACATCAGAAAAATTAAACTCATTGCTTATATTTATATTCATTTCTCTCTGTCGCTTGTTGAAAAATCAGCAAGGCGATCATATTTACAAGGAAATATATAATTTACACACTGTGAGTATTCAAACAGCGGAACGGCGTCGACGTTTACAACGTCCAATCAGATTGGCGAGAGCATTGTTTTTTGACGTCAAGTATGGATCATGAGACGTCGCGTGACACGATGTTGTTCATGGAAGTATGAACACAGATGAAAATTTAATGGTTCATCTAAAGATGATTTAGAAAAATGTAAATATTTACAGGTAACGTTCATGAACTTATGCATATCGTATTCGTTGCGTACGCCTAACTTATGAGTAACTTATTAGATCTATCAGTACGTCGGCATACGTTGGAAATTTTGTGCATGCACAAAATTCTGGGCGTATACGACATACGACAACGTATGCCAGCGTGTTGTAGCGTGCCCGTAACTTATGCAAAACTTATGCCGAACGTATGCAACGTACACCAACGTATGGACAAAATATCTCATACGTCGGCATACTTTGGCGATAATACGCTGTGGTGAGTCAGAAATGATTTTAAAGTAAAATGGTTTTTAAAGCGAATATAAATTGTACATTTTAACATGAATAGATCATGTTGTTGTTTTTTTAATCAATCACGACAGTCCAAAAACACAAAATCGTATACTCTTTCGTGTATTACATATATACAGCCTTTATTTTATATTTTACAGTGAAACCCAATGTATATCAAAACTTGATATAATTGGTATTTTCATTGATATGAAATTTCACTGATATCAAATCTCACTGATATCAAAAGTCACTAGTGACTGATATCAGCCTATATCGTCACTGTAATGACGTCAGATTTTTTGGATTACTTCTGACGTTTTCATTTACTTGACGTCATTAAATGTGTCTCACTTCAGAAATTCAAACGCCTATAACTCCGTTATTTATGAACGAAAACATAAAGTGTGGGTATTCATTTTCTTAGTTAGAACATAAGGAACAATGTGGTACCAAAATTATTCGTGTTTTCAAAAAATTTTTGTTTTTGCATTTTCACCGCCTACCTTGTGCATTGGAAAATGCCTGTGCATTGTATAAAATAAAAAGAAAATTTGCTTTTTTTCGGTGAATACCAAATATATTTCATCTCGTGAGTTGAAAACATAATAATTTTCACTCGTGCTGCGCACTCGTGAAAATTCTGATGTTTTCAACTCACTCGATGAAATATATTTGGTATTCACCTCAAAAAAGCAAATATTCTATATATATATGAATATGCTCCAGAAAAAAAAAAGTTCTGTACGTTGTGTGATTTTCAGCAGGGTCATTCTTTCTTCTTAATACATTATCTTATCCAGTTCTAGCCCCAGTTGCACTACTGCAGTATTTACATGGTTTTGCTGACAACCCTTTACATAATTATTTATGTTCCTCAAGCGTATGCTAATATCATCGGAGTTAGTTATACCACTCCGGCGTTAGCCAAATACTAAACCCCTTGCACTATGACATATTTACATACAGAAGGTGGACAAAAGTATTCGTCGCGTTTGTAAAACTCCATTGACTTCAATGTATTTTCATGTTTGCGAGAAAAATTATCCTGCTTCTCCTAGTTAACGTATTTTAATGCTTTTGGTGTCATTTGAAAGGTAAATGTAAATGAATAAAGCAATAAACAAGGTGTTTTCATTTAATTCCATGCATGAGTTTTCAAGCTACAAATTTTTAAAAAGTTGTGAAATTTTTCAAAAGTTTTGACAATTTTTGGGCGACGTCACCATTGACGTCAATGGGAAAATGACTTTTTCAAAATTTCCTGAAACTTTAAACTGTTGTTTCGGGAAAATGCAATGGCGGAACTTCGTCAGATGGCCTTTATTTATTGCTTTATTTATTTAACTTTCAAATGACACCAAAATCATGAAAATATGTTGACCAGAAGAGGCAGGATAATGTTTCCTGTAAACATGAAAATACATTGAAGTCTATGGAGTTTTCAAAAGTGACGAATACTTTTGTCCACCTTCTGTAGTTTATTTATGTTCCTCCTGCGTATGCTAATATCCTCGGGGTTAGCTATACTACTCCGGCGTTGGCCAAATATCGGTTTTTGGCATGGAGAGTACGATTATGAAAAAAAATGTTACTGTTACTTCCATCGAAACTTTCATCACCGTTCGCCAGCATTAATCTTTTGTTGTTTTGTTGCAGTTGCAGTTATAGAAAATCAGCGAGCGCTTCACTCAACCGTGAACAAAGCTTAGAGACTGGGAACCAGTCCTGTCAATTTGTATAAACAAACGTCACGTGATCTAACCAGCTGAAACTGGTGCCGAAAGAGATTTTGCTGACTACAAAGCGTAAGTACTTCTTTCATTTATCATTTATCTTAGGTGTGTTGGCAAATGAAAAGACAAAAGATTGTTGCAGTTTTGTAGATGGATGTTTGATCTTTCATAATGCAAAGAATGAAAGAAATCGGAATCCGGGAAGTGGTAGAAAAAGCAAAATTTTCAGAGCCGGGGGTTAACTGTCATCTCGCCATTTTCGGTTTCGAATTCAGGCCAGGGCGTAGAATTAAAAGGTTGGTATTTTGATACTGTGCCATTTTCATAATGTTGTTTTGTTGTTTGCAAATATCTTGGTGTTTGTTTATTTCATCTTCTGTGTGAGATTCGGAATTAATGCATGGATCAATTCTGCAAGAGTGCACATGTCCTGAATCAGCTGTTCATTGGCCTTGATTGAATCAGATTATTGGGTCACCTGTTTTTGGATCCAGCTCATTTCTTCCTATCACGTCATATGATAGTGCACTATAGAAGCCATTTGTTAACTGGTAACCAATGCCCCTAGCGGTGGGGAATAGCGGGGACTTTGACCGACCAGCAAACCAAACCGCACTAAAATTCTCGCCTCTCTTTTATTTTCAGTGTCACAGTCTGCTGTCTTTTCATTATGCACTAGTCATTAGTACCATGCCCCCCCCCCCCCCCCCTCCCCAGTCCTGAGGTGATGGTCAGAAATTGATCGACTCTGTATCAGAAGATAGATACTTTGACTGTCATACTGATAATTTAAGCTTTACACTGTGGAGACACCCATTTGGTAAAAAACCACTTCTAATTTCCCCTGCAGTCTGTTATTTTCTCATTGCACACTGTTGATTTTGCATAATACCTGCCAAGGTAGTTCCCCCACTCTGCCTGGATAAATCAAATGTAGAACTTGCTAATTTCTACGGCTATCCCCTGCTCTCCCCTGGACTGTGGGGGTGATTTGTTGTCTCATGAATTTTAAGTTCTTGCTAATAAAGAGTCACTATAAACTTTAAAGAATATATGGACACTCACTCGTGAATATAAGAACTCGCTAATAATTAGGAAATAAAAAATTCACAAAATACAAGTCGCGCGAAAATTTCCGAATTTACAATATATGTCTTCAAAAAGTCACATTGAGCCTAGGATTTTGGGTGAGGGTCTCCTTTTTAAGCCTCAGTTGGTTGCATCATTTGTTGTGGCCTTGAGCATTGTCACATTCAAAAATTCTTGTCGTACCATATTAATGGTAAGCCTTAATGGTATTGTGAGGATTTCATCTGTAGACAATATCTGTTGACAAGGAGTGAGGCAGTGGCACCTGAATGAAAAAGTGCCCAGTCCATGTTTAATAATAGAAATTAAAACTGACAAGGAAACTTACCCTATCTTATTATAAGCAAACAGAGAATGTTTGATATAACTTGTTATTCAGGGAGCATGGTGGCGTAGTAGTAGACCATCACACTCCGAATCATGAGGTCCTGGGTTCAATCCCAACTGGCAGCACTGTGTTGTGTTCTTGAGCAAGACACAATAACTCAATCAGAGTAATTTGGTTAAAACCCAGGAAGCGGTGGCTCTATCACAACATGCAAGAAAAATTGCTGACTGGCAGACTGGGATGTTAAACCTCAATACAAACAAACAAAAACGTTAATAACATTGCCTCTAGGCTTTTTGGGGCTTCATGTTTAGGTTTCTTAGAAAAGATAGACATGTGTACACTTGTAATAATAACACATTGTTTGGGTATTTACCTAAAAGCTTCCTTTTGCCTTTAATTTCAGGCTTAGCAGTTTTGGGAGTGATAGGTGCTGTATGAGGTAACTGGGTAACCCAGATTCAGAATGGATTTGTCGGACAGTGATTTCAGTGACGATGAAGTGCTGGACCACCAAAAGTTGGCCCAGCCTCCTGACAAACTATTGATGAGAGAAGAGGAGGGTTTACTTAAAAAGGAGCCATTATTGGCCCCTAATCATGCGGAACTGTTGCGGGCAGGGAGCTCATTAGGGAGCATCAGTCTTCCTCCAAAACACCTGCCTCTTAGTCCAAACCACCAAGAACTCATATGGATCGGTAGCTCCTTAGGGACAATGCACAAACTTCCACCTAAGACCAAACAAAAGGACAGTAGGGAAACATTCAAGGGGTCTCAGATCAGCGGGATTCAAAGGGTGCCTAGCACATTGTCGAAAATGTCGAAGCTATCGAATTGTATGTTTGGCTCACAGACTGTCTCAGAGAGTGGAACGGAAAACTACACATTCTGTCGTATATGTCAGATGCAGGGAGATGACAGAGATCCGCTATTCTCTCCCTGTAGATGTTCAGGTTCACTAAGATATGTGCATGGCTCATGTCTGAAGGTAAGTTGATTGCTTAGAGCAGCAGTCTGATCTTGGTGTTTGCAAAAAAAGATAGATTGTTATTTAGATATAACATGACAGTATTTGGCACAAACCTGTCTGTAGTCACTAATTTGTGACTAAAGGTGACCAGTTTTGAAATTTAGGTAGATAGATTGTATGAATAAAGGCACAGAGGAGGGCAGCTATTACCATGTAATCTACTTTTTCTTTTTGACATTGTTTATGAAAAGGTTTTCAGAAGCCTCTTTGCCTGGAAATGTACGTGTAGTGTAATTGCAGATTTTGAATAGATCTTCCTTTATTTTTGTGAAACTTTTTAGGTCCCAGAGGATCGCGGTGGCATAGTGGTAGAGCATCAGACTGCATTCGATGTCCACTGGTAGTACTGTGTTTTGTACTTGAGCAAGACACATTAACTCCCAGAGTACTGGTTAAAACCAAGGCAGTGCTGGGTCCATCCTGACATGACTGAAGAATTGTTAACTGGGACGTTAAACCTCAATACAAAGAATTTGAGGTCCAGTCTGCATACAGTCTTAGCTGTTGGATCTGACTACAAAAGCACTGGTTTCTCATTTATAACGCTTGACCAGCTCCGATATAATTATCTGAGTCGCCTCATGGGAAAACCAACACTTTGTATAATTATGCAAAAATAAAGGCGCAGATCAGCTTCGCGGAAACCACGAAGCTGATCAGCACCTTTGTTTTCGCTACTCGGATAGTACAACTCCTTTTCTTCCTAAATCGGAAGTTTCTAGCGTCTACCCATCATCTGTAACTGTACAGGCCGGTTTGTGTCAGACCTGTTCGAAAACCACTGAAGGCTCAATTATCTATTATGTGAGCCGCGACGCGAGAAAACCGGTCTTCGGGGTTTCCGACCAGGTCCGACACAAACCGGCCTGTACAAGCACAGAAAAGAGCTAGAAGCTTGAAATTTCGGATTTAAGTAGAAGAGGAATTGTACTATCCGTGTAGCGAAAACAAAGGCGCTGATCAGCTTCGCGGTTACCGCGAAGCTGATCTGCGCCTTTGTTTTCGCCTAGGCAAAAATCCGGTTTTCTCACGATGCGGCTCATGTCATTACAGAAATGGATCAGAATCTCACTACGGCGGGGTAGGAAGAAACCACCACGCTGTGAAATTTGTCACTTCCAGTTTAATAGACACAAGAGATTCAAGGTAAGATTGGGACTCTGCCATTCATAGCTCAATTTTGACGTCTTGGCACTTCAAAAGTCAGGCGGGTCCATGAAGTAGCATGTAAAAGGGTATTCAGATTGCAAGTACAAAGATGTACTGTGAGTGCAACAGAAATCTAACGGAAAATGTGTGGTTTTACGTCTTGATTTTCCTTTCACGTGCTACTTCAAGGACTTGTCTGATTTTTGATGGGCCAGAGGTCAAAATGGAGCTATACATAGTTTTGTTATCAAAATTATGTTCTTTAGTAAATAAGGTGTCTGATTAGTTCAGCATGCAATTGTATGTATCCACTCTGAGCATATCATATACATACATAATCTCAGTTAACCTTCAAAATATTGTCAGACTGTCTGCTATATGAGCTGTGATGCAAGAAAACTGATCTTCGGGATTTCCGACCAGGTCCGACACAAGCAGGCCTGTGCCGTCTCAGAAAACCGCTAGACACATGAAATTTTGGATTTAACAAGAAGAGCGATATCATTGTACATGTGTACTATCTGTGTAGCGAAAACAAAGGCGCTGATCAGTTGTGCAGCTACTGTTTCGCGGCTCATATCATTTCATTGTTACATTAGTTAACAGATAATGAGAAAAATGATAGTGAATAGTGTCATTACATTGTTTGCATGTAACATCAGCTGACTTTCATTTTTGAATATAAATCGATTGTTTATGTTTGCATATGTGGTATATTGTACTTTCAACTCTTCTTTCAAGTGTCCTTGTCCATAGTCTTTTGGGGAGGGTGGTGGCCTGGTGGTAGAGCATCAGATTCTGAATCAAGATGTCCTGGGTTTGATCCCCACACAGGACACCGTGTTGTGTCCTTGAGCAAGACACATTTACTCCTCACAGTACTGGTTAATGCCTAGGAAGCATTGGCTTCATCCCAAATAATATTACTGAAAAATTGTTGACTGGGATGTTAAATCTCAATACAAATGATTCCATAATCTTAGGGTAGATGAATAGATCTGACACATCTGTCTGTACAGCCACAGAGTGGTTTAGCAAGCAGAGACTATGTTCTTTCAGACTGTCAGTGCAGCAAAGCTAATCAGTTGTGCAGTTAACCTGCAGCCAATTGCCTTATGCAAAAGCATGTTTAATTATTCATCATATTCATGACAGTCACACAGTTCATATTTCTTTTTACTTTTTCTCAATATGTGACCTTTTCTGTTTTACAGTTTAGCCAATGGCGATGGCCACGAGTAAACGCACGGGACAAATGCCTACACATTGTGTTTCTTCTCAATCTTGTGATAATGATCGGATGTGCGATCGCTACGGTAATGTGTTTCCTCTCAGATCGCGATCAAATCAACAAATTTCCAAAGAACAAAGTTAAGCTTACCATGGAGGAGATTATAACGCTCACGTGCGGTGTGATGTTTTTCGTGGCGTTCTTTATTGCCATGACTGTTGAGATTAAAGCCAGACATACCCTGTATAAGTTGTTTATGAGGTTTATCATGCATAATACAGAGTGGACGATTGAACAGTACGATAAGAAGCGAGACCCAAAATTTATTGTCTCACCTAACACAAAAGTGTGAGATTTAATAAGAACAGATAACTTGCAAGTTTGATGATAGTTTAGTGATGCGCTTTGAGCAGTCAAATGATGAAATGAATAATTTGGGCTGCACTTGATGTTTAGGTTAGCTCAATTGTATAAAAGCTAAATTGGTAGCATATCGGATTTATATTGGAGGGGGTCTTTGGTCAATCCTAAGTTAAGTCTAGCACATTTCTTTTGTTGAAACTTGGTAATTGAAAATGTTTATTCAGCCATCTCCCACCAGTTGATTCAAGAGGAACATTTGTAAGTTTGTTATGAAAGAAATGTGCACCACATACTGGTAATCTGCCTCTATGAGGCTTATTAGAAATATTGTTATTAGGAGCCCTCCTGAGATGTATGTAAAGCAACAACATAACAGTTTTTATGGCGAAATGCTCAGTTATCCCTTTAAACTATCATAAAACATGCAAGTTATCTGTTTTAATTGTTTTTGTTGCTTGGCTGACAAGTGTGATTTATTCTTTATGGATCTGAAACTATCCTGAACCTTTAATTATGAGCCGTGTCATGAGAAAACCAACAATTTGGTTTCTGACCAGGTCTGACAAAAAAAAAAGCTGTGCAGCCACAGAAGATGCCTAGAGGCTGCATATTTTGGATTTAGAAAGTTGAGGAATTGTACTATCCCTGCAGCGAAAACAAAGGTGCTGTTCAGCTTCTCGGTTACCTCACAGCTGATCTGCACCTTTGTTTCCGCATATGTGAAACATTAGTTTTCTCATGACGCGGCTCTTATAGTCTTTGTTTTGTCTTAAACCAGCAGATGTATTTTGTAAATAATGACCCTTTGTATGAGAAAACCAACTATCTAGGTATCTGACAAGGACATAAGCATACCTTTACAGTCACAGAAGTAAGCTAAAACCTTGAAAAGTTGGATTGAAGAAAAAGAGGGATTGTATTATCTGTGAAGTGAAAACAAAGACACTAATCAGCTGTGCAGTTAATGCATTGCTGATCTGTGCTTTTGTTTTTGTTATAGCTTCAACCCTTCAGTGTACTATTCTATAGCTATAATTGTATTGGAAAAGGCCCGTATAGATATCGATCCGAGAAAAAAAGAAGTCTGGTTTTAAAAGATTGTTTATTCGTCAATATGATTATTTTAGGATGTAAAGCTGTAGACATACAAAAAGTAGATCGATTGTTTTGTCAACTGGGACACTTAAAAGTTTGAAAGTTACTAACGTTTCAAATTAAAAAGAATGCTTAGAGGCCATGGGTAGTGATTCGGTCGGCGGTCATCAGTCTGCGGTCTTTGCAAGCCTTAGGCATATTCGTCCCCAATTATTTCGATACAAATTGTTATTTCGGTTTCTAATCTATAAACGACATGCTTAAGACATGATTTCGATCATTGATTATGCCTGTAGTGCCTGCTTGTTCTTCATAATAATAATAGTTCATCGCGGTTTGTATTTAGCCCTACACTGCCGTGGTCACTTCAATAGTTTTTTTATGATAACCTCGAAGGTACGAATGAAGGCGAGATGGCCTGATTTTCTTTCCCTTTCTAGTATTCAAGGGCGGGAAAATGATTCGGTATCAATTAAGCATTGCACTGGTTCCCATTCCGAATATATTTACATATAGCATAAACCTGATAACGGGAACCCAGCCGATAATGGCAACTATTTTTAGATTATTATTTATAGACCATAAATGTTAAAAATAACATGAGTAATGCCGTTGAAGGTCTATCGGCCCCATTAGCTCAGTGTGTTTCGCATCGGTCTTCTAATCAGACTCTTACAGGTTCGAATCTCGCCGCATATCCGTATTCATTTTTTTTTTTTTTTTTTTTGTATTATAATAGGTTTCTTTTCTTTCTTCGTTCATTTTTATTCTTCCTTTTTATGGATTCTATTTAGCAGTACGCTGAAAAAGTTATTCAGTAGTCTGGCGATAACTGGTAGGCCCAGACAGATGAATGTTGCATTATCAAATATTGAATTTCGAAATGATGTATAACCGTATCTTCTATGGCAAAAAGATAAATGTATTACATAGGTGCAAATTATGTAATGTGTATGTTGAGATATCTAATGATTTTCACAAGTGATTGATATCAGCCAATATTTTAACTGTAAATTTCTGATAACTTCTGACGTTTCCATTCACTTGACGTCATTAAAAAGTGTTTCACGTCAGAAATTCTAACGCCTTTAATCCGTTATTTATGAATGAAACATAAAGTATTGGTGTTCATTTTCTTGAATTTTTTATTTAGAACGTAAGGAAAAGTGTACCAAAAATATTTGTGTTTTCAACATTTTTTTTTTGTTTTGCATTTTCACCGCCTGCCTCTTCAATGGGAAAATGTACAAAATCAACACACTCGATTAAATATATTTGGTATTCAACTCAAAAAATAAAATATCCTTTAAGTATATACCCATACCCATACATACACGTCAATCTTGAAAAGTGCAGTCGCACATTAGCGTACAAGACAAACGCGACCCTGGCGTATGAAAAAATCTCAATACGCTGAATAAGAAAATTTGCTTCTTAAACTTTAATTATCTATAGTATATGACTTACGGCTTATCAATTACTAGAATCTAGTAAAACCACAACATGGAAGTATGGAGAAATCTCCGACCACTTTTGCAACCTCTTGGCGTGATTTGTTTGTTTGAATTGATGCTTTACGTCCCAGTCAACAGCTAAGGTCATGTTGGGATGTTGCCTCCATTTTACAGGACTTTTACCCAAAATGAGGATGTCATGACATCCAACAAGTGCTTGAAATATAACTATCCAACTAAGACACAAAAGGCTTATACGTATGGATGGTTTGACTTGAAACGTTTCCTCGGCAGGCTCAGACAAGCGCGAATAAGGTGTGTACAGGTCGTATAATAATCTCAGCATGCTGAAAATTTTGGATTACTTTTGTGTTATGTCACAGTTATGTTAAGCACACAATACAGTATAGGCGCATATCAAACGTTTAACCCATATTTGACAAATGGATTCTCCCATGATTATCAAATGGATGAGTCCACTTTCATTTTTAGGGGTGTTAGGGGTGATTTTTATTTGTTATCTCATTTTTCGATGTAATTTCTTTATGCAAAAAGAATAGCCCCGGATGGGACGCCGCGTTCTTTGGTGTCACATCTGGGGCTATGCTGTTTGCTTATGTCCCACAAAAAGGGCGCCAGACTTAAATGAGTTAATGTAACGCGTGTTGAACTTATTCGTATAAGACACATACCCGAGACACGTCGAGCATTAAGCATGCTGCATGCTTAAAAATACTTTAACGTACACCAAGCGTACAGAACGCACATGTTCGAGGTTTGTGGACACCTTGGCTAGCAGGAAAAGTAAAGTGCTGTTGTTTAAGTTTTTTGTTTTTGTACAAATATAAGCAGCAATACCTTATGAGCATATTTGAGGAATTTTGTTTCAATTTGAAGTATCAACACGTTAAATATGACATATTTTCTACTTAAGCGTACGTAGGGCCACACGGGACAGGTGCCAAAACGTCAATAAAATGTGACGATTTTCATATTGTGTTTTTCCCTGTCAAAAGGCACTTAAATATGTTATTACATTAAAATATTTCGTCCTAAAACCATATAACACTGACTTCAGTTTCAGAAAGATTCCGACTTGGCGGCAGTGTAGTTTGATTTATGTGAAAAAAAAAATCAGAAGCAGACCGAAAAATCTGTTTGAAATAATGGCGTAATTTGACGTCGGAGAACAGCCGACGCCGATTGTATGTTTCGTTACGAAAATCACCCACAGATACGATGAAAATGTTACAAACAACAGAAAAGTCATCGGTCTGTCAATTACTATTTAAATCAGTTCACAGTAGTTGCGGCACAGTCGATTTTCAGCTGCTCAGAAGTCCACCTATGATGATAAAAGGAAGATCACCTGTCTGGCATGCTCGCCGCAAGAAATTGTTATACATGTTCAACAGGTGGTCGGACAATTTTGCGAGAATTGGTACGGCGTATCTGCATTTGACAGCTGGATACACGGACATAAAATGTTGATAGCCAAGGATCTTTTGTTAGAAAAAAATGAAACAAATATATAACGCGCTGTCTGCTTAAAATGTCAAGTAACGTCATATAGAGACGTTGACCTTTGCCCCCCACTCGGTTCGGAAGTGCAGGGAAAAGGCTGTAGATGACGTGTTTTTTGTCAGATTTCAATAAAATTTCATGTAGATTTGCTTATAAAATACTTTTGCAAAAGCAGATATATATTTCTTTTTCTGTTGAAAATATAAATGGTGTACACGAACTTTTCTGACAAACCACGTATGTATTAAACGCGTTTGTTAATTTGGTTGAATTTGCGGCATATTTTGCCACACGCTCGGTGCGCGGTTTGTCTTATACTTTATTGACTGCGATAGAAAATTGAAGCTATTGATTTGACACTTGTGTCATATCTTTTCTTGTTTACACCTGTAGTTGGTTTTCTTGTGTGAGGGCTCATCAATGTCATTTCAATGCATTTCGGCTGGCATGTATTTTTGAACTGAAAAAAGGCTTTTCTTACGTAGAGCATATTGTGTTTGTGCAAAAGCCTTATCTTATGTAATCTGATTTTGTCAAACCAGTTTTCATTTTTTGTTTTCATTGTTTTTGGTACCAAATTGATAAAACATCACTTTTTTGTACAGTTGATGATTTAATTGTTTGTATTGGAGAATGTATAAAAGTATTATTAAGATAAAATTGACTGCTTAGCTTTGCTTACAATTCTTAAAATGAAAGAAGCTAAAATTATGTACTTATGTTTTGAGACTTATTGCTTGTACATGTTTTGCAAAAAATTGCCTTTTGTTTAGAATTTGCATAAGCACTGTTTTATCTATTCACACAGTGACCTGCTTAGATTTTTGCTGAATAGCACATTTAATGAAAGATTATACCTATATAAGGTTTTTAGACAGTACATAAGTTCGCCAGTTATTAATATACCATATATTGATTTTTGTAAGGAAAGTTGGAAGGTTCAATAACTGAGCTGCCTCATGTGAAAACCAACAATCTGCATATGGAAAACAAAGACGCAGATCATCTTCACGGTAACCGCGAAGCTGATCTGTGCCTTAGTTTTTGCTACACGGATAGTACACTTCATCTTCTTCTTAAATCTGAAATTTCAAGCCTGTAGCCATCTTCTGTGACTCTGCAGCCTGATTTGTGTCAGACCTGTTCGGAAACCACATTGTTGGTTTTCTCAGGTGACTGCTCAACTGATTACACACCTGTTATCCAGAGACAAGCAGACACGACTGAGAACAACCAATGCTGGTGAAATCAATGTGACCATAGATAGTAAATGCCTTTCTGGGAACAACTTACCACTGATCTTTCTGATCTGGAGTAAGTTGTTCCCATAGGCATTTGTATCCTACAACTTAATATCAGTTTCATCTGTATTTTGTTGTAGTCATCAGTCGCTATAGCAATCACAACATAACCAGTGTGGAATAGGGTACCACACTTAGAAATTGGTCCATATTGGATTCATGCTATTAATTACCATAGTGAAAATAATTTGGCAATAATGTTGGCTATTCAGTTAAAATGCAATAAATTATATGATGTTTTATTATAAGAAAACCTTTCTTCAGGGTTTCCAAATACATGTACATGTACATGTAGTTCCAACATTACACAGACATGCTGAATTTTGAATTGAAGGAATAAAAGGGACGAGAGAGACATTTACTTGAAATAAAAAGGGGCTGATCAGCCATGTGCTAAAAAAAAGTTTTTCTAGAGATAGGGCACAGTTTAGATACACACATTTTTGACCTTCTTTTAGAATTAAAATGTCTTTGTCATGGGTTTTAATGAGTACAAAGCAAAAGTTTAAGTTAGTGTTTGGTCATTCACCTATCTGCACTTTTGTATGAGTTGCGACATGAGAAAACCGGTCTTAGGGATTTCTGACCAGGTCCGACAAAACCAGCCTGGACAGTCAAACAAGAAGGCTAGAAGCTTGAAATACCTGATTTAGGAGGAAGAGGGCGTGTAGCAAAAGCAGTGGCACTGATCAGCTGAGCCTTTGTTTTTGCACATGCTTAAATCCAGTTTTCTCATGACGCAGCTGTGACATATATTTGTGTAGGAAAGAGATTATGGTCACTGTTCCGTTAAAGTTATGTTATTATATGAGCCACCTCGTGGGAAAAGCAACAATGTGGTTTCCAAACAGGTCTGACACAAACCGGCCTGTATAGCTACATAAGCAGGCTAGAAGCTTGAAATTTTGGAGTTAGGTAGAGGAGGAATTGTACTATCCGAGTAGCGAAAACAAAGGCGCAGATTACCGCGAAGCTGATCTGCGCCTTTGTTTTCGCCTATGCAGATTGTTGGTTTTCCCATGGGGCGGCTCTATATGAGCCATGCTTCATTCTCTATACATAAAATATAGGCTGTTGGTACTAACTGTAATTACACAAAGGTGTACCTTGCTGGCAAGGATCTTAGAACTGATGTAGTAATTTACTACAACTGATGTACTATTTCACTACCTACAACCTATATTTTTATGGAGAATTATTTGCCTACATAACCTTATTTAGCTTTGTGAACTCTTGAGATTCTTTTTCCGCTTTACTACATTAAAGCTTGTAAAGATTTTCAAGTGCTGCATTGGTAGAATATGACATAGCACAGTGGTCAATGTGCTATTAATATTATACTTTAAAAGATGCTAAGAAACTATTACATGTAAATGAGCCACATCATGAGAAAACAGGCTTTTCACTTATGTGGAAACAAGGACTCAGATCAGCTGATCAATGGCTTTGACTTCGCTGCACAGTCTGACAGTAAAATTCTGTCTTGGTTAAATTTGAATTCAAGCTTCTAGACCATCTTCTGTGATTTCGCAGATCAGTTTTTGTCAGGAAACCCCAAGGACCTGTTTTCTCATATTGTGGCTCAAATATGGTATTGCACTATATGTAGATGAGAACACACATATTCATCGTTTTGTGTTTGTTTCTGGTGCACAAGAAAATTGTGAAACAATGTTTCCCTGTGCACAGAAACGTATGTCTTGTATTGTTACGGTTTATATTAAACCCTTTCCCACGTGTTAACACTCTGTAATTGTTATTATTTATACAATTACAGTCAACTTTTCACAAAGCTTTTGTGACTTCCATTTTCCTATTCTTCAAAATATTGAAAGCTTTTATCATGTTACGATAAATGTCTGTGGACTTCATTTGTAGGCATATAATTTGCAAGAATTTACAATGTTGTTTATGTCAGGTAGACGTTTTTGTGTAGGGCCAAGGTTAAATGGCACTCAGCAGTCAGTTAATTCTTATTAGATTCAGTCTAGGAATAATACATTTTTGACCAAACATTATGAAAACTTGCCCATGCAATATACATGGATTTTTTTCAGGTGAAATAATTGCAAATTTCGTTGGAAAAACTTTGATATTTTTCTTTTTGGCTTTTTTTGCTCAAAACATAGATTGTGGGTACATGTTCTAACAAGTACCCTCAATCTATGTTTTGGCGTAAAAATAAGAAAGGTAGGCATACCCCTGCATAACCCAGTTTTACTACATAAAAGTGGGGTTTAAGGGGGTATTCATTTCACGGACATGTTTTCCTGATGTTTCTGTACATTGATTTGAGATGGAGACCAAGTTGCTTTCGCTGTGTAACATATTATTGCTTAAACTAATAAGAATAGGAGTACATGTATTTTTATAAATGTATGTATATTTGGTCAGTGTACATGTACATTTCCACTGCTTTCGTTTTTGAGTAAATAATACATGAAAGATAGTTTTTATTATTTTTATGTTTTTGTAAATACAAAGTTAAGTTTTCACAACAACTGTGAAAATCACAGAAAATATCTGCATATATGAATGATTTTGAATTATTTTCAAAGAGTTAAACAATTATACATTTTAGTAGAAAAAGGTACTCAAACTATTTATGAAGGGAAAAGCTAAATTGTCTGTATGAAACTATACTAGGCAAAATAAATTTAGCAATCTTCGTAACATTCACCAGTCTCTGCACATAATGAATAAAAGTCATATTTTGGAATATGGGTGTAAGTAGTAACCTTTCGGCAAGAACTTGCATGCGAAAAATTTCGAAAAAATCAAACCTTAAGGCGATACTGACGTGACGTTACAATTCAAGGCACATGATCAAAACTTACAGGTCTGCTTAAAGTGGGAAACCAAAATCATGCTTAAGTAACTGTTTAGTCATCAAAACAAAGAAAAACATTTAAAACGTTTGGAAACAAAATTTTATCGCCGAGAAATAAAGATTGTAAGTTTTTGAATTCGACGTTATTTCTTTTGCTCCTACATTATCGCCTTACAGTTACGTTTCTAATTGGAATTTCCCAAAAATCGATAATGAGTTTAAATGTCTGATGCATAACAATATGTTAAAATAAAGAGATATTGCAAAAATGCCTATCTTGGCTTCATAACGTGAGCTTAAATAATGAGTTTAACGTCAGCGTTATCTCACTAGCATGACGCGTTATGGCTCTGAATCTTTCAAGTGTTACTGACCGCGGTATTGGCTACATTGTGCTTTGTTTGTCTTTTGTTTTTATGAAAATCCATGGAAACCAAGTAACCCGAAATTAAGGCAATTTCGACCACTTGACGTCGCCTTGACGTCGTTTTTTGGCAGGTAAAGTTTTTACCGAAAAAGCCCAATCTCACTTGTCACATAATCAACAACGTTCATAAAGAAGGGGTGAAAAGGATGGGCCTAAAGGACTTAACGAAAGTCAGCTGTTTGCATTGTGTTCAATGGTTGAGAATTTGGCATTCACACCCTGTCTGTATTTTTTGGTTGTTCCAGAAGCCTCTTTACAGGGTGGCGTTTTAAAATTCATCATATCGTGCGCCTAAGACACTGTTCTTGTCATATAAATTAAAGAAATGTCCAAAATTGCTCTAAGGTTATCAAAAATATATGCAACATCAAAAATTGCTTAATTTATTTTGCATAGTATATATTAAAGAAGAAATACTCAGCTGAACTTGTCTTTTGCCTGTATTCAGAAGCTTGAAGACATTACAATTTGTATCACTTCACATTGAAGTTTAATAGAATACACTGTTCTTTACTTAGAAAGTACATTAATAATACACTATAGTCTGTACAACTATATAAATTTCCCAAATTCTGTACAACTATATAAATGTCCCAAATTAAAAAAAGAAAGACTTTTGTTATAATAACAGGTCAACCTTATTATAACCCTATCTTTGGGGTTTTAAAGCCAGATGTACGTAATTAACCTCACGGTAGAATTTTTTTATTTTTTTGCATGTGAGTGTATTTTGATGTCCTACATACGAAAATGAAAAGAAATCGATACCGTTCCGAGCTTGTTTTCGAGATATCGGCCTTCAAAATCGTCAAATTTGAGAGCGAAAATACATTGACGTCAACGTAAAATGCGATTTTTTAGACCCCGTTTTTGTTAATTTTCTTGATATATTTCAAAAAATCCACGGTAGGATTTTTTAAAAAACTGATTTGTATTAGAGAAATTCCTGAACTACATATAGATAACGAGAAAGTCCTTAGTTACCGGATTCGTTTTCCTGTTATAGGCGTGCGAACAGAGGTAGTCGTTGCTGGATTCAGTGCATTTTACGCGCGACGTCGATTTTGCGCCTTTCCGACACTGTTTAGTATTCAATATTGCTAACTGTCGCGGAAATGTTGTTTTCTTCAGAATAACATGTCCACAATCTATATTTTTAGCAAAAATAATAAATAATATCAAACGTTTTACATTTCTGAAGTCCTCTGCATAATTGTATGGATATAGTTTTGTATTCCGAACGTAAACTGATGCCAGAATTGACGTTTCGAGCAAAAACAGACGCTACGAATGCGGTGAAAAATGACGTTTCAACCCTTAGATATGCATGTTCCTTTGAGCGCCTTCAATTACGTACATCTGTCTTTAAGACACAGACCGTGTTATAAGTGAAACTGTGTTATGAGATTACTTACTATGAACATATAATCAGTTTATGTACAATAACATGGTCATGTTGTATTGAAAACCACATTATAGTGAGGTACATTATAATGAGGTTGAACTGTCATATAGGTCGCTATGCGAGAAAACCAGTCTTCAGTGTTTCCGACCAGGTCCCACACAAACCGGCCTGTACAGCTAAAGAATAAGACTAGAAGCGTGAAATTTCGGATTTAAGAAAAAGTGGCATTGTACTATCTGTGTAGTGAAAACAAAGGTTTTAATCTGCGCCTGTTTTCGCATAGGCAACTATCCAGTTTTCTCGTGAGGAGGCTCATATAAGAATAGAATGTATGTTAAAATTGTTAAAAATGAAGATCCTTGTTTAGTACCAGCTTGTTGCATAATCCAGTATTGCTTATGTTTGTTTCCTAAAAGTGCTAAATTTAATAATCTTTTGCTATATACTATTTTGTCCTTTATCAAACTTTTCAAACAGCAGAATGTCTGGGTGTCTGCATAGTTTGCTGCATTCAATTGTTTGTATGTTTTCAAAGCATTCTACATATGAGGCCATTTTGATTTAATTGTCTCATATGCTATTTTAAGAGTGCATGACCTATCTCTCTTGAACATTACAATTGAGCCGTGATGCAAGAAAACTGGTCGTCTTGGTTTCCGGCCTGGTCTGGCACAAACCGGCCTGTACAGCCACAGAAGATAGCTAGAGGCTTGAAAATTCAGATTTAGGAAGAAGAGGGATTGTACTACCCGAGTAGTGAAAACAAAGGTGCTGATCAGCTTCACAGTTACTACGAAGCTGATCTGCGCCTTTGTTTTCGCATAGGCAAAAATCCTGTTTTCTCGTGACGCAGCTCAATTCATTCCTTAAGTGCTGTTTTACACTCAAGTATCATAATGTAGTACCCAGTATAGTTTTCATTTACATTTTCATGTTAACATTTGAGCCGCCTCGTGGGAAAACCAACAATGTGGTTTCCGAACAGGTCCGACACAAACTGACCTGTAAAATCGCAGAAAAAAGCTAGAAGCTTGAAATTTCGGATTTAAGTAGAAGAGGAATTGTACTATCCGAGTAGCGAAAACAAAGGCGCTGATCAGCTTCCCGGTTACCGCGAAGCTGATCTGCACCTTTGTTTTCGCCTATGCAGATTGTTGGTTTTCCCATGAGGCGGCTCATTTCTTAAAGTGTTTTTAAAAAGTGCTTGTTTTTGTGGTACTTATTGAACCACATTTTGACTAAACTAGCTACATGTATGTATTCTTTGTTACCATGTAACTCTAGTACACCCGCACATTGTATAATGTTATTTATAGTACATGTAGTAATCAGTCTATTTTCCAAGAATTTACTTAATATTTGTTACAATGTAACTTTAAATGCACCTTTAGTGTATAATTTGTTGTTGCAATATTGTAGTTTTTCAATAGTGCTATTTTCATGTGTACCAGCTTTCATTTAAATTTTGGAAGTGTAGTACATGTACCTATGTATAAAAGTGGATATTTAAAGATATTTTTCTATTTCCCTATAAATTATTCTGTTAGCTGATCTTCAGTTGAAGAGGCATTCGAAGTTCCCAAAATGAGTAACCGTAACTTGAATTGTCATTGAGTATTGACAAAATTAGTCTGCTTTTTGTTATACCCAATATGGAAATACCCACATATTTTAGATACTTGAAAGATTATGTTGATTCCCATTTTTAGTGTGCACTTGGCTTTTGAGCCATCTCGTGAGAAAACCAACAATGTGGTTTCCGAACAGGTCCGACACAAATCAGGCTGTACAGTCACAGAAGCAGGTCAGAAGCTTGAAATATCAGATTTAAGAAGAAGAGGATGTGTACTATCCGTGTAGCGAAGACAAAGGTGCTGAACAGCTTCGCAGTTACCGCGAAGCTGATCTGTGTATTTGTTTTCGCATATGCAAATTGTTGGTTTTCTCTTGAGGCAGCTCATTGGTTGCCCAACCCACCCCTTCCTAACAGGGAGTAGGGGGACTTTGACTTTTGTCCAGCAGACCTCGGGTTTTTCTACTGCACTGCGGGGATATGGAAAAAAGTCATCCTTTCTAGATTCCCTTCACTTTTCCGATTTTTGAGATGCATGGTTACAAATGACCGTCTTTGAGTGTTTGCTAAATGCTGATGTCTGTTTTACATAAGTGATTTCTAACAAAAGCTGTCAAAATGTTTAAGTTGCAAGCTTAGCTAGGGCCTGGAGGGCAGTCTGATTAGGGGCTCCTCTGTTTCTATTTCAACTTAATTTCCTATTTATTAAGATATAAACACCTTAATCCAAGGCTCAATGTGTTTCAAGATTAGTAGGTTGCCAAAAGATACATTAGAAAGTATGGTACAGTAATTGCCTGTGTCTGGTTTAAAAAAAAGTGTGAAGACGACAAACTGCCTGTATTGGCTTGAAGTGATATTTTAGCCTTCTCATGGGAAAACCAACATATTGGGTTTCCGACCAGGTCCGACACAAACCGGCCTGTACAGTCTCAGAAAAGAGCTAGAAGCTTAAAATTTCGGATTTAAGTAGAAGAGGAATTGTACTATCCGAGTAGCGAAAACAAAGGCGCTGATCAGCTTCGCGGTTACCGCGAAGCTGATCTGCGCCTTTGTTTTCGCCTAGGCAAAAATCCGGTTTTCTCACGATGCGGCTCAAAGTACAGTACAGTAATTGACTGTTTCTGTTTTTTAAAAAAAAGTGTGAAGATGACAAACAGCCTATAATGGCTTGAAGTGATATTTGAGCCTTTGCATGAGAAAACCAACAATTTGGGTTTCCGACCAGGTCCGACGCAAACTGGCCCATACATTCACAGAAGCAAGCAAGAAGTTTGGATAAGTAGAAAAGGGATTGTACTATCCGAGAAGCGAAAAGTTACTGCGAAGCTGATCTGCGCCTTTGTTTTTTGCATAGGCAAAAAATCTGGTTTTCTCACGATGCGTCATATAAAACTTTTGAGAGCTTGTCATGAGAAAACTTGTTTTTGTGTGTTCAGAACCGAGTCTAATGCTTGATATTTCAGGGAAAAAATAGATGTAAGGGAGGCAATCCAGACATCTACATGTAATCTTATTGATTTTCACATAATTATGGTTAAAACAAAGACTCAGATCAGCTGTGCAGTACATCTGATCAGTGCCTTTGTTTTCACTACACTGATAATACAATTCCTCTTCTTCTTCTGTCCAAAATCTAGAACCTGTATTTTAGATGCGATGGGAGAAAACCAGTCTTTGGCTTTTGACTGGGTCTGAAACAAATCAGCTGTGCATCTACAAGATGAGAGCCAAAAATTGAGAATTTGTACTATCAGTGTAGAAAAACCAAGGCCCTGATCAGCTGCTGTGCGTAGGTAAAAATCTGGTTTTCTCATGATGCAATTCATTTTTAGAAGCCCCTTTTCTCATGGCAATGCCTGCATACTATGATATTTGTAGATAATTTCATCAGGAAAACATGTCCATGAAATGTGTACCCCCTCAAACCCCACTTTTGTATAGCAAAACTGGGGTATGCAAGGGTATACCAGTCCTATTTTTCTTATTTTTGCTCCAAAACATAGATTGTGGGTACTCATTAGAACCAGTTCTAATGTGTACCCACAATCTATGTTTTGAGCAAAAATAAGAAAAATATCAATTTTTTTTGCCACCAAAAATTTTCATTGTTTACAACTTTAAAAATCTCTGTATATTGCATGGACATGTTTTCGTGATGTTTTAAGAAGTCAGTGAAATGTTGAATGTTTTGTCTGTTATTTTTGTGTGTGAATTCTAAGTCATAAATGATGTTTGTATGCTTAATATGCTTGGCTAATTAGACATTTTTTGCAATAAAAAATTATTACAATGTACTTTTTATTGTTTTTGTTAATGTTCCACCATTTTATCCAAAGACAGATTTTAATTGATCAAATACATGTACATGTACATGTATGTTTATTATTATGCTGCAGATGTTTTAGATCTGCTTTTTCAGTCATAGTATACATTATAGGGCCTGTCACACACTCAAGAGCTGAAGTCATGACATGCTACGACTTGGTACGAGTTATAAGTGGCTGCCTGTTGTGCAAGTTGCCATGAGTTATGTTGGAAAAGCTTAGAAGCTCTCTCGCACAAGTTTGCCCAAATCATAAGTCGTCGCTTATCGCGCGAGTTGCTACTGGTTGTAATGTCCTATAAGTTCTACATGACATGCCTACAATCTGTCGTGGAAACTCGTGGATACTCATAGGAATGCCGTAGTAAACTGGCAAGATGTCTTAGTAACACCCGAGAAGTCTTCTTCAATATTGTAGCAACTCATAGGTAACTCGCCATTTTTGACAAGACGCCGAGAACACACGGCATCCGACGACATTAATACGAGTTCTGTACGATAAGCCACAGGGTCTGTTATGAGCTATGCTCCGCCGATTATTACGGTACACAGCGAGTTGCTATGATAATTTTAAACTGTTTAAATTTCTCCTAGCCTTTCCATCACATGCTACGAGTCCAATGAAAACATGACAAGTTTTCACACGTGTGGGTCTTGAACCTATGTGTCAAACAGCTTGAAACTATAGATATGTTTTTATTGGATGCTTTAAATTGACTGTTCCAAGCTGGTACTTCTGTTGTGGTTCTTGTTGTTTCACGTTTTGGTGTCTGTTTTTCATTCTTTTATGTGCATCTTCATACATTCAGGTAACTGAGTGGCCAACTTTGAAGAATACATGAAACTGTTCACTCTGCTTACAGTATGTTCTCTTTGTACTAGTACCTCACTAACTCAAAAGTTAATTTCAAATATTTCCCACCTGGATTTTTAGGATGGGAAATTGGTTCTGATTGCACTCATTTCAGATAATTGCTTACTGCAGCATTTGTTTGTTTTTTCTTCACCTCACTATAATAGTATCAGCAGACAAATGCAACAATTAATTGGGGGAGGATAAACAAACAAGGACACTAGGTACAAAATAATAAAAATGATGTATTTAGCACATATTAAATGGTCCACGTCGTGAAAAAACCCCCAGATTTTTGCTGATGTGACAACAGAGGCTCAGATCAGCTGTGCAGTAACTGCACAGCTGATTAGTGCCTTTGTTTTCGCTATACAGATAGTGCAATCCATCTTCCTTCTTAAATCCGAAATTTCCAGCTTCTGGCCTTCTTCTTTGATGATATGGGCTGGTTTGTGTCAGACTAGGGCAGAAACCTCGACCAATTTTCACATGTCGCAACTCTATTAAGGCAAAGTCATTGCTATTTGTTGCATAAAGTACACAAGATGTATTTGACTAGAATAAACACAATAATGAATAAGAGTTCAAATAAATAGTTAAAAAATAAGTTAATGAATATGTTCCAGGTACTGGAAAGATTTCTTCAGATTATATCTGTCACTATGGCCAAGTTTCCACAGACAATTTTTCCTTGACAAAGATTATTTGTCACAGAAACTTTGGCAATGAGTTTGCGTTCACACACAGCAAAGATTACTTATATTAACTAGCTCGCTCATGGTCTCACCTTTGTCACAGATATTTGACAATGACACTTCACCACAAAATTTAGTTTACATTAGTATATTTTTCTGCGACAAACCTATTTTGTCAAAGAAAAATTGTCCATGGAAACCAGGCTTAATGTAGGTGATTATTCACTGGACTGTAGCTTATTTCCAGTGAATGATCAACAAAAAAATAAGTTCACAGATGAAATTTATTGTGCTGAACAATCATCAAACTGAACCTAGGTCCTCTACACCTTTTCATACATAACTGTTTTATCTATACCCCAGTAGTATATGGTATACTTATGATATTCAACATCAAAAGACCTTAACTCATTTATGCCTGGCTTCCCTTTTATGGGACATAGGCAAACAGAATAGCCCCAGATGTGACGCCGAGTTCTGTTTGCTCAGAGGAATTTCATTGCAAATTTGAATAAAATTTTAAGATTACACATGCAGCCCCTACAAATGAAAATGGGCTCACCCAAATGATAATGATAGGAAAATCCATTCGTCATTAATGGGTTAATATCGCCTAGGCTGATATAAAATCAGTGTTTTTGATTGCAGATTGCCACAGCAACTGACTCCTGTCCAGTTTATATGCCATTCTTAACCCATATTTGACAAATGGAATTTCCCATCATTATCATTAGGGTGAGTCCACTTTCTTTTTTAGGGGCGTCAGGAGTAATTTTTAAATTTTATTCAGTTTTACGATGAAAATTCTCTAAGCAAACAGAATAGCCCCAGATGGGACGCCGCGTTCTGCGGCGTCACATCTGGGGCTATTCTGTTTGCCTTTGTCCCATAAAAGGGACGCCAGGCTTAAATGAGTTAATAACAGGTTACTGGTACATGTACGTGTTATACAGATATGTAATAAATGCCCACTTTAACCATGCCTTCTGGCCCATAGCTTATGTCAACTTTGAAGTTGGAGCATTTGTTGTCTTTGGTAGACTATTCCTCACTTGTTGATGAGTTTGAAATTTCTGAAAGAAAAGAAAATGAATGTCAGATTATATAGCGGATTGAAGAAGAGCTTGTTCCTATCCTATTGAAATAAATGAGTGGAGGAAATATTATAACATAAAGCTCACATTTTGTTATGGCTTTGAAAAAATATATTCTAATAATCAAATAACTTTCAGCTGGCATTTTAATATCATAAATGATAGCAATAAATGATCTGTGTTATGGGAAAACCGGATTTTTGGCTATGCAAAAAGTAAACAATGGAGCATATCAGCACCTTTGTTTTCTCTGCACGGCTAGTACAATTCCTCCACCACTTGTATACAAACTTTCAAGCTTCTAGCCTTCTTCTGTGAGTGTACAGACCAGTTTGTGTCAAACCTGGTTGGAGTCCCAGAAGACCAGTTTTCTAGCTTCGCGGCCAAAATGATAATGCAAAACATATTAAAAGTTTGTATTTGGTGAGACATAATCACTGTAGAAAACTCAAGTTATACATGCATAATGTAAAATATTAGCAATGCTGAAAAAACAACAACAAAAAACCAGCATCAAGCATCTACGGAAGAGCATTAGGGCCAGGTATTTTTTTTTAATTTTGAAATTTCGAGTTATTAAGTCGAAATTTCGACTTAGTAACTTGAAATTTCGACTTAGTAGCTCGAAATTTCGACTTACTATCTCGAAATTTCGACTTATTATCTCGAAATTTCGACTTAATAAGTCGAAATTTCGACTTAGACTATCTCGAAATTTCGACTTACATGTACTTTCTCGAAATTTTGACTTATTATCTCGAAATATCGACTTAATAACTCGAAATTTCGACTTACGATCTATTACAGGAAACTGGCGTACAGTAGACTAAATAAGGCGAAATTTCGAGATAGTAAGTCAAAATTTCCAGTTACTAAGTCGAAATTTCGAGTTACTAAGTCGAAATTTCGAGTTAAGTCGAAATTTCGAGATAATAAGTCGAAATTTCGAAATAATAAGTCGAAATTTCGAGATAGTAAGTCGAAATTTCGAGTTATTAAGTCGAAATTTCGAGATAATAAGTCGAAATTTCGAGAAAGTAAGTCGAAATTTCGAGATAGTAAGTCGAAATTTCGAGTTATTAAGTCAAAATCGGGTAATAAGTCAAAATTTCGAGATAGTACGTCGAAATTTCGAGTTATTAAGTCGAAATTTTGAGATAATAAGTCGAAATTTCGAGAAAGTTAGTCGAAATTTCGAGATAGTAAGTCGAAATTTCGAGTTATTAAGTCGAAATTTCGAAGTCGAAATTTCGAGTTATTAAGTCAAAATTTCGAGATAATAAGTCGAAATTTCGAGATAGTAAGTCGAAATTTCGAGTTACTAAGTCAAAATTTCGAGTTACTAAGTCGAAATTTCAAGTTATTAAGTCGAAATTTCAACTTAGTAACTTTAAATTTCAAAATTAAAAAAAAAAATTACCTGGCCCTAATACCCTTCCGTAAGCATCACTTGTATCTCCCTATGAATTGCAGTTTCTGGTATATCACTCATATTTCAGACTATAATTTTCTAATACATGTACATGTTTTTCTTTACCTTTCAAGAGTGAAAGATTTGTCAGATTTGCCCCCCAAAATGTCATTCTGGTATAGCTATCAGGGGTACAGGACAAATCTCACAGTACAGGACGGTATCATGGTAGGTAATGACAAAGTCCTCCTCCTTGCTGAGAGTCTGGGGTCGTGTGACAACCATACACCCACTCCCATTGGTCAATTCATTGTCACATGACCTGCTGGTGGCACTAGCTGGTATCAAGGATGTCAGTTTTTCGCCACAGTCAACCTAAACAAAAAAAAAACACATGAGTATGTACTAACATGATAATAAGACATTTCCTTAAAACATCAATTCCACAAATTATAATTCACTTGTAACAGGACATGATAAAATAGTTTTAGCCCAGTCAAGAAAAATTCTTTTTTTAAAATTTAGCATGTGGATACATAGATCTAATAGCTGTAAGGTAAGCCTGATCAGTACCTTCATTTTAATAACAAACGCTGCTGTGTCCTAATGCAAGCCTCCAAAGTTGGTTTTGTTTGTTTGTTTGAATTGATGCTTTACGACCCAGTCAACAGCAATGGTCATGTCGGGATGTTGGCTGTACAAGTTTGTCAGAAAAACTAAAGAGTTTTCTGATGACATGGTTCAATTATGAAGTGCCTTGTGCCAAGTGGAGAACACATATCAAACAGACTTCCTTATTAAAAATATAGTTGTAAATCCACTTCCTTGTTATGTGTTGAATTATTCTTTGTCCTACAGGCAATACCTTTGTTCGAAAAACTAATGTTAACAAACCTTGACAAGTTTGATGTCATTCTCTCTACAGTAGGCCTCTACTAGTTTATTGTGGGTTTGCATAAAGAAGTCTGTGTCTTCTGCCTCTGGTAAAATACACAACAAGATCTTCTCTGGGTCCCTGAAGAAAAAGACAATGGCTAGTATTGTTTTTTCTGTATGGTTTTTTAAGCTATTCAAACTGGAGAAACACTAAATAGAAGAGATCAGTAGAGAAAGGCTATGCATACCAGAGAAAACCAGACTTTTATATTTCATAGATTTTTATCATTCAATGACTCAGAGCATAACACATTGTTTTCTATTTTTGACAGGTCCATAGTATGTCCAATATACAGGTCATTTTCTCTGGACACTAAATCACACCAAAAGTGTTTAAAAATAAAGTCTAGCTTCCATTTTCTTGGATTTAGTAAAATACTCTGGAATGTTTTTTCTTGTCAAAACATCTGAAAAATCGTGGATGTAAGTTTATCGTTTCAGACGGTGGCACCATAACATCATACGAGCTTCATACGGCTACCCCGGTGGGGTGGGGGAATTATCCATGGATAACTGACCATCCCAATATGACCTTTGTTTTTACCTTGGACAAAAATTTTAATCAAACAACAGAATAGGCTCTTACCTCTTCAGTACACTAGCACAGTCTATCGTCCCTGTGACCAACCGTCCAGTTGCAGAGGCTTGACAGAGAACTTCCTTCAGGGCATGGCCCACGCCCAATGGCCTTCTGGTCCTAGAAACAAAATCAAAAAATCAAAAATCATATATCTTTATTGGTTTTAAAATCCAGAAACAGGATTGTTACCAACTACATACAAACATACATAATACTAAACATACAAACAGCAAACGATTTAAATATGCATTACAAGTATCTCTGATTAACTTAATACAACATTTTATGTTATCTATGACCAAATTAATGACTGGAATGGTATCTATGACCGTAATACTAAAATGGTATCTATCATCTTAATAATATACAACTATGACTAGGACGATAAAAGGTAACTATGACCAACTTAATACAACATTTATGTTATCTATGACCTTAATACTGGAATGGTATCTATGACCTTAATAATATACAACTCAGACTAGGACTATATAAAGTTATCTATGACCAACTTAATACAACATTTTTATGGTATCTATGACAAAACTTATGACTGGAATGGTATCTATGACCTTAATAATATACAACTCAGACAAGGACTATAAAAGGAATCTATGGCCAACTTAATACAACATTTATGTTATCTATGACCAAATTAACGACTGGGATGGTATCTATGACCTTAATACTGGAATGGTATCTATGACCTTAATAATATACAACTCAGACTAGGACTATATAAGGTATCTATGACCAACTTAATACAACATTTTTATGGTATCTATGACAAAATTTATGACTGGAATGGTTATGACCTTAATGAAACATGATAAATGGGGTAAATTTTGGTTGTTCTTTCTTTCTTCAGATACTGAGTCGATCAATTTCTGATCATCACCTCAGGTGTGGGGTGGGTGGCTAAATTTTGAATTTAGCAAAATGGGGGAAGCATTCGGGATGGGCCATTAGAATGAGCACAAAATAAAAACGTAAGTGTAACATTTGATAATGTTCACATCGGTGTACTGGCAGCCTAATACTTTAACACGGTTTTTCGGCCAGAGCGTTAATCTTCAAAGCCCATATGGAACATATGCACCCCCCCCCCTTTTTTGTATGTAATAAATAAAATCACTATATCTGTCCCAATTTTTATTTAACATGAAAACTGACGTTTAAAATATACATTAAAACAAAAAATATATAATAATTGTAAAATACTTACTTTTCTTTCACTTTTTCCTTTGTTCCTTTCCCCCTAGCCATAAATGTCATTTTTGACAAAATATTCCTTCTCAATACACAATCTTTCACCATCATAACTGTAAATTGACTGGCACGCGTATGGTTAATTGAATTGAACTTACCGTAAATAAAGTTATCGTAAAGAACAGCTGTTGAGGGCGGTGCTATAATTAACCTTTACCGTTTTTGATTGGCTGATTTTTCGGCCAGCTGTCATCAGCACGTTGTCTGGTTTCCATCTTGGCTCAGTTTCTGAGATGTCGACAATTACATTTAGTATGTAGAGACGGAAACCAGGCTGTCGTCAGCGACGCGTAACCATCTATTTTTAGTTTGTCAAGTTCCATGACAAAGAACATGTTCCACTTGGTTTATTCCGTATGTCAATGCGAACAAAGCTTTATTTTTGGTGAACATGAACATTGCGCAAATATTATATAAGCCATGCTAAAAAAAGTCAAAATTGCGCATTTAATAAGAGGATAAAGCATTCTTTTCCGTGCATTAACGTTTGCCAAGCCCAAGGGCAATAATTTGTTGCAGCCCGAACCGCGTAGCGGTGAGGGCTGCAACACATTATTGCCCGAGGGCTTGGCAAACGTTAATGCACTTGGAAAAGAATGTTATATCGTCATTGTTATATACCTTTCCTCCGATACATGTACATTTTATTTATTTATTTATTTATTTATCTATTTATTTATTTATTTATTGTGAATGCTATGTCTTGAAATCGCGCATGATGATAAGCACACAGCCGTTGATTGGTAAGTGATTAGAAGCAAAATGACACGTTAAATTAAGATGAAATATACGTCTGAAATGTACACTCACCTGCCATGTTAGATGAAATGAACACCTGCTAGTGTCCATAACATGTAAACAGGTGTATGTTATAGTCTCAGGGCAATAAAACCTAGGGCAATAACACCATTATTGCCCTGCTATGACGTCATCTCAGGGCATTAACACCATTATTGCCCTGCTGCGGTGTCATCTCAGGGCATTAACACCATTATTGCCCTGATATGACGTCATCTCAGGGCATTAATGGTATTAATGCCCTACGACGCCTAAAACAGCAGAAAGTGCTGTCCGTTACAACACGACAAGTTTCTATTGTAGAGATACATTAGGTATATAACAATGAGGATGAACCAAAAAGCTGACGCAGCAAAAAATCACGAATTAATATTTAATAATTTGTAAATACATAAAAAAATCAATGATAAAGAGTTGTTGTGCACTGGCCAAGAGTCAAAATCATGCATTTATTCAATTTCTTTATATTGATTTGCGTCAAAGAAATCCGTTTAACCTCAGAAACTGGGCTTTCTTCTCTGGTTTACAGGTTTAATGCATGATCATGCATTGACCTTCTGATGGAAGTGGCGTGTGCTCTCTCTGCAAAAGCACATGGGCGTTTGATAGGTTTTCTAATGACTATGCCATGTGCGCCACCGGGCACAAAGAAGCTTCACCAGCTGTTGTCGCGTTAGTACTGGGCCGATTCGTGAAACTGTAGGTTGCAGAATGTTACATTCCTTATCACAAGCGCACACCACCCCCTCTCCCAGGGTCTCGCAGTTTCACCTTGGTCATAGGGGACACAATCCTCGTCACATGCAGTTTCCCTTTTCATGACGAAAAGACCCCCAAGACAGCCCAGAGTGGTCCGAGAGCCACCAGTGTGCGCTTGTGCTTATCTACATTTTCCCACATGCTGTCCCTTTGTATTCAATAAATTGTACCGTTATCAGGTTATCGGTTAAGAGGTGGGATGATAGCGGATCTGATCAATAACCGCATCCATCCGGCCTTTCTCGGGTTTCCAGCTGCCCTTTTTGATATTGATAAAATAATTATGAATTCTGTGGTTAACAAAGATGGTACATGCTTATTCTGGAGTGCCCACTTGTCACAAGGTCTACTTCCAGTGTGCACAACCTGGTACACACTCACAAGGAATTGTTAATATTAGCTAGGAATCCAATAATATAATTTTGGATCCGAGATATAAAAGCAAAGCTGCGTTCCAGTTTGTCTTTTACCAGGTGGACACCCCGAAGTGCTGTTGGAGACTGAGCCACGATCATGTCGCGGCAGCTTCTGTTGCAGCTCTAAGTGTTGCGTGTGAGTGGCCTATGATAATGTGCGCAAGCCACAACAGTTGTATCTCTTTCACGCGTTGCCGCATGGTCCACGATCATGTCGCGGCAGCTTCTGTTGCAGCTCTAAGTGTTGCGTGTGAGTGGCCTATATGATAATGTGCGCAAGCCAAAGTTGTATCTCTTTCACGCGTTGCATGGTCCACGATCATGTCTCGGCAGCTTCTGTTGCAGCTCTAAGTGTAGTGTGTGAGTGGCCTATATGATAATGTACGCAAGCCTTTTCAGCAGAGACATAGGACTTGGTGCATATTTCTTTCACCGCTATTAAATGACAAAATGGACAAATGCTCTTCTTGAATCAGCAGAAAAATGGCCCCAGAAATATTTTCATGATCAAATTTTCGTGGAAAAAATATCACTACATACAAACCTCTAAATGATCGGTGGCACACACTGCAATTGAGAACGAAGTTGAGGTTAGATTTTCGAGTTTTCTCCTACAGCGTTTCTTCTACTGGCTGGTAGATAGGTGCAGTCAATGCAGAAATTGAATATTTATTGAAAGAAAGTAACATAAGAAATCCAGCTTCCGCAAACACTTCAGTGTTACTATATGTTCATGGGGCGGAAGTGTTTGCGAAAACGAAATAACCTGAAATCCTAAGGTTACTTTCTTTTAATAAATGACTATCAAACGCCATAGGAGAAACTCGAATTTCTCATCTCAACTTTAAGCAGAATTTCATTGTGCGTCACCCATTCCGTACCACGTGTTTCTCAGCCTGTAAATATGCCATGCTCGAGGATTGAATACGAGTCCATTATATATGTAAACCCCGTTTACACATTCACGATTTTCTCTACGATTCACCACGATTTCTCATGGTCAGAAAAATCGGGATGGATCGGGATGAATCGTGGCGAAAAGTGGAAATACATGTATTCAGTGCCACTACGATTCCAGTAAGAATGTCCACGATATTAGTACGGCGTCTGTAAGGTATCGCTACGAATCAATGACGATTCATGACGACAACGCTACGGTCAATGAGGATTAACCACGGTGGCACAACGAATGCTCACGGTGCTTGTACGATTCACGGCGGTAGCCGTCGTGGCCAATCGTGGAGCTCCGTAGCGAAACCGTGGATGATTCGTGATATATTTTCTTGGTGTTTGAGGTTGGGGCCGTTCAAAAGAATAGCTACAACACATGCATAATTGCTTTATACTAAAACAAAATCCCCCGTATTTAGATGAAAGATACAGAGAAATCGCAGAATACCACAAGGATGTGTTAACGTTTTGATGTTCAAACGAAAAGGCCATGTCAAACAAAGAAATCTGACAGTTTTATTGAACAACGACAAGTCTTTTGTTCAGGAAACAACGCAACTGTCTCGACAAGCCATGAACGGATTGTCTTTTGGAGTTTCGAACCCCGTCACCAGTCTGTCGCTTGGCAAATTCGTTTGAATGTACGTCACAAGCTCGTCGAGTGTTCTTGACAACGGCAGGGGCTCAACTTCAGATTCCAAATACAATTGATCCCTCCTTTGCTTTAGGAGTTCCAACTCTTGATACATGAAAGCACTAGTCCGAGCTGGAAAAAGAAATTGAAAAAGAATATACCCAACAACAACGAAAACAGTCATTTAATTATCTTTCATCACTTTTTCAAAAAGACATTTTATATACCGATGCATTCATTGCATACCTACAATTTCTAAGGCTAGGAATCAAAACTATGATCACCAAAATTAGCTGATAAGTCACGGAAATTTTGCATCTTTTCACCTTCTTACGAGTAAAACAGCAGTCACACATTAGCGTATAACCCAAACGCGCGCCGGGCGTATGAAAAATGTCAACACGCTGAAGATTTTGGACGTATAAAAATAATTTGTACCTTTAACTCGCTTTAGCAATCACACATTAGCGCGTGACTGAGGCGTGTGCCGGACGTATAAATCTCAAAGTTTTAGAGTACGTTTGTCTTACGTCTCAGACACGCTAAGCACACGCTATGGGCGCGCAGCGAACGTTCAACGCGCGCCACACACACGCTTAGGCCACGCTACTGAAGCAATATCTCATAAAATCGGAACGCGCGTGGAGCGTACACTAGAGTGCCTCAAAAATGTGCCAAACGCGTTCGAAGCGTATTCAACGTGCTTGTAGCGCACGTGGAACTTATTCGAAACGTATAAGTCACACGCCCGGGTCACGCCGAGCTTCTAGAAAATTTTTAAGCATGTTTAAAAGATGTTTGATCCCAAACGCGCACGAAACGCGCGATGATTTTTAGCGACATACAGCGACGCGCGCCGGACGTACACCAAGCGTACACAACGTACTCGTAACGCGTTTCGAACGTGTCTCCGACGTGTGTCTGGCGTATGTGGAATTTTGCAATTTTTCAACACGCCTGGCGCGCGTTTCACTTATACGCTAATGTGTGACTGCTGTTTAACCAATTTGCGCAAATTAAATCCACTTAATGGACTAAAACGCGTTCTTTTGCGGGTTTGAAGCGCTTTACATTGTAGCCTTTGTATCACTAGCCACACAGTCATTGCATATTAGACATGTTAGAGATAAACCTTACAAACCGTGAAAAGAATCGTAACGGTCCATTTTTGTTGCTGTTGTTGGCCGGCTCCAACCATTTTCAAAGTACATGTAATTTATGTTTTGGACTGGCAAAAAGGCAAAGGTTTTTAAAGTGTAGTCTGATGGCATGGATTATCTAATGAAGTGCTGCTTAATGTATATCTTCTTTCATTACGAAAACTTGCCCATGCATTATACAGAGCATGATTTTTTTTTCAAAGGCAAAAATTGAAAATTTCATTGGAACATTTTTTATATTTTTAATTTCTCTCAAAACATTGATTGTGGGTACACGTTAAAACCGCATCGCCGAGGCGGTTCTAACGAGTACCCACAATCTATGTTTTGGATCATAAATAAGGAAAATAGGTTAACCCCTGCAAACCCTATTTTCACTACATAAAAGTGAATGGGTGTTGGTATTTATTGCACGGACAAGTTATCCTGATGTTAATGAATAAATGATCGAGATAAAAAGAAAGAATAAATCAAAAGGAAAAAGAAAGAAATAAACAAACAAAAAACAAAACAAAAACAAACAATACATACCCAGTCCTTTTGTGATCGAAAACTTTTTCGCCATCTTGACTGATATCAAATTGGGTGGGTTTAGTTTGTTGAAAAATCAGTTTTAATATGTTTGTTTTATGTCAAGCATCATTAGGCGTACTTTCAACTTTTCAATCTTCATTTAGTGTCATTGAAAATTTTGAAACCAATCAGTAAGTTGCAACATTATGTATCACCATAAAAACAGTCTTCCATAAAACAGTTCATTCTTCAGCTGCTACTACATTAGGACATCCATCTCGCAAACATCAAGACTGGTTTGATGAGAATGATGACGAAATTCAGAAGCTTCTTGAAGAAAAACACAGATTGCACAAGGCACATCAAGATGATACTAGCTCAGTATCCAAGAAAGCAGCCTACAACAACGTTTGTAAGACAGTCCAGACCAAGCTTAGGGACATGCAAGATTCCTGGCTGAGGAAGAAAACAGAAGAAATTCAGTCTTTTGCAGACAGAAAGGACATGAAGAAATTTCATGATGCACTGAAAACCATTTATGGCCCTAAGAGTTCTGGAGCCACCACATTACTCAGTGCAGATGGAAACACTCTTCTCACAGACAAAGAGGCTATCTTGAAAAGGTGGGCAGAACATTTCAATAGTGTGCTAAATCGACCATCAAGCATCAATGAGGATGCAATTGACAGACTGCCACAGATAGAGTGCAATGCTCTGTTAGATGAATTTCCAACCGTCATGGAAACAAGAAAAGCAGTTCAACAACTGTCTTCTGGCAAAGCTCCAGGTGCAGATGCAATTCCTGCAGAGGTTTATAAGGCCGGGGGGCTACCCATGGCAGAGAAACTGACCGAGCTGTTTCACTGTATGTGGAGGAAGGAGGCCATCCCACAAGAATTTAAGGATGCATCCATAATCCACCTATACAAGCGGAAAGGAAATCCACAAGTCTGTGACAACCACAGAGGCATTTCCCTCCTATCGATTGCTGGGAAGATACTAGCAAAAATTTGGTTGAACCGCCTGAATGTTCATCTTGATCAGAAGGGACTTATCCCAGAAAGTCAATGTGGATTCAGAAAGGACAAGGGGACGATAGACATGATCTTCACAGCAAGACAGCTTCAGGAGAAATGCCAATAGCAGAATGTAGATCTATACATGACGTTTGTCGACCTCACCAAAGCGTTTGACACAGTAAGTCGTGATGGACTGTGGAAAATCATGGCCAAGTTTGGCTGTCCACCCAGATTCATAGCAATGGTGCGGCAATTTCATGATGGCATGCAGGCACGTGTGCAAAATGATGGAGAGTTCTCTGAACCCTTTGAGGTAACAAATGGGGTCAAACAGGGCTGTGTTATGGCACCAACACTGTTTAGCATGATGTTTTCTGCCATGCTCATGGATGCTTTTCAGGACAGTGACACTGGTTTTCCAATCAGGTACCGTTTTGATGGCAATATATTCAACCTTAGAAGGTTGCAAGCCAAAACTAAGGTGCAGACCGATGTGCTAGATGAGCTCCTCTATGCAGATGATATGGATAAGAATGCCAGCTCAGAGGCAAAAATGCAAAGAGCCATGGATCAAGTCTCACAGTCATGTGATAACTATGATCTCACAATCAGCACAAAAAAGACTGAGGTTGTACACCAGCCAGCACCTGGGAAACCATACAATGAACCAACCATCACTGTGAATGGAGAAAAACTGAAAGTTGTTGATAAATTCACCTACCTGGGAAGCACTCTTTCCAGAGCAGTGCACATTGATGATAAGGTCACTGCAACAATTGCAAAAGCCAGTGTGGCATTCGGAAGACTCCGTGCAAATGTCTGGGAGCGAAATGGAATCAAGCTTGACACCAGGCTGAAAGTCTACAAGGCTGTGGTAATTCCAACCCTCTTGTATGCATGTGAGACCTGGACAGTATACCAGCGTCATGCAAAGAGACTTAATCATTTCCACTTAAGCTGTTTGAGAAAGCTGTTAAAAATCAAGTGGCAAGACAAGATCCCAGACACAGAGGTCCTGAAGAAAGCAGGGATGCAAAGCATACATACTGTCTTAAAGCTAGCACAGCTAAGGTGGACCGGCCATGTTATAAGAATGCCTGATGAGCGACTTCCAAAGAAAGTCTTCTATGGAGAACTACAAGAGGGAAAGCGCTCTCAAGGTGGCCAGAAGAAACGCTACAAAGACACCCTGAAAGCCTCTCTGAAGGATTTTGACATACCAATTGGGTCTTGGGAACAGACTGCACAGGAGCGATCAAAGTGGCGAGGTCTCATCAACAAAGGAGCAGCTCTCCATGAAAAAAAGAGAATCTGTGAAGCTGAAAGAAAGCGCAGAGAACGCAAAGCCAATACCAATGGGCCACCAGCTGATTCAATGACATTGACTTGCTCTACTTGCAACCGACAGTTTAGAGCTAGAATTGGCCTAGTCAGTCATCAAAGAACTCACCAACACACACGAACCTATTCAAGAAATAATGATGGTCTTTCTCATTAGTGAGAGACGAACGACCATCACCATAAATACAAACAGTGTGGCACATGACCGTGAGCCAGGGAATTGGCTTCTTAGTCCATAGTTTGACAGCAAGTTCAAACAGGTCTCCAGTATGTGTGCTGGCGTCCTTTTTATGGGACATAGGCAAACAGTATAGCCACAGAATGCGGCGTCCCATCTGGGGCTATACTGTTTGCTTAAAGGAATTTCATCGAAAAATGGAATAAAAATTCAAAATCACTCCTGATGCCCTAAACAATGAAAGTGGACTCACTCAATAGATAATGATGGACAAGTCCATTCGCCAAATATGGGTTAATATGCAAAAGGACATACATAATTGAGCCGCCTCATGGGAAAACCAACAATCTGCATAGGCGAAAACAAAGACGCAGATCAGCTTCGCGGTAACCGCGAAGCTGATCAGAGCCTTTGTTTTCGCTACTCGGATAGTACAATTCCTCTTCTTCTTAAATCCGAAATTTCAAGCTTCTAGCCTGCTTCTGTGCTTGTACAGGCCGGTTTGTGTCAGACCTGTTCGGAAACCACATTGTTGGTTTTCCCACGAGGCGGCTCATATACTCGCATGTACCGCTTTGTAAATGCTTTTTCGCCTATTGAGTTTTTTTTTCTCCAGTCTCTCACTTTTTATTTTCCTTGTTCTTGTGGATCGCACCCCATACTTATGATTCAAACTAAAATATAGGTCAATACTCCATCATAAAATATAGGTCACTGGCCAAATAATTTTTATGAGGCCAAACTAATTAATAAGCCTAGCTTCCTTCATTTTATAGATATATGTGAAACAAAAAATAATCTCATAACCATGAAACATGTCTAATCAATTTACGTTAAATTATACTGAAAAACGTACCCAACAAAACCATATTTGGAACGCTCCTCCATTTCTAGGCATTGCAATTTTGCACATGTATTGGCAAGAGGACTTGTGAAGTTATGGACCAATATTTTATGGTGTGTTTTGCATAAATAACTGTACCTAGAATGGTTTCTTTTTTCCTCAAGTATATGCATCAATATAACTGATCGTGATATATAGGTGCTGGTCGATGACCTAACTGGTCTTTATGATCTTCACAGATAAAAGAAATTGCACTGATCCAAGCTTATCAGTGTCAATGTGTCAATGACTAAGAAATACATTTAATTGTACTAAGTTAGGGAAATTCCTTATCAGGGGTTATTTCCCTTTACTTATCAATGAAAAAAATATGTGTCTAAAACTTCTATATTTTGAGGACAAAATGCATGTGCATCTTCAATAAGATTCTCAAAATTAAATCTTGTATGTGACATAATTCCAAAAACTGTTAAAACAACAAAGCAAATACTTTTGAGGTACATTGTACATGTACAAAACTGCAGAGATAGAAATGTAACATCTTATGTCAAATCTATGAGCATAACAAAGTCGCAAGGAAAAAAATAACAAAATAGCAATTTTTATATAAAGACCATTTATTTCAAAGTAAAGTCAAACATGTCACAAAGCGTGCTCAGAACACAAACAGGAAAATATGTATTGTATACAACAGCAATACAAGAAGGACATCTCAGGTGCATACTATAGGATAACTTATTTGATTACTTTCTCATAAAATAAAATGAGCTGTAGCTGCTGATCAGTCTTCTTGTTTAAAATTATGACCTAGTGTAAGCCCTTGAATGGCAATAAGAAATACATGTATCAAGCATCTAGCTAATCCATCTTCTGTGGTTGTACAACCTGTTATGTCATCAGGAAAACATGTCCGTGAAATGTATACCCCCTTAAACCCCACTTTTATATAGTAAAACTGGGGTATGGAGGGGTATACCTATTTTTCTTATTTTTGCTCAAAAACATAGATTGTGGGTACTCGTTAGAACCGCCTCGGCGAGGCGGTTCTAACATGTACCCACAATCTATGTTTTGAGCAAAAATAAGAAAAATATCAAAAAAATTCTACTGAAAATTTTTAATTTTTACAACTTAAAAAATCTCCATATATTGCATGGGCAAGTTTTCATAATGTATTGGAGCTGGGCAGAAAACCCCAAATAAGACTTTCATGAGAGGCAGCATATGAGCCATCTCGTGGGAAAACCAACAATGTGGTTTCCGAACAGGTCCGACACAAATCAGGCTGTACAAGCACAGAAGCAGGCTAGAAGCTTGAAATTTCGGATTTAAGTAGAAGAGGAATTGTACTATCCGAGTAGCGAAAACAAAGGCGCTGATCAGCTTCGCGGTTACCGCGAAGCTGATCTGTGCCTTTGTTTTCGCCTATGCAGATTGTTGGTTTTCCCATGAGGCGGCTCATATAGTACTACACTAAGTTTGGAATTTTTCGCTTGACTTTTATTTCACGATTTTTCTATTTCCCAACTATTAGTGAGTTCTTGAATTGGCAAATAAGTACTCTTGCAGTCTATGAAGCTAATAGTAACTTTTTATTAATGTAAATATTTATTAGCAAGAACTTTGAATTCCCAAGACAAAAGATCCCCGAAAATTAGCGAAAATTAAGTTCTTGTGAACATTTACAAATTTTCAGTAGGGTAATCACTTATTCTATAAAATTCTAAAAAACAATCTACAAATCTATTTTTGGTTTGCCGTTTAAAATACCTTTCAACAATTAATCAACAATATTGTGACAGAGCCATCATTTGCTTTCTTTGGAGACCAGTAAAGTGTCTTGCTCAAGGATACAAGTCACACAACACAGCAATGTTGGGCTTTGATTGAGCCCAAAGCCTTTTACTCCTGAGTCTGCCAATCAGGCCGCCTCACTGACTCCTGTATAAACTGAAATGATGAAAGAATTCAATCAAGTAAAGGAGTCTATAAGTTAATACAATAATATGCCCCTTATTTGTCCTTCTGAATACATGCTCTATGACAAGGTCACCTGATTTTAGATACAGAAATTCTGAATAAATCATATAGAAATACTTTGATTTTTTACAACATATTTCTTGCATGACAAAGCCAGCATCTGGTATGTGCACCCAGAGTAGACTATGACAAGTCTTAGCTTCAACCATACTAAATTTCAGAGTAGCCACTTATAAGGCAAAACCCCTTCTTCATACAAGAACATGCCCAAGCTGATCATAACAAGTCTTTGCTTGGTGCAAATGCCTTTTCGAAGCATTTATTAGCGTGTAACCAAGTAGCTTACAACAAGCTCTTGGCGCAAATCTACTATACTATTTTAATAGTTATTTATGCTGTGTTATCCCACCCAGTGTAACTAAGGTTTTTCAGGGTAGCCAGGGACCTAAGGCACTAGGGGGCTACCTTGAAATGTATCACCTTACATTATGATTGTTTACTGGCAATTTTAGAATTAATCACATCAACTATGTTGTGGGTAAAATTAAAACTATATTTTGTGGGTACCCAATGGGTACTCCCCGACTCTTTATAAAGCTACTCGTATCTTTTTTATAAAGCTACTAAGTAAGGTTATAGTGTTTCTGTGTTTGTTAATCATGATGAATACAGTACTTACATAATTTGAAAATGCAATACATATGAATGTACATGAACTAATACAGACTGACTTAGAATAGAATAATATACCTAACACATCAGGATAACATGTCCATGCAATAAATACCCCTTAAACCCCACTTTTATAAAGAAAAAACTGGGGTTTGCATGGGGTATACTTATTTTTGTTCCAAAAATATAGATTGTGGGTACTTAGAACCCACTGAGGCGGTTCTACCGTGTACCCACAATCTATGTTTTGAGCAAAAATAAGAGAAATATCAAAGATTTTCTACTGAATATCAAAGATTTTCTAATGAAAATTTTCATTTTTTGCAACTTTGAAAACCTCTGTATATTGCATGGACGTGTTTTCGTATTGATATGAATGTACATGAACTTATACAGACCGACTTAGAATAGAATAATATACCATAACAATCCCAAGTTTTCAGACAATTCCCATGACTTTACAGTGAAGAATCTGGAATGACAGCTTCCACCAACATCCTCAATATTTGCAACAATTCAACCTCTACTTTTAGGATGTATATCTTAAATTTTCTTTATGGCAAAATTATTCTGTTTGAACCATATTTTCAACCATTTTGATGCTGTCTGAAAATTTAGGAGGATTATGGTAGAGACTAGATGTGTGTACCCTAAGCCATTGCTTTGAAAGCACTTGTCCCGTCTATACAACATTAAAGCTCGATCAAAATACATGTATGAGGTAAAATGAGCCGTCCCATGGGAAAACCAACAATTTGGGTTCCGAACAGGTCCGACACAAACCGGGCTGTACAGTCACAGAAACAGGCTAGAAGCTTGAAATTTCGGATATAAGAAGAAGAGAGATTGTACTATCCGTGTAGCGAAAACAAAGGCGCTGATCAGCTTCGCGGTTACCGCGAAGCTGATCTGCGTCTTTGTTTTCGCATATGCAAATTGTTGGTTTTCTCATGCACAGGCTCAAATGATATTCAAATAAAAATTACATGATTTTCTAAAGCATTTCATAGTAACCGGCTTTTCTGGAGTTAAGTTTAAAATGGTATAATAATACCCTGTGCATAAAATTGCACAATTTTAAAAACCTGAAATAGTAAAAAAGACAATGTCTTTTGTTTTTCAGATAAAACTGTATGACTTGACTAGGACCTTAATAAAGCTTGTAAAACCACAAAATGCACAATGATGATGTAAGATTTCAAGGCTAAGAAAGAGTATCATTATGAAAACTTGCCCATGTAATATATGGAGATTTTTTAAGTTGTAAAAATTTAAAATTTTCAGTAGAATTTTTTTTACATTTTTCTTACTTTTGCTCAAAACATAGATTGTGGGTACACGTTAGAACCGCCTCTCCGAGGCAGTTCTAACGAGTACCCACAATCTATGTTTTGGAGCAAAAATAAGAAAAATAGGTTTACCCCTGCATACCCCAGTTTTTTTTATATAAAAGTGGGGTTTAAGGGGGTATATATTACACGGACATGTTTTCCTGATGTAATATGGGTACCAATCAAAATGATAATGAACATTGCAATGCATCAACATGCACTCTAAAGCTGTATCATTTAAAATTCAAATGCACTTCTTATACAAAACAAGCAATGAATAACTAAAAGAAAAACTTTCAAATCATCTACATGGGTAGATTAGAAGGATTGTTTTAATTTTTCTATGCTTCAGTTAATATCTTAAAAATGACATTGTTAATAATGTTTACACCCGTGAGAAAGTATGTGTGTTGCATTAATGCAATAACATGAATCTTACTTCTCTTATTTTAAAAAAAAATCTCTTAAAACAAACAAACAAAAAAAAACATGCATAACCAGCAACCTTGTATCCTGTTAGCACTGGATATGTATAAAGGAGTTTTAAATTTAATGTTTCTCTTGTTTATGATGCCTTAGGGCCAAGTAATGGCCTTATCGACAATGGTCCTTTCAAAATTTCAAATACAAATACAGCTAGCTTTCGGACAATGTTACTCTCAATCTTACATATGGGCCTCAAACAAAGAAACCCTATCCTAGTGATGATCTTTGCAAAATCTAGATCTTTGCATGAAATTTCTGCAAGCAAATTCTACTGGGCTCAGCCGCACACATTATAATAATTCATTGCTTGAGTTCAATTTACATGTATAGAAATTTGATAGGTACATGTAAATAATACATGTAACATGAAAATAAACATTTTGAACTGTATGTGAAGAAATATTGTTCAAGATTTAAATCAATGAGAGATTCAATTAAAATGTCATGCATTTGCACATTTTATACTAAGGGACAAAAATCTTAAAATTTGTTCATAACATAGAAAACCTATTTGCCTCCCTTAGTTTATTCATCAAAAATATAATTTGATCTAAAATTTCTATCAAAGTGGAGAAACTGTAATTGTACATAATTGTAAAAGCCATGTACATAATAACTGTCTTGTACCAAAAACTATCAATGCAGTTAATCCACCCAGTTTTATGACCAACTAGAGTTACATGTATACATCACAAGTAAAACACAAAATTACAATTACGAAGATACATTTGAACCTGTGTGTAGTCAAATAACTATCAAACATTGCTGATGATTTGAAATTGTAGATTATTAAACTTGCTGTAATGTAAAACTTGTGATGCATACAACAGTTTAATATTATTTAGTCTATAAATCAAGCAAAATATTAGCATTGCAGATGTGAACTTGCTGTGCACCAGTCATTCTTACATCACAAGTCTACTTTCATAATACATGGAAAACAAGCAATGGATTGAAAGCTCGGACAACATTAAAGCCACTTTGAAAAAGAAGTAGGAAATTCAGATTAACACATAATATGCATATTCTGTGCATATAAGCCTGGTGTCGTTTTTATGAGACATTGACAAACAGTTTAGGCCCAGATGTGATGCCGAGGATTTTCATAAAAAAATTATATGAAAATTTAAAACCACTCCTGCTGCCACTAAAAATGAAAGTGGACTCACCCAAATGATAATGATGGGAAAACCCATTTGTCAAAAAAGGATTAAGAACAATTTGTTTAGCTGACTTTGTGCTTTATATACCTCAACTTTTGACAGCTAAAAATATGTTGTGACAATCAGTTTTCCAAGCCACACTGCTCCTTGGCAAGCAACAAAGAGGTAGTTTACCAGTACTAAGTGCACACTTCTTTTCCCACTAGCAAACAAATGAGCCACCTCGTGGAAAAACCAACAATGTGGTTTCCGAACAGGTCTGACACAAACCGACCTGTACAGCTACAGAAGCAGGCTAGAAGCTTGAAATTTTGGAGTTAAGTAGAGGAGAAATTGTACTATCAGAGTAGCGAAAACAAAGGCGCTGATCAGCTTCGCAGTTACTGTGAAGCTGATCTGTGCCTTTGTTTTCGCCTAGGCAGATTGTTGGTTTTCCCATGTGGCGGCTCAAATGCTCTTCTTGAATCTATGTAACTGGAAGAATGACTGAAGAAATATTTTCATGACCAAATCTTCAAGAAAGAACTGGCTACCAACTGACCAGTCTCAATTTCAGAACATTATCTATTATGTCTCAATGAATCTATAGCTTATTAAAATGACTGAATCATCTGATTATCTGAGAAATAAGCAAGCAAGAAGAGAGCAAAACTGTTATATCACAAAATATGCATATCATCCATTTCTTCTATTCTTCAGAAATACCAGAATTACATGAGCCGTGACGTGAGAAAACCGGTCTTCTGGGTTTCCGAACAGGTCTGACACAAACCGGCCTGTACAGTTACTTAAGCAGGTTAGAAGCTTGAAATTTCGGATTTAAGAGGAAGAGGAATTGTACTATCAGAATAGCGAAAACAAAGGCGCTGATCAGCTTCGCAGTTAGTTACTGCGAAGCTGATCTGCGTCTTTATTTTCGCATAGGCAAAAAATCCGGTTTTCTCACGATGCGGCTCACATGGTTGTATACATTTGTTTTCAGATTATCTCTGTTGAATTGAATTTAGTAAAATTAGACATTTTCAAATGATGGAGTAAATGAAAAATGTGCATAAAAGCTGTCAGAGTGACATTTGATATTCAGTTATATATATGATAATGCAAATTATGTAACAACAACACTATTTGAAAAAAAAAAGGAAAATTCTATCATGATTGAAACATTCCAATAGGTAATGCCTTGTTTCTTGTTCCTTAAGCATTTGAGCCACGACGTGAGAAAACCGGTCTTCGGGGTTTCCGACCAGGTCTGACACAAACCCACTTGTACAGTCAAAAAAGATGGCTAGATGCTTGAAATTTCGGATTAAAGAAGAAGAGAGATTGTACTATTCATGTAGTGAAAAACAAAGGCGCTGATGAGTTTCCCAGTTACTGCGAAGCTGATCTGCGCCTTTGTTTTCGCATAGGCAAAAATCTGGTTTTCTCATGATGCTCATTTAACCATGATTTTGAACAAAAACGGACAAGAAGTTTTACATGATGTCTACACCTTGCAGTTTTTGTACACAAATTGGTCTTTTATGGTTGGTTCTGCCTTACTTAGTCTTACATTCCAGAATACATGAGCCACGTCATGAAAAAAAAACAAAAACATTTTGCATATGCAATAACAAAGGCGCAGATGAGCTTTGCAGTAACTGAGACAAGCAGATTTTTGCCTATGCAAAAACAAAGGCGCAGATCAGCTGTGCAGTAACTGCACAGCTGATCAGCGCCACAGATAGTACAATTTCTCTACTTTCTAAATCCAAAATTTCCAGCCTCTAGCCATCTTCTATGCTTGTACAGTTCGATTTGTGTCAGACCTGTTCGGAAACCACGTTGTTGGTTTTCTCATCATATGGCTCATATTCTGGAAGTGCAGTCGAAATGAAACTTTTTGTTTGTGTATGTGACTGTGAAGCATTCTTTCTTCCAAACTGCAACAAGTGACTATTCAACAAAACTATAGACTTAAACTGTATATAAGGCATTTTCCCGTCATGCGTAGTACAAATTAATGCAATGATAGACTTAATTGTGCATATTATGACACTTGATCATGAACTTACTGGCAATAATTAATTTTGAAGGAAGTAAGCTAATAATTTACATTTTAATTCTGCAACATTATGCCATGCAGAAGTTATGAAAACAAGTCAACTAAAAGAATTTTATTGATTTTTGAATAGGCATTTTTACAACTGTAAGGGAGGTAATCCAAGAAACCATACTTTTACCATTTTGAAACTGACTAAAACATCATGACTCATTTGATCTCATTTCTTTGATGCTGATACTGTATGTGTTAAAATAATTATAATTGAATATTAAGATTTTCAGTTCGCCAGAAAATTTTCTATTTAATGCCTTTCCCAATACAAAAATGTGGTTTGGAATAGGGAGTTTTACCTATTTTCAATGATTTTCAAAAAGTTTGATATCAAAATTGGAGTCATTGAAAACAATGTTTTAGCCATAGTCAATATCTAGCCTAAAAACTGAAGAAAAAAAAGGACTCGCCACAATCAAGTTCTCAGACTGGAATCAGTAATAATAAAAAAAAAATCCAATACTTCATTATCACGAGTCAAAATACACACATTAAATATTTTACAATATTAATATGGAATCTGATCAACCTTTACAATGGAATATCATATACAAAGATCACAATACATTGAAACCACTCTCCCAACGTCCATACCCATAAATCCTTGCACCTCCCAATAATTTTTAACTGGTCTATAAAATATTACAGCCTCCCTTCTCCTTATAAGGGTTATCTCCGGGCTTCGGGAATCCGTTAATGAGCACATCCTCGGGCGTGTGTTGTTCACAGTACTTCATGATGTCTTCTATGCACTCGGAGACTCGCATCCGGTGTACGGAGGCTTCAAGGCGTAGCTGCTCCACCAGCTTTCTCTGTTGCTGAAGGCCTTCTTGGAATTTGTTCATTCTGGCTTCTGAAATGCAAGGAAAAAGAAAATACTTGAATTTTGACTCGTGGGGAAGCATGGTTTTAGGGTTCCTGTCAACTTAACTAATATCAGCCTGGTATCCTTTTTATGGGACATAGGCAAACAGTATAGCCGCAGATGTGATGTCGCAAAATGCGGCGTCTCATCTAGGGCTATTCTGTTTGCATACAGAAATTTCATCCAAAAATGAGATGATATGAAAATCACTCCTAACGCTCCTAAAATTTTAAGTGTACACACCCAATTGATAATGATGTTTGAAATGGGTTAATCCCAGTTGCTGAGACCATGAGTTAGCGTTCTAATGAACACTAAGCCACATCAATTGATAAAGATTTGTTTAAAATTTCAATAAGAAAAATTGCAGATGCAGAAATTTTGCAGGTGATAAAACAATTGAAAAAAAAAATTATATATATATAAGTCTAGTCAGTAGTTGCCATATACGGACAAGTTTTCCATCTTACATCTTAATAATACTATACCTTTTGTCTGGTCTCAAGCCCTTATAATAGAGTGCTTGCCGTCAACTGACCTTTAAACATTGAAAATCATTTTCAGGCTCCTTAACCACTGCTATAGAGCTTATTATATTAAGGGCCTAAGCCTTAATAACCGTCTTGCAAAGTTTCAGGGTTTTTTATGATTGACCAGTTCCGAAACCAAGCCGACAAGTTTTTGAAGTAAGGCAGCAGTTAATTACCCAGGTTGCACAAATTGCCTGCTAATTAAGCAGGCAGTCACATGCTCAGTCTTAATTTCGTCTATGATTTTCTGACAGGACTCATTAAGACTAAATTGCTCTATATCAAAAGCTACATCCTTCTTTAAAAATCCTAAACATTTGGACAGACTGATGTGGATACATTGCAACCTAAACGTCTAATCGCTCGAACAGAAGAAGTCTGATATATGAATACAGCTCTTTTTATTCATTCAGCATGCATGCTATTTTGTGCCAGATAAAATGGACATCCGTGTAAAAACAAAACATTCAGATTTTTCAAGAAGGCATTGATTTCCTTTTTTGTTTTGTTTTAGCATAAAACAAACATCAGTAGGTCTGCTCATGGCTAAATGCTATTAGTATTATTAAAAAACATCAAAATCTTTTGCAAGAAGTTTGTTGGCTTCATTTTTAACATTTGAACATTGGATTTCTTAATTTAGTCTTACATTCCAAGGCCAGCTCACTCCCCTATAAGCAGTTTGAATTTAAGAAAAACTTGTATATACATGTATTTTAATTAGGCGATCGCTACTGACAGCCGGCTGTCAATAGCGAAAGTTCGCTGCTGACAGCCGGCTGTCAATAGCGAACGTTCACTATTGACAGCCAGCTACACATTTTCATATATATTAATGTGCATAAGTTTATTTCTCTATATTTAAATTGAAATTGTTTCATAAATCCTAGTAACAATCAACTCCATGAGTGTCAAACACATCACAAGGAAAGCGAATAACTTGAAATTCAGCATTTATTATTTTCATTATCAAAATATTTAATATTCTGTCAGATCTGCACCAATATATTGCTATCACAGATTCATTATTGAAGTGTTTATGATTTATGAAGTAATTTATTTAAATACAAATTTATTTATTTATTAGATTACCCAGCAGTATATTCTGAAAAAGATATAGAAACATGATGTTATGAACATTTGAGCAGCACTGAGGCACCAACAAAATTTCAAATTGTATTCAAAAAGATGAACTTTTTATCCATTTCCTGCAAGTTTATAACCATTTTAATGACTTTATAACAGTATTCCTCTATCTTATGCATAAATGTCTGAACGAAGTAGTTTCCGAGTCAAGATCATTGTCAGAATCTATTACATGCAAGAGTTTCAACAAGATGTGATCCGGCATGAAAATTATTTGTATACAATTTATGACGACATCTGTAATTTTGATGATTTTTTGCTTCCAAGCAGATATTAATGTTTAAATTAACATGTTTTTACTAAATACAAAGAACATTCAAAACCTGCAGGAATTTTACATTTTGGACTTTGGAGATCTATTTTTCCAAGATCTTCCCAAGAAGTATTATCCACGGTATGAATTATTCCCCAGTAAGGCCTTAATGTGTGTGGACTTAGCAATGACCCCTGTTTATGCTAGTCTGGATGATTCAACTCACCTCTGTTTCCATTTTCGGGGCCAGACAATTTTAGTTTTAATCTCAGAAATAGTTACATGTGATTTTGACTTCTCAATAAGTGTTATCGTCGGTATGAATTATTCCTCAGTAAGGGATAAAATGTGAAATAAATAGCTGGCTGTCGATAGCGAACTTTCGCTATCGACAGCCAGCTGTCCATAGCGAACTTTCGCTAAAGACAGCCAGCTGGCCTAGTCGTTTATCAAATTGGTTTATAAAGTACGTAAAGTCGTCTATGTGCCATACTAGAGTTATAACAAGATATGATCTGACATGGAAATGTTATGACATTTTGCATCCAATTCATGAAAAACTTAATGGGAAAACCTTACAAATGTGCCTCTCATTTTGTCTGATATACTTTCAAATCTTTAAAGTGTCTAGATTTTGGCCTTTACATACCCCACACACATACACAGTCCCAGATCAAAGGTTCCTAGGGTCCGATGCCATATTGGGAAAACTAGCCTTCAAGTTTACCAATAAAAGATGGACATTAGTATGTAGATATTGTTATACTTAAAAGATGTTGGATTATTTTGATTGTTGCCCTACCCCGGGTATGGGCCCTAAATTAAAGCTCCATGCCATTGAATGAAATCTACCCTTAAAGGAACTTAAAGTTTAATTAATGCCTTATAAGTCACAAAGGGGCTGTCAGAATATGGAAAACTTGAAAAGGAAAACATTAATTTAGTTATTACCACAAATTTTAACATTTTCTGAAAGTCAGACTTTGGCCCAAAACCTAAACATACATACAAAATATATGCTTAAAGGATACATGCGATGAACCTAGGGTCATATGATTTAATGTTATTCACTTATCTGACAATATTAAAGATAAGCCACCTATTAGAAACCCAAAAATATTAAGAAATATATAGCTGGCTGTCAATAGCGAACTTTCGCTATTGACAGCCGGCTGTCAGTAGCGAACTTTCGCTATTGACAGCCGGCTGTCAGTAGCCACTTCCTTTTAATTAATATTCATGAATAAGCAAATGAGATGATTATCACATATTATGCCCATGACATCAATAAATTTGTCATTTTGTATAACCTGATGCAATAACAAATAGTCATATTAATTAAATGATAGAAATGGACCTAAAATTAGTTAAAGAATTTTTAACCAAATTTTCAGTCATTTTTAATGCTTTCATAAAAATTCATGAATATGCAAATTAGATAATTTGCATTACTTACCATAGGATGAAAGGGCTAAGTCTCAGCTTTATAAAGAGACCAGATCAGTGGTCTAGGACTAGTAACAGAAGAGATAATTATGATCAATTTTTGGTAGGTACACCCCCATGCTTGCCATGTGTAAACCATACATTTTTTTCATAATGCAAGTAATGAATTTATCTTTGAGGACAAAAATTATTGAACAGGTCCCAATATAGACAGTTCAGATTATCCCCCATGGTAACTATTTCATTTTATTGCCAATATTATACCCCATGATCACCAAACCATGCAGTTGGGCATGCGCGGATCCAGAAATTTTCATGAGAGGGGGTCCAACGAAAACGATAATTTTTGGTCACAGACGAGGGGGGTCCAACCCCCCAAAAATCCCGAAATTACCTTTTTTTAGGTAAAATTTTCAAATTCCAGGGGGGGTCCGGACCCCCGGTCCCCCCCTCTGGATCCGCGCATGTTGGGAACACGATCAGGCAATCCATGTTTTCTGTCCCGATGAAATGTTATGCATACAGCTTTAGACCTGGTTCCCAGTGAGTGAGTCCGTTTAAATAACCTGATGGCGTTGCTCACAGATTTTTTTAAACAACTAAGTTTAGAAAATAATCAGCCGACAGCATGCAAAATTATACAACATTCGTACATGGAAATTGTCAATTTCCACTTCTCTTCTTTGATGATATCTGACCCGCGACGCAAGAAAACCTGTCTTCGAGGTTTCCGACCAGGTCTGATACAAACCGAGCTGTACAAGCACAGAAGATGACTAGAGACTGGAAATTTTGGATTTACAAAGTAGAGGAATTGTACTATTCTGTGCAGCGAAAACAAAGGCGCTGATCAGCACCGCAGTTACTGCGAAGCTGATCTGCACCTTTGTTTTGGCCCAGGCAAAAATCCGGTTTTCTCATGACGCGGCTCATTTAGTCAATGGTAACAACAAATTTTTCAAAAGACCAGAGTTCTGATTTATAAATTAGAACAAAAGCATTTAATTGTTCTTCTGCATCAGGCTAATCTATGCCTCAGGGAAGAACACGTATTTTGTAATTTTGATAATGGCTGCAGATGGTACTATTACATCTTTTGAGTTAATTGAAAACTCTCGCATTGTCCCTATTATGTGTGAGCAGTCACCTCTTATTCCACAATTTGTTTGAAGTTATGTCCTAGTCATTTGTAATCTCACCCCACTCCACCCACCCACGGACCCCCCCCCCCCCCCCCCCCATCCCCGGGAGAGGGAGGGGGGTAGCCGTGGAAATGCCGTGGAAATGAGTGGAGCTTTGACCAAAGTTTTGCCATGGCAGTGCGGGGGAAATACCCGGGGTTTGCTTTATATAGGCAAAAAGAGCCATGGTACAAAAAGATAGCAGGCTGCAGGGGAAAGCAGCAGTGGTTTTACCAACGAGCAGTACCCACAGGGTGGGGCTTTAAGTGGGGATTTGTTGGACCAAAAAGTCAAAGTCCCCACTATTCCCTGGGGGTGAGGTGGCCGTGGTTACAAATGACTACAGCATTACTGTTGTGTTTCTCATGGTTTATAGTCAAAATATATTTGCACTTTTTGTCCTTGATTGTTCTCTTTGAAGCCATCACAAGACTTGTCTTCTTTTGGCGCCAAATGATAACTTAAACCACTGAGCTGAGCAACACTGGGTTGACAGAAGTCTTGTTCAGAATTTTTGAAACCCGAGCAAACATAACACTTCAGCCTAATTAAATTAGGTGGCACCTAAGAGACCAGGTAGGTGCAAAAGGTTACGGGACGTTTCGCGCAAAAACCAGTTCCTCCGTGGGACGATTCGACCGGGACGATTCGCGCAAAAAATCGAACGGGACGGTTCGCGCAAAAAAACTGGGACGATTCGCTCAAAATCAAATTTATATATGATAAGTGTTTTGCTTTGCAAATGAGATTTGATTCCAATCTCTCTAAGCATGTGAATGTGGGAAGCGATTCGACACTGTGCCACATTTTTTTTTTGATCATTATATAAATTTGTTATGAAAGGTCGTTGTTTTCGAAGCGTGAGCAAAAATCATGCATGCACACGGCTGAATTCGTTTTTACACTTACAACCTGCAAAATAAATAGGCCATTTTAACAGTTGCTGTCGCACTGTTGGAGTTAAATTTTAAGTTTTATCTTTTAGTATATATTTTATTTTTTATTATATATTGTCGGCATGTCGACATTAAATACATGTGTTGTGTGTTAAAAAAAATGCAGAAGACCACAGCAGTTCCCGAGTTGTGATTCGTGTGGGGGATCGCAACTCCGTGGATGCGGGTGGGTAGCCGTGTTGTGTCTTTGAGCAAGCAAATTACTTTTGAAATGTTGACTGGGACGTTACACAAACAAACAAAGTCGACGTTAGTAGTGATTAGCTTTGACTTTAATGTCACTGTGACTAACGTATGTAATTAAATTATTGGCGTCATTAAAAATAAACATTTCAGATGTTTGATGTTTTCTTCGTTAAATTAAATTGTTTTGCTCATTATGGTGATATGTTTTAACATCTATTTTGTTTACTCGTTTGATCACAAAACAACTTTAGTGGCCAATTCAAAATTAACGACGTTATAATCATGATAATTACTGCAATTGTTGTCATTACACCCATTTTAACAAATATTTATTTATCTATTTATTTATTTATTTATTTATTTAATTATTTATTTATTTATCCAGGAATCACAAACTACAGATATCGAAAATGAAGAAAAAAAATAAGAAAATAAAAATAAACACAGAGAGAGAGAGAGAGAGAGAGAGAGAGAGAGAGAGAGAGAGAGAGAGAGTTTGTGTGTGATTTATGCAATACGGAGGCAGAGAATGAAACAGAGAATAGTGCCGTCCACCAGATCGTGCATGCATGTTCCATTTTCATTTCTAATTGTAAATTTCGTATTTATTACCTAACTTCAATTTCAAAACAGCAAAGCAACGCCTTGTTACTTTATACACGGGTACCATATTTTATGTATATGTACATTACATGTTCATTGTTTCATGGCTAGCCTTGATAAATTCTTGAAACCCCCCATGTGTAATATTATTTAAGTATTTAATAAAAGATAAATCTTTTAATAATATGGCTTTTTTGTTCCTCCCTTTTAAGAAAACGTCGAAATTATCACTGAAAAATACATTTGCGCGAACAGTCCCGTGGGTGAATGGTCCCCTTAATTTTGGAAAAAATAAGAACAGGACATATTGCTCAGAAAAATCAAAGGTTAAAAACATATTTCCAATAAGTCCACAAATAGTTTTGCATACATATCGCGTTTAATTGATAAATTTTGATAAATAAAAACTTGAAATCAATTTTTGGAAAAATGCGCGAACTGTCCCGGGAGGAAACGTCCCGTTCGAAAATTTTATTTTGCGCGAACCGTCCCGGGAGGAACTGGTTTTTGTGCGAAATGTCCCGGAGCCGGTGCAAAACAGGAAGCTTTTTTCTAGATTTTTCTGGTATGTAAACAAGAATTGAAAATCAATTAACCATGCTTTAAAACATATAGTATGACATTTCAGACACTGACATTAGCATATGAGCCGCCACATGGGAAAACCAACAATCTGCCTAGGCGAAAACAAAGGCACAGATCAGCTTCGCAGTAACTGCGAAGCTGATCAGCGCCTTTGTTTTCGCTACTCGGATAGTACAATTCCTCTTTTACTTAAATCCAAATTCAAGCTTCTAGCTCTTTTCTATGCTTGTACAGGTCGGTTTGTGTTGGACCTGTTCGGAAACCACATTGTTGGTTTTCCCACGAGGCGGCTAATATATATAAGAAATCACGAAACTATCTTGTGTCACAATCAATTCAATGCAGGATTCATCTATGCATGATGTTGGTTTTCTCATGCAGTGGCTCAAATAGCGAGGCTTCATGAAAGAATGTGGATGAAGGGATTGTACAGGCTTGTTTCTAAGTGGCAATCTGATCACAGCACACAGACACAGCCATACAGTTATGAACTGACATTATATATTTACACGGTATCATTTTCCAGCAGTCAGGTTTGGGCAAAGTCAGTGAAAACCCAGATCAAACTGCTGTTTCTGGCAGGCTGAACATATAATCTAGGACATCTATTGTAGCAAAGTTGCATCAAGCTTCTAGGTTTAGGAAAATTACAATATATCAGCCCTTTTTATCACAGCATTTCAAATGACTTTGGATCAATATGTCTGCATGCGCATTAAAAGATTGGAGATGAGCCTCCGCATGAGAAAACTAACAATTTGCAGACGCAGACCAGCTTCGCGGTAACCGCGAAGCTGATCAGCGCCTTTGTTTTCGCTTCACAGATAGTACAATATCTCTTCTACTTAAACCCAAATTTTCAAGCTTCTATCAATCTTCTTCGACTGTACAGCCCGGATTGTGTCGGACCTGGTCAGAACCCAAATTGTTGATTTTCTCAAGCACAGGCTCAGATGATATTAATTCCTTTTGGATCCTTCAATTTCTAGACAAGATGTAGGTAGACTTTGATATTTGAAACAATGATTTGCAATAAAATGTGTCGCATCATAAAAACTTGATTTTTTTTTTTTTTTCGTATTTCAAAACAAAGGCACAGTACTTAATGAACAATAGCTATTGGTTGAATTTTTTTTTTCATATTTTTCTTGTTTTGCTCAAAACATTAATTGTGAGTACATATTAGAATAATGGCGCTTTACATCAGGATAACTTGCCCATGTAATGTATACACCCTCATACCTCACTTTTATATGGTAAAGTTGGGGCGTACAGTGCTACACCTATTTTTCTTATTTTAGAACCAAAGACAGTTGGTACTCACTAGAAACTGCCTCACTGAGGCAACTAATGTATACCCACAATCAATGCTTTGAGCAAAAATATTAAAACTATCAATTTTTTTCTAATGAAAATTTCCAATTTTTACAGTTCAAGAAAAAGCATGTAACTATATTGCATGGGCAAGTTTTCGTAACGGAAAAGCTTAAATTACCTGCCATATTTTGGTAGACTTTCCAATAAAAAATATCTCAAATAGATGAAAAGTTTGTCTCAAATTATATGGTACATGTATACCGGTATCTTCAATAGTATTGTCCTTGATATTTATCCCAAACAACATATGAATTCTGTATGTTTTCACTATTATATTTCATTATTCATACCAAACACAAATGAGCCGCTGTGTGACAAAACAAACAATTTGAGTTTTCAACCAGGTCTGATACAAACCAGCCTTCACAGTCTCAGAAGAAGGATGGAAGCTAGAAATTTCAGATTTAAGAAGAAGAAGATTTAAGTAATAGTACTATCTGTGTAGCAAATACAAAGATGCTGATCAGCTGTGCAGTTACTGCACAGCTGATCTGCATCTTTGTTTTCCCATAGTCATATTGTTGTTTTTCTCATGCAACGGCTCAAATTTTATAATGTTTTCACCAATGGAGATTCTGTTTGCATGACATAAAACAGTAAAAACACAGATCTTTATGCTAAATTTATCCCTACTGAGGCAGTCCATGGATACCAACATCAATTAACTCAAATTAACAAACTTGAAAAAGATGTCAGATTATGTTTGTTCTACAGTTTTTACAAAAAGCAAACAACAGCGAATATGATCAGCCATTTTATGTTTCCAAAGCCTCATGGGTAAGATCATGTTGCTCTTTTGTTTTCAAGAATAAAAAAGATCATTTTGTTGGGATTCCATAAAACTGTTATTAGCTGCTACTTGAGTAAACCTGGCTGACTGTTAAACTGTTGACAGTTTCAGTTGTGTGGCATCACCAGTTTCAATGGCTGATTGGTTGATTTGGGCTTCAACGTCCCACCAAAAGCTAAGGTCATATGGAGACAGAACCTCAGTCAATAGTCTCATCCAACAGACTGGAGAAGCCTAGAATCGAACCTGCGGCCTCTGGTTTACAAGGCGAGTAACATAACCACAGCACCATACCATTTTTGGCTTATATTAAAGCATTGACGACGTTTGTGGACATTGTTGACTGCAACACTGTTAGTTTTGTAATTCAAAGTATGCAACATTTTGAGTGTATCGGCAAACTAGGAACATTTGTAATAAAATTCTTGAATCTAGCTGACTGGTTGGTTGATCATAATATGAAAATAAGACCTTGGATATGGAGAAGCCTGGAAGCAAACCCATCATGCCTCGTTAATAAGATGAGAGGCTTATTATAACCACTTTGCCACGGAGGCTTCTAAGAAAGATTCTGGAATTGCATGTATTTCTGAGACTGCAAATCTTCACTGGTATGTGGCAATGTCCCACAAGTGATTCAAACAAACTAAAAAGTGTTTTTACTTGGTGGGCTGATGATGACCGATTTGGCATTGTAAAATATCAAACATACTGGTAACAAAAAAGTAGAAGTTTATTAATGAAGCTTTAGATATACAAACAATTGTAACTGTACATACAAAGTGATAATTTACAGCACTGTTGTTAATATGTCTACAATGACATTTCCACTTTACATTTAGAATAATAGCCCTTGTTGTGTTCTTGAAAACCAAAAATGCACAAGTTTGTGAGTGCTTCTTTACAAGCATTCTAAAAGTTGAAAATCGTATATTGTAGTAATTTTTTAGCATCTGAAGAGGTTGTTTCAAAATTAATATGGAAGTCAGAAAATAAAATATAGCACAAAATATTTTAAATGAACAAGAAAATGACAGTACAAATTTGATATCTGCATACTTATTTTGGTTAGTATATATCTTACGCCTGTGACAAAACAACTATAATTTGCTCTGAACCAGATGGTTGACTTGTCACAGGATTTTTGTATTTTCATCAGGAAACCATGTCCGTGCAATGAATACCCCCCCCCCACCTAAACCCCACTTTTATATAGTAAAACTGGGGTTTGCAGGGGTCTACCTATTTTTCTTGTTTTTGATCCATTGACCAAACCATAGATTGTGGGTACTTATTAGAACTGCCTCGCCGAGGCGGTTCTAACTTGTACCCACAATCTATGTTTTGATCAAAAATAAGAAAAATATCAAAAATTTTCTAATGAAAAACTTAGGAAAATTCTGTGTATTATATGGGCATGTTATCGTGATGATTTTGTTAGTTTGTGTCTATCTACAGCACCAGCTTGATATGTGAATCATGGGCTTTTACCATTGGAGTCAACTTTTTGAGGGTTTTTTTTCCATTACGCATAAAACAATGATCCATAATTAAAGGATTCTAAGGATTGTCATTTTAAGTAAGTAGCAAAATCATTATCCCATAAGCCCCTAAAATTCTCTACTTTCAAAGTTCCACTTTTTTCTGACTTATTCATACACTTCTCTTTAGACCCATTATCAATGGTTACTCCATTGAGTTAGGAAGCACTTATTTTGCACTTTGCGGCTCATAAAAAATTCATAAGGATTTAAGTGGAAAGATGAAATGTAGTTAAAATGCACTCACTGCATAATTCTGATTTAATGAGCCTGATCAATAACAGAGCACTGTACTGTCCTCTACATCAATTGAGGTGCTTCATGACGAATTTCAAACAGGATTTTCAACCAAGACTTGAGAGTTATCATATAACTTTTTGTGCTCAATTCAGCTGAGACTGAAATTTATCCTGTTCTTATATATATATATATGTTAAGATGCCATGATTTCTTCATAGAGATAAACTGCTTATTCATTTGGCACACCCTCAAGGAGGTTAACTCATTAGCTTTGACTGACTACATTATCTTAATCTTAAAATTTCATTAAATATGCATGAACAATCAAAATTTCATGCTCAGCTGATGTACATGAAATGCTCACAAGGGCTCCTCAGTTTTATTATTTTGAGAAAAAAGTGAAGGTTATTTATATAAGGTACAACAACATTTTCAAATCCACATTCAAACAGAACATATATTAAAGGTGAATATTCATTATCAACTTATGGTGTGGTGTGGTTATGGCTACAATTTTTCAGTCATGCCAGGACAGTGCCCACACTTCTTGGTGTTCTCACGATGAAGTGCCCAAGTTTTAATATCTAGAAGTGGGTGTAAAGGGGTTATACATTACATGGAAATGTTGTATCATGGCTCTGGCAAGCCATTTTGTTTTGCGGCTCCATCACAGAAACATGTCCATGTAATGTATACCCTCATAAACCCCTTTTATATAACAAAACGTGGGTATGGAGGGGTATACCTACTTTTTCTTATTTTTGCTCCAAAACCTAGATTGTGGGTACTCATTAGAACCGCCTCGCTGATGTGTACCCACAATCTATGTTTTGAGAAAAATAAGAAAAATATCATTTTTTTTTTTCTACTAAAAAATATCATTTTTACAACTTTAAAAATCTCTGTATATTGCATGGACATGTTTTCTTAATGTAACAGCCAGGTACATGTTTGTGTTGGATCTGGTGGGAAATCCTGAAGACAGAAGGTGTTGAGGCTAAAGTTAATAAATGAACCGTGCCATGAGAAAACCAGATTTTCGCCTAAGCGAATCAGCTGTGCAGTAACCGCACAGCTGATCAGCACTTTTGGTTTCCCTTCATGGATCATACAATTCCTCCTCTACTTACTTAAATCCAAAATTTCAGGATTCGAGTCTGCTTCTGTGACTGTACACGCTGGCTTGTGCCGCACCTGGTCGGAAACCCCGAAGTCCGGTTTTCTCATGTCATGGCTAGAATTATTCACCTTATAGTTCTATTAATGTGATGGTTCACAAAAAATAATACAATATCAAAACAAAAGGAATACAATATCAAATGCAGCTAAACCAAAAGCATGCTTTCCAACACTACAGATGCACCACATTACCACATTCCAAATGCCCAAATAACATGCAGTTACATTACAAAACAGGTAGTCACTTCAGTCAATTTTGGGTTAAAGATATAAACATTTTTTTTTGTAAATTCATCTGTATTAATTAATTGGTTTATTTTGCATGTGTAAATTAAAACCACAGGTGAAATATTTTCTGTTAATTTGTTAAAACATAGTCCTCAAAATAGCTATGTCAATGCTAATGTCCTTGAACATATCAGTCACTAGAAAACTTGGCATAAACTACGACATACGCCACACTGACATACACGTACCTGTGCTTTTATTTTCATTTAAAATTTACTAGAGGTTAAGACTTTGATCATGTTTTCATTTACATTTTGATTAGTTTAATTTTGCAAACCCTCTCCAATGACAGTATATTTTTGTGTCATACACTCCTCCCTTTTTCTTTCTTATGAAATTAACATAAACTTCAGAAAATGAACACTTGAATGTCAGATCTCTTTCAATTCAAACTCCTAGCATGGGACTCTTTCACATACACTAAATGAGCAAGGTCTTGAATTTATGATACCTTTCATGCAACTGACCAGTGAAGGTACACATTACGCGACACTATGTAGTCTGCAGTATTTTCTGGCTGTTGGCAAATATGTATAAACAGACAGATTTTTTTTTTTTTCACTTTATAATATGTGTTTAATGTCTCAGACAACAATTTATTGGTCATGTCAGGACAGAGGCGCTGCTTCCTAGATATTAGCCAGTACTATGGGGAGTAACTCAGGGATACAACCTTGCACCAGTGGGGAATGCTCACACTCTCTATCTGACTAGGCCACGGCACTTCCAAGCGACGAGATTACAGAGCACCTTCAAGAATGAGTTTGAGAAGTACCACAATTTCAAGACTCTTTCACGCACTGAATCAATCACAGTCATAAATAATTTACAGTTTGTGTTCTTAAACTATCAAGTCTGCAAATATGCAGTTGTATAACAAGGTTAAGCATCCAGTGCACTTATAAATGACGTGGAAACTTGTAATTCATGATAGAAAAATTGCTGAACATATTTTTTATCATATCGCATAGCTAATGTCAAGTCTTAGTTAGACTTTAATATAGCCATGTGATAAAACCTTTGCTGGATTTACTACATCTTGACATTATCTGTGAAAAGTAATTCTAAAATGAGCAAGACTGGGCTTTGGGGCTACAGTATAGTCTCAGAAAAAGGCTAGAAGCCTGAAATTTTGAACATACCATCGATCTGTGTAGCGAAAACAAAGGCGCTGATCAGCTGTGCACTTAATGCACAGCTGATCTGCGTCTATGTTTTCGCATAGGCCAAAATCCGGTTTTCTCATGACGTGGCTCAAATCATGTTGCATTTACCATATACAATATTTACACACATCAATTTGTACATGACAAGTTTGTTTCACAGGTTGGCTAGAAGGAGTAACTGTCAAGATGAATTTCCAATTGCATGAGTTACATGTGAAAGTTTTTATTAGAAACTAAAAACATGATTCATCATATGACGCCACTGTTTTCCAGTGAATAACGTCATGTAATAAAAAGTGTTATGAACTTTATGACCACATGTATATTAACACTTTTGCGGGAATACGCAAAACATATGTCATTGACCATGTCCGTAACAACAATGTAAATTTTCATTGAAATATGTCAACTTTGAAGGCGATAAAAATTCCTATTTTAAAGGTCATATGATAAAACGAATCTTACACTTGTGGTTATTTCATATGAAATTTATTAAACTGGCCGAAGACTTGGTTAATAAATTAAATTTCATACAAAATGACCACTTGTGTAAGACGCTTTATAACAGAGAGAAATGCTGTAAACAATCTTTTAATATTAGTTTTTCACAATTTAATATTTTTGCATATTGGGACAATCTTGGGCTGATTGAAAGTTTTTATCTATGTAATATTGTCATCACTTGAGCCACAGCACAAGAAAACCGGTCTTCGGGGTGTCCAACACAAACCGGCCTGTACACTCTTAGAAAAAGGCTAGAAGCTTAAGATTTCGGATTTAGGAAAAAGAGAAAGTGCACTATCCGTGTAGCGAAAACAAAGGCGCCGATCAGCTTCGCAGTTACTGCAAAGCTGTTCGGCGCCCTTGTTTTCGCATTAGGCAAAAATCCGGTTTTCTCATGATGCGGCTCACTTTATAGTATCCAGATCTCAAGAACTTGATCATTCAAATTTGAGCCGCGACGCGAGAAAACCGGTCTTCGGGGTTTTCGACCAGGTCTGACACAAACCGACCTGTACAGTCACAGAAGCAAGCTAGAAGCGTGAAATTTCGGATTTAAGAAGAAGAGAAATTGTACTATCCGTGTAGCGAAAACAAAGGCGCTGATCAGCTTCGCAGTTACTGCGAAGCTGATCTGCGCCTTTGTTTTCGCCTAGGCAAAAATCCGGTTTTCTCACGATGCGGCTCAATTTTAAGATCCTTAACTTGTGACAGTATGCTCAGGGCTTGTTGATCAACAATTTTTCTAGCATGAAAATCCACGGTAATTGTTTAAATTGTTCAAGTTTATAGAATATTGCAAACTTTCTTTTCCTTGAATGGATTTTCTCTGACGGGAGTAATTAACGGGTCATCCCTCATTCCAGACTGGCAATACTGCACCATTTCTGCGATTGTCCTTGAACATTTCATCCGATCAATTTTCAAGTGACGGCTGAGCGCTTCACTATCATTCTTTAATTTATTGACCTGCTCGGACTTGTTTTGGTACCCCGGCATGGTTTACCCTGCGGTTGTTTCAAGAAGTGTAACCTGTTGAGGAAACGGAAAATAAAGCAAAATGGTAAAGAAAAATACAAGCAACATGCAACACAACATCAAAATATGTTGAAATGTCATCCTGAGTAAGTAACACATGGCCCTGAGGTTATAAAAAGTTTTTCATGCTCAGCTCAGCTGAGACTAAAATTAATCCTGCTCATAAATGCTAAAATGCCAACAATTGTTGGCATTTTAACATCTATCAGCAGGATAAATTACAGGCTTTGGTGATCTTAACATGAAAGTTCAGTTTATTTGAACTATTTTGCCACTGATGAGCAGCTAAAATTTCATGCTCAGCTGAGCTGAGCATGAAAAAAAGTTTTATAACATCTAGACATGGTGAGCATGATTGGTTCTAGCCACAATGTGAGAGAAAACCTGCCGACTAGAATGCAGATTACTGATTTCTACTGATTCAACTACATGTAATTTTTATGAGTAGGGTTGTCAGAGTGCAAATACTTTTCTGATGTAAATGTGGTGTAAATGTGATGACTGACCAATTTCTAGGGGGCTATGGGTATAACCACTGAGATGGCTAGAAGCTCGAAATATCAGAGTAACTTTAAATTCATTGGTTAACTTCCTTTCTTTTTCGAATATTATGTACCACCTTACTTTCAGTCTCTCTTTAACTTTAAAGTCATCTTTGTTATCAAATTATCTATGATGTATCCTTTAGTTCTGACATTTAAGAACAATTTAGACAATTTCCCAAAGGAAAATATGTCACAAAGATGTAAAGAAAATTTGCTGGTTACTGTCTTTGTGCCCGACTTTGATGAGCTGAAGCGTGCCGAAACCTCTTTTATAAATTATCTGTTTGCCCATAAGAGGCTCAGGTGAAACAATCTTTGCTGGCTTCCTGGTTTCTTTAGTTGAAACAGACAAGTTATCACAAATAAAGCTTTTATAAATTCTTTAATATTTAATTTTGCCACAATTATGCCTCATATGACATGGGAGGTCATTGCACTTGCATTCTTATTACTAAGGAATCATCTTGCACAAAAATCATGACAACAAAGGTTCAAATCAGAACAGGATTTTGTTTTACATGTAGTTGTGTGCATAAAGAAGTTTAGGCACACACATGAGAGTCAAAGGATACCAAGGATGATACAGGTAAATTTGCCCGTGTCAAGTGGACTTTTTTTGGTGTTTTCGTCAGGTGTCCTGAAGATGGCTAGAGGCTTGAAGCCTCTGATTTATAAGCAAGAGGCATTGCAAAATCTTAGTATGAATAAAAATCAAAGGCACTGATTGGTGTCTACTAGGTAGCTGATTTGTGTCTGAATTTTCAAGGTGCATAAAGCATGTTTTCCGAGGAAGTGGCTCCTCACGGCTCATTAGTGGTTTATTATCTTTATATAACCTACTGAAGATGACATTTCAACATTAAACAAAATAAAAAGATGCTTTTAAAACTGAAACAAAAAAACAACATAAAGGGTTCATATCTAAATGTGCAATCTACAGGTACATGAACACATGAGCTTCATTATGAGAAATCTGTCTCCAAGTTTCCTAACAACACCTGATGAAAAAGCGTACAGCCTCTAAGCAGTAGAGACTATATTTTTGTTTTAGCCAGGAGCGAAACTTTTCTATATATGCAGCAAAAACAAAAACATTTATCAGTCTTGCATGGTTACTATGCAACTGAACAATACCTTTGTTTATGAATATTCAATAAGCAGGTTTCTCACAAAAAGCTCATGTGATGACAATATAAGAGGCGCCTCCTGGGAAAACCAACAATGTGGTTTCCGAACAGGTCTGACACAAACCAGCCTGTAGAGCTACAGAAGCAGGCTAGAAGCTTGAAATTTTGGTGTTACGTAGAGGAGGAATTGTACTATCTGAGTAGCGAAAACAAAGGCGCTGATCAGCTTCGCGGTTACCGCGAAGCTGATCTGCGCTTTTGTTTTCCCATATGCAGATTTTGGTTTTCCCATGGGGCATCTCATATATAAAACAATTTAGGTGTAACTATGATCTGTTTCAACCATATTTTGTTTCACCACTTTACTTATTGTTTCCACCGTCCTATCGACTTTGTACAACCAGTTAGTTAGTAGTTTACCAGGCAAGCACATGCTGATCCAGAAAATTCCATGCAAAATTAGGCCATTTTCATGCTGCCCAGTATCTTTTACCATCTATAGCATGCACAAGTATCTTATATACGTTTTTGGTTCAGAGCAGTATAAATTTAAATTTTTATATTCAGTTTATGGTAATTTTCTTCCTTTTCAAATACCTTAATTTTGAAATTTCAAGTATAAATTTAAATTTTTATATTCATTTTATGGTGATTTTCAACCTTCAAATACCCTAATTTTGAAATTTCAATGTTAGCTCACTGGTCTGATGACAGATACTGGGGTGTATATCCAATAATTGTAACATCGTTTAAATATCTCCAGAGCAAAAACAAAAGGTCCTGCCGAGACTGATCACCAGGGCCCAGTTGTTCAAAATTAATGACATCGTTAGTTAACAATTTGTTAAAATTTCAAACATGAATATTTCAAATACACCGTTATTTTTTTGGTGATAAAATGTGAGAATACTTTGCAATGCAAGGATCCTTTGCAGTGCAAAGGGTTCTCACATTTTATCAACAAAAATTAACAGTGTATTTGCTTATGTAGTCGACATTACTTAACGAGTTGAGGTCTTGAAGCTAACAAAGTTTTGAACAACCAGCCACAGGTTGATCTGCTTCTTTGTTTCACATTCAGGAAGGTATGTTGTTTCATGATGACACAATACTTGTAAAGGAAGTCGAGAGACACTAAAACCTCAATTTCGAAATATAGAAAAAGATGTCAACAACTACTGAATTGCAACTGAAGAGAGTATAAAACATCATCAAATTGGAGATTACAAAGTAGGTTAAAGTGAGTAAAGTGATTAAGAGGAAAACTGGAGCACAGACAAAATAAAGGAGCATTAGAATTTGCAAATTAAAATCAAGAAAAATATCTTTCTGACAGAATTTAGAAAAGTCGACCGAATGACAGAGAGAAATTGAGACAAAATTCAGCATGAATTGCGCTGGAAGATAACTTCATGCCCAAGTCGGCTATAGAATCCTCAAACTTTGGACTGAGGGGAGTGATTATACTTTCAAGGCAGAAAAGAACCAGTCCAGGAAAGGCTGATCTGTTGCTGGCATTCAATTATACAAGAAAAAAAAAAAAAAAAAAAGTTTTTAAGGTATTTAAGCTTTTATAACGGCCTGGGCCCAGTTGTTCAAAACTAACGACGTCGTTAGTTAACGTTTCGTTAAAATTTCAAACATTAATATTACAAATACACTGTTATTTTTTGTTGAAAAAATGTGAGAATCCTTTGCACTGCAAAGGATTCTCACATTTTTTCAACAAAAAATAACAGTGTATTTGTTACTTTAGCTGATATTTGCTTAACAAATTTATGTCTTAACGATATCGTTAAGCTAACGATGCTTTGAACAACTGGGTCCTGCTCTTTTCAAAAACAAAGATCAGTGATACAGACATTACCAATCACTGGCGCTTTTTTCTGTAATAGTGCATACAATTCCTGTACATCCATTAGTATCTGACAGTTCAAGTTTACATGACAAAAACACGCCTATGCAATATAGAGATTTGGGGGGGGGGGGGGGGGGGGGGCTGTAAAAATGGGGGGGAAAATCATAAGAAAAATTTTGATATTTTCAATATTTTTGCATAAAACATAGATTATGGGTACATGTTAGAAACCGCGCGAGGCGGTTCTAATGTGTACCCACAATCTATGCAGAGGCTGTTCTAATGTGTACCCACAATCTATGCAGAGGCAGTTCTAATGTGTACACACAATCTATGCAGAGGCGGTTCTAATGTGTACACACAATCTATGCAGAGGCGGTTCTAATGTGTATACACAATCTATGTTTTCGGGAAAAAGTAAGAAAAATCGTATGCCCATGTAAACCCCATATTCACAATAAAAAGTTGGGTTTAAGGCCGTATTCAATATACGGACTTGCTATCCTGATGGAAGCCAATACGGAGATGGTTTCTGCCAGATACGCTCTGAAACCCATATCAACAGTTTTCTCGTGCACGGTTTCAATTGTGCTCAACTAACCCGATTTAACTTGTCAATGAGTTCCGTCATTAAGGCATAACAAAGTAAAAGTAATCAATTTCAAACTAGAACAGGCAAAAAATCAAACGAGGAAATACCAGCTTCCAAGTAGTGTTTTTGTGGACGAAGGAACAGATTTCTGAGTATAGCAGGACGGAATTTTGATGACAATTTTTTCACTATTATCTCCAAAACAACAATAGCAAAAAACATCCTATTTCAACATACATACATGTACTTTATAGGACCAACATACTTTCTAGGATACAAATTTTGAAGATCAACAATGCAATAGCTATAAGGTTGCTCATATAAAATGCAACTTTTCGGTAATTTTTGTGCATCAAAAGTTGACTCACCAATCTGTGTAACAGTTTGTTCCTAGTCATCCCACAAATGAGCCGCGTCATGAGAAAACCAACATGGTTTTTTAACAGGTCAGAGACAAACTGGTCTGTACTGTCACAGAAGCTTGAAATTTTGGATTTTTGAAGTAGAGGAATTGTACTATCTTTGTAGCGAAAACAAAGGTGCTGATCAGCTTCACAGTTACCACAAAGCTGATCTGTGTCTTTGTTTTCACAGATTGTTGGTTTTCTCATGAGGTGGCTCAAATTTTGCCCTGTCATGATAATACTTCTTTCTAAACATGCTAAATTGGCCATATATTAAACCCTATATATAACAACTTTTTTTCTCATTAAGCTTCAAACTACTTTCTCATTATACTCCAGTCATTTGTAACCACTGCCCCGCAACCCCCACCCCAAGGTGGGGGACAGACAGTCTAAAGTGTGAGGCAATGATTTTTTGATTGTCCCCGCAGTGCAGAAGAAATTACAGGGTGTTGGCATTCGGATCTTTACCCAAGCGAGATTTTCTATTGCGAAGGGCAGGGCAAAGAGCAAAGTTGTGTCCTCCAGTTTGTCCCCTGGGGGTGGGGCTTATAGCAGGGCACTCAAAGCTGAATAGTCATAATTCCCACCCTTCCCCCATAGATGTGTGTGTGTGTGTGAGGGGGGGGGGGGGGGTGCAATGGTGGTGCATTAGAAATTTCAAGCCCCTTTATTCTACGACTGTGCAAATCTGCTCATTTCGAAGCCTGCTACAACCCTTGAAGAATTATCTCATGACACAGCTCATATCAAATCAATAAAACAGTACAATGACAATAATTGGATAGTAATCCTCTAGTAAATCAGCCGCGACACAAGAAAACCGGTCTTCAGGTTTCCGACCAGGTCTGACACAATCCAGCCTGTACAGTCACAGAAGATGGTTAGAAGCTTGAAGTTTCGGATTTAGGAAGAAGAGAAATTGTACTATCCGAGTGGCGAAAACAAAGGTGCTGATCAGCTGTGCAGTTACTGCACAGCTGATCTGCGCCTTTGTTTTTGCATAGGCAAAATTCCGGTTTTCTCATGACGCAGCTCAAATTCAGGAGACTAGACAAAATGCACATTTCAGTAAGAATTCAGAGATACCATTTGATTCATTCCTTATTGCTCAACGAAAATCTGCAGTGTTTGTAGAAACCCCATTGCCCAAGATTGGCGATATTAGCAGACACCAAATAATACATTAAAATGAAGAAATAGTGAAATTGATTCCCATTTACAGTCAAATATTCATCCTATCTGTTTTTGCTGGTAAAAATGTCATCCACTTCATTGATTTTATATGACAATGATGCAAAAAAGGTCTTAGACAGGGTTCCCAACCAGGTCCAACATAGACCAGTCTGTACAGTCACAGAAGGAGGCAAGAAGCGTGACATTTCAGATTTACATGTACTACCCGTGAAGTGAGAACAAAGGCGCTGGTACAATAACTGCACAGTTGATCTGCATCTTTGTTTTCAAGTATGCAAAATATGGTTTTCTCATGACGTGGCTCATATGTTCTGTGATGATTGGAAGCATTTGAAAATAACAGGCTGGACAAAGAGCTGAGCTGCATCGTGAGAAAACCCGATTTTTGCCTATGCCAAAACAAAAGGCGAAGATCAGCTTCGCAGTAACTATCAGCACTTTTGTTTTCGCTACACGGATAGAACAATTCCTTCTCTACCAATAACCAAAATTTCAAGATTCTAGCTCTCTTCTGTGACTGCACAGACTGGTTTATGAAACCCCGAAGACAAGTTTTCTGGCGTTGCATCTCCAGCTGTGTGTGACATGAAAACCTGTCTTTGAGGTTCTCAACTAATTCTTTGTAAAACTGTGCTGTACAATCACAGAAGAGGCTTGAAATTATGGATCTCTAGGGCTAGTAGGGGAAATGTATTGTCCAACTTGAAAAACATAATGTCCTTATCCAGAATAATCAAACTGTTCCTTAGAGACTTGTTTTCAAAAATGCAAAATGCAGGGTTTCTCATGGCACTGCCAAAATTGTAGAGGCATGGTTTGTCATTTTGTTCCATAAACTGGTAGAATGAAATAATTATGTCAACCTTACCTATTAAAGTCATTTTATCGCTTTCTGCTGATCAATGAAAAGCGGTATCGACAGTTACTGGTAGAAGAAAAGTCATTAAATACTGGTTAACAGCATATGAGAGACTAACAGGAACGGATAGAAACAAGTTGTCCTGGCACAACTTCAACTGCTATGAACACAAGCAATACCAATCAAACAAAACAAGTTCAATATTTTGATAGCTAAGCAATTTTAGGGGCACAGATGAAGTTTACCCAAGTACTGATTTACAAAAGAATGGTATGACAACAAAGCAAGATATCCCTTGCATTTAGCAACAACATATACTGATTTTGCGTGTAGAGATTTATCAAATTTCTTGCTGGTGTGACGGAACTTACCAAGCTTTCTAATGATGTGGAGTATGACTTTGTCCTCTAATTTCTGAAAAGTACCAACAATAGTGCAACACAAGACAATATTTATATCTTACCTCTATTGGACTGAAGCACACCAGTGCTACACAACCTTGAGGACAGATGTCTCTATATCTGGAAACATACAGAAAAATTGTAATGTATGAACCTTTAAGACATTGACATTGTCACATGTAAGCAAAAATCTCTCGACATAGACATGTTTAACTGAGAAAAATTGCTTTACTTCCCAGTCAACAGCTATGCTCATTTCGGGGCGCTAGCTGTTGAAAGGAATTGATAAGCAATTAATCAAACAAACAAGAATTCCCTTTGACAATAAAACTTAAGTCTACATCGAGGGATTTTTGCTTATGTGTGACGAGGCCTTTAAATTTTAATGTGGTGGTGGTGCTTGTGTTCAATTTACCATTCAAGTCAAGGTCATATTCAAACAGGTTTAAAGTCTCACCCAAAGAATGGAGGAGTGGAAGCCCACCTTGAACTCATAACCCCTCACTTATAAGAAGCGCTGCTTAACTACTATACCATGCAAACTTCAATCAGCTTATGGACCAGTTTCAGTTTCAAATTTCTTTACTTTTACTCATAAATTATGTAAATACCATCCTAAATTGGTGCATGTGAAGGACCAAAGCTACATGTACATAACAGAATATGCTTGGCCCCAAGAATGTATACAGTTATTTCTATTTTCCACTTTTTTCAGCTCCTTATAACTTACCAAAATGTTCTATCTACTATATCACCTAGATGAACTACAGTATATGGGTTTGCCAAGGCATCAATCTGAAAAGAGACAGACAGACATACAGAAATGAATAATAAAGTACAAAATCATAAGGCCATGTCAGGATGTTTTCCTACAGCATAATCAGCATTGTGTCATTTGTGTGTGTGAGTTTGTATGTGTGTGAGTGTCAGACTGTTAGTGGGACTCTAGCTTCCCATATATCCTCTGCTGAGGGTTTATTTACTCCAAAAAAATCTGTCATGTACCCCAAAAAAGGACTAGGGCATTTAACGCCTGATTTTGGCCTCAGATTTTGCTAAGAAATAAATTTTGGAATTTCGGTGAGAAATCTATTCCTTAAAACAGCCATATAACTCTTCTACTGAAAACAAGAAATCCTACAAGCGTTGCCATGGCAACGACCAGAAGAACCATAGATAGAGCACATTCTGCACTTTTTGGTCTATTTTTGACCATTTCTGAACACATTTTTTCATTTTTAAGTGCCAGCCCACACGACGAACAAAATGATACTTAGCATACAATATCTCTGGATGATACTTCATAATAATTTCATAATAAGAAATTGTTCGTCGTGTGGGCCGGTAGTTGAAAATGATATTAAATGTCGAAAAATACACCGCAAATTGCAAAAAGTGGTATTTCTATGCTTTTTGGAGCGTTGCCATGGCAACATGTGTAATTTGAATGTGATAGTTGTGCTAGATTTTATAAGCAAGGACCAATACCTGCTATTTGCAATACTTTTCTCCTCAAAATTCCAAAATTCAATTTTTTACTAACACATGAGGCCGAAATCAGGCCTTAAATTCCCTAGGCCTTTGCAAACCTTCTTATACAGGGTTATACATAGGGGATATAAAACTAAGAAAATTAAGCCCGTGTACCCTCAATTTCAAAATTCAGTGGGAACCTAAGGACTTCACCCAACATCAAGATGAGTGTTGACACAAGTCCAGCTATTATGCACTGCCTACAGTAACTACTTGCAGTGGACAATTCAGCCATTCAGATGCATACACACGACATGATATTGGTCTTCTAATCAAGGAATTCATTCTAACAATCAACATCTTAACAAAATGTGATGCTTACACTGTAAGCTAAGTACATGTACTTTTCTGTCACACTCCCAAAGGAATAAGATACTTAAACCTCACTCCTGAGCTCCTAGAAAGCAATTTCTATTCACTCTGCAAAATAACCGTTTCATCAGCTGAAACAGGAAACGGATAAATACTTTATTTGCACTGTGGACCATTTTGTTTAGCCTGTTTCCACAATGTCAATTAAGAATTAACAAAGAAACAAGTGCCTTTAGGGATCTCTTAAAACTACTTAAAAATTCAAGAAAGTTAATAAAGTGATTCTAAGCTATCCACTGAGTCAGGAAATAAAGGGGAAATAGTCTCCATAAATGATCAAACTTCTCCCTAATTTCAGCTGAGGGAATTTTTTTGTTTGGGAGAGGAGAAACTTCTCACGGATCCCACTTACCAGCTTGAAGTAGGAATAGAAGGCACGAAAAATCAAAATCCTTACCCAGGCAGCAACTGGGAAAGAAAGTACAGTACCAAATATCACAACAATGTTACTACATGTATGAAGATCAACATGACAAGCTCTTTCTCAACAAGATAGCCATCCCACTAGCATCCAATTGAATATTAGGCAGAATTTCCTATTCTGTTGATGGAAGACTTTATGATTACGAGACCTAAAGCTCTGACAGGCAGGGCAGGGATCCCACTGAATTTTGAAATTGAGGGTACACTGGCTTAATTTTTTTAGTTTTATACCCCTATGTATAAGCCTGTATAAGAAGATTTGCAAATTTGGAGGGTACGTGACAAAAATTTTGGGGGTAAAAAAAACTCAAGAGAGGGTACATGTAAATGGGAACCCTGCAGGGGCTTCAGCACTGTCATTTCAGTCCATATTTCATGCACATGTATTTAGTACAACCATTTTCAGGTAGTAACCACTTCAAATTATTTTAGCCAGGCAAGACAAGAAAAATGGGTCAGAATGAGGTGACAAGTATGTATGCAAAATACAAACCAACCTTTAATAAACGTTTTAATAGACTAAATAATAAACTTGTTAAATATAGTTACTTTAGGCAAGCTCCAAGTGCACAGATAGCATTAGTATCTTTTATGATTGTGGTGAATTTTATTTTTAATAGGATATATCGAGTAGCTCATTTATGTTGTAAAGGAAGCTTCTTGTAAATTTTATAAAAAACTGTTTGCCTTATCATAAAACCAACACTTAAAATAAAGTTCAAATAATATAGTATCCTTTTAACTTCCTCAATATGACCCAATATTTATATTTCAAAATCTAGATGCACTGAAGCAAACCTTGCAACTATCACTAGGACTATTTCATAACTTATGATACCCCAGAAATCATAAGATCAGGTCAGGACACTTGCCCTATCGAATCACATACTCTGTGTAAATGTGCTTAAAAAACAATTACTCTTCTATACACTCAAGAGGTAGTGGTATTTAAACACGCTATTAAATTACACATCATAAACATCATATTTTTTTTCTTTAATTTCTTCTACAATTACGTAGCCTCCTATTCATAGGGATGGAGGTCTTCCATGACCATGATCAAATTTATCAATCTCATATGCTCCATGGTCTTCATTAAAGACCGTTTTGTCAGAATATGTTCACATATGGGCCGCCTCATGAGAAAACCAACAATCTGCAAATGCAAAAACAAAGACGCAGATCAGCTTCGCCGTAACCGCGAAGCTGATCAGCGCCTTTGTTTTCGCTACAATGATAGTACCCTTTCTCCTCTTCTTAAATCTGAAATTTCAAGCTTCTAGCTTGCTTCTGTGACTGTACAGCCTGATTTGTGTCGGCCCTGTTCGAAAACCACATTGTTTGTTTTCTCACGAGATGGCTCATATTTCTCAATTGTGAAGCGCTAGCAACAAGGCTGCCATGTTCTTGTCATGATGGTTTAATCGACTGTAGCAATGGCGATGTATGCTGTTTTGGGTTAAGCCAGCAAGAGTATAAAAGCTGGAACTAACGGAAAGCACAAAAAATGAGGTTTCGAAGATTCCAATTTTTTACCCTTGGCAGGAAGCTTAAACGTTTTGAGTCACTCCCAAAAATAGAAAGTCGGTCAAGTTTCCAGAAACAAGACATTTTTTTTTCTTGGTCCTATAAGATTTGAGAATCGCCTCTAAAATGAATAATAATAATCATTATTTTTTCAAAGAGCATCATAGTACATGTATCTAGAGACTAGAGTTCACATACATGTATGTCATATGACTTTCAAGCAATATACGAGACATGGATCCAGTTATAGTATAAATAAGACATTCATGAGAGTCTCACAACATTCAAAGAAATCCTATTCCTATGTCACATAGGAATAGCATGTTGTTCAGTCTTATTTTCTTGCAAAATAATTAGTCGCGAGATAATCCCAGTTTATATTCAAGACTTTTTTTTTTTTCTTATTCAGTTTTACGTCCCTTTCAAGATTATTTCAGCTCATATGAGACGAGCCAATCAGTAGGTGGGTGAAAACGGGAGAACCCTGAGAAAGACCACCTGGCACACCCGCAAGCAGAACTTGGCTTGTCTCACATGTGGCCAGTGCGGGGCTCGAACCCGCACCAGACACAGCGGTGAGCTGATCAAGCTCTCTGTAAATAGTTTTAGACTGCACACACAACTTTTTTATTGGGCTGCACAGACTTTATCACAGGGTTTTCGACATTCCAATCTGGATTCCAACCCTTTTCATGGACGATGATGATGATGAAGAGACAGCACTCTTAACTGCTTAGCCACGGGGACCTTCAAGACTATAGTGTGATAAGTCAGCGACACTGTATGGAAGTGTCACAAATTGAAACACATAATGCGACATTGTAGATTCACTGAGAACAGTTACAGATTGCAACAGAATTCAGATTTAGAGGAGGTTTGGGTATTTCGCTTGAACCCCCTCTAGGACCAAATTATTTCAATTTCATGGGGAAATTTATGAAAAATCAGGTAAATTGTTGAAAACGAATCCCCTCTTGATGGAACTGAACCCCCTTCAAGGAATCCTGGATTCGCCCTGGAATTGTAAGAGATGCAAAATAGGGGTGTGAAGGTTATCATTTATTTAAATTAAACTAGTTCGCAACACATTCTGCTAATTCTCAAAATACTTTTGAAGCCGTTTGTTATGATTAGGCTCGATTGACATAAATGATAACCTGTTAAAAATTTGCATAACCCTATCCCTCTAAAAGACAAGTGACTTGTAGTGTGAAAACTATATTTTTATCACTTTCAAAGCATGGACAGGTACCCCACCCACATCCAGGTGCAAAACCTGTTAACTGAAGCAGAACAGCTAAATTACAGAACCATCAATCAAAACACTCTGCTATTCACCTGTTGCAATCAATGCAAATCCAAAATTTGGCCAAGCTCATCCACTTTCACAAAGGGAAATTTCAAATTCTAGAAAAATAAACTGAACTGATGCTGAGATTGACATTTTTGTTGTCATCAAACCTTTCAGGAAAATAATTTCCTGTGATATTTTGGAAGCTTTTCGGTGAATATTGCAGCAATGAACCGATAAAACAAGGACATCTGATTATTTACAACATAAAAATATTTACTTTCATGTATAAAGAAACACAAAATCGGCTTTTGATCAAGTGCTCCGCCCAGATTTTCTGTTTTTCTAACACAATATGGCGGATGTCTGGAAGTGAGCCTCGTTTTCAAATCCACTAAAGTCTTTATCTTTGATTGGATCTGTCAGAATCAATACACATCCCCAATACACATTTTATAGTCTGTTTCAGTTATTTATTGGAGACAATATTCATCCACACTGGAAAAGAAACCATTATATTGTTGATTTGGGTTTTACGTCACACCTGTCACCAACAGCTAAGATGATAGATCATATGGAGACAGGACCTCATCCGACAGACTGGAGAAGCCCATTATCGAACTGCGACCCTTGGTTAAGTATGAAATTAGGGATAGCTGTTGTGAATGTCACTTTTGGGGACAGATCTGCCTTGCTATGTCAGCTGTTTCCAGATAGGTACATGTAGTAAATCATTAAACGCCAGCATTTTTTTTTTTTTACAATAGTAACTCTCATGATCGCACTGTACAAATTCTTGTCACCCACTTTTTTTTTTTTTTTTTTTTTTTGCTTTTATTGTGACTAAACCTCCTTCATCCTTTGGTTTATCGGAACACCATCTGAAGTCCTCTTCAGAGTTTAAGAAGCCTGATGCATACATCATTACTTTCCAGACACTTCATGGCTTTTCTATATAAATCTTCATCATCAAAAATCTATAATACACATTTAAAAATAAATGTGGACAAATAAGTGAATGAAAAGTAATGAAAATATTTTTATGATGATACATACCAGAGAGAATCCAAGTCTCACAGAATTACATAGCCTTTCTGTTCATTTGACACAGGATTTTACAAAAAACTGTTTTTTTTTTGTTCTTTTTTTGTTTTTTTTTTTAATTTCACAAAAACTTGAGTTTATATTCAATTTATTTATTCTATCTACATGTAATTTATTTAAATGTTGACTTTTTAGATCTCTGTCTTCTGTCTTGATATGAATGCATATCTGTCATTTTCATTTAAGCTTTGAAATCATTTTCATTTAAGTGATAAACCCAACAAATTTAGAAACATTTACGATCATTTACATTCACATTTTCTGTCTTTAATTGATTGAATGTAAAATGCCATGAAATTCTTATATTTAAATATTTACATTTTTCTAAACCTCCTTAGATGAACCATTAGATGTTCATCTGTGTTCATACTTCCATGAACAACATTGTGTCACGCGACATGACGTAATTCAAACTTGACGTCAAAAAACATGAATCTCGCCAATCTGATTGAACGTTGTAAATGTCGACGCCGTTCCGCTGTTTGAACACACACTGTGTGTAGATTCTCTGTTTGCTGGTAAATGTGACCGCCTTGGTGATTTTTCAACAAGCGATAGAGAGAAATGAATGTAGATATAAGCAATGAGTTTAATTTTTCTGTTGTTCATGGAGCTATGAACCGCAGTGGGTCGCTAGCAAAGCTGGGTTCATTCACTTTACCCGCGACGCACTGCGGTTCATAGCTCCATGAACACCAGAAAAATGAAATTCATTTCTTAAATGAATCAAAACTCCAGCATATCATAGCTGAATCTGGTACTGTCTGCAAGAACTTTGGAGCCTACACACTATTTTTGCTTTATTTGAAATGTCTGTGACACGTAAAAGGTCATTTACAAACGTTTTTGAAACATATACATGTATCTGACTTGTTTTGTATGCCAGAGGAAAAGCTTAAAGGAATCATTTTCATTACTACATCATCAGAAATTTGCAATTTGTTCATAAGTGATTTATTTTAGTTGGTTGGTTGATTTGGGGTTTAACGCCCACCAACAGCTAAGGTCATATGGAGACGAGACCTCAGTTACAAACCTGCAACCCCTGGTTTATAATGCAAGTGACATAACCACTGTGCCACAGAGTATGTTTTAGTGACCCTTATTTCAGCTCATATGAGTAGCCTCCCTTTGAAAATTTAAAAATGATTCCTCATAGTATACCCAACAAAAAAAGAAATGCGTACAGAAACCTTCATCGGATTTACAGACAGATGAAAGCATGTCCGTGTAATGTATAACCCTTGAACCCCATTTTTATATAGCAAAAACGTGGTATGCAGGGGTATACCTATTTTTCTTATTTTTGCTTTAAAACATAGATTGTGGGTACACATTAGAGTATTGAACTGAACTGGCCTCGGCCAGGCGGTTCTAATGTGTACCCACGATCTATGTTTTTAGCAAAGATATCAAACATATCACAATTTGTCTGGTGAAATTTTCAATTTTTACAGCTGAAAAAAAATCTCTGTACATGTATATTGCATGGGAAAGTTTTCCTAATGATTGTAGACAAAGCTAAAAGATATTTTACTTAAGTTATAACAATGAATTGCACACCTATTGAAACCAGGGGTCAACTGTAGACTAAAAGATACTCAGCCACTTATTCCGATGAATAAGGTGACAAGGTTTTGTATGTAATGAATGTAGGATCAGGTCAGGATGGTAAAAAATGAAAACAGATTTTCAAATAAAACTTTTTTTTTTTATTATTATTATTATTTTTATTATTTCTATGCAATGAGAAGAATACGATACAAGCTGTAGATTGGGGAATGTGGTGGCATAGTGGAAGAGCATCAGACTCCGAATAGAGAGGTCCTGGGTTTGATCCGCACTGGCGGCACTGTGTTTTGTCCTTAAGCAAGGCACATTTTAAAACTTCCCAGATTGCTGGTAAATTGTTGAATGGAATGTTAAACCTCAATACAAACAAACATAAGATCTGTAAATAAAGAGAGCTTCTTTGCATGTTCGAAAACAAATCTGCAGGTTATTTCTACATTACACTCAAGCTGAAAAGCTACATAGTTTGTACAACCTGTCTATGTTTTAAGTCCAAGATACAACATCAGGAAAAACATGTCTGTATAATATATACCCCCTTATACCCCACTTTTATATAGCAAAACTGGGGTTTGCAGGGGTATACCTATTTTTCTTATTTTTGCTCAAAACATAGATTGTGGGTACTCGTTAGAACCGCCTCGCCGAGGTGGTTCTAACGTGTACCCACAATCTATAATTTGAGCAAAAATAAGGAAAATATCATTTTTTTTCAGCTGAAAATTTTCATTTTTTTCGAGCTAAAGATATCTGTTTATTGCATGGGCAAGTTTCGTAATGAAAGCCTCCAGTCAAGTATGGTTGTACAGCATTGTTTGGTGCACTCCTGACCTTAGCTTATAAAACTTTTTTCATGCTCTACTCAGCTCAGATTTAAATTTATCCTGCTTATAAATGTTAAAATGCCAACAATCATTGGCATTTTAACATTTATTAGCAGGAAATTTACTGGCTTTGGTGATCTATACCTAAAATGTAAAGTAATTTGGGCAATTTCAGCATTGATATGTTTTTAAAATCCCATGCTCAGCTAAGTGGAACATGAAAAAAGTTTTATAACCTCAAGACCTGTACAGGACCACCAAATGTGAGAAAGTGTTGTTGATCAACGGAAATACAAAAACACCAAATGCAGCTAAAATATACAACTGCTAGATTTCAGTATCACTTCTCAATTGAGCCATGTCATGAGAAAACTGGACTTTTGCCTTTGCAAAAACAAAGGTGCACTGCAAAGCTGATCAGCACATCTGTTTTCACTATACGGATAGTATAATTCCTCTTCTAAGTACATCCAAAATTTCAAGCTTCTAGCTTTCTTCTGTGACTGCACAAGCCAGTTTATGTCTGACATAATAGGAAACCCTGAAGACCAGTTTTCTTGTGAAACGGCTCAATCAAAGTGTCAAAAGTTGACATGCTTTTGCCTTTCTGTGACTTTCTCTACAAAATCCGGATCAGGTCCAACTTTCTGCTTCTTCCAGAAAGTGAGAATATTTCGCTGTCGTCTCCGAACCTTCTTCTCTTTCTTGGGCGCATCTATTGTCTCATCCACAATCTGTGAGGAAGAAAAATAGAATAGAATTTGGGTTTCCGACCAGGTCCGACACAAATCAGCCTGTACAGTCACAGAAGCAGACTATAAGCTTCAGATTTTGTATCAAAGAAGAAGAGGGATTGTACAATCTGTGTAGCAAAAACAAAGGCACTGATCAGCTGTGCAGTTACTGCACAGCTGAGTAACTGCACAGCTGATCTGTGTCTTTGTTTTGCCAATGTAGCTTGAAAAAAGGAAATGTGACAAAAATGCAAGTAAACTTCAGGCATGATTATAGGGATCAACCATGGTTTTCAGTGTTCAAACATTCGATGGATCACGAGGAAGGTGTTTGAATACAAGGCCGCAGGCCGCGTGTTCAAACACCTTCCGAGTGATCCAGCGAATGTTTGAACACTGAAACAAACCATGGTTGATCGCTATTCTTGCATTTTCACTCTAATCCACTTAAAATCTCATTGAAATAACATTAACAACGTAAAAAACTCGCCTAAAACCGCAGAGCTTCTTCAACGTCGGCCATTTTGTTTCTACAAAACACATGATGTCACGTCGCATTGGCCAATGACGTCGGCCAAAACCCATGTTCAAACGGCACGTGAATTTCATGATTTGAACATGGGTTTTGCTGTTTGAACACGGCTTTCGACCAATCGAAAACGGCTTCAAACAGCTATGCGCATAGATATCTATGCAAGAATGTTTGATTTAAAATAGTTTAAGCTATTGCGAAAAAAATCATATGCATTAATGACTATGCATTCTATGATGCTATTAATCTACAGATTTCTACATGTATATTAAATGCGCTCGGCCCTCTCTAGCATTAACATTCAAGGCAATGTAACACTGTTTTTTTTCTATTCAATGATTAAACATGGCCATTCAATCCACTATAAATAAGTTTATTAACTATAAAAAAAGTATCAGAACATTTTAAATATTACGTTCTGTACAATTATTTAAATCAAATTGACAATGCCCAGAAAATAAGGAGTTTTGCAATAGCTCATACAAACCTCTTCAACAAGTTCAAGGTCACAGTTTTCAGCTGGTGTCGCGAACAGCAGTAGTATCCACATCACAATCACCACGGTGACAGCCACTATAGCAACATATTCCAGTATAGGATTGAACTGGTCTCGGACGATCAGGAGAGCTATGACCTGGACCAGGCACACTGCAGCTGTACTGAGAACCTTAAACAGAGGAGAAACATATTGAAATATCTATACACCAACAATTACTGTATGTTCGGAAATATTTGCGAGAACTTTATTTTTGCGAATATTTGAGATTTTGTTGCCTCACGAATTAAATGATCTCGCTAATAAAGACTCTCTTTAAGCCATAAAGACTACTTGAACACTCAACCTTGCGACTAATTCAGAAATAGGAAATTCACGAAATAAAAGTCACACTAAAATTTCTGAATTTACAGTATTTTAATATGCTTGGATGTGGTTATAATGTTTAACATGTATGTGGGATGATTAAAAAGTTATGGTTATGATAATGACTTTATATAGTTTCATCCAAAAATGTTCTACTAAAATTATATATTTTTTAAGATATACTGAGTCCTATGTGTAGTCTTAAGCATACGTTTGAAAAGAAGGTGCCCATCCAAAGCAAATTTTATGACCTAATTGGCATGCCTTTTGGATAAAGTCCTCTTCTATGATTTGTATTATATCCTCATGCATAAGTATATTTTTTAACTCTTCTAAAACAGATAAAATAATGTTGATTGGAGTTCAACAAACAAACAAAAATCATAAAAACAAAAACAGAGAAAACAAAAAGTAACATGAAATGTAAATGTTAGGAGGTTATATATATGTAAATGATAGAAACAAAGACCAGATTAGAACAGACTGCTAGGGTGTGCAAGCTGATCCTGAGGCATTTGTTGTCTGCATCCAGGATAAATTTTATCTCATGAGTCAAGATGTAGCTCAGTCATTAAATACCCCAAATTCACAATTGCTACTATTATGATCCCAAGTTTTGAACTGACTGGCTAGATCAAACACTTAACCCTGAATACTGCCTAGGGTCTAACTGGCAAGGGTCTAAACTATCACTGTAGGCTAAACACAGACAAACTGTTTGTCAATCTGCACCTTTAGAACAACTTCTCAATAAAGAATTTAAAGATTTTTTCCGGCAGAATAAACATTTTTGAAAGAACTTTAACGGTATACCTCAAACATGACATGAATATTCATAGCACTTTTACCCCAGTAGAATCTCCTGTGGTTATCAACTTATCATGTTATAAAACGAGCCATGTCATGAGTAACTGCGAAGCTGATCAGCACCTTTGTTTTCGCTACACAGATAGTACTATTCTTCTACTTTCTAAATTCAACATTCCCACCCGCTAGCCATCTTCTGTGCTTGTACAGCTTAATTTGTGTCAGAGCTGGACGAAAACTCCGACGACCAGTTTTCTCGCATCATGGCTCAAATGTACACACTATGACACTATGACATCTCTTACAAAAAAGATTCTTTTGCAAACAGGGCCCAGTTGTTCAAAACTAACGACGTCGTTAGTTAATGTTTCGTTAAAATTTCAAACATTAATATTACAAATACACTGTTATTTTTTGTTGAAAAAATGTGAGAATCCTTTGCAGTGCAAAGGATTCTCACATTTTTTCAACAAAAAATAACAGTGTATTTGTTACTTTAGCTGATATTTGCTTAACAAATTTATGTCTTAACGATATCGTTAAGCTAACGATGCTTTGAACAACTGGGTCCAGATTTACCCCCAATAGTGAATCCTGTAGTCTAGACTAAAATGCTCTTTTTAAAACTCATTACTAATACACGTGCAATGGACTTGTACGACAAGTAAGTAACGTACAACAAGTAAGTAACCAGTATAAGCATTTTCAAAATGTTTGCGATCTCTCAGCACTATTTTCACTGTATGACCACGTATAAACCCACGGCGATAACCACAGACCGAAAAGACTCTGGCTGCTCGGTTCAACGTAAGTTTTCATACCCGAGCCGGCATGCGGTATTTAGTGTGACCCAATCGGAGCTGCTTCCCAATCAAGTACTATCGGAAGTCGGTGGTCAATTAACAACAAGATTCCAGCCCTGTTCAATTATACATGTATATGTGCTCTTGCCGTGGCGAGATCGCAATAATATCAACATATAAAGTATTATCATATGAGCCGCGTCATGAGAAAACCGGATTTTTGCCTAGGCGAAAACAAAGGCGCAGATCAGCTTCGCGGTAACCGCGAAGCTGATCAGCGCCTTTGTTTTCGCTACTCGGATAGTACAATTCCTCTTCTTTCTAAATCCAAAATTTCAAGCTTCTAGCTCTTTTCTGAGCTTGTACAGGCCGGTTTGTGTCGGACCTGGTCGGAAACCCCGAAGACCGGTTTTCTCGCGTCGCGGCTCATATTATTTTTGGTAACTAGATCAATAATCATGGAAGACAGATCATCAACATTCACACTCAAAAGATTGTAAATTGCCATAGGTTCAGTCAAATATTACAGCCCCTGAATCTGAATAGTTTACTGGTGACATGCCAAATGACATTATTTCACCAGGGGGTTTGAATGGGGGAGTAATTAGTCCCCAGAACTCACGAGTGAAGCGAACTTGGACTCATAATCATCTGACATTTCAGCAGTTGAAAACAGAGAGTCAGGGAGGTCATTCCAGTCCCTGATAGTCTGGGGAAAGGAACTACATTTATAGGCCTCTATACTAGCAGATGGTTGCTGAAATGCCAAGGAGTGACTATTTCTACAATGCCTAGTCTTGGGAGTATTTCTACACCTAGATCATTTCTACGCCTGGTCTTGGCGCCCTCGGTTTTGAACTCTCCCCTAGGGACCTAGAGAATGTAAATGAAAGACAAAATCATTTTTGATTGCTATTATTGCAGTTGTTTACCTGTATGGTCTAAGAACTATGAGCAGTAGCAGGTAGAACCCTGACATACCCAGCTGTGTACCCACTTGAACTATTGGTCTGAATAAGAAAACAGGATTTATCAATAAGCAATGGTCCAACAAAACCAGCCAGAGGCAAGTTGGACTGTACAGCTACACAAGACTGCTATCATAGGCTTGAAATTTTTCATTGATAAAGAAGAATCATTGTACGTAAATGTTGTAAAAGTTACTACAGTTTTGTGCAGTTACTACACAGCTGATCTGTGTCTTTTGTTTACGATCATGCAAGCTGTTAGCTTTCTGATGTGGTGGTTCAACTAGAATTGTCAGAGAATCTGACTATAGCCCCGCTTCTCAGCTTTTTTGCACGGTGAAAAAAACAATGACAGGTAACTATCACAAGCTAGATCTCGTCAATATTGATGCGCATACAAAATTTGGTCTGATTATGTCAATTCGTTCTCAAGATATTGAGCGGAAATGAAATTCTGACCTCAATAAAGGGCCATAACTACGTCAAAATTTTGCAAAAAATGACGGGTAACAATCCCAAGCTAGATCTTGTCAATGATGATGTGCATACAAAATTTGGACGGATTCTGTCAATTCGTTCTCAAGATATTGAGCTGAAACGATATTCTGAAGTCAATCAAGGGCCGTAACTCCGTCAAAATTTTGCGAAAAAATGATGGGTAACAATCCCAAGCTAGATCTTGTCGATGATGACGTGCATACAAAATTTGGACGGATTCTGTCAATTTGTTCTCAAGATATTGAGCAGCAACGAAATTATGACGTCAATCAAGGGCCTTAACTCCGTCAAAATTTTGCGAAAAATGACAGTCAACAATCCCAAGCTAGATCTTGTCAATGATGACAAGCATACAAAATTTGGTCGGATTCTGTCAATTCGTTCTCAAGATATTGAGCAGAAACGAAATTCTGACGTCAATCAAGGGCCATAACTCCATCAAAATTTTGCGAAAAATGACAGTCAACAATCCCAAGCTAGATCTTGTCAATGATGACAAGCATACAAAATTTAGTCGGATTCTGTCAATTCGTTCTCAAGATATTGAGCAGAAACGAAATTCTGATGTCAATCAAGGGCCGTAGCTCTGTCAAAATTTTGCAAAAAATGATGGGTAACAGTCCCAAGCTAGATCTTGTCAATGTTGATGTGCATACAAAATTTGGTCAGATTCTGTCTATTCGTTCTCAAGATATTGAGCGGAAACAAAATTCTGACGTCAATCAAGGGCCGTAACTCTGTCAAAATTTTGCGAAAAAAGACCGGTAACAATCCCAAGCTAGATCTTGTCAATGATGACGTGCATACAAAATTTGGTCGGATTCTGTCAATTCTTTCTCAAGATATTGAGCGGAAACGAAATTCTGACGTCAATTAAGGGCCGTAACTCCGTCAAAATTTTGCGAAAAATGACGGGTAACAATCCCAAGCTAGATCTTGTCAATGTTGATGTGCACACAAAATTTGGTCGGATTCTGTCACTTCGTTCTCAATATATTGAGCGGAAACGAAATTCTGACGTCAATCAAGGGCCGTAACTCCGTTAAAATTTTGCGAAAAATGACGGGTAACAATCCCAAGCTAGATCTTGTCAATGTTGATGTGCACACAAAATTTGGTCGGATTCTGTCAATTCATTCATACGTCATTCAAAGGCCGTAACTCCATCAAAATTTTGCGAAAAATGACGGGTAACAATTCCAAGCTAGATCTTGTCAATGATGATGTGCATACAAAATTTGGTCGGATTCTGTCAATTCGTTCTCAAGATATTGAGCGGAAACGAAATTCTGACGTCAATCAAGGGCAGTAACTCTGTCAAAATTTTGCGAAAAATGACGGTCAACAATCCCAAGCTAGATCTTGTCAATGTTAATGTTCATACAAAATTTGGTCAGATTCTGTAAACTGGTTCTCAAGATATTGAGTGGAAATGAAATTTTGACGGAATAACGGAAGGACAGAAGGACGGAAGGACGGAATGACGGAAGGACATGGTGAATCCAGTATAGCCCCACTTTTTCAAAGCGGGGCTATAAATAGAACTTACTTTGCCGGGTATGCATCAGTGACAATGACGCTGACCAGCTTCCTCAGTAGATGTATAGCCTCTCCAAAACAGAAATAATCCTTGTAGCTCTCATAGGCTGGGCTAGAATAGAAACAATGATTTAGTATGTGCATTGTAAAAATGTGGACTTTTTAGTCAAATAAATTGCACTGATGTTTTACAACATGATGCTGAGACAGAGTGTAAACTTCAATACTGGAAATGGCCACTTACATTTCGGATAACATTTCCATAACAAACTTAAATTTTGACAAAAGCGTTTTAGGTTTGTATATGATAACTTATTTGTTGGCATTTTAAGCCTTATGAGTAGGAGAATTTTCTACTGGGATTGCTTGCGATTTTGTTTATTTTGCATTTTGTGAGGCGATTTAACATCACACTCAGTTGTATTGGTTTGAAATTTCCATGCCATCTAAAAGATACTGTAAAACACATGAGCCGCGACGCGAGAAAACCGGTCTTCGGGATTTCCGACCAGGTCCGACACAAACCGGGCTGTACAAGCTCAGAAGCAGGCTAGAAGCTGGAAATTTCGGATTTAAGAAGAAGAGGAAATATACTATCCGTGTAGCGAAAACAAAGGCGCTGATCAGCTTCGCGGTTACCGCGAAGCTGATCTGCGCCTTTGTTTTCGCCTAGGCAAAAATCCGGTTTTCTCACGATGCGGCTCACATACCCATATAACATCCACTGTGCATACAGCAGGTCCCACTTCTTCTGTCTCAGTGTGAGGAATACCAACAAGATGGGGAAGAAAAATACATACAACACCAGGAATATAGTAGCCACAAAACTGATTGTCTGAAAAATATGAGCAAATAGATATTTTTTTTTTAGAATTTTAGATCTCCTACCAAAGTTCAACTAGAAAATGTGTTTATGAAACACTATGCCCCCAACTGGTAAGTCACTTTCAAGATGTACAAATGTCCGAAAAAAGTTCAAATTGTAAAAAAAAGTGACAAAAATTAATCTGAGGAGTATATCCCAAGCACATGCATATCTTCAAAGCATGGTCACAATGTCTGCAAAGTTTCAAAAGTATCGGTATTAAATTGTAGGAGGAGTTGCGCACACAAGGTACCCTCTATCCATTCACTAAAATGTCCGAAAAAATGACTAAGTTCAAATTGTAAAAAAAATGACAAAAAATAATCCAAGAATTATATCCAAACCACATGCATATCTTCAGACCATGCCCATAACACATGTAAAGTTTTAAATGAATTGGCATGAAACTGTAAGAGGAGTTGCGCACACAAGGTACCCACTGCCCATTCACTTTCATTGTGAAAATGCCCGAAAAATGGCTAAGTTCAAAATGCAAAAAAGTGATAAAAATTTATCTGAGGATTATATCCAAACCACATGCATATCTTCAAAGCATGGTCACAACATCTGTAAAGTTTCAAAAGAATCGGAATAAAACTGTAGGAGGAGTTGCGCACACAAGGTACCCACTGCCCATTCACTTTCATTGTGAAAATGCCCAAAAATGGCTAAGTTCAAATTGCGAAAAAAGTAACAAAAATTAATCTGAGGATTATATCCAAACCACATGCATATCTTTAAAGCATGGTCACAACATCTGTGAAGTTTCAGGAGAATCGGAATAAAACTGTAGGAGGAGTTGCGCACACAAGGTAGCCACTATCTATTCACTTTATCAAGAATTAAAAAGGGAAATAACTCTCACAGAATGAGCCCCTTGAATTTACCTGAAAGAAAAAATATGGGTCCTCTTAATTTCCATATACAAACTACATACCAAATTTCAAGATCCTAGCTCTAACGGTTCCTGATCGAGTGCTAAGTGTTACTCACGCATCACAGACTGGACTGGACTGGACTGGACTGGACAGACAGACCCAAACCAATATGCCCCTCAACTTCTTCGAAGTTGGGGGCCTAAAAATTTTCTACTATGTTTAGTTTTGAATCACTCACTCCTATTTTAAGAATAAAACATCTCTATTTGTCTTTTCTGAGTATCACGTGCACACATGTGTGGAGATGATCAATACATTGCATTTTTTTTTCTTATAGGTATATAAAAAATTCTCAATTTCATTCACCCTCAAAAATTCATGTCTCTATTCATCTTCTATTTAAGAACAGCTTGATTTATGTTAGACCCAACTGGCAATCACGGACACAAAACTAGCTTCTAGAATAAATTAACACCAGATATTGGGGTAGAATATCTTAAGAATCATTTTCGACACATCATTTTGACTAAGCAAAAACAAAGACACAGATCAGCTGTGTAGTTACCTTTTCTTCTTAGTCTTTTTCCTTGACTGTACAGGCTTGTTTGCATCAGACATGGTCAGAAACCTCAATTAGGTAATATTACCTGAAACATGAATTCCCCACAAGGCAGGTCATTGTCCAGTAGAAAGATGTCCTTACTGTGGTCTAAAACTAGCTCCTGCAAAAATTTAATGACAGCAACAAATAGAATTTTGCAATATTTTCTCTAAAGGGAAAGTGTTTAAAGCTTTGTTTTTTTTCTCCTCCTGAACTGATAAAACCATTGCTCCATTTTCAAATTCAAGAAAGCATAAACTTTAAAACATAACCAAAATATACAAGTTGATCTTAAAGTTTTAAGAATTTTGTATTATCTAAAGCATTAAGAAACATACACCAACCCCACTTTTAAATTTGAAATGACATGATATATTTGAGCCTGTCATAAAACATGTATGAACCGGCTGATCAGCCCCTTATTTGATTCAAATATTTGAAAATTAGTTATTTATTTTGTTTTTTACTATCAAGGACTAAAGAGCCTCGGATGAGACTTGAAAAATCTGAAAACTTGCCTGAGATTTCCTTGTCTCGGCCTCAACCCCATCATAGATTCTTCCATGCTTACCACAGGTACAGAGTCAGAACACAGGTATGTGTGTAGACCAGTGATGGTAACAGGCAGGTACATGTACATTAGCAAAACTATAAATAACTAGAGGACCAATGGTCCTGTAAACGCTCACCTGAGATCTGCTACATATGCCAATAAACATGTTTAAATATTATGGTATTTAGCCCCAGTGCAGGGACAGATGAAGCCCTTGGGCCATTTGTTTTCAGAATAATCAATATTCTGTCCATTTGCCAATTTCTATTTTATTTATTCCCTTCAAATGACATGTTAACAGTTTTCCCCATTCAAATGCATTGGCAACCTATGTTGACCTTGTCGTAAAATAGGTCAAGGTCACCACAGGGTCATGATTTATATACACATTGTAGTGCTTGAGCCATCGATGCTTCATGCAAAGTTTCTTTGAAAGTGGTCCACCGGTTTCGGAGAAGAAGATTTTTGAAGGGTTTTTACTATATATGGACATGGTGGCCATCTTGGTCATGTGACCTGGATTATTTATGTATACATTGGTTACCCTTTCCTATAGATGCTTCACATAAAATTTAGCTTTGATTGGCCAAGTGGTTTCAGAGGAGAAGATGTTTGAATATTATGGAAATATACATGTATACTGCCCCGTGGTGGGGTCATATGAGCTCCTGGGGACCAATCTTTTTCAGAATCATTAATATTCAGTCCTACTGTGCATTTCCTGCAAGACTTTCACTTTAAATGACATTTCAAAAGTTTTCCCCATTCAAATGCATTGGCGACCTATGTTGACCTTGCCGTAAAATAGGTCAAGGTCATCACAGGGTCATGATTTATATACATATTGTAGTGCTTGAGTCATCGATACTTCATGCCAAGTTTCGTTGAAATCAGTCGACTGGTTCTGGAGAAGATTTTTGAAGGGTTTTTACCACATATGGGCATGGCGGCCATCTTGGTCATGTGACCTGGATTATCTATGCGCACATTGGTTACCCCATCCTATAAATGCTTCACATAAAATTTGGCTTTGATTGGCCAAGCGGTTTCAGAGGAGAAGACGTTTGAATATTATGGAGATATACATGTATTTTGCCCCAGGGTGGGGGCATATGAGCCCCTGGGGTCCATATTTTTCAGATTCATTAATATTCAGTCCTACTGCCCATTTCCTGCAAGACTTTCACTTTAAATGACATTTTAAAAGTTTTCCCCATTCAAATGCATTGGCGACCTATGTTGACCTTGCCGTAAAATAGGTCAAGGTCATCACATGGTCATGATTTATATACACATTGTGGACCTTGAGTCCCTTATGCTACATGCCAGGTTTCAAGATCCTAGGCCTTTGGGTTCTGGAGAAGAAGATTTTTAAAGGTTTTTACCATATATGGGCATGGCGGCCATCTTGGTCATGTGACCTGGATTATTTATATATAGATTGGTTCCCCTTTCCTATAGATGCTTCATATAAAATTTGGCTTTGATTGGCCAAGCTGTTTCAGAGGAGAAAATCTTTGAAAATGGTGGACGACGACGACGGACGGACGGATGACGGATGGACGCCGGATAATGGCCATCTTATAAGCTCACCTTGTGAGCCTTACGGCTCAGGTGAGCTAAAACACAAAACTGTGTAGTATGGAAACCCATCTTCACTCAAATAAGTGAACATCCTAAGAAATAATGCTTACCACAGGTACAGAGTCAGAGCACAGGTATGTATGCAGACCAGTGGTGGTGACCGGCAGGTACATTATCACCAGTACGAAGAACACAAAGCGTCGCAGTGTGGTCCTCCTATGCTTCCCCGAGAGTCGTTTTGTTCCCCATGAAGCCCAGTCTTTCTTTCCATCTTCCCTCATACCAGCCTGTGACAAGGACAAGTGAACAATGTTGCTAGCAGAATTTCTCCTTTGGTTTGGGTTAAGATTTAACAACCCAGTCAAGAATTTTTTCAGACATGTCGAGGTGAAGCCAACATTTCTTTGGCAGTTCCAGTTCTATGGGGAGTAAATGTGCAAAGGACAAGCCCTCATTTTTAAACAATGAGCCCCTGCATGATGCCAAAACCTGTCTTGGACATTTGCATATAAAAGGTATCCAATTCTCTTTTTTTTTCATTCTTAACATCCACTTAATCATTAGGTACCCCAAACCCTTCTAATCTGTGATTGTTTGTTTGTAGTGAGGTTTAATGTCCCAGTCAACAATTCTTCAGTCATCACTGGAAGGAGCTACTGCTTCTTGGGTATTTGCCATTACTGTGGGGACTTAATGTGTCTTGCTTCATAAATCATAATAAAACACAGCACCTTATGTGGGGATCGAACCCAGGACCTTTAAATTAGGAGTTTAATGCTCTACCACCTGGCCACCGCGCTCCCTTTCTAAACAGTAAGGACTCTCCAACCTTTGTCCTAGCATGGTTCAAATCTCTGACCAAGCCATTATGAAAACATGCCCATGCAATATACAGCGATTTTTAAGTTGTAAAAATTGAAAATTTTTGATAGCAAAATTTTGATATTTTTTTTATTTTTGCTCAAAACATAGATTGTGGGTACACATTAGAACCGCCTCGCCGATCTATATTTGGAGCAAAAAAAAAAAAGAAAAATAGATATACCCACCACACCCCAGTTTGCTTTATAAAAGTGGGGTTCAAGGGGGTATACATGTCACAGACATGTTATCCTGATGCTGCAAACCCAAAAGCAAGTATTCGACCTCACAACCTACCATAAAATTGTCTATGAGTTTTCCGATGGTAAACAATATGGTAACTACAGCCAGGGAACTGATCCACTCCATATAATGGACATGTGACTGAGGCTCTGTTGGAAATAGACAGCCTGAAGAAAAAAAAGAAGTTTCTTTGTTAGTTCAATTAAGTAACCAAAGGCATGCAATGAATGTCATTTATCCTTGCCAAGCTACTCAGATCTGTTTTTGGGCAAGCCTCCCTTAGACTGATTTCCAGTACATGTACATATATTTGTGCACATTTCTCACACCATTTTTAACTGATAAACCCTTTTCTTGAATTGGTGAAGAGGAACATTTTTAGCAAAGCTTCATGAAAGAAATGTGCTCCAATATCATGGTCTATCTCTGGACTGTATGAATATGAATTGGAAAGACATCAATCAGGCTATGCACCCAGTGAATTTTTTTATTTTTAATTCAGTTTTACGTCCCTTTCAAGATTATTTCAGCTCATATGAGATGGGCCAATCAGTTGGTGGGCGAAAACAGAAGAACCCCAAGAAAAACCATCTGGCACACCCGCAAGCAGAACTTGGCTCGTCTCACATGTGGCCAGTGCAGGGCTCCAACCCACACCAGACACAGCAGTGAGAGCCCTCTTAACCGCTCGACCACGAGGAACTAAAAAGACTTTCATGTTCCAAGATCATTGATTATGTCCATGGCAACCAGTCTATGTAAAGGTGGTTAAAGGCATTTAGGTGATAAAATGAGTGTTTAACACTCAGAAGTAGGCCAGTAAGTAGTTTGTGCTGTACAACTGTGATATGGAAAAATTCAATTAAGTGCTTAGAAAACAGAGAAAATATTGCAGGTAAAGAAATGGTCTTGTCAAAGTTTCACTCAAAATCTACATGCAGTGGTGGATTTAGAGGGGGTTCGGGTAGTTCGCTTGAATCCCGTACTGGGATCAAATTATTTCAATTTCATGGGATAATTTATGAAAAAACTGGTAAAAGGTTGAAAACAAACCCCCTCTGGATGGATTTGAACCCCCTTCCAGAAATCCTGGATCCGCCTCTGACCTGGGCCCAGTTGTTCAAAATTTATGACGTCATTAATTAACGATTTGTTAAAATTTCAAACATGATTATTAGAAATACAGTTATTTTTTGTTGATAAAATGTGTGAATCCTTTGCCATGTAAAGGATTCTCACATTTTATCAACCAAAAATAACAGCGTATTTGCTTATGTAGTCGGCATTTACTTAACGAGTTGAGGTTTTAGCGATGACATTAAGCTAACAACGTTTTGAACAACTGGCCCCAGATGTGTAACTGACCTACCTGGTGTGATGATGTTTGAATTGAAACATCCAAAATTAAGGGCTGACATCATCAACAGCAGCAGCTCTGGCCAGGCAATCTTGATGTGGAAACAGAGCAGCAAATACTGTACAAAGTGACTCATCAACTTCAACTGAAAATATACATTATCATGCTATGAGAAAATTGGCTTTTTGCATATGCGAAAATAAAAGCTCAGATTAGCTTCTAGCAATTTTTGTGGCTGTAGAGCCTGCTTTGTACCAGACCTGATCACTCACTCAACTGATAGGTTAGAATAGTCTTATACGGCATCACAGCTCTGACATACGTATGTAGTAATAAAAGTAGTTTTTTAGGTTGAGATAAACTGTACTACATTGTTTCAGTGGAAAAAAGTTAAAAATTATCATATATATCATGATATGTCACATAAATACCTTGGTGGAGACAGACTCTGAGAACCCATTGACAATAGTGGCAATAATAGCAAACACAAGAAAAACGCCAAAAGACACAGCAGAGAACGGAAAATTCTGACATTTAGCACAGACATTCCCAAGACGATGGTAACCTGTGAAATAAAGATATGACATGAGAAATCATGTTTTTTTTTTTTTTTTTTTTTTTTTTTTTTTTTTTTTTTTTTTTTTTTTGTTGTTGTTTTTGTGGTTCAATGCCTTTCATTCATTATAATTTACATGTGTATTTCATCATTTGTTTAATTGAAAAATCCTGAGCAAAACTATCTCCAGATCAAAAAACGCAATCTGCCAACAAAGGCTATGAGAACTTACCTTGTGCCTCAATACCAGCTTTGAGACATTTCTCACAAGTCTGACCAAATGTTCCTAGTCTACAAGTGTTGTTGTGGAGACAATTCTGTGGAAACATGCACTGGACACAGCGATACTCCACTAAAACCAAAGAATAAAAAATTCATGAAATAATTGGTTACAGCTGCACAGTCTGGTTTGGAATTATTAACATCTACAGTGGTCGCTCTGATTTTCATGAAGACCTCTGAAAAAAAAAGAGAGGCTGAGCCTGAGTTTCTTTTCTTTTCTTTTCTTTTTTCTTTCTTTCTTTCTTTTTTTCTTTTTTTTTGATTTACCTTCAAGATTGTCATGGAACTGAAACTACTATATATGATTCATTGAAAAACTATTATCGATTACTGGATGTTATGACAAATAATTAAATCTCCAAATGGAATAGAAACAGATTGTTCATTTGGTTTGATGTTTTCATTCTTTGGAGACATTCCTTTCACATATAATGATATAATCCCATGTTCAGCTTTTTCAATGATAATTTTTCAAGTTCAAAAATATTAAGAGGGCTGCCGGCCTGCCGCATAAGAAATTTCTGAAAACCAACAACATGCATAGGCGGAAACAAAGGTGCTGATCAGCTGTACAGCTGACCAGCATCTTAGTTTTCCATGAACAGATTGTATGATCCTTATTCTTCTTTAATCAGAAATTTCAGGCTTCTAATTATTTTCAGTGGCTGTACACCTGGTTTGTTTCGGACCTGGTCTGAAAACCCTGAAGACTGGTTTTCTCACATCATGGCTCATTTGATAACATAATTCATACCTGTGCCAGTATAATTATCCCATGTGCTGTTTCGAGTGGGTACCATGCCACAGTGCTCCCCATATTCATTTGCACCAGAGAGTGAACTTGTGGTCACAAGCAATGCTAACATCAAAAATATTAGCACAGCTGATAGCATCTTTCAAAAACCCTGTAATATCTGACAGGCTTGTTTAAAAGTATATGTTACACTGGAAGGGTTTTAAGGGATTCAAGGGATATTTTTGCAAAAAATGTTAAATAGTTCTATATTTTTAGGATATTTTGATTGATATGAGACTGTCTGTGGAAATGCATACTTGAGCATTATTTCAATGTTTAGATAATAATAGAAGCCCTGTCTGCATAAAACAAATAAGAAATTAGGTCGAAATTAGGATTTTTTTCTCACTAGCCCGAACCATTATATCTTTTATCATTTGCCCAAATTTTCCAATATATAGGTAATGGGATTAACTGAGAAAAACTACTAGCCTGACAACCCTTTGGCTAGTGTCGGGCTACCAGGCTAGAGTGCTAATTTTGATCACAGAGAACATGTGTTGACCACGATAGCCAGACTGCGACCTCTTACTCTCTAGACACCGAAGGCTAAAGACACCTCTACTGGATTCTGTAGTTTAAGATCAAGCCAGGAATAGCACTAATGATGGGCCTGTGAACGAGTGCTTGACGAGGAGTGCCTTCTGAGGAGGAGATTGTCACAACAGCGACATCGGATGTTTCCGGCGGATGACGGAGATTCCCGAGTGACGACCACGTGCAAACCCTGAAAGACAGCCATTCGATTCCTAGCTCTACAACTGAACAGACGTCCTCGAGACTCTACAGACAACTGGAGCCTGGGAGATATACTTTATGGTAAGTTGCGGCTTATCAAATGGCGACGAGGATGGTGCTCATTGCTAGCTCTTTGTAACTGCATGAGTACTGGCAGCCCTGGCATCATGGGATTTCATATATCATTATTGTATGTCTTGTTGGTAGGAGTACCTCTGGAACTCTTTGACTAGTCCCTTGGATTGTCAGATCTCCAGTCTGGTGCTGCTATCAATAATTCATGAGAATGGTCTCTGGAATATAAGTGAATAAAACTGCATGTTGGTTTATATTTATTTTGGTGAATCAACATGTAGTATAGAACAGTGTACCCTGGGTCCTGTCAGGCAGTGATTCTGCATGGTATCTGTGGACCCAGTGTACATTGTAGATGTTTCATTTGCATGCCAGAGTTTGTAAATAGGTGTAGATAGAAATATTTGTGTGCATACATTTAAGGTTCAATTTTGAACCTTCCCACTGCATACTTGACCTGTCTAAATATCCCAGAATTTAGTACATTTTGAACTTTAAATAACATATTTGCATGAAAAATAATCGCAGAGCTCATTGTCAGATCTGGAGACCTATAAATTTGCAGAAAATGATTTGAAATCCTATGACTCTCCTTTTTCTCTTCTAATTTAATAAAAACCTTATTCAAAACCTGTTTTCTAAATTGCTGTATGTTATATTTAGTTTCAGGAGAGGCTACAGAACTAGTAAGTATAATGCAAAAGAAATTTATTTTAATTAGTTCTCTGAGTATCCAGATATTACCAATATGGGTATGCTAAAATTAAAGCATGTACATGTAGTTCTACATAGATTCTAAAAATTGTAAAAAGGGGGAAAAATGGTTAATAATGAAAAACAAATTCTATGAATGTGCCCATATATTAACATGAAAACAAGGCTAAAATTATTAAAAAAGAATTGTTATGTTTTATTCATTGTTTTGGAGATTTTAGCATTGAACAAACATACAGTTGCAAAACACTCTACCATAAACCTGGACATTATGTATGTTCTGTTTACTTTCTGTATGTTATAATTATATCCTGTCAGGCTGGTACATTTAAGGTGCCAGAGTGATATTTTATCATGCTAGTGCATAACAAAGGTATGCCCATGTGTGATATTTGTTTTTGCATCATGAGGTCCTGCTGATCCGGTATGGTTATTTATGACTTTTGTATTGTGTTGATATTTTGATGAGTTTTATAATTGCCAATCAGACCGGAATAGCATGATGCTGTGATGTGCATATTATTATAGATCATTTACCTTTTTGGTTATTGTTTGCATTCTAAAGGAATCACAATACATGTACATAAAATTGTAGACAAGTAAAATGCTATTGAGATTTCAGAAAGTTAAAAAGTAAAAAACCAAGATGCAGAAATTACTTGTCTCTAATTCAGTTTGTAAAGCATACACATTGCAGTGATGTTTGGAAACTATTTTCTCTTTGGTTCTCTTTAGTTCATTTTAAGTTGATTTTATTTAGTTGTTTTCATATTTTCCCTTTAGTTGAAGATTTTAGTTGATCTTCAAGCTGGTCGAGTATCCAGAGCTCACACTGATTCATGAAACACCTAATCAGCAATTAACTAGACAGCAAGTTTGCAGTGGTTATGTGACATACTATTAGATGTTACATGTAACTTGTCTTGGACTACTAAAGTAAGTAGTTTTGTTATATTTTCAATTGTTCTTGCTGCCTGAGTTTGTGCAGATCACCCATACTTAGAACATATGTGTATATTGTTTAAACATTTGCATAGAAGTGAGTATAGTTCAAGATGAGGAGTTTTCTACAGCTTAAACAGCATGTGCTTAACGTTGTAATTAAGGTCAAAACATGAAACTTAAAAATTGATTTAAACTCAAAACCTTCAGAATATCATATACTGAATGATAAAAATATCCTAAGTGTCTAAATGTACTCATCTTGGGCTGTACAGTAAAGTCTACATCTATTTTCCAATCACTTATTACTAGATGTAACCTATGACTTCTGTTCCAACATGACTAAATTTGTTGGCACAAATATTAAGCATTACTCAACAAAACAATGGTGTATTAGCTACAATGTACATCTACACTTAGTCTAATGTTTACTACAGTAATAACATAGATGTCATTTATTTGTGGAGTAATAGAAAGAATGTAGCACATTAATTACTGCGATGCACTAAGCATGTGCAATTTCTTGTATTTGTAAATAGATGTATTGTTGTTGTCTGCAGGTAGCAAGCACACCTGGTAATGTATGTACATATTCACTTCAGTTGCACATTCTGTCTTCCTAGATCGCTCATTTCATTAAATAACTGATCAGAATGATCCTCAAATATATGTGTAATGCAATTCCAGTTCTAAATAGCCAGAAGTTCAATAACCTCTGTAATGCATCATGATTCACTAGTGTTAGATTATCTGTCACAAATCCAGTCTCAGTTTTTGCATGCATATGAACACTTCAAAAGCAATCAGACATAGTTGTATAATCAAAAGAAGGTCTAGTCATCAGCCGTTCATAAATTTAGTACATTATTGTTGATTTTCTTAAAAAGTAAAACAGGGAGAGAATGATGGGCCTGTGAACGAGTGCTTGACGAGGAGTGCCTTCTGAGGAGGAGATTGTCACAACAGCGACATCGGATGTTTCCGGCGGATGACGGAGATTCCCGAGTGACGACCACGTGCAAACCCTGAAAGACAGCCATTCGATTCCTAGCTCTACAACTGAACAGACGTCCTCGAGACTCTACAGACAACTGGAGCCTGGGAGATATACTTTATGGTATAAAGTTGCGGCTTATCACTTATTAAAGGTAAGTGCATTCTTAACAATATTTTAAATGTTGGGTTTATATTATAATGAAGTTAATTGACAAAATTTTTCTCATGAACGATTGTAAAGTTTCATGCATTAGTCCTGAGATATTGTAGTTCATCTCTCATTAATGAAAAATAACCACTGTTATTTCTTGAATATTGGATGTTTGTGTGTGTTGGTGAGTGCAAGTAGAGTAAGTCAATGTCAAGGAATCTGCTGGTGGCCCATTGCAGGGGCGGACCCAGAATTTCTGGAAGGGGGGTTCAAATCCACCAAGGGGGGTTCGTTTTCTACATTTTATCTGATTTCTTATAAATTTCCCCATGATGAAAATGAAATAATTTGGTCACAGAGGGGGGTTCGAGTGAACCCCCGAACCCCCTCTAAATCCGCCACTGCATTGGTCTTGGCTTTGCATCCTCTGCGCTTTCTTTCAGCTTCACAGATTCTCTTTTCTTCACAGTGAGCTGCTCCTTAGTTGATGAGACCTGAGATACAGAAATATGGTACTTGGCCCAGTTTTCGTGGGGGTTCCAGTTTTCTTGGTATACGTGTATTTCAGCTGAAACTGTATTTTCACACAAAATTTCACGTTGACTGGCGTCTACCATCCACATTGTGCAAGAAAAATAACAAAGATTGTTTTTATGAGGGTTGTTCGATATTTTTCATTGATTTGAATCTGAATATGGGACTTACGCTTTATTCAAAATGGGTAGATGTCTTTAAAATGTTTTCAGTATCACACCTGAGTGAAATATTTTCAAAATTACTTATTTCAATTCACAAGGTGTAATAAAATAATGGAACATTAAAATATGTCTAGAATATTTTTGAAGCATTGAAATTGATAGTCTGTTTTTGAATGACCCACGAATTCTGGTGCCTAAATTTTGATGACGTCAAAGATTGATACGTCATACAAAATGGCGTCTGTGTAAGCAATAAACAGAATTGCAATGAAAAGGTAAACTGGACATTAAATACCAAGGATTATTATGCACCATTAAGAATCTATGACAACTCACCGACAGACAACTGGCCGACATGACAACTCGCCGACAGCAAATATTCACCGACAACCAACTCACCGACAAGACTGCTGACAGACTGGACAAGTCACAGACAAAAAAATAAAAAAGTCGCCGACACTCGTCGACACTAACCGACAGGGTATTTCCTAGTAAAGGAATATGGAAAACGGAACATTTTAGTTTTAATTCGTCTTCTTGAGACAAAAACATATTTTTTCATAACTGGAGCATTCAAAACGTGCCAAAGGAAGCACGCATGCTTTCGTCACGGACGATTGATTATCAATACACATCGATAGGGATAAGCATAATTGACAACTGTGAAATATCTCGCGCACAATATAGAGCATGCGCATCAAAACGAAAGTACATGTAAACAATTTACTTCGATGGCTGCTGCATCAGTCGAAAACGAATGAACAGAAATATATTTTTACAGAAAGTTGAGTTAAAAATTATATTATATCATTCAATTGCATTCAATGATGCATTGATACATTATGGATATTTGTCGATGAGTTGTCGTGTCGGTGACTTGTCGTTGTCGATCAATTGGTTTGTCTGCGAGTTTTTTTCTGTCGGTGAGTTTTTGTCACCCAGTTGTTATTCGGTCAGTTGTCTGTCGGTGAGTTGTCGTGTTACCACCATTCCATATTTATTTAAGATCTGACATGTAATCTATCACGCTGGGGTTGCCTTTGAATTATTAGTACCACGAAAACTGGAGCAACCATCATACATTCAATATTCACAAGTCCATGTGCCACACAACTCAACTGTATTCGAGATATTTTTTAAGGAAACAGCATGTGTGCTTTCTTCTGTGAGATAAAGATATAGTCAAATATGGATATTTATAGCATAATCCATGTACTTCAATGGTTATCTCCTTTCTACAGCCTCAATATCGATATTTTCACAAAAGTCACGAAAACTAATGACTTACACAACTCGAATCATTTAAGCATAAACAAAAATGCTACGATTTCGATATGTCATTCTGGAAACAACTAACTTTATTATTTAACATTTTTGTTAAATGTATACCCCAAAACAGTGGTAATAATTTTGGAATCCGGAAAATTTTGAAGACCGATTAGCGTCTGCAATTCTACTTTCGGTTTGAAGGATCTATTTGTTCAATTGTCGTGCCCAATGTATAAAGACGTTTCGCATCTAACAAGTCCGTTCGAGATGAAGATAATCTTTCCCCTAGTCATAAGTAGAAGAAGACGTAATCCTCGCGAGGGGGTGTTGTAGTATATAAAGAATATAAAGAAGAAGAAGAAAGAAGAAGAAAGAAGAAGAAGAAGGACAGTCTCGAGGACAGTCGGGTAAATCAATAATTCGTATATGCCATCCCAGTTGTATGTACATGTGATGCAAGAATAAGCTGTCAGATTTCCCAGGATTTTTTTCTTTATACGGAGTCAATCGATTTCTACAAGTCAATGACAACTTTATCAGATTTGAGCACTGCTACAAAGAACAGCATTCCTGTCATTTGTTGCGTCAGTCAATTCATTATGCGGCACAAACGAGTGTAGGACATGTTCCCCCCTGGACATTTGCCCCCTGCCCAAATATGGCATGTAAGGACATTTGCCCCCTAACTGATTGGCAGAGATGGACATTTGCCCCCTCATCAATGTGCATACCTAGGACATTTGCCCCCTTACTGTTTACACCTAATCAATGGATTTAAAGCTTGGTTTACAATTATTAGGGCAAGTGCAATTTTCACTGACAAGTTATCAAATTAAAATCATACAATTGAGTGATGTTAATAATAGTGAGTCCTAATAATTATAATATTCTGTAATTTCAAACAACTTTAATCAGCATGTATAGTACTAAACTTCATTGTAAAATGAGCCTGTGCGTGAGAAAACCAACAATATGGGTTCCGACCAGGTCCGACACAAACTGGCATGTACAGTCACAGAAGCAGGTTAGAGGCTTGAAATTTTGGATTTAAGAAGAAGAGGGATTGTACTATCTGTGTAGCGAAAACAAAGGCGCTGGTCAGCTTCGCAGTTACTGCGAAGCTGATCTGCACCTTTGTTTTCGCATATGCAGATTGCTGGTTTTCTTATGCAGAGGCTCAAATAATAATTACATGTACAATTATTATAATTCTAAAATGACAATAGGCAATGTTAAGCCTAATTAGGTTAGCGAATCAGCTTGGTTCTCAAACTTTGTAATTGCTCTTGCAATTCTGTGACAAAAGCTCTAAGAGAATGTTACTGTCTGTGTGTCCATCCCCTGTCTGGGGAGAGGGGGGGGGGCAAATGTCCACCTTTATACATTTGATGAGGGGCAAATGTCCAAACCCTTAGATGAGTTAGGGGGCAAATGTCCTTACATGCCATTTTTGGACAGGGGGCAAATGTCCGAGGGGGAACATGTCCGTCCCCCGGCACAAACATCGGAGTGTGCCGATGATCTTCGAGCACTAAAAGTATGCGAATTGCTATCTCTATACCATGCCGCCGTATTATAAAATAAAATATAACTTTAACGTCGTCGTCGTGTTGTTGCTGTCGTCGTCGTTGTTTATGGCCGAGGAATGACAAGTATAACGGTACGAGTATTATAAAAGTAAATTTCTTTAAGTTTCTTAGAAATGCAACCCATGACAAGTCATGCAATGTCTGTCTTATATGTTGATGATTAATTAGCTATTTTTTCAGCCGTTTGAATAATTTAAATAATGCACGATATCTGAGTTCTACATCAAGCATAAGTCACTGTCTTTGAATTGTGCATGCAGCCACAACACGTAAAACGTTTCTTGTGTACCCACCCAGTCACCAGAGTATGGTTAGGTGAGCGGTCAATATGATTTACAAAGAGTGACAAAGTTGTACTAGTCTCATGTGAAGTCTTTGATCCGACCAAGGACGTTAATATTCATAAGACATTTCGTTAGTTGCAACTCTATTTCTGTTGCCTTTTCAGGGGTTTGATCAAATTTTGTAATCTACACTTTTATGCGAAAGTATAGAGTTGCAAAATATATATCTAGTTGCTAATTCTTTTCAACACAAAACAATTAAAAGTATTGTTTTAAGTCGATTGCTGGGGCTTAATACACTATTCTGACCTTTCTTTTTACTAGTTCTCATTTAATGAATAATATCTTTTAACTTTTGAGTGTACAATTACCGGGTGGGCTTTGAAAGTGTTAATGAATGCAGACAATAATTTTGTATTCTATATCGGTGGCCATTTTGAGAAATGAGAAGACTTTGAAATGAAGTCTTAAACGATGTTTCCTGGAAAAGAACTTTTTGGAAGGTACGTTCTCTCTCTCTCTCTCTCTCTCTCTCTCTCTCTCTCTCTCTCTCTCTCTCTCTCTAACAGTTATCATATACGGCACCATCAGCTCTCTGTTACCGCACTACCAATGCTTAATTAAGCACACACAGCACAGATGTAACAAACCGTCTGTGCTTTATACATTATCTTCTTAAAGCAGTTATATTGTTATCACCATCATCATCCTTGTCGTCGTCGTCTTCGTCATCGTTATCATAATCATCGCTGTCTTCATGCTCCTCCTTCTCCTCCTCCTCCTCCTCATCTCCTCCTCCCCCTCCTCCTCCTCCTCCTCCTCCTCGTCATCATCATCATCATCATCATCATCATCATCATCATCATCATCATCATCATCATCATCATCATCATCATCATCGTCAATGCAACTTCAAGCTAATGTGATAGATATAACGACATAAGATTTACCTTCATTTTTATCCTTACAGACACTGATAACGCGGTACCTAACATCTCTCACCCAGGCTTGATACTACAACCACCAAATATCTCGAAAGAACCAGTATGAACATCTTCACACACATGCACTATACCAACCAGCTAAGTAACAGACAGAAAGGCCAGTATTCCGCCTATGACAACTCAAATGATGCCAGATTTGAGAGCCTTCGAAATTATCCTAAACGAATTGGACTCTATAAGAGACATATTGACCTAGAAAAAGAGTACGAACACATCCTGAAACGGTATAAGAAGGACCAGAGATTGTTCATATCGAGAACTGAGCAACAGAAGCAAAAAGCGGAGACGCGGTTCACAAACTTAAAGAAACAAGTGATTAATAGCAGACCGTATAATCTACGATACAGTTATAACTGGGATTCAAAGGAAATGCCAATATCTAGAGCACTGACTAGAGCATCGACAAAACTACAAACTGTTTTTGGTGATGACTATGCAGATACTAATGTGAATCTGCAAGACATTACCCATCATATATTGGCAGATAGATTAAGCCCAGATAAGGGAGGCGTTTCTCGGACAGGTTATATATCTCCAGACAGACCGCTAGAGAGGTTGAAAAGTCATAGAAGTGTTAGTGTTGACAACATCCCACAACAAGTTGAAGACAATGCGTATGTAAGGACAGAGAAACCGGACGGCGGTGTTATCTATATTAAGAGTGAACTCAAGAATGTTGATCCTAGTATCACGCGGTCACTTACATCACTAGTGGACCATAAAAAGAAGACGAAATTGATCAAAGTGCAAGCCATAAGATGGTAGCTTAATTTCATGTGTTAATGCATATGCATATTCACGGTGAGGAAACTACATAGACGGAGCCATTGGCTCTGTTAAGGAAATCTTGTGTGGGGTTTTCCGGTCACGTGCGGCGCCGTCAGTCTCGGCTGTTTCGGTGGACACGAAAACGTAAGTTTTCCATTTATTGTCAAAATTTGATTTTATACTGAACACAAGCGAGAAAAGGGGAATTGTATGAGGGGCCCATGACTTTCAACTTACTTCCTTGTCTGTTTGCGAGTTCCAAGTCGGAGCGGTTTTGTCTGAATCACTTTTGTCGTGAGCCACGGCGAGGTAAACAAAGGTCATTTTCTATAATGTCCACAGGCTTTCTATTGCTCTTTCTGCATAAATATTACTTATCTAAATGTTTAGACCGTCCGAATGTATGAATTGATTATCTCATCCTTCCCCACTCACGAAAAAACAAAATTTGAATCAAAATGAAAAAAATTGAGAAAAAATAAACAATGGCTCCGTCCATATCGGCCTGCTCTGTCTATATCGGCTGGCTCCGCTGTATGAGGGTGAGTTTTAGAAGCGATAGATTTTTTTTCGCTATTGGGTTTACAAGTCAAAAGTGAGATTTTTTAGAAAGTTATTTTTGGAATGATGATACTTTGTCGAACCATCTATCATTTCGAAAAGAGCGACCCCGTGGTTAAAGTGGTTGACTTAAGTGCTCTTGATCGTTCGACCATATCACCCTGTGGGTGCATGGCACTCTCGGGCAACGTGGACAAGCCAAGTTCTGCTTGCGGGTGTGTCAGGTGTTTTTCTCGGGATACTTCCGTTTTCGTCCCTCCCGTTTTCGTCCCAATTACCGATCCATTCGTCTCAATACCAGTGAAACAGCTTGGGGGAGGCAAAACTGAATAAAACCAACATTTGAGAATAACCTTTGTTGAAGTTTGGCAGTTTTGTCTGAAGCTGACACTCCAGACTTGAATAGGCCTACTTACTGCACGAACTGCGAAGAGCTATTGTAGTCACCTCGGTCGTCCGCGTTCCCGTGCGCGCCCGCGTCCGCGTTCCCTTCACACTGATTAATAGCTTTTATAAGTCCAGATCATGACAACAACTTATCATAGAGGGTCCAAGCTTGGACCATAGGTACTCAGTAGGGTTGGCTTTTATTCCATGACATGGGCCCCTGGGTCCTTGCCCGGGGGTTGGGGCTAGGAGTTAAAATCTAGAACACCTTCAAAACTGACTTTTCTGCGGTATAGTTTTCTATAAGTCTAAATTTTGGCTACTACTTATCATAGAGGGTCGAAACTTGGACAATATATACCCTGTAGGGTTGGTTTTCATTCCGTGACAGTGGTTTCTGGGTCCTTTCCCGGGGATGGGGCTAGGGGTTAAAATCTAGAACACCCTAGAAAGATTGACTTTTCTGCGATATAGTTTTCTTAAAGTCCAGATCATGGCTACAACTTATCTTAGAGGGTCCACACTTGGACCATAGGTACTCAGATCATGGCTGGCTTTCATTCCATGATCTTCCATGACAGGGGTTCCTGAGTCCTTGCCCTGGGGTGGGGTGGTGCTTAGTGTTAAAATCTAGAACATCCTCATTATTTTTATGTGTGCCTTATACCATCAAGGCCATGAGATATATGAGTTTGATGAACTGTGTGAGTCAGAGTTGGCCCCAGTTTGACAAGGCTAAATGCTGTTGAGCTACGCTGTCATGCGACAGCTCTTATTACAATCATATTAAGGCACGCATTCGTGATTGCGAGTATTTGGCCACTTCATGTAAATGTGTGGAGATTTAACAAATAATCACAAAATATAGTGCCTACAGAATTGCAACATAATATAAAACTCACCCTCATACAGCGGAGCCAGCCGATATAGACAGAGCCGGCCGATATGGACGGAGCCATTGTTTATTTTTTCTCATTTTTTTTTATATTTTGATTCAAATTTTGTTTTTCGTGAGTGGGGAAGGATTAGATAACCAATTCATACATTTGGACGGTCTAAATATTTAGATAAGTAATATTTATGCAGAAAGAGCAATAGAAAGCCAGTGGTCATTATAGAAAATGACCTTTGTTTACTTCGCAGTGGCTCACGGCAAAAGTGATTCAGACAAAACCACGCCGACTTGGAACTCGCAAACAGACAAGGAAGTAAGTTGAAAGTCATGGGCCCCTCATACAATTCCCCTTTTCTCTCTAGTGTTCAGTATAAAATCAAATTTTGACAAAAAATGGAAAACTTACGTTTTCGTGTCCACCGAAACAGCCGAGATTGACGGCGCCGCACGTGACAGGAAAAACCCACACAAGATTTCCTTAACAGAGCCAATGGCTCCGTCTATGTAGTTTCCTCACCGTGATATTGAAGGTAAAATGTGAGCCTGTTAAATTCTAACATGATTGGAGCCGCGTCATAAGAAAACCAACAATGTGGTTTCCGAGCATGTCCTACACAAACCGGCCTGTACACGCACAGAAAGTGGCTAGTGGCTGGAAATTTTGGATTTAGAAGGTAGAGGAATTGTACTATCCGTGTAGCGAAAACAAAGGCGCTGATCAGCTTCGCAGTTACTGCGAAGCTGATCTGCGCCTTTGTTTTCGCATATCCGAATTGTTCGTTTTCTCATTATGCGGCTCATTTCGTTTCACTAAACAGTTCTGGGGCTGTGCTGCTAATGTTCGGACTTATAGGTCTACCTTTTGTGAAGAAGCCTCCGTGGCGCAGTGGTTAAGCCACTTGCCTTGTAAACCAGGGGTCGCAGGTTCGATCCCGGGCTTCTCCAGTCCTTCGGATTGAGACTATAAACCAAGGTCCCGTCTCCATATGACCTTAGCTGTTGGTGGGACGTTAAACCCCAATCAATCAATCAATAAATCAATCTACCTTTTGTGAGCTGGGCCGCAGCCTTTCTGTGAAAAGAGCTTCATACTGGATTAATCTCAATCCGCGTCATCTGTGTTTTCTTTTGTATCATTGATTTCGTATCTGGGTGACAAACTTTCAAACAGTGCTTCAAGTGAACAACATTTAGAAATAAACTGTTCAAATTTTATTTGAAACATAAAACAACAGAACATGATTTAACAATAAATAGATCACTTCAGTTTTCATTTTTCACTTATACTAGTACTTATGAAGAAATGTCTTTGTGGTTTCCAGTAGTCACCATGCTCAGCGTCCGGCGAGGCTCAGGTAAAACTTTATGATCCGATGGATAGTGTGCTGTCTGAGAGTACCAATAATGTGCAACGAAGTTCCATTCTCAGTTCAGTTGAATTTGAAAACCGCTTTATATTAGACATCGGGTCCCATCATGCTTTTTGTACCGCATAGACCTTTTCCACTATGACGCAAATCGCATATTTTGGTCTGACTTGTGCATTTCGTGTCCATCCTTTATATTTCCTACACTACCTGGACGAGGAAAGACCGAATTGGCCTCAGTCTCTTTCCAAGTTTCTTAGAAGTCCTATAACCCTCTCGAGACCTCTCATTGTCTAAAACGTCAATATTGTGTCCTTCCGCTTCCCATATTTTCTCTGGTTCGTCTGTCATCGTTATAAGATTTTCATCGATATAATCTTGTCCTTCATCAACAAAAGCATTATCATTCGCATTATTGTTCGCATTTGTATTAAACGCTTGCGTATCAAAGTATGGACTCCCGGGTCCAGACGGTAGACTTCTTGACGGTCCACTAACAACGGATCTTTGATTAGGCTGACCGACAGGATAGGACATTGAGCCGCTTATGTTCTGTGGTCTTGTTGCCAGACTGTCGTTGAAAGGGAAATTTTGTCTAGCCTGTTGTGCATTCATTTGTTGCAGAAACTTGTTTTTTTGGGGTGGACATTGCGGTTGTATATGAGCTTGAAAGCCGTATCGCTGTGGGGGTTCTTGGCGTAGATTCGTAGTTTGTCCAGGCTGCTCAGGATTCGAACCAGGGCCCATTAGTGGAGGAGGCATGTGAACGCTATGTTGGATATTCGGGTTGCCAGCATTCTGAAACTGCAACCAAAATGCATTGTAGACTGGCTGACTGTTGCTCGGTTGTCCTTGCAAGGAATTGGTCTGGGGGATCCACTGTCTACCATTATTTGCAGACTGTTGGCGAATTGAGTTTCGAACTCTCGTACGAGTGTTTCTACCACCGACTGGTTGATGATTCCGTGACGTTGTTGTTTGTACAGGTATGTGACCCCCTCTATTTGGCGACTGATGGTACTGATTTGGAGCCCGATGAATTTGCGGTTGATTCGCTGGAGTCGAACTCCGATTCTCCTGTTTGAACTGCTCGGGAGGCTGATGTCTTACGTGTTGTACATTCTGTTGGAAACCAGGCGGGGGCGCGGGGTGACCTGACGAGGATGCTAGGTTAGCGGATAGGGGTACTGGCTGCTGGTTTGGATGTGGTTGTGCTATACTTTGTTGCGAATGAAGGGTAGTATTCGACACTGGCTGACGATTCATCGCTTGAGGATTAAGCTGTTGAAACTGTTGATTGGATAGAAAATGTGGCTGACTGGGTGGCTGGAACGAATGACAGTCTCCATGAAAGTTGTTTGTGGAATCTCCTGGTACTGATGTTTGTGCTTTGCTGAACATTTCGGATGTTTGATATATGGGTCCATTATCTGTCGGAGCTGTGGTTTGCTGAAAACAATAGTTAATAGGCAATAAAAACATTGACGCATGATGCAAATATGGCGATTGGAGTAATTTTGTTAGTGCTAGAAGATGTCAGCCCCTAAAGCATTCCATTTCGTGATCTTGAAACGTTTACAACTTATTTGAACAAACAGTTCATGTATCCAGCTAAATGGCCAATCGGTCTAGAAAAAATATATATTACCTTCACTGTAGTCGCTCCATGGTATACATTGATCCCAGTCGACACTCGGGAGGAGTTTTCAAGTACCTTCTGACTGATTGGTATGAATGGCTCAGTTGTAGCCCGCAGTTTAGTTTGCTTCTTCTGTCCTGCCTTTGGTAGTATTCCATGATTTGATTCTATGGACTCACTGAAAACAAGGTTAGACTTGAACTGAATTTGGGATTAGTTTGGGTTAAGGTAAGAATGTTTATTATAAGTTGGAGATCAAACCTCGCTACACACAAGGAAGATTTCAAAACATCCACCATAATATCAACAAATCAAATTAAAATAAATTAGGAAATGCTAGTACGAACAATTAGTAGACATTTCAGAATACTTTGGATACCTTTGAACGTTTGCTGCAATCTTGCTTTGCTGTGTGGCATCAGTCTTCTTTCCAAATACAAAATCAGCATGAGTCTGACCTCTCTGAAGAATCACTTTTTGTCCTCTCTGTGTTTCTTTCGTGTCAGGAGAAACTTTGACGTTTGTGTCTTCTTCGCCAGGTGTTAGTGTTCCATCACTGTCGTCATCAAAGTCTTCGGGAGTTTTACCAGTGTTGTCATCAATATCGAGTGGTATGTTTCCGACAGGATATGGTATATCTACGTTGTTTGGTACGAATGGTGGTATTCCTTCCATGTTTTCACAATGTTTGTCGCTTCTCACTGGTCCAATATTGCTTTGTGGTTTCAGTATAGTTTCGTGTATCATTGTCTCCGTTGTTTGTCCGTCGCTGCTCAAGCACGTTGTGTGGACAATAACCTTTTCATTTCCCCTTTGTATGGTATTCATTGGCTGAAGTTTAGGTGTTGATGTAAGCGGAGACTGCTGGCCACCTAGTTTCAAATTACCAAGTGCCGCGGAAATGCTTTCTATGTCTACGTCTAACGGTGTAGGATCGTTGAGGTACGCTTTGAGCCCGTTGTCGTCTAAATGTACATCAATAGGGTCGGAACTCCACAATGACCTGATACTTTCAAGTTTCTGTTGTAATTTATTCTCCTCTTCGTCGATTTCGGGTGTATCTTGTATGTTGATACTAGATTCCGATTCGTCCAGAAGATCACTTTCGTGGCCATTGTTGAAATGAGCCGGAGGTTCTAACGACATCAGATAGCCTCTGTACGAGTTGAGGTAGGTATTTAGAAATGCAGTCGGATCTTCGATGAATGCCAGTGCGCCGTTATACGCTATAGTTCTCTCGCGATCACCAGATACAGGTATGTTGGTTGTGGCGACATTCACTTCATGATGTAGTCCTTTAAAAGTCCTGAAACAAGTGTTCGTCCATTTATTTTGCTTGCGAAAATTAAACAACGCATGACGGTAACCAAGCATGCCTTTAGTTTTTCTGCAATATAGTTATTGGATTTTTGCGTCAAATGCAGAACTATCTTGTTGGCGTTTTTGGACTTTTCAGTAAATACAATTTTGTTGAAAGTTCAAATTGAATGGCGATTTTGACGAGCAATTAGGCTGGATGTATTCTTATCAGTTGTCCATGCTTATGGTACTGTGACTATTTTAATTTTTTGCCCAGATATGATACAATCGTTTAGTGGGTAGAAGAAAAATGCCATATAACCCACGCTTCTGAATCGCTGACTGACATAGCAAAATAGTTCTACGAGGGGTTATCAAAAATAACGTGGACTTTTCCCAAAACTTTGACAACGATTCAGGCAAACGTATTCAAATTTCAGCTTACGATAAACTTGCTTAAATCCACTAGATTCTGAAAGTTTGGTTAATCTAAAGTGTTTTATTAGCAGCTGGTGATGGTTTTACTTACTCCACCCTCCCCATCACGGAGCACGTCAGAAATTAGCTTGGCACTGCATTATCGCATTTCTTTTGCGTTCTCTTCAAAACGGTTTTGCAGATCACAGCCAAACGTGCCATGTGTCTTTATGAATCCATAAAATAACAATTTATGCTAGCTTTAAAATTACGGTGGACCGGTTGTGCACCTACGTTGTTTTGCTTAGGCAGACATGTTTGCTTTTTCAGAATGTTTAAGCGATATCTGAATTTCATGTAACACAGATCAACCGGCAATATTGTACAATTCCCATTTGAAACACATCCTAATTTCTTATTTGCCAGTAAAACTTCAAGGTCCTTTGATAAAGCATTTCAAATGAAACATAGCATGCACGTTTGAACAAATAAATATCAGAAAGTAATATCCGTCATTTAAAATGTTCTAACGTCTAAATCATAATGTTAAAAGTCAGCATCCATATGTCCAGTCCAAATTTATTCTCAAATCAAGGCAATACATCAATAATTTTACACAGATTGGTACTTTAAACCATGCTCGAATAGTGGACAAATTTTTAACATACTTTGAGCAGTAAAAACGTAAAAATCAGTAGCCCTAAAAGCACATTTTGTGGTTCAAAATCAGTGTTTTTTGCGTCGACATTGCTGACGTCATCGGAGTGCTCCGTGATGGCGAAAGTGGGTATTTTCATTTCACAATAATTTTGTAACTGATGAAGGGATTGTGATGAAATTTTGCACACTGCTGCATATAACATGGGTCCATGTAGATTGAAAGTTTGAGTGGAATCGAGTCTAATAATCATGTTATAAGAAAAGTCCACGTAATTTTTGATAATCCCTCATACGTCAAAAAATCGTTAAGAAGAGAAACAAATAATTTGAGTTATTTTATACTTAGCAGTGCAATTAATGTATATCAAAAATGGATAAATTTTAAAAGTGATATTTTCACTGCAGAATTGATATTGATATTTTCACTAGTGATTGGTATCAGCCGATATTTTCACTGTAGAGTTTGGATTACTGCTGACGTTTCCATTCACTTGACGTCATTAAATGTGCCTCACTTCAGAAATTCAAATGCCTATAACCCCGTTATTTACGAACGAAAACATAAAGTGTGGGTATTCATTTTCTTAGTTCGAACGTTAGGAACAATGTGGTACCAAAGTTATTTGTGTTGTTTTTGCATTTTCACCGCCTGCTTTGTGAATAGGAAAATGCCCGTGTATTGTATAAAATAAAAAGAAAATTTACTTTTTATCGGTAAATACCAAATATATTTCATCTCGTGACTTGAAAACATCTAAATTTTCACTCGTGCTACGCACTCGTGAAAATTTTGATGTTTTCAACTCACTCGATGAAATATATTTGGTATTCACCTAAAAAAAAGTAAATATCCTCTGTATGTTCAAACATGTATAAAATTGGTATTATTATTATAAAGAAGTTTTCGTGATAACAAAACTGATAATTTAACGAATGCCGGTTGAACTAACGTTAGATATGATAATGCATGATTGTTGCTGTTTAATATTTTTGACAACAGTTACTTACTGCCTTGGATCAAATGGGTTGTTATATGAAGTGTAAGGATTCGTACATCTTCGACCATAACCAACCGTCTTCCTATCTTCATACAACGCATTCCAAATCTGAAATCCGAGGTAAGACCAAACAGATCCAGTTACACCCCTGTAAAACATCTGGGGCCAGTTGTTCAAAGCTTCGTTAGCTCAACGTCGTGGTTAAGACCTCAACTTTATAAGTAAATGCCGACTACATTAGCAAATACTTTATTTTTTGTTGATAAAATGTGAGAATCTTGCAATGCAAAGGATTCTCACATTTTTCAACAAAAATAACAGTGTATTTGTAATATTGCCATTTGAAATTTTAACGAATCGTTAACTAACGACATCGTTAATTTTGAACAACTGGGTCCTGTATGTCTCTCTGGCAATAATACCTAGATTTATTATCGTGTCACTGATGCGGTTCTTAAGAAATAGATCAGCTCTAGCAGTGAATTGTTGAGTAATAATTCACTGTTTGGAGGTCAGTTGTAAAGAAGATCAAATCACGAGCGCGTAGCGGGAGTGATTTATCTTCTTACAACTGACCGACAAACAGTGAATTATTACTCAACAATTCACGCACTTGAGCTGATCTATTTCGATTCTAACACACAATAAACGGGAAAAATGTTGCTGAAACCGTCGATATCGTTCAGCTTTCCGCCATTGCATTGCAGATATCCCGCCAAATATTTGACTGTAATGCTGGTATTTACACACACTTATTACGTTTGTTGTGCGCTAAAACGACGTTTCACCGTCTAACACTGCTTTGTGGGATAGCTGACCTCACAAATGCCGCAAAGTAACGTCACGCTTATTCGCCCAGTGAAATTGTTGCACAATATAACACGTTTTTTACCATTGGCTATTTAGGCGAGGTGTGTTAGAATTAGTCTTTACCGTGGAATTACAGTGACAAACATTCATGTTTCACATGCATATAAATTTGGCCTTCCAAACATAAAATATGTTCACTGTTCTTATATTTGATTTTTACTTATCCATACTGAATTTAGTATGTGTCACACGGCGACTTAGAAGACGTCATCAAATTAAAACTATCAAGTCATTGATCATTACACTGTAAAACCCATTATACACTGAGGCAACGCATCCAGGAAATGGCGGCTCTGTCCCAACATGACTGATAAAATGTTGACTGGGATGTTAAGTTAAGGTGCCTGTAAGTTGGCACTCACCTTATTTTCCCCAGTCGTCAAATGTCTGTGAGGTGGAACTTTCAGAAATTCTGCTTTAAGAAACTGTCTGAAAATATAGAATATGCGTGATAAAGAACCGAGTCTGTTAATCGCCAATTCTACTGCTCTCTGCTGCTGTACACCATACTTTGGAAATAACCTGTTTGCTTTTCTCTTAAGGAACAGTGCCATATATAATCTTGCATTTCAAAAGTCTTTAAAAGTGTCACAAAAACAAATGAAAAAATTAAAAATAGAAATGGTGTACACACTTTTGTTTCATGCTTTAGGTAACACACATGCTTTATGTTCTTAATGTTTTTGTATAGATGTTTTAGTTTTCTGAACAACGATAGTCTCTTATAATTCTGTATAGAATGGGTTGATATTATTTATTTTGTTGTATGTATATATTTGCTTGTAATGTATATCAACATGAGACTGAAATAAACAAACAAACACTTTTGGACTTTCAGAATGTGAAAGGGTGACAATCACACATTTTATTGTGTGAACAAAGTAAAAACATAAATAGGTATTAAAAGGCGAAACCAATAGCACAATAAAACTACTGTCTATTCGCCATCTTCCAGAAAATCTCACTTTTCTGAAAGACCTCAAGACAAATATTACCATGTCATCATTTTGCATTCCAAAAGTCTTAAATAGTGCTACAAAAATGAAAATCGGTTAACAATTAAAAATTTTATGTCGGAATTCTACCGTTTTCGCCCACCTACTGATTGGCCCGCCTCATATGAGCTGAAATAATCTTGAAAGGGACGTAAAACTGAATTTAAAAAAAATGCATTAAGTCGTATCTGGCAGAAGCCGATTCTCTTATTTTTGTGACAGTTTAGATATACCTGCGGATGTTTCTGAAACAGGTTATTTTCAAAATGTCGAATGTAACATTATCATCATGAATTTCATGCTGACTTGGACCTGAAAATGTTTTACAGCCCCTTTCACTCGAGTTTGCCGTTTGAGCATTTAGGTCAATCAGATTTGTTCACTCGAGTTTGCCGTTTGTTTGTAAATCAGGTAACTTTTTATTCTATTTTAGAACTGAAACAGTGTCCCAGGTGCCAGGTGTTCTTAAAATGTATTTAGCATTTATCTTTAGGTAATGATGTCACCTCTTCTGATAAAAACATTGTAATTGCTTGGTTAAAGCACATTTTTATTTCAAAATTCTTTGCACAACATAAACAATGCATATTAAGAACACGCATTTGTAACAGGATAGAGATAAAAGCAGAATTTTATCAATTTAAGCAGTTACCTGATTGGTATCTACATGGCAAAAATTCTACATAGGAAGTTAAAAATTTCTCTCGAGTTTGCCGTTTTTAAAGGTCATTTAGTTTGAAGCGGTTACTCAAATCAGCAGATCAATTAATCCAGATGTCATTGAGGACAACATGAAAAGAAACTCAGATCTTCGGAACACATGGTCTTCTTGTGTGATGCAAATGCTCAAACGGCAAACTCGAGTGAAATGGGCTGTATATACGTAAGATTTTGATAGTAATAAAAGTTACCTATCTTGTAGATGGTCGCCGTTTTCTCGATTATCTGTCTGGTGGTCGCTGTTACACTGTACCAAGCTGTCGACGGAAATAGACATCCCCGTCGAGAAGCGTACTCGTCGATTTCTCTTTTGTTTTCGTCTGTTGTCGTCATCATCTGTATTTTCAAATTTTATGCAAGCAAGAATATCAGCACTGGTGAACTTCTTAAACCTGCTGTTCGCCCTGATATAACGATCTTTTATGGCTGCGCATGTCGACGTCCAACTGTTGGAGCACCAAATGCCATCAGAAAAATCTAACAATTCTAAATTTGGCTCGGAATCACAAAGTATCGGTATACTTTCGATAGCAGCATTATTAGAAGCTTCTATATTAGTCTCATTTATCCTTTCTTCCGCAACATCAACCGCCATCGCTTCATAACGACAAAAAACTGACAAATCCGACAGCTTCCTCCTCACACCCTGGACGTCGCCATTTCCGTTGACGTCACGCGTAAACAAATTTGGCACTATTTTGTAACGTAACGTTTTGTTTTGTCGAGCTGTGCTCTGCTGAACAACAAAGTACGATTCGTGGATTTTGGGGTCATTATATTGTTTGGTACCTGTCCGCACTCCTTTTTGCAAATGTGCTATCAACGTTTGGACGAGTCGCTTTGCCAACCAGTAGACCTAGGCCAACGTGTAACACAATTGGTTTAGAAACTGTCAGACCAACGCCAACGCTAACATGGCTAATATATTTCTTTTTTCAGTGTGGATTTAATGTTAGACAGAGCTGCACACATTTATTTGGTAAACAAACGACATTGCAGATAATGTAGATAATGACGCCCCCCATAGTCGAAATCCAAAATAAAAGCGCTTAACATTCCGTCTGTTGTGTTTAGAATCACGCGCAAACATTCGCGCGCAAGGTGACGTTTGAAAGCACGAAGAAGGATAACAAGAAACCTGGGTATTGCACGGATTCTGAGAACATTCTAAACAGACTACTCTGGTAAGTTTGAACATTGAGGCGTTTGTTGCTCATAATTATACGCCCATTGACAAGCTGATCAATAGGGTTTCCCCCATTGTAAAATCTACCAACGACGTGGGTCTACAATATGATTGGGATCCAAACGCTTGCAAAAAAGGGGGGAAAGTCTAAAGGCTTGCCAGTATTTTAATTTTTAATTTTAATTAAGGCTATGGGCATTGTTCTGTGTTCACGTGAAATACATGTAGAGACTCTCCTTACCGCACCATCCTTTGGAAACCACTTTTTTTTCGTTTCGAATGAACAAAATATCAAATGTTTGTGGAATATTTAAGACTTCTGGAGTTTTTCTAATGATGCTTCTAAACAAAATGAAATGAGCCGCATCATGAGAAAACCGGATTTTTGCCTAGGCGAAAACAAAGGCGCAGAACCGCTGTTACCGCGAAGCTGATCAGCGCCTTTGTTTTCGCTACTCGGATAGTACAATTCCTCTTCTACTTAAATCCGAAATTTCAAGCTTCTAGCTCTTTTCTGAGCTTGTACAGGCCGGTTTGTGTCGGACCTGGTCGGAAACCCCGAAGACCGGTTTTCTTGCGTCGCGGCTCAAATGCAAGATTTCTGAAGCAAAGGGTGTGTTGACCGTTTATAATTTTTGCGATACTTTTAGGACTTTTGGAAGGCAAAAAGGTGACAGTATGAAACGCTAAAAGGTGGCTTCCAAAAGACGAGAGAAAAGAAACCGACTCTATAAATGTGTATTTAGTTTCCTACTTTGGTTAGTTGGCATCCGAGTCTGTGGTTGATTTTGTCATTGCATTTATAAATACACAAGTAAAAATATTTCACGGAAATAAATCGGGAAAGATTTGCTCTGCGCATGCACACACTTTTGAACCTCCAATCGTCAAGAAACAATGTCAGCTGCTCCCTAATTCAAAATCATGAAAAAGAAATAAAGTTCCACGACACACAAGCTCGTAATTAAAACCACCAAAATCCCTATACGTTTAATTGAAAGGGGGATAATTTCAATTTTGCTCATTTTATCATATGACGTCGCTGTTTTCCAGTGGATAACGTCATGTCATAAAAATCGTATGACCACACGTGTATTAACACTTTTGCGGGAATACGTAACGTCATTGACGACATCCGTAACAACAATGTAAATTTTCATTGAAAATATGTCCACTTCGAAGGCGATAAAATCCTATTTTAAAAGTCATATGATAAAACGAATCTTACACTCGTGGTCATTTCATATGAACTTTATTATACTACTTCGAAGGCGATAAAATCCTATTTTAAAAGTCATATGATAAAACGAATCTTACACTCGTGGTCATTTCATATGAAATTTATTAAACTCGCCAAATGCTCGTTTAATAAATTTCATATGAAATGACCACGAGTGTAAGATCCTCTATTTATTTCTTTAACGAGTGAATTATCTGCTGAGTGGTACATGGTGATTTTGATATAGCGGATTTAAATCGTACCATTATTTTAATGATTGCGCATGCGCACTGTGTGGTTTATTACTTTCAGCATGCCCATGGTCGACATCGAATAACTCCGTAAATACTCATCAAAATGAAAATTGGTTTCTTGCAATCGGAAGCCTGATATCTAATGCAGAAGCAAAAACTGCAATGATTTCTGATTGTATAATAGTTTGCTCAAAATTAAGTGGAATATAATTGTTGCGTTTCTTTTTTTGTTCAGTATATTTTGAGCAGTGTATTTATAATCAGTTTTGCTGTTTTACATATGTATTATTTGCTTGAATAAATCGCGAACCATAAACATTTACGAGTTATCTCAAATCCATTGATCTTGTTATCATTGCGAATTGCAACGTTTGAATTGGCCAATATTTATTGATTTGCAAATCGATTTTTTAACCTGAAACTGAATACTATTAAAATGTAAAACAAAAACAGGGTTGTATACCCATTTAAAGTTTTAAACTGTCAAATGTTTGGACAACTAAAGGCATGTTTTGAGGGAATTTCTGAAGGTAAGTCTGTCAAATTGTCAATTATATTCAAAAGACCATTTAACAGGGAATCACTTCAGTTTCATGTAAGCGCAGTCCCATCCTCTCACACACAACTGTATAGAAAAAAAATGTGTGTTACATGTGTGGTGCTTGATTACATTATGTGCATAAACTTATTTTCAAAACTCAGTTGATAATGTATAAACTTAATAAACTTAGAATTATTTGAACTATTTGCCCAGTCTACAGTAAATTCCGGAGTGACCTTAAATATTTCCTCAAGGACTGGTTTGCATTGTAATTCGTGCCCAAGACGCGATTGCTCCGTTTTGACATAAAAGAAAATATGTTGATTGGGACGTTACAAGCAATAACCTATACAGACCTAAAATAACTCTATTCGTGATACAGGTCAACACAACTGACAGAGGGCTCTAGGGGTGATGGGCTATGTCTGTTTTCAAAGCTGAGTAACCTAGAACTTACAGATGATTTTTTTCTGAGATTTCAGGTAAACCCAAGGATGGAATTATTCAAAGATAAATTCCTCTACACCAAGGAATACTTTGAGAAAAAGCCAGTTACTCCCGAGGAAGAAACGTTAACACAGCAACTCAATCTCACACCAACAGACGCCAAACCAGAAACACCAGAAGAAGAGAAAGTAGTCCCTGGACGTTTTCTCGGCGGAGAAGTTTTGAGCGGGAAAGTTGTGGGACTATATTTTTCGGCGGGATGGTGTCCGCCATGTCAACAATTTACTCCGATGTTAGGAGAACTGTACGATGAGCTGAAAGCTAGAAATGCAAATTTTGATGTTGTATTTATAAGTTTTGATAAAACTGCCGAAGACATGGAACAATATTTCAGATCGAAACATAAAGATTGGTTCGTCTTGCCATTTGAGGATCCCCTGAAAGAGTAAGTTAGCATTTTGAGCTGATGGCTTTGGGCTAAACATTTTCAGTTCTGTTGACTCACGCTGACTTGGGGGCAGGCTAAGTCCTAGTCTAATAACGTAATCGCACTTTCCATGTGGCGGCTACATTATATCTTTTCAACCGTTTATCCGTGAAGCATCCTGAACTGCTCATTTGATTAAAGCAACCACAATAATAACATAAAAGTTAATCGTTACCGCATACACTATAGTAAGTGCCTAACCATTTAACAACTGTTCAAAATTCTCTGAAATTATCATCCATCTTATTTGACAATTGTATTCTTATGGTGATGATGCATCTTTATATTCTTTTTATTTATCATTTTCTTTCTTTCCATGTATATATGATATGCTCATATGCAGTGATCTATAATACAAGTGATTGGACTCTAGTCCTATTTTATAGAATATGCTTGTCTTGCCACTTGGACTGGGCTGGACAGGTATTTCAATAATTGACTATGCAATTTAATAAGGCAAAATATTCCAAACACTGCCTGTGTTTTACCAAACACTCCTACAAGCATACTGAGCATAACTTAAAAAGAAATATACCATTCTAAAGATGAACTGTTCCAGTGTTGTTTTATATGAAATTCAAATAGATTGAGTGAATACTTTTATATAAAAATGCTGTTACAAAAGAGGCAAAAAAAAACTTCTTCTGGAAGAAAACAATTTTTCATCATTTTTATACAGATGGCTTAGGTGTAATTTTTGGTGTATCTATTCAAACTTTACATCAAACAACAGCCCAATATGTGCTTAAACAGATGACATGTTTTGCTTGAATAAAATGCAAAATAGAAGAAGGAGTAGTTCGTAGAAACTGACCACTATAAACACATATTTTCTTACTTATTCTCCATGTAAATACCTGTTGGGCATATTCTAAAACCTGGCCTGACTCCAAGTCACACATACATTGGAAAATGATAATAGCAGTACTGAAGTTTCAGGTCCCTGTAAATCTACTGTCCCTGTCATATGTGAAATGTTTTTTAAAATTGTCATTTTATATAGTATATATGTATGTGTAGGCCTATATATATGTTGTCATTAAATTTCTAATAAATAAATAAATCATCATTTTCTTTTATAGGGACCTTAAACTCAAATACAACATCACTGCTGTTCCCAAACTAGTCATCGTGCATAGGAATGGTGACGTCATCACGAGCAAAGGTCGCAAAGAGGTCAAGGACAAAGGTGTTATCTGTTTCCGAAACTGGCAGCAGACGGCAGGTACGATGGAATCGAGGCTGAATCAAGCGTCTGTTGCTGAAGTGAACAAGAATCAGAATGAATCAGAACAAACCAAAGAGCAAAACGAAGAGAAAAAGAAAGATGGAGATTGAAGTCTTGTTCACAGTTATCATCCTAGCTGATGGAAACTTCTCTTTGATGTTACGGTGGTTAAGCAACGGAAAAGGGTCAGAGGCCCCTAAATCTAGGATCGACATTGAGCATTTAGAAAATATAGGCATTGCAGGCCTACTCCAGAAAGTAGCGAACCAAGGGCATTGATTACATGTAGCTGACCAGCTTCTTTTTGGCTCACCTGAGCCGTTATGGTCGCAAAGTGAGCTTATTATGTTGTACATGTCCAGGCTCTGGCGCCCGTCCGTCGACCATTTTTAAATGACTTTTCTGCTAAAACACTTTGGTAAATCAAATTTAATGTGGAAAAATTATGATATTGGGATCAAAAGTTTATTTTAAATGCTCCATGTAACAAAGCCATCATACCCGTATACAGTAAAAATTCTTAAACTGGCATCTCCGGAATCGGTGAACCGATTTCAACGAAACTTGGTATCAAGATGCAGAATGTGCATGTGATACATTTTCAAAGAGAAATAAATAAGGCCGCATGCATGTTAGAATGTTTAATATCCAACACAATTTTCAATTTTCCAAGTATTCATAAATAAATAAAGATCTTTCTTTTAAGTTTTCATACTCTTTCTTGCCATACACTGAAAAAAAGTTATAAGAGGCCACTTTTCAAACTCATTTTTTGTAACTAAGCCATGTTCAAAATTGCACGATTTTTAGTCTAAAGACGTGTCTTTCAAGTAAGTAAAGCTCCAAAGTGTTCAGAAATAATTTTCTTTTACTAAACGTGATTTTGGAGTAAAAATGCAAAAATCAATGTTTTTGAATAAAAACATTTGATAAAGCACAACATTAATTGAAATTATGAGCGGGTGTCATCAAAGGGACCCTTCCGGCTTGGAAAAACATCAAACATTCGAATTTTCTCTACTGGTAGACTTTCTGAGCATTTTTAAAAATCGCTAATTTTGAGATTTTTTGAAAAATTCATCAATGTGCCTCTTAAACATGTTAATCGCTATTAAATTTACTTGATGAAGCCTAGAAATGAAAGATATAACCCAAGTGAGCTATTTTAGACTATTTTCGAGGACAAACAGGTCACGGCTGACGCACACTTCCGGTTTCAATGCAAATTTTTAACGAACAAAATAACGAAATTTATGGACGAATTTTTACATTTTCAAAGTTTATCAGAGTCTAGTATTATACCTTAATACTCGCTGAAATTTTCAATTCCATACTGCTGATTTTAATGCAACCAGAGATGAACAAAGTTTGTATGCAAATTGCATACAAAAAGCTGAATTCATGTTATTCATGTTGCTGTCTTCTTGCATGTACAAAACAGAAACGAAGATTCTTATTGCAGCAACACATCTGACTTAATTTTATCTTGCATCATGGTAGTCAGTAGTACTTTCAAATAAATTAAAATGTAAAACACAACGTTATAATATGACATTTAATTTGATGATAATAAAGTGTGATTTTCGAAAAGAGGGTACCTTTACTCATGCTTCGACTGCGTGAGACATATCACGCATTTTGGAATGCAGACACTCTCAGAGTCACTGTTAGACATTGGTTTATTTATTTAATCATGAATTTTAATTGATCGTAATTTACTTTCTGAACTAGAAGAAAAAATATGAGGTGGCCTCTTATAACTTTTTTTCAGTGTATACAACATATATTTCTGAAAAAAGAAGAGATAATCTGGGTTAAATAATAAAAAGAAAACAATTATTATCAAAATCGTCTAGAACCCCACATCAGACATTCTTGACAGTTACTTCACTTCCACACAGGCTCCCATAATACAAAAGAACTGGTTTCGTTAACCGTCAATTGTACTTATTTTTAAAAAATAAAACGGCAAAGTAAAAACACAAAAATGGCACATTATTAATTAAATAAGTTATCAAAAAAATATCCGATCACAATGCCAGTCAGTAAAACGCCATTGACGTGTTCAAGCCCCACTCCGTATCTGCCGTCAGTTAAACTACCATCTGTCCAGCGCACCAGTGACGTTTTGGAACACCGGTCTGTCGAGAAAATACTGCGCTTCTTGTGCGATATCATCCCAGTTCCATGCGCTCCTCTGTCTAGGGGTCAGGTATAGATTGTTGAACGGGTTGCAGGGGTCCATGATATAAGGTCCACAGTCGCTGAAATTAAATAACTCCGTGTGGTCAAACCAGCAGTCAATATTGGTGTTGCCTTGAAGGTATTTATCTTTGATACAGATGCATCTACTCTCGGTGTAGGGGTTGTTTTGAAATAAGTTATATCTCAAGATGTCGCTGAAATTGAACAACCCCATGCGGTCAACCCTGCTTTCATTATTGGAGTTGTCTTGAAAGAAGGTATCTTTGGTTCTGATGGGTCTGCTTGCAGTATAGAGGTTGCTTTGAATAAGTTACACCTCAAGATGTGTTCAAGAGCAAAATGAAAAGTGGTATTAGAAATGGTATTTTTGTTTGATGTTGAAAACGCAAAGAGTTTACGCAAAATTTAAAATTTTGCATTTTGTTTTTGTTTATGACACTGCAATGGCTTTTAATTTACGTGGTTATAGAACGATAAAAAAAAAAAAAAAAAAAAAAAAAAAAAAAAAAAAAAAAAAAAAACCTCCTTTCGACGATTTTTCTGTCATAGTTCAATAATCGGTTTTCTGGAACTATAATCAGCTCACGATGGCTAACGATGATCTTCAATATGCTGTACATGGCTTTCCTAAGACTGAATGTGTACGGGGACGCCGCCCTAGTCCACAGAACCAGGATAAGCACCTCAATGACGTATGAGGGCGGCCATCTTGTGTAGTTATCGCCCCTGTTGGCAGTCCTGAAAACCTTTTTGTGAGAAATGAATGAAAATATACATGTAGTGTGTTGTTTAGGTACCGAGGTTATAAAACTTTTTATGCTCAGTTGAATTTATACTGCTCATAAATTCCAAAATAGCCCAAATGTATTGGAATTGAAGGTTTAGAACTCCAAAGCCTGTAATTTATCCTGCTAATAAACGTTAAAATACAGTTGTTGGCATTTTAACATTTATGAGCAGGATAAAGTTTAGTCTCAGCTGAGGCGGCTGAGCATGAAAAGAGTTTAATAACCTTGGTGGGACCAGGATTCTGTATGTTAAGCCGCCCAGACTGCTGTAGAAACCCAAGATTGGCCGTTAAAGCTAATATATGGGGAATCTTAAGTAGAAATTGACATTCATTTACGCAGGAATCAAAGCAAGTCTTAAAAGATTTTTGTTGAGTATGTTTCCATAACTTCCGATTACTTCATTTTCTTAATGTTAGCCGGTATTTTAAAATGTTAAATTTCTAATGTGTCCTTGTGATGGCCAGAAGTTGTGGGTTTGATCCGATTTTCTCCTGTAAGTTCTCCAGGCTTTCGGAATGGAACTTTAAAACGAGACCCAAACGTCATATGACTATTGAGTGGGAATTCAGTAAAACACAAACTGACAAAGAGACGTCCCGCAGCAAAGCTGACCTACCATTTCACGTTCTTTCTTCCAAAACTTTGCGAGTCTAATCAATTTCTTGAGTTTCGCGGCATGGATTTCCTTGAAAACTTGGTTGTGCAGGGGTACAAGGCTGGAATAGTAGTACGTCCGGAGACCAGAGTCCCGTGTTTTCATCAATTCATACGCAGTCTTGGCACCGCCCTCCTCTTAACAAAGCAAACTTCATGTATTGTCAATTTCAGAAACAGGTCAAATGTTTTACAAGAAACAAAAGTCTCTCTTCCTTCGAACCAGAGGACCTATGGTCCTGAGAACGCTCACCTGAGAATTGGTCTTTGATAAATGACCTTTGGCTATTAAGGTCATGTTGGTCAAGGTTAAAAATAACATTGAACTTGAATACTCACATAATTTTATTTACACAATAAATTGTCTGTATCTACTTACTTTCAGGTCACAGGCTATAAAACTTTCTGGAAAATCCAATGTTTCAACTTTTCCTCACTGAAATGCCTATGTGACCATAATTGACCTTGCTGTAAAATAGGTCATGGTCAACCTGAGGTTATGATTTATATACACTATGATGGGCCAGAGACCCTGATGCTACATACCAAATTTTATTGAAATCGGACCAGTCATTCCAGAGAAGAAGATTTATTAAGGTTTTTATCATATAAAGCCAACTTGGTCAAGTGACCTGGACCATTTATAGGGACTTCGAATCTCCCTTCCTAATAAGGATACTACATATAAAATTTGGCTTTAATCAATCAGCAGATGTTTGAACATTTCGGACAAAAACAACGACAACGACGACAACAACGACGGACGCCAGAGCATGGGTATACTGTAAGCTCACATCGTCTCAGGTGAGCTAAAACACATATCGACTTACCTGTTTTATATCTAACATTTACAGGAGCGCATAAGACTTTGTGGTTAATGCATGCTGGGTGTATCTAAGGATGCCGATGTCTGTCTGGCTTGGCCCGAACTAACATCTTACTCGCGACAAGGATTATTTCATATACCTGTACTCAGTACATCAACCGCAACCATAACGTCGACATCATGGCAATCCCCCATAGAATCAGTGTACTCTAGATGCACTCCCAAATCTGCCCGAACACTTGCCCGGATGTTGTCAAGCTCCTCTGTACATGACTGAAGTTGTTTCAGTAGCTTGTGTAGGTCACTCCGTAGGGATCTTATATCATGGTAGTTTGGTAATATTAGGATCAAGTCTATGTCGCAGCTGCCGATTGTTGATGTGCCCTTGCATAGGGAGCCGCCCTAAAATCGAATTATTGCGCGAATATTCAAATATACATACATTGCATTTGAAGCTGCCCATTATCTATATAGGTAGGCCTAGAGCAAGAAGATGGCGATTCTGTATTCAAACGCATTTGTGTCTTTTTCATGTTCTCAATTACGAAACCTTGCCCGCACGATTTTTTCAGGTGTAAAAATTAAAACAAAAATCATTGGAATAAATTGATAACTTTAATACTTTTGCTCAAAACATTGATTGTGGGTACACGTTAGAACTGCCTCGCCGAGGGGGTTCTAACGGGTACGCACTATCTATGTTTTTGATAAAAAAATATGAAACAATGTATACCCTGTAAATACCAGCTTTACTATATAAATTTGGTTCAAGAGTTTCCTGGTGTTCTCCAACAAAATACATGTCGATATTCGCGAGCTCATTTTACTGCTGAAGCGTTTAAATCAGGTAATGCCCACAATCTAGAACGGGAATCGAAAGCTGGGTTGCGACCATTTTATAAATTTTGATTTTACTGGATCTGGTATCCTTAAAAAATGTTAAAAGTATTACCTTCACTATCCTAACCGACTTTAGTTCAGCAGGGAGGTTTTTCTGCAAGTCCACGATGAGTTTGTCTATCGCTGTCTGGAACCCTTTCACCATGACGTCATCTGCCTCTACACACTGATCCACATACGCATCCAGGTCGTGCTTTTTGGTCAGTTCGTACAAACTGATTGACACAGACATGTTGTCTAGCTGCAAAAGATAGTGTAGATGTTTGCTGAATTGTATATCGCTAGTTTTAATCACCTCTTAAAAAGTTTAGATCAGAATTATCTAGATTTCTTTTAGTTTGTGGCTATCTGTTCGAAAGCGAAGAAAAATACGTTCTCTAGAAGTATAGAATGCGCACAACCGTCGTTGTCACTCGAACGTTAAGTGTATCGCCAGTTTTGAAAAAGCTTCACTGACAATATATTTTTTTTTTTAAATTATTTAAAATAGCAAACTTATTACATCAGAATTTTCCTCGGTTTGTCCTTTTACGTTATAAAAGTTCCTAACTAAAGCTCAGTTTTACTCACAGGGAGAATCTCCGGCGTATGTTTCACTCCTATCTTTTTCTGAAAATTAAAGATTTCTCAAAATATGCATTTCATTTAGAAAGAGTGAATCAAGTTACTACCACGTGAGCCGCGACTTGACAAAAACGGATTTTTGCATACGCGAAAACAAAGGCGCAATTACTGCACAACTGATCAGCGCCTTTTGTTCGCTACATAGATAGTACAATTCCTCTTCTGCTAAATCCGAAATTTCAAGCCTCTAGCCTGCTTCTGTGACCGTACAGGCTGTTTTGTATCAGACCTAGTCGGAAACTCCGAAGACAGGTTTTCTCGCATCGCGGCTCACGTAGTCATAGATACCCAGAGAATTCACAGTAATTAAAAGAGAAAACTAACATTGAAATCTAACGCATCCTGTCATGCAATAACATTTTCCTTATCAGACACCATAACGAAAGTGAATTTTAGCATTATAACAGCATAAAACCGAAGGGGAGAAGTTATTTGTTGGTAAAAATGTATGCATGTACTTTAAAATTTGTGAGGCATCAAAGCCCGTCTTTTATCTTGTGATGCTAATGCCAACCCTATATGATACATATCGTTGAAGAATATGAGAATCTATCAGGATATAATCTCCTATCGCGAGGGACTCGCCAGATAGAGAAGTTCTAGACACTTTCTGTCCAGTAAACATAGGCTTTTTAAATACTGTAGATCTTTGTAAAAAAAAAAATGAAATAATCCAACCCAACATTCCTTAAACTGCAACGTAAATGCTAAATCGGAGCAAGTTTGGGACTGCTTTATTCGAATAATTGTGAAAGAAGAAAATTAAATATGAAAGAAAAAGACGGACTAAAAAAGATACGAGGCAATTAGTATAAAATCGGTGTCGTGTACCAAGGACAATGAATCATTCTGTACTGAAAGATGTTACTAAATTCTTTTTACAATGGGACAATAGCAATCTGTGACAATACATTGTACCTGATCATATCAGTATACTTAAATCATCGATTAATCGATCTTAATACCTGTCCTGTATCTACAAATAAATAGGATGCTGCTGTACATACGGGCTTATTGATAATCCATTAACTTTGAACGTCCCAGCATTGGATTGTGGTGCTTTTGTTCATGTAGATTCGAGATGATATTTTGTCGATTCCATCAAACACCACCGCCATCAAACGAGAAAGCAGGGAAAGGGGGCACGGTAACATTACGAAAACTTGCCCATGCAATAAACGGAGATTTTTGAGCTTTAAAAACTGAAAATTTTCAGCTGAAAGTTTTTGATATTTTTCTTATTTTGCTCAAAACATAGATTGTGGGCACACGTTAGAACCGCCTCGGCGAGGCGGTTCTAACGAGTACCCACAATCTATGTTTTGGAGCAAAAATAAGAAAAAATAGGTATACCCCGGCAAACCCCAGTTTTACTATATAAAAGTGGGATTTACGTGGGTATTTATTGCACGGACATGTTTTCCTGATGAGGACTGGGAGGAATGTTCCTTCAGTTACAGGAATGCCCATCATGAGTCTTTGAAAAAGCTTTTAGTTCAAACAAACCCATAAAATGATTAACAACACAGACCAGAACCAATATTTAAGAACGGTCATCAGGCGTTTGAATTCCGTGTGCAGCAGCCTCGTCTGAGTTTTATGTTGCAGTAGATTAAGATAGGTCTAAGCTATCGACGAACCAATTGCAAATAATAATGCCACGTTTCAAAATGCAGATCTCCCGCTCCTCAGACAAATATAGTTATTTATAATCGTTGTGATAATCAGAACCTGTTATTGGTCGCGAATTTATCTATCTTGCAACACAGTAACAGCAGTTTGTCCCAGCTGTGCCATTATGTGACAAGAGCTGATACATAGGATGCCTTACAAAATGCGCAGCGCTATCACCAAAGACACCGAAAACTCATTGACAAGAAGCGCCAATAGAAGCTCTTCATCCTTAAAATGTCGAACTTCCATGAATTCTTCGGCGAAATGATACAGTGAACATTTTGATACGATTGATTCGCAGGCTGGTGTGATTATTGGCAGTCCATGTACATCATCTTATTTATTTATGTGGTATGTCACAATTGCTTAACTGATAAACAGGCTGAAATACATCCGACATGGAAGTAAGAAAATCTATAGAATACATAGAGCAATACATTATAGCCGGAGATACAATGCTTTAAAGGTAAATTATTTAATAGTATTAAAGGGTAAATACAAAGGGAATATGGTCCACAGCCCCGTGCCATTGGGCTTAATGAAATAGATGGCTACTCGTGCCTCCAGGCAAAGCTTCTACGCTACTGACTGACCATCTGATTACTGGTTAACGGCTAAGGTCTGAGCCTGTCCAGGTTCAAGTCAAATGATCTATACATTTAAGCCATATTGGCTTAGTTGGGTGGTTATACACATTTTTGAATGTCATGACGTCCAAAGTTTGGTAACAAGTCCCATAAAATGCAGGCAGCGTCTCGACATGACGGCTGTTCAGACTGGAACGCTAAACCAGAACACAAACAAACGAACAAAATTCAGGACTGTGTCTTGGATTCTAACTATAGTATGAAAGCTGGCGGACTATCACGTTATATGCTATGATGTTATAATTTGTAAATAATTGATCTATGTGTATGCTGGTTTTGGTACATATTCACCATTGCTTAATGTTTAATCATTTTACTATTAAATGAGAAGCACATGTCCATGTGTTATAGAAAAATGGTCTTGTAACGAAGTTTACAAGTGCAAGAGTGATGCAACGCATACCAAGTCATACATGCACTTTCAGGATGGCCGAATTGTGTAATAATTTTAATTGCCTAATCTATAAAAATCAGATCTGACTTTATTGAATTATTGAATATGTTTGGCCCTCTACGGCAGCATTATGTATTTTTTTCTAAGACAAGGTGGGTATCAGATGCTAATTCATGACTTATATCTTGAAATAACACAATACATATTTGCACAACTGGCCTCCACATGTATCAAACAAATCAATTCTGTTTATTAAATTTCGACCTAATTGTTTTATGACTATTCGTTCATTAATTCAGATATTTATTGACTTACATGAATCACCATGATATGCAGTATTTGGTCTCAGGTACACGCACAGATACTCGTACTTGCATAGTGTTTGTCATTTTACAAAATCTAATTACAGTAAAAATTGCATAAAGTTAAAATAGGCTAAGATAGAAATGTTTGGTGAAAACTTTAAAGATACACAACTACATTAGATTCAAACAAATGTCGATCCATTGTGGCGAGGGTAAGGAAAACGATGAAAAAGATCGGAAGTTTTGCTTAAACGTTTACAACAACCATAGATAGTTTAAACTAAACAGTCAAACATAAAATGTCCCATCACTAGAAACTAAACCCAGACTGAAACCGTTTTTGACCATGCAAGATTACAAAAAGTGAATCAAATTTTGTATTTTCCTATCAGATGGTTGACGTCCGCTCTCGATCGTCACACAGTTCCCTCGGCCTTGGCCTACATTCCGTCAATGGCGATAAACTCTACAGGTGGGCCATGTGGCGGATGTATATCAATGAAGACATGTCTCGCAAAATCACGGACTGGCGAGATCTCGGCGATAGATCAGCTACGGTGACATCTGTCGCAAGACCTTATCTCAAACACCCGGACTGCTGCAAGTATGGCAGACTGATGAGAAGACGATTTGGATACAGTCAGAACGCAGTGCACTATAAAAATCGACTGAAACTTTCAGACGGACAATACTTGGTGTACGGAATACCTAGAGTTTCGTTGAATAAATATGTTCCATTGGAGCTTCAAGAACTAAAGCAATCTTGTCCTGATATTCCTGCAACATTTGTAAATGTAACTGAAAACGGTTTCGACAATCTTGACGACAGCCTTGTAGATCATGAAACACCGTCGACTGAAATACAAGATGACCGCCATCAAGGCAGTACCAAAGATGAAACTCAACAGATAACGGAACTTTTTAAATTCGTTTCTGTCGAAAACACACCGACAACTTCGCCTAAACGGTCTGCAAATGATACCACTGATGCTCCAATAAGTTTTGATGTTAGTTCAAGTCTATATGAAAATGAAATCACAAATATTGATAGTGTTGCAAATGACGCGGTGGATAAAGAGCGACTTGTGACAAGGAGTAAAGTGTTTTGGAAGAAACTGGCTCAGAGGAAACAGGACATCATCGAATTAGGAAAAGAGAACAATAAAATTCCTGTTGCACCACCGCCCCCACCTACTAAAATTCACGAAAATCACATTATTTCTAGTGACATCCTCTCGAAGCAACAAGCACTATTGAAAGCCGCACCGAAATCGAAACCTAAGAACCATTGGAAGTCGTTGGCAGAAAACAAGACTGAAATACTAAAACTGAGTGATAATGTTAAACAAAAGGAAAGCAAAAGCAGTCACTTCTGGAATTTCTTAGCCGGAAAGAAAAGCGATCTATTGCAAATAAAACGAGGTGTAAAGACTTACAGTGACGTTGCTAGTGGAAGACATGACAATGATAACAGTGCAAAATCTGGAAATTTCCAAGACTCTTTCCAAAGAGAGTTGGAGGAAAAATTAAGGAGATACAGACAAAGTCACCTGGTAGGTGATGAATAAAACTCATCGACATATTTTAATGATACGTTTGATAGTCATTGACTATACATGTATGTATATTATTTTATTTTGTTAATATGGTAATGCATACCTATCATACGAAAAAAAAAAAAAAAAAAAAAAAAAAAAAAAAAAAAAAAAAAAAAAAAAACTGAAGCTTGCCGAATCACTTGTTATTTTCACATGGATGTTATAACTCATATATTTTATATTATGACAATGCAATTCCTATACGTGTACATTAATAAGAGGATACTTTCAAATTTATCAGAATGTGGAATAATTGTCAATGTTTTGTTACATTTGATTGACTGTCTTTTGAAGGAGAGGGGCATTTGGACAGTGCGGGTTGTATGGGATATTATGAGGTATAAATAAAGAAGCAAATAAGTCTACAAGTCGTCTTTATTATTCATTCTTTAACGTGCTACTTTTTTGATTTTGACACTCGACCTTTCAGAGATGGAATTAGGACTGTTTGGAAGGATGAGATGATATCCCGGCCATGAGAATACTTCCGTCAAGGCTCTCTTATTGTTTGGTCTTTTATGTTAGTTCCATTAATATCAGTAGCCTTTTATGCATGCATGTAACGTTTATTTCTTTTATCGTCTGCAGTGATTTTGGCAACTGCTGTCGATCTGGTAGCATTTTTAATGTAAGATTTTCCCAGTTCGCCTATGGGGGGATTATAGATCTGTATGCTTTCATTTACTGTGTCAGGCACTTTTGAAACTGCTGATATAATATTTTTCGTTATTTTACACACACATCCCTTTTTCTGTTTAATCACAAAAACTGAGTCACTGCCGGCTGCGAAAATGAGTTAACAATACTAATACTAACCAGATCAATGCTTGAGTGTTTTTCTTCTTCTGTCGTTAATCATGTGACTAATCGGAGACTGGCTTTGGCGTGTACATTGGTAGACCACATCCATAGCTGATCCTAAAAGTCACCGCTTTTGTTGTTTGAACTTTACCTATACTCTATACACAATAAATGTATAAGTAAAATAGTACATGTATAAACACCGCTATGAATCACAAACATTTAAAAATTAATGATTCGACAGTCGTAATGACGTTTACTTTTCAATTAACAGAAATAGGACATAAGATATAAAGTTAATGTATCTTAACACTTGAATGAACTCACCAACCATAAATCACCTTTAAAACGGATGTTACTGCATTGTTGACTTTACTTGACTTCAGTAAAACGGACGTACAACGGGACAGTCATCTATACTGCATAAAATTTACATATGATTTTAAATAAAATAGTTATTTTTCTTTATATATTATTTTGAAAATGAAGCTTAAAAATATAATAGCAATTGTTGTGATTTACAAGCACTGTGAAGTCGCTATATGCAAAAGTGTCCAGTTAACAACACGAACGTTATATAACGTTGCTCAAACGGAGCCGTCAGAGAGTGGAAGTAATTTTATTGATGCACCATGCTTTGGCAACTTGCATTGTGTTCATGGGAGATGTGTAAAACACTACGAAGAAACCCAGGAATTTCTGATTTTTGAGTGTTTGTGTGAGCCTAATTGGACAGGACTAATTTGTGACCAGAGACAGACAATTGCACGACCCTCAGGGCATCCTAATCCATCCAGTATTGGTGTACCTGAAGATGACGATACCACTAATGCTGCTTTTAAAGCCACTGAAGACTTTGGAGGTGAAGGCAACTCTCCACGCACACACGCGGTTGGTGGTGGACACGAGTACACTACTGATAACCCAAATGGAGCTTTTGGAAAAGACACTGAAAGTACCAAAAATGATATAAGAAATATATGTGACGCTAATTACAAGATCCGGACACTCGAAGAGAGGTCATGTATCCATGGATTGCTGTGTAGGTTCGGTACTTGCTCATCTGATCATAAGGGATCGTATATTGCTTACAAATGTCATTGTGATGAAGGGGCAATTGGAATTTTCTGTGACCACAAATGTTGTCTCGAATGCGGTAAACACGGTAGATGTGAGTTGTTTGAGAATGGAACACAGTTTTGTAATTGTATGCTGGGATATAGCGGGAAACAATGTCAACTCGAGCACGGGAAGTCTGAGCCAGCCAAACTAACACTGAAGAATGGTAAGTTTAAATCATGTGTCTTCCTTCTGTCTCTTTCCTTACACGCCTGTCTATATGTTTGTCCGTACGATTATCTATCGACCTACTTCGTCAAAAGTGTATTTTCTCGACAAACTGGAGTCCGATGATAAATGCATATGACGTGAAAAGCTAAGTATCATCAATAATATTGCATTTCTACACGTGAACCTTAATTACTTTGTTGTTTTATCTTAAATATTAATCGACTTACTATGTTCGCATGAAGCATATTAATTGGCTCTAAAATACGTCACAAAAAGATGCACCAATTAATCCTAAAACGTGGGTCACTGTAATAAGACACCAGACTAAAATGCATTCATGAAACATGAAAGACTAAAATGCCTTCAAAAATTGGCGAAACAGTGCATTCTGTGGCCATTAACTTTTGACCCTGCTAAAATTCCGTTAACGTATCTGACGATGGCCCTCAATTTGTGGTCATTGCCATTTGGCTTTGCAAACAGTCCTTCAACGTTTGAAGAGATAACAGATATACAGGCATTTTCAGGAAGATCTTACAATGTCTTCATTTCAGATCACTATCACTGGGCTGTAATTGTTGGGGTTTTGATAGCAGCATCGTTAGTCTTCTTAACGGCTATAACTACATACTTCATATGGAAGAGATGGCTGGGAGGAAAGATCTCCGTGCTGGATAAGGTCAGCTGCAAATCAAATAAAGGTAATACCTTTCGTTAAGTGGGCATTCAAGATTTAAAGTGATTGACTCTAAATCCAGCACAGATGTTTTGCAATCGAACACTTGGTGTAATAATTGGGGACATTGTTTATAGATGTAACTGTTCAAGTAGGATCGATAGACTTCAAAACATTATTGAAATGAATAAATACAGAAGACTTCAAAGCCAATTATGAACTGACAACTTACAATTTGTCTTTCAATCACAGATTAAGCGTAATTTGTACAAACCTTTAGTTGTCGCTCTAACTGGCGTTTCTATAATTCTTAGTTCCAGAGACTCACTACCAATATGATGTAACAGTTTGGTATGACAACAACGAGACAGACGACAAGTTTGTCCAACAGGTTCTACTTCCGCTACTGGAACAGCCGGCGCTAACATTTCGTCTGTATCCACAAAGTGAGACTGGAGGTAAGTTAACATTAACCCATATTTGACGAATGGATTTTCCAATCATTATCATTTTGGGTCAGCCCACTTTCATTTTTAGGGGCGTCGGGAGTGATTTTTAAATTTCATTCAATTTTTCGATGAAAATTCTCTAAGCAAACAGAATAGCCCCAGATGGGACGTCGCGTTCTGCGGCGTCACGTCTGGGGCTATTCCGTTTGCCTATGTCCCATAAAAGGGATGCCAGGCTTGAATGAGTTAAGGGGAAACAGCTGCAGAAGTAGAGTGAGCATTTGCTTCAGCAAATGCTACGACAGTTCTGCTGATCACAGACTAGGAACGTCTACCTCCAGGGAATTCCACACAAACTTTCCATTTGACTTGATGTACGCAGATGACCTAATGATCTGTCAATCAATGGAGCGGGGCTGCTGGAAAAGCTGCTGCCGTGAAAATCCCGTGAGGTTGAGAAGTCAACGCGGGTGAAAATGTGGGAAGCATAGATAGATAACGGCGAAAGAAACAGATTTGGATTTACCTTGGGAAATATGTGAATCACTTCTTTGGCGTCTACCAGACAGTACATAGAAATACAAGATACAAATGCATGTCGTGGTGACTGCTTGTGCCGGATACATAATGTGCGCATTGATCTGTTGATATCAAGGTCCATTAGCCTGTGTTGAGTAACCACAATCTGCTGCTCCAGTCTCGAGGTCAGGTGAATTCAAGTTGTTGAAGTTTTGCAGGGACACTATGGGCCTTGTCGGTGCAGACACTTTATCGCATATGACGTAGTGAGAGCAAGTAACCAGTGAGCAAAAGCCACGACCCATATTATCAAGGTTTGGCATCCACGGACCAAAACATCGATAATGAGCCCGCTACAGTTGGCATGTCTAGAGCTCAGGACAGGCTGAAATGCTAAAGAAAGCAAGCTTAAATGTAACAGTTGTGGATGATAGAATCTTAAGAGCCATGCGATCGTTTGCTGACTCTCAGGAACGAATAGTAGAGAAGCAGAGGATATCATAGAGTAAAAATCGGCAAATACACTAAACCCTCGATAAAGCTGGATTTGAAATGGATTCGGTTATTTTTTTTTCACTGATGTCCATCACATTGTCGTTTTTGAAGATTTTGTGTTTAGAATTTTACCCCTATGCAATCTTAAGACATATTTTTTTCTTATTTTATTGCTCAGTGTTTTATAGACATAATGCTAAATTTATAATACTGAATGCGTATTGTCACTCACCTGTGCCATCTGTGCAACTGGCATTAATAAAATTGCGGGGGTTGGAAGTGCATCATCAACTCAGATATTGAAGTTAATAGACATAAGTAAAACTTGTATGGTATTCAGTTTTGACAGTTTTAAACTTGTTCCAAAAGTAATTTTTGACATAAAATAAGTGTTTGACCCGGTGTTTTTTGTTTTGTCCTCCTCCAAGGCAGGTTCATAAATATTAATGTCAAGAGTTAATTGATAACCTTATGACCGATTTTAAAATGGCAACTTGCATTTCTTTAAATTTATTACTGGTAAGGTGTTTCGTGGAAATGTCATTGATGTTTGATGTTTATTAACATTTTATTAAAATGAAATTCATAGATGTTTTACATTGTCCTACGAAATCAGATGTATAGAGTTCGAGTGTACGCTTTTTGGAAAAAAGCTGTTCACTCGGTTAACAACACGTTTTTTCTGTAGGCATGTCCAACTTCGAGGGACAATCGATTGTTTCGCTAAATTACAGGTAAATCGCTAAACAGGGGAATTAACCGAGTTTTCTGGGAAAATCGATACTACCTGTCAGAGTTCCCTTCGTTACAACTATACCTGTATTATACCTTAAAATATAGTCACTGTTGTCAAGGATACGTGCGCATACGATAAATGTCTAAAGTGAAGGTTGCAGATTTTGATAGGTTTACCTTCTTCAAATGATGAAGCTGTAATGACACTCTGATACCTAAATGTTCAAATGCGATAATATAAGCAGTGGCAAATCAAGACAGGTCGCTTCTTGGAAAATTTTAATTTCTGTTTTCGCTACATTAAATTAATTTGCGCATTTCACCAAATACTTAAAGCCTTGAAAACAAATAAATTTAAATGAATTAGACACGTACTTGTATTTCATAATTTTATAATGAGCGTGTATGTGTTTGTATGTGTGGATGCAAATTATCGCAAAGTCAATCAATTACATGTATGTACATGTGTGTACTTTATAAATCCAGCCACAGTTAAGGCTTAAAGCGCATGTAATAATCTAAATACCATCATTCAAATTACATGCGAATAATCAGAAAAAAAAGCACAATTTTAATCAATTTAAAACAAAAATCATGATTTAATTTAATTCTTGATTTAATTTAATTCTTCAAAATATGCGGTTTTCTTGAAACAAGTATAGTAAACTAGATTTTCATGAGCGGCTCAAAAACAAACTCGCAAATATTTTTTTTTCTTATTTCACACACATAGTCATTTTCTGTGTGTGAGCAACAGGTTTGAATCCAGCCTGGTCGGAAAATCTATATACAGTTTGTGTCGCGGCGCGTCAAGTTGGTACATAAATTATGCGTCCTTTAGTCCTTACAACAGACACGTGCCCTCAGGTATATGTTTGCGCAGATTTGAGCCGCGATGCGAGAAAACCTGTCATCGGTGTTTTCGACAAGGTCTGACATAAACCAGGCTGTACAGTCATAGACAAGGCTAGAAGCTTGAACTTTTGGATTTAAGTAGAATAATAATTTTATTATCCGTGTAGCGAAATAAAAGGCGCTGATCATTTGTGCAATTGTGTACAACTGTTCTGCGTCTTTGTTTTCGCGTAGGCAAATATCTTGTTTTCTCATGATGCGTCTCATTTTATAGTTTCATATACCTGACACGCTCAGGTAATTTAACGGATTAAGGGCTACAAACCAGAATGTTTAGCTTCTTTATTTTAGTTGATTTACATGAACAAGTTTTTCCTTGATAAAGTATTGGAATGATGATTAAATTGTTGAAAATAACATTATAAAAACCTGTCCGTGAAATGCATACCCCTTTTATATAGTAAAATTGGGGTTGACAGCGTTATACCTCTTTTTCTTATTTTTGAAATAACATAGATTGTAGGTAGTCGTTAGAACCGCCTCGGCGAGGCGATTCCAGCGTGTACCCAAATCAATGTTTTGAACAAAATTATGAAAACTATCAACAATTTTCCAATGAAATTTTCATTTTTTTACAGCAGAAACAAATCTCTGCATTGTGCATGGGCAAGTTTCTGTAATGAAACATGCAGCAATCAAAAGCATACTGTGATTTTCGAAAAAAAAAAAAAAGACATTCTCTCTCTCTCTCTCTCTCTCTCTCTCTCTCTCTCTCTCTTTGAACAAAGAAAATAATGAACGAAAAAAAATATTTTAAAATAAAAAAAAAGATGCAATACATCAGCGCAACTAAAAACGGGGTTCATTAAAAATGAAGGTTTTGTCATTTCATTATTTGCATATAAACCCATAAACATAAAATTCAAGAATTGTTGTATTCTTTGTTCTTACATCATCAATTAAAGAGGCTCTTTTCGAGAAAAGTCACAAAAATATAATTTTAGCATCCTACATGGCTTAGCATAGGGGAAGACTTGTAAAATATAATCTTGTCATTTATTTAGGGTCCTAGTGGTAAATTATTAATTTTGATTCTTTTAAAGATGTGATGATAGGCTGCCACAAATACCGCTTATTGTAAAAACATTACTCTGAAAGGGCAATAGTTGGTGTCATAAATCAATTATAGACACGCGTGCTACAGTCAGTGGCTACCAGTTCACACCTGACATTTAAAGATGCGCTATCGCAATGTCAGTTTACTTTCAAAACTTTATGAAATGAATGATATTTTTCAGGCCTGTTATTCTTTAATTATACTACCTTTCTTATTTCTCTTTTTTTTACTACATAAAATATTTGTGAAATTGATAAAGTATACTGCTTTTGTAGAAACATAATCTAAAATTATCAATTCCTGTTTTATCATGTATATTATTTAAACACATTGCATAAGGACTATAATAAATAAATAAATAAATAAATAAATAAATAAATAAATAAATAAATAAATAAATAAAACTCGGTCAATCAAATGGATTATGGATTAGGGTACGGACTTACCTGCAAATGCTAAGAGATTTACCTGTAGACTATTAATTAAGATAGCGACATTAAAATCAATAACAGCGATTAGATGCGAAGCGTCGAAAAATTATTAAAAAATAAAATGGTTTGCTTGCTTGGATATCAAAAGGGCTATATTTACTTTTTGTTTATTTATACAAATTTCATATCGGCGTGTTCGCCATTTAATTGCGCATATGCCCCCGTTTGCACAGAAAAAATATTTACATTATTAAAATAATTATGACCGGTTTTCTAACAGTAAACCCATTTCATACAGAAATTTCACTATATGTTTAATTAGTCATTGGTTTGAACAAAAATGATGAAAAAGGTCCAAAAAGTACTAATCCAAATTTCATAAAACTTATATCAGGACGTTTGGGAGGTAATAAGGAAAAACATATGTTTGCACAGGAATGATCCATCGATTAGTTTTAAAGATATTACCATAAAACCAACAGGTTCCATTGTAATTCCCTATTAACGTTCAAGCCAGTTGCCGATACCTGGCTGTCTTTAAAAGTCCCGTATGGTTTTCCTTTCTTTATGTTTTGTTAGTGGATTTCCCAGTTTGGTTTTGGGAGCAAAATACGGATGTGATATGATTTTACCAGTTCGTGGAAATTGATTACAACCTCTTTACTTTCAGAAACAGACGAGACTTTACAAAGAACCGTGGATCAGAGCTACATTCACATTGTTGTGTATTCACCGAGATTTGCCCAACACTGTCCAAGACACGTCGACTTGTTAATGAAAAAGCAACACAGAAAGTTACAAAATAGACTTGTATGCTTTTACGGAGAGAAAACAAACAAAACTGTGGATAATATAAAATTCAGATTTATAAGACTAATATGCAGAAATGTGTTTATAAGAATGCCTGATATAAGAAATGAATGTGAAGTGAGCATTATAAAAGAAAAAATAAGAAACCTATTACCAACGAAAACAATGTCAAAGAGACTCTCTATTGCAAGCTTAAAGGTTTGATAGAGATGACCCTACGGCAAATAGAAATCCATTATAATATGTAGTGCTATTAAATATGCAAGGCAATAGGTAATCCAGAGTCTGGGTGACTCTTATTGTTATATGTTGAATGTGTCAATATATCATCCACTTTAATATATCGAGTCTCGAGTTTTGAAAAGCCTAAATTGTTATAAGACCAGAGGACCAATGGTCCTGTAAACGCTCACATGAGATCTTTGAATATAATTATAGCAATAAACTTGTTTGACTATTATAATCATATGTGTATATAGCTCCAGGTCAGGGGCAGATGAACCCCAGGGATCACGTTTTTCCAGAATCATAAATATTTTGTCAATTTGCCCATTTTTCTGCATATGCAACCTAAGTTTATCTTGCCATAAAATAGGTTAAGGTCACCCCATGGTCATGATTTATACAAACTTTGTAGAGCTCTATTCCCTGATGCTTCATGCCAAGTTTCAAAATCATAGGCCTTCTGGTTCTGGAGGAGATTTTTAAAGGTTTTTGCTATTTATAGCCATGGCGGCCATCTTAGTCATGTGACCTTGTCCAATTATACAAACTTTCATTTCCCCCTCCTAACACACTTTGGCTTTGATTGCCCAAGGGGTTTTAGAGAAGGTGTTTGAATGTTATGGTCATATACATGTATATAGCTCTGGGGCAGGGGCAAACAATCCCGTGGGGACAATTTTTTTCATAAATATAAATTTTCTATCCATTTGCATAGCCCCAGCAAAGTTACCCCCATTTAATTACAATTTACGAATTTTCCCCATTCAAAAGCGTTGGCGGCCTAAGCCGACCTTGTCGTAAAATAGGTCAAGGTCATCCCAAGGTCATGATTTATACAAACATTGTAGAGCTTTTTTGCCTGATGCTTCATGCTAAGTTTCAAAACCATAGACCTTCTGGTTCTGGATAAGAAGATTTTTAAAGTTTTTTTTTTTTTTTGCTGTTTATAGCCATGGTGGACCTGGATCATTTATACAAACTTTTGTTCCCTCTTCTTAAGGATGCTCCATATGAAGTTTGGCTTTGATTGGCCAAACGGTTTCAGAGGAAAAGAAGTTTGAACATTGTGGACAACTACACCGATAACGACGACGGAGCATTTGTACACTATAAGCTACCCTTGTGAGCCTACCGGCTCAGGTGAGCTAACAACCCTACAGATGTGCAGGGATGTCAAGTTTACTTCAGATGCCGTGTACCTTTAGAAATTTGTATTGGTGATTCACATTGTAATTTTATAATTTACATGACTTACCATCTTTCTAAGACTTGTTTAAGCCGGATGTTTATTTCCGTGGTTTAGAGGGTCTAATTTATTTATTTTTATTTCTCCAGTCGCGTTCATTTTCAAGCTTTTTTTTAAAAAAATAACATAAACGTTACATTTTTAAAAGCGCGAAACCGACGTAAAGGAGATGCAGTGATTGGATAGTTTGTTGACGTTTTTATTACCGCAGCTATTTGTTACACATAATGATTAAACTTATTATATATAAAATATTCGTTTATTACTTTGTATATAATGTAAACAAACAAATCATCATGGACGTCTCTTATTTTGGTCAAATGCGTCATTAAAAAGTGATATAAATGAAGCTGACGATGTTGATAGTTACGTTTGGCGACAAGCAGCTATTAAATGTTCCTATGAAATGACAGATTAAGATGAACATTAGTATTTTATCCTCATCATTAACAAATAATACAAATATTTAAATACTACATAAAACGCCAAAATCAGTAATTCATATTTAATATTCAATTAACGATCGTTTTTAGCCGGATAATTACTAAGTAAATGTCACAGTCAAAAGATATGCTCACATGAGAGTGTGCATCTAATACTTTATGAATGTGCGTACTCTTTATTCATTAAGGTACGTGCGTTAATGCAAGTGGTTGTATCTACCAAAGTTTCAGAAACCCAAAGCTAGGATACAGCCATGAAACAGTTGCTATTATATGGCTTTAAATAAGACTGCAACTAGACGCCCTGCTTTTGTACTTGTATTGGTCAGTTGGCCGATGCTAAAGTTTTGTGGACACTGCAATCTGTTTTTCGTGTTCAACTCAGCCTTTGTTTAGAAAAATATGGGCAAAAGACAGAAGCAACAAACTATACGAAACATAACAATATATTTATAATACATCCAACAAAATATTTACAATCTACTTCAGACTTAACTGACCAATTTGACCTAAATCATCATAAATTCAATTTAAAATCAAATTGGAAATAGGCTATTAAGATGACCACAGTGACCTTAATCTATAACAATAAACTGTCATAGATCTAGGATCCGGGTGAACTAAAGTTAAGTAGAACAAATGCAAGCACACATCTGGCTTGGAGTCATAGACAACCCAAATACTTTTTCTGTATGAATAAATTAATACAAATAAACAACAGGGGCCAGTTGTTCAAAACATCGTTAGCATAATGTCAACTCGTTTTGTAAATGCCGACTACATAAGCAAATACACCTGTTATTTTCGTTGATAAAATGTGAGAATTCTTTGCATTGTAAAGGATTCTCACATTTTATCAACATAAAATAACAGTGTATTTATTCATGTTTGAAATTTTGACAAATCATTAACTGACGATGTCGTTGATTTTGCACAACTGATCCCTGACATACATATACCCATGTTAATGTTACAAAACAACTGCAGAAAACACATATGTATCTTCAGTCATTATCAGCAGTGTGTGGTGAACCCTGCTATTCACTGTGACGGGGCTCCAGTAAATGCTGATTAGGTAAAACAATCCATAAGAATCAGAGACACGTGGATTATCTTTTATTGCTTCATATGACGTTTTATTATATTGTCAATATACCATGCAAACAATTATTGTGGTATAATTAATATATTTTTGGGAAAATGAAATGCTGCAGATTGGCATACATGTCTTGACTTATTTATAACAAATTATTAGAAATCAAGATAAAAACATTAGAAATCAAGATAAAAATGAGTCAATATAGTACGAAATTTACAAATAAAATATATACAACATCTACATTGGTGTGTATAATCTGCAAGCGAAAAAAGAAAGCTCCATCGAATAAGTTTGAACACATTTTCCTCATGACTAGACATATGTGACTTCATAACGTACTTGTGAAAACAGTCCAAACATGTGCTTGTCCAAATGGTAGCATATAAAACAATATGATCCTTTTTCTTCAGACAATGGACCATCTGAGTAATAATTATGATGAAATCGTGCATGTACATCTAAATAATCAGACAAGCATAAGGTCTTATTCAGTCCAATATTATGATATAAGACGTAGATCCACCAAGATGAATCTCAAAGGGATCCAAAAGGCAAAACATTCTCCAGTGTATATATATGAAAATTTTCAAGGCTCAAGTCTCATCGATCAAGAGCTATAGCACATCACCTTTTACGCATTAACACCTTGGTTGCATTCTATTGCATTCTATTGTGACTGAATGTTCTTTGTTCTGAAAACATAACAACTATGGGAGCATAAGGTTGCAACACTTCCCAACAAAAATATATAGAAAACAAACTTAAATAACTCTCCAGTGAGCACATGTACGATATACAAATCATCATGATAGTTATTTCACATCAATGTGCGCATTTTTTAACTGTTTTTTTTTTCTTTTCAGAAGCATATTGTTTGATTGTCCAGTAAATGACTATCATTAATCTCACATCACAGTGGCAGCGGGATACCACTCTATGTAGCTGTTCAGTGACTGGTAGATAAAGATATACTGCTCCTGCAAGAATAAGACAGAGGAACATACATACATAAACATGATAAATATAAAATCTAATGATATTGATGAAATATAATGAAAAAAAAAGTCAAAAATAAAAAGAACTATTAAATATTTATTTCTTTGAAATCTCATTTTATCTTAGCTGAACTTGTCTGACAAATGATGAAATCTTATGAAAATACATGTAAAATATGCATTTATTTGAAACCATCCTAGATAATTGACAATTGTAGTAGGGATCACTTATACATGGTATAGGCTAGCCAAGGATACAAACAAACATATAAACGTTTCTTATTGATTGAAAAGCGCCATTAAAATTGATCCTACTTGTTTCAAATTCTAAAGGACCCCACTATAACCGTATTTTCACGACGCCTTAAACTTGATCCACTATGGCCACTACTGAAGCAAGAAATAATGTATTTTCAAGTCACACTACCTTATCCTTAATGCACTGGGGCCGTCTCATCTGAACTTGTCTGACCGCATTACATATATCTAGCTCCTCCTCTTGTTGAAGTTGGTCAATCAGATTGCTGATCACAATATATAATCCGCAGCACGTAGCTCCGTCACTGAAACACAAAAGAAAACAATGTATGTTCTGCCTGAAAGATCAAAAGGTTCTGATGACATTTTTCAGTAGACATGGGTTTGTCGCAAATTTTACTCGCATATATCAATATCTAAGTCATGATAGTAGTTCCAATTCAAATGCATATTTCTGCCGTGCTCTTGCTGCAGTACAATAGTCTGGCTTTCGTTGTCGGTTTAAGCAGGGCTACTGATGAGGGTTCATTACCCGAAATTGCGCAATGTAGTCCATACTATTTTTACTGCTTTCAAAGGATCAAACCTTTATATTTTATTTGCTATTACTACAGCTGGTGTTGTGCCGTGTGGCGGCCCAAAAAGTCTCCCCGTACATCATCCATAGTGCAGATTTTATTTTTATTTAGGTCCTTTCAGATCAGTTAAGCTATTCAGAGTGTTCAAAACACTCACGTTGAAAAACATACTTCTAGGCAATGTTTAAATTATTTGACCCTGTTTAGGAATGTGTCTTTGATTTTGAATCCTTGTATAATTTTTCGAAATTACAGTACAATAGTCTGGCTTTCGTTGCCGGTTTAAACAGAGCTACTGATGAGGGTTCATTACCCGAAACTGCGCAATATAGTCCATACTACATATTGAATATGAATATTTTGAATATTTTTACTGCCTCCTAAGGACCAAACCTGTATATTTTATTTGATGCTGTTTCTCTACGCCTCATAAATTTAAATAATTTAAGGTAAGATACACGTACTTTAATTCTTTAGAAATTATAAGAATTAACTGTGATATAGCCATTATTGTATATGAACACTGATAACATGATACCATCATGGAAGGACAAAATATAATTACTGGCACAATATAGTCACAGGATGATTTCCAAAAGACCTCTTGTAGGAGTTGACTCGACCCAACATAACATGGAACGATTCTATTGACGCCGGTAGATCCCTCCCTGTAGACCAGTCGTTGAACGTCAACATGTTTATTAACTTCGAGTCCTTTATTCCCTGAAAGAAATGAAGAAACAATAGATAAGAAATAAAATATGAAGGTTTGATCCTTTGGAAGCAGTAAACATTCAAAGGGAGATAGTATGGACTATATTCAGTGAAGAATATCAAAAGATGAATTTTCATTTCAGAAATTAGCCAAGAAATATCATTCAATGTAAACACTAATTTATTTGCGTCATTTTCATAGAAAAGTCAACAAAAATACAGTTATTTGTCAGAAATAGCCCGTTTAACACCCTGCATAAAAATAGAACACGAAATAGGCAGCCATCCAATCAATCATTTGAGGCTTATTTTCACTTAAGATGGCAAAATTGAGTAGAAGCATTTTGTTGTCATAAACATATTAATTGATGTATGCCTGAAGCCATAGGGGCGGATGCCATGTCCAGATTTGCCTATTAAGGTCAGAAATTAGGTCAAAGTTCAATGAGTGCAAAAGTTAAGAAACGTTACCACAGCTGAATATACAAGTATAATCATGGCCAAACTTAGTGATTTGAATGCTGAGACTTGGTATACTAGTGGCTAAATAATAAACTAAGGGGTTGTATATGACACTTTATCAAGCATGTTTGTCTGAACCAGGGTATAGAAGGTCAAAAGGTCAATAAGTGCAATTTAGCAACTTTTCAGAGAAATACACCAATGTTCATTAGAATGATGGAAAATCTTTGGCTTAAACTCCTTTTATTGAGGAATCTATATTAAATTTGTTGAAACAAACACATTTTTAAATTGCTTTTACCATTTTCATAACAACACACTAGCTAAAATGGTAAACTTCTTTTAAATAGTTCGCCATGAACCAAACAATGCAGTACAATAGTGTCAATAAAAATACTTCTACAGAAATAAATTCACATAGATATCCTGATTTATAGTCCAGATGTTGCAGTTGACATTCATGGGCAATTCAAGATGACCGCCCAATTACAAGATGGCTGCCAAAATAAGGGCTTTTGATAGAAATTCGTGCATATGTGTTATAAAATCTAAACATATGGCATTTAAAGTGGAGAATACATAAAACTAACATTTAAATAATTTTGAAATAAGCTATAAGCTCATCTTGTGAGCCTTCAACGAGCTGTGCATTTTAGTAAACACAAATAAACACAATGGCATGAATTCACTTTTATATAATTGTTATCTGCATTTCACTGACACTGAATGTTTTAAATTTATGTACACATTATGGAAGGCGCGGATATTGACCGAGGTGGAGGAAACCGGAGAATCTGGGAAAACCACCAATCTAAGATGGGCGACTACTACCCTGCCACATCCCTTGATCCGCGCAATAACGAGACATGGACTGTTTTGAAGGTATTGGATAGGGTTTACGGGCAGGGATATGGTAGGATAGGCTCAGATTGGGTAGGCTAGGATAGGGCAAAGTATGAATGGTATGTGGCACTGTGTTTTAAAGCTGTTTGTATTTATAGAGACTTCCAACGGTAATATGGGGATGGTGAATGTTTGGTTTGGTCATGCTTTGATGGAACCAGGCAACATTTTTTCAGCCATGTTGTAGTAAAGCCACAACATTTTGCTGATGAGCTAGGACTTTAAAGTGTCTTGATTGCTCTGGTACTCTACTACCAGGCTACCACACTCCCCTGGTATATGGTAGGTTAAGGAAAAGTGGGTTTGTATATTGTAACAGGTGAAAAAGTTACTGTTTTTACCGTTTACCTCGAGCGAGTATTGAACCAGGACGTGATAAGCCAACACTCTACTACATTGCTGTAAAGCCAACTTGTACAGCAAACCAGTACAAATGTGCATTTTGTCTGAGACCACTGCATAATATATTCCGCTCCCATTTCAGATCCGTCAACGAATCTCTACTTTACTATGTGTACATCTTTCGATATCGTTTTCGACTGGGCATTCTCTGATCTATTTGTTTGATCACCTAATGTAACAGGTCAACTTTTGCCAATGATTACAATTAGAGATAGGCGGGGTACAGCAGGGGTGGGTGTGGATGCTAAAGATAAGACTTGCATCTTCTAGTAACTATGTACAAACACTTTTGGGATTAGTTTTGTAGTATTTGGGATGTTGGGTTTGTGAACAAGTTAATGTTGTTGGTTCAATTTTTGTGTGTTGACTTGTACTGCAGGAGAGTATTCTACTTTGGGCCTCATAATACTTAGTGGTTATATGAGGTAGTGTTGCACAATGGAAGTGGTATTGGCCGACTCGGTGACTGGTTTCTGTAATGCTTGTCAGTGGCATCCGACTTTCATTGTCTGGGTATGGTGCACTGCATTGTTTGTAATCAAGGTCAATTTTACTTAAGTGTTAACGTACATAATGCCAGAGCCCCTTTCCTCCATATGCAAATTGCCGATGGTCTTAAAAAGACAGGACATATTTTGTCCTTCCAGGGTATGCCCTCTGAAATCACTACATCAAGGATTTGACAGCTAAAATTATACATTCTACATGCAAAGATTTACGCCTGGCTAGAATAGAGCCTGCATTAGAGTTGGCATTTTGTAACACAAAAAAAACTTGAACCATACTCCCGAGCTAACCTTACATGCAGTTATCTAAAGTTAACCAATATAAAAAAGATCTGGCTGTGTAAAAACATTTGGACATCTGTGTAGATAGCTCATTTTGCTAGTACATTTCTATAAAGATAATGCTCAGTGTTTCTTCAAATGGAGCTCTGATAGGAGGCATGTGATTTTCTATGTATAACGCCTTAATATGTACATAATTTTCCTCTAAATTTGAAAGGTTTTGTTAATATTCATTAAACAAAAATTCAAATCATATATATATATTGTAGAATATGATGGTATAATATTGCACTAGCAATCATTTGATGTCATTTTCAGCTTTTTAGGGCTTTTGGGTGCCGAGATTCACGTCATTCTGTAGGTTTACCCGTTTAATTTTTCCACTTTTCATTCCTATTTATGAAGTTTTCATTAAAATTCATGAAATTGAAAATCAGATCATTCTTATATCAGACTTTAGGGTCGTAGTACATTGCCAAAGCATTCATTTGATACTTATTTCTGCATCCTGGATTTGTTAACAGCTCTGGTTCAAGTGATTTTGTACGTATACCCCCTATTTTTTTCCAAGGATTTTCTCTGATTTCTTGTGTGTTTTATTAATTTTCATCAATAAGCAAATTCAGTGATTTGAAAAATAGCTATTAAGGTTAAATTGCCAGGACCATTCATCACTATCACACCAATTATAGTATTATAGAGCAAACTATTGTTGGTATATGAATATTTTTGTGGAAACTCTGTAATTTTACATCATGCAAATGTGTTCATTGTTGAGGACAATATTTTATGGCATTAAGGCGGTCTCTCTGATCACACTGGCAGCCATGAGAATTGGTTTCAGATATACAAGATAGATCATATAACCCATCAAAAACCTTGCAATGGTGATAGTTTTCCCCTTGTTTTTACTCGATTTTCGACATTTTGATTAAAATTCATGAATATACAAATGAGATAATTTTCATTAACGCCTATGACATCAATAAATTTGTCAAATGACATTACTGGTTTAATAACAAAGTATTTCAATTATCGTTTGGGCCTGAAATTAGTTTATTTATAGATTTTTAGCGATTTTTCTGTCATTTTTAATGTTTTCATTAAAATTCATGAATATGCAAATTAGATCACTAGCATTACTTACCATTGGATGAAAGGGCAATGTCTAAGCTTTAAAACAAGACCAGGCTCAGTGGTCTAGGACAAGTAACAGCGGAGATATGACTATTTTTGTATGTCCACCCCTATGCTCAAGAATCATGTCGACGGTTGCCATGGAAATCATGCATTTTTCATAGTACAAAAAGAGTTTATCTTTAAGGACAAAAATTCTTAGCATTTCTGGGGTCCCAATGAACGATTTGGCACCCATGAAAAATTGTCATGGGGTGCAAGGTAGGTCAAATTACCTCCCTGGGAATTTTACGAATATCTTCGTAATTGTGCACTCAAATGACCTTTAACCTTGGTAGGACATATGCTTAGCACTCTCATTTGTTATGCTATAAACGCAACACGCATAATAAGTGTATATAATGTAGTTTCGGTGAATATTTGTGGAAAATACAGCAAAGGAATGACACTGAAAAGAGCTTTCATACATTTTCTTGTTATTTTGCACCCAGTTGACCTTTGACCTAATTCTGAGACCCAGGGCCATTTACAGACTTGGCATCCACCCCTATATGTCATAGTACATGTCTAGGAACAATATCAGCATGGATGCCAGCTTCTACCCCATTTTGCCATCTAAAGATTTTTTTCATGGATTGGATGGCTGCCTAAAAACATTATTTGTTCAAAACAATATATATATGCATTAATAAGTTATAGTTAACCACACACACACACACACACGCACGCATGCACGCACTAAACATTCAATAAAAGTAAAACATATTACAAGTTAAAGTGTTCTGCATTAATAATGAGAAACTATAGGTACCTTTCTCATCAGTCGCAGTGTCCTTTCTGTCACCTCCTTCAGAGGCTGGTCAACAGAGAGTGTTTCCACCACAAGTGGTCCAAATGTCTCAGAATCCCCAAGGGATGGCCACCATGCACAGGATTCCTAAAGGGGTTATACAAATGGGTGTGTAAAAGATGAACTACATCAGATAAAATCCCAGACACTAGATTTCGCGATATTGTATTAACAAAAGCTTGCTAGATTTGATAATTAATCGTATTCAGTTCCACTCTAATGAATTTTCTTTAACAATGAGTTATGCAATATGGTATCTAGATGATTGTATTATGTTTAGATGAGTCTGACTTAATTCACTCCAAAAAGGTTATATTCTTCTATTCGTTTAAAGTTTAGATTGAAATTTGATCAGGCTAATTTGTGTACAAAAATGAATTCAAAAATATAAATTTACATAGAACGGAAATGCAGTGACTAAAAAGTTATTGTAGACTACCTCTTGGTCCTCATCGAGAGCATTTAAAGTCAGGATCACGTTGGAACCATGGTCATATATCAGCCTCCAAAAGTCCATGACGGTGTTTCTCATTGGATTCTGGGTGATTATATAACCACATTTGTTGTTCCGAGACTGAGAGAAAAGAAAGAAATTACATTATCAATGTTGACGTACAAATAACTATTATATAGGGCATAATACACAGTTTCATCAAATGGAAAACAGTGAATCAAAAACAAAATGAAAGATAAATGTATATAATGAATCATTATAAATATTGTTAGGGATAAATAAAGAATGGGTGCATATGCATTCTTCAGCGGATAGCAGCTTATATATAATATGATGGCTGAGAGAAGTACCTACCGGAATGACAACAGCATTGATGTAGTCCGTTGTGTCGGCTACATAGGTAGACAGATAGGGACGATACTTGTCAGCTACAAAGATACAAAACTGATTCAGAAATTCAGTGGGTTAAAGGTTAAAAAGTTGTCAAGCGATTTTCAGCTCTTTCAAGGTAAGATTTCATTTTGCTAAAATAAAAGACGTAAAATGTTTAAATAGCTTTCACAGGACTTGTTTACAATTCCAAAATACAAGGCCAGGTTTTAAGATCGAAGGCAAAAATAAAGAGCATATATAGCGTTTACGGAATACTGAATTACTGAATATCATACTCTGAAATTTGTAAATAATATTATAGAACACGGAGAAGAATAAATAGCTCACCAGCAAGAATACTAAGATTTCTATTTTTCTCCACATTTTCTTTCCTGAGAGCAGATAGGTAGTGATCGTTGCCCGGTTTGGGTTTCAGGTCTTCTAATTTCTGAAATGACAATTACATATATTTGTCAAGAGCTCAGTTCGTATAAAGTGTTAGTTATGTAAAGAAGAACATATAAAGTGCTAGTTATGTAAAGAAAAAGTAAGAAAGAGTGCTAAGTCGGCACATTTACTCAAAAATACAAGTATTGGAAACCACTGAACATGAAAATTGATTGTCAATTGCAATGCAAGTATACTGGTGTGATATGAAGGGCTGACAACACAAAAAGGACATTGAGTCACAGTCAAAAATCCAAAAGGAATGAACAAGAAAATCAAGCTTAATTTCTTTAAGCTGGAAATTCAAGAGATCGAAACAATTTTGCTAAATAAAAATGTAATATGCTCGGGTGACCATCCAAATTTTTTCCATACCTGGAATTCTTCAATGATCTTCGTTGGAGTACTGGAATTCTGGTTGTGAAGATGCTGGTGGCATTCTGCTAAGAACTGGGATTTCGACTGGGTGGTATCACCATAAGCTAACATTTCTTGAAGGGCATAGTGTAGGAGACGATACTGGTCCTGTCAGACAACAAGAAGGTAAGATTTTCATATTTAATGATAATGTGATAAAATTGTGATTAGTAAAAACTTTTTTCTCATATTTACTGACGCTGTACTTATTGATACAAGCATTCTATTTGATTTCCAGATAAAAGTAGAACGTTAAAGGGAAATGAATGATGAGGAACTATGTCAAGAGAAAACATTACACAGTTTTTTGTGTGTTTTTTTTACCCCGACGCCAATCATTTATAGCAATTAAAAGACAAAGCGATTTCAATTTATCCATAATAAATTCCATGACTCAGTGTGACATGAAATATTAGAAACTCATCTATTCTTCGTTGGAGAAATAGTACAGTACGTGTGTTTGTCTACACTATAGGAAATAACTGTATATGGCTGCAATATACCAATGTTTGTATCATGTTCATTCTCTGTCTTCTAATTTTGTGGACATATCCTGGTATGTCTATATTGTTTCCTCTCCTTGTGTAGTGGTAGAGGGCATCAAGAGAAATGAAAGTTCCAGTTCGACCAACACCAGCACTGGAAAGAGTATGGAGGAATGATAACTGTCTTTGCAGGTTGGTGCATGGTTCATTTAAAATGAAAGGGTTAAGCAATGTTACAATGGTGCTATCGAACTAAAGTGTCCAACACAGAACTAAGATGGTAAACTTGACATTAAATAAAGGTATTTAAAGACAGCATACTGTTTGAAACAAGTGTAATCCTTTCCCAAAAGCTTGGGGATTTTGTTGTATGTCCATTATTTTATTGGCGGCACTCTGAATTGCAGTGATCTTAATTTACATCCATAGTGCAGGTTATATTTTCTTTTTGGTCCCTTTGGATCAGCGAAGATATTTTGAGAAATCAGAAATTTATGATCGGTTAAGATTCATTTTCTAACCAATGTTTAACATATTTGGTCCCATTTAGATAATACTAGTTTTTGTATCGACTACCCTGTTGAAAGTCGCAAAATTTCAGTAATTCTCTTTGGCTCCATGTTGCCAAATCTATAGGGTCACTGAAGAGACTTTAATAGTCGAAACTGCGGTATGGCTCAACCCCTTTCTCATTAATGGGTTCGCTGCTCTTAAAGGATCTCAGTTTTAATTTTTATTTAATATTTCTGTAATGAGAATAACTTAAATAATGTAAAGGTTACTGCAAATTTTTATTTGATGTTTATCTACTATTACAACGAAACACTATTTTTGGCTACCTGCAGTGTACTATCATAGGCCCTGGTAGATTTGTGTCGGCCCTCAAGACGCACTTATAGAAGGAGACAATTTCAAAGGTATCTGGTACACCGTGGTCTGGCCAAGCAGTAAAGTGGAACTGTTTGAGAGTCCGTACATCACCAGGGATCTGTAAGTAAATACATTAGTTAGTTACTTATGTTCTTAAATTATCATTTTAGTTAATATCTAAAGGTTCTGATTTTGTAAAATGGAAGTAGACATTGATAAAAGGAACTGATTGCGGAAAACCTTACCAAATTATCATGACTGGTTCTGGAGATAGCTTAATTTGTAATTTGGCATTTTATCTCATGAATATTCATTAGTTCCACTATGACGTCATAGAAGCACATAGAAAATTTTTTGAATACCATTCAAACAAACAACTAAAACAAACAACTTGGCATTTAAAAATAATTATAAACCATTTATACAACTTATTGCTTCAGTTTCAAAATTTGTGATGATCATTTAAGTGAATTATTTTGTTTTTAATGTTTTTCACCAAGGGAGACTACTCTCACTTGAATAAAATGCTGTTATACAAATACGGTCCCATATCTTTTGAGCCGATTGGTATATTTCGGTTTAGTTTTCGATAAACAAGTCTTAAGAGAAAATGTAATCAGCAGACAAGGAATCAAAAGGATCTAAAAGAACTTTTGTATATGCCCTTTAAGAACAAAGTATCAGATTTACCACAAAAAAAATAATGTTGGCTTACGGGTTTCATGTTAAACAAAATTTATTTTCAAAGCCATTTTTCGTCCATGTTAATATTTATATCTAGACGTCATCAGTTTTGAAAATGTCGTTTTACATGAAACCGGTTAGCCATCTTGAAATGTTCATTTGTTCTAAATTATGAACTATTTAATACCCCTATCCTAAAGATTTCTCATTATAAATAAATCATTTTATGTTTGTTTATATAAATTGTAACTTTATAAAGGTCTTTGAAATTAAAAATATATTGATATATTTTCAAAAGTAGAAAAAAAAACAATTGGCCATACAGAATCATTGGGTCTTTCTAGTTGACTGTATTTTGAATGAACCAAACTGATATGTTTGTAGCCCTCATCATCTGAATAAAGTGTATCTTATTATAGGATAATCCATATCATTTTCTATGACATTGTAAATTGAAAGCAAGAAGACAAATGGTAATTTACATTACCCTCTGTACAGCTCTGGGCTATCAGTGTTTTATGCAAGACTTCATTAAAGGACATATCGCTAGTATGCATTTAAATGTATCTTCTATTTAAATTTGGTTGTCTTTAATTGAATATACATTTAGATACATACAAGCGAAGTGTCGTTTTAGGACATCAACTTATCCATACCATGTTACTTCCTAATGTCATCACCCTGATGGTGAAGAAGGGCAGCTGCTGTGTGGACACAATGTTGACCTGAAGGTCACCAAAGGTCATTGGTATACTAGGGTCACTGGGCCAGTATCGCTCACACTTGTTCTGAAATAATACAGTGCATTACGTATTAACATTTAAATAATATCACCACTATTGTAGCTTATTAATTTAAAACGGAATTACATTATTGTACTTCCATGTAGTTTAATATTAATTTTTGAGTTCTAAATATTAATTTCATTTACGATTATAAACAACTGATTATAAAATTGTATATCTTATTATCTTTAATTCATTTGTTGAAATAACTATTTCTGATTTTTGTTTATTTTTATGGTATGCTATGTACCCTTCCACCATTCAAATGGATATTTATAGTTTTGAAGTACTGTGTTGTTTTATTTCAAAGAAGGAACACTGAGAGAACCATATATTACAGACCTTTGTTTCTTCCACTAAGTTGGTCAGCATGACTATTTTGCCACTCTTGTTTTGCCATACCATTCGCCAGAAATCCTTTAGGGTTATTTTATTGGGACCTGAAACAGAATTGAACAAACTTAAAAATTTATTATTATCATTATTTTCAGCAATGTTTTGTGCAGTGCTTGTGTCAATTTACTACACGGAGGTGTCTAATGTTTATTAATTTCATGTAAATATAAGCATACATTATAATATATGTTCAGGCTTGCATTCTCGCTTCATGCACTCTAAACTGTTTCAACATAAATCGTTCATAAGAAGAAAATCTGTATTTTTTATAGATGATTTACGGGCCCATAATGCCACCACATAGAAATATATACCTTGTGTAGCTATATAGCAGTTAGGGTAGTCAACACTCTGAAAATATATTCACATTGCCGGGTAAAACATACATGAATGACATTTTCAATTTACCGTCTTTGTTAAAAAATGTAGTTCAATTTCCCTTTAAGACTTGATTTTTTTTTTTCAGAAATACAATCTCATCGAAGCAAAATGTTACAAATTCTAAACGCCTAGAAAGAATGCTTTGTTGTAACTTGAGGCATATAATTATATAACATATATATAACAGAATATTCCTCCAAAGCAATTAAAAAAGATCTACACTTTAAAAGACATATGTAACTTACACTTAACAAAAAAGTAAACATTAATATTAGCCAAACATTAATATTAGAAAACACAGGAATTATAAAGATGGTTAATCGGTCATATGTAAATGTTAGAGATGATGCATACTTACGTCGATATAGTTTGCATTGATATAGTCTGAATCTGGTTCTGTTGGATCCGCATCTAACACAACACGACCATGATCATCTATAATTAAACGCAGCAGCTATTGTTTAGTACACATTGTCATGAATATGTGTGTCTACATTTATAAAATGTACAAAACGTACAACATTCAGAGAAAAAGTACTAGAGACAAAGCAGGATTTGTACAATTTAATTTGAAAAGTTCTTATACTTGCTATCCAGATTTTGCTACAACGCAAACAACAACACATATATACTTTTTTCATTTTTCTTAACAATATTGCAATGGTGTTTCAACTATAGATCACTTGATCTATAAAGCTAAAATGTAAGGATTAAAAACGTACAAGGAAACATCTGTGCATATCTGTTCTTAAACTTGTTTCTAGGTCTTTTTCCAGCTTCGTGTGGATACTTCATTCCGTGTGGATATTGCTGAAATGTAAAATAGAAATCGGTCACTTGTAAAATTGTTATTGTTATTGTTAACATGTTCTTACCATTTATCAATGTTTCACCTAGCTCTTCGAAGATCACCAGTAAGTTCTCAAAATAGAAACCAACTTTCCCTTGGACTGTTAAGCATCGTACACTTCAAACGTTTGACTTTGACCAACTTTACATTTTGATATAAATAATAGATTCATCTTCTGTATTACCCAATCATCAGTTTGTGCTTTATATAAGTCGAAGTCTGTGGAGCAAACAACTAGAAAGAACCTTACCGAAAATTCATCTTTGAATCCATTCTTTGCGTTCTCCTTCTCCTTAATATAGTTGCTAAATCTTTCAATTGGTATTCCAGGCAATTGCTTAGAAAGCTCCTCTTTTGTATTGTAATATGTATGCTCATCTGAGTATCCCTCGTTGACACGTGACCCATGTGACCCGTATGAATCATGTGACGAATTGTCGTCTGCTGAATGGATTTTGAGACGTTGGAAAGATGAAAGTTTCGGTGATGGAACTGGTACAGGTAATGTAGCTGGTATTTTCTGCTTTTTCAGATTGACGTATAGAACTTCTTGGTCATCTATGGACACTACAATGATTTTTTTTCAGAATCAAAATTAATATATAAACTTGTGTCATGCTTTTGTCACAGGTCGAAAAATGAAACTGTTGATCTGATTATGTATGTAATTGTATATACATGCTTTTCATATTTCATTTCCAGGTTGACACTATTACAACATACAATATATCTTTTTCAGTATGGATAGTGTTGTTCTCTGACATTCTATTTTCAGTGTACCCGCTCCCATACTGTGTCCTATACTGTGTCATATACGAACATGCATAACGGTAATATCTCACTCACGTATAATACCTGCACTATTCACACATTTCAATATCTTTGTAGTGAATAGACGTAGTTTCTTACAATATGTTCATTTCTACAATGTAACATTATATTGTATGGAATTTTATATTTATATTTGCAGGTTAGTTATATTTTACTTTGTTATGCATTTTAATAGATAAGTGTACATTCAAGAATATTATAGATGTCAAACTAAATCAGTCGCTCTTTTCTATATTGTGTCAACTATGCATCAAATCGCTCACACAGCCATTCATAGATGCATTCACTTTTCCAGCTATCCATGCATTCAGTCATTCATGCATTCAGTCAGCATCCATTTCGTCATGAAACATTCCACATTCATTCATTTATTCATTCAGCCATTTACACATTAAAGCATAATTTATTCAGCCATTATATACTATTCACACATTTCAATATCTTTGTAGTGAATAGACGTAGTTTCTTACAATATGTTCATTTCTACAATGTAACATTATATTGTATGGAATTTTATATTTATATTTGCAGTATGTGAACTATCATCATTCCAAGAAGACATGTAGATTAAACATCATCATCATTCATAACAGTCTTTGATATCTTCAATTTATCCCTTGTACTATATCCAAGATGTAGTAACGAACTCACACCCCGTGCGTTTGTGCCGTATAAGCACTGAGCAAGGCGCGTCGGTGATATTGGCGCCCTTAACTGGACTTGGATACATAACGTACAAGCATGGACTTCATGACTGCTGTGATACATGGAATTATGTTCATTCACGTGTGCTGTTTGGAATTTACTATACACGTAGTGACACAGTTTTGTTTACTACGCTACTACGATTTCCACTTGGATTACTGATAGCTGGGACATTGCGAAACGTCAGTTGTGATTCGCATAAACATTCTATGTTGGAGTACACATGTGTTGTTCCTGTGGTGATCTCTGATTAATCGATTCCGGGCCCGGACCATTCTGTCATGCTTCGTTGATCGACTCGGGAGGATCCAGCCAGCAGACAGCTTCGAGAGAGACTACACTTCAGGATGATTCTATCGACCCAGTGACTTCTGTGTCTAGTGTACTTTGTGAACATTTCTGACTATTATTATACATTGTATATGTATAAGTGCTGTATTAGTGACAGTTGCTGTAATACAGTGGATTAGATGATAGTTTGGTAGGTGTTATTAGTTAAGATTTTATAAGTCTTTTTCATATTTTCTACCTCACTGGTATATAAAGTGTACATCTAGGCTTGATACACATCCCCACTGCCAAGCGTGCTATTTAGGTGTTCAATCCGTCTGTATATTTTTTAGGACAGTTCAGTGAAAACCCATTGACCGCTTGATTGCGTAGGTGCAGAAAGTTGAGCTCTATACTATACGGTACATTTTGATTTAGACCTGATAAGTGTCGTAACTATAAGACAAACTTTGAGATAGTTAAGAAGCCAGTCACATTCACTTGCATGATGTACTAACCCAATCACAATGGAACCCTAAAGCCAGTGTCCTATACGTAAACCTAAGCTGTTTAAATGCTGATTCATGAAATGTGTCTTTTTACGGCTTTCGTAGGTCACAAGATGAGAGTGCAGAAAATGGCAAGTTTATGCTGTTATTCTGATTGCAGTTAATTGATCATTTTACTGCCTTACAGCTTTTATAGGTTACCTACGGTACTACAGGACTTGTGGAAACGACGGGTACATATAGCCTATAGATTCACTGCGTAGGTGACGTGACTGATCACTGGTTAGCTCCAAAATGCAATTCATGTGTAGTTTTTTTGTTCATTTGTAGGTTTGACAGCTCTGACCTAGATCAAAGATCATTGTCAAATACCTTTGTTTATTATACCCACTTATAAAACGGTTTATAGGTAAATATTGTCAAGAGCAAAGGTGTAGTGTAGTTGGTTGATTTTCTTACAGGCACAGATAACTATTGTTTCTCATACAAGAAATAAATTTCCTGTACGATTTTCATAAAAGGTGGCCGTGAGCAGGTTGTGCAAATTCTTACGAGCAGTAAGTTCTTGCGCATGTATAATTGTATAGCCTTTTTCCGTGATACTACTATCGGATAGCGGTAATACTGAATTGAAGCAGTGTTACAACTTTACCGGTTGTATCAAAGCATCAAAGATTTGATGTGTAATTGTGTATGCAGTAAATGCAATACATTCAATAAAAATCAGTTATAAAAAGTGACAATTGCCAATGGTTGTTTTGTAAGAAAAGGGTTATAAAACAATATGTTGTGACTGTAAAATCAAGACGTGCGAGATTCTCCAAGTAAAAATACTCTGAAGAACTCACAATCTTGATTCAGGTCTAGTGTCGGAAATTTTGTGATCACCGTTTCTTTCTCGCCCAGCGTTCACCTTGTACCCTGCGTTGGTTTCAAACCGTAATCTGTGTACACTATAGCCGATTTTCTACCGTGTGGCATGCCATATCCGTCCATTCCGTGTCGATACATACACTCAGGCCCTTGAGCGTTTAGTCATTTTTGTTTCGCGGATTGATATTGGCCCCTACCCCCAAATAATTCAACCCACTCATTCCGAACCCACGGATTTGCGTTCACGAATTTGCGTCTGCGTTTTGCGTTTGCGAATTTTGCGTTTGCGATTTTGCGATCTTGATTTTGCAGTACCTGGCTTTTGAAATAGTTCGTCATACACATAAATCCAGTTTGTAAATCAAAGTGGTAGTGAATTGCCCGAACTTCCTTTCAAACCTGCCAAACTTTTCATGTGCGCTAAATTAATCAAACCAAGGTTGGTTCTATCCTTCAAATGGGTATATACGACAATCGATTTATTGGAGGGGAACTTATTGTCCGCTGTGACAAAGAATATCGATAATAACTTTCAATACACCCGTTGTGTATATCTACCTGAATAGCTCAGTCGGTAGAGCGGGCGTTGTATACGCTAGGTGACAGATGCGGAGGTCGTGAGATCGATTCCCGCTAGCGGCAGATATTTTTTTCTCTTTCAATTTTTGAAGTTAATGTTTTTTTGTGTGTGTGTTTTCTGATTTTTTTTTCAGTGCTGCCTGAATTAAATAAAAGCAGATTACATTTTCTTTCTACCTCATTCCAACCTTCGTCATTCTAGTTGACATTATAGGATAGAGTACAGTAGGCTTTTCGGTTTTGGCTTGAACTTGTTGATTTTTGCTGGAATCGGTTTAGATTGAATTTTGAAAAATTCTTTCGCGTTGATTTGTTTCGTGGTGGATCTTGTTGGTAGAATTAGTGATATTGAACTATTAGTTGTGATCAGGTAGTTGTTCCTCTAAAAGGGAATTAGCGGTGTACCTAAATACAGAAATTATAGTGTACACATCAAAAGCTGTCATTGTGCAGCAGTTGTCTTCAATACAGCTGCAGTTGCTGTGAAATACAAGAACTCACTTTTGAAAAACAAATTGATTCCTTTTATCAAGAGGAAAGCCTGGTGTAACTAAATACAGGATATTTAGTAAACACATTAAAAGCTGTCACTGAGCAGCAATTAAACTTGTGTCTGCAGTAGCAGTGAAATACAAGTTTTGGCCTTTTTATAAAAAGCGTATTCCTTTTAAAAGGAAGGAAATACAGGTGTAACTAAATACAGAATATTTAAGTTACACATTAAAAGCTGTCGTTGCGCAGCTATTTGATTTGAATCCACAAAAGCAGTCATTTCAAAATGGCAACGGGTGGAAGAGGTAACCCAGGGTGGTGGATACCACTTGACCCTAGGGCAGAGAGAGCTGAGAGAAGAAATATGGTTCGTGAAGAACAGGAAAGGCAGATGCTGAGAGACCAAGGAGTTGACATTTCAGAGATGCAAGTCATAGGAAACGGCGAGAATGCCGACACAAGAGGACATTACAATGAAGCAGATGATTTCCAAGATGTGGATCATAGGTTCGAAGATGCTGATGGCCTCGAGCTGAGATTATCAGATCCAGGAGAATCGTTTGAGGAAGAAGATGAATCAGAAGGACAGCGAAGTTCTCATAGTTTAGATCAGGCAGGAATAAAAGCATCTGGAATCAGTTTAGAGAAACAATTGGAAGAGAGAACTTTAAGGCTAAGAGAAGAAAGAGATAAAATAGATGAGCTGTTTTCAGATATAGAAAGAAGACAAGCATTAACAGAACAAAGAGGTGCGTACCTAGCACAGAGACGAGAGGACTTTGAGAGACATTTGCATGAGAAAGAAGCTCAGATGAGAAAGGATATGCAGGAAAAGTTGAAAGCTGAGTTGTATTCTCAAAGCATGTCACTTCTTCAGAAGATGGAAGAAGAAACTGTAGCCAAGAAGAAACTTGCAGAAGACAGACAGAAAGAGATTGCTCAACGTGAATATGAAATAACACAAGCAGAAGATAGATGGAATGAAGAGAAGAAACAAATGGAACAAGCTTCCATAGAAAGGCTTAAAGCGGAATATGAACAAGAACAAAAGAAGAGACAGGTAGCAAGCGGAGCAAGACCAAAAGAAATAAAACAGGAACGGATTGATTTGAAAGAGATTAAGGAAGATAGAACTCTGACAAGAACAAACAAGAATACGGCGAGTAAGACAGAAGACAGACAGTCTGATTGGCACGAAAGATATTCAGAACAGATACCACATAGAGATAGAAATCGTCATATGACATTTGCTAGTGAAAATCAAAATCAAGTATACGGTGAACCTAGGAATAGAACAGTAGACAGAAGCACAGATAAGCTCTCACACACAGTCAATGACCGTGAAATTACAGATAGGGCAACAGTTAGAGAGAGACAAGTTGACAAGCGTCAACAGAGGTTAGAAAAGCAAGGCTCGGTTAACATAGATCAATACAATGAGTATAGCAGAGGCATTGTGAATAGCCCTGGATCGTCATACAATAGAAATTCACTGGGTGCTGATACAGAAAGATTCGGTATGCATGGATATACCCTAGCTGATGAGGGTCTTACAAAAGCATCTATTGGCATTTTCTCTGGAGCAGAGCCGCGACCGAAAAATGAAGGCTCTTTTGAAGACTGGAAGCTAGAAGCTGAAAGTCTGATAGCAGCTCATAGATACTCTGACCTAGCAATAACGCAGGCAATGCGGAAATCACTCAGAGTACCTGCAAAGAAAGTATTGCTTCCGCTTGGTCCGACAGCAACACCTATGGAGATATTAAATCGCCTTCAGAGTGTATTTGGATATGTTGCTAGTTGTGATGCAATAATAGAAGAATTTTATACGTCAGAGCAAATGCCAGATGAATCAGTTGCAGACTGGGGCATAAGACTGGAAGACATTTTACAGAAGGCAATAGACAAGGGCCATAAAATTGAAACAAGCAAGAATGATACTTTAAGGAGAAAGTTCTGGAGGTCACTGTACAGTCAAGAATTGAAGAATGCAACAAAGATACACTTTGAAACAATAAAGGATTTTGATGAATTGCAGATTAAAGTAAGGATAGAGGAACATGAGATTAATGCTAGAGAAACGAAACGAAGTTTAGAAACAAAGAAGAAAACAGGGAAAACAGCTGTACAACATCAACCAGTTTTCAAAGAGAATGATGAACAGATGACAATGCTTAAAAGCATGATGGAACAAATGAAGATAATGAATAAAGAAATACAGGAACTGAAAGCTAGAGAAACACAGCCACAGCATTATGAAAGTAATTATAGAGGACGAGGCAGACAAAGGGGAGATCAACAACAAGATGACACATATTATAGAGGAAGAGGCCGAGGCCGAGGAAGAGGCCGAGGTAAAAATTGGCAGCAATATGATGATAGACAAACATCGGAGGAAACAGAGACAGAAGAAACAGCGAAGAAAGAGACAGTAGAAAAGAAAGGAAAAGACCAGTTAAACCAGTGAATGTCTCCATCACAGGGCAGATAGGGGACATAAAATCAAAACGCCCTAAACAGACAGTGGTCTCAGGTTTAATCGGGAAGTCAAATGAGTCAAAGATCTTATTCTGCGGAGAAGAAATAACAGCTTTAGTAGACAGTGGTTCACAAGTGACTACAGTTTCAGAAGAATATTACAATAGTATGGACCCAAAACCTCCTATAATTCCTGAACAAGTGGTCAACTTGAAAGGGCCTGACGGCAGAACATTGCCTTACATACACTGTGTACAAATTTATGTTGAAACACAATTTATGCCCGAGATTGAAATAGCTGTGCCTGCTCTTGTTGTCCCAACGACTGATTACAATATTGATGTACCGGTAATATTAGGTACAAATGTTATTTCACGTTATCAGGAACGTTGTGAAAATGAACAAGCTGAAAATATTCCCGCAGAATGGCAACGTGCATTTCAAGCATTACAAGCCGGTTTCCTTGGCTCAGTACGGTCAACTAATAAGACTAGTTTCCAAATAAGACCATACGAAACGGTAACTGTCTCTGGTTTTGTTCGAAAACAGAAAGAAAGTGAAGCGGCCGTCACTGAACAGTCAGACAAAGCATCCAGTAAGATCGGAGTGTGCCCAAGAGTAGTAAGACTGAACAGACAGGGCAAGACAGCAAGAGTGCCTGTGAAGCTTTATAACATGTCTGCCAAAGTTGTCACTATTGCACCAAGATCAGTTCTTTGTGACTTACAAGAAGTTAAAGTTCTTCGGTCTCTCATTCCTAGTGACGACAATAAGACCGTGCTTACAAATCAGCAGACTGCTGAAACTGATAACAATAGCCAAGGTACTTCTGAAAGTGCATTCAAGTTGTCTGATATAGGAGTAGACCTGTCCGACTCCTGTTTGTCTGAAGATCAGAAACAGAAAGTAAGCTTGATTTTCGAGAAGTGGCAAGATATCTTCTCAAGAGGCCAACTTGATTTAGGTCATACGGACTTGGTTAAACATGAAATCAAGCTTACCGATGAGACGCCGTTCAAAGAACCGTACCGCAGAATCTCCCCTGCAATGATCGAAGAAGTTCGTGAGCACGTTGCTGAAATGTTGGCAGCCGATGCTATTCGTCCTTCGTCGAGCCCATTCTCGTCGAACGTAGTGATTGTGCGCAAGAAAGACGGGTCAATACGCTTTTGTATTGACTTTCGTAAGCTAAATCAGCGCACAATAGGGGACGCCTACGCTATTCCGAGAATCGAGGACTCACTTCATCTGCTAGTAGGGTCAAAGTATTTCACAAAACTTGACCTTAAGGCTGGCTACTGGCAGGTGGAGTTAAAGGAGGAGGACAAGGCTAAGACGGCGTTCCAGGTCGGCAATCTAGGTTTCTACGAATGTAACCGGATGCCTTTTGGCCTGTGCAACGCCCCAGCCACATTTCAGCGGCTTATGGAGAGAGCCATGGGAGATATTAATCTGCGGGACTGCCTTATATACCTTGATGATATCATCATATTTTCGGACACACTCGATGCTCATCTTGACCGTCTTGAAGCAGTTTTTCAGAGACTTCACACATACAACCTGAAGTTGAAAGCGTCCAAGTGTGAATTTTTCAAGAAGGAGGTTATCTATCTTGGACATGTCGTCTCTGAAGAAGGCATCAAAACGGATCCTGAAAAGATTCGAGTGTTGAAAGACTGGCCTGTCCCCAAGAGTGTAAAGGATGTCCGAAAATTTCTTGGCTTCACAGGGTATTATAGGCGGTTCATCAAAGGGTTCTCCACTATTGTTCGCCCACTGAATGACCTCCTGATTGGTAATTCTACCAAAAAGCCGTCACGGAAGAGAACTCCATTTCGTTGGGAAGCTGAACAAGAGCAGGCTTTTCGGACAATAATAGAGAAGCTATCAAACCCACCAGTGTTGGCCTACGCAAACTACAATTTGCCATTCAAAGTACACACGGATGCCTCGACGAGTGGCCTCGGAGCGGTTCTTTACCAGCAGCAAGATGGCGTGGACAAAGTCATTGCATATGCCAGTCGAAGTTTGAAACCTGCAGAACGGAACTATCCCGCCCACAAGTTAGAATTTCTAGCTTTGAAGTGGGCAGTCACGGATAAGTTCCATGACTATCTGTATGGTGCAAACTTCGAAGTGGTTACTGACAATAACCCGCTGACATATGTATTGACAACTGCCAAACTTGATGCTTCAGGACATCGCTGGGTTGCAGCCTTGGCAAACTACAACTTTTCCATTTCTTACAGAAGTGGGAAGCTCAACGTGGACGCCGACGGGTTATCTCGTCTGCCCGAGGGTAGTTTGCCAGAACGTGTTGTATACCCAGATATCTTGAAAGCAGTATTGAATACATGCCATGAAGCTGATGACCAGGAGCCACTTGCAGCATGTGTATCACCGCAAATCGTCGTGCCAGACATTGACATTCCTGACGAGACAGTTAATGCGTCTGCATTAAGTAGTACTGACTGGGCAAAAGGCCAGGACGATGATGCTCTCATAGCCAGGGTGAAAACTTTGGTTGTGTCCACAAGAAAACCAACCAGAAGGTTGGCATCATATGAGCATCCGGACGTACGAAAGTTTCTGACGGACTGGAGCAAGCTCTTTGTCAAAGATGGTGTCCTCTATAGAAAGATCAAAATAAATGGCCTTGATTATCACCAGCTGGTGGCACCTAAAGCTGTACAGGACACCATATTCAAGGCTCTGCATGATGACCAAGGTCATCAAGGCCGTGACCGTACAACTTGGCTGATCAAGACACGGTTTTTCTGGTTGCGGATGAATCATGACATAGAGAGTAGAGTGCGAAAGTGTAACAGGTGCATTTTACAGAAGACACGTCCCATCCCAGCGGCAGAACTGGTCAATATCACATCAACTGCTCCTATGGACATTGTGTGTATTGATTACCTGTCGCTGGAGATGTCAAAAGGAGGATACGAGAATGTACTTGTGATCACTGACCACTTCACTCGATATGCTCAGGCATTTCCAACCAGAAATCAGACTGCTAAAACCACCGCTCGGATCCTCTACGATAATTTTATCGTACACTATGGTTTTCCTTGCAAGCTGCACAGTGACAAGGCACAGAACTTTGAGTCCAAAGTTATTCAGCATTTGTGCAAAGCTGGTGGAATCAAAAAGACTCGTACAACCCCATATCACCCGATGGGGAATGGGCAAGTCGAGAGATTCAATCAGACTTTGCTACGAATGCTGGGAACTTTGGACAACTCAAAGAAAAGTGACTGGAAGTCATATGTGCCGTCACTTGTGCATGCCTACAATGCGACCAGACATGATACGACAGGATTCTCACCTTTCTATTTAATGTTTGGTCGCCACCCAAGGTTGGCCATAGACGCCTTCTTGGGAATCGATCAGAACCAGGTGAAAAGCAGTGACAGGTCCGAGTATGCCAAGCAGTTGAGGCGTCGACTGGATTTTGCTTATAAAGCATCGTCAGAGGAAGCAAAGCGTCAGACATCGCGGTACAAATCGTACTATGACCAACATGTTCATGAGAACAAATTAGTCGTCGGAGACAGAGTGCTGGTTGAAAAACTCGGCATTAAAGGTAAGCATAAGATAGCAGACATCTGGGAGGCTGAACCATACATTATTGTAGACCAGCCCATTCCAGATATTCCTGTTTTCAGTGTGAAGAGAGAAGATGGTCAAGGACGTCTGCGGAAGCTTCACAGGAACCAACTTCTCCCATTTACAGGTTTACCAGCCCCAGCCGTTGAGGAAGACAGTCCGGAATCAGAGTCGGAGGATGCTTTAGAAGAGAGAGGCGAAGAGTCAGCGGACTCTGATCCTAATTTCTTTCAGCAGGAACATAGTTCATCCTCAGAGATTGATGAAGAGCATGTCGATGATCCTCCTCAGGCAAACCAGCAACCGAAGCGAAAGAAGTGTGACAAATCCAGCCAGATGCCTAGACGACGTCGTCCTGTGCGGCAACGAAAACCGCCTAACTGGATGGCTACAGGTAATTGGTTAGTGTGATAACCAAAGGTCAGTTTGACCAAAGAGAGACAGTGAGACAGTGAGGTAGGTTTTAATTGTACATATTCATTTATCACACACTTGTGGTGGTAAGTACACTGACTATTTTTTTTATCCGTCTAGACTGCGCCAGAGCTGAATTTATCAGTATGTCGCTACTTCTTTTAAACATTGTATAACGCTTGATTGCCGCCGTTAACGAATAATTAACAACCGTTTCACGAGTCAAAGAGTAAAACACCTATATTCGTTATCAGCATATGGTTCACATCTATGGTGTAATGCGATGTGTATTAAGGGTTATTTCTGTGAAATGATTCAGTGGCTATCAGACGGAAATGTTTATCATTTCTTTTCAGTTGATCTTTTAACTATTTTTTTTTAACTGATTTTGATGTACATTGTGGCTAAATTAATCAATGGATTTGTCACAATACAGTGACTGTATTCTGTTGTGAAGTATGGAGTATTGGTATGATATATAGATATTGGAGAGCAAGGAAAGCTTCAGGCGGCTCAGTAGTGTTCAGGTCATTGTAGGTAGTTGTAGTAAACCCGGGTTTAGGTAGATTTCCTGGTTAGGTATTCATGTTTATTTGATCTGAATTGAGTAATTTGCTTTTTGATATTTTCATTTCAGTCCCGAGAGGCGCAGCGGTAGGTCATTTTTACATCATTATACTTGTACAACAAAGTATTTACCGCAGTATTCACTTCATGCTTCGAATCTGATTATTGTTTTTCAGGTTGTATGTTTTGTCACACTGTCATTCCATTTCATTTCAGCATTAACATATTTCATTATCTTTAGGTCATCATCACAACATATCATTAATATACTCATTGAAATTTTAGATGATGTCGAGGACGACATTTTCAAAGCTGGGAAGAGTGTCACAGGTCGAAAAATGAAACTGTTGATCTGATTATGTATGTAATTGTATATACATGCTTTTCATATTTCATTTCCAGGTTGACACTATTACAACATACAATATATCTTTTTCAGTATGGATAGTGTTGTTCTCTGACATTCTATTTTCAGTGTACCCGCTCCCATACTGTGTCCTATACTGTGTCATATACGAACATGCATAACGGTAATATCTCACTCACGTATAATACCTGCACTATTCACACATTTCAATATCTTTGTAGTGAATAGACGTAGTTTCTTACAATATGTTCATTTCTACAATGTAACATTATATTGTATGGAATTTTATATTTATATTTGCAGGTTAGTTATATTTTACTTTGTTATGCATTTTAATAGATAAGTGTACATTCAAGAATATTATAGATGTCAAACTAAATCAGTCGCTCTTTTCTATATTGTGTCAACTATGCATCAAATCGCTCACACAGCCATTCATAGATGCATTCACTTTTCCAGCTATCCATGCATTCAGTCATTCATGCATTCAGTCAGCATCCATTTCGTCATGAAACATTCCACATTCATTCATTTATTCATTCAGCCATTTACACATTAAAGCATAATTTATTCAGCCATTATATACTATTCACACATTTCAATATCTTTGTAGTGAATAGACGTAGTTTCTTACAATATGTTCATTTCTACAATGTAACATTATATTGTATGGAATTTTATATTTATATTTGCAGTATGTGAACTATCATCATTCCAAGAAGACATGTAGATTAAACATCATCATCATTCATAACAGTCTTTGATATCTTCAATTTATCCCTTGTACTATATCCAAGATGTAGTAACGAACTCACACCCCGTGCGTTTGTGCCGTATAAGCACTGAGCAAGGCGCGTCGGTGATATCCTATACTGTGTCATATACGAACATGCATAACAAAGTAAAATATAACTAACCTGCAAATATAAATATAAAATTCCATACAATATAATGTTACATTGTAGAAATGAACATATTGTAAGAAACTACGTCTATTCACTACAAAGATATTGAAATGTGTGAATAGTGCAGGTATTATACGTGAGTGAGATATTACCGTTATGCATGTTCGTATATGACACAGTATAGGACACAGTATGGGAGCGGGTACACTGAAAATAGAATGTCAGAGAACAACACTATCCATACTGAAAAAGATATATTGTATGTTGTAATAGTGTCAACCTGGAAATGAAATATGAAAAGCATGTATATACAATTACATACATAATCAGATCAACAGTTTCATTTTTCGACCTGTGACACTTTGATTGTAAAATATTTTAGGTTTCATTTAGGTAATACAATACATAACACTTTTGTCATGTATGGAGGAAAACAAGGTATGGAGTAAAATGAAATAATATTCAAAGAAATTGCATTCGGATTCCACACGGAGGGTCCGTATATGAATTGATCTCGAAATGCATTCAGATGAAGCATTATTTCAGTCAGTCAAGAAAATATAATGCGCGACTACTTACTTTGCTGCTGAGCATTAAATGTACTGTTTGTGGTCACTGTAGCATGACTTGATGCTCTGCTGGGGGTTGGGGATTCAAAAGAACTGGTACTAGGCACTGCCCCGTCTTGAAGAATTTCTACGTTGGTATGGGTGTTCTGTCTACTCAGTATCTTTCTAGCTGCTTTGGGCTTACTGCGTTTTCTGGGGAATCAAGCAAACATTTAAAGGTAAACAATACCAAGAATCTGCTATTACTTAATTATATAGCTTATATAATTATATATTATATTATAATATCAAAGACATCACGTGATCAATATGGTTGACGGTTGTGTTTTTGTTTCGGAGTGATTTCGAAAATTGAAATGAACTGATTTCTTTCACGTTTGGAGGAATTCTAAATTAATAATTGGATAAAAAGGATGAACTTCACATAAAAGGTGACAGTCGTTTTTAAAAATCTGCTCAAATTTCATATTTTGCTGAAAATCTATGATTCTATTAATATAGCTAAGTATGAATGAACTGTGAATACTACTCATAGGACATTCCATTTCAAAAATCTTCGAAGTATACTGTTCAAAAAAGGTAATGTGACAAGTGAATGACTTGTTATGAATGAAACATCGACACCCATACACACCAAAAGCAGTAGTCAGAAAAGACAACTAAGCTCACCTGAAGAACTACTAAATTTGAAAAAGAACAAATTTATAAGTGAGACTGAGACTGAGGTAGGCGAAAGTTCTCTTGACGATTCAGAAATCTCTGATCTCTCCATTATGGCGTCTACTGAAACAGCTGATAAAGGCAGTGTCATAACCTTGAAAGAGGCTGACCTTACAACAATAGCTGGGATCCTCAAGGATACATTTGAACCTACAATTTCTGAAATGAACAAATCTATCGTTGATGGTGTTCTTGCGGGACTTACTAGTACAATACAATCCCTTCAGAAAGAGAATGCTGAGCTAAAGAAACGAGTCAGTGTACTAGAAGCCAAAGCCGACGCCGCTGAACAATATAGCCGTCGCAACTGCTTGAGAGTCGCCGGAGTCAAGGAAAATAATTCCGAAAATACAGATGTATACGTTATTGACATGGCGAGGGCAATTGGAGCTGAGATTGGCCTTGATGACATTGAAAGAAGCCACCGTGTAGGCAAGGTCAAGGCCGGCAGACCTAGAGATATCATTGTCAAGTTTGTGTCTTATCGCACTCGAAGACTTGTCTATGGGGCACGGACACAAACCAAAACTAATGGATACACCGGGGTATTCATTAATGAAGATCTGACAAAGGCCAGAAATAAACTCCTCTTGAAAGCACGAAAAATGGTCAAAGCCAAAGATCTGAAAAGTGCTTGGTCCAGTGATGGAACAGTTTTAGTACGAGACCTCGAAGACGAGAAGCACAGAATTCAGTCAGTTGGTGATCTTGCTGTATTTGGTACGGTCCCCTTGTTGCCGGGTGAAACACCAGATACAGAAGCGGGAGCAGAGCCAGGACCTGCAGTTGGGTTTTTTTTCTGCACCGACACCAGAAGTACATGGACTGTCAATGGACCATTAGATTTAAACTCATATTAGCCATAACACATCATTACATATTATGTGCAGTATACTCTATCTATATTCATTAACTGTTACGGTGAATACCGCAAGATTATCACTACCAGTATTTTAAGACTCCGTTCAGAAAATCAATTTACCAAAACATTGTGTCAATTTTAGCTGAAATACAAGAATATGAAAGACTTCCTGTCGCAAAATGCTCTTAGTCTATACCGCGGAATAACTGGTTCCAGCGATCATCACCACGTCGCAGTATGAAAAGATATATAATAGACAGTCACGGATTGGCTGAGTGATGAATGGACTGTGTATTTTACCTAAAACAGTGTTTCTCGTGACGTTCCTAGCATACGGTTTTCAATACATATTAGACATTTCCAACTTAATCCGATATTGATATGGGAGTTTGAAATGGTAGTTCGGATAATTTTTTTGAGGGATACTGTCAAGGACTACATGTTAGCTAATAGGTGAAGACATTGTATACAAACATGTTCATGTATATACATGTACACGGGATCTATCGGTAAATCGCTTATTGATGCGCCGTGCTGTCACATAATAAGATTATGGCAAATTTATGCGTCGGCGAGATCATTACAAATGTGTTCACCCACATCTTTTCAGCATGGTGGACGCCCGGGGTGGGAGTGGACGCAATATATCGGGTTTGAGAACTTGTACAGATGCACACCTCCGCAAGCGTCACTAGACATTTCCTACTTGCTAGCAAAATGACGAAAGCGAGTAGCTTTTTTCGCCATTGCTTATTGGTGCATGCGCGGATCCAGAAAATTTTCTCAGGGGGTCCAAATTCCCAGAAGGGGTCTGACGGAAAATTTCAACATGGTAAAAACTAATAATCTGGCAATTCCAGGGGGGGGGGGGGTCCGAACCCCCTGTCCCCCCCCCCCTCTGGATCCGCATATGTCGTGTTTGGTAGGCAAATGATTTACAGACAACGCATAAACGCTGGTCCTTGGAATATTTCTTGCATAAAGGTAGGACTGTTCTAGGTCTCAATATTGTTTGAAACTTTATATTATACTCAATATCAAGGTAGAGTATGTGCAACAAGCAAAGATTCGTGTAAGCATATTGAAAAGCATATTGAAAGCATATATACATGCATATTTTTATCATTATTATCTTAGTTAACAAATTTGTTTTATATTGAACGCACGACGAAGACCATAAAGTGATTTATTATGCGATATATTATGCTTCGCTTACGCATGCGTGTTGCATTGTACTGTTTTGTCAGGGCTCAACAGAAGAAGACTAGGCGCAAGAGACTGACCAGAGTTCAAATGGTTTTACCATAAATTACTTCAACATTTTTTTCCATGTACATTGTACGTGTGATTAAGGTCAATGCCATTTCTTGGCCTTGGACAAAAGATTTTTTAAAGTATTTCAGTAAAAACAACATTTTCTCAGAAACCGCTTGATCAATTAAATGCAACTTTTATGTGTAGTTTTCTTAAAACACAAACAATCCAAAATTCATGTAAAAACTACGATTGGCCGGAGTCCATGATGCCACACACCATCAGTTTATCCGTTCCAGAGAAGAAGAGTCGCGGTGGCCATCTTGATCATGTGGCCTAGACCATTTATACAAACATTGGTTCCCCTTTCCTAGGGATACTCCATATCAAGATTGACTTTGTTCGGCTGAGTGGTTTCAGAGAACATGTTTGATCATTGTGGTCAGCAACGTAAACACCATCAACCGTGAACGACGGACGATGGAGAATGGTTGTGTACTTTAAGCTCACACTTTCAGTATCAAACTCAGGTGCATTATTGCCACCAGGTAGCGTTTTAGAACTTTGTCTCGTCAGATCTCGCGATCGGACCGTGCCCGTCCATCCGGACAAAGAGAAATAGATAGTCTACTTTGTACATGCTTACAACTGACAGACAAACTGAATCATTACTTAAGTCCCCCCCCCCCCCCCGCTTAGCTAATCTATTACAATTCCAATACGTAATAAACGGAATAAAAGTTGCTGAAACCGTCGATTTTTTAAGCTTTCCGCTATTGCACCGCGGAAATCTTGCAAAAAGACTGTACAATTCAAAAACTTACATACAGCATTACATGTCCGTTTGTTATGCATTACAACGATTTCTAACACACCTCGCCTAAATAGCCAATGGTAAAAAACGTGTTATATTGTGCAACAATTTCACTGGGCGAATAAGCGTGACGTTACTTTGCGGCATTTGTGACGTCAGCTATCCCACAAAGCAGCGTTAGACGGTGAAACGTCGTTTTAGCGCACAACAAACGTAATAAATGTGTGTAAATACCAGCATTACAGTCAAATATTTGGCGGGATATCTGCAATGCAATGGCGGAAAGCTGAACGATATCGACGGTTTCAGCAACATTTATTCCGTTTATTGTGTGTTAGAATCGAAATAGATCAGCTCAAGTGCGTGAATTGTTGAGTAATAATTCACTGTTTGTCGGTCAGTTGTAAGAAGATAAATCACTCGCGCTACGCGCTCGTGATTTGATCTTCTTTACAACTGACCTCCAAACAGTGAATTATTTACTCAACAATTCATTGCTAGAGCTGATCTATTTCTTAAATAACGCAATCTCAGAAAGTCAACCTTACACTGTCTGCTGAGAAGGTTAACGTCAAAAAATATAGGATGCTATAGAATGGGTACAAAATAACATTATGCTAATTTGCTGAATATCATTTTTAGCCATTGACTAAATGAATGTACGAAAACAAGTCACTGGAAAAAAGTCATGGAAAAAAATTTCAATGACTTTTTTTCGTGACTTTATTTCCCTGACTTTTTCCTGTGACTTTTTTCCAGTGAGTTGTTGGAATATACTGTTTTACTTATTTCAAGATGAAATAAATCGACTCCAATTCTTTGTCGTTTTCGGTAAATCCCAGATAGTGCCATTGTTGTTGCTTCGTAGAGCTCCGCCGTTGACTGTTCTGCGAACTGTATAACCAAGAATGATTGAGCGAATAAAAGTTGTCACTAAAATTCTAAAAGTTTGGATTCAACTTTACTCATTTGTGTTAACTCCATCAGAGTCAGAATATCATTGTCTACGCATATATGACTAGTATATGAACGCCACACTGAGAAAGAAATGTTTACAGTTTGTGTCTCCGGATAGCTTATTCGATCAGGTACCTACATAGGGGTCGAATCCCATTGGCGACGCCAGTAAAATGTCGATAATTGATAAACCTATCAAATATTTGTTCAATCCTGCATCAGCATACAGGCACGATGGTTTTACAGGGCATTTTCCGACCAAACATCGAGAACTACTGTGGCTCCCCCACGACCACCACCACCACTAGGCAGTCGGTGTCTTAGAAGCAGCGGTGTCTTAGTCGGTGTCTTAGGCAGTCATAATTGCTTCACCTGACGTCTGTTTCTTGCAAGCCGCATAGATTTGCGTGATTCGTGACAGGAAATAATTAAAACATACCATGGCCTTAGCATGCCTGTGATCGATGCACAAGATTAAAAAAAGATCTGTGTACGATTTTGTAAATTGAAAAACTTCAGATACCTTCAGAAAAACTTATAAAACATGGTACGAAAGTTATCAAACACCTTTGATCGTGTAAGGCAGTAGAAGTATAGGGTTTTCTCCAACTAAGTTGGACAGCATTGAGATACCCCCTAGAAATCGATTAAAGTTTCTCGTCTACCGTATATCGTATCTCAGACTAAGTTGGAAATGTCTAGTACGAGTACAATAGACAAAGTTTGAGGACATAACGTATCATGGTCTTGATTAGAGTCATGTCATTATTATGTCATACACATTCTAATAAATAACACGTCTGATATCTAATATGTCTTGATTATTGTCATGTCATCAATATGTCATACACATTCTGGTAAATTTCTTGTCTGATATCTAATATGTCTTTTTACTGTCATGTCATCAATATGTCACACACATTCTGGTAAATTACAAGTCTGATATCTAATATGTCTTGATTAGAGTTATGTCATTATTATGTCATACACATTCTGATAAATAACACGTCTGATATCTAATATGTCTTGATTATTGTCATGTCATAAATATGTCATACGCATTCTGGTAAATTTCTAGTCTGATATCTAATATGTCTTTTTACTGTCATGTTATCCATATGTCACACACGTTCTGGTAAATTACAAGTCTGATATCTAATATGTCTTTATTATAGTCATGTCATCAATATGTCATACACACTCTGGTAAATTACAAGTCTGATAACTAATTTTCTCGATATATAGTCTTTGTCTATCTGTATGTGATTTTTGAGCGATTGTTTACTCTACTGTGTCATTTACACGCTCCATGTATCTGTACATAGATGTTAACTTATACGATTTGATATGATACTTTGTCACTAGTCACCAATACATTATACTTTCTTGTATTTGGTTGATTTTCAAAAAAGTTTGTTATGATATCTATCATCAAATGTCTTTATATATAGGCATGTCATCAATTTGTCATCAACATTCTGATAAATAACAAATCTGTTGTATATTGATATGTTTAATATGTAAGTTTTGTTACTGATTATCAACGCATTAGAACTACTTGTAATTAGTTGATATGTATCATAGTCTGAAATGTCTGACATACATACATACATACATACATACATACATACATACATAACAAAGCATAACATACATACATACATACATACATACATACATACATACATACATAACAACATAACATACATTCATACGTACATACACGCCTAACATAACATAGAATTTTGCAAACATTACATAACATAACATTACACTAATTTACATACATACATACATACATACATACATACATACATACATACATACATACATACATAGTATAATAATAATATTGCATACTTAACACATAACTTGTTTGCATAACATAAAATAACATTGCATACATAACATAACGTAATATTGCATATATCATATAACATAACATAACAGTCAAATTATAAAAAATGTTAATCCTTCTATAAGTTACGACAGAGCAATGCATTTCCTCCGCTTGTTATCATAATGTTTTTCTTAATGTTTCTCTTTGTTCATTCTCTGTCTTTCATTCTTGGGGATCCTGGTGCAGCATCGGAGCGGACTGTATGGGGTAGTTTTGCTGAAGTATACAATACGCCTGTTGCGTACAATACACATTACCTGTGCGTGATTGCAACAACACTTTTCCTTTACCTGATCTACCAAGTTTCGTGACAATAAATTGAGGAAATTTGTTGTTGCAACACGTGCTTGTAAATACAATGGTACTCATGCATCTTTATTTTTATTTACACTACTGATTATTAGCATTTGGAACAGGCCAGACTCGTTTACATTGCTTCTTAGCCTTAAACAGAAAATTAAGGCTCGAGGATTCGTCTACAATAATATGCTCAAACGAATCGTTCCTGGAAAACACTATGAAGAAAATTGTACTTTTATTTCAAATTGCTTGAAGTTGCTTTTTGCAGTCATATCAGGTTTTTGGTTTTTCATATTGATTCTTCAATCAGGGGACATAGAACTTAATCCAGGTCCGTTCTCAGACGCTGATAGTAGTATCTCCCGTAGTTCCAGCCCAGACTCCTCGTTGATGAGTATCACAGCATTGGCTAACCATCTCTCCATCGTTCATTATAATGTCCATAGTATAGTAAATAAGATCGATATACTCAGCGCTGAACTGAGCGAATTTGACATTTTAGCGTTTTCGGAAACATGGCTGAATCCTTCTATAAAAAATGATAGACTGTTAATTGACTCTTATGGAGAACCTGTAAGGAAAGATCGCCAGAGTGACACCCATGGTGGTGGTGTCATGATATACATTAAAGATTCAATTCACTATAAACGCCGTCCTGATTTGGAACCCATAGGTATCGAATGTATATGGATTGAAATGGTTTTGAGACATAAACATATTTTATTTGGATTATTTTATAGACCACCCGACTCTAACTTCAATTACTTAGCGACAATTGAAAACTCTATCCATCTTGCAGTTGATTCAGGTATTAAAGATATTATAATAACAGGCGACTTCAATTTTGATATGCTTAAGACACCCACTGCAAAGAAAGTATATGACTTATGTGCAGAATATTCACTTACACAAATGATTAACGAACCTACACATTTTGATAAGAACTCTTCATCCTTAATCGACCTACTGCTGGTAGGCAATAACAATTCGGTCTTATTAAGCGGCGTAGGCGATCCTTTTCTCAATCAACCAATTAAATATCACTGTCCTGTTTATGGAATTTTCAAGTTCTCTAAGCCTAAAAGACAATCTTTTCAGCGTTTTGTTTGGCGGTACGAACAAGGTAATTACAATCTCCTTCGCCAAAAAGCAGCTTCATTCAACTGGAACACTCTCAAACATCAAGATATTAATGTATATGCAAAAGCTTTAGTTGACAAAATCCTTGAATTTTCGAAGCAAAGTATTCCAAATAAAGTAGTAACGATACGCCCATCTGAACCTACATGGATGAATTCAAATATTCGTAAACACACCCGAAAACGTAAAAGAGCATACAGAAAAGCAAAAAGAACAAATTTACAGATCGACTGGGTCCGCTTTAAACATCTTCGGAATGAAACCACATCTTTGATAAGAGACTCAAAAAATGCATTGACTGATTCACTTGCCAACAAACTTAAATCTGACTCATTATCTTCAAAACAATGGTGGTCTCTTCTTAAATCATTCATTTCACCTACATCGAAATCCTCCTGTCCCCCATTAGTAAAAGATGGCCTGGTATACTCCGATGAAAAAGATAAAGCAAATATTCTCAATGACTTTTTCAAAGATCAAACACTTTTAGATGACAGTAATGCAGAAATGCCAGAAGTTACTCCTTACCCTGTACACCATAATCTGGACTCTATAATACTTACTCCTGATGAAGTAAAAAACATTCTTAAAGCTCTCCCTATTGGAAAAGCTACAGGGCCTGATGGCTTGAGTAACCGTATTCTAGCTGCATTAGCAAATGAACTCTCCTCTCCTCTCTGTGATTTCTTTAATCAGTCCCTGTACCAAGGTGACGTCCCTGACAGTTTCAAGGAATCGCATGTGAGTCCTGTACCTAAAGGAGGCGACCAATCTTTGCCTTCTAATTACCGACCTATATCCCTGCTAAGCAATATGGAAAAGTGTCTTGAGAGAGCCGTTTTCAAGTACCTTTACAACCACTTCCGTGATAACGACATTCTTACATCTTTTCAGTCTGGATTCATACCAGGTGACTCAACTGTCAACCAATTAGCTTTCCTATACGATACTTTCTGTCAGGCTATAGATGATGAAAAAGAGGTCAGAGTAGTCTTCTGTGACGTGAGTAAAGCATTCGACCGCGTATGGCATGCTGGCCTTATTCATAAACTTAAAGCTGCTGGTATTACTGGTCAGTTATTAGATTGGTTTGTTAGCTATCTCGAAAATAGGAGACAGAGAGTCGTTATTTCTGGTGTACAATCTGACTGGGCTTATATATCAGCTGGGGTGCCGCAAGGCTCAATCCTTGGTCCTCTTTTATTTTTACTTTACATAAATGATATTGTTAATGATATTGGTTGCAACATACGTCTTTTTGCGGACGACACAAGTCTTTTTGTCATTGTTGAAAATCCTGACTCTGCAGCTGAACTTATTAATACAGACATGGGTAAAATATCAACTTGGGCTGGAAAATGGTTAGTCAAATTTAATCCTGGTAAAAATGAATCATTTGTAGTATCTCTGAAAACTGATAAGCCTGTTCATCCACCACTTTTCATGCTAAACGAACAAATCAAGGAGGTACAATGTCATAAACATCTAGTAATTTATTTGTCAACAGACTGTTCTTGGCATAAACATATTGAGTATATTAAGGAAAAGGCATGGGCAAGGATAAATGTAATGCGAAAATTTAAATATACACTTGATAGAAAATCACTTGAAACAATTTATATTACTTTTATACGCCCTATTCTCGAATATGCTGACATAATTTGGGATAATTGTACTCAACAAGAAAAAAATGATCTCGAAAAAATTCAGTTAGAGGCTGCTAGAATAGCCACAGGCGCAACTAAATTGGTATCAATTGAGAATTTGTATGACGAAACAGGCTGGGAAAAACTTGAAACAAGAAGGAAAAATCATAAATTAACGCTATTTTACAAAATGTTCAACAATATTTCTCCTACTTATCTCTCGTCTCTTGTTCCCCAACTAGTACAAAATGTATCTAATTACAATTTGAGAAACGCAGATGATATTAGGACAATATATGCAAGAACTAGGCTGTATTCCAATTCCTTTCTTCCTTCAACCATTCGTGATTGGAATAATTTACCCCGCAATGTCAGAGATGTAGATACAGTTGATTCTTTTAAACGACATCTTAGTCAGGGCAGGGCAAATGTACCAAAATATTATTACAGTGGCAGTAGACGCTTGCAAGTTTTACACACATGACTTCGAACTGGTTGCAGTTCTCTTAAATACGATCTTTGCGCCAAAAACATCGTGAATTCCCCTTTATGCGATTGTCGATGTGGAGCAATTGAAAATGCCGATCATTTCTTTCTCCGATGTCATTTATATCGTGAACACAGAGTGGCGTTGCAAAACTCGATTCTACAATATAGTGTCTTCAATTTAAACGTTATACTCAAGGGAGATGAAAATCTTAGTTATGAAACCAACGTATCAATTTTTGAATCCGTACATAAATATATACAAAACACAAACCGTTTTTAGATTAGTTCATTCAGCTTAAAAAGCGCGTTTGTCATATATGAATTAGTGCATTTGATTGCATTTGATGGTGTGTGTACCAAATTCACCATGAATATTTTCAATTAAGAGTTCCAACCCATTACATACAGTCTTCTTTGCTGCTGCTCCGGGGGTCATTTCTCTCTCTCTCTCTCTCTCTCTCTCTCTCTCTCTCTTTACTTCACTCATAAATCTTGATGCTATTTTCCATTATGTAAATTTTTGGAAGTTATTTTCTTAAAGAGTCTACGTACATAATATTTATTTTCTTAATTTCAAAACTTTATCAGTAATACTTGTAGACTGTCCAAAACAAATTGCAACCTTCATTGTTTACAATGCTAAGGAAAAGAACTAAATAAGCGTTTACGCTTTCGTTCTGATCCTTTCGTTGATTGCATGTTTTTGTATTGTTTCTGTACAAAATTTGGAAATAAATATGTTTAAACCAATTATATAGCTCTTAACATAAGTATACAACTTTTAAAATAACATAAGTATACAACTTTTAAAATAAGTATACAACTTTTAACATACTTTTAACATAAGTATACAACTTTTAAAATAAGTATACAACTTTTTACATACTTTTAACATAAGTATACAACTTTTAACATACGTATACATTTTTTAAAATCATACAACTTTTAAGATAAGTATACAATTTTGATGCTTTGAAATTAAAATATCATGAGACAAGCAAATGTAATTTTCATAGTAATGGGTTGTTACAAGTCAGTACATGTTTGGTTTGCTACCATCAAAGGATTGGCAATTTTAGTACAATTTAAGTTGTAGGTATAGTGCAGTTTCTTTGACCGTGCCGGTTGACCTCATTTGATAAAGTTTGTAAACACTAGAAAAGGGGCACCTATTTGTTTTACACATTTCCAATGTCATGTGAAGCACGTGGAATAAATTGTTTACCATCATGGTCGCATCACTGAAAACATACCAATTTGACGCAGTCCGATCAACAAATGCATACCAATGTCGGAGTTTAACCGGCATGGTAAAAGAAATTTGCACTGTAAATGTCACTAACCTTCTAAGAAACACAAACAGCATGATGCCTATGAAGACCACCACAATCCCTGCCATGACTCCTCCAATCAGAACAGAGACATCGTAATTACTGTTATTGCTGGTCTTCTCTGCCTGCTTGTCAGGAATTGTTAATGCTGTAAAAGGTGTGTGCAATTTCACATCATATAACTTTGACATGGTGGATGGCAGGAATAATGCACGTACATATTGGAATTTACATTAGTAGGTGTCTTTCTTTCTAGGAATGTGATATGCTGCTCTTTCTATTTTCAGAAAAAATTCAAAGGACTGCGTTGATGTTCATCATGAGATAAGCAGGGCGATAGTCATTTATGTTTTATAGTAGACCAAAATATATCTTAAGACAAAGTTTTTTATACAATATATGATAAAATTTTGTCATCATTAATTCTAATTTTGTGAGTATCTATTGTAGAATCACAAAGCAACCACATCACACGCTTTTGCAAATGCCGTTTTTAAACCTTAAAATAAGCTGCAAGCATTCGTTTATTTCTGTCAGTGCTATAATGTTAATAATGAGCCGCATCATGAGAAAACCGGATTTTTGCCTAGGCGAAAACAAAGGCGCAGATCAGCTTCGCGGTTACCGCGAAGCTGATCAGCGCCTTTGTTTTCGCTACTCGGATAGTACAATTCCTTTTCTACTTAAATCCGAAATTTCAAGCTTCTAGCTCTTTTCTGAGCTTGTACAGGCCGGGTTGTGTCGGACCTGGTCGGAAACCCCGAAGACCGGTTTTCTCGCGTCGAGGCTCAATAAAATGCAATATTTTGTATTTCTTACAGAGCATACAGAATTCCCCATAGTATTCTGGAGCACAGCCATTGGGACAAAGTCCACTAACGTGATTACAGGCAGACTGGTTCTTGCAGAATCCACATTCCTGGGAACATTCCCGACCATAGTAACCTTTGTCGCAAGCTGAAAAATCATGACATACCGTAAGTCCCCTTTAAATCTTAAGATATATAATATGTTTATAGTTCACGTATATTATGATACAACTGTGTCTTTCCTTATATAGAAAATCTAATTAGTTGTCGAAATTAAAGAAATATATTAAAAATGTTGAAATCCTTTGGAAGGTGTATTTGGAAAGTTTATGAAAACAGTTCGCATCCTGGTCACGGCACCACTAAAATGTTGTGTTACAGAAGTAATTATGTTTATCAACTGCATTTTTAACTTACTGAATAATATTTTAGCTAGTTTAAATAACAAGCTAGAAGCTATAAAAATGAAGTGCTAAAGAATACATTACGTCATGAAAAATGTCCGAGAAATAAATACCCCCTTATACACACCATTTTTATATATGGGTGTAAAAGGGTATACCTATATTTCCAAAACCTTAGATTGTGGGTACTCGTTAGAACCGCCTCGTCGAGATTGTACACACAATCAATGTTTTTGAACAAAAACATAAAAAGTATCAAAATTTTCAACTGGAACTTAACAGCACAACAAATCACTGTATATTTTCGTAATGTCATACATGTACTTACTTTGTCTACATCCTTCTCCGGTCCAGCCATCAGAACAGCCCAGAGGACAGACTCCACTGACATGGTCACAGGCATCACCATTCAAGCAATTACCACAATTATTACTGCACTTAGGACCGAATCGTCCCGGGGCACATCCTGGTAAAAGAGTCAAATTTTATTCTGATACACAATGTTGAAAATCTTGGTCCATCTTAATAGCTACGCTTTCCTGATACAGTGGCCATGAAAGAAGTAATGTAATTAACTTGTTACAAATATGTGTGAATTATCTCTTTGTCTATAGATTCTTGCAAAGATCACAACGAATTGTTTTTCTGTTAATAAAATTAACATGCAGATTAGCAGATATGCTTGAATATTTGGCATAAAGTGAATGCTATCTAGGAGGCAAATGGATGGATAAAAACAACTCACTGTTCTTGCATTTTTCTCCTGTCCATCCTATAGCACAACCACTGGCACACAACCCAGTGACATGATCGCATGGTAGGCCACCTTTACATATACCACATTCCCCAATACAATCCTTCCCGTAAGTACCATTACCGCAAGCTGTAAGGACAAAATGTATTGAGGATTAACGTCTAGGTCAACAATTTTTCAGTCACGTCGGGACGGAGCCAACGCTTCCTGAGTGTTACCCACTACTTTTAGGGAGCAAATGTGTCTAGCTCAAGGACACAACACGGTACCCCACTGGGGTTCGAGCCCAGTGTTAGAAAAATAAAGCATATTGTTCAATAATGAAACCAAAACTATATGCTAGAATAACAACGTAAATAATAATCAGGCAATCGCACACAAAAATATGAGAAATTACTCAAATAAAATAACATATAGGAAAGTTACAATGGAAACATCTAAATGGCAAATGTTGCTTAAAATATGAGCCACCCCATGGGAAAACCAACAATCTGCATATGCGAAAACAAAGACGCAAATCAGCTTCGCGGTAACCGCGAAGCTGATCAGCGCCTTTGTTTTCGCTACACGGATAGTACACATCCTCTCCTTCTTAAATCCGAAATTTCAAGCTTCTAGCCTGCTTCTGTGACTGTACAGCCTGATTTGTGTCAGACCTGTTCGGAAACCACATTGTTGGTTTTCCCACGAGGTGGCTCATATGACCTTAGAAAAGTAAAGACAAGCCTTGATGAGGAAGGAAATAACAGTTTTTCTTCGTTTACCTTTCGAGCAGGTAGATCCTTTCCAGCCGTCAGCACAGTTCCCGGGACAGTCACCTGTGATGTGGTCACAGATGGCACCATTACTGCATGATCCACACTCTGTAGAACACCCCTCACCAAAGGTACCAGGTGGGCACTCTGGAAAATATAGGTGAGAAAAGTAACTATTAATTGCGACATTTCTTCTGCTAAAAATTATTTCATTTCATAATTTTAAATACTTTCACGTGTGAACATGATTTTTTTAAAGTCTCAAAAATTGATAAAACACATCAAAATTCTTAATTGTTTTGTTTACAGATTTTTTATACCAGTTCTAAGTCTCTTCAAAGTTACTTTCAGTTCAACATGATGATGTTGGCGTTTATAATGTTGTCATATCAATTTGCAATATATTTTAAGAGGTTAACACATTTTAAAAGTTCAATGACTGTTCTACCATGTGGCCCTCTGCAAGAAATATAACACACACACACACACACACACACACACACACACACACACACACACACACACACACACTATATATATATATATATTTATATAGTTTTCAAATTTCAATCATACTGTATAGAAGGTTTAACGGATTTATCCCAAAAGCACTCTGTTGTTACCTCTATCACATTTGACGCCGATATACCCAGGCATACAGCCAGCCGGACATCTTCCTGTCACGTGGTCACAGCTGGCGCCGTTCAAACAGTTGCCACATTTGGAAGCACAACTTGTGCCATAGAAACCGGGTGTACATGCTGAAAATTACAAGCTTTCGAGTGTAAAAACTGGCGTGAAAAATACATGTAACAACATCTAGAATAGTTGGTTTAACATTCCTGAAAAGTATACGATATGTGTTGATTAATGGTTTTCAGACAGTTTCCACATTTGGAAAGATAACTTGGGCCATAGAAGCCGGGTGTGCATGCTGAAAAAGAAAAGTGTTTGAGTGAAGATGTAAATCTATACGGTGTTCTTCTAATAAAAAGTCTGGAAGGTATACAATAATTTTAGCGCTCACTGTTTTCATGGTTTTCATTCGACTTCTCTGTTTTAATCATTTGATGGTTTCGAATTCTCTCTTTCTCTCTCTCTCTCTCACACACACGCACGCACGTACACACATATTTACGTTGTATGAAATTTAATCCAGTCCAGTCATAGTAATCCATATTTGAAACAATACAAAATGATGTCGAGGAAGATATACTTTGTCATAACAATACAACAATTTTACGTATGAATGGTCATCGCCTATAAGATAAAGTGACAATATCTAATACTGCACGAAACAGAAATTAGGTTTACTTGTTTTTCGGAGTAATTAATTCATTTTTTGTTTTTCATTTTGTCGTGGTATCTAAGTATCTAACAAAGTCATTCACTGTGTAGTCGATGAAATAAAACGACAGATCGTGTACTACAGTTGCTTAGGGGTTAATGACCAAGTCATCAACCAGAAGTGTTTTTTTTTCTTTACATTATCTGAATATCACAAAATTCCCATTGAAAACAAGACATTTCTAAGACAACTGTGAGTATATGATAAGCTCATCTTTGTATATCCTACCTTCAGTGCATTTAGAACCAATCCAGCCATCTTGACAGCCCAGGGAACAGATTCCAGACTGGGGATTACATGTGCCGATACAGTTCCCGCAAGTTTCCGCACAACCCATACCATAGGTACCGGGTTCGCATTCTAAAGGCAAACATATAACATTAATTACATGGAACCTCTTGAATCATACTACATGTACATATTTAAATGAGCCGCGACGCGAGAAAACCGGTCTTCGGGGTTTCCGACCACGTCCGACACAAACCGGCCTGTACAAGCTCAGAAAAGAGTTAGAAGCTTGAAATTTCGGATTTAAGAAGAAGAGAAATGGTACTATCCGTGTATCGAAAACAAAGGCGCTGATCAGCTTCGCAGTTACTGCGAAGCTGATCTGCGCCTTTGTTTTCGCCTAGGCAAAAATCCGGTTTTCTCATGACGCGGCTCTTTTATAAGTTACTATAAAAACATTGGGAACTGCTCTCAGCACTACCGTAATAATTGAATTTTCCTGTAAATTTGTCTTTTAATTTTTATGTTTATTTCATCTTATTTATAATTTTGTAACATTCTTTATTTATTCTTTTTTTATTTCTGATTTTTTTCTTCATATTCTTTTTTTTTTCATATTCTTTCATTTTTTCTTGCTTCGTAGTTTTATTTATTTTTATGCATAGATATTTTTATTTTTTCTTAATAGTCTCTGTGCTCTGTGCCTTGGTTCGAGTCGGGTCCCAAATAACAAAATTCAACTTGCCAATCTAACACTTACGAGTTTTACAAAGTTCCCCCTTCCACCCTGGCTGACAGGGACTGCACGTGCCAGTTTCACGGTCACATGACGTCTGTGTATCTAGGCAGTTACCACAGGTACTGTTGCAGTTGACACCATAGGTCCCTCGCATACAAGCTACAAGGGATGGCAGAATGATTGTCAAAGGTATTTGAAAGTGTTTTTAGATATTTCATCTTGACATGTAGTTCATATCATATCATATCATATCATATCATATCATATCATATCATATCATATCATATCATATCATATCATATCATATCATATCATATCATATCATATCATATCATATCATATCATATCATATCATATCATATCATATCATATCATATCATATCATATCATATCATATCATATCATATCATATCATATCATATCATATCATATCATATCATATCATATCATATCATATCATATCATATCATATCATATCATATCATATCATATCATATCATATCATATCATATCATATCATATCACATCACATTCGTAAAATGCATGAGGTAAGCTCAGTGTGTTGTTTTACTTCCTAAAGAAGTTTAATAAAAGTGAAACATTTGTTAAAATTAATAAAGAGGACAAGAAGGTTCATCTAAGATAGTTTATCTTGACAGTCTCATTGTTCAGTTCCTACAGTACTTCCCACAGAAATTCAATACAAAAGGAATGCTAACGCTGAATGTTTTAGAAGAGGTTTTCTAAGCAAGAGCTCATAAGCTACTTGTTCTAAGCTATTTTAAGTTGGCAATGCAATTGTGCAATTCCTACATTACTTTCAAAAGAAACAAAGTACAATATAATGGAGTGTTTTAACTATTTAAAAGAGGTTGTTTTTCTGTCAAGACATGCAAGCTCAAGACCTTCTACCTTCGTAGAACAAGCTTATGGGTCTTGAATCTTGAGTTTAAAACGGAAAAAAATTATTAAGGATATGTTGGCAAGTTATTATGGATATGTTGACAAGTTCACTACATGCATTCTGAAATTATAGCCCAAGCATTTGAAAGAACTATCTCAAACAAAATCAAACTTTTACAGTTTAAGAACACATGAGAATACTTACACAGATTACATGTTTCTCCCTCCCATCCCGGGGCACAATGCCCGGGACAGGCGCCATTTAGGGCATTACAGCGGGCCCCGCCTTCACAGTGGCAATGACTGTCACACGAACGACCATAAGTTCCGTTTGTGCATGCTGAAAATAATGAGAAAAAAATGAACAAATAAAATTTACAAAGTAGTATGTTTCGCTTCTTTTCGCCTTAATGTTATTACTTGTTTTGTTCTTTCTTTGGGCTTCTTTCTGTCTTTATTACTTTACTCGAGATGAGGGACCGACCGTTTAATTTGACAACTCATAGCCCGCCTTCAGTTTTTTCCATGATATACTGTATCGTTTTCACTTTAGTTGCTGGCACTAAAATTATTTTCCGCTACAAAAACGAAACCCTGAACGAGTTTAAGGATTTAAAAAAAACAAATCCTAGTCACGCTGTCAGTATAGAATTCCTTTTTACTGATTTCAGTCTGTGTACATAAGACCTAACACTTACCATATATTTCCACCTCGCATAGTTCCAGGTTCGCCCAGCAAGAGTAGATAGTTCCTTGGGGACAATTCCTTATGGGCGTCTGTGTGGGACGGTCAACGTACAGAATCACGTAACGCCCGTCTCGTTTGGTACAGGAGAAACTGCCGTCGGCTAGGACCAAGTGGGGTGGGGGAAAGACGAAGTCTGCCATCTGGTCCATATAACATAGACCCTCATTTTTAGCCTCTTCTATAGCGTCCGAGACATACACACGGACACCTGCTCGTCGGGACTGGGAGTTGGCATCTGAATGAATTTAATATACAAAATCAATGAAGGAAATGCTTGATATGTCGAAGGGGGGAGAAAATTGTGTATTGGGAACAGTTTTATAAAGCTTTGGGCATGAAAATGTTATGACTTGAACGTAATCTTTGTTAACGCAATGTTGTCTGGGTAATACGATACTTTTAGAGGGCGTGGCGTGTAGACATGGACTACGACGTGGAATGATGTACGATTTTGTATTGCTGCCATTGTTAGAACCAGTTAGATGACCCTCGTATTTGAATCCAAAAGCTTACCATCAGTTCTGAAAAAGATCTGCATCGAGTGAATGTAATAATTCTCCTTGAGATCCACATTCCACCATGTCTTGAAGACATCGTCATCATTGTGGGCCCAGGCGCAGGACCCGTATGTTCCGTCCTGGTCCCTATTCCCGTCCACAGCCCGGGAGGAGTTCCAGCTCAGATAGGTCCCATGTTGGTAGGTGACCTTCTTTAGGGCAACGTTTTCTGTAATATTGTAAAAATTGAGCCGCGACGACGGGATTTCCGGCCAGGCCCGACATAAACCGGCCTGTACAGTCTCAGAAAAAGACTAGAAGCTTGAAATTTCGGATTTAAGAAGAAGAGAAATTGTACTATTCGTGGAGCGAAAACAAAGGCGCTGATCAGCTTCGCAGTTACTGTAACCATTATTTTTGAAAATTCCAATATTGTCACCGATATTTTGTCAGATATTTACTCCAGTTGTACGTGTACATACATTGACAAGATCTTGTAATTGTGTTTAATATTGTAACGAAAACCGAGACCAAACCACAGCAAACCCCGTCGGTGGAAAAGCATGCTCATCCGCCAAGGGTGGTTTACTGCGTCATATACTCAACACTTACTCGATTCACAAAGTTTCGAGTTTGAAATTTGCATATTACAAACACTCAATATGCCGCTAATACGTTGCACCAACGTGCTTTTCCAAGGGAGGCTATCCCGTCACAATATTAACTAAACCAAGTGGCCGAGCGGTTAAGAGCGCTGTTTCTTAATCACTCGATCATCTCACCGCTGTGTCTGGTGTGAGTTCGAGCCCCGCACTGGTCACATGTGAGACAAGCCAAGTTCTGCTTGCCGGTGTGCCAGGTGGTTTTTCTCGGGGTTCTCCCGTTTTCGCCCCACCTACTGATTGGCCCGTCTCATATGAGCTTGAAAGGGACGTTAAACTGAATAAAAAAAAAAAAAAAGGGAAAATGGCAAAACATCGAGTTTTAGGACTGCAAAGCACAAAATCGCCGTGAGTCATTTGGAGACGACGTTTTGAACAAGAAAAAGCAGCAAAGCTGCGGGAGTTTAAATACTCTGTTTCATCCAGAGTTTAGGCAAAAACCAACACACCAGTCCTAAGAACAATTTCAGTTACTGTTTAAAGCATGAGCAATAAGATTTGGAATGCCAATCACTGAAATGAAGGTGCAAGTACACATGGAGTTGGCTATATGCTGGACTGTCCTCAAGGTTGCAGAGATCTGGGGTGTGAGAGCATAGGTAAACTGTATGCTCACTTTGTGGGTCAGAAGGCTCAGGTGAGCTCTTGGTGTAATACGTTAGGCAATACTTAATGACAGCTGATTTCCAGCCTTTCTCGAAAGCATGTGGGTTATTTTGCAAAATTTAACTTTTCTGTTCTTTTTTCGTGTTTCCAAAATATCCATTGTTTTTGCCTTTTCCCATGTAAAAGCCTTTGTTTCCAAAATTGAACTTGCCATAAAACATGTCATCCCAGGTTCATCATTTGAACAAACTATGATTGGCTGGAGTCCCAAATGGTACATACCAAATTTCGAGTAAATCCGCGAATTGGTTCTGAAGAAGAAGATTTTTGAAGAAGTTTTAACATATATGGGTGTGGCGGCCATCTTGGTCATGTGACCAAGATATCGTGAACAAAATATTAATACCACTACCCAAGAAGGCTCCACATAAAATATCAACTTGATCGGCCACGTGATTTCTGACAAAAAACATAATATTAATGTAAGTGACCTTGGGTCAAGGTCAAGAATTAAATGACCTTGGGTCAAGGTCAAGAATCCGATGAACAAACTTTCTTTCCCCTACCCATGGAGGCTCCACATAAAATTTCAACTTGATCAGCCAAGCGGTTTCAGAGAAGATCTTTGAAAATGTGGACATTCGACAGACGAACGCCCGATCATGGCTATACTTAAAGCTCACCTTGTGAGCATTACTGCTCAGGTGAGCTGAAGTGGGTGCAGAAAGTCCTAGTCAACAATGTTGCAGTCGTGTCAGGGCAGAACCCCCACTCCCTGGGTATTTACCAGTACTTTGGGTAGTTAAAGTGTGTTGCTCAATGACAAAACATTGCACCTCAAGTGTTGATCGAACCTAGGACCTCTTGATTGCGAGTCCGATGCTCTACCACTAGGTCACCATGATTCCCTTAAGTGAACTTATTTTTTAGTATGTAGACAGAACATAACTTTTTAGTTTGTTTGCTTTATAACCTGATCTTCATGAAAGAAATGTGTTATATGTGGGAATGCCTGTCAGGCCCATTTCATTATGAATTGGACACTATCGTCCAACCGCCCAAGATATATACAGAACAATTATTCTTATTCTTAAATCCTTTTGTTGGTTTAGTTTGGTTATGGCAGAATACCATTTTTGTCATGTTGTATGGACCAGCCATTTCTGAGTATATAACCAATATTATTAGAGCTCAAGGACACTACACTGCAAATGTATGGAACCCAGGACCTCTAGCTCAGGAATTTGCTACTCTACCACCAGGCCATCGCTGTTGCATAAAATGCCAAATTTCATGCATATCTTTTGTGATTTTTATAAAGCCTGTTGTGTGCATCTAACCTGGTTGTAAGCCCTAAACCATAACTAAATGTGTACATGTAGGGTGTAGCAGTGATGTTTTGACATGAAACAGACAATATTGCTTTATATTCCTTTATTTATTTCTGTTTTCTTTGTTTCCCATTTTTGGACTGTGTCATGAGAAGATCTTTGCTTTCTGGTTAACAGTATTTATAAAACCATTTTCATTCTCAAATCAACTGAGCATAAAAATATCAGGACAGCATTGACTTATTAGCAGTACTGTTTATTACATTTATCAGTTAGGACAACTGGCTGGCTTTGGTGATATAGATCTGAAACTGAAAGTCCCACAGACTTTGGCTAGTCCAATATTTAATGAAGAAGAAGAAATTAAACTTGGCTGTCAGAGCTGTGCTTGTTATGGTGTCCTTCATTTGAGCCATCTCATGGGAAAACCAACAATCTGCATAGGCGAAAACAAAGACACAGATTGGCTTCGCAGTAACCGCAAAGCTGATCAGCGTCTTTGTTTTCGCTACTCGGATAGTACAATTCCTCTTCTACTTAAATCAGAAATTTCAAGCTTCTAGCTCTTTTCTGTGCTTGAACAGGCCGGTTTGTGTTGGACCTGGTCTGAAACCACATTGTTGGTTTTCCCACGAGGCGGCTCATTTATACAGTTGATATTTTTTAGTTTTTAACAATTTATCATCAGAACCCAATAATCCATCTTTAAGCTTTTCTGGTTTGTGGAGTGAGTCATGGATGATTACATCCCCTGCCTCTGAACATGATCATGCTGAAAGATAATAGAAATCATACATAAGAAAGTGTTTGAGATGAAGGCATAGCATTTTTTTTGTATATATAAATCAATGTTCAAACACAATTTTCATCTGTTCATGTTTACTCATTCATGCAGAAACATACTACGGCCTCAGTCTGATCTATTTCACAAATAATTTCACTAAGTGGCGGTTATGTCACAACATGATCTTTCATAGTTTTAACATTTCACGGGATATGCAGCCTGGCTTATATATTGTTCCTTGTCACAAACCTCGAAGACAAAGCCCATGTGTAAGCAGCCACTGTCATGATAAAATTGTGTATTTTGCAGATGCAGATTAGAAAACCTGTATCAAGAGCTATGATCAGTAGACTACTAGTACATCACATTTCTAGTCATCAAACCCTTGCCACTGAGTTTCACAGCTTTTATATATTTTTGCAGTATCTTTAATATATTAAAGTATTTAGAATAAGAAGTATACAAAAGTTACACACATACCTAAAATACTGCTCACTGAATCACAAAAAGTGATGAGCTAGCTGTTTTGAGTACAGCATCAGCCAGGTTCTGCCCCTCTGCATCTTTCAACCAACCTTCCCAACCAATTTGGCCATTATACTGAAATAAAGACAGAAAACTTTTTTAGAAAGAGCCATTATCATGAGAAAACATTTTATGCATCTTAAAGTCGAGACTGCCCGTACAAAATTTATGCACCAGTCATTTGTATCCCCGGCTCCCCCGGGGCCGGGGATAGCGGGGACATAGCGGGGCTAAAGTGCCTGGCTTTAACCTCTGATGTGTCCCGGCAGTGCCGGGGATTTGCCGGGGTTATGATTTCCCGCCAACACACTGTCACATTAATTCAAATTAGATTTTAATGATATTTTTAACATTTAATTATCTTTATGGTACTTATTTAATTTCCAAATGCACCTAAACATTTACATGCATAAAATGAGGCCCTTCTCCCATGTTCCAGTTTCATCAGAACAACTCCTAGCTGTTGTTCCACGTTATTGTCAGCCCCTGGGGAGCTGGGGCTTTTAGCCGGGGTTTTACCAAAACTCTTGCCCGGCTGTGCCGGGCTTTTAGCCGGGCTTTAAGAATTGAAAAGTTAAAAGCCCTGCTATTCCCTGGCCCCGGGGGAGCCGGGGATGCAAATGACTGGTGCATTAGGGGCGGATTCCGCCTGTAAATGAGGCGTAATTGGAGCATATTAAAAACCTGTTTTCCGGGCGAAAATGAAGCCAAAATCATAATTCCATCCAAAAAGTTGAAAAGCACCAAGTTTTTCTGGGCGAAAATTTCTTCTTCCCGCCCGTAAAAAATGAGGCATAATTATTCTTTTCCCCCCGTAATTAGTCAGGCAAGAAATTACAACATCCTGTTCTACAATAGTTACACATATATGCAGTTGTAAGACTGATTTAAATAAGCTCCAATAAGAATGTTAATAAGTGTTTTTTCTATTAACTTGAAAAAATAATAACCAGTATTAACAGGAGAAAATAAATGAATTTAGGTTAGTGTTATTTATACGTATCTTTAAATTTTAGTGCATGTGTCCTTTAGATCTGAATTTTTACAATATCTCATTTAAACCTATCCTACTCACCTCCTCAATTTAAATTTCAGTGTTTGCAGCTGGCCACAAATTTTAAGAATAACACTCATAAATATTAGACTGGCATCTTTAATTCAGATTTTTGATTAATGATATGCATGTTTCATCATGCTTATGTGTCAGTTATTCAATGTTTATATAATATATTCTATGCTATAAAAAAGGTGTGCTGAAACTGAAAGTCAAGGTCTTTGTGTATACAAATCTTTTAGAATTACGCCCTGAAATTTTCTAATTTCTGCCCGCAAAAGTTAACAGAATTCCGTCTAATTTGCATATTTGGGCCCAGTTTTACGCCTAGATTCGGCACAGAATTTTTTTTTGATCCCGCCCGGAAGTTTTTCTGATTTCCGCCTAGAAAAGTTTGCAAAATTCTGTCTAATTTGCATATTTTGCCCCACTTTTATGCCTGGATTCCGTCCGGAAACTAATGAATCGTCTTAAGTCCTAGAGGCATAAATTTACAAATTTAATAGCAGGCAAAATTTAAAAAGAAAAATTCTGTCTCTTTTACGGGAGAAATGTTTCGTACAGGTTAGGTAAGCTGCAGCAGCAGCAGAATAAACACAGATACATGTTTAAACAAAAAGACAGTTTTGTCTAACCGTCTTTTCTTTGCATGTTATATAATAGTTGCTTAATGTCTCAGTTAACAGCAAAGCTCATCTCAGAATGCATATCATACATGTGACATCTTCCTACATGTATTTTTTATGTATACATTTGTTCAGCATGTGGTGGAAAAAGCCAAAGATACTTCGAAGAGAGAATAGGAAAACAAACTGCTGTTCATACACCAGCTTTCAGAAACTGCGTTTTTCAAAATCTCACTTTTCTGAAACACCTCAAGAAAAATATTGATCACCATAACATCCTTTTGTAACCGGAAAGTCTTGAAAAGTGCCCAAAAAAATTTTTTTTAAAATGAAAATCGGTCAACTTAAATGAGAAAACTATGCCACAAATTTATTTTACTCTTTGACATCCATATGGTCATAGTGAGATTTTGAAAAACATAGTTTCTGGAGGATGGTGTATGGACCGTAAAGACACCATCCAGCCTGTGGCTAGTCTTTCAAGAAAACCGATGGGTGATTCCTTTGTATGATAGACATTGAATACAGCAGAGCCCTCAGGCCCGGTCTAGCAGATGGTGTATTTAGAAAAGACACAAAACATAGTTTCTGGAAGATGGTGTATGGACAGTAAAGACACCATCCAGCCTGTGGCTGATTGAGCTGCCTGCAGCAGCTAGTGTATTTATAAAAAAAAAAAAAAAATATAATTTCTGGAGGATGGTGTATGGACAGTGAAGACTCCGACAGACCAGCCACCCTACGGCAGCTGGTGTATTTAGAAAAAAACAACACAAAACAGTATTTAGAAATTTTCAGCTAGTGTATTTAGAAATTTTCAAAAGAAAAAGAAACAAAACATAGTTTCTGGAGTAAGGTGTATGTACACTGAAACCACTGGCTGGTCAAAATGTATGCTGCAGCTAGTGTTTTTAGAAATTTTCAAAAGACACAAAAATTAGTTTCTGGAGGATCGTGTTTGGGCAGTAAAGAGACCAACTAGCCTGTGGCTGGTCGAGCTGCTTGCATGATAAAACTTGTGATTCACTGACTGGTGTTTTTAGAAGAGCTGGTGTAATTAGAAGAGACACAAAACATAGTTTCTGGAGGATGGTGTATGGACAGTAAAGAAACCAACCAGCCTGTGGCTGGTCGAGCTGCCTGCGCAGCTAGTGTTTAAAAAGTTCAGAAATTTTCAAAAGACACAAAACATAATTTCTGGAAGATGGTGTATGGATGTCCAGTAAAGACACAGACCACCCACAGGCTGGTGCTGCCGGCTGGTCGAGCTGCCCTGCTTGATAAAACTTGTGATTCACTGACTTACAGTCTTATTGTTTGTGCATTTACTTTCTTTTGAGCTTCTGCACAATTATTAACTTTCCCAATATCTTTCATTGATATTTCTGTCAGGCTAAGTCACTTTCTGTTTGACTAAAATCCAGACTTCAATGCATTTCCTCGGACAACTATCAAATTAAAAGCTTCCAAACTTTGATTTTATAGCTGCTCTATACAGAAAGCTTGGCCAAAAAATTCTTGATAAATTTGTGGGTTCCTGCTGCCGCATGTCAGGCTTGTAATTTTAGAACTTTGTTGTTGCTATTAGGAGACCCGGAAACGCTCTGGTACTAATTTTTCGCAAATCTTGAGAATCGATTAACTGGCGAAAGAAACAACAACTGACTTCTGGCAGTTAACACACTTCCATAGACAGTGTCAGGCCATCAGTCTCAGCAACCGAAAGACACTTTGATAGACAGTGAGGACATCTGTCTGAGGAACTGAAAACTGCCTTCCTGCAGTTTAAGACACTTTAATAGAAAGTAAGCCATGCATCTAAAGGAACCGAAAACTGCCTACCAGCAGTTAAGACACTTTGACAGACAGTGAGGCCATCCATCTCGGGAACGGAAAACTGCCAGTATTTAAATGGCAGTTAAGAAACTTGGATAGACTGAAAAGTACAAATGTACCTACTGGCAGTTAAGACACTTTGATAGACAGTCAGGCTATCTGTCTCAGCAACCGAAAACTGCCGTAAGGCAGTTAAGACACTACTTTGATGATCTTTGATAGACAGTGAGGCCATCTGTCTCAGCAACCGAAAACTGCCTTACGGCAGTTAAAACACTACTTTGATAGACAGTGAGGCCATCTGTCTCAGCAACCGAAAACTGCCTTATGGCAGTTAAAACACTACTTTGATAGACAGTGAGGCCATCTGTCTCAGCAACCGAAAACTGCCTTACGGCAGTTAAGACATTACTTTGATAGACAGTGAGGCCATCTGTCTCAGAAACCAGAAACTGCCTACACTACAGGCAGTTAAGAAACTTTGATGACAGTGAGGCCAACCATCTCAGGAACCGAAAACTGCCTACGGCAGTAAGACACTTTGATAGACAGTGACGCCAACCGTCTCAGGAACCAAAAACTGCCTACCGGCAGTTAAGACACTTTGACAGACAGTGACGCCAACGGGCTCAGGAACCAAAAACTGCCTACCGGCAGTTAAGACACTTTGATAGACAGTGAGGCCAACCATCTCAGGAACCCAAAACTGCCTACGGCAGTTAAGACACTTTGATAGACAGTGACGCCAACTATCTTAGGAACCCAAAACTGCCTTACGGCAGTTAAGACACTTTGAAAGACAGTGGCACCAACCGTCTCAGCAACCGAAAACTGCTTTTAATAGGGCAGTTAAGACACTTTGTCTTTGATGGACAGTGACACAAACTGTAAGGCAGTTAAGAACTTTGATAGACACTGATTACGTAATTTTAGAATGGATTGGAATCACAAAACATAGACACCTTGACCGAGTGACTGAGTGCGGCCATCCACCTCACTCAGGAACCGAAAACTACGTAACGGCTGTTAACCGATAACTGCCTGCAGCTGGTCGAGCTGCCTATGGCAGTAGTGGTAGATTTTGTAAGATGGGAATGACATGTTAACTCTTTCATTACAAAAGAGTAGATTTTTCAATATTGCTGATGTGTCACTAAAAAACTTTATGTGACTATTGAAGAAAACATACCAATCTACAATATTGACTGTTTAAAATCACTCCAGTGTTACTAGATCGCTGAGTACTCCATTGTCACCATTTTTTACACAATATTTTCATATTTCTGTCAGCCATTGTTCTCAGTTAACACATGTGCAAACTGACCTTCTGTGTAAGTTCAGTGAAGTACAGTGTATGCCCATTGATGATTCAAAAAAAAAAAAAAAAAAAAAAGAAATGGATAATCCAATAGCAACATATGACAGACACATTAAGCAGGACCCTTTTATTTTGCTTGCTTTGGCTTATTGAAACTTAAATACCGTATTCGTACTAATTAGTGCATAGTGCGCTTAACTTTTCAAAATTACTAAAAGATGTCGAGGTAAGAAACACACACTAAGAACGAAAACAACACATCAAAATGCTGAAATAACCATACGTCATATCTTTCAATGGTGAATTTTGGTGATGTCAATAAGTGTTCAAATTGTTGCAAAGTTTATGATTAATGCGTCATATGCGTTAACATTGTGTAGAATTGGTGTAAAATAACAATTTACTACTGGCGCAGTGTGTGCTTATGCACGTGTTTTTCGGAAACAACCAGGGTGTGTGCCTATTGGAGCATGTGCGCTAATTAGAACCAATATGATATTTCTGAAGTTATTTTTCAATGGACAAGACATATGCTGATTCCTTTTTGAATGGCCTATATGCTAGGGCCTTAAAGTTTCATGGAATAAGAATGCCTTGTGAAAAGATTGTTGACATGTATATTTTTCTGTCAGTAAATATAACTCTTTGCTGAATTGTGCCCCTTTGATTATTATAATCTTGTGTGCAAGATATCTATAAACATAAAAAAGAAGAAAAAAAAAAGATTGTTTGTTTCTTTGAATTGATGCTGAATGTCCCACTCAACAGTTTTGGACATGTCTAGATGTTGCCTCCATTTTAATCAACTTTTACCCCCAAAAAAAGGGTAATGACATCCAAAAAATGATTCAAATATAATGACCCTAAAGCAATAACAATGCTTACATGTATAGTGCTAGTATTTGTGTATTGAGAATATGTTGGTCAGGATGGTAGTTATATAGGGGTGCTTGCACCTCCGCCATTAGCAACTGCGATATGGTCATAGAGCTGCAGACCAGCATATCCTATAATGGCTTTTTGATGAAACCTATAAATAAGGCTTTTTCAGGGGTGCGTTTCTTTACCAGAATGGACCGGAATGGGCACTTTTAAGGGAATGGACAACTGGAATTGACATTATGCTATGGATTTTGGTGCTTTAAATATATGTTATTTGCAGAAAAAACATACTTCTGTAGTCATATAGATAGTTTGCCCAAGATATAATCCAACCAAGTATAGCAAAATTGACTTCCCAGGGTGGTAAAGTTAGCTAATTGGCGGGGACTGTGTTGTGGCTACTGTTCAGAGGTTTATTTGATTAAAATATAGAGAGATCACCAGTGTTTGTTATACAGCAAGACAGAGGTGAACAGAAATACAAATTAGTAAAATGTGCTGGTACTGTAGCAGTGACATAGGCTACCACATCGAACAAACTGTACTAAACCACACGATTCTCGAACTAATGACTGTCTTTCCCCAAAAACCAAATAAAAAGTACTCCAGGACACATATAAATGTCCATTCCGGTAGTCCATTCCCGTAATCAGGCCCCTTCTGGTACCGGAAGGCAACACTTGTTCAGGAAGACTGGGAACTGACACCCCAAACACCAACATTTTACTGCAGCAGCCATTACCTAATGTTTATTTGAAGGCTAACACCCTTGCTAGAGGCAAACAGTGTTTATTTGGGTACAGTGGCAGATGAAGAGGGGGTTTGCTAGAAAGAACCCTCCTCTGGGACCAACTTATTTCATTTTCATGGGTCAATTGAGGGCAAATCAGATAAAAAGGAGACCCCCCCCCCAGAAATCTGGAGACTCTGAACCCCCCTCCAGAAATCTTTTTCATTCTTTATTTTTCTTCAGATACTGAGTTGATCAATTTCTGACATAAATCACCTTCATCCGCCCTAAGGTGGGATTGCACCGTTAGGTAAATTAAAATGTATGTTCTGTTCAAATACCAAAGCAGAGTCGGGGCGACTTGACTTGCCCAAGATATAAATTAAGCAAAATATACTCTGCAAGTAAACAAGTCAGTTTATCTGTGTATATAACACACAATAAAATGTATTGATAATTGTATAATAATAATAAATTTAGGTAGATATATGTATATAGTAAGGTACAAGTAGATATGTGTATATAGTGTAGATATATGCATTTATATGTACGTATATATTTATATGTGTGTATGCGTATATATTTTTGTGTGTATACGTATTTGTTCATGGATATGCATGTATATGTATGTATTTATGTATGTGTGTACACGTAGATGCTTATGAGTGTATGTAATATGTATATAGAATGTGTGTGTGTATGTGAGTATACATGTGCGTATAAGTCACGTAGTGTAAATGTGTTTGAAATACGTACATGGAGATTTTGATTTTGAACTGTAAATTTGTAAATAGATATGTATATATATATATATTATGGTGTGTATATGGGGTCGGGTAGGGGCGGAGGTTCCGACCAAAAAAAAAAAAAAAAAAAAAAAAAAATGTATTGATTGGAATGCCGTACTGTTATTTATTGTTACATGTATGTTGTGGTGAACACTTATTGTATACCAAATAAAATATTCTATTTTATTCTATGCTACCAGTTTTTGTGGTGCAAAATTTTGATGATGTACTGTATACCAAAATGTCACATGACATCATGCACATGGATTTGCTGATTTCTGTTGGATGAACAAGTAAACAACTGGAAATTTTACTAATTATCAATGTTTTTGGTGGAATACTGTGTAATTTGATAGTAACATGAATGGAATAATATGAATATACAGTGACATCATGTGATCATGCTGTTTTGACATCCAAATGGTGAGATTTTGTAATTGACTTTTATAGCCATGGCTTCAACTAGAACCGATAGCATGTAGTGAATACAAAATTGATCGGTTCTTTTTCTAGAACTACCTATGGCAGCTGAATATGTACAAAATATGTGAAATAAATTGTGTTTAACACTTACACCTGTCTACTTTCACTTTCGAAGGACGACTTCTTCCTGAATTTATTCCACGTTAGAAGGTAAATTCCTGATTTAACAACTTGTTTCTACGTCAGTTATCACTTTAAAAGACTCAGGCATCTTTTTTTTTTTTTTTTTTTTTTTTTTTTTTTTTTTTTTTTTTTTTTTTTTTTTGGGCAAGATGGCGGCAATGGCGGTCACGGATTTCTGAAGGGGATAAGATTTCAATCATTTGTCTAATCTAGCGCTGAAGAGAAACTCTCATCAAGATTATCTGCAAACTCCCAAGTCCTTCTATTGATTTAAGAGTTTTGTAAAGTCAACCTCCTCACTGGATCGTCATTTGTTTGAGATTTTACACTGGCCAAGTGGTTTGTTTACAAATCAACTGCAAACTGACCAAAAGGAATCGTCAATTTTCGGGCCTTATGCATGTGGTTAACTCCAAGTATTTCAACGTAGATAGACCCCTACTGATTATTTCTACGCCAGAATACTGCATAGCAACTGGTACGCTTTTTCAGACCAAATCCTTAAAAGGACGAAGCGTTTTGGGCCGAATCTTCAAGGAACTACCAGGGGAGACAACCTGTAAACCCGGAAGTTGTAAGCTGTGAAAACGAAAGTTGGTGGTTGCCAGAGAAAAGTAAGATATAACTTGTGTGTTTGTCATAACTGTGTTGTGCAAATACTGTGTCGTCATTGAATGGGGGTACTATTATTTACCAAAACTACTAAGAAATACCGGAACTACTACGAAATACCGGAACTACCAAAACTACTACTCGTTTTGCAGTTTTGTTGATGTGGCAAGGCCTGAAGATAGATAGATAGATAGATAGATAGATAGATAGATAGATAGATAGATAGATAGATAGATAGATTCGCCATGAATCAAAAATTGTTTCAACATAGATCTACTCCTGGAGCACAATATGCTAGATTGAAGTACGTACGTATGCATGTAACCAGTATCATCGTATCACCGACCAGTGCTCCCTTATGATTGTGTCAGTTCCTGTTCTTTGTTAATTTGAATATCGAGTCCGAATACACGCAGGGTTTGATAATATAATCAAGTGTAAAATATTTTGAAAATGCTTTAATACACACATGTATCAGTGAACACATGATATCAACTCTCTCTCTCTCTCTCTCTCTCTCTCTCTCTCTCTCTCTCTCTCTCTCTACAATTTTATTTCAGATTCATCAAATCAAACAATGTATATTCAAAAATGAAATATTTAAAACGCCAATCAAGTTTTGTCAATGTTTTTCGTTGTCCCAACAAAAACATCAGAAACATACTCGTATAAAAGGAACTTTTCAAACGAAAACGTAAAAATAAAATAATAAAGTAACAATTTGCCGAGATATAAAATAAAGATGGCCAGCGGTAGGTCTAGATAGCGAAAAGAGTGTAAATTCAATTTTTGCCATTTATTTGAGGTACAAAATATGATTTTTGCTTCTTTGAAAATTTCAATGATAGACTCACGATCACGTTGGGCGTCACGGTAGTTGAGGTTAAATAAACAAAGGTGTCATTAGGCAATATATGTGCGTGCCAGTCAATACCTACATTGATAATTCACACCTAACTATTAAAGAAGCTATGTCCAAGATTATATCACCTTGAATATACACTAGCCACGTGCCAGGTAATAAACAGTCTGCAACACTATTCAATAACTCGAGTGACACCCAATACACGTCTTTAACAAATTTAATGACTAAAAATTACGTGCGACGTGCTTTATTTATTTATTTATTTATTTATTTATTTATTTATTTATTTATTTATTTATTTTTCTTTTTTGTCATCAAGATAGAATTTTATTTTCTTATTTGTTGGCCGATTGATAAACAAAATAAGAAAATATTTGCAAAATGGAAGAAAGAAAGAGAAAATATACTGTAATTTGTTCCTTATGGTACATGTACCTTATATTTGTGTCTAAAGCGTCTAATGATAACAAATGTGGAGCATTTATTTAAATTTGCGGGTACCCGTTAGAACCGCATCGGCGAGCCGGTTGTAACAAGTGTCCAAAATTAATGTTTTCGAATTTGGATCAAAATAAGAAAAAAAAGTGTATACTCTTACAAACAACCCAGTTTATTTATATAAAAGTGGGATGTAAGAGGCAATGCATTTTAATTATGGACATCTAGATAGAAATGAATGAATGAATGAATGAATGAATGAATGAATGAATGAATGAATGAATGAACATCATTATACAATCGAATACTCTAAAAAGAGAACGTACATGTAAACTGTCATCTGAAACTGATATCATACACCATACCTGAAAAATACCATCTACAAAAACAGTGTAAAGTTACTTTTGGCCTTGAGTATATGTTAATTTGTTTAATAGGGGGTTTCGTGGAAGATTGGCAATGCCTAACGAGCTACCCTCTATAAATAAAGACTTTTCACTTCACTTCTTCAGATGCCGTACATGTACCTAATATTCGTTCATGCCTAAAGCGTCAAACATTACATGTTGTTCGAAAATACTCACCCATAATGACTTTAAAGACAGGATTTTCATGCCGGGGGGTCTGGTTTCCAGCTTAAAGTTAAACAGGTAGCCAGTCCTAGAAGTGGGCGGAGCTTACACACAGGTAACTGGCTAACTTAATGGGTCATAAAACTGATCATGTGTCATAATTGGATGCAATAAACAACCAGGAGAGATAATACCTGTCAATCATTTTATCAGTCCCTGAGGCCTGAAACTGACAACCAATCAAATCTCTGGTATTGATGTTAACACTTCAGCAGTCAGAGAAAGAATGACACAGGTATACCTGTGAGGCCTTTTATACCCCAGCCCTGTCTTTAAGTACACAATCTTTATTAAATTTGATACGCACATGCCTAATATAAATAAATATTGCTGTCACCTTTAAAAAGTCAGAAATGCTGTGAGCTAATGCACAAACTTTGGCCAATTAGGCAATAGAGTAGACAAAAAAGTATCTTATCGTAAATCAACAGATGAATAATCATCCGAATACCCTATGCATATCATTGCCTAGTCTTTACTATAGACATGTATTTGTATATATAAAACAAAAAAAAAATTAACCTTTTTATTTGCAATTCTCTATTTATTAGATCTGACAAAGACAAATAGTAATCTGCTCTTGAAAATCCGTAAAAATCGCATTGTGCATAGCTACGTATTCTACTGTCTTTTATCCGAGGATAGTTTCTTTAATTATTTAATGATAATAATGCTTGATTATTGTTCAACATATGTTTACCAAACCATTGATAAGGTGTCAATTAAGGATTGTTTGTCATCTATTGTATAATCCTGAAGTGCCTTGGGCAAAACACAACTTGAACAAACTGCTACAATGAAACAAAGTTAAAACCATAAAACATGTGCATGTTCTGCATATCCGAGTTCGTATTTGAAATAAAATAGGTTATGAAAAGTATCTAATTATCTACCTAACCAACCTTCCTATGTACAGGCTTTGCCGTATTAACAATACTGCATTGGTCGTTCTGGTAGTTTTGGTAGTTCCGGTATTTCGTAGTAGTTCCGGTATTTCGTAGTAGTTCCGGTATTTCGTGGTAGTTTTGGTAAATAACAGTACCGATTGAATGGTTGTGTGTCAGCTTGATGTGCCATCTTACTCATTGCTTAAGCTTCTGTCAAGTGTTCTTGGGATCCTCTGTAAAATTCTCTACTGGTCAAAACATGGGTGTTATGTTTACACAGCTCTATCATCATGTTTCGGCGTAGTGGTCGTTCAAGAACGGTTAAAAGTGTAACAGATTACGAAGACTTGGCAAAGCCAGTCACCGGCACAGAGAAACGAAGAAAGGGTAGCGTGAAGGCGGAAGCATCTGTCAGTTGTAGCGAACAACAATCAAAAGTTAGACCCAAGCAACCTGATTCAGAAACTGTTTATAAGTGTGCAAAATGTGACAACAGCTGTCCACCAGGAGAACAAACCAAATCAATTCACTGGTTGCAATGTGACGAATGTGATTTGTGGTGGCACGGTACATGTGCAAGAGTCAAAAGTGAAGATTGTGACAAATTTGATCTGTATGGCATTTCATTTGTATGTGCTTTCTGCGTCCTTGGGCTAAGAAATTGTGAAACCAATCAAGCAGAACCTAGTCAGACTCTGTTAACAGTGAACAACAAGCTAGATAAACTTATTGCGGCAAGCGCTATTCAGCTGGATAGTCCAGATATTGGTACATTGCCAACAAGGGCAGTAAATACAGATACTATCTATAAAGAAGACTCATTAGTCATCATTGACAACATTCCTGTACCAAAAGACTTCAGGCACAGTGATAGCATAGTAAAAGAGCTGAAAGGCTATTCTTCTGTTTCAGAACATTGCGAGCTAGCATACAGTCTTGCACAGGGAGGAGTAGCCATCCACCTAAAAGATAATACAGATTGCCAGAGCTTCATAGAAAATTGGCCGGAGGAAATCTTTGGCGGAGGGACAGTTGCTCACAAGACGAAAAGGTATACTGGTAGCAAGGTAAGCGCATACCTCAGAGATATTCCAACGGCTATTTCTATACAGGCTATTAAACAGTCACTAAAGGCCATTAAGTATAAAGCAGTAAGGCGGATGAGATACTTTGATTCAAAAAAGCCTATGCCTATACTCAAAGTGCAATTTGAGACTGGATCTGACTGTGATCTCGCATTGAAAAGTGATGGTCTTGTTATTGAAGGAGTCAAAAAGAAAATACTCTTCAGCCCAGAGAGGAATTACAAGGTGGTTCGGTGCTTTAGTTGTCATAGGTACGGGCATATTTCTGCTTCTTGTACTTTTGAACCGCGGTGTGTCAATTGCGGACAGGAAGAGTGCTCAGAATCACAGTGTGAAAAACCCCCAGTCTGTGTCAACTGCGGAAAAGGACATAAAAGTTCCTCATCAACTTGTCAGATCTTTAGAGACATTTCTAAAAAGAGGAACTTGTACAAAATTCTTTCACAACAGTAAACCTGTAAATATGAAGATTTTATTTTTAAATTGCCAATCATTCAACACTGCTAAATATGATATCTCATGTATTTGCAATAGACTTGAGGTAGACATTTTATGTTTAAATGAAACTTGGGAAAACCCTGATAAACCTATCACCTTTGGAAATTGGATAAAATCAGCTTCAAAAGCTAGGCATGACAGTCATGGCGGGGTAGCCATCTTCACAAACCCTGAAGGCAAGAGTTTTACAGCTACACCAGTTAGCATCTTTGACCGCAATAATTTAGAATCATGTGCAGTTCGCATTAACACCAATCAGAACAAATGTGTATACCTTGTATGTGCCTATGTTCCCCCCCAACATGAGGAACAACTCCAACTGCTATCTGATTCCGTCCAACAATCTAACATTGACAGTTTGATCTTGACAGGAGACCTGAACGGCAAGAGTCTTGAGTGGAATAACGTCACGGTCGACAGACACGGAGAACTCATAGAAGATATGCTAAGCCAAAACAACCTCCTAGTGCACAACGATGGCCAGCCAACTCGTAGAGGAGGTAAGAGTGTGATAGACCTGATTATTACTTCTGCCACACTAGGGAGTTCAGTGACAAGCTGTGATACTCTGACACATGAGGCCGTGAGGTCAGACCATATTGCCATTCTAGCAGACCTGAATATTGACACTAAGATCAACCCGGCAGATAAAGCTAGGAGCTACAGATCACTTAGGGGGACCAAATGGTATGAGTGGAGAGAAAGAACTGAGAATGACTTTGAACTCTGGCAGAAAAAAATGTTTTCTAATTTCAAGGAAGCCTATGAAGACTTTGAAAAGACACTCACGAAGGCCTTTGAAGAGACAATCCCACTGAAGACATTCAAAAACAAGAATGGAGCAAAACATCCTTGCTGGTGGGATGGACAGGTAAAGGCTGCCAAAAAGTCTCTCAACCACTTCCAAAGACAGTTTAGGAAACGGAGTACAATACAGAATAAGACACTGCTCATACAGGCTGAAGACAATTTTTCGAGTGCCAAGGAAGAGGCGCAGGAAAGATGGGCTACGAGTCTCATTGATAAATTCGAGGCAGCAAGGGATCCGAAAGAAATGTGGTCTGCTTACAGAAAAATGACTCACAAAAATCAAGTAAACTCTGTTCTGCCACTCATACAAGAGAACAAGCCGCCTGCATTCGAAGAAGAAGAAAAATGCAAGGTACTTCAAGAGGCATTTTTCCAGGACAGCCAACAGAACAGTGAAGAATTTGACAAGGAATTCTACAATAAAACTATGGACAGCTATCACTCTATTATCTCAACAGAGGGAGATCAGAAAGAAGGGGAAACATTCAACATGGATATACGGTATGAGGAAGTTGAGTGGGCTATCGCTAAACTACGTCCAGGAAAAGCACCGGGACCAGATACATTCCCCACTGACCTATTCATACAAGCAGGAGATACATTAAGAGCCGCCCAGGGGCGGATCCAGGATTTCTGGAATGGGGGTTCAGATCCATCAAAATGGGGTTCGTTTTCAACATTTTAACTGATTTTTCATAAATTTCCCTATGAAATTGAAATAATTTGGTTCCAGAGGGGGGTTCAAGCGAACCACCCGAACCCCCTCTAAATCCGCCACTGCCGCCATACATCGATTGTTCAGCTTATCATGGAAAGAGGGGCTATTACCGGACATGTGGAAAACTGCAGAGGTGAAATTCCTGCGGAAACCTGGAAAGCCAGACTATTATTCTCCAAACTCATACAGGCCTATTAGCCTCACCTCCTGTTTAGGTAAAATCATGGAGAGAATAATCATGAACAGGTTGGAGTCCTACATAGAAGGAAATGGCCTTATGGATGAGGAACAAGAAGGCTTCCGAAAACAACATTCCACAGTGAATGCAGTTCTCAGGCTAGTCCAGTCTATTTTTAACGGATTTGAGAATAATAAATGTACGGCAGCCATCTTTGTTGATCTGAAAGGAGCTTTCGATAACATCTGGAGAGAAGGACTTGTTGTTAAGCTACATGAGATAGGAGTACAGGGAAAACTGCTCAAATGGATCAACAACTTTCTGCAAAATAGGTCAGCTAAATGCACCCTGGACCAGACATCAGGCCCCACCTTTGAAACTACACTCGGACTTCCACAAGGAAGCGTTCTCTCACCCATACTCTTCAATACCTATATCATAGATATGTACAGACAAGCCCTACTAGAACACTGTAAATTTGCTGATGATGGGACAGTTTGGGTCGAAGAAACACTAGCCCAGGAGGCAGTAATGCAGTGCTGTGCAGGATTCAAACGGGTTAAACTATGGTGCCAACAACGGAGACTCACAGTTAGCCTGACCAAAACAGAAGCAAGTCTGTTCACCAAACTCAAGCTACTGGCTGCTAAGCCGATTTTCGATCTAGACGGAACAGAGCTTAAGTACAATGCTACACCAAAGATCTTGGGCTTCACCTTAGACGAACAGCTTACTTTCGAAGAGCATATGAAAACTGTTGCAAGGAAAGCCAGCAACGCCCTAAAGATTATCCGAGAAGTCAAAGGCATCGCGGCTGTCTCAACAAGCAAGCTGATCCGCCTCTATACCTCCTTGGTAAGATCCATCATGGAATACGGAGCAATGGTCTGGCAGTGTAGCAAATACTGTACGAAACTAGCCAGCATACAGAGGAAAGCACTATGTCTCTGCCTGGGCCTGCCTAGTTCAGCAGCAACAGATGCGGTGGAAGTAGCAGCCGGCATACTGCCACTAGATCTGCACTTTACACAGATAGCCATCAAAGAAGTAGCCAAGATACAGGCTAAGCCCATCAACAGACCCATTAAATGCCAACTGAACAGGATGACAGAGGAAGAAATAGGACATGACACTCAACGCTACACCATTTCTCCCCTAAGGCTTGCTCTGACCCAAGCTGAAGAGATGCGTAAGCTCACCGGTATCGACATTAGAGTCATGGAACAGGAGTTTGAATTTGAAAAGGACTGCTTACTTATGTCCTCCAAGACCCCTGTCTATTGGAGTAGACTCGGCTCATCCAAGTCAAGGACAGCAGAGCAGAAAGAACTGGGAAAAGAGATGGTACTGGATCTTATGATGGAAGCCCCAGAAGGAACAACCTTTGCCTTCACGGATGGCAGCTGCCTCACTAATCCAGGCCCATGCGGGGCAGGGGCAGTTGTCTACCCATGTGACCAAGATCCAGTAAGACTGAAGAGACCAGTTTGCAAAAGAGGCTCCATACTACTCGGGGAATTGGTAGCCATTCTGACAGCCATAGAGTACCTTATCCAGAATATCTCAAGCATACCATGTAAGCTGTTGAAGGTTTTCTGTGACAGCCAGTCAGCAGTGGGAATCCTCACTTTGGGGTGGAAAGATACCAGCTATAAAGATGTTGTCAGTGACGCCAAGAAAGGAATTGACATCCTCGAACAGAAAGGCATCCCAGTACAGATAGACTGGACTCCTGGCCACAGCTCTATAGCTGGAAATGAGATTGCTGACCACCTAGCAAAGGAAGCTGCAAAGGAGGCGGAAACCTTCACAGACGACAGGAAATTTACATCTATTGCGGAGGTCAAGATGGCATCAAAGAAGTATGTCACAACTCTATGGCAGAATAGGTGGGACAACTCCGACACAGGACGTACCTTCCACGGCTACTTCCCAAAAGTAGATGCTCCAAGAATGTTCGACATTCCGACTAAAAGAGCCTACAGTCACATTCTACAACTCCAGACAGGCTATTCACAACTAAATGAGTATAGACATAAGCTAGGACAGACTAAGACCAACCAATGCACCTGTGGACAGGTTGAAACTACAGAACACTACCTCACAGAGTGTACTCTCTACGAGCAACAAAGAAACCTTATGGCCATGGCTCTGGGGAGAAATATCGGCCTGTACCACACGGACACATATTTACTTTTAAATCACAACGAAGAGGACGAACACACCAAAGGACAGACAGAAACTATTAGGAGGGAGCTGGCGACCTACATTGAAGCCACGGGACGTTTTGGGCCAGCATCAACAACTCCTCCGAGTCCGTGATCCGCTATTGCCATCATATTGCTAAGTACAAAAGAGTAAAGTTTCAGAAGAGTCAAAGTCCTACATAAGAGCCATCCTACATTGGAGAAGATTGCGCCATCAAGGCCATAAATAGCGGATAGCGGATCTGTAATTACAACTGTCCATAACAGCTAGCGACTCGAAATAGCTCTTGAAATCGCGAGAAACGTTCATTGCTGCAGTGCGTTAGACTTTGAATAATTTTAGAACCTTGTCGTTGCTACGGAGACCCGGAAACGCTGTGGTACCCGCGTTTCGCGCACTGTGAGATTCGATAAGCTGGTGAAAAAAAAATATGATGGATCCATTCTAAAACAATATGGCCACCCAGTTCGGTCGATTCCGTATTTTATTTAGAAAATCATTTATTGAAAATGTATACATAATTATTTTGAAAAACATATTTTTCTGCAATTCATTTTATTTGATCATTTTTTTAAAATACCTTCGGTGTTTTTTCACGAACGCCTACGGCGTTCGTATATGTTCGGCATGTGGCGGAAACAGCCGAAGACACTTCGGAAGGACAATGCGTTTACATACTAAAGACACCTCGACCGGCCAGCCTACGGCTGGCCGGTCGAAGCTGCCTTCGGCAGCTGGTGTCTTTAGAAAAACTTGCCGGTGTTTCAGTTATGAAAATTAACACTAGTTTCGACTCTCGATCTCTACACATATATTCAGACTGTAACGAGAGCATTTTAAAAAGCATGTAAGCCTCTTACTTCTAAGCATGTTTTTGCTCACTTTAAAACTTAAATTATATGCTATCACTTACCGGCTTGACAGTAGGGTTCCCCGGACCACCCAGCAGCACAGCCGTTCGGGCACGCCCCGGTCTGGGGGTCACACTGACTACCCTCAGTACAGTGACAGGAAAACTCACAGAACTGTCCGAAACTGTTTTCAGAGCACTGACCTGTATGAAAAGTGGATGGGTGATTTAAATATTTTGATACTGAAATAGGTGCATTTGCGCGAAGTGTTAGGATGATGCTTTAGTCAACATCAACAAATTTTGAGTCAGTTTGTGCTTTTCCTTCCTGTGAAGCTTAAAGTAGGAAGCATTCGTACTTTTTCTTACTTTAATTTAAAAGTTATGATTGAGAGATCTTTAAAAATTGTTTCCATGGGTTTGGAAGTATCGTAAAGTGGCATGGCCCAATGTAAAGGAACCTACAATTCCACGTACATTCGCCAGCAAGAAAGCCAAGAAAAAATGACAATTGCCTTAACAGCCAATTTGAAAAAAAAATCTAGTCAGGACAGCGACCTTCTACCTTCATAGAACATGCTTATGGATCTTGAAACAGAATTCAGAATAATTTGCTTGTGAAAACTGACAATATCACACCAAATGAGAGACTCCGCCAGAGGGTCATCCCTAGCTCTCACAACAGAAGTGAACTTTTCAGTAGAAGAGATAAAAGAATGAAGAAGTCCGGCGAAAGGCTATACATTTATATATATGGGTCATTATCAAAAAATGGAGCAATCCAGAAAAAAATAATTGTCCATTTTTTTCTTTTTCAATGGGATAGTTTTATTAACAGGAGCATATAGAATATAGAAATAAAATATGCCGAGTTTAACTGAACAAATAGTGCACCAGCATTAATTAATTGTATGGTACCCTTGAAAAAATATCTATGCTGTCACGAACAAACTTTCTTGCATAAAACGCTCATTTGATAAGACTTCCCCAATCTATATGTGGGGGATATATAACTTGTCACGAACAATAGTTCACACAAACCTTAAATACCGAGGAAGAGATCTTCAATGAAAATACACATACTGTGATTTGTTCTGTTTCTGAAACGCTTTATTTTTGTAGACATTATCTTGTAGGATTAAACCAAAAATAAGTTCTGCTAAACGTTTACTATTTCAGTATAGAATCATTACATACCAAAAGCAATTACTTTTATATGATGCGTTTTGAGTATTTTGAATAATTATGACCGTGACAGTACTGATATCGTGACAGCACTGATGTTTTCGTGACAGCACTGATAATTGTCCGATCTCGCCTTTTTCATTCCAATGTGTGCGGAAATGATTAATTTCTGACCATTTACCGATGAGCTTAGGGACAGTGACTCACTTAAGGTCGCAACCAACGAAGCCGCGGCTGATGCTCTAACCAGGGGCACCTTTGCGAAGATCCAATGCTCTAACAAAGCACGTTTGCTTCACGCAAACCAAACGCGAACTGGGGATTACTAGAATAGAGCAATCTTGGTTTTAGGAAGCTGGGAGCAAGGAAAAGATTTCTAGGGAGCTAGGGAGAAAGGTCATTTTACTTTTACTGAGCTTAGAGCTGATACCCCCTTGGATGGGCCTCAAATTTAGGTTAACTTGCAGCTGAGCTGCACATTTGCTTTCACATATATCCCATTAAATCCCACCTTTATGTAGTGACGTATACAGGGTAAAATGGGGCATACAATGTTACTTCTTTTTGTTTTCTTAAATTTGACCCTAGGCGCTTCTAACGTGTACACAATCAGATATATTTTTTCTTCAATTTTTAAAGCTAAAAAAATCTCTGTATATTGCATGGGTAACACATTTTCGGAATGGTATGCAACATACAAACACACTGAAAGACACATGCGTCAGAGAAGGTTAAAATTTTCGTATTTTCATGTACCATAGACCCCTAGTGTGTATATTACAGGGTCCCTTTTTTCGAGGTGTATGAATTTGGTAGGTTTTACGGCACATCCGTACCAGCATTACCCCGAGTTGCCCCTCCCACCCCTCGAGGAAAGGGATGGCGTTTTAAACAAAAAGGCGATTTTTCCGTATTAAGTGGGGGCTTAAAATGTCTTTTTTTTTTTACCGAAAAGGGGTAATCTAATTTGGAATGGACTGCAAAAAGGGCATTTAACTGTCTAAATTTCATTATGGGAGTACCACCCCTGGGGGCTAATTGTATACCGTGGTCGACGAAGCGTTTTGTATCACCCACACACACCTCAAATGATTTTCAAAGCGATATAAATTGGCCACTCCTGGCTGCTGCTGGCGTTAGTAGCTGAGACCCTCTCGTAAAAGGCGACCTAACTCTTGTCAGCCTAGGAAATTACCTGAATCCACACCTGCTGACAGAAGTCAACTCAGTGCTGTCACATCATTACTGTCACGACCGTGACAGCACTGATCCGTGACAGTACTGAGTTTCACACAGAAATTTGATTCTAATGACTAACAACAGAATGCAGGATGAAAACTTTGCATGTCTATTCTAACTGCTCCTAAGTTGAAATTCAGTCATAGTTTTAAAATGTATGTAATATTTGCAAGAAGCGGCAAAATGCTCGTGACAGTACTGATGCTTGTAACTGAAATTCCCACACCAAATTTGACATTTCTTTATGGTATAGGAACGGAGTAATGCGATTTGTTCAAAAGTTTTTTACCATTACTTCTTCAGCTTGGTATCGTCTACAAAACGCGATTGTTTTGATCTGAGAAAATGATTCGTAACTCTGGTCAAAATCGATTTTCAATAAAAGTGACAGCACTGATACGTTTTCCAGGGACAACACTATATATGTGCCCCCACCCTTAACCAGCAGTTTATATATCATATGATTTTTGAATTTGACTTCAATAACATTATATGCAATAGATGGTCACAGAAAATATGATTTCTGTCAAGCTTCTTTTGCAATGGAAACAAATAAAACTACTTACCCTGACCCGGGGACACGGTAAAACTCGATAAAATAGCACTTCTTGTATCTCTTTTTTACAAATAAAGTACTCGGAAACGTGAAATCGCATGTGGTTCTAGTAAAGCACCGCGGATAATATTATACATGGAAAAAGCAAACCTCGGACATCGGGCATGCGAATAAACCAGCAGGGACAAGGATTGCTCCATTTTTTGATAATGACCCATAAACAAATATGCATTTGTACCATCTAAGGGTATCTGTTAGGCCATTTTGTGTTTCTGTCTTCCATATGTATCGTTTGTGACAAGGTCATCTGCTGGTATTTTGGTTTTCCCTTCCAGACCTTTGTAATGCTTCAGGAAAACATGTCCATAAAATAAATACCCAATCAAACCTCACGTTTACAGAGAAAATCTGGGGTTTATAGGGGTATACCTATTCTCCTTATTTTTGATTCAAAACATAGATTGTGGGTACGCGTTGGAACCAGAACAGCCTCGCCGGGCGGTTCTGACGTGCACCCACAATCAATGTTTTGAGCCAAAATATTAAAAATATCATTTTTTTTCCAATGAACAATTTTTACTGCTGAAAAAATCTCTGTATATTGCATGGGCAAGTGTCCATAATGTAAGCTTATTATCCCTCCTCCTTTTTCAGCGATATTGCCCATGTAAAATATCGTGTAACGTTATAATAAAAATTTAATTTTTGATGTGCGGTAATGGTGCATAAAGCGTTAAATGTAAATTGTGGTTTAAACATTTTTTCATGGTGAACGTTGATTCATGCTCCATGTCTTTACGCTATAACGTGTTGTAAACAATAAACCACAGGCTCACGATGACAATGTCGTGGAATTACATACATGTAAGATGAGCCAGGAATAAGAAATTCTGCTTTATTATATTTTTTCACCAAATGAAATGACCGAAATAGTTGTGTCAGAGATCGATGAATGTCGCATTAACATTCATCAGCAACGACTAATTGGTTGCGCCCTTGATCGAACTGCCTTGTGAGAAAATCTACTGAATTACACGGAGTGTGTGCGAAAGCAAAGACTTAGATCTGTTATATGCGGATGACGCGAAGCCTGTGATTGGTTTTGCTGCACAGCTAAAGAAAATCCCTCAACCTCTGACACAATTCCAAAATTTCAATCTGCGATGGATAACCATTATCTGTGGTTGTTATTTTAAGTCCGCGGGAAAATCGAAAGACAAGTATTCTTGCGGTGCGGCTCAATCATCAACTCATCACTCACTGACAAGGTAATTGATAATATCAGCAACTTAAACTGTTTTGGTAAGTCTACTTTGACTGCCCCCTTTACTATGCTTACTATGCTTTCTTCTTTCTAAATATTTGAGATTTTAATAAGAACAACTCTCTTTTCATTAAAAGAAGCGCACTGGAAAGCTTTTCTAGAGGCATATATAGCTCTTAATTGGAAGTAACATACAAATTAGAAGGCATCCTTAATATAACATACTTCATTTATCAGTTTACTTGATTCTTGAGTCAATATGCCTTAATGGCCTTAATCTATTGCAGCATCTTAAATGACTGTTTATTATACTTACAATTTACAGTAGTCACAGAAAATCCCAACAGAATAATCACAGAAATTGGAAGAAATATACATAGGTCTTTCCGGACATCCATTTTAATCAGATCACAGGAATTAATAAATTAATCCAAAAACAATCGTCATTATCACAGAGATGATCTTATCGTGCAAAATATTACAATACTTTTCAACGCCTTGTGACTAATAAAATGGTAAAATAGTAAACCACTGAAAACTGCGCCTTGTTGACTTCCGCGGCTTACGGCAAACGATGTATATGACGGTCATGTATAATTGATTTTAATGACAAATTTTCAATTGACAGCTCGTAATTGATGTATTGATACTTTTTCACAACTAAGTTTACTTAAAATTCAGTGATCACAAAATTTTATATTGATCACCATTGCTTTCTTAATAATAGATAACTTTATGCTTCATGTTTTTGTCAAGAAAGCCTCTCCAGTTCTCATTTTTTTCTTTTTCTCCGACTTTCGTATGTCAATATTTGCTGTAGACTCCAGCTTCCTTATTTGTTCAAAGAATTTTAAACAAATCTCATCAAGTAAATCATCAAAAAAAGTCTTATTTCAACACAAAACACGTGAAAAAAACATAACTGGGTCAAAACCCAGAATCACTTATTTTGAATGACAATCATTTCACTTTACGATACATCAGCGCATATAGTGTATTAGCTGACATAAATTTTGCTTCTCTGACATTAATTACGGTCCTGCCTCGGGCAAATTGAGAGGTGACAGTAGGCTCAACAAGTATTTTATTTACGTGTTTACATGGTTCAATCCTTGTTGGATGAGTTTTCTCAGATGCTGAGACAAATCGACATGGTTTTGTTGATCAGAAAGCGGATGTAAATAAAGACTTGGACGTCAGCAAAGACGATGGACAATTTGTCATTGTACATACGTGTAACTCTATTGCAGCTCTTAGCGAGCCAAGAAACCATTTTTCTCCAAAAATTATTCTGTGCCAGGTTTGTATGTTTGAAGTAGACAAGTGCTTTACGTCCCCCCCCCCCCCCCCCCCCCCCCAGTCAACAGATATTGTCACATCAAGACGTTGTCTCCATTTCATGAGACTTTTACCGAACATTAGATTGTCATGGCATCTAAAATTTGCTTCAAAATAACCATCCACGTAAGCTTATGCTTTAGATATGTATTGATGGTTTGACATAACCACTTTTCCTGGGTCATATATAAGAAATTTTATTGAGGCTGAGCGGTTGTCTTGTATGGTTTTCATATCGAACACAATCATGCACCGAAAGTCATGTCAAAATTGGACTTACTTCACTCACATTGAAACGAGTCTATCAAAAGCAGGGACCAAGCCGGGTACCAAGCAGAAAGCGGCTTGTCCAACGAGTCGCTAGCTAGGCTCAGGTGCTTTAAGGCTAATAAACTGCGTGACCATAACCACTCACTAGAGCCACCGAAACTACATACAAAATGCAATTAAGACAATTTATATGGTGTGGAAAAAGAAAATTTAAGGCCGCTGAATGATGTATTGGCAAAGAGTCATGTTGCCTTCAATTCCATGGGAATACCACCCGGGATTCTACCCAACACATGAATTGGATGCCATGGCATTTTAAAGTGCTGCAACGTATCACCAGCCAAATAAATACATGTAATTTGGGCTGAATGGAAGATTTGACAATCACTTTTCCTACTTCTAAGCGGTTAACTAGTACTCAGGTAGTAGGTTGGTGCACAGCTTCCCAAGAAGGCATCAAGCAGCCAATCTATTCCCGACAGATCTGATAGGCTGGGGCATAGCCAAGATTTGGGGCTCAAGCTTTGATTATATGAGCCACCACATAAGATTGTTGATCTGCCTAGGCGAAAACAAAGACTCAGATCAGCTTCGCAGTAACTGCGAAGCTGAACAGCGCCTTTGTTTTCGCTACTCAGATAGTCCAGTTCCTCTTCTACTTAAATCCGAAATTTCAAGCTTCTAGCTCTTTTCTGTGCTTGTACAGGCCGGTTTGTGTCGTACCTGGTCGGAAACCACATTGTTGGTTTTCCCATGAGGCGGCTCATATAACCTAATACCCTTGACTTCCTTTTGAGCTGTACTTATTCTGCACAGCGCAGTTATCATAAAATTACAAGTACACTAAAGTGTCATCAATCCCCATTCCTCATACTTACCTACATTTTATTAGGGCTAAAAAGAAAATAACTCATCTTGCCTTTATCAATATAAATGGTTTATTTCTTAACAGTAGAGATCTCAAGTATAGACAACAATTGTTGCTAGAAGTTAATCTTAAATCAAGAACTCATTCAGACTTTGGTTGGGAGTGTTAGAATTTCATCGTTTGTTTTTCCATTTAACACAAGAAAGATGAATGAGAAGTTTGTGTCTCAATCCTCTGAGGAGGAGTACACAAACCATGGTCTTAGTTTGTATTGTAGAAGCAGTCTGGACAAGAATAAAACTGTTCTGGATTAAAACAACTACTGATAAGAAATGTTGGTGTCAATGCAAATGATTGTTTTATTTCAACACATTCATTTCAACAAGTGGGGTTTAAGGGGGTACACATTACATGGACATGCTTTTGTGATGGATGAGTAAATATGCCTTGCTCAAGAAAGCATGCCCAAGATAGAGTTCAAACCCATGACCTCTCAATTTGGGATTCACCACTCTACCATTTGGATACCATGCACCCCAAAAATGATTCATACTACTTTCTATACATGTATGTATACAAGATATTGCACCAGAAAAGAATTTGAGCCACTGTGCCAGGAAACCAACAATCTGCATATGCGAAAACAAAGACGCAGATCAGCTGTGCAGTAACTGCACAGCTGATCAGCGCCTTTGTTTTCGCTCCATAGATAGTATGATGCCTCTTCTGACTAATTCTGAAATTTCAAGCTTTAAGATATTTTCTTTGGTTGTATAGCCTGGTTTGAGACTGACCTGGTTGAGAACCCAGATTGTTGGTTTTCTCATGTGACTGCTCATTTATGTACATTAAAATAAAAAAAGTCAAGAGAAGCACCTATTAACTTGAAATGCGTGTTTGTTAAACACTATGCCCCCAACTGTATGCTTGTCCCTAAACTGGCAGTTTGTATGAACCATTAATTTCATTCAAATGAAAAAAAAAATCCTGAAGAAGCTGTTGGACTGCCTCTGTTTTGACCTTGATCCTGAAACAGAATGTAAGCTTTTTGCAGACAAGTTAGAAATGGAGTAAAAATAAAAAAAAAAAAAAGTGTAATTTTATTAACATTAGATGGAAAGTCCTCAAAAGTTAATCAGGTGGTCTTCCTCTTAGCCCCAAACAGTATACCAAATATGAAAGCTCTCGCTCAAATACTTTTTGAGATATCTTGTACACATGATTTTCAAATTTTGATTTCAAAGGGACATAACTCCAAAAAGGGGCATAACTCGGACATGAAAGAATACGGGTCAACTATTATTTCATGAGGAATTTGTATGTGTAATTTCTAAACCGAAGCATTCGCCGTTCAAAAGTTTCAAATTTCGCTGAAAAGTGGAAAAATCAATCAAAATTTCAAAATTGAATATTTTTGTCAGTTTTCAAAAGTTGATCAGGTCATACTCCACAGCCCTAACCAGCATGCCAAATATGAAGGCTCTAGCTCAAATACTTTTTGAGATATCTTGCACACAAGATTTTCAAATTTGGTTTCTCAAAGGGACATAATTCTAAAAAGCGGCATAACTCGGACATGAAAAAAAAATACGGGTCAACCATTTTTTTTATGAGAAATCTGTATATGAAATTTCAAAACCCTCGCATTCCCGTTCAAAAGTTTCACTGAAAAAGTGGAAAAATCAATCAAATTTTCAAAATGCCATATTTTTGTCAAAATTTGACAGAGAGTTCTCAAAAGTTGATCAGGTCATCTACTCCGCAGCCCCAACCAGTATGCCAAGTATGAAGGCTCTAGCTTAAATACTTTTTGAGATATCTTGCACACAAGATTTTCAAATTTTGTTTTCAAAGGGATATAACTCAGAAAAGGGGCATAACTCGGACATGAAAAAAAATACGGGTCAACTATTTTTTCATGAGGAATACATATATGAAATTTCAAATCACTAGCATTCACCGTTCAAAAGTTTCAAATTTCACTGAAAAGTGGAAAAATCAATCAAATTTTCAAAATTCCATATTTTTGTCAAAATTTGACAGAGAGTTCTCCAAAGTTGATCAGGTCATCTACTCCTTAGCCCCAACCAGTATGCCAAATATGAAGGCTCTAGGTCAAATATTTTTTGAGATAACGTGCACACAAGATTTTCAAATTTTGTTTTCAAAGGGACATAACTCAGAAAAGGGGCATAACTTGGACATGAAAAAAAAATACGGGTCAACTATTTTTTCATGAGGAATACATATATGAAATTTCAAATCCCTAGCATGCACCATTCAGAAGTTAACAGATGCACAGACAGACAGACAAGCCGAAAGCAATATGCCCTTCCAACTTTTCAAAGTTGGGGGCATAAAAACTAACTAATGTATAGGGAATGAACAAAAGGTTATTTTAATACATTCTTAGACATACACAAATGAATTTATAGAAATACAAGTTCATTGCAACATTAAATTTAATTGAAGATCTCCGTTTTAATGCTGGGGTACCATCAAAACCTTTCTAGCTTTTACAAAAATAAAATTGGCAAAAATACTTATACTGTGTTTACACTATGTTCCCGGCGGTCACGGCGGCCACGTTTCAGACAACCGTGAGCAAAACGGGATAACCGTGAGGCGACGCAGGGGAACGGGATTGGCAAACGTAGCACGCAGGGATAACCGTGGACACCGTGACAAATTTTTTGACAGTTTAAAAATCTGCCACGGCAGTCACGGCGGAAATGAGAAACGTAATGGGCCGTGATAAAACGGGCTGAACGTAACACACCGTGACAGAACGTAACAGTATGTAGCGAAACGTGGAGGCGGTCTGTAGTGCAACGGGAAGCTAGTGAATAGCCCGGCAAGCTACGGATCTTCCATGTTCTGTTGCGTTTGATCAATCGTCTCACGTCTCGTCCCGTTTCCTATGGAATACTCAACACGTTTTGTTGCGTTAAGTTACGTTGCGTTACGGTCTTTCGACGGTGTTCACCCTGTTCTACTATGTATGTCACGTTCTGTTACGGTTATCACGGCGCGTGAAGTTTATACATATTGAATGGCATATCATGGGGACAAGTTCCTTCATATTGGAGCAGTCACTAAAGTGAACAATACAGACCATACGCTGCACTATGCAATTGAAGAAGAATTACAATCCCGAACTTTCTTGTCGGTTGTTGAGGAGCGCGATTGTTATTATTATTTCAAATGAATTATTCGTATACAAAAGGAAAAAATGTGCTTTAAATTGTATGGTGTCTACGTTTCGTCCGTAGCTGACCTTGACAGATCGAAAAAACGTGTCACGCCTGGGTCAAAACGCAACTGACCGCAACAGAACGTAACAGGCCGTAATAGAACGTGCTAATAAACGTGATAGATCGTGGATAACCGTAACGTACCTTAGCGCCTCCGTGACACACCGGCTTATCACTACCACGGCTTGTTACGGATATCGTAATACAACGTAAGAAAACGTAACAAAACGTAATAGATCTTGAAAATCAGAGAAATGTATTACCAAAACTCCATGGCACGCTACGTTTCTAGCAAACGGGGCTGCCGGGGCCGCCGGGAACATAGTGTAAACGCAGTATTAGTGAGTTTGTGTCCATGGATTTTGTATGGCAACTTAAAGTTCAGTGTACAGCAGAAGTGGTTGAAAAACATTTCAATACACAGATTTCTTTGTTCATGCAAAATACCTGAGAAAATAACCAACTGTACAGTAGTAATTCAAAGAAAAAAATCTTGGACCTTTCAAATTCCATTAGTGTGAGTAATGCAAATAAGTTCAGATCTGCAGTAGGCTAGTCTTAGGGGTGATCTGTATCTTGCTCCATTGCTAAGTAGTAGAATTAGTGTTATGTGTATGGTATAGGCCATAAATATTCCACCACATTTCTGTGGCAGCCTGACCAGTCTGGTCACACTCTTGAATACAGGGTTCATTCCTCCTTATGTAACTTATCGACCATTCCTGCCTTGCAAAATATTACAGAAATATTTCCCTAGTATCATTCCATTTCACTCATTCTTAAAATTAAATGAAATTGTTAAACATAAATACAAGAGTAAAACTATAAACACATGTTGTCAATTGACAAAATTGATAGAGATCCTGATTTGGTATAAAGCAAATCTTAGTACCTGTAAGTCCAAATAAATTCATGTACATGCTACAAAGAAATTTCATCCTACATATTGTGTAAATAGAAAAACACTTAAACAGGGATATTTGAGCCATGTCATGGGAAAACCAGATATTTGCCAATGTGAAAACAAAGATGCAGATCAGCTTCAAGATTCTAGCTTTTTTTCTGTGACTATACAGGCCGGTTTGTGTCTGAGCTGGTCAGACACCCCGAAAACCGGTTTTATCATGTCAGGGCTCATTTGTGTCATAATAAAATGATTGTTTTATTTCTTTGTTCATAAAATCATGTACATGTGCATGTGTCAGCAAGATCTCTCTAGAGAGACCTTGGTTTTAGAAAGCAAACTTGTACCAATGTAGGGGCAGACATATGATAGAAGTGTTCAAATCCATTAAGAGTGGTTCTTTTTCAACATTTTACCTGAATTTTCATAACTTTTCCCATGAAACTGAAATATTTTGGTCCAAGAGGGGGCTTCAAGCGAACCCCCTGAACTCCCTCTAAATCTGCCACTGCGATGTGAAATTTTCTTTCTAATATTTATGCATCAGTGTAGCCATGTGGTTTACAGTCCCAGTCAACAACTATTCAGTCATGTTCACACAGAGCTACCACAGACCCTTGGTAAGCATGGGTTTTGTGTATTTCATATCAAATAAAGTTCAGAACAAAACAGTATAAATAACAGGAAATAAAATATTGCCACTATCTGAACAAAATCTTGCATTGCATGGGAAATAACTCATGATTAGACAAGCCATTTTTTCACAGCTGATCAGAACTTCTTTCATTGGAAAATTACAAAAAGTTTCACTTGTCCTTTAGTTTAACATCACAATTGCGGGCTAAATTTAACATGTCTTGCTCAATGACATAACCCAGTGCTATTGTGGTATCAACACCCAACCTCTTTATCCGGAGTTTGATACATAACAACTTGGCCACTGCATTCCCACCACTGTCACCTTAAAAGCCAAACTCAGCAAATGAGCCATGACAGAGAAGATTCTCTTTATGCAAATGCTAACAGTGCAGATGCAGATGCAGTTTAATCAGCTGTTTTGATTGTAACAGCTGAGGTTGTAAATATAAAATCTTTACATAATGAGTGGTCCAGTTTGCTCTATTTTAGAAAGCACCAAAACATTTTTTTATTGATTTAAGATGATGCTCAAATGAAGCTCTGTGCATGCTTGGAAACCATGCCATTTTTTGTCTCAGACATAAGGATATGGAATGATAAACATGTGGTCCTAGAAACACAATTGCAATTCCTGTTTAAAAGTTTACATAAACTGAATAACAACTGCCATTCATGTTAAAAATTTAAATTAACTTAATAAATATATGACATATATATTTTTCTCTCTGTTAGTGTCCATCCCATAATTTCAGTTTGCCATCTGCAAAAATCAATGACTTTGTAGGATATGGAGTTGATTGGTCCTTTCCCATGGTCACATGGTCCCTGCTTGATGCTGATTGGTCGAGAGTATCAGTTACTTGTAGTGCACTGCTGGAGGACATCTCCTGAAATGCACAAAATTTTGTTAAGACCAGATTTTAATTCAATCAATGTTAGCATATCTAATTTGTAAGGTCTTTAAATTACATCCTTAAAACAGCAGTCACACAGTAGCGTATACATGAAACGCGCGCCTGGCGTGTTGAAAAAAATGCAAAATTCCACATACGCCAGATGCACGTCAGAGACACGTTCAAAGCGCGTTACGAGCACGTTGGGTACACTTGGTGTACTCCAGAGCGCGTCGCTGTACATGGCTAAAAATCGTCGCCTGTTTCGTGCACGTTTGGGATAAAAAAAATTTTAAACATGCTTTAAAATTTTCTAGAAGCTTGGCGTGTCCCGGGCGTGTGAGTTATACATTTCAAATAAGTTCCACATGTGCTACAGGCGCGTTGAATACGCTTCAAACGTTTGAGGCACGTCAGTGTACGCTACATGCGCATTTTGATTTTATGAGATATTGCTTCGGAAGCGTGCCCCAAGCGTGTGTGAGACGCGCATTGAGCGTTTGCTGCACGTCTGTAGCGCGTGCTTAGCGTGTCTGGGACGTTAATAAAACATACTCTAAAACTTTGAGATTATTTATACCTCCGGCACATGCCTCAGTCACGCGCTAATGTGTGACTGCTAAAGCGAGTTAAAGGTACAAATTAATTTTTATATGTCCAAAATCTTCAGCGTGTTGAGATTTTTCATACGCCAGGCGCGCGTGCGGGTTATACGCTAATGTGTGACTGCTGTTTAAGTTCTCATTGCAAGTAAAACCACAACTATACAACAAAGCCAATGTATTCCTGCCCATGTTAAAGCCTCTTAAGTTGGGTTTTAAAGCAATTACAGATAATCTTATGCAGCAGGACTTCAAAGCTGAAAGCTTATCTCCTCATATTTGGTGAGTTTTTTCATGAAATTAGTTGAGTTTTGTTGCATTATAAAGAAAATAACAACCCCAACAACCAAACCAAAAATAGATTTATCACACTTGCATCGTAAACTGATGAAATGGCTCTGTAGAACCTCCCCAATATATCAGTTTACTAATCCTAGTGCTGATCATAAACCTGTTTATTTTCGGTCATTGGAAAAATGTCTAATACAGTATTATACCCTCTGTATTACTGCCACGCTCCGTCTAGGAGGAACTGACAGCTTCAAATGGTGTCAGTACATTTTTATTTGAGCCGCCGCATGTTACTGCACAGCTAATCTGCGTCTTTGCATCTTACCTGGCATCTTGCTATAAAGTTCAGCAGTTTTAAAGACAACTTCCTGCTGGAGCCTAGTAGCTCTTGTAAGCTGGAAAACAGAACAAAGATAAACTTAGTATCTTACTATAAAAATCTATCAATATATGATCCACATCGTGAGAAAACCGGATTTTTGCCTATGCGAAAACAAAGGCGCAGATCTATCAATATATGATCCACATCTATCAATATATGATCCACATCTATCAATATATGATCCACATCGTGAGAAAACCGGATTTTTGCCTATGCGAAAACAAAGGCGCAGATCAGCTTCGCAGTAACTGCGAAGCTGATCAGCGCCTTTATTTTCGCTACAAGGACAGTACAATTTCTCTACTTCTTAAATCTGAAATTTCAAGCTTCTAGCAAGCTTCTGTGACTATACAGGTCGGTTTGTGTCAGACCTGGTCGGTTACCCCGAAGACCGGTTTTCTCGCGTCGCCTCTCATATAAAACATTCTATTTCAAACTTTAAGTTGAAGCCTGAAACAGGATTTGAGACTTCAATCTTTTCCTTGAATGAAATAATAGAAAAAAATTGAACAGCATGGGAGAAATTACGTCATCCTTGCACTGTTACAAAGACAGGTGAATCTCATTACATGTATAATGCTATCTTTGGGGTCCATGGAAACAGATTGTGTTATAAGTGAAACCATGTTATAATGAGGTTGAACTGGATTTGCAAGCTTACAATAAATATAGAAGAATGGTTGCAGGTTTTTTTTTTTGTTTTTTTGTTGTTTTTTTTTTTCAATCAATTAATAGTCAAGAACCTAATCAACAATGTAAACAAAGTTATAAATGATTGAAATAATCTCACCTATTTGCATTACACAATCCACTGGAAACAATTTTCTCACAAGTCAGTTTGTTAATGCTGGATTCAAACAATGGAATGCCAAAGTAACACTCTAACAAGCTCCACTCCTCCTCAACTAATGACCCACTCTCCTCACCCCCACCCCTACCCTCCTCTTGTAAATCCAAGTCCAGATTGTTCTTGTCACTAACAATGGCACTTCCCTTTCCGGAATAATCTGTATTCTCAAAGCACTCTGTATCTAAAAGATCAATTTCTGATGCCAGCACTTCAGCAGACGTCCTATCTTTTAAACCGTTGCTCGGTGCATCAAGCAGAAGACCACTGTCTGCAGAATGAGCGGAATGAACACTACTGGTCTCTGACCTCCCCATATTGCAATTTGTATTTAGGTCTAGTTCAAGGTCACTATCCTCGTGTTTCCAGATTGTTCTTGACTCGCGACCCGTATTGAGTAGTGTAATGTAGCCACATAGATGCTCAAGGTCAATTTGTTTTGATAATTTTACTATGGCACTGTGGTTGTGGTAGTGTCCCTTGGAGAAAGCACCTGTGAAAAAGATAAAACAGTTCAACCTCATCATAACATGCCTCATTATAATGCCGTTTTCATTATAACACTTCCATATTATGGCCCCCAAAATGAGTAAATTGTACTATCAGTGAACAAACGTGTAATTGAAAACATGCCTGTATCAATGACGCCACCAGTTTGTAGATCAAATGGTATCTAAGGTATTTCACTCGTACAAATGTTGTTCAATAAAATTGACATAAAACATGCATACTTCTAGTAGATTATATTCTTCTATGGTTGTGCAAGTTGGTAAAAATATCGATCAATAGAACTCATTGATTTTGATTTCAAAATTTTTATGTATCTTTTAATAAGTTTGATCAAAACTGATAGAACACATGGTGGTAAGAGTTGTGTATGCTTGTCACTATGGCTTGGTAAGGCAGCTTAAAACAGACTATCTCCAAAACATGCTTAGGGAACTAGGTCCTTCTTACCTGCGGCTTTGTCCAGTGGAAATGATATATGTACAGTTTTGCCCTCAGACTGCCAACCATGTGCCTAAAAACAGAGAAATTCATAATGAAAACATGCTCATGCAATATACAGATTGTTCTAAAGCTGTTAATATTGAAAATTTTGGGATAAAGTTTTTTCAATATTTTCCATATATATATATCTGCTAAAAACACTGATTGTGAGTACAATTTAGAACCTTGAGCCTTTACTTGTCTTCTTTAACCCATATTAGCCTGGCATCCTTTTTATGGGACATAGGCAAACAGTATAGTCCCAGATATGATGCCGCAGAATGCCGCGTCCCATCTGGGGCTATTCTGTTTGCTTATAGGATTTTCATCGAAAAATTGAATAAAATTTAAAATCACTCCAGACACCCCTAACCAGAGGACCAATGGTCCTGTAAACGCTCACCTGAGACCTGAGATATATACCAATAAACTTGTTTGGCTAGAATGGTAATATACATGTATATAACCCCAGAGCCACCTCTGGAGGCAATTTCTTTTTAAAATCATAAAGATTCAGTCCATTTGCCAATTTACTGCAAGTTTTGCCCTAACAATTTTCCCCATTCAAATGCGTGGGCAGCCTAAGTTGACCTTGCTGTAAAAAAGGTCAAAGTCATCCCAGGGTCATGATCTATACAAACTTTGTAGAGCTCCATTGCCTGATGCTTCATGCCAAGTTTCAAAATCATAGGCCTTCTGGTTTTTTGGCCATTAAATGACATTTTCCTACTTTTTCCCATTCAAATGTATGCCAAGTTTCAAAATCATAGGCCTTCTGGTTCTGGAGAAGAAGACTTTTAAAGGTTTTTGCTATTTATAGCCATGGCGGCCATCTTGGTCATGTGACCTGGACCATTTATACAAACTTTCATTCACTCTTCCTAAGAATGCTCCACATAAAGTTTGGCTTTGATTAGCCAAGCGGTTTCAGAGAAGATGTTTGAATATTATGGTCATACACATGTATATAGCCCTGGGGCAGGGGCAGACAACCCTCTGGGCCCAAAATATTTTCAATAAACATGAATGTTCTGTCCATTTGCTAATTCCTAGCAAGTTTTCTGCCATCAATTGACATTTGCCTATTTTTTCCCATTCAAATGCATGGGCGGCCTAAGTTGACCTTGCTGTAAAAAAGGTCAAGGTCATCCCAGGGTCATGATTTATACAAATGTTGTAGAGCTCCATTGCCTGATGCTTCATGCTAAGTTTCAAAATTATAGGCCTGCTGGTTCTGGAGAAGAAGATTTTGAAAGGTTTTTGCTATTTATAGCCCTGGTGGCCATCTTGGTCATGTGACCTGGACCATTTATATAAACCTTGATTCCCCCTTCCTATGGATGCTCCACATGAAATTTGAATTTGATTGGCCAAGCGGTTTCAGAGAAAAAGATAATTGAAAAGTGTGAAAGACGACAACAACGACGACAACAAAGACGGCGACGGACGACGAAGCATGGGTATTCTATAAGCTCTCCTTGTGAGCCTAACAGCTCAGGTGAGCTAAAAATTAAAATGGACGCACCCTAATGATAACGATGGGCGAATCCATTCGTCAAATATGGGTTAAGTAAGAGAAGAATGCACAGTGATTGTACAATTAAAATCCAAGGACAATAAAACTATATGCTACCTACCTGCACTAAGATGGCAGAATGTGTGAGAGCATCATTCAAGGTGAGTAGTATATTTGAGGTTGCTATGACACCTGGGTCATGACCCCAGGTTGTTATTAGTAACCGGTCATAATCCTGGAAATAAAGTATTGAGTCATGACACTAAAATTTTAAAGGAAAGATCTCATTCAAGCTATATATATGACCAACATTATACCAAACAATAGCTGGATGGAACTTTCGATTTGATTGAATATGGCATGACTAACAAACAGAAATTTTCTATACAATAGTCAAAGAGCGAAATCAGCCTTTGGCAGCTACTCAGTATGATAAAACTTCTATATGTTAAAGCGTCATTGGTCCTCTATTTCTAAAACTGTGTAGAAACGGAAATGATCAAACTTGTCAGAGTCATCTAAAGTGACCTGCAGGTTTCTTGAAGATAAGATAGCAGCCACATCAGAAAAGCAACAATCTGCAAATGCAAAAACAAAGGTGCAGACCAGCTTCGCGGTAACTGCAAAGCTGATCAGCGTCTTTATTTTCGCTACACAGATATTACAATCCCTCTTCTTCGTAAATCTGAAATCTCAAGCTTCTAGCCTGCTCCTATGACTGCACAGGCTAATTTGTGTCGCACCTGGTTGGAATCCCCAAAGAAGGGTTTTCTCACATCACATCTCATATGTCATTATGCTAATTTGTCAAACATCAACTCCTTTTTTAAATAAACAATTTTACCTACCAAGAGCACTTTAGGTAGTTTCCGTAATTTGGTCCCTTTAACAAGCAACAAAGATGGCGGCCCACAACCAGTTAAATAGTAGATATACAGTTTAAACCATACCGAGTTAACCTGCAATAGATGCAAAGCTAAATGAGCCGCCGCATCAGAAAACCAACAATCTGCATATGCGAAAACAAAAGGCACAGATCAGCTGTGCAGTAACTGCAGAGTTGATCATTATCTTTATTTTCGCTACACAGATAGTACAATTCCTCTTCTACTTAAATCCAAAATTTCAAGCTTCTAGCCTGCTTCTGTGTTTGTACAGGCTGGTTTGTGTCAGACCTAGTCAAAAACCCAAATTGTTGGTTTTCTTAAGCAAAGGACCAAATACATTTGTGTGCTTCATCGACTGTAGACAGCTATGTCAATATAATAACTAGATTTTTAATGCAGGAGACAAAATTACAAGACATTTATGTTAAATGGCCTACCAGTACTTCTATCTTAAGGTCAAACATTTATGATCTGAAACTTTTTGGCTGGGTTCTAAAGTTATATCTTAACATCCATGTCAATCATTTTGTGACTTATGTCATGATATAGGAACCACTTCCTGGGTGTTAACCTGTACTCTAGGGGTCTTAAAGTGTCTTGCTCAAGGACACTTCATTTCAAACCCAGAACCTCTAGCTCCAGAGTCCTATCCTCTACCACTGCTCTAGGCCACTGCAAGCTAGACCTGAATTTTTGTGAGAAAAAAGCTTTAAAAGCATGGAGAAGAACAAAAAGTAGAATTGTATTGGGTGTTATTTTACAATACATACCTCAGGTATTGCTGGTCCTATATGTTGTGGTGTACAACTACTCACTGCCTGGATTTCATAACTAAGTGGTGCCATTGACACTAATAAACTAGAATAATAAAGTAATTTAATTAAAATGAATCTTTTGAAAGAATACATGTTTTTGAGGGTCAATATAAGGACAATTTTTGGTCTAGTGCTTGAATTAATTGTTACTTTTAATTGTTACATGCAAACAATGATAGGCATATTGATTTGAGATATAAGTTATCAACACAGTTGTAAATGCTTTGCAAGGATAACTACTTCGATTTTAGATTTTAGTCTAGCTAAAATCATGTTAACCTGCCGGTCCAGTTAGCATAATGATTAGAGTGTCAGTTATGGGAGCCGGAGGTTCTAGTTTCGATCTTGGGCCATGTTATACCAAAGATGTTAAAAATGGTACTAGTGGCTACCTTGCCTACCACTCAGCATTATAAGGCTAGCACTGGGACCTGCCTGTCGTGTTAGTCACAAATGTTCTTCATGAATGAAGGCAAACTACCCTGCGGGGTGTAACATTTTAAAACCTCTTTACCAGTTTTACCTATAATTCTTTTGTAGCACCCTAGATCTAGTCGATGGTTCTAGACTAAGTAAACTTTCACATCTTATCAAATCTACAGCCGAACCAGCCTCCATCTCAGAACAAAGGGTTTTGTTGTAACGTAGGAATCGTACTGTGTCTCGCAACATGAGAGCATGTACAAAGTACCTTCTGGCTTCACCCTCGGCTTCAAACCCAACCTTAAAAACAAGAACTCCGCGGAGGTCGATATCGCACCTGCATCGGGCAAAGTCGACAGACCGTGAACTATAGTTCAAGGGCACCGGGTCAAGGTGCGTGCTTGAAGGGCATGTCAAGGACAATTACTATGCAAGGTTTCAGACACGCAGCTATCTCTGATGTCGAGAAAACCAAACTTCGACAAAAAAATTTTCAAAGTCAGTGGACCGTGAAATATAGGTCAAGGGCACTGGGTTGAGGTGCTGGCTTGAAGGGTATGTCAAGGACAATTACTATGCAAGGTTTCAGACTCGCAGCTATCTCTGATGTCGAGAAAACCAAACTTCGACATAAAAATTTTCAAAGTCAGTGGACCGTGAAATATAGGTCAAGAGCACCGGGTTAAGGTGCGTGCTTGAAGGGTATGTCAAGGACAATTACTATGCAAGGTTTCAGACTCGCAGCTATCTCTGATGTCTAGAAACGTAATGTTGACAAAACTTCGACGTAAAAATTTTCAAAGTCAGTGGACCGTGAAATATAGGTCAAAGCCACCGGGTTAAGGTGCGTGCTTGAAGGGTATGTCAGGGACAATTACTATGCAAGGTTTCAGACTGGCAGCTATCTCTGATGTTGAGAAAACCAACTTCGACGTAAAAATTTTCAAAGTCAGTGGACCGTGAAATATAGGTCAAGGGCACCGGGTTAAGGTGCGTGCTTGAAGGGTATGTCAAGGACAATTACTATGCAAGGTTTCAGACTCGCAGCTATCTCTGATGTCGAGAAAACCAAACTTCGACATAAAAATTTTCAAAGTCAGTGGACCGTGAAATATAGGTCAAGAGCACCGGGTTAAGGTGCGTGCTTGAAGGGTATGTCAAGGACAATTACTATGCAAGGTTTCAGACTCGCAGCTATCTCTGATGTCTAGAAACGTAATGTTGACAAAACTTCGACGTAAAAATTTTCAAAGTCAGTGGACCGTGAAATATAGGTCAAAGCCACCGGGTTAAGGTGCGTGCTTGAAGGGTATGTCAGGGACAATTACTATGCAAGGTTTCAGACTGGCAGCTATCTCTGATGTTGAGAAAACCAACTTCGACGTAAAAATTTTCAAAGTCAGTGGACCGTGAAATATAGGTCAAGGGCACCGGGTTAAGGTGCGTGCTTGAAGGGTATGTCAAGGACAATTACTATGCAAGGTTTCAGACTCGCAGCTATCTCTGATGTCGAGAAACGTAATGTTGACATAACTTCGACGTAAAAATTTTCAAAGTCAGTGTACCGTGAAATATAGGTCAAAGCCACCGGGTTAAGGTGCGTGCTTGAAGGGTATGTCAGGGACAATTACTATGCAAGGTTTCAGACGCGCAGCTATCTCTGATGTCGAGAAAACCAAACTTCGACGTAAATGTTGACGGACGGACGGACGTACGGACGGACGAACGGACGAACGGACGGACGGAAATTTGGACTCCTATATCGCACCCTGCTATAAGCAGGTGCGATAATAAAACTCAAATTTGATGTCATTGTCAGAGAACATGTTAGTTGTCTTACGGTATGATACAATAAACATTGGTTGTGTCTTGCAGCACAGTGCAAACACCATCTTTTATAAACCATTTTATCTCATTCAGAAGTCCCACACCATAAATCAGCTACAGTCATCCATTTGAAATTTTGAACACTGGTTCACAAAGAAAGGTTAAATTATCTTGGGTAGAGATTTAACATGTATAGGGGAGATAAGCCAAAATTTTAAAATGAATACATGTATTTTAGAGAATTTCGGGACATTGTTGATATGAGAACAGGTAAGGTACTATACCCTGTTGGTTTGAAATCATAAAAGTGAAGAACATGTACAAGTTTTTCTTTCTTTCTCTATATCCTGAAAATTATCTCCCTTGCATGCAATTGCCTTATCATTTTTGGGCATAAAAATTTTCATTGGTGAACCAATTTCAAAATTATTTGTGGCATTTTTATGACATTTTGAATGCAACTGGATGACAATAACTGACCTTTCTTGCAATGTCTCCAAACAAGGTGATATGCAAAACCATGGATTCCAAAGGATGGTTAAGGACAGTAGCTTGATGCATACATGTATGTATTGTGCTGTACAAGTGTAGAAACTGCTTTTCGGGGAGTAGAGGTACTATTTATGTACAGAAAACAATCATGCTGATCAGCAGCACCATTAAAACTTAATAAAGCTGATTTATGATTTTTTTAAACTATACAGCAGATTTTCAGGAACTCAGGTTTTATTTCTCATGACAAAGTCAAGAATTTTAAGGCTCCTTATTATGGCAATTCAAAAACAACCAAAGACTGTTATGACGAATTTTGGACAAAAGTAAATCTAGACAAAATTGTAAAAGATACTTTTGCGGAATAACAGATTTCTCTTTTTAGCATTCAAAAGGTTTTGTTAGAAGAGAAAGAATATAAAGTTAGTTAAAGCTATCTCCGACTCTGGTTTATTTGTTACTATTCTCTTTTTAGTGTCTGTTTCAAGAAAGTTTTGCTTAAAAAGAATCTTTTCTGAATGTTATATTTCAAGTTTTAAAACCTGAATCATAGTACATAGCATGCTAATGGAAAACTTACATTATATATAAAGGGATTTCTTTCCTAAAGAAGCATAAAGCTAGTAGAGTAAAAGTCCAAGTGGTCAGAGACATGATTTACGATCTTCGATCTGCTTAAATTCTCAATATGACCAAAACAACATTTCTGCTCATGAGAACTTTTCACATGAATAGCATTAATTCCTCAAATTACACAATCATTGGATACATATGAGCACCCTGCTCAACTTAAATGAACATGAACTAATCCAGTTGGTATCTGGTAAACTAAACCAGATATATTTGATTATTCATTAAAATTCCTTTCATTCTTATTTCTAAATATTTATGGTAGATACATTCAATTAAACATTGGATGAGCATGAAAAAGCTTAAATGCATTAAAGCCTCATTTTCAAATTTAAACATGAAAATCATGTGCCTACCTTTTCCAGCTCTGAGAGAAAGCTGTCCAGTGACTCGTCACTCAGTTTGCCAACCTCAAACATAGTTACTGCATGACTTTTCAAACCCTGTTAAAATATGAAATGTTACTATATGTGCTTCTTTTGAGGCTCAACGCTTGAGTATTGCAATGACTACTATTATTCTACTTAACTCTTAACAATTAAATTTTGCTAACACACATCAAAATCAGATATATGCAATAAGTTTCATATACTGATATTATCACTTTTCAAATGCATAGACAAACTAAAAAAATCTAACATACATAAGTTAGGCCGCTTGAGCCCTAAAGTGGCAAATTGATACAGGGCACTTGCCATTTAGAGTCCAATGTTGAAAGAAGACAGTAATATTCATGTGCAGTACATTTCCATTTGAGCCACATCATGAGAAAACCGGTCTTCGGGGTTTCCGACCAGGTCTGACACAAACCGGCCTGGACAGACACAGAAAAAACACAGAAGCTTGAAATTTCGGAAATAAGTAGAGGAGGAATTGTACTATCTGTATAGCAAAAATAAAGGCGCTGATCAGCTGTGCAGTTACTGCACAGCTTATCTAAGCCTTTGTATTCGCATAGGTAAAAAAACTAGTTTTCTCGCGTCTCGGCTCATTTGTTTACTTACTGGTGATAGGTTCCCCATCATAAGAAATGCTGTAAGTGTAGAATCAAACAGAAATGCTATCCGCTTGGCAGCACCAATCTGACTGTTCTCTGTAATGGACAAATGAATTTATAGAACAGATATGAAGGAATATTCAAGAACATATCATAATTTTAAATCTTTGTACCTAACTCAATGAAAATTTGTTTTGTTTGATTTATAGCTTTATAAACATAGTCAACAGCTAAGGCCATGTAAGTATGCTCAGTTATCGTTACCACACAGCTCTTTGGCCAACCTCACGGTGGCAAATTACCAGTTCTTAGTGCACATTTTTCACCACTAACTCACAATGCTCTTCTTGCATTTGCTGAAGTGGAAGAATGGCCTTTAAAAACTTTTCATGACTAATTCTTCATAAAGGATTGTTTTTTCATGAAAAATTCTACAAAAAAGAAATGTGGCTGATAGATCACAGACCTCCATCAATATGAATCAGACATGTAACTTTTTCAGCTATTTTAGCTGAAACTTAATAAGAATAAATACTGCCTTAAGCAGTATTTTGCATTTATTTTGGTCGGGCTTGCTTCTGTTCTTGTTTTCAGCTTTTTGTAAGTACCTCCACATCATTTCATTCTATTGGTTTAAGAAATGATAATCAATTCAATTAAGTGTTTTCCTGACTGCCAATCAATAATACATCTTTGAGGTCACATGATCTAAGTCACATGACTGACTGCAAATCACATGATCAGGTGTGATGTCATGCTGGTCCTCTGATGTCATCAATATACCATGTGACCTGACAACTTCCTGTTCTGTGGAGATCCAGTTCTCAGAAGCAAAAAAATGAGCTGCATAAATCTTTGAAAATCTCAGGCATCAGATCTATTGCAAAGGACAAATTCAAAGAATAAACTGCAGCTAGTCTCAGAGAAGAAAACTACAGAAGAATTGACAGATGACAGTGCTGATTCAGCTTTCGGGGCCTTGTCAAACAGAAGCCATGTGGGAGGAGGCAAGAAGTTTTGAAGCCAAGATGAAAAAAGTGAAAAAAGTGTCTAGGTTAGGTAAAAGGTTGAGTAGGTAGGGATATGGTAAGTAAAATGTCCTCAAACTTGTGCAGATTTTGAGATAGCATGTCAAAATAAGAGTTCAAATGGCCAGGGGTTATGTGCAACCCCACCCACTCCCAAACGCAGTCATGCCCCTTTAAGTTTAACTCACCACTTTTGCAACAATTTTTCTAGCATCTAGGCTATGTCAGAACTGAGCCAAGAGTATTGTCAATCAGCATCTTTAATCGGGACCGGACCCAGGACTTAGGGTGACATTTATTAGCCAGGCGTACCGTCATCTCTATAATCGGAACCGAACCCAGAGCTTCGAATGACATTTATTAGCCAAGAAGAGTAGTGACAATCAGCATTTGGCGTCTGTTTAGTCGGGACCGAACCCAGAACTTCAAGTTACATTTATAATTTTATTTGTCCATTTCAAGTCTGCAAGATAAGTGTCGATCAGTTGATCACTTTATCAGCATTTGTCATCTCTAATCAGGAGACAGGACCGTACCCAGAAATTCTAATGACATGATTTATTAGCCCAGAGTAGTCAATTATTTTTTAAATTGGGACCGAACCCAGAACTTCAAATGATATTTATTAGTCAATCAGCATTTGGCATCTCTTTAATTGGGACCGAACCCAGAACTTCGAACATTTATTAGCCAAGAGTAATGTCAATCAGCATTTGGCATAGTTTTAATCAGGATCGAACTCAGAACTTCAAGTGACATCTTCCTAAATCAGTTTGTTTTGACACACACCAAAACTGGTCAGTAAAATATCTGTCATTCAGTCACAGCGAGGTCACAGAAAGTCAGAAACTATCATTAAAGGGATGTATTTGGCACCATATGATTTGTTGCAAGGTGGAACATATTTAGGCAAAGTTCTAAAGATATTCCAGCTCACCTTGAAGCCTGCATAAGTTTAATGCATGTATGTCTGCAATAGTAAATTTAATCAGTCTAAATTGTTGCTTTAAGATAAATAAAAATTTCAAAGAGTCACAAAGATTGCCGGTTTGAGGCGAGGGGCATTGGCCAAAGGGTACTGTTTAATGTGAAATGTTTAAAGGTTGATGAGTTGTGAGTGAGATACAGACCCCAGTCGATGCCACCTTGGGCCTCTGTCTGAGTATGAAGTGAGTGAAAAGTTTTACATGAAATTATGCAAAGATCGCCTAGTCCAAGTGATTGCAAATGTTGAAAATTAAATGATGCAAAGGTTGCATAAGATGACTGGAAATACTAAGTATTACGCATTTGATTTGGGGATAAAATACTTGCAGGCTTCATGGGGAGCTTGTATTTCTCACATAAAACTGACATGGTATCAACCATGCAGATTTCTCACATAAGACTGACACTGGAATCAACCATACAGTCTTCAATTATTCTTTCTGCCTTGCGGCAAGTCAAATCCTATTTACAAAATTTACAATACCGCTCTGCATGAGTCTAAGTATTGCCAGGTTTTTGGTGATGTACCCATATCATATTCTAGTGGATGCAACTTTGGTGCCTCTGCCTATGTATATGTGAATGAAAAATGGTGGGAAAAATTGTAAGTGGCTATAAATAAAACATGGATGGCTTCTATTACGGAGCGCTGTTATTTCTCACATGAAATGGTAGTCAATTCCTTTCCGCATTGTGGTTCATCAATTCCCAATGATGGGAGCAGTAAAGAAATCCAGCTCCCCGTGAGCCCGGCATAATTTTACTTAATAACAGCATGGATGTCTGGAATAGTAAATTCACCCGTTTGAATGGTTGCTTACAGACAAATAGAAAAGTAGAAAAGGTCACAGATATATTTGCATTCAGAGGCGAGGTGCTTTGGCCGTCAGTTTAATGTGAAATGGTTAAAAGGTAGCAAGTAAAATCTTGCAGGGAGTGAGAAACGCCGACATCTATGTCATTGCCACCTTGGTGCCTCAGCCTGAGGGAGATAGTTATACATGAAATGGACAAGCGTTGCATATCAATAAGTGATAGCAAAAGTAAGTTTTGCAAAGCACGAGGTGAAGTTGCAAAATATGTCTGGGAGCTCATTACACACTGTGACAGCTCATTAAAGAAAAAATATTTGCCGGCCTGGTGGGGGGCTGGGATTCCCCACATAAAGACTGACATGGTCTTCTTTTAATGATCAGCCTTGCATCCAGTCAAATCCCTAAACCTTTTGGTTCTATATGGGCACATTTGAATCATAAGGTTGCATTAGAATAGATTGCGGCATACATCTGTTTTTACTTTAAACTGAATGTTTTGAAAATACTTAAGCGAAGTTTACAAGTGTGCTGTACCGATTAATACTTTCTATTAACTGGCTTGAAGGTAACACTCAAAATTAACCCCTGATGCAAAACCAAGATAGATAAAAGTAAATATGAATCATCAAATATTCTCTATTAAAGTTGTCCTGGCACAATCAACAACAACAGAACTATGACCTTGGACTTGTCAGTGGCTCACAACATTTATAGTGAACAAAACTCTAGCTGGCCTTGTCCATAAATCATTTATGGCAAACAAATTTAAAGGAATAGCCATAATTAGAATAGGGGCCTTGCCCGAAATGAAAGCAAATGTAAGCATGATACCAGATCAAGCGCAAGCAGAACCAAATATTAAACCAGTCTATAACCCAAAGTGGGAAAATTTTCCAAATAACAAATAATACACCTTGATTAACACCACAATTAATATCCAGTATATTGAGTTTCAGCTATTCTTTTTTCCTGGAGAGTCCCGGCCATACAGAAGTGGGGAGTGCATAGAGAAGGCCACTTCCTACCAGAATGATGATGCAACAGGAGTGTCCTAAATCCAAGAACAGCGAGGCACTCTCAGGCCCCTGTCGTCATACCCTTAACAAAGGTGAAGTAAAGTTTAACAGCTTTTAAAAACACACACACAGTGACACACATTTGACTGCTCAGTTACATATACAAAGATTTATAAGCACAGCGAAATAAAGCCTTGGAATGCCTTGAAATTTTAGCTATTATTCAAATATGTATCCATCTTTTTCAAAGTGATGAAGTTTTGTGCAAGAATAAGTGTTATTATGAACTATAGTCTCATCATAAACCCTGTAAATGACTAAAAGATTTTTCCGAAATGGCTGTAATACTAATTAATACATATATACTTTCCAGTTTCACGTGGGGGTAAAACTTTTTGTCAATGGCCGCAGAGTTTAATTACTGGTACAGTATTTATTAATGGTTAATTACTAACTTAACACTAAAATGAATCTTTAAAAAGGTATTACCCAAAGAAGCCACATTTTCCTTAGATAAAATAAAAATAATTTAGAATTTGGGGGAAAATATTTTCTTAAATATTTTCGTGGCGGAAATTCTAAATAAATTTTAGCCCCCAAGAAGTTTCAGTGCTTGAACAACTTCTGGGGAGCCAAAATTTCAATCCAAGTCCGACTTGGTATAACCAAGCAGACTTCATTTCTGCTCTGCGGCCAATCAGTTCCATCCAGAAACAATTATCAATTTGCTTTTAACCCTTATTTATGCCAGATATACTAAGAGCATTAAATAAAAGAATAGTTATATTTTATTTGGTGTTGCGTTGATACAGAACAAGCCCATCCTAAAATAAGAATAAATACTGCCTTAAGCAGTATTTTGCATTTATTTTGGTCGGGCTTGCTTCTGTTCTTGTTTTCAGCTTTTCGTAAGTACCTCCACATCATTTCATTCTATTGGTTTAAGAAATGATAATCAATTCAATTAAGTGTTTTCCTGACTGCCAATCAATAATACATCTTTGAGGTCACATGATCTAAGTCACATGACTGACTGCAAATCACATGATCAGGTGTGATGTCATGCTGGTCCTCTGATGTCATCAATATACCATGTGACCTGACAACTTCCTGTTCTGTGGAGATCCAGTTCTCAGAAGCAAAACCCACCCACCACTCCCTTATTACAATAACAATCAACAATGACCAGGAACAAGCACAAATATGTTTGCGACACCATAAGGTGAAATAAAGTTGATATATAGACATTTCAAGCATATCTAAAACACCCACGAGCAGCTCTTTCCCAGATGGTGTCCACCCAGATATATTTTATTTTCGACACATTTAATGGTTTTAAAGAAATGTCCTACCCATAGCAGTTTCTAGGTTGACTAGATTGGTTGTTTCCTCTGGAGTTTTACTATCTGGTGAGGGGGCAGGGACATCATTTATGTCTATCAGGGCATCACCCCAATCCAGTATTAGCTGGTCTTGGCTTACTCTGTAAACAGTATAAATTCAAAATGACAAACAATCAGTAAACATATGCATGGTTTAGGGGTGAAAAGGTGAAACTGAATATAAATCATCTCTTTTAGAAGCAGGATAGCAGAGTACACAATCATATTGCCTTATGGTATACCTTTAGACATAACTGAATTGTAAGCTTTCATTTAACATTTTAGTTTCTTTTTCCTTCCATTTTTTTGTGTGTGTCTGCATGTGTGTGCGTATAATGATATTAGAAAGCTAGCACTATTTCTGAAAGCCTGTGTGTTATATGAATGACTTACTTTTTTGACTGTGGTTTGACTTTTCTCCATGACGGGTGTAAATCCTCATCATTTGGTTCAGCACCTTTCTTCTTAGCAAAGCCCAGGCGACAGTACATGGACACTGCATTCTGGAAATATTAAACTGGCATTATTTGAACAATGTTTTGCTCTATCTTACATAAAAAAGTTTTATGGAAAGATGCCCAGGCAATAAGGATCTTTAAACTCCTGTTTGAAAACTAACTCATTTCTCAGATTATGAGTATTTGTTTACTGAATGGCTTATTAAATAAGACAAAACTAGTGTGCAACCACAATCTATGTTCTGAAGTGTAATCACAGGGGTGATTCAAATGATACCACAGGTGCTGTCCTACGAGTCATTTGTATACCAACACATACAAGAACTTGCTATTGACCGAGTAGATCAACAGTCTCAAACGACAGCAAATTCACTTATATTTACAGCCATCGACCATATACTCGGACAGCAGGGTCCACTTTTTACTCCTTCACTATTAGAAGCCATCTTGATTTCAGTTAAGAATAAAGATGCAACTTACTTTGACTAGATTAAGGTCTATTTGAAGCACTGTTGCCAACTGAAACAAAATACAGCAGTGTTACATTAACGAGATAAAATTATGACTTGTAGGTGCATGTAATAGAAATAGTTAAAGCCAGATGTACGTAATTGAAGGCGCTCGAAGGAACGTGCGTATCTAAGGGTCGAAACGTCATTTTTACGCCGCATTCGTAACGTCAGTTTTCGCTCTAAACGTCATTTCTAGCGTCAGTTTACGTTCGGAATACGAAACTATGTCCATACAATTATGCAGAGGACTTCGGAAATGTAAAAAAAAATGATATTATTTATTATTTTTGCTCAAAATATAGATTGTGGACATGTTATTCCGAGGAAAACATCTTTCGCGCGACAGTTAGCAATATTGAATACTAAATAGCGTCGGAGATTTTGGCGCAAAACCGACGTCGCGCATAAAACGTGCTGAATTCAGCAACGACTACTTCTCTTCACACGCTTATAGCAGGAAAACGAACCCGGTAACTAAGGACTTTCTCATTATCTACTTGTAGTCCAGAAATTTCTCTAATACATATCAGTTTTTTTAAAAATCCTACCGTGGATTTTTTTAAATATATAAAGAAAATTAACAAAAATGGGGTCTAAAAATCGCATTTTACGTTGACGTCAATGTATTTTTGCTCTCAAATATGACGATTTTGAAGGCCGATATCTCGAAAACAAGCTCGGAACGGTATTGATTTCTTTTCATTTCTTTTGTAGGACATCAAAATACACTCACATGCAAAAAATAAAAAAATTCTACCGTGAGGTCAATTACGTACATCTGGCTTTAATGGCTCATACTGGCAAGAAACACCAGACAGAAATGTGTCTCAATTGAAGTCACTGTATGTCTTTATTCTACAGTTATGTGTCAAATGAATGTCTTCAACGTCAAAAACTCCATAGACTTACATGTATTTTCATGTTTGCAAGAAAAATTATCCTGTCTCTCCTGTTCAACCTATTTTCATGACTCTCGTGTCATTCGAAAGGTAAACGAATAAAGCAATAAAAATGTATTTTCATTCGATTCTATTCATACGTTTTAAAGCTGCAATTTTTTAAAAAATATGTAAGATTTTCTAGGCAATTTTCGGGCAACGTCACCATTGATGTCAATGGGAAAATGACTTTTTCGATTTTTTTCTAAACATTCAAACTGTTGTAGATGAAAAGTGCAATGTCAAAACTCCATCAAAAACTCTTGTTTATCGCTTTAATTATTTACCTTTCATGACACCAAAAACATGAAAATCGGTGGACAGGGAGAGGCAGAATATTTTTTCTTGTAAACATGAAAATACATTGAAGTCAATGGCGTTTCTGACGTTGAGGACATTAATTTGGCATGTAATTGTATTATAAGAGTGCTTTCTTATTATCATTAAGGGTTATTACAGCAAATATTAACTTATCAATTTCTAATCATGTTTTAAATCTATGGTATTCATTAACCTTGGCATACAGTTCTCAATTTTACCTCAGAGACTGTAGTGTGTTCATCTATAGACACAAAGATCTTGTATAGCAGTGTTTCTAGATAGTCACCAAGCACCCTGTTCATGACAAAACCTTCCAATGGTGGAACTATAATAAATACAGCAACCAATTCTTGCACATAATCTTACAACTTTGTTTTATTATTATTATAAATAGTCAATTTGCATGCTTGAATCATAGAATAAATGTTGCATACAATTGTCTGAGAACTCTTTAAATCATGGCATGAACAAAGGTTTAGAATACTGGTTGGATGATTTTGTGTTTTACATCCTTCTCAACAGGTAAGTTTATAGGGAGTCAACAACTCTGTTGAAGGCAGCTACAAGAGACTGGAGAAGCCAGGTATCAAACCTACAGGCCTGGTTCAAAAGGCGAGTGGCTTAACCACTACATTTCAAAAGGAAAATATCTCAATGTATCCTTATGGCTGTCCAACACCTCTGATTTAACTATATAATACATATGTATGCAAAATCCTTCTACTTCTTAATTCCAAAAATTGGGAACTTTACCACCTTCTGAGGTAGGTACCACCTTCTGAGGTAGGTCGGCCATCCAATAATTTGTAAAGAATTCCTCCTTTAATGACATGACATTCCTTGTCATTGTTTAATCACACAAACTGCCGGGTTACTTCTGAGGCTGTAAAGCCTGACTTTTGCTGGACCTGGTCAATAGCTTACACAACAATGAATATGGATTGAAAAGAAAATTTTGGCCCTCACCTATTATACAATCGTCATCATTGATTGGACAGTCTAAATACACCAGACCCTTTCTGTACAAAACTGAAACATTATAAACACTCTAGTTATCTTCTTTTGTAGACTGTGTAACAAATTTTGTTTAAAATTTAAATTTTCAAACAAATAAGACACAAAACATTTACATTACAAGTATACTTAAAATGGATGCAGCTTCAAGAAATGATGGTGACTGATATAATCTTACTAAGCATACAGACTACTTCTATAATACAACTGGAATTACCATTTGTGTATACATATCAGTTTACAAGTATATTTTTCAATCATAAAACCCCAAAAACTTACCATGCACAACTTTATGGTCCAGTTCTGAAGCATTCTGGGGCCCACTGTCAATAATATTGTCTATCACTGCCTTCTCTGCTGGCGAACACACCTGAAACAAAAACAGCATCTATATGCAAGCCATTTTTCAGTAAAACAACAACTGGAAAGCTAGAAAAAGTGCCTTGAGAGGCACGTATACCCCCGGCTGGTAGCTCCCTCCAACGCCCCCACCCCTCAGCCCACCGCCACCAATCCAGACATGCTCACTGACAGTGACACATTAAACCTCAATTCCTGATGAAAGAGAGCACCCTCAACAAGTAAATCTTATAAATTTGTATTTGCAAAAAATACTGTCTAAAACCATGGGAAGGGGGGGGGGGTGTAGTAGAATGACAGATCTATTTTAGAGCAGTATACAGAGCTGACTTGTTTACTCAATCTAGGACTTGATCGCGGACATTGAGGGTCAGGTCCTCGGTCCTAGATGTAAAGTAGAATGTCATTCTTCAATAATATTAAAAAAAAAAAAATAAATAAATAAAAAAAATAAGATGTCCTATATTTTGACCTCTAGCCCCACCCTCAGGGCACGGACCCTAGAGTCTAATGTCATTAGGAACAAGGCAAACCTTATAGTGTACCTTTGGTGCAAGTACGAATCATTTCTGAACATGGTGGTAAAGAAAAGTAAAGAAATACATTTTTTTAAAGAAGTTCTAGATTTTGACCTCTAGCCCCACCCCCCGCACATGGACCCTAGTGTCTGAACCTTACATGGTACCTATGGTCTAAGTATGAATGCTTTCTGATAAAACTTTGTGGATGTCAAGAAAACAGACTTACAGAAAATATTTATTATGATATTTATCATATTATAAATAAGTCCTAGATTTTGACCTCTAGCCCCACCCCCTGGAGATGGTACCGAGCATGGAGTATGAAAGCAAACCCTATAGGGTATCTATGAACTAAATAAGAATACATCCCTATGATTGTTTGTTAAGATATGGACTTATAGAAGAAACATTAAAATTGTAAACAGCATATTTTAAAGGTGACCTAGATTTTGACCTCCAGCCCTACCCCTGGGGATGGGCCCTGGGGTCCGAACTCATGGAAACAAAGCAAACCCTATAGGGTACCTATGGTCCAAATATGAATGGTTTCTGACCATTGGTTCATGAGATATACACCTCTAGAGAAACTTTAACCAAAACTTTGACGTAAATTCCACGAACGTTCCGGAATTACGAACGAAGAAACGAACTAACTACTGTATGAACAGCATCTTTCAGAAACTGCATTTTTCAAAATTTCACTTTTCTGAAACACCACAAGAGAAATATGACCATGATATCTTTTTACAACCCATGAGTCCTAAAAAGTGCCACAAAAAGTTTGAAAATCGGTTCACTATTAAAATAATTATGCCCAAAAATCATTTTGAATAGGCATTTTGCATGTACAAGGGAGGTAATCCAAACACCTTAAAACTGAAAATCAAACAAATCTGTGGAATAATTTTATGAGTTTGGTGCTCAGCTATGCATACAAAACAATTTTGTTTTGGTATGGTGCATTTTAGATGAAAAATAATAAATTTAGATTTTTTCCGGGAAAATATTTACTTCCCTTGCTGGCAATTTTACAATGGAAAAAGCCCTATTCAAAAATATTTTTTTGCTTAAAATTTTTATTTGATAACCGATTTTCAAAATTTTTGTGGCACATTTTAAGACTTTTGGAATGCAAAATGGTGACATGCTCATATTTTTCTTGAGGCCTTTCAGAAAAGTGAGAATTCGAAAAATGCAGTTTCTGAAAGATGGTGTTCAGACAGTAACTAACATACGAACAGACGAACGGACGAACGGAAAAGCGAAAGCTATATACCCGTCGGCATAAATGCCGGGGGTATAATGAAAGAATATTTTAAGCTGGATCACATTCGGAGACATATTACTGATTGTGCTATTCTGGCCCCGAGGTTATAAAACTATTTTCATGCTCAACTCAGCCGAGACTAAAATTTAAACTGCTCATATATACTGAAATAGCCCAAATTAATTGAAATTGAAGGTTTAGAACTCCTAAGCCTGTAATTTATCCTGATCATAAATGTTAAAATGCCAACAATTGTTGGCATTTTAACATTTATGAGCAGGATAAATTTTAGTCTCAGCTGAGCTGAGCATGAAAAAAGTTTTACAACCATGGGGCCAGTCTGGCTGTCTGAGCATTAATCTGACCTTCAACTTGTATATTCACAACAGAACTTTGATTTTGGGCTAGCACAGTGGCCTGGTGGTAGAGCATTGGACTCTGTATCAAGAGGTTCTGGGTTCAGACACCTCTGGGGTGCCATTTTGTGTCCATGAGTAAGCCATATACACACCTAATAGTATGTGTTAGTTCCGAGAAAGTGATGGATTGGTCCTGTCATGACTGAAAAACTGTACAATGGGATGTTAAACACAAAACGAACATCTTTGATTATTACCTTAATATCATCTTCTGTGATGTATCCTATATTCACAACCCACCAGGGATCAACTGTGACTGTCTCTACAGGCCGAGTTGGTAGTAATTCCTTTGGTGGCTTCTTTCTGAAGAATTTCTGCAATGAAACATTTTTTTTTCACATAAAATTTACAAATAAGTCTAAGAATCCCCTACCTTACACTGGTATCATTAGAGCCGTATCATGAGAAACCCTGACTTTCATATGTGTAAAACCAAAGGTGCAGATCAGCTTTGTTTTCGTTACAGTATAGTACATGTACAATTCCTCTTCTACTTATATGCAACATTTCAAGCTTCTTCCTTTCTTCTGTGTCTATACAGGCTGGTTTATGTCAGTCTCAGACCCAGTTGGCAATCCAGAAGACCAGTTTTCTCATGCTGTGGCTCATTAGGTGGAAGGGCGGTTCTTATAAACGACTCGAATATTACTTCATCTTAAACTTTGAAATACACAATTTTTCATAGAAAAGCCAAAATAGTGCCGCATAAAAATGCTTCATCTGCAGATTAAAAACAATAATTTTGATATTAAAGACAGAAAAGATGTAAAGTGAAGTTGGTTACCTTTGAAGATCTGCATTGGTTCATAAGATCAATATACTGATTCCTCCCTATACCCAGCAGCCTTAGACCTGAAATGTAACTAAATATACAACTCTAGACATTTTACTGGAATGAGCAAGCATGTGACATCTTATTTTTCAAAAGTGCATGTCAGATCAATTATGGAACCTCATTGCGATCTCGCCGTGGTGAGAGCACATATATAATTGAACAGGGCTGGAATCTTGTTGTTAATCGACCAGCTCTGATTGGGTAACACTACATACCGCATGCCGGCTCAGGTATAAAAGCTCACGTTGAACCGAGCTGCTAGAGTCTTTTTGGTCTGTGGTTATCGCTGTTGGTTTATACGTGGTCATACAGTGAAAATAGTGCTGAGAGATCATGTTTTGAAAAGGCTTATACTTGTTGTTAAATTGTTCAAATACAGCAACTTTTTGGAGGACTTAAAATCTAAAACAAATTCAACTACAACAAATTTTGCTCTCAAATGTTTTATTCAGAGCACATTTATTATCTGTTTTATAAAGTATTGGCATCAATGCTTATAGCAAAAATGAAAAACAAAACCAAATCATGCAGTATATATGATAATCATTCAACATAAGAGCTGCATAATGAGGAAACCGGCTTTCTTTTACAAGATTCAGATCAGCAATGAAGTATTTAACTGCACAGCCGAACTGTTAGTAATTGCCTTTTTTTTCACTGCATGGATACTGACACTATAATCTTGTTTCTTCTGAAAGTCTCAGAACATTCAATTATCCAGCCTTCTTCTGTGACTGTACAAGCCGGTATTTGTCTGACCTGGTGAGAAACCCAGAAGACCGGTTTTCTCGCTTCAAGGCTCATAATGTACTCACAATCAGCAGCAGTAAAGTTTGGCAGTGAGTCGTAACTCTTCTCCTGGGACATAATGTCTGACATCATATTGGTGTAATATGTAAATGGGGTCACCCTCAGACCCTTTACAATGACATCAGATAAATGGTAAGGATACAACATAAGGTGCTCTTGGCTGTACTGTAGGAGGTCTTCATAGTAACGCTTCTCATCTTTGCGGATGGTTTTCACTGCAAAAGTTGAAAAATCGAAGTATTACTACATAGCAACCTTCACAAAAACTGTCATATATGGCAGACAAAACCAGCAAAATTTTCATTCTGTCAAAAAATTTTCATTCTGTCAGACAGAAATTAATGCTGTCAAAAATTTTCAAGATTACCATTTTAAGGATGTTCGCTGCCAACATTTGACATTTCGGAACTTCCGGTTTTTCTTTTCTTGAATATCTCGTAAACGGTTGCAGATATTTTCCTAATATTTTATAATTGGATACATATTGATGATATGCATTGAATGAGCCATGAAAATTGTCAATCTAAGAAACTTCGTTTTTTCACCCCATTTTCTGCAACTTTTCAGAAAATTTTATGTAGTTGTTAGTAAAATGTAGGGGGTAGGGTAGGTTAAACTAGAATATTACACATCTTCAAATTAATTGCACTAGTTCAATGTTTATTTTAGCAGCAGTATATGTGTACATGCTCTTCTAAGTCAGTCTTTGTGTCTTTGGTGTGCTGGTTTAAAAATTTTAAGTGGTTTTATGAAATGGGCTTTTAGAAACAAAACAGACGGAAAAAGGCTGAAAATGGCGATTTTCAAGTTGTTGTTTCTCTCTTATATACTCACTACCCTATATATTTCTTTCTTTTATTCGAACAATATTACCAAGTTCTACGTTGTGTGAAAATACAAGAAAAAGTTTGAACCAACAAATATGGGTTTGGCACATTTCAAAATATTGATTTTTTTGACTTTTCAAGTATGGGGATAGGGTTGGAAAAGGAATTGGAAAATTTTGTCATCCACTTCAAGTTGCAAATTTTTCTATGCTTTTGGTCCAAAATAGTCTGTGTTACGTAAATATTATGACTTTTGGAAGCATTCTAGGTGTATTTTTGTTCAAGACAGGTATGTTTCAAGGAATTAAAAATTAAATTAATTTTACGAAATTTAAAACATGGTGCTCAGAGGTCTCATTTAGAGGCCTGTAGCTTGAAAAAATGCACACTTCCCTATATTTATTTTGTTTTCAAATGTCTTGTGTTGTCCTTTGGAATCAAAAAAGAGTGGTTAGAAAAAAAGTTTGAATACTTTTTCATTGGCAGCGAACATCCTTAAGATAAAGGCATTATCATACAAAATAAGCTTTTTTTTCCACAAGAAATTGCAATCTGTAAGACAACTGCAACTTGCAAGACTAAACATTACGAAATTTTACCCATGCAATATACAGAGAATTTTTCAGCTGTAAAAACGGAAAAATTTCAGTAGAAATTTTCTTGATATTACCGGTATTCGTATTTTTGCTCAAAACATAGATTGTGGGTACATGTTAGAACTGCCTCAACGAGGCGGTTCTAACGAGTACCCACAATCTATGTTTTGGAGCAAAAAAAAGAAAAAAAGGTATACCTATGGAACGCCATATCTGTCTCATGATCAATAAACGTCATTATATGATGTACAAACGTCATTATATGATGTACAAACGTCATTATATGATGTACAAACGTCATTATATGATGTAACAACGTCATTATATGATGTATAAACGTCATTATATGATGTGGAAACATCATTATATGTTGTACAAACTTCATTATATAATGTACAAACGTCATTATATGATGTACAATCTTCATTATATTATGTACAAACTTCATTATGTTATGTATAAACTTCATTATATTATGTACAAACTTCATTATATTATATACAAACTTCATTATATTATGTACAAACTTCATTATGTTATGAGCAAACTCCATTATGTAGCTTCTTCGTTATGATGCGGTTAAAATCAATAGACAAGATTTTTTACTTAACACCGGTTGAACTTGTTTTGCTTCACGGTGTTGAAAGTCCGAAACTAACCCAAGTCGTTTCGCCCCAACCCATTTCTTCTGCTAGACAATTCATCCTGTAAATCATTTCCTTTTTTTCATTTTCTAACCAAGTCTTTTCGCCACAACTATTTTGTCTGTAAGTTGTTGCGCTCCAAAGACATTTGCCCCTCACTGGGGTTCAACTGTTTTATGATCCAGAACCCATCTGAGATAGAAACAGGAAAGAAACTGACAAAACAAGACAGACGAAACATGAAAAATGACATTACATACGGAAGAGCAAGATGATAAGCTCCCGGGGGGTGGAGGGGATACTCTGAAAATTTCCATATACATAGGCTCGGCGGACTTTTTTGGGATCAAAATTTTGAATTTCCATAGTTTTGGGGGTTTTCAGAAAATGTGAATATTTTGGGATCACTTCAAAATTTGACTATTTTTATGGGGTTTTGCTTTACGAATTGTTGGTTTTTATAGCGAATTCACGTATTTTTGGGGGTGTCCTTCAAATACCCTCAGACCAGATATTTTTGGGGTACGGAGCAGATGCTGGATCCGAGCCTATGTATGAGCAAAAGTTCGGAGTATCCCCTTTGGATAAGCTCTTTCCCATGAAGGTAGACTTCAAGTCTTTAATACTACCACGGCGTAAATTCTTGAAATGGCAGCACACACGTCTGGGTTTCGTTGCCAGTATTCATGAGGAGGGTCACTGTGATGGTTTCATATCTGAATTTGCGCAATATGGTCCATCGCCCTCCTTCCCAAGTTCGAACTTTTAACTGCTTCCAAAGGATCTAACCTTTATCTTTTTAATTCTATATCTTCATATGCGTTGTTGGAAATCATGTTCGAATCTTTCAGGGATCTACACTGGTCATCATTGCAAAGTTATTAGCAAATCGTCAGCTCTGTGAAATTTCGAGTACCATGATAAATTCTACAAATGCGATGGTGACCAATTAATATGATATTACAAGACTGCAGTAAGCAAAAAAGGAGCCTTTAAAAATCATGAGCCGCGACACGTGAAAACCAACAATGTGGTTTTCTTCAGGTCCGACACAAACCAGGCTGTAAAGACACTGGAGATAGCTAGAGGCTTGGAATTTTGGATTTAGAAAGTAGAGGTATAGTATTATCTATTGAATGAAAACAAAGGCGCTGATCAGTGCCTTTGTTTTCGCATAAGCAGATTGTTTGTTTTCTCATGTCGCGGCTCACATGTATTTAACTTAATAAGCATGCAAAACTCGCCTTTCTAAAGACAATTAACTAGACCCTCCTACTGTGCTAATTTCCCAAAGGTACTTGCATACAGGTTCGTTTCATTAATAACATACCCCTGCAATGTCGCAAAATAAATTGACCCCGCACCCTGCATTGCATGGCTCATTGCTGGATGGTTATTAGTCTGGCCTGGATGAAACTTCTACAATTTGTGTATACATTTATGTGTGTTAAACTGGTAGTTTGTTTATATTGATCGTGAGCAGTCCGATTGGACAGGAAGCTGTTTTCGGCATGTACCAAAATTCCGACAGAATTAATGTCAAGTTTCCAACGGTCGGCGATTGGTATTATGTAAGTACTGTGAATACTGCCACTTTCTGACCTGAATGTTATTCATTGACATCTATTTGATATACATTAAAACTTGCACCGCATTCGCAGTACATATAAAGTTCAGAAATAATGATTTTAATAGACGCTATTTCCTTCATTACAAACATATTTCAAGGAAGCAAAACTGCTCTTAATGTCTACTTCCATCTTAGTGTGCTCTCGCGCGTTTAATATTTGATTCGTTGAAGTTTCTCTTGGATGATTACTAATATAAGCCGTCTTGTTAAAATCACCAGTCACACTATTTCAATCAATTGTATTCAAAAACCATCAAATGTCCTTAATAAATATAATTATGTTTAAGAATGTCATTACATAACTTAAAACATTGTCATAGGCAGGTACACATTGCATTAGATACAAGGCTATCGTAACTTTCTTTAAATAATCATGTCAACTGTTAATGATATTCTCAGATGTCCAGTTTTTAAATTTGATAAACTTTCAGACAATTTATGTGCTGAAAACATGCATTTGCATGGTAGCATTATACAGGGTAGTAGGTATAGTTAGATATTCCATTTCTACTTCAGTACTTTAGCGAATGTGATGTAAGTTTTAAGGTATCTACAATAGATGCCAATGAACAACATTCATGTCAGAAACTGGCAATATTCACAGTACTTACATAATACCAATCGCCGAAAGTTGAAAACTTGACATTAAATCTACCAGAATTTTGGTACTCGCCGAAAGCAGCTTCCTGTCCAATCTGACTGCTCACGATCAATATAAACAAACTACCAGTTTAACACACATAAATATATACACAAATTGTAGAAGTTTCATCCAGGCCAGACTAATAACCATCCAATGAGCCATGCAATGTAGGGTGCGGGGTCAATTTATTTTGCGACATTGCAGGGGTATGTTATTAATGAAACGAACCTGTATTATAAAGTAAGTAAGTAATAGGCCACAGGCCAGATATGGTTTCGCCCCCCCCCCCCCCCCCCCCCCCCCCCCCCCCCGGGAATTTAGCAGACCTTGATTTTCATGTAGCCTGATGTCTTAGGAGTTTTTTGAAACATGTTAGCCCTCTGTAAAGTGTCACGTAACCGTGTAACATCCAATAACGTATGTAACCTATTGAATATCCAATAATTGCCCTTGAAATAAAAACTGCTGTAAAGATCAATGAAAACCTTTTTCTGTTAATTAAACTGTGTTTCTTCTGAAAGAAAGGGTCTCAAGCTACAACATGAAACATTTGATTTTCACGTTGGCCTGTCACAGTGTAACGTATGTAACATTTTTTCACAAAGACATTTTAAATGAATGTTGGAAGCTAAATAGTTCTTTATATACTTTGCTACATTATTAACGAGGACAAATCATAGTATTCATCCTCAAGAAGATTTATTTACCTTTCCGACAATACAAAATTTGTTCTAATATCTAAAATACTTTTGAAGTTATGGCTTGTTAAACACCCATAGCCCATCCAAAATGTCACACACCAAAATACTGCTGCGATAGCCTAAATTTGAAACTATGTGCTAATAAAACAAAAACGCTGCAAAATCTTATTATTTTCTGACATTTCAATGTGCCCTGATTCCTGTTTTAACCATTTATTGATGCTTATCATTCTAGCTTGATGCAAAATGGTAACATATGTAACACATTTATCTGAATTTTAGATACTTTCCTTGCAATACGTGCTTATACACTAATGTTTGATGCAAGTGGTCAATATCTGTTCTAAACCAATGGCTGGATCCAAAGAAATGATAAAATACCCTAGCAATTTAACATTCTCTATGTCCAATGTGTAATTTGTGTTACTATGTTCAAAGCAGCATCATTTCCAACAAGCAAAAATAATCCATATCTAAAAGCATACTGTTTATCTGACAAAAGTTTATGTTCATTCAGATGGGCCATGATGTTTGAACAAATTATATGTCCCAGCAACTTGGAAGGTACACAAGTTAATGACACTGGACGATAATTGCTAGCCAGCGACCTGAACAAAGGGCAAATGTTTGCTAGAGACCATTCTTTAGGGATTTCACCTGTATCAATTGACTGTTGAGAGATGGGAAAATACTGGGTCTAACTCAGTTGCCAGTTCTATTAGAACTCTTGGGTGGAGCGCGTCTGGGCCTAAAGCCTTGGATGGGTGTTTTAAACCTTTAAGAAGTTTTGTCACACCTTCATTGCTAATAACAATTTTTTTCATAAATGGGGCCTTTCTATTCAGAAGGGGAACCTGGTTATGTTCAGTTTTGGTGAACACATCCGTGAACTGACCATTAAATTCACCAGAATTTTCAAAATCTGATTGGGCAACACAATGTCCATTTCTGTTTCAAAGGGGCGATACCTTGGGCATCTCTCTTTTGACTATTATTGTAACGATAAAAGTTCCTTGGATCAGCCTTTACACCAAGTTATTCACATACAGATCACGCTGCTTTATTATATCAGCTTTGATTTCTCTCCGTAAAGTTTCAAATTTGAATCTAATTTTTGCACTACCAGCCTTCTTAGCCTTAGTGTGAGTTGCATTTGTTCTGCGAATTTTCCTTCTTATTTCGGGTGTTATCCATGGCACTGAATAAACAGAACAACTTGTTTTAGATGGTATATGTTTGAGTCCTGAATAAAGGATGTTATCAAGTTAAAGTTGTCTTGAACCGACCAAGGGTCTGCCCGTCATACTATCTTACGCAATACCTATTGAAATAATTTTCTTTTCTTTTGCAAATTTACAATTTTTAGGGCTGATAGAAAATTAGGGCGAAACTGAATATGAATAGTTTACTGGTCAGCAAACTCAACCTAAGAATACAGCCTGCGAGGCGACCTCAAGGCAAGAAAGCTCCTAAGAGACTGGATGTCTCAAAGCTGAATAAAGACAGCATGAGACAAGATTTCTTAACAGACATTTGCAACCAACTGGATGCAATGAATCTCAGTTCAGAGGACCCCGAAGAAAACTGGACAGTTTTCCATAAAACAGTTCTTTCTTCAGCTGCAAGCACCTTAGGCCATCCATCTCGCAAACATCAAGACTGGTTTGATGAGAATGATGACGAAATTCAGAGGCTTCTTGAAGAAAAGCACCGATTGCACAAGGCACATCAAGATGATACTAGCTCAGTATCAAAGAAAGCAGCCTACAGCAACATTTGTAAGACAGTCCAGTCCAAGCTTAGGGACATGCAAGATTCCTGGCTGAGGAAGAAAACAGAAGAAATTCCATCTTTTGCGGATAGAAAGGACATGAAGAAATTTCATGATGCACTGAAAACCATTTATGGTCCAAAGAGTTCTGGAGCCACCACATTGCTCAGTGCAGATGGAAACACTCTTCTCACAGATAAAGAAGCTATCTTGGAAAGGTGGGCAGAACACTTCAATAGTGTGCTTAATCGACCATCAAGCATCAATGAGGATGCAATCGACAGACTTCCACAGATAGAGTGCAATGTTCTGTTAGATGAATTTCCTACCGTTACGGAAACAAGAAAAGCAGTTCAACAACTATCATCTGGCAAAGCCCCAGGTGCAGATGCAATTCCTGCCGAAGTTTACAAGGCTGGGGGGCTACCCATGGCAGAGAAACTGACAGAGTTGTTTCACTGTATGTGGAGAAAGGAGGCTATCCCACAAGAATTTAAGGATGCATCCATAATCCACCTATACAAGCGGAAAGGAAATCCTCAAGTCTGTGACAATCACAGAGGCATCTCCCTCCTATCAATTGCTGGGAAGATACTTGCAAAAATTCTGTTGAATCGTCTGAATGTTCATCTTGATCAGACGGGACTTATCCCAGAAAGTCAATGTGGATTCAGAAAAGACAGAGGGACAATAGACATGATATTCACAGCAAGACAGCTTCAGGAGAAATGCCAAGAACAGAATGTAGATCTATACATGACGTTTGTTGACCTCACCAAAGCTTTTGACACTGTTAGTCGTGATGGACTCTGGAAAATCATGGCCAAGTTTGGCTGTTCACCCAGATTCATAGCAATGGTGCGGCAGTTTCATGATGGCATGCAGGCACGTGTGCAAAATGATGGAGAGTTCTCTGAACCATTTGAAGTAACAAATGGGGTCAAACAAGGCTGTGTTCTGGCACCAACACTGTTCAGCATGATGTTTTCTGCCATGCTTATGGATGCTTTTCAGGACAGTGACACTGGTTTTCTAATCAGGTACCGTTTTGATGGCAACATATTCAACCTCAGAAGGTTGCAAGCCAAAACTAAGGTCCAGACTGATGTGCTAGATGAGCTCCTCTATGCAGATGATATGGATAAGAATGCCAGCACAGAGGCAAAAATGCAAAGAGCCATGGATCAAGTCTCACAGTCATGTGATAACTATGATCTCACAATCAGCACAAAAAAGACAGAGGTTGTACACCAACCAGCGCCCGGAAAGCCATATAATGAACCAACCATCACTGTGAATGGGCAAAAACTGAAAGTTGTTGACAAGTTCACCTACCTGGGAAGCACTCTCTCCAGAGCAGTGCATATTGATGATGAGATCACTGCCAGAATTGCAAAGGCTAGTGTGGCATTCGGACGACTCCGTGCAAATGTCTGGGAGCGAAATGGAATCAAGCTTGACACCAAGCTGAAAGTCTACAAGGCTGTGGTACTGCCAACCCTCTTGTATGCATGTGAGACCTGGACAGTATACCAACGCCATGCAAAGAGACTTAACCATTTCCACTTAAGCTGTTTGAGAAAGTTGTTAAAAATCAAGTGGCAGGACAAGATTCCAGACACAGAGGTCCTGACGAAAGCAGGGATGCAAAGCATGCATACAGTCTTAAAGCTAGCACAGCTAAGATGGACTGGCCATGTTATAAGAATGCCTGATGCGCGACTTCCAAAGAAAGTTTTCTATGGAGAACTACAGGAGGGAAAGCGCTCTCAAGGTGGCCAGAAGAAACGCTACAAAGACACCCTCAAAGCCTCTCTGAAGGATTTCGAAATACCAATGGGGTCATGGGAACAGACTGCACAGGAGCGATCAAAGTGGCGAGGTCTCATCAACAAAGGAGCAGCTCTTTATGAAAAGAAGAGAATCTGTGAAGCTGAAAGAAAGCGAAGAGAGCGCAAAGCCAAAACAAATGTGCCACCATCAGACTCTATGACATTGACTTGCTCTACTTGCAACCGACAGTTTAGAGCCAAAATTGGCCTAGTCAGCCATCCAAGAACTCACCAACACACATCAGCACTATTCAAGAAATAATGATGGTCTTTCTCATTAGTGAGAGACGAACTATCATACCAAATTTAGTGCGACAGACTCGCGTTTCTGTATTTAACTTCTTCAGTGCCGCTAAACCCCAAACTTTTGAAACCCAATAGTTGATAGCAGGTCTCGGCAAGCAGTGAGCAGCTCCCTCCGAGCCACATGTACCGACTCACTCCACGAGACACGCCTGCCGCAGGCATCAGGTAAGAGACGCCTGCGCATTATAAATTCCGGAACACAGGCGTCCCAGACCGAGCCACCTCAACAGCCATGTCTCGAGAAATGAGACAGGCAAGGACATCAGGAAAGAGATGTTCATTGCAGCAAGAACCTACATAATTCTAATCAAAAACTCCTAAAAGTGGAAGTCAAACCGCTAAGACTATGTCGCGGAGTCTTAGTTTCAGAAAGTTTAGAAATTTTATACCTGATTAATGGTTAATAGTATAAGTGTGAATATCAGTATTCCAGAAGTGACTCTAATGCCGAAGAACCAGAATCACCACCGAAACACAGATATACTGGGTTGATGATATCCTCGGGGACAAATTGTCCACCAGCAGTAATACCGGCCCAGTGGTTCCAATATAAATGCCACTATACCAAAATTAGTGCGACAAAACTGTTTGTTTAATATTGTGGCTTGTTGGGTAGGGTCTGTATATGTTGACCCCTCCGATTTCAGAGGAGATATACCTGTATTTTCAGTGTGTTTGTGTTTGATGAAGGTATAGAGCTTTTTATTTTTACATCTATCTGCATCATTACTGAATATAACAGAGTCAAGATATTCCACATAAGATTTCCTAATTCCTTTTTGAATGATGAATTTGAATTTAGTTAATTTACTTTTGAGTTTATCATGAGTTGGTTTGCCTCTTGACTGTTTTACTTTATAGTACAATTTGTCACGCTTGTGGATTTTCTTTCTGATGGAGCTTGTTATCCAGGGGAGGTCACTTCGAGATCTGGTCATTTTGGAAGGTATGTGAATGTTTGATAGGCGGTCAATTTCAGTTTTAAAGATGGACCACAGTTTGTTTGTGGCACTTTCATCTTCACTATGGAAACTTTCACTAAACGAGTTGATATCAGCTTTAAATTGTTCCCAGTTGGTCTTCCGATGTAGTTTGATTTTTCTTTTAGGTTAAATTGGGCGACCTATTGGAATAGAAATTTCATGAAAAACAATATCATGGTCAGATGAGCCAAGACGAGGCAGGGTTTTGGTGGTATGTACCTTACCAGGCTGATTTGTCACAAACAGGTCTAAGATTGTAGACAAAGCAAAAGGGTGATAGTGAGAAGATAAAAGGTTACAGGGTTAAAACAGTTGGTGAGAAAAAAAATGTAAAAATCTTATGCACCAGTCATTAGTAACCACGGCCCCCACCCCAGGGGCGGGCGATAACCGTGGAAATGAACGGGGATTTGACCTTCAAATTATCCCAGGCGAGTGAACAACCCGGGGTTTGCCCTATATATGCAAAAACAGCAGTGCAATGAAAAACATAACAGACTGCGGGGGAAATTAGCAGTGGTTTTTCCAACAAATTGCCCTCGCAGGGTGGGGCTTTTAGCAGGGGTTTGAAAAATGAAAACTCAAGGTCCCCGCTTTATCCCGAGGGGGGGGGGGGGGGTGAGGGGCGTGGTTGTAAATGACTAGTGCATAATGGCATGAGTGATGCAGTTTACAGAACAGAACAGAACAAGACTTTATTGGTAAATACATTCTCGCGAGAGCAGATGATACCTCATCTTGATCTCTCCTATTTGGCTCTATGCATTATGGGATCTAGCCGATTTTGTCTAATGGCGGCAATTGAAGAAAAAAAGAGCATCCCGCATGAATTATCCAACTGCGACAGGTCAGTGCGTAGAGGGCTACCTGTCAGCAACAATGCTGATAAATATACATCTCAGGATACGCGCAGGTAGCATAAGAACTCCTTTCTTGAACGCATCAAGGGTTTGCAAACATACACCCGACTCGGGTAGGACACAGATGGCATTATCCCCAAAATAGACACTGGAGAAATCAGCACTCAATGACATTTCAAATACACTCCGCAGTTACAAATACCTAATTAAGCATTTTTTCTCAGGCTAACAGGGACTGGAATGGCCTCCCTGAATCTGTGATTACCTCTGCAGAAATGTAATGATTGCGTGTGAAAGTTCACTTCTCTAATAAGACATATGGAATAATCTTCCCTGGTCAAGCCCCAACCCCTAGTGTGATACTGTCAGTTTGGCTTTCACTAGCAATCTTTATTCTAGAATAGTTCAGGATTTCTATAAAGGGGGTTCGAATTAACCAAGGGGGGTTCGTTTTCTTCGTTTTAACTAGTTTTTCTTGAATTACCCCATGAAAATGAAATAATTTTGTCCCAGAGGGGGGTTCGAGCGAAACCCCGAATCCCCTCTTAATCCACCAATGTAGCTACAGAATGTAGTTAGTCAGATAATGATGAGTTTAAGTGCTGCTGAACATTTTTTCTTCAAAGCGGGGTAGAAACCAGACTCTGGTGCGGGGTCGCACCACAAAAATGCTTTTGTGCCATATTAAAACCCATTGGAAATATGTGCAATAGATTTTGTTTGAGCTTGAGAGAGACACAAAATCTTATAGAGGATTATTACCCACATCCCTGCAAAGTGAAAAAATGCCAGCAGCTCTTTTAATTGTTGTGCCGTAGCTAGATACTGACACTTACTTGCAACACAAGTGGCTTTAGATGGACTCGAGGAACTCGACCAGAGACACGTCTGAATCGGTTAGAATCCAAGAGAAAAAAGAGGATGATTCCAGGTGTTGATTTGACACGTCAACTTTGCTGGTGGCTTGAGCCAATCAGACTTCTTTATGAAGGTCAAGGACAGCTGAAAAGTTAATATGTCCACCGCAGGTCGATGCAGTTACCACAAGGGAAGTTGTACAATGTACCGAAACACTGGAAGATCTATAATATCCCCGTACCTTTGGGAATTAGCACAGTAGGAGGGTCTAGTTAATTGTCTTTAGAAAGGTGAGTTTTTGCATGCTTATTAAGTTAAATACATGTGAGCCGCGACATGAGAAAACCAACAATCTGCATATGCGAAAACAAAGGCACTGATCAGCGCCTTTGTTTTTGCTCAACAGATAGTACTATCCCTCTACTTTCTAAATCCAAAATTCCAAGCCTCTAGTTTTCTCCAGTGGCTGTACAGCCTGGTTTGTGTCGGACCTGAACAAAACCACATTGTTGGTTTTCTCGTGTCGCGGCTCATGTTTTGTTTCTAAAGGCTCCTTTTTGCTTACTGTAGTCTTGTAATATCATATTAATTGGTCACCATCGCATTTTTAGAATTTATCATGGTACTCGAAATTTCACAGAGCTGACGATTTGCTAATAACTTTGCAATGATGACCAGTGTAGATCCCTGAAAGATTCGAACATGATTTCCAACAACATATGAAGATATGGAATTAAAAAGATAATGGTTAGATCCTTTGGAAGCAGTGAAAACGTTCGAACTTGGGAGGAGGGCGATGGACCATATTGCGTAATTTCAGATATGAAACCATCACAGTGACCCTCCTCATGAATACTGGCAACGAAACCCAGACGTGTGTGCTGCCATTTCAAGAATTTACGCCGTGGTAGTCTAGATTAAAGACTTGAATTCTACCTTCATGGGAAAGAGCTTATCCCCTGGGGGTTCTCTGAACTTTTGCTCATACATAGGCTCGGATCCAGCATCTGCTCCGTACCCCAAAAAATATCTGGTCTGAGGGACTACCCAAAAATATCAGGTATTTGAAGGACAGCCCAAAATACGTGAATTAGCTATAAAAACCAAACATTCGTAAAGCAAAGCCCCATAAAATAGTCAAATTTTGAAGGGATCCCCAAAAAATATCTGAAAAAATGCCCATACCCCAAAATATTCACATTTTCTGAAAACCCCCAAAACTGTGGAAATTCAAAATTTTTATCCACAAAAAAGTCCACCGAGCCTACGTATATGGAAAATTTCAGAGTACCCCCCCCGGGAGCTTATCATCTTGCTCTTCGTATGTAATGTAATTTTTCATGTTTTGTCTGTCTTGTTTTGTCGGTTTCTTTCCTGTTTCTATCTCAATTGGACTCTGGATCATAAAACAGTTGAACCCCAGTGAGGGGCAAATGTCTTTGGAGCGCAACGACTTACAGACAAAATAGTTGTGGCGAAAAGACTTGGTTAGAAAATGAAAAAAGGAAATGATTTACAGGATGAATTGCCTAGCAGAAGAAATGGGTTGGGGCGAAACGACTTGGGTTAGTTTCGGACTTTCAATACGTGAAGCAAAACAAGTTCAACCGGTGTTAAGTAAACAATCTTTTCTATTGATTTTAACCGCATCATAACGAAAAAGCTACATAATGGAGTTTGTTCATAATATAATGAAGTTTGTACATAATATAATGAAGTTTGTACATAATATAATGAAGTTTGTACATAATATAATGAGGTTTGTACATAATATAATGAAGTTTGTACATAATATAATGAAGTTTGTTCATAATATAATGACGTTTGTACATCATATAATGAAGTTTGCACATCATATAATGAGGTTTGTACATAAGATAATGAAGTTTGTACATAATATAATGAAGTTCGTACATAATATAATGAGGTTTGTACATAATATAATGAAGTTCGTACATAATATAATGAAGTTTGTACATAATATAATGAAGTTTGTACATAATATAATGAGGTTTGTACATAATATAATAAAGTTATATTATATAATGAAGTTTGTACATAATATAATGAAGTTTGTACATCATATAATGATGTTTTCACATCATATAATGAAGTTTGTACATCATATAATGACGTTTTCGCATCATATAATGACATTGGTACATCATATAATGACGTTTGTACATCATATAATGACGTTTGTACATCATATAATGACGTTTATGGATCATGAGACAGCTCTGGCGTTCCATATATACTCCTGCAAACCCCAGTTTTTCTATATAAAATTGGGGTTCAAGGGGGGTATACATTACACAGACATGTTTTCCTGATGAAAACATTTTAGGAAGACTGTCTAACACTGTTGTATGTCATTGGTAGATGTAACTTAAGCTTCTCCCATACCCTGGGTGCACTCTGTGTACTGACAGAGTTCTCACTAGGATAACTGAGTTACCATGCCGTATGTTCAGCTCTTATAAAGCTTTACATTATAAATCATATACAATGAGTAAGACTCTGGCTTATTTTATGCATAACTTACCCAAATTTGTCTTGTGTCTCAGCTGGTTATTGACACTAAACTGAACAACAGCTTTATCATACTCTCTCTGGGAGTTACCAAGGATCTACAAAGAATAAGAAATGATGATTCAATTTAGAAATATACATGTATGTTGTATGTACATTGTGCAATTATACAGTGTCAAAGTATTCTAGAGGTATCCTGTCAGCATCCCTCTGGGGTAAAATAGTGATATGGGAATCATTAACTTGAACCTTTTTCTGAAAAAAAAATGATTGCTTCTTTATTAGTAGTTTAGCATAAGACAACAAGTTTAGGTTGAGTCGGTATAGATGCACCACTCTACAGTATAAAGTATAAATCACTACTATGTGTCTTGCTAGGGAACATAACCGGGCCTCTCTATCTGAACTGATAGAAATGGTGAAGGTGGGTATATATATATTTATGCCACATTGACAAGTGCCTGTGGATCATACAAGACAAACGATGGTATGGCAATTTGGCAAAGATGTCACACTCCATGAACAACATCTGTGACAAGGAGTAGAACAGTGTAAAACTTGTGAGGCATATTGATAAAGACATGCAGTCATGAATGTTCTATGGATAATTGATCAGGTCAGAATTATGTCATTGGTCATTAGTATGAGTGAATGACTAGGTGTTTATCGCTATGACCTTACTAAATTCATAGCAAAAAATATTAAAAGTATTTCCTTAAAAGCTTTGCATATATCTTTAGATTGTTATCATTTCTTCTACTCAAGGCAGGGATTTTTCTGGAATGGGCCCTGTGCTAAAAAAAATAAGAGCTGTCGCAGGACAGCGTAGCTCACCTGACTTGTGCTTTGTCACTACATCTGTTAAAATCTATGACCCATGACCTTGACCTCAAGGTCACTCAGGTGGGTCATGATGGTACAACATAAAACTTCAGACCAATGCAAAGTATCAACTTGATCAATCTACATGTTCAAAAGATATAGACTTATAAAAACGTTAACCAAAACTCAAACACAAAACTTCCAAGTCTGTGACCCTGACCTCAAGGTCATCCGGGTGAGTTGTGATGTACAGCATAAAACCCGAGACCAATATCTATCAACATGCAAGTATCAACTTTATACATCAACATGATGTTCAAGAGATTTAGACTTTAACCAAAAAATTTAACACAAAATTTTTAAGTCTGTGACCTTGACCTCAAGGTCACCCAGGGTAGGTCATGATGGTACTGCATAAAACTTCAGACCAATATCTACCAACATGCAAAGTATCAACTCGATCAATCAACATGGTCAAGAGATATAGACTTACAAAAACTTAAATCAAAAACTTAAACACAAAATTTCTAAGTCTGTGACCTTGACCTCAAGGTCACCAAGAGTGGGTCATGATTGTACTGCATAAAACTTCAGACCAATATCTAGCAACATGCAAAGTATTAACTCAATCCATCAATATGGTCAAGAGATATAGACTTACAAAAACTTTAACCAAAAACTTAAGCACAAAATTTCTAAGTCTGTGACCTTGACCTCAAGGCACACAGGGTGGGTCATGATGGTACTGCGTAAAACTTCAGACCAATATCTAGCAACATGCAAAATATCAACTCAATCCATCAATATGGTCAAGAGATAAAGACTAACAAAAACTTTAACCAAAAACTTAAACACAAAATTTCTAAGTCCGTGACCTTGACCTCAAGGTCACCCAGGGTGGGTCATGATGGTACTGCGTAAAACTTCAGACCAATATCTAGCTGCTAAGCAACATGCAAAGTATCAACTCAATCCATCAATATGGTCAAGAGATATAGACTTACAAAAACATTAACCAAAAACTTAAACACAAAATTTCTAAGTCTGTGACCTTGACCTCAAGGTCACCAAGGGTGGGCCATGATGGTACTGCGTAAAACTTCAGACCAATATCTAGCAACATGCAAAGTATCAACCATCAACATGGTCAAGAGATACAGACTTTTAAAAAACTTTAACCAAAAACTTAAACACAAAATTTCTAAGTCTGTGACCTTGACCTCAAGGTCACCCAGGGTGGGTCATGATGGTACTGCGTAAAACTTCAGACCAATATCTAGCAACATGCAAAGTATCAACTTGATCCATCAACATGGTCAAGAGATATAGACTTTTAAAAAACTTTAACCAAAAACTTAAACACAAAATTTCTAAGTCTGTGACCTTGACCTCAAGGTCACCCAGGGTGGGTCATGATGGTACTGCGTAAAACTTCAGACCAATATCTAGCAACATGCAAAGTATCAACTTGATCCATCAACATGGTCAAGAGATATAGACTTTTAAAAAACTTTAACCGAAAGTGTGACGCGGACGCACACGTAAACGTAAACGTAAACGCGCACGACCGAGGTGACTACAATAGCTCTATGCACTTCGTGCAGGCGAGCTAACAACATTTCTCTAAATGGCCCATTTAAATACCATAAATGGGCCTTTTTGTATGTATGAAAATAGCAGGGTTAGAAATATGCAGTTTCCCCCTTGCCCATCATGGATTAAATTTATTGGGGGGCAACCTGACCTTACTGGAAGGTTGCCCCCCAGGACAACTTGAAATTCTCCAACAAGTTTTTGACCTGATTATTCTTAGTGGAGCTAAAGTACAAATTCTCAACAATGAAAATGGAATCATATCTTTGAAGTTAATCAGTAATAATATTGATAAGACACTTGCTATGTGGCAAGTTCAAAACTTGAGGGGCAAGGTCAGATTAATTTCAACAACAACAATTAATTTCAGATTGTCCCCCAGACAAGTTAATTGTTTCCTTGATCTTATTTCTAACAGTGAATAGGGAAGTGCATCAAAATTTGAGCAAATTTACAGGTTATATCGAAAAGGGCCCATGTTGATTTCAGTTCAGAAAAATCCCTGTCAAGGTATGAAGGCTGTAATATTTCTGGCAAGTTGTGATTTTATAATAAGCGTCTAAAACTTACTAAATCATAAAAATTCCCACCATGTTATGCCTTAGACCAAATAAGCAAAAAACCAGGAAAGGAGCAGTTTCAGTTGATAATAGCAAACACACATGTGTGTTTGCTTTAGGATAAACGTACGTAAGAAATTTAGAATAAAAAATCTACATACCTTACCGAACAAAACCGACGGTTAGGCGGCCATTAATGTTGGGCGCAGACATTTTTGTCGGCATGCGCAGACAATGTGTCGTTCAGATGTCGGGAAATTTGTACTTTCTTTTTTCGGCTGAACATTTTTCTTTGTCAAACATATTTCCATATATCCTATTTCAGATCATATTTGTTTCCAAAATGTAAAAATATAAGATAAATACACAATTTACAAATGCAGACGACGATGAAGATTGGTTTTTCGAAATTACACCGTTAAAGTCCTCGTATTATAGCAAACCAGTCAACAAGGCAATATAAACGCTCGAAAAAACAAGCGTCTGCGAGGTGTACCTAAAGCAGGTAACCGGCGAAATTATCGAGACGTTTCGAACAGACGGAAATTATGCCGTGAATAGCGTGCCTGGTTATTTTTGGGGGACAATATTTGAGGTTTGAAGGAACAGAAGGAAAACATTTAAGGGAGCTACCTACCTAGGTCTACCTAAAAACCTAACTAGGTCTACCTAACTACCAAGGTCTACCTGCCTACCAAGGTCTACCTACCTAACTAGGTCTACCAACCTAGGTCTACCTACCTGGGTCTACTTTCCAAGGTCTACCTACCTAAGTCTACTAACCAAGGTTTATCTACCTGGGTCTACTTACCAAGGTTCCCTTTCCTAGGTTTACTTACCTATGTCTTAGTCTACCTATCTAGGTCTACCTTCCAAGGTCTACTTATCTAGGTCTACTTACCAAGGTCAAGTTACCAAGGTCTACCTACCTAGGTCTACTTCCAATGTCTACATACCTAGGTCTACTTACCAAGGTTTATCTTTCTAGGTCTACTTACCTTAGTCTATCGAACTAGGTCTACTTACCAAGGTCTCACTTCTGGGGTCTACTTACCAAGGTCTGTTTACCAAGGTCTACCTTCTATGGTCTACTTACCAAGTCTACTTACCAAGGTCTACCCACCTAGGTCGACTTACCAAAGTCTACCTACTAGGTCTATTAACCAATATCTACCTACCAAGGTCTACCTACCAAGGTCTACCTACCAAAACCTACATACTAAGTCTACTTCCAATGTCTACTAACCTATTTCTACCTACCAAGGTCTAACTATCTATGTCTGCTTACCAAGGTTTACTTACCTAGGTCTACCTACCTAGGTCTACTTACCAAGGTATACATACCTATCTATGTCTACTTACCAAAGTCTACTTACCTAGGTCTACCTACCTAGGTCTACTTCCCAAGGTCTACCTACCTAGGTCTACTTACCTGGGTCTACCTACTATGTCTACTTACCAAGGTCTACGTCCAGGGTCTACTTACCTAGGTCTACTTACCTAGGTCTACGTACCAAGGTCTACTTACCAAGATCTACCTACCTAGGTTTACCTACAAGGTCTACTTACTCAGGTCTACTAAAATAGATAGCTGGATACACTTATTGACAAAAAAAATCCCAGCATACGGTTTTCCATGTGTGTTTGCAGATAAGGCAGCGTGCCTTTATTTCATATTAGGCCTGAATTAAAAAATTATTTGTTTGTCCTTTACCTACCCAGCATTTTAGTCTTGGGTAGGTAGGTAGGAAAATTATTATATTATATTTTGCTTTCTCGAGAAAATAGAAAGTCAACTTTTGACAGTTTAGTCTTAGTAGTAAGGGCTACCTTTTATTTTGCTTAAAAACTACATGTAATGTAAGCCAAGTATGAATTTAAATGAATATATATTTCACAAAAATAAGTGTACTGATTTTCCAAGAAAGGCAAATTAAACAATGTATACTTTCATTTGAATGTCTAATAAACCAAAATTATGCAAATTAACTTAAATTTCAGCCACAGGAAAATAAAAATATTTTTCCTCAGGAAACTGCAATATAATTTTTTGAGTAGGGGGTTAAATTGTGGGTAGGTAGGTAAAGGACAAACAAACAAAATTTTATTTTCAGCCTTATTGATTAAAGAGTACATGTAGCCAGCCGGATCAATACTGACCAATGAAATACTAAGAATCGTCTTAAAAATTAACTGTTTAGGACTGAGGAGCTGTCAATCTTAGCATCTGAAATACTAAGAATCGCCTTAAAAATTAACTGTTTAGGACTGAGGAGCTGTCAATCTTGGCATTCTTGCTTGTCAAAAAGCAGGAAGTCACCTGTTTGACATTAGCTGGGAGCTTGTTCCAGGCATGATTTTGCCTTATTTGATTTTCAACTTCTGCATTCATGCTTCTCTATCGGTCATCAAGCAATGTTAGGTCTTCCAGAGAGCAAAAACTGTTAAAATCAGTAAAATTTTGTTCCTCCCCTGTTATTAACTGCCATGTTGGATGGATTTTGACAGCTTCCGGTTTGTAAAGTCCATTTTGATTGGTCCGAATCTGAAAATTGACCAATGAAATTGAGTTTTACAAAAACACGTTGGTTTCTGTTTGTTGAAAAATGGCTGCCATACAGATCAAAGAGGAATATCCCTGTCAGATGCTACAGATGCCAAGAATATGGACATATTGCAAACAGCTGTGAGAATGAGGAGAGATGTGAAAAGTGCTCAGAAAGTCATAAAGGTGGATGCAAAGGAAAGATCAAGTGTTACAACTGCAAGGGAAGTCATGGAGCAGGAGTCAGGGACTGTCCAGTGTATGTTAACCTCTTCGAGAGGTTAACTTCACGCCAGTAGTATCAACACTCAGTGATTCATCTAGCTGAGAGATGGTGTTCATTTTTAAAGACTCAGTAACTTATCTTTTTGTGTGCAATATGTTATATGTGAAAAACTTTTACGAACGTTTGTATTTTTGAAAATATGAGATCCCCACGTGTGTGCATCCATCATGAGTGAAAGTACCTTGAGTTTAAAAAATAAGCACAAAGAAGACCAAACAATTTTAAAGCACATGGAGTTCATAGCCAACAATATAATGGCATAAATAGATATACAACAACAACAACAATCAAGAGTTGAAGAAAATATCTTTATTTTTCCAGAATTTTGCTCTATATGAACGCAGTTTAGCCACGTAAGCGCTAAGATTATTGCTATATAAATGAATAGCATGTTTCAAACAGCATGCCGGCATACACTGCGCTGACTTTTTAATAAAAAATTAAATATCATTAGTTTTCGTGACTGAAAAATACAGTTGGGGTGGGAAATTAACATTTTTGCTGGCTTATCTCTTATTTCAAATTGACTTCATTTATAGCAATATGCTTTACATGATTTTCTGTTTTCATTCTTGCAAAGATACCATATGTTTGTTTGTTGCTGTGCATGACACTGTCACAAATCAAGTTATCGGAAAAGATTGCGTGACGTCATCAGCCAGCATCCGGGTCACTCTCACGGGTACAAATCAGTAATGGCGGCTTTATAAGAATTCAATATATGTATGGTTTACTTACACAAATGACCCAAAACGCCCGAATTCTTTAAAAGATTTATTTTAAAATGAGGCAAGATTGTTTCCAGAATGCATTTTTTGAAGATTTGGAAGGAAAATATCTTTAATAGCGCTATACCTCTGTGTTTATTTATAGTTAAATATTTTGACTTTTCGGCTAGCGCGGGTGGCTTTGATCTCCGGTTATTTAATATGCACACAATTTCAGGCGCTTCAATCTCAAATTACATTGAAATTTTATGACAATTTTACGCTGTAGAATTGTAGTATCTGATTTTGGAAGATTTAAATAACATACCACACTTGATTTGATATACTGCAGCGGAAAGGTTATTATACATTTTTATTTATTTTTCTATTAAATTATCGTAATTACAAAATAAAATTGTGAAATATAAGCTGCCGTTAGCTAAAAACAAGGCTAGAAAAACATGAACTGAAAATAATAAATAAATAAATTGGGCAAAGTTATCCAATTTACATGTAAATCTTTCTCAGAAGCTCATTCAGTTTAGTTTTCCGAGTTTAAAACAAACCTTCCAAAAAATTATTTTCAGACAGATGGCGGAAAATTATTTTTCAGTGGGTCTAATGTTTAGTTAAATTTATTTTAGTAAATTCAGCATTAATTTCAACATACATTAACAATTTAAGACACATTTTCCCACACAAATATGTGTATTAAGTCCGTGTATTTATTGACTCTGTACCCGTGAGTTCACAGGTAATGTTATCGATGACGTCATCGCCATCTTTTCCGATAAGCGGAATAACTGAGGTGATGATCAGAAATTGATCGACTCATTAACAGAAGATAGTTGGACTCATACACTCAGCTGTTGTTTACAGTATTGTACAATTTGACACTGACATTGCAAATGTACCCACAGCCTCATGTCCAACCGTAAAACAAAACGCCAAAAATAAACTGTTTTAAATGTGACCCTGACCCAGTCTTTTTACCTGCCGATTAAGGTTATGTGACCTGTCTGAAAATTCCAGGTATGTAATAAAACTATTGAGAGTAAAAGAACTCTATACTCATGTTAAATCCACAGCAGAGAAACCTGTTTGGATGTAATCATTATACTCATGATGAGGCCCTGAGGGCCACCCAGGGCTTTTGGGGATTCAGGGAGGGCTATTTATTTTCAGGGATTTGGGGAAAGGGATCATTTATTTTCAGGGATTTGGGGAGAAAGCATAACTTTTTGGGGTTTAGGGAGCAGGGGGCCGAGGAAAAACATTTTAGGGAGCTGGGGAGAAAGGTCATTTTTCTTTCAGGGAGCAGGGAGCAAAGACCCCCCTGGGGGGGGGGGGGGTATTGTCAATTTGGCGTGTCACCAGTAAACCATTCAGATGGGGGGCCTCACTGATAAGATTATAATACATGTGGGCCAAGATCTGATAAAAGGGGTCTTATGGCAAAAAAATGAAAATGAAGATATTAATTACATATGAAAGACCAAGTTTCTCTGAGTATTTCCTGAAAATTTGAAGGGATTATCTTTACAAATAGCAAAGATATGAACGTTGAAAGGTGTGCAGTTGATGCAATCTAAACATGACGTCATAAAACTGTTGATGACGTTTGGACGTTGATGACGTTAACGTTTTTAAATCACTGTAATTAAAAGAAAGTAATACTAAAATTCTCGAAATTCTATGTGTTTCTTGAAGTTTAACATCTATACTACTGCACAGACTATGCAATGGGCACGAATTCACAAACTGATTGATAAAACATGCAATACAAAGGGCGTACCTGGTTTTTAAAATGAGGGTAGTCCTTATGGCGCAATGGTTGCCATGGTAACATACATTATACAAATAACGTTTGACCATAAGAAAAGTATGTGTCTTGGATTGTGTTACAGTATTAATGGTGTACGAAATAAATATCAGAACATGCCAAATATTTCAAATTTGTATGGTTTTTAAATTTTGATAGCATAAAATGTACTTGAATGCCCGAAGACACCTTTTACCAGATCTGCGCTCATGTATATTTGATTACAGGAATCTTGTTTGCAAAGGTATTATGGGTGAATTAGGGGATAGACGGATGGTGCTGAGCCATGTGTTTAACCAGTATGATAGAAATGGCAAAGGTGAACTTTCTCCAATAGAAGTCCAGATGCTGCATGGAGATCTCAGGATGGGAGGAATCAGCTATCCACAGGTTGGTATACATACTTGTTGATTAACAATACCTTTTATATAGAATGTACCTGATTACTTTGATGCTACACAGATTGTAAATGAGTTAACAATATTAGCAGGCTGCTAAGGCACCCATCCAGTTTATAAATTTTTATATGTGAATAGCTGAAATCTATTCTTTTAAATGGCAATACCATACCATGATGATAATTTTACCACAACATTAGAATAGCTACTGACAGTAGGGTATTTTGCTTTTGTGAACAAAACCAATTGGGTTGTTGGACACAGAAACCAATAATTTTACAGGTTCTGGCCAGTATGAAGTACACCTGCGCATCTGATGTGTGTACACTGAGTGAACTATATGACCTTCTCCAAGAGATGGACCGGCGTTACTACCTGATACAAGATCTACGCTGGGAGTTCTCGTTGCTGGACAGACAACAGAGAGATACGATCACAGAGGACCAGGCTAGGTACTCCTTATCTTTGATGCCTATGGCACATGCAGTTTTTTTTTTTTGGCAAATATTTTGGTGAAAAATTAATTACATTATGAATATGATACAGGTACTTGTAAATGTTGTAAACATGTTAAATCAAGCTCCTTTTATGAGCAGAGAAACAACCAAAAGAAGAGGATGGGCGAAACAAATGAGCCGCGTCATGAGAAAACAAATATTTTGCATATGCAAAAACAAAGGTGCAGATCAGCACCTTTGTTTTTTTGGCTACACAGGTAGTACAATTCCTCTACTTTCTAAATCCAAAATTTCCAGCCTCAAGCCATCTTCCATGCGTATACAGCTCTGTTTTTGTCGGGCCAGTTCAGAAACCAGATTGTTGGTTTTCTCATGACGAGTTGAATTGTTTTATCAGTTATTGTCAGTAAGAAATTTTGTGTTCAATCAGCCAGGCAATTTGAAGGTAGCCAGTCAGTTCAAATGTTTAAAAAAAATCCAAATGTACAAATGTAAATCCTGCTAAAATGTTATAATGTACTGGGGTGTGCATTTCCTCTGTTACATTACTATTAATGTTTAGATTTCTCAGAATATTATTGTGATCTTTTTTGCCCTATTTTATATGTTTTCTTGAAATTTGCAGATGGTTAGTACAAGCAATGCATGGTAAGAGTTTCTCCAAGAGAAAGTGGGCTCACTTCCTGAGTAACCGGGCAGTACCAGGCAGTCCAGTATCATTCCCAGAGATTGAGGTCCTGCTGTGTAATGTGAAGAGTAACAAGGACTCACAGCTTGACAGAGAGCTGGAGGAGAAGGAAAGACAAGGTATTGACAAGTTCATAAAATAAATCTTGTGGATGGCATAAATTTACCTAAAATTTCTGTAAAGCTAATCGAATATGACCTTTTATGGAGTTAGGAATTAGTCATATATGCAGACAGAATAGCAAGCATTGAAGATATTGATAAGTCTGTAGTATAGTTGCCATATCTGGGTTTGTACTGTTTGCTTGAAGCTAACTTTGAAAACCAGAGAACATATGGGTACTTGTAATGGATTTGAAATACTTGAATTCTTTGAAATACTTGAAATTCTTTTATTTATGTACATGTATTGGAAATGATGTCCCAAGTCGATATATAAAATGGAAAATGTTGCGAAATGTGTCAACCATGTTTTTGTCCAATAAAATTAAGCAAGAAAGCTCTTGTATCCTTAAACAATTGCGGTTTAGAGGTCGCAGTACAGGCATGTTTACATAATGAGACTTGGAAACTGTTTACTTACAGAGAAACTGCGGAAGAAGAAGCTTGCAGAGGAAGAGAGACTGAGAGAACAAGAAAGATTGAAGAAATTGAAAGACGAGGAAAGAAAGAGAAAGGAAGGGGTAAGATAGTAGATTACTTTTAACATTCAGAATTGCTGGGCCCCAACAAAAGTATTGCAGTAATTATCATTAAACCAAGTGGATTCAAGTGGAGATGACCAAATGGCATGTTTTACGAAAAACACATATCAATCTTCTAGAGTACCTTGTAGCTGTATGCTGTTGTAGCAGCGTCATGATGGTGTATACCCTAGGCTGATATATAATTGTAAAGTTTTAAAATGTTACATTTTCTCTGTGTGTTCTTTGAACTTTTGGATACAGAAAATATGCACCATATAGGGGAACAGCAAACATGATACTATTGTCATGAAGCATGCATAAAATTTTATCAAGTTGAATATAAATTGGCCCCTTGTATATGACACTTATTTCAGAAATAAACATGTTTTATTTTTAAATGATTTTTGGTTTGTTTATCCATAGACCAAGACCATAACATTTCAGCTTCAGATAGAAAAGTTAGGCACTGAACCAGAACTTACGGTGCTCGAAAAAGTTTTAGACAACTTTATAGAAAATAACGAAGTAAAGGTATCTTCGATGTCAGAGATTGTGCATGGCTGGCACACTCCGTTTCTGGAGTACAACATGTTTGGGTGGAACGCCTGACACATTGTAAAACACACTTTCATTTGATGTTATGTGTCAAGTTTGTAGGAAGGTACCATTGATGTAAAGATTTGCACTCTTTGGTTCTGTTGGAATGCATGCATGGCTCATGGCATATTCTGAGTTGCACACCTCTCAACACACATTTCTATTTACCAGTATTGTTTTGTACAGGCATTTAGTATACATACATATTCATAATCTAAATATTATGCATACCTTTATATACAAGATGAAATTTCCACATAACAGATAAAAAAAAGCTAGCTAACGCCAGTTTCCGTGCCATAATATAACAGATATAAATATTCAGATATAGATGTTTCACCTGTTGTTTACAGAGACATAAGATGAAGGTGATAGTTTGTGGTGAAGGGAGCATTGTCTGCTTGGAACATTGTGTCTTTGTTTTATGTCCATTTGTTGTGCTTTGCAATTTTATATATACAATTACATGTATGTCAAGATTTTGGTTTCTTCTGAGGGTTTGCAAGATGATTTTTGCAAGATGATTTTAAAACTAAATGTGAAATACATTTAAGTGGATGTGATTGAATTTATTACTCACAATGTAAGCTGGTTTCTAGGCTGTAGATACTATGCCAGCAAATTATCCTTGCTGCAAAGTATGAGTTTATCCTCCATATGAGAAAATATGTGCTTAATGTTTGGTAAAAAATATGCTTTTGTGTCTAAGTACATGCAGAATTTTGTGTGTCACTAATTTTATGTATTTGGTTAAAGCAGACTGTTTGCCGAGACAAGTCTGTGAATCTAAGTCTAAGCTCTCTCACATTTGGGGCAAAACTTACAGTTATGTTTAGTCATCTTGATAAGCTTTGAATTGTTAAATCCATAATACATAATCTCAGAAAAGATGAAGTTTTATATAGTATAGACATCATTGCTTTTGGTGGTACAAAATGACCAACATGCACTATTTCATAAAATTTCTGTTCTTCAATCGTCCATTGACACCAAAATTAATTTCTATCACTTCCCTTATTTCTATCTTCAATGATTGGTCAGATCATTGCATTAATTGATTCCAACAAAGCTTTTTAAGTTTGCATAGAAAATAATTGATCTTAATAGAAATTCTGTATGTCTTGTTTCATTTCCTTAACACAATCTGGCTTTGGCTCAGAAGAATCTATAAAATTGTATATTTGTAGGAAAAAGAAAGGCAGGATGAAGAATTGAGAAGAAGAATGATGGAAGAAGAAGGTAATTCTACCACGTTTCTTCTTTTTTTTATTTAAAATAAATATTTTATTAAATATTAAAGACTCGTTTTAAGTTCCTATGATACTGACAAAAGGAATCAAAGTTCTGTAATTTAGTGAATTTCAGCAAGATATTTGACACAAGAGCTGGAATATTAATTATTTGTCAGAGGCAAAGTATATAAAAAGTGTTTTAATATACATACATTGTACTTTCATGGAACATTCTTGCTGACTAGTATTTTAGAATTCAGATTAGACACCAAAACTTGGAGCAAAAAAAAGAGCTACAGAGAGATGTTAAAAGATGTTAAAAAGAGATGTTAGCCACGTCATTAAAAATATAGAATTTTGCCTATGCGAAAACAAAGGTGCAGATCAGCTGTGCAGTTCCTGCACAGCTGATCTGTGCAGGAACTGCACAGCTGATCAGTGCCTTTGGTTTTGCTTCTCAGATAGTACAACTCCTCTTCTTCCTAAATCAGAAATTTTAAGCTTCTAGCTATCTGCACAGGCCGTTTTGTGTCAGTCTGGATCGGAATTCCCGAAGACAGGTTTTCTTGCGTCACGGCTCATGTTACAGCTTTTGAAAATTCCCCAATATTTTTAGCTATAAATATTTTCAATCAAATTAAATTCGATTTGATCTATATTTCAGAACTGAGAAGGCAAGAACAACTAAGACGAGAAGAGGAGGTACCGTAAAACAATTAGATTCACAAAAATATGCTGTTTAACTTCATTATTTGTAAGATTAGACCCCCTTAGTTGAATACCGAGGATGTAATGGCTCCCAACAAAAAATAAGTATAACGTTTAATAGCATTTGTAAAAAGGTCAGTTCCCATATCGATGGAAAAGGTACATCATCTTCCAATGATTGAGGAAAAACAGGGTTCCAGTTATGCCTGAAAGAATGTGCACTAAAAGGTCACTAAAGGCCAATACACTGCCATTTCCATTTTGAGGCTAGTCTAGGAGCAATTGGTTAACGATCTGAATTTAACTACAAGACCACATAGTTGCTAAACATGGACATAAAGCAATCAATCAATCACACAGTTGATAGAGCTGTTATTTTAGTATGATCTACCACATCAGGAAACCAACAATCTGCATAAGCGAAAACAAAGGCACAGATTGGCTGTGCAGTAACTACACAGCTGATTAGAGACATTGTTTATGCTACACGGATAGTAAGTGTACAATTCCTCTTCTCCTTAAATCTGAAATTTCAAGCTTCTAGCCCTATTTTGTGGCTGTACAGCCTGATCTTGTGACCGACCTGGTCGGAAACCCAGAGTATTGGTTTTCTCTTATTATGGCTCAATTATGCTCTCCAGGAGAAAGAGCAGAGACTAAGGGAGCTGGAGGAGAAGAACAGAGAAGAGGAAGAAAGAAGAAAGAGAGAGGAAGCAGAGAAATACAAAGATGCTGAAAAAATACTCGAGGTAAGATTCAGTATATTGGAAATAGAATCATTTGTTTCTGTATTAAATGCAAAAATGTTGAAAAAGAAAAATTATGGGCTTTCACATTAAGGATAAAGCAGTTACCTCTGCAATACACATATAAAATGATGATCAGTTCTTTCGGTAAATAGACGAAGAGGTTGACAGCTTTAGTGATAGATTGGGGGGGGGGGGGGGGGGGGGGTAGTTTTACAGAAACAGAGAAAACAGGAAAAGACCAACATAGAACCCCATAGGCTCACACTAAGCTCTAACCCCAGTTTTGATTGCATAAAAGTCTTAGGATAAAAACAGATATTCTTGAAGACAATACTACATGTATTTGAGTTTTAGGGGAAGCCTTTAAGTTGAATGTGAATGTTTCTATTATGGATTTTTCGTTTTGCATTGATTGTATAATCTCTACCTTTTATCACTATAGGAAACTGAGAAGCAGGAGAAAGATTATGAGGCATACCTTAAGAAGTTACGAGACCAGCTCAAGAATGAGAAAGATGAGAGGAAGAGGCGGGAGCTTGAAGAGGAGCATGAGAAATATCTCAGACTGCATCAAGGTAATGGGAGAGTATCATTTAGTCTTAGGGGTTTCCAACCAGGCCCCAAGGTTAAAAAAACTACCTTTCATCTCAACTCAGTTGAGCATGAAAGTTAAACTGCTCATAAATACTGAAATAGCTGAAATTGAAGTAAATTTCAGGTCTAGATCACCAAAGTCGATAATTTATTCTGCTAATGACTATTGTTATATACCTAATGTATCTCTACAATAGAAACATGTCATGTTGTAATGGACAGCACTTTCTGCTGTTTAGGCGTCGTAGGGCATTAATACCATAAATGCCCTGAGATGACGTCATATCAGGGCAATAATGGTGTTAATGCCCTGAGATGACACCGCAGCAGGGCAATAATGGTGTTAATGCCCTGAGATGACGTCATAGCAGGGCAATAATGGTGTTATTGCCCTAGGTGTTATTGCCCTGAGACTATGACATACACCTGTTTACATGTTATGGACACTAGCAGGTGTTCATTTCATCTAAATTTAACATGGCAGGTGAGTGTACATTTCAGACGTATATTTCATCTTTATTTAACGTGTCATTTTGCGTCTAATCACTTACCAATCAATGGCTGTGTGCTTGTCATCATGCGCGATTTCAAGACATAGCATTCACAATAAATAAATAAATAAATAAATAAATAAATAAATAAATAAATAAATAAATCAAATGTACATGTATCGGAGGAAAGGTATATAACAATGACGATATAACATTCTTTTCCAAGTGCATTAACGTTTGCCAAGCCCTCGGGCAATAATGTGTTGCAGCCCTCACCGCTACGCGGTTCGGGCTGCAACACATTATTGCCCTTGGGCTTGGCAAACGTTAATGCACGGAAAAGAATGTTTTATCCTCTTATTAAAACGCCAACAATATGGCATTTTATCATTTATGAGCAGGATAAATTTTAGTCTCAGCTGAGTTGAGCATAAAAACGTTTTGTAGCCTGAGGGCCTGGTATGACACAAACAAGCCTGCCCAGCCACAGGAGATGGCAAGCTCAAACTTTAAGATTTAAGAAGAAGAGGAACTGTACTATCCATGGAGTGAAAACAAAGGCACTGATCAACTGTGCAGGTGCTCAACAAAATTTGCTACAGGCAAAAAAGTCCAATCTGAATCTGAATAGTTTACTGGTGACACGCCAAATGACATTATTTCACCAGGGGGTTTGGATGGGGGAGAAATTAGTCTCTAGAATGCACGAGTGAAGCGAACTTGGACACACAATCATCTGACATTTCAGCGGTGGAAAACAGAGAGTCAGGGAGGTCATTCCAGTCCCTGATAGTCTGGGTATACTATAAAAAAAATTGATTTTGAAAAAAAAAAAAATCTTTCTTAATTTCACACTTTTTCAGAAACCATGCACAAGAAAATCCACTACAGACTCAAAGTTTCCATCGACAAAGAGAGAGACAAGTTTAAGCTGAAGTGCACCATCAATCAGTTTTAGGTTGAAAAAAAATCAAAGATATGCTTTGGTCTTGAGTAATTTGGTGTAAATTATAGAAATCTTAAAGACTTGATTTTCACATTACAGAAACCAAGCACAAGAGGATTCGCTACAGACTCAAAGTATCCATCAAAGAGAAAGACAAGTTTAAGCTGGAGTATACCATCAATGAATTTGAGGTGGAAAAAGTTGAAGATAAGGACATGGAACTAGAAAAAGCTAAACAACTGCTCAAGGAACTGGTCACCAGAGACAGTGAGTATAGACTTCATTGCGAAAACTTGCCCATGCAATATACAGAGATTTTATCAGCTATAAATAATGAAAATCTTATTGGAATAAAAAATCAAGCAAAATTTGCTCAAGTATTGATTGTGGGTACAACCGCCTCAGCAAGACAGTTCTAAGGAGTACACACAATAGGAAAATCCCAACCAGAGGGTCCACCCGGTCCAGCTCGCCTCGTTTCCCACTGGAACAGTGGACCTGAGGGTTGGGATTTTCCTTTCTCCACTTAACACCAATGATCGATTCTATCGATTGTATAGGACATCTAGTTATTTCGTCGATAAGCGCACACATCACAATGACGTCAGAAACGTAATTGATATTTTTGTGGCAAGTGTGCAAGAAATTTATATCTTTACCTCACACTCATGAAAGATTCTGCTATATTCTTTAGACCTCAAGAGAGCCATATCAAAACGAGAGATTGAAGAACTTGAAAGAGCCATAGAAACTGTCAGGAGAAATGGCATGGAGGTCCAGCTTGCCAAAGAACTTGTTGAGGCTAACCAGATTCTGGCCAGACTGCGCAAGATCCAGCGTATCCGCTCGGAGATTCTGGAGCTGAAGCAGTCCACGGTGGCTGAGATCAGAAGTTACCAGGCTCCACCGCCAGCTGTGCATACTGTCATGACGGCGACTTTCCTTATACTGGGGCATAAAGAGTCTGAAACAAAGGTGAGCTTTGGTTCTCTGACTTTGTGTTACTTGAATTTAACAAAATGATAAAAACATACTCTGGCACATTATAAGCATAGAGAAATGTCACAAAGATTTTAATGTAAATGTTCAGATATTCCAATGTATAATTTTTATCATGATCTAAAAGTCTTGCTAAGAGAATAGCTTATAGTGAAGATTCCAATGGGATTGCATCTTCTGAAGCTGATCCAAGATCTTGATCTACAGTGTTTGTCCTATACTATCTTTTCAAAAATAGGATCATTACAAAATTGCAAAAATATTATTTCATGAAGAAAATGCAACACATTTATCATGTGTAAGATTATTTGTAATATCTAAACAATAATTTTGTTATTCAGGACTGGAAGCCCTGGTTGGTAAGACTGGCAAAGAAGGTCTGAAGAGACGATGTCCAGAGTGCGACGCCAGCAGAACAAATATGGCTGCCGCCAAATGAGATCACCATTAACTGCTGCCAAAGGAGTCTGCTATCTGTCACATATTAAGTTTCAATTTTATTCTTCAGGACTGGAAGACAGTGCAAGCCCTGGTTGGTAAGACAGGCAAGGAAGGTCTGAAGAGACGCTGTCTGGAGTGCGACGCCAGCAGGATAAACATGGCTGCCGCCAAACGTGCCCGACAGCTGTTGGATAGGTATGAGTTGGATGAGGTCAGAGACGTATCTGCAGGAGCTGCCACATTCTATGTCTTTGTAAGTATTTGAGCCGCCTCATGGGAAAACCAACAATCTGCATAGGCAAAAACAAAGACGCAGATCAGCTTCGCGGTAACCGCGAAGCTGATCAGCACCTTTGTTTTCGGTACTCGGAAACTACAATATTCCTCTTCTACTTAAATACGAAATTTCAAGCTTCTAGCTCTTTTCTGTTACTGTGCAGGCCGGTTTGTGTCAGACCTGTTCGAAAACCACATTGTTGGTTTTCCCACGAGACGGCTCATTTGTGTGAAGCATTTTAAGCAGGTGTTACTTGTCTACTTCTATACACTTCTTCCCTATGCTCTTAAAATTGTTTGTTTATATAAGACAGGAAAGTGAATAAAGTTGCAGATTTGAACTTTCAGCTTTGCTAGCTTGAAACAGACTGTTGGAAATTATGTCACTTGGTCAATTGCAAGAGGAAGAAAGACTATTGTGTAAAAAGCTCTCAAGATGGAAATCTGCCATAATAAATACATGTATTTTTAAGTGATATTTGTGTATGTTGTGTAAAGTCTGGGGGGATATGATATAAAGAACGTACATATGCACATATTGTCTGTAAAAGGCATGTGTGCCTTTGAGGACATGGGCACTGCATGGAACAAAATAATTCAGTCCTTTATTTCACTCGTCATAAAAATATAGGGTTTGTACAAATATGTTGCTATAGCAAGGGGTCAAAGAAAGAAGACAGAAAACTACTTTTGTATTTAATTAATTTATAGAATTATATAGTAAATGACATTATAGGTTGATGGATATGTGCAGGAATTGGAGGACGAGACTGCGTCAATAGCTGATGGCTATGAGTTTAGTCCTTGGGCTAATTGGAAACCAGTTTGTATCGAGTCATATGTGCTTAGTTTTGTCTTTAAAAAACATTGTTGTGTGTTTAAATGACTTTTGAAATTTAAATGAATTTTTTGTGCTTCATGTTTTTATTAACGACAATAAGAAGACAAGGCTTTATCATTAGCTTGTAGCTTGAATTCAGTTCTTGGGCTAATTGGAAACCAGTTTGAATCTAGTCATATGTGCTTTGTCTTTAAAAGCCATTGTTGTGTGTATGCTTAAATGAATTGAGAATTGAAATGGGTTTGTCTTTATTTGTGTTTTTTTTTTAACAATACAATTTAGAAGAAGCTGTGTCAATTGCTGACGGACATGAGTTTAATCCTTGGGATAGCTTGAAATTAGTTTGTATATTATAATATAGTCTTACAGCCGTCTGACTTGGCTGGGCTTTTCAAAGTCATCGTTGTATATTGAAACAAATTTTAGGGTTAAATGAAATTGTTTTGCATTTATGTTGTCTAAAATGTTAACAAAAGAAGACAGTGCTCTAATATTTGCAGGAAGGTTTGTGTGTGTGTGGCTTAATTTAATCAACAGTGGATTCATGAAAAGTGTTTTATGAATGATGACTTCCTTGTTTTATGTTGTTGTTTGCTTTTCATCATCATCATCATCATCATCATCATCATCATCATCATCATCAATGATTCAAGTTGAAATGATGTTTGTTACTAATATAGTCAGATAGTTGTGAATAAATGTTTTAGGTGTTTTACAGGTATTGATATGAGATTTTAGTAATTATATAACACATCATTGACTTAATGTAGAAATTCTTATACCATTGTAACAGACAAATAGCCAAATGGCTAAAGTCAGAAAATTAAACCAAAATACAGCTTATATGAACAAAATGCTGGTTGCAGGGAAATTTTGCAAAGTTTTTCTAGTAAGAGAGTAGAAAGAAACTGAAAAAAAAATGCCATAGGAAGTTTGTCAGTTTTTTCATCCAAAAGTTTAGGATGGGTAGTTGGATAACAAATCATATTTTATAACTTCCGGCCTGACTGTAAGTGGACAATAAGGTCACTGTATAGCTACACCCTCAACTGGTTCCCTAGTCAGTTACGTTTAGAATTATACAAGGATAATGCATGCCATGTGGCTATACAGTAATGGTATTGCTGAAGTGTATAAGAGTCCAAGATTCTGGAAAAGCTTTAGGAAATCCACAGACACCTAGAAGTAAATAAATGAAAAGTTAATACAATACTTGTATTGGCTTTTAGAAATAAAATTTTATGGGTCAAGGTTTCAAACTAGTAGCTTACTTATCTTTTTATGATTTCAGTCAGTTGCCATGATTGAAGAAGCCCATGACATAGCAGAACGAGGCCCCATAGAGGAAGATGATGAAGGGGCTTCTGGTGGGGGCAAGCCCCGTATCGATCCAAGCAAGATGACCATTCAACGCAGTAGGCAACAGGTCATCACATCTGATACAAAGACATCAAAGACTGCAGCTCCACGCAACAAGACACCAACACGCAAGAAATAGGGCAGTGGCTGGTCCAGTGAAAACATTTAGACTTATAATCATGTGAACTAAATTTTGGAGAAAAAAAAAACTTGCATATATTTTTGACTGTGATATTAATGACGTTATGATGAAAACCACAAGAATTGTCAAATCAAGTCAAGGGAAATGAACCTTCCCATGAGAAAACCAACAATTTGGGATTAGAACAGGTCTGACACAAACCAGCATGTACAGTCACACAGGCAGACTAAAGGCTTGAAATGTTGGATTTAAGAAGAAGAGGAATTGTACTATCTGTGTAGCGAAAACAAAGCTGCTGATCAGCTTCGCGGTGACGGTGAAGCTGGTCTGTGCCTTTGTTTTCGCATAAGCAAATTGTTGGTTTTCTGCTCAAATATCAGTTATGTCTTTGTTTCCTTTGTCGGAAGCAGACCTTTCTTTATAATAGAAAGTGTATTGCACATGTAGATTTTGATAATTTCATACCTCTTTTTGAGCAAAATTTTCATTTGCATCAATTTTGGTATGGTTTATTTTTTTAAATGAATGGGTTAATATGGGTTTACATTAGACTTAACCTTTGCTCATAATACATACATTCACTTTATTACGCAGTTTCACCGTTTTAAGTAATGTGATACCTAAAATATCTGTGATATTTTCATATTTATTTATTCCATTACAAAGACAGTGTATAGGTAAAATACTTTGACCATGCCGTTCAATCTCTGACACAGATATGCATTTGTTGATCGGACTGCTTAAATAACTATGTTCTCAATAATGCAACTCTATGATGGTAAACAATATATGACCATGTGCTTCACATGCCACTGGAAAAATGTGTGAAACAAATAGGAGCCTTTCAGGCTTTTACCATGTTTACATAACTATCACGTGAGTTCAAGTGGCACAGTCAAAGTATTTTACCTATACATGCACTATGTATGGCCATTAGCATTATCAAACAAGCAAAATTGTAAAAGACTCCAAGAAAAAGAAATCTAATAGGATCCCAACTTAGTTTGATCATTTTATATGGAAAAAGAAATTTTTCTTTGCTCTTATGAAGTACAGTGTGAAAGACTTAAGTGAGGTCACTTGCGATTTTGTTTGTTATGGTAAAATGTTTTTGATGTGTTGCTTCTTTGACACAATTTCTGCATTTATTTCAGCAATAAAAGCTGCATTTATATTTTATCTTGACATTTAAGTACAGTCTCCACATCATGCACAAGGTCACATATAGCAGAACTCACACACACACACACACACACACACACACAGAGTGAAATATGTTATTTCGTTTGCAAAGATTCCTGCAGGCAGGTTTATTTTATAGTCTAGTTTTTCTTTCATGCTTTGTTTTCTACCTATATATTTCAATGTTATTTTCATCACTGTTTTTATGTTTTCTTTTCACAGTTAACAATAGGGGTCATGTTGAGACAATAAGTTACATGTACTCAGAGATAGTTATTTTGTGTACATTCTTCCAACTAATTTCATGTATCAGTTTACTCTTCATTTATCAGCAGAAGAGAAGATAATTTCTTAACACACAAGAATGTGTTGAACATGAAGAATACTCTCTTAGTTCTGCTGCATATGAAGTGGACCTTTCATCGACTAAGCTACCATTATGCCAAGTGTTTTTACAATGTTTGACTGGCAAGTTGAGACATCAACTGCCATTTGTAAATGTTATAATGTATTGTATATAACTTGTTTAAAAAATCAAATCAAATTTTTGAACTAACATTTTAAATACATTTATTTATTTATTTTTAAATAAAAACTGCTTAAGTATAATTTTGCTTGTTATTTTAGAATAACCCAGGCTTCAGGCTTACATATTAAGTCAGCAGGGGAGATATGTGGGACCGTCTCACATTTATTCTTCTGAAAACAGTATTTCAGATATCCATAATTGATTTATGGATATCCTAAAATCAATTTATGGATATCCATAATTCCGCTGAATTAAGGATGTCCACAAATCGTTTTAAGGATATTCTTAAATGAAATATGGATATCTTTAATTCATTTATGGCTGTCCAAAAATTATTTATGGATATCCTAAAATGAATTTAGGATATCCATAAATAAGGAATAAATAGTAAAATGGCGCCCCATATATTTTTAAAAGCACCTTTTCATAGTCTGAATTCAATAGTCTTTTGTATGATGGTGACTATGAGTGTGAGCCTATGAGTTGCACCAGTCTTAACATATTTCTGGTTAAAATCATTATAATACATACACTTTATGATCTAATTCATCACATTTCTCTAAAACAGTTAGAATTACAAGGTTGTTTTGCCAATTTCTTGTTTGACAAAAATGGTGGCTTCTTGAAAGATGAGTGTGAAGCAAAATGTTGTTAGTCAACTGAACACATCCATTACTCACTCACTGAAGTGCCAGCCAATGGTTGAAAATAGGGATGTTATGTTGGAAAGACATTTGGAAAAGATAAAGCATTAAAACTTTCAGTTGATTGTGTTAATGAATAATGTCATCTTGTCCAATAGAACTGCAGAAGCAGCGTGTATTCAAGTCTAAAAATCATAAACTTTTTAACACTATATCTGTTCAAGTTTGGTTATCATCCACCCTTTTGTTCAGCAGAGTCTTGTGAGACATTTCTTTCATGATGGAGATTTTATAAAAAAAGGTCAAGGACGCTTAATTCTAATCAACACTTACCTTCCTCCCAGCAATGTATCTGCAAGTTAAGTCAAAATCCGCCGACTGCTTCAGGAAATATGGTGTCGCGAAGAAACTGTGAAAGCCGACATAATCCTATCCTCAATTACTTTGCCAACATCATTTTGATATGTGAATGACTTTGGCCCGCAGTTGACTGACCTTAACCCTTTATATTCATTTTCTCGGCTGCCAACATCTTGTGTCCACAAGCTTCAATTTTTTGTAAACTCTGAAAATTCAAAAAAGTAAGTTCATTTAAAGAGCATTGTTATTATGAATGTGTATGGACGTGTGTCATGTGGGATTTCGACTGTGAAAGCGTGGTGATCCTTTTTAGAGCCAGAGAAAAATATGTGATTTTTAATAGGTGATAATAATGCTTTAACTTTTCTTCATAATTATCATTAAAGTGACCTTACTTAACCTTGCCACAACAATAGGTCAAAGTCAACAAAGTCATCGTGTGGCACGTTTGATGCAATATAATCGACCATTCAGACTGAGAGATGGCTTCACTATCATTTTATATACAAACCACGCTTTTTCTCTTGGCACCAAGACCAGCTGATTCGCCACCCCATTTAGTTTCTGTACTTTTGAGGGTTTTTTTTTTTGTATTTGCAGGAAAAACAGCCATCCATCTACAAATTCCTTCAAATGACAAAATACTTATACGAAAGCGACCAGACGTCGATTACGCAACTTGTAGCTGGCTTTAGCATCGAACGCCACATGCAATCGCTGCCACCAATAAACTATCCAAAACTGTTAAGCACGTTTGGATATACGGATAATATCTGTCCTAAACAGGGATTGTCTGATTTAAGGTTATGAAACCATTGTATAGAGATCCTTTAGTTGTATTCCGAACTGAAATTCAATGTCCATAAACGAAAATTTGCATTTAAAGTTAGGGACAACGGAACAACCAGGTTCTCTTGGTGCAGAGAACGACTGGAGTGCATGTATTATTAGCTGGACGCCTGGAATACCTTGTAACATTTATTTTTGTTACAGCGCATCGCAAATCAATTACAGAGACGGTAGTTTTTGTTTGTTTGTTTGAATTGATCGTCCCAGTCAACAGCAATGGTCATGATGGGACGCTGCCTCCATTTTATGGGACATTTACCCAGGGTCTCTATAGAATAACCGCCCAAGCACACCAATAAGGCTTATATATAATGTATGGACGGCTTGACAAAACCACTTTTCCTGGACAGGCTCAGAGTTAGCGGTACGGTAGTTAAAAGCCCCTCATCTCATAGTATTCACTATAATTTTATTATATAGCTTTCATTCAGTGCATGCAAATTATATTTTCCGAAAATTTTAAAAAGTGATTTCATTAATTCAATTCTAATTTGAAATGGGGCTATTGCACTATAGTCACAGTATAGTGACGCAAAACAGACTTACGAAAAAATCGCTAAAGTTACAATAGGCTTATGCGTTCTGTCTCCATGTTGCCCTGTTTAAAAGGTCACTCTTGAGGCTTTGATTGTCGAAACCGGCACCGGTTAGCCCATCACAAAGCGCGGTTTAGCCCATCGCAATTCTCATTAATATTTTCACAGCTTTTCAATGGTACTCAATTTTCGTTTTATTCCAAGTTAACCGGATTTCGAAATTATCTGGGGTATGCATAACTTGCATCTCTAAGCATTGAAGCATTGCACTATATGCATCTTAAATCTTTTAACCGAATAGTGTGCATGCACTTTACAGAGCCTTCAACTCTGAGGTTTAATATTTGTAACGTTTTCCTTTAATAATTATTAATCTGCCGTTAAATCAGTTTAGGTGTTGATGAGCTATCTGTGTATTTCATCATCGACTACCCTAACAGCACTGAAAAGCTCATTCAGCAGGTTGAAAAGATGATTTCAGCATTAATAAACACTAATAACCTTCAAAGATGACTTATTTTGATAAACCAGATGTAAGGGTGCTTGATTTTTTTCTTCTATTGCAATTGCGGTTTTCAATACATTTGTAATGATTTCTTTCCTTGATTGGGTTCCTACCGGTAAATTTGCGGTCACATTGATCAGAATCAATCTGGAATTAATCGGTTTAATTCATTTATAACCTATAAAACTACTAATCCAATCATAAGTGTATCATACTTAATTTGTAACGTTAAACGAATTAAAGTGTTAAAGATTTTTCAGTGACTTTTGTGGAATCAATCGAGAGACAAAATGGCATTTCTTGTTTATTTTCTAATTCCTCTCTTAGCTTATGTGTTTATCCCTAGAGCCGCTGCATCACAGGATGTTTCAGGAAACCCGGGATCAGATGAAAGGAATCTGGACATAGCCGGTGGTACTGTCGAAACGCCTAATACCGGTCATGAAGACGCAGTTCATCCGCAACATGAAGAAGCTAGGAGACACCCACGTACCAGAATAAGACACAGTAGATATCGCAGTGAAAGGCGAAGACATCTTGAGAATGACAAAGAAAGCCCTGACATTCTCAACAATGAAGGTATTGCTCCCATAGAGACAGAGATAACAACTGAGGGTCAGAACGCACATGAAACTACGACTCGTAGTTATGATTCAGATACATCTACCAATATTCAGGATGGCCTTCCTGAGGACGAAGCTGAAAGAGATCATGCGGATGAAGGTATTACAGATCCTCAGGTAGCAGATGACGAAAGACAGGATAATGCAACATATGATAACATTGAAAATTCCGCCATCGAAAACAGTGTTACTGAACAGACAGACCAACATGAATATGAAAAAGCACCAAATCCAATGTCTTGTCCGAAATGCGCATCTAAAGAAGAGCAAGAACGCCTGCATGTAGAAATTTTCAAACAAACGATTTTGTCGAAGTTGGGAATGAAAACAGCCCCTAAAGTAGAGGGGCCCCTGCCACCCCTGCCCTTTGATTTCTATCTCGGAGAGGATTTTACTGTTAGTGATGAACCTGAGGATGAGGATAATGACAAAAGTTCTGTTAAAACAAGGGAGATGTTTATATTTGGAACTGACGGTAAGTGGTTATATTCTTTTTTTCACATTTTCATGTTTTATTGGAAATGCCGTCATATATATATCACTAATAAGTTAACTTCAATCAAATGCAACATAACGAAGAGAGCTTCGTTTGTGGATTCTGAATATATTTCAATGGAAAATATCGTACTAGGCAGATATGTTTTGAATACCAGTAATACATTCTCTTCAGTGTCCCCGGCTGAATTGAGACACGGCTTGGTAATAAGGCAGTAAATAAACTGATATGAAACAAGGCAAAATATCTGTTCATTAAGTTACTTTCCCTGGTGACTATAAGATGTTTCTTTTGTATTTAAACTAGTGAAATGTTAGCAATGAACAGGAACTGTTATATTTTATCTGTAAAGCATAGTTCTCTATATAATAAGTTAAAATAATTAAAATAAAATCGAACACGAGCTCAGTGTTTTTAATGGTAGAACTTGTAGTATGATTCAACTTAAGTTGACAGATCCGTTCTGTAACTTCCAATATCAGCGAGTTATATTGCATGACTTTCATTCCGCCTTCTTGCATAGTATTAATATGTAGGCCCGCCTCCTTTAATATTGACTTGTATTGGATTAAATGTTGTAAAAACTTCAAAGGAAAAAGAGAAACATACAGGTGCAGCTAAACTAATAAAAGGATTAGCTGTCAACGTCATTAATATTAAAAGTGACCTATATCAATTACAGAAAACCTTGAGAACTTTTAAACTTTTACTCGTATGCATATATATGCACTATGTCCTTGACCAGTGCTCTCAGTTGATCGTAAAAGAAGAAATAGAAAATAAGAATAAGCAATGATATGAAACTGTCAATTAGAAACAAAGCATCTTACTCGAAACCAAACTGAAAAAAATCGAATTAATTTTATTTGTTATTACTGCAGCTGGTGATGTGCCGAGTGGCGGCCCTAAAAGCCTTTCCGTACATCACCCATAGTGCAGATTATATTTTTGGTCCTTTGAGAGTATATCCCTAAGTTAACTTTAATCAAATACAACATGACGAAGACAGACTCCTTTGTGGATACTGAAAATATTATTTCAATGAAAAAATGTCGTACTATTTTATAAAAACTTCAAAGGGAAAACAGAAAGTCAGTTACAAGTGCAGTTAAACTAATGAAAAAGGATTAGCTACCAACGTCATCAATTTTAAAAGTGACCTATATCAATTTCAGAAAACCTTGAGAGGTTTTAAACTTATTCAAATTATAATTCGTATGCATATATATGCACTATGTCCTTTAATTTTTATTTGCCATTACTGCAGCTGGTGGTTGCCATGTGGCAGCCCTAAAAGCCTCCCCGTACATCATTCATCCATAGTGTAGATTATGTTTTTGGTCCTTTAAGATCAACGAGGATATTCTGAGAAATCAGAAAATTATTATCGGTTTAGATTTTCTTACCAACATTTAATATATTTGGTCCCATTTGGATAATACTAGTCTTTGTATCGACTACCCTGTTGAATGTGCAAAATTACAATTATTCTCTTTGGCTCCATGGCTTCATGTTGTCAAATCTAAAGGGTCACTGGCGAGGCTAAAGTAGCCGAAACCATGGTATGGCCCATCACCTTTCTCATTAATATGTTCGCTGCTCTTAAAAAATCTCAGTCATAAATCAATTTACCATAGACTCTAGTTCTGAACATTTTCATGTTTTAATACAGGAATATTTGAAAAATGTTTTACCAAAATTTGATATGTATTTCGCATTTAGTTTTTGGAAAAGGATACATGTGGTACCAGTTCCTGATTATTGTTCATGTTTTATTTTCCCAAAATGTTTTTGTCTTTTCTTAAATTGAGCCTTTTATTGTATGGAGCTGTGCTTTGCATTATGCTTAAAAAGTTCCTACAATCGCGTTCATTCAATAATAATTAACAACTTCAGTTACATGCATGTTTTGATGTACTTACTTCAAACAACAAATCGCAACATGCCTTGATGTCTTCGTCTATTGACAATAAATTATCACTTCAGTTACGTGTCCTAGCATAAAAATAAATCACAACTTCAGTTACATTCATGCCTTGTTGTCAATGTTTTACAATAAACCCCAACTTCAGTTACATACATGCCTTGATGTCCTTGTTAAATATAAGTAAAACCAGTTACATATATGACTTGATGTCCTTCTTAAATATAAATAAAACTTCTCTTATATACATGCCTTGGTGTCCTTGTTAAATATAAATAAAACTTCTGTTACATACATGCCTTGATGTCCTTGTTAAATATAAATAAAACTTTTGTTACATACATGCCTTGATGTCCTTGTTAAATATAAATATAACTTCAGTTACATACATGCCTTGATGCCCTTGTTAAATATAAATAAAACTTCAGTTACATACATGCCTTGATGTCCTTGTTAAATATAAATAAAACTTCTGTTACATACATGCCTTGATGTCCTTGTTAAATATAAATAAAACTTCAGTTACATACATGCCTTGATGTTCTTGTTGAATATAAATAAAACTTCAGTTACATACATGCCTTGATGTCCGTGTTAAATATAAATAAAACTTCTGTTACATACATGCCTTGATGTCCTTGTTAAATATAAATAAAACTTCTGTTGCATACATGGCCTTGATGTCCTTGTTAAATATAAATAAAACTTCTGTTACATACATGCCTTGATGTCCTTGTTAAATACAAATAAATCACAACTTCTGTCCATATTAACTCCCTTTAAATGCTTTTACTGCTTCCAAAGGATCAAACCATTATATTTTTTCTGTTACATACATGCCTTGATGTCCTTGTTAAATACCAATAGTTTACAACTTCAGTTACATACATGTCTTGATGTCCTTGCCCACCAATAAATCACCGTTTCAACTGCATGCATGCCTTGATGTTCTTGTTTGACAATGAATCACAACTTCAATTAAGTAAATACATGTCTTGATGTCCTCGTCTATTAACAATAAATTATCACTTCAGTTACGTGTCCTAGCATAAAAAATAAATCACAACTTCAGTTACATTCATGCCTTGTTGTCAATGTTTTACAATAAACCCCAACTTCAGTTACATACATGCCTTGATGTCCTTGTTAAATATAAATAAAACTTCAGTTACATACATGCCATGATGTCTTTGTTAAATATAAATAAAACTTCTGTTACATACATGCATTGATGTCCTTGTTAAATATAAATAAAACTTCTGTTACATACATGCCTTGATGTCCTTGTTAAATATAAATAAAACTTCTGTTACATACATTCCTTGTTGTCCTTGTTAAATATAAATAAAACTTCTGTTACATACATGCCTTGATGTCCTTGTTAAATATATATAAAACTTCAGTAACATACATGCCTTGATGTCCTTGATAAATGTAAATAAAACTTCTGTTACATACATGCCTTGATGTCCTTGTTAAATATAGATAAATCTTCTGTTGCATACATGCCTTGATGTCCTTGTTAAATATAAATAAAACTTCAGTTACATACATGCCTTGATGTCCTTGTTAAATATAAATAAAACATCAGTTACATACATGCCTTGATGTCCTTGTTAAATATAAATAAAACTTCTGCCTGTTGCATACATGCCTTGATGTCCTTGTTAAATATAAATAAAACTTCTGTTACATACATGCCTTGATGTCCTTGTTAAATATAAATAAAACTTCTGTTGCATACATGCCTTGATGTCCTTGTTAAATATAAATAAAACTTCTGTTACATACATGCCTTGATGCCCTTGTCAAATACAAATAAATCACAACTTCTTTTACATACATGCTTTGATGTCCTTGTTAAATACAAATAAATCACAACTTCTGTCCATATTATCTCCCTTGGAATGCTTTTACTGCTTCCAAAGGATCAAACCATTATATTTTTTTCTGTTACATACATGCCTTGATATCCTTGTTAAATACCAATAGTTTACAACTTCAGTTACATACATGTCTTGATGTCCTTGCCTACCAATAAATCACCGTTTCAATTGCATGCATGCCTTGATGTTCTTGTTTGACAAAGAATCACAACTTCAGTTAAATGCCTTGATGTCTTTGTTTAACAATAAATTGCAATTTCAGTTACATGCATGCCTTGGTGTACTGTTTAACAATAATTTACAACTTCAGTTAATACATGTCTTGATGTCGTTGCTTATCGATTAATTACAACTTCAGTTACATATATGCCTTGATGCCATTGTTTAACAATAAATCACCACTTCAGGTACATACATGTCTTGGTGCCATTGTTTAACAATAAGTCACCATGTCTTGGTGACCTTGTTTAACAATAACTCATCACTTCAGTTACATACATTCCTTGTTGTCCTTGTCCTAACAATTAATCACAACTGCAGTTAATTCATGTATTGGTCTTGTTTAACAATAAATCACTTCAGTTACATACATGTCTTGAGATCACAACTGCAGCTAAATGCATATAATTAATTTTATAACAATAAATCATTGCTTCAGTTACATGTATGCCTTGATGTCTTTGTTTAACAATAAATCAGTTACATACATGCCATGATGTCTCTGTTTAACAATAAATCACCACTTCAGTTACATGTATGCCTTGATGTCTTTGTTTAACAATATATCACCACTACAATTACAGGGATATTGTTGGCTTGAAAATGTAAGGAGCCATTTTGCGGAAAATACTCAGCTAGAATCATTATCGCCTATCTCTGCATTATAAAACCGGCCCATCATTTCAAAATGAAAGGGCCATTTTTGAAAATAAAAGGGCAATTTTGTCCATGGCCCCTTCCAAAATTATCCCTGCAATTACATACATGCCTTGATGTCTTTGTTTAACAATAAATCACCACTTCAGTTACATACATGCCTTGATGTGTTTGTTTAACAATAAATCACCACTTCAGTTACATACATGCCATGATGTCTTTGTTTAACAATAAATCACCACTTCAGTTACATACATGTACATGTCTTGTTGTCGTTGTTAAACAATAAATCTCCACTTCAGTTACGTGTGTTCTTTCTTGTCATTGTTGAACAATGATTTTAATTGCCACTTCAGTTACCTACAGATGTCACAATCGGAAAGGTGCTGGTTGTTACAGTTTTAACCTAACTGATAAAGGTCTTGATCCAGATGAGATTGGCTCCGTGGAACTGTGGATCTATAAACAACAGGATCTAAATGATCAACATATACAAGTAAGATATTCACATTAAGACACAGATCTGCATTGACAAATTAATTCAAATTTCAGAGAGAAAAAATCTTCCTTTTATATAAAAACATAACAAAACAAAAGAGTCACAATATTATAACCTGCATGTTTTATTTAAATGTTTTGAGCAAAGATCAAAAACATTTATTTATTTATTTATTTATTTATTTATTTATTTATTTATTTATTTATTTATTGAATAAATTCAGAGTATATTTTGTGATTTTGCAGACATTCATGGTATCAGAGCTGGACAAGTCGACCAAGAAAACAAGAGGCGAACCAATGCTTAAACACAGAAACATTGTCAAGCGGATAGAGACACGGCTCAAAGATGGCTGGATGAAATTTTACGTCACTCGTACAGTGATGCGATGGTTGTCCAAGCCGCACAGAAACAACGGATTGGCCGTCATCTGCAAAACTTGTCAGAGGCAAAATTATAAAACTATATATGGATACAAAGAAGGCATGATGCCAATTTTGGTCTTCTATATGCGACAGTCTAGAGCTCACAGACGGAGATATCGGCGGGAAACGGAGTGCGTGGAAGGCGGGAATAATTGTTGTCGCAAGGAGTCCCTGCTAATCAACTTCCGGGACATTGGATGGGACTACATTATGGCGCCTGCGAGTATCCGACCGAATTACTGCACCGGATCTTGCAATGGTATGTTCGCCGAGACTTTTCGCCTCTTTCTTTTACCGGTTAGCAAAACGTGGAACAGAAAGATTAATCTTTTGAAGTCCATTGGCTGATACCAATGGATCAAAATATAGAATCGCTTTTGGCTCATCAAGTCTCAGAGCAGCAAGTAGGACATACTTAATTGTTCTTTTCACAGTTTTATGTCATATTTCTTAAACTCATTGTCTGTAACTATGTTTAACATGAGCTTTTTTACATTTCAGGGATACAAGCGGCCTACTACAACCACACAAAGTTAGTACAGACCTTAAAACAGAGTGTAATGCACGACTATGGCACTCATCTGCAACCATGCTGCTCTCCAGTTTCCTTCAGACAACCACAAAGCCTGATCTACAGAGATCACCATGGCACGGTCAGGAAAATTGATATACCTGATCTTATTGTAGGAGACTGTGGCTGCACCTGAGCATTGCTGGATATTATCGTTACAGTTTTACAAACACTATCATAAATCATGAGTGAATGGAGAGTGCGTTTCGTCGTGAGTAGCAAATTGTAGTTGATATCAACAATGTGAGTACGAGTCTTAAAAAGAATATGATAAGAAAGAGCCAGCACATGATGTCCACTGTCAGTGAAAAGGTCAGGTGAAATATTTTTCATGGTTAGGGAATTTTAACATCAGTCAGGAAATTTTGCATTTTCAGCCAAAAGTCAGGGAAATGTCAGGGAATTGTGAAAGTTTCAGGAAAATTTGCTTTGCTCAAATTGTGGACACCCTGCTGAGAATAAGTGTCAGCAAACTAATTTAATTAGCATATTTTCTGAACACTGGCTCAATGGTTTGAACAGCAGAGAATTGTGACAGTTCTTGCTGATTTAGTTAAATTTTATATGCGTTCGGAACCTTATTTTATCGTTAAACGCATAACAGTTTTGTTTTGTCCAAATCCCAATAATTTATTATGAAAACTAAACCGCAATTTTATAAACCGATTATAATTAAGTTTACAGACTAGCAAACGGCACGAAGAATTTTAGGCATTGGAAAAACGTATTTCTCATCTATTACGAACTTTTTAAGCATTTGTTGAATGACCTATTAAATGACGTCAAACTGAACATTACTGCTCCAGTTGAACTTAGAATTTTGATGATTGTTTATATATCCTGCATCTTCAAATGTTTATTTACTTTTTATCTTAAAGTATACCTGTAAAATCAATCACACTAAAATAATTTGATTAATGAGAGAAATCAGGTTGCAAAACGTTTTCCAGCAGAGAAACAGTTACATTCTAGAACGCAAGTCATAAGAGATATATATGGAGTTGTGCTAGTTAAAGTACCGAGTAGAAAAATATAGTGCGTAAAATAAAGCGAGTCGAAGACGAACTGCTTTTACTTATTTTTTTCTACGAGGTCTTTAACCAACTTGTAGTATGACAGGTCATCAGTTGACCGTTCTGTACTGTAACTTCCAATATCAAGAAGTTACAACTTACAGTTTTCATTCCACCTCCTTCCTGAGTATTAATTTGTAGGCCCGCCTCCTTTAATATTCACTTGTTACAAAAACTTCAAAGGAAAAACAGTAAGTCATACTACAATATATTAAGTGACATCAGCTTTATTTACCTGAATACATGTAGGCATGTGATGCAATATAAGCATTCATACCCAATACGCTTCAAAAGCGGGTCTGTTCCAATAACCTTGACTATGACTGCCGATTAACAAAATGGCCCTCTGTCCAAACAAAGCCCATAAGTTTGTAGTTGTTTGAATATTAAGTTGTGTGTTTGTTTCACACCTTTGTCAGTTGACTCGTCAGTGAATCTTCGCGATCACGAAGATAGACAAATGAAACATTTTAAGAGCTACCTTTCGTTCAAGAAAAGATTCAACTGTTTCTCTTAATTCTGCGTGCAATGCACTTCTTTTAATTTAAGCATCAGCTGGAAGCGAACTTTTTGTTAGGCAGTGCTGAGCGAATGGTTTCATTAGTTTCATGATCATCACACAAACAAAGCCGAATCAATGCAATTTTGTTTGTTTTTTGCTCTTTTTACATAAATGCAAATGTTTTTAATATCATTTTATAATTGGTACTTTTCTCTTACAATGCAATTATGAAGTGTTTAGGTGTAATGCAAATGTATTTAACCTATTGTATGCAGCATCGTATATACGCGTAGGGCAATGCAAATGCAAGTATTCTTTGAGGTTTGTTCCATTCTTCAAAAGTGCGAATGTTTCATAATCGTATTTCCCATGTTACATGTACATATGGCAGATTTATGAATGTACTGTTGATGCACAATAGTTTAGTCCAAATGATTTAGTCCAAATGATGCAATGACTGAAACATTGTTGACTGGGATTTTAAGCCTCAAACAAAACACAAACAAACAAACAAATGATGCAAAAAAGTTGTTGAATAAAGTATCCAGAACTTTGACACAGCTAAGTCTGATAGAACAATATTATTGACATGTAACGTTTTAGTATTCATATTGATGTAACAGGAAAATTCATGATCACTCATGCAATTGTTTGGGAATTACAGTAATGTGTAAAACATTTTGTATGCTTGAAAATATATCACTATTTTATCAGATAATTGAAGATTGTCATCACTTTACATCACGAACAATGCACTGACCAAGGATCTTTCTTTCTTTTTTTCTTTTCCGTGTGGGAAGAAAATTTTTTGCTATGCCGTCCTTATTTGTTGTCACATTGTACATTGACGTCTGAAAACTTATAGAAATATATTTGTACAATCCTGAATTGAAAATCAGCTTCATACACAGAGTGAGCAACGTAAAATACCAATATTAAGTGGCAGCCATTTTGAGCGCCATTTTCAAAAATGATACATTATGCTCTTGAGTAGTTATAAACTACAATAATGTGTGTGTGTTTGGGGGGGGGGGGGACACAATACCAAATACAGACAGAATCAATTGACATAAACATGTGGAAAAATGATACAACATACAATTAATGAAACAAGATAGGAATACATGTAAATGAAAAAGTATCATATCCAGTCTATACAGATTCTCAGTTTTATGTTGAAACAGTCTGATCCATGTTCAAGTATGTCAAATTGTAAAAGCATGGGTAATGACGCCTTATCATAGGCAATAAGATATTATATATACCATAACTACGCGCACACGTATTCTTAGAAATTAGAAGCATGGCATACAAAATGGCTGCCAATATAAGTTATTAGACCTTAATTATTTTCAATAGACTTGCAGGTTGGACAATATATTTCAGGTCAGTTATGCTGGAATAAGTATTATTGGGTGTAGAATGTTATTTTCATGATGTAAATGCTTATTTATGAAGGCACTACCGCAGACTCTCCTTTTAAAAACAAGTAAATTATTTCCATAGAGCATAGGGCATTGTTTAAAAGAAATTGATTAATTCTTTATATTTAAAAATATGACCACTGAAATAGTAGAAGTGTATTGTTTGTTGGGTAATAAAGTCGAAAGTTTTAGTGTTGTCAACTTCTACTGTTTTTCCCCTTTTAAACCCGATTGCAAATTTATATACTCAGTACACAAAAGAAACGCAAAAGGTATATTTTCTGTCATAACTTGTACAATTTTATAGATAACTATTTCAATTTTACAGAAAACGAAAAATGACATGTCTCCTACCCGCAGGCTGAACTCCATATTTTTTCGAAAACGGAAACATTATGTTTTGTTTTAAACACATTTATTTGTCCATTAATACATATATATGTTACAAGCATATTATATTGAGCATTTGGATTGGAAAGCAAGCTGTAATAGCTTATATATATCCTCTCCAATTATGGTTTTGGCGTCAATAAAGAGTACCCATAAACAAAAAGTCGCAAGAATTTGTGGTGATGAATACTCTTTTTTCTACCACTTTAAAAACCTCTTCTGTTCACTTTTTTGCCTTAAAACGATAATTCATCAGTTTCTGATTGCCTTTCATAAATCAGAATTGAGTTTGTGAGTCTCTATGGCTATCTTTGGCTGCTACAGTCAACAACATGAATAAGTGGCTAAAATGCTCAAAACGATGGTCAATCTGGCACACTTTAAAGAATTGTATCATAAGTAAAAATTGGGCTTGGCTGCAAATGATATGAGTAAACACTTCTTTCAGAAGCATAATGCTGTCTAAAACACAGCTGTATACTGTTCATAAAATGTAACGCACCTTACATTTTGACCAAAATTGGCAAAATTTTAAAAACGTCTAGAAAAATTAAATTCGCAGGACTAGCAAATTGCAAATTACGTTAAATTGGCGTCGAATACTGTATAGTAAAGTTTCATGCAATCAAATTCTAAATCCTTGTCTTAACCTTGATTTTATCACCAAGAGAAACTGTTTTCAATAAACCGGAAGTTCTGGAAAACGACCAGAAATTTTAACTAAGAGTAAGCTTTAATAGGGTCACATTTATGTTAACTAACATTATTTAATCGAAATAGGGACATCATTTACCGAAAAGGAGACCAAAATGCCGAATTTCGAAAGAGCTTGTCATAAAACGCATTTTTAAAAATCCCAGCAAATTTTCTTTTAATGAAATTCAATTAATTTTGTGTTTTTATGATTTGCTGGACCACAATGATCATACTCAAAGCAAAATTTTATTTAATTATTCTCTCAATTGTGTTTTTTAGAGAAAAAATGTTGATTTCACAAGTTCTCACCTAAAAATTACACCCGCTTAAAAATCGCAACGAAACTCAGTTGTGAAACTCTCATACAACTGGCAAATCCTTAGAATCACGTTGACTTTGAAAATATATTATACTTACGAGAAAAAATAAAAATAAAAACTTTGCGTTTCTTTTTGTACTGAGTATATATTTTATAGCTGTCGTTTTTCAGCGGTCATTCGGTTAATTTAAATCGGTCGTAAGCTTACCTTAAATGTATCCAGATTGCAAATTTATGCGTGCACTGATTTTATTCAATAAAAAAACTGAGACCCTTTAAGAGCAATGAGTATATTAATGAGAAAAGAGATTGGCCAGTCGCAGTTTCGGCTACATAATCCTCTACAGTGACCCTTTGGATTTGGCAAAATGGAACCAAGGAGAAAGACTGTTATTTTCAACTTTCAACAGGATAGCCGATGCAAAGACTAGTTTTATCCACACAGAGTCGAGCCAAATATGTAAAACGTTAAGAATCTAAACCGATAATGAATTTCTGATTCTCAGAAAACACTCATTGATCTCAAAGGACCAAAAGGAAAATATAATCTGCACTATATATGATGTACAGGGAGACTACAGTGTCGTCTTATATACGAGTTGAAAGCTATTGCTCTTAAACCAAAAAGTCACTTTAAAGCAAACTCCTTCCTTTTTCGAATGCACTTGAGCTATTTCAATACTTAAGTTTGAAGATGAGAACGATTGATCCTTATCATTTTGTTATGAAATTATATAACATTTTTATGACGTTGAAAAGCGGAGCACACAAACCGGCACATGGAAAGACTCACGTCAATCTAAATGGACAAAGACTGCATGTTGTTGATAAATTCAACAAACCGAGAATAGCCTAGTGTCCTAGTGTCAAAGCTGAAATCGAGTCCACTTAGAAAACCCATCATGTGGCTTAATTAAATTATACCCGAGATATGGACAATGTGAAAAGTAACAGTCAAACTATTGATAAGGTCGGACCACCAAAGATCACAAACCCTTCCTTCAACTACATTTTGATAAAATTAATACTGTTAACAAATAACGTTCATTTCTTGGAAAAAAAAATGTTAAACTCTAAGAATCCTAACGGTATGTCTATAAAAGAGTAAAAAGCCAAATATTAATGACAAAATTCAATGTCGTTTTGGAAATTTATGTCAGGACAAATCAATCAAAAACTATTAAAATTTATACAAACGTAGGCATACGAGTTACATAGGTCGGTATTTGGAGCAGTATGTTCTGAAATATTTTCATAAACATTGCCAAAACATATCCATCTAGATAAGAAGTCATTGAAAAGTAAAACAGCTTACCGTGACAAAATTAGCAAACATACAAAGTAAGATGTCAGAAGCCAGACATTTGAGCAGGAAATCGGCGGCTAAGGCTTATGTTGATAAGCAGGAAAAAGCTTCAAGGAGAAGCTTTACGAAGTTTACGCCTCTGACATGGCTAATAACGCTAATTTAAATGACAACCGCGCTGTAATGTGTTCCAAGCCGTGGGTTTTTTGTCATACTTCTTTGGCAGATTCGTGAGAAAGTATCATATTTGTATTTATTTACTACATTTATCTTTTTTGATGTATTGGGTGTGTCGATATAAAATGCTGTCAAAATCCATATTTGTAATAACGCCAGTACACTCTTAACTTGTTAAACAAATCTATATGGTAGTGGTTTAAGCTAATTATTGACAAAATTCTGAGATAAGACCGAAAAGCAAATACCAGTAGTTATGAAAATTTTTATCGCATTCAAGTGTAAGGTTTGAAAATGTCATTTGTAAAAGTCATTTCGCCTACCCTTTAAACAAATTTATTAAAAACAAAATAAATAATGGGCATAAGGGTGAAATTACTGATAAAACAAGAGCTTAGTTTAACCCTGACCGTGTTGGTTTTGGTCTACTCACTATTGTGGTTATACAAGGTTTGGCCGGATAATCAGCAGTCTTAGTGTTACCCAGGTTATACAGCAACTGGGTTTGGTATTTCGAAATTAGAAATTCATTTCCAAAATGATAAATATCTGTATGGAATGCATAATAACCGGCCTATCGGTTACCAAATTGTTGACTATTGTTCGTTGGAGACACGACAGACTATCACATTGCAGATTTATATGTACCCAATGCAGTCAGTCTTTGTAACAAACTAGGCCGTTTTCATGACACTGGCGAATGAATAAAATCTTAGTATAGCCACTGTCTAATATATAGATCCTTTAGGCAGTATCTCATAGACTATATCATAGTACGGAGAATAGTCAGATGTCTAAGTGACTAAGTGTGGTACAGACTGCTGGACAGATAACAGACATAACAGACTGATCATCAGCAAAATTCAACCTTACAATCCAGCCTGCGAGAAGGCCTCAAGTTAAGAAAGCTCCTAAGAGACTGGTCGCCTCAAAGCTGAATCAAGACAGCATGAGGCAAGCTTTCTTTAATGTCAACTACTGGATGCAATCCATTTCAATTCAGAGGACCCAGAAGAAAACTGGACGGGTTTTCATAAAGCAGTTCATTCTTCAGCTGCAAATACTTTAGGACATCCATCTCGCATCAAGACTAGTTTGACAAGAATGATGCAGGAAATCAGTGGCTTTTTAAACACCAATTGCACAAGGCACATCCAGATGATCCTAGCCCAGTATGGACAGTCCATATCAATCTCAAGGATATGCAAGAATTCTGGCTGAGAAAGAAAGCAGTAGAAATTGTCTTTTTGTCGATAGAAAAGACATAAAAGAAATTTCTTGAAGCACTAAAAAACTTTTATGGTCCAAAGAGTTATGAAGCCACAACATTGATAAACGCAGATGGAAGCCCTACTCGTACAGATAAAGATACTATCTTAGAAAGGTGGGCACACCACTTCAATAGTGTTCTCAACCTGTCATCAAGTACCAATGGCGATGCTATCAGAGGTCTATAGGGCTGGGGGACTACCCGGAAATCATGATCAAGTTTGGCTGTCCACCCAGATTCACAGCAATTCACAGCAATAGTGCGGCAATTTCATGATGGCATATATGCAGGCTCGTGTTCACAATGCTGGAGGGTTCTCTGAAACATTTCAGGTGACAAATGGGGTCAAACAGGGCTGTGTGATGGCACCTACACTGTTCACCATGATGTTTTCTGCCATGTTCATGGATGCTTTTCAGGACCGTGATACTGGTTTCCAAAAGATAACATTGGGTGAAGAAAATCACCACCATTGCAATCCGACTCTGAGGCAACCCATGCTTAAAGCATTCTGACTTCAACAATTTAAGCGGTGATTTTCCCAAATATTACCATGTACGTCAGCCTTAATCAACAGTGTCAAGTTCTTAAACTAACCGTTTTCATAATATTTGTGAATGAATAAAATCTTAGTATAGCCGCTGTCTAATGTATAGATCCTATAGGCACTGAAAATGGCATCTTCTAGACTATGTCATAACTCGGAGAACAGACACACACGATGTCAGAGTGGAAATGACTAATGTGACAAAGACTGTTGAACAAAACACAGATTGTCAGCAAACTCAACCTTAGAATATAGCTTGCGAGGCAAACTCAAGGCAAGAAAGCTCCTAAGAGACTGGACGTCTCAAAGCTGAATCAAGACAGCACGAGACAAGCTCTGCAATTCAACCTCAGTTCAGATGAACTGGAGAAAGTTTTTTATAAGGCGGTTCATACTTCAGCTGCAACTCAGTGACTTTAGGACACCAATTCCGCAAACATCAAGACTGGTTTGACGAGAATGATGCAGAGAATGGTGCAGAAATTCAGAAAAGCACCAATTGCACAAGGCACATCAAGATGATACTAGCTCCGTATCCAAGAAGACAGGCTACAGCAGTGATTTGTAAGACAGTTCAGACCAAGCTCAGAGAAGTGCAAGACTCCTGGCTGAGAAAAAAAGCAGAAAAAATCAGCCTTTTTGTCGACAGAAAGGTCATGGCGAATTCATGATGCAATGAAAACCATTTCTGACCCAAAGAGTTCTGGAGCCACCACATTGCTCCGTGCAGATGGAAGCCCTCTTCTCACAAATAAGGATGATATGCTCCGTGCAGATGGAAAAAAAGGTACAAGTAGGCAAAGATCAGGAAAAGGCGCAATCAGAAAAAGATTCCCACTCCAAAAACCGAGGTGGGAAAAAACCAAACTAACAAACAGGTACTTATACCATGAAACATATCGTAAGCCGAATGAGCAGCTATTTTCCCAATAGGTGGCCACTCAGTTACCTTAACTAAAATATGAAAACATACATAAGGCGCCAACAGCACAAAAAAAATTTTAAACACCAAGATATAAAACAAAAAGAACCACCACAGAAGTATCGACTTGGAACGATCAGTAACACAAAGTTACTGGCGGGCTTAAACCGATTTTACAGGTACCTTACCTCACCCTCAGCTTCTGCAGTGGTTCATAACATTTAGTTAGTTGTTCGGCCCTCTTCTCACAAATAAGGATGATACCTTGGACAGGTGGGCAGAACACTTCAATACTGTGCTCAATCGGCCATCAAGTATCAATGGCGATTCTATAGACTCCCACAGACAGAGTTCAATGTTCTACTTGATGATTTCCCTACAGTCTTGGCCAAGAAAATCAGTTCAGCTGATATCTATAAAGGTGGGGGACTACCCATGGCAGAGAAACTGACCTTTTTTCTGTATGTGGAGAAAGGAGGCTATCCCACAAGCATTTAAGGACGCATACATTATCCATCTATACAAAAGGAAAGGAAATCGTTAAGTCTGTGACAGTCACAGAGGCATCTCTCTCCTTGCCATTGCTGAAAAGATCTGGCAAAAATCCTGTTGAATTGTCTGAATATTCATCTTGACCAGACGTGACCAGAATCAATGTGGTTCCAGGAAAGACAGAGGGACAATAGACATGGCCTCCAAAGCAAAACAACTTCAAGAGAAATGCCAAGAATATAATGTATATCATCTCAGGGTCATGATTTATATACACATGGTAGTACTCGAGTCATCCATATTTCATGCCAAGTTTCGTTGAAATCGGTTCACCGGATCTGGAGAAGATTTTTAAAGGTTTTTACCATATATGGGCCTGGCGGCCATCTTGGTCATGTGATCTGGATTATTTATATACACATTGGTCCCCCCTTCCTATAGGTGCTTCATATAAAATTTGGCTCTGGCTGGCCAAGCGGTTTCTGAGGAGAAGATCTTTGATGTGGACGGACGACTGATGGACGCCGGATCATGGCCATCCTATAAGCTCACCTTGTGAGCCTAACGGCCCAGGTGAACTAATAACACCTCTCTGCATTAGTTAATGCTTTGAAATGCAGTTCTGACAACGATGTTGTAGATTAAGATATTGGCGTATGTCCATGACATGACATATCTTACAACGGTCATTATGAAATGACGATTCGAAATAGTGATTCCATTTCAAAATTTTTATCTGGTCTATTTGTTTAACATTTTAATATAGTAACGCCAAAAATATTGCCTATAAATTGAAGTGCATTGTCGATTTTCGGTATACTCCTATATACTCTGACACTCAAGAGTACCTTCCGATTGTGGATTCCATAATTATAATATGCTTGATACGACGTTAGTTGTGGAGAGAAGATATTATTTTCTTAATAAAACTCATTTTGTAACGTATCTGGTCCATCATCATTTTGGTCTGAACTTTTTCTCTTTACTATTGCTCATTTGTCATCATCCTGTGGATCCACAGACTCCAACCAGTCAGCTGATGCTAACATCAACAAGTGTCTGTTGTTATCATTCTTTCCATTGGTACAGATGGATAAAAGAAGTGCCCTTGAATTATTTGGGCATATCTTCCTTACTTCCACCACATGCAATAAAGCAATTCTGTCTTGTTACCGTTATGAATTGGTATCCTCCAGCTTTGGAGGCATATGCAATGCAAGAACTGCATAGGTTGTAAATGCCGTTTTGTCAGGTGTCAGTAGACAGTGTAGGAGCTGATCAGACAGTATTTCTGTGTGTATACATAGATGCCTTACTCTTTCACACTACTTTGTCACACTTATAAGTTGAGATTATTGCGGTGTCTTATTGAAGCCTTATCTAAACTACTGAGATAACCCGAGATACCTGTGGTAAACTGGTAATCCTCTGTCATCATTAGAAATTGTCTGAACTTGTATTTGAGTCAAGTTTTCAGCCCTTCTACCGCAGTTTGAACAAATGGTAAAAAAAAAAAAAACAAAAAAAAAAAAAAAAACAAAAAAAAAAAAAAAAAAACGCAACAGCTGCTTAACTGGGGACAGCTTCTTTATAATACTTACAGCCCAGAAAATGTTAAAAAAAAAAAAAAAAAAAAAAAAAAAAAAAAAAAAAAAAAAAAATGGGAGACACAAGACCTTCAGTGAAGCAAAGCATCTGTAAACATGGTTTGTAGACATATCATGTCCATTCGCGATCTTGGTTTTTAGTATGGAAGCAACACTGTTAGCAACCCCCATTTACTCTACATGCAGTGCATTTCCTGACGAAATAATGTCCAATGGAGCATTTGAGTTTGAATAATAGAGACATTTGTATAACTGAATTTAATTAATTAAACTACCAAGAAGATACCAGGTGGGAAAGAAAGGACAAGACAATACAAAATAGGAGCTCTTTTCCAGCGAGGTAGCCATAAGGATAGTACCACGCAAACAATAATGGCGAGTACAAATAAAAATACGATATATAAACAGACAACATAAAGATAAATCACAGCAGAACCGTCGTTAATAAACGGTCAGTAAAGACGTTACTGGAGGGCTTAATTCGATTTTTGTCTGCCATGATGGTAGATGGGAGGTATGACAACCCACGATGCTACTGTAGATCATGTTTATCAAAAGAAAACATTAAAAATGTAAATACTCAAGGTGTCATTTTGTCTCTGATATCTTAAAAAGAATATTGACTTTAAACAAGTAGGATGTGATAAAAAGTAAGTAGACAAGGCTTAGTAGTAGGATAATACGCCTTGTTTTGATTTTTGAAAGACAATATATGCATGCTTGAAGTACAAATTGGGGATGCTAGTTAAAACGGGCCACCGTTTTCTTCAAGTAAAATGGAAATGGAGGTTTTCGAGCAAAAGCATCTAAGCAGAATAATCTATATTTTCTGTCAAAAATGAATGTCTGTCTTGATATTGAAGAGCAAAAGATGAATTGCGAAAAGTGTGTGAAAGACACTGCTCGAAAAACATCGCGTTTACCAATTCCCAAGCCTCGTTCTATTGACTGCGTGAAAGTTTTGCTTCTAGTCAGTCAATCATAGGCATATGAAAATGTTTCATAATCAGAAAATGTCAAATATCCCACACATCTCTTGGAGGTATGACCTATTCCACTAAGACGGTTTTGATCACGAGCCCTGGTACAAGAAAACTTGCCGACGGGATTCCAACCAGATCTGGTATAAAACAGAATCCGCAACACTAGACACTAGCTAGAAGTTAAAAAGCTTTGGTATTGGTCATCATACTAGCATGACAGCGAAAACAAAGGCGCGGATCAGACTGCGCGGACGCGCAGGCTGATCCGCGCCTTTGCATTTCGCATAAACAGAAATGAAGTTTTGCCATGTTTTGTCTGATCTTAAATCAACAATAACTGATCGATTTGTAAAGGTTTATCTATGGGCGCGGAGCCCGCATACCTAGGACGTCAAGAAAAGTCGAGTGGGTCGCCTATCAGAGAAAGCTTTTTCTCAATGAAAATCAGAATTCCAGTCCAAATCAAAGATTTCGGCCCAACAGTTGTGAACAACCCGTCAACTGGTCAACTGTGGTGATATAACAAAAATTCTTATAACAAATGGCTAGAGAAAAATTGTTATAACGCACTGGGAAAACATTAAAAACTTTATATAGCCATGGATAGATTATTATATTTTCGGAAATATTGTTTCGTTTATTGCATAATATTGTTTTTAATTTTGGTAAGTATAAAAATTTGTGTTTCTTATACATTTTTCTTAGAACTTTCTTAGCGTTAGCAATTGTTCCACCTCTTCACAAGAGTTTTGCAATTTTTACCGTTTGCAATATTAAAGTGATAATAAATTTTAGCGACAAGCAGACTCAGAAATAATTATTACAAAAAAAAAAAAAAAAAAAAAAAAAAAAAAAAAAAAAAAAAAAAAAAAAATAAATTGCCTCAACTCGTTCATATGCAACCATTAAGAAACCTGGAGTTCACACCATACAATGGTATATGTTAGAAATAGCAATTTTATACTATTTACAGAATTTTGGATATGACTTTGGGTATCTGCGGAAAGCCATAAAACTAGAATTAACTGGTCCCCTCCCTTGGTTCAAGTTTTCTATGCAATAGAATTGAATTTGTTTTGCGGTTTCAATATCTTTAACATCAAGGAACCCAAGCCAGATTAAACATGATATATCAGACATCATAGAAAATATGTATGGTGAGCAAGATGACTGACTCTTTCTCAAAAAGGTGGTCATCTGGTATGCATCAATTTAGGTCGAATAGAGCGAGCACATAAGGTATAAAGACAAGTTTATAAACATAAACAGACACCATAAAGGTATATCATAGCAGAGTTCCATTGGAGCGGTTATCATCCAAATCAAAAGCCCAAATACTGACTTTCCCATGATGTACAATGCTTTGGTGGGCTCTGAAAGAATTTGATTCATATTGCGGTAACAAAGTTCAAAGACGTAATCTGCTGTATTCTCGTTATAACAATATTCTGATAACCTTGTCAACAGCATGTTTAAAGAGTAAAGATAAGCACTTTTGATCAACAGCATTGATTCAGTCGATTTTATTTGCAAGCACATCTATCACGAGAAAACGCTACTCTGGAGGTTTCCGTCCAACTTTCAAAACAAACACCACAGACTTTCAAACTACGCACTATCTGAATATTCTCACATCCCATCCCAAAAGACTGTTAAGAACAACAACGCCACAATTTATCTGTAATTTCTTGAGGAAACCAAGGCACAAACGTCTATGGTATTAAGCTTAAGTGCAACAAGACGTTGGTTGACAAGGGGTTGTGGTTTCTTCATATTATTTAGGTCAGAAAGGTAGTTTTGAGACGAATTGCAGGTTTTGGGCTCCAAAAACGAGGGGCTCAACAAAAAACGATGGCCCTACAATAAGCTCTGACAATGGAATCATATATTTTAAATTGATTGATTAAATGAAGCTACAAGAACCTAATGAATGACCCTTAAACAGTATAACATTTAATACATGATGCCTTTCTCTCCACAGATATCAAACAGTGAGGGCTCTGGCAAGATTTCTGTTCAAATACTCAAGTACGACAACTCAGAATGTTTAGATGTCAACGGTAAATGCTGTGACGGGATTAGTGTTCCTTCCCTTGGCTGCATGCCGGGGTGTTGTGATCATCAATATACAGTTGGGATTCAAAGGTAGCAGTCACAATTGAGCCGCGACGCGATAAAACCGGTCATCGGGGTTTCAGACCAGGTCTGACACAAACCGAGCTGTACAAGCAAAGATGGCTAGAAGCCTTGAAATTCCGGATTTAGAAAGAAGAGAAATTGTACTATCCGAGTAGCGAAAACAAAGGCGCTGATCAGCGCCTTTGTTTTCGCAAAGGCGAAAATCCAGTTTTCTCATGACGCGGCTCAATTACCAACGTTTGAAATTAGTGTGATAATACTTGGGCGCTAATGTCCCTGTCAACAATTTTCGGTCATGTCAGTAAAGTCCACTTGCTTTAATGGCACAAATCAGTGACAGAAGATTCGAACTTCAGACCCCTCCATTCAAAAGCAATGCTTCTTATTTCAGCAGCCTTTTCAATGGTCAGTGGTCAAGTGCAAGGAAGTTTTAGTTTGCCAGTCTTCTGTCTTACATAATTCTTTCTAGTGTTTCTTCTTAGAAGTAACAGCAGCAATGCACAGAGCGTGATGCATATGTGCATACATATTGCATCTGAAACCATATGTGTATTGTATTGTTACTTATTTTGGCGCAGGGTATTCTAGTAACTGAAAGGCACCATAATAAACCAAAAATATCAATCTTGAGACATTTGAAATAGGTTACAATATAATGATTTTAAAATGGTCTTGATTTGGTCGTGTCAAACTTTATCAGTCTGATTCATTATTGCCCTCGTTTCTTGGCTGGTTAAAGCAAATGTCACCACTAAACTTTGTTCGATTGTTGCAACCGTTTGTTTAGTACATGAGACATTAGTGGTTCTGTTTAATAAAACTGATAACGTGGATTTCAGCCAGATACTGGAAAAGACTAAATGAATGGGCACAGATTTAATTAAATTGCCGGACACTATTAGTTTGGAGTAGTCAGTCCACGGACCCCTGAAACTGATAAATGGCCCTTCTGCTCAAATCTCCAAAATTCCTGGTATTAGTTTGGAGTGGTCAGTTCAGATCCCTGAAAATATATGGCCCTTCTGCTTAAAGAGCTCTAAAATTCCTGGTAGGGTTCCATATTTAATTATGCGTACAAGATTAGACGGAGTGTTCCCCTACGGTAGTGGAGCGAGGTCACTTAGTGCGGGTTTCTTATCTGATCTAATAGTGATTTGGCCAGTGTATTCCTCACTTAATTGATAGAATCTGGTGTTCCATTTAGCTATGTGTCGAATCCACAAGTAGAACAGATGACAATATGCAAGCCAACATTACAAACGTCTAAATACGCTCCTATGGGGGTTGGTTGGAAAACGGGAAATTCGTTTGATTTTGAGCCCGGGGATGTCTTCTAAATATTTCCAGGTCCCCGGACTAGGCATATACCGGGGGGGGGGGGGGGGGGGGGGGTCCTAGCTCCATGGAAAAGAAATATTTTTACATGTAGACAGATACGTAAATTGACATTTCCCCTTAAATGGCCATCTCCCCAAACAGTGAAACACCTGCAGCCAGGGCCCTTGGTAGGGCCCCATTTTTGTCTGCCCTATTTCGTCTCCACAACATTCCTTTATTGTTTCGACTTTACAAGGCATTTTGATATGTTCTTCGAACCTGACACTTTGCCATTTTAAAAGAAATCCAAACGTCAAAACAGGAATTCCCAAAGAAGCACAAAGTTTCCCGTGATCCCATTTTAAACCCATTGGATTTCGACTCGTGCCAAGCCCACAGGCAGTTGATTCCAATCCGTGAGCCAATTTTTTTAGCGAGCAGACATCTTTCTTTCAAGCCATAGAAAATTGACCTTGAAAAACTATGACATGCTGGCGCAATGAAAGAAAGAAATGGTGGTTAGGGTTAGAAACGTGCTGACAGCACGATACACGGAAGTGGAATGACATGTTTTCCCGCGAAAATCGAAAACAAACCAAACAACACCGATGTAGCACCCACTTGCCTAATGTAACCGAATCGGACAGATTTCATAAAAGTCTGCCTGAATCCATTAAAGTAACTTTGCACCATTGTCATTTCATTGAGATTACCACCTGGTCCGGACCAGCCGAAGCTGAATTAGGGGTGTCTATTCCGAAATGCTGGACATGTGCAAGCAAGTTGAGCTTTTCCTTTGGTTATGTATATGTGTATGTATTTTATCTATACTCCTTCGTTGAGTGCATGTTCAGTAATTTTTCGCATTTGTATCTCAGTAAATTTTCTTTACTGGCAACATAACTGTCACATGCCTATAATGATCTACACGTATAATGAGTTGCTGGGGTACCCAACTGGATTTAGATTTTAATTGACATGTTTTAGCTTATCTGAGAGGTCAGGCTCTAATTGTTAGCTAGAGCTCTATACATGTACCTAGATTAACCGTAGCCCGTCCCTGCTCTGTTCGCGCGATTATAGTTTTTATAGATCTTCGCCTCTCAAAAAGCCAAACTTAATGTGCAGTCTGAAGCCATGCGACGGGAATACGCATTTGGAAAATGCATCTATGTGTCTCATGTCGAATAATTTTCAAAACAGTTTTAGTTTCTGCTCTTTTTCGAAAAGGATTGGTACACTTGCTGTTTCTGAAACTCGGGTCATCGTTATTTTCACCAAATGATAAGAATAGGTTGCCCTTGACTCATTTTACGGCAATGTCAAGTTTTTGGATACCTTTGCAGGGGCCTAGTCTCGTGTGTGTAAGTTTGGGGGTGTAACCCCTTATAAATGTCATAGTAGAGACGCCCAACTTTTTCAGCATCGCCAGGTATATAAGGTCATATAGCAGGACTATATGACTGACCCAGATTAACCTTACTAAAGTTTAGTATATATAACCAGATATTCCTGAAATTTCTGTTTTAAGAAATGCATGTTTTGCTAAGATGTTCAGCCAAGCAAGTCAAACTTAAATAAAATAGTATTATTTGTTTGCATTCTTGTGCAACATAAAATTCAAAGGCCACGCGTGATAAGGTTCATTCAAGTAAATTTTCAAAGGACAAGCAAATGAATGGGTAAGGTTTTAACATAAAGAAAACTCGCCCATGAAAAATACAGCAATTTTTGCCCCTTCAAAAATGATGAAAATTTCATTGGAAATATTTCGACAATTTTAATATTTTTGCACAAAAAATTGTTGACGTTACACGTTAGAACCGCCTCGACGAGGCGGTTCTAACGAGTACCCACAATCTATGTTTTGGAACCAAAATAAGAAAAATATGTATACCCCTGTAAACCCCAGTTTTACTAGATTATGGTGGGGTTTAAGGCGTATATATTTTACGGACATGTTTTCTTAATGAAATGGGCATGGTACCTGTTACCCCAAAGTAACCCCCACTCCGGCGTCAGAGCCCAGTACGTATAAAACTAGTTGATTCCAAAATTAAGAATCAGTAAGGTCTGTCCATAACATTAAATTGTGGTCTAAAATTTGTAAGCGTGCAGCTGGTTTTATAACTTGGAATGGCACCTTAGACAAAGGAAGTATGGCTGACATTTAGAAGTCCTGTAGAACAGAAAGAATGATTTATAGACTGATATACGATATGATTTACAAAGGTCTGAAAGAAAGAGCAAGAACCCCCAAGTCTACACTAATGGCATTTCAGATACCTTCAACTGGTACGTGTATTTATCTCTGTCTTTATATGATTCTGAACCCACTTTCAAGTATTATTAGATTTTTTGTTTGTGTACATGGTGTATTAGTAAGAAAGTTCAAAGGTGAAGAAAAGATAAAAGTATGATAGTGAGTTTTATCTTTTAAAAGTGCTACTTACACCTACATACCCCACCCCGGACTACCAGGAACTGGAATGATCTCCCTGATTTTCTCGTCACATCTGCTAACATATCAGATCATGTTCACTTCTCTTGTGAGAGCTATGGCCCTGGGAACCATCCCCATCCACAGTAGTTGAGAAATCTCACTGAATCCACTACATTCAGAATGCTACACATTATATCACGATACAAACCGTGCAATGTATACATAACCCCTTATACCCCACTTTATACATATTTTCACATTTTTTTTATCCAAAACATAGATTGTGGGTACACGTGAGAACCGCCTCGATCGATTAAGGCGGTTCTAACGTGTACTTTGTTTGTTTTTGTTTTCTTGTTACTCCCATCAATCAATTTCTGATTATTCTTGGGAGGTGTACATTGTATACTCTGGTGTGTTTGCAGGATGAGCCTACATGCATGAGGATAGAACCTGTGTATGGATCTTTCACCTGCACAGGGATGATTGTCCCTGCACAGGGGGCCTCCAGTTAACGTCCCGATCCGAAGGACGGCGCACTGTATCATGTCATCCCTGCAAATGACACGTAGGGAAGCGTGTTCGGTCCAACAAATTTTCCTCGCCGCCGGCGGGGTTCGAACCCGGGACGTCTAGCACAAGAAGCCAGTGCGCTAACCCCTCGGCTACCCCGCTACCCCTGACCCACGATCTATGTTTTGAGCAAGAATATTAAAAATCTTTTTTTTTTTTTTTTTTTTTTTTTTTTTTTTTTTTTTCAATGGAATTTTCAATTTTAACAGATGAAATTTTTTCTCTGTATATTGCATGGACAAGTTTTCGTTATGTAGTGATGTAGATTGTAAACAACAACTGAATCTACTGGTGTGGTGTTGTCAGTTTGGCGTTTCAGTATGGACCGAACTGTCCAGTTACCAATACCTGTTTACATGCGGTTATTAATTTGTACATCAGAATCAGAATAGTTTACTGGTGAAACGTCAAACTGACAATACTACACCAGGGGGGGATGGGGCTTGACCGGAGGGGATTAGTCCCGAGCTCTCACAAGAGAAGTAAATTTAGACACACAATCATCTGACATTTCAGCAGAGGAGATCAGAGAATCAGGGAGTTCATTCCAATCTCTAATGGTCTGGGGGAAGAAACTGTGTAAATAGGCATTTGTACTTGCTGAAGGTATCTGAAATGCCAAGGAGTGTTGATTCCTACAACGCCTATTTTTGGGGATAAGGTCATCCGTGGGTATTTTTGCTCTCCCTTTTAGACCTTTGTAAAGTAATATAATTCTATTATCCTTCCTTCTTTTCTGCAGGGATTCCCATTTTAGTTTTTTAAGGATGCCAGTCATACTACCTTTTTCATATGTATAGTTCCTAGTTACAAACCTAGCCGCACGCTTTTGCACCTTCTCCAAATCATCTATCAAACCTTCATAATGAGGGTCCCAAACTGAGCTACCATATTCAAGAATAGGTCTCACCAGACCTTTATAGGCAGCTTCTCTCACATCTTGGGGGCAAGAAAACAGATTTCGTCTCAAAAAACCAAGGGTCCTATTGGCTTTGGTACACACATTGCTGATGTGAGTATTCCATTTTAAATCCTTGGTTATTGTTACACCAAGATATTTGATACTCTCAACATTTTCCAACACAGTACCCTCAAGCTTGTAAGAAGCCTGAATTTTACTAGTACGTTTATTTGTCAGCTGCATCATGTTGCACTTGACAGGTTGAAATCTCATACCCCATTTCCTGGCCCAACTACCTAATCGATCAATATCCTTCTGAAGTTTCACTGTATCCTCCACATTCTTAATTTCACGATAACAAACACAATCATCAGCAAAGAGTCTGATTTCCGATTCAATATCTGAGGTGATATCATTTATATGCAACGAAAACAACAATGGGCCAAGAACGGTGCCCTGTGGGACACCAGATACAACAGGAGCCCAGTCTGATTTAACGCCATTAACCACAACTCTTTGTTGTCTATAGCAAAGGAATGCATCAATCCATTTAATTGTCTTCCCACCAATTCCATAACTGAACAATTTGCTTTTAAGGAGTTCATGCGGAGGAGTGTCAAAAGCTTTTTCGAAATCCAAGATAAATGTGTCAACCTGACCTTGATTGTCTAAGATTTTTGCCCAGTCATCAATCACTGTAGCTAACTGGGTTTCACAACTGTGGGATTTCCTGAATGCATGTTGCCTGTCTGACAAAAGTTTATGATGATCCAAATGGGACATGATATTAGAACACACTATATGTTCCAGAAGTTTGCAGGGTACGCAGGTCAAGGAAACTGGACGATAGTTGCAAGCAAGAGACCTGTCAGCCTTTTTGAACAGGGGACAAATGTTTGCTAAAGACCATTCTTTGGGGATTTCACCCGAGTCTATTGACTGTTGAAAAAGATGTGCAAAAACAGGACCTAGCTCAGATGCCAATTCCTTAAGGACTCTGGGATGAAGCTCATCAGGACCTAAAGCTTTCGACGGGTTCAAACCTTTCAGAAGTTTTGTGACACCTTCTTTGGATACCACTATGTCTTCCATAAACGGGGCTTTTCTATTCAGAAGAGGGACCTGGCTATGTTCAGTTTTGGTGAACACATCCGTAAACTGACCATTGAATTCACCAGCCTTTTCAAAATCTGATTCGGCAAGACCACTTCCATTTCGCTTTTTCAAAGGGGGAATACCTTGAACATCTTTTTTCTGACTATTTATGTACCGATAAAAATCTCTTGGATTAGCCTTAACATCACCAACCAAGTTATTTACATACAACTCATGCTGTTTTCTGATATCTGCTTTGATTTCTCTTCTCAAAGTTTCAAATTTCGTTCTAAATTTTGCATTCCCAGTTTTCTTCGCTTTAGCGTGAGTTGCATTTTTTCTACGAATCTTTCTTCTTATTTCAGGAGTTAACCATGGGACTGAGGAAACTGAGCGACTAGTCTTTGATGGGATATGTTTATCCACTGATTCCTGGATAAAAGATGTGATCAAATTAAAGTTTTCTTGAACCGACCGTGTGCCAGAGTAACCGTTGAAATATTTCTCCTTTGCAAATTTAAGGGCATCACCTTTCATAGATTCATAATCACCTTTCTGATATTTATACACCTTTCTCTTAGGTTTCTTGATGGGGGGAATAACTATTTTCAAAGTTCCAGAGACAATGTCATGATCACTAAGCCTGTCCGGGGAATGAATATCAACAAATTGTCCGGGAAGTGAAGTGATAATCAAATCCAATGTGTTTTGTCCTCTTGTGGGAAAGTGCACTACCTGTTCCAATTCGTGGTCACTTATAAGTTCTACCAACTTTGCACCTTCAGACACGCTCAATGAAAAACCTAGTTTGTTGAGTCTATCTGGCCAAACAATATCTCTGAAGTTGAAATCACCCATGACATGGACCGAGGGGGGTTTGTTTCCTTTATGTAAAGTTTTCACCTTTTCAAGTTGGTCTTTGAATAACTCAAGTTCCTCTATCTTACCATCTGGAGGTCGATACCAACTTGCCACAAAATGGGAAGTTTTGTTCGCAAATACCTTTACCCAAACTGATTCGGAGCCGTTTTCCAATTCAGTGATCGGCATATGAGGAATATCTTTGTGTATAAGTAACATCACACCACCGCCGTCAAGAGTTCTATCTTTTCTATACACATTGTAAGGACAAGTTTCTGGGAACAATTCTGAAGTTGAAATAGTGTTGTCAATTTTAGTTTCTTGAATTGCAACAATCTGAGGTTGATGGAGAATACGGTCAGTTGTAGAGTTTGCTCCCTTGGACACTCTTTTATTTGCGGGAAATCTAAAAAAGTAAACAACAAGAAAACAAATTGTAATGAAAGTACAGTAAAATTAAGTACAAAGTGTGCTCTTCAGGCTAATCCGAGGACACCTTACTAAGAATTCTCTTCCACAATCCAATAGAATCTTTCCCCCATTTTGATTCAACTGAAAAAATAGAAAATCATAGCTATGCCCACAGGTGTTCGAAGTTATATCCATCAGTCCATAAACATGATAATTTACTAAAAGATCGAATTTCTAAAGGAGAAATTCGATCTTTTAGTAAATTATCATGTTTATGGATATAACTTCGAACACCTGTGCTATGCCTTAGATCTTTTTCATTTTCTTTTTATATTTGGACTTTTATATTTTCATTTTTCTGACGACACTGGCTATCCGCACGACGGTCGTGCCGATAACACCGCTTATCGGCACGACCGTCGTGCGGATAAGCGGCGTTATCCGCACGACAGGGAAATCGATATCCAAATGTTAAAAATGTCTAGAAATGGATACATTTTAAGTTGATAAATATATTACACTGGCTTCAAAACTGAAACAGAATATTACACATGCAGGATTATTTTTACTTTTTAATTAACAAAATTGTAATTTTGCTGAAATTGGCTTACCTGTGAATTTACCTGTAAAAATCAGTCATGCGTATGCGTAAATGAGAATCAGAATCAGAATCAGAATAGTTTACTGGTGAAACGTCAAACTGACAATACTACACCAGGGGGGATGGGGCTTGACCGGAGGGGATTAGTCCCGAGCTCTCACAAGAGAAGTAAATTTAGACACACAATCATCTGAGAAAGAAATTATGTCAGTTATCGTAACCTAAATATTTAAATAATTGCGGTAATCAAAAAGAATAAACAGCCTTTGATTTTAACAATGAAGTAGGCTATGGAAACATTTCAGTTACACAATTAAAATAATTGCAATGATTATATTTTTCTCCGTCTGCTGTGATTCAGATTACATCAGCTGGATAAATCAAATCAAACTAGTTTTCTTAGTGATAATTAACAAAAAAGTTAATTTCGAATGTATTTCTATATAGCTAAAACCATAATTTATTTATTTAATGACAAATTAATAGTTTAATGCATTCGTAAGCTTGTAAGAAAATCTTATACTCCCGTCGTGCCGATAGCCAATACCTGTAGCATTGGCTATCCGCAAGACGGTCGGGCCGATAACGCCGCTTATCGGCACGACCGTCGTGCGGATAACGCCGCTTATCGGCACGACCGTCGTGCGGATAGCCTCAGCCTTTTCTGACAGCCAAACGATCGGGTATTTCAACATAAATGTCAAAACCAAAAATATCAGAAATACCCGATTTCTCATGTTATGGGAGTAAGCTATGCCTGTCAATGTATCATCCATATGCCAATGGAATCTTCAGATCTTTGTTTGAGAAATAAATCAGCTCTAGCAATGAATTGTTGAGTAATAATTCACTGTTTGGTGCTCAGTTGTACAGAAGATCAAATCATGAGCACGTATATATTGTATTTGTAAGATTTATATTCTTACAAACGACCGACAAACTAAACTATTACTAAAAATCATGCATTTGAGCTGATCACTCAAAACGATGTTACAGCATCTAATGTCAAGATTTTAGTGCTGGATGGGATATATATAGTTGACGTCACATTTGACATTGTAAAGGTGCAATGTAACAATTATGCTCATTCACCCAGTGAATTGTTGCACAATATAACAAGTTTTTTTTAACCATTGGCTATAAGCAAGGTATGTTAGATTGTAATTTTTTATTTGTTTTATTTTTAATACATGTATGTTCTGAGTCAATTAAATTCTGACCATTACCTCAGGAGCGACAATGCTGGATCCACTGGTTTAGCACTACGGGACGAAGAAGGAGCTATGGAAATGCAACTACATGTAGCTTAAGCGCCAAGCTGAAGATTGAAACACAGGCCTCTCTGACCAGAGTCCTACACTCTACCCCTGCACCAGTCTGCTCCATGCCCTTTTAAGATAAATTCACTCATATTGCTACTAATCATTACAAAAACATGCCCATGCAATAAACAGAAATTTTATTAGTGTAAAACAACTAAAATTTCATTGGAAATATTTTGATATTTTCTTATTTTTGCTCAAAACATAGATTTGGGTACACGTTTGAACTGCCTCTGTGTATTAGAGCAAAAATAAGAAAAATAGGCATACCCCTGCCTACCCCAGTTTTGCTATATAAAAGTGGGGTATAAGGGGGTATATATTACATGGACATGTTTTCCTGATGTAAATTCACTCATATTGCTACTAAGTAATCACCAAGTTTCCAGCTGCCTAGAATATGAGCCACGATGCGAGAAAACCGGTCTTCAGGGTTTCCGACCAGGTCTGACACAAACCGACCTGTACAAGCACAGAAGATGGCTAGAAACTTGAAATTTCGGATTTGAGAAGAGAAATTGTACTATCCGAGTAGCTAAAACAATGGCGCTGTAACTGCGAAGCTGATCTGCGCCTTTGTTTTTGCATAGGCATAAAACCGGTTTTCTCATGACGCAGCTCATATACAGTTTGTATTTCATTACGAAAACTTGCCCGTGCAATAAACAGAATTTATGAGCGTAAAAACTGAAAATTTTCAGCTGAAAAATTTTGATATTTTTCTTATTTTTGCTCAAAAGCTAGATTATGGGTACAAGTTAGAACCTCCTCCCCGAGGCGGTTCTAATGAGTACCCACAATCTATGATTTGGAGCAAAAATAAGAAAAATATGTTTACCCCTGCATACCCCAGTTTTACTATATAAAAGTGGGGTTTGAGGGGGTATACATTGCACGGACATGTTTTCATGATTAATCTCATTTTCAGTAATGGAAATGACTATCCAACGATCACAGTGCCAGCTCACAACCATGACAATGATTTTCTTCAAGACAACTCAATAACATTCAGCTTCTCAGATTGGCCAGTAAGTATTCAGAGAAATATGATATTGTATAGTAATTGCACAGCTGATCAGAGCCTTTGTTTTCACTTCAAGGACAGAAACTCCTTTTCTTCTTTAAAGTCCAAAATTTTAATTCTGTAGCCTTCTTCTGTGGCTGTACAGACTGTTCATCACAGCTCACATGATCATGATCTCCAATAAAAAATTGCATATAGCAAGAACATGAAGAAAGGGATAACTTTGTGGTGGATAATTGTTAATTGTTTTAAAAAGTGATTATACTGCACCATAAAATTGATGTGGCCATGTCAAAATTTGAACCGTAGCACTGTTATTCAGAATAATAATTTTGGTGTGTTTAAAATCACAGTCTTTAGTATTAAGGACCATATGATTACCGGTATGCTTTCTATGTAGAATGACGAAAATTAAAAGCACTTTTAAAATCTTGTGTACAGTTTTATAACATTTGAATTTGATATGTAACTTAAAAGTGTTCATTATTATGTAAGACTTGTGTTTGAATTACATTGTATAAAATGAATGATAAAATGTGCCGCATCATAAGAAAACCGAATATTTGCCAATGCGAAAACAAAGGCCCTGATCAGTTGTGCAGTAACAACACAGCTGATCAGTTGCTTTGTTTTCACAACACCGGTTGTACAATTGCTCTTCAACTTATATCCAAAATTTCATTTGTGACTATACTGGCAGGTTTGTGTTGGACCTGGTGGCAAACCCAGGAGACTCGTGTCACAGCTCAAATAATTGTGCAGTACATGCCATTATGTGTCTCCTCAACGAACATTCTAGCCTTTAAGGTGGCATATTAAAAAGAAGCATTGTGTATTAAGAAGTGGCAAAAAGTATAAACACAAATGCCACAAACTTGCCAGTTGTCTCTCTAACTACCATGTCAAAATTTGAACAGTAGCACTATTATTCAGAATAATAATTTTGGTGTGTTTAAAAAAGCAAACTAAATCATTGTTATCAGTAGCCTGTCAAATTCATTGACAAAGGTATGTTTGAACTGACAAAAGAATACCTTGATAACTTTAGAAAAATAACTGGTAATCTAGGAGTGACTTAGATTATAATGTCTGTGCTATTTTGGACAATTCGTATACATAAGTTCCATGATTTGCTCAATATGCCTTGTAAACCAGGGGCCAGTTCTTCAAAACTTCGTTAGCTTAACGCCATCCTTAAGATCTCAACTCGTTAAGTAAATGCCGACTCAATAAGCAAATACACTGTTATTTTTTGTTGATAAAATGTGAGAATCCTTTGCAGTTATTTTTTGTTGATAAAATGTGAGAATCCTTTGCAATGGATTCTCACATTTTATCAACAAAAAACAACAGTATATTTGTAATATTCATGTTTGAAATTTTAACGAATCATTAACTAACAATGTAATTAATTTTGAACAACTGGACCCAGGAGTTTTTAGCTCGATCTGAGGGCTTTTCCAGTGTGTCAGAGAAGCCTTTAAACAAAGGTTCTGTCTGAGCACAAAATCAATCAATTAGTTCATCTGAGCATGAAATGAGCCGCGACGCGAGAAAACCGGTCTTCGGGATTTCCGACCAGGTCCGACACAAACTGGGCTGTACAAGCTCAGAAGCAGGCTAGAAGCTTGAAATTTCGGATTTAAGAAGAAGAGAAATTGTACTACCCGTGTAGCGAAAACAAAGGCGCTGATCAGCTTCGCGGTTACCGCGAAGCTGATCTGCGCCTTTGTTTTCGCCTAGGCAAAAATCCGGTTTTCTCACGATGCGGCTCAAATCTTTTATTCTCATAGCTGTTTAATTAAATGCAGCAATTGAAATGGTAGCTGTGATGTTGGAATTGTCACAGTTATAGGGATTCGAACATTTTAAATTGAAAATTCACTGTATTATATTTGGTTCAAAATTTTGAAGTTGTTACTTTATTGCTTAGAAAAGAAAATGCATTGAAAGGTTGGTTGTTTGATTTCATGTTTTATGTCCCACACAACAGCTAATGTCATATGAGAACAAGACCTCAGTTTGAAGCTTTATTCATTTGAAGACTTGAGAAATCTGAGGTGCAACCCAAAACCTCTGTTTCATGAGTCAAGTGGCTTAACCACAACATGACAGAGGCTTCTGGTACGAAATGTGTACTTAAAGGTTATTCACAAGATCATTATGTGAAAGTTGCTGATGTCAGAAGCAATATTATGATACAGCATGTTCTTAACCATCAAATTTTACATATTCTGCAGGTTGATGGAAAGTTGATAGTCAGCGTACAAGTTGACGATGTCGATAGCGACATATTCAACCAACAGGAGACCTATCAACTGGTTGACAGGCTGTCAGACTTGGTTGAACTACCGGAGCCTGGATCCTCAGTTGAGCTGGAACTGGAGGGACAGAGAGAAACTTTGCCAACCAGGTAAATTTGTGTTGATCAGAGTCTGCTTTTATGCTAAGATCAAATGTATGGTCAGATCATTGCTGTGATAGAGCAGTTTTACTTCAGTCAATATTAACTTTTTTTTTTTGTAGTCGACATTTTTTTTCTAGTCTCAAACCATTGTTTCATATTTTTTTAGTAAAATACATGTACCAACTTGGAGAAAAGTGAATTGATGTTCAAGACATGTAATTCAGCACAATTCAGCAAGTTTGCAGTTTGCTCTAATTCTAACTAATGATCAGAATCTATTCATCTTGATACAATGTATTTTCATTTTTAGAGTGATAGATTGTAAAATATTTCTAGGCATGGTAGCGTAATGACCATCATGATACAATAACATGTCCATGTAATATATACCCCACTTTTAGATAGCAAAACTGGAGTATGCAAGGGTATACCTATTTTTCTTATTTTTGCTCCAAAACATAGATTGTGGGTACTCATTAGAACCGCCTCAGAGAGGCGGTTGTTTTGTGGGTACTCATTAGAACTTGTTCTAACGTGTACCCACAATCTATGGTTTGAGCAAAGATAAGAAAAATGTCCGAAAGTTTTCAATTTTTGCAACTTCAGAAAAATCTGTATAATACATGGGCGTGTTTTCATAATGCAGAGTATTTTGCTTCAGACTAACAGCTTCCCTGTCAGTGTCATGTGACTCAGATTTTTACGGCCCCACATGTTCTAAGCTGTGTGTCCCCAGCGACTCGTGTACTTGTGACTCTGAGGGTGAACTCACATGTACAGCAGAGGAAGAGGTGTTACCATGTACTACATCCACACCAGCCCCAACAGATTGTAGCATATTTTATGGTTTGTATCACTTGTCAAATTCTGGTAGAATGAAATAGTACAAAATTACTTTATGCAGTCTCTTGTAAATGAAATCCGAGGAGATGCCAAAACAATAGGAAAAAGCTTATACAATAGGATGAAAGTTACTTTCAGTAACTAGCAACAAGATTATGATGTTCAAGTTTTCTCTAACAGGATTAATTAATTTGCTGAAGGTTTCATATGGATATGAAATTGGCTACACACAACATAAGATCATTTGCCGTAAAATCCTAGATTATAACTCTTGTATTTGTTGTTCAGGTATCTAAAATTATTATGTTCATGTACATCAAGTTTCCCTGAGAAATAAGCAATATCATAAATGCTTGCATAAAATTCAGGACTTGGTTTAGTAACATGTATGTACACTTGAGTACTACTGTAGATCCGGAAATATTCGCGAGAACTTAATTTTCGCTAATATTCGCGAATTGGTTGCCTCGCGAATTCAAAGTTCTCGCTAATAAAGAGTCACTATAAACTTTATAGAATACACGGACACTCACTCGCGAATTTAAGAACTCGCTAATAATTCAGAAATAGAAAGTTCGCGAAATAAAAGTCACGCGAAAATTTCCGAATTTACAGTATCTATCATCTCTGTGTTGCAGCTTTTACTAATTTTCTGAATAACTTTTATTTCAGAGGATGAGTTTATCAATGGACGTTGGGAGGGTCGCTATACCTGCCCGATCGACAACCAGAACGGCACTTTTGTCTTCACCACATCCCAACTGACGTCCTTCATTGGTCTCTCGGCAAACTTTGCCGTCCAGCGACACAACATAGCAATGACGGGAACATATGCATCGTACCTCAAATTCCTTCAGTTTCACAGCGAGTACTTCGATTCCAAGGAAATGAACAGTCCATTCCAGAACTGGGGGTTTGTGCATGTGGCCATTGAGGGTTACTTACATGGCAACAAGAGGATTGAAGGAGAAATAGCATTTGAAAGTGTCAGGTGTGAAGACATCATTTGTCCATTTGTGATGACCAGAGTGCAGGGTAAGATGAAAATATATTTTATTTTTTGAACATCTTTAAAATAAGCTGCAAAATATAATTGATATGCCAAAGTGTCTGACATGTCTGAGGGTGACATGGAATTTATCAACTAAAAGTGGTTCTTACATGTTATGCTAGCCAAATGTTAAAATAGTTGTGCTAAAGATTAGATTTTCTGATTTTAATGATGAGAAAATTTTCACTGGTTCACCATTTTGACATAAAGACATTTCTAATTTCTTGCTACATGTAATTAAGCATCCTCTTATTGTCTGCACCATTTGCTCTTCAGGTACATTTGAGCAGAACTGTGTCACCACATCAACAACTACAACCACCTCTACCACCACCACGACAACACCCACGACAACCACGACTACTACTACCGAGCCAACCACGACAACAGAATCTACCACTACAACTACCACACCCACCTCTACATCTACGACTACAAGACCTTCGACTTCAACTACCACTACAAGACAGACAACAACACAGCCTACAACTAAAGCAAGTACAGCTAGAGCCCGTACAACCCAAACAAGTACAGCCAGACCTCAGACAACCCAAACAGCCAGACCTCAGACAACCCAAACAAGTACACCTAGACAGATGACAACCCAAACAACAACACAAACAAGTCCAATCACTAGGCCTCAGACTGTGCCTCAGACTGAATCAACATCCACAGCCAGACCTTCAACTTCAAGGGCCACAAGAGCTACATCCAGACCAGCACCTGTCTCAAGTCAGACTCCTGGAACTTTATTCCCATGTGCTGATAACTGTACAGGACACTATTTCTGTTACGCTGATGGTACTAAGAAGTGTTATGAAGGTTGGACTGGACCAGATTGTGACCAAATTATTCCCAACTCAAAGGCCGATTGTACCATCTATGACTGTAAGTAACACATTTTGATTCTGTTGTTGGTTTATTTTTGTTAAGTTAAAGATTACAGAAGTTGTCTTCAAAATGTTAATCTAAGTTTATTTGGGCATTGTTGAAGTAATATGAGATCATAGATCATCATAGGACTTCTCATTTGGCCTAGGCAGATTCTGTATACTGTCAAAATATTTAGTTTTATTTGATTAAGGTTCTGACTTATAAGTCCAAATAACCATTTGGTTAAGCAGATTCCAGATTATCACTAAAAGTGTTGTAATCGCCAGCTCAAAGTGATTAAGCATTTTCTCATCTCTGAAATGTCTTAGAAATGGCAGTGTGATGAAAACAAACTGTGTTGATTTGAATTGATAGAAGTATTGGAAACTGTACTCAGTGTTATGAATCAAGTTCTTCATTATTGTTTTTCAGATGAGGCCAACTTCATCCTCAGTGTGTGGAGTGGTAGTTATGTCTGTGCCGATAATGGCCTCAACATTTCCTACATCCTTAATGTCTCAAAGGCCCAGGACTCTACAATCGGAACCACTGCAGTTATGACAATAAGGGGCACGTCACTGCCGATGACTGGCACATATGCTTCATTTGCCAAGGTGCTGGCCCTTCAGAGTCATCAGGTCGTTACACAGAATATCATCGGCAACAATTTCACGGAGGTGGAAATCAACATGAATTTCATCAGTAGTTTGTTCATGAAGGGAGGAATTGTCTTCAGGTCGGAGAATGATAAGCAGTGCCAGTCAGAATTAAGAAGGATTGCTGGTAGGTGTTTATACAAACAGAAGTACAGACTGATATCTTAACACATTTGTAGTTAAGGATTAAAATGGGTTTAATTTTAAAATTATTAGATAGACTATTTTCTAGTTTCCAGTTATGCCCTTTCATCATTATTTCTAGTTTCCAGTTATGCCCTTTCATCATATAACGCAATGTGTTGAACTCATGATTTTTAAAGTAAAATGTTTACCAAACTTCGAAATGTATGTTTATTTCCTTTATTGCACACATTTGTGCCCATTTGTGTTTTATTTTATCACAAAAATGACTGTAATTTCAGCATATTTTGATGGCTGTAACTCCCATGGTGACTGTTATCGCTATGGTCGACACATGGATGAGTTCTCCTGTTGCTGTTACCCAGGTATAGCTTGATGATTTCATTATACTTAAAGTGTCAAGGAAGCAAAGAACAAAATCATGTTTGCTATTGTCAATAGATAGTTTTAAGAATAAATGCTGATTCTAGCATTTAGCATTCTGGAACCAAAAATGATAACTGATATGGCACAAATGAGAAAACAGATATGTACGGGTAGTGGTAATAGGTTTGCTATATAAAGTATCTGAATTGGAATGTGTTTCTGCTCTCCATGTTTCTCTTGTGAATGAGCTAAGTTAATTGAGCCGCCGTATGGGAAAACCAACAATCTGCATATGCGAAAAACAAAGGTGCAGATCAGCTTCGCAGTAACTGCGAAGCTGAATAGCACCGTTGTTTTCGCTACACAGATAGTACAATTCCTCTACTTTCTAAATCGAAAACTTCCAGCCTCTAGCCATCTTCAGTGACTGTACAGACCAGTTTCTGTTGGACCTGGTCAGAACCCAAATTGTTGGTTTTCTCACGCATAGGCTCATTTGTATGTTTTTCAGGTTACACTGGACAGTTTTGTGAGACATCTCTCTTCAGCACCTCAACAACCACAATGAAAACAACAACCGCGGCTCCCACCACTCAGACCACACGTGCCACACCTCGCCCCACATCAAAGTCAACAAAACGACGAATTACCACATCAAAACAACCTACCACATCAACCACAACCACACAGTCAACTACAACAACCACTCTACCTTCCACTTCCACTACGAAATATCCTCCGACCTATGTTCCATGTTCAGACAACTGTACAGGACACTATTTCTGTCTTCCGGATGGCAGTATAAAATGTTACGAAGGCTGGACAGGGCCAAATTGCGATGTGGTTATAGTGAACTCAGAAGCCGACTGTACTGTTTATGATTGTAAGTTTATGACAGAGGCCTAAATGAAAAGGCAATTTTTGTGATGACTTAAGATGAATTTCTGAGGTCTTTAGAGAAATGTAGATTGTATCACTTGCATATGAGCCTCAAAACGAGAAAACCGGTCTTCTGCGTTTCCGACCAGGTCAGACAAAAACCGGCCTGTACAGCTTGAGAAAATGGCTAGAAGCTTCGGATTAAGGAAGAAGAAGAATATACTATCTGTGTTGCGAAAACAAAGGGGCACATCTGTGCAGATCTGCGCCTTTGTTTTTGCATAGGCAAAAATCTGTTGTTTTTTTTCATGACACAGCTCATATTAGAACCATCTTCAACAAACCAATTCAGGGATTTTCCTGGGCTGATTTTGGGGCCAATTACGGGCCCCTCTCCCAATTGAAAAAATGTGTAAAATTTCCCAATTTTCAGGTAAAAAATCCCAAAATAATAAATAAATCCTTGTTCATTTGTTGTGGATAGGTAGATCATACCCTCAAAACATTTTTTTTGGAGAAATATCCTCAAATTAACACCAAATATGCATAATATCCCCTGTTCTGTTTTGTATCCATTTTCCCAATTTGACTGATATACGTATTATTTTTCCCAAAATCATTGGTCCCGGGTCCCTATTTTGAAAAGGTAGGAAAATCCCTGCGGCAATAGTCCTCTCTGACTTGTGCTTATATACATGTTAAGTAATTACATATTAGACTCACAAACTCAATGAGTAAATTAAGCATCTGTTTCAGTGTGAGTCTAAATTTTAGCTACTTTTTGTAAATTTTCAGTGCCTACATTTCAAACGAATGCATTATTGACAATTATATATGTAATGAAATTTTATATGGTCTTACTTTCAGATGAGTATGACTTCATCCAAAGTATTTGGAAAGGAAGCTATGTCTGTGATGACGACAAAATAAATGTGACCTACTTCCTAAATGTCTCAAAAGCTGATCCCACGGCCATTGTCACCTTAGCGTCCCTGAACATTGACGGAATGTCCCTAGCTACGGTTGGGACATATGCATCCTTTGCCAAGACATTGGCACTCCAGAGTCGTGGACGTGCGCCTCACAGAGTGTTCGGAAACAGTTTTGATGATGTTGAGATAAATATGGACTTCATAACGAGTTTGTATATGACTGGAGCTGTCGTGTTCAGAGAAAGTAGTGTACCCAAGAACTGTCGATCAGAAATGAGAAGAATTGCTGGTGAGTATAGCCATTAAGGTTAGAAAACATTTCAAGCTCAACCAAGCTGAGCATGAACATGTTTGACCAAGCCGAGCATGAACAAATAAAAGGACTCATTAATGCAAGATTTGGCAGAACCAATGGAATTCAGAATTAAAATCATATGAACTTAGAGGGTTGGGGTATAAAATTTAGGCATTATCAGCTTGCCTTGATCTACCGTATTCATTCTAATTAGCGCACAGTGGGCTTAACTTTTCAAAATAACTTAAAGTTAAGGTAATAAACTGACACTGCGAGCCAAATCAACACATAAACTGCTAAAATAAATATGAGCCGCCTCGTGGGAAAACCAACAATGTGGTTTCCGAATAGGTCTGACACAAACTGGGCTGTACAAGCACAGAAGATGGCTAGAGACTGGAAAGTTTGAATTTAGAAAGGAGAGGAATTGTATTATCCGTATAGCGAAAACAAACACGCTGATCACCGTGAAGCTGATCTGCATCTTTGCAGATTGTTGGTTTTCCCATGGGGCGGCTCATACATGTATGTCAAAATATCAATGTCATTTAAGCCTTCCAATTGTTGCAAAATAGTGTTTGGTTATCTGAAAATAAGTTTTGATGTTGTTTATATGTCAGATATGTATGTTTAAAATTTGTGTAAAATATCAATATGCTAGTCGAGCAGGTTGAACTTGTGCACATTTTATTGTAAATGACCAGGATGTGCGCTTCTTGGAGCATGTGTGCTAATTAGAATGAATACAGTAATTTTGAAAAATAACAAAAAAAAACAACAACTGATTCCTCTGAAAGAAAAGTTTCTTTTTAAAACTAAATGTAAGACGTTTTCTCCATTTTCAGCTGTGTTTGATGGTTGTAATTCCCATGGTGACTGCTATCGCTATGGTCGACATGTTGATGAGTTCTCCTGTTGCTGTTATCCAGGTACAATTTTATTCTGAAAATAAATCATATATTCATACATTCAGTACAGGTTCTATAAAATGTAAAGGTATTAAAAATTGACCAAAGAAAGCATTGTATATCGGAATCTAGTGTTACAATGATATAATTGAGTTACTATATCTCTGTTTGAAAAACAACTGCCTTTTTTTTTAAATCCAAATTCTACTTGAACAAAAGAACAAGTTTGTACAAAAATGTGTTTGATGAGCATTTTTGATATAACAAAAGTAAAGATGCTTTATTCCATGGCCAGTAAATGAATGGCACTAATGAGATCGTAGTTGAATATGGCTTGTTGATATAAAAGTCCTTCACATTATTACTATGTCATTTTGCTTGACTGTTAAGGCTCCTTTACATACATTTTCAGGCTTTGGTGGTAAATACTGTGACAAGATCGTGACTACCACCACAACAACAACCACTACTACCACAACTACGACAACAACTACCCCGACAACCACAACGACAACACCGACGACAACAACCGTACGACCCTGCTCGGACAACTGTACTGGCCACTATTACTGTCGAGCTGACGGGAGTATCAAGTGCTATGATGGATGGACTGGGCCGAACTGTAATCAGTTGATTCCAAACTCTGTTGCAGACTGTACTGTATATGATTGTAAGTATTCTCAGCATGGTGTCAGAACATTGAGAGATAATTTGAAGTATGCTGTAAGCTTATTCATTTTTGCAAGCACATAGTTTTTGTAAACTTCAATACAGAAATTCAGCAAAAGTAAAAATGTCCATTTAGACATAGGTGCGTTATTCTTGCAATAGGTCTGCAGTCTGTTAAAATGAATGTCTGTTGAAACGTTCATGATGACCAGAATATGAAAATAATAAGTTGCAAAAGAAGCTTGGATATGGTTCAGCCTAGCTAACCTTATATAATGCAATACAACAACACAAACAACAGTTGATAACAGATTGATGATACATGCACATTCCAAAACATGAAAAACAAAACCTGTTTTGCCTGAATTGGGGATGTCCTCATCCAGTATAGGTGAGTACATCCTTTTGTTGCTCATGGTTTAACAACAATTTGTAACCTGTTTAAGATGGTGTAGAGTTCATACCCAGTATATGGAATGGCAGTTACGTCTGCAATGATGACCACAAAAACATCACCTATCTACTCAACATCTCCAAATCGGAGGCCTCTTTTATTGGAACTGTAGGAGAACTACTGATTGAATCTCGCTCCATCGGAATGTCAGGGACATTTGCATCATTTGCCAGGGTCTTGGCTTTGCAGACACGCCAGATTGTGTCCACGGTGGTCCAGGGGAATAGCTTCTCTAATGTGGAGATAAATATGGATCATGTTGAGAACTTGTTTATGTCGGGCGCTATCGTGTTCCATTCAAGTAATGGTGATACAAAATCTTGTTATTCAGAATTGAGAAGAATTGCTGGTAAGCTATATTTATAGACACATCTTCATCTTCATGCAAATAATTGTACCCACTTGTTGTGAAAATAAAAAGGCGTTAATTACCACATATAAAGTAAATGCAGAAACAGGTTTCCTTTTCATAGAATGCTTGAGAATAATATCTACAGTCTTTTCATGCTAAATACATAATTTATGAAAACCCTTTTGACTGAAAATGATGTTTTTTGTATGATATTCTTAACATCAACATCATCATGAAGTGACTTTGACAAAAATTGTCCTATGTGTTTTTAGCATATTTTGATGGGTGTCATAATCATGGAGAATGCTATAGGTATGGTAGGAGGAAAGATGACTTCTCATGTTGCTGTGATTCTGGTAAGTGAAACCATTAAATGTGTTATTACTATATTTTCCAAGGTAAACTACTTTTTATTAGCTCACCTTAGCATTATTCACCTGAGCCATTAGGCTCACAAGGTGAGCTCATAGTATACCCGACCGTCATCCTCACTTCTTCAAAGATTTCCTTTGGAACTGATGGGCCAATTAAAGCAAAATATTTTATATGGAGCCTCCATAGACATGGGGACACATTCAGTTTTCAGTTATTGAAGAAAGAATGTGCACTTTGTGCGGGTAATCTGTCTCTAATAGGATTGCACAGGAACTAGGGACTAGAATTACAGACAGTCCTGACAAGACAATGGCTATTTACCATGGATTTTAAGCATATGGATACTCATACACCACAAAAGTATTCTTTATGTCATTTGGATGTCATCTGAATGCCCACCTCTTGGTAATACTGTACAATGTATCCAGTTTCATAGAATTTTTCTAACACTTCTTCAGACTACACTGGTAGATACTGTGAGATACTGATCACAACCCCGTCAACTTCGACCTCTACAACAACCACAACGACTCCCTCGACGACAACTCCAACTACAACGACCCTCCCCACAACCACAGTGAGGACCTGTAAGGACGATTGTGACGGACATTATTATTGTCTGCCTGGCGGAGGTATCAAATGTTATGATGGTTGGACAGGACCAAATTGTGATCAACTGATTCCAAATTCTGTGGCAGATTGTTCTGTGTTTGAGAGTAAGTACTTTTGTATTAAGTTACTTGTCTAAGTTAATCAAAGAAACAAACAAATAAATTCTGCAAACTGTCAATGTCAGACATTTTGGAGTTAGTGATAAATGTCAAGAAATTTTGAAAATACATGTGCAAGGTTCAAGTAATTTAAGAGTGAATTCTATGAATGTATTTCATAATATCTGTTCAAACATTGTCTTAGAATTATTTGTTCTGGCTAGTGTGTTGGAGTAATAGATGACTTTTGAAGCTGATAGTAATGTCACATAAAACTGACATGGAGTGCTGTGATTTTAGATGTCAAGGAAATTTCAAAGTTCTATCAGGGAAAGGGCAGAGAAAGAATAGAAAACTTTGTTTCGACTTGAGGGTAGCATCCCTACCCTTGATAACATCAGGTTTTCTAATTGGGACAAAGGGGTATTACTCTCTTCAAAGTATTCAAATAATTCAAATTTATAGAAGTATAATATTTATGTATGAATTTCAGCTGGTAACTACTTTATCCCAAGTCTGTGGAACGGTAGCTATGTCTGCTCCAACAACAATATCAACATCACCTACCTACTCAATGTTACCAAAGCTGAAAACGGGATCAACACTATCGGACACCTATTCATTGACCGCTTCACACTCGACATGGACGGCACGTTTGCATCATTCGCAAAGATCTTGGCCCTTCAGAGTCATGATATCGTCTCTGAGCAGATTTTTGGCGTCAATTTCACTGATGTGGAGATAAACATGCAATATCGCTCAAGTGTGTTCATGGACGGAGCGGTAGTGTTTATAGATGGGAGCAATCAGGTGTCGTGCAGATCGGAATTGAGACGTATTGCAGGTATGTTTGCTAAAATAATTTTCAGTTCCTGCAATTTCTAATTTTTAAGCTTAGTTTGTAACTTTGACAATATGATGTGTTCTTTTTAATTGTGATATACTACATTCGAAAATAGACGTGAATAACTTGTGTCACATGACCACATGGTTATCTAAGATGAGCTTTGTTATCCATCCACATACATGTGATACCTCCCTCATCATCAGGGAGACTCCAGGAAATGAGCAGTAAAATGATCTGAAATTCTTCTAAAAGACACCACTTTTTCATGAAAATTCAAAATCTCCCTGAAATGAACCAAGAATTATCCTATATAGTCTATACATTTTTCAAAATCCTCCCTGAAATGAATGAAAAATCTCCCTGATGCCTCTTTCAAACTCATCACATGTATGCATCCACTTTGCTTAGTCTTTCAGCATCAATAGAGATCAAATTATATAACTCTTGCATCCTATTTATGGGACATAAAATGCTGCAGGATGTGGATTCCCATCCGGGACTTTTATATTTATATAGAGTAATTTCACCGAAAATGAAACAAAAATTTGAAATTACCCCTGATGTCCCTAAAAAAGAAAGTGGACTCACCTATATGATAATATAGGGAAAGTCCATTATTCACAATAATAATGGATTTAACCTTTATCCTCTGACTGACATGTTTGATGTTCTACAACTGATCTGATGCTTTACATCATTTACATAACACAGTTCACTGTTTATTTTCAGCATATTTTGATGGCTGTAACTACCACGGAAGCTGTTATCGGTATGGTAGAAGACAACAAGACTACACCTGCTGCTGTGAAAAAGGTGAGTTATAAAACCAATTTATCCTTAAATAAAATGTGTAAGTACATGTAGCCCTTTCGGTGAGAAATTCTTATAAAACATCCTTTAGACTATAAAAATTACTCTTGCTCCAGTATTTAATATTCTTTGTCAATGGTGATGATCAGGATACTGAGAAAATATTCCAGTCCAGTAGGTGACATCTAATGATAATATTGTGATAAAGTATATTTTCAGAAGTCAAATTTTACCTATAAGGACAAGATTATCATTACGAAATGACTTTGGCGTTGTCTGATGTAGCTTATCCTGTTTGATATTTAAATTTCTTTTTTTAAAAAAAAAACAACAAAAAAACTTTTTCATTTCAGACTACACTGGACGATTTTGTGAAGTTCACATAACGACGCCCTCGACAACCACGACTACAACAACAACTACCACGACAACAACCAGCACTACCACGACTACGCCCACAACAACCACAACACCTACAACCACGACAACAACTACACCGACAACTACGACAACAACACCGACAACGACAACTGTGGTGCCATGTATGGATAACTGTACGGGTCATTATTATTGTCGCCCAGACGGTAGTAAGAAATGTTATGATGGTTGGACAGGATCAGATTGTGACCAGCTGATACCAAACTCTGTTGCTGATTGTACGAATTATGACTGTAAGTATTGTTTTCTGCAGTCTTGTTGCAGCCATGCAAATTTCTGTTGGCTATGTTTTGCTGATCTTGGATTAACAAACTTTGTATTAGATTCTAATCCCTTAAAAGTCATGTGTGCTCTCTTTAAAATGAATTTTCATATTGTCATTTAGCAGGTAAAGAGCTGTTTTATGTTGATTAATTGTCATAGAAAAAAGAAAAGCGAAATAGTCAAAAACTACACATTGTGTCCATGAAGACAGGCATTGTTTTTATACAGTTCATTGTGTGAAAATAATTCTCTCCAGAAAATTTCCATGAGGATGAAAAATGTTTAGAAGGCCCTCTTCAAAAAAAGATTACCAATATGCTAAGTACAATGAGAACATGTTCTACAGTCCTTAAAATGTATTTTCGCCCAACAAGAAATAATGCATACGATCCTTTCTTTCCTACCATGCCTACTGATTATTTTTTCAGACGGAAATGAATTCATCCCTAGTGAGTGGTATGGCACCTATGTCTGCCCTGACGACCGCATAAACATATCCTACATCCTAAACATAACCAAATCAACCTCTAGCATTGGAACACTAGCCTCGCTGATCCTCGGCAGTCACACGCAAGGATTGACCGGAACGTTTGCCTCATTCGGCAAACTGCTGGCATTGCAAGGTTACGAGACAGTGCCACAGCTGATCTTTGGGAATAACTTCACGAAAGTGGAGATAAATATGAAATATGACACGGTTGTGACAATGGTCGGTGCTGTTGTTTTTATGAAGGATGATGGCAGCCTCAAGACTTGTACTTCTGAACTGCATAGACATTCTGGTGAGTAGGATACCTTAAGTATTTGTTTGTGCATTTGGTTGTCATTGGAGCCCTCATAAAAGGCTGGAGTCACAGACTTGTTCTGTAGTTCATAGCACAACCATAATTAAAGCCTCTCCCAACAAGAAATTTATTGTATTGAACAAATCCAAAGAAAGTTCCTTTTTTTCTGCACCATTTCAGGCGGGGATCAAATATATGGCTCAAAGTGTTTTGATTTTTGCAAAAATGTAACTTTTCACTAGATTTCTTCCACATTCTTTTTTTTTTTTTGTAAAGGTCAGAATAATTATTAAGATAGCAAATGTAAGAATTTTCTATCCCAATTGTACGGGGGTCATTCAAGAATTAATGACAATGGATCCATATCTCGGAAAGTATAATTAAGCTCGGCTTTATTTGATATGTTACATGTGGACACATATATTATGCATTCTTGCTGAAAATTTTGTACTTTTATCATGTCTGGATTTGACGCTATGCTAATTTGAATATGGCTCCTGAAGTGTCCATGGACGCGAAAAAGTCATTTTTTACTTATTTTTGTATGGGGGTAGGATAAGTAAAACGTGTAGGATTGTTGCTTGGACAGTCTTATCAGTGATTTGTGACGATTAATAAAAGCACTAGAGGTCAACAAGGGCAACCATAACATTTATGCCAATTTCCTGATTTGCAACACGCGTGGTTGCCAAGCAACAGCAGAATAGGACAAAATAAACCCATTCTGAGCCTAACAGTGTGTTTTAAACCAAATAATGAAACAATCTAATAAATTCCAACAGCCAGTGATGTGTTTAATCTTAAAGGTATTCCTATGGCTTCTTAACAAAAAAAAAAATAACAAATCTGAGACTGTTATGGAACAAGTATTAGATTTTAAAAAGACTAGCTAGATTTGATACAGTTAAATTTGAACTGGAGACGGTGCTGATTCATTTTGAAACTCTGTGTACAGTGTCACTGTGATCAATACCATTGACAGTCATGCTTACAACAACCACATATTTAATCCTTATGAAATGTTGTTAACATATCCAAGATACTGGTCTTCCATCCAGGCAAGTACTAGCTTTTATAAACAACAGTATGTCGCGTCCAAGCTCATTTACCTTGTATTCTTTGGTTGCCTAGCAACCACAGAACAGGCATGTTAGCGAACTTTAGGAGGAACCATTGAATAGCATACATCTTTAAATTTGGTTATTAGTATACGAGAAGCACACAAGTGTTAAGAATAAAGTTTAATGGAATCATTGTCATTAATTCCTGAATGACCCCCGTATATTTGTATTTTCCAGCGTACTTTGATGGGTGTAATTTCCATGGAGAGTGTTACAGATATGGAAGAAGGAAGGATGATTTCTCTTGTTGTTGTGATCAAGGTTGGTATACTGTAAACCAATTTAGGGGCCTCCTGGGAAATCCAACAATGTGGTTTCCGAATAGGTCCGACACAAACCGACCTGTACCGTCACAAAAGAGAGCTAGAAGCTTGAAATTTCGGATTTAAGTAGAAGAGGAAATGTACTATCCGTGTAGTGATCTGCATCTTTGTTTTCGCATATGCAGATTGTTGGTTTTCTCATGAGGCGGCTCATTTTATTTTCACAAGCAATTTATTTTTGCGATTCAGGAGGAACAATAAAATTATTCACAACTTTTGGCAAAATTTAAACAAAACATGTATTTGATATATTATAAAAGCATTCAAGCGCTAATTGATTATAAAGAAATACCCACAGTCTATTATATGTTTTAGAGCAAAAATGAAAAAAGAGGTATATCCATGCAAACCAAAGTTTTGACATATAAAAGTGGGGTTTGAGGGGGTATGCATTTCACGGACAATTATTCCTGATGTGACCATTTCTTTACACCCGTAATTACAGAGTTCTCTTTCATTGTATCACTTTTTAGGTTACTATGGGGACAGATGTCAGTTCTCAGTGACCACGCCCTCGACCACTACGTCCATCCCCTGCACCTCGACCAGCAACTGTCAAACCCACTACTCGTGTAACCCCAACGGGAGTAAGAAGTGTTTGGAGGGCTGGATGGGTCCTAATTGTGATATACTGATACCAAACTCGGCAGCTGATTGTTCCATATATGATTGTAAGTAGATGTTATTTGCCCAATTTGTCTGTGTACTTGATATACAATATTTGTGCAACTCGCAATGCCTCAATTGGTGGATAGACCTGTTATCAATTAAATTGTAGTTCATGTGATAACATCAGTGGTAGTTTTGCTAATTTTCTATTATGTCACATACAAAAGGGTCCACATGGTAGAATAGCAACCCAGTTAAATGTGTCTTCCCTCTTAAAATATTCTAAAAATAAATAAAATACAAGGAGAAAATAATTACAGCGGCTTTAAAGGTGATTTCTCAGGAAAGCTAATCGTTAATTGAATCTTAATTATGTGAACCGATTGAATACTAACATCTTGTAAGCTGTTAGTTGCAAAAATGTTCGCAAATAAAGTTATCTTAATTTTTCTTTTAGATGGCTCTGAATTCCTTCCAAGTGAATGGGATGGCACCTACGTATGCGCTGACGACAACAGAAACCTCTCCTACGTTCTGAACATCTCCAAATCAGACTCCAGCATTGGCACCGTAGCATCGTTGATTGTCAACTCCAATACCCTACCAATGGAGGGAACCTATGCCTCATTCGGAAAGCTTCTGGCTATTCAGGGGAGACAACTCATGTCACAGCTTGTGAATGGGAATAATTTTACCAATGTTGAAATAAATATGAGATTTGTAACAGATTTGCATATGACTGGTGCAGTGGTTTTCACATCCAATGGTGGACTGAAGAATTGTCGATCAGACCTTACGAGAAGAGCAGGTTTGTTTGCTGATTGAAAATACTTTTGTCATGATAATGCTTTGCAGTTGATGATAACTATGGGTGTAGAGTGCATTTCTATAAAATTAGAACATTGATAACCAAATCTACTGTTTCTAACAGTTTAAGGATTTGCGCTGATGCTTCCTTCTAGACTGAACCAGTTAAGATATGGGATCAAGTTGACTGAGTGGTAGACCATCACACTCCGGTGCCAGAGGTCAGGGGCTCTAAATTTTCTGCCGCCGTATAGTGTCCTTCAGCTAGGCACTGTAGGCTCCCCATAGTACTGGTTAATACCAAGAAGTTGTGGCTCCATCCCGACATGACTGAAAAATTGTTGACAGGGACATTAAATGATTATATATCACTATTTACAATGAAAGTATTATTTGTGCCTCGTCATGAGAAAACCAGATTTTTGCCTGTGCAAACAAGAAGACACAGACCATGATTGGCACATTTGTTTTCATTACATGGATAGTGCAGTCCCTCTTCTTCCCAAAGACAAATTTTAAGCTTCTAACCTTCTTCTGAGACTGTATAGGCTGGTTTGTGTTAGACCTGGTTGGAAAACCCCCCCAAAAAACAGATTTCTAGCATTGTGGCTAATTCATTTCCTTTATTTCAGCATTCTTTGAGGGCTGTAATTACCATGGTAACTGTTATAGATATGGTAGGAGAAAGGAGCAATACTCATGCTGTTGCTCTGCGGGTAAGTGATCCCTTAAATAACCCCTCATGAGAGAACAGGCCCTGAGATTATAAATGTTTTTATAGCCCCGCTTTGAAAAAGTGGTGTCCTTCCGTAGTTCCGTTATTCTGTTATTCCGTTATTCTGTCCTTCCGTCATACCATTACCACACATAACTTGAGAACCAGTTGTTAGACTTTAACCAAATTTGGCATATGCATTAATATTGACAACATCTACTTATGTGTAAATGCTTGTCAGTTTCCCCAAATTTGCAGAAGAGTTGTTGCCCTTGGATGGCCCTTCATTATTGCCAAAATTTCGTTTCTGCTCAATATCTTGAGAACAAATTGACAGAATCTGACCAAATTCAACAGCAACAGGATCTCTCTTGGGATTGTTACCCGTCATTTTTCGCAAAATTTTGACGGAGTTACGGACCTTGATTGACATCAGAATTTCGTTTCCGCTCAATATCTTGAGCACGAATTCACAGAATACGACCAAATTTTGTATGCACATCAACATTGACAAGATCTAGCTTGGGAACTTTACCCGTCATTTTTCGCAAAATTTTGACGGAGTTACGGCCCTTGATTGACGTCAGAATTTCGTTTCCGCTCAATATCTTGAGAACGAATTGACAGAATCCAACCAAATTTTGTATGCACATCATCATTGACAAGATCTAGCTTGGGATTGTTACCCGTCATTTTTCGCAAAATTTTGACGGAGTTACGGCCCTTGATCGACATCAGAATTTCGTTTCCGCTCAATATCTTGAGAACGAATTGACAATCCAACCAAATTTTGTATGCACATCATCATTGACAAGATCTAGCTTGGGATTGTTGCCCGTCATTTTTCGCAAAATTTTGACGGAGTTACGGCCCTTGATTGACATCAGAATTTCGTTTCCGCTCAATATCTTGAGAAGGAATTCACAGAATACGACCAAATTTTGTATGCACATCAACATCGACAAGATCTAGCTTGGGATTGTTACCCGTCATTTTTCGCAAAATTTTGACGGAGTTACGGCCCTTGATTGACATCAGAATTTCGTTTCCGCTCAATATCTTGAGAACGAATTCACAGAATACGACCAAATTTTGTATGCACATCAACATTGACAAGATCTAGCTTGGGATTGTTACCCGTCATTTTTCGCAAAATTTTGACGGAGTTACGGCCCTTGATTGACATCAGAATTTCGTTTCCGCTCAATATCTTGAGAACGAATTCACAGAATACGACCAAATTTTGTATGCACATCAACATTGACAAGATCTAGCTTGGGATTGTTACCCGTCATTTTTCGCAAAATTTTGACGGAGTTACGGCCCTTGATTGACGTCAGAATTTCATTTCCGCTCAATATCTTGAGAACGAATTGACAGAATCTGACCAAATTTTGTATGCACATCATCATTGACAAGATCTAGCTTTGGATTGTTACCCGTCATTTTTCGCAAAATTTTGACGGAGTTACGGCCCTTGATTGACATCAGAATTTCGTTTCCGCTCAATATCTTGAGAACGAATTGACAGAATCCAACCAAATTTTGTATGCACATCATCATTGACAAGATCTAGCTTGGGATTGTTACCCGTCATTTTTTGCAAAATTTTGACGGAGTTACGGCCCTTGATTGACTTTAGAATTTAGTTTCCGCTCAATATCTTGAGAATGAATTGACAGAATCCGTCCAAATTTTGTATGCACATCATCATTGACAAGATCTAGCTTGGGATTGTTACCCGTCATTTTTCGCAAAATTTTGACGGAGTTACGGCCCTTGATTGACATCAGAATTTCATTTCCGCTCAATATCTTGAGAACGAATTGACAGAATCCAACCAAATTTTGTATGCACATCATCATTGACAAGATCTAGCTTGAGATTGTTACCCGTCATTTTTTGCAAAATTTTGACGGAGTTACGGCCCTTGATTGACTTTAGAATTTAGTTTCCACTCAATATCTTGAGAATGAATTGACAGAATCCGTCCAAATTTTGTATGCACATCATCATTGACAAGATCTAGCTTGGAATTGTTACCCGTCATTTTTCGCAAAATTTTGATGGAGTTATGGCCCTTTATTGAGGTCAGAATTTCGTTTCCGCTCAATATCTTGAGAACGAATTGACATAATCAGACCAAATTTTGTATGTGCATCAATATTGACGAGATCTAGCTTGTGCTAGTTATTGAGTTACCTGTCATTGTTTTTTTTCACCCTGCAAAAAAGCTGAGAAGCGGGGCTATAGTCAGATTCTCTGACAATTCTAGTTTCATACTCAGATCAGCTGAGACTAGAATTTATCCTGCTCATAAATGTTAAAATGCCAACAATTGTTGGCATTTTAACGTTTATAAGCAGGATAAATTACAGGCTTTGGTATAAATCTAAACTTGAAATTTCAATTTATTAGGGCTATTTCGTCATTTATGAGCAGTTTAAATTTTATGCTCAGCTGAGTTGAGCATAAAAAAGTTTTATAACCAGGGGGCTAGGTCTTCAATATTTCCAACAAGACCAACAGGGATTTTTTGCGCTCATTTTGGGGGACTAATTTTCAGGCCTGTTCCTGAAACCATTGACTTTCAATTGTTTTTCCAAATCACCTATTCAGCAAGTCAATTTTCCTCAAATCTTGAAGAAATGAATACATTATATCCTTATTAAGCTGTGTCGGATTTAAGTCACTTAAATTTCAGTATGTAGTAAACCTTAAGACTCCATAATGGTGGTGCCCATTGAAATATAACAACTGTTTTAACACATTTTACTTAAACATTTTGATTATCTCCCGTCCAGGTTACTATGGTGACAGGTGTCAGTTCTCCTACACCCAGCCCTCGACGACATCAACCACAACATCCATCCCTTGTACTCCGAGGGACGACTGTAATGCTCATTACACTTGTAATCCAAATGGTAGTAAGAAATGCAAGGAGGGATGGACTGGTACAAATTGTGATCAGATGATACCAAACTCTGCTGCAGAATGTTCCATTTATGATTGTGAGTATTTTTTATTTTCATTTACATGTTTTTTGGTTTGTTTGTTTTTTTGTTTTTTTTGGTTGGGGGGGGGGGGGGGGGTGACTAGCTTGTGAATCTCTGGAAAGACACAATTTGGGCTGTATGAAATGTCAAAGATGACTGGTCACTGGATTGCACACTCCAAAATATTGTTGTTTTGGTGCATCACCAACTAGATTTTTTGCCCCATTGTGACAATATGAGTGAGGCCTAAGTTAAAAAATTGTTTGTTTGTCCTTTACCTACCCAGCATTTTAGACTTGGGTAGGTAGGTAGGAAAATTATTTTATTATTTTTTGCTTCCAGTAGAAAGTGGACAAAAATGCCAACATGTCGCGTTTTTGTCTAATACTGCTGGCAACACAGTTACTATTGGTTTTCATGTGTATGATCAATTGATCTTTCAGATTCATTGCAGTATAAATGTGCACAACAATGGTTTTGTCCCAGGTACTACCTGGCAGGTAGACTGACAGGATGCACTTGCAGGATCATTAAACCACTAAACAATGTTTGATAAAAACTGCATTTCCTGGGCCAATCCTGGCAAATTATCTAAAGTCTGCCACAACAAAAATAAAAATGTTTTGTCATACAAAATTGCAATATAATTTTTTGGGTAGGGGGGTAAAATGTGGGTAGGTAGGTAAAGGACAAACAAACAATATTTTATTTTCTGCCTGAGGGGACTTGGGGCATTATAGCACCATAAAGTTGGAGTAGAACCTTGAAGACAAATAATTCCATTAAACAGAAAAGTAGAGTCATGAGCGGTCATTCTTTTTATGTAACTCATTCATAAATCAATTATAACTCTGGGTGAAGAATATGTTTCAAGCTGAAGTTTTACTCCAAATTTAACACCAAAAATGTGTTCACGAGTATATACACAACAGAAGTGTGGTACTTTTCAGATGGGTCAGACTTCATACCCAGCGAATGGAGTGGCTCATACGTATGTTCTGACGACAACAGGAATGTCTCCTACGTTCTTAATGTTACCAAATCTGACTCAAGCATTGGCACAGTCGGAATTCTGACTGTCAATGGTGCTTCAATACCAATGACTGGTACATTTGCCTCATTTGGAAGACTTCTGGCCATACAGGGCCAGCAAACAGTGTCGCAGCTGGTGTTTGGGAACAACTTTACGAAGGTCGAGATCAACATGAGGTTTAATACGAGCCTCTACATGACTGGTGCTGTAGTTTTTACCGCTAATAACGGACTGAAGACATGTGTGTCAGAGCTTAGAAAAGTTTCAGGTAATGTTCAAAATTTAATTTATCACCCAGTCATGTTAACAGTCTAAAATACATTGAATTTTTCTCCATGACACAAAAGCCAAGTTACACATTGAAAATGAAAATAAAATTTGTCTCCTTATTTTGGTTAAAATTTGCATACATACATGTATTTGTATCAACTCGCAGAAGCAATTTTGATTTGTCAATTGGCATTAATTTATACCCTAACTCTACAATATGAGCTGCGTCATGAGAAGTCCAGAGTTTTGCCTATGCGAAAACAAAGGCACAGATCAGCTGTGCAGTCACTGCACAGCTGATCAGCACCTTTGTTTTTGCTACACAAAAAGTACAATTCCTCCTCTACGTAACCCTAAAATTTCAAGATTCTAGCTTTCTTCTGTGACTACAGGCTGGTTTGTGTCGTACCTGTTCGGAAATCCCAAAGACTGGCTTTCATTGATTAAAGCTTATTGGCTACCATTTCCTTTTTCAGCCTATTTTGATGGGTGTAGTTTCCATGGTAAATGCTACAGATTTGGTAGACAGAAGGACCAGTACTCCTGTTGTTGTGATAAAGGCAAGTTTCTTTTGATCTAACCAATATTAACTACGAAACTGTTCCATCCTGAATGATGTATTCACTTTCAGTTTTGAATGATTCATGATTATTATTCTTTCAATTCTGAGTGAAATTTCTGCATGATGTAAGGTCCTTGGTGAAAGGCTACATAATCTTGGCCCAGACTGTCCTACTTTCCAAAAAGTAACACCATAGCTGTATTAAAACTTTTCATGTGAAGGTGGAGTATTTTGCAACAAACAGAAGTTGCATCAAACCACTGCTTAAACCAATCAAAATATTCAATTATTTAAGAATCATATTATTTATAACACAACACCCCCTTACAATGTTTATTTACTTGACCAATTCAGATGTTGTGTTACAATATGACTAGGATGAACCATCTTGGCAACTGTTCTCATATTTTATTCCAGACTGGGCTGGTAGACACTGTGAGATCTCTCTCACCACGACAACCCCCACCACCAGCACTTCCACGACAACCACCACGACAACTTCCACGACGACAACAACCACACCCACAACAACAACCACGACAACGCCTACTACCACAACAACGACAACACCCACAACAACAACGACTCCTACTACCACACCTATCCCGTGTAATCCAATCAATGATTGTAATGGACACTATACTTGCCGCCCTGATGGGACAAAACAGTGTCTGTCTGGTTGGACTGGGACAAATTGCAATCAGCTGGTTCCTAACTCTCAAGCAGACTGTGCTGTTTATAATTGTAAGTTATTTGTGGGTTTTTTACTTTGAATATCAATGAAACTTCTCTACACTAAAATTGTATTGTCCATAAATGACATAAAGAGAAGTTTGATTGATTGATTGATTGATTGATTGATTGATTGATTGATTGATTGATTGATTGATTGAAGGCCATAAATTACAGCCTTTATGTCCCAGTATTTCATATTAAAAGTAAAAGTAGCCAATAATCAGGAAATGACGCAATCAGAAAGAATTTCATATTTAACTGTGTGTTTACATGTAGTTTAAGAAGAATGAAGCTTTAATATGATATGCAAATATATGGATAAAAAACAATGAAGCTCTGTGTGGTTTTTGGATAGACATGAGAAGCCACTTGTATAGGGTTTAAGCTAGTCCCTTGATTTCAATGCCAGGCTTTTCCAGTCTTCTGGACAAGGTTTAAACTTGATCTAATTGGACATTAAAGCCTTAAAACAACATCATCAAAGAATATGATTGGAGCTGCCTCATCAGAAAACCAACAATCTGTATATATGTGAAAACAAAGTTGCAGATCAGCTAAGGAGTAACTGCACAGATGATCAATGCCTTTCTTTTCGGTCCATAGATTGTACGAAATCCCTTCTTTCTTTATCAGAAATTTCAAGCTTTTAACAATTTTCTATGGATGTACAGCCTGGTTTGTGTTAGACCTGGTTGGAAACCTATATTGTTAGCTCACCTGAGCCGAAGGCTCACAAGGTGAGCTAATAGGATAGCCATGATCCGGCGTCCGTCCGTCGTCCGTCGTCCGTCGTCCGTCGTCGTCCACAATTTCAAAGATCTTCTTCTCTGAAACCGCTTGGCCAATCTAGTTGAAATTTTATGTGGAGCCTCCTTGGGTAGTGGCATTTCAAGTTTGATCGCGAAATTCAGGTCACATGACCAAGATGGCCGCCACGCCCATATATGGTAAAAACCACTCAAAAATCTTCTTCTCCAGAACCGGTGGGCCGATTTCCACGAAACTTGATATGTAGCATCGGGGATGTCAGCCCATCATAGTTTGATAAAATGATGACCCTTGGATGACCTTGATCTATTTTACGGCAAGGTCAAATTTGGAAACATAGGCTTTTACATGGGAAAAAGTGAAAACTATGGATTTTTGGAAAACTATTGCAGCCTGAGGCCTGAAAAGTGGTAGATGCAAACAACTTACGGAGTAGATGAAGGTATGTGATTAATATAGGTCAAGGTCATCTCTTGACCTTGGCCAGTCTGTTGTCCATTCACACTTTACAAAGATCTTCTTCTCTGAAACTGCGCGGCCAATCAAAGTGAAATTTTATGTGGAGCATCCATGGGTAGGGGAGACGAAAGTTTGATCGCGAAATCCAGGTCACATGACCAAGCTGGCCGCCACGCCCACATATGGTAAAAACCACTCAAAAATCTTCTTCTCCAGAACCGGTGGGCCGATTTCCACGAAACTTGGTATGTAGCATCGGGGATGTCAGCCCATCATAGTTTGATAAAATGATGACCCTTGGATGACCTTGATCTATTTTACGGCAAGGTCAAATTTGGAAACATAGGCTTTTACATAGGAAAAAGTGAAAACTATGGATTTTTGGAAAACTATTGCAGCCTGAGGCCTGAAAAATGGTAGATGCAAACAACTAATGGAGTAGATGAAGGTATGTGATTAATGTAGGTCAAGGTCATCTCTTGACCTTGGCCAGTCTGTTGTCCATACACAGTTTTCAAAGATCTTCTTCTCTGAAACTGCTTGGCCAATCAAAGTGAAATTTTATGTGGAGCATCCATGGGTAGGGGAGACGAAAGTTTGATCGCGAAATCCAGGTCACATGACCAAGATGGCAGCCACGCCCATATATGGTTAAAACCACTAAAAAATCTTCTTCTCCAGAACCTGTGGGCCGATTTCCACAAAACTTTGTATGTAGCATCGGGGACCTCAGCCCATCATAGTTTGATAAAATGATGACCCTTGGATGACCTTGACCTATTTTACGGCAAGGTCAAATTTGGAAACATAGGCTTTTACATAGGAAGAAGTGAAAACTATGGATTTTTGGAAAACTATTGCAGCCTGAGGCCTGAAAAGTGGTAGATGCAAAACAACTAATGGAGTAGATGAAGGTATGTTATTAATATAGGTCAAGGTCATCTCTTGACCTTGGCCAGTCTGTTGTCCATACACACTTTTCAAAGATCTTCTCTGAAACTGCTTGGCAAATCAAAGTGAAATTTTATGTGGAGCATCCATGTGTAGGGGAGACCATCATTGTTTGTTGAAATGATGACCCTATGATGACCTTGACCTATTTTACGGCAAGGTCAATTTTGGAAACATAGGTTTTCACATGGGAAAAGGCAAAAACAAACTGTTGCAGCCTGAGACCTGAAAGTTGCTAGATGCAGACAACTAATGGAGTCAATGAAGGTAAGTAATTAATGAAGGCCAAGGTCATGTCTTGACCTTGGCCCAAGGTCATTTAAATATCAAAATTAAAATTATGGTTTTCTCAGAAATCACTGGGTTTGGAAACTATTGTAGCCTGAGACCTGAAACTTTGCAGATGCAGACAACTTATGAAGTCAATAAAGGTGTGTGAGTATTCAAGGTCAAGGTCATTTCATTATGACTTAATACTCCAAGATTAGGCTTCAGGTGAGCGTTCTCAGGACCAATGGTCCTCTGGTTAGTTTTCTTATGCGAAGGCTACTTTTAAAGGCTTTTTTCACTTCCTCTGACCAAAGTCGGTATACACTTTGGTCATGTCAGAATGTATGCGATGCCTTATCCTATCTCCTTGATAATATTTATATTAGATTTGGGACCAAGTTATACAGACAAATTGTTGAAATTCCGATGGGTACAAATTGCGCACCTCTCGTAGCTGATTTATTTTTATACTGCTACGAAAGAGATTTCATGGATTCTCTTAACCATGATAATCAAGCTGATGTTATCGAGGCTTTTAATTCCACATCTAGGTACCTCGATGACCTTTTGAACATTGACAACCCTTATTTTGAAGGTATGGTCAATCAAATTTACCCACCTGAACTTCAGTTGAACAAAGCCAATATCACAGATACTGAAGCCCCCTTTTTAGATCTACATCTTTCTGTTGCAAATGGATTTGTTTCTTCTAAAATTTATGATAAGCGCGATGACTTTGATTTTGATATAGTAAATTTTCCTTTTTTGGATGGTGACGTTCCTCGTCGTGCTTCTTATGGTGTATACATTTCGCAACTTATTAGGTTTGCTAGAGTCTGCAATCATATTGCAGACTTCAACGCTCGAAATAAATGTTTAACGGCAAAACTTCTCCAACAGGGCTATCGGTATCATAAACTTCGAAAAACATTTTCTAAATTTTATCGTAGACACTATGAATTGATTTCCAAATATAATGTTGGGTTAAAGACGCTTTTAAGTGAGGGCCTTTCGGAACCTGAATTTTATGGTGACTTGGTTTACAAATTTAAGAAACTTAAAGGAATTAATGATTTTTCTTTTCAGTTCAGAAAAATCATAACACGTTACAGACGTATAGGTTATAACTTAAATGTTATGCGACAGTCTGCATGCTTAGTTTTTAACCCAATCATGGTTGATAACTATGCTGCCTTCTTTAATTGCACGCCGGTGGGTCGGGCGTCAGACTCTATGATGGCCCCGACATAAAGCTATTCATTTCAGTTGGTTGGGGCCGGAGCTTCTTGTCTGTTGCTTGGCCCACCGGGGTCCAACTGGTGTTTTTCTTTTGCTCCGGAGTTAGTAGGTTATTCGGCGCCCAGGGATCTCCATCGTCGGGCAGCTTACTCAGTCTGTGAGTCCTGGTTTTTGATTCATCAGGATGTTTATCATGATTTATTTGTTTGTTCATGATGATTCATTGACTAGTTAGAGATTCACCACGAGGACCAAATAACTAACTAAATGTTATGAACCACTGCAGAAGCTGAGGGTGAGGTTATGGCCATGTAAAACCGGTTTAAGCCCGCCAGTAACTTTGTGTTACTGATCGTTCCAAGTCGATACTTCTGTGGTGGTTCTTTTTGTTTTATGTCTTGGTGTATAAAATTTTTTTGTGCTGTTGGCGCCTTATGTATGTTTTCATATTTTTAGTTAAGTTAAGGTAACTGAGTGGCCACCTATTGGGAAAATAGCTGCTCATTCGGCTTACGATATGTTTCATGGTATAAGTACCTGATTGTTAGTTTGGTTTTTTCCCACCTCGGGTTTTGGAGTGGGAATCTTTTTCTGATTGCGCCTTTTCCTGATCTTTGCCTACTTGTGCCTTTTTAAAATTATCTAGATGGAAGAGAATTCATCCCGAGTCAGTGGACTGGTACCTACACATGCAGTGACAACAACGTAACCGTCTCATACCTCGTCAACCTCACTAAATCCACCGTCAACTTTGGAATATCAGGCGACCTGATTATAGAGGGCATCAAGCTTGAAGTCCTTGGCACCTTTGCCTTTTTCCAACAAATCTTGGCCATGCAGCATCAGTATCTGGTGTTAGAAACAGTTATTGGGAATAACCTGACCAATGTTGAGATTGATATGCATCTGGAGTCACCGACATACATGAAGGGAGCTGTCGTGTTTAGTAACGTTGATGGTCTGAAGACATGCATGTCAGAAATGAGAAGAGTTGCAGGTATGTTAAAGTTAAAAGAAAATAGAATGTATTCATGAAAAGAATTAGACTGTCTATCAACTAACCAGTCATACACTATGTAAAGCATCAAAAGCTTAGAAAAAAGAATTTGCTATTTTTTTTTTCTTACTGAATAACCAAATACACCAGTATAGCTAGGTAGAAAATGGGCAAATCTTTTCTAACAAAAGATGTTACAAGTAACTGTCTCTGTGGAATTTTCTAAAATTTGAAATTTCAATAAAATTAATTAATATATCTTATTACTTTAAAACACAAGGTCACAGATCCTTACCATTGATTTATTCTTGAAAATTAGCTTGCCAGAAATGAAAAAGCCATTCATTCAAATGTGGATGGAACAACCTTAGTACAGTCAAATAATATTTATTTTCATCTTCAGTATATTTTGAGGGTTGTAACTACCATGGATCATGTTGGAGGTATGGACGACAGAGAACAGAGTATTCATGCTGTTGTGATCAAGGTAGGTTTCTTATGAAATTTCTTTATTTTCTGCATACCTTCAATATTTAGATCAACTTTAAACTGAGAATACATGCAAATTTACTCAAACAAGAATTTTTGTCAAGCTTATTCAGTTGATAATCCAAGCCGTTCTTTGTAGTAGAGTAGAAAAACTCCCCAGTGACAGTACAAGATGCATAAAAGTGAAATATGGCAAGATGTAAAAGGTGGCACTGTTTTGAAAGACAAGCTATGTTGGTCTGATGTTGGTTCATTCTTGTTTTTCCTAAATAAAACAAAAAATAAGAATCAGCGGTATCAGCCATTCTTAAATAAGAAAACAAGAAAATAAGCTAGTAGTACATTATGTAAGTACCAATAGACTTGTAGCTTTGATGATTTTCATAATTGTTATAGGTGTAAAGGTCTACGTGGCTTTTCTTTAGCAGTTGGTCAATATTACTAGAATACAGCCCAAATAGACTTTGCTATGAAGTCATTATGTTTTGTTATATATTTCAGGTTATTATGGGGAGCGTTGTGAATATTCTGGATCAGTTCCTATTCCAACCTCTACAGAATCATCGTCCACTACAACAACATCCACGACAACGAAACCTTCCACATCTACCACCACGAGGGCTACAACCAGGCCTTCCACTCAGCCTTCCACAAGACCCAGCACTAGGGCTTCTACTAGACCTAGCACACGTCCTAGCACTCAACCCTCCACTAGGGCTAGCACAAGGAGACCCACTTTCACTTCAACAATAGCATCAACATCGACTTCAAAGGCTCCCACAACTCGCCGCGCGACAACCAAACCTTCCACTAGAGTACCAACAACAACGAGAGCACCAACAACACAGTCTACCACAACAAAAGCACCAACGACAACAACAACAACCACATTGCCAACCCCAACCACACCGTCATGTGACCCGGTGATCAACTGCTCCGCTCACTTCACATGTAACCCTGATGGCAGTAAGAAATGTGTTGACGGGTGGACAGGAAGGAATTGTGATCAGATTATACCAGGCTCTGTTGCAGACTGTACCAGCTTCTGTAAGTTGGGTTTTACCCATAACTATTTGCATGGCTGTTTGTTGTCTGCCATTTTTTTTTTTTTTTTTTTCAAAAATATCTGAAAGAATTTTAAGCCAGGGTTCGAATTTAACATTTTTTGCCACTTGCTTATTTTAGCAAGTGCCTACTTTTCCTACTTGCTAACTCTGAAAGTCACCTTGCTTTTTTGCAGGAGGAAAAGCTCCGGACCTGTTTTACCATGTAAAACATCAAAAGCATATTAACCTTTATCATGCTGAGATTTTTTTTTCCAATATCGTGTGCCACTGAGTTTTTTTTGCAAAAAAAATCGCTTTTTCACCACTTTTCAGGCTTCAAAAAACACTATGTTGCATTTTCCAAAAAGCTAATACTTGCTTTGGGAGATCGATACAAGTCTGTATATCGCTACGTTTTGTGTCTAAACATCATTAAATCCATCAATGAGCCGCCATTTTAGCATTCAACAAGTCTGTAATTGTGATTTCTTACCAAATTCCCGGTTCAAATGCGTTTTCTAGGCTTAAAATGCCAAAAAACAACCTCATTGCTGACAATTTCCTGATTCAGTTTTTTTTTGCACACACCATCTTGAAGTATAGTGCGTCCGCGAAAGAAAGCACTCACTGTTTACAAAGGTAACGTGTGCAAAAAATGGAGGAAAAAAATCGAAGTCCGATCGGACGAACAATTGCACCTTTCTAGCGGTGTGACAGTTATTGTTGTTGTTATTGGACAAAAGCGGTTGCGTGACTGCGCATCTCAATTGCGCAGAACATCGCCAATCTTCATTTCCGACATTCTACTTTCATTTTGCATACGAAAAACGACCCGAAAATGCGACACGCAGAAAAATTCAAGTGCTGATCTTCTCTACTCGCATTCTTAAAATATAACTCGCATTTTGCGAGTGTGCGAGTGCTAAATTCGAACCCTGTAAGCTTATTAGAATTTACCAATAGACTAGACCTATCCTCATGGATGCCAAATAAATAAATGTTCAAATTTACATGTATATCTTGTTATTTGATTAAATATTGTTCTATGTATGAACACTTAAGAGAAATGTTTCCAAACACTGCAACGGGAAACAGACTACTTTTTGTTTTGCCTACACTGATGGCTTAGACTTATCTCTCCAGTTGTATGGTGTGAACATGGTTTGTAGGGGACCCAACCTAGAGTTTGATTTTGCAAGTTCAAATGCTAAAGACTTTAAGCAGGCGCTTGTTCAAAAAATGTGCATTGAGCACGGTCAACTCATAGTTTGGCCAGCAGACGAAAAAAATAGTGTTTATGAAGAGGTGAACCTTCCATTAAAATGTCATTAGACCATGCTATATAAAAAAATGGATAGAAAAATAATTAATGAAGTATAAGTATCTTTATTAAACAAATCCCAATGTCCATTCTATTTGTAGATCATGAGGAGTTCCTACCCAGCAGATGGAACGGTACTTATAACTGCTCCTCTGACAACAGAGTTCATCGCTACGACCTTGAGATTACCAAATCTCTCACCAGCATCGGCATAAATGGCTTCCTGTACGTCTCCAACTACAACATGTCTGTCAGAGGAACATACGCCTACTCGATCAACTTCTTGACACTTCAGAGTAATGACCTTGCGGCTCTGGCAATATTTGGCAATAATTTCACGGGAGTAGAGATAGACGTTTTCAGAAGGTCAAGTACTTTCATGCAAGGCTCTATACTGTTCAAGAATGGTTCACCTTCAAAGACGATATGCACTACTGAGCTACACAGAAATGCTGGTGAGTTGGTGATCCAAAGAGTACACAGACTATCTGTCAAACATTCTTAATGATAATGGTTTTGTAATTGTGCAGCATTGTTCTTGAAATCAATGTTACCTTTATAGCTATGTAACTAAGTGGTTAAGCCACTGAGTGGTTAACCAAGGGGTTGGTGAGTCCTAATCCAGACTTCTTTAGTCTGGAATGAGACTTTAAACCAAAGACCAGTGTCCATAATAATGGAGTGAGATGTAAAATATGAACACCATAGCCAAATTTAAGCTGTCATCTTTGGTGTATTTGTGAATTTGATGCAGAATGACCTTGGTGGCAATGTTATTATGACTTTTTTCTAATTTTGTTTTCAGCGTCATTTGGTGGTTGTAATTACCATGGTAACTGTTATCGCTATGGAACCAACAGAGATGATTTCTCATGCTGCTGCTACCCAGGTAAAATATTGATTTTTTACGTATAAGCAATTTTGGCCAACTTTACTTACTAGTTCTCAGGAACGTAGCTAAGGGTTGTTTGTCAACACTGATCAGTTGGCAGCAGATATTAAACAAAATTAATGTTAATTGTTACACCTCTTCTGTAAATTAAAGAAGATTTACTGATAATGTCTTTTTAATATATATGTAAAGTTAATGATACAGTTATTCCTCATTATGTATAATGCGTCATGACACCATCGGATACCTATGATCAAGTCTTCCTAATAGTTGTTTTACTACAACTATTGTAAATAACCCATTTAGAACAATGTTTCTAGCAAGATTAGCATAGTATTGAGGGTTAAATATATAACTCAGTTTCGAAATAATGGATAATTCTACCTTAATGTCATTGCAGGATACTTTGGTCAATATTGTGAGCATTACTACAGCACAACGACAACAACAAGCACTCCGACAACGCCAACAACATCTACAACCACGACAACAACAACACCTACAACCACTACGACAACAACAACCACTACTACTACACCTACCACCACCACAACAACAACAACACCGACAACAACAACCACTCCAACGACGACTACCACAACTACTCCAACTACAACAACAACACCAACCACAACCACCACAACAACACCTACGACAACAACAACACCAACAACTACTACTACCACTACTCCGACGACAACTACAACTCCAACAACAACAAGCACAACAACCACCACCACTCCGACAACCACGACAACAACAACTACGACAACAACGACTCCCACAACCACCACGACAACACCAACAACAACAACACCAAGTTGTATTCCAATTTACATGGACTACTTCACCCCAGGGTCGATATATTCCCTGTACATGGAGCTGGTCGAAGAGGAATATGATGATAGCAAAGTCAGAGAAATTATCAACCTGGCATGGCTGGATTCTAATATCAGTAAGCAGAATATTTTTTAAACTTGGGCTTTCAGTATTTCAAGTACTATACTTTAGGATTGAATTATTCTGCTGTGTAGTATTGCTAGAATCATACTTTATAGGTCAACTCTATTCAATTATACAGCATATAGAATAAATTTTGTTGGCTAGGCGCTCAGAATGAACTCAGGTTAAAAAGATCCTGGTCACGGCACCATTTATAAACAGATGTAACACAATTTTTGCACATAATTAATCTTGAAAAACCTTTGATTTCAGATCTTCTCAGATGTGGGGTGTCAGCTTTTGATGTCAGGGTGATCAACCACAGGCCTATGATAAATGAAGATGGGTTAGTGTTCCTGCTTTATTTTGGCAATACCAGCTTAGGGGTGTTTGCACCTAAGGAAGACAAATACAGACATTGCCTTTTTATCCGGCATCATGTTTCTGAACTGAGACAGTGATGACACTTGATCAGACAGGAGGGTTGAAACTGAGGTCAAATGTACTATTGGCACATGGGGGTTTAGTCCATGAGTGAGCCTCATTAACTCCCCATAGTACTGGTACCCAGGAAGTGGTGGCTCTGTCCTGGCATGACTGAAACATTGTTGACTGGCATCCAAATGTTATTTTGGGTAGTTTTGTCCATACTCATATTCTGTAAAACTTTTTCAGTATGCCATCTTTGGTATTGATTTTAAAATTGTACATTGAGAAAATATAGTTTAAAGTATATAAAAGACCCCCTTAGTGAATTTGAACTCCCTTTCCTGTAATGCTGGGTTGACCCCTGGGTATATTTTGTCATTTCTTGTAGGTTGGACATCATGGAAGTGAAATACAGAATCACACTAAACGACACAACCGTCAACCCATCTAATCTACGTAGACCTAGTCTTCATCAGTTCGACGCTGCCTTCCAGTCTCGTTACTATTCTAAACTCTACCATGGCAACGCAACCGGGCTTATACCCCTGGAGTTTGCCTTCAGTTTCATGGTGGAGGGAGGCTGTAAGACCCCAGAGGAACTAAAATTGATGGAGAATGCTTTGTGCGAAGTTTGGGGAAATAATGATAGTACGTGAAAAATCTTTACAAGTCTTATAAGCATTTAAACAGTTCAAAATATCTTTTTGCCATGTGTACTGGTTTAAAAGTGACATACATGCCCATGTCATGAAAAATTGTTTTGTTTTTTTTTATTGCTAATGCATTATTCAAATCAATAATAGCTACCGGTCCAGGAGCTACTTCTGTCATCTTTATATGATTGAAATGATCTGTCAGTTACTGGTGAAAGAATGGGTACTAAATACTGGTAAACTGACAGCAGAAGGCTAGACCAGAAACTTTGTCCTGACATTGCTTAATTATGCTGGTCGTAAAGTAGCCAATCAAAAACATGACTGACCTCCAGCTTTGGCTTAAATTTTCCATAGTTTACATGCAAGTACTTTTAAAATAGTACAAGGCAATCAGATCTTAATATTAATCTATTTGTTAAACATGATGTCTCTTAACTTACAGATTGTGGCAACGACCCTGCTGATATTGTGTTCTTACTGGATGCTTCTGGCTCAGTAGGCTCATCCAACTTCCAGAAACAGAAAGAATTTGTCGCTCAGTTTGCCCAATCATTTGACATTGGTAATGGGCCCACAGATGTCCAGATTGGTGCCGTCACATGGTCAAGTGCGGTTTACAATCAGTTCAACATGAACAAATTTGGCTCAAAAACAGCCCTAATAAATGCTATAAATAGTATTGGCTACAACTCCGGAGCGACCGCAACTCATCTGGCGTTAGACTATGTAATGAACAACAGTTTCAAGCCTGCGGCCGGTGATAGAGCAAACATTCCCAACATCCTCATCGTCATGACCGACGGAAAATCCAACTCACCATCTCAGACACTGGCGGCAGCACAGAGACTTCATGGTATCCCCGGACTGACCGTGTTTGCTATCGGTATTGGTAGTGGTGCCGACAAATCTGAACTGGGACATATTGCCTCAGACTCGAGAAAAGTGTTTACAGTGAATGATTTCAATGCTCTAGGAACTATACAGAAGGAGTTGAAGAAACAAGCTTGCTCAGCTAGTTCAGGTTTGTTTATTTTCTTTTAATGTTTTCCTGTTTTCTTCAAAAGTTTTCCTTATTTGTTGGATTCAGAAAACTTGTCTATAATTTGAGCAAGTTTGTCTCCAATAGAGATTTCTGCAAAAACCTAATCAGAAACTTACCACTCATTCAATTTGAGTATGTGCATGGGAAAACCAACAATTTGAGTTTCTGACCAGGTCCGATACAAACCCGGACTGTACAGTCACAGAAGCAGGCTAGAAGCTTGAAATTTTGGATTGAAGACGAAAAGGGATTGTTCTATGTGTTAAGCAAAAACAAAGGCGCTGATCAGCTGTGCAGTTACTGCACAGCTGATCTGCGTCTTTTGTTTTCTTGTGCGGTGGCTCATTTATTAACTCTAACGCCATATTACCAAATGCTTGTTTAAAGAACTTTTCTAACAACAATTCACCTATCAGTTGCAATAAAAAGGAAGTTTGTGTATTAACACTAAGAAATTTTCAGACCAGCCTGACTGTTAATCAAGTACCTAATGTCAAAAAAAAATCATAATAATATCATTATGCCCCCAACTTTGAAAAAGTTGGAAGGGCATATTGCTTTTGGCTTGTCTGTTTGTGTGTGTGTGTGTGTGTGTGGGTGGGTGGGTGGGTGGCTGGGTGCGTCTGTTAACTTTTGAACAGTGAATGCTAGGGTTTTGAAATTTCATATGCACATTCCTCATGAAAAAATAGTTGACCCGTATTTTTTTTCAAGTCCGAGTTATGCCCCTTTTCTGAGTTATGTCCCTTTGAAAACAAAATTTGAAAATCTTGTGTGCAAGATATCTCAAGAAGTATTTGAGCTAGAGCCTTCATATTTGGTATATTAGTTGGGGCTTAGGAGTAGATCACCTGATTAACTTTTGAGAACTTTACCGCAAATTTTGACAAAATTATGGAATTTTGAAATTTTGCTTATTTTTTCAACTTTTCAGTGAAATTTGAAACTTTTAAAGGGTGAATGCTAGGGTTTTGAAATTTCATGTACATATTCCTCATGAAAAAATAGTTGACACATATTTTTTTTTCATGCCCAAGTTATGCCCCTTTTCTGAGTTATGTCCCTTTGAAAACAAAATTTGAAAATCTTGTGTGCAAGATATCTCAAGAAGTATTTAAGCTAGAGCCTTCATATTTGGCATATTAGTTGGGGCTGAGGAGTAGATCACCTGATTAACTTTTGAGAACTTTACCGCAAATTTTGACAAAATTATGGAATTTTGAAATTTTGCTTATTTTTTCAACTTTTCAGTGAAATTTGAAACTTTTAAACGGTGAATGCTAGGGTTTTGAAATTTCATGTACATATTCCTCATGAAAAAATAGTTGACACATATTTTTTTCATGCCCAAGTTATGCCCCTTTTCTTAGTGATGTCCCTTTGAAAACAAAATTTGAAAATCTTGTGTGCAAGATATCTCAAAAAGTATTTGAGCTAGAGCCTTCATATTTGGTATACTGATTTTGGATGAGGAGTAGATCACCTGATCAACTTTTGAGAACTTCACCTCATATTTTGACAAAATTACGCATTTTTGAAATTTTGATTGATTTTTCCAATTTTCGGCGAAGTTTTAAAATTTGCAAGGATGAATGCTAGGGTTTTGAAATTTCATTTACAGATTCCTCATGAGAAAATAGTTGACCTGTAATTTTTCATGTCCGAGTTATGCCGTCTTTTTGAGTTATGTCCCTTGGGAAACAAAATTTGAAAATCTCATGTGCAAGATATCTCAAAAAGTATTTAAGCTAGAGCCTTCATATTTGGTATAATACTGATTGGGGTGGAGAAGAAGATCACCTGGTTAACTTTTGAGGACTTTACGTAAAGTTTGACAGAATTACGAAATTGTGAAATTTTAACTCCAATTTTAAGTGTGCATCTGTTATCACTGTTAGTCCTCAAGTTTGCTGTTTGTGCCCAGGTCTACTCTGTTTGCTTACATGATTTTCATAAAAAATAATGAAATAAATGAATCATATAAACTGTGCCAGGTTAGAGGCAAGCATACAGTTGGGGGCATAGTGTTTTACAAACACTTATTTCTAGTTTATTTCAGGTTTGGCTAATTTTGACTTTGACTGCTCTGCTGGAGATTCTATTGTGATACTGAAGCAGGACGAATATTACGGCATCAAATCGTAAGTTTATACAAAGAGTTCAGAATGCACGGGTGTAGAAATCATTACAAGTTGAGCCTGTGCCAACCAACAATTTGGGCTCGGACTAGGTCCTACACAAACCGGGCTGTACAGTCACAGAAGATGGTTAGAGACTTGAAATTTTGTATTTAAGCAGAAGAGGGATTGTACTAACAGTGTAGCGAAAACAAAGGCGCTGATAAGCTTCGTGGTTTCCGCGAAGCTGATCTGCGTCTTTATTTTCGCCCAAGCATTTTGTTGGTTTTCTTATGCAGTGGCTCAGTTCAGTATTGTGTTCAGCTCCTTACAATTTGGATAGAGGTTTTCATGCTCAACTCAGCTGGGCATGAAATTTAAACTGCCCATAGATACTGAAATAGCCCAAATATTTTGAAATTTCATGTTTAGATCACTTTAAAGGCCTGTAATTTATCCTGCTCATAAAAATTAATGTTAAAATGCCAACAAATTGGCATTTTAACATTTATGAGTAAGATAAACTTTAGTCTCAGCTGAGTTGAGCTTGAAAAAAGTTTTATAACCATGGGGCCTGGAAAGACTCTAGCTAGCTGGCTTGCTTGTTGTTCTTATCTATTTAGCTAGACACATTGTGTGGAGTTCTTTAATTGGTTAATTAGGCTGATGCTGGAAAGCATGTAATCCTGTATGTTTAACTCCAGTTAATTACTGCCGTCACCAAGTAAAATGTCTCTTTAAGGATGGAAACCAGAAAAATTTACTACTTCCTAAACAAGCGTGGCGCTCTCATCAATCCAAGAATAGTTAATGCCCCTGATAACTTTGTGATGGAATTGAGGCTGAGACAACGGCTCCCAAATCTCAAGTTTTATGACGGATTTACAAAGATCAGATATCGCTTCAAGTTTGATGTGTGTATGGCTGGTGCAGCATTTGAGGGTGATATTCCTAGCTTGACACAGGGTATACATGATGTGTGGAAAGAGTCTGTGAAAGGTTAGTGAATTTTTGGATTCCACATATCAATACATGTACTGCAAATTAAGTTTAAAGAAAAAAAACTCCTCAAATGATTGCTGATATACATTTGTTGCCCTTGAGTGAGGGTGACATGACAGTTCGTTTACCCGAGCGAACCACTTTTGAAACAATTAGTGAACAACTATATTACCGAAAAGACCTGAGACCAAAAAGACCCATGACAGAAACAACCAGGACCCAAAAAGGCTGGGACTGAAAAGACATGTGACAACAAGTGCAACTGCACTTTTTGGGGGATATGACATCAGAGGGTAATGCTTCCGCCGCAGGGTAAAATGATCATGAGACATGACAGAATAGTACCCTCCTTGTGACCTGCTTTGTACCAATCAAAATCCACACTCAGCAATGAATATTAATGAGGCATAATAAATGGTTTGATACAACAATGAACAACAATTACTAAGACAGTTGGCTGTGATAAGATAGACTTGCTCTAGAAATTTTAGTACAAGAAGTTATACAGATATTGTTTTACAAAAATTACCTTGATACATTTTAGTTTTTTTTCTGCAAAAACCATAAATGATCCATTGCACCAGAAAACCAACAATCTGCATATGCGAAAACAAAGGCGCACATCAGCGCAGTAACTGCAAAGCTGATCAGCGCCTTTGTTTTCGCTGCACAAATATTACAATCCCTCTTCTTCCAAAATCAGAATTTTCAAGCTTCTAGCCCTTTTCTGTGAGTGTACATGCTGGTTTATGTTGGACCTGGTCAGAACCTCAGATCATTGGTTTTTCTCACACGAAGGCTCAAATGTTTGTCATTGTGATTTTGGACATGGTTTATTTTATGAAAAATGATACATTTATTCTGGCAAGTCACTGTAGATATCTTGCTTCATCTTTTATAGAATGTGCAGCAGGACAATGTGTAGTACAGATAATGAGAATAGAACCATATCTACTTAATCATGAGTAAGTTCGCTTTATTGCCTTTCACAGCTGATTTGTGTTGGGTATTTGTACATTTGAAAAAGACGAAGTTTTTCCAGACACAAATAATTTCATTTAGGATTTTTTTAATGGAAAATTTTATGAATGCTCCAAAATGTTATCTCTTTGTAAAATGTTGTTATGTCTTAACCATAATGAAATTTGTTAAAATAACACTGAAGAAGGTTAATGCAGCTACATGTCTCTATAGTTATATGAGAAAACCAACATTTTGCATATGCAAAGCTGATCTGCTCCTTTGTTTTCACTACACGAATAGTACAATTCCTCTACTTTCTACATTCAAAATTTCCAGCCTCTAACGATCTTCTGTACTTGTACAGGCCGGTTTGGGTTGGACCTGTTTGGAAACCACATTGTTGGTTTTCTCATGTTGCAGCTCATATACATATTCCACTTTCAGCCGCCAAGTACACTGTATAGAGTACACTGTCCATGTCGGCACAGACATCTGGGGCCCCGTGATCATTGCCGCTCCCAAGGCAACCACATTCTGGTCCCGGCTCAGTGTGACATCTGCAGTCTCCGGGCAGCGGTATCAGGTGTTGAAACCGGGAGCCAGGGATCAGTTATATAGGTCAAGGTCACTGTGGAGTATATACTTCAACGGAATGGTCGATCCGAGAGACGAGGCAGAGGGCTTGAGAGAAATAATGGCTGCACTCAAGGCTTATAATCCAGGTATGGTCATGTCTTATGAAATAGTGTGCCTTTTTAGCACATCCTTGAATGTAGCTTGGTTATGTTTTTGCTTTAGCATTGTTCTATTATCATTATTCTTTCGTAAATTTTTCCACTAAAACAAGATCTCATTCTATTACCTCTAAGATAATGTTACATTCTAACATTGCCCGAAATCAGAAAAAAATGTACAGAACGCCTGACTTTTATATAGATCATCTATGTATCAAATTTACAGCTGATAAGCAGCTTGTGCTGGACCTGACCAGGAGTCTTGAAAACAGGTTCTCTCATAATAAAAGGGGCATATGTTATCATCCCCTGCTCTTTTGACATTCCATATACCCTATAGCTTTATGACTCATTTGAAAAAAGATCATGATTATTTTTCTTCCAGGTTTCTCCTATGATTTGGTATTGAACAGGGTGGTGCCATCACTGAACCTTGCTGGGTAAGTCTTCCATCATGTTTACAAATTTTTAGATTCTCAAGCTCGTGAGGTTGTGAAGAAAGGTATTTTAAATAAATTATAATGAATTGATTTCCCACACCCTGCACTTGAAACAAAAATCAGTTGATTATCTATAACTTGCAATATGTGAACAATCCATGAGTGTTGATGTGACTTTAAAGAAACAAATAAACAGCTCAAAAAATGAGCCGCCACATGGGAAAACCAACAATCTGCATAGGCGAAAACAAAGGCGCAGATCAGCTTCGCAGTAACTGAGAAGCTGATCAGCGCCTTTGTTTTAGCTACATGGATAGTACAATCCTCTACTTTATAAATCCAAAATTTCAAGCTTCTAGCCTGCTTCTGTGACTGTACAGCCCGGTTTGTATCGGACATGGTCGGAAACCACATTGTTGGTTTTTCCCACGAGGCGGCTCAAATGCCTCAAAGGATACAGTTCCCATGGTAAAAGTGACAATTTTAGGAGAATTCTGATCTAGTTTTACAGTTTATGGAGACTTTTTTTATCTAAAACAAAAAAGATAATTGCTTAACATCTTTTTCAAATCACAGGAGCTTTGTATCACGACTCATTTTCTCACTGCGGGACACCACCGGCTTCATTGACTCACGCTGTGTAACCATGGCAACTCCACAGTGGATGTTTGAGTGGTTCAACTCCCCACTCCACCAGAAGATACGAGGCAATGGAGTTCCGTACACGATATACAGAGAGGACCAGGAGGCTCCTGTGTACCCCCAGGACAGTCTGTTCCCGATCGGTGTTGAGGGATGGGTGATTATTGCCGATGAGGAAAATATGAGAGATTTGGTGGAGGAGGCTTGGGACAGTGTGGCACTCGGTAAGTCTTGATAAACCATAGAGAATTCTCGTATTGAGGGTCTGTAGATCTTGTCTGAAATATATGTGGTGCAAGGAATTCTGCTCTTATAAATATCTATTATCCTCTCAAAATGAAAGTGAACTTTCTTTTAGATTGTCTGACAAAGTTTTTTTTATCATAAAGCAAGTATTTGTCCAACATCAATTTATTTCATTTTTCAGACACCAATGTGACTATGATGAGAGAGTTTGTGTCCATTTCCGATTCTCGGTAAGTACAAGGGATAAAAAGTATTCAGAATAACTTTATTAACTTATCCAGAGGCAAGTTGAATAATATTGGAAGGACGTACAGTCCAATAAATATGACTTAAGCCTTCTTAAAGGGGAAATTATCTTAATAAAATTTTGGCAGTAGAAGGAGTGTACAATCCATATACCAAATGGTGCTGATCACTTGAGTGATGACTAATCTAGGTCTCTGTTTTGTATACACGAAAACAAACAACATATTTTCTCATAATGTGTCTCATATACTCATTTTTTTTCACTTTTTCTTTCCAAGTGACTTGGCAACAGCAATTTATTTCTGCATCATGCATGACGGGGTAGCCTTGGATATGAGAAACTACGACTTCTGGGCCCTGAGAGCATACAGCTACATCACACCCCGCCTCAGAGATAGAAACAGGTTCAACCGAGCCTACAGAGTGGCTGACTATACTAACACGATGTACTATGTCCAGGAATATATGTATAGGCTGAGATTTAACACAAAGATAGCCTTTGCCGACTTCGAGGACCTTGAAGATGCTTTGATTAATGCTCTAAAGATTTCATGGCAAGGTAAGATTGCTGCAGAATGATTTAGATGGTTCTTATCTGCCACAAGCTGATTTTATAAACAATATAGGAATAACAGTAACTCTTTCATTGTAGTTGTTTTATTTAAGATTCAAAAGATAACAAAGGCAAGTCAGATGGCTCAGTGATAGACTAAGAATGTCAGACTCGTAAATGAGAAGTCAATACTCAAAACATACCATTGTGGTTTTATCCTGTACTACAGTAAGACACATTTACTCCCCCATAGCCCAGGAAAAGGGTCAGAGAAAGTTTGAATTTGACTTATTCTGATTTATTTCCCTTTTCTACAGATTTCAATTACTATCAGGAAGATTTTGATCTAAAGATTCTGGGACAAGAACAGGTCTACTTGGATGACAGGTGGGTGAATATTTCAAGAAATGTTTGGCAAAACCATTACGAAAACTTGCCCATGCAATAGAACTGCCTTGCCGAGGCGGTTCTAACGAGTACCCATAATGTTTTGGAGCAAAAATAAGAAAAATAGGTATGCCCCTGCATACCCCAGTTTTGCTATATAAAAGTGGGGTTCAAGGGGGTATACTTTACATGGGCATGTTTAAAATAAGAAAAATAGGTATGCCCCTGCATACCCCAGTTTTGCTATATAAAAGTGGGGTTCAAGGGGGTATACTTTACATGGGCATGTTTTCTTGATGAAAAGCTGCAAGCTTAGAGTCCAGCGAACATTTAGATCATCTTACATGTCTGCTTGAAGTAATTTAGGTCTTTAACTAGCTATTTTTATGCCCCCAACTTTGAAAAAGTTGGAAGGGCATATTGCTTTCGGCTTGTCTGTCTGTCTGTCTGTCTATTTTTATGCCCCCAACTTTGAAAAAGTTGGAAGGGCATATTGCTTTCGGCTTGTCTGTCTGTCTGTCTGTCTGTCTGTCTGTCTGTCTGTCTGTCTGTGTGTGTGTGTGTGTGTGTTAACTTTTGAATGGTGAATGTTAGGGATTTGAAATTTCATGTGTGTATTCCTCATGAAAAAATAGTTGACCCGTATTTTTTTTCTTGTCTGAGTTATGCCCCTTTTCTGAGTTATTTCCCTTTGAAAACAAAATTTGAAAATCTTGTGTGCAAGATATCTCGAAAAGTATTTAAGCTAGAGCCTTCATATTTGGTATACTGGTTGGGGCTGATGAGTAGATGACCTGATCAACTTTTGAGAACTTACCGTCAATTTTTGACAAAAATACGGAATTTTGAAATTTTGATTGATTTTTCCACTTTTCGGTGAAATTTGAAACTTTTGAACGGTGAATGCTAGGGTTTTGAAATTTCATATACAGATTCCTCATGAAAAAATAGTTGACCCGTATTTTTTTTTCTTGTCTGAGTTATGTCCCTTTTCTGAGTTATTTCCCTTTGAAAACAAAATTTGAAAATCTTGTGTGCACGATATCTCAAAAAGTATTTAAGCTAGAGCCTTCATATTTGGTATACTGGTTGGGGCTGATGAGTAGATGACCTGATCAACTTTTGAGAACTTTCCGTCAAATTTTGACAAAAGTACGGAATTTTGAAATTTTGATTGATTTTTCCACTTTTCGGTGAAATTTGAAACTTTTGAACGGTGAATGCTAGGGTTTTGAAATTTCATATACAGATTCCTCATGAAAAAATAGTTGAACCGTATTTTTTTTCTTGTCTGAGTTATGCCCCTTTTCTGAGTCATTATACCCCCCGCAAAACGAAGTTTTAGGGGGGTATACTGTTTTCAGCCTGTCCGTCATTCCGTGATTCCGTCATTCCGTGATTCCGTCATTCCGTCATTCCGTCATTCCGTCAACATTTTGACATCTTTGCTGAATAACTTAAGTAGTTTTTGCCCGATGGTCTTCAAATTTTCAACACACCTGCACCATTAGACAACACATATGTGATATGAATTTAGGGGCCAAAGGGTCAGTTTTGCAAGAGTTATGGGACTTTTTAAATCTATACATAGAATGTTTGCCATAGTGCTAATAGTGCATACTTTGTGAAATCAACTCCTCCTACAGCTTTCAATATTCTCTTTTGATACTTTGCAGGTATGTGCCAGAGATATTGAAGATATGCATGAAGAAGTATTATGCTGAAAAAATGAATTTTGACAAATTTACAGCATTTTGAACTTAGCCAATTTTCGATAATTGCCATATTCTATAATGGTTGGTAGTGCATAGTTTGTGAAATCAACTCCTCCTAGGGCTTTCAGTATTTCTTTTCAATACTTTGCAGACATGTTCCACACATATTGAAGATGTGCATGAAGAATTATAATGCTGAAAAAATATTTTTTGACAAATTTACATCATTTTTCAACATAGCCATTTTTTGACCATTGCTTATATACAATAATGGTTGGTAGTTCATAGTTTGTGAAATCAACTTCTCCTCAGGGCTTTCAGTATTTCTTTTCAATACTTTGCAGACATGTTTCACACATATTGAAGATGTGCATGAAGAATTATGATGATGGAAAAATAACTTTTGACAAATTTACAGCATTTTTTAACTTAGTCAATTTTGACCATTGCTTATATACAATAATGGTCGGTAGTGCATATTTTGTGAAATCAACTCCTCCAAGGGCTTTCAGTATTTCTTTTCAATACTTTGCAGACATGTTCCACACATATTGAAGATGTGCATGAAGAATTATAATACTGAAAAATTAATTTCTGACAAATTTACAGCATTTTTTAACATAGCCATTTTTGATCATTGCTTATATACAATAATGGTTGGTAGTGCATAGTTTGTGAAATCAACTCCTCCTAGGGCTTTCAGTATTTCTTTTCAATACTTTGCAGACATGTTCCACACATATTGAAGATGTGCATGAAGAATTATAATACTGAAAAAGTGATTTTTGACAAATTTACATCATTTTTCAACATAGCCATTTCTTGACCATTGCTTACATGTATACAATAATGGTTGGTAGTGCATACATTGTGAAATCATCTCCTCATAGGGCTTTCAGTGTTTCTTTTAAATTCTTTGTAGATTTGTTCCAGATATATTTTAGATGTGCATGAATAATTTTCATGCTGAAAAGTTAATTTTTGACAAATTTACAGCTTCTATTTAACTTAGCCAATTTTTTACCATTTCCCATGATAAACAATGATCATAGTGCATACAGTGAAATCAACCTCAAGCTTTCAATATATTCTTTTAATATCTTATAGATGTGACTGGCATACTGAGGATGTTCATGAAGGATTATAATGCTGAAAAGATATTTTTGACAAATTTTCAGCATGTTTGACTTAGGAAGTTATTGGCCAGCTTCAGATGAAATTTGCGGGGGGTATACTGAAAGCCTTGCTTGCAGCCAATTTCTAGTTTCCCTTTGAAAACAAAATTTGAAAATCTTGTGTGCAAGATATCTCGAAAAGTATTTAAGCTAGAGCCTTCATATTTGGTATACTGGTTGGGGCTGATGAGTAGATGACCTGATCAACTTTTGAGAACTTTCCGTCAAATTTTGACAAAAAAAAGGAATTTTGAAATTTTGATTGATTTTTCCACTTTTCGGTGAAATTTGAAACTTTTGAACAATGAATGCTAGGGATTTGAAATTTCGTATACAGATTCCTCATAAAAAAATAGTTGACCCGTATTTTTTTCATGTCCAAGTTATGCCCCTTTTATGAGTTATGTCCCTTTGAAAACAAAATTTGAAAATATTGTGTTAAAGATATCTGAAAAAGTATTTAAGCTAGAGCCTTCATATTTGGTATACTGGTTGGGGCTGATGAGTAGATGACCTGATCAACTTTTGAGAACTTTCCGTCAAATTTTGACAAAAATACGGAATTTTGAAATTTTGATTGATTTTTCCACTTTTCGGTGAAATTTGAAACTTTTGCACGGTGAATGTCAGGGTTTTGAAATTTCATATACAAATTCCTCATGAAAATATAGTTGACCCGTACTTTTTTCATGTTCAAGTTATGCGCCTTTTTGGAGTTATGCCCCTTTTAAAACAAAATTTGAAAATCTTGTGTGCAAGATACCTGAAAAAGTATTTAAGCTAGAGCCTTCATATTTGGTATACTGGTTGGCGCTGAAAAGAAGATCACCTGATTAATTTTTTAGGACTTTCCGTCAAATTTTGACAAAATAACTCCATTTTGAAATTTTTACTCCATTTCTAACTTGTATGCAAAAAGCTTACATTCTGTTTCTGGATCGAGGTCAAAAACACAGGCAACCGAACAGCTTCTTTAGGAAATTAAATTTCACATCATTCAAATGAAATAAATGAATCATACAGGCTGCCGGCTTAGGGACAAGCATACAGTTGGGGGCATAGTGTTTTACAAACACGCATTTCTAGTTGGTAATTATGTCTCCCCCCGACAGGGTCGGGAGACATATTGTTTTTCCTTGTGCGTCCGTCCGTCTGTCTGTCCGTCACAAATCGTGTCCGCTCTATAACTTGAAAACCGTTAAAGATTTTCAATGAAACTTGGTACACTCGTAAACCACGACAAGACGATGTGTCATGCAGAAGAACCATAACTCTAGCTTGAGTATTTTTGGAGTTATTTCCCTTTGATTATTTTCGATACAATTTGGTGTCCGCTGTATAACTTGAAAACCGTTTAAGATTTTTCAATAAAACTTGGTACACTTATTGAGCTAGGTCTTTAACTAGCTATTTTTGGTAATTATGTCTCCCCCCGACAGGGTCGGGAGACATATTGTTTTTCCCCGTGCGTCTGTCCGTCCGTCTGTCTGTCCGTCACAAATCGTGTCTGCTCTATAACTTGAAAACCGTTAAAGATTTTTCAATGAAACTTGGTACACTTGTAGACCACGATGAGACGATGTGTCATGCACAAGAACCATATCCTGAAAATAATCGAAGGGAAATAACTCCAAAAATACTCAAGCCAGAGTTATGGTTCTTGTGCATGACACATTGTCTCATCGTGGTCTACAAGTGTACCAAGTTTCATTGAAAAATCTTTAACGGTTTTCAAGTTAAACAGCGGACACGAAATTGTATCGAAAATAATCAAAGGGAAATAACTCCAAAAATACTCAAGCCAGAGTTATGGTTCTTGTGCATGACACATCGTCTCATCGTGGTCTACAAGTGTACCAAGTTTCATTGAAAAATCTTTAACGGTTTTCAAGTTATAGAGCGGACACGATTTGTGTCCAAAATATGCAAGCAAGAGTTATAGTTCTTGTGCATCACATATCCTGTCATTCTGTTTTATAAGTGTACCAAGTTTCATTGAAATATCTCTTACGGTTTTCAAGTTATAGAGGGGGCACGAAATTGTATGGAAAATAATCAAAGGGAAATAACTCCAAAGATATGAAAGCAAGAGTAATGATTCTTTCAAGTTATTTCCCTTTGATTATTTTCGATACAATTTCGTGTCCGCTGTATAACTTGAAAACCGTTTAAGATTTTTCAATAAAACTTGGTACACTTATTGAGCATGATCAGACGATGTGTCATGCACAAGAACCATAAGTCTGGCTTGAGTATTTTATGAGTTAATTCCCTTTGATTATTTTCCATACAATTTCGTGTCCGCTTTATAACTCGAAAATCGTAAGAGTTATTTCAATGAAACTTGGTACACTTATAAAGCACGATGAGATTACCTGTCATGCTAAAGAACCATAACTCTTGCTTGCATATCTTTGGAGTAATTTCCCTTTGATTATTTTCCATACAATTTCGTGTCCACCCTATAACTTGAAAACCGTAAGAGAAATTTCAGTGAAACTTGGTACACTTATAAAGCATGATGAGACTATGTGTCATGCACAAGAATTATAACTCTTGCTTTCATATCTTTGGAGTTATTTCCCTTTGATTATTTTTCCATACAATTTCATGTCCACCAATTTCATGTCCACTCTATAACTTGAAAACCATCAGAAATATTTCAATGAAACTTGGTACACTTATAAAGCACGATGAGATGATGTGTCATGCTAAAGAACCATAACTCTTGCTTGCATATCTTTGGAGTTATTTCCCTTTGATTATTTTTCATTCAATTTCGTGTCTGCTCTATAACTCAAAAACCATTAGAGATTTTTCAATGAAACATGGTACACTTATAAAGCATGATGCACAAGAATCATTACTCTTGCTTTCATATCTTTGGAATTATTTCCCTTTGATTATTTTCCATACAATTTCGTGCCCCCTCTATAACTTGAAAACCGTAAGAGATATTTCAATGAAACTTGGTACACTTATAAAACAGAATGACAGGATATGTGATGCACAAGAACTATAACTCTTGCTTACATATTTTGGACATGCACGTAGAAAGGGGAGAGACATCAGTTTTCACATAGAAAACAAATTTTAGTTTTAAGACTTTCTTTTCTGATGTCACTGTAAATTTGAAATGTTTAAGCTAATATTGCCCCTAGATTGTGAACGACTGTAATCTCTTTTGCTTTCCTCTAGGGCTGTGTATGAGATCAGTTTCATCCTGACCTCCAAGAGAACAGCCGGTGCCCTGTATGGCGCCATATTCCCCGACTTTGTTCACTCCATCACAGAACAGCTAGTGGATCCCAGCTTCTCTATGATTGGTGTCGGAGGATACCCTTACGAGCTGTACATTGAAGGCTACATGTCACAGTTCTACAGGAGCTTTGCTTACAGTCTGACTTTTACCCATAGTGTTTACCAGGCAGACTGGACTGTCATACAAAACAATTTGAGGAATTTCTGGTGTATACATTTAGGTGAGTGACTGACCCAGTCTGATTGATCAGTGATGACTTTTACCCAATATGTTTACCAGGCAGACTGGACTGTTATAGAAAACAATGTGAGTGGCTTTTACTCATAAATGTTACTATTCTGATTTGCTGACTAAATTACCCAAGGTGTAAAAAATATTTGATTAAACATCTACTTTTACCCACAAGTTCAGTTGGATCAGGAAAACATGTCCATGCAATGAATATCCCCTTAAACCCCACTTTTATATAGCAAAACTGGGGTATGCAGGGGTATACCTGTTTTTCTTATTTTTGCTCCAAAACATACATTGTGGGTACTCGTTAGAACCGCCTCACAGAGGTTCTAACATGAACCCACAGTCTATGTTTTGAGCCAAAATAAGAAAAATGCATTTTTCTGATGAAATTTTCAATTTTTACGGCTGAAAAAAATCTCTGTATATTGCATGGGCAAGTTTTTGTAATGTACCTCCTAGTTTGAACTGGTCTGATGGCAGATACTGTTAATCCGGAAATTTTCGCGAGAACTTAATTTTCGCTAATATTCGCAAATTCGTTGCCTCGCGGAAATAAAGTTCTCGCTAATAAAGAATTACAATAAGCTTTATAGACTGTACAAGTACCCGTTCGTGAATTAAAAAACTGGCTAATAATTCGGAAATCGAAAATTCGCGAAATAAAAGTCACACGAAAATTTCTGAATTTACAGTAATTTGAATTTGCTCAAAGTGTGTACCAAACCAACTTGTCCAGCAGAAACTATAAACTGACACCAAAGAGATTATAATATGAGCCACTGCATAAGAAAACCAACAAAATGCTTGGGCGAAAACAAAGGCGCAGATCAGCTTCGCGCTAACTGCGAAGCTGATCAGCGCCTTTGTTTTCGCTACACGGATAGGACAATCCTTATTCTACTTAAATACAAAATTTCAAGCCTCTAACCATCTTCTGTGACTGTACAGCCCGGTTTGTGTCGGACCTGGTCGGAACCCAAATTGTTGGCTTTCTCACGCACAGGCTCAAATTTCAACAAAAATTGTATACAGGGTGAATGCAGAAATGAGAACTTTTCCCTTTTAGGAAGAAATAGGAGTAGCCTACATAAGCATGATTATGTAATGCCTTACTATCATTGCAGGAGGAGGTAACTGTGGTGTAGATATCTTCATAAAAGACCAAGAACACATCATTGATGACTCGGGGTAAGAAAATTTATGTATATACTTATTGCTTATCACAGAATTTTGTAATGAAACAAAATTTTTTGGTCAGCAGACTGACGAAACAGCTTGATTTCAGTTACCTGTATAGTTCAGTGATGCTGCTTTTGTGGCTGGCTAATTAGAGAAACCGTGATCTCTAGTACTGTCATTATTATTGAAAAGGTATTTCTGGCATAGTCAAAATAGGTGGCCCCCGTGGCCGAGCGGTTAAGAGTGCTGTTTCTTAATCACTCGATCATCTCACCGCCGTGTCTGGTGTGGGTTTGAGCCCCGCACTGGCCACATTTGAGACAAGCCAAGTTCTGCTTGCGGGTGTGTCAGGTGTTTATTCTCGGGGTTCTCCTGTTTTTGCCCCACCTACTGATTGGTCCGTCTCATATGAGCTGAAATAATCTTGAAAGGGACGTAAAACTGAATTAAAAAAAAAAAAAAGTGATTTACGGCCAAATATTAGAGTATAACAAAAAATTGTCATTTTTCTATAAATACTTTTTAACAATTTTCTCTTTCTGTTTTCAGTGATTCCTATTGGAGAATCATCTACTTTGTGACTCAGAACACGGCAGTCTGGAACCCATACCGCCACTTAACTTGGAAGGTCCCCCTCAACACGATCTCCAGCGTGTACGGCTTCAACTACGACATTGTGAACGTGTCGGACAGTTTCTTGTACCCGGCTCTGTTCACACTGGATGCTGATGATAGTGTATCACAGTACAATACTGAAGTATTGCAGGCCTTAAGTTCAACCTGGTTCCAGACTTTACATGGTAAGTGGAAAAGAAGTCATAAGGGTATTATGTTTGAGCCACGGCACAAAAAAGCAAACAATCTGCATATGCAAAAACAAAGATGCAGATCAGCTGTGCAGTAATTGCACAGCTGATCAGCACCTTTGTTTTCGCTACATGGATAGTACAATTATTCTTCATAAATCCAAAATTCCAAGCCTCTAGCCTGCTTCTGTGACTACAGGCATGTTTGTATCGGACCTGGTCTGAATTCTAAATTGTTGGTTTTCTCATGTGGAGGCTCATTTATGGCTTCATCTACAATATTATTAATGTTTCTTGTACCCAGCTTTGCTCATCAAAGTGTGTCTCAGTACAATACTGAAGTATTGCAAGCTCTGAGTTCAACCTGGTTCCAGACTATACATGGTAATTGGAGAGAGTGGTGATAAATGAGCATGTGCGTGAGATAACCAACAACTTGGGTTCCGACCAGGTCCGACACAAACAGGGCTGTACCATCACAGAAGCAGGCTAGAGGCTTGAAATTTCGGGTTTAAGAAGAAGAGGGATCATACTATCTGTGTAGCGAAAACAAAGGCACTGATCAGCTTCGCAGTTACTGCGAAGCTGATCTGCGCCTTTGTTTTCGCATATGCAGATTGTTGGTTTTCCAATGCGGCGGCCCAAAGCTGATTAAAAAAAGATAGAGTAATTTTAAGAAATATACCATATACCATAAAATTGAAGAAAAAGATTAAAATCTTCCTATTGTGTCAACATGGTGAATGGGTATGTTGGTTTGTATTTCCTTGAAAAATGACTGAAAATTTTGTTTGTTTGTATTGAGGTTTAACATCCCAGTCAACAATTTTTCAGTCATGTGGGGACGGAGCCAACGCTTCCTGGGTTAACCAGTAATTAGGGAGTTAATGTGTCTTGCTCAAGTACACAACACAGTGATGCCTGTGGGGATCGAACAGGGGACCTCTCGATTCAGAGTCTGACGCTCTACCACTACTGAAAATTTTAATTTCCTATATATACAAAAAGCTGAAAATCTCTCCATGTGCATGATAATGATACTGCAAATGTTTATACAATCAATTTATTTTACATACAGTGGAAATTTATATATATATATATATTGTCAGACATGATGAAATCACTTTACTTTTACTTCTCTACAGGCAGTTGGTGGTCAGATATCAGCTTCAAGATAATAGACGAAAGAGCCTTGACGCAGACTGTCAGGTAAGAGATGATACATTACGAAAACATGCCCATGTAGTATATAGATTTTTCCTGAGTTGTGAAAATTGAAAATTTTCAGCAGAAAATATTTAATATTTTCTTATTTTTGCTCCAAAGCATAGATTGTGGGTACACGTTAGAACTGCCGCGCCGAGATTACAGAGATTTTTAAAGTGTTAAAAAATGAAAATTTTCAGTAGAAAATTTTTGAGATTTTTCTTATTTTTGCTCAAAACATAGATTGTGGATACGAGTACCCACAGTCTATGTTTTGGAGCAAAAATAAGAAAAATAGGTATACCCCTGCAAAACCCAGTTTTACTATATAAAAGTGGGTTTTAAGGGGGTATTTATTTCACGGACATATTATCCTGATGAGATGTTTTTATCAGCTATAACATTATAAAATTATTGTTTTCATGCTCAACATATGTGTGATATTTTACCATTTATAATTAGAAGGATGAAATTGGTTTTGCTCGTGAAAATGATGTGAATTGGATGGAATGCTGTCTATGTCAAAACATCCAACGTCTGTTCTTTGACTGTATGTAAAAATTGAATGTTTCTTAGACTTTGTAAAAATTGAAAGTAAGGAAAAAAAGTAAAAAGAAAAATAAATGCAATAGTGATTTGAAAAAGAAAAATGTATATTTTTGTAATATGTGTGAAAACAAAAGTTGCAGAAAAGAAAAAGAGCATAAATTTTAATTTGATTGTCATTATTTGAGCCTGTGTGTGAGAAAACCAACAATTTGATCCGACACAAACCGGCCTGTACAATCTCAGGAGCAGGCTAGAACCTTGAAATTTCAGATTTAAGAAGAAGAGGTATTGCACTTTCTGTGGAGTGAAAACAAAGACGCTGATCAGCTGTGCAGTTACTGCACAGCTGATCTGCGGCTTTTGTTTTCGCCTATGCAAATTGTTGGTTTTCTCATGCAGTGGCTCATTTTCTCTATTTCAGAGGTTGGGTATGGCAGATCCTATATGGTGTAGTCTACAAAGGACAACTGATAGATTCCCGCACCTGGCCACGTCTTGACTTAACACTGCTACAGTCTCGACTCTACTCCGGGGTGCCGATACATTTCCTGGCACCGTCTTCGTATAATTTGGACTACAGTTTCTATCTTTATCTACAAAACAGAGTGTCCTGGTTGAACTACAACAACTATGAGTGGGCTCTTAAACAAGCTTGGCTTCAGTTATTTGGTTCAAGTAAGTTCTGTTGATTATATTTTGGTTTTCAGGCAAATGCAAACTTGAAATTTGCATGACATATGATATTTCTACTGTTACGTGCCAGGCGTAACTAGAAGATTAAGGAAACCAACAAGTTGGTTAGCCAGCAACAAGCTTTGTTTAAAATTTAACAAATCTATTTAGAAGTGATTTCACCAGTAATTACATGTGAAACAATCAAAAGCATATATACAATCAAACAAAAATGAATGTACAATACCTTTCAAGATGTTAATTCCCTTAAAGAATGTCTGAATGTCCCTCAGAATTTTTTAACACAAGTCTGTATCAGTTTCTGATCCCAAGAATTAAAGTTTGTTTCAAAATAGCACTATGTCCCAATCCAGAATCGAATATCACAAAGTAATCCAAGAATAAGTTTAAATTCCAGTAAGATAGATTTTGACTTCTTAATAGTAACAGTACCCAAAGATTGTCCTTATGAAAATTTGTAGCCCTTATATAGCACTGAGGAACATTCAGGATTCTTCCAGCAAATTTTATGATATCATATACTTAAAATAACAAGTTGTTTACCAAAATTTAATCTTCTGGAATATTCTAGAGAGGCCATTATCCTTCCACAATATTCTTTTGACATAAAAAAGATTTTTCTAGAAGATTCTACATCTTTCCAGGTTCTTCCAGATTTTTCCAGACTTTTCTGTCAAAGAACAATTTGAAATTTCTAGAAAATTCTGAAGTAAACAACCTGTTTATGTCCAATATCTGGGACACTAAAAGTAAATAATTGCTAAGGACAACAAGTAAACATCATATGTATAACATCATACTTTCCTGGGCATACTCCCTTGGGAAGTTTACCAGTACTGAATGCACATCTTTCAACAAGTAACTGTCATACATAACACTTCCCCTCTTCAAAGAAAAGAAAGTTTTATAAAATAAAGCTTTCTTTTGCAATACTGGATAATTGTATACAATATGTTTAGCAAAATTTGTGCAAAACTAATCAAATACAACAGCACAAAGCTGGACATCAGCATTGTAGAGGCACTTAAGCTCTGCTTAGGGTGTCTGGAATGATATTATCTCTTCCTCGGATATGTCTGATGTCAAGATTGTGCTCTTGCAACATGAGACTCCACCTGAGTAAACGCTGGTTCTTGTTTTTCATTTTATGTATGAAAGTCAGTGGATTGTGGTCACTGAAGACAACAATTGGTGCATGTGAAGAAGCTAAGTAAACTTCAAAGTGCTGAAGCGCAAGGATTAGAGATAGGCATTCTTTCTCTATGGTAGAGTAATTTCTCTGATGCTTGTTAAACCTTTTGGAAAAATAACAAACAGGATGGTCAACACCATTGTCATCTTCTTGCAACAATACACTGCCTGCACCAACATCACTGGCATCTACAGCCAACTTGAACTCTTTGTCAAAACTTGGTGCTAAGAGAACCGGAGCACTCCTAAGTATGGCCTTGAGCTTATCAAATGACTTCTGGCAGTCATCTGTCCAAACATACTTGGCCTTCTTACCAAGCAAGCTTGTCAGAGGCTCAGCTATAGCCGAGAAGTTGTTGCAGAATTTCCTGTAATATCCAGCCATACCCAGAAAGCGCATCAGTTGTCTTTTGCTAGTAGGTACAGGAAAATCTGAGATAGCCTCAACTTTAGCTTCTACAGGTTTTACCTGACCTTGACCTACAATGTGTCCAAGAAATGTCAAGTTTGCATGGCAAAATTCACTTTTTGCCAAGTTCACAGTTAGTTTAGCATCACTTAGCCGGTCAAAGAATGTTCTGATTGTCTGCAAGTGTTGTTGCCACTCCTCACTGAAGATAATAGCGTCGTCGATATAGGCTTTACAGCCATCCAGATTGGAAATCAAACTGTTGACCAGCCGCTGAAAAGTCGCAGGCGAGTTCTTCATTCCAAATGGCATGACTTTATACTGGTACAGTCCATCTGGTGTAACAAATGCCAAGATCTCCTTTGCTCTGTCCGTGAGGGGTATCTGCCAAAATCCCTTTAGCAGATCGAACTTTGTAACATACTTGGCATGTCCAATATTATCAATGCAGTCATCGATTCGTGGGATGGGAAAAGTGTCTGTTTTAGTGACAGAATTGACTTTTCGATAGTCTGTGCACATTCTAAATGTCCCGTCTGGCTTTGGTACAAGAATACAAGGAGAACTCCATTCACTTTGGCTGGGTTCAATGAAATCATTGTCCAGCAAATATTGAACTTCTTCCCTGAGATATTGCTGTTTTACAGGGTTCATTCTGTAAGGATGTTGCTTTACAGGTTTTGAACCTTCAATAATGTCAACATCATGATAGATTTTGTCAGTTCTGGATGGAATGTCCGGAAATAAGTGCTCATATTCGAGAACTAACTGTTTCAGTTCAAGTCTTTTGTCTGAATCAAGGTGAGACAGTTTCTGATCAAGATTCTGTAGTATGTCAGAATTCTGGAGTTTCGATGACGAGGGATCAGATTTCTCCAAGTTGAAGTCCTCAGAGTCCATTTGATTTTGTTCATGAGGGACAGAATTAACTATATTTACTGATGAAATAACATTACTATCTCTATCAATGTACTTTTTAAGCATATTAATGTGACAAAGCTGTTTTTGCTTGCGCCTCCCAGGAGTGTTAACAATGTAATTCACGTCACTTAACTTTTTATCAACAGTATACGGGCCATAATATCTAGCTTGTAAAGGTCTGCCAGGAACGGGCAATAGAGCAAGTACCTTGTCTCCAGGTTCAAAATTTCTGTCTTTAGCATTTTCATCATAACGAATCTTCATTTTGCTTTGAGCAGATTTGAGATTGGACTGAGCTGCATCACAGGCCTTTGATAGTCTGTTTTTGAAATCAGACACATACTGAAGTAAGTTCAAAGAACTGTCATCATCTGAGAGAAATTTCTCTTTTAGAAGTTTTAACGGTCCACGTACAGTGTGCCCAAAAACAAGCTCAAATGGGCTGAACCCCAGAGACTCTTGTACAGATTCTCTTACAGCAAATAGAAGCAAGTGTATGCCTTCATCCCAATCTTTTTCAGTGTCAAAGCAGTAAGATCTGATCATGTTTTTCAAAGTTTGATGGAATCTTTCTAAGGCACCTTGGCTTTCAGGGTGGTAAGCCGATGACTTGTATTGCTTAATTCCAAGTTCGTACATGACTTGCTGAAAAATTCCTGACATAAAATTTGAGCCCTGGTCTGACTGGATAGATTTTGGGAGGCCTACAAATGTGAAGAACTTCACAAGTGCATTAACTATTGTTTTAGCCTTGATATTTCTGAGTGGGATAGCTTCAGGAAAGCGAGTTGAAGCACACATTATGGTCAGAATATATTCACAACCTTTCTTTGTTTTGGGTAAGGGACCTACACAATCAATAATCACTCTGCTGAAAGGTTCATCAAAGGCAGGAATGGGCTGTAACTGAGCTTTAGGAATAGTCTGATTGGGTTTTCCTACCATCTGACAAGTGTGGCAGGATTTGCAGTGTTGAGATACATCAGATTTTATTCCTGGCCAGTAGAAATGATTAAGGATCTTGTGATAGGTCTTATTTACACCTAAATGGCCTGACATTGGAGTTTCATGGGCCAAGTTTAAGATTTCAGGGCGATAAACCCTAGGGATCACAATTTGGTGGTTAACAGTCCACTCATCTTCTGCTGAGACATCTGGAGGACGCCATTTTCTCATTAATACAGGGATTCAGTTTGGCGTCGGCCCTCGGACATAGTCCGGAACAAATTCTAGATGTCCGGGAGCAATCTGGTCAGGTCGGACATTTTGTCCGAGAGCATTTTTGTCAATGCACCATTTTTAATCCGTTAGATTATCGCTGATTGGTCAAAATTTCCAGCGGGTGTCTTCCCTACGAGACCGATGCCAGTATTATTTTTTTACCTGCTCAAATCTCGTACCAACAGAGATAATATATGACAAGCTCATGACACAGTCAAACGCTTCTTTAACGCTGCTTTTCATTGGTTGTCAGAGAGAGAATGGGCTTGCGCATTAGAGACTGTACTTTCTGTTTCGCCTTTGCAAACAGTCGGCCATTTCAAGGCCCATTTCTTTCAATTTTGTTTTACTTTGTCTGTAAATTGTATGGCTGATCAATTTGGTGGCCGACTCAAAGGTTCTTAGTGTCAAAAAAACGATCCAAATTGCACCCAAAAAGATCGTTCAGGCATGTACAGTAGACCAGCATCTGATTCTGAAAAAGTTGGGAGAGTGGGTCGTGACCTAAAATACTTCGTTTGAATGTGCAAAATACATTATAACCTTCTATTAGCCGCTATTTTAGCATTCAATAGACCTGTAATTGTGTAACCTTGCAAAATCCCTGCTTCAAATGCATTTTTCAGGCTTAAATATCCAAATTTCGCTCAAACTTTCTCCGCAAATTTACGTGAAATATTACACAATGTTGTTGTTGTATATTGATATTCTGCCAGTCGTGACACACCTCCAACTGGACTTTTCTCCTTATGGACTTATTTACAGGGGAAATATGGTGCTTTTCTCATCAATCTATTTACTATCACAGATGTAGACCCAACACCAACCATACCCCACAAGGCCATACCCCCACCCCACCCCCACAATTTTTTTTTTCATCATTCTTAGTTTACCAAACTCAAATTACTTCTGATCAAGCTTGGAGTTCATGGTAATAATGATAATTTAATACTAAGTTCCCTATCAACTCTATTGTAACAAAGTGTTTCCACCCCCTCTTTCCCCCCAAAAAAGTATTTTTCTTTTGTCCGGAAGAAATGAAAAATGTCCGACTGAAATGGATGGCGTCCGGCCAAAGTGGCCGGACAAAAATTTAGTCCAGCAAAATCACTGTAATATGCCATTTTTGACATAATAGCAAACAGGGACCTGGGATATTTCTTTTTCATCTAAAGCCCTTTCAAATAAAGGCGAGATCTCAGAATCACTGTGTTGTTCTTTACAAAGCTGTGACCTTGACATCTGGTCATGACCTTGATCGTTTGAGTTGGAAGGTGAAAGGTCATTTTCTGACCCTGACCTTAGATTGCTAGGGTCAGTCTGAATATCAGACTGACTAGGGGAAAGAGATGTTGAAATCTCTTTATTAAAAGACTGACCTATCAAAGTGTCAGTTAAATTTATGTCCTGCATCCCATCATATAATTTGGCTTTCTTAGCCATTGCCCTAGTAACAGCACAAGAAGGGTAAAGGTCAGGAATTTCCTGCTCAATGGGATCAGGCAGTTGATCAACACATGGTGTGCTGGTCAAAAGTGGGTTTACCACAACCTTATCTCCTGCCAAATCATTGCCTAACAGCAAATGAATACCTTTAAAAGGTAAGGAAGGTCTAATACCTACAGCCACGGGACCTTTAACTAAGTCTGAGGACAAATAGATATTATGGAGGGGTACATTAACAAATCCACACTCTACGCCCTGGATAAGGACACTTGTCCCAGAAGAAGACTTCTCGGAAAATGGCAAGGTATCTGCCAAGATAAGGGATTGAGAAGCTCCGGTATCTCGTAAGATTTTGATAGGGGTAGACTGGGCAGAGTCACTGTTAAGTGACACAAAACCATCTGATAAGAATGGTTCATAAATCTCCATAATAGAATCCTCAGAGACTGACTCTTTACAAGTTCTGGTCAGTATAGGGTTTTCTTCCTGGATACAAGACTGTGGTTTAGCCTTTAAGGAGGTGAGACCTGTCGGTTTAGCACTATCTAGATTTTCTCTTTCTTTCTTTCGTTTCAGTGCCAAACATTCAGAAATAATGTGGCCAGTTTTCTTACAATAATTACAAATTGGCTGGGATAAGGGATTTTGTCCTTTGTTTTCACTAGAAAATTTGGGTTTTGGACTGGAATTGTCAGTTGGATTACTGGGATTGGCTTTGGGACCGGACTGAGGAGAATATGGTTTTGACTGAGGGGTAATTTGCTTTGATTGAGGGTTATATGGTTTCCTAGGATATGGCTTGTTGACAAATGAAGCCTTATGAGTCAAAGCATAGTCATCAGCTAAACGTGCTGCTGTTTCCAAGTTTTCAACTTCTCTTTCGTTCAAGAAAGCCTTAACATCAGAATTTATGCACCTTTTTAATTCCTCAACAAGCATGAGCTGCCTTAGCTTTGCATGATCAGAACCTACTTTCTTTGAAGAACACCATCTATCAAATAGTTGCTCTTTTGTTCTAGCAAACTCAACATGAGTCTGGTCATGTTCTTTTCTACAGTCTCTAAATTTCTGCCTGTATGCCTCAGGGACCAGCTCATAAGCCTTAAGGATAAATTCCTTTACTGTATCATAATCTGAGCTTTGCTCAAGAGAAAGCTGAGTGTAAATTTCTCGAGCTTTACCAATTACAACACTTTGCAAAAGCAAGGTCCAGTGCTCTTTTGGCCATTTCAAGTTTTCTGCCACCTTCTCAAAATGTAAGAAATATTTGTCAACCTCTTTTTCTTGAAATGGAGGAACGAGACGAATGTGTTTTGTGACATCAAATACTGTACTAGTAGCCAAAGGCAAAGATTTTGATTTTGATTTGTCATTAAGTTCAATTTCCTTCATTCTTAACTGAAATTGCCTTTCTCTTTCTTTTTCTTCAATTTCAAATTTAATTTTTTCTTTTTCAATTTCAAGCCTTTCTTCTCTTTCTAATTTTTCTTTTTCTAACTCAATTTTTTCTCGTTCTAATTCTCTTTGTTTTTCCTTCTCTCGTTCTTCCATTTCTAACTTTAGTTTATGCATTCTTTCTTCCCGTTCTAAAGTTTCCAATCTTATTCTTTCTTCCCTTTCGGCCTTTTCTGCCCTTATTCTTTCTTCATACTCAAATTTTAGTTTTTCCATCTCAATTTGTCTTTTGATTTCTAGTTCCCTCAACTGCAAGTCAGTCTGAGTGACTAGAATCTGAGAAGTAGCCGAGGAATCAAAAATTTCCTCGTCAACAAAAAACTGAATCAAAATGTTCTTAATTTCATGTTTTAACATGGAAGTCTTGATATTTGACAACCCATAATGATCAGCTATGTCTAAGAGGTCACTCTTTTTGGCCTTATCTAACAGCTCCTGAGAAGGCGCAGCAATAAAGTCACTTAGTTTGAATGACATGGTTGCTTTTTGCTGGCTTTAGCTATTTAAACAGCAAACAGTGAAGATACTTTAGAATTTTAAATAAATTTGGTGCACAAGAAATTTCAATCCCGGACTCGAGCCCCCAATTCTGTTACGTGCCAGGCGTAACTAGAAGATTAAGGAAACCAACAAGTTGGTTAGCCAGCAACAAGCTTTGTTTAAAATTTAACAAATCTATTTAGAAGTGATTTCACCAGTAATTACATGTGAAACAATCAAAAGCATATATACAATCAAACAAAAATGAATGTACAATACCTTTCAAGATGTTAATTCCCTTAAAGAATGTCTGAATGTCCCTCAGAATTTTTTAACACAAGTCTGTATCAGTTTCTGATCCCAAGAATTAAAGTTTGTTTCAAAATAGCACTATGTCCCAATCCAGAATCGAATATCACAAAGTAATCCAAGAATAAGTTTAAATTCCAGTAAGATAGATTTTGACTTCTTAATAGTAACAGTACCCCAAAGATTGTCCTTATGAAAATTTGTAGCCCTTATATAGCACTGAGGAACATTCAGGATTCTTCCAGCAAATTTTATGATATCATATACTTAAAATAACAAGTTGTTTACCAAAATTTAATCTTCTGGAATATTCTAGAGAGGCCATTATCCTTCCACAATATTCTTTTGACATAAAAAAGATTTTTCTAGAAGATTCTACATCTTTCCAGGTTCTTCCAGATTTTTCCAGACTTTTCTGTCAAAGAACAATTTGAAATTTCTAGAAAATTCTGAAGTAAACAACCTGTTTATGTCCAATATCTGGGACACTAAAAGTAAATAATTGCTAAGGACAACAAGTAAACATCATATGTATAACATCATACTTTCCTGGGCATACTCCCTTGGGAAGTTTACCAGTACTGAATGCACATCTTTCAACAAGTAACTGTCATACATAACACTACAGGAGTTTATCCCATTCTTATAAAACATATGTCATGCTTGAGAAAGTCTGTAACACGAAAGCATCACCATCTGTTAAAGCCAATAAGACCTGCAAATATCTTGTTCTGTTTAGATTTTAGGCCCAAAATTTATGATGAATTTATGATGCCTTAAACCATGTGGGTATGAAACAGAAAAACAAATCTTTTGTTTAACTTTTGTCAAGATGCACCATATTTAATGTTAATTTTCTATTAAAATCTTCATACTGATCTTATACATATTGTTTATGTATATTTTTAAAATAACTTTGTATATGATTGACAGATTGTGACAGCTGTGTTGATGTACATATCAAATCTCAGGATAGAGTGGTCGATGAGTATGGGTAAGAAATATAAATTTGACCTTTATCTGACATACTGGAATTAAAGAAATAGATTGAATGATTGCCGCATAAAATGTCCAATGTCACCAGGGATCATATGCTTGGTGACATGCCTTTGGTTTCGAAGCAGAGCAGAATAATTTTGGCCACAATTTTTAAAGTGGTTGCTTTAAACTCCTGTTTCTGCTACAGTTTGTGATGATGAAAAATGGTTTAAATAATGATATAGATTTCTTGAGGCTTCCAAGCTTATTTTTAAACATTTTCAAACTTATGAAAATAACCAGTTTATTAACCTTGCCCTTTTCATAAGGAGAAAAAAGTCTGATTCCTTTCTAATATTACAGATATTTGTGACTTTTTAAAATAATTTTTTTCATGTTTATCTGATTAGAAAATCTCACTGGCGACTCAACTACGAGATCCTCGTCAACGGCACTTCCATTGATCCACTATCAATTACCCCCCTTAACTACACTCTCCTGTCCCAGAAGTTAGATTTACAAGTTGGGCGTGGCAACTACTTCCTGTCCCCTGACCTGGCCTTCAACTTTAACCTGGTGGCCTGGAGGTACTATACAGGGATATTTACGTATCAGTGGATCGCACCATGGCAGTACCAGAAATTTGTGGATCTGTTGTTGCGGTACTACAGGGCTGTTTACCCAGGTAAGAAAAACAGATTCTGGTCCAGAGGGGAAAAATCACATGCTTAACTCTGCTGAGCATGAATTCAATCTTGATGATACATGTAAACAAAGTGTTTACATTTTACCAGCTAGGAGCAGGTGTATCCCTGAAATTTCAATTATCTGACCATATCACTATTCATGAGCAGTTTAAATTTCATTCTCAAATGAGTTGATCTTTAACAGGCTTGAGCATGAAAAATAAAGTACGCGGTAAAGCCATTGTTTTCCTATATATGAGTATCTGAGTACATTTCATACAACTCCAAAAGGTCACCAAAGAAGGAGTCCTTTTCATAGCAGGTGACCAAGAGGCACATTTTAGGAAAAGCTTGAGCCCCAGTCCACCAGGATAGCATAAATAGAAGCAGAGAAAATGATACATGTACTTCTTTTTATTGACAATATTGTATGCTTTTATAGGTTCCAAGGTAGAGATAGGTAACTTACCCACGGAACAATACCTTTATAATGGGTGAGTATTTGAGCGACCTCGTGGAAAAACCAACAATGTGGTTTCCGAACAGGTCTGACACAAACTGGCCTGTACAGTTACAGAAGCAGGCTAGAAGCTTGAAATTTTGGAGTTCAGTAGAGGAGGAATTGTACTATCCGAGTAGGGAAAACAAAGGCGCTGATCAGCTTCGCGGTTACCGCGAAGCTGATCTGTGCCTTTGTTTTTGCCTATGCAGATTGTTGGTTTTCCCATGGGGAGGCTCATTTGTAAACCATTTCAGTCAATTTTCTTCACTTCCTGGCCAGCAAGAATGCTCAAAGTACATGAAATAGCTCTCTACCTAAAAGTTCACCAGTACGATTGAAAGAGACTTTTGAGTTTTGTTTCCTGGAACTGAACTTTGCTGACAATTACTGTCACCAAACTTATTTTTGGGACTGTTTAACCCATATTTGACGAATGGATTCCCCCATTGTTATCAACTGGATGAGTCCACTTTCATTTTTAGGGGTGTTAGGAGTGAATTTTAAACTTTATTCATTTTTTTTTTATGAAAATTTTCTAAGCAAACAGAATAGCCCCAGATGGGACGCCGCGTTCTGCGGTGTCACGTGGGGCTATGCTGTTTGCCTATGTCCCATAAAAAGGACGCCAGGCTTATATGAGTTAATTTCAGTAAACCATGAATATCAATTATTTATTTTATCATCATTGATAAAATATTCTGAATTAATTTTCATCACTTTCAGCCGCTATGTCTGGTACCTACCGTTCTACGTCCGAGTTGACGGCAAACTCATCAGCCCTAACCTGCTACCTGCCATTGACTGGAATCAGTTTTCACAGGACCTCGGCATCTTGTCAGCTGGTGGAGTCAGGTACCAGATCATGTACGGGCTCAACGGTGTGGATCCTGGCTCACTGTTTGCTATATATGTACGAGAGAAGGTCGCTGTGTCGAGCTACAAAGAAATTGAGGCAGCACTAGAAACTGCCTGGAGAAGACAACATACAGGTACACATTAGACCATATTGCATGTCTACTTTGTAATCATTTGCAAGATTGACCCATGTCTTGCACATTAATATCATGAATTTTTTTTTTGCTCAAATTGTGGACACCTGCAATTTGATTTGACTTACTTTACAATTAATCTTAGTTTAACTGATCATAGTTTTAAATGAAACACAAGAATATTTTCCCCAAAGAATATTATGGTCTAGGTTCAGAAACATATTATCAGATAGTTTTTGTGTTAAGATAACATTTGGAAGTGTTTTGTATTTGAGCCGCCTCATGAAAAAGCCAACAATATGCATATGCGAAAACAAAGGCACTGATCACTTTCGCAGTAACTGCAATAACAGTGCTTTTTTTTCGCTACACTGATAGTACAATCCCTCTTCTACTTATATCCAAAATTTAAAGCATCTAGCCATCTCCTGTGCTTGTACAGCTTGGTTTATAACGAAACTGTCCAAAACCACATTGTTGATTTTCTCATGACACAGCTCATTTGTCATTTAAAAATTTACCTTTTATCCCCAGAGTTACAAGGCTCGGCTGTTGATGTCAAAGTCATTGGTCAGGAAGAGACAGTAGATCTGTATGGGTTGGTATATTTTAGGCGATTCCCTTTACTTAGACTCTAAAATGTCACTTTAAAACTTAGGCCATGGATGTGTGTTTGAATCATGTGATAAGATAGTGTGCTGCTTATGGTTTGTACATTCTTTTTCTGGGAAATATGTCTTTCAACAAAAGCATTTCTTAGAGAAGTGTTGAGACTCTTCATTTAATGACATTTGACTAGCAGTATTCCACAAATTGACGAAAAATATGAAATTAACAAATTGTCTTTGTCCCGTTATCTGAAAAAGAATAGAAAAACCAGGAAAGAATAGGATCAGATTAGCTACTCCAACCCAGACACAAGAATGGAAAGAAATGACTATAACCACAAAAATTTTAACATCATCTTTGTAGAACAAGATGACAAGCAAGGTAGCCATCTGACTAGCATCAACCATAAATGAGCCCCATCATGAGAAAAACGTTTTTTTTTGACAAGGTGCGACACAAATCGACTTGTACAGTCACAGAAGCAAGCTAGAGACATGAAATTTTGGCTATAAGTAGAAGAAGAATTGTACTATCCGCATAGGGAAAACAAAGGCAATGATCAGCTGTGCAGTTACTGCACAGCTGATCTGCGTCTTTGTTTTCGCATATGCAAATCAAGGTTTTCTCATGCGGAGGCTCAAATAATAGTATGTTAACTTTGTAGAAGAACAGCATGGCGTCTGCTTTACGCCTTGACCGTCAATGGCACCATTGTTGAAAAAGCTGGCTCAGCCTCGGACCTGAACCTGGTCAACCTCCAACTTGACGTGACAGGTCCCTCTGGGGTCAAAGTTCAACTGGCATCTGGCATCGACATCTCACAGCTGATCCCTACAGCTGAACTGTTGTCGTTCTATTCCGACAACTATGTGAATTATCAGACCATTGGGAAAGTTGAGACTCAGCTCAGGGACAGATGGACAAAGATACTGAACACTTCAGGTATTAAATCAACCCATATTTGACGATTGGATTTTCCCATCATTATCATTTGGGCGAGTCCACTTTCATTTTTAGGGGTGCTAGGAGTGATTTTTAATTTTTGTCTCATTTTTCGATGAAATTCCTCCAAGCAAACAGAATAGCCCCAGATGGAACGCCGCGTTCTGCGGCGTCACATCTGGGGCTATTCTGTTTGCCTATGTCGCATAAAAGGGACGCCAGGCTTAAAATGAGTTAATATATTTTATATGTACAATACTTCAAAATTCTTTTTTCTATCCGAACATTAAATAGGATTCAAAAATAAAACACTGTGAAAATGCCGATACAGACAATCTTTCATAGTCTGTTAATGCAGCTGCCTAAATAATTCACAACGGAAATGTCCATGACAAGTTGAACATGAAAAACCTTAAGACGGTTTACACTACATTGTATGAGGCATATGCTCAGAACATGTGCTTCCTTGTAGTTTGATCTTCGTCTTCAAATAAAAATCTCTGGATTCCATTTCCTTAGTTGTAATGCACATGTTTCTAGTTAATTTGGTCATGTAAATATTTCTCAGGGCCTTTATTGAAAAGCAGTAACCGCAAAGCTGATCAGCGCCTTCGTTTTCGCTGGATAGTACAATCCAGCTTCTAGCCTGCTTCTGTGACTGTACAGGCCGGTTTGTGTCAGACCTGGTCGGAACCCAAATTGTTGGTTTTCTCACGCACAGGATTATTTTAATTTCAGAACACTACCGAGGAGTTGTTGGCATTCACTTTATCAGACAGTCAGAATATGTTAGCTCAGTTGGGTAAGTGGCTCTGTAGCAAAATGAAACATTTTCTTCTTACACACCATGCCTACATAATTACTGAAATGACTTGTTCGGTAAACAGCTGTTGACCTTTAAGTTATCTAATTTCAATGTCTGTTTTAGCAAGAGAATAAAAATTCTATGAAACTTGTAATCCATATATGTTCATTAGAATGACCTCTTCCCAGTGTCAAGACCACATGACCACAAGACATATGCAAATGATGACTCAAATATCTCATCAGTGATTTTTCTCCCTATAAAACAGACTCCGGTTTCCGGTATCGTTCCCAATGTAAAAAAGTATGTTTTTTTCCCCAATTGAAGCTGGAAAAATTCCCAAAATGACAGACATTTTCCCATTTAGATTGCTGTTCATCCTCGTATTTTGTAAACCCAGTCTTTCTTTAAGTTTCCTGGTAAATTTCTAAAGAAATCTTTTGAAAACAAAGTACAAAAATCAATAAAATGGCATCGTTTTTATCTCGAAGCAGGCGGCCATCTTTGTTGTTTACATTCAGTGGACTGGTGTATCTAATATAAGTTCAATTCCAGGTCATCTCGGTCCAAAATGTTTTTGGAAAGGCATCTCGACCTGGACAACGTTTTGCAGACATGTCAATGAGTTTGTGTGGGGTGTAACTTAACTTTGTGTATGTGGGGGGGGGGGGGGTCAGATATCTGGAGTCAGATATTTTTGTAAACTTTTAAACATAGTGCCAAACACTTTACAATACCTATATTTCTTGAACTCAGTGTATTGAAAATGTTCATAATTAAGATATTTTATCATGCTTTGGTGTTTTGAAATTGAAAATCAAAAAATACAAATTGTTAAAGGTGTTTATATTAGGTATATGAGTGAGTCATTGTATTTTCCCAATTCTACTGGAAAGCAACGCTTATTTTCCCAATTTGAGGGGGGAAACGACGCTATTTTTCCCAATTGAACCGGTACAGGTACCGTTCCCAAAAAGGTGAAAAAAATCACTGCTCATAATTTTCATCAAAAAGTCTTAAAAACATGATTGATCCACTGTCATAGTTTTGTACAGAACCACCTCTCAAAATTTGTTTTCAAACTAGTTTTTAATTTGTTCAGGAAAATCGTCTGGAAATGGGAGTACTACCTGACAGTGAACGGAACAAGGATCCCCGCGGAACAACTTGCTCTGTTTGAGAGCCAGAGCAACAGGTTTAGCATGTTCCGGGATACTAGCTACCAGTATGCTTACAGAAGACATTTCAGTGTGTTTGTGGATAAGAAAGTATCGGAAGACGGCCTCCGACAGTTTGAACAAGTGTTAAATAGCACTTGGCAGGAGGGAAGTTAGTAAATTTTACAGTATTATCTTAGGATAATGCATGCTTTCAGAGATCATGCATTTAAGTAGAGACATTTGTAGATATCATGCATGTTGGTAGAGATCATGACCCTTTTAGAGATAATGCATGTTTATAGAGACAATGCATCAGAGAGAAAATGCATGTTTAGAGATCATGCATAAAAAGAGCATGTACATGTATTATATGGAGGTTTTAGATTATCATGCATGTTTTTAAAGTGATCATGCATATGATAGAGATAATGCATTTTATAGATGTAGTACTTGTATATAGAGTGCAAGCATGTTTATAGAGATAATGCATGTTTGTAAAGTAATATTTATAGAGATAATACATGTATATAGAGAAAACGCATACAAAAATAACACATGCTTGAAGAGCTCAATTTGTGTTGTAAATTGGACAAAATAATTTTGAAATTTTAATTTACATTCATATGAAAATCGACACTAGCCAAAAGTTTTATGGAGTACCATCCTTTACCTGTGTAAAATTGTATCAACTCAGAGGATTTTAATGCAATTTGTAATGGTTTTAAAAGCAACACTGTTTTTCAAAACGTAAGGACTAAAAAGAAAATTTTGTTAATTTGTATATGTGTGTTATCTGTATAAATAGATCTAACTCCTTGTGTATCCATTTTGTTACTGTGTGTATATCAACCTATTATCTTTGTAAATATAGTTTTTTATATGTTTATACTTTGGAAAAAATAAACTCTGAAAAAATATATCGTCTTGTATTGAATTCAATCCAGAACTGAATACATTCATCATTCATCTATTGCACAATTAAGGATGGTACTCTATAAGATTTTGATACAAAGTTTGGTTTCTCTAACAACCATTGATTTAATGTGCCAAACAGTAGCAACCTCGCTGGAAAAGAGCTAGTAACCTTGCCATTACAAAAACGCCCATGTAAAATATTACAGATTTTTCTTATGTTGTAAAAATTGAAAATTTTTGGCAGAAAATGTTTTGATACTTTTCTTATTTTTACTCAAAACATAGATTATGGGTACACATTAGAACCATCTCACATGGTGGTTCTAACGAGTACCCACAATCTATGTTTTGGAGCAAAAATAAGAAAAATATGTATGCCCCTGCACACCCCAGTTTTGCTGTATAAAAGTGGGGTATAAGGGGGTAAATATAACAGAAATGTTATCCTGGTGCTCTTCATGTGTGATGTTAATAGTTTTGTTGTGCGTCTTGAATTGTCATATCTTTGGCGGGTTTGGATTTTAAATTTGAGCCGCCTCATGGGAAAACCAACAATCTGCATAGGAGAAAACAAAGACGCAGATCAGCTTCGCGGTAACCGCAAAGCTGAAGAGGCATTGTACTATCCGAGTAGCGAAAACAAAGGCGCTGATCAGCTTTGCAGTTACCGCGAAGCTGATCTGCGCCTTTGTTTTCGCTACTCGGATAGTACAATGCCTCTTCTACGTAAAGCCGAAATTTCAAGCTTCTAGCTCTTTTCTGTACTTGTACAGGCCGGTTTGTGTCGGACCTGTTCGGAAACCACATTGTTGGTTTTCCCACGAGGCGGCTCATTTATTTCTGTCAATTCCTATACCTTCTATCTTTACCTTGTTTGAAATTCAAATCAAATCTCACATGACAGTTTCAAAAGAAAAATAGCAATGTAATACAGAAAAATAGCAATGTAATATAGAAAAATAGCAATGTAATATAGAAAAATAGCAATGTAATATTTTTATCAAAGTATTGATTGTTTTCTTGTTAGAGCTGTCACATTTAGGCATTTTTTGACAAGTATTAATGAGATCATGCATGTTTATATAGATCATGCACACATTTAGAGATCATGCATGTTTACGTGGATCATGCATTTTATAGAGATAAGGCGTGTTTGTAGAAATAATGCTTTTCATGTTTCTCCCATTTTATCTGTACAATCTATTTTCTGGAGCACAAATTTGAAAAAAAAAAAAAAAAAAAAACAAAAAAAAAAAAACACACACACAAAAACATGCCCTTTTTTGTAAGGGGATCTAAGAAAATGAGAAAGTAGCTGAAATGGAAGGTCTATAGTGTGTCACAATTATAAACCAAAGCCTCTCCCAATCACACAGAGGAAGATGATTCTAATAAAAGATTAATTCGCTAAGTGGATATAGAAACACATCCTTATGCAATAACGTTACAAAAGTTATATGATGCGTGATGAATCACATCTAAAAAATGACAAAAATAAAGGTTCATATAGAATTGGACCAAACATCAATCTTCTTTCTGAAAAATATCTTTCTTGAAGATTTGGTCATGAAAATAAGTCTTAAGTTATGCTTGTATTTAGCTCACCTGAGCCAAAGGCTGACCAGGTGAGCTTATATCTATGGTAGGGCATATGTCCACCCACTGTCTGTCCATCATCCGCAATTCCAAAGATCATCCCCTCTGAAACCACTCAGCCAATCAAAGCAAAAATTTATTGGAGCCTTATGAGGTAACCAAATTTTGTATCAATGACCCAGATCACATGACCAAGCTGCTCATATTTTTTTAAAAACCTTTCAATACTCATCTTTTCTGGAACCAGTTGAAAGATTTATCGAAACTTGGTAAGTAGCATTGGGGACTCTAGCCCATCATAATTTACATAAATCATGACAGTTGGTTGACCATGACCTATTTAATGGCAAGATCAAATTTGGTCACATATGATTCTCGATGGGAAAAAGCATATATAAAGCATTGGATTTTTCAGAAAGTTTTGTAGTCCACTACCTGAAAATTGGTAGATACACAGAGTATATTGAATTAATTACGTTAGTTAAGTGTTCAAGTTCATGGTCATTTCTTGACCTTGACCCAAGGCCATATTAAAATTTGATTTTCTAAGAAACCACTGGGCAATTTTCAACCAAATTTTATGTAATACTTTTAGTGGAAGGAAATGAAATGCAACTGCTAATTTTCTTTGGATTGGGTCACATTTCCAAGATGGCTACCATGCCCATGTATGCTAAAACCCTTCCAAAACCATCTCCTCTGAAATGGGTGTAACATCAGTTACTCAGGCCCATCATGACCTTGTGTTGACATTGTATTTTATGGCAAGGTTAAAATTGGTCACATAAACTTTTTAATGGGTAATAGTTAATTAAATGATGGATTATTCTGAAGTTTCACCAAGAGTTGGGCAGTTGGGAGTCGACCTGTGATTGATCCTCACTCCAAGTGTATTTCTTTCATGAAGATTTGGTCTTGTAAATATCTTGGTACACAAAAATAATTATGGGCCCATACCCACTGAGGCCATGAGAAATAGATGGGCTGCTTCTTCCTCCAGGTAAAGCTTGTAAATTACTGACTCACTGACCATCTGATTACTGATTAACTCCTGAACTGGCCAGAACCTGGCCAGAAAAATGAGCCGCCTCGTGGGAAAACTAACAATGTGGTTTCTGACCAGGTCCAACACAAACCGGGCTGTACAGTCACAGAAGATGGATAGAGGCTTGAACTTTCGGATTTAAGTAGAAGGAAAATAGTACTATCCGTGTAGCGAAAACAAAGGCGCTGATCAGCTTCACAGTTACTGTGAAGCTGATCTGCGCCTTTGTTTTTGCCTATGCAGATTGTTGGTTTTCCCATGCGGCGGCTGAAATGGTGTGATCAAACCAATCATGCCTTAGTTGTCTACTTGGGTGGTTATATTTTACATCACATTTTGGATATCATGGATATCTTGGGCTAAAATCCCTGTAAATGGAACCTCTTGAAATGGAGGCAGTTTCTTAACATTACCATAGCTGTTGACTATGATGTAAATCATCAAATCAACCAAGCAAAAACAATCATGTTCATTATTTACAGTGCCCGAGGCCCGCATCAGAGCCGTACGACAAGAAGAAGTGGTAGATACCCGGGGGTAAGTCAATATCTTGCCTTGAAATTATTATTTTTTTCCATTTAATCATACTCAGTTGAGCTTGAAAAAAGATATAAACATGGGGCCAGAAGTTCCCATCTGTTTGGTATACTATATGCTACAACATTTACAAGGCATGCCAAGTTTGAAAAAAGAAACTTTAATATATCTTGAGTTAATATAAAACAGGATTTTGTGGAATTTTTCAAACAACAATTTTTATTCCAAAAACCATGAAAATTTCAAAATTTTTAACCTGGCTTTGTATTTCAGGAAATCCATGTGGGAGATAGTATATTTCATTACAAATGGCAGTGTAGCAGATGCTTTAGACGGAAGGCTTACACCAGGAATCAACCTTACTGCCCTCCCTCCCATACTGGACCCCTCGGGAACCCCATATAGAATCCTCCCACCCCTAGCAGAATACTGGAGATACGAGAGAGAAGCTTACAGCGTTTTCATGAACAACAAGATAGACAAGGCAGTCCAGGATGACTTTGAAAGTGCAATTAAAGATGCGGCCCAGGATGCCTTAATGAGTAAGTAACTTTGCGAAAGAGGCAAGAGGTTACATTAAAGGAGCCGCATCATGAGAAAACCGGATTTTTGCCTATGCAAAAACAAAGGCGCAGATCAGCTGCGCAGTAACTGCGAAGCTGATCAGCGCATTTGTTTTCGCTACACGGATAGTACAATTACTCTTCTTCTTAAATCCGAAATTTCAAGCATCTAGCCTGCTTCTGTGATTTTACAGGTCGGTTTCTGTCAGACCTGGTCGGAAACCCCGAAGACCGGTTTTCTTTCGTCGTGGCTCAATGTTACTCAAGCTAAACAAGGCGTGACAATATAAACCCTTTGTCATCGTCTTGTTGGAATTCTGATCTTTGGATTACATTAAAAAATACAACTCTATGACATTTGTATCGAAGAAAATCTGCATTTGCTCAAAATATAAAGTGTCTAATTGAGATGGTCATGAGCATATAAAATGAGAAAATGATACATTTTGTATATTACTTTGTAACTACCAATTTTACGCAATACAAGCGGCGTTGGAGTGTCAACAAATGATGCAGCTATTTTCAATTTCTAAATAATTTTTTGTTCTTTCATAGACATAACAGGTGAGTTGTTTGATTTATATATGAGCCATGTCATGAGAAAGTCTGTGTTAAAGCTAGATGTTCGTAATTGACGTCGTGGTAAATTTTTTTTCTTTTTATACCCCGCCACTTAAAAAAGTGCGGGGTATTATGTTATACCCTCCAAAAAAAAATTTGCGTTTGAGTGTCCGTCCGTCCGTCCGTCCGTCCGTCCGTCCGTGCATCCGTCTGTCTGTCTGTCCGTCAGCGTTTCGTTTCCGTGCTCTATCTTGAGCATTTATTGACCGATTTTCTTCAAACTTTGTATAGGAGTTCATATCAGGAAGGAGTGGTTTGGGATTGAAGATGGGTAAATTTCATCAAATAAGTACAGAGTTATGGCCCTTGATTTACGTTAAAATTTCATTTCCGGGCTCTATCTTGAGCATTCATTGACCAATTTTCTTCAAACTTTGTATAGGAGTTCATACTATGAAGGAGTGGTCTGGGATTAAAGATGGGTAAATCTCGTCAAATAAGTACAGAGTTATGGCCCTTGATTTACGTTAAAATTTTGTTTCCGTGCTCTATCTTGAGCATTTATGGACCGATTTTCTTCAAACTTGGTATAGGAGTTCATACCAGGAAGGAGTGGTCTGGGATTGAAGATGGGTAAATTTCGTCAAATATACACAGAGTTATGGCCCTTGATTTACGTTAAAATTTTGTTTCCAGGCTCTATCTTTAGCATTTATTGACTGATTTTCTTCAAACTTTGTATAGGAGTTCATACCAAGAAGGAGTGGTCTGGGATTGAAGATGGGTAAATTTCGTCAAATAAGTACAGAGTTATGGCCCTTGATTTACGTAAAAATTTTGTTTCCGGGCTCTATTTTGAGCATTTATTGACCGATTTTCTTCAAACTTTGTATAGGAGTTGATACCAGGAAGGAGTGGTTTGGAATTGAAGATTGGTAAATTTCGTCAAATATTTACATTATTATGGCCCTTGATTTACGTTAAAATTTTGTTTCCGGGCTCTATCTTGAGCATTTATTGACCAATTTTCTTCAAACTTTGTATAGGAGTTCATACAAAGAAGGAGTGGTCGGTAAATTTCGTCAAATAATTACAGAGTTATGGCCCTTGATTTACGTTAATATGTTTTCGGGCTCTATCTTGAGCATTTATTGACGGATTTTCTTCAAACTTTGTATAGGAGTTCATACCAGGAAGGAAAGATTTGGGATTGAAGATGTGTAAATTTTGTCCAATAAGTACAGAGTTATGGCCCTTGATTTACATTAAAATCTTGTTTCCGGACTCTATCTTGAGCATTTATTGACCGATTTTCTTCAAACTTTGTATAGGAGTTCATATCAGGAAGGAGTGGTTTGGGATTGAAAATGGATAAATTTCGTTAAATAAGTACAGAGTTATGGCCCATGATTTACATTAAAGTTTCTTTTGTGCATTTATCAACCGATTTTCTTCAAACTTTGTATAAAAGCTCAAATCAGGAAGTAGTGGTTTGGGATTGAAGATGGGTAAATTTTATCAATGTATACAGAGTTATGGTCCTTCATTTATGACAAAATTTTGTTCTTTTCTTTATCTTGAGAATTTATTGACAAACATTTTTGCTAAATTAAATTTGCGTGGCGGGGTATCATGCATGCCTGCAGCGCTTTTATTTGCATGCTAGTGTATTTTGATGTCCTACAATCAAAGGTGAAAAGAAATCGACACTGTTCCAAGCTTGTTTTTCAAAGTTGTCAAATTTGAGAGCGAAAATACATTGACCTCAACGTAAAATGCATTTTTAGACCCCCTTTTTAGCTCACCTGAGCCGAAGGCTCACAAGGTGAGCTTATAGAATGGCCATGATCCGGTGTCCGTCCGTCCATCGTCCGTCCGTCGTCCACAATTTCAAAGATCTTCTTCTCTGAAACCGCTTGGCCGATCTAGTTGAAATTTTATGTGGAGCCTCCTTGGGTAGTGGCATTTCAAGTTTGATCGCGAAATCCAGGTCACATGACCAAGATGGCCGCCACGCCCATATATGGTAAAAACCGCTCAAAAATTTTCTTCTCCAGAACCGATGGGCCGATTTCCACGAAACTTGGTATGTAGCATTGGGGACTTCAGCCCATCATAGTTTAATAAAATGATGACCCTTGGATGACCTTGACCTATTTTACGGCAAGGTCAAATTTGGAAACATAGGCTTTTACATGGGAAAAAGTGAAAATTATGGATTTTTTGAAAACTATTGCAGCCTGAGGCCTGAAAAGTGGTAGATGCAAACAACTAATGGAGTAGATGAAGGTATGTGATTAATTTAGGTCAAGGTCATCTCTTGACCTTGGCCAGTCTGTCATCCATACACACTTTTCAAAGATCTTCTTCTCTGAAACTGCTTGGCCAATCAAAGTGAAATTTTATGTGGAGCATCCATGGGTAGGGGAGACGAAAGTTTGATTGCAAAATCCAGGTCCCATGACCAAGATGGCCGCCATGCCCATATATGGTAAAACCCACTCAAAAATCTTCTTCTCCAGAACCGGCTGGCCGATTTTCATGAAACTTGGTATGTAGCATTTGGGACTCCAGCCCATCATAATTTGATCAAATGATGACCATAGGATGACCTTGACCTATTTTACGGCAATGTCAATTTTGGAAACATAGGCTTTTACATGGGAAAAAGTGAAAACTATGGATGTTTTGAAAACTATTGCAGCCTGAGGCCTGAAAAGTGGTAGATGCAAACAACCAATGGAGTAGATGAAGGTATGTTATTTATTTAGGTCAAGGTCATCTCTTGACCTTGGCCAGTCTGTCTTCCATACACACTTTTCAAAGATCTTCTTCTCTGAAACTGCTTGGCCAATCAAAGTGAAATTTTATGTGGAGCGTCCATGGGTAGGGGGAACGAAAGTGCAATCATGAAATTCGGGTCACATGACCAAGATGGCCGCCATGCCCAACTATGGTAAAAACCACTCAAAAATCTTCTTCTCCAGAACAGGCTGGCCGATTTACGCGAAACTTGGTATGTAGCATTTGGGACTCCAGCCCATTATAGTTTGTTGAAATGATACCCTAGGATGACCTTGACCTATTTTACGGCAAGGTCAATTTTGGAAACATAGGCTTTTACATGGGACAAGGCGAAAACAATGGATATTTTGGAAACTGTTGCAGCCTGAGACCTGAAAGTTGCTAGATGCAGACAACTAATGGAGTCAATGAAGGTAAGTTATTAATGAAGGCCAAGGTCATTTGTTGACCTTGACCCAAGGTCATTTAAATATCAAAATTGAAATTATCACTGGGTTTGGAAACTATTGCAGCCTGAGACCTGAAACTTTGCAGATGCAGACAACTTGTGAAGTCAATAAGGGTGTGTGAGTATTCAAGGTCAAGGTCATTTCATGATGACTTAATACTCCAAGATCAGGCTTCAGGTGAGCGTTCTCAGGACCAATGGTCCTCTGGTTGTTAATTTTCTTGATATATTTCAAAATATCGATTTTTAGATTCTTTAAAAAACTGATATGTCTTAAAGAAATTCCTGTATTATAGGTTAATAACGAGAAATTCTAAGTTACCGGACTCGTTTTCCTGCTATAAGCGTGTGAAGAGAGGTAGTAACAGCTTTGAAGTTATTGAACAGCTCATTTGTATCTTTCTTTTTTTGCATTTGCAAAGATCAGTTTTTCGCATGACACAGCTCATATAGGAGCTATATTTGTGGTTTGAAATACACAGAACATGCATGATTATATAGTTTTCAAAATCTGTGGTGTTGAAAGTCTTCACAAAAGTTGCCAAGCCCAATATTCAGGGCACTCTTGCGACCAAATTTTTACATGACGAAAATGTTTTGCCAACATCAGGAAAAACATGTCCATGTAATGTATTATACCCCTTGGATCCCAATTTTATACAGTAAATTTGGGGTAAAAATTTTTCTTATTTTTAATTCAATTTTTCTTATTTTTAAATAAGAAAAATTTTTCTTATTTTTAATTCAAAGCATAGATTGTGGGTACTCATTAGAACCGCCTCACCAAGGTAGTTGTAAAAATGAGTAAAATTTCTAATTTTTTTTTTTTTATTTTTTTCGACAGAAAATTTTCATTTTTTTACAGCTGAAAAAAAAAACACACAAAGAAAAAACAAAAAGAAAAGAGAAAAAAACTGTATATTACATGGATGAGTTTTCATAATGGTTTGGTTGATATTTTTCACTGGTCTATAGGTCCTATGATTGAAAAATCAGAATGACCTGATTCAATTTATTTTTTTTTGTTTGAGACTATGAGACAGACTTTTGTGAATTCTGTATTTGTTTGAAGGTCAAATGGCAGCCCAAAGTGGGATACATGTTGCTAATGAAGATAGTGATCTAGTGGTCATAGTTGTATTACTAGGAATATCATGAAACATTTGAGGCCATTTTCTATCATTAAATCATCAAAATCATCGTTTTAATATGTTCGAGTAGTGTGTTGCTAGTAGAGTAGCAAAATAGATTGTTTTAATTTATTGCCGATTATTGAATGACAATTCTTCTCTGACAGCACAATTGTGTGTTTCCATAACTTAACACAAAGTTGACAAGATTGTTGTAAATTTTTATGTGTAGATTGTCTAAGTGCATACTTGATAGAATTACTTACGAATGATATAAAATTAAAATTAAAATTTTGACTTTGCTTTTGAGAAAACGAGACTTTCATAATATGCATTGAAGGAAAAAAGTCTGTAATTCTTCAGTTCAACAAATTGAGTGTAGGGTAAGACTGCTGTAAAGGCTTACATGGGGATGAAGCTAAGGACTTACAGGGTTTTTAAATAACAGAACAAGCACATTGAATACCTCAGTTTCAGAATTGAACACAAATGACTTGATGAGCTGGATGTTTTATAAAGTTATGACTTACTTAGAGCTAATTAATGACCTTCACCTGTTTTTGAAGGTTATCTTTGTATGAAAATAACAGTTTTGTATTAACATACTTGTTCAATGTTCAATATTTTAGGACTTACAGGCCGTTCTGTCATGGTAGATGTCTACTTCAGTCGCTCTGAGGAATATGTCACATCAAGAGGAGAAACTGTGTGGAAAGCTGTGTATTTTGTGGAACTAAACAAGCGACACGTTCTCAACAAAGATGTACCCCCACTTAATTTGACATTCCTGGACATCAGTCTTAGTGGACTCAGAGGTAAGATATGGATATGTGAGCTAGCTTATGCATACTGTTATATTTCTGAGAAGCCAAATAGGGAGATTTGCATTTCAAAATAGGGAGAATGATTAAACATAGATGGAATTTCTTGAAATTTCATCGGGATATCTGAAATTCCAAATAGGGATGTGTATAAGATATATATGTAAAAGTAAATTCAGAAATTTCAAATAGGGCACTTTTCTAAAAAAAATAAAGAGATCCCTCCAAAATAGGGAGATATGACATCGTGTCACCGTGTTTTAAAAATTGTTCACTGGGTATCCAAATGCTTAAAACTCCATTTTGCACCTGGAGATCAGATATACTCCAGAAGCTTTAATTGTACATGTACAACACTGCCTGTTTGCTCCTTCTCAAACTTCCTAATCATTGTTAACAGTGCAACCAGACAAAATACGCCAAAAATTTTGACTAATGTGGTCTCTCTAAGTTAACTTTGAAAAATATTTCATGTGGGTGCACATATGGTCGGAATCGCGTGCATACTGCTGATTTTTACTGCATACACAGTACATGAGTTATAAGCTTGAAATTTCAGTGTATACAGAGTGACAAAATCATGGCTGTACTACTGGGATCAAAGGTTTCACCACAACAGTTCACACTGGGTTCACATGATTTGCTGTTTTCTCTGTAGGTTTACAGAACCAAAGCTACAGTGTTATAGATGTTAGTGGTCAGATAGTCTACAGATACAGGGACAGTTTCAGCGTGCTGCTGGGGTCAAAGATTTCACCTGCACAGTTCACACTTGGTGCACAGTTCCTAGAACAGGCCTGGAAGGATACAATGCCAGGTATATGATGTTTCTGAGCCTTCGTATGAGAAAACCAACAATTTGGGTTTCCAACCAGGTCAAACACAAACCGGCTTGTACAATCATAGATTTAGGGAGAAGAAGGATTGTACTATCCACAGGGTTCCCACGGGCACTGGAAAACATGGAAAATGGCTAAAAAAAATTCCATGCATGGAAAAGTCCTGGAATTTTAAAAATGATGAAATATCATGGAAAAATCATGGAATTTTGTTATGAAATGCCAGTTTGGATGTCTTTGGGATTCATTTTTTTCCTCACTCGCTTCGCTCACTCGATAAGTATTGATAAATAAAGTTCTGTTTTTCAAAAGGGCATTCAAACGAATTTGTTTTCATCAGAAAACAAGATAATACTATGAAGTAAGTTACTTTTGCAATATAATTATCATTCTGTTCTTGCCTTTTAAAAAGTGTTATATAACAAAAATGTAAATAAATAAACAGAAAAATTAGTCCTGGAAATTTAACGCCGATCATGGAATCATCATGGAAAAGTCATGGAATTTCATTTTATAGTTTCCGTGGGAACCCTGTATCCATATAGCTAAAGCAAAGGCGCTGATCAGCTTTGCAGTTACAGCACAGCTGATCTGCGCCTTTGGTTTCGCATATGTTAGATTGTTGGTTTTATGGTGTGGTGGCTCTGTAAGATACATGTATTTCAGTATTAAAACTTTTGAAATCCACTGGTATGTCTTACACACTTAAATTCAAAGCAACAGTTTCTACCATGATTTGATACCCCTATAAATAATGCAAACGAAATTGTAAGTGACGAAGAAGGTCATTCCATAGGTAGACAAAACAAGTTGTGCAATGCAAACAATTCCACCATATGGTATTAGGGCCATATCAGAAAAGCAAATAAAATGTAGTTTTTGTATGATGATAAATTAGCCGCATCGCGAGAAAACCAGTCTTCAGAGTTTCCGAGCCAGTCTGACACTAACTGGCCTGTACAGTCTCAGAAACAGGCTAGAAGATTTATGTAGAAGAGGGTTGTACTATCTGTGTTGTGAAAAAAACAGGTGCTGATCGGCTGTACGAAAATCGTTTTCTCATGATGTGGCTCAAACTGAAGTTATTGTTTCTTGTAGTTCTTTCTCAATCTTTCATTAAAGTCGAAGGCTTATTTGATAAATTTCTGCATTACAAACACCTGTGTAAGATCATTTTAATATACTTTTTCAGAGTACCGGAATTGCAACTGCATCTCAGTCCACATAATTGGTCTGGAAGAAGTCGTGGATGCTGAAAGGTATGTTTTATCTTGTAACCAGAAATTGAAATAAAAATTAAACTGAGATCCTTTAAGAGCAGTAAACATATTAATGAGAAAGGGGATGGGCCATACCATGGTTTCGGCTACTTAAGCCTCTTCAGTGACCCTATAGATTTGGCAACATGATGCCAAAGATTATAACTGTAATTTACATCATTCAAAAGGGTAGTCGATACAAAGACTAGTAAAATCGAAATGGGGTCTAAAATTTAAACGTTGGTTAGAAAATGACTCTAAACCGATAATAATTTTCTGATTTCTCAGAATACCCTCGCTGATCTCAAAGGACCAAAAAGAAAATATAATCTGCACTATGGATGATGTATGGGGAGACTTTTTAGGGCCGCCACACGGCACAACACCAGCTGCAGTAATAGGAAATAAAAATTAAACTGAGATCCTTTAAGAGCAGTAAACATATTAATGAGAAAGGGGATGGGCCATACCATGGTTTCAGCTACTTAAGCCTCTTCAGTGACCCTATAGATTTGGCAACATGGTGCCAAAGATTATAACTGTAATTTACATCATTTAAAAGGGTAGTCAATACAAAGACTAGTAAATTCGAAATGGGGTGTAAAATTTAAATGTTGGTTAGAAAATGACTCTAAACCGATAATAATTTTCTGATTTCTCAGAATACCCTCGCTGATCTCAAAGGACCAAAAGGAAAATATAATCTGCACTACGGATGATGTACGGGGAGACTTTAGGGCCGCCACACGGCACAACACCAGCTGCAGTAATAGGAAGTAAAAATTAAACTGAGATCCTGTAAGAGCAGTAAACATATTAATGAGAAAGGGGATGGGCCATACCATGGTTTCGGCTACTTAAGCCTCTTCAGTGACCCTATAGATTTGGCAACATGGTTCCAAAGATTATAACTGTAATTTACATCATTCAAAAGGGTAGTCGATACAAAGACTAGTAAAATCGAAATGGGGTCTAAAATTTAAACGTTGGTTAGAAAATGACTCTAAACCGATAATAATTTTCTGATTTCTCAGAATACCCTCGCTGATCTCAAAGGACCAAAAGGAAAATATGATCTGCACTATGGATGATGTACGGGGAGACTTTTTAGGGCCGCCACACGGCACAACACCAGCTGCAGTAATAGGAAATAAAAATTAAACTGAGATCCTTTAAGAGCAGTAAACATATTAATGAGAAAGGGGATGGGCCATACCATGGTTTCAGCTACTTAAGCCTCTTCAGTGACCCTATAGATTTGGCAACATGGTGCCAAAGATTATAACTGTAATTTACATCATTTAAAAGGGTAGTTGATACAAAGACTAGTAAAATCGAAATGGGGTCTAAAATTTAAACGTTGGTTAGAAAATGACTCTAAACCGATAATAATTTTCTGATTTCTCAGAATACCCTCGCCGATCTCAAAGGACCAAAAGGAAAATATAATCTGCACTATGGATGATGTACGGGGAGACTTTTTAGGGCCGCCACACGGCACAACACCAGCTGCAGTAATAGGAAATAAAAATTAAACTGAGATCTTTTAAGAGCAGGAAACATATTAATGAGAAAGGGGATGGGCCATACCATGGTTTCGGCTACTTAAGCCTCTTCAGTGACCCTATAGATTTGGCAACATGGTGCCAAAGATTATAACTGTAATTTACATCATTCAAAAGGGTAGTCGATACAAAGACTAGTAAAATCGAAATGGGGTCCAAAATTTAAACGTTGGTTAGAAAATGACTCTAAACTGATAATAATTTTCTGATTTCTCAGAATACCCTCGCTGATCTCAAAGGACCAAAAAGAAAATATAATCTGCACTATGGATGATGTACGGGGAGACTTTTTAGGGCCGCCACACGGCACAACACCAGCTGCAGTAATAGGAAATAAAAATTAAACTGAGATCCTTTAAGAGCAGTAAACATATTAATGAGAAAGGGGATGGGCCATACCATGGTTTCCGCTACTTTAGCCTCTTCAATGACCCTATAGATTTGGCAACATGGTGCCAAAGATTATAATTGTAATTTACATCATTCAAAAGGGTAGTTGATACAAAGACTAGTAAAATCGAAATGGGGTCTAAAATTTAAACGTTGGTTAGAAAATGACTCTAAACCGATAATAATTTTCTGATTTCTCAGAATACCCTCGCTGATCTCAAAGGACCAAAAGGAAAATATAATCTGCACTATGGATGATGTACGGGGAGACTTTTTAGGGCCGCCACACGGCACAACCCCAGCTGCAGTAATAGGAAATAAAAATTAAACAGAGATCCTTTAAGAGCAGTAAACATATTAATGAGAAAGGGGATGGGCCATACCATGGTTTCGGCTCCTTAAGCCTCTTCAGTGACCCTATAGATTTGGCAACATGGTGCCAAAGATTATAACTGTAATTTACATCATTTAAAAGGGTAGTCGATACAAGGACTAGTAAAATCGAAATGGGGTCTAAAATTTAAACGTTGGTTAGAAAATGACTCTAAACCGATAATAATTTTCTGATTTCTCAGAATACCCTCGCTGATCTCAAAGGACTAAAAGGAAAATATAATCTGCACTATGGATGATGTACGGGGAGACTTTTTAGGGCCGCCACACGGCACAACACCAGCTGCAGTAATAGGAAATAAAAATTAAACTGAGATCCTTTAAGAGCAGTAAACATATTAATGAGAAAGGGGATGGGCCATACCATGGTTTCGGCAACTTAAGCCTATTCAGTGACCCTATAGATTTGGCAACATGGTGCCAAAGATTATAACTGTAATTTACATCATTCAAAAGGGTAGTCGATACAAAGTCTAGTAAAATCGAAATGGGGTCTAAAATTTAAACGTTGGTTAGAAAATGACTCTAAACCGATAATAATTTTCTGATTTCTCAGAATACCCTCGCTGATCTCAAAGGACCAAAAGGAAAATATAATCTGCACTATGGATGATGTACGGGGAGACTTTTTAGGGCGGCCACACGGCACAACACCAGCTGCAGTAATAGGAAATAAAAATTAAACTGAGATCCTTTAAGAGCAGTAAACATATTAATGAGAAAGGGGATGGGCCATACCATTGAAATTGAAATTGACTTCTTTGAACCAAAGCTTATGAATGATTAGATTTTACACGTTGATTTTGAATTCTCTGAAATTTTAAGCAACCTCCATGGTAGTCTTTAAAACCAAGGATTGTGATCTCAGCCCTTGGTTATAAGATGAGACTTAAAACTGAGACCCTGTCTTGGTATGAATTTCACTGTTGGCAGGGCCTAAATCCAAAGCACAGCAAGCACAAGTCAACTCCTGCTGGATTCTTGCAAAAATCTATTGCAACCATTCAGTTAGCATGTGAAATCTGTGAATAAAGTTCATCAGGAAAACATGTCCGTGATATGTAGACCCCATATACCCCACTTATATATAGTAAATCTGGGGTTTACAGGGTCGGAGAGACAGTTCTAGTGTGTACCTACAACTGAGACCTACAATCAATGTTTTGAGCAAACATAAGAAAAATATCAAAATTTTTCTAATGAAATTTACAATTTTTACAGCTGAAAAAAATCTCTGTATATTGCATGGGCAAATTTTCGTAATGATATGAGTTGTTTCTATTTGCAGACATACCTACTGGAAGCTGAACTACATCTTGATGAAAGATAATGCTACCATTGAGTCTATGACATCACTTCCTGTCAATATGACATCACTCCAGAACATTGTGACATCAGCAGGATATGACATCACGGTTGTCAAGGACAACAAACCAACATGGAGGCTGGCTCTTGCTTTCTCATTCTACCTGAATCAAGATGTGAATGTGAATTTGAAGACTACTGCTGGGAACCAACTGATTGAAAAATTTACGTCTGCCCTAGAGCTGTCATGGAGCGACAAATTTACTGGTATGTGTTAAAGGTGACAAGAAGTCAAGAGTGATATGTGTCAATTAAATTTTTACGTGCAGTGACTACAGACTAAGGATAATTAGAGATTATCACATGGGCATTTTGGTTATCGCCCGCAGTATCAACCCAAGACTCCATTATCAAGCCCGAGAGCTTTAGCTCGAGGGCTGATAATGGTCGAGGGTTGATACTAAGGGCGATGACCAAAATGCCCATGTTATAATCTGTTTATCACATCTTAAAATCTTCTATTCAAAGAATTTTATGAAAAAAACGTTGATTTCTCTGTAGAAAAAGAAAATGGCGCCGTTTAAATGACGTAACGTCATTTCGCTTGACATCACATATTCCGTCGCGCGACAACGTCACATGCGGGCATGATAACCTCTCTGCATTCAAAATGCATGATTTCCGGTTATCAGCCCCGCGTGCTGATAACCTGAGGGTGGGAAACACATTATCACATACGCAAACTTGGGGTTATCGCTGGAAATATATGTCTAAGTATGTGATAAGTACTGATACAATGTCTTGCTTCTTAAATATTGCATTCCATGAATTCCTTTACACATGTACAAATCATGTTATATAATTATACTCCAGTGCATGTATATGATATGTTATATTTTACAGCCAAAGCTTGGAACATTAACCCCAAAGTTATGATGGGAAGAAGTATGAAATACGTGGATGTAGTATCTGGGTAATTATCGCTAGACACATTTTCAAAAATTTATTATAGCTGATATACATGGCAAGAGGAAATAGAGAATTCATGAATTTTTATCAAAGTCAAATAATTGCTAATCTATATCTTAAATGCAGATTTGTAGTATGATTTTAATTATGTTGCAACATTGTTGTTAAGATATTTCCTAAAAAAAAAAAGCTATAGCAACTTTATAAGATACAATAAAATATACAAGTTGAAACTTTGAATAATTGCTATTATTCTTATTCAGCTCGCCAGTATGGCAGATAGAATACTTCATGTGGGATAACTGTACAATGATGGACTGCAGTCAACTTGACCCAGATGTGATGCCTATTCTCACCGCCTCTGAAATCCAGAGAAACATCAAGTTTTCATCACCACACGGCAGGGCCTACACAGTTCTGAGTGCACCAAGCCTAGTAGACTACCGGTTCCACTTTGGCGTCAATCTCAATATGCCCGTCAGGGAAGCAGATATGGCCAAGTTTGCATCTGCTGTTAAATCAGTCTGGAACTCTACAAGAGGTTAGTTGTTGAATAGAAACTATTTTTGAAAATATTGTTTGAAAACTCAAGCATTAATGTATGTAAATAATAGATTAATACCAAACCGATGCCAATAAGGAGGAATGAAATGATGTTTTTAATAAGCGCTGCTCCATGTACATATCTCTGTATCTGTCTTGTTCTAATGTCCAAAACAATTAAACAATTGAATTTGTGGCTGTCACATAGGAGAAAAACGATTCTTTGATAGATGAAGGCTATAAGGTGCAAAAAGTTTTACAAACAGAAATGAACCTGATAAGTACTTCTTTTGTAAGAGGTATCTGCTGTAATTGTTTAGGATCTATTCTGAAAACCGAGGCCCTAACAAATACTCATACAAAATTTTCCTTTATTCTAGATGAGGCTAGCTATGGAGCAATTACAGTTCGTATCCCAACTCAGGAACAGTTTGTCGCAGCAGATTACTACAGATCCACTGAACAGTAAGTTTCATAATGTAGCATACATGTACATGTAGATGAAAAATAATTATTGTGCATGAAATTCATATCAGCCTGGGATCCTATTAATGGGACATAGGCAAACAGTATAGTCCCAGATGTTATGCCTCAGAGGGTGGCAGCCCATCTGAGGCTATACTGTTTGCTTAGAGCAATTTCATCAAAAGTTTGGGAAAAAAAAAAGTTCAAAATCACTCGCAATCGCAAGTCCATTCATCATATATGGTTTAAAATTTAATTTGTATAATACCAGAAAGTAAAATTTGAATATGTCGAAGCTGTCGAAGTCATCAGGCTAGGCACAAAAGTAGCTAGATGTATGTTCCTCTGCTGCCCATTATGTCCATGGCATAAACAGACTCGATAGATTTCTAGACTAATTTCAGTCTTTTCTGGACATAAAACCTGAATTCTACTTTTGTCATGGACATACCACTGTGTGCTTCCTTGGTCCTGATATAAAAAGGGTTTTTTCTGACATTTTGATAACGGATTTTGTTCTACTTCTTTAACACAATATATCTCCCCAAAACAGACTCGACAGTAACATAAATTGCTTAATTTTTTATCACTTTTTTACGAATCATCTTACATGTTACTATAAAATTGCATTCAAAGCACTATATTGTGACTTGAAGTTCTTTCATTGACTTCATAAATTAGAATCAATTCAAATCTTTAACCAAATTCTAGGAATTATTGTAGAAAAAAATCTGGTACCTGAATCAAACAAAACCAAATCCTATCGGGACCTATTGTCAAAATCAAACAAAACCTTTTTTATATCGGGACGAAGGAAGCACCCAGTGCATACAGCCCATATGTGTGTGTCATGCATGATTCATCATTAATTTTGTTTCAGGGGTACCTTCTGGAGTCTGGTGGTATTTATAGAACAAGATGGCCGCTATATTGACGCTCAGGTAGAATCGCCCCTCGACACAAACAAACTGAAGACTGCCATCACATTCAAGGGAGTTAATGGCAAGTCTTACGATGTGGTAGACCTGACAGGGGTCAAGACTGTGCAGTATGACAGCCTGTTCTCATTCTACACGACTAGACCTATAAGATATGAGGATATTACGACGGCACAGGAGGATATTCTTAGCACATGGACAACCACAGGTGAATAAGATATGAAACTGACAAGATTTTTAGACAAGGCCCCGAGGTTATAACACTTTTTTCTGGCTGCAGGGCAAATTAGCCTAGGTTTTACCAAATGGATATCCCCATAGTGTGGTGCTTTTAGCAGGGATAGTGTGGTGCTTTTAGCAGTGATAGTGTGGTGCTTTTAGCAGGGATTTGCTGGAAGACAATTCAAAGTCCCTGGGCGAAGGTCTGTGGTTGCAAATGAGTGGTGCATTACAGCAGAATGCCTCAGATCTGAAAATGTTTGTGTTGTGGCCTAGAGCAAGGGACAGTTACTTCTCATAGTACAGGTACTACACAGGATTGCCAGGCAAAGCTATTCCATTGAAAGATTACTGAATATTTTGACTGGCACATAAAGAATCAGATCACACAAACAAATCAGACTGACCAGAAACAAAATAGAAAATCTGTGTAGGCACTTTCAAGGCAGATCTGTTAAAGCATAGACTTCAAGATAGGAAACATAAAACAACCTGTATTAATTTCAGAAATCGTGTTGTATAAAGGCATTGCAACATTTATAATCCTGTGTATCACAGTATTCATATGCCTTTGTCATTGCAGCACTACAGTCAACAGGGGGGTCGGTAAAGATTGTAGCTCAGGAAGACAGCATTGCCACAAACGGGTAAGAACTGTGAACACGCAAATAATCTGCTGACAACTGATGTATTTGTTCATGCAGAAAATCATTACATTAGAGGGCCATAGATTAATATCTCTTTTAAGATTGAAAAGAAGTAAAACCCTCAGAAACTCTAATGTGGGATGCCTGTCCTGTTAGTTTACATAACAACTTAAACACATGTGGCTGCATTACAGTAATGGCTAGAGACACAGAATGGCACTAATCTTGTAATGTCAACTTGAGTGGTGATACATAGTGAGATTATGTTAAGCCTCGTGTACTGTTTATTTGCTAAAACACAAATAAATATAGTTTAAACCAAATCTCATAACAAACACATTTTCTCACATCTTTACTTGTAATTTCTTCACTTTTCAGAGGCCTTGTCAGCAAAGTGAGCTACACCCTACACTATGGCAGCACCATGCTGAAACCCAGTGACATTGCTGCCTTGGACCCCTCCCTGCTGGCTCTGTCTGGGACCTCACTGTCTCAGTCCTACACAGTACTGGGGGCCTCAGAGGCCGCAGCTGTAATGGAATATAGCCAGATGTTTACACTGACATTCAATAGAGCACCACTTGATGTGGACCGGGTACCATTTGAGAACCAGCTACAGGCGGCTTGGAGAAATTATAAGAATGGTAAATGACTTTGTTAATTTCTGCCATATTTGGAGCCTCACAGGCTGTGAATTTGATGCAATATAGCCAGATGTTTACTTTGACGTTCACTAGAGCACCACTGGATGTGGACAGGATACCATTTGAGAACCAGCTACAGGAGGCTTGGAGAAATTATAAGAATGTTAAAAATTATGGTGAATTTGTAAAAAATAATCCATTTTAATGTTTGTGGTAGCTTCTCATATTTTTAAAAATAGTCAAATAGAAAGGGTTCAAGTATATATATCTTTTGACAGTGTAGCAACAGGATATACCGGGTGAATTTTCAATTCAGTCTATTAAGGAGTATGAGACCTTTTAGCTTGATGTATACCTCTTTTGCAGAATCCTTTTGACTATTCGATCGACTGTGATAAAAAAGAATCATATCTGCATTTTTTCCAAATATATTTACCCTAACACTTGTGTATATAGCTATACTACATGTACTTTGATAATTTAAATACCCTAAAACAACAGAACACCAAATTCATGAAATATCAGTGGCGGATTTAGAGGGGGTTTGGGTGGTTTGCTTTAACCCCACTCTGGGACCAAATTATTTCAATTTGATGGGGAAATTTATGAAAAGTCAGGTAAAATGTTGTAAACGAACCCCCTCGGTGAATTTAACCCCCCCCCCCCCCCTCCCTTCCAGAAATCCTTGATCTGCCCCTGAAATATTTTGTTTCTGTTTTCAGATAACAATGTAAATGTGATGATTAATTCTCGAGAACAACAAGTGGATTCAAAGACAGGGTAAGTTCTAGTGTATAGTCACCAATTGATTCAGCTATTGATATTTCAAAACATCATTAAAATGCAAAATGTTCTTAACATGGTTGGCAGCTCCAGTCATAACCAATTTAATTGTTAACTTCTGTTACTTTAAAAATGTGTTTTTACTTGATAAATTAATTAGTTCATGTATTGGTTAAGCCATGCAAGATATCTTAATCAATTAACTACATGTAGATATCCAAATCTATTAACTACTATTATTTGTTGAAAAGGCCTCATTTACTGAAAATGATATATTTTTACTTTTGAATCTAAGTCACTGTTATGTATATATCATTAACTGAATTTTATGTTCCAGTAAATTCTCTTGGAAGCTGCTATACTCCGTCAAGTCTGGCTCCAAGGTTCTAGATGCCCAGCTGGAGGAAGACATTCCAAGAGCAACCTTGACCCAATTTATCAAGCTGAAGGTCACAGGAACCTCTGACCTATATACGAGTAGTCTGGTTCAGAATCCTGTGGAAGCTTACAGATATTACGACCTGTTCCCAGTCTATGTGAGTGGGCGTGTCAGTGAAGCAGACTATCACCAGATTGAGGCTGGACTGGTTTCTGCCTGGGATGGTGTTTTGAAAAATACACAGGCACAGTCTGCTGAGATCTTGAGACAGGAGGAAGTAATTACAGCTTTAGGGTGAGTCTGTCTTGTTTTTTGTGTTTACTTACTTAAAAACATGCATGTAGAAAACAAATGAGCTGCCTCGTGGGAAAACCAGCAATGTGGTTTCCGAACAGGTCCGACACAAACCAACCTGTACAAGCAAAGATAAGAGCTAGAAGCTTGAAATTTCGGATTTAAGTAGAAGGGGAATTGTACTATCCGCGTCGCGAAAACAAAGGCGCTGATCAGCTTCGCAGTTACTGCGAAGCTGATCTGCGCCTTTGTTTTCGCCTATGCAGATTGTTGGTTTTCCCATGGGGTGGCTCAAATGCTTTAGACTTTGCTGCCTGGATAGCTTAGAATCAGTGGCTCAGTGGTAGATTTTGTAATTAAGTTTATGGCTACTTTGGGGCATTGCATTGACTCCTGACTTCAAAGTACAGAAAATGGAATTAATTTTCAAGCATTACTCGTAATTCTGTGGACCACTCATTTGATTTCAGACAAAGAGCATTCAAACTATCGTACAACCTGAAAACAGTAAAAGGAAAGTCAACAGCAATGAACCGGGCACCAATTCCCGTCAAAACTCTGCAAAGAGACGTGCAGGCAACCAATACCAAGGGAGACAAATATGTTATCCTAGAGTCTGGCGAGGGCAGTCTTGGTGTGGATCAGTTGTTTATCCTGACATTGTCGAGGAGAATCGAGATGAAGGATGAGGAAAAAGTGAAAGCAGCACTGAAACAGCAACTGGCCATGCAAGATGGTAAGTTTCATTAGTGGTATAGGCATGCATGTGATCTGAGAGTTTAAATAGAGGTTTCCTTTTCGAAATAGGGAGACTAATTTAACATCAAAGGCAATTGTCAATTTTGAATTCCAAATAGGGAGATGTGTAAAATGTCTGGGGAAATTCTGAAATTCCATCAGGAAAACATGTTCGTGCAATAAATACCCCTATAAACCCCACTTTTATATAGTAAATGGGGTTTACCTATTTTTCTTATTTTTGCTTCAAAACATAGATTGTGGGTACTTGTTAGAACCGCCTGGTCGAGGTGGTTCTAACATGTACCCACAATCTATGTTTTGAGCAAAAATATCAAAATTTTTCAGCTGAAATTTTTTCAATTTTTAAAGCTCAAAAATCTGTTTATTGCATGGGCAAGCTTTCGTACGTAATGCCAAACTGGGAGATTGCCTTAGAAAAATGGAAAGATCACTCTCAAATAGGGAGTTATCACCTGCATGCAGGGAATACGCTACAGGCCGTCTAGGGAAAAATAGTCTCCCTAATTGAAAGATTTTCAGCTAAGCAAGAAGTGAAATTGTATATGCAAACTATCTCAATGCTACGTACGGAGTCGATAGATTTTGACAGCTTTGTGAATAAATCACTATTTTAAAAAGATATTCTTAAATACATAATAATTAGAATGTCCATTTTGCTTTCTCATCAACGTTGCAGTGTGAAGTGTTGTAAAAAGACTGATGTGTGTATATCACAACTTTAAATTACTTTCATTTGTAGGCTATCCAGCAGCAGAATTCATCAATGTTACTGCTGCCATACAGGAGAAAGTTGTGGCTGTACCACAAGGGTATGTATTTCGAATGAGCCATGATTCGAGAAAACAGGTCTTTTGGCTTTCTGACCAGCTCCGACACAAACCGGCCTGTACAGTCTCAGAAAAAGGCTAGAAGCTTGAAATTTCGGGTTTAGTAAGAAGAGGAATTGTACTAGCCGTGTAGCAATTACAAAGGCGCTTATCAGTTGTGCAGTTACTGCACAGCTGATCTGCGCCTTTGTTTTCGCATAGGCAATAATCCTGTTTTCTCACGACGCAGCTCAAATTGAATAGGAATTAATTGTGCTATATACATATACTGAAACGGTTTTAAAATTGATCTGATTCGAGAGACCAGAAATTAAGAATTTTGCCAGTTATATTTTTGCATCTGAACATTTCATTAACTGACTTTGATGTTAATGATGATGTGCATGTTAAAGAAAGATGATTTGCAAATTTTGCAGCATTACAAAATGTCCAAAGGATGAAACATCGACAGATTGTTTTTGTTGAACAGGCAGCTGTTTTGAGCTGCGACGCAAGAAAACCAGTCATTGGGGTTTCTGACCAGGTCTGACACAAACCAGCCTGTGCAGCCACAGAAGATGGTTAGAAGCTTGAAATTTCATATTTAAGAAAAAGAGGAATTGTACTAGCTGTGTAGGGAAAACAAAGGTGCTGATCAGCTGTGCAATTACTGCAATGTTGATCTATGCCTTTGTTTTCGCATAGGCAAAAATCTGGTTAACTAATGACATGGCAAATTTTCAAACTGATACTTGTAATGACAAATATAATTTAAAGATACATCTGTAATTTCAGCACTGATGCCTGGACAGTGAGATACTATGTGACCAACTCAAGTCGACTAGTAGATGCAGTCTTGAACCCCGCTCTGTCACCCCAGGACCTAGAAAGCAGAATCACCTCTCAGACTGGCTCCCAGTACAAGGTCTACAGCACAGCACCGGGAACCAGTGGGTACAGGAAATACTCAGACATGTTTTCTGTCAACCTTCTAAGCCAGGTGTCAGTGTCGATCTCTACTGAGGCTCCTAATGTCTTCAAGAAAACTTGGGAACAGCATCTTAATAGTAAGTGATGTTTAAAATTCTCTTTAAATTCAAAGTTTCAAATTCTCACATCTGAAAAGGATATAATTCTTGTGAAAATTCACTCTGTCATTGATGTCTTACACACATTGCTTGGGTCCCTGGTAGAGCCACTGGGTAAAAGATGCTTTAGGGGTAAAATACGATCTGTAAAGCTGTCAGCAAATGTTTTATCAAACTGAATGTATGTCTTTAAATGGGCAAATGAACAAATTAATACTATGGTAAGTTTCTGTTGTGGTTCTAATTGTTTAATGTTTTGGTGTTATTTTTTGCGCTGTTAGCACATCTAATGTACATTTTCATATATTTAGTTAAGTTTGGGTAACTTAGTGGCCATTGGGAACTAGATGCTCAATTGGCTTACAATATGTTCTCTTTCTATTAGTACCTGATTGTTAATTTAGTTTTTTCTCACCTCAGTTTTTGGAGTTGGACTTTCCTTCTGATCATTGCTTTTATTTACCTTTTCTATACCTACATAATTATATTTTATTTGTAGGTACTGGTGTACAGATAGAAGCATTCCAAAGAGATGAGTTCATTGGAGATGATGGGTGAGTGTGCACGGAGTTTGAATATTCATCCATTACAGCCCCAAATCACCTTTAATATACACGTTTTGGAAGCAATTTGGTCAGTCTATAGAGAATGGTTCCAAAGACCAGGCCGTGAGGTTATGAAACTTTTTAGATGCTCAACTCAGCTGAGATTTAAATTTATTTTGCTTATAAATGTTGGTGATCTAGACTTGTAACTAATTTCAATCAATTTTTGCTGTTTCTGTACCTATTAGCAGTTTAAATTTCATGCTCAGCTGTGTTGAGCATGAAAAAAGTTATACAATCTCGAGGCCAGATGACAGATTTTGGGAGACATATATCTGATGAATCAGGTGACATATCAGACAAATGATGAATGTTATATGAGCCTGTGCTTGAGAAAACCAACAATTTGGAGTTCTGACCAGGTCTGACACAAACCGGGCTGTACAATCACAGAAGCAGGCTATAAGCTTGAAATTTTGGATTTAAGAAGAAGAGGAATTGTACTATCTGTGTAGCGAAAACAAAGGCGCTGATCAGCTGTGCAGTGACTGCACAGCTGATCTGCACCTTTGTTTCCGCCTAAGCATTTTTAGCTCACCTGAGCCGTCAGGCTGACAAGGTGAGCTTATAGTATACCCATGCTCCGTCGTCCGTCCGTCCGTCCGTCCGTCGTCCACAATTTTCAAAGATCTTCTACTCTGAAACAGCTTGGCCAATCAAAGCCAAATTTTACATGAAGCATCTATGGGAAGGGGGAACCAATGTGTATATAAATAATCCAGGTCACATGACCAAGATGGCCGCCATGCCCATATATGGTAAAAAACCCTTCAAAAATCTTCTTCTCCGGAACCACTGGACCGATTTCAACCAAACTTGGCATGAAGCATCTATGACTCAAGTACTACAATGTGTATATAAATCATGACCTTGCGGTGACCTTGACCTATTTTACGGCAAGGTCAACATAGGTCGCCTTTGCATTTGAATGGGAAAAATTGTTAAATTGTCATTTAAAGGAAAAATCTTGCAGAAAATGAGCAGTAGGACTGAATATTAATGATTCTGAAAAAAATTGGGCACCAGGGGCTCATCCGCCCCCACCCCGGGGCAATATACATATATATTATCATAATATTCAAACATCTTCTTCTCTGAAACCGCTTGGCCAATCAAAGCCAAATTTTACATGAAGCATCTATGGGAAGGGAGAACCAATGTGTATATAAATAATCCAGGTCACATGACCAAGATGGCCGCCATGCCCATATATGGTAAAAACCCTTCAAAAATCTTCTTCTCCAGAACCGATTGACCGATTTCAACAAAACTTGGCATGAAGCATTGATGGCTCAAGCACTACATTGTGTATATAAATCGTGACCCTGTGATGACCTTGACCTTCTTTACGGCAAGGTCAACATAGGTCTCCAATGCATTTGAATGGGGAAAAATTTTAAAATGTCATTTAAAGTGGAAATCTTGCAGGAAATGGGCAGTAGGACTGAATATTGATGATTCTGAAAAATTTTGACCCCAGGGGCTCATCTGCCCCCACCCCGGGGCAATATACCTGTACATTACCATCATATTCAAACATCATCTCCTCTGAAACCGCTTGGCCAATCAAAGCCAAATTTTATGTGAAGCATCTATAGGATGGGGTAACCAATGTGTATATAAATAATCCAGGTCACATGACCAAGATGGCGGCCATGCCCATATATGGTAAAAACCCTTCAAAAATCTTCTTCTCCGGAACCGGTGGACCGATTTCAAAGAAACTTGGCATGAAGCATGGACGGCTAAAGTACTACAATGTGTATATAAATCATGACCCTGTGGAGACCTTGACCTATTTGATGACAAGGTCAACATAGGTTGCCAATGCATTAGAATGGGGAAAACTGTAAACATGTCATTTGAAGGGAATAAATAAAATAGAAATTGGCAAATGGACAGAATATTGATTATTCTGAAAACAAATGGCCCAAGGGCTTCATCTGCCCCTGCACTGGAGCTAAATACCATAATATTCAAACATGTTTATTTGCATATGTAGCAGATCTCAGGTGAGCGTTTACAGGACCATTGGTCCTCTGGTGTTGGTTTTCTTATGCAGTGGCTGATATGTGGTGCTAGTTTCTGTGATCTAAATGATGTCTGCTCTATTTTTGCAGGGCCACAGTCACCCAGATGAGATTCTTTGTAACCCATGGCAACAGTTTACTGTACCCATCTCTCACACTGGCTCCCAGCTTACAACTCTACAAAAATACATCAGAATCATTGTACCAGTACATGCCAACTCTTTACCAAGGGACACAACTCGTGTCCTATGACTCCTGCTACAGAGTTATGGTTTATAATAACATTGACCCTGTAGATACAGCTGATGTGCTAGGCATTATCAGGGATAACTGGGCCGGGGTTTATTCAGGTTAGTGCAACAGGCTTATATGTTGGTGAAAAATATATCCCCTTTTAGCCTTCTTATAATAAAACTTGGGTGTACAGGGATATACATTATTTTTCTAATTTTTGCTCCAAAACATAGATTGTGGGTACTTGTAAGGATGGCCATGGTGAGGCAGTTCTAACCTATCCATGATGATAAATGAAATTTCCAAAATTTTCAACTTATCATTTTCCTCAGCTACAAAAATCCCTGTTTATTGTGTAAGCATGTTTTGGGGGTGGTAAGGCTAAATATTCCTTATGTTTGGTTTATTATTAGAAAATTTGGCCTTTCTTGGTTTTGGATCAGGTCTAACATAAGTAAACACAAAAGATGGCTTGAGACTTAGAATTTAGGACCTAGAAAAAATGATTGTCAAAACAAGCCATTTATCAGCACAATGTTTACTGAACAAATTTTAACATGTGATGAAACTTGAATGCCACCAATAGTTGTTCATTCAGATGTGGTTGTGGTTTAGCATCGCAGTCAACAGCTTTAATAGGTCATATCGGGACATTGCCTCCATTTTATGGGACATGTAACCAAAATTAGGATGTCAGGACATCCAAAAAGTGCTTAAAATGTAGCTATCCAACAAAGCCAGTGAGGCTTATATGGCTGGGTGGTTTGACTTGAACCACTTTTCCTGGACAGGCTCAGACCTGAATGGTTAACCAGTAATCTGATGGACATGTGAATCTGCATCAGTGTTTTAGTAAATAAAGAGAGAAAAAAATGTTTCCATATTTTACAGATGTTACTCCTGCAGCCACCATTGTAAAGCAAGAATTCTACTTTGGGCCTTATGGGTAAGTTTGATTAAGACAAGCCATTAAAAATATATTGATTTTAATAGCTGTAAAATATTATTTCTTGTTAACTTTTATAATACTTTTCTTACTCACAAAATATTATGTACATGTATGTTCAAAACTTAGACATACAATTGCTCCCCCCTTCATTAAAATCCTGAGGACAAATAAAGATTAACCTGCATTGTTATATACCTAATGTATCTCTACAATAGAAACTTGTCGTGTTGTAACGGACAGCACTTTCTGCTGTTTTAGGCGTCGTAGGGCATTAATACCATTAATGCCCTGAGATGACGTCATATCAGGGCAATAATGGTGTTAATGCCCTGAGATGACACCGTAGCAGGGCAATAATGGTGTTAATGCCCTGAGATGACGTCATAGCAGGGCAATAATGGTGTTATTGCCCTAGGTGTTATTGCCCTGAGACTATGACATACACCTGTTTACATGTTATGGACACTGACAGGTGTTCGTTTCATCTAAATTTAACATGGCAGGTGAGTGTACATTTCAGACGTATATTTCATCTTAATTTAACGTGTCATTTTGCGTCTAATCACTTACCAATCAACGGCTGTGTGTTTGTCATCATGTGCGATTTCAAGACATAGCATTCACAATAAATAAATAGATAAATAAATAAATAAATAAATAAATAAATAAATAAATAAATAAATAAATAAATAAAATGTACATGTATTGGAGGAAAGGTATATAACAATGACGATATAACATTCTTTTCCAAGTGCATTAACGTTTGCCAAGCCCTCGGGCAATAATGTGTTGCAGCCCTCACCGCTACGCGGTTCGGGCTGCAACACATTATTGCCCTTGGGCTTGGCAAACGTTAATGCACGGAAAAGAATGTTTTATCCTCTTATTGTTATATACCTAATGTATCCCTACAATAGAAACTTGTCGTGTTGTAACGGACAACACTTTCTGCTGTTTTAAGCCTCATAGGGCATTAATACCATTAATGCCCTGAGATGACGTCATAGCAGGGCAATAATGGTATTAATGCCGAGGTGACATCTTAACAGGGCAATAATGGTGTTATTGCCCTAGGGCAATAATGGCGTTATTGCCCTGAACCTATGAAAAATACCTGTTTACATGTTATGGGCACTAACATGTGTACATTTCATCTTAATTTAACTTGACAGGTGGATGTACATTTCCAGATGTATATTTCATCTAAATTTAACGTGTAACTTTGTGGGATTGTCATTATGCATGATTTCAAGACATCGTATGTCAAAATTGCTGATATAAAATTCTGATCAATTATAAACATTCTTGCTCTACTGTATCAGCATACGAACGAAATTGAACAAAAGTCAAGACATTGCAAAATTATACGCTTATTTGTTCTATGGGTGAGTCAACCATGTTTGTTTTATTTGAAAAAAAAGGTACAATTATGCAATTTATTTTAGCATGTGCAATAAATAAATAAATAAATAAATAAATAAATAAATAAATAAATAAATAAAATGTGCATGTGCTGAAGGAAAGGTATATAACAATGACGATATAACATTCTTTTCCATGTGCATTAACGTTCGCAAAGCCCTCGGGCAATAATGTGTTGTAGCCCGAACCGCGTAACAAAAGTTAATGCACGGAAAAGAATGTTTTATCCTCTTATTATTATTGCATAAATACCTGTGTCACATGATATTAACAGGTGTGCATTAATGAAGATGAGAGCTGTGTATAAATCGTGTGTGCATGCACTGTTAAGTGTAATACATAGTTTGTATAAATTTATGCTTGGTACCAGTTGCCATGCAAAGCATGTCCTGAGAACTGAAATAGGCCCAGAACGAGCACAAGAAAGAAAACTTTCATGCGAAAAATGTGAGGAGTCTATGAAATAAAGTGTGCCATTATTTCCTTCTTATTTCAAAAACTATGCAATAATAGGGATCAAAAATAATTTTGTCGTTCATTAACATTTGCAAGTTCCCTCGTGTAGTGTTGGCTTACTCCAAGTGAACAAACATAGATACAATATTTATAAACATCTAAAAAGAAAATATAATAGCAAGTTGTCAAATGTCATTTATAATTGTATTTTCAGAATTCCATTGACTGGTTTACTGTACACAGTGACAGTAGCTGGTAATCGGATAGAACCAAATTATATCAGAGCACCAGTCAGCCAGCAGGCCAGTCCAGGTTCCAGCAATACCAGAGAATATACTGGGGATGTAGCTTACAGGGTACAAGATCTCCAACCCATCATGGTTAGAGGGATGCTTGAAAGACCAGACTTGGGAAAGCTTGAACATGGGCTTGAGATGGCCTGGAAAAATGCAGGAAAAGGTAGACTTAACTGTGCATTATAATCATGCTAACTTGGTGAGCACAGTGGCTTATTGGTAAAGCGTCTGACTCTGATTCAGGAGGTCCTGAATTTGTTTTTGTTGTTTGTTTTTTTTATTCATTTAACATCCCTTTCAAGATTATTTCAGCTCATATGAGACGGGCCAATCAGTAGGTGGGGCGAAAACGGGAGACCCCGAGAAAAAACTACCTGGCACACCCGCAAGCAGAACTTGTCTTGTCTCACATGTGGCCAGAGCGGGGCTCGAACCCACACCAGACACAGCGGTGAGATGATCGAGTGATTAAGAAACAGAGCTCTCAGCCACTCAGCCACCGGGGCCACCTCCTGAATTTGATCATCCACTGGCCCTGGATGGTGTCCTTAAGCAAGACACCTTTTAAGCTATGCTACTTGTTAATGCCCTGGAATCAATGGCTCTGTCCAAACATGGCGGAAAAAATATTCACTGAGACCATCATAATTTTTCACCACTCTTAAAATTAATGGTTAACCAATATTTGATGAATGGATTTTCCCATAATTATCTTTTGGGTGAGTTCACTCTCATTTTTAGGGACATTGGGAGTGATTTTTAATTTTCATACAAGTTTTTGATGAAAATCCTCTTAGCAAATAGAATAGCCCTAGATGGTGGCATCCCATCTGGGGCTATACTGTTTGTGTATGTCCCATAAAAAGGATGCCAGGCTTAAATAAGTTCAGTTTGTTTGATTTGTATTTTCGTTACAGTGAACTTCTTGAATCTGCTTTCAGGTCAGCAGACAAACAATAACTATACTGTAAAGATTGTTGGTACCGTACAGCTTCTGGGCTCTTATGATAGGTAATAGGTTAAATCATTTGGATGAAGAAAGTTATAAACTTTGGCTATGATTCGTTTGTTTGAAATTTTGTCATAAAGAAGAACAATTGAGTTGCTCCCAGAAATCTTTGGTTCATGGTTTCTGACCAGGCCCGACATTATAAAACTTTTTTCATGCTCATCTCAGCTGAGACTAAATTTTATCCTGCCCATAAATGTTAAAATGCCAACAATTGTTGGCATTTTAATATTTATGAGCAGGATAAATTACTTTGAGTTTTGAACCTGAATTTTTCACAATTTTTGACTATTTTAACATTTATGAGCAGTTGAAATTTCATGCTCAGCTCAGCTGAGCTGAGCTTGAAAAAAGTTTTATAACCTCTAGGCCTGGTCTGATGTGTATGTCTGACATGTCCCCAGCTTTACAGCCACAGTAGAATAGGAAAAATTCAAAGAAAGTTTTTAAAGCCTGTCATATGCATATGTCATCCCTCCACCCCATTTTGATGTCTTAACATTGTAATTAATTTTTCTTTCCAGAGCATCAGTTTCACTCCTGTTATACACACTCAGTCGCAATTCCGAACCCCTAGACGTCTGGCAAACTGACTTGCTCTCTGAGGACGACCAAACAAAGGCCGTAAACTCCAGTCTCGGCTCCATGTTTGAAATTTACACCAATGCCACTAGACTGTTGGAGACTTACTATATTAAGGGGGATGCTAAAACGGTTACCAGACAGAAGGCAGCAATAGCTGGAGCAATAAAGACAGCTTATGCCAATGCTAACAGTGGTAAGTTTTCATTACAAAAATGCATTATACAGATTTTTTTTGTGTGTGTGTGGGGGGGGGGGGGTGGAGTGGGGGAAGAGGGGGCTTTCACAATGAAAAAATTTAGTTGAACTTTTATTATATACTCCTTATTTTTGCTCAAAACATAGATTGTTGGTACATGTTGCAACTGCCATCATTTTATTTGTAAGTATTTGTGTGGATCAACATTTGGAAACAAACTTCATGAAAGTTAAAAGTATTTAATTCCAAAACAAGGCTGTGAGGGAGTGACATCAAACCCTCACAATCTTAAAAAGATAAATATCAGCTATTTCCATGAATATTGAAGTAATAAAAAGAAGACAATGCTTTTGTTTCATTCAATGCATTGTGTCTGTTCAGTTTTCAAGTGCTAAAACTTAAACAGATTCTGTAAATTAGTTATTTTCAGATTTGGTCACATGTATAGCCAAACAAAATGGCAGCCTGCATGAACCACCATTATACAAACCTAGAATGTGAAAATGGCCATATCAACAAAACCTCTAAACCGATTTTCATGAAATTTGTGGCACATTGTTTGTCCATTCGACCACTTTCTCCTGGAGCAAATGAATAACTCAATGAGTGTATTCCTTTAAATTATTGGAGTTCTTGACGGAGAAGTTATGTTTTGACCACCATGTTTTGCAATATTTTCAGTGAACAAGAATGACATAGATGTGATAATGCCAGCTGATGATAGCTCTACTGACAACTATGTTGATAGTAACTGGTATGAACTGGATTCTTGTTCTCTTTGTAAAGCCACATCATGAGAAAAGTGGTTTTCTGGGTTTCTGACTAGGTCTGACACAAACTGGCATGTACAGCTACAGAATAGAGCTAGAAGCTTGAAATACTATCTGTGTAGTGAAAACAAAGGCACAGATCAGCTTTGCAGTAACTGCCAAGCTGCTCTTTGCCTTTGTTAGCTCACCTGAGCCGAAGGCTCACAGGTGAGCTTATAGGATAGGCAGGCACCCGGCGTCCGTCCGTCGTCGTCGTCGTCCGTCCGTTGTCCACCATTTTCAAAGATCTTCTTTCTGAAACCACTTGGCCAATCAAAGCCAAATTTTATTTGAAGCGTCTATAGGAAGGGGGAACCAATGTATATATAAATAATCCAGGTCACATGACCAAGATGGCCGCCATGCCGATATATGGTAAAAACCTTTAAAAATCTTCTTCTCCAGAACCCAAAGGCCTAGGATCTTGAAACGTGGCATGTAGCATAAGGGACTCAAGGTCCACAATGTGTATATAAATCATGACCCTGTGATGACCTTGATCTATTTTACGACAAGGTCAACATAGGTTGCCAATGCATTTGAATGGGGAAAACTTTTAAAATGTCATTTAAAGTGAACACCTTGCAGGAAATGGGCAGTTACTAAGGACTGAATATTAATGATTCTGAAAGAAAAAAAAAATGGACCCCAGGGGCTCATATGCTCCCACCCCGGGGCAATATACATGTATATCTCCATAATATTCAAACATCTTCTCCTCTGAAACTGCATAGCGAATCAAAGCCAAATTTTATGTGAAGCATCTATAGGATGGGGTAACCAATGTATATATAAATAATCCAGGTCACATGACCAAGATGGCCGCCATGCCCATATATGGTAAAAACCCTTCAAAAATCTTCTTCTCTGGAACTGCTTGACCGATTTCAACAAAACTTGGCATGAAGTATTGATGACTCAAGTACTACAATGTATATATAAATCATGACCCTGTGATGACCTTGACCTATTTTACGGCAAGGTCAACATGTCGCCCATGCATTTGAATGGGGAAAACTTTTGAAATGTCATTTAAAGTGACAGTCTTGCAGGAAATGCACAGTAGGACTGAATATTAATGATTCTGAAAAAGATTGGTCCCCAGGAGCTTCTATGCCCCCACCCCATGGCAGTATACATGTATATTTCCATAATATTCAAACATCTTCTCCTCTGAAACCACTTGGCCAATCAAAGCCAAATTTTATGTGAAGCATCTATAGGATGGGGTAACCAATGTGTATATAAATAATCCAGGTCACATGACCAAGATGGCCACCATGCCTATATATGGTAAAAACCCTTCAAAAATCTTCTCCTCCAGAACTGGTGGACTGATTTCAAAGAAACTTGGCATGAAGCATTGATGGCTAAAGTACTACAATGTATATATAAATCGTGACCCTGTGGTGACCCTGACGTATTTGACGACAAGGTCAATATAGGTTGCCAATGCATTTGAATGGGGAAAACTGTTAACATGTCATTTAAAGGGAATAAATAAAATAGAAATTGGCAAATGGACAGAATATTGATTATTCTGAAAAAAAAAATGGCCCAAGGGCTTCATCTGCCCCTGCACTGGGGCTAAATACATATGTACCATAATATTCAAACATGTTTATTGGCATATGTAGCAGATCTCAGGTGAGCGTTTACAGGACCATTGGTCCTCTGGTTTTTGCATATGCAAAAAAATGTTTTTCTCTTGATGTGGCTCGCATGTAAAAGTTGGCCAGATATTTGTTCCATTTTGCCTTTGATCAGTTTTAGCTGGATTATTCTGTTTACAATATAAATGTTTACTATGCATTCACTTTTAACATAAATATCAAACAATCAGTCTCTGTAATCTGAAGTTACAGAGCAAGGGTATGAGACTTGTATAGCTTTTGCAAGATGCAATTTTAATATAGAAATATGATCAGTCTGCACATTTGTTTACTCGTTTGGTCCCTGCTATTGTCAAAGCAAGTTGATAAGACTGGACCTAGGTACAAAATTGGATACACTCATACAGTTCAACCACATAATAAGGGGCCTCATTATTGTGCAGTTTGCCATGTCATGGCTTCAAAAATGATTATTTTGCTACATGTATATGTCTATCAGGTTCTCTTGTTTTGTCTTCAGGTCTCCAGTGACCAAGTTAGACTATGCTGTCTCAATCAAGAATGCAGCAAACATGAAGAAACCCAGTCAGGCAGATATAGATAAACTTTCCCCACTAAAAACTTGTGGCTGTCAAGGGAAGAAACTGCGTAAATTATACCTCAAGGGAGCTAAATCATCCCTGGACTATGCAGCTGTTACTGAGGCTTTGAAATCATCGTGGGTTGACTCAAATAATGGTGAGATTATCTAATTTTAATGCAAAAATTTTCAAGTTTCAATGTTTAGTATACTATGTTTGGTGGTGTGCTCTATAAGAGCATATGGTAGCCTGTAAAGGTAAGGATTTAGGACATTGCAAGAAAGCACTTACCTTCTGCCTGTCGGGGAGCAAAATGACCTAGTGGTGGAATACAGGACGCCAAAGCGATAGGTCCTGGGTACAGTACCTACCTCCACCAAGAAGTTTTCTGGAGCAAGATACTTTAAGCTCCCCATAATACTGTTAATACCTAGGAAGCATGCACTCCTTCCCAATATGACTACTGTCTGAACACCATCTTTCAGAAACTGCATTTTTCGAATTCTCACTTTTCTGAAACACCACAAGAAAAATATGACCATGCCATCTTTTTGCAACTCATGAGTCCTAAAAAGTGCAACAAAACGTTTGAAAATCAGTTCACTAATAAAATAATTATGCCCAAAAATAATTTTGAATAGGCATTTTGCATGTGCAAGGGAGGTAAACCAAACACCTTAAAACTGAAAATCAAGCAAATCTGTGGAATAATTTTAAGAGTTTTGTGCTCAGCTATGCATACAAAACAATTTTGTTTTGGTTTGGTGCATTTTAGATGAAAAATAATTAATTTAGATTTTTTCCGAGAAAATAGTTACTTCCCTTGCTGGAAATTATACAATGGAAAAAGCCATATTCAAAAATATTCTCTTGCATAAAAATTTTATTTGTAAACCGATTTTCAAAATTTTTATGGCATTTTTTAAGACTTTTGCAATGCAAAATGGTGACATGATCATATTTTTCTTGAAGTCTTTCAGAAAAGTGAGATTTTGAAAAATGCAGTTTCTGGAAGATGGTGTAATAAAAAGTTGACTGGTACTTTAAGCAATCAACAAAACAAACAATTGTCAGTCACTTGTGCAAGTCAATACTGCGTTGTGATCAACCATTTATGTAGATTGTCCTTTGAAATATGTTAAGGGTGTCTGATAATAATAAATATTTAAGCATTTGATCAAACTTTGTTACTCTGATTTTTCTGACATTATGAAAACATGCCCATGCAATATTTTCAGCTGTACAAAATGAAAATTTAATCCGCAAAATTTGGATTTTTTTGCTCAGAATATGGATTAACTGTATACCCCTGTACACCCCACTTTTTAGATATAAAAGTGGGGTTAAAGGGGTATTCATTACATGGACATGTTTGCATGATGATAAGCTGTTGTGTTTGTCTACAGGTTTACAGGATAGCAGTGTAAGCGTTACTATCAAACCTGACACACAAAGAAGGAGAAGAGATACTCCTGTCCACAGTGATAAATATAAACTTGTCGATAGTAACAGGTAAGTTCTTAATAATGCGGCATCAAAAATCCAGTTATATGCATATGCGAAAACAAAGGCACAGATCAGCTACTGCACAGCTGATCAGTGCCTTTGTTTTGCTTCAGTACAGTGCCCCTTTTTTGCTAAATCTCAAACAAGTGTCTAATTAATTGTTGTGGCTTTATAGCCTTTTTTGTGATGGATCTCATCAGAAACCTGGATTGTTGGCTTTGTTTAGGTTTGCTCCATTTCCTGATCATTGCTTACTTTTACCTTCTCCGGTGAAGGCTCGATTACGTTTGCCAATGGTTACAAGTTCCAATGGCAATAAATAAGTGCCCAAGAGCAATAAACTAAAGCATTAGTAAATTAAATTTTGTGAAATATGTAAATGAAAACTGTAGACATTAGAGAATTAAAAATGTCTAAATCATTAATAAATAACTTGGATCACTTTAAATTTTACACTTTTAAAAATGTTTGTCCCTTTTTCTTTTAGAAATGATTTGACACCCCTAGACTTCTCAGTAGCAGTTGATGGCGTTGAACCCAATGAGATGTTGACCTCTCCCCCTAGTGAAGACACGCTAGACCAGAACCTCCAGACCGCAGGCACGGGCACATGCCGCTGTGTCCCCCGGGCTGAGGGTCAGGTCACACTGGAAGGGAAGACAAACAATACAGAGTTAGACAAGATTAAAAAGGCTGTGCATGAAGCTGTCAAGAAGGAAAACCCAGGTATAGTGAGCTTTGTAGCGTGGGACACCTGTTTTGTTGTTTTATGAATGAATGTGTATCTTATTGGTATTGCAAAGCATGACACGTTTATACTGAACATTATGATTATGAAGTTGTCTAGAACAATGAAATATGTTTATTCATTGTATCTTTCCCAGCAAAAGTTATGTTTGCTCATAAGAATGACTATAGAATCTCAGGCAAGGATTTGCATTTATTGGAGTATGTGTGCTTATAAGAATAGATACAGTAATATTTGAACAGGAAACATTCTCAGCTGCAGACTAATGCAACCAAATGTGAATTTGCAATAGTGAAATCTGATTAGATTCTGTAGCTCTTTGCTCTTGGAGAAATATCATTTTTATTACGAAAACTTGTGCATGCAATATACAGAGATTTTTTTCAGCTGTAAAAATTGAAAATTTTGTCGGAAAATTTTTGATAATTTTAGCTCACCTGAGCCATTAGGCTCACAAGGTGAGCTTATAGGATGGCAATGATCCGGCGTCCGTCCGTGGTCCGTCCGTCCGTCGTCCACCATTTTCAAAGATCTTCTTCTCTGAAACCGCTTGGCCAATCAGAGCCAAATTTTATATGAAGCATCTACAGGAAGGGGGAACCAATGTGTTTATAAATAATCCAGGTCACATGACCAAGATGGCCGCCAAGCCCATATATGGTAAAAACCCTTCAAAATTCTTCTTCTCCGGAACCACTGGACCGATTTCAACGAAACTTGGCATGAAGCATCGGGGACCAGAGTACTACAATGTGTTTATAAATTATGACCTTTGGATGACCTTGACCTATTTTATGGCAAGGTCAACATAGGTCGCCCATGCATTTGAATGGGGAAAATTGTTAAAATGTCATTTGAAAGGCAAATCTTGCAGAAAATGGGCAAATGGACTGAAGGTAGGTAATTCTGAAAAAAAAAATTGGACCCCAGGGGTTGGTCTGCCCCCACCCCAGGGCAATATACATGTATATTACAAAAATATTCAAAGATCTTCTCTGAAACCACTTGGCCAAGCAAAGCCAAATTTTATAGGAAGCATCTATGGGAAGGGGGAATCAATGTGTTTATAAATAATCCAGGTCACATGACCAAGATGGCCGCCATGCCCATATATGGTAAAAACCCTTCAAAATTCTTCTTCTCCGGAACCACTTGACCGATTTCAACGAAACTTGGCATGAAGCATCAGGGACTAGAGTACTACAATGTGTTTATAAATTATGACCTTTGGATGACCTTGACCTAATTTACGGCAAGGTCAACATAGGTCGCCCATGCATTTGAATGGGGAAAATTGTTAAAATGTCATTTGAAAGGCAAATCTTGCAGGAAATGGGCAAATGGACTGAAGGTAGGTAATTCTGAAAAAAATTTGGACCCCAGGGGTGGTCTGCCCCCACCCTGGGGCAATATACATGTATATTACAAAAATATTCAAAGATCTTCTTCTCTGAAACCACATGGCCAATCAAAGCCAAATTTTATAGGAAGCATCTATGGGAAGGGGGAATCAATGTGTTAAAAACCGTTTAAAATTCTTCTTCTCCTGAACCAATGGACCAATTTCAACAAAACTTGGCATGAACCATCGGGGACTGAAGTACTACAATGTACATATAAATTATGACCTTTGGATGACCTTGACCTATTTTACAGCAAGGTCAACATAGGTCACCAATGCACTTGAATGGGGAAAACTTTTAAAATGTCATTTTAAGTGAAAGACTTGCAGGAAATGGGCAGTAGGACTTAATATTAATGATTCTGAAAAAAATTGGACCCCAGGGGCTCATTTGCCCCAGCCCCGAGGCATTATACATGTATATTACCATAATATTTCAAACATCTTCTCCTCTGAAACCGCTTGGCCAATCAAAGCCAAATTTCATGTGAAGCATCTATAGAATGGGGGAATCAATGTGTATATAAATAATCAAGGTCACATGACCAAGATGGCCGCCATGCCCATATATGGTATAAACCCTTCAAAAATCTTCTCCAGAACATGTGAACATGTGGACCAATTTCGAAGAAACTTGGCATGAAGCATCGATGACTCAAGTACTACAATTAATGTCATGACCTTGACCTATTTTAAGGCAAGGTCAACATGGGTTGCCAATATGTATTTGAATGGGTAAACTGTTAAAATGTCATTTGAAGGGAAAAACTTGTATGGACAGTATATTGATTATTCTGAAAAAATAATGGCCCATTAAGGGCTTCACCTGCCCCTATACTTGGACTATTTTCTATAACATTCGTATATACAGCAGATCTCAGGTGAGCGTTCACAGGACCATTGGTCCTCTGGTTTCTTGTTTTTGCTCAAAACATAGATTGTGGTTACACGAGTACCCACACTCTATGTTTTGGAGCAAAAACTAGAAAAATAGGTATACCCCTGCATACCCCAGTTTTGCTATGTAAAAGTGGGGTATAAGGAGGTATACATTACACGGACATGTTTTAGTGCTGTTGACCTAGGCATATCTTGACGTACGTGGGGTATAAACTACAAATGAGCATTCGTGTGAGAAAACCAACAATTTGTATATGTGAAAACAAAGACAGAGATCAGCTATGCAGTAACTGCACAGCTGATCAGCACCTTTGTTTTTCGCTACATTGATAGTACAATTCCTCTTCTTTTTATATGCAAAGTTTCAAGCTTCTAGCCTGCTTCTGTGACTGTACAGGCCAGTTTGTGTCAGACCTGGTCGGAAACCCAAATTGCTGTTTTTCTCATTCAAAGGCTCAAATGTATAATTAAAGGCACCTTTCTGACACCATGTATGTTCATTTGAGCCGCCTCGTGGGAAAACCAACAATGTGGTTTCCGAACAGGTCTGGCACAAACCAGGCTCTACAAGCACAGAAGATGGCTAGAGACTTGAAATTTTGGATTTAGAAAGTAGAGGAATTGTACTATCCGTGTAGCGAAAACAAAGGCGCTGATCAGCTTCACGGTTACCGCGAAGCTGATCTGTGTCTTTGTTTTCGCATATGCAGATTGTTTGTTTTCTCATGTTTGTTCATTTGTTTTCAGGCTTGCTGCCAGATCATAGTGAGATTAAAATCATAAACACAAAGGCATCACAGCAAGATGGGTAAGTACGACATTACATGTACTGTGTAATTTTGACATTTAGATTTTGATTGACGGGAATCATGTTGCTTGGATTATTTTTTTCCTCTTGAGCTTTTAGTGGCGGGTCTTCTTTTCTCTCAAGAATTGTAAGCTGTGTGTAAAAAAAGTTAGCGTAATTTTGAAAAATTGAAGGTCCCATAGCAAAGCCAATCTGGGTGAATACATTGTTTGATGTCAATTGAGGTCTGATGTTCCATGGAAGCCTACCAAGTTGTGTGTAAAAATAGTTCCCATTACATTGAAACGTTAAAACTTTCCAATAAAGCAATTCTAATTGAGAGTCTGGGTCAAGCTGGAAAAGCAGTATGTGTGAGATCGGAATCAAAGAAGAATGGCTATGTACGTTGTTTGATATTTATTTCATTGATGTTTATTTCAGCTCTGATGTTTCCATAGTAACCTACCAAGTAGTGTGTAAAAATAGCTCCTGTAATGCAGAGACCTTGAAGGCCCCCAGTAAAGCAACCCTTGATGAAACCTTGGGTCATGCTGGAAAAACATTACATGTCAGATCTGAACCAGTAGATGATGATGACGATGATGATCAGGTATTTCATTTCTTTGGCCCCTTTTTCATTACCTATGTACAGTTCAGCCTTATTATAACATGCATCACTATAGTGCAGTTAACACGGCCATGTCATGGCTTCCAGAATGACAATTTTGCTATATGTCTATTGTAAATAACATTGTTATAACAGTTTCACTTATAACACAGTCTGTTTCCATGGACCCCAAAGATAGTGTTCATAATTATGGGACTGACCTGTATATGAGCCGCCACATGGGAAAACCAACTATCTGCCTAGGCGAAAACAAAGGTGCAAATCAGCTTCTTAGTACTGCAAAGCTGATCAGCGCCTTTGTTTTTGCTACTCGGATAGTACAGTTCCTCATCTACTTAAATCTGAAATTTCAAGCTTCTAGCTCTTTTCTGTGACTGTACAGGTCGGTTTGTGTCGGAACTGGTTGGAACCCAAATTGTTGATTTTGTCACGCACAGGCTCATATATAAATTGTCAGTTTTGGGGTGACAGGTTGTGATACTTTTTGTACGTCTTCTCTACTAGTTTGTCTTGTTGAAATCACAGTGAATATTTTAGAAACATGAAAATAATGCAACTCATTACAAAACTTTTTTTTAATCAGTTTTAGTATAGACTGATTTGTTGGTGTTTAAAATTTTATGCAACTTCTTTAATACATGTACAATCAAGGTCTCTTAGTATTGAATGTAATAACGCTTATAGCATCATGAAATGGCAAATAATGTAGGCCATAGCCAAGCTTAATTTGTCTGAAAAAAAAAATGGAGATTCATACTAAACTGTATTTTTTCTGTGTTTCCAGCCTGACTGGGTGTTACCTGTTGCCATAGCAGCTGGTGTGGTTGCTGCCATTATAATTATAGCTTTGATCTGTGTGTGTGTTTATAAAAGAAGGTGAGTGCTCTTCATATAGTGAAGTAGGGAAAGAATTATTCCGCATGTTTGCAAATATGTAGATGCATTTTTATGACCCCTGCAATGCATGAGTTATATCCTTTAGTGCTAAAACAGCCCTATTTATAATTGCTATCCAGAGTTATTCTGAAAAAGCTTTCCAAACTTCTGACCTTTTCAGTAGAATGAAGATTAAAAAATATGTATTTTTTTTTTTTTTTTTTAAGTATGAAGTTTTGAAAGGTAAATTTTGTAGTATTCAATTCAAATTTCTGAAAGTCTGACCTTGAAATGTTTCAGTGGAAGAGAACTGCAGCTTCCTATTAAAAACTCACAACTACGGGTATATGTAGTGGGTCCCTTGTTTGCAAATTATGTAATTTCTATTAACCATTTTCAGGGATTATTATTCTGTTAAAAGAAGGAATTTTTAGACATTTTAAAGGTACACTGATTTTCAACATTTAATTGCATTAAATTTACATTTACTGTATACCAACTGGAAATTAGCACCCTGTAGTTCTTATTATCCAGTATATAACAATCCTTGTAGAACATTATGATAGTGTGAGTGAAAGTTTCTATACTTTCAACTCACAAGATGAAATGAGCCTGCATGGGAAAACCAACAATCTGCATATGTAACTGCAAAGCTGATCAGCGTATTTGTTTTTTACTACATGATAGTACAATTCCTCTACTTTCTGAATCCGAAATTTCCAGCCTCTGACCATCTTCTGTGACTGTACAGCCCGATTTGTGTCGGACCTGGTCGGAACCAACATTGTTTGTTTTCTCATGCACAGGCTTAAATATAATTTGATACTGAGGCAGTTCTAATGAGTATCCACAATCTATGTTTGGGGTCAAAAATAAGAAAAATAGCTATACCCCTGTTAATGTCAGGTCACTATGTAAAAGTAGGGTTCATGGGGGTATACTTTTGTTTGACATCCTGATGGATTTTATAGATATGGCACAATATGAAATGACAGCGGTGTAGTATTTTAAAACTCACTAGCAAAGTTATCTACACAACACCCATTATAATATACACACTTTCAAATAAGGCTTTATAATTCATATTTTAACAGCATATTTTAACATGTATATTACTTCCAAATGACTGGTCCAAGGATTACCTGGTTCAAGGAATACCCTGTTTGGTCCATCTGATATTCACATTTCCTGGTCTAAGTCCAGCGGTCCAAGTGGATTTGGTCCAAGGAATACACCTACCCTTTCTTGGGTAGAAATAGAATGAAATAGGAAGCTGCAGTAACAATTTACTTCATCAGTTTTTGTAGATAAAAAACTTTTTTTTTCATATTAAATTACAAACTTTCCCTGTCTTACTGACGTTTATAAATGACAATTACAGAAAATGGCATGAAAAATGGCGAGTTGATACTCGAGGTGTCTCTAGGTATTACTAGATGTTATAAATCAGCTCCTTAGTACACATGTATATCTGTTTGTTGTATGCACAAAAACCTTTAGGGGCCAGATTTCATTGGATTATGGTGCTTTCAGTCGCATAGTAAAATGAAAGCAAACTGCATTTTGTGGCTTTCTTATGATGATTAAACATCAGGAAAACATGTCCGTGAAATGTTATCCCCTCATACCCCACTTTTATGTAGCAAAACTGGGGTATGCAGGGGTATACCTATTTCTCTTATTTTTGCTCCAAAACATATATTGTGGGTACTCGTTAGAACCGCCTTGACGAGACGGTTCTAACATGTACCCACAATCTATGTTTTGAGCAAAAATATCAAAAATTTTCTACTGAAATTTTTCAATTTTTACAACTTAAAAAATCTCTGTATATTGCATGGCAGTGTTTTCATAATGAGTAGGGCAACAGGATAAGATACCCGCTATTAAACTTTGGCTAGACTGCATTTACTTCATATACATTACGATAAGTGTCATAATTCAATGAAATGGCTATGTTATATTAGGAAGTGCACTTTTCTTGGTATTCAATATTGTGAGAAATTTGCAGACTACTGTCATAAATAAACAAATAAGACATTTTAACATACTGGAAAGTCTGATTTATCACAATTAAAATAACTCAATGAGTCAATGTTAAACAATTTTAGAATATGTTTTCAAAAAGTAGTCTTAGTTCATTTCTAATTGTATTACCATATATATCTACACCTGGACCTCTATATAACATGGTTCATTACAACAAGGTTTTGGATATAACACTGATCATTGTTGGACCCCAATTGGACTGTTTTTGCTATATGTCTATACATTTTACTCTCAGTATAAAACAGATTGGATAGCTAACAGGGAAATTGGCTTAGATCCAAGCAATAATGTTATAAAGAGGTTGAGGTGTACTTGGTATATAGCATGCTAGACAGTTCATATGTGTTTGTTCTGTCTTATGTGGCATATTTTAAAATTTCACTCAAAATGAGTGAAATAAACTTGAATCAGGAGAAAGCAAGTTAAAACAAAAAATGAATAAGCAATATTTGTCTCCCTTGTGCGCCTACTTGCCCATGCAATATACAGAGATTTTTTTCAGCTGAAGAAATTGAAAATTTCATTGGGAAAAAATTGACATTTTCAATATTTGTGTTCAAGACATTGATTGAGGGTACACATTAGAACCACCTCGGCGAGGCAGTTCCAACAAGTACCCACAGTCTATATTTTGGATCAAAAATTAGAAAAACTAGGTATACCCCTGCAAACCCGAGTTTTTATACATAAAAGTGGAATTTAAGGGGGTATACTTTTCACGGACATGTTTTCCTGATGCATAATGTCTTCCACTGTAAAGGTATCTGTAAATCTCAGATTTTTTTACACCACCAAGCATAATGAAGAATGTTAAAATTTTTGATAATCAGCATTTTGTTTTTTTGTATTGAGGTTTAACATCCCAGTCAACAATGTTTTGGTCATATCTGAACGGACCCACCACTTCCTGGGTTTTAACCAATATTTAGGGGAGATCAGCATTATATGACAAGAACAAAAGGTGTCTAATATTTTTATGCTCATGACCATATTCTGTTTATTTTCAGCAGACATCGAAAGAAGGGGGACTTCAAGCAGCAAGAAGATGACATAACTAGGAGAAATACTTACGACAAAGAACACTTCAGTGATCCTGCTGTGTTTGAGAATCCTGCGTACGATCACGCTGACAAAAACATGTACAAGCTCTAGTGACTGAATTGCATTAAGACCTATTTAGGTATCCATGATATTTTTGTAAAATTTATTCATCATTGTGGTTTCAATACCAATTTCTACATTTTACAAAATCAGTATTGCTAAAAACTGGTACAAGTGATGACTATCTCAGAATTTATTTAAACGACATGTTACAACTTACGTGCGTGTAAATTGTGTGATATAACAAATATCAAATGTGAAAGATGCTATAATAGTATCAAGTTAAATGTTACACTTCAACATATAAGATTGCTACAATCTGGCCATATCCTAACAATGTGAATTGGAATATATGCACAAATTCACAGAAAATTAATGTTTTTCCTCAAAAAGGGATTGAAATTATAAAAGTTACTTTGTGTTGGACTGGAAAAGCCAGTATTTGAGGCTATGCATTTTGCATTCAGAAACAATCTGTTTTATCTGGAAGAATGATCTAATAAAGTTAAATTTAGTATGTGTGTATGTAAAAATGTAAATAATTGCTCATGTGTCAATGTTTTCATACCTCATATTATGTATATTATATTGTGCTTTGTATACAAGACAAATATATTGTTAAAATAAGCAATAAAAGAATATTTCTTTAGTTTTTGTAATTTTCTTTTAAAGCACCTGATTAATGTTTTACTATTTATGCCCCCAACTTGCCCCCAACTTTGAAAAAGTTGGAAGGGCATATTGCTTTCGGCTTGTCTGTGTGTGTGTGTGTGTGTGTGTGTGTGTGTGTTAACTTTTGAATGGTGAATGCTAGGGTTTTGAAATTTCATATGCACATTCCTCATGAAAAAATAGTTGACCCGTATTTTTTTTCATGTCCGAGTTACGCCCCTTTTCTGAGTTTTGTCCCTTTGAAAACAAAATTTGAAAATCTTGTGTGCAAGATATCTCAAAAAGTATTTAAGCTAGAGCCTTCATACACTTTTACACTTGTTGGGGCTGAGGAGTAGATGACCTGATTAACTTTTGAGAACTTTCCGTCAAATTTTTACAAAAATACGGAATTTTGAAATTTTGATTGATTTTTCCACTTTTCGGTGAAATTTGAAACTTTTGAACGGTGAATGCTAGGGTTTTGAAATTTCATATACACATTCCTCATGATAAAATAGTTGACCCGTATTTTTTTGTATGGCCAAGTTATGCCCCTTTTTTGAGTTATGTCCCTTTGAAAACAAAATTTGAAAATCTTGTGTGCAAGATATCTCAAAAAGTATTAAAGCTAGAGCCTTCATATTTAGTACACTTGTTGGGGCTGAGAAGTAGATGACCTGATTAACTTTTGAGAACTTTCCGTCAAATTTTTACAAAAATACGGAATTTTGAAATTTTGATTGATTTTTCCACTTTTCGGTGAAATTTGAAACTTTTGAACGGTGAATGCTAGGGTTTTGAAATTTCATATACACATTCCTCATGATAAAATAGTTGACCCGTATTTTTTTGTATGGCCAAGTCATGCCCCTTTTTTGAGTTATGTCCCTTTGGAAACAAAATTTGAAAATCTTGTGTGCAAGATATCTCAAAAAGTATTAAAGCTAGAGCCTTCATATTTAGTACACTTGTTGGGGCTGAGAAGTAGATGACCTGATTATCTTTTGAGAACTTTCTGTCAAATTTTTACAAAAATACGGAATTTTGAAATTTTGATTGATTTTTCCACTTTTCGGTGAAATTTGAAACTTTTGAACGGTGAATGCTAGGGTTTTGAAATTTCATATACACATTCCTCATGATAAAATAGTTGACTCGTATTTTTTTGTATGGCCAAATTATGCCCCTTTTTTGAGTTATGTCCCTTTGAAAACAAAATTTGAAAATAGTTGGCCTGTATTTTTTTTCATGTACGTGTTATGCCCCTTTTTGGAATAATGTCCCTATGAAAACAAATTTTGAAAATCTTGTGTGCAAGATATCTCAAAACGTATTTGAGCTAGCTAGCTAGAGCCTTCATATTTGGTATGCTGGTTGGGGCTGAGAAGAAGATCACCTGATTAACTTTTGAGGACTCTCTGTCAAATTTTGACAAAATTATTCCATTTTTAAATTTTTACTTCATTTCTAACTCGCCTGCAAAAAAGCTTACATTCTGTTTCTGGATCGAGGTCAAAACGGATGCAACCGACAGCTTCTTCAGGAAATTAAATTTGACTGCATTCGAATTAAATAAATGAATCATACAAACTGCCAGTTTAGGGACAAGCATACAGTTGGGGGCATAGTGTTTTACAAACACGCATTTCTAGTTTATTCCCTATTTTTGGATATCCATAATTCATTTAAGGATATCCATAATTCAGTTATGGATATCCTCAATTCATTGATGGATATCCTAAAATAATTAAGGATATCCATTAATATTTTTGGATATCCTAAAATTAAATATGGATATCCATAAATGAATTATGGATATCCTTAAATGAATTATGGATATCCTTAATTGAATTATGGATATCCTAAAACACATTTTTGGATATCCAAAAATCACGAATTATGGATATCCATAATTCGATTTTTGTATATCCATATTTATATTTTAGGATATCCTTAAATGATCTGATTTAAGGATATCCATAAATCAATTTTAGGATGTATTTTAGGACATCCAAAAATAATCTTGAATTTAGGATATCCATAATTCAATTTTTGGATATCCATAATTATATTTTAGGATATCCTTAAATGACCTGATTTAAGGATATCCATAAATCGATTTTAGGATATCCATAATTCATTTTTAAAAATATTCCATTAGGCATGTACATCATTTTTTGTGATTTAAGGATATCCTTAAATGACTTATGGATATCCTAAAATACAGTCCTATTTTGGATATCCTTAAATCGAATTATGGATATCCAAAAATAGGATTGTATTTTAGGATATCCATAATTCAATTTTAGGATATCCTAAAATCAATTTATGGATATCCAATATTCAGCTGAATTAAGGATATCCATAAATCGATTTTAGGATATCCACAAATGAATTATGGATATCCAAAAATGAATTATGAATATCCAAAAATGAATTTTGGATATCCAAAAATGAATTATGGATATCCATAAATAGGGAATAAATAGTAAAACGGCACCCCATACCTGATCACATTATGCTGACTTACACATCTTGGCACACTAGCTCAGTTGTAAGCATGTCAAATAGTATTGAATAGGACCCAAGAATTAAGCACACTATTTTGATAGAGAATTAGTCAAACATTCGCATGGCATTTCTTCCTATTGTTTTCAAGAAAAGCGGTTTATGGTGATACGAATATGCAGTTAAGTTAAAGTACATGTACCAGTAATATGCCCTTGGCAGGCTTACCAAGAAACAATTGGTTAATCCTGGCATGGCTATGGATTGTGGCACATTCTTGCATTCTACTTGTGACACTCTCCTGCAATTCTTTTGATTGTAAATCTGTCAGTGCTTTTCTTGTGGCATTTCTTTTCAGTAATTTAGACTGTGACACGTCGTTGCAAAGCATTTGATCATGACCTCTTGCAGTATTTGATTGTGGCACTCCCATGCAATACTTTCGTTAATAGCACTCCATTGTTGTCTTGATTGTAGCACTCCATTGTTGTCTTTTGATTGTGACATTCCCTTGCTTTTCTTTTGGTTTATACACTCCCTTGCAGATATTATGTTGAACTTCCTTGCAGTCCGGTTGACTGACACTTCTCAATACATCATTGCTGAACTCTCTCTTGCCTTGCATTTGATTGTGACATGTCTTTGTAATTATTTTGTTTGTGGTACTCTTTAGTTATATGATGGTTGTGACACTCCCTTGCAGTACTTTGGTTGTGGCACTGCTTTGCAGACCCTTTGTGTTATTGTTGGAATTATTTTGATAATGGGGCTCCATTGCAGTACATTTGAGCCGCCTCATGGGAAAACCAAAAATCTGCATATGCGAAAACAAAGGCGCAGATCAGCTTCGCGGTAACCGCGAAGCTGATCAGCGCCTTTGTTTTCGCTACTCGGATAGTACAATTCCTCTCCTACTTAAATCCAAAATTTCAATATTCTAGCGCTTTTCTGTGACTGCACAGGTCGGTTTGTGTCGGACCTGTTCAGAAACCACATTGTTGGTTTTCCCACGAGGCGGCTCATTTTTAGCTCACCTGAGCCGTCAGGCTCACAAGGTGAGCTTATAGTATACCCATGCTCCGTCGTCCGTCCGTCCGTCGTCCGTCCTTCCGTCGTCCGTCGTCCACCATTTTCAAAGATCTTCTCCTCTGAAACCGCTTGGCCAATCAAAGCCAAATTTTACATGAAGCATCTATGGGAAAGGGGAACCAATGTGTATATAAATAATCCAGGTCACATGACCAAGATGGCCGCCATGCCCATATATGGTAAAAACCCTTCAAAAATCTTCTTCTCCGGAACCACTGGACCGATTTCAACCAAACTTGGCATGAAGCATTAATGGCTCAAGCACTACAATGTGTATATAAATCATGACCCTATGATGACCTTGACCTATTTTACGGCAAGGTCAACATAGGTCGCGAATGCATTTGAATGGGAAAAATTGTTAAATTGTCATTTAAAGGAAAAATCTTGCAGAAAATGAGCAGTAGGACTGAATATTAATGATTCTGAAAAATTTGGGCACCAGGGGCTCATCCGCCCCCACCCCGGGGCAATATACATGTATATCTCCATAATATTCAAACATCTTCTCCTCTGAAACCGCTTGGCCAATCAAAGCGAAATTTTATGTGAAGCATCAATAGGAAGGGGTAACAAATATGTATATAAAAAATCCAGGTCACATGACCAAGATGGCCGCCATGCCCATATATGGTAAAAACCGTTCAAAAATCTTCTTCTCCAGAACCGGTTGACCGATTTAAACGAAACTTGGCACGAAGCATTGATGGCTCAAGCACTACAATGTGTATATAAATCATGACCCTGTGATGACCTTGACCTATTTTACGGGAAGGTCAACATAGGTCACCAATGCATTTGAATGGGGAAAACTTTTAAAATGTCATTTAAAGTGAAAGTCTTGCAGGAAATGGGCAGTAGGACTGGATATTAATGATTCTGAAAAAAAATGGACCCCAGGGGCTCATGTGCCCCCACCCCGGGGCAATATACATGTATATTTCCATAATATTCAAACGTCTTCTCCTCTGAAACCGCTTGGCCAAACAAAGCCAAATTTTAAGTGAAGTATCTATAGAATGGGGGAATCAATGTGTATATAAATAATCTAGGTCACATGACCAAGATGGCCGCCATGCCCATATATGGTAAAATCATCTTCTCTGAAACCAATAGACTGATTTCAAGGAAACTTGGCGTGAGGCATCGATGGCTAAAGTACTCCAATGTATATATAAATCATGACCCTGTGATGACCTTGACCAAGTTTATGGCAAGGTCAACATGGGTTGCCTGTGCATCTGAATTGGGAAAACTGTTAAAATGTCATTTGAAGGAAAAAGCCAACAGGAAATTGGCAAATGGACAGAATATTGAAGATTCTGAAGAAAGAAAATGGCCCAAGGGCTTATCTGCCCTTGCACTGGAGTTAAATACCATAATATTCAAACATGTTTATTGGTATATGCAGCTGATCTCAGGTGAGCGTTTACAGGACCATTGGTCCTCTGGTATTGCCATTCTATTACTGCATAATCAGCTTGACAAATGAACATGTCCGACACAAACCGGCCTGTACAGTCACAGAAGCAGGCTGGAAGCTTGAGATTTTGGAGTTAAGTAGAGGAGGAATTGTACTATCCGAGTAGCGAAAACAAAGGCGCTGATCAGCTTCGCGGCTATCGCGAAGCTGATCTGCGCCTTTGTTTTCGCCTATGCATATTGTTGGTTTTCCCATGAGGCGGCTCAAATATTTACCAAAGCTGATTCAGAGAAAATATGTTTTTTGTGTGTGTTGCAATTACATGTATGTTAATTGCAGTTGCTTCCTTGTGTTTTTGTTAATGACAATTTAGTATGCAAACAAAACTCTTTTAGAAATTCCATTTTAGAAATGAGACACGGGATGGGAAAACCAACAATCTGCATAGGCCAAAACTTACTGTGAATCTGATCAGCGACCTTTTTTTGCTCTACGGATAGTACAGTTCCTCTAATTTCTAAATCCAGCTTCTAGCCTGCTTCTGTGACTGTACAGGCTGGTATGTGTCAGACCTGGTCAGAACCCAAATTGTTGGTTTTCTCACACACAGGCTCAATTGAAATAAACTGAGATATCCACTTTCATTGGTTGAGCTTTCTCTGTTTCTGCAAAAGTTAAAACTTGGTGACTATGCTTTGCCCCAACTGTTTGTCATCTTTATATTGTTAACTGGCATTTTTCTTTCATCAAATACATTTAGTTTCATTTTTTCCTGGAATCATGTCGATTTTTTTACAGTAATTGGCCATGCTCAAGAACTATCCAAACAAAATTTACAAAACGACAGGAACAAATTTAATCGCCTCACCTTTTTGTCAATTTGTGGATGTTTTAGTGTTTACATTTTCTTTTTTTTTTTTTTTTTTTAACTTCAATGCATTGGTCTGAAAATCCATCATCCCAGTTTGGTGGATCGATAGATGTTCTACATGAAAATCACTAATGATTTAGTTGTTTAACATAATATTGTTAAAGATCTATTCCTGTCTATATTGAGGGTCATTAGCTGGTCAATGATAAGGGGGGGGGGGGGGTCATTTTAGCTGAGCAATGATAAGGGACAGAACACTTTAGAAGACTTGAATGCCTGACAATGACTCTGAATACAGGTAGGGACCGAAACAGGAAAAGTTTTAGAGCTCTGTAAGATCTATTTAAGTGGCCGCCTATTGGGACATAGCTGCTCATCCGGCTTACGATATGTTTTCTAAGTATTAGTTCCTAAATGACAATTTAGTTTTTTCCCACCTAGATTTTTGGAGTGTGAATTTCTTTCTGATTGCGTCTTTTCCTGACTATTGCTTATTGCACAGGTTATCAGAGACCATAAAACTAATAAACAGTGGTACTACCGGTATTATCCTTTAAACCCATCCAGAGATGAGATAATCACCTCATCAGGACAGTCCTTTGATCTTAGGAGCATATTGCACCATTAGGGACCATAAACCGAATAAACAGTGGTGCCACTTTAGCTCCCACATATTCTACCTCTTTAAACTGGCACTTCTGTTATTCCATTACGAAAACATGTCCATGCAATATATAGAGGATCTTATGACAACAAAAACGTGAAATTATGTTAACTAGAACAGACAGAATAATTTTTCTTGCAAACATGAAAATACATGTAATTCTATGGAATTTTCCAAACTTTGTGGCGAATAATTATGTCAACTGACTGTAGCTTACAAAATGAGATAGTATATAACAACACAAGCTTTGGAAGCTGAATGTGGCTTCTGGAGTTTGGAAGTATCAGAAATCCAACTTATCATAACGCGAAAAGCTGGTTAGTTCGTGACATTGAATTTCAAATACCTATTCAATTGAATGAGAGATGAAAGGAAAAACAAATGAACTTTTAAGCTTTTCAAGTATTAAATGTTTTATTTGCGGAAACGAATGTTTGAGCTGTTTTATATAACACTAGAAATCAAACTTTAACCGTTGTTGCGTTGTTCCTAATAGCGAACTCCTGGATCATTGCGCTGTGTTGACAAAAGCAAAAAGGCTTCCATAATGGATATCCCGTTTCTAAAATCTTTCTCGTTACTAAAACTAAAAGCATTTTCATTGATCAGTGTAAAACTACAAATGATTGTTGTCTCTCTCTTGTATTGCCGACCTGGACAATCTGAAACACCGAGCATTCGCATGAGCAAACCAATCATCTTGATTTCCGACTACATGTGGGTCCAACAAGAACCGACCTGTACAGTCACAGAAAAAAGACTAGAAGAACGATATTTCGGATTTAAGTAGAAGAGGGATTGTATCTGTGTAGCAAAAATAGAGGCCGATACGATCTGCGCCTTTGTTTTCGCACCCGGCCTTCCATATTCAACGCCTGTGTATTGGTCACTCAATTGAAAATCATAATGCTGTTACATGTAAGATTAGTTATTATATAACTATAAATAGACAGCATTTCAGACAATGCTTTCAGTCCATTGCATATTTTGTCATATTCTATGACCTGGGGTTTTTCCCATTGAATATATGTTACTAAATTTAGAACTCTCTCTGTCATTAGAAATGTACATTGATTACTGTCAAGCAGTAATGCCGATGAAGTACAAATGATGTTTATTGTTGTTTAGTTTATTTGAATTTAGACTTTATGTCCCAATGAACATTTTTTCAGTCATGCTGGGACTATATGTAAACTATATGTATACACTAATTCATCTACAGATAAAAAATAGTTATTTTAAAATTATTTTATCATGCTTGTATAAAAAGGGTGTTATATAATAAAACAATTGTTGACTATTGAGTCATTGAATATGATGTGATATCCAACAGAGACTACCAATATTGACCTCGGCTTCGCCTCGGTCAATATTGGTAGTCTCTGTTGGATATCACATCATATTCAATGACTCAACAGTCAATAATTGTATATTATTCCAACTTTAATATTGAAATAATCAACATTTGGAAAGCCGTTTCAAGCACTTAATATTTAGCACTTTGATATTTTAAAAGTATGGGACTAAACGTTTAAATGTTTACTCAGTAGCGGTTGTGAAAATCATAAAAATTAGCCAAACACTCCATTAAACTGACAAATTAGTGATGCCTTACAGTTGGTCGTTGTCTGCCTCCGTATAAATACATACTCTGAAAAGACGTGTGTGTTTTGCCTTGTAGACCCTCGCAATTCCTAAACATACGAGAGTCATTTCTTGTTATATTTTATTGACCTTGTCATGCCATGGCTAGAGATAACGAATCTGGAAGCATCTCGCCACAGTGACGTTTTATTAATTGTCCCCCGCCTTTTCGAAGAAAAGCGGAGGGACATAGTTTTTGGCTTTCCGTCCTTCCGTCCGTCCGTCCTTCCGTCCGTCCGTCCTTCCGTCACCCTATAGGAGTATGTACCTTGTGTGCGCAACTCCTCCTACAGTTTTATTCCGATTCTTTTGAAACTTTACAGATGTCTTCATCATGCTTTGAAGACGTGCATGTGGTTTGGATATAATCCTCAGATTAATTTTTGACACTTTTTTCGCAATTTGAACTTAGTCATTTTTCGGGCATTTTGATAATGAAAGTGAATAGACAGTGGGTACCTTGTGTGCGCAACTCCTCCTACAGTTTTATTCCGATTCTTTTGAAACTTTACAGATGTCTTCATCATGCTTTGAAAATGTGCATGTGGTTTGGATATAATCCTCGGCTAAAACACAATCAGGGTGGACATTTGGGTTTCACTTTTGTCAAAAAATGAATTTTCAGTGGGGAATATTTAGATGGCATTTTTGTTTTCAGAGACATCTTGTAGGTGCGAAAATGCAGAAATTTTCATTTTGTTTTCAGGCTTTCAAAAATTTCACCATACCTATGCCTTTAGGGCCTACGGGCCTAAATATTTGAAAATATAACATGCATTTTGGCTAATGCAATTTATCTTGTATTGATAATTTTTACTTTTAGGGCACTTTTTGGTGTTAGATAACAGATTTAATCTGAAAAATCTTTGAAAATTTTCAACATACGGACAAATATGAAAATGTGTCGTGTCCGTAGCCCTATCTGTTTTAATACAGTTTTGTCATAAGTATTAAATTGTAATATTCATATCTACTGGTACATTTATGACTTTTAATGGTGTTCTTGTTTGTTTAAAGCCCAAACAAAATAAGATAAGCTTAAAATGATCATTTTAAGCAAACAACAAAAATGGGGGGCTACGGACACGACAGGGCTACGGACAGCATAGTTACCGCGATATCTGATGAAACCATTTAGCTAGTCATAAAATTTTTCTTATAAAACGTTAAATCCCTAGACCCGCAACGGAAAGTGAAGGTCATGTTTATATAAAGCATTGATAACATACTTTAACAGGGGCTTGAAAATAGGGGGCTACGGACACGACATTTTACATGATCTTACAAAATTGCATCTGGCAGATTCCATAATCACTTTCTATTCAATTAAGGCTTTTCCATCGAAATTCAAAAAATATCTTATGCTTAATATGGCATTTATGATTATATATTTTGCAGTTTATTAAGTTTGGAAGCCCCTGATTTGGGGATATTAAAAAAGCCAAAATGTATAACAAAGGGCTACTTTTAAGAAAAGCTCTTAGGAATTAATGCAAAGGCATGTCCCAATGTATTAATCACCTCAGATAAGAGTTAAGGTATTCCTTTTGAATTTCTGACATAAACTTATTGGCTAAAGATGAAATTATAATAGCTGGAGTCTTGTAAAATAATAGAAATTTTGAAGTGAAACTTTATAACACTCAAAAATGGCCAAATTTTAGCCTTTTGACTAGGCAGTAAACTGTTCCGCTACTAATAACCCACACATATTAGACTTCTGGCTGAAAAAGGTCCTGCTCCCCCCCCCCCCCCTAGGGAATTTTGCAGACATAGTCTATCTTAAAGAGCAGTCTTTTCTGATTCAAATGAGAGATGTTTGCACTTTGTACGCCGGGGCGTAACGGTGTAACAGCTATTTAAAAATAACAACTGTTACCAGCTTATTATATTTGCAGTATTCTTTGATTGGGACTGAAAAATACGTAGGTTGTTTTACCATAATTCTACCATTTTTCTGCAAGATTCTTCGAGGAAAATATGTTGGATACATAATTTTATCAAGCTGACAGAGATGGTTCTCTATTTGTATAGCGTATGTAACGTATGTAACAAAAATATGCAAATTTACATGTATAAACTAATAAGGTTTTCAGTAATAGTTTCTGTGAAGTACAAATCTGCAAACGCCAATGTGCAAGGTTAGAATGTCATGTTTGTGTTATTTGCATTCAAATGAGAGATGTTTGCACTTTGTACGCCGGGGCTTAACGGTGTAACGGCCATTTAAAAATAACAACTGCTACCAGCTTATTATATTTGCATTATTTTTTATTTTTTATTTGGATTGAACAATAGGTTGTTTTACCATAATTCTACCATTTGTCTGCAAGATTCTTCAAGTGCAATATGTGGGATACATAATTCTATCAAGCTGATATAAAGTTTCTCAATTTGTGTAACATATGTAACAAAAATATGTGAATTTACATATATAAACAAATAAGGGTTTCTGTAATAGTTTCTGTGGAGTACAAAGCTGCAAACACCAATGTGCAAGGTAAGAATGACATGCTTGTGTTATTTTCATTTGCTAGATGTGTCTCAGTTGTAACGGTGTAACGCCAAGTTGTTTATATTTATATTTCATGTAATGTTACAATGTTAACAACACCACATGGGGTTAATTTGTCCTACAAAATTGATCATATTTTCGTTATGACTTATCATAGACCACTGAGCTTGGTTTCATTTAAAAGCTTCTTCACTATAGCCGTTTCATGTCAAGGTAAGTTATGCAAATTATCTTATTTGCATCTTTGTGAATTTTAATTTAAATATTAAAATGGCCGAAAAATCATTAAAAAACCACAAAAAACGTCTTTCAGACCCAAGCTATCATCGTAGCACATAGTTTATACACCAGTGATACCATTTGACAATTTTACAGATGTATTGGGTCTATTTGAAAATTATCTCATTTGCATATTTATCATTATTAATATAACTAGAAATGCGTGTTTGTAAAACACTATGCCCCCAACTGTATGCTTGCCCCTAAACTGGCAGCTTGTATGATTCATTTCATTCGAATGAAGAGAAATTTTATTTCCTGAGGAAGCTGTTTGGTTGCCTCTGTTTTGACCTCGATCCAAAAACAGAATGTAAGCTTTTTACATACAAGTTAGAAATGGAGTGAAAATTTCAAAATCGAGTAATTTTGTCAAAATTTGACGGAAAATCCTCAAAAGTTAATCAGGTGATCATCTTCTCAGCCCCAACCAGTATACCAAATATGAAGGCTCTAGCTTTAATACTTTTTGAGATATCTTGCACACAAGATTTTCAAATTTTGTTTTGAAAGGGGCATAACTCCAAACAGGGGCATAACTCGGACATGAAAAAAAATATGGGTCAACTATTTTTTCATGAGAAAACTGTATATGAAATTTCAAAACCCTAACATTCACCTTTCAAAAGTTTCAAATTTCACCGAAAAGTGGAAAAATCAATCAAAATTTCAAAATTCCGTATTTTTGTCAAAATTTGACAGAAAGTTCTCAAAACTTAATCAGGTCATCTACTCCTCAGCCCCAATCAGTATACCAAATATTAAGGCTCTAGCTCAAATAGTTTTTGAGATATCTTGCACACAAGATTTTCAAATTTTGTTTTCAAAGGGGCATAACTCAGAAAAGGGGCATAACTCGGACATGAAAAAAATACGGGTCAACTATTTTTTCATGAGGAATACACACATGAAATTTCAAAACCCTACCATTCACCGTTCAAAAGTTAACGGACGCACACACACACAGACAGACAGACAGACAGACAAGCCAAAAGCAATATGCCCTTCCAACTTTTTCAAAGTTGGGGGCATAATAAACTATGAAATGTTTGGAAAATCACTGAAAAATAAGATGTATACTTACATAATTACTAGTGTCTGGCATGTCAACAGACCTAGAATGATAAAAGTGGTAGCAGCTTGATGCTTTAGGCTATACACTTTGTCTTCTAGTCTGATAAATGAATAAACTTATTTTAAGTTTAATGAATATTAATGCAATCTTTACAGACTGGAGAAGAATCACGGCAAATAAGAGGGTATACCTTACAAAATGGCTTGTGTCTCGGTTACTGATAGCACTGCTGTACTGAACCTGGTATCAATTGATTGCTATGACAATGTATTATAACCATGTAACCTGATATATAAATCTTCTTATCTGATAAAGGTCACTAATATTAAAATTAAAACTTCATAAATAAGAGAAAGTAAGAGAAAAATGAAGAGATATACCAACAAAATCACTTATATCCCGGCTGCTCATTGCCTTAGAGGGCTAAATTGGTATCAGATAATTGCTTGGACAATACACAATTTCCCAGTGCTCTTAGTTACAAAGCATATCAGATTTACATTTATGGATATTCATAAAACGTCGATAAAAATGGTAAATAGCAAAAAATCAAGGGTGTCCAGCAACAGAGACGCATGTACCTTTGCTTCAGCCTCAAGTTTTGTGATATGTATACATGACAACATGACAATAATTCATATATATTGTGAGAACATGACAATAATTCATCATTAAAGTGAACAAATAGTAACATTTGATGCCATTTTGACTACTCAACAGCTATTGACAGTGGAGATACGAGTTATTTTGTTGGTTCACGTTTCTGCAAATTTTCTCTTTTTTCTGAAGTTCTTGTTGCAATTCATGAAACAAACGTTCGTAAAATTTTTATGATTTATTCATAATATCATATGGTTAAAGAACATTTTCTTAGCAATAGGTAGATAGCAATTATAGCTGTCTAGGTCTTCTAGTAGCCAAGATTCATCTTGTTTAATACGGGCACCACCTCAATTCTTTGGTGGTTAATCGCCAACATCTAATTTAACCATTATATTTTATTAATGCTCATCAAATGACTTTTTATTATAGTAGGGTGATAGAAAATTACCCTTGCCATTTTCAGCACATTCAGACTTTGGCTTGCTGAAAAACATAATCATTTTGTTGGTATACCTGCCTATTTGTTATGTATTTTCTCTAATTTCTAAAGTTTTCATTAATATTCACAAAACTGAAATTCAGATGATGTATCTCGAAGACTGAAGGCATTAGTCCATTGCCATAGCATTTATTTGATACCACTTTCAGCATTCTAGGTCTATTAACAGTTCAGGTACAAACTATTTTGTAGTAATACCCTATTTTTCTGCATTTTAAAGAGATTTCTAAACCTTTTATTAATAGTATTTAAAGGGTTGCTAAACAACCCATTTAGTATAATATATACAGAATAGGAATTTTAATCCCCTCCATTGAACATGGTAATGGAAAAATCACATGTATTTGTAAAAGCTGGAATGTGTAGCTAAAATAACATATGATGTCACTCACAATGCTAATTTTTAAAGGGGAATTTTAATAAATGTTACAGACATTACACTGTAGGTGTCAAATGATTATTGCTCAAGCAACTTTAGTGTGTAGAATGGACATGTTTCATGCAGACAATATGAGAAGGGTGAATGGATTAATAAAAAATCTTTATTTTTCCGACGCTCAAACTGCCATATCATTATTTTTTTTAACATATTATGGTAACATATGTAACCGACTGACACAGGCACATGCTCCAATGTACATAAAGCAAACACCTCTTATTGGAGCAAACTTGAATTCTCATTTAAGGTATATGTTTGCAAAATATCTTATGGAATGGGTCATTAGACCGGCATGTACTGGCATTCCTGCTATGTATAATGCCCTTCGTTATTCATTACATGTTTGTTACATATGTTACATTCTGGATCAAAATCTTTGATCCTAGATACTTGGTTACAGATCCCCAGAGTCATGGTTCATGATTAAATAAGCAAGAAAGTATGGAACTATGATATATATCCACCAGTTTCAAGTATTTTACATACTTCGTTTGTTGCAATAGAAAATTTCGCATTTGAAATTGGGGGTAGGGCTACTTAATACTTCATTAAAGGCAATATATACAAGATAGGAAATTAAACCTTGGTTTTTCTATCAGCCAATTGAACATGCTGATGGAAATAAATATCATATCTTTGGAAAAATGCATAGTGCAACTTTACAAGTAAATGATATCACTCAAAAGTGTTATTTTCAAAGGGTATCTTAATTTACGTTACGTATGTTACAGTTAGTGTGGGTCAAATCTTTGTTCAAACAATTTTAATATGTAGTATAGACATTCAGCAAGCAGACAGTATGAAAAAGTTGAGTAAAATGATAAACTATTGTCATTTTTCTGTAGCTGAAAATACCATATCATAATTTCTTAATTTTGTTAAGGTAACATATGTAACAGGCTGTTACTGGATAACGCCCCAACGCTCAGAGTGCAAACATCTCTTATTTTACTCAGCTTGAATTGTTCTTTAAGATAGGGTATGTCTGCAAAATTCCCTGGGGGGGGGGGGAGCAATCGACCCTCTGGCTAGCAGCCTATATTATATATCACTGGAAAGCTTGAGAAGTTTCCTATTGAGCTATGACAATAACATCATTCTAGGAATGCATCAGGGCAAAATACTGGCATATAACATGTATTTTGTGAAATGTCCACCCTGATTGTGTTTTAGCCGTCCTCAGATTAATTTTTGACACTTTTTTTTGCAATTTGAACTTAGTCATTTTTCGGGCATTTTGATAATGAAAGTGAATAGACAAAGGGTACCTTGTGTGCGCAACTCCTCCTACAGTTTTATTCCGATTATTTTGAAACTTTACAGATGTCTTTATCATACTTTGAAGATGTGCATGTGGTTGAGATATAATCCTCAGATTAATTTTTGACACTTTTTTTGCAAATTGAACTTTGTCGTTTTTCGGTATTTTGACAATGAAAGTGAATGGACAGTGGGTGCCTTGTGTGTGCAACTCCTCCTTCAGTTTTTAATTCAGATTCTTTTGAAACTTTACAGATGTCTTGATGATGCTTTGAAGATATGCATGTGCTTTGGATATAATCCTCAGGTTAATTTTTGACACTTTTTCGCAATTTGAACTTAGTCGTTTTTCAGGCATTTATACAATGAAAGTGAATGGACATTGTGTACCTTGTGTGCAAACTCCTCCCTCAGTTTTATTCTGATTCTTTTCAAACTGTACAGATGTCCTGACCATGATTTGAAGATTTGCATGTGGTTTGAATATAATCCTCATATTAATGTTTGACACTGTGACATGAAGTAAATGCATGTGATTTGGATATACATTATTGTCAGATATATTTGTGTAACTAAACAATTAAGGCGGGGGACATAAATTCTCTGAATTTGCTTGTTTTTACTGTTTCGCTCAAAATATCAATGTATTTGTTCAAAATACTCTGGAAATTCTAGCATAGTCTATATCTTTTGAAAGCTGATAAATGTTTGTGTTCTTGCATGGAAAACTTAAATCATGACATTCCAAGTCATTATATTAAATAAATGTCTGATGTCAAACGTGTTTAGAATGCCATTGACATACTGAATGGATGTCAAGTGTGTGCTTAACGTATACCAAAATCGCTTGCATTTTAATTATACATCTTTTTGAAATGGCTTGCATATTAATTATGTTAAAAACTTTGTCAATTTTCCAACTTGATATTATTTGAAACATTTTGAATAAATAGATACTTTCGTGGTGCGACGATATGCACTCATTTGATAAGCATATTAAGTTTTCATTCAAGTACAGAAGAGGTAAGCGTCGGTCGTCTGTCAATTTTTCTGACACTGCGCATCTTTGACTGTATTTGCTTTGATCCACATCAGTATACTCAGTTGAATGTCATAGTCATTGTGTCTCTGACGCATTACTTACGAACTGGAAATGCAAATGATATAAAAGGCATTTATAGATCTGAAGAATGATAAGCAAAATCGCTTCAATCATGCGTTACATATGTCATTCTTTATATAAAACGAGCTGTTTTAATTCGAAATCTAACATCTTATAATTCCAGTTGGCTCAGGACACGGCAAGTCGCTTCGACCTCATGGTATTGTTTTTCAAAGCCTTCGATTAAGATTAAAGTCATTGACCTTGTAAGTTGTTCTTAACAGCAATTGTGTTGAACATAAGAGCTTAATCCAAAGCAATACAAAGTGGACACTTTTTCTTAATGCCAAAAAGCTTGTACATGTAATAGAGTTGAGTTTCATGTACTTGATGTAATTATCTGTATAGTTTCAAAATCTAAAACAAACGTTTCCCCCGGGACGAAAATAGTCACCTGGGCATAATTTTCAAATAGGCTTTCATCGTACTGCTTGAATAGTCATATTTAATGATAAATCCCCAATGCGGTGTTAACCCGAGGTAAAAAGCAAGATTAACATACAAGACACTGTTTCTAAGAGAAGATGAACAATCTGAAAGCTGACACCTTGTCGCAACTGACTATATAAATAGCTTCACATTCTATTGCTTTGAGAACAATATATTCTTCAATACTGTTTTCATTAACCATTCGATCGCTGTCGCGGAATTACTTAGTCCAAATGGCAAACTTTTAAAATACAAAGAACATGTAGACATGTTCATCATTCATTTTTTTCTGTTGGTATGATCGACTTTCACCTGTCCGTACCAAGAACTGGTGAACCTATCTTTAAGAAATTACTCCCATGATGAGAAAAATGATATTCCTATTGGTAAAAAAAACCTCATTTGCTTTTTCATTCTTCATAAGTAAAAGGTAAACAATGGCTGGGAACGGCCATAACCATAAACGAACACATGTCCACTATTAGACCAAACTGGAAAACAGTCAACATACAATAGGAGCTACATTTTCCGACCCGAATATAAAATATACATACAATAAATACCGAAACTTACAACATAGCATCGTAACAAAAAAGTAAATAGAAACGTAGGTCGACTAAAAATAAATACAACAAAGATCATTTTTTCTTTTTCTGATTTTATCTTTGATCTCAATAAGAACTAATTGCAATACGATGAAAGTTAAGCACGGCAATTAGAACTGAAAGCAGTTATAAAGTTCACTGAATTCAAAAGATAAAATCATTTTATTAAGCCTATTTTTGTTTTTAGGTTCTAGTTCAACGCGGGCAATTTTATTTTCTTGTACATTGACATTATTGACAGGGTAGTAACCAGATGACTAATTAATCTGTCTGGACTTTCGTAACTGGCTTACCTTTATGTCTTCTTTTTGGTCTATGAATTAATCTAACGCCACAGCTGAACACATGGTTTACCGCGCTCGCACCAGAGATATCATAAAGGCTCTGTAAAACTGGCGCATCCCTGTAATATTTTTATCACTGACCGTTTCAAGACGATATTTCTGTTGTCTTCCAACTGTTTTATGTTTGCTGTTGAATTTTTATTTTTATTTATTTTTTTTCGCTGTTTTGACCTCTTATGTACGTATTCATATATTTAGTCTAGTCCGGGTGACTGAATGGCCACCTTTTGGGAAATAGCCGCTCATTCGGTTTACGATATGTTCTCTTTGTATTAGTAGTTTTTTCGCACCTCGGGTTTTGGAGTGGGACTTTTTGTCTGATTTCACCATTCCCTGTCCATTGCTTACCTTAAGCCTGGCAAAAGCTGGTTGTGTGATTATTATTATTGTTATTATTATTATTATTATTATTATTATTATTATTATTATTATTAGCTCACCTGAGCCGAAGGCTCACAGGTGAGCTTATAGTATACCCATGCTCCGTCGTCCGTCGTCCGTCGTCGTCGTCGTCCGTCGTCGTCGTTCACAATTTCAAAGATCTTCTCCTCTAAAACCGCTTGGCCAATCAAAGCCCAACTTCATGTGGAGCATCCTTAGGAAGGGGGAACGAAAGTTTATATAAATGGTCCAGGTCACATGACCAAGATGGCCGCCATGGCTATAAATAGCAAAAACCTTTAAAAAATCTTCTTCTCCAGAACCAGTGGGCGGATTTCCACGAAACTTGGTATGTAGCATCGGGGAAGCGGGCCCATCATAGTTTATATAAATCATGACCCTAGGATGACCTTGACCTATTTTACGGCAAGGTCAACTTAGGTCGCCAATGCATTTGAAGGGGAAAAAATTGTAAAATGCTATTTAATGGGTAAAACTTACTGGGAATAGGCAAATGGACAGAAGATTAATGTAAATGAAAAATTTTAGCCCCTGGGGGGTTGTCTGCCCCTGCCCCGGGGCTATATACATGTACTCGTATTTCCATAATAATGAAACATCTTCTCCCCCTAAACCGCTTGGCCAATCAAGGCCAAACTTCATATGGAGCATCCTTGGGAAGGGGGAAAGAAAGTTTATATAAATGGTCAAGGTCACATGACCAAGATGGCCGCCATGGCTATAAATAGAAAAAACCTTTAAAAATCTTCTTCTCCAGAACCAGAAGGCCAATGATTTTGAAACTTGGTGTGAAGCATCAGTGACTAGAGCTCTACAAAGTTTATATAAATCATGACCCTGGGATGACCTTGACCTATTTTATGGCAAGGTCAACATAGGTCGCTAATGCATTTGAATGGGGAAAAGTGTTAAAATGTCATTTGTAAGGAAAAACTTGCAGGAAATGTGCAAATGAACTTAATATTTATGATTCTGAAAAAATTTGGACCCCGGGGGTCTGCCTGCCCCCACCCCGGGGCAATATACATGTATATTACAGTGATATTCAAAGATCTTCTTCTCTGAAACTGCTTGGCCAATCAAAGCCAAACTTTATGAGGAGCATTGTTAGGAAGTGGGAATGAAAGTGTATATAAATGGTCAAGGTCACATGACCAAGATGGCTGCCATGGCTATAAATAGCAAAAACCTTTAAAAATCTTTTTCTCCAGAACCAGAAGACCTTTGATTTTGAAACTTGGCATGAAGCATCAGGCAATGGAGCTCTACAAAGTTTATATAAATTGTGACCCTTGGATGACCTTGAACTATTTTACGGCAAGGTCAACTTAGGTCGCCCATGCATTTGAATGGGGAAAATTGTTTAAATGTCATTTGAAGGGCAAAACTTGCAATAAATTGGCAAATGGACTGAAGTTTTATGTTTTCAAAAGGAAATTGACTCCAGGGGTTGCTCTGACCCGGCCCTGGGGTTATATACATGTATATTACCATTCTAGTCAAACAAGTTTATTGGTATATATCTCGGGTTTCAGGTGAGCGTTTATAGGACCATTGGTCCTCTGGTTATTATTATTATTATTATTATTATTATTATTATTATTATTCAAATTAAATTCTACAAAACATTTTTTTCGAATCAACTGTTATAATCGTTACTATGCCATTTGATAATAGAGAATTAAAGAACTCCCATTCTATTGATGTTGCATACGATGATTTAACAAATTTAAGATTAATTATTTACCTTTTTCGCAATATTTATACAATTGTCTCTATTAGAATACAAAAGGAGCAGTTTTTTGTTCTATGTGTATTGCTTCAAAAATATTATGTTGCTACTCAATCGTTTTGACTACAGGGAATATTTTCGTATATCTTTCATGACCGCAAATGAAAAGAAAATCTAAAACGGTGGCCATTAATTCATAGTTCCACTACAGAGCCACTGAAAATAAGGAACAGCCTATTGTGATTGTAAAAAAAATCTTTGAATTCATGATCTACCGTTAACGTACTCGTTTAAGCTTAGCGTCCTTTTTGTGGGACATAGGTAAACAGAATAGCCCCAGGAGTGGGGCTATTCTGTTTGCTTAGAGAAATTCATCGAACAGGTGAATAAAAACTAAAATCACACATGATGTCACCCAAATGATAACGACGGGAAAGTCCATTCGTCACATATGGGTAAATTGGGTTAAATGATACCATTACTCCGAGGTGAAAAATGCTGATGAATATGACGCAAGTTAAGAAAAAAGAAATAAGTAAAAATCCAGAAGACATAAAAGGTAATTGATACACTTTCAATATAATAGAATACACTCATGATAATAAAGTTTATCTAAATCTATTTGATATTTGATTTGAACTTAAGAATTCATGTAAAAAAGCTGTAATTCAAACACATATTGTAAATTCTGCAAGTAGTGATATATCTATTGGGCTTTAAAAGTCATTTACAAGTACTTTTCTTCAAGTATGTATGAAAGATAGATATTTCAATATTTATGTTTTGAATCGGTGGCTATAATAATATGACAATGTGACTGCGGAAACACTCAGCGGCTTACAAATCCGGGTCCACAATGCACGTTAGTGAAAACTGTGTTGAAACATATTTACAGCTTTACTATAGCATGGCATTTTTTATCGTTCATGAATTCCGCCTATGAAACGTATTGCATGTTTACTGCTTCCAGAATCACATTGGTCAATGTTAACTCATGGACACCATCTGATACGCACATGCTCCCGTATTAGAACGTTTCTAGTGTCCCTCCCTTATCAGGTTGTTTATGCAAGGCCAGTCTAGCTTTGAGTCATAACCTCACCTACAGAAAAATACTGTGTCGGAAACCTCCCAACCTACGTTGAATAAGACTTGCAACAGTTGCGAAATCATATAGTATACCCGTTTTGCAAGATAAAAACCATATGGTATACTTAAAGGATATGTATGTCCTTGACCTAATCTCTTAAGAATTCTGAATCAGATATCTAAGATACAAAGACTGACAATCAGGCGATCTGCAATGTATGAATACGACTGAATAGAATGCACATCTTTAGATATGCTACTATCGGTGTCCAATCTGCAAGCCGTTGATTTTATAGACTACTGAATATCAATCCAACAAGCTGAAGACATAACAGTTTATCGAAATATTTCATTGAATGATATGCCAATATCTAGATGTATTGTGTTAGATAGCTATTGAAACCGGCCTCGTCCATAAAAAAAAAGACAACAAAAAACATTAACAAAAAAAACTGCATATGGGGAATGCAAGTCAACTGGTCAAACACAGACTGGCTAGAATTTTGAAATTATGGAAAAGAAAATGAAGTCAGTCGAGCACGCACACAAAGAGTTTGTCCCTATGTTTGGAATATGCAGTGTCGTATAGATATTGTATTCATGACATAATGGAAAAGCCATTTAGTATTGTTATGATAATAATTGAATAAGAAATAAAAACATCAAGCGGAAAAGTTGATATACCAATCAAAATCATATAATCAGGTAAAATGGAGAATAACATTACAAAACTCGTCTATTTATTATTAATATCAAAGCTTTTTGTATAATGTGACCCAATAATAGCATGAAAAGAGAAAAAATAATGTTTTATATCATGAATGGTAAAAATGCAGGAAGATGATTATAAGAGAAATTGATTATTTATAAACACAATTTATATTCACTAAATGTGGAATATGATATCATGGTTTTAATCAAAATAATTTAAAACAGATTTTAGAAATAGGTAAATGCGATTACATATTTCCTAGCATAATGCTAAGTAGCACTATCCCGAAAGTGTCCAGCATATGATCGCATTTCTCTCATTCGCCATCCTGTCCCGCTGACTCAAATAGTCAGTTATTTGTGAAATAAATGTGCACTTGAGACTAGTCTAGTTAGCTGCCCGCGGACGGCTTGCACAGGAACAGTTTGGCTAGGAAAAGGGACATATAATAGCACACGAAAAACTAAGTACAAAAAGGACAGGAAAAGGACGTTTTTTTTTTTTTTTTTTTTTTTTTTTTTCCTCAAATAATTATTAGATATCCATAGATAATAAAGAAGCCGTTACACATAAAATGATTTGGTATATATGCTCTAGTTATGTATTACGAGCATTGTTTAAAATATCTACAATCAGTATTAAGACAACAAAACTTTTAAAAAGATAACATTCTTCTTATATGTGTTATTATCGGCAAGATTCTGTCAACAACTATATTGGCTCAACATCAGAGCTCGATAATTGAAAAAAAAACAAGTGTCCATCACGAAAACATGTCCGTGTAATGTATACCCCCTGAACCCCACTTTTATATAGCAAAACTGGGGTATGCAGGGGTTTACCTATTTTTCTTATTTTTGCTCCAAAACATAGAGTGTGGGTACTCGTTAGAACCGCCTCGGCGAGGCGGTTCTAACGTGTACCCACAATCTATGTTTTGAGCAAATATAAGAAAAATATCATAAAATTTTCAGCTGAAAATTTTCAATTTTTAAGGCTAAAAAAAATCTCTGTTTATTGCATGGGCAAGTTTTCGCGATGATTGATGTTGTGGCGTGACATGATATGCACTTGAATTCAAGACAGATGACATCACTGTCTGCTACCTGATCTTAATGATATGTACTTTGTTATGTACTCATGTATGATTTATAACAAGCAAGGTTAAAATCCTAAAAAAGCTATAAGTAATCAATTTCAAGAGTACTTAAAATATTTTATACGCTATCCCCTAGCCTCAATGTTATTATAATACACTACAAACAATTCACACATTTTCCGACTCTTATGTCCATACGGTCTGACCATAAGCATCCGAAAACTTGTCATTGCAGTTCACCCTCCAAAGAAAAACACAACAAGGTTTGCGTAATGGATACTGTATTGTATCGTTTTGGTAGATATGCAATGACAATTTATAGGCTAATGTATAATTATACAGGCAAAATCTGAGAATACAAATATCCTGTTTCTCATAGTCTTTTGATAATAAGGGTTGATGGGGTAAATATCGCCACAAACCACAGCTTCGGAAATGTGATCCGAAACTGTGGTATATTTTATAATGGCGCAATTTTTCATGCACTGAAATAACACAATACAGCCCCTTTCACCCGAGTTTGCCGTTTGAGCATTTGCTTTACATAAGAAGACCATGTGTTTTGATGATCTGAGTTTCTTTTCATGTTGTCCACACAAAGACATCTGGATTGATTGATCTGTTGATTTGAGTGACAGCTTCAAACTAAATGTCCTTTAAAACGACAAACTCAATTGAAATTTTTATCTTACTGTGTGGAATTTTGGCCATGTAGATACTGATAGAAAACTGCTAAAATTGATAAAATTCTGCTTTTGTCCCTATCCTATTTCAAATGTGTGTTCTTAATGTGCATTGTATGTGCCGTGCAAAGAATTTTGAAATAACAATGTGCTTTAACCAAACAATTACAATATTTTTATCGGAAGAGATGACATCATTACCTACAGATAAATGCTAAATAGATTTTAAGAACACCTAGCACTTGGGGCATTGTTTCAGTTCTAGAATAGAATTAAAAGTTACCTGATTTACACACAAACTTGATTGACCCAAATGCTCAAACGGCAAACAAAAAATGCGTTTCACACTTGTACGTGCATATTTGCTTACAAAGAAGTGCGTTTCGATTTTTTATTTTTTTACATACACGTGCATATATAAATTAAAAGTGTTGGTTTTAATTAGAAATAACAATAAAAGGGAGTTATTTCTATTTGACAATGTCAAATACCGTATTCGTTCTAATTAGCGCATATGTTCCAATATTATATCGATATTATATGATATTATATCGAACGATTTCGATATAGCTAATGTTTTTAACGATTACTTTGTAAATATTCCCTCCAAGCTTAGAGAGCCGATTCAAGATTCCGAGTTTAAAGTTCTTCAAGATTTTGTTGACTCGAAAGTTAGTAATGATACTAACTTTTCTATTCCTTTGATCAACTGTTCATTCGTGAATACTTATATGTGTAATTTGGATGTCAAAAAAAAGCAACTGGTTTAGATTCCATTGGGCCAAAATTATTAAAGATTGCTCCAAATGTCTTAACACCTTCAATAACATATATAATCAATAAAAGCATAGAGTCTGGGATTTTTCCATGCGCCTGGAAAAATGCAAAAGTAAACCCTATCTTTAAAAATGGAGAAAAGGATAATGTTAACAATTACAGACCTATTTCAATTCTGCCAACCCTTTCAAAGATAATTGAAAAATGGATAGAGAAAAAACTAACGTTTTATTTAGATGAGCATACACTTCTTCATAAAAACCAAAGCGGATTTCGCAAAAATCATTCAACAGAATCTGCTCTCATTTTTATGACAGATACTTGGTTAAAAGCAATAAATGAGCGAAAATTAGTAGGGTGTGCTATGATTGACTTCCGGAAAGCTTTTAATTTGGTTGACCATGAGTTACTTCTACGCAAGTTGCACATTTATAAATTCGATGAATCTAGTTTGTCTTGGTTTAAATCATATCTTGACAACAGAACCCAACAAGTAGTTATTAATAATTCTAGTTCTAGTAGTGGTGATGTTGTGTGTGGTGTTCCGCAGGGGTCCATTTTGGGCCCTCTATTATTTCTCCTTTTTATCAATGATTTACCACTGTCTTTGAAAAACTCATCAGTTTCAGTTGACTTATATGCAGATGATACAACTTTATATTATATTGCTTCTGACAAGGCTGTCCTTGAATCTAATCTTCAAAAAGCGTTGAACATTGTTCGAGCATGGTGCCTAGAAAATGGAATGATTATCAATACCGATAAAACAAAATTAATGTTAATTGCTAGTCGACAAAAAAAGAAATTCATTGATTGATTGTGACTTGAACATTACATTTAATAATTCAGAGTTAAAAAAATCAAGTAATGAAAAAATTCTAGGTGTTCATGTTGATCATAATTTTGTCTGGAACAATCATTTTCAATATGTTTCGAAAAAGATATCATCCTATCTTTGGTTATTATCTCAAATAAGATCTTATCTCACAGAACAACATAGACTTTTATATTACAATGCGTACATTAAGCCACATCTTGAATATTGCTGCATAGTTTGGGGCAATTCTAGCAATTTTAATACATACAAAATTGAAAAATTGCAAAGGAGAGCATGCAAGCTTATTCTTGGGAAAGATTACACAACACTTGAAGATGCGCGTAATTATTTGCATGTTTTATCTTTTGAAGAAACAATCTTTATTCACAAAGCGAAAACCATGTATAAAATATCAACCAATTCTGCACCAATTTACTTAAACGAACTGTTCCAAATGAGAGATAGCGGAAGTAATCCGAATAATTCACAATTAAATTTAAGATCAACATCTAACAAGATTTCATCATACCTAAGCCAAAAATAAATTTATTTAAAAACAGCCTTTCATATTCTGGTGCTCTAGTATGGAATAGTGTTCCGTTATGGATAAAGAATTCTGATTCTATTAAATCTTTCACAAAACATTGCTTAGAATGGATGAAATGTGACAACACATCTCAATAGATAACCTCCATCGCCATTACGACTTTCTTTAGCTGACTTTTTTCTAATAACAATTTGTTTAATGTCAAAGTCTATATGATATAACAGATCATGATGGACTATGTTTTACCTTATGATATGTATATATAAGTTTAATTTAGTTTCGGCTTGTGAATGTCCGTTTTTCAGAATTAATACTGAGAAGCTGCTTCTGAACAAGCACAAAATTATCTATGTTTGCTGCTTTTCTTCAAAGGGTATTGCCTTAAGGCTTGCTCCAGCGGACCAGTCTGTACAATTATAGAACGGATTTTCTCATGACAATATTTCACCTGTTTGTATATTATGCTGTTTATTGTGGATTGTATATTGATATGTGTGTATATATGTTTCGAGGGCCTCGGGGAAGATTGGCTTAGCCAACCGTGTTACCCTCTCTAAATAAAGAACTTACTTACTTACTTACTTACTTACTTACTAATAAGCACACACCCTGGTCCTTTTCCAAACATAATGTGTATACGTGCACACCGCTCGACTAGCAAATTGTCATTTTATACCAAGGATCACATTAATACCATATAAACCGCATCAAAACTTAATCTTAGATGATCAAACACTATTTTGCAACGATTGGAACACTTAAATGACACAATCATTAGTATTTTTGACATAGTAATTTCAGCAGTTTATGTGTTGTTTGCGTTCCTAGTGTGTCCTAATTAGAACGATATTTTGTTACCTCAACTGAAAGTTAATGTGAAAAGATAATCGCACTTTGCGCTATTTTTTTTAATAAAGAAATACTTTCTCAAACGTGGACAAAACATAAGTATGGAACTCTTACTCAAACTGAGGAAATATCAAATATGTGCATAAAGAATTAGTTAAAAAATAAAACAAGTGTATTATTGCGTTTCAGCATTTTTATTGACAGCAATTCCAGTTAGTGGTGAAAGCTCCATGATTTAATGACGCAGAGATTTAAGTTCTGTAATGAACGAAGTGGTCACCGGATATGTATAGACAAAACCGACCACTTTAAAGTTTAAATACCGCATTCCAACAATAGGAAAAACTAATGAAATATGGTCTTGTTTAGTAGCTTAATCTATACTGTTAAGTGGCAATCGTAGTTAGTATAGGCTTTTAGTAGTATAAATATCTGTATTTTCTGTCAGCAAAGTGCGACTATAAGATAGTCTTTCATTTCCATTGGCACAAATATTCAATAATGTTTTACATTCAAATGAGATAGAAATATTGAAAAGGCCACATGGTTTAACCGATTCATTACTTGCTATTTGTTGATTAAGATATTCTTGTTTATATGTGAATTTGGAATAACTTCAAATGCAGCTTAAGATTTATATTTCAAAATAATAAATAAAGACCAATAACCTGCGAAATGAATACTAATAAACAATATTCTTGTATTTGGAATATATGAAATAAATATTCAAGTGGTGTGTGCATTGAATAGGATGTAAAAGAACCGAAATATTATTCTGAAACTGAATCACACGGTTATAAAGGAAGAAAAACTTTGGACCACAAGGTTTAATTTGTGATCAGTAAAGCGGAATCGTCTATTCAAATGTCTCAATTTAGATGCATCGCTTCCTCGGTGTGTTAATACTAAAGAAATATTTATTAATCCTGAAAAATATTATGGCTTAGATTATAAATATTCATAAAGCTGATATTCAAGATGCAGGGTCTGTTGGCAAGGCTGAAAACGCTAAGTCAAGCGAATCCCGACCTTCCAAACATATATGATGACGGAGGTCGTAGCAAATTAGACGCCAATAATTACACAAGGACTGAAGATGTGAAAGATGTTAAACAAATATCAACACCACTACAAAACGGATTAAGTATCGAAAGTATAGATAAATTATCCGATTATAGTACGTCTAGAACAGAAAGTGATGTGTTTGCTATAGACATGGTCATGTCTTCGAATAACAGACACAATTCCAAAGGCCGGACTAACTCCATAAGCCCCAGGGGCAAGTTGCGGAGTTCGCGGGCGTCAGAACAAAGTGATAGAGACGATCTAGAAACTGAGGAGCTTGATTCTGATGATGAGGCGTTTACGTCGAAACCAGGTACGCTGAATCCAGCCCAAGCTTGGGCAGCGTTTGAAAACTCAATACGTGTGATAGATGAAGCACCGGTGGAATACTATGTCAAGAAACCAAGACCGAACTTTGTTTCTAGTGGCACTTTTCAGTCGGTTATGGTGGACATGTATGGGAATAAAGATTATGTTATTTCTCGGAATTATTCTAGACTGAAAGAAAAAGTCAGTGCAATAGGTCGTGCAAGTACGCTTGCTTCGCGTATGTTCAGTAGTGCTATGGCGTCTAAGATTGAAGAAGGTACGGATGAACCGGACCACGAATCGGAAGAAATACATCCCTCAACTGACGGAGAAAGTGAATTGAACAAAGACCAGGCCAAACGTGGTTGGAAAATGCTCAAAAGACAGGTAAATGAGACTGCGCTAGAACACAAAACCGCAAGTTCGAAAATGCAGTGGGCAGTCTTGAAGCAGACAGTAAAACAAATGTCGAATGCGGAAAAGACACGACAGGATTTATACGAGAGGTATGGAATCGTGCCGACAATTTTGGAGGACGGAACGAGCATAATGGAAAATCGTATGTTGAGTGATAGGGCTCGAGATTTGATATACGGTAGGGCAACAGAGAAAGGTGAGGGTCAAGACAAGAAACGACGGCCATTGAGTTACCAACCGCCACCAACATATTTGAGGGCTCTATCAAGAAAGACGAGACCAGGTGCAAAATTACCACACATCCCGAAAGTAAAACAAAGACCAACAACTGCAAAACGCTAGCATGAGTTACCTAAATAAAGGACTGTAAAGTAGTCTAATTTAGGTGAAGTGTTTAAGTAGCAATAAATAATACTATGGTTGCTTGGTGAAAATAAAGGTGCTATTTGAACATTCTTGTGGATGCGTTTCTACGCTCTAAGTGGACAAAAACTACCGAAGAAGAGGTGAGACTATCAGGCATATTTGAAACATCATCAAACGATGATGAATACAGACATCTTGCAATGTCTGAGAGACTGCATTGAACAGCAATTCAATAGTTTAGATGTATCACCCAAGGAAAATAGATATTGTTATCATTAGTCAGAAAGAAACTTGAAGCGTTGAGATTTATATCTCTAGTATTTGAAGTGCTCAGAATGCTCATTTTATGCTTATTATGGTATAATATTATGGACAAGCTTTGTGCTTTTGCTCTCAGGTAATAAATAATTGCATTTGCCTTTTTACTAGAATCTATTTAAAATTCTTTGAAATATATTTCATCAAAGTCATTATATTATATTATGCATTTAGTGAATATAAATGGTATATGAATATTAAAATGCTCCCATTATTTTCGTTCTGCATTCTTCTAGCCATTCATGATATAATTAAAACATTTTGCTTTTCATAGGTCACATTATATAAAACACGTTTATATTAATAATAAAAAACACGCTTTTGTATTATTCTTAATAACTTTCTGCCTGATTTATGATTATGATTCGTATATCAACTTTCCCGCTTGATGTTTTCATTTCATATTCAATTATTATCATAACAACACTAAATGGCTTTTCCATTATGTCATGAATAACAAGACCGATAGAACCCACTCACAACATTACGAAAACTTGCCCATGCAATATACAGAGATTTTTTTCAGCACTAAAAGTTGAAAATTTGATTGGAAAAATTTGGTTAATTTTAATATGTTTGCTCAAAACATTGATTGTGGGTACACGCGAGGCGGTTCTAACGAGTACCCACAATCTATGTTTTGGAACATTAATAAGAAAAATAGGTATGTCTGCAAACCCCAGTTTTTTTTCTATATAATAGTGGGGGTTAAGGGAGTATTCATTACACGGACATGTTTTCCTGATGATATGCGACGACTATCGCGCATTCTGTCCAGAGCATTTTAGAATTGCCGAGAAAGTATAATGTTTTTTTTCTTTTCCAAAGATTCAAAATCCAATTCATATTGCTCTTAACTGTAAACCCCAAAGGCAGATTTTCCGTGACTGGGGTTCAATAAACTTCTAACACAATGGTTATTGGCATTATCGTCAATGAAATATTTTGATTAACTGATATGTCTTCAGCTTGTTTCTGTAGGTTTGATTGTAATATTTAATTGTCTACCAGATCAACGTCTTGCAGATTTGTCACTGATTGTACATATCAAATCAGGTGATATGCATTCTATTGAATCGTATTCGTATCTTGCATATTATTATTTTCTTTGCGCCTTGAGTCAGACTTTAGTATCTGAGATATCTGTTTCAGTACTATTTCAGTGATTTAGTCAAAGATGACTAGATTTCCGGAGATTGTTGAAACAATTTGTTAAAACTTGTATCATTCAAATAAGGTTTAATCATGTTAATGCTGAACGTATGTCTAAATGAAAATGCTGAAAAATATTACCCTAGCTATACAGTAACGTAACCGAAACCGTCGTCGAAAGTTTCTTTCGTTTGTCTGTGTATGTGAAATTGTACCAACCAGCCACTTATTTTTTTTCAGATTTCCAGTATTTATTTTGAAGAACTGATATACTGTCATCTGTGTGAAGCAAAACTGGCATGGTATTTCCTCAATTTATACAGAGCTTATCTAAAATCTCGACTGTTACATCAATTACGATGACTTGTTCATATTTGGACATGAGCTTAAATCATGTTAAACGAATGTCAAACTCGGTCTTAATAGCTATTAAATCATTGCATGCATGCGAATGTGTCTAGAGCCAATTTGGCAAAATACAGCAGACTCGTGTCTCTTTAACCACTGATAGTAGTTGTGGTTAAAACGATTCAATTAATATTTCAGTTCCACTTCATGTACATAGCTAGGCTGCAAGATAAAATCAATGCCAGAAATAAATGTAGTCGTTAAGGAATGTGTATTTGATTTAGACTTCACGTATAATTCTCAAAATTGCAACACTATAGTCTGGCTTTCGTTGCCAGTTTAAAAAGGGCTCCTGATGAGGGTTCATTACCCGAAATTGCGCAATATGATCCATACTATCTCCCATTGAATGGTTTACTGCTTCCAAACTTTTATATATATTTTATTTTAAGATAATTTTGATGCTGTAGTACGGCCATACAAAGGCACTAAAGGAGTGTATATGGTGATAAGATTTGCATATATGTATTAAAATTAGAATGGCTCTGTTTCGTAATCTAAGCAGTGTTTTCAAGGAACAATTTTCAATGATATTTTCAGGTTGTTATGATTATGGACTCACATCTACCGATTCGAAATAAAAATATTAAGAATTCCGTCGTTAATAAATATTGAAAATGGGGTACTTGTAAATGACTTAAAAATCTCAATTCATATATCACTTGTCAATTTACACTATAGAGTGTTTGAATTAAAGCTTTCTTATGATATCTAAAGTTAATATCAAATACATGTAAATGAAACATGGTATATTACATTACAATATTAAAATTGTATCAATGACATTTTATGTTTTCTTGCCTTTAATTTAATTTCTCGTCATATGGTGTAAAACAACATTGTTCTATAGAAAAATGATTTTCAGTACTTGTTTTCAGTACTGGTTTCCATTCTATTCCAATCAATGCATTTTGTGTAAAACTAGGCCGGGGCTGGTCAAATTTTATATATATAAAAAATCAATTTAGCAGGGTACATGTACTGCGTGAATTTCTCCTTCAAGCAACTTCAAAGACGACTTCAATCAAATAGGGTGTTACTTGTTTTCAATTGCTCTTTCATGGAATGCCTCTATATGATTTTTGAGATTGGCCTTGTGTATGAATCCAAAATCTTAAAAATACTACTCAAAGCAAGCTACAATGTTTCTTTTAATTTTGACATTGAATGTTTGCATTAAATCTTTCTTTTGTAATGTTTAATAGATATCAAATAAATGTAAATGAAACTCATCATAATCATTATAATGAAAGCATTTTGGACGATATTTTGATGTTACAATAAAAAGTGAGCTTCCAAATCTCTTCACTGGAAGCATCTCAATCATTTTACGACGGGCTGTGTCGTCCGGTATCTTTTCTATGTGCTACAAAATACCATGGCGTCAACATTTAATATATCAAATATTGTCCTGTTGTTAGTGACCGATTACATTTAGTCACAAATTGTTCTAAAACTATTGATACATGAAATTATTAAATAGTTAATATCGTCGATTTATATGAGAGAAATGTCGATCATGCCTGCCAGAATGTTCTGTTGCAACGGGGGAAATGCAATGAGCATTTTAGACACCCTCAGACTGAATCAAAATTTTACCTGTGAAAAATCCTTAAACAGGAATATTTAGAAGCTTAGTAATAAATCCGATTACTCATAAGCAAAATCTAAACAATGAGAGAAAAATAGAGAACCAACGATCAAGGGTTCTTAATCTTAAGTTTGTTACATCATTGCAAGTAACATCAAAATAAAGTGAACTTAGCAAATTTCGTGCTCTTTTATTCTTTCTTATCAAATGAACAGTAAAGATTTTAACAGCTGATTTGAAGAAAAGTTTTTTATCATTTGGTTAAAGTGGGATAATCACACAATCAGCTTTGCCATGGCTTTGGACAGCTCTCTGGTGCCAGAATTATGTACACTTGTGCAGTTGTTACATTAACATGCAAGCAGACGCTACCATGCGCCGCCTGTTACGAAATTTCAGACTGGTTAACTTAAGCCAACAAGAAAATATGTTGCCTTTCATTTAAGAAGCATCTCAGATCCATTTTCATTCCCATCTAATGTCTTCGTAGGGATTTTAATTTTATTTGCATCTTAATAGCTTCAGTTCCTGTGCATTTTATTCTTACATCATATGCCTTTCTACTACATATACTATACATAAAACGCCATCGTGGTGGTTGGAAGCATATTGATTGGTGTACATGTACTTTGTAGATACTAATTGTGTAACGTATTTTACTTATTAATCCAAGAAGTCTCTCATAGTTCTTAATTAGACTTAACTAGAATGTTTCTATCATATATTGTTGTTTGTACATCTATATATGTGGAAGTAAGACCATAATAAACTATTGTATGTCTGTCATAAAACAAGGTTGTCTGCGTTGAACTTGAACTATATACATGAAACAATAAAACTATGCGTAATCTGATTATTTTTATCTTTCGAATTCAGTGAACTTTATGATTGCTTTCAATTCTAATTGCTGTGGTTAACTTTCATCATATTGCAATTAGTTCTTACTGAGACAATAGATAAAATCAGATAAAGAAACATGACCGTTGTTTAACTGTACTCCACGTTTATTCATTCTGTCAAAGTTTCTTATAACTTTAAAAGAGAAGTAAAAATGGGAGATCTGATGAAAAGTCATATTATTCTACTCATGACATTGCTTTATTAGATTCGAAAACAGTTAATGGACGGATAGTCTATGCTTTTGGGTTGGGGAATTGGTTTGATTGCGCCGGTTCCTGGTTATTGTTTACCTTTTACTTTTCAACATTTTGGTGTTGATATAAAGGGTATAATTATGGTTCTTTTCCTAAATACCAGTGTTTGCGAGGTGAATATATATATATTAAAAACAAGGACAAAACGCATCTTTTCCTTCCTGAATTCAAAGACTGCCATTTGGCCTAATAAATTCCCGAAGATGTTCGAACGTCACATGTAAATGGTCTAAGAGTGACTATATTACCTGTACAATAATGACTATCGCATAAACTAGCATGTTTACGGCTTCATATCGTATCTTTTAACCTATAAAATGGCAAATATTTAGTTTTGGGTGATGTTCCTCGCCGTTCTTCGTATGGTATATACATTTCGCGGCTTATATGGTTTGTTAGGGGAGTCTGCAATCATGTTATGGACCTCAACACGCGAAAGTAATGCTTCACGGCCAAATATTTAATGCAGGGCTATCCCAAACTCCGAAAAACATTTATTAAATTTGAATATCAATATGAATAATTTCCAAATTTAATGTTGGCCAAAAGGCGCTCGGACCTTTCGGAACCAGATTTTCACGGTGATTTGGTTTACAAATTCAAGAAGCTTAAAGGAAGGATATAACGTGAATGTGATTCGACAGTCTACATGCTTAGTTTTTAACCAAATTACGGCTGATTTCTATGCTTCCCTTTTCAATCTCACGCCGGTGGGTCGGGCGTCAGACTATGACGCCCGACTTGAAGCTATTCATTTAAGTTGGTTGAGACCGGAGCTTGATTGTCCGATGCTTGGCCCACCGGAGTTAAACTGATAAGTTTCTTTTACTCCAGATTGTCAGTTGTTTGGCTTTTCAGGGATCTCCAAATTGTCGGAAGGCATATTGTATTTGTGAGTTCTCGTTTTTGATTCATCATATTCTTTTTATCATAATTTATTAGATTCGACAGGAGGGCCGAACAGCTAACTAAATGCTGTTAGCCACTAGAAACCGAGGATGAGTATACAGTATTTGGTAATGCCATTCAAAGGCGATATACTTTAGCATATACAAAAAATTCCTTATGGCGTTGCTTTAATTATAAATGTGGATTATCGATCTAGTTAGAGATTCGATACGAGGGCCGAACAACTTACTAAATGCTGTTAGCCACTGCAGAAGCTACAGTATATTCGGTAATGACATTCAAAGGCGATATACTTTTGCATGTACAAAACTTTCCCTTTGGCTTGACGTAAAAATTATTAATGTGGATTATCGACCTAGTTAGAGATTCACCACGAGGGCCGAACATTTTACTAAATGCTGTTCACCACTGCAGAAGCAGAGGGCGAGTATACAGTATATTCGGTAATGACATTCAAAGACGATATACTTCTGTATATACAAAACTTTCCTTATGGCTTGGCTTTAATTTTAAAATGTCGATTATCGACTATAGTGTATTCCTTGAATGTTGTGGCAGACGACGGTCTTCTTCCTGTTCTGTACGCCAAATTAAGGGCGCGTGCACACTAGACATTTTAATCCGGATAACATACGTAACGCTCATATGTCTGTCATTGGCATTCAAACAAGGTAAAAGAAGGCAATGATCAGGAAATGGTGCTGGAAATGTAAACCTACTTGATTTCATACACGAATATGACTTCAATATATGCAATGGGATAATGATACAATGAAGAAAAAGAAGCTCTACAGGACGAATGTGCACAAGCTTATGATCGTTTGAGAAACATATCTGCCGGACGCGATCACTTATCAAATTTCTGTGATGAAAGGCATCAATCATTTCATGCTTTAATGGAGTGTTTGGCTAATATTTATATGTTTCACAACTTCTTATGAGTAAACATTTGAATAGGGTTTAATCCATTACTTTTAAAATATCAAAGCGCTACATGTGAAGTACTTTAAATTACTTTCTAAAGTGTCAAAATCAGCCACAACCAAACATGACTATTACAAATCGCATTTAAAGATCTTAGATAGGGTGGGCTATACAGGTGTTAAAATCAGAACAGACCACAAGTTGACATTTGTTCCATGTAGTGACGTAGATTGTAAACCGCATCCTATATCTAAGAGCAGCTGCTAGTTTAAATTGGGCTTACTTTTCCCAGGCAATCATAACTTTTACCAATCCCTGTTTCGGGCTTTTTCGACCAGCGAACGTAAATAAAACTCAATACTTTGGTAAATCACTTTTCCCATTCAAATTACTAGTGTTTGAGTTAAAGCTTTTTAATGACATCTTAACTTTACATTAAATACATGTCAATGAAACATGGTCTATTGTATTGCAACATTGAAAGAATACGATTACTTTAAAGCCACCTTGACTATTTACAATGCAATTTATTTATTCTTCATACGAGGTAAACAGCATACTTTTCTCCAGAACTGGGTACAATCAGTTTTTCAGTCGCGACTTTTCCTTGTGGTTGTTTAAGATCAGCGAGGATATTCTGAGAAATCAGAATATTATCATCGGTTGAGATACATTTTCTAACCAACATTTAATGTATATTTTGCCCCATTTGGATAATACTAGTCTTTTTGAATCGACTACTCTATCGACTAACCTGTTGAAAGGTGCAAAAATATTGTAATTCTCTTTGGCTCCAAGTTGCCATCTCTAAAGGGTCGCTTATATCTAAAGGGTCATTGACGAGGCTTAAGTAGCCCAAACAATGGTATGGCCAATCCCCATTCCAATTAATATGTTCACTGTTATTTAAGGCCGAAGTCAGCCACCGGGTGGCGAGAGATTATTGCCTTTATTGAGACAGATAATACAGGTAGAGATGTGCTACTGTGCAGCTACTGTCATATTTATTGTCTTATTGATAATCCCCAAGACAATACCTGTTTGTATAAAGTGCAATAAAAATTAATCTCACGTATAGGCATAGGTATTTATGGGTTACCTGTTTTTGACAAGGGAGCAGCATACAGGTGGCAGTCACAGCCAATCAAATCAATTATTGGATTTTTAGGAGCTGCTGGATTAGGGTCGATAAGCTACGTATTTTTCCTTTTATAGTCCACCTAGGCCTTTGAAGGATCTCAGTTTTAATTCTAATTCTGTACTGGTTGAATGCATGCACTGTGAAAAACTAGGCTGACAAAATCTCTTATTCCATATACGACAGTGGTATTTCGTGAATTTCACATTCGATTTTATCAAGCGCTTCCTGAATCAAACTAGGCTGTTACTTGTTTTCAATACTTTCATGGAATTATTAATCTATGACCTCTATATTTCTTGAGATTGGCATTTTGTATCAGTCTAAATTTTATATAAAATACTATTTAAATCATTTAAGTAACAAAATACAGATTTTTTTCTATAAATAAAAATAATTGTTAGATCCTTTGGAAGCAGTAAAAATACAAAGCTAGAAGATGGGCCATATTGTACAATTTCGGGTAATGAACCTTCATCAGTGACCCTTTATAAAACTGGCTGCGAAAGCCAGACATTTTGCTGCAATTTCAAGAATTTACATCTGTGTAGTCTAAATCAAAGACTCAAAGTCCCAAAGGAGCCAAATAATCAAAATACTGTTAAGAAGATGATTCTTAACATATAAAAATTTGAAATACTTCATATATATTCACTGATCCCAAAGAATCAAAAGAAAAATATAATCTGCACTATGGATGATGTACGGGGAGACTTTTTAGGGCCGCCACACGGCACAACACCAGCTGCAGTAATAAAGTTTCACTTTGAATGCGTTTATTTAATATTTCTTTTGATATTTGAAGATGGTGAAACGGTTATCAAATAAATGAAACTCATCATATTCATTAGAAAGAACTTTTGGATGTTCAGAATTGGCTTTGGATGTCAGTGGGTTTTAAAATCTCCTCACTAAATAACTAGTTTAATCATTTTACCGGCTGCCTAAATATGGCATATTATTTTCTTTAATACTACCAATCCTCCCCGACTCGACTGAAAAATTGTTGACTGGGACGTGAACCCTCAATACAGACAAATGCTACCAAATGTAGTCATCGTATGTTATCGCATTGTTACTTACAAATTGGTCTGAAACTATTACATATGTCATAGACGAAGTTTTTAACCCAACGCATCGTAAAATTGTACGAAGGAAAGGTCGACTATGCCAAATTGTTCTGTTGTCTTGCTGTAAATTGTTGTCGGTGAAAATGGACGTGTTGATTTCAGAAAAAATGGATGAAACATTAAATAACCGAGGACAAAATTACCTTGCACAAGAATAAATAAAATATTTTACCATAGTAGGCTTCTAAAGTCGATTACTCATGAGCAAAATCTAAACACTGAGAAATAAATAAAGAACCAACGATCAACGGTACTTAATCTTAAGCTTGTTATATCACCGCAAATAGCATCAATAGAATGTGAACTTAACAAAATTTGTGTTCTTTTATTATTTCTTATCAAATGAACAGTATAGATTTTAACAGTTAATTTGAAACATAAGTTTTTGAACATTTGGTTTAAGTGGGATAATCACACAATCAGCTTTGCGATGGCTTTGGGCAGTTCTCTGGTGCCAGAATTGTCTACACTTGTACAGTTGTTACATTAATATGATCTATAGGTCAAGCAAGCAGACACTACGAAATTCCAGACGGTTTGCACATAATTTTATCGTTGCATAAGTTCATGTATACAAGTTCAACGTGGACATTTTTTTATGTAAAGCCGACAAGAAAATGGGATGCTTTCTGAGGTGTTTCGCCTTAGATCTATTTTCTTTCTTTTCTGATGTCTGATTTTCATTGTATCTCAATTGATCCAGTTCCTGTGCTTTTTATTCTTACTTTATGCTCTCCTACGACGTATACCAAACATAAAATGTATACATGAAACAATAAACTACGCGTAATCAAATGATTGTTATCTTTCGAATTCAATGAACTTTATAATTGCTTTCAATTCTAATTGCTGTGCTTAACTTTCATCAAATTGCAATTAGTTCTTACTTAGACAATGTATAAAATCAGAAAAGGAAAGTTAACAGTTGTTATTTAACTGTATTCCTCTGCCGAAGATTCTTTTGACATATAGATATCTTTATGTCAGCTTTCAGTGAGAATAAAACAAATGAGAGATCTTATAAAATGTCTCATATTATTCCACCCTTGTCTGACGTTGCTTTAACTGATTCGTAAACAATACACTGGACTGACAGTATACGTTTTTGGGGTGGGACTTTGGTTTTTGATTGCGCCGCTTCCTGATTATTGTTGTCAATTTAGTATTCAACATTTTGTTGTTGATGGGCGCATAATGATTGTTGTTACAATCACCATGTATAGGACAAGACACCAGTATTTACGATGTGAACGTATATATAACCGATCGAAGCACATTATTCAGACGTCAACGTTTTCCTGTTTGAAATTTAGAGTTGCCATTTGGCCTAAATAATTCCCCAAAGATGTTCGAACGGCAAATGTAAACGGTATTATCACGGTCGACATTCAATGCTGTCTTATCTTAGTTCTCTACCTATTGCTGTATTACGTTCCTTGGACACAGAGGCTAATAGATTTTACGATAGAAATCATCAAATGTATGACGCTGCACTGTTAACAAGATGTTATACTCAGCATGCTCTTCGGCCATTTATCGATTCCGAATCTAATCACATTAGAAGTTTTATTAAAATTCCTTTCATTAATAAAGGAATTGACTTTATTGATTTACCAAGTATATTCCAGGATAAATCAGTGATACAGTCTATACCTACGTACTTCCAAAATTCAGAACCTCCTATTATTTGTTACAAATATAATAAACCAATCAGAAATACTATTTTTAATTTCAATAAACTTGTTTCTGATCTTGATATCCATGCTAATACTCCTAAGTCTTGAGATTGTAAAGTTTCAAAAGTTGTTTATCAACCAGCCGGACATATAGTTACTGGAAATTTAAAAATAATTCCGGATTCTAGAATTCGCAAAATTGTTTCTAAAAGTCCGAAATATAGATTCCCTTCCTACAACAGTTTCGACAAATGTAGGGAGGAGATTGCATCTGCATTGAATGATTTCGGTAATCGATGGTGTAAACGAGAGGGTGTTGAGGATAATGCTCTTAAAGAATGGAAAAGAAGTATCTTCACTATCGTGGATAAATGTATAAAGTTTTATTCACAAAATACTAATCTTTTACCTCCTAAACCTAAATCGTCATTTAGGCATTTGAAGCAGGGTATCCAAGAATTTCACAGAAAGTATGTCTCGGTTCCGGCAGACAAAGCCGCAAACAATGTTGTTGTTGTTTGTAGGCTTCACTACGTTAACACCTTAAAACAGGAGCTTGGTGGTACAAGGGCTTATCTGGAGACAGATACTGATGAAATGTCTGTAGTTAATGCCCATTTAAACGATTTACCTGTTAAGTTTTCTGTTTGTGTCAATGAAGGCCAAGCCAAACTTCCTACGATGTATTGGTTACCTAAGCTTCACAAAAGACCATACAAAGCTAGATTTATTGCAAATTCTAGCTCTTGTACTACTACTGAACTTTCTAAATTATTAACTTCCTGTCTTACTGCTATCAAATCTCATGTTATAAGATACTGTGAGACAGTGTATGAAACTTCAAATAAAAATTGGTTTTGGTCAATTAAAAATTCTGGTGAGGTGCTCAATAAATTGAAGTGTAGAGGGTTCCGTGCGACGAGCTTGTCCACGTATGATTTTTCTACTCTATATACAACTTTACCACATAATCTAATTAAAGGAAAACTTCTGGATTTGATAGAGTGGACCTTCAAAGGGCATTAAAAACTATGGTTCACAAATATTTATGGCATGTAATGACAGAAAGGCTTTTTTCACTTCCTCTGACCAAAGTCGATATACACTTTGGTCATGTCAGAATGTGTGCGATGCCTTATCCTATCTCCTGGATAATATTTATATTAGATTTGGGACCAAGTTATACAGACAAATTGTTGGAATTCCGATGGGTACAAATTGCGCACCTCTCGTAGCTGATTTATTTTTATACTGCTACGAAAGAGATTTCATGGATTCTCATAACCATGATAATCAAGCTGAGGTTATCGAGGCTTTTAATTCCACTTCTAGGTACCTCGATGACCTTTTGAACATTGACAACCCTTATTTTGAAGGTATGGTCAATCAAATTTATCCATCTGAACTACAGTTGAACAAAGCCAATATCTCGGATACCGAAGCCCCCTTTTTAGATCTACATCTTTCTGTTGCAAATGGATTTGTTTCTTCTAAAATTTATGATAAGCGCGATGACTGATTTTGATACAGTAAATTTCCGTTTTTGGATGGTCACGTTCCTCGTCGTGCTTCTTACGGTGTATACATTTCGCAACTTATTAGGTTTGCTAGAGTCTGTAATCATGTTACAGACTTCAACGCTCGAAATAAATGTTTAACGGCCAAACTTCTCCAACAGGGCTATCGGTATCATAAACTTCGAAAAAACTTTTCTAAATCTTATCGTAGACACTATGAATTGATTTCCAAATATAATGTTGGGTTAAAGACGCTTTTAAGTGAGGGCCTTTCGGAACCAGAATTTTATGGTGACTTGGTTTACAAATTTAAGAAACTTATAGGAAGTAATGATTTTTCTTTTCAGTTTAGAAAAATCATAACACGTTACAGACGTATAGGTTATAACTTGAATGTTATGCGACAGTCTGCATGCTTAGTTTTTAACCCAATCACGGTTGATAACTATGCTGCCTTCTTTAATTGCACGCCGGTGCGTCGGGCGTCAGACTCTATGATGGCCCCGACTTAAAGCTATTCATTTTAGCTGGTTGGTGCCGGAGCTTCTTGTCTGTTGCTTGGCCCACCGGAGTCCAACTGATGTTTTTCTTTTGCTCCGGAGTTAGTAAGTTATTCGGCGCCCAGGGATCTCCATCGTCGGGCAGCTTACTGAATCTGTGAGTCCTGGTATTTGATTCATCAGGATGTTTATCATGATTTATTTGTTTGTTCTTGATGATTCATTGACTAGTTAGAGATTCACCACGAGGACCGAAGAACTAACTAAATGTTATGAACCACTGCAGAAGCTGAGGGTGAGGTTATGGCCATGTAAAATCGATTTAAACCCGCCAGTAACTTTGTGTTACTGATCGTTCCAAGTCGATACTTCTGTGGTGGTTCTTTTTGTTTCATGTCTTGGTGTTTAAATTATTTTGTGCTGTTGGCGCCTTATGTATGTTTTCATATTTTTAGTTAAGTTAAGGTAACTGAGTGGCCATCTATTGGGAAAATAGCTGCTCATTCGGCTTACGAAATGTTTTTATGGTATAAGTACCTGATTGTTACTTTGGTTTTTTCCCACCTCGGTTTTTGGAGTGGGAATCTTTCTCTGATTGCGCCTTTTCCTGATCTTTGCCTACTTGTACCTTTTTATAGAGATAAAATGGATCTCTCAGAAAAATTGTCTGGCTTTTACTTGAACCGCCTCACTACATATTATTTTACGCTATAGGCTGTTTCTACAGATGAAACTTCTTATTCATCTCTTGAAAATATGCCTATGCATTATGGAATAACTAGGGGCTCAGTCTTTCAGATCATGCAATTATGCAGTATCTTCATAAAAAAGGACAATTAATGGCGATATGTTTTTGTATATACAAAGTTTCCCTCATGACATGGCTTAAAAAACTAATGTGGATAATCCTCTTATTCTGAACACAATTACTGTCACAACTTATAAGGCCAATTGCGTCGATAATCTCAAGCCAAGTATGAACGTTAGTCTTAGAAGAACAGACTGCGTGGGGTCAATGTGACTTTTGATGTTTCCTGCCAATGGCCTTTTTGGAAATAGCTGCTCACTCGGCTTACGATATGTTCTATAATTGTCATTTTGGTTTTTCCCACCTCGGTTTTTGGAGTGGGAATTTCATTCTGATTGCGCCTTTTCCTGATCGTTGCCTACTTGTACCTTTTTATTCTATTGACAAGTATACAGGTGTAAAATCAGAACGGACCACAAAATGACATTAATTCCATATGGTGACGTAACTGTAGCCATATGATAAGTACAGGGCACGCTGCTCCGTAATCCAGGAATTTAATTAACCCATTGTTTCAAAAACATTCACAGTATTAAACCATCCTATGCTATACTGATAAACTACTGAAGCAAAGATTCAGGTTTAAGCTATAATTGAATTTAATAGGTATATCCCTGCAAACCCCAGTTTTGCTATATAAAAGTGGGGAATAAGGGGATATAAGGGAATTCACAATCACAGAGGCATCTCCCTCCTATCAATTGCTGGGAAGATACTTGCAAAAATTCTGTTGAATCGTCTGAATGCTCATCTTGATCAGACGGGACTTATCCCAGAAAGTCAATGTGGATTCAGAAAAGACAGAGGGACAATAGACATGATCTTCACAGCAAGACAGCTCCAGGAGAAATGCCAAGAACAGAATGTAGATCTATACATGACGTTTGTTGACCTCACCAAAGCTTTTGACACTGTTAGTCGTGATGGACTCTGGAAAATCATGGCCAAGTTTGGCCGTCCACCCAGATTCATAGCTATGGTGCGGCAGTTTTATGATGGCATGCAGGCACGTGTGCAGAATGATGGAGAGTTCTCTGAACCATTTGATGTAACAAATGGGGTCAAACAAGGCTGTGTTCTGGCACCAACACTGTTCAGCATGATGTTTTCTGCCATGCTTATGGATGCTTTTCAGGACAGTGACACTGGTTTTCCAATCAGGTACCGTTTTGATGGCAACATATTCAACCTCAGAAGGTTGCAAGCCAAAACTAAGGTCCAGACTGATGTGCTAGATGAGCTCCTCTATGCAGATGATATGGATAAGAATGCCAACACAGAGGCAAAAATGCAAAGAGCCATGGATCAAGTCTCACAGTCATGTGATAACAATGATCTCACAATCAGCACAAAAAAGACAGAGGTTGTACACCAACCAGCCCCCGGAAAACCATATAATGAACCAACCATCACTGTGAATGGGCAAAAACTGAACGTTGTTGACAAGTTCACCTACCTGGGAAGCACTCTCTCCAGAGCAGTGCATATTGATGATGAGATCACTGCCAGAATTGCAAAAGCTAGTGTGGCATTCGGAAGACTCCGTGCAAATGTCTGGGAGCGAAATGGAATCAAGCTTGACACCAAGCTGAAAGTCTACAAGGCTGTGGTACTGCCAACCCTCTTGCATGCATGTGAGACCTGGACAGTATACCAACGCCATGCAAAGAGACTTAACCATTTCCACTTAAGCTGTTTGAGAAAGTTGTTAAAAATCAAGTGGCAGGACAAGATTCCAGACACAGAGGTCCTGAGGAAAGCAGGGATGCAAAGCATGCATACAGTCTTAAAGCTAGCACAGCTAAGATGGACTGGCCATGTTATAAGAATGCCTGATGCGCGACTTCCAAAGAAAGTTTTCTATGGAGAACTACAGGAGGGAAAGCGCTCTCAAGGTGGCCAGAAGAAACGCTACAAAGACACCCTCAATCCTGAAGGATTTCGAAATACCAATGGGGTCCTGGGAACAGACTGCACAGGAGCGATCAAAGTGGCGAGGTCTCATCAACAAAGGAGCAGCTCTCTATGAAAAGAAGAGAATCTGTGAAGCTGAAAGAAAGCGAAGAGAGCGCAAAGCCAAAACAAATGTGCCACCAGCAGACTCTATGACATTGACTTGCTCTACTTGCAACCGACAGTTTAGAGCCAGAATTGGCCTAGTCAGCCATCAAAGAACTCACCAACACACATCAGCACTATTCAAGAAATAATGATGGTCTTTCTCATTAGTGAGAGACGAACTATCATATATTACACGGACATGTTATCCTGATGGACCTAGTACTTGGAACACATATGCTACGACGATCGCGTAGCCTTTTCCAATCTCTGAGAAAGTAAAATATGTTTTGTTGTTTTTTTTTTTCCAAAATTTAAAAATTCAAGCCATATTGCTCTTAACTGTAAACCCCAAAGACAGATTTTCCGTGACTGGGGTTCAGTAAATTTCTTACACAATGGTTATTGGCATTACCGTCAATGAAATATGAGCCGCCTCGTGGGAAAACCAACAATGTGGTTTCCGAACAGGTCCAACACAAATCGGGTTGTACAAGTACTGAATCTGGATAGAGGCTGGAAATTTTGGATTTAGAAAGTAGAGCAATAGTACTATCCGTGCAGCGAAAACAAAGGCGCTGATCTGCGTCTCTGTTTTCGCCTATGCAGATTGTTGGTTTTCCCGTGGGCGGCTCATATTTTGATTAACTGATATGTCTTCAGCTTGTTTCTGTAGGTTTGATTGTAATATTCAATTGTCTACGAAATCAACGTCTTGCAGATTTGTCACTGATTGTATCAAATCAGGAGATATGCATTTTATTGAATCGTATTCCTATCTTGCTTTGCGAGGCAGCGTCTTGTGTCAGACTTAGTATCTGAGATATCTGATTCAGTACTCTTTAAAAGATTTAGTCAAAGATGAATTGTAGAAACCCTTTGTTAAAGTTTGTATCATTCGAATAAGATATAATGCTGAACGTATCTCTAAATCAAAATGCGGAAAAATATCACCCTATACCGTAATATAACCGAACCCCTCGTCGACACTTTTTTTCGTTTGTCTGTGTATGTGAAATTGTACCAACCAGACATTTATATTTTCAGATTTCGAGTATTTATTTTGAAGAAATGAAATATTGATATCTTTGTGGAGTAAAACTGGCATGATATTTCCTCGCTTTACGCAGAGCTTATTTAAAATCTCGACTCTTACATCCATTACGGTGATTTGTTCATATTTGGACATGCATGCGAATATGTCTAGAGCCAATTTGGCAAAATACAGCCGACCTCTGTCTCTTTAACCACTGATAGTAGTTGTGGTTAAAACAATTCAACTAATATTTCAGTTCCACTTCATGTATAGCTAGGCTGCAAGATAGAATCAATTCCAGAAATAAATGTAGTCGTTTAGGAATGCGTCTTTGATTTAGACTTCTGGTATAAATTCTCGAAGTTGCAGCACTATAGTCTGGCTTTCCCTGCCGGTTTAAAAAGGGCTACTGATGAGAGTTTTTGAGCAATAAGAAAATTATCATCGAGTTAGACTGATTTTCTAACCAACGTTTAATATACATGTATTTGGCCCCATTTGGATTATACTAGTCTTTGTATCGACTACCTTGTTGAAAGTTGCTGAATTATAGTAATTGTCTTTGGATCCACGTTGTCAAATCTAAAGGGTTACTGAAGAGGCTTAAGTAGCCGAAACTGCGGCATGGTCCATCCCCTTTCTCACTAATATTAAGTGTATATGTTCGCTGCTCTTAAAGGATCTCAGTTTTATTTTTATTCATTACCCGAAATTGCGCAATATAGTCCATACTATCTGCCTTTGAATGTTTTACTGCTTCCAAAGGATCAAATCATTATGTTTTATTTTAAAACAATTTTTTCGATGCTGTAGTATGGCCATACAAAAGCACTAAAGGAGTGTGCATGGTGTTAAGATTTGCATGTATTAAAATTAGAATGGCTCTGGACAGTTTAATATTTCAAATGATGATTATTATATAAACTCAAATCTACCGATTCAAAATAAAAATATTAAGAATTCGGTCGTTAACAAATATTGAAAATGGGGTACTTGTAAATGACTTTAAAATCTCAATACAAATATCACTTGTTCAATTAACACTATAGAGTGTTTGGATTAAAGCTTTCTTATGATATCTTAAGATAATATTAAATACATGTAAATGAAACATGGTATATCAAAGGATCTTACAATATTGTAGTTATTATAATGGCATTTTATATTTTCTGTTCTAAGACTTTTAATTTACTTTTTATCATACAGTGTGAAACAGCATATTGTTCTGCAGAAAAACGATTTTCAGTACTTTTTGTCAGTCCTGGTTTCCATTCTATTCAATTCCATGCACTTCTTGTTAAACTAGGCTGGTCAAATCTTATAAAGCATTCGACTCAGCAAGTCTTTTATTGAATTTCACCTTCAACTGACTTCAAAAACTCTTCTTCGATCAAAATAGGGTGTTGCTTGTTTTCAATAGCTCTTTCATGGCTTTATGAATTCATGGCCTCTTTAATTTTTGAGAAAACTACTCAAAGCTTTCCACTATAGTTCTTTCAATTTTCACACCGAACGTTTTCATTAAATCTTTCTTTTGTTATTTTAAATAGATATCAAATAAATGTAAATGAAACTTATCATAATCATTATAATGAAAGCATTTTTGGAAGTTCAGACTTTTTTTTTATTTTGATGTTGTTATCAAAAGTGAGCTACGAGGACCGAACAACTAACTAAATGTTATGAACTACTGCAGAAGCTGAGGGTGAGAAAACCGGTTTAAGCCCGCCAGTAATTTTATATTACTGATCGTTCCAAGGCGATAGTCCTGTGGTGGTTCTTATTGTTTTATGTCTTGGTGTTTAAATTTTTTGTGCTGTTGGCGCCTTATGTATGTTGTCATATTTTTAGTTAAGTTTAGGTAACTGAGTGGCCACCTGTTGGGAAAATAGCTGCTCATTCAGCTTACGAAATGTATTCATGGTATAAGTACCTTATTGTTAGATTGGTTTTTTCCCCGACTCGGTTTTTGGAGTGGGAATCTTTTTCTGATTGCGCCTTTTCCTGATCGTTGCCTATTTGTTCCTTTCCAAATATCCTCACTGGAAGCATAACTCCACAATTTTACCGCCTGTGTCGTCCGGTATCTTTTCTACATGAATAATGCTAGGCGGAGCCGAGGGCCAATACAGCTGGCCGAGGACATGTTACTGGGCCAATACGAAATTACTTGATTAATGACAATAATTGTGCTCTTTGACAAAGTGCACAACGCAATGTATGGAACGCCAAAGCTGTCTGATGGTAAGGAATAAAAACATTTGATTCATCATCGTCATTATATCCTGCTCACATTTGATTATATGTTGTATAGTGTGCATTATATAATGAGAAAAGTCCATTATATGCTCGTAGACCAGTTTCTTTATATTATGAAAATTTTCATTATATGATGAGTAAACATCTTTATTTTATTATTTAGTGGTCTGTATTTCTATTATGGCCTGCATTTCAAATTCCGAAGAATATACTGTACCACGACATCAACTGAATATACAGTTATGTTGTAAAGCTAAATGCAGGAGAGGTCTAGTTGTCGTAACGAAAGTGGATTTGCCATGACAAAATCAGCACAGTTCTTGTAGAGGCTAACTTCATAAACATTTGAATTAATTGCGCACTTACGATACTTTTTATAAGATGTTGTAAGACGTTAGAAAAATATGACAATTCTCAACATTGGTTTGAGATAACCGCTGTCTCCAGATAAGACTGATGTGCATTTAGCTAAATACCTTGTATCAAATATGTGTTTTCACAGCGTCAGAAGATGCACCCTTGAATGTTGTGGCAGACGACGGTCTTCTTCCTGTTCTGTATACCAAATTAAAACTTAATGTGCTAATCAAATGAATGCATATCATTGTATAATAAAAGTATCAATTTAATATTCAAATGTTTCCAATAATATTGAATTGGAAAATCGAAATGGCTTTTTAAGATAAGTTATATGCAAGTCTTTTCAAATACGTGAATAATGAAAATGCAAGAGATGTTGACATAATAAATAAATACATAAATGACATTTATTATGCCTTACATTGGCATTCTAAACACGTTAGAGTTCAGACACTAATATGACTTTATTATATCGTCACAGGTTTATAAAGGGTCACAGATTAGTTCATTACTCGAAATTGCGCAAAATGGCCCATTAATATCCCCCTTTGAGCGTTTTCACTGCTTCCAAAGGATCTCTTTTATTCAATATATTCCATGGCGTGAAGCTAAGATGGACTTCAGGATAACATGAAATGCTTACCCCCTTAAACCCCACTTTTGTATGGTAAAACTTGGATATACAGCAGTATACGTTTTTAGTTTTGCTCTAAAATGTACAATGTGGGTACTCGTTAGAAAGGCACAAGTAGTCAACGATCATGAAAAGGCGCAATCAGAAAAAGATTCCCACTCCAAAAAACCGAGGTGGGGAAAAACTATATTTACAATCAGGTACTTATACCATGAACCGCTTTGCCGAGTTTTGAGCAAAAATATTAATAATATCAAAATGTTTCTAATGAAATTTTCAGATCTACTGGACGCGATCACTGATCAAATTTTTGTGATGAGAGGTATCAATCAGTATATGTTTAAATGGAGTGTTTGGCCAATATTTATATATTTCACAACTTCTTATGAGTAAACATTTGAATAGGACATAATCCATTACTTTTAAAATATCAAAGCGTTACATATGAAGTACTTGAAATTACTTTCTAAAGTGTCAAAATCAGCCACAACCAAACATGACCATTGGAAATCGCATTTAAACAAAATATCAAGTGACCATAAATTGAATTCGATGACGTAGACTGGAGCCCGCATCTTAACCCATATTTGACGAATGTATTCTTTCACCATTATCATTTGGATGAGTCCACTTTCATTTTGAGGGGCATCAGCAGTGACTTTTAAATTTTATTCAATTTTTCGATGAAAGTTCTCTAAGCAAACAGAATAGCACCAGATGGGACGCCGCGTTCTGCGGCGTCACATCTGATGCTATTCTGTTTGCCTATGTCCCACAAAAGGGACGTCAGGCTTATATGAGTTAAGTACAAGAGCAGCTGCTCATTGAACATGGAATTATTTTTCCAAGGCATTTATTAGTATGACCAATCCCTGTTTGGGACTTTTTCGACCAGGGAACGCAGATTACTTTAAAACTCAATACATATATCACTTGTCCAGTTTATATTTTTTGTGTTTGTTTAGGTCACATCAAATACGTTGAAATGAAACATGGCATATTGTATTACAACATTCAAAGAATAACACTTTTATGCCACCTTGACTATTTAATCTCTTTATTCTTCATGCGTGGTAAACATCATTTTTTTCAGTCGCGACTTCTGTACGGGGTAATAACAGTGGTACCAATTTATGGACTTTATGTAAAAGTAGGCTTACTATTTTTTATGATTTCGTTTACGACACAGCGGTATCAAACTAGTATAGTGTTTCTTGTTTTAATAGCTCTTTCATGGAATTTATGGCCTCTTTATTTCTAGAGATTCGCATTTTACATGTATATGCATCTAACATTTGAAGAGAAAAAAGATACTTTTAAATGCTTTTACGTAGCAAAATACAGTTTTCTTTTAACTTGCACTTTGAATGTTTGCACTATTTGTTTCTTTCGACATATTTTAGAAGGAAATCAAAGTGTAAATGAAGCTCATCAAATTCATTCAAATAAAACTATTTTGGATGTTCAGAATTTGCTTTTGATGTCAGTGAGCTTTAAAATCTCTTTACCATTTTAGTATTTCTATTACGTTACCGACTTTCCCTCTCTCGTTTAATGCTACCAAATGTAGTCAGCATAAACTACACTATTTTAGTTGAAACTACTGCATATTTCATAGACGAAGTTAGCGATCCTTTGCAGCGTAGTATATGAGAGAGAGAGAGGTCAACTATGCCATATTGGTCTGTTGTCGCTGAACGGGTGCTTCCGCCACACTAAACCTGAATGATAAAACATTTTAACGGCGAAACTGGACGTGAGGACTTCAATGTACTAAATCGTTGAGGACAACAGTTATTTTAAAGGAGAATGTTTAGAACCTGTATGCTAAATATATACTAAAGCCGATTACTAATAAGCAAAGTCTAAACACTGAGGGGAAAATAATGAACCAACGATCAAGGATACTTAATCTTCAGTTTGTTATATCACCGCAAGTAACATCAATAGAATGTGAACTTATCAAAAGTTGTGTTCTTTTATTCTTTCTTATCAAATGAACAGTAAAGATTTTAACAGCTGATTTGAAGAAAAGTTTTTTATTATTTGGTTAAAGTGGGATAATCACACAATCAGCTTTGGAATGGCTTTGGGCAGCTCTCTGGTGCCAGAATTGTCTACACATGTACAGTTGTTACATCAATATGATCTACAAATTCATGCAAGCAGACACTACTTTGCGCCGCCAGTTACGAAATTTCAGACGGTTATCAAAACCCAACATGAAATATGTCGCCTTTCAATTTGGAATTGTGTGGTGTTTTTGCTTAAGATATATTTTCTTTCCAGTCTAATGTCTTGGTATTTTTTTAATTTTAATCGTATCTTAATGGTTTCAGTTCCTTTGTCTAGTATTCTACCTTCTCGCTTTTCTCTACGACGTATACTATACATAAAAACAAAGTTGTTCGCGTTGAACTTAAAATGTATACATAAAACAATAAAACCATGCGTAATCTAATGATTTTTATCTTCCGAATTCAGTGAACTTTATAATTGCTTTCAATTCTAATTGCTGTGCTTAACTTTCATCAAATTGCAATAAGCTTACTGAGACAAAAGATAAAATCAGATAAAGAAAAAATCCGTTTTTGTTTAAGTGTATTCTTTTTCACTTTTACTCTGCCTTTCAAGGGGAAGAAAACAAATGCGAGATCTTATCAAATGTTTCATATTATTCTACTTCTGTCTGATATTGCTTTAACAGATTCGTAAATAGTTTATTGGACTGATAGTATATGTATTTGGAGTAAGACTATGGTTTCCCGATTGCGGCGGCCGATTATTGTTTTCATTTTACTCCTCAACATTTGTGTTGTGGATGGGAGCATACTAATGCAGTATTTCCGATGTGAACGTAGATATAACCGATCGAAAACACATCATTTTAACAGTTTAAAGTTAAAGGTTGTCATTTGGACTAAATAATACTCCGATTATGCTTGAACGGCAAATGTAAACGGTATTAGAGAGACTAATTTACGTGTACAAAAATGGATCTCACTTCAGTCTCACCACGTATTATTTTAACATATACACGATTTCGATTGATGGAACGTCTCATTCATCCCTTGTACACAGTCTTGCTAAAATATGTCACAGCTAATTAACATTGTAATATTAAGCATGTCTTATGAAATAGCTGGGGTCTTAGTCTTTCAGATCATGCAAATATACAGTATCTTCAGAAAAAAAAATCAAATGCAATATATTTTTGGATAATAAAAAGTTCCCTCGTGAAATGGCTTAAAATATTAATGTGGATAATCCTCTTATTCCCAACACAATTACTGTCACAACTTATAAGGTCAATGGCGTAGATAATCTCAATCCAAGTATGAACGTTAGGCTTCGAAGAACAGACTGCGTGAGGTCAATGTGACTTTTGTTGTTTCTTGCCAATGAGAATGATTATTTCGTACAGCAACAGTCGTTGTTTATTATCAAGTTTATCGAGCTTACAGTCGCAAGAACTATGAGAGACATGTAGCACCGATAACTGTCCATAAACAACAACTGTCCTCAATGGACAATTGTCGTTGCGGCTGTCAAATGGATTTCTAAAAGTTAAATGATTAAAAGTGTTTGAAGGATATAATAGCCATAGTCACTGCATTGTGGTTATTTCTATATTCTCTTTTCAATAAAGTTGTATCTTAACCTTTGAAAATATTCTTTAGGTCAAAATAAATCTTTATATGCTTACCAAATGAATGCACATCGTTGTATCATTCAAGTATCAATCTATTCAAAATGTTTCCAATTATATTGAGATGGAACATCGAAATTACCTTTTAAGATGATTAATATGCAAGCCTGTTCAAATAGGTGCAGAATGAAAATGCAAGTGATTTTGGCATACGTAAAGCACATACTTACACTTGAGGTGGCTCTTATACTTCAGTACACATGACCACCCTCATTATAACGTTTTCTTTGGGATCCATAGAAGCAGACTCTGTTATAAGTGAAAACATATTATAATGAGGTTACTTGCTACAAACAAATAGCGAAGTTACCAATTTGGAAGCCATAACATGACCGTGTTATATTGACAAAACGTATTATAGTGAGGCGCGTTATAATGAGATTGTAGTGTTTTTTCTTTGAAGTATCATATGAGCCTCCACATGGGAAAACCAACAATCTGCATAGGCGAAAACAAAGTCGCAGATCAGCTTCGCAGTAACTGCGAAGCTGATCAGCGCCTTTGTTTTCGCTACTCGGATAATACAGTTCCTCTTCTACTTAAATCCGAAATTTCAAGCTTCTAGCTCTTTTCTGTGACTGTACAGGTCGGTTTGTGTCAGACCTGGTCAGAAACCATATTGTTGGTTTTCCCACGAGGCGGCTCATATATGAATATTATTATGATTAATATGATAGTCTGGAAGTGCTTATTCAATAAGCACTTCCAGACTATCATAGCTCATATGAAATCAATAGGAATCAAAATATTGCAAGAAATGAATTTTATGAAAAGGAATGGTGAGAATCTACTATTCTAGACGGATGGGCACAATCTTTTGTCTGATTGGAAATACAAAATGTATCTGAATTCAGTTGAATGTCTAGAGAAATTAACTCTCTGCGATTAAATACATCGTTTAATTGACTTTTATGGAGTGTTTTGCTAATAGCTATAAATTTCACAACTTTTTATAGGTAAACGTTTAAATAGACTTTAATCCCTTATTCTTTATAATATTAATATGAAGTACTTTAAATTGCTTTCTGGATAATGATTTATTTACTTGAATGTCAAAAGCAATGTTATTTGCACTTTAAAATACCAGTATGCAGGTGTAAAATCAGAACGGACCACAAGCGACATTAATTCCATTTGGTGACGTAAACTGTAGCCATATGATAAGTACAGGACCCGCTGCTCCTTAATACAGGAATTCAATTACCCCGTTGTTTCAAAAACAGTCAAAGTATTTCACCATCCTACGCTATACTTAACGTCCATATTCTTATAAAGTACAGAAACAAAGCTACTGCAACAATGCATTTCTCGTGTTAGTAACTCGAAGGCATCGTAAGTTCCCCTACTGACGACATACTTACGATGGTCTTGAGATTTACGCCCTTGCTATTCCAGTGACTCAATGCTGATCAAGGCTATCATATACCCGACAAAAAAGAAACGCAATGATGAAGAGATTTTCCCATGAAGTTCTTCATAATTGGTCAAATTCAAAGTGTTGAAATTTTCTTAATTCTGATCAATTGTTCATAACTTTTTTTTATATATTTAAGAATAATAAGTGACCGTTACTTCTTTGATTGTTTAACAAATATTTATCATTTCAAAAAGCGTGGTATAGACTTATGATTATAAATGCCGCAGGCTGCATGCCTTGTCATAGCTTAGACACATGCTGTGCTCTTTGGTTGCATGGTGAAAATTCAGTTACCAGACTCAAAGGCGGCTAATGTAAAATTTATAACTAGCTGCTTTTCTTTCAACCGTTTTGACTATCTAATTTGGGTGGAGGCGACTCAAAGGCGGCTAATGTAAAATTTAGCTGGTTTTCTTTGACTGGATCAACTGTTTTGACTATCTAATTCGGGTGGAGGCTGACTAATAGTGATGAGCCCTCTTCGTCTGTTCGTCATAGTCTTTAGTTGATTTTAATTCCATTTTGGAGACTCTACTCATGAATCGGAGTCGAACCATTTTTGTATGTTCTAGAAAATGCATCTGAATCAAACGATACGTTCTGTTATTATTAAATGTTCTTCATTCCGACCTGCGCTTATTTGGAGAGTTCCAAAGAACAATGTAAAAAGCTATTAGCAGAGAACGATATTTCAGGAAAGAATATATCCATTACTGGAAGTCGTCAAACAATCAGACAATTGTTGAGAATGGTTCATAATTAGTAATCCATTAGACCAGAGCCTGGAATAAATGTAGCGATTGTGAAAGTTTGATTTTTAATTTTCTACAAACCAACTCTTAAGATTAGTTTTTGCATACCAAAATATAGAAACGCAATAGCTCGAAAAGCGTAGTGGTCTCAGTCGATCTTTATTTCAGTTACTGTTAACCTTGAAAAAAAAAAAAAAAAAAAAAAAACCTCTGAAGTTGGTTTGTTGTCAATTTCTCTAGATAATTACCTAAAGTATGGCCCATCCCCTTTCTCATTAATATGTTCACTGTTCTTCAATGATCTACTTCCCAGTGATTACAGACTGATTCGTGACCAAAGACCAGTTTTTCCTTTTTCCACCGGTCTTTTGGTAATTTATATCAGTTCCTTGGCTTTAACTATGTATTTTTCTGTTATGAAAGCATTGTATTTAATGATTTTAATTCAGACAAAAGCATACTGCTCATCACTCTATACAAATAGTATTCTTTAAAATCAATGTTAATTGTACCAACTTAATTTTTTCTTGTTTTCCGTATAAAGATAAGTAAACAGTGCAAAATCCGCAAATTGACAGAAAAGGTGAGACGATTAAATTGGTTCCTGTTATTTTGTTAATTTTGTTTAGATAGGCATTGAACATGACCAATATTACTGTGAAAAATCGACAAGATCCGGTGAAACTGAAAATTGCATTTATTGAGCGTATAAAATATCTAATGACTCTAAAACAAAAAATTTTATACCTTTAATGAAAAGGCAAACAGAAAGCATACCAAAAGACACTTGCCCCTATATTGCATTGTAAGATTTGGAACCAGTAAGTAGTACCGATAGTATACTTTTGTTGTGTGGGGTCCTCTGTTAGCGAGATTAAAGTGGACCAAAATAGACAAAAAAAAAAAAACAACGTTAAAGTATGTTTTTTCTAAGATTGCCATTTGGTCTTAGTAAAGCTCCCGCAACACTCGAGCAGAAATTTTAAATGGTTTTAGCGGCAGACTTAATTTGAATCATCTCTGAAATATACAGCTGCGTTCAGTTATTAATATACCCCTGAGATATTCAGAAATAAATTGACAACTCTTCTTGTATTTGAACAAACATTACTGGCAAGAAATGAACAACTGGAAGAATTTGTTTATAAATTTTGTTAAGTATGAGCGTAATAATTTACTCAGTGTATAAAACTTCCAGATCTTGTGATGCTGCATTACGAAAACTTGCCCATGCAATATACAGAGATTTTTTCAATAGCAAAAATTGAAAAAAAAATTGTAGAAAATCTTTGGTATTTTTCTTATTTTTGCTCAAATTATAGATCGTGGGTACACGTTAGAACCGCCTCGCCGAGGCGGTTCTAACGAGTACCCACAATCTATGTTTTGGAGCAAAAATAAGAAAAATAGGTATACCCCTGCATACCCCAGTTTTGCTATATAAAAGTGGGGTATAAGCGGTATACATTACACGGGCATGTTTTCCTGATGGTATGCCTAAATTGATTACATAATAAAGGAGCCCAATTTTTACCAGAAAGTCGCCGATATTCATGTTTCAAAGATTCCACAAGGAACCATGGTCAATGGTTTGATTTTATTTGTAGATTATGAAAGAATAACCCACATCGTGCGATTTTGTTTTTTAGAGCTCTACAAAGTAAGTATAAATGTTCAACAAGGAGAAATTTCCCTTCGGGCAGTTTTGGAACACTAGGAAAACAACCCAAAAGAATGTTTCCGAGGTCTTGTAGTTTCTATCTTAGCGGATTGTTTAAATAATTTCGTGAGATACATGCATGCACAGTATCACTATGATATATACAGTAAATTATCCAGTTCCGGGTCACTTTTTTTTTCGAAGTGGTTTCCAGATAATTGCTCACAGCAAACTAGGTTTCGACCTTACCATTAGAAAGTATAATCCTTCTTCTAAACAATGAACTTTAGTCTGATTAATTGTGAATATTCTGTGGGCCACACGATGGCTTTGAAGCAGACCACCAATTTATCCAGTTCCGAATCATTTATCCAGTTCCGAATCACTTGCGATAATTTTTAAACAGGACACTCTCTGGCGCTATTGCGTTATGATTTTGAGTTTGTAGCTTCATTACTTCTTTATAAAACAAGACTTACACACAGTTTACCATTTCAGATAGAAAAAGTGTCAAAAACTGTGTACATGTATACGAAGTATAACTTACGTTCTGGATATTGGCGTCAATCGAAAACAAATACATGTTCTAAGTCGATAATGGCGTAACTGGTTCCAGATTTTTGCAGTTAAGAGCTTGTAATCATGGGCTGTGCATTGGTTATTTTCATTTTTGTTTGTTTGTTGATTTGTTTGTTTGTTTTGTTGTTGATGTTTTATTAGTTTAACTTTCACCTGTTTGATTAACCGATTGAATTTCAAACACAGCTTTAATGTTGCGTAAACAGAGATATCTAACTAGACTAGAAATCCAGACAGTATGTTTTGTTCGCGATGCAGATCGACTGCACAAAGAATCACTTGCGTAAGGAAACGACCATTGATTTTTATTATTGGGGAGGGGGGGGGGGTGCTGTAAGATTAAAAAAAAAAAAAAAAAAAAAAAAAAAACAGTATCCAATTTTGGCCGTAAAACATATCTTGGGCAGAGAAAATTCTGTATTACTATCTTACGTATTGTAATATATACCAATAAAAAGACAGGACCGCGTCGTGAGAGAAAAATAATATCCAGGCCCGGAAACATCTTCCAGCCCCCCCCCCCTCTTAAAATTCATTCATTTATTTATTTATCTATCTTGGGTCAGTTTACGTCCCTTTTAAGATCATTTAGCTCATATGAGACGAGCCAGTCAGTTGGTGTGGTGAAAACGGGCGAACCCCGAGAAAAAAAGAAAAAAAAACAACTGGCATATCTTCAAGCAGAGCTTGTCTCACGTGAGCCCACAACAAACACAGCGGTGAGACGATCGAATGAAACGCGTAAATGAAATCAGCTCTTCACCACTCGGCAACGGGGTGGTGGTGGTGGTGGTGGGGGGGGGGGGGGTTGGCATTCATTTATTTAGTTAAGTTTTAGTAAATGAATAGCCACTTTTTGGGAAACAGCTACTCACCAGACTTCTTCTGTCAAAAGAAGAAATCAAAATAATAGATAGAACAATTTTGAAAGAGAGAGAGAGAGAGAGAGAGAGAGAGAGAGAGAGAGAGAGAGAGATGTTGCTAGATTCCTTATATGAGGACCAAAAAGCATAACTCGGCGCTCAACGTGAGGATCGGACCCAGTGTCTGTCCTTATTGGCTTTGTTGTGTGGTTATATTTGAAGCACGTTTAGTTTAGGATGTCAGGGCATCCTAACTTGCCCCCCCCCCCTTTTTGATTCAGTTTAACGTCCCTTTCATGATTATTTCAGCTCATATGAGACGCGCCAATCAGTAGGTGGGACGAAAACGGGAAAACCCCGAGAAAAACAAAACCACCTGACACGCTCGCAAGCAGAACTTGGTTTGTCTCACATGGCCAGAGCGGGGTTCGAACCCACACTAGACACAGCGGTGAGAACTTTGGGCACAAGTCCCATAAAATGGGGGCAAAGTCATGACATGACCATAGCTGTGGACTAGAACGTTAAGCATCAATTCAAACAACTGCATTGCAAATGAAAGACTGTGGTATTGTGGCGACACGCACGCACGCACGCACGCACACACACACACACATCAAATAAAATACTTACTGAGATTTAAACACTCCCTCCTCAGTTCCTTTAGGTTTAGCGCTAAGACGTGTACCGCGATATTAATAGATTTACGAGTACATGTACTATGTCGACACAATTAATTTTTACTGACCCGAAACTAGCTAAATTGGTAGATAAAATTAACAAGCTCCTACGCAACAGAAAATCAATAAATGAAGTTCAGTTTTCCTGGTGTGTTATAATTAATGTTGGAACGCATGTTGGAACCAAAAGTGTAAAAAAATAATGTTCAAGGTTCATGCATTTTGCGGAAACCTGCACCTTGCGGATAATTACACAAGTGCAATATACATTCTACTTCGACAGGTCATCTCGAAGAACAGATTTATTTTTAGCATGCAGATAAGTTTTCAAAGTCTGACTTCGTGCAGAGGAAGACAAAAAGATAGACTTCATGACCATACAAAATATTTTTTTTTAATTGAACAGCTGCTGTGTAGTTCGTGACGATACGACCACTTGATTCGGAACTGGATAAGATTCGAAACCGGATAAATTACTGTATGTATAAGATACTCACTGTTCACTTTTGTGTGGTCTTCTACAAATAACAATTGACTGACCAAAGGTACTTTTTGCCATGTTGAGGTCCATATTGTACCATCAGTATATCTGCTATGTTTTGTTGTACGTCTTTGATATATGACTGTATGTGCTGAAGAGGAAATATATTAAATTAAAAAAAAGTTAAAAAAAAAAGTAAGTATAAATGATAAGCTTTAAATGACTGACATATTTTACATCAAGGTGGACTTTTTGGAAGCCTGTGTATTTGAATGAGGGACTGATAAAAGTCAATATAAAACCAGAGGACCAACGCTCACCTGAGATGTAAGATATATACCAATAAATTTGTTTGACTATACTGTTCATATGTATACATGTATGTATATAGCCCCCGGGCAGGGTCAATTTCTCATTTGCCCATTTCCTGAAGTTTTTCCCTTCAATTACATTTTTACAGCTTTCTGCAATTTGTGACCTAAGTTGACCTTGCCTTTAAATTTGTCAAGGTCATCAAAGGGTCATGATTTATAAACACATTGTAGTACTCTGATCCCAATCGCTACATGTCTAGTTTCTTTGCAATAGGTTCAGCAGTTCCGGTGAAGATTTTTGAAGGTTTTTTACCTTGTATGGGCACGGCGGCCATCTTGGTAATGTGACCTGGGTTATTTATATACAAATTGGTTCTCATTTCCTAAAAATGATTCATGTAAAATTTAGCTTTGATTGGCCAAGTGGTTTCGGAGAAGATCCTTGAACATATTTATAACATACAAGTATATTGCCCCGGGGTGGCCTGGACCCCAAATGTTTTCAGAATCATAAATATTCAGTCCATTTGCCCCGTTTCCTGCAAGTTTTCACCTTCAAATGACATTTTAACAGTTTTCCCCATTCAAATGCATAGGTGACCAATGTTGACCTTGCCGTAAAATATGTCAAGGTCATTACAGGGTCATAACTTATAAACACATTGAATTACTCTGGTCACTGATGCTAAATGCCAAGTTTCATTGAAATCTGTCGACCAGTTCCAGAGAAGAATTTTAAAGGGTCTTTACTATATATGGGCATGGTGGCCATCTTGGTCATGTGACCTAGATTATTTATAAATACACTGATTCCCTCTTCCTGTACATGCTTCATGTAAAGTTTGGCTTTGATTGGCAAAGCAGTTTCAGAGAATAAGATCAGCTGTAGGTCTATGAAATAGTTGAATGAATGAATGTATTGTCAAAATCTGAAATGTGCAGCTGTTATTAGACATTCAAATATTTGCTTTTTTTTAAATTCAGTTTTACGTCCCTTTCAAGATCATTTCAGCTCATATGAGACGGGCCAATCATTAGGTCAGGTGAAAACGAGAGAACCCCGAGAAAAAACACCTGGCACACCTGCAAGAAGAACTTGGCTTGTCTCACATGTGGCCAGAGCGGGGTTCGAACCCACACCAGACACAGCGGTGAGATGATTGAGTGATTAAGAAACAGCCCCCCTTAACTAGTACTTCAGTCCCCAATGCTTCATGTCAAGTTTCTTTGAAATTAATTCAGTGGTTCCAGAGAAGAAGAGTTTTGAAGGGTTTTTACTATACATGGGCATGGCGGCCATCTTGGTCATGTGACCTGGATCATTTATATATACATTGGTTCCCCCTTCCTATAGATACTTCATGTAAAATTTGGCTTTAATTGGCCAAAGGGTTTCAGAGAATAAGAACTTTGAAAATGGTGGACGAAGATGGGTGGACGCCGGATCATGGCCATCCTACAAGCTCAACTTGTGAGCCTAACAGCTCAGGTGAGTTAAAGAACCTTGTACATGCATGCCTTTTTTACTGAAATTATTAGATCAATCAAGCCAAATTTCATATTTAGGCCAAATGGATAGGTATTTTTTATAAATGGTCCAGGTCACATGGTCAAGATGGCCATGCCCATATATGGAAAAAGCCTTCGGTTCCACCAGATATCTTACCATCTTGTTGGTGCGAGGAATTGGTGACTCATTTAACAGCAATGTCAACACTGGCCTTTAATGGGCTTGATTCCATGACTAATAACAAAGCAGAACATTAAGAAAAATGTGCAAAAATGCATGTTTTTTGAAACCATCAAAATTTGGAAATAAGCAAAAAGCTCATAAATCTATTTTTGGGCTTTGAAACATGTATTTGTTTGGACTTATTGTTGTGATGAAAAAGAAGTCTAAGAGTAAATTAAATATCTTTATTCATATAGCATTTGCAAATATCTTTTACTATGATGAAGTCAATACAGATCTGTATTTGTGCTGAAATTCTATTTTCAGTGAATGAATGGATATAATATAACAAGTAATGGAATTTCTATATAAGCAAGAAATACAAGAAAGATGATAGGTTTTTATGTTTGCCTCTATAGCTCCACGCAGCTTTGTGCTACATCTAAGACAAAGTATGCAGACTTTAAATATTTCTTGAATTCATCAAATGTAATGTTCATTTTTATTTAAATGTCTGCATATTTTGTCTTAGATGTAGCACAAAGCTGCGTGGAGCTATAGAGGCAAACATAAAAACCTATCATCTTTCTTGTATTTCTCGAGCAGAGAAGCTTTAAGCAGCATTTCATCTGGGTCTTAACTGTTAACTTGTATCCCAACTTTACCACAGAGACTTAGGCCAAGAGTTTGCAAAAGTGTGCAGGATTTTCCCAATACTTCATGTTGTGGTTTTACTAAATTCCAGTAACTAATAAGCCCTAAGTCCTATAGGTGAAAATAGAAGACCTAGGGCCGAGGTTATAAAACTTTTTTCATGCTCAGCTCAGCCGAGACTAAAATTTATCCTGCTCATAAATGTTAAAATGTCAAATTTATTAGCAGGATAAATTACAGGCTTTGGAGATTTAAACCTAAAATTTCAATTTATTTGGGATATTTCAGTAAATATGAGCAGTTTAAATTTCATGCTCAGCTGAGTTGAGCATGAAAAAAGTTTTATAACCTCGGGTCCAGGCTTTTGTGTGTTGATATTATGCACCAGAAGTAGTTATAAAACTATATAATACTGTTAAACTCAAACATAACATAAAACTATCTAAAATTAACAACAATAAGCAACAACAAAGTAACATAGTAGGTAACATAAAGCTATCAGATCAATGGCTAAATCTATGTAAAAATATTGCTTTGTAAAAATTGTTATCACAGAAGTTAAAAAGAACAACAGAAAAGTATATACATCAGTTATAATCTGTGCATATACCATTTTACTATTTAGTCATCTTTTAACTAGATAATTTGTTTTTATTGGTATACAACACAATATAGACCAATTAAGGGCCACATCTGGTCATGTAAGTCTGATTTTTTTATACCACAACCTCTTAAAAATTTGTTACATGATTTCACAAACAGCATGCTAAAGAGTTGGACCCCAACAGTGTTAGATTAAATTTTGCCTTCACAATCATGCAATAATTCGTTAAAATTAGTTTTGCATATTGATACAAAGACGTTCATGCTTCCTTGGGACAGAGTCATCAGGTAAACATGTCCGTGGAATGTATACCCCCTTAAACCCCATTTTTATACAGAAAAACTGGGGTTTGCTGGGGCATGCCTATTTTTCTTATTTTTGCTCCAAAATGTAGATTGCGGGTACTCGTTAGAACCCCCTCGCCGAGGCAATTCTAACGTGTACCCATAATCTATGTTTTGAGCAAAAATAAGAAAAACATTTTAAAAAATCAATTTTTCAATTTTTACAACTTCAGAAAATCTTTGTATATTACATGAGCATATTTTCATAATGGTTGTTTTCACTGTGGTTTGATACTAGAACAGCAATGGGAGACTTCTTTTCTTGTTCATGTACTTAATGAGATCAAACAGAGAAAATGGGACAGATACAATGCTCATTTTAGCCTTTGTCAGTCCCATAAGTGGACACATACTGCCTGAATGCAGTCTTTTTCTACTTCTTTGTTTTTCATGTAAAAGTGTGTTTTTTGTATATGCGTAAAGAAAATGTCAGACCACTATGCAGAAAAGCAGCACCTCTGTTTTTGTCAAACAGATACAGTATTACTATATATGAGCCGCCTCATGGGAAAACCAACAATCTGCATTTGGCGAAAACAAAGACTCAGATCAGCTTCGAGGTAACCGCGAAGCTGATCAGTGCCTTTGTTTTCACTACTTGGATAGTACAATTCCTCTTCTACTTAAATCCGAAATTTCAAGCTTCTTGCTGTTTTCTGTGCCTAAACAGGCCGGTTTGTGTCGGACCTGTTTGGAAACCACATTGTTGGTTTTCCCACGAGGTGGCTCATATAACTATCAGTCTATCACTATACTTTCTGAAGCAGAAGCCTCAAGCTATCTTCTGTTGTTGTACAGTCCTTGTTTTGACAGACCTTGACAGAAACCCCAAAGTCAAGAAATCATTCCACAGGGCTCAGCTTATTCCATTTTCTCTTCTTCCACATTTTCTTTCTTCTCTTTCTGCTGTTTTGCAAATTCAAACAAATTCTGTGTCCTCTTCTCCCAAATATTAAACTCTTCCATGAATGCCTTAAATTCTGCGGGCTCCTCCTGCAGTGTTGTCATGGTAACATCCGTGTCAAACTTGGGATTATCCTTCAGCCAATGAGATAGCTTGATCTGGACTTTGTCAGCCTGCTTGTTCATGTTGAGGGACTGGAGGGTTTGGATTAGGGTCTCGAAAGAGGATTGGACCCACTTCATGTGCACTCCTGGCGATTCTGCAATTTCAGAATCAGTAAAAAGAACTAATGTTACCTATTTTCTAAAATAAGTGGTAAAATTGTTATTATTATTCTGTATAACAAGTTTACTTTATTCAAACCATTTATTCAAACCACACCTGAATTCTTGCCCAAAGATTTTTTTTTCTATTGTGGGGTATGAAAGGTAAACAAATATGGTGATTCAATGAAGTAGCTCTACCAGCAATCTATGTTTTTAAAACATATAAATCACAATTTTTCATATAGAAATATTTTGTGTGTGTTTTTGGCAGTGTAATCAGCTCTACAGTTTCTTAAGCATGTATATTTGAAAAAGTTTTCGAAAAAAGTTTCTGAAAATTTCTAAATTCTTACTGAAAAAATTATGAAGAAAATTTGATATGCATGTTAAAAGTAAAATAAGTGGGAGACTGCCTGCTTACCCATATGATCTACTACAGTTTTGAGCAACATGATGCATTCCTTTGGTTTTTCAGTGACTTTATAGAAAGTTCCGAGAGTGGCGGCCGCCAGTAATCGGAAGTAGCTGTAACTGGGCTGGCACAGTTTCATCAGGGCTACACTGGTCTGGAGCATGTCCTCAGCCATCTGCAGCCTGTAAAACAGAAATAAATCATATGGACAACATCACAAGCTGAATGAGAAAAAAAATCTTTTTGCAAATGTGAAGCAAAGGCATAGATCAGCTGTAGGTCTATGAAAAAGTTGAATGAATGAATGTATTTTCAAAATCTGAAATGTGCAGCTGTTATTCGACATTCAAATATTTTGCTAAGAAAATAAGACATTCTATGGTGGCAGTCGAAAATGTATATATACTGATCAAAGTAGGTAGACCTGTATCAATTTGAAACAATATGAATGAATGAATGTCTATTTTCCTCCCAAAGTATTATATGTATATCAGATCTACAAGCTTACATGAACATATAAATGTATCTAACAGTTAATATATTTTCATAAAAAGGGACAAAAAAGGCTTATTACATTTAAACCAATAAGCTCAGTTGTATGTCTAAATGTATAGGTCTGTCTCAAGTTAAAACCATGCAATATTATTGTATACACAGTTTCTTACAACACTTTCATGCAAACCATAGTCAACACGACACAAAATATCATGCATATATCTGAATACTTTGTATACAACATTCATGCTGGCAACTAACAACATGCCTAATATCTAGCAGTTTTCTACTTGCATCTCAAGCAATCTACTTGTACTAGTATATCATTAAAAGTCAATCAGAGAGGTGTAGCCTATGCTAATATATGGCGATGAATACTTAAATTGCACTAACTTATGTTTTATATTAGATTTTACTTTCATTTATACTCATAAATCCTAACAGCATGCAAACATTAACTATAAAGTGAATAGCATCAATTTTTGCTGTTGATTTTGCCTGCTACTAATATGAACAAACAACTCGGACCCAAATCACTTACAACAAACCATCATGACTGATCTTGATCTAAACTCTTACACTGATTTTTTTATAAAAAAAACTTTGATTTGAGAAAAAATTATCAGCAAATGCCAGAATAGAATGCAAAATGACTTGGCATACCAAAATTGTAAAATAGATCCCTAATTTTGTTAGAACATTTTATCAGAATCATAGTTAAATGTGCATTCAGGTTAAACTGGAACATGTCAGATCAATTATAAGTATCAAGACAAGATGCTGGCTGCAACAACTAAAAGTTTTGTATTATCTGCATTGTGAACAAAACTATGTGCTGATTAGAGACATTATTTAGAGTGCATGGTTGGGTAGATGATGCTTGCAATACTCATATTTTCATATTTTCTCATTTGAATCCTTCAAATGTTCACAAAAAAAGTGATTAACTATTCATGCTAGACTACATGGGTAAATTTATGCATGCCCGACTAGACTTACGGATGAACCTCTGTGCCTGGATAATGATCACTGTAAACAAATACATTCATTTTCTAAAGATCCCACAATAATACTGGTAAACATTAGACTTGTATCAATTGGTATCAGAGTTAAACAGCATACAAGTGAAATCCCTTTACTTCTTGGCACAAACAGGTTGTCCTCTTTTAGAAAATCCTCCCACAAAAACATTCAAAATTTCTTTACACCCATAACACCATTTGGTATATTCAGACCCTCCTTCAACAATGCTGTACTTTATTTAACCATTCTGCCTAATGATAATCATAAAAAGAATAGCCCTATGTCCTCAAAGATGTATCACATCTTGTGAATCACATGCCTGTAAAACAGCAAAGATAAAGGTACATGTACAGCAATGATTTCGAGGAAACCTCAAAACCTGAACATTTCTGTTCTGCTAAATTTAACATGTTTTGACAGCATGTCTAAAATATCTTATTTAATATAAATGTGTAACAAGCATATAACATGCTCATGTGCAAGTTCAAACAGTACAACTTACTTTTCCATCTTTGAGTAGATCTGTCCGAGCAGGGAGTACATCTGAGCAGTGCGCAGGCTGACCTCTCCATACTGACTGGTGACCATCTCCAATGCTCTCTTTGCCTCTGACTCGGCCTGACTCAAGGTCATCTCCTGGGTCTCTTTAGATGCTTGTAGTGCCTTCCATTGGAGCGCTGAGGCTGAATATCCAAAATAGACACATTAATACCTAACTGATATTACAAAATAGACACATTAATACCTAAGCTTGATTACATAGTTCCTGCATAACCCAGTTTGCACAAATACATGAAAATCTCCTTAGAAATGTCCCTGAAGCTGTGAAAAGTAGCTGGATTATAGTCACTTCTACGTAACATGAGAAATGAATCCATCTGTACTTCAGGAGAAACAATGAAATACTTCTATTTATAAAAGAAAATTATGCAGGGTGGTCAACTATATTTTCTCAACAATACATGATTATCTCCCTTCATACAGCAACATTTCAACTATAGATTCATACTGGTGGAAAAATTATTTGTTGACAACCCTGTAAATTTTTGCAGACATGCTACGGAAATACTCTGGTTACAGTTTTACCAAAGAAATATCAAAACACTATCCAGCAAGTTTTAAATGTTTTTTTTGTATTCTATGAGCCACATCATAATCATATTTGATTTTTGCTACACAGATAGTACATGTACAACCCCTCTTCTACCTAAATCTGAAATTTTAAGCTTCTAGCCTCTTTCTGTAAGTGTACAGACCAGTTTGTCGGACCTGGTCAAAAACCCCGAGGACCGGTTTTTCGTGTGTTACAGCTCTTATTACAACCTACCTGAAGTATGTAAAAACAGATGCAGTATAGTATGGTCCTCTGACGATGACTTTGTGGCTATCCTGAGAGCTTCTACAGCGTGTAAGTAGTATTTCTCATCATCAAACCTTTGTAGGACCAGCAGGGCCTTGCTAACTGCCCTGTGGGCGAGGGCAACTTGAATGGTCTCGCAGGCATAAACCTTCTTAGCAGTTGACAGGGCATGCTGTAATAGATATGGTACATGTTAATAATAATTTTTTGTAGAACCAGCACGGCTTTACTCACTGCCCTATGGGCAAGTACAACTTGCATAAACCTCCTTGGCAGTTGATAGGACATGCTATGAAAAGTACAGAAAAAACATTTGGTTAAAAATTATGTGTCGGGCAGTCTGTTCTGAGAGTTTACTTTGTACACAACGAGCCTCTTCCACCTTCATGCTAGCAGCCAAATTTCTTTCAAACAGTCTTTTTTCCCATCAGGAAAACATTTCCGTGGAATATGTACCCCCTCAAACCCCATTTTATATAGCAAAACTGGGGTATGGAGGGGTATACCCATTTTTCTTATTTTTGCTCCATAACATAGATTGTGGGTACTCGTTAGAACCACCTCGGCGAGGCGGTTCTAACGTGTACCCACAATCTATGTTTTGATCAAAAATAAGAAAAATATCAAGATTATTCTGATGAAATTTTCATTTTTACAACAGAAAAAAATCTCTGTTTATTACATGGGCAAATTTCCGTAATGCCATGTACAAGGCCCAATTGCAAGTAATTGTCAAACAGCAGCTATGACAAGAATGCAATACATGAAATTCCTCGTGGAAAAACCAACAATGTGGTTTCGCAACAGGTCTGACACAAACCGACCTGTACAGCTACAGAAGCAGGCTAGAAGCTTGAAATTTTGGATTTAACTAGAGGAGGAATTGTACTATCCGAGTAGCGAAAACAAAGGCGCTGATCAGCTTCGCAGTTACTGCGAAGCTGATCTGCGCCTTTGTTTTCGCCTAGGCAGATTGTTGGTCTTTCCACGAGGCGGCTCAAATATTCTTATCTTCCTATACCACATTTTAACACCATTGTATTTTATAATAGCCCTTGAACTACATTTTGAAAATAAAAGTTCTGGATCAAAAAATATATTTTCAGAACAATTAATTTGTGAGGCAATGTCAATTTAATAGCTAAAATTAAATTCTTTCAAATATTTCCAAACCTTTAAAGGTATTCAAGTTTTTGTTTGAAAGTTACGTGTTTAAATGACGAGGAAGAAAAGCACTTCTCAGAAGAGCATTGTTATATTGTTTCAAGTCGCTTTTAAGCATCTTTTAGTTCCCAATACATGTACAGGTCAACCTCATTACAAGTAGCCCAAGGGCAACGATCGCTCCCTGAGAGTCAACAAGTACAGTCACTGGACAAAGTGGTTGTTTTAGTGTTTGTTTTTTTTTTGGTCAAATTTGAAGATCTGATCGAAATAGAAGATGCTGGAGTGGCCACAACACTAAAAATTGATTTTTCAAAAATTCAAGGGCAGCTAACTCCGCAGTCCAAGGTCGAATCTGGCTCAAATTCGAACTCATCCAAGATGTTATGGTTATCCTTGTTTCTTCCAAGAATGAAGAAGATCCGATCAAAATTGAAGGCGCTAGAGTGGCCACAATACAAAATATTGATTTTTCTAACACTTAAGTGCAGCTAACTCCGCAGTCAGAGGTCGGATCTGGCCGAAATTAGAACTCATCCAAGATATTGTAGTTATTCTTGTTACCTGCAAGAATGAAGACGATGCACTGAAAAAACAAAGATGCTAGAGTGGCCACAACACAAAATATTGATTTTTCAAACACTCAAGGGCAGATCAACTCCGCAGTCAGAGGTCGGACCTGGTCGAAATTCGAACTCATTCGAGATATTGTAGTTATCCTTGTTACCTGCAAGAATGAAGAAGATCCACTGAAAAACAAAGATGCTAGAGTGGCCACAACACAAAATATTGATTTTTCAAACACTCAAGGGCAGATAACTCTGCAGTCAGAGGTCAGATCTGGTTGAAATTCGAACTCATCCGAGATATTATGGATGGCTTTGTTACTTCCAAGAATAAAGAAGATCTGAATAAAAATGAAGGCGATAGAGTGGCCACAACACTAAATATTGATTTTTCACACAGTCAAGGGCAGATAACTCTGCAGTCAAGGGTCGGATCTGGCTGAAATTCAAACTCATCCGAGATGTTATGGTTATTCTTCTTAATCCCAAGTATGAAGAAGATCCTATCAAAATTGAAGGCGCTACAGTGGCCACAACACAAAATATTGATTTTTCAAATACTCAAGGGCAGATAACTCCGCAGTCAGAGGTCCGATCTGGTCGAAATTCGAACTCATCCGAGATCTTATGGCTTTCCTTGTTGCCTGCAAGAACGAAGAAGATTCCATTAGAAATGAAGGCGCTGGAGCGTTCACAACATCTTTCCCATTGTAAGTCAATGGGGATTTTTTCCAATGCTCAAGGGCAGCTAACTCCGCAGTCCATGATCAAATCTTGCCGAATTTTGAACTCATCCGAAATCTCATGGCTGTCCTTGTTACATAAAAGAATGAAGAAGATCCGATCAAACATATAGGTGCTAGAGTGTTCACAACACTTAACAGGCATTTTCCAAACGCTCAAGGGCAGGCAACTCCGCAGACCATGGTCAAATCTTGCTGAATTTCGAACTCATCCGAGATCTTATGGTTGTCCTTGTTACCTGCAAGAATGAAGAAGATCTGATCAGAAATGAAAGCGCTGGAGTGTTCACAACATCTTTCCCATTGTAAGTCAATGGGGATTTTTTCAAACGCTCAAGGGCAGCTAACTCTGCAGTCCATGGTTGAATCTACCCCAATTTCGAACTCATCCGAGATCTTATCACTGTCCTCATTACCTGCAAGAATAAAGAAGATCCTATCAAAAATGTAGGCGCTAGAGTGTTCACAACATTTTTCCCATTGTAAACCTATGGGAGCTATCCGTTGCCATGGAAACCAGAGTTCTGATCCGACCTGGCCCAAAACCTTATGCAACCTTTCCCCCACCCCAATGATGCTTCTGATAAAATTTGATCACGATTATCCTTGTTGTTTTAGAGATATTCAAGTTTGAAAATGTGGACGGACGGATGGACAGAGGCACGTACGCACGGACGGACGACGGCTCGACTATCATACTATAAGCTCACCTTGTGAGCCTTTGGCTCAGGTGAGCTAATAATGCTATCTTTGGGGTCAATGAAAGCATACTACATGTATATTATAAGTGAAACTGTGTTATAATGAAGTTAAGGACAGTCAGACGTCACCAACACTATTTTTTGCTCTTTTTTCAAAACTGATAGTTTATAAATACATTTAGTATATTCTACTTCATGTGCAAAAATGAAAATCATATCTTTGTCAGAAATGCTAGAATTTGATAAAATTTCCAAAGTAACGGTAAAATGTGGATAAGTTTGTTCTATCAATTTACCCCTGATTGCCAATGGCCAATTGATTTCACACACTATAAAGGTTTTTCTGTACCAGGTAGCTGAAGGGGCCAGTAGGCTATTAATCAACTTAGACAGACAAGAACTGTCTTGAGAAAATCTGTGTTAGTTCTTGCACAAGACATAAAAAATAAAATAAAAAAAAAAATAAAATAAAGAAAAGATGAGCTGTGTTTCTGCTGCAAAGTTCAGGACTTTGTTTTACACATTTAAACATCCCGGTTATTTTGTGTATCTGTTAAATGGCCTAGACACCTGTTTTTCTCACAGTGGAGCATTGTTCTTTTTACAAATCTGACAAGATTAAAGCATCATTTTATAATTGAGCCGCATCATGAGAAAACTGGACTTTTGCCTATATATAGGAAAACAAAGGCGGAGATCATCTGTGCAGTAACTGCACAGCTGATCAGCGTCTTTGTTTTCTCTACACTGATAGTACAATTCCTCTTCTTCCTAGATCCCAAACTTCAAGCTTCTAACCATGTCCTGTAGCTGTATAGGCCAGTTTGTGTCGGACCTGGTCCGAAACCCTGAAGATCAGTACATGTATTATCTTAGCTTATTTTAGGCTCAAATTGGTTGCACAAGCTTGATCAGAACTTTTTTTTCCCCTCTTTTACTGTATATCTAGTATAATCTTACTACATGTAGTTCATGAATTTCAAATTTCAATGTAAAAAGTGTAATGTAAACTATGAAACTCTAAGTCATGGTTTGCATCCAACATCTCGGGTTTGGATGTACATAGGTTTTCCCAAGACAAAGGCTAACATCAGACATACTGAAGACAGTAAAAGGCAATAAACTTGCCCCAATCCATTCATTTCCTGTAACAGTTGGTTTTCCACATCCATCATTTAGTGATAGCAGATTATGCCTCCCTTTTGAAGATTTCCTGGAGAATGTTCCACTACTTAGGGCAGGTCATTAACTAATGACTGTGAAATGTATTCATGGCTGGAGATCAGGCTATTGGTTAAAATAAACAATATTTTCATAATTTTGGCCTACTATGATAAAGCAGACCAGCCCAAAAGGTGTGTAGCAAAGTCTCCCAGAGTGCTGATTGGATGTGTGAAGATGCCATGTTCTAGAATCTACCTATTCAAGAGGATTACAGACATTTTGTATCATCAAACAGTTTTAAGGTTTATCTGACAATTAGATTTTCAAAAGAACTTCGATTTCAAAGTGGTATAACTCTTTTATTTATGGATGGACAGATCTACATAATATTTGGTGGGTGGGTGGTTTGAAGTATGACAAAGATAAATGTATCACAGATTTTCTTAATTTTGAACGGTTCTTGGTCTATCAAGTATTTTGTATGGGATGACCAATTAATTATGAACTGCATGACAAAATGTGCTGTATTTTTGCTTTGAGACATTATTTCGAAAATCCCTGATACATTATTGTAAATCTCTATCAACTGATGGCTGTCACAGAAAAAGGTACCTCTAACTCAAAAACTTAAAAAGAAGATGCAAATAAACTGCAAAAAGACAATTAAAGTTGTCTCACTGAGTCAACAAAAGGTTACAAAATATTCTCAACACATACATATATCAGTGGAAAGAACATCTTCTCCTCTTTCAGGTGACATCAGTGCTCCAGATAGCGTCCGTACAGCCGTAATTTACGGACTTCATTTTACCAAATACGGTAGAAATTGAATTTTTGTCAGTACCAAATACGGGAACGAAATGACCGTTACTGTTCGGTAATAGTTTGTTGGCAGTACCCTAAAACGGATTTTGTACCAATAGTCGTTTTGACTGGTTTAACAAACTTTACTTTTATTCGCTGTTTTCGTGGACGCGTGGGGTAAATATTCGTAAACCAGTCTAGAATCGAAACTGAAAGTAGAACAAACGGCGCAATGGCGAAACAGCTTTCCAGCCTGAAAGTTTGCAAGACAGAAATTAGTGAAAATGAGCCTAGACAGGTGGTGGCTTCGCTCATCAACAGTATCATTGATACTGTCATTCAGCTTGCGGTTAAAAAACAGAAAAGGCACACTGGTTGCGGGACTGGTTGGTACCGATCAATCTGAGTTTAAATAGAATGTTTTCCCCATTTTGCTAAATTCAAACACCTGAGAAATTGATCGACTCAGTATCTGAAGAAAAGAAAAGAAAGAGGCTATGAGTTGTTTACTGGTGACACGCCAAATACACAAAACTCCACCCATTTTAAAGCTGACACATAACTTTGAAGCCAGAGTATGTAACCTATATCTATGGTCACTAAAGGGAAAGGTTGTGCATTGGACGCTGACACTAAGTCAAGACTTGCAAGTCTTTATGAGCCAATGTACTCCCCCCATCTTCCCTTTTACTTCTGCCTTGCCCATATCTTTCAATAAGCCTGGGTTATTTGGGAGGGGTGAAAAATCAAATGCAAAATACAGGGGAACCTATGCCCAAATTTTTCACAGGGTTGGACTCTTTGTTTTTTTTATTTTTATTATTTTGTTTTTAATTATAAGGGGGCGAGAAGAAAATGCAAATTTCAGGGGAACCTATGCCCAATTTTTTTTTTTCAGAAATATAAGAGTTGACCAATAATGCTGTCACAAGGAATGTACTATGTAAACGTAACAAAGACATGCACATTAACTTTATTCTCAAATCTCAATTTACATTATTTAAATATTTATACATGTGTAAATAGCATACTCAAACGGTCAGTGTCCATGAAGCAGATTAGTCTTGGAGCAGATACTGAAGCCAAAATCTCGATACTGACAGGCTCAAATTTCAACCAGTACTGTACTGGCTGAGCTAAAAATTATCTGGAGCACTGTGACATGCAGATTATGCTTGTAACATTTTCCTAAGGTAGGCTAAATGCCTTTCAAACATGACTACTATCACTATTTTAGCGATAGGAATGACTGTCCTTAACTTACTGTTGACCATATAGCAAAATAATCATTTTGGGAGCCATGACATGGATGCGTTATATTGAAAATTACACTAAAGTGAGGTGGTTATAATGAGGTTGAAGTGTACTATTGAGAGCCAGAATTTTTCACAATGCCTCTGAAATAAAGCCTACCTTAGCAACTAACAATCCAAACTCATCTTGTTTGAATTCTGTAGAGAAATGGCAGTAAGCCAGCAGTGCTTTAAGATAAAGAGGATTTCTAACACCAAAGTTCTTCCTGAAATAATTATTTAAATGTTAGATATTAGCTGCTTATGCGAAAACCGGATGTTTGCTTATGCGAAAACAAAGGCGCAGATCAGCTGTGCAGTAACTGCACAGCTGATCAGCGCCTTTGTTTTCGCTAGCCAGATAGTATAATCCCTCTTCTTCTTATATCCCAAATTTCAAGCTTCTAGCCTTCTTCTGTGACTGTACAGGTCAGTTTGTGTCAGATCTGGACTGAAACTGGTTTTCTTGCATTATGGCTAAATTGTTTAGGGACAGGGCTTCGGTTCTGATTAATGGCCATTTCTTGCCTTTTACATAATACAATTCATAATTCTAACACACTTGATTAAGTAATGCAATGTCTGAAAGTACAACATCATAAATTTGCAGCAGTATGTTCTGGGATAAACTGTCACAATCCCGATGTCATGAGTAATGTTGCTTGTGATTGGTCAATGTCGCCATTTTAAATCACTGACAACTACATTTGATGAATATCACTGCATTTTCTAAGTTACAATGTACATTAGAATAGGGATAACTATATTCAAAATTTTCATATGGAAAGGTATCCTACGAAGGGTCTGAAATCATGATTTACATATCTGCTAAGAATTTGAATACAGTGGTCTGCTAAGTACAAGTGTATGCACAATCTCTGTTCAAGAGCACAATACAATAATAAAATTATACCAACTTCAGGTTTGCCACACTAGAACATAAACAAAATTCCCTGACATTTCCTTGACAATTCTATGACATAATTGCAATTTCCATGACACCCGAATGTCCATGACATTTTAGTACTTGGTCTCCACATCAATGAATGAGACATTTCTGAGGGCTTCAGGAATATATCATCTCAAAAACATGTTGATGCATCATATTCTTACTCAGTCATTGGACTAAGTCTGACTTAATATGATTATTTTCAGAATTCCCAGATAATTTTCTGAAAATTTGCCAATAATTTCAAATTTCCCTTACAGCGTGCAAAATTCTCAGAATTCCCTGGCCTTGAAAAACTGTTCAATTTCCTAACTTTTCCCTGATGCATGGCAACCCTGAGCTTTGTGAAATTTTCATTCAAGGGGCAAAGGCATGAACATCAGGAAAACATATCCGTGCAGTGTATACCCCCTTAAACCCCACTTTTATATAGCAAAACTGGGGTATGCAGGGGTATACCTATTTTTCTTATTTTTGCTCCAAAACATAGATTGTGGGTTCTAACGTGTACCCACATTCTATGTTTTGAGCAAAAATAAAAAAATATCAACATTTTTCCACTGAAAATTTTCATTTTTTAAAACTTAAATAATCACTGTATAATACATGGGCAATTTTTCGTAACATTTTGAGGAGTTCTTACCTGGCAGTCTGTATGGCATATATCGCCAGTTTCTCAGCTCTTTTCACCTGCCACCTGGCACAGTATGTCATCACAGCATTGCACAATGTATGCACCAGCAGTGCAGGCTGATCCGGCTTAACCTCCTGGAAACAGATACAAACAAGCCACCTTGTAGGAAAATCATCAATGTGGTTTCCAAACAGGTCTGACACAAGCAGGGCTGTACAAGCATAGAAGATGGCTAGAAGCTTGAAATTTCGGATTTAAGAAGAAGAGGGATTGTACTATCCGTGTAGCGAAAACAAAGGCGCTGATCAGCTTTGCGGTTACTGCGAAGCTGATCTGCGCCTTTGTTTTCGCATATGCAGATTGTTGGTTTTTTCATGTGGCAGCTCAAAAGTAGTATATTTTTAGTATCTCAATGAAATAAATTTAACCAAATGTTGCACATGGCTCTGACCATCTTTCCTTCTATAAATGTACATGAAGTTCTGTATATTGTTAAAATCTTATTGTCGTAATACCTCTAGATGATCTCCTAACACAGTATCACTTCATGGATTACATTTTCAAATGTTCCGTATGTATCCAATCTGAATGAATTACATATGTGGCAGAATCTTTTAGTAAATGGCTGAAAAGAGCGGTTCAGCAACTTTAATTTGAGCCGCCTCGTGGGAAAACAAACAATGTGGTTTTCGAACAGGTATGAGACAAACCGGCCTGTACAGCTACAGAAGCAGGCTAGAAGCTTGAAATTTTGGAGTTAAGTAGATGAGGAAGTGTACTATCCGTGTAGTGAAAACAAAGGCGCTGATCAGCGTCTTTGTTTTCACATATGCAGATTGTTGGTTTTCCCATGGGTGGCTCATTTATTGGTGGGTGCCCAAATATTTAAATGTTATACATCATTTAATATTTTACCTTTAAGGCACTCTGTGACCATGCAAAGGCTGGGTTGATAGACCCCAGCTCCAGTAACATGTGACTCAACTCTGTGTGGATTTCAGATTCATTGAGCAGATCTTTGCCAAATGACATCATATTGATTTGCCAGGTCATCTCCACTGCGCACTGGAATGCCTGATCAGCACCAGCAAAATTATAATTCAAGTTCCGCAAGTGCATTGCTTTTACGTAGCCTCGATACTTTGTCATCCATGTATCGAGGTGATGAGACTTGCTGAGAAATGTGAGTAATACCGCCATAACATATTCGGCATCCGTGAAAAATCCATAATCTGTCATGAAATCAACGAGATGAAATGCCAATGATATAAACTGTTTCACTCCTTCACTGTTTCTTGCTACATCTGAATTGCTTTTCAATATTGAATAATATGAATTCAAAATGTCTTGAAGTAGATTAACATTGAGACCTTCTAAAGCTTTCAGATATTTGAAATATAGATGATAATTTTCTGGTTCCTGCATAATTTCTTGAACGACATCACACATACACAGTTCAAAACCAGCCGGTAAGAGTTTTCGTCTTGCCATAACAGTTACGATTTCTAACTTTTTCATTAACTCTAAGGCACGGTTTTCTTGTTTCAGCTGGTCTTTGTCAGCCTGCTCTGAGGAATTTTGCAGTCTCTTGAAGTGCTTCTCTGGTACCTACAAATGATAAATACAAACACCAAAGCATATTTGATTTTCTAGATTTCTGATGTAAACATGCTTTCACTTATTCAACTTTTGCTAGTTGTACAATTCAGCATGACAATTTTTTTATGCTTTCTGTTATTTGCAGCTACATGTACAATGCACACATAAAATTGGATTTGTTCTTCAGCCTAGTGTACCTTTAAAAGAATAAGTCAATGGCCTTACAACCTATATGTCTTTAAATTATGTACAATAAAAACAAAAGCTGGGCTTCTCATAGTTATTACTACATGTATTTGTAAACTTGTCTATCTTGTGGTATTACATGTACTACCCTTAATGCAAAATGAAACAAAAAAAAACTTCCTAATTATGTGAATCACCTCACTGATCAGCATTCTTGTTGTGTTTTACAGACATCAAAATCCCTTTACTTCCTACATTAAAAATTTCAAGGTTAAGGCCAAAGACAAGTTTTGGAATGGAACTCATGAAAAAATGAATTATTGTGTGTTTGAATTCTTGTGATACTTACTACAATCAAGGAGCTAAAGTTGTCTGGTGTTGGTATCCACTGCTGAAAATAGCCCTTAATCAGCGTCAAAGAATTACTTCTCTCAAATTTCCCGCTCCAGACTGAAAACTTATCTTCTTCTCGTAACTCCTTCATGACCATTTCTTCTTCCTGTTTTCGTTCCTCTTCTAAATTTAGAACATTCTGGGCCCCCGAAGACGTTATGTTCGGTAGGGCCTGGTAGTGGGGCAGCCTCATGGAATCACTGGTCAGTTGAAGCTCCCCAAATTTTCCTCCCTGAGACTGGGGTCGATGGATGACAGTGTTATCTAGGAATTCTACGAGGACTTTGTATCTCTTCTTGACATCCTGTCCTGCATCTGGATTCTGGAGAGCTTCACGGAATGCTCGGTACCAGTCAACATGCTTCCCTTTACCTGAAACATAGTTTACATGAAAGCTGAAAAGAGGAACCATTTATTTATAAATGCTATGGATCATTGAATGACAATGACTGATGAATAAACTTGGTTGAAGATACCCATGATGGTTTGCTAAAAAATATATGAGCCGCATCGTGAGAAAACCGGATTTTTGCCTAGGCGAAAACAAAGGCGCAGATCAGCTTCGCGGTAACCGCGAAGCTGATCAGCGCCTTTGTTTTCGCTACACGGATAGTACAATTTCTCTTCTTCTTAAATCCGAAATTTCAAGCTTCTAGCCTGCTTCTGTGACTGTACAGGTTGGTTTGTGTCAGACCTGGTCGGAAACCCCGAAGACTGGTTTTCTCGCGTCGCGGCTCATATTCCCTTTGTTATCATCTATTACATGGAAAACATTAGAAGACAAACAGTGAATGTGAGTGAATATCCTCACTCAAGAATTCAAGCCTTAATCTACCTGTGTCAAAACTGAAGAAAAAATGATATTGCTACATAGTACTCACAAGTCAATAAATCTACAAGCACCCTTGCTTTGTCCCCTGGGGTGGTACCATTGGTGATTCTCCTCAGGTCATCCTCAGTCAGAATCCCAGCCTCAGTGAGGTATCGTAGAACATGTTCCACCCTCAGCTCCTGGACCAGGGCTATCCTGTTGATCCGCAGTCTCATCACATTCTGTTTGTCAAGTCCTGATTCTCTCATCCCAGGAAATGGCCTGAAAAAAGTGACAGAAACTGACGAGTCTTAAATTTTAATCCTTCTGCAGGCTAGACTACCATTAACATATCTGCATGACTTCTATCTATATATCTATCTCTAAATATACTGCCAGATGCCCTCACGGACATTCTAGCCAGCTTCTATGGCTCTGTGGCTTCTAAATTATTTAAGTTTTGCTATAGCAAAGATCATGAAAAGTTGATCAATATTTAGACAAACAAGGGTCAATGTAAGCGCGTCACAATCCGTGGTCATGGACATGGCTGTCTGAAGCGGAACAGTGTAATGTTGTGGGGAATATTGTTATGACATCCGTAAGGTTTTTTCCAATCAATGCTACTACACACTGACTCTATCAATTGTAATTTGTACCATACTGACACATTTAAATGTCAAAAAAGCTGCCTAGCAACCAGTCAGCAGGTGGTTGAATGATGTAAACAAACTTTTCTGATCAAATTTGTGGTTGCAAAAAGTGGAATTAAAAAGTTCCTGCTATATGGACTTACTCTGTAAGCACAAAGGTGCCTTTTCTTGGCATTGTGGCTGTCATTTTAGGAGCTGATAGCAAATATGTTTAAATTTTAAGGAAATTTATTGCAATTTTGGCAGCATGTTGACATTTCAGGACTCAGGAATAGACCAGAAGCAACCCGCATGCGCTATACTTGTTTGGTCGTTTTAGATTTTTGTGCGGCGTACTATCTCTGACAATGGCCGTCTCGGCTCTATAGACAAAAAGAAGGAAATACTCCCGGGAAATACTGGATCTTGACTGGTACTATATGTGTATTATATGCTGGTCGGGCTCCAAACTTATATAATATAATTAAATCAAACGTGTTACCAGATAACCATTGATTAAAATCAACATTTTTCAAGAGTCATATTAGTTTACAGATGAAACGTCAAATTGAAATACCACACCAGGGAGATGGGGCTTGACCGGATGGGATTAGTCCCGAGCTCTCACAGGAGAAGCACACAATCATCTGACATTTCATTTCAGCAGAGGAGATCATAGAATCAGAGAGGTAAGTCCAATATCTAATAGTCTGGAGGAAAACTATGCAAATAGGCATTTGTACTTGCTGAAGGTATCTGAAATGCCAAGTAGTGTTGATTCCTACAGCGTCTATTTTTGGGGATAAGGTCATCCGTGGGTATTTTTGCTCACCCTTTTAGACCTTTGTAAAGCAACATAATTCTATTATCCTTCCTTCTATTCTGCGGGGATTCCTATTTTAGTTTTTAAGGGTGCCAGCCATACTACCTTTTTCATATTTGTACATGTAATTCCTACCAGACCTTCATGATGAGGGCCGAGACTGAGCTATCGTATTCAAGAATAGGTCTCACCAGACCTTTATAGGCAGCTTCTCTCACATCTTTGGGACGAGAAAACAGATTTCGTGTAAAAACAACAACAACAACAAAACACCAAGGGTCCTATTGGCTTTAGTGCACACAATGCTAATGTGAGTATTCCATTTTTCTTTAGTTATTGTTACACCGAGGTATTTGATACTTTTAATATTTTCTAACACTGTACCCTCAAGTTTGTAAGAAGCCTGAATTTTACTAGTCCGTTTGTTCGTCAGCTGCGTCATGTTGTACACGACGGGTTGGGATCTCATACCCCATTTCTGGCCCAGCTACCTAAACGATCAATATCCTTCTGAAGTTTCACTGTATCCTCCACATTCTTAATTTCACAATAGCAAACACAGTCGTTAGCAATTAAGAGTCTAATTTACGATTCAATGTCCGAGGTAATATTATTTATATGCAAAGAGAACAACAAGGGACCAAGAACGGTGCCCTGAGGGACACCAGATACAACAGGAGCCCAGTATGATCTAACACCATTAACCACAACTCTTTGTTGTCTGTAGCACAGGAAAGCATCAATCAATTTAATTGTCTTCCCTCCAATTCCATAACTGAACAATTTGTTTTTAAAGAGTTCATGCGGAGGAGTCTCTAAAGCTTTTTTCAAAATCCAAGATAAATGTACCAACCTGACCTTAATGATCTAAGATCTTTGCCCAATCATCTATCACTGTAGCTAACTGAGTTTCAAAGCTATGGGATTTCCTGAATGCATGTTGCCTGTCTGACAAAAGCTTATGTTCATCTAAATGAGACATGATATTAGAACACACTATATAATCCAGAAGTTTGCAGTGTACGCAGGTAAAGGAAACTGGGCGATAATTGCAGTCAGCCTTTTTGAGAAGGGGAAAATGTTTGCTAGAGACCATTTTTGGGGGATTTCATCCGAGTCTAATGACTGTTGAAAAAGATGTACAAATACTGGACCTTGCACAGATGCCAATTCCTTAAGGACTCTGGGATGAAGCTCATAAGGGCCGACGGGTTCAAACCTTTGAGAAGTTTTGTCACACCTTCTTTAGATACCACTATGTCTTCCATGAACGGGGCTTTTCTATTCAAAAGAGGGACCTGGCTATGTTCATTTTGGTGAACACAAAGGAAAACGATTGTTAAAGGAAAACGAAGCTTTCAAAGGCACCGATTTTTCAAACTGAAGAACTTCTGAAACCAAAACGACTGGAAATCTGCATATGCCATAGCCATAGTCATTAAAGGCGAAAAAGTACAAAGCCAGTAGCTATGTACAGACCAGCAACTGTGACATGCATTTGCTGCAAGAACAGAACAAAACCTAATTCTTTTGGATTTTTCCAAAACATTTGATCGTGTTCCCTTCCAAAGCATTTGATCGTGTTTCCAATGAGCGTCGGCTGAAGACATTGAAGCAGTATGGCATACAATAAACTACTTATAGCTGGATACAGACTTTCAACAAGGATCGGACACAGAAGGTACTAGCAGAAGGAGCAACATCAGACAGAAGCCCTGTTATCAGCGAAGCCCCGCTAGGAAAAAAATCTTGTCCAACTGTTCTTTCTGCTATTCAATAAGGACATCCCTATGCCCAGGCTACCATTTTACCAAGTAGGAAAAGTGGGTGGAAAACGTAACTAGGCTATCTTTATAAACATCTTTCGGGTTATGGTCGACATTTTTCAGACAATGTGCACTAGGCGTTGCATAATAACTAAGTATTATTTTTGTTCGACACTGACATGCCGTCTTCTTGCAATTATTTCTGTGCTGTTTGTACATTATGTATGTTTTAATATTTTAGTTAAGTTTGGGTAACTGAGTGGTCGCCTATTGGGAAATAGCTGCTCACTCGGCTTACGATATGTTCTCATAGTATAAGTACCTGGTTGTCAATTTAGTTTTTCTCACCTGTGTTTTGGATTTGGAATTTGTACCTGATTGCGCCTTATCCGGATCATTACCTACTTTTACCTTTTTATCCAAAATAGTGCATTTTCGTGGTCATGGCGCTTTTAAGAACTTCATATCAACACTACCATTGCCTTGTCTATGTGAAAACGATAGCGCTCATCAAATATTTATTATAATTTGTAAGTATGCCGATGTAATCGTTTCTAAATGTAAGTTCGTCTGCTCGTCAGATGATTTGTGTGCATTTCACCCTTTAAATATTTTACTGAATTACTATCGTGTGAGATCTCAAATGCGAGATGTAAAATGAGCTAGCATTAGCAATTGAATTTAACAAATTATAACCAAGCCGTATACGGTCGTTAGTTTGATTTACAAAATCAGAGATGTGTGGTTAGTGACATACGATTGCATGTTTACTTCGGGAGAAAAACATTTACATGTATCGCTTATACATTCTCTCCTATCCCCATTTCTGTTCTGCTGAAGGTTAAAAAAAATGCATGACAGCTCTCAACCAGAATCGTAGCCGTATTAAATGATAGAAGAGATTCTTATTCAATAATTACAAGGTGTCTTAATTAATAAGGAATGAAATAAGGCTATGTACAGTTTATATAGACAGAATCCTCCATTGCGCAGTGGTTATGTCACTTGTCTTGTAAACCAGGTGTCGCAGGTTCGATCCCGGGCTTCTCCAGTCTGTCGGACGAGACTATAAACCGAAGTCTCGTCTCCATATAACCTTTGCTATTGGTAGGCCGGTGGGAATCGGCCTAGTTAAAACGACGATATCTTTGGGTCGAAATGACTATGGCTACGTTCGGGGTTTTTCCAATGGTAAAATCTGCAAATCTACCAATGGTACCATTGGTACCATTTTTACCAATGGTAACCAGAAATCCCTGAACGTTTTTCTGCTGCCAATGGTACCATTGGTACCAATGGTACCATTGGTAGATCACATGGTGGAATTTCTATCATATTGATCAATACACCTCGCTTGTTTTTGTCTTTCTTATTTACTTCATGTATATTGTGTCATTTATAACATTTACATTTGCATGTATGACAAAAATATTACTTATTTACGAAATTCATGATGTATTTTTAGGCTCGCCATATTGAATCACGTGACTTTTCCCGCGTTGGTAGAATTACCCACGCTGTAGTCTGTCTGCATCATTTGCTGCCGTATGTTGGTAACATTGGTACCATTGGTACCAATGGCATTACCAATGGTACCATTGGTAAAACCTTGAACGGAATTTGTCTACCAATGGTACCATTTTTACCATTGGAAAGAACTACGAACGCACGCAATATTCCGTTTCAGCGTAAGCCGGAACGTTGTGATTTTAAACAAGTACGACATTTTGGACAAAATTACAAAACATTTTCCGAAAATGTTATCTCGAAGACTTATGCAAGGATTTCAGGTATATGTTTCATAAATTGTTTTAAAATGACATATGCAACAATTGATTAAGGGTTGGATGCCGCGACATGTTTTTTAAAATTATTTTATAATAATGTCATTAGTTTTCGTGACACACTGCATTGCTTATAAATTCAGAAAACTCTAAGACCACAGGCAGCTCGCTATAGTCTTGGACATATATTCTTTTACAAATTTGGCAATATCATGTTTTACTCCCCACTTCTGAATAAACTGCATTTAAAGTTGTTCCCCTTTACAATTTAATGAGCAAATGTTATGCAAATTAGGTAAATAGGTTTATTCCGTGTTTAATATGTTATAACAATGTCTGAGAAATCTGGAGGGTGGGTGGATATGGTGGGAGGGGCTCCGGGACGTTTCGCGCAAAAACCAGTTCCTCCCGGGACGGTTCAGGCATAATTTTTCGAACGGGACGTTTCCTCCCGGGACGGTTCGCGCAATTTTCAAAAAATGATTTCAAGGTTTTGGTTATCAAAATTAAGTAAATGCAATGTGTATGTTAAACTAATTATGGACTTAATGGAAATGTATTTTTTATCTTTGATTTTTCTGAGAAAAATGTTTTGTTCTTATTTTTTCTTAAATTAAGGGGAAGTTTCACCCACGGGACTGTTTGCGCAAATGTATTTTTCAGTGATAATGCAAACGTTTTCTTAAAAAGGAAGGAATAAAAAGTCCATATTATTAAAGAAATATCTTTTATTCAATATTTAAATGATATTCCACATGTGGGTTAATTCATCAAGGCTAGCCATGAAACATTCAACAAAATATAGCACCTGAATAAAAAATAACAAGTCGTTGCTTTGCTGTTTTGAAATTTGAAAATAGGTAATAAATACAACATTTACAATTAGAAATAAAATGGAGTGGTTTGTATCTTCATTGTCCTCTGTATATACTTGCTCGTTGTCGGCGTTACATTGTATCTATTCCATATGGTTCTGGAATTTGCAGTGAGGTCTGCGGGACGGCACTTATTCTCAGCCAACGTATTGCAACTATCATACACAAAGTGACAAACTGTTTTTGTTTTCTTCTTATTTTCATATCTGTAATTTGTGATTCAATCACAAATTCAATCCAGGGCCTGGATAAATAAATAAATAAATAAATAAATAAATAAATATTTGTTAAAATGGGTGTTATGACAACAATTGCAGTAATTATAACGTCGTTAATTTTGAATTGGCCACTAAAGTTGTTTGTGATCAAACGGGTAAACAAAATAAGATGATAACGCATATCACCATAATGAGCCAAACAATCTAATTTAACCAAGGGTTAATCAAACATCTGAAATATTTGTTTTTAATGATGCCAATGATTTAATTATCAATGACTTAAAGCTCGCATTATGACATTTAGCGTCAAATTAAAGTAATCAATAATCACGGCGACTAATTTTCTGTTTACGTCACATCCCAGTCAGCATTTCAAATGTTATTTGCTTGCTCAAAGACACAACACGGCTACCCAGCGGGTTCGACCCCACCCCCCCCCCACACACCTATAGTCGAAAATGAAAAAAATTGAGCATACCCGTATTCCTGCATCCACGGTGTTGCTTACCCAGCCTCCCCCCGCCCCACCCACCACCCCACCACACACACGAATCACAACTCAGGACCTGCTGTGGTCTTTTGCATCTTCACATGAATTTAATGTCGACATGCAGACAGTATATAATAAAATTAACATATATACTTAAAGATAAATCTTAAAAATTTAACTCCCAATGCGACAGAAACTAGCAACTACATGTATAAAAATAGCCTATACTATTTATTTTGCAGGTTGTAACAGTAAAAACGGATTTACCCGTGTACATGCATGTTTTTCGCTCACGCATCGAAAACAACGACCTTTCATAACAAGTTTATGAAAAATGTGGCAGAGTGTTGAAATCGCTTCCCACATTCACAAGCTTAGAGAGAGATTGGAATCATGCTCATTTGCAAAGCAAAACACTTATTGTATCAATCAATTTATTTATTACAAAAAATGGGTGAATCGACCTCTAAATTTGATTTTGAGCGAATCGTCCCAGTTTTTTTGCGCGAACCGTCCCGTTCGGTTTTTTGCGCGAATCGTCCCGGTCGAATCGTCCCAGGGAGGAACTGGTTTTTGCGCGAAACGTCCCGTAACCGGTGGGAGGTGGTGGAAATATAGCGTGGGGAGTAGTGCAGGGAGTAAAATAGGATACTACCACAAATTTCAGCTACCGGTATTGACAGGATCACCAAAATATTCTTTAATTAGGTGAAGTCTAAGTCTAGCATCATAGATGTGGTTGGAGCTGACTGGAACAGTGTTAATTATATCCTTATTCCTAGCACTTTGTACTGAGGGGTCCCTGGTTGGAGACCCAGCAGGAGCATTTTTTATGTGCCCTTTATAAAGATATTGTTGCTTTCAGTATTACTTTTCAGTATATTATCAATTGTTAACAGTACCTTCTAGAGCCCTAGGCCCTGATCGTGGTCTAACTTTCCAGATTTGAAACATCAGGATAACATATCTGTGTATTATACCCCCTTAAACCCCGCTTTTATATAGTAAAACCGGGGTATGCAGGGGTAAAGTATACATATTTTTCTTATTTTTGCTCAAAAACATAGATTGTGGCCATTGTGGGTCCTTGTTAGAACCGCCTCACCTGTGTACCCATGATCTGTTTTGAGCAAAAATAAGAAAAATATAAAAAAATTCTCCTGAAAATTTTCAATTTTTACAACTTTAGAAAAATCTATTTATCATGGGCATGTTTTTGTAATGGTTTAAATTGCAGCATTTTGCCTTATTGTGATTGCAGTCCTTCACTTTGTTGCAGGCTCTGTTTTGCAGGAAGGCTCAAACAAGATGCCTTCACAATACAGCCCCAATGAACTACTTGATTCCAATAGTTGTTGAACAGACAGGGAGGGGTGAGAGGTCCTATGATATTTATTCAAGACTGCTCAAGGAAAGAATTATATGTTTGATGGGCCCTGTAAGTATGATTGCTTCGATCCAAGTGATTTGATCATTTCTTTTTGGTGGTGATTCAAATGATGCTACCTGTGCTGTTGTCAGAGTCATTTGTAGACCATTACATGCAAAACTCTGCTGTTGTCTGAGTATACGTACGTGAGGCCTCAATGGTCATAAATATGATACTAGAGCTTTTGTTGTTATCCAAGACGTGATATGACTGTCAGTATACATGTACTCAGACAAGAAGAAGTTTTGGTATACAATTGACTTGGATGTCAGCACAAGTAGTATAGTTGCATCATTTGAATCACCCGTGTTCATATATTACAGAATGATAAAATGTGTTTTTTTCTTCATTGTTTCCCACAAATTTCTAGATGAAAATTACATGCCACTTCTTGTCCTAGTATAACAATTTAGCCTCTATCTGCCACAAGTTTCTTTCCATTAGTTTTCCGAAATAGAAATTCATAATACATACTTTTCTTCTTAGCTTGTTTTTGCATGATAAATAGCAAGACTAATGTTTACACATATATGTGCCATATTACAGATCACAGATGAATTGGCAAGTGTCGTGATAGCCCAGCTGTTATATCTACAGTCGGAGAGTACAAAGAAACCTGTTCACATGTACATAAACAGTCCAGGTGATTTATTACACTAACATGACCTTGTGATATACAGATCTTTCTTACGGCTGTAGAAATTTGAAAATTTAACTCAAAATTTGTTAATATTTTTTCTTATTTTTGCTTAAAACATACATTGTGGCTGCCTTGCTAAGGCAGTTCTAATGAGGACCCAAATCTATGTTTCGAAGCAAAAACCTAGCTTATGAACAAAGTGGCAATTATTTCTGAGTGATTATCAAAAGTGACCTCATAGTCATAGATTTTGAAGGTAATCACAATGGAAATTGAGATCTTGGCTGACCAAATTTGCACACTTTTAAAAGACTGAAGGATGAGCCAATACTATTGTTTGGGATATTTGTTTTTAGTGTACATTACTAGGTTTGATCACAATGAAACAGAAACACTGGTAAACATTGTATGTGAACAATGGTACTTGTACAGGGCCAACTTCACTACCAATGGATAAAATACATTTTCACATCTTCAGTTCAGTAATTTTTTGAAGAACTCAATTTTCATGCGTTAATGTACATATTAGACTTACTGTAAAGATTACAGTACATTAGAACATTTGTACTTTGTTCGGAATTCAAGAAATCTCAAATAAGAGAGATAGTTTAGGAAATGAGAGTCATTTGAAATTCCTGAACGTGTACAGTATACTATTACAGGAGGTGCAGTATCAAGTGGTCTTGGAATATATGACACAATGCAGTATATACAACCCCCAGTGGCAACCTGGTGTGTAGGGCAGTGTTGTAGTATGGGGTCACTTCTACTGGCCTCTGGTGCTAATGGTATGAGATATTCACTGCCCAACTCCAAAATAATGATACACCAACCATCAGGAGGTTTTAGGGTTAGTTTTGTACTTCAGTTTTAAAATGAGCATCACCATGTAAAAACATAGCTTTTGATCAGTTGTTCAATCTCAATGCAGCTGATAGGCCTGTTTGGTTTAGCTGCATAAGTACATGTAGTAGTAAATGTATTCTAATTTTGAATCTAGACATATACATGTAAGTTATCCATTGTAAGAGTGTGTTTCTTTGGTCAGGATCTGCTTGAAGACCCCGAAAACAGTTTTAGTCTTGACATGGCACTTAAGTCTCAATAAAACTGACTGAATGTCAGAAAAAGTACTTTAGTATCTCAGTAGTATTCCTCTGCTTTTGTACTACATTCTCTAGCTATTTTAGTATATTCAAAATTTTCTCATGAACTTACATGCTTTGGCATTGTAACGAAAAAATACCTAACTTAGAACAGAAGGTTTACTTTATAACAGAACTTTGTATGTGTTATCTCACTGTAACCGGACACATCTTGTTCCAAGGTATGCAAGCCGTGATGGGAGATAAGTTAGATAACCGGACTTTGGGGTTTATGACCAGGTCTGACACAAACCAGCCTTTACACACACAGAAAAAAGCTAGAATCTGAAATTTTGGGTACAAGTAGAGTGATCAATTGTACTACCCATGTAGCGAAAACAAAGGCGCTGATCTTCTGCGCCTATCTTTTCACATAGGCAAAAATCTGGTTTACTTATGACACGGCCCATACATATTTTGGTTTCTTCATGAATTTTTTCATTATTTATTGTTGATAATTGTTTCAGGGTCAGGCCACCGATATACAGATCCAAGCTGAAGAAATTATCAAATTAAAGAAACAACTGAACCAGATCTATGTTAAACATACTAGTCAACCAATTGAAACTATAGGTAGGCACGTAGGACTGAATGTAGCCTATTTGGTGAATAAACATTTTGATTCCATATCAAATTAAAATCTTGTTCCAAATGCTTCGCTGTATTTGCAGAAACAAGTCTGCCAGATAAGCATATACTTAAAATTATATAGCTGCCAGATTATCATGGAACAAAAAAAAATGGTTAAGTTACTGTTAGAGTGTCGTAAACGTTATTGGGTGTCCAGATATTCAGAATTTCATGATCTTTACCTTTCAGAAGCGAGTATGGAAAGAGACAAATGGTTAACTCCACATGAAGCTAAAGACTTTGGTCTAATAGACACTGTATTAGAACATCCACCAACTATTACAGAAGAAATACAAGAAACTAAATCATAACACCAACCACGACGCGAGAAAACAGGTCTGAGGGATTTCCGACCAGATCTGACACAAACTGACCTGTGCAGTCACAGAAGCAGGCTAGAAGCTAGAAATTTTGAAGTGGAAGAGGTATTTTAGCGAAAACAAAGGCGCTGATCAGCAGTGCAGTTACTGCACAGCTGATCTGCGCTTTTGATTTCGCCTAAGCATGTAGTTGGTTTTCCTGTGGCGGATCAGATCATAACACTGGATTTTATGACAAACTGTTTTATTAAAGTGCTTAAATTTAGACCAATGCGTATTATTGTGAATTCTTGACTAATGTTTGGCATACATCAGTCACTATTGGCCAATTGTCTAGATTAATTTCCAGGGAAAGTGTGATGACTTGTCACTGATGAGGATAAATTGAGCCGCTTCACGAGAAACGTGCCTTTGTTCTGCTTCTTGGATAGTATAGTCCGGTAGAATATGTGTGATTTTTTTGGTGGACCTGGATTTGGGGTATATAGAAAATGTTTTGACTAATTATGATAGCCAACACCTTCAGAAACAAGAATCAACATGATGCCACCTTTGCATCCTTGGGCAACTCGCACAATTCAAGATGGCGTCCAAGAGGGTTGCCATCTGTTAAGACCTTACAGTACAAGGCCCATAAAGCACAAATTATTTTATTTTCTGATCAGAAATCGTCCACAATCACTATAAATGTATCACATGTTGTAAAGGATGCACTTCCATTGGTCTTATGTCAGTGTGAAATAAAGATGGCATCCAAGATGGCCGCCAAAATTATAAAATAAAAAAAAAATGATTTTCTTGGCCGAGGGTCAGTTTTTGCAGAATTATAGCTTTATAAGTGATGTATAGGGAGGATATACAATGCAAGAACCCAGATGATGCCATTTTGTCACTCTTGGGTCACTAGCATAATTCAAGATGGTGTCCAAGAGGGTTGCCATCTCTTTCAACCATACTGTACTAGGCCCGTGTAGTGCAACATCATGTGTTTTTGGTCAGTAAAAGCCCACAAATGCAGTTTGTGAATCATACTGTGAATAAGTGGCATTCCAATTAGTCTTATGTGAGTTTGAATCAAAACTGGCATCCAAGATGGCCACCAAAACGTAAAAATGCCATTACGAGCAAGTTTCATTTTTACCCTATTTGTAACTGTTTAAGTTGTGTAAAAGAAGGCTATGCAACAGAAGAATTCGTTTGATGCCACCTTTTCATCTTTGGGCAACTCCCATAAGCCAATATGACATCCAATAGGGTTACCATCTGTTAAGACTTTGCACTGCCAAGTCTGTATTGTGCAAAGTCCTGGGTTTTCCAATCAAAAGTAGCATATAGATACGAATTTATGTATCATGCTGACATGAAGTTCTCACATTGATTTTACACGCATCTACATGTGAAATGAAAATGGCAGTCAAGATGGCCATCAAAAAATGAAAAATAATATACAACATCCCTGCTGAAATACTTTGTCACACTTGGGCCACTGGCATAATTCAATAAGGCGTCCTATAAGATTGGCATATTAGACCATATTATTGTACCAGATCTAGTATATTCTGTGTCTTATGTATTTTATTTTGATTTGTTACCCTTGCATCTATTGCAATGAAGTTGTACCCCAAGGTTGTTTTATCAGTACGAAATGAATTTTGTATACCAAGAATTTTTTTTGATTATGCCATACGTCAGATGGGGCAAATTTTTGCTGTGTGGGCTGCTATTTCCCCATAGATGGCCACTCAGTTACCCGAACTTAACTAAAACTATGAAAACGTACATAAGGTTCAAACAGCGCAAAAACTCAACTCCAAAACATAAAACAAATAGAACCACAACAGAAGTATCACCTTGGTACTATCAGTAGTATAATATTACTGGGGGCTTACTGGGGCAGTGTTACTTTGCAAAGATCGACTAATGTGTGTGTGGCAAACCCCAGAATGGTAAAGGCTGGAACAAACAGCGTTCATACTAAAAATAGCAGAATATAATATAACCGTGATGTTATACCACGCAATAAAGACCAAAAATAACAGTTTTCATTTTATAGATCAGGGGTTGGTAACTCAAAGCCATCTTAAGCTTAAGGTGATCTTAAGAAAAATTCTGGAATGCTATAAATCTTAGACTATCAAAGATAACAGTGTTTAACTTTGTCATCTTGGTGTGGGCATCTCAACCATATTAAAGGGTTACATTCGCGAGATCTGTGTTGCTGCTTTGATACAGAAGTAAAATGACTTACGATGACCTTATGTGAAGATGGCTTTGAGTTACTGGGCCCAGATGTCTTAGCATACACATTACATACTCTGTATGATTTCTGAAGCGTAATGGAGATAGTACTGACTACAAATAATGTATTATCTATGAAGAAAAGTCGTTTGATCTAGCACACTTAAAGTTTACTTACTCTGAAGACAGACTGTCAAGTCGGGTGATTTGTGTATCTTTAAAAAGATACATGAGAAAGAAGGGATGTGTGTCAGGTCAGTTACTGCTGTCACTCATATTGTTGTGTTTAGAGAACTCACTATCAACGTAATCATTTGTGAATGACAAAGGATATTATGGTATTGGTTAATCAATACAAAAGCTTGATTGTAAAATTGTGCAGTAACTTTAGAACATGATAAAACACAATATACACCAAGTTGACAAAGAGAACACAATCTTTTCAAATTCTTGTAGTCAGTGACTTGATCATTTTGCTTACTACACTATCCGATGCAAGGTCTGTATAACTACCATTTGTGTGGTAGGGATGGGGGTGTACATGCGAAAGTAAGCTGTACATGTATAGGAGACATAAACGTTCCCTTGCAGTCTGAGGTTGGGTGGGAATATGGGCCCCCGCCCATTGGGACCTAAAGAAATAGATGGGCTGCTCTTGTGCTTCAGGCAAAGCTTACCAGATTACTGGATAACTGCTCATGTCTGAGCCTGCCCAGGAAATGTGGTTTCAAGTCAAAACATCCATACATATAAGCCTTATTGGCTTAGTTGGGTGGTTAAATTTGAAGCACTTTTTGGATTGTTTATATAACCGAGTCTATCAATTTCTGATCATTACCTCAGACGCTGTGTCAATAACATATTTATTTCATCAATAAACATCATTGGGTTGATAATTTCATTGAAAAAGACACACAAGTAACATACTGTATCAAGAGAATTTTAATGTCCGAACATAATTTTTTCACTATGGTACTGTAAGGTCTTAACTTATATTGAAACCCCTCTTAGACACCATATTTAAGTTTCTAGTAGCACAAGTGCGACAAGCTGGCATCGACTGGTTCTTGTCCTGCATAGCTTTCTTGCACACACTTAATAAAGTTCCAAATAGTGTAAAATTGAAAATTTGGCCTGAAATATATTATTTTCTATTTTTATGGCCATCTTGGATGGCAATTTAATTCCAACTGCCATTATTATAAGACCCTTATTTATGCAACTTTATCACAATATGATAAATAAACAACAATTATTGCTTATTTCTGATCAGAAAACACTTGAATTTGAATTATACATGCATAGCACTGGAATGTGTTAACAGATGGCAGCCCTCTTGGATGTCATATTGAATTATGCATGTGGCAAAGGGGTGATAAGATGGTACCACTTGGGTTCTCGAGTAGAAAATCCTTCTTATACATCACTTGAAATGTTTTATTCCTGTAAAAAGCTGATATCTGGTTCAGAAAATCATTTTTTAACTTTTGGCGGCCATCTTGGACGCCATGATGTTTTCTTAAAATTGACGTACAAGATGCATGAAAGTGCAATCGTTTCACCATATGATACATTGATAATGGTTGTAGACTATTTCTGACCAGAAAACAAGTGATATTCCACTGTACTGGCCTAGTACTGTAAGGTGTAAAGAGATGGCAAGGTGTCATCATGTGGATTCTTGTTTCTGAAGGTGTTGGCTATCATAATCAGTCAAAACATTTTCTATATACTCCAAATCCAGGTCCACCTCAGATTCTACTGGACTAGTACAATCACTTTTCTATTTAAATCTGAAATTCCAAGCTCCTAGCTTTCTTCTATGACTGTACAAGCCGGTTTGTGTCTGACCTGGTTGGAAACCCTGGAGACTGGTCTTTGGTCATGGCTCAAAGTATCTTATTGATATGCCTCAGATGTTTACTATAGATATTAACAAAGAAACAAAACAAACAGAAATGGCTGAACCAAGCCTCTTTTTCCCATAGAAGCCTGTGAGTGTGGTTAACCAACTCACCTTGTAAACCAGGGGTTGTGGGTCGCTCCCAGATTTGACTTTAAACGGAGGTCCTTTCTCCATACACCTTTGGTTCTTCAAGAATGAGTATTGGGATATAAATAACAAATCTTGCAAATACATGTAGACGGACTTTTGATTTGATCTATCGCTTCTGTGTTATATACTAGAGCTCCCCATAGCCCAAGGTGACTAAAAATGGTTTACTAAGATGCAAAGTACCAACACAAACTTTATAAAAACATTGTCTATGTAAAGCACAAAGATATAACAGAAGCGACAAGACCTGGCTTTAAATAAGGAACATAACACTTTTCTTTTTTTTTTTTTCAAGTCATAAATAGACATAAAATTTAACAGTTGAACATGATCCAATATATACATGTAAATAACTATTTATAGATCTTTTTAAAAGGGATAAAAATTGAACATTTAAAATAACTAGAATGGTTGTCACTATATGCCAAACATCTGCAAGTATATGTAACATTAATCAAAGTTTTATCTTTAAAAAATATCAACAGCTGACCATGATGAGATTGCCTGTGTTTTGTCTTGTCATGTAACAAGTTCGAATGTCACATCTGGTGTTCTTTATTTGGAACTTTGCACATATGCTAATGAACTTATTATGAAACAACAAGCCCATCAGTTAATTCCACAAAACATTTTTTTTTTCCAAAACCTATGTGTAAATGCAATGTGGCATTCCAAAGTCAGATTTGATAGATATGCTTTTACCATAAGTTGTTGTAGAAAATGTTAAGCAAACAAATAAATTAAATATTTCATGTCCTATTTGGGCCACAACGTGAGAAAATGTACCTTCGGACAATTTTTTGAGTATAAAAAAAACAAAGTTACTATGAATGTATGATGTCCCTAGAGTCTGTTAGTCTTTATTTGACCAGATTATTTCAATTATTTTGTGAGTTATGACCAATTTACTTTATGAACCCTACAGACGTCATTGTCCTGAAAAATGACGTCAAAGTTGCGTAATGCATTTCTGTATGTTATTAGAGCTTATAAAACTCGATGCATTTGCTTAAAACTGTTTAAGCACTGGTCAGAACCTATTGTTAAGATAGCATACCATCCTTAAAGGCAATCTGTCGTAATTATTTTGTCTATTTTTATGATGATGTTGTTTTTATGGTAACCGTTTAACGACAGATATAGGTAAATTATGTGTATTATGGGCTAAAACAAGGGCAAATATTGAAAATAAATATGTTTTAAAACTCATTCATTTGGTAGCCCAGCGTTCAAAGATTACAAATACTGTGTTATTTCTAAAACCTATATGACATCATTTTTCCGCTTTTTGCTGCTTTCTACTAGGAATGTCAGAATGTCCGAAGGTACATTTTGTCGCGTTGAGGTTCATTTGTTTTCTGAAATCATTGGAAGACCAGTCTAGTCTGCCCTTTAGTGCCAGGTACAGCTTGGTATGTTAGTTTTCTCTTCTTCAGAGGTGTCTGGTGGGTGAAAACAGCTCGGTTTGTGGATGTGCAATCTGAAATTCAATAGATCAAACCTTTTAGGGATCACACAAACTTATTTAAGCATTCACTAGTGTTGGGCCATTGGTTTGAAATTGCAATCAATTATCGGTTTATAATCGGAGGGACTAAACCAAAACTAGCTATCGATTATGTAATCAGTTCAATTAGCTATATATTGTGCAATTGCCCATCATGCATGTCATCACCATGGTGAGATGTTTATGTGCATACTGAGGGGTCAAGCAGAGAGCCATTAAGTCTCTGTTAGAAATGGCTATTTATTTAGAACAATTCCACTTACATGAACAAAGATGGCATGCATTTAGAAATTTTTACCTTTCTGTTCTGATATTTTGAAGAAAATGAAAAAGACAAATTGCTCCAAAGTAGTTATATAGGCAAGTACAAGTTGTGATAAGTGAGATCTACCTCAAACTCTGAAATTTTTAATTAACCTAAAACTTTTGTCAAATATAAAATGCACAAAGTAAAAATTTCTACACCCTGAGTGTTGAAACCGATTACAATCGATTGCTGCATTTTACTTTCGATTATTGCAATCGGAAGCCCAAACCAACTACATGTAGCTTTCGATTATAATGGATCATCGGCCCATCACTAGCATTCACATTTGCTACTTCTAAGTTTATTTCATTTTTTTTTTTTTTATCTTTCAAATAGTAAATGAGCCGCTTCATGGGAAAACCAACAATCTGCATAGGCGAAAACAAAGGCGCAGATCAGCGCCTTTGTTTTCGCTACACGGATAGTACGATCCCTCAACTTCTTAAATACGAAATTTCATGCTTCTAGCTGTTTTCTGTTGTTTTTGTCGGACCTGTTCAGAAACCACATTGTTGGTTTTCCCACGAGGCGGCTCAAATGTTAACACATTGGGTGATAATAATGCCAGGTAAAGACATTTGAAGATTTGGTTGAGGAAAAATAACCAGTTTGCAACTAAAAGCATAAAGAAATGAAATTTTAAGGAGCTTCCAACCAGGTTCAACATAAACTGGCATGTAGATACAGAAGAAGGCTTGAAATTTCAGATTTAATTAGAAGAGGGATTGTAATATCCATGACAAAAAAAACAAAACAAAGATGCTGATCAGCTGTGCAGTATCTGCACAGCTATGTACATCTTTTGTTTTCTCATTTGCAAAAATCTAGTTTTCTTGTGATATGGCACATTTTAATAGCTTAAATTACCTCTCTGTGTGTATTCCTCATCATAGTCCAGGTCCATGGGTGGGGAATTGTCGGTGGTCCACGGGGACTGCATCATCAGTGCCTTCTGTTCTTGTAATGTACGCTGTTGTGATCTCAGTCTACTTTCATAGTCTGATGTATCTGGAACAAAGAAGCATTCAAAATGTTTAGTGATGTATTTTTTTTCCTGCTTGATGTCTCTGTTGGGACTTTAAATTTAATTGCATTGATTCCTAGTCCCTCTCTTACTAACTCTTCAAACACGATATATTGAACATTAACAGGGCCACATGAAATCATCTGATTCAGAGTCATCATAAAATTTCTTAATCAATTGTCGCCAATCAACTTTTTTGGTAAACACTCCTGGACCATTGAATAAAGTCAAATTGAAACTTATTGATGTGCATCATTGTATATTCTTACTTTATTACAGTATAAGGCTTCCAAATGATGCAAAAAGGTGAGCTAGCAGTAAATACCCTGATCTGGGTAAGCACTTTATGTCCATATGTGTCTGTCCTAGAATGATGGATTACTGAGAAAAACCTTTACCAGTAGTGCCCCTACTTTCATAATACAGTCTCTGTTGCTGCGTCTCCTGCGACTCCGACTCTTTAGCCCTATTCCTGGTATATGACGCTTCAGCCTCTTGTCTAGGTGCTGGTTCTGTGGTTGTTTGGGATCTGTATGCAGTCCTTGTAATGGAGCTAGACTGTTCCTGGAAGCTTTGTGGTTCACTTGGACCACCACTGCTCAAGTTATGTGAGGCTGGAAATTTTGGATTTAGAAAGTTAAAGAATTGTACTCTCCGTGTAGAGAAAACAAAGGTGCTGATCAGCTTCGCAGTTACTGCGAAGCTGATCTGATCTGCGCCTTTGTTTTCGCATAAGTTATTATTCAACATCCCAGTCAACAATATTTCACTCATACTGGGACAGAGCCACTATCCCGTAGGTACAGTCAATAGACATATTTGTTCGTCACTTTTGGAAAACTCCATAGACTTCAATGTATTTTCATGTTCACAAGAAAAATTACCCTGCTTCTCCTGGTCAACATATTTTAATGTTTTTGATCTCATTTGAAAGGTAAATGAATAAAGCAATAAACAAAGTTGTTTTCGTTCAATTCCATGCAAGCGTTTTCAAGCTGCAAATTTTTAAAAAGTTGTGAAAATATTTTTGACCATTTTTGGGCAACGTCACCATTTACGTCAATGGGAAAATGGCTTTTTTAAATTTCATTAAACTTTAAACTCTTGTAATTCAAATATGCAATGTCAAAATTTCATCAAATGGCCTTTGTTTATTGCTTTATTCATTTAACTTTCAAATAAACCAAAATCATCAAAATACGAATACCAGAAGAGGCAGAATAATTTTTCTTGTAAACATGAAAATACATTACAGTCTATGGAGTTTTCGAAAGTGAAGAACAATTATGTCTATTGACTGTAGTTAACAGTACTCCTGAGAAGGTACTGTCTTGCTTAAGGACACTATTAAGGCATTTAAAGGGAAGTAATTTATCCAGGTAATTCAATCATCATATATTTCCACCTTTGGAAGTACACATGAGCCTCTTTACCCTCGTTATAACATGCATCGGATAGCTAAGACAGAAAATGGTGTTATAAAGAGGCTGTGGTGTACCAGTTATAAGGCTTTATCTAGGAGGGGCCAATTCATTTTACATTCATCAGATTTTCTTTCCAAAACTTTTTTACTTGTTTCACTTGTGTCAGTCATGCCCCTTATAGATGAGTGGCATCACAAGAAAAAGTGTTTTCGGGGTTTTAGACCAGGTCAGACACAAACCAGCCTGTACAATGACAGGAGAGAGCTAGAAGCTTTAAGTTTAGGATGTATGTTGACAAGGAATCATACAATCCACCTAGCGAAAACAAAACCGCAAATCAGCTGTGCAGTAAATCTGATTTCTTCCCGATTTCAAGTGAATGAAAAGACACACCAGATGGATTTCTTGATCTTTGACTTCTGTGTAACGGAACAGCCAGTCCTATATTCAACTTCTGCATGGGGCGCCTACTGCTAGTGTTGCTTAACCTGAAAATTCAGAGCAGTGTAGTGTTAACAGTGCTATGCTTTTATTGAGCAATTTTAATGTCTTTAACAAGGAAAACTACTACAGGAATATCTCCATGTCAACAAAGGCTGGTGTATCCTAGTTTGTTGTTTGCTGACAAGTTCAACCAGTTTCTTGTACTTTTGCAGCAAAATGACCTGTCCCATAGAATCTTTTAAAGAATCACAAAAAAGTCTACTTTAGCCTGTAATGACAAACACATCAGGATAACATGTCCGTGCAATAAATACCCCCTTAAACCTCACTTTTATATAGCAAAACTGGGGTATGCAGGGGTATACCTATTTTTCTTATTTTTGCTCCAAAACATAGATTGTGGGTACTCGTTAGAACCGCCTCGGCGAGGCGGTTCTAACGTGTACCCACAATCTATGTTTTGAGCAAAAATAAGAAATATATATTAAAAGAAAAATCTACTGAAAATTTTCTTTTTTTACAACATTAATAATCTCTGTATATTGCATGGGCGTGTTTTCGTAATGCTACATTCTGATGCAATAAGATCTTCCCAGCTCTTTACTGTTTAATCAATGCTATTCTATCTGTCTTGTTTTTCAAGAAATATCAAGCACTGGTTTGAGTCTTAACCTGGTTGGAAACCCATGATACAGTTTTTCAATCATAACGAGTGTTTTGATTAAATATTACCTTGAAAACTGTTCTGAATTTGCCAGAACTTTTCGTGTAGTCTCCCTTAGCTCATCTGCCAAACTTCTCTCATTGACTTGCACCTCTGCACTTAGCTTTGTTGGTGGATTTATCAGTTTTGGCCGCTGACTCAGGCGCCTAATGTTTGGATTGATATAAAATCTCCCAGGGTTATCAATGAATTCAGACATTACTTGTTTTGAATTTTGCTGAAGTTGTTTGTTATCTTCTGTTTCTTTATCGTTGGTTGGGACAGTTCTGTCAACTTGTCTGTCAAATCTTCTCTCATCAATGGTAGATGCACCAGAGATAGGTTCAAGATCAAATCTTGACTGTCTGTTATTGGCTAGTGTTGGATAAAAGGTATCATTTGAGTCCGCTAGATTAGAAAAGTCATTCCTTTCAGACAAGCTGTTGTTCCTTTCAGGCAAACTTTCATATTCACTAAACCTACTTGGACCATTCTGATTATGATTTAAGTGTTCCACATCTGATCTTGAACCATAATTATCTGACTTCTGTTTCATTTCTGGAAATGCTTTCCTTAGCAGCTGCTGAAAGTTAAAGTCAGTTTCTGAATCCTTTGATTCTTTGTTGTAATATGGTAAAATATCATTTTCATAATGAAAGTATCTGGACTTGTTTTCTGGATAGATATCTCTGTCATCTGATCTCGTATGCTGGTTAATGTTCTCCAGTTGGGAGGCAGACTCTGTGATATTTACATTATCTGAACCGGCATATGACAGTTTCTCTACAGTTGTATCATAAACTGGATTGGTTTTCCTTACAAGTTTTGAAGACAAAGATCCCAAAAGTGAACCACTCAGATTGACAGTTCTTGGATTTTCAGCTCTAGGATCAATTGATACAATTCTTTGATCAAATCTGCTGTCAGGTTTCTTTTCATCTGTCATCCCTTCAAACATAACTTTCCCTTGATTTATCTTATTATGTTTTTCACCACTTTGTTCGTTATTCATTTTTCTCACACTGTCATTTCCTGCTTTTGTGACCTGTCCTGAAGACTCTTGTCCACTGGCTGCCATTCTCCTAGGATTAGAAAATCTGTTATTAAAATAGTTTTCCAAATCTTCATTCAAACACCTATCAATTTCTGTTTGGGAAAAACCTTCCGTATATTCCAGAGGCATACCACTCGACAGTTTATCCCTGAGACTCCTTAAATCTTCATAAACGCATGCTTCTATTTCATTTTCTGCGAATCTCGTCCTAGCAGTAAGGTACTTGTTATTATTATCCACATTTGTGACTGGGCTGACACTAGAATGGTCAGCACTGTAGTTTTCTTTCAAATTCCTCCTAACAGGTTGATGCACTAAATTGTTACTGGAATTACTTTGTCTGGTTTGAGTTTCTGTGTATATTATGTTTAGATCAGTCTTAGAAAGTTCCTTTTGATCATATTTTCCCATGTCACTTTGACCAAGAGCATATTCTTCCCTGTTGTTGTTAGGACATCTTGCATTTTGCTCAACTGTTTTTGGAATTTGGCCCCTTAATCCATTAACTGCCTGTCTTACTTCATTTTCCTTTGGTAAATTATCAGTCATGTCCTTTGTCTTCAAACTATTTTCAGAAAGTTTATCTAGCACATTTCTGAAATCAACATTACCTTGTCTTTGCATAGAATTATTGTTCTTTTCCCTATGAGCCAAATGTCTTTTTGCTTTCATAAAGTGTTCTAAGGCTACCCAGTCTTCTTGTTCTCTGTTCATGTTACTTCTGGATGTTGAAGTAGTCTCAGATTTTCTCGCATTTGGTGCAGTCCTACTCAGACTAAACTGGTGATTATCGCCAGATTGCCTTACAGCTGTCATCCTTTTATCATTTTCCACTGGCAGACTAGCATTCCTTTCATCAAAACTGTGATCACCTTCTTCAGAAATCCTTAATTCTTCATTTCCAAATGTTGTGGACATTCTAGAGTTTTCATTGTCAAATGCTGTAGACATTCTCGAGTCATCATTGTCAAATGCTGTAGACATTTTTGAGTCTTCATTTTCAAATCTTATAGACATTCTTGAGTCTTCGTTTTCAAAATTTGTAGACATTCTTGAGTCTTCATTTTCAAATCTTGTATATCCAGTAGAATTTTCATAGCCAGTACTAGTAATTGCCCTTCTCTCCGTGCTTGGCTTATGGTAATCCCCTCCACTTTCTACACCTCTCTCAATTTCAGTAGGACTTGTCTGTTCTGCAAGGTGGTCAGATTCTTTAGGTGACAAGCTTCTATTTTCTTCATCACTATGATAACCTACTTCAGCTGTAGCTTCTACTTCGTTTTCTGATCCGACTGTTCTTTGTGCTGGTCTGTTATCTTCTAAACACAGGCCATTTACCGTGTTTGCTTGTATCAAAAGTAACTGAAAATAAGCAATGCATTTGAGCTGCTGCATGAGAAAGCCAACAATTTGGGGTTCTGACCAGGTCTGACACATATCAGGCTGTACAGCTACAGAAAATAACTAAAAGCTTGAAATTTCTGATTTAGAAAGAAGAGGTATTGTACTATCTGTGGCGCCTATACATGTTGTTCGCTTTTCTGGTGCAGCGGCTCATTCTTTATCAACCTTAAACTTGATAACCAGAGTCTTGGCAAATCTCTTTCTCCTTAATGTTGTTGCTGCTTTTAAAAAAGTCTCAGATTTAAATTGTATTTAGAACGGTAAGGAAATGCCACAGAAAGAGAAAGATTGATGGCCATCGTGAAAATTTATCCATGCATTATACAGAGATTTTTTTCGGCTTAGAAAATGAAAATTTTCAGTTGAAAATTTTTAATCATCAGGAAAACATGTCCATGAAATGTATACCACCTTAAACCCCACTTTTATATAGAAAAACTGGTGTTTGCAGGGGTATACCTGATTTTCTTATTTTTGCTCCAAAATATAGATTGTGGGTTCTTGTTAGAATGTGTACCCAAAGTCTATGTTTTGAGCAAAAATTGGAAAAATATCAAAATTTTTCTACTGAAAATTTTCATTTTTTACAACTTAAAAAAATCTTTGTATATTGCATGGGCAAGTTTTCGTAATGTTTTCCAAATTTTTGCTCAATACATTGATTGTGGGTACATGAGGCAGTTCTAACAAGTACCCACAAACTCAGGGTTCGACACTAAAGGGAGTCTGGGAGTCTGAGACTCCCAAATTATTATGCCGGACTCCTTGTTTTTACCTGTAGGCAGTCCTACAGACTCCTTGAATCTGGGGAAAATAAGTCAGATTAGTAAAGACTTGAAACCAAGGTTTGGCATCCTGTTAACATTTGGGCTAAAATTGATGACTTTGGGTTTTGCTTGATTTGTATACTAACTGAAGCAAATGTCTGTATATTATTGAATCATGACGAACTGTGAAAATAAGCTGTTATCGTTTTCTCATGATTCAAGTTTGGACTCCTAAATTTCTGTTTGGACTCCTTGATTTCTGAAGTTAGGAGTCCCATGGACTCCTTAATCTAAAGAGTTAGTGTCTAACCCTGCAAACTACATGTATGATTTGGATTAAAACTGAGAAAAACTGTATACCCCTTCAGTTTACTGTATAAATTGGGGTTCAAGGGGGTATACTTTTCATGGACAATGTTTTTCCTGATGCAATGTACGTTATAACTGTTGACTGATCAGCTTAGTTTTAGCTAATATACAGAGGAAGTAGATCAACAAGCCTCATATCACAAATGAGCCGCGACGCGAGAAAACCGGTCTTCGGGGTTTCCGACCTGGTGCGACAAAAATCGGCCTGTACAGTTACAGAAGCAGGCTAGATGCTTGAAATTTTGGCTATAAGTAGTAGAGGAATTGTACTATCTGAGTAGCGAAAACAAAGGCGCTGATCAGCTTCGCAGTTACTGCGAAGCTGATCTGCGCCTTTGTTTTCGCATAGGCAATAATCCCGTTTTCTCACGATGCGGCTCAAATCATGTAAGAGGGTATGAAACTGTCTTTCATAGCAGCAACTTATGAAGAAGTTGATCAGACCTTACTCTGAGTAAACTTACTTCAAATACTTTCTGAGGGATATAAGGAAGAACTGCCATCAATTCCCGAAGATCAGAATTCATCAATTCTCTAAGACTGAAGAATTTTAACATCAGCTGGGCACTACAAAAAATGAACGACAGATCATTATAATTACTTTGACATGGTATGGATCAAATGGTCAAAGTGCAGTGTATATGTACATTAGACTGCTCTAGGAGCAGACAAACAGTCTGATCAGTCCGCACTGTTTTTATTCATTGTCTGAAATGTTTTTGTTTTGTTAACAATTACAGCAATAAATTGACTAAAATTTAAGTGAATTTTCTCATAAGTATATCAAAACCTCTGACATAACTTGAAAGTAATTTTCATATTCCTCAAAGAACAGTGGACCCCAGGGAAGATTGAATGTAAAGCCAACAGAGCCTCCCTTTTAAATAAAGACTTTATTATTATTAATTTTATTTTTAACATGTCCAAGGTTCAGAGTAGATCTACTTACGTGAAGGATGTAATAGGTGGCATCATCAACAGAAACTTTTCACCCTGTAAAAGAAATGAGCCACGGTGTGAGAAAACTTGTCTTTGGGGTGTCTGACCAGGTCTGACAAAAACCGGCCTGTGCACCTACAGAAGAAGGATAGAAGCTGGAAAATTTCGGATTTAGGAAAAGAGGAACTGTACTGTCCTGGAAGGGAAAACAAAGGTGCAGATCAGCTGTGAAGTTACTGCGCAGCTGACCTGCGCCTTTGTTTTCCCCATAGGCAAAAATCTGGTTTTCTCATGGCACAGCTCAAAATGATACAAAAATATAGCACGAAAACAAAGTTGATTAAACAGTGAAAGCTCTGCTTTTTTATACTGTTATACTTTTCGTAATACTACCCACACACAAAACAAAACATTTTCAATTCTATGCTTGTATTTCTCATAAGTTTTTGTTCTTGTTTGGGATTTTACAACAGTCCTTTGACACAATTCATGTCATATAAAGCACAGGTACACATACTTATTACTTGGCAAGCATTAGATGTGCTAATTCTTTCTCAAGTAAACAACCAATCTCTGATTGACTAAAATGTCAATTAAGCTAACATAAAATGTTTTCTCGCGAGAGAGGGAAGAGAATCACCTGTGAGATCTCCTGTGAAAGCCAATCTCTTGCAAACCAATCATTTTTGTCCCTATCTGTGTTAGATGTCATACAGTGCTCGCTAATACTTCTGATACAGCCGGCTACTTCTGACAGGTCGGAACATGTCAACACCTACAATGGTTCAAATAGAGTGTTTTGAAGCCATGAGAGACCAATCAGTACAATAAACTCTATAATATGAGACTGTGCAGGAGAAAAACCCAACAATTTGGGTTCAGACCATGCCTGACACAAACTGGTCTGTACAGTCACACAAGCAGGCTAGAAGCTTGAAATTTTAGGCTAAAGTAGAAGAGTGATTGTACTATCTGTGTAGCGAAAACAAAGGCGCTGATCAGCTTCGCGGTATCCGCGAAGCTGGTCTGCGCCTTTGTTTTCGCATATGCAGATTGCTGGTTTTCCCATGAGGTGGCTCATATAATTTCTACAGAAAAATAAAAGCTCATTCAACAACCAATTTCATTACGAACGGTTACACTGAATGCAAAAATAAAATTTTGGTATTACATAACAGTTACTATGGAAAACAAGCATTTCTGCATATACCTTAACTTCCCAGTGTTCCTTCTTGGAAGTCATGTTGGCAATAGCAGCCTCTAGTCTTGATAGGTTTGTTACAACTACACCTGGGAATTCATAGCTGAAATAAAATGTGTCACATCAATAGAAAACAAACAATCTGGGTTTCCTACCGGGTACGACGCACACCAGGGTTTGCAGTCTCTGAAAATAGCTAGAAGCTTGAAATTTTGGATACAAGAAGATGGATTGTACTATCTGTGTGGCAAAAATGAAGGCGCTGATCAGCTGTGCAGTTACTGCACAGCTGATCTGCGCCTATGCTTTTGCATTTTGCAGATTGTTTTGGTTTCGTGATGCACTGATTCAAGTCTTCAGGGTTGCCACTCATTTTTTATATCAAAATTCCCTGACTTTTCCATGACTTTTCCCTGATTTTTTTACAGTTTTCCAGATCCTTTTATCGGCCTCTCAGCGCCATTTTTCAGCTCTTTGAACCATTTCACCTTCTATAAAAGCATAGGTTGCAAGGCTCTTCTTTACATCTCCCACTTAAGAATATTTGCTATGTACGGAAATTATTTTCACTATTATTTTAGTTATCCCCATAACAGAACAAAGTATTAAAAATATGTCAGATAAATGGCATCAATGTTTTCTCCTCATTTTTCCACACTTTATTTCTCATGGTAATGTTTGATGTAAAAGGGAAAAGGGGAAGTGAATTTTAGTGGGGGTCTGGGGGCCGCCTAGGCCCCCAGAAGCCCATGGGTTAATAATGCATCTCCTCTGATGTTGGCCTCTCCTGGGGTGATTAATTCTTATTGAAGATTAATTGAAAAGGGATTAATTGAAGAAAACAAGTAGGATACAGAAAAGGTAGGTTTACTTTAAAGCTCAAGCACTGTAAGAAGAAAAAATCAAATACTTCTCAAACAATATGTTTAAAGACTTTAATTGATTGAGAAATTCTGAGAAACTGGAAGCCATGTAACTTTAGGGGAAAAGAGTTCATTTTTTCAAATTATTTTAAGACATTGATACATTGCCAAAGACCATCACTTTTGAGAAAATTTTGAAATTCCCTGACTTTTCCCTGACTTTCTGCACTTTTTCAATTTTCCCTGACTCAAACCCAAATTCCCTGACTTTTCCCTGACCTGGAAAAAATTTCATTTTGCAGACTTTTTCCCTGACCGTGGCAACCCTGGTCTTGGTTCATTACAACTACACCTGGGAATTCATAGCTGAAATAAAATTTGTCACAGAAAAGTGAATGATTAGCATTGCAGCAATGCCAGGTACTGATGCAATCAGAATCAAAAGCCAAACCATAAAACCCAAGGCAGCAAATTAATGAAAGCAGACATAACACTTAAAAAAGCACCATGGTTTATAAATTGGGCAGAACTTCCAATACCATAATGTGCATTGTAGTTTCAAAACAATTTCAGTTGCAAAATATGTTAAGTTTAGAAAGTCAACATAAATCATAAGCTCAAACATGTAAACCTTTAAGTTGTAACAAATATAATCTCAAGATGTATTGTAAATCATCACTTTTAACAACTATAATCTCAAGATGTATTGTAAATCATCACTTTTAACAACTATAATCTCAAGATGTAAAACCAATATAAAGTTGTAAAACATATGAAACATGTTAATATAAAGTTATAATTCCAACTTTACTAATTTCCTACATTCTGATTGGTTGTTTGGAAGACTTTATACTTCGATAAAAGCAATGCGTAAGAATACTCAGTTTTCACCTTAAAAACGGCGCGACGTTACGTGATAACGTGACGTTTCTTCTCAAAAACGTTGACGTCATCAAATCTAAACGTCATAAAAACAATGGATGAACGCGTTTTGAAGGCGTCGAAATGAATACTTTGAATTTTTATTAACATGGACGCATTTTCTTTTAACAGAACATAGTACGGTAAGTGTGTTAATCTTCCTGTTGTGTGTTGGAATTCTAATATTCCGAGCCCCCAGTTCAAAATCGACATGTCTTTCTATCGGTCAAGACGGCGATATTTTCTTCCAAAAGCACAATTTTGAATGAAGGGGGGACGTTTTAAAGCTCCCGCTTTGACAGCCTGCTTATAGCAAGCCAGTTATAGCTTCTATTTATTGCGAGAAGTGAGTTTTATGCTTTGGAAATTTTCAAGATGGCTGCCTCATGAAGATCCGTTTTGCTCTAGTTTCTTTCCGCTGGCTATAAAAATTTAAATCAATGTAGACAAATGCAGTGTAATGAGACAAAGTTGGAATTATAAGGAATGAATTATTATTTTTGTTGATTTTATCGATGTGTAAACTCAGGCGAATCACTCACAAACTTTTTCATAAAGCCCTTCGGGCTTTATTTAGTTTGTGAGTGATTCGCCTGAGTTTACACATCGATAAAATCAACAAAAATAAAAGTCATTCCTATAATAGTACATTTGCACCTTACCAGCTAGGTTTGTCAGAATACAGTAAAACCCAGCAAGATGCCAGTTTAAGACTCAGCGCCAATATCTTCTTCACGAGAGCCTGCACCATACAATCATCCCTCAGATCTATGAGTTGGGCCAGGATTATCCCACAGGACTCGTCAACATCGACATCAGGGAAGTAAAGTTGTCGGCAGCCTTCGATAAGACTGTAGTCTCTTTCCACTAACACTATGTTGTGTCTAAAAGAAATAGAAATATGAACCGCCACACAAGAAAACCAGCAACACGCGCAGGCAATAACAAAGGCGCAGATCAGCTGTGCAGTAATCAACGTCTCTGTTTTCCCTACACTGGTAGTACAATTCCTCCTCAATTAAGATATTTTTCAATTTTAATCCTTCAGTTAATGTACCTGGTAAGCAGCCAATATAATGTAGGATGAAACAGTTATTGTGACAATAATTTTCCTTAGGTTTACCTAAGTGGTTGGTCTATATACGAAGTGCATATAATTTCACATGCAAAAATAATACTTGGCTTTCTCAACCAAACAATTTTTCCTACAATATATGTCCCAAACAAGTTTTACAGTTTGACAAGCAGAATTCTGAATTATAAGGCACACTATAATAGTAAGCTCAAGCAAGCTATCAATATTATATACCGGTAAATGCAAAATTTTATGAATTATTTGTCACAATATGACATGTATTAAGCGTACCTGGCTTCCAGTATCTGCAAGAGGTCTATATTCTTGGTGATGTTCTGAGAAGCAATGAGGGTGATTTGTTGACTGGGGTTAGTTGTGGTCCAACTAGTATCAGAAATCACTTCTGAAACATTCATTGGAAAGTTGTGCCTCCTAATTACAAACTTATGCAAAGACAAACTGTGCAGTGACTTAACAAGGCTGATTAGCTCCCTTACTATGTAGACATACAGACTGTCACTCTGTCATCAGGATAAGTATAACCCATTAAACTCCTCTTTTCTTAAGTAAAACTGGGGTTTAAAGAGACATACATTTTTCTTACTTTATTCCAAAAAATAGTTAGTGGGTTCACGTTAGAACCACCTCGGCCTCATATCCAGAATCCATATTCAATGTTTTGAGCCAAGCTTTTGAAAATATTAAGAAATTTCAATGAAATTTGTCATTTTCAATGCTGAAAAAAATCTCTGTGTAATGCAAGGGTATGTTTTTGTCTTGCTATTTAAAACTGAAATTCCAAGCCTCTTGTCAGCTTCTTTGACTAAAGCTATCTCAGAGCTGGTCTGAAAACACCATAGCAGGTTTTGCATGATATGGCTAAACTGTTACTGTAAGTTAGGAATTTTTGCTGGTCTTTTACATCATGGAAACATCTCCGTATGAAAGCTACCCCAGATTTGCACCTTGGGTATAGTAAAATGGGGGAAATCAGGGGTAGGTATGAAATTATCGATTTTTAATATTAATCCATAAAATCATGTATTGTGGGTATCTGTTATCATCAAATCGATGAGGTGATCATAATAGATACTCAAAATACGTGGTTGTTTGGACAGCATGTGTAATTAATGCCAAAATACAATCAAAATCAGCTGAATTATAGAATACTTTGTGCAAACGGAGAAGTTTCCGTAATGTTTCTAGAATGTTCGATTTCCAAATGGTTGCAAGGTCTTGAATTCGCGAGTGAGTACTGGTGCAGTCTATAAAGTTTACAGTAATTCTTTATCAGCGAAAACTTTATTTTTGTCAGTTCAACAAATTCGCTACATTTCTGAATTTACAGTATTTAACATTTTCCCTCCTAAAATGTTCACATTTTACCACTGTAATGCCAAAACAGCAACAATACCTTGCTGGTCCCCCTTGTCCAGTGTGAAGGCAATATGTCTGATGTTTTGTCTCTCACAGTGGTCCTTCCAGACCGAGTCAGACTGGGACTCGTATTCTACCACCAGACAAAACTGGGCCCAGGGGAAATTATCATCAACCAGTCCACTATATGCCAGCAGGCAGTTGTGTTGATCTAGACTGAAATGAAACCAGAGGACCAATGGTCCTGTAAACGCTCACCTGAGATCCGCTTCATATACCAATAAACATATTTGAATATTATGGTATTTAACCGCAGTGCAGGGGCAGATGAAGCCCTTGGGCCATTTTCTTTTTTCAGAATAATCAATATTCTGTCCATTTGCCAATTTCCTGCTGGTTTTCCCCTTCAAATAACATTTTAAAAGCAGATGAGCCCCTGAGGTCCATTTTTTCAGAATCATTAATATTCAGTCCTACTGCCCATTTCCTGCAAGACTTTCACTTTAAATAACATTTTAAAAGTTTTCCCCATTCAAATGCATTGACGACCTATGTTGACCTTGCCATAAAATAGGTCAAGGTCACCACAGGCTCATGATTTATATATACATTGTAGTACTTGAGTCATCCATACTTCATGCAAAGTTTCGTTGAAACCGGTTCTAAAGAAAAAGATATTTTAAGGGTTTTTACCATATATGGGCATGGCGGCCATCTTGGTCATGTGACCTGGATTATTTATATACACATTGGTTCCCACTTCCTATAGATGCTTCATATAAAATTTGGCTTTGATTTTCAGAGAAAAAAATCTTTGAAAAGTGTGTATGGACGACAGACCGGCCAAGGTCAAGAGATGACCTTGACCTAAATTAATCATATACCCTCATCTAATCCATTAGTTGTTTGCATCTACCATTTTCAGATCTCAGGCTGCAATAGTTTTCAAAAAATAGCTAATTTCCACTTTTCCCATTATAAGTCTATGGAAACTTTAAGTTACCATAGCAACCAGAGGTCTTATCCAACTGGAATAAAAAACACAAATTATGTAGAGGCTACTGTCAGGAACATGTATACAAAGTACAGGCTTCACCCCTATGACAGTTTCTGAGGAGAAGAATTTTGAATGTTTTTCTTAATTTTGTCCTGTATGGGGCCCCAACTACCAATCAATATAAAGGATTCGGACAAAAGTAACAATAAAGGTGGAGCACTACTCAATAAACATTTCTACAAAAACAAAATTCAAATATCTGCAATTGGACCGCAAAAGTAGTCAATTTCAACTTTTCCCATTATAAGTCTATGGAAACTTTAAGTTGCCATAGCAACCAGAGTTCTTATCCGCCTGGAATAAAAAACGCAAATTATGTAGAGGCTACTGTCAGGAACATGTATACAAAGTACAGGCTTAATCCCCTTGACAGTTTCTGAGAAGAAGATTTTTGAATGTTTTTCGAAATTTTGCCCTATATGGGGCCCCTGCAACCAATCAAAATAAAGGATTAGGACAAAAGTCACATGAAACGTAGAGGACTACTCAATAAACATTTCTGCAAAAACAAAATTCAAATATCTCCAACAAGACAGCAAAAACTGGCAATTTTCACTTTTTCCATTATAAGTCTATGGGAAGCATAAGTTGCCATAGCAACCAGAGTTCTTATCCGATCAAAACAAAAAACACAATTATTCTTTCCCCCTACCTGTAGATGGTGTATATGTAATATGAGAACAATCGGCCCAGCGATTTCAGAGAAGAAGATCTTTAAAATTGTGGACAATGGACGGACGGACGGACGACAGACGGACGGACGCCGGAGCATGGGTATACTATAAGCTCACCTATGAGCCTTCGGCTCAGGTGAGCTAAAAAAGCTTTCAAGGTTTAGTTAAATCTGAGCCTCGTCACAAGAAAACCAGATTTTCGCCTTTGTGAAAGCAAAGGCGCAAATCAGCTGTGCAGTTACAGCTGTGCAGTAACTGCACAGCTGATCAGCGCCTTTGCTTTCGCAACACAGATAGTACAAGTCCTCGTCTTTTTAAATCCAAAATTTCAAGCCTCTAGCCTGCTTCTGTGACTGTACAGGCCGATTGTGTCGGACCTGGTTGGAAACTCAAAGCCTGGTTCTTGTCTCGTGGATCATTTTATTTTCATAAAATTTACAGAATAAATTTCCTTCAACGTCTCAGGTCAACAAGGTCCATATCAAGTCTATCTTTTTAAAAAACTCATAATTTACTTTAACTGTATTAATCTTAGCTAGCCATTAAACTATTTCTGGATATCAATATTCTTGTTTGAAACTGGTCTACTAAATTGGCATTGCATGACATGAATGCCTCTGCAAAAGTTGAGGCATAAAAGTTCTTATTTACTGTACCTTTTAATGATATCCTCTGAAGAGGCAGATGTGATAATTTCTGGTATCAGTAATTGACCGAAGCTCAATATTGTCTTTAAGGTCTTCAGTAGGCTAGGCAGGTCTCTCTTAATTAACACCAATATCTAGAAGAATAGAATCATATGAGCCGCATCGTGAGAAAACCGGATTTTTGCCTATGCTAAAACAAAGGCGCAGATCAGCTTCGCGGTAACCGCGAAGCTGATCAGCGCCTTTGTTTTCGCTACACGGATAGTATATTTCCTCTTCTGCTTATATCCGAAATTTCAAGCTTCTAGCCTGCTTCTGTGACTGTACAGTTGAGTTTGTGTCAGACCTTGTCGGAAACCCGAAGACCGGTTTTCTCGCGTCGCGGCTCATATTATGCAACAGTCATGTTGGACAACATTTGACAGATTATACCAGGGCCAGGATACAACACTGCACACCTAAATGAAAGGAGCAGTCTCATAATGATAAGGCTCTTCAATGTTTCCCATTGAGCCTGTGCGTGAGAAAACCAACAATTTGGGGTTCCGACCAGGTCTGACACAAACCGGGCTGTACAACCACGGAAGATGGTTAGAGGCTGGAAATTTTGTATTTAAGTAGAAGAGGGATTGTACTATCCGTGAAGCGAAAACAAAGGCGCTGATCAGCTTCGCGGTTACCGCGAAGCTGATCTGCGTCTTTGTTTTCGCCTATGCAGATTGTTGGTTTTCTCATGCACTGGCTCCCATTGTGTTTGTATCATCTTGAAGCATAATGAATGAGCCATTTTACAGAGCATTGTTATATACCTAATGTATCCCTACAATAGAAACTTGTCGTGTTGTAACAGACAACACTTTCTGCTGTTTTAAGCCTCATAGGGCATTAATACCATTAATGCCCTGAGATGACGTCATAGCAGGGCAATAATGGTATTAATGCCCTGAGGTGACATCTTAACAGGGCAATAATGGTGTTATTGCCCTAGGGCAATAATGGCGTTATTGCCCTGAACCTATGAAAAATACCTGTTTACATGTTATGGGCACTAACATGTGTACATTTCATCTTAATTTAACTTGACAGGTGGATGTACATTTCCAGATGTATATTTCATCTAAATTTAACGTGTAACTTTGTGGGATTGTCATTATGCATGATTTCAAGACATTGTATGTCAAAATTGCTTCTCTTTCACAAAGGATATAAAATTCTGATCAATTATAAACATTCTTGCTCTACTGTATCAGCATACGAACGAAATTGAACAAAAGTCAAGACATTGCAAAATTATACGCTTATTTGTTCTATGGGTGAGTCAACCATGTTTGTTTTATTTGAAAAAAAGGTACAATTATGCAATTTATTTTAGCATGTACAATAAATAGCTAAATAAATAAATAAATAAAATGTGCATGTGCTGAAGGAAAGGTATATAACAATGACGATATAACATTCTTTTCCATGTGCATTAACGTTCGCAAAGCCCTCGGGCAATAATGTGTTGCAGCCCTCACCGCTACGCGGTTCGGGCTGCAACACATTATTGCCCTTGGGCTTGGCAAACGTTAATGCACGGAAAAGAATGTTTTATCCTCTTATTAAGTTTTGGTTGTCATAAGATAATGATAATTTACTGCATTATTGAGTAAAGTTTATTTGATGTTATTTTTTTTCTGATCCCTAATACCTTTTGTTCATTGTCTCTATACTTACCTCTTTTCTCCTTCAGCCAAGTTCCTACCTCCTTACACAGATCTTTCATCTCAATTTCTGCCATATGTCATTTTGATAGCCTAGTTACAGTGCAAAACTAAAATACCTTTTGTTCATTGTCTCCAGATTTAGCTCTTTTCTTCTTCAACCATGTTTCTACCTCTTTACACAGAGCCGTGATCTTGGGATGATGAACCTGACGCTTGGTGAACAAAGCTTTCATCTCAAACAATCTCTGTCTTACATCAGTTAGATATCCTGGAAAAGGTGTAAAATCAATTTTCTTGGGAAAAGCTTCTTTTTTTCTCTTTTTTTTTAGTTTGTGTGTGTGTGTGTGTGTGTGTGTATGTGTGTGTATGTGATGTTGATGTGTGTTTGCATGGCAGACAGGCATCGCTTAGGGTAACCTGCAATATGTCTAGTTATGCAAATAACTAACTTTTCCCTTATTTGGGCTTTAATATCTCACCAACAGTCAAAGTCATACAGAGATGGGTAACGGGTAGTCAGACAGAATCTATCCTTATATCATTTACTTAACTAGTAAAAGAATGTGCCTACTAGGTGATCAAACCTACAACCTTGCAATAACAAGCTGAGCCATATTAACTATTGAGCTATTGGGGCCAAGTGTCTGCCAAAGTGAGAAATGAATCATCATCCCCTATTACCTTTGAGGATACCACTATATTTCTCTTGTACAGCACTGATGTGTGCTATTCCTGACTCCAAACAGCAGTTAGCAATAATATCAACTGCTCCGGCAAGAGCGTGAAGCCCAATAATGTTTCTGTAGGTGTCATCCGCTGGAAAAAACATGAAGTCTCAAATTTTCATACTCATGTCCAAAGATCAGTTCCTTGTTTTTCTCTAAACAGATAGTATAATCCCTCTTTTAAAATATCCAAAATTTCAAGCTTCTAGCCTTCTATGACTATACAAGCCTGTTGTGTCAGACAAACACAGATAGTTGGAGCAAAGACTCATTTGATGAGTTGTATGACCAACATTCAAGAATGCAATCCAATGTGTTGATCCTGGCTTAGGTACATCTATTTTAGGCAAGTTTATGTTGCAGACATGTTTAATTCTTATAAGACATGTTTAATTCTTATTAAGACAAATTGATTCTTAATTGTTTCAATAGCTTAGAAGGATATTTATATTTTTATCTTTTCTGAATACTCAAAACAGTTTTTTTTTTTTCTTCGTGGGGTGGAGGATGGTGCGAGGGGGAAGGGCCGTATGGAGCAGGAAGAAATGCGAAAAAACATAAACAAATCTCACCGTCAGAGTTCCCATCCTCAATCTGTTTTTCTTTCTGCTTCAATAAGAATCTAGTCATATCAGGAGTTAGACTCTCAAAACAACATGACTGAGACACATCTCCCGATATCTTCAATGCTTGGATCATATAGCTGGCCTTGTCTGATAGGAGGTCCAACACCTGACGAAAGTTGTCCGACAGTTTGACAGATACCACATGGTGTTTGGTTCTAGATCTTCCCTGGGCAGGTCTCGAACTTGGGTCTTTAACTGAGGATGTTTGTATGGTCACCTCAGACTGTTTGTTCACTGGGTATGGTTCTGGATTGGCTGTTTCACTATCTACGGTAACCAAAGAGGTTTAAGAGTACAAATTTTTATGCTATAAAACATGCTGTTTATCAGAAAATGTTTAGAAGTCTCAATCTCCATTTCATTTCATCCACAAAATTAATTTGAACAAATTTCATTTTGAGTAAATAACAACTGAGCCGCCACATGGGAAAACCAACAATCTGCATATGCGAAAACAAAGGCGCAGAGCTGATCAGCGCCTTTGTTTTCACTACACGGATAGTACAATTACTCTACTTTCTAAATCCGAAATTTCCAGTCTCTAGCCATCTTCTGTGCTTGTACAGCTCAGTTTGTGTCAGACCGGTTCAAAAACCACATTGTTGGTTTTCCCATGAGGTGGCTCAACTAACATACAGAGTGTCCGAAAGTTAAGAACTTTTATTCAGCAAAGTTGAATTACCTGGCAGTTGTTTGTTCACATTGGAGGACATCTTCATTCTAAGTGCCATGAAGTCATCTAGAGGGTTACTCCCAACACTAGGCAAGCTCAGGGAAACTGCCTTTGAAACTGTCAGAACCTTAGACACTGAAGCCTGTGGTACATCAGGATTTCCAAAACTTGGAACTGCATGAGCAATAGTCTGTGGTTTGGTTGGATTTTCACTAACATTCTGCTTTTTCTCAATGGCTGAAATTAAAAGAAAGGAAATGGAACAGAAACTCCAGCATTGTTTGAAAAGAAACGTGTAAAAGGTGCAGCGTCAGAAAGGTTAAGGAGTTTGAACAGTAAAGAAAGATATATGCACCAGTCATTTGCATCCCCAGCCCCTATGGGATTGGGCATAGCAGGGGAACAGCAGGGCTTACTGTATGTGCTGGGATTTAAACTCTGATGAGTCCCGGCAGTGCTGGAGATGTCCCAGTGTTTTAATTTCCCTCCAATATATGGTCACATCGATTCAAACAAACTATTAGCTGTATTTTTCAAAGCCATTAATTTATAATTTGAAAATGAACCTGTCCACTCAAATGCGGAAATTTAAGCCTCTCTCTCCTTGTTTTTTCATCAGAACTCACATCTGCTGTTGTTTCTCATTATTGTCAGCCTCCTGGGGGCCGGGGATTTCAGAAGGGATTCTACCACAAATCTGACCCTGCAGGTCTGACAGGGATTTTAGCAGGGCTTGAAAAATTAAAAACCCTCTATTCCCAGTCCCATGGGGGCAGCGGATACAGATAAATGGTGCATTACTTTGCCTTTACAGTTTAGGACTCAAACAGGCCAACATACCTTTTAACACTCTTACTATCACTTGATAGGGACTCTTAATTGGTGCCACTTTAGTCCTTTTATATCCACTTTAAAAGGCCTGATAACTCACCTAAGCCTCAATAGACCTGATTTCCCTGTATACCTCAACCTCTTTATAACACTATTGTGCAAACCGTGTTATAAAGAGGTCCAGGTGTATTTCTTTATTTTATTTTTTTTAGATTAGATACCTCTCTCATTTCTTGAATCCATTTTGTCAAGAAAGGTTCCATATTCTTACCTTTCTTTTGATTTATTAGCTCCTTGACAGAAATCAAAGGATCCCTCCAATCTGTCAATTTGAAAGAGAAAATGGTACGAAAAATAAGAAATAAATTGTTTTGTCATTTTTGTTAAACAAACAAAAAATCATGCTTATTAAGCAAAGACATAAATGTCTATCATTTTGACTTCACAAATTACAATCAAATAATTTGTTTTGTTTATTTTAAGGCTCAATGTCCCAGTCAATTTTTTTCAGTCATATCGGGACCAAGCCACCAATTTCTGGGTATTAACCAGTACTCTGGGGAGTTAATGTGTCTTGCTCAAGGACACAGCAGGGTGCCCCATTGGGTATTGAACTCAAGACCTCTCGATTCGGAGTCCAATGCTCTAACAACAGGCCACTGCACTCCCCTACACAATCAAATAGATCTTCTGCATCCAATTATTTTAGCCGTGATAGAAACTGTTGTAAGACAGATGAGAGTGATTTATTTGCATAAATAATACTCTAAACCCTTTTCAAAACTTATATATGTGCTGCAGCTAGCCTATAGAGTTATATCGCTCATAATATACCTACCATAGATATCTTCCGTACTGTACATCTCCACTGTTTCAACAGGTTTAACAGTAATACTACACTCCCCCTCCACAGTTAGCACATTCAACATCTTACTGCTATCCTTAACCTCACTCCCCAGCTTTACTATGCCCCAGGGCAGGGACAGTTCGGTCTGTCCGATGTCTGTACAGGGTGTAAGGTCTAGAATCTCTTTAGCCTTGTTGACTGGGGTTTCTATGAGGGATTCATCTTTATTAAAGTCCTCTTCTATGTCTAAGGCAGGTTCTACAATATAAATAAAGACATTGGAAAATGTAGCTGCTTCTTATTATGTTAGTGTTCCATTAAAACATTTTAACTTTTTTTTTTTGTTTTGTACTGTAATTTCTTTCCCATCCCGTGTTTGGGTGTGATTTAAAACTCTGTTTCTTCTATGATTACCTTAAGTGAGAAATACATTCTGAAAATCCCTTCAGCTAATTTCTTCCCACTACATGTTTCTGGTGAAATGATTATTAGCCTCATTAGTTTCATTAATATGAACTTTGAAAACAATCCTGCCAGTTTGAGGTTTTTGAACAACTTGGTCAGTTAACTTGCTTGTTGTTTTTCTTGCTTGAAATATGCCAGTGTTTCTTTGAAAATGTTCCTCAAACTTTGTTTTGTGTGTTCGATTTGTGGCTTAATGTTCCAGTCAAACGCAGTGGTCATGTCTGGACTTTGCTTCCATTTTAATAGGACTTTAACCCAACATCAGGATGTCATAACATCCAAAACATGCATCAAAAATATAGCCCTCCATGTAAACAACTAAGGCTCATATGTATGGATAGTATGATTTGACCACTTTTCCTGGACCAGCGGTGGTTAATCAGTAATATCAGGAGGTCCGTCAGCTGGTCCTAACCTTTGCCTGGAAGGACAAACTTCCCATCCCAGCCAAAATGGGTGGGAGCCATCCAAAACTGTGTTGATGCTCCCATCAGTATTTTATACCAGATGGTAAGTGGCAGGGATTGGAAGAGAACACAGTACCTGGAAGCCTTGAAGCCTGTATCTCATCACAGAATCTCTCACTAGCAAATGATTTTTCTGTCAATATGTGTTTCTCCTTCTCTGTCAGCAGACTGCAAAAAAAAAGACAATTAAATGGTATCCATTCATCAAATTAAGCAGTATCTTAACACGTCTGTATGCCTGTACATAACATAACTGACTTTTGCATATGCAAAAAAAAAACAAAAAAAAAAAAAAACGATACTGTATTTTTCACTTCTGGTAGAAATCTGTATGTGGGTACGTTAGGTCACAAGGGTGTATTCTATTTTCTAAGCTAAATGGCTGGGAGCATGTCTGGACTGTCAGTTCTGCTTACCACACTGTTCAAGCCTTCCATATAGTGAAAAGTTATCTTCTAGAATCATAATAGCTAGCTAGCCTACTCATGGGTTCCTTAAACAGACTTCCAAAAATCTGAAATGCATGACTGATAACCAAATTGAATTGAGTCTAGGTTAGGCATCCTAACACGTAATTATATCAAATTGAGGCTCAATTAAGTTTTACCAACCTTATGCTTGTTGAAGTATCTGCATCTGAAATCATTTCTACATCAGGTACAGGAAGTTTGGGAACTTTCAGATCTTTATCTATTGAATCATCTGTTGGGACAGGCAAGTAAGCCTTTTCACAGAACCTATCGTCTTCTGTCATTACTGAAGGTACAAAACAAAATCTAAATTATTCATTTTTATATATTTACTAGAAGACCTATATTTAGGTGGTTTTCCAGTCAGGCTCAACTTAAAGCCAGCACCGCTACACCTTATGCAGACAGACATAACATGAAATACATGTTTGAATAGTAATCAAACAAAAGGACCATTTGATTATGAGGTTTGGTCACCCATGCGCCATATCTGGTTTTATACAATCCAATCTGATCATAATCTCTGCAGCTTCTAAAAGTAATTCGACAGCAGACATGAAATTTCAAGAAAACAGAATAAGGCTTCAAGAATTCTACGAGCCTGTGGCCTTCTGTAGGTTTTCTTGGAACAATATTATTACTTCTCTCATAAACGGACCTGACTGCATCTAAAACATATTCCTGAATTCTAAAATTTCATAGAGCTTTGTCAACTTACTGATTTCATTAATACCCAAGAAGGTAGGTCTTTCTGTGACAACTGGTGAACTACTCATATACTCCAGTTTGGTTTGGTTCCGTAGCCCACAAAGTCGGGTTCCAACAATTTCTGCTATACTTGCCTCTATGAAACAGACATAAGTTGGATTAATCAGGTGATCTTTTTTGAGTTTTTTTTTTTTTTTACATTTTTTTTTAAAGAATATTACCATGAAAAATTATTGAACAGGCTATTGTACTAAAACTTTGAATACAGACCAGACAAAGAACATTCTTAATTCATTTCATCTACATAAACATGAACCACAGACATGAGGGCCATAGTACATGTATATAACTTTATAATCATCCTGTGAAAGATCCCAAGTTTTCATATAAATTTGAGCCATCGCATCAGAAAACCAACAATTTGCATATGCGAAAACAAAGGTGCAGATCAGCTGTGCAATAACCTTTATTTTCGCTACACAGATAGCACAATCCCTCTTCTTATTAAATCCGAAATTCCAAACTTCTAGCCTTCTGAGACTGTACAGGCCGGCTTGTGTTGGACCTGGTCGGAAACCCTGAAGAGTGGTTTTCTCGAGTAGCGGCTCAATTATTATAGGTCTTCAAATCATGGGTATTGTGGGTAACTAACTACAAGTACAACAAAGAATATCCAAACCTGCTTCTATTGGCATTTGTTCAAGAGAGATGACAGTTTTTGAGAGCCTAGCTGCCTGTTCCATACTACTTGGCTTCGCTTGAGAACTAGGTGGAGTCATCACGTTCTCAAGTTCCCTGTTTGTCTGTCAATATCAACACAGAATGGATTTGCCCATCATTATCATTTGAGTGAGTCCATTTACATTTTTAGGGCAACAGGAGTGATTTAAATCTTGCATTCCAATATAGTTAGAGCCCCAGCCATCAGAAAAATGGTGATAGGTGGTCGGAAAGTAGCACAGTTTCATTCATACCCTCTTGTAGAGGAACCCACTGGAAGCTTGAAAACCAATGTTTGGTCAATTTTAAGTCTTGCAAAAGTGTTGAAATTATTGGATGTATACTGCTACACATGACATTCTATAATGTGATTCTCGAAAATGAGGGTGAACATACAAAATTAGTCATATCTCTGCTGTTACTTATCCTACATCACTGATCCTGGTCTCATTTTAAAGCTTAGGCATAGCCCTTTTATCCTATGATAAGTAATGCAAGTCATCTAATCTGTATATTCATGAATTTTAATGAAAACATTAAAATGACAGAAACACATTAAAAATCCATAAATAAACTAATTTGAGGCCCAAACTATCTCTGTGACACTTTGTTATTGAGCCAGTAATATCATATGACAAGTGTATTGATGTCAAGGGCCTAAATAAAAATTATTTCCTTTGGATATTCATGAATTTTAATGAAAATGTCAAAAATCAAGGAAAAACAAGGGAAAAACTATAGCCATTGCAAGGTTTTGGATAGGTTATAAGATCTATATTGCATCCCTGGGACCATACTATAATTGGTCTGATAGTGATGCATGGACCTAGCAATTTAACCTTGATACCTAATATTCAAATCATTGGATATGCTTATTCATGAAAATTAAAAAAAATACCCCGTAAGAAATCGGAAACAAATCATGGATAATAAGGGGTGTTAGTACAAAATCACTTGTTCCAGAGCTGTTAATAAACCCAGGATAATGGAAAAGGTATCAAATAACTGCTATGGCAATGTACTATGATCCTAAAGTATGATATAGGAAAAATCTGATTTTCAATTTCATGAATTTTAATGAAAACTTTAAAAATTGGAGAGAAAAAGAGAAAAGATTAAACGGCAAAACCTACAAAATAACTTGTATCTCGGCAATCAAAAGCCCTAAAGTGCTGAAAACGGCATTAAATTGTTGCTAGAGCAATATTATACCATCGTGTACTACAATATATAAGTCATTTGATTTTTAGTTTTAAGAATATTAGCAAAACCTTCAGAATTTAGAGAAAAATATACGGAAAATAAGGAGGTATACATAGAAAGACGCATATATCTAGGCTACTGATAGACTTAGATAGCTATAATTGGTTGCTAGGACTATGTTATGCTCATATATCAATAATAAGCTATTTTTGTTGTATGGTTGCCAATGAGATCTTTATAAATAAGACAAAAAGCAACGAAAAGTGAAGGGGTACACAAACAAAATCGTGTATATCTTGACTGCCAAGAGCTGTAGAAAACTTAAAATGGCAGCAATTTATTGGTAGGACACAGTTTTATTGCCATGTGTTTAGATATATAAAACATGCTTGCTGGCAATCAAGATTTAATAAATTTTGTTGGAGCACAATCTTCAATTTTCTGTCATTTCCACAATTTTTAAAAATTTTGTGTAACTTATGCTTAAGCTATCAGACCACATGGCAATAGTGCATTGTCCCAGCATTCGATTGGTACCATTTTCAATTATCTAAGGATATTGGCAGCTGAGATACAAGCGATTTTGTTGGTGTACCCCCTCGTTTTTTATTGATTTTTCTCTTATTCATAAAGAACCTTTTAATATCCACACAACAAAAATAGCTGATTGTTTATTTATCAGATTACATTGTTATAGAACATTGTCCTAGCAATCATTTGACACCAATTATAGCTCTCTAGGTCTATCAGTAGCCAAGATACATGCGATTTTCTTTGTATACCGCCCTAACTTTTCCGTAATTTTCCTCTAAATTCGAAAGGTTTTGTTAATATTCATAAAGCAAAAAATCAAATGACTCGTATATTGTAGTACAGGACGGTATAGTTTTGCCCTAGCAACAATTTGATGCCATTTTCAGCATGTTAGGGATTTTGGTTGCCGATATACAAGTCATTTTGTATGTTTACCAGTTTCATTTTTCCTTTTTACATTCCTGTTTCTAGAGTTTTCATTATAATTCATGAAATTGGAAATCAGACCATTGTTGTATAATACTAAAAGGACATAGTACATTGCCAAAGCATTCAGATGATACTTTTTTCAGCACCCTGAGTTTGTTACCAGCTCTGGTACAAGTGATTTTGTATGTCTATCACTATTTTATTTTACATATTTCTTATGTATTTTATTTTTTCATGAATAAGCAAACGCAACCATTTGAATGATTGGTATTAAGGTAAAATTGCTTGGTCCATGCATCTCTATCAGACCAGTTATAGTATTCTAGAGCATGCTTTTGTTGGAATATGTATATTTTTAAGTACCCTATTCATTAGAATCACACTAGGGGTAGGAGTGGAAACTATGTTATTTTACATCATGTAAATGCATTCATTGTTGAGAACAATATTTTATGGCATTTAGGTGATACCTCTGACTACACTGGCAGCCATGAGAGTTGGTCCCAGTGATGCAAGATAGATCTTATAACCCGTCCAAAACCTTGCAATGGCTACAGTTTTTTCCCTTGTTTTCCTCGATTTTTTACTTTTTCATTAATATTCATGAATATGCAAAAGAGATCATTTTTATTTAGGCCCATGACATCAATACATTTGTCGTATGATATTACTGGCTCAATAACAAAGTGTCACATTGATAGTTTGGTCCTGAAACTAGTTTATTAATGGTTTCTCAATGTTTCTTCTGTCATTTTAATGTTTTCATTAAAATTCATGAATATGCAAATTAGATAACTTGCATTACTTGCCATAGGTTGAAAGTGCTATGTCTTAAGCTTTAAATTGAGACCATGTTCAATGGTCTAGGATGAGTAACAGCGGGAAGATGACCAATCCTGTATATACACCCCCATGTGCGAGAATCATGTTAATGGTTGCCATGGAAACCATGCATTTTTCATAGAACAAAATAGTTTATCTTTGACAACAAAGATGATTTGCATTTCTGGGGTCCCAATGAATGATTTGGCACCCTTGAAAGATTCTCCTGGGAGGGGATGTACAAGGTAGACCAAATTAGCCGCCGGGTTTCCCAGAAATAAATGTCCTTAATGTCGCGGATCAAACAAGCTAGGGTACTTCATTTTCACCCGGAATAAAAGTACTTTTGCAAGACCGAAAAAAATTAAAACATTGGTTTTCATACATCTTAAAGACAGTACTAAACAACTATACCAAGGAAATTTGTGCTAAACAGGTGGCCACCAAAAGTGATTTTTGATGGCTTTTCTCAGTCTGGGGCTTTAGCTAATATTTTTGGTGCAATTCCTCTAAGCAAACAGGATAGCCCCAGATGGGATGCAGCGTTCTGCGGCATCACATCTGGGGCTATACTGTTTGCCTGGCTTATACGAGTTAAATGAGTCACATCATGAACAAACCAGCTTCTTACATATGTGAAAACAAAAACACAGCAGTAACTGCTCAGCTGATCAGTGCCGTTTGTTTTCCCTTCACAGATAATACAATCCCCATTCTTAAATCTGAAATTTCAAGCTTCCAGTCCTCTTCTGTGACTGTACAGGCTGCTTTGAGTCGGAAACCAGGTTTCTCATGACATTTAGCTAAAATGAAATGAGCCATGTCCAATGAATATGAAATATGACATAAAAGTGCCTGTTCTCCTGGATAAATTTTGAACCCTTTTTACTGGTCATGTAAATACCATGCAAATACATGGTCATGTAAATAACCAAATAAATGGCAATTTCAACAGAATCTATTTTCCTTTAAAGTTGGCCCATCATTCTGTACAACAATGATACTTCAAAGCAGAAAACTTACCAATAATGAAAGAAACTTGTTTCAAGCATTACGAAAACTTGCCCATGCAATATACAGAGATTTTTTGAGCTTTAAAAATTGAAAAATTTCAGCTGAAAAATTTTGATATTTTTCTTATTTTTGCTCAAAACATAGATTGTGGGTACACGTTAGAACCGCCTCGCTGAGGCGGTTCTAACGAGTACCCACAATCTATGTTTTGGAGCAAAAATAAGAAAAATAGGTATAACGAGTACCCACAATCTATGTTTTGGAGCAAAAATAAGAAAAATAGGTATACCCCTGCATACCCCAGTTTCACTATATAAAAGTGGGGTTCAGGGAGGTATTCATTGCATGGAGATGTTTTCCTGATGAGACACATTTAGCTTTAGAAGCTATGTTACACTACCTTATTCTGACACGATGGAAAAGTGCTGTTAAAACTTTCTTTAAACAGATCACCATTGTATGTCTGTTCAAGCATGGGAACAATTGCATCTTCACTGAAAAGGTAAACACATTAAAATGAATGCATGAAAAGTCATATCCAGTCTATAAATTGTTCAAATACAACATAGATTCAGAAGCAAGCTTCAATGTGAATGAAACTATATGCCAAGATTGTTTAATAACTCCTTAAACTGAGTTTGAACTAATTTAATTATTCCTTGGGGTGATACCCTCCTGCACAGCCAGACACACCTGCCCATCAGACATGAAACCTTAGTTTTGGATTATGAGATTGTGGTTTCGAGTACCAGTCAACATTTTTTTAGTCATTAGGTATTATGAGGAGTTGATATGTACCATGATCAAGAACACAGCCTTGTGCCAGTAGTGTTAGAATGCAGGACCTCACGATTCCGAGTATTAAGTCTTTATCACTAGGCCACCACACTTAGCTAATCCATGCTTAAATCCAAACTGCTGAGATATAAAGTGACAGTTTACTACTATAGCTCTTTAAGACTCATTTGGCTAATGGGGCATTGTTTTATTGACATATATGATCATCTGTTGAACAAATAAATTAATCCCTTGATTCTCATGCATTTATCTTATGATTTTCTGTTTGTTTGTTTGTTTGTTTTTTTTTTTTAAATTGTTACTGGCGAACAGTTCAACATTCTATTTAGCCATGTCACGAAAAAACAAAATTTTGCCAATGCCAACTGCACAGCTGATCAGTATCTTTGTTTTTGCTCCACAGATAGTATGATTCCTCTTCTTCTCAAGTCCGAAATGTCAAGCCTGTAGATTTCTTCTGTGACGGTAGAGGCTGGTTTGTGTGGGACCTGGTAGGAAATCCTGAAGACCGCTGTTCTCATGTTACGGCTCATTCAATGTTACCTGAACCTTAGATCAGCTGTGCCAAAGTTCTTGTCTGTGGCTAGAGGATCCTTCACTTGGATGGGTCTGAATCTGCTGCGCAGGGTTGTTATTGAAGGTAACTTCTTCAAGGTATCTGACAGATAGTCTTCTTGAGACAGGATGTCAAGGTGAAGGTCATCTGAAGGAAAATAAGATGGCTGGGTGACAATTTCTCAAAAATACTTTTCTTCAGATCAAGTGGACCAATTTTATGAAACTTGGTATACATGTTCTGTAGAGTCAAGGATTCAGACCCAGTATAAGCTGATGTTGGGATGACCTTGACCTGTTTAATGTCATGGTCAAATTCGGTAATCAAAGTGTGCAAACACAGCATGATCACAATATCAATCTGTTGTTAGGGCAAAGACAGGCATATTAAAAATGATACACAATTCTCACATAATGGTAGTTTCAAAGTGAGTGTACATGTATGTCTAACATTTGAGCCGTCTCATGAGAAAACCAAAAATCTGCATATGCGAAAACAAAGACGCAGATCAGCTTCGCGATAACCGCGAAGCTGATCAGCGCCTTTGTTTTCGCTACACAGATAGTACAATACCTCTTCTTCTTAAATCAAAAATGTCAAGCTTCTAGCCTGCTTCTGTGACTGTACAGCCTGGTTTGTATCAGACCTGTTCCGAAACCACATTGTTGGTTTTCCCACGAGGTGGCTCATTTCTTACCATTCCCAGTCTGGTACTGCTGAAGGTCTTCATGCTCAAAATACTCCTTGATGGCATCAGGAATGGTCTGATCTTGAGCTAAAGCTGGCAGCACATCATCCACTGGAAATATGTCTGGAGAATCAGGATTGGAACTTGGCACCACATAACAATCAAGACCATCATAGAGGCTGAAAAATAATCATGGAATGATGAGCTCATCCTTTGCAACATTGGCAGTTACTACTAAACTGGCATATCAACCTACGGGTAGCTTCAAAGTTATACAACTTTTTTCATGTTCAACCCAGATGATCATGAACATAGATTATGCACATAAATATTAATTGTTGGCATTTTAGCTTTTATTAGCAGGATAAACTAAAGCCATTGACTGAAACCTGAATTTTCTATTAAGTTTGGTTATTTCAGTATCCAGAAGCAACCCAAATGTTCAACTCGTCTGAGCATGCAAAGCTTTATAACCAGAGGACTAACAACGTGCACAGCTGATCACTGATCAGCTTCTTTGTTTTACCTTCACAGATAGTACAATCCGTCTTCTCCCTAAATCCGAAATTTAAAGTTTTTTTTTACTATTTTCTGTGGCTGTACAGCCCGGTTTGTGTTGGATCTGGTAGGAAACCCAGATTGTTTGTTTTCCTCATGCAAAAGTTAAAATATAACAGTGAAGTTATACAGATTTTGCATACTACCTGAAGTTTTCTACTGACTCTGTGGCAGTATCTGAGAGCTGGACCAACTCATGAGCGGCAGAAACAACTCCATCAGCTTCAGTCTTCAGAATCCCTTTGTCAGCTTTAACTGGAAAATTAACCACCAAATAAGAAAATTAATAACATGCTGCATGCATAGGTGAAAACAAAGGTGCAGATCAGCTGTGCAGTAACTGCACAGCTGATCAGCACCTTTGTTTTCGCCACACAGATATAGTACTAAATCCAAAATTTCAAGCTTCTAGCCTGCTCCTGTGACTGTACAGGAAAGTTAAGTGTTGCACCTGGTATGAAACCCAGTCTTGATTTTCTCTTGTGAAGGCTCAAAGAATAATAGCCTTAGTTAAAAGCTCGTAGAAGTGACTTATTGAAAATGGCGAAAAATGCCAATGTTCACCAACATTATGACTGCAAAGGTTCAACCAAATAAAGGCAGCCTGCATGAAAATTCAAAGGCTTTGATAGACATAAGTCTGCAAACTTTAAGAATCATTTGGAAGTAAAAAAAAACAACAAAAAACAAGTAGCCCAGGGGCAACAATCGCTCACCTGAGAGTCAACAAGTACATGTACAGTCACTGGACAAAGTAATTGGGGTTTTTACCATATATGGGTATGGTGGCCATCTTGGTCATGTGACCTTGAAACCCTACTTACATCAGCAGAAGAGCTCTTGTCTGGATTATGTATCTCTTTTCTGCCATTTTGGTTCACGTGAAAAAATCATCTAACAAGGTCAGGGTCCTATAATGACCCCCTGGGTGGGGCCATATTTGACCCCATGGGCAAGATTGGCAGGATTTATGTATAGCTCCACATGACAATGTTGTATATCAAATATACAAGCTTTGTATCAGGCTGTTGAAGAGAAGATTTTTTCATATATTTCCATTATAAGTCTATGGTAGATAATGACATGCCTGGGGCGTGGCCTGTATGGACCCCAGGGGCACCGTTGGCTGCATTTATAAAGGAGAGGATTATACCTTAATCCACACAACATATGAAAGCTCTGGGCCATATGGTTTCGGAGAAGAAGATTTTTTAAAGTTTTTCCCATGACGCCCCCGGGGCGGGGCCAGTATATGGACCCCAGGGGCACAGTTGGCAGGATTTATAAAGAAGACCACTATACATTGCTAAAAACAAAATATGAAAGCTTTTGGGCCTTGTGGTTTCGGAGAAGAAGATTTTTTTAAACCTTTTCCCATGACACCCCCGGGGAGAGGCCCGTATGGACCCCAGGGGCACAGTTGGCAGGATTTATAAAGAGGAACACTATACATTGCTACTGACAAAATATGAAAGCTCTGGGCCTTGTGGTTTCGGAGAAGAATTTTTTTTTATGTTTTTCCCATTGTAAGTCTATGGGAGCTAATGACCCCCGGGGCGGGGCCATTTTTGACCCCAGGGGCATGATTGGCAGGATTTATATGGAGGACCACTACACATTGCTACATACAAAATATGAAAGCTTTGGGCCTTGTGGTTTTGGAGAAGAAGATTTTTTTTTTATGTTTTTCCTAATGACCCCCGGGGCGGGGCCCGTATGGACCCCAGGGGCACAGTTGGCAGGATTTATAAAGAGGACCATTATACATTTCTACACACAAAATATGAAAGCTCTGGGCCTTATGGTTTAGGAGAAGAAGATTTTTTAAAGTTTTTTCCATGACGCCCCCGGGGCGGGGCCCGTATGGACCCCAGGGGCACGGTTGGCAGGATTTATAAAGAGGAACACTATATATTGCTACAAACAAAATATGAAAGCTCTGGGCCTTGTGGTTTCTGAGAAGAAGATTTTTTTATGTTTTACCCATGACCCCCCCAGTGTGGGGCCTCAGTATGAACCCCAGGGGCACGGTTGGCAGGATTTATAAAGAGGACCACTATACATTGCTACTGACAAAATATGAAAGCTCTGGGCCTTGCGGTTTCAGAGAAGAAGATTTTTTTATGTTTTTCCCATTGTAAGTCTATGAGAGCTAATGACCCCCCGGGGCGGGGCCATTTTTGACCCCAGGGGCATGATTGGCAGGATTTATAAAAAGGACCACTACACATTGCTACATACAAAATATGAAGGCTCTGGGCCATGTGATTTCGGAGAAGAAGATTTTTTTATGTTTTGCCCCATCACGCCCCCGGGGCGGGGCCTGTATGGACCCCAGGGGCACGGTTGGCAGGATTTATAAAGAGGACCACTATATATTGCTACACACAAAATATGAAAGGTCTGGGACTTGTGGTTTCGGAGAAGAAGATTTTTTTATGTTTTTCCCATTGTAAGTCTATGGGAGCCATCTGTTGCCATGGAAACCAGAGTTCTAATCCGACCTGCACCAAAACCTTGCACAACCTTTCCTCCTCCTCAATGATGCTTTAGATAAAATTTGATTACGATCGGCCATGTTGTCTTAGAGATATTTGAGTTTGAAAATGTGAACGGACGGACGGACGCACGCACGGACGGACGCCGGCTCGACTACTGTACTATAAGCTCACCTTGTGAGCCTTCGGCTCAGGTGAGCTAAAAAAACACAAGTTTCAAAATTACTAGTTACTAATATTCAAAATTCAGCTTATTTTTCAAGCTCAGAGCAGTATTCAATGAGCTTTTCTGATTTCTCTACCTGTTACATTAGTCTGTACCTTCATGAAAGTATTTCAAATTTCATTTAGAGAATTCTATTGTTCATCCTTGGAAAAAAAAATATTAATAGCATGTAAACTTATAACCAACCCTTCTGCCATGGTAGCCTGTATCTGTCATCTATCAAGGTTTCCCTCTCCTGCTGATCTGGGTGATAGGGAACTGTCAGCAAGCATCTGGACAACAATTGTCTTCTACTTGCAACTGCCTGGAAACATATTACAAAAGACGCCCATTTAATGATACAGGTTTTTCCTAAGTTGTAAAAATCGAAAATTTTTGATTGAAAATTTTTGATAAATTTCTATTTTTTTTTTCTCATAACATTGATTGTCAGTACCCTTTAGAACCAAGCAGTTCTAACGATCACAATTCTATAAGCTAGCTTACCTCACTAAGATAATTGATTCCCAGGTACCTAACCATCTTCACATGTCGCAACTCATCTTGTAGATCATAGCTTTCTTTGTCAATCCAACTTCAGGACCAAAATATAGTTAAATCCTTTTAAAAGAAATTAAAGAAGCAGATGACACAAAAATACTTTGGGAGGAATATTTGGAATACATCAATAGTGCATCTCCATCTTCAATTCTTAGATCATATTCTCGGTGTACCTACAAAAATTAAGACTTTTTGGTTGGTTAATTGGGGTTTAACGTCCCACCAACAGCTAAGGTATGGAGACGGGACCTCGGTTTATAGTCCCATCCGACGGGCTGAAGAAGAAGACTTTTTGGATATAGGCAGGAAGATTATGTCACCAGTACTTTTTCATTCATGAATATCAATTAGCAGGCAACCTAAGCTGTTGTGAACTGGTCACTTTTACCAGTGTTCACTAAAGTCTGTCGAAAAGTCTGACATGTCAAACAAAAAGTATGATGCTGTCCCATGGAGTTGTGCACCATCAGGAAAACATGTCCGTGCAATGAATACCCCCTTAAACCCCACTTTTATAAAGAAAAACTGGGGTATGCAGGGGTATACCTATTTTTCTTATTTTTGCTCCAAAACATAGATTGTGGGTACTCGTTAGAACCGCCTCGGCGAGGCGGTTCTAACGTGTACCCACAATCTATGTTGCCGAGGCGGTTCTAACGTGTACCCACAATCTATGTTTTGAGCAAAAATAAGAAAAATATCAAAATTTTTCAGCTGAAAATTTTCAATTTTTAAAGTTCAAAAGATCTCTGTTTATTGCATAGGCAAGTTTTTGTAATGCCTACTAATAAGCATTGTTTGCCTGTTTTGACAATAACAGAAGCACTGTCTGAATAAAACAAATAATTGTGTGTCTGCAAGAAGTTAGAACATCATTCTAATCTAGAACTTCATTCTAATACAAGCAATTACCAAAACTGGGGAAATATTAAAAATATTTCTCTAAATGTCAACGTAAGTAAGCATACCCCATGTTTATCCCAGACTCAAAGGTCACATGGAGTTGTGCACTTGATGCACTTGGCATCAGCAGAAGGCTCTCCTCAAGAAGTATGGAATTTTAACAGATAATAATTATTGGGGAAGTTTAACATGTTTCTAGTTGATTGGCCAAAAGAAACTGGGCCAAAGGGCAACCTCATGTATAATAATTAAAAAAGATTCTATAATTATGTGTAATGTAAACAAAAATGCAAGACAAGTATGCTTTCTTTAAATTTTCTCCGTTTATTCTCTTCAACCTAAGATACTTTAAATCTTTGGTTTAGGGTAAAACCATCAAATTTCTGACACTTTTGAGCCATGTCCATAGATAAACGCCATTTATCGTAAGCCCCGAACACTTCCAACACCAATCTGACCGGCTCACTACAAGGTACATTCGATTCAATTAAAAACAGACAATTTCATTAGATGAACCCATATAGGCGTGTTTGGTTAGCACTCAAAGTGACGCAGGTTCAAACATGAAAAATCAGACAGGTGGTGGGCCAGGGAAGTATGGACAGAGCTGAAGGGAAAAACTGACACATGAACCTTTACCTATCTACCTATTTTTTTTTTTCAATTAATAAAAGAAATCAATACTGTTAGGTGACTTAGATTAAGTTTCTTAATTATGATGAATTGATATTTTGAGAAGAAATAAAATGTTTAAGTGTTTATTTTTAAAAAGATTCAAGTGTCCATTTTTTCCCTTAAGCTCCGTCCGTACTTCCCGCCAGCTATAATATTGGTGGAGCTGGACGGGGTAAAGATCAAGAGAAATATCTGATTGGTGGATTCCTGTGTGACGTCTTATGTATTTTCACTGTTGGAAATACGGCATGCCGATATTTATTATTTAATCTACACGATGAATCTGAAAAAGGACAACATAAGTTACTGGACGACCAAAACGAAAGAGAGTGTGTAGAAACGTCTGTTTTTAACTTTTTATATGTTGGTCCGGAATTCGATGGTTTTACCCTATATGATGAAGATATTGACTAGTGTTGTTCGATTATGGAATTTTCATAATTGATCATCGAAAAAAATCAGACATGACTTTTCGATCAATCATCGATTATAATCGAAACTGGAAAGGTTATAGTGCTTGGAAAGTACCAGGGCTTGATACCAAGACTTTAACAAGGATTATATTAGCTTGTTTGGTTTAGGTCTTAAAAAAACTTATACATGTATCTCTGAAAATACAAAGTTTTGTCACATTTAGCTTTTGTAATCTTGTCATGAATGAGGTGTAAGGGAAGATTACAATGTCATTAACTTATTGCAATGACTTGATACAATATCAAAACTACCTGGAAATGAACTCAGAAGCAGGCTAGATGTCATTTTCTGACTAAAATCTTTGATAAAAGACAAACTATCTCAACTTAACAAGACCCACAGAATTTAAATTGATAATCAATTATGACAAAATCATTATCGATCATCAATCGGTCAACAGCAAACGATTGATTATCGATATACAGTCGAGTCCCCTAACATTGCGCATCCCGCAACATTGCGCATATGGCATGTCAACCAGATTTCAAACAATATTTGACTACCAGTGCAATTTTCTCAAATATTACACCAACAAGAGTGTACAAGATTAATTTAAAGACAAAAATGATTTTCCTTCCTATCTGATTGAATAATTTAGCACAATTATGTGATTTTGTTTAATTTTGAAATACTGTGTGGTGACATTTTTGTGCCACCATACAGCGCATGAATTTCTTTGAACTTTCTTGTTTGTAATTTGTCACATGGGTGTCATATGTATTGACAGAAATACAACTGCTGTGGATATATTGCAGGTTGCTATAAAATATACATTTGATTTAGCATTGCGCAATGTTAGGGGACAAATTGCCTCCATTTTTTTCACGGGGGTACATATGCTTAAGTCACAATATTTCTAAAGCTGATAGAATTTGTTAACATTTCATGTCATGATATTTTAACAATTGAATCAATAAAATGATTATGTCTAATGGTAAGTGATGTTCGTCAGTGTTTATATTTGACGTCAGACCTGGCATGAAATACCTTAGGTGCGCAATGTTAGGCCTACCGGACTGCACCGTAAATCGATCATCGTTACAACACTAATATTGACAACTGTTACTCGCAAAGGATTGTAACTACAATATGTGCAAGTCCCTGTACTGCACAACTCCATGGGGCTCAGCTGTATCCTTGATCAGACCAAATGTTTGTGACACAGGTGATGATCAGATACTGATCGCTCAGTATCACTAGATACTCATGCGCGAATCCAGAAATTTTCATGAGAGGGGGTCCAACGAAAATGGCAATTTTTGGTCACAGACGAGGGGGGGTCCATACCCCCAAAAAATCCCGAAATTACCTTTTTTTAGGTAAAATTTCCAAATTCCAGGGGGGGTCCGGACCCCCGGTCCCCCCCTCTGGATCCGCGCATGATACTGTCAGATGATAGGTAGATAGATAGATAGATAGATAGATAGATAGATAGATAGATAGATAGATAGATAGATAGATAGATAGATAGATAGATAGATAGGACCCAATCAGGGAATGTTCTGTTAAACAATATGGGCCTCTGGCTCTGTTTAATCATCATGTTTTATCTTGGACCTTGCCCTTGGTAAACCAAACATAAACTCCGTATCGCATTGGAACCAAAAAAAAAAAAAAAAAAAAAAAACAGTACAAGAATTTAAGATATGAACAGCTGGCAAGTAAGCTTTTGTGTAAGTAGGAGAAACAAAGAAACTTGAAAAAATCCAGGTCATCCTAATTTCCTTATAAATTTTTTGACATCTCCCGCCAATCTGTCAAAATTCTGTCGTCTGTCGAGTTAAAATTTACTGAAACACCCGTTCCGGTTTAGAAGTCTACGACTTCGGAAAACTTTTTAGGTAAATTTTGCAAATGAATGACAATTTCACTGGAAAAAATAGCTGTATTTACACTTCCACCACTTACATTTTCCACATCTCTTCTATTCGTACTTAAAAATAACGAAACGAGCCGTTAAAATTCGACATTTTTGACGTTGAAAAGTTGAACCTGGCCTGCCGCCACTGAATGCGGGTGTAAGTGTAAATTGTATATGTGTAAAATTATCCGGCGTCAGTTCATATATCACAGACATATAAGGCAACATAGGCGTAACGAGGAAATTGAAATGTATACGCACACAAGTGGGGTAGATCATGAGCAGGGGTCTCTCAGTCTCATTTTGGGGGGTTCGGGGGTCCTCCCCCGAGAAAAAATTGATTTTCGGGATGGCTGGAGAACGATTTTAAGCCTCTTTTATGGAAGGAAATTTGTTTTCTTTCAAGAGATTTTTATAGCAAACACACGTGTGTTTGCTTTAGGATAAACGTACGTAAGAAATTTAGAATAAAAAATCTACATACCTTACCGAACAAAACCGACGGTTAGGCGGCCATTAATGTTGGGCGCAGACATTTTTGTCGGCATGCGCAGACAATGTGTCGTTCAGATGTCGGGAAATTTGTACTTTCTTTTTCTTTTTTCGGCTGAACATTTTTCTTTGTCAAACATATTTCCATATATCCTATTTCAGATCATATTTGTCTCCAAAATGTAAAAATATAAGATAAATACACAATTTACAAATGCAGACGACGATGAAGATTGGTTTTTCGAAAATACACCGTTAAAATCCTCGTATTATAGCAAACCAGTCAACAACGCAATATAAACGCTCGAAAAAACAAGTGTCTGCGAGGTGTACCTAAAGCAGGTAACCGGCGAAATTATCGAAACGTTTCGAACAGACGGAAATTACGCCGTGAATAGCGTGCCTGGTTATTTTTGGGGGGACAATATTTGAGGTTTGAAGGAACAGAAGGAAAACATTTAAGGGAGCTACCTACCTAGGTCTACCTAAAAACCTACCTAGGTCTACCTACCTAGGTCTACCTAACTACCAAGGTCTACCTGCCTACCAAGGTCTACCTACCTAACTAGGTCTACCAACCTAGGTCTACCTACCTAGGTCTACTTTCCAAGGTCTACCTACCTAAGTCTACTAACCAAGGTTTTTCTACCTGGGTCTACTTACCAAGGTTCCCTTTCCTAGGTTTACTTACCTATGTCTTAGTCTACCTATCTAGGTCTACCTTCCAAGGTCTACTTATCTAGGTCTACTTACCAAGGTCAAGTTACCAAGGTCTACATACCTAGGTCTACTTCCAATGTCTACATACCTAGGTCTACTTACCAAGGTTTATCTACCTAGGTCTACTTACCTTAGTCTATCGAACTAGGTCTACTTACCAAGGTCTCACTTCCAGGGTCTACTTACCAAGGTCTGTTTACCAAGGTCTACCTTCTATGGTCTACTTACCAAGTCTACTTACCAAGGTCTACCCACCTAGGTCGACTTACCAGTCTACCTACTAGGTCTGTTAACCAATATCTACCTACCAAGGTCTACCTACCAAGGTCTACCTACCAAAACCTACATACTAAGTCTACTTCCAATGTCTACTAACCTATTTCTACCTACCAAGGTCTAACTATCTACGTCTGCTTACCAAGGTTTACTTACTTAGGTCTACCTACCTAGGTCTACTTACCAAGGTATACATACCTATCTATGTCTACTTACCAAAGTCTTCTTACCTAGGTCTACCTACCTAGGTCTACTTCCCAAGGTCTACCTACCTAGGTCTACTTACCTGGGTCTACCTACTATGTCTACTTACCAAGGTCTACGTCCGGGGTCTACTTACCTAGGTCTACTTACCTAGGTCTACGTACCAAGGTCTACTTACCAAGATCTACCTACCTAGGTTTACCTACAAGGTCTACTTACTCAGGTCTACTAAAATGGATAGCTGGATACACTTATTGACAAAAAAATCCCAGCATACGGTTTTCCGTGTGTGTTTGCAGATAAGGCAGCGTGCCTTTATTTCATATTAAGGAATGTTCGTGTCTCTTTTTTAGCTCGTGAGCCGAAGGCTCACAGGTGAGCTTATAGTATGCCCATGCTGCGGCGTCCGTCGTCTGTCGTCCGTCGGCGTCCGTCGGCGTCCGTCGTCGTTCACAATTTCAAAGATCTTCTCCTCTGAAACCGCTTGGCCAATCAAAGCCAAACTTCATGTGGAGCATCCTTAGGAAGGGGGAACAAAAGTTTATATAAATGGTCCAGGTCACATGACCAAGATGGCCGCCATGGCTATAAATAGCAAAAACCTTTAAAAATCTTCTTCTCCAGAACCAGTGGGCTGATTTCCACGAAACTTGGTATGTAGCATCGGGGATGAGGGCCCATCATAGTTTATATAAATCATGACCCTAGGATGACCTTGACCTATTTTATGGCAAGGTCAACTTAGGTCGCCAATGCATTTGAATGGGAAAAAATGGTAAAATGCTATTTAATGGGTAAAACTTACTGGGAATAGGCAAATGGACAGAAGATTAATGTTAATGGAAAATTTTAGCCCCTGGGGGGTTGTCTGTCCCTGCCCCGGGGCAATATACATGTATATTTCCATAATAATGATACATCTACTCCCCTGAAACCGCTTGGCCAATCAAAGCCAAACTTCATATGGAGCATCCTTGGGAAGGGGGAAAGAAAGTTTATATAAATGGTCAAGGTCACATGACCAAAATGGTTGCCATGGCTATAAATAGAAAAAAAACTTTAAAAATCTTCTTCTCCAGAACCAGAAGGCCAATGATTTTGAAACTTGGTGTGAAGCATCAGTGACTGGAGCTCTACAAAGTTTATATAAATCATGACCCTGGGATGACCTTGACCTATTTTACGGCAAGGTCAACATAGGTCGCTCATGCATTTGAATGGGGAAAAATGGTAAAATGCTATTTAATGGGTAAAACTTACTGGAAATAGGCAAATGGACAGAAGATTAATGTTAATGGAAAATTTTGGACCCCAGGGGTCTGTCTGCCCCCACCCCAGGGCAATATACATGTATATTACAGTGATATTCAAAGATCTTCTTTTCTGAAACTGCATGGCCAATCAAAGCCAAACTTTATGTGGAGCATTCTTAGGAAGAGTGAATGAAATTGTATATAAATGGTCAAGGTCACATGACCAAGATGGCCACCATGGCTATAGATAGCAAAACCCTTAAAATCTTCTTCTTCAGAACCAGAAGGCCTATGATTCTGAAACTTGGCATGAGGCAATGGAGCTCTACAAAATTTGTATAAATCATGACCCTGGGATGACCTTGACCTTTTTTACGGCAAGGTCAACTTGGGCCGCCCATGCATTTGAATGGGAAAAAATAGGAAAATGTCATTTAATGGCAAAAAACTTGCTAAGAATGAGCAAATGGACAGAAGATTTATGTTTATTAAAATATTTTGGGCCCAGAGGGTTGTCTGCCCCTGCCCTGGGGCTATATACATGTGTATGACCATAACATTGAAACATCTCTGAAACCGCTTGGCTAATCAAAGCCAAACTTTTAAGTGGAACATTCTTAGGAAGAGTGAATGAAAGTTTGTATAAATGGTCAAGGTCACATGACCAAGATGGCCGCCATGGCTATAAATAGCAAAAACCCTTAAATATCTTCTTCTCCAGTACTAGAAGGCCTATGATTTTGAAACTTGGCATGAAGCATCAAGCAATGGAGCTCTTCAAAGTTTATATAAATCATGACCTGGGATGACTTTAACCTGTTTAATGGCAAGATCAACTTAGGTTGCCTAAGCATTTGAATGGGGAAAATTGTTATAATGTCATTTGAAGGGCAAAACTTGCAGTAAATTTGCAAATGACTGAATCTTTATGATTTATTAAAGAAATTGACTCCAGAGGTTGCCCTGACCCTGCCCTGGGGTTATATACATGTATATTACCATTCTAGTCAAACAAGTTTATTGGTATATATCTCAGGTCTCAGGTGAGCGTTTACAGGACCATTGGTCCTCTGGTTACATTACGCACGTGCATAATGGGCGTTACGCCTTTGGGCAACATTTTGCCCCAGAAACAGTTGAGCAATTGACCTGTATCCATCGAATTATGTATCGCTTAAATTCCCTGCACTGTTGGGAGGAGCCAAAAATTGGCCTTTAAAACCTGAGTCCTAGCGGACTCCAGAAAAGTTTGGTGTACTCCTCCCATCCTGAGTTTTGAGACCTGCATCTGTTTGTGAATTTAATTTGATGGTTAGTCATGTCAATCACGGGTTTGTACTCAGCTGAGCATGTTGGTCACGAACTCATCGGGCCATCTGAGTTTTGAGACCTGTATCTGTTTGTGAATTTAATTTGATGGTTATGCACCAGTCATTTATATCTCCGGCTCCCCTAGGGCCGGGGAATAGCGAGGCTTTTAACTTATCAATTTTCAAAGCCCTGGTAAACGCCCGGCACTGCGGGGTCAGATTGGTGGTAAAATCCCTGGTAAAAGCCCCGGCTCCCCGGGGGCTAAATATAATGGGGGACAACAGCTGGGAGTTGTTCTGATGAAACCGAAATATGAGTGGGGCTTGAATTTATGTTTGTAAATGTACAGGTACATTTGCAAATAAAATAAGGACCATAAAAGTAATCAAATGTTAAAAATACAATTAACATCTAATTTGCATTAATGCGACCGCATATTGGCGGGAAATTAAAACCCCGGCACATCCTCGGCACTGCCGCCACTCATCAGAGGTTAGAACCTGGCACCTTAGCCATGCCGAGTCCCGGCTATCCCCGGCCCTAGGGGGGCCGGGGATACAAATGACTGGTGCATTAGTCATGTCAATCACGGGTTTGTACTCAGCTGAGCATGTTGGTCACGAACTCATCAGGCCATGGGCACCGCCCAGTTAGTCATGCATCAGACTTTGGACCGATAGATCCCAGTTTCGGGTCCTCATTAGAGCGTTCTTGTGGTCTTGAGCAGTCATATTTCTACAGCTCAATATGTAAATATGTATAATGTTTTCTTAGTAAGTAACAATTAAAAGCTCTATATAAAGATCTTGTGTTCATTGTTAAAACGTGATAAAGATTATTGTAAAGATGTACAACGGACAGCCCATTGGCTTATAAATCAATTTGGGAGGGGTGCCAACATACCCCAGCTGATGTGTCTTGCCCCTCCTCCCTCCCACACACACCTATTATAGGTAGTTCAATTAAGATACAGTTAGGTTGTCGATTATCATTGAAATTTCTTTAGAAAAAAATACGAGTGTAAAAACTGTCAGAAGGTTGGGCCAACATATCCTGGAAAATTTTGGCCCCAAGGGGCCAAGGGCTCCCGCTCATTGGGGCCTAGGAGAAATAGATGGGCTACTTGTGCCTCCAGGCAAAGCTTCTAATTTACTGACCGACCATCTGATTACTGGTTAACCGCTCATGTCTGAGTCTGCCCAGGAAAAGTCAGTGATTTTTCTCAGCATTTTGGGAACGGTACCAGTACTGGTTCAATTGGGAAAACTAGCCTAATTTTAGTGTCAATTAAGAAAATCAGCGAAATTTATCTAAAGACCAGTAAAAATATCATGATAAGACTAGTGTTACCATGATTTGTTTTCTAAAAGTAAACATCATATGACTAGGACACATGAAAATTAGCATTATTCCATGTCACAAATATCAGATTAATTGGTGCTTTTAACAGTATATGTATAAATTATGGTTGCAGTTGTAAGCCTGATTAGGAAACTGTCTCAGATTGGGAATTTTGAACCAGGCATTTGGGAAAAAAAGATACTTTTTGCCATTGGGAACGACTCCTAAAACCGGAGTCGGTTTTATATCGAAAAAAATCACTGAAAGTGGTTTAGTCAAACCATCCATACATAGAAGCCTTATTGGCTTAGTTGGGCGGTTATATTTATGAAGCACATTTTGAGTGTCTTGACATCCTAATGTTGGATAAAAGTCCCATAAAATGGAGGCAACATCCCGACATGACCTTTGCTGTTGCCTGGGACGTAAAGCATCAATTCAAACACAAACCAAGGGGCCAAGATACCCCAGCCAGTTTATCTTGGCCCCAACCACAAGGACCAGACAACCTAGGGTGGGACCATGATACCCTGTGAAATTTTGGGGGTAAGCTGCCCAGGGGCAAAACTTAACAAGTACACTGACAGTGACATGTATATGTGGTTAGTGTACAAGCCGTTGGAGTATCCTCTTGCAGGTGTGCCATGCACATTTTCCATCAAGGTGCTCCAGGGATTTTTTTGGCAACTTTCGGAAGGGGCCCTAGGGCCTTCCTGTTTGGAAAATTAGCGACGTAAACCTTGATTTTGGGAAATTTTCAAAACATTCAAAGTTGATAATATTTTCCAATGTGACATAACTAATTAAAGGTATTTCATTAAGAATCATTAAATATGAAGTTATATTCTTGCATAGACTGATATCTATGTGCATAGCTGTTTGAAGCCGTTTTTAATTGGTCGAAAACCGTGTTCAAACAGCAAAACCCATGTTCAAATCATGAAATTCACATGCCGTTTGAATAGTGATGGGCCGATGATCGATTATAATCGAAAGCTAGTTGGTTTGGGCTTCCGATTGCAATTATTGATAGTAAAATGCAGCAATCGATTGTAATCCGTTTCAACACTCAGGGTGTAGAAATTTTCACTTTTGTGCATTTTATATTTGACAAAAGTTTTAGGTTAGTTAAAAATTTCAGAGTTTGAGATAGATCTAACTTTTCACAACTTGTACTTGCCTATATAACTACTTTGGAGCAATTTGTCTTTTTCATTTTCTTCAAAATATCAGAACAGAAAGGTAAAAATTTCTAAATGCATGCCATCTTTGTTCATCTAAGAGGAATTGTTCTAAATAAATAGTCAAATCTAACAGAGACTTAATGGCTCTCTCCTTGACCCCTCAGTCTGCATATAAACATCTCACCATGGTGATGACACGCATGATGGGCAATTGCACAATATATAGCTAATTGAACCGATTACACAATCGCTAGCTAGTTGGTGGAGTCCTTCCGATTATAAACCGATAATCGATTGCAATTTCAAACCGATGGCCCAACACTACGTTTGAACTTGGGTTTTGGCCGACTTCATTGGTCAATGCGACGTGACGTCATGAGTTTGGTAGAAACAAAATGGCCGACGTTGAAGAAGCTCCGAGGTTTTCGGTGAGTTTTTACGTTGTTAATGTTATTTTCAAGAGATTTTAAGTGGATTAGAGTAAAAATGCAAGAATAGTGATCAACCATGGTTTGTTTCAGTGTTCAAACATTCGCTGGATCACTGCGGCCTTGTGTTCAAACGCCTTCCTCGTGATCCATCGAATGTTTGAACACTGAAAACCATGGTTGATCCCTATAATCAAAGTTATTTAACATCATTTCAAACAGCAAAGTTTGAATTTCACAATGTATGGAACTGTTGAAAATTATTTTTAGCTGTGATTGGGATGTTTTTTCCAGATTGGGAAAAAAGTAACTTAAATTGCATTGGGAATGGGGCCTTATTTCAGCCCCTGAGGCACCTGAAAAAAAAATCCCTGTGCTCCCATTTTAATAAACACCTATTGATTTGAGTGAACTAATCCAGAAATAATTGAGCCGCCTGATGAGCAAACCAACAATCTGCATATGCGAAAAAACAAAGAACTCACTCTGATCAGCGAACTTTGCAGAAACTGCGAAGCTGATCAGCGCCTTTGTTGTCGCTACACGTATAGTACACTTCCTCTTCTTCTTAATTTCTTAAATCCAAAATTTCAAGCTTCTAGCCTGCTTCTGTACAGCCTGATTTGTGTCGGACCTGTTCTGAAACCACATTTTTGTTTTTCTTATGAACATTTTTTGTATGAATCATATCATCACAATAGTAAGTTGAAATGTTATACATCTTCCTTTCTAACAGGGATAGCACCCACAACAACAAATTCAAGTCAACATGGAAACCATCACTGTAGAAGATTCTGATACCAACCAGAATGCACACCATGATGAAAGTCTAAATGCAGTGCAGAATATCCCCCAGTCAAGGTATACCAGTTTTGAAAATCTTTATTCTTTAATCAAATCTTACATGTATGTGGTTTTATCATGCTGGTTATCCAGAGACAACCAATGCAACTGAGAACACCAACGTGGATAAAATCAATATGCGACTGTATGGAATAATGTAAATATCTGTCTGGCTACAACTTTCCAGGACTGTAGCAGGTATTAACAATATTATTAAAGGAACAACCAGAAACTAACAATCTGCATACCCGTATGGGAAAACAAAGCTGCAGATCAGCTGTGATGTAATTGTGCAGCTGATCAGCGCCTTTGTTTTCACTTATTGAATACTTAGTACAATACCTCTTCTTTCTTTCTTAATCTGAATTTTCAAGATGTTTGCTATTTTCTGTGGCTGTACAGCCTGGTTTGTGTCGGACCTGGTTAGAGACCTTAATTTTCGATTTTCTGAATCAAAGACTCATTTTAAAAATGTTTCAGTTCTAAGAAGTGCAGGGGAATTCTGGTTCCGATTTCGAGACCTCCTCAGCTTCCCTGTCATCCCTGCTCTCTGCTCTGAATCAGCCCTTGCCAGGGAAGCTACATGCCAAAGATATCAAACATTTTACATGGTGTCAGAAAATTTACAATTTTGGAATATTATCAAAAGCTTTATTTTTTCAGATCTCATGAACTCCAGGAGAATTCTGGTTCTTCTGATTTCGAGTCTCAGTCAGCCTCTCTATCATCCCTGTTCTCTGCTTTGAATCAGCCCTTGCCAGAGAAGCTACAGGCCAAGGATATCACGGAAAGGGCCCAGCAGCTGATAGAGAATTTGAACGCCAAGAGGAAGTTTGATTCTCAGCTGATAGAGGATTATAGGCAGGCTTTAGAAGCACAAGTAAGCTAAACTAAGCTTGGTTGAGATTTTTTTAGGAAATTGGTCTTCAAGCTTTCTGAACAGGTCTGACACAAACCAGACAAAACTCTGACAGAAGATGGCGAGAGGCTTAAAATTTTGAGTTAAGGGTGCTTTTGATTATGATTGTACAAAAATAGAAGGTTGAGTAGATCAATCCGATCTTGATCTCCAGTCACTCTAATTGGAATCAGTTTCTCAGAAGTTTAGAGTATACACAAGCAGATTTGTATGTTGTGCATGCATTTGAAAATTTTTCTGGTATACACAGGTACAAAAGTCGGTCAGCGCCTTACAGCAGTATTTGTTCGAAATGTACAACACCCAGCAAGGAGTAATTGAGGCGAAATTACAAGAACTGTTCACCAGCTTGGACAAGGCACAAGTCGCAGAGACAGAACTGGACAATTTCAAACAGTCATTTAGCATGTTGTTCTCGGAAATGCAAAATATGCAGTGACCATTTAAGGTAAAATGCATTTGAATCAGTCGTTTACTATATAGTGTGATGTACTTGTAAAGTCTTGACAATGAAGGGTACAAAAAAGTTACTACACATGATAACAAAATTACACACAAATTACAAAATGGGCTGCTGGGTTATTCGGTCTGTTCAGTGCTCAAACTAAAGTTCTAAACAAATAGGGCCCACTTATCACATATGACCTGTGGCTCAACCAGGCTCCGAGGTTATAAAACTTTTTTCATGCTCAACTCAGCTGAGGATATAATTTATCTTGCTCATAAACGCTAAAATGCCAACAATTGTTGTCATTTTAACATTTATGAGCAGGATAGATTACAGGCTTTTTTAGCAGTTTAAACTTCAGTTGAGTTGAGCATGGACGTGCAAGAACCAGAAAGCCTTTTTAAGTTATGGGAGCAGTTGTGGCAATTTTTCAGGTGAATGGCTCTCATTATGAAAACTTGCCCATGCCGCAATAAACAGAGATTTTTTTCACCTGTAAAAATTGAAAATTTCATTGGATTTTTAAAAATATTTTTCTTATTTTTGTTCAAAACATAGATTGTGGGTACAGTTAGAACTGCCTCGGCGAGGCGGTTCTAACGAGTACCCACAATGTATGTTTTAGAGCAAAAATAAGAAAAATAGATAAACCCCTGCATACCCCAGTTTTACTATATAAAAGTGGGGTATAAGGGGGTACATATTACACGGACATGTTTTCCTGATGACTGTCTGCACAGCATCTTCCAGAAACTGCATTTTTCAAAATCTCACTTTTATGAAAGACCTCAAGAAAAATATTACTACGCTGACATTTTGCATTCCAAAAGTCTTAAAAAGTGCCACAAAAACTTTGAAAATCGGTTAAAAAATGAAAATTTTATGCCTGAAAATAATTTTGAATAGGGCTTTTCCGTTGTAAGAATCTCAGCAAGTGAGTAACTATTTTCCTGGAAAAAAATCTAAATTGGTTATTTTTCACATAAAATGCACCAAACCAAAACAAAATTGTTATTGTATGGATAGCTGAGTCAAACTCTTAAAATCATTCCACAGATTTGCCTGATTTTCATTTTTAGCTCACCTGAGCCGAAGGCTCACAAGGTGAGCTAATAGGATAGCCATGATCCGGCGTCCGTCCGTCGTCCGTCGTCGTCCACAATTTCAAAGATCTTCTTCTCTGAAACCGCTTGGCCAATCTAGTTGAAATTTTATGTGGAGCCTCCTTGGGTAGTGGCATTTCAAGTTTGATCGCGAAATCCAGGTCACATGACCAAGATGGCCGCCACGCCCATATATGGTAAAAACCACTCAAAAATCTTCTTCTCCAGAACCGGTGGGCCGATTTCCACGAAACTTGGTATGTAGCATCGGGGATGTCAGCCCATCATAGTTTGATAAAATGATGACCCCTGGATGACCTTGAATTATTTTACGGCAAGGTCAAATTTGGAAACATAGGCTTTTACATGGGAAAAAGTGAAAACTATGGATTTTTGGAAAACTATTGCAGCCTGAGGCCTGAAAAGTGGTAGATGCAAACAACTTATGGAGTAGATGAAGGTATGTGATTAATATAGGTCAAGGTCATCTCTTGACCTTGGCCAGTCTGTCGTCCATACACACTTTTCAAAGATCTTCTTCTCTGAAACTGCTTGGCCAATCAAAGTGAAATTTTATGTGGAGCATCCATGGGAAGGGGATACGAAAGTTTGATCGCGAAATCCAGGTCACATGACCAAGATGGCCGCCATGCCCATATATGGTAAAAACCACTCAAAAATCTTCTTCTCCAGAACCCGTGGGCCGATTTCCACGAAACTTGGTATGTTGCATCAAGGACCTCAGCCCATCATAGTTTGATAAAATGATGACCCTTGGATGACCTTGACCTATTTTACGGCAAGGTCAAATTTGGAAACATAGGCTTTTACATAGGAAAAAGTGAAAACTATGGATTTTTTTAAAACTATTGCAGCCTGAGGCCTGAAAAGTGGTAGATGCAAACAACTTATGGAGTAGATGAAGGTATGTGACTAATATAGGTCAAGGTCATCTCTTGACCTTGGCCAGTCTGTTGTCCATACACACTTTACAAAGATCTTCTTCTCTGAAACTGCGCGGCCAATCAAAGTGAAATTTTATGTGGAGCATCCATGGGTAGGGGAGACGAAAGTTTGGTCGCGAAATCCAGGTCACATGACCAAGATGGCCGCCACGCCCATGTATGGTAAAAACCACTCAAAAATCTTCTTTTCCAGAACCGGTGGGCCGATTTCCACGAAACTTGGTATGTAGCATCAACGACCTCAGCCCATCATAGTTTGATAAAATGATGACCCTTGGATTACCTTGACCTATTTTATGGCGAGGTCAAATTTGGAAACATAGGCTTTTACATAGGAAAAAGTGAAAACTATGGAATTTTTTGAAAACTGTTGCAGCCTGAGGCCTGAAAAGTGGTAGATGCAAACAACTAATGGAGTAGATGAAGGTATGTGATTAATATAGGTTAAGGTCATCTCTTGACCTTGGCCAGTCTGTTGTCCATACACACTTTTCAAAGATCTTCTTCTCTGAAACTGCGCGGCCAATCAAAGTGAAATTTTATGTGGAGCATCCATGGGTAGGGGAGACGAAAGTTTGATCGCGAAATCCAGGTCACATGACCAAGATGGCCGCCACGCCCATATATGGTTAAAACTACTCAAAAATCTTCTTCTCCAGAACTGGTGGGCCGATTTCCACGAAACTTTGTATGTAGCATCGGGGACCTCAGCCCATCATAGTTTGATAAAATGATGACCCCTGGATGACCTTGAATTATTTTACGGCAAGGTCAAATTTGGAAACATAGGCTTTTACATAGGAAGAAGTGAAAACTATGGATTTTTTAAAAACTATTGCAGCCTGAGGCCTGAAAAGTGGTAGATGCAAACAACTAATGGAGTAGATGAAGGTATGTGATTAATATAGGTCAAGGTCATCTCTTGACCTTGGCCAGTCTGTTGTCCATACACACTTTTCAAAGATCTTCTTCTCTGAAACTGCTTGGCAAATCAAAGTGAAATTTTATGTGGAGCATCCATGGGTAGGGGAGACGAAAGTTTGATCGCGAAATCCAGGTCACATGACCAAGATGGCCACCACGCCCATATATGGTAAAAACCTTTCAAAAATCTTCTTCTCCAGAACCGGCAGGCCAATTTTCATGAAACTTGGTATGTAGCATTTGGGACTCCAGCCCATCATAGTTTGTTGAAATGATGACCCTATGATGACCTTGACCTATTTTACGGCAAGGTCAATTTTGGAAACATAGGCTTTCACATGGGAAAAGGCGAAAACAGCTGTTGCAGCCTGAGACCTGACAGTTGCTAGATGCAGACAACTAATGGAGTCAATGAAGGTAAGTAATTAATGAAGGCCAAGGTCATGACTTGACCTTGGCCCAAGGTCATTTAAATATCAAAATTAAAATTGTGGTTTTCTCAGAAATCACTGGGTTTGGAAACTATTGCAGCCTGAGACCTGAAACTTTGCAGATGCAGACAACTTATGAAGTCAATAAAGGTGTGTGAGTATTCAAGGTCAAGGTCATTTCATTATGACTTAATACTCCAAGATCAGGCTTCAGGTGAGCGTTCTCAGGACCAATGGTCCTCTGGTTAAGTTGCTTGGATTACCTCCCTTGCACATGCAAGGCCTATTCAAAATAATTTTTGGGCATAATTATTAGCTCACCTGAGCCGAAGGCTCACAGGTGAGCTTATAGGATAGGCAGGCATCCGTCGTCCGTCCGTCGTCCGACCGTCGTCCGTCCACAATTTCAAAGAAGAATATTTCTGAAGCTAGTAGGCCGATCTTGATCAAATTTAATATGAACCATAATTGGGTTGGGGGATTGATGGCATTAGGTTTTGGAGCAGATTGTATCAAAATTGTGGTTTCCATGGCAACAGATAGGTCCCATAGACTTACAATGGGAAAAACTAAAAAAAATTTCTTCTCTGAAACCACTAGGCCCACAGCTTTGATATTTGGTATGTAGCAATGGCTAATGGTCCTCTACATAAATTGTGCCATTCATGCCCCTGGGGTCAAATTTGGCCACGCCCCGGGGGGGGGGGGGGGGGGGGGGTCGATAGTCTCCATAGACTTACTATGGGAAAAAAAAATAAAAATCTTCTTCTTTGAAACCACAGGGCCCACAGCTTTGATATTTGGTATGTGGCAATGGCTAATGGTCCTCTACATAAATTGTGCCAGCCATGCCCCTGGGGTCAAATTTGGCCACGCCCCGGGCGTGGATAGTCTCCATAGACTTACAATTGGAAAAACTAAAAAAATCTTCTTCTCTGAAACCACTAGGCCCACAGCTTTGATATTTGGTATGTAGCAATGGCTAATGGTCCTCTACATAAATTATGCCATTCATGCCCCTGGGGTCAAATTTGGCCATGCCCCGGGGGTTGATAGTCTCCATAGACTTACTATGGGAAAAAAATTCAAAAATCTTCTTCTCTGAAACCACAGGGCCCACAGCTTTGATATTTTGTATGTGGCAATGGCTAATGGTCCTCTACATAAATTGTGCCAATCATGTCCCCAGGGTCAAATTTGGCCACGCCCCGGGGGTCGATAGTCTCCATAGACCTACAATAGGAAAAACTAAAAAAATCTTCTTCTCTGAAACCACTAGGCCCACAGCTTTGATATTTGGTATGTAGCAATGGCTAATGGGCCTCTACATAAATTGTGCCATTCATGCCCCTGGGGTCAAATTTGGCCAGGTCCCGGAGGTTGATAGTCTCAATAAACTTGCTATGGGAAAAAAATTCAAAAATCTTCTTCTCTGAAACCACAGGGCACACAGCTTTGATATTTTGTATGTGGCAATGGCTAATGGTCCTCTACATAAATTGTGCCAGCCATGCCCCTGGGGTCAAATTTGGCCACACCCCGGGGGTAGATAGTCTCCATAGACTTACAATGGGAAAAACTAAAAAAAACTTCTTCTCTGAAACCAAAAGACCCAGAGCTTCTATATTTTGTATGTAGCAATGTTTGGTAGTCCCCATTATTAATTGTGCCAGTCATGCCCCTGGGTCAAATTTGGCCATGCCCCGGGGGTCAATAGTGTCAATGCATAGACTTTCATTGGTCGATTCTCAATTAATTTAAATGTCATGAGCTTACAATGTGATAATCTCTCAGGTGAGCTACAGGACCAATGGTCCTCTAGTTTTATTTTATTTTTCAAAATGTTAGTGGCCACGTGTTACGATTTTTGGGTTGCAAAAAGATGACATTGGCATATTGTTCTTGTGGTGTTTCAGAAAAGTGAGATTTTGAAAATTGCAGTTTCTGAAAGATGTGCAGACAGTAGTTTAGAAATTTAAAGGCTGTCAAGATTTTTTGATTACTGATTAAGTTTGTAATTTCAATCAACTACTTTATGAAAAAAGACGGCTCTTTTTTCTTTTTTTTTTTTTTAAAAAAAGAAAAAGAAATGAAAAATGTCATATATTAACTTCCTTGATCACAGATCACCTGTGCAGATACTGCAAGGTGGTCTGCATCTTTATTTTTCGCATATATTCAAAAATCTGTTTTTCTCATGACATTGTCCTAATGTTTATTGACAAATGGTTCTTGTTTTTGTTATGGAATACCAGTGAAAATGTCTTGCAAAGTATTTTAAGAGTTGATATTTAAGACTTGTTAAATAATAAATATTTTGCAATGTTAGTTTAAGTACTTGTGCTGCTGTGACTACCTTACTGGAGTGACCTATCAAGAAATGTCAGGGAAATTTCCATGATATACCTTGTCCTAAATAAGCCACAATGAGAGAAAACCTGTCTTTGGGATTTCCGACCAGGTCTGACACAAACTGGCCTCTGCAGTCAAACAAGAAGGCTAGAGGCCTAAAATTTCGTATTTGAAAAGAAGGGGAATTGTGTAGTGAATGCAAAGGTCAGCTGTTTCTGCACAGCTGATCTGCACCTTTGCTTTCTCAAGTCAAAAATCCTGTTTTCTCAATACAAGGCTCAAATATAGGTAAGTCATTATGTGTCCTCTAAAGGCGCAAATTGTGGAAATCCTGAATATTTGGTTTGGGTATTTTCGTCCATCTTGGATTTGGGCTGTTCATGAAAAACTTATCTAGTTAGGCTTGTTACAAACCAAATTGTAATGCTATGATTGGTAGGGTGTACAATTTGTAATAAACTGTATCAGACCTGTGATGGATCCTCACATCTGGCATATTTCTTTGATGAATATATCTCTAAAAAATCATGTATTTATGTCATAATATCTGACTGAAAAAAATGCATACATTTATATAGTACTGGTAACCTGTGTCCAGAAACAATAGATGAGCCACCTCATGGGAAAACCAACAATGTGGTTTCCGAGCAGGTCTGACACAAACCGGTCTGACACAAACCGGCTAGAAGCTTGAAATTTTGGATTTAGAAAGTAGAGGAATAATACTATCCGTGTAGCGAAAACAAAGGCGCTGATCAGCTTCGCGGTTACCGCGAAGCTGATCTGCGTCTTTGTTTTCGCATATGCAGATTGTTGGTTTTCCCACGAGGAGGCTCAGATTGTGGCTAGGGTAACAGACTGTCCCAACATGACCTTAGCTGTTGGCCATGGACGTAAAGCACCAACTCAAACAAACTCAACAATTAACCACAAGATACTTTAAGTTTTAGTTTAAGAAATGGGTACTTTGCAGAAATTTTGATGAAGCCTGGCAGTGTTTGAACAATAACTTATGATCTGAAACTCACCCAAGGGTGCAAGCAGAAAATTTCAAGTTATATGCACAAAGAGTGAAAGCAGTCAAATTAGTTACCATAAATGACGAAAAAGTTATTTTATTAGCTACCGTAATCGTTCTAATTAGCGCACAGTGCGCTTAACTATTCAAAATAACATACAAATAAGGTAACAAAATATCATTCTATTTAGAGCACTCTACAAACGAAAACAACACATAAACTGCTGAAGCAATCATGTAAAACATATCAATGATAATGTCATTTTAAGTTTTCCAAGCGTTGCAAAAATGGTGTTTGATCGTGTAAGGTAAAGTTTTGATGCGGTTATTACGGTATCAATGTGTAAAATTGCTGTAATATACCATTATGCTAGTAGAGCAATGTGCGCCTATGTTTTTAGGAAAAGACAAGCATGTGTGCTTATTGGAGCATGTGTGCTTATTGGAGCAGGTGCGCTTATTAGAACGAATACAGTAATTTTAATTTTTTACATTACGCTCGTGCATACTGTTAGTACCTTATTTTTACTGCATACATGTCGATATTGCATAACCAGTTTTCTTTCTAAAGGGGCCTTGGAATTCTTTGGGTACTTTGCAACAGAGAAATTTTAATGTAGCCTAGAGTTTGGCAGTGTTTGAACAATAACTTATGATCTGAAACTCACCCAAGGGAGCAAGCAGAAAAGTTATATGCACAAAGAGTGAAAACAGTCAAATTAATTTCCATAAATGACGAAAAAGTTATTTTATTAGCTATCGTAATCGTTCTAATAAGTGCACAGTGGGCTTAACTATTAAAAATAACATGAAGTTAAGGAAACAAAATATTCTGTGAACGAACAAAAATAGCACAATTAAACTGCTGAAGCAAACATGTAAAACATATCAATGATAATGCCATTTAAGTTTTCAAAGCGTTGCAAAAAAGTGTTTGATCATGTAAGGTAAAGTTTTGATGTGGTTATTACGGTATCAATGTGTAAAATTGCTATAATATACCATTATGCTAGTAGAGCAATGTGCGCCTATGTTTTTTGGAAACGACAAGCATGTTCCCTTATTGGAGCATGTGCGCTAATTAGAACGACTATGGTAATTTTAATTCTTTTCATTATGAATATGAATACTGTGAGTATAGGGTGGTATAACTATGCCACCATTATGTGAAAAACGTTTTTTTGCATAGATAAGTATGTACGAGGTACAGTCGGAAAGTTCCCGGACTGTTCTTGTTGTGTCATTTGTTTTCAAAGAAGAAAGTCAAAACTTCGCACACTAGTGGAGAAAACATTTTTCTACACAACACTATATAAATTTAGGGAATTTTTCATCAAACCACCTAAAATTTAGGGCTCAAAGTATGGACACTTACAACGTACGGAGCAGTTTGACGTTAACAACGTTATTTTGATGTATACAACGTTCATACCTGAGTGTATCGTCAAACTCAGATTTCAAACGAGGAAAGATCCACAGGGGCTAAATCGCGGCTATATGGCGCATGCCGTGGTCTTCTCTTGTATCCTATGAAATCAATAGTCGTCATTGCATGTTACTATCGATGAGCGGATGGTGTTGTCTTCGTGAAAAATCCGACTTTTTATGTCAAACCCCGACTATTTCCTCCTAATGCCTCCCGCTTTTGTGATCGTCAATAATATCCGCGCGTCCTTAGCATATCCCAATGGGCCACAAGACTCCTCAGCATTTTCTATGCACTTTCCTTGAGTTTTATGAATTTCCAAGTGTTTGTAGGGGTCTTTTCTGCTGTTTTACCATACTTGATTACCGCGCACTGCTCCGTACGTTCCCACGACGTCGGCTTTTTTAACGCTCGAAAGTTCACCCATGTCTGTTCAAAACACTGTCAAAATTGCAATTGTTATGTTATCACTCTGATTCTTTGTAGTTGAATCAAAATACTGTTGATAGGACATCACGCAAAAATTCACGCCGTTGTGGCGCCGTTTTATAAAGGAATGGGCAGAGATTCAAAACATCAAAAAATCCAATTTAGCGGTTTTTCAAAGTGCTCCGTACCCTCGCATATGCCGTACGTTCGTCGGCATTTTAAAACAATTCTTGCATATTCTTTTGTTAATTTATCCGAAAAATAAAGGAAATGGATGGGATTTGTTATTTGAAAAATTTCAAAGTGATTTGACGTCAAATATCATTTGAAATGAACCAGTCCGGGAACTTTCCGACTGTACCTCGTACTAACTGCGTGACCCAGTAGTGTGAAAACTTTTGTTATCAAAATTACCCAAAGTGTTTTGAAAAGCCGTAAATGTATATATCCCACCAAAAGTACACTTGTTTGAGGAAAACATTGAACAGGTAAGTTTCCCAGCAACCTGATATTTTAGCCCCATCATGAGAAAACCAACATCCTGCATATGCAAAAACAAAGACGCAGATCAGCTTAGCCGTCACCGCGAAGCTGATCAGCGCCTTTGTTTTTGTTACACGGATAGCACAATTCCTCTACTTTCTAAATCCAAAATTTCTGGCGTCTAGCCTGCTTCTGTGAATGTACAGGCCGGTTTGTGTCTGACCTGTTCAGAAACCACTTTGTTGGTTTGCTCATGAGGCTGTTCATATTTTGTGGTAGCATGTTATGATACCGTCTTCAAAACACTGGAGGTTGTCAAATGCCACTGTACCTGAAAACTACCATTATGAAAACATGCTCAAGCAATGTACAGATTTTTCTTACGTCTGTAGAAATTTAAAGTTTTCAGTTGAAAAGTTTTGATACTTTTCTTGTTTTTGCTCAAAACATAGATTGTGGGCAAAACAAGGCAGTTCAAATGAGTACACATCAACCTCATTATAAAGCGCCTCATTACAATGCGGTTTTCATTACAACACGGCCATGTGATGGCTCCCAAATTGATTATTTTGCCATATGTCTATAGTAAGCAACCTCGTTATAACACAGTTTCACTTATAACAAGGTCTGCTTCTACGGACCCCAAAGATAGCGTTATAATGAGGTTGTACTGTACCCACTATCAATGTTTTTGAACAGGAAGAAGAAAAATGCACACCCCTGTACACCCCATTTGTACTATATAAAAGTGGGATGTAGGGGGTACACATTTCACGGACATGTTAGCATGATGCTTGGTACCTTAGAGTTTAGCAATTAAGAAATGAGGGACAGTTTGTACTATTATTTTTATAAACTCTTAAGATTTGACTTTGTCAATAATTAGGGACAAATACTGCAAGTTTCTTATTTCTTAGACTTTATATGCAGTACTTTATATGCAGTTTGCACAGTTGCTCTGATTTTCCCCTCTGATTTTTGTTGCTTGACTGTCGCAGCCCTGAAAAGTCTCCAGGTACATCATCCATAGTGCATGTGATATTTTCCTTTCGGTCCTTTGAGCATTTTGCTAAACAATTTTTATATATCAGCTCTATTTGGATTTACCCATCTATATATTTGAAACTTGCATAATTTCAGTAATATTCACTGGCTCAAAGGACTATGTTGCCAAGCTTATAGGGTCACTGATGAGGCTTGAGTAGCCAAAACCATGGCATGGCCCATTTCCTTTGTCATTAATGTTTTCACTGCTCTTAAAGGAATTTTACTTTTTATCTGCTTTAATTCTATCTCTGTTTAGTACAGTTTGGCTAGAACAATTGACCAGTCACATTCTCAGAAGTGGTAGAGTGCACGCTTTGCAGGTTCGAGCTTGGGTTGTGCCGTACCAAAGGCGTTAAGACTGGTACCAGTGGCTACCTTGACTTGCCCTCAGCATCTTACAGCAAGCGCTGGCTTCTCTTCTTTCACACATGCTGCAAAATCTAATGGCATACAACTAAACAACAAAGTCTGAAAATAGTTTCTGCATCCACTGGAGGATCGTATGGAAGACATGCATTCTAGCTGTATTATGTTTTCCTCCTAATTTATGATTTATTACTGGACTTAATATGACTGGAAATATGTGCAAGGGCCATAACATCAAAATACATCAACAGCAAAGCACTTATCACATCTCAATGCTATGAAAATATTCGAGAAGTCAAGTTTGATTAACAGTAGTCATAATTTGGCATGGAAATGGATACAAAACTTTGCTGAGGCCGCAAGGTCAGCATTGAAGTTATGTGATGAGTATAAAACCCAGGACACGAAGCCTGGGAGTCTCAAAGCGCAGTTATAGCCACAATGACACCATTGTTGGTTATCTCGCTCTGTCTCGGACTGGCTTGTGAGTAAAATTATATTTTTTTTCCTTTTCATTTTCATTCGCTGTTTATCATTGTTCTTCATTCTTTGTTGTTCACTTTCAAATTTATGATGTCCTTTATGGATTTTCTGATAAGATATTGAATCTTTTTTTAATCTTTATCATTTAGGTATATTTTTGTTCTTGTTGATTTCAGTTTCAAACAAACCATATTTTGTTGATGCCTTTAGTTATATTTTTGAGGTTTCTACACAAAATCATTAGTTTGGGTTCTCATTTGTTACTTGGTACCGAGTCTGTAAAGTTTTGCTATTCAGTGTTCTTTTTAGTTTGTTACACAATTTTATGTTTTTATTTCATTTTTGTTGTAAATTGATTGCTCAGTTTGTTTTTTCTGAGTTTTCAGTAGAAATTTTGAACTTTTTACCAGTGACTATGATCACTTTATTTTCAATCCAAAAATGAAAAAGCAAAAATGAAAAGTAAAAGATTATTCAGCTTCAATGTGAAAAGGGAATCTGTGTTGATTTTTATTAAAATAAGTATAAGTTGCAAATAGAACTGAAATAGTTCATACATGTGTTTATTTCAAACACCTACTAGGTAATGATAAGATTTTCATAGCTAATTTTAGAAGATATACAAGTATGTTAAAAAATATAATTTCCTTGGAAAATGCACATGCAGAATTACAAATTAAACTTTTAGCATTTTGATTGTGTCCTTGGTCTTTGAAATAATGGTAATAACTTCAGATCTTTGATTGTAGATTTGGCAAATGTACTGCCATTGAATTATAGTCTGGTCAATGGCCATGGGCTTCTCTGTCTGCAGTATTGTCTGCATCTTTTGATGGCATTGCATTGTCTGATTTTTATATTGAGGGGAATCAAACACTATAAAAAAAATTCAGGATTTCAGAAAATTGATGTTGTCAGTTGATTAGGCTCACTCTTTGGAACTGTCATCAGGAAAACATGTCCGTGAAATGTATACCCCCTTAAACCCCACTTTTATATAGAAAAACTGGGGTTTGCAGGGGTATACCTATTTTTTCTTATTTTTGCTCCAAAACATAGATTGTGGGTACTCGTTAGAACCGCCTCGGAACGTTAGAACCGCCTTTCCGAGGCGGTTCTAACGTGTACCCACAATCTATGTTTTAAGCAAAAATAAGAAAAATATCAAATTTTTTCCTGTGAAAATTTTCATTTTTAAAACCAAAAAATTTTCTGTATATTACATGGACGTGTTTTCGTAATGGTTCAGAATCAAATGCATGTATTTATGATTTTAGTTTCCCTAAATTTCTTATTGGATATAAGTTAGTTGACAGTTATCATAAATGTTCTTTATGTTCAGTTATCATAAATTTTCTTTATTTTAGTGAGCCAGTCCACCTCTGGACCTATTGAGCCCGGTAAGCTAAAGCTTTTTAAAATTACAAAGTTAACATAAGTGCATTTTATTTTTAGATTTTTACAAGTGTTAAATTTTCATTTTTTTTTTTTTTTTTTTTTTTTTTATTATTATTTAAAATAGATTTATTGTATAAGCTTAAGTTTTAATAAAATACTCACTTTATTATGTTAAACCACACAAAGTATAACTTAATTCTTGGGCACTTCTCAGAAAAGAAAATTATTACATACCACACAGTATACAGGTCTACAAGCCCAGTTTTACTATATAAGATAAACTACATAGGCTTTTGGGTTTTTAGGACATGCCTTTCAGATTTCAATGTATCTTTAGGACAAGATGTTTCAGATTTAATTACTAATTTCAGTGTATCGAGAAGGGAATGAGTATATCTACAAGTATGAGACCCAGGTTCTCTCAGGGCTGCCCATGGGCTCCAAGATCTACTCAGGTATCAAGATTATGGCCACAGTCAGATTCCAGTTAACCGGACCGACCAGGGTGAACTTCAGGGTAAATATTAACATTTCAGCTGCCTTGCAGAAAACCAACAGTCTGCATATGCGAAAACAAAGACACAGATCAGCTGAGCGGTGACTGCGAAGCTGATCAGGGTCTTTGTTTTCACTTCACGAATAGTATTAGTACAATACCTCTCCTTATATCCAAAATTTCAAGCTTCTAGCCTTGTTATGTGACTGTACACACCAGTTTGTGTTGGACCTTGTTGGTTTCCTCACGAGGCAGCTCATTTACAAAATGATTTACTTTGGGTTGGCATTATAGATAAAAAAGCATAAGGCTAAAGCTCCATAGCTCCATCCCAGCAGGCATTTGACGTCCCATAGACGTTGGGCTGACGTCAGACTCTAACATTGGACTAACGTTGGATTGACATTGAATTTGAAAGTTTTTTTGACGTTTTAATGCTGATGTCAGATTGACGTCTGCTTTACAACGTCAGTCTGACGTCCAGGGACATACGTCAAACCAATCGTGAATATTTGTTCGCATTTTTTAATTAACATTCTGAAATCCTGAAATGGATTCAGAAGTGCGGTGATGCACTATTGTTATTCCCTTTAACTCCTTTGATAGAGTTATTCGGGATATACAAAATGTTTAAGATGTAAAATCACCCTGATGTTGGCACATCTTATTTATGCGAAATTTTACTGTATATGGTGCTTAAACCAATAAGACAATAGTGTAAGAAATAAGAATATTCTGAACAATCAATAATAATTTAAAATGGTGAAATAAGTATTAAAATATACAAATTTTATTTTCATCTTAATAGAAAAATTAATAATTAAGTGAAAGACTTTATTTTGATTAATAAATATTTATTTTTCTAAATTAAATAAGCATGGTGGGTGAAATATGGGATTTCCGATACGAGACCCAGATATGACTTTTAAGTGGCAATGTTGAAATTATTATTTGAATTTGATTTTGTTACATAATATGCGTAAGAAATTATGTCAGTTCAAGGGCAACTAACTCTGTCGACATATGGCGTTAGACTGACGTTTGAATCCGGCGTCAGTTTGACGCCATATCAATACGTCCACTGACGTCAGAACTGGACATCAGGTGGACGTTGGTTATTGGTTGTATGACGTCATGACCAAAATACAACCAATATCCGACGTCAAGTTGACGTCAGGTGCCTGCTGGGATGGAGCTTTTAACTGACTACATTACCAGCGTTTTCCCTGGCGCTTAAAATGCGCACTTTGACCCCTTGAAACCTCCATTGACCCCCAAATTTGTCCAGAGAGGGGACAATGATGTCCCCAAAAATTCACCCATATTTCTAGTTCCTGATATAACTGTTCCCTAAATTCTCAACCGTTTTGTTAGAATGTCACTCAGGAGCTGTCAGTAGTGGGACATTGGTCCCCGGCCTAAATTACAAGTCTGAGGGAAAACCCTGCATTACATTACTTTTATACAAGTCACTGTGTTGTATATTGCTGAGAAAATGATCAGTGAAAATCAAATGCCCAGCCTCACACCAGGGATGGCATGTTGACCCGTATTGATAGGTGACCTCTAATCCAGGTTCAACTGTACTAGATATTTGAGATTTATAACCCTTTTCAAATTTCCACAATCCATGGGGCCCAATCAGGGATTTTGGGGATGTGGGGGTGGGGGGGGGGAGGCATTTATTTTCTGGGAGCTGGGGAGCAAGCAAAAACTTATGTAATTTTAGAGAGTAGGGATCTTAGGGAAACATTTTAAGGAGCTGGGGAGAAAGGTAATTTTTCTGTCAGTAGTAGGGTCTCACCCATGCCCTGATCAATGGTGCTAACCTTACCAGGGAGATGGTACCCAGAGTTTTTCAGGAAACTAATTTACCCATATTGATATAGATTTCTTGCTAAATAAAGGGACTTTTAAGACATGTTTGACTGTATTTTTAACAGATTACAGACCCCTTTCAGATCTACACAGTCAATGACCTGATAAACATGACTCACCCAACATGGGAGAAGGTAACCACAAATCTACAGAACTTGTAGACAAATTTTGAAATTGATTTGTTCCTTAAAAGAGGTGACCACTCATACAGTTTTGTCTGTATTTTGACAGATTGAAGACCCCTTCAAAATCTACACAATCAATGACATGATCAACACGGCCGACCCAACAAGGGAAATGGTACCCACCGATTCCTTCACAGAGCTGATAGATCCTGATCTCGACAGAATGAGAACAGAAATCTTCAAACCATGCACATTTTCGTGAGTATACATTGATAGTATAGTGGGTACCCAGCAGTGGGTAACAATAAGAGTAGACATCATTCCATCCAAATGCAGGTGATGTGGTAGATTTGAGCCGTGCATTGAGCAAGTTCATTTCTGGAATAATTTCTTTCTTTTGCTGCTGATTATCAGTTACTGGTTAAAGAGTGTGCACTATTCACTGGTAAATTGCTTACAGGAGGCTTTTTAGGCTCGGTTGTGTAACTGACTTGGTGGAATTGAAATAGTGTTGTGAAGTAAGAATAGAGGGACTACGAATCGATAAATTTAAAGTGCCAACATAAACACCTGGTGGGAAAGAAAGTACATAAAACACAACAAAACATTTTTCTTACAACACACTCATAATATACATGTAGCTGACAACACACTCATAATATAGCTGAAAACTGCTTAGCAAAGGCACTCATTTGAATGTATGTCTGCGATTTCTTCATTTATCACCAATGACCATCTATGAGCCGCCTCATGGGATAACAACAATCTGCATATTCGAAAACGAAGATGCAGATCAGCTTCGCAGAAACTGGAAAGATGATCAGCGTCTTTGTTTTCCCTACATGGATAGTACAATTCTTCTACTTTTTTAAATCCAAAATTTCCATTCTCTAGCCATCTTCTGTGATTGTACAGCTTGGTTTATGTTGGACTTATTCTGAAACCACATTGTTGGTTTTCTCATGTGGCGGCTAATTTTCTATGCAGGTATATCCGAGGCCACATCACTGACCTGGTAACCGAAGATGATGATCCATTATGGTCTGTCAACATTAAAAAAGGCATATTGAGCTTCATGGAACTCAACTTTAATGAGAGACAAACCTTGCAGTCCCTGGACGACCCAGTTACTGTCGAGCACTCCGACCTAAAGCCAAAGTTCTACAGAGTAGTTGAGGTATGTTCTATCTTTATAAACTCTTGAAGATGTTTAAGTTTCATTTTAACAATCAAAAGCGGTTGTCTAAATGTTTATAAATGAGCTGCGGCATGGGAAAACCAACAATCTGCGTAGGCAAAAACAAAGGCGCAGATCAGCTTCGCAGTAACCGCGAAGCTGACCACACCTTTGTTTTCGCTACACGGATAGTACGAACCCTTTCCTACTTAGATACAAAATTTCAAGCCTCTAACCATCTTCTGTGACTGTACAGGCCGGTTTGTGTGGGATCTGGTCGGAACCCAAATTGTTGGTTTTCTAACACACAATCTCAAATGTAAATTGTAATTATCAGAATGTACTTTTAATATGACAATTTAATCACAGAAAAATATTTTTAAATCAGTGAGCATACAAAATCTAATAAGTTGGGTGAAAGCATTGTTTATGACCAAGAACTGCTATAATTCGACCTTAATTTTTCACCTAAAATTCAATGTGTTGATAACTTAATGTGCAAATTTTAGCATGCCTCAAATTATATGTACATGTATTTTACACATCACAAAATTCAATGTCTTGATAACTGCATGTGCAAATAAAATGTGAGCCCTGTGGTACCTATGAACATTTTAGCATGCCCCAAATTATATGTACATGTTTTTTACACATTGTTCATACAGATAAAAGTGAAAAAATCCTACTGGGTAAAACCTTACATCACACATGACGGCCAGACTCTGTATACCAACAAACCTGTTGAGCTCAAAATACTTTAAGGGTTTCACAAAATTTATGAACATTAGTGTGAAACTTTTTCTCTCCTTACTCCTCTAGCCTAGTGTAACTGGTGAATGCGAGACATCATACTGGGTAAAACCTGACATCACCCATGATGGACAGACTCTAATGAAGATTGAGAAAGTGAGAAACTACAACCGATGTATTGACAAGGTCTCCTACTTCTTTGACATGTTTAATGGACGAGACTGTGACTTCTGTGAACCATATATGGTAAGTGTTTTAGGCCTTGCATTTCTGGTTTGTATTTGAGAAAACCAACAATCTGCATTATGCGAAACCAAAGGCGCAGATCAGCTGTGCAGTAACTGCACAGCCTATAAGTATCTTTGAATAGTATAATCCTTCTTCTTAATCCAAAATTTCAGCTTCTAGCCTGCTTCTGAGGCTGTAGAGGCTGGTTTGTGTCAGAACTGGTCAGAAAGCTAGATCTACTCGGCCAGGACTGTGATTAGGCATGTTTCGGATGATCTGAGCGTTACTTAGTGAACAGATGATTCCAAAACTTAGATATGTGCAACTGAAAAGTTTTGTCATATTTTTCTGAGAGAAACTGAATATACAATGTAATATATCCAGAAGTTGGATCTCTTCAATTAGTTGCAACATTTTGGGTTCTCTAAGTCAGTATTTAATAATAAATGCATACATGGAGAGCTCCTCCCTGATTCAGAAAGAGGAGACAGATTGCTTCCTTTGCAGCGAAAGATAATAAATTGTTAACCATGTAATGTTTCATCATTCTAGAAGTTTGATCCCTTCACTGCCCAGTCTTCAGTTAGATACAACATCATTGGTTCCCCAAGCCAGTATCTGATCATGAATGCCTATACAGAGGGCCAGTATAACTTTGTACCTTACTCTGAGAAAGGAGGGAGAATAACTACCTTCACCAAGTAAGAAAATAATCCATCTAGCAACATGTTTACCTCAATTTTAAAGCTTTTATGAATTTAAGATTTCAAGTGAAAAATATTTACAAATTTAACAGTAAGGATATTAAAAATGAAGATTCTTTTTCTATTTCAAATAATTTCCATAAAACTTCATTAAGTTCTACTTGGAATGGTTTGAAAATTTTCTGTCATTTTTTGCTGTTAAGTTTAGGAAAAGATGTATTTCTGACCAGAAAAAAATTACCCAAACTGCAGAAATGATTGCTATTGCATTATGAGAAAGCCTTACTTCTGCAACCCTAGAGCATGGTGTATAACCCAAGTGCATGAATTATCGCGTAAAAATTCACTGTTTGTCGGTCAGCTGTAAGTATATAAATTACTCGCGCTACGCGCTCTTGATTTGGTCTTCTTTACAACTGACCTCCATACAGTAAATTATTACTCAACAATTCACTGCTAGAGCTGGTCTATTTCTTAATCAGCACTTGTTTATTTCTGTCACTTCATGACATTTTTAGACTCTCAAACAATTATATATACTTTCATTCTGGCAGAACATGACACATAACGATATAACACTTGTTCGTTTTAGTTCCACCATGACATTTGTAGACTCCCGACCAATTAGCACTCAGATTCCTGAGCCAAGCCAACCAATGAAACATGAGAAACCAGTCAAGGGAGACCACCCAGAAGAGAAGAAATCAGACCAACTTTTGTCAGGAAAACAGCTGGAAATCAAGGAAATTGAAAGAACTGAAAACTACAAAATGGTAAATTTGCTACCATAACACACTCGCATAAAAAACTTTAAAGTCTGAGACAGAGATAGTTGTCTTGGTGTACATTGTCAAAGTTTCTTTTCAGATAAGAAAATAGAGCAGCGTGGTGGCCTGGTGGTAGAGCACTGGATTCCCATTGAGAGGTCCTGGAATCGATTTCCACTTAGGGCGCCATGTTGTGTCCTTGAGAAAGACTCATTGACACCCGAGAGTACTTTTTAATATCCAGGAAGCGGAAATTTCGTAGGGACATGACTGAAAATATATTTACTAAACGTAAAACCTCAATACAAGCAAGAAAAGAAAATAGGAGTAGTCCCTATGTTTTGTTTTTAAAACATGCAAGCGTAATTTTTAACATATGGGCCAAGACAATACATAATGATAGATTTTTTGTAGGCTGTTAAAGCATTGATGGCATAGGAAAAAACTTTCCAGAGATATTTTCTGAGAGGAAACAGGCCCTGTAATGTAGAATTCATGTGACTATTGACAAATCAGATAAACCACACTTGAGCAAACTTAATAACTTTGTAAACTTGATTCTTTGTAGGCTGTGAAAGCATTGATGGCATATGAGAAGTTCTCTCGAGATAAGATTGAAGAGGAAACAGGGCCAGTTATGGTAGAATTGAGACGACTTCTGAGAACTCTGGATAAACCATGGCTAGAAAAACTGCTTAATGAAATCAACAGCAATAACATGAGAAATGCCAGGTTGGTGCCATTAAGTTTCTAATCTGTTGATGTCCAGAACTCAAAATTTGCAACTTTACATTGAATTATCTTGAATTGAGAAATAGCAAGCTATCAAAAGGAAAGCAACTTGCACTTAACTGAACAACCAGAGTAAAGAGCTTAGATTAGTTACCCTGATTAGCCTATTTATGGGTAGGCTAGATATTAGCAGTTTACCAGTACTCAGTGCTTATTCTTTCATCCGAAATTGACAGTAAAAGAGTGCTATAAACATAGATATTGAATCACACACCATTTTTGCTAAAAGGGTCAGCTACATAAGTTTCAGTTCAGTAGCATTTTGCTACATAAGCTACAATTCAATAGCTAAAGCAAATGAATGATGATTAGCCAGTCTACAAGTCATCGGTGCTATGAAAACATGACAAAAATCATTCTAAAACTGTCACAAAATCTGTACCTTTACTCATATAAGTTGGCATCCTTTTTGTGGGACATAGGCAAACAGTACAGCCCCAGATGTGATGCCGTCTCATCAAGGGCTTTTCTGTCGAAAAATGGTTTAATAGCAGCAACTTGCTTGTGCTACGTACAATGAAATTTATTCTTCCAGAAAAGGCCTGATGGACATGCTCCCAGTTATTGGAACATTTGAAGGAGTTGACCTAATTATGGATCGACTGATCAAGAAGGACCCATTAGTCACCTGGCCGCCGAGTGTGTTTATGAACCTGGCCCTCATGCCCAGGCCTGATGTACCTACAGTCCAGAGATTTCATGTAAGCAATGTTACCATGATCAAAGCTTGTAAATATAAAACTTTAAAACTGTAGCTTTGGGGTTGTGCATCATATTTTGATCTGGGATGCAAGAAAACCAGTCATCAGGGTTTCCGGCCAGCTCTGACACAAACAGGCATGTACAGTCACAGAAGAAAGCTAGAAGCTTTAAATTATCAAATATAGAAGGAGAAGGCTTGTACTAGTCCGGCACAAATATGGCATATTTTCGATGGACCTGGAAGTCAGGTATAAAGTTTTTTTCTTGATGGATTCTTGTAGGGAAGACATTGCCATTCATGATTCTGGATGATGACAGCCTATCATCATTGAGCATTTTGAGAAATTCAAGATGGCGTCCAAGATGTCTAAAATGATGAGAATACATACGGTCTGCTATACAGTTTGTCCATAAAATGTATGAAAATGCTATGTTACCTCACAACTTTATTAGTTATTAACACAACTTTCTTCAGTTAATACTATTTGGTCTGAAAACCAAGGATGGCATCCAAGATGGCTGCCAAAATAAGATTTTTTTAAAGATTTTTATTGTTTTACCATTTATTTATACGGTATACATATTTGAGCTTCTTCTGGATTTGACACTGATATTATAGAATCAAAATAATGAACTCATGACATCATTGAGCCTTGTCAGAAATTCAAGATGGCATCCAAAATGTCTACCAGATATGGTTTCCCAACTAAAGAGTCAATACACTGATCTGAAAGTGAATGTTTGTTTGAATGTTTGTTTGCATTTTGATCTAATCTTGAAAGGAAGTTATAGGACTGTTGAGGCTTATATATTTTTGCAAGCAGTAAAATTGTCATATTTAAGATGGCATCTAAAATGGCCACTTTAGAAACAACTAAACAATTTTTTTCTCTTTTTGTATATTATCGTTGTAAAATAGACACAAAAATACCACATGGTTCATCTAAGCAGATGCTTTTATATACTTTAAGGACTGAATGGCTTTGAATTATCTTTGAAGCTATTAAAAGTGCAGATTCAACACAATGCAGTGCTATTATTCTATTAATGTAATTTCAGTTTATCTTTACACATATTATGAAAAGGATCCATAATAAATAGTCACAGTGTTAAAAGATGATGAAAATAGCATTATCATTCATTCATAGATTCATCAGTTACATTATACATGTAAAATCATCTTATTAATTATATAAGTCATGTCGGGTATGACTTGTTATATACTCCAGCTTACTTGTACTCAAAGTAGATTGAGTAATATAGCTTCAGAATAAATGGACAGGGTTCAGATCTAGAAGATATATACTGTCAAAAATCAACAGCAGCGGATGCAATAATTACAACGGACAGTGTAGGTCATGTGTTCAAGGTGTAATGGTGCTTCAGCCGAAGGATGTACATAGGACCTGTCATATCTTAGGATCTATATCTGCAGATATCGGTGTTACAATAAACACACTTTTTAAAAATGCCAAAATTTATATAAATTTTAAAGAACTCTATGAAGCATACTGTACAATATAGATCAATGTTCTGGGCAAATTTCTATTAACGGGTACACACCCAGTTGTCTTATAAATGCGCAGAAATACACGCCCTTAGTGCAAGGTGACATAAATATTGTCAAAGTCAACAGAGCATGAAAATCAGATCAAGGGATATTCCAGGTCAAGGTACATGCTATAAAAGTATATCAATAACAATTAACAGGCATTGTTACACAATCCAAATGTTAGCCTGGACTTAAAATATCAAAGTCAACGGCCCGGCATAAAATCAAGGGTTCCAAGTCTAAGAGTGTGCTTTTAAGAATAATTCAAAGACAGTTACACTTTCAGCCATATGATATTTATTTGGCCACAGTCAGAGGAGCATGAAATATACGTCAGTGGCATCAGCTGAAGGTGTGTGCTTGAAACATACAAGCACATTCATGTATATGAAGGACAAATATTAAATTAATAATAAAAATATACAAGGTTTCATAATTACAGCTAAGTTACTGATAAACACACTTTAATGCTAGACTAAACATAGCTTGGCAAAACATTCAACAGTCAAACTGAATGGAACATATAAAATAGATCATTCAAGCATACCTGGTCAATATGCATACTTGAATTTTATTTGTTACATCCAAAAAGTTGAGCTCGTATATCACCCCATGCTATAAGCAGATGCAATAAAACCACAATTATACAGATAATGATGCAGTCTAAAAAGGTACAAGTAGGCAAAGATCAGGAAAAGGCGCAATCAGAAAAAGATTCCCACTCCAAAAACCGAGGTGGGAAAAAACCAAACTAACAATCAGGTACTTATACCATGAAACATATCGTAAGCCGAATGAGCAGCTATATTCCCAATAGGTGGCCACTCAGTTACCTTAACTTAACTAAAAATATGAAAACATACATAAGGCGCCAACAGCACAAAAAAATTTTTAAACACCAAGACATAAAACAAAAAGAACCACCACAGAAGTATCGACTTGGAACGATCAGTAACACAAAGTTACTGGCGGGCTTAAACCGGTTTTACATGGCCATAACCTCACCCTCAGCTTCTGCAGTGGTTCATAACATTTAGTTAGTTATTCGGTCCTCGTGGTGACTCTCTAACTAGTCAATGAACCATCAAGAACAAACCATTTGAGTTTTATTTCATACAAGCCTAAGCCTAACCACGGCGCTAAGCCTAAGCCTAACCACGGCGCTATGCGGCACTATGACTGGTACGTTTAAAGTTTGGTCTCATTTGTCAGCCACCAAAATGACTCTGGCAACACATTTGGCAGATCTGATTTTAAAAGGCATGACTGACAATCTCAGTTATTTAGGAGGTCAAAGTATGGAAGCGTGCAAAAGTAACCAATCTTTATAGAACATGAGCGTTAATTAAATCAGGTATTAGTTCAGCATTTTATAACTTGTCTGTCGGCTTATGACAGATACCAAGAATCGTGAGGTGTTGAGATTAATCATCAGTGTCACTCTCAACTAGTAAAACTCCTTTTAGATTTTCATGAAGTACAAAAGTGACTATCTGGTATACAGTGATATTATCTGTCTGCTTTTAAGTGTGTTTCAATTGAAACACATTTTACACATTTTGTTTGCTTTTTTGCCTGTATCATCGAGTTTGTGGATACATGTATCATGACTTCCTTTATACAACTAAGCATCCTGTGTATGACCATAGCCTATAGATTTAATATGCTGCTGTTTGTTCTCAGTAACAGCAAACCACAATAAAATGAATATTGACCAGACAAACTATGTGAGCACCAACTATACAGTGAAGTTCTTGATATTTTTTCATTAGTTTTCCTAATGATTAAACATGTTTAATGGTGCATTAAAATCAGAAATAGGCAAAAGGTTCAACAGTGTATGTATTAGGAAAATGTTTATAATATTCTGATATATAAAATGTTCTGACAGCCATCTTGGAGTCCATATTGTACTCAAGCCTGGAAAAGGTAACTAATGTTAGATATGCCAATATGTACTAAATAGTAGAACAAAATAGCATTTTTCATTCTGTTAGAGACAAACTATAAAACAGTGCGTAAAAATATTTTCAGATGCCATCTTGATTTTCTCAAATTGTTTATTGCTGACAGGGTGTCAGAAGTTGGATTCTTTATTGACAATGTCTTACATGCATAGATTTATAAAGAAAATAAAACTTAATATGTCATTTTCAGGCCTAATTCATCAAAACATGTATGCATAAGAAGCTCAAATATGTATATATTGTGCAGGCATTTGTATTCGTCAAGAAATCTTATTTCGGCGGCCTTCTTGGATGTCAGTTTTGATCCTTAAACCAGGGAACAATAACTTAAGTCAGATATAATAATATCTGCTAAAGTTGTGAGGAAACATAGCATTTTTATTCATTTTAAGGGACACATTGTACAATAGTATATGTATTTTCAGTATTTTCTGACATCTTGGACGCCATCTTGAATTTCTCAAAATGCTCAATGATGACAGGCTGTCATCATCCAGAATCCTTAATGGCATTGTCTAACCTACAAGAATCTGTAAAGAAAAAAACTTTATACCACAATTCCAGGTCAAATTGATTTTGTGCCGGACTATACTGTCAGTGTAGCGAATACAAAGATGATGATCAGCCGTGCATTTATGTCTTTGTGTTAATGTGTAGTTGATCTGCAAAAATCTGGTTTTCTCTCTATGCGTCTCATTTGGAGTAAATGGTTGGAAGTTTGAAACCTACCTCTGTCTTGTGTCTTTGAGTAAAACTAGCTCTCTGATGGAATGGTGAAATACCCAGCAAGTAGTTGCTGTGTCCTGTCATGACTAGAAAGTTGTTGGCTAGCATGTTGAATGTCAGCAAGAGCATTCAAGTCATTTTATTAAAATAATAAGAAAAAATATTACCACAGAAAAATTAGTAAAATGCAAATGAAACAACATTGTCAATTTTGAAAAACTGGCCCATAGATATAAATTTTCCTGCTTGACTGCTTTAAAGATGTTCGCTGCTAACATTTGACATTTCGGAACTTCCGGTTTTTCTTTTCTTGAATATCTCGTAAACGGTTGCAGATATTGTCCTAATATTTTATATTTGGATACATATTGATGATATGCATTGAATGAGCCATAAAAATTGTCAATCTAAGAAACTTCATTTTTTCACCCCATTTTCTGCAACTTTTCAGAAAATTTTAGTTGTCAGTAAAATTTAGGGGGTAGGGTAGATTAAACTTGAATATTACACATCTTAAAATTAATTGCACTAGTTCGATGTTTATTTTAGCAGCATTATATGTGTACATGGTCTTCTAAGTCAGTCTTTGTGTCTTTAGTGTGCTGGTTTTTAAATTTTAGGTGGTTTTATGAAATGGGCTTTTAGACACAAAACAGCCGAAGAAAGGCTGAAAATGGCAATTTTCAAGTTGTTGGTTCTCTCTTATATGCTCACTACCCTATATATTTTTTTCTTTTATTCGAACAATATTACCAAGTTCTATGTTATGTGAAAATACAAGAAAAAGTTTGAATCAACAAATATGAATTTGGCACATTTCAAAATATTGATTTTTTCCAACTTTTCAAGTATGGGGGTAGGGTTGAAAAAGGAATCGTAAAATTTTGTCATCCACTCCAAGTTGCAAATTTGTCTATGCTTTTGGTCCTAAATAGACTGCGTTACGTAAATATTATGTCTTTTGAAAGCATTCCAGGCGTATGTTTGTTCAAGACAGGTATGTTTCAAAGAATTAAAAATTAAAGTAATTTTACCAAATTTAAAACATGGTGCTCAGAGGTCTCATTCAGAGGCCTGTAGCTTGAAAAAATGCACACTACCCTATATTTATTTTGTTTTCAAATGTCTTGTGTTGTATTTTGGAATCGAAAAAGAGTGGTTAGAAAAAAAGTTTGAATACTTTTTCATTGGCAGCGAACATCCTTAAAGCAGTTTTCATGTTAAAATTATATGTAAAAATGATAAAGAAAATATAAATTTCCTATTACCTTTCATATCTAAATGAATAAAACATATTCAAGTTTTCTTATTTATTTACAGGACTTTATTGTGACCAAGAAGTTCACAGATCCCATACATAAGAGAGCAGCTTGGTTGAGTCTGGGATCCCTGGGATACAAGATGGTTATCATGAATATTACTGAACATAAAGGTATGTGATATAGATAAAAACGAAATGGGTATAGCCATTCAGCATGATCAGAGCCCTATACTTGGAGCAACTTATTTAAGAAAGCAATTTTTCTTTAAATTTAAATTTTCAACATATTGGGTGCTAGTCTTCTTTTTTTAGCTCACCTGAGGCAAAGGCTCACAAGGTGAGCTTATAGGATGTCCATGCTCTGTCGTCCGTCCATCCGTCAATTTCAAACATCTTCTCCCCTAAAACCGATTGGCCAATCAAAGCCAAATTTTATAGGAAGCCTCTATAGGAAGGGGGAACAAAAGTGTATATAAATAATCCAGGCCACATGACCAAGATGGCCGTCATGCCCATAAAGAAATGTAGTTGTGTCTTTAACTTCAAGTGGAAAATTCAGCAAAAAGTCATGTTTTGAAGTGATGTTAAGTTAGTATTCTTTTATAAGCTGACTTATCCAACTGTCTGAATTATTATTTTCTTGCATTACAGAATATGAGAAACAAAAGGACCTGTTGAAAGAGATCAAGGACAAGTCGAACTTGAAGCAAGTTCACCGAGATATGGACGAGAAACTACAGAAACTCGATGAGCAGAGACTACAGAAAATTGCCTTGTACAATGAACTGAGACGTAAAATTGTGGAGGTAAGTGGAAGGGTTTTATGGTTTAAATTAAATTTATCATCAGGAAAACATGTCCATGAAATGTATACCCTTCTAAACCCCACTTTCATATAGAAAAAAACTGAGGTTTGTAGGGGTATACCTAATTTTCTTATTTTTGATCCAAAACATACATTTTGGGTACGCGTTAGAACCGCCTCACCGAGGCGGTTCTAACGCGTACCCACAATGTATGTTTTGAGTGAAAATGTTAAATAAATAAAAAAATTTCCAATGAAATTTTCATTTTTGCGTCTGAAAAAAAAAATCACTATATATCATGGGCAAGTTTTCATAATGTGGTTTGAATGAAACATTTGTAGGTTTTTAATTCTAAAAACAAGCAAAGACAGACTGGTTTTGACTTTACAGCACATGACAATCTGAAGAAGAAAGCCTTGCCTGGTCATAAAGTTGCTGTGATAAACATAATATTTTGTTGTATGTGATCACTAAATGTGCAGAGAATTGAGCCATTGAGTCATCACTTGAAAATGACCCGTTTGCAGTCCGTGATGACCCTTCTGAAGTACTGGCCTTGAAGACTATCGGTAACCTTGGATACATGGAATTCTTGTCGGAGGTCAAGGTCTCAATTCTAAATATAGACATAATTGTATTTACAGTCCGTGATGACATTAATGAAGTCACCCAACCCTGATGATGTCATCCTTGCCCTTAAGACCATTGGTAACCTTGGATACATAGAGTTCTTGCCAGAGGTCAAGGTCACAATCTGGAACAAAGAATTACCACTGCTGAGGAGAATGCAGGCTGTCTTTTGTACCAGAAGAATTCTCAGATACTTCCCAGAGAAGGTAAAACTAAAGTTGTTAAATATAAATAATGTAGCATGAAATGATCAAGTCACTATGAACAAAGAATTGCCACTAATGGGGAGAATGCAAGCCGTCTTCTATACCCGTGATGCTCAGCTATTTCCCAGAAAAGGTAGTTGTAGTAATCGATCAATGTTCCCCTGCATTCTCATCCGTGAGTGCAAAAGGTGATTTCTTGATGTCGTTATTGAGAGATTAAAGTATCTCTGAAAAGTATGCAGTCTTATTTGATTTTTGCTTTGGATGTGTTTTGTACTCATCAGTTATAAAATTATGCCTATTTTTTCTTTGTGCTCAAGCCTACCTTACCAGTCATAACAAATGAATGTACTGGTAATTGTTTCTTTCAATGTTTAGGTCCGACCAATCCTGTTACCTGTCTACCTCGACTTCAAAGAGCATGAAGAACTCAGAATAGCTGCTTATTTCACCTTCATGAACACTCTGCCACCCAGGCCTGACTTGGAGATTATAGCCAGAACCCTACCAAACGAGCCCAGCTACAATGTGGGAGCGCTTGTTTGGTCTCATCTTGTTGCACTATCCAACAGAACAACTACTTGTAACTGTGTTGAGTCTTTGTGAGTATCTTTGCAATAGTTAAAGGTTCTTAGAAAATTGCATTCAGGCATCGAGGTTATAAAACTTTTTTCAAGCTCAGCTCAGCTGAGCATGAAATTTCAACTGCTCATATATGTTAAAATAGTAAAAAAGTTTGGAAAATTCAGGTTCAAAATTCAAAAGCTAGTGATTTTTCCTGCTCATAAATGTTAAAATGCCAACATTGTTGGCATTTTAACATTTATGAGCAGGACAAATTTCAAGCTCAGCTGAGTTGAGCATGAAAAATGTTTTATATCCTCGGGCCCTGGTAAAAAGTCAGTAAAGCATGTCTCCATCATGACTCCACGGAAGATTTGGGAATTGTGCCTGTACCATCGTTGAAAACCAAAATGAACCCAAAGATGGTAAATGCTCGTAAATCCTAGGATTTTTCAAACCTTGCATCTTTATAACGGATGAATTGTCATCAAAACCAAAAATGAAAATATTAATCATTTTCTTAATCTGTTTTTCAGGGTCAGGAATACCACTTTAGCTATGCGATATGCCAGAAAATTCAGTTGGGGACTACAGTTCTCTAATTATTTCTACTACTCTGGATATGACAGTAAGGCATTTTCTAACTTGCTTGGGTAGTTTAATTTTTCTTTAAAACATGAAAATACATTGAAGTCTAATTTAGCATGCGCAAAACACCCCCTAGCTGTACCGATCACTAGCTTAAAAGTTAAAACATTTAGCACTGCAGTATACCATATGCTGAAAGAAGGTATGGAAGGCTTGAACATTCTAGAAATGCTTAAATTTGTCAGAAGAATTAATTGACAAATGAGCTTGTTGAATCCATGCAGATAGATATACACAAACATGTATGTATGAAAAACAAAACTTGCTTACTGTACCATCTGTGTTTGTCTACCCCAGGAGACCTGCAAGCTGGCCACGCCTATGAACATGTCATGCTGTTCAACTCCAAGGAGAAGATGCCTAGAGGCATGGCGATGATATATAAAACTGCTTTCCTTGGACGATACATGGACTTGATGGAGGTACTTTTTCCAGTTCGGTCAATATAGAATAAAATAATAACTGTCCAGTTATTTACTGTCGTAAGTTAGTATGACACATAAGTTAGTTTTCATTCTGTTATTTTAGTTGAATGCCAGGTCCAAGGCAAGGACAGTGAACATTTGGTGATAAAAAATTTATCTGATTAAGAAACAAGAAGCTTTTTTATTCACTTAGTCAGTCTGATCAGTACCAGTTTGTCATTCATTGTGAAAAAAGTGCAAAAGTTCAATAGTTCAGTGTTGTTGAACATAAAAGACATTAACAAAAATATCAAATCTAATTTCAAGAGACTTTTTCAAGTTTTGTATTAATGGTAAGGCCTGTCTTAACAAACTGGCGGAGAAGCTGGCTCTACCTGATACATGTATCGTCACAGAATTGTTGGAATGTCAGAAACCCTGAAATTCAGAACTAATAACTTGTCTGTTTTATATTAAGATTGGTATGAATGGTAAAGGCCTGGACTCCTATTTGGACAAACTGGCTAAGACAGCTGGCTCTACAAGTCTGCCTGATGTTCTCACAGAATTACTTAAACCCAGGAAGCCTAGAAGTGTCAAACCCAGTGAACAGGAAATACATGACATTAAGGAGAAGGTATGTTGCTTTTTGACAGGTTATATACAGGTAGTGTACTTTTAAAAGCATTATTAAAGTGTTACTTTAAGCATGGAGCCTTTTGATACTACGCGCCTCATTATTATGCGGTCTTCATTATAACACGGCCATGTGATGGCTCCCAAATTGATTATTTTGCTAATGTTTATAGTAAGCAACCTCATTATAACACGGTTTCACTTATAACACAGTCTGCTTCTATGGATCCCAGAGATTGCGTTATAATGAGGTTGTGCTGTAATTCATTTTAAATGATGAAAGCAAAACAGGGATTTTGCATCCAGTGTATACTATGATCTGACTGGGCATCTTGAGATTAGACCATATTGGGAAAGTTGAATCTGATTGTCCAAGTGATCACTCTACGAGACTTGATAAAAATTAAGTTAAGTATTGGACTACTGTTCAGTAGGCTTTACACTCGTGGAAGGTATGGTCAGAGGATCTTCTCTTTGCAGTTGAAAAATGCATAGTTAAGAATCTTAACTTTCTGGGCCCAGTTGTTCAAAACTAACGACGTCGTTAGTTAACGTTTCGTTAAAATTTCAAACATTAATATTACAAATACACTGTTATTTTTTGTTGAAAAAATGTGAGAATCCTTTGCAGGATTCTCACATTTTTTCAACATTGCAGGATTCTCACATTTTTTCAACAAAAAATAACAGTGTATACAAAAACACTGTCATTTTTTGTTGAAAAAATGTGAGAATCCTTTGCACTGCAAAGGATTCTCACATTTTTTCAACAAAAATTAACAGTGTATTTGTTACTTTAGCTGATATTTGCTTAACAAATTTATGTCTTAATGATATCGTTAAGCTAACGATGCTTTGAACAACTGGGTCCTGCATGCTAATCTAATATTGCTGGTTTTGTCACCAATCTGGTTGTTTTACGATTATAGCTGAAGATTAAGCCAAGAGTGCCAGAAACCATGGAAGGCCACATATATTTCAAGTTGTTTGGACAGGAACTTGTCTACATGGACATAACTCCACCTGTGAAAACACAGGACAGTAAGTAGCCCGATTTCAAGGTGCTGGCAAATTTGAGCAATCATGATGAACTTACACAATCTGAACTCAAATACCACAGCAATGAATACAAATATACGAGGGGGATTTGGAAGGTATGTAGCGCGATCCATTATTTCAGTAACTGATCGACAAACCAATACATGTTTGGTATCATTTTAAACATCTATCTTTCTTCTATGTTCTTACACTAGTTTCATGAAGGTGCCATGATGCAGTCAGGAAAAATGTTATTGTAAACATGGGTACTGTTTGTATACTGGAGATGAAATAGACAGTCAATTGTTTATCGTTTTTAAATTTAGCAGTGTATGAACACTGTTTAATGGAGTGAGATTGTTTTTGCGCCATTTTGTAACCCATCCTATAGGCAATTTATTATGCAAGTCATGACTGAATTTGCAAATTCTTATGACTTAAAAATGAGACAGCAATATCTCCGCCCCCTGGAATTCTCTGAAATAAGTTCATTTTCTATGTCCAAACGCGCCTGTCACAATGAGTTTAATTTGAAAATAAAAAAGCAACATTTGTTTAAATTTATTTTGTGTTTAGTTTCATACGAGGCACAGTTTCCCTGCTTTGTAACAAGACAAACAAAAATTATTTAGAGCACATCAAAGGGTAGATCACTGTTTAAATCTGGCAATGGATACGGGTGATTCTAGCTAGGAGGAATCATTTTGTTTGTAAAAATTGAGAACTGTAGCGAATAGAATGGTAAAAAAAAATTTTGAGTTGAAATCAATTACTAGAGTGATGACTGACAAGATTTCTTGAAGAGGCATTCTATAGTTTATAAGATATGAGGGGTTTAGTTACCCCACCCACTCCTTGAAAATATGGGGTAAGTCATTAAGATTCATTTTCATAGGAACTAAGCAAGATAAGATGACATATTTGCATGACAAAATTGTCTTTGTTAATTGTTCACAACGAATTACGCAAAACATATACTCAGAAGTCACAAATCTTGCTGCAGTATCAATCTTAATCTCAATACAAATGGGAAGAAAAGACGCAAAAATGTTAATTTTCGAAACTGTACAACTTCTAAATTAATCAATATTTTTCACATTTAGTGATGCTAGTCGTGCAAGCAATGACAGCAGAAGACATCTACAGAAAAAGAATTCCGAGACACATCGCTTATTTGTCATACTATGATCTCGAATTAGGTCACTGATTTTCTATCAATTTTTTCGCAATATTTTTTCGAAAATTCCCGCCAGTATATAAACATGCTTTCATTTTGAGCGTGCGAGGCAAGTGCACGCATGGTCTTTGGACAACAACCAATGCATTATCTTGAAGAGGAGGAATTCTATTTTCCATACATATATTACTTTTATATATTTACCAACGCATTAAGAAATTACGATGCCACACTACATACTTTCCAACTGCCCCACGTATCTATTAAATTTTAAAAAAACATGTATATCATAGATAATACACAAATAAAAAAAAAAGGTGAAAAACTGTTTCTCGGAAGGTGGTCAGAACTATGCATAACCATGTGAATTTTTTTGCTGTCACAAAATATGAAGACTTCGCTACCCTTTATATGAAGTGAAGACACGACATCTTGTTTTCTATGTCATTGAAGTAGTATAAATCCCTTCAGGAGTTTTTAACTGAATGAAAATTATATATATGTGTTGTTTTTCATAGGTTCCCCAGAATCCAACTCCACACCCAAAGACTTCCCAGACAGTCCCGTATCCTCTGTGGTCGACTCCGTTCTTAACTTCATGAAGATGTTCCGCTCCATCCTGTACCCACTGCGACACGAGATGCTCCTCACGGAATGTGGATTGCCGATGTTTGTTAAGCTGGATCTCGTAGGAGCTTGGAAGATTGAGACCAATTTCCGATTGGAGAGCAGTCAACATCCCAGCCAGGCCCTTAAGCCAAAGGATATTGTTCTAGATTTCAAACCAAGGTACTGTAGCAATACACCTCTTGAGAAAAAGCTAGTTATGCAAAATTTGCATGCATGACAACAGGACAGGTTGCCTTTGTTTTTACTACATGGATAGTGTTAACCTGTTTCTAAATTCAAAATTGCAGGCCTCTGGGTATTTTGTTTTGCTGATGAGCCTGTTTAATCAGTACCAGAACTTTCAAGGTATTCTGAACAATAGGCATATGATGCAGTTAGATATGATATAAATTTTCATGAATTTAGAATATTTTATATTATTAATATCTAAATTCTTTGAATATGTATATTTCATGTATGTATTTCAGCGGCCTATTCCAGCTATGGTGTGAAATGGGTGTGGATATGTGGTACTGGCGTAGTGGGGCTGTCATCAAACCAACACTATACTTCAATAGTCCATTATCAATGACCTTCAACATAGACCCCAACAAACCAAAGTTAATCATTACCTTTAAGGATGAGGTGAGACATAGCTTGAATAACAATTAATAAATTAACCTAGCTTCACAAAAGGTTCTTTCATTTTCTCAAAATGGGTGGAAATAAGAAAATGTATACAATTTGAAATTCCTTCTATTTGTATAAAATTACTGAAAAAAAAAATCAAACTCACATTTTTTTTATGTCAGGAGGTACATTTCCTTACTAATATAATATATAAAGGCAACTGTTGGAATAAGTTTTCTTTATGTAGGCTTGCTAAATAAAACAGCAACATTGTGTTTTCCATTTTCAGAAAGTTCTGAACCCATTCAAGATTGAGTGGACTCCAATGACATTCCTACGTCATTTCCCACCCGATGTTAAGAGATATCCTATCTACCCAACATACAAGGAAATAATGGCTGTGGATGGTGTAGAATTGATGCCTGTAAGTTTCATATCAAGCAAAAAATCAGTTGAAATTACTCTTCTAGAACGTTAATCAAAGTTATTGAAACTGATAAAAACATCTATTAAATCTTTAAAAGACACTAATCAGCCCATGCAGCTGAACTGAACTTTTTTTTCCATATTCAGAAGGCCTATTTTCACATGACTGGGCTCGTGTTGTTTGGATAACCGTAAAAGTTGTACCTCTGCACCCTAATTTATTGTAAAATTTAAGTTAACTTGGCTAAAACATTGACTGTGGTATTTATTATTTCTGCTGCATTGTGGCATATGCACAGGTCACTTGACAATGTTAAGAAAAAGCAGGATTTTTTTAAGTTCTTGACTGAGAAATGCTATTTTATAGTAAAATAAATACTAGGGTAATTTTTCACTCTATTTCAAATTTTCGGCACTAGGCCTTCATCAAGGCCTAGTGCCGAAAATTTGAAATAGAGTGAAAAATTACCCTAGTATTTATCATCTATTCCCTCTGGAATATTCATTTGAGAATATCTAGTAAAATAAATAGTCATTTAAACATTATTTACTTATGTAGTTCAACTATGAGTACGGGAAGGACTGGTTTGGCAGAATCTTCAGCATGACAGGGAAGTGGCCGGTACCACGACTGTATAATGTACCAATATTCCCGATGACTGGAAAGTTTATGATGTTCACAGAGTACAAACCTATCAACCCAACAGGATGGGAACTTCACTGGCAACATGTCTCTGGTAGGATTTTTGTTAACACAACTATGTATCAATATGCTTAAAGTTAAAGGAAGGTGATTCTTTGGCATTTGGCAATAATCTTATAATATAAAAGATTAAAATATAAAAGCTTGATCCTTTGGAAGCAGTGAAAACGTTCAAACGGAGGTATAATGGGCCATATTGCGCATTATCGGGTACTGAACCCTCATCAGTGACCCTTTATAAACCGGCAACGATAGCCAGATAAATATACTGCAATTTCAAAAATTCTACACAAGGTAAGTCTTAATCAAAGACACATGCCTAAACGGAGTCAAAAATTAAAACATCGTTTAGGAGATGGCTCAAAACATACAATTTTTAATACTCTGAATATTCTAACTGATCTCAGAGGACCAAAAGAAATAATATAATCTGCACTATGGATGATGTACGGGGATACTTTTTAGGGCTGCCACATGGCACAACTCCAGCTGCGGTAATAATGAATAAAATATAAAAGATTGATCCTTTGGAAGCAGTGAAAACGTTCAAAGGGGGGTATAATGGGCCATATTGCACAATTTCGGGTACTGAACCCTCATCAGTGACCCTTTATAAACCGGTGATGATGGCCAGATAAATATACTACAATTTCAAAAATTTTACACAAGAAGACTCTATGGAATTGCAACATGGTTAATTTTGAAACAGCAGAATTGATTTTATTCTGTCTGTCCATTCTTTATTGATACAGGAGACATTGATCAGAGCCAAGTTGTACAGACTTTTAAAAAAGGCTGGTCCCCCTTCCCTGGCTGGTTAGAGATCAGGCTGAGAAGAAACAAATCAAAAGATTCATTTTTTTCACAAAATCATAGTATCTCGTATAAATCTTTGTCGATACAGGAGACACTGATCAAAGCCAAGATGTGCAGAGTTTGAAACAGGGTTGGTGGCCCTTTGATGGCTGGTTTGGTGATGCGCCAGAGAAACAACCACAACCAGTAAACTCTGAGGAACTAGGAACCAGCCAGGAGAGTAGTCATGAAAGGTAGGACACATGATTAGCATCATAAGAAAACCAGATTTTTGCAAATTCGAAAATGAAAGATTATGCAGTAACAGCCCCTCTGTCTTTGCTTCCTGGATAGTACAATACAATCCCTCTTCTTTTTAAATCAGAAATTTCAAACTTCCAGTCTTCTTCTGTGACTGTACAGACAAGTTTGCATCAGACCCTTTCGGAAACCCTGAAGACTCCTTTTCTCGCATTGCAACTCATACAGTAGAACCTCCATCATCTGAAACCAGTCTGGTTAGACCTCCTGTCAAATCAGAACTGAAGTCAGAGTCTATTGGATCCCTCCATATCAGTGTTAAAATACCCTGACTTTTTGAAAGTATATGCATTCCAAATTTCAAACTATTTTTCTAGTTTGTTTGGCACGATTTAGGTATGTATTCTGGATTACAAGTGCTTACAACTGTGACAATTTTGTTGAAAAAGAGAAGATTTTATCAAATCTTTCTGTGGAACCAGTCTCTGTTGCTTATCTAATAATATTTACATTTCCATTGCATTAGATGAAAGTGTCGTTCTTTGTGTTCTTCATTTCCCATTGAAAACATTGAGAAATCATGTGACCGTAAGCCATGGCTATGAGCAGAGCGATGTCAATATCAGTCAGTGATGTTGTCTGTTTACTCATGTTGGCGTGACGTCGGTCAAGTTTCGCCATGATGTTAAGCTTGAAAATTTGGTGTTTTGGCTGTTCCAAAGTCTGATGTAATGTCAGAAATCAAGAAAACTAGCAATAGTTTTAGGAAATAAAAAGCTGATACTTGATTGATAATATAAAATGTAAATATAAGTAACTGCACATCTGATCTGCGCCTTTGTTTTTGCTTCACGGATAGTACAATTTCTCTACTTTCTAAATCCAAAATTTCTAGTCTCTAGCCATCATCTGTACTTGTACAGCCCGATTTGCATCACGGCTCATATATCGGGTTTGAATTTTGCTTTTTCAGTGGTGTACTAGAACCACAGCCTGTCGACTTAAAACAGCAAGACCTCAGTATTGAACACCTGAAGCAAAAGTTACAAAAATACATCAAATCCTTGAAGACTGGCACCAAATGTGGATTCATCTTCCGACTCGTGGAATGTGGCCCCAACCCAGTACATGATGTTCAGATCAGCACTCTGTATCAGAGAGACAAACCAGGACATGAGGAGATGTATACTGTAGAGATCAGGAGAGCTCCCATACCAAAACTGGAGACTAAGCCTTGGAAGGTCAGGATTTTCTGTATTTGAGCCGCCTCGTGGGAAAACCAACAATGTGGTTTCCGAACAGGTCCGACACAAATCAGGCTGTACAGTCACAGAAGCAGGCTAGAGGCTTGAAATTTTGGCTAGAAGTAGAAGAGGAATTGTACTATCCAAGTGGCGAAAACAAATGCGCTGATCAGCTTCGCGGTGACCGCGAAGCTGATCTGCGCCTTTGTTTTCGCCTATGCAGATTGTTGGTTTTCCCATGGTGCGGCTCATTTTTGCATTCTCTAAAAATACATGTTGGCACACTCAGTTTTGGACAGTCAACATTTCCCGGTGGACCTCAAGAATATTGAAAAATAAAGATCATGTAAAATCATAGTTGATCTCACAAACAGCATCAAGTATTCTTTCCAGAAATAATAGTGATACCCAGAAATTTTAGAATTATTCTTAGTCTCCAATGATATCAACAACAGTGCTAAAACTTTACTTTATACTTTATAGAAATAACGTTGACTAACACAGCAGGCTACATTGCAAAAACCGTGTTCATTTCTTCCAGATGATAGCTGACATCAGAATGACCTACCCTGAAGTCGTCGTAGAACCCTCAGACCTTTTATCTGACCACTACCAACACCAAGTCTTCAAACAGATCAAGATGGCCTTCCACGGTGAACACCAAGGCAAGGAGACCTTGCTGGACCTGGACACGCTGTCGCTGACCGAGGCTGTGGAACATCTGATGAAACTGACACAGACCAGCAACCAGGACATCACTGTGGAGGAGATTATGAATCATCTGATGCAGAACATGCAGAGTCCGAAGTCGCAGTCGATGAAGGATCTGATACAAGACCAGAGGCAGTTGCTCAAGATGGTGAGAGAGTTGAAGAAGCAGCCAATCGAGATCAAGAAATTGACTCAGATTAGTCAGAAAATGAAGGAATTTATGGAGAAATGTGAGACAAATGTGAAGAAATTGAAGAGTTTGCTAGATGAGATACAGCAGGGTCAACAACAGCCGGAGGAATCTGCTATTAGTCACAGTGTCATACTGAAGGTTATGAAGACGATTGAGGAGTTGGATAAAATTTATGAGAAGTTGCGACCCACTTTGCCTACACATGAACAGATATCCATCCAAAGGAAGCTTAAGGACATTAAAGAGCTGGTTAAATCAGTGATTCAGAAACAAAAAGAGCATTCTATTTCAAAGCAATCACAAGAGTTGAATAAGTCTCAACTTGAAGTTGACCCAGAACAGAGAAGCATTTACAGGTTCTTCCTGGAGTTGGAAAGGCAGAATATGCAAGCCTGCCAGAGTTTTGACCGGGACCCTGAGAATCTTGAACCAGTGAAGCCATACTTGGAAAAACTCCTGCAGAAAAGCATAGCCGCAAAGGATTCACTTGACGAATCACTGATCAGAGATGGGAAACTATGCAAGATGATGAGAGTCAAGGCTCTAGAAGTTGTTTTCAAACACAGATGCTTCTGTCAAAGTCTAAAAGAAAAACTACCACAGCCTCATAGTCCTTCCGTCGATCCAACACAACAGAAGATGATAATGGATATCATGAAGTTGAAACAACAGTTGAAGAAAGTGTCCACTGAGATTTCAAAAAGAATTTCTCTGGCTGTGAATATGGAGAAGGAATCCAGTCACACAATAGAATGCACAGAGCCGGTTCAAGATTACATGAAAATCTTACAGACACATGCTGTGAAGCAGCTTCAAACTGTAGAAAAACTTAGGTACCTCAGGGAAACATTTAACAAGAAGCAACCCCTATCTAGTACACAGCAGACTGAATCTCCTGAACAAGAGATCTCAAAAATGTTTGAAACTATTCAACAAATCCATGACAGCATTAAACAAATAATTGAATTTAAGGAAAGCCAAGATAGTTCAGAGGCATCTCCAGTGATTATAAAGACACTTAAGGTACTATCAAAGCATGTTTTGATTTTGGAGAAAGTGGGTCAATTCCTCAAGCAGTACCGACATCAGACATTCATGAGCCCCGAACAAAGCTCCTTGATGTCACAATATCTGCAGGAAACCCAAGTATATTCCCCAAGAGTTTACCCTATTCATTCTATAAGCCAGTCCTCTTCCCCTGAAGAAATGAAGAAGAAAATCCAGATCCTGGAAGAAGAATCATTGAAACTGTTGAAGAAGATTACCAAAGTTCTGCCAATCCAACAACAGTCACATGAGCAACAGTCCCTGAAGTCGTCACTGGAACAGCAACAGTCATTGATACAAAGTCAGCCTTTGTCTCCAGATTCTTCTGTATCCCAGATACTTCAGAAGGTCCACCAAGTACAGGCACATCAGCTTCAGCAAGAAAGTTTGGTACAGAGTATGATTAAGGTGGGTTGTTATTAAAAGTGATCCTGTATGTTTTGATAGACTAATTAGGGTCTTCACTTTCTTGCTTGTCTCTTTGTCTCATTTGGAAGGGACTATGATTTAGGCATTTTACTTAAAGAGTACATGTACAAATGATAAAGAATTGATGCATCTGTTGTACTTGTTTAACAAAGCCAACCTTTTTAGCTTTGACAACAGTTTTCAGTTCTTTGCTCGGCATCTTAAAAATAATAATGAATAGAATGATTCTTCTTGCACACCAGACAGAAATTGCCACACTTTTTGCCTGGGTGATAAAATTGCATCTCACCCAGGTGTTCTCACCCAGGCTAAAAAAATACGCAAAACCTTGAAATAAACCAGATTTTGGGGGTTGTTGTGCAAGAAAAAGAATCTAATATGGTGTTCTGTTCTAGATGGAAGTTTCCAACCCTCGGGATGACCGTGCTGAGCGGAACCTCGGCGGAGCCTCGGTTCCGCTCAGCACGGTCATCCCTTGGGTTGGAAACTTCCATCTAGAACAGAATCCCATATAAGATTCTTATATTCTTTCAAAAAGTTATAGAACATTTTATCTAGTGATTTCTTTATGATCTACATGTATACAGTTTTGTTACATGCTTATTTGGCTATTCTCCTGTTTGGAAACTGTTAAATGGCAAAATGGCTTGTAAATAACACTTTTCTTTTTGCTAGGTCCTAGATGAGCAGAAGCCAGAGAAGAGCAAGTTATTCCAACAGATATCTGACATCTATCAACTCATGAGTGGAATGTCTCAACTTCAGGTATGGCAGAATGACCAGTCTTTGACAAATGCAGTGAAATGGAGTGTCCATCCTCTGTTTCATTTATAATAGGACATGAGCATGTTTATATTTCAAGATATGGGAGCATGCTGGTCTACTGGTTGATCGTTGGAATCCAGATTTGTGTCAAGACACATTATCATAATAATTTTATCATAGTAATGGTTAGCCCCCAGGAGGCAATGACTCACAACATGACTGAAAAAATGTTGATCGGGATTTTAATCCACAATGCAAACAAACATATACTCACATAAAAGATGCATAAAGCTGTCCTTGATGGAATTGAACCCATACAGATTTGAAATGTATAGCTCAGATGTATCACATACATGTCTGTATCCAAAAATTAAACAAACTTTCTTTTTTTTAACAGAAAATGCAGGAAGAGGTACAACATGATCTGAGTGTGCTGTCTGACTCTCCAATCAGCAAGAAGTTACAGTCGGTGTCTACCCAGCTCAAAGACTCACTGAAACAACAGAAGATTAAGATGACAGCTTTTGAGAAGAAATTGATCAAGTACCAACAAGGTACCAGTCTACAACTGCCAGTACAGGTCAGTGGGAATTATTGTTTTTATTCTGAAACAAAAGTGTTTAAGTTCTGTGCAGTGTTTTTCAAAGCATTAAGACCAAATTGTGTGTTACTGTTACATGTACTTTCCTTCAATGAAATGATTATCATGCTTTTCTAGTAAAATGAATCAAAGGGGATCTGTCATTTCCAGATTTTAACAAAATTATTTTTACTGAGTTGTTATTTCAAGCAAAGGGATTGTAGTACTACTTCCTATACTTTCTGAATGTATTTTGATTATATGCATTTATTTATTTATTTATTCACATTTAAATAAAGTCGTAAAAAATAGAGGTTTGATAATGGCTTAGTGCTGCAGGTTTATAATTGATCCGCATCATGAGAAAACCAGATTTTTGCATATGAGAAAACAAAGATGCAGATCAGCTGCGCAGTCAATGCACAGCTGATCAGTGCCATTGTCTTCGCTACATGCATAGTACAATTCCTCTTCTTCTCAAATCCGAAATTTCAAGCTTCTAGCAAGTTTCCAAGACTGTACAGGTCGGTTTGTGTCTAACCTGGTCGGAAATCCCGAAGACCGGTTATCTCGCGTTGAGGCTCAATTCCCAGTAGCTTCTGATCAGAGCTTTGAATAATTATGAATATTTTGACTGTCAACAGAAAGCCCAACAACTGAAGGACCAGATTCAGAGACTATACCAGGATCAGAAGAGCATCGACAAGAAACTGAAAGACAAGGTCAAGGTCAAGAGTTCAAGGTCATCAAGCCAATCATCTGGAGTACCAGGAGAATACGAGGGATCGATGACAATATACTATGGACTGGAGGGTACTACAATGAGAAAAATACTGTTGAAGGTGCGTAAAAATGTTTGATATGTAGACTATGTAGTTATTCGTCATAATGTGAACCTCCTTATGTGTAAAACATATCTGGGGTATACAATGGGTGTGTAACTACAAGAAAAGGCTTTTAGAAAGCATTATACTGTCTGTCTGTGCATTTAAAAAAGGTGGCTGATTCAGCAGCAAATGTGCTAAGAAGTGGTAAACTTCTGAGAGGGTAATTGCCTGGGACCAGTGTTATTTGTGTTTGTTACTGATTGGTCACACATGAAATACAAAATAAAGGTTAACCCTTCTGATTTAGATCTGCAAGTTTTATTTCAAGCTTTATTTCTTTGAAGAGTGGATCTGTTTTAGAGGGGACGATTTTGAAAAATTTACCACCAGAAAATTATCTTAATGGTGCTTTATGGCCATTCGGGGACCTCCCTGATTCTCTTTCTTCTGCTTCATTGTCAAATGTGTCTAAATTTACTTCTCTTGTGAGGGCTTAGGACTCATTCCCGCTGGTCAAGCCCTATTGCCTTGGTGTTGTCTTGTCAATTTGGCCTTTTACCAGTAAACTATTTTGATCCTCGTTCTCTTCTATTCTCCCCAGATATTTGGTAAGAAGACACTTGAGCAGTTGCTATGGGAACAGAAGCAGTCGTATCTAGGAGAGCAAGACAAGCTAGTGACTGATTATCTGTCCGAGAAACAGCAGCCTAACGACCAACTGTCACCATCATATCATAAACTAAAGAATGAGCTGAACGTGTACCGACGATGGCAGATACTCTGTGCTTATGAAAAGGTAAGACATCATTGTACAAAAAGACAAAGAAATATCCAACATGCTTTGTGTCTGTCAAGTAATGAATGTTTTATCAAATTGTTTAGATTTTAGAAACTAAGTAAATTTAAACTGTTGCTTGGAAAAAAGTACCAAGTGGAATATGGCAATTTTTTCATGCTAATAATTTTAGATATTTATCTAGGTTATTATGTTTCAGCAATAATGGTTGATGCAAAATGGTGATATTTTGACTGAGTTATATTTTATGGCTCTTAATATAAATTAAGCATTCCTTAAAAAAAAATAACAAACAAAAATCTGAAAAGTATGTTTCCTTCTTTTCTTTAGGAGATGGTAGATGTTTATTTCCGTCACTTTATGTGGAGACTGCATGAATATATGAAATACAGGTTCTTCCCCAAAACAACATTTGTGATGCCGGACAAGACTAACATACCCAACAACTTTGAGATTGTCTCTGAACTTAGGAGGGATATGAGATCGGTAGGTCATCTGATAAGTTAAAAAAGTTGCTTTTATGTTGTCAAGAGCTTATAGTTCTTGCTAAATCCTGTGATGTTGTTTTAGAATAAAATCTTCCTTACATGTATCATATAATATTTTAATGAAAACATATGATGTTTGTTTGTATGACTATGTCAACAAACTTAACAAACTTTCCAAAATCATACTGAAGAAGTTGACTGTATAAAAAGGTTACATTACGAAAACTTGCCCATGCAATACACAGAGATTTTTCAGCTGTAAAATTTGAACATTTCACCAGAAAATTTTTGATATTTTAATATTTTTGCTCAAACATAGATCATGGGTACACGTTAGTGAGGCGGTTCTAATGTGTACCCACAATCTATGATTTGGAGCAAAAATAAGAAAAATATGTCAACTCCTGCATACCCCAGTTTTACTATATAAAATTGGGGTACGAGGGGGTATACATTTCACAGACACGTTTTCCTGATGTAATATTTATTTTCATATGTTTTCTAGATGGATATGGACATCAAAACACATTATGAAACAACATGGTTCCGTAATCTATATGTGCCCAACATGTGCAGGATGTTTGTCCCACCCAACACAGTATCCTATGGCACCCACATACTGAAGAAGCTGACCCAGGATAAGCTACCCGCCACATGTGAAGTCAGCGATTCTAGAGTGAAGACACTAGATCAACATAGATATGCGGTAGAGAAATAAAATCTATCATGCTAAAAATTACAGAAAGTTATGTCCCCTTAGAAGGAAATACAAGTAGGCAACGATCAGGAAAAGGTGCAATCAGAAAAAGATTCCCACTCCAAAAACCAAGGCGGGAAAAAAACCAAACTAACAATAAGGTTCTAAGACCATGAATACATTTAGTAAGCCGAATGAGCAGCTATTTCCCAATAGGTGGCCACTCAGTTACCTAAACTTAACTAAAATATGATAACATACATAAGGCGCCAACATACATAAGGCGCCAACAGCACAAAAGAATTTAACACCAAGGCATAAAACAATAAGAACCACAACAGAAGTATCGCCTTGGAACGATCAGTAATATAAAATTACTGGCAGGCTTAAACCGGTTTTACAGGATCCTAAGGAAGTTCAAGGAACTAATGTTTATAGTTGTTACAAGTTAGCAGCGCCCCGGTGAGACATTTCTAATGAGAATCTACAACCTATGTTTTGAAGCAAAAATAAGAAAAAAAGGGATACCCCCTGTGCACTCCACTTTATTTGTTTAATAAGGGGGTATGATTTACACAGACATGTCATCCTGATGTCTCTTCCAGGTTCCGCAACTGAGTGTGAACTGCAAGAAGATTTTGTCGATGGATTGTTCAGAGGACAGTAAATATGTTGTCATGAGTCAACCATCCAAACATGATACCACCTTGAAGGTAACAATTACTAACAAATGTTTGGTAAACACATACATGTACTACATGTATTTTCACAAGGTAATTGCATCAAATCAAACCTGGTACTGCTCTTGTCAATGTATATAGGAGACAGTTATTAATGACATGCAAATATCTCTCTGTGTGACCCAGGACTTATTCTGGCTCTGAAATATCACAGAGAATATTGCTCATTCAGTCAGAATTTGCGAGATTTTCCTATCGCTTAGCCGATTTCAATGAGATTTTTGGCAAAAAAATGAGCAAATCTCCCACAACCTCATTGGTTCATCAATACATTTTAAAACTTCAATATTATACTTTCTGTGCACTGAAACGAACATCCAGCAGTCGTAGAAAAAGGCTAGAAGCTTGAAATTTTGGATTTAAGAAGAAGAGTGAAAACAAAGTTACTGCACAGCAGATCTGCGTCTTTGGTCTCGCATACCGACGCATAGGCAGCTCGTGTATCTACACACAAGTTTTCTGTTCTCCAGGACATCACACTGCTGACCAAGCATGATAAGATTGAGATTGTTCAGAAACCATCAGGTCCCACTATGAAGGTTAATGACCAAGACATTCAGCTAGACTCGCCTCTGTCAATCAGGTAGGTGAAAAAAAAATGTAAAAAAAAGAATTCTCCCAAATATGGGTACTAAGATAGGTTTATTGTAGACATTTGTAATGTTGAAATTATTGGGGCCCCATTGTTAAAGTTAATAACCACGAAATTCAACTAGACTCTCCACTCTCTATCAGGGAGGAACACAAATGAGTCAATTTCTGTGGCAACAAAAACGGTTTTGGAAGTTTCTGACAAAAAAACAAAATTTAACACAAACAAAATTAATTCTGGAATACATATCTGGGCATGTGCTTCAAAAGACTGGCAAAGCCTGAGTCACTTATTGGCAAACTTAAAATGATATGTATTTATATGGGAGTTGCACATCTTTTTTATGTTTCAAATGTTTTTCACAGGCATGAAGATGGTAGCCATGTTTCAGTGGAGAAGTTGGACAAGAAAGTGAAAGTATCTATACCTCATCTGAGTCTAGAGATCTCCACAGATGGCAAAAAGACTGATGTCAAGGTATAATAACATGTTTTATCATATGACGTCTCTGTTTTTCAGGAGATAATGTCATGTAATAAAAGGTGTTATGACCACACGTAGTAAAACTTTTGCGGGAATACGTAATGTCATTGACCCCGTCCATAAGAACAATGTAAATTCTCATTGAAAATATGTGGACTTTAGTGGCGATAAAATCCTACTTTTAAAGTCATATGATCAAACGAATCTTACACTCGTGGTCATTTCGTATGAAATTTATTAAACTCGCCGAAGGCTCATTTAATAAATATCATATGAAATGACCACTTGTGTAAGATCCTCTATATAGATCTAATACCTATGTCACATTTTGGGAGCTGGTCATAGTCATAAATCTCATACAATGCTAGCAAATGCCTACTGTAGACTAAAACTGAGTGAAGAGTTTGATGAGTTAGGTTGAGCTTGAAAAAGATTTATAAAAATGTTTTCCTTATGATGTTCAGTTATTTGAATCAGATCATTTATATTGACAGGTTGGTCAGCACTACTATTCCAAGGTGTGTGGTCTCTGTGGCAACATGGACAGTAACCCTAGTAACGACTATGAGGGACCTCTGAAGGTCATTCACCCAGACAGCTCCAGCGTGTCCGCGGCCTACCTGGTTCCCGACTCACAGTGTGATGCTGAACAGATACAGAAGCAACACGGGGTACCAGAAATACAGAAACAAGCTAGTGAGTGTCATGATTTTACAAAATTCAGACATCCTTTTACTTAGTACATTGTAATTCTAATTATTATATACCTACCAAAAATAACCATTGATACTACCCATTTTCCAACACAAAAATAAGGAATCTTATATCACGCTACTAACCTGATATGATTCCATATCACCATCCTACATTTTTTACCCAACAATATAAAATCCAGCACCTAAAGCTGGAATCTAAATCTGGATGACAACCACCAGAGTTGTTCTTGTTTTATTTTGTAAATTATCAACTGTTTCAGAAGTGTCGGTGGTTCGCTTGTCATCAAAGAATCAAAATTAACAAAATTTAATGATTTTTCTAGCTCTGACGTAAAAAGTGGCACAATGTTACGTCATCAAAATTTTGGCACAACGTCCTATTGAATGCCGTAACGTCATGATTTTGTAGAATTCTTAGCTTCATTGCTGGTTGTAGGTATATAATGAACATGTTATTACTTCAGTAACTTGATTTGATGGGTCGGATCACGTCTTGTAGCTGCGCCAGGAAAGTCCGGATCACGCTCGTCTTCGACTTGCGTGATCCTGCCTTTCCTGGCGCAGCTACTCGACTTGACCCGATCCATCATATCATGTAACTGAACTAATAATGTGTATATACTAAATAAAGAGGATTAGTTGAAGAGTAATGCCTCCAACAGATGCATGTAGATGTAAAACTAAAGTGAATCAAGGAGATTGACCACCTGAGGTGATGAAAAGATAGTTTGTCAGACTACAAGAGAAATCTTTAAAAAATCATAACAAAATAAAACATCAAACTAAGTATGTATTTCATTTATGCCTTTGTTATTTCCATATAAAAAAGCAGTGTTTTGTTTTGCATTATGCAGCTTCTTTGTATCTATTTATACTCAAAGTTACCAAATCTGCATATGCGAAAACAAAGCTGCAGATCAGCTGTGCAGTTACTGCATAGCTGATCAGCACCTTTTTTTTGCTCTATAGATAGTACAATACCTCTTCTTTCTAAATCTGAAATTTCAAGCTTCTGTCCTGCTTCTGTGCTTGTACAGCTTGGTTTGTGTCGGACCTGGTTATAAACCCAGTTTGTTGCTTTCCTTATGGGAAGGCTCAAACTCTACATTATTAACTGTTTCAGAAATGATGCCACCAGTTCAACAAACAAAGGTCATTGAGAAAACTCAGGGCTACGTTCGTAAGACCTGCTTCTCTACTCAACCTGTCAAGAGATGCCCAGAAAGCTCTTCCCCAGAAGGTATCACAAGCCGTCTCATATCGTACCACTGCCTGGATAGCTCCAGTCCATCGACACAGAAACTGGTCCTCCGCAGTCATTCTCACGTGCTAGACGAGCTGCGCTACAAGACTGTTGACTTGAACCAGTATGAATCTGAGCCCAAGGCTTGTATTACACAGTGAATTGGAGAGGAAATGACTAAATATTGACATTTTGATATTGACCCAGTGGATCAAATAAGATGACAGTTGATGCTAATTAGGGATAAGTTTGATTATTTGTCCATAAAGTCATATACTGATTGGAATAGTAAGATTCATATCAGTCTTCACGAAAATTTGGCTTTTTTAATGAGTCCCTGCATATTCAATTATATGGAGAAATAACAATAATTCCGCTTATCGGAAAAGATGGCGATGACGACATTGATAACATTACCTGTGAACTCACAGGTACAGAGTCAATAAATATACAGACTTAATACACACTGTATGCAAGAAAAAATGTCTTAATTTGTTAATATACATTGAAATCAAAGCTGGATTACTGACTAAAATAAATTTAATTTAGAACCACTGAAAAAGAATTATCCGCCATCTGTCTGAAAAGTTATTTTGGCAAGGTTTTTTTAAACTCTGAAAACTGCATGAGCTACAGAGAAAGTGTTACATGTACATGTAATTGGATAACTTTATCCAATTTATTCACTAATTTTTTTCAGTTCACATTTTTCTAGATTTGTTTTTATCTAATGGCAGCTTATATTTCACCATTTTGTAATTGTGATAATTTAATAGAATAATAGATAGAACTGTACAATAACCGCGCCGTTGAAGTTGCTGGAGTTTTAAATATCCAAGCATACTAGTATTACATATGTAGTATGTTAATTAAAATCTTTAATATACCTCCTCCAAAAACAAATACTACAAAAAAAGCAAAAATACTACGGCGTAAAATTGTCATAAAATTTCAATGTCATTTGAGACTGAAGCGCCTGAAATTGTGTGCATATTAAATAACGAGATCAAAGCGGCCCGCGCTTAACGAGAAATCAAAATATTTAACTATTAATAAACACGGAAATATTGCGCTATTTAAAATATTTTCGTTCCAAATTCAAAATATATGCATTCTGGAAACAATCTTTTCTCATTACACAACAAAACTTTTAAAAATTTGGGCATTTTGGATCATTTGTGTAAATAAACCATAACGTATATTGGCTTTTAATAAAGCCGCCATTACTGATTTGTACCCGTGAGAGGGACCCGGATGCTGGCTGATGACGTCACGCCATCTCTGATAATAATCTTTAAATTATCATCAAGTTCTTGACTTATTTGATTCACTAATGACCCTTGCTCAACAATGGATATTCGAACGCTCTTTGTACATAGGCTTGCTTTGCTTACGCTTTTATGTTTTATATTAGAGTAGGGAAATATATATCCTGGTGATTTTATGTAATGTATGTTTTCTCAAATTATCTTTCTACTTTTATTTTGTGTCTGTCTTTAAAACTGTTCACAAAAAGTGAGGGATATTATAACTAGAAAATTCTTAAAAATGGGACCCTGTAAAGTGGTTAAAATATTATGAATACTTGTATTCATTGGATATATGTGTTTCCTCTGGAATGAAATGCCTTTCTTTGAACCTCGAAGACTTCAGATCAATTGAAAGGATAGATAAAAATTCATATTAATATACTGAGACCTTTTCAACAAGTTCGACTATTTGCCTTTATATCAAAGTTGTCAACTTTAAATGTGCATTTTGCTTTTGTGAGATCATCCTATTTTTGAAGTTCAAATATCCCTTATTTTTTGTGGACAGTATATAAAATTCTGTCTTCTTGTGTTACTTGTACATGTGCAAAGAATGAATTCAAGCAAAAGCATGTTACCAGCTTCCGACTTTTTTTTTAGAAAAGGACAAGTTCTTAAAGTAGGATGCCATGCTTTTTACAAAATAAGACTTATGACATGGGCTATATATATACGGTAGCTCAGAAAACCATCAACAGTCTATATAGTATTTCTTTCATTTTGATTTTGGAAAGAAATAAAAAAAGAAGCAATATAGACTTGAACCCTGATTTGTAAAAAGAAATTTCAATAAATTTTTGATCCAAGACTCCTGATTTTGCTTTTATTATTATTTTTTTAGGCTTAATTATATCAAAATGTAACACAACAACTTGTTTTATTCATGAAAAGAAGTTGATTTGTTTAGGTCTAAAATTGTCAATGCCACAGTAACATGCTTTTTCTGAGAATTTGTTTAACTTGTCTTGTCCTGTGTTGTACTGTGAAATCCATTTGTCATTTTATGGCGAAAAGTCTAAGATAATTATGAATGACATTGTCGGGGTATGACTGCTTCTTTGTATTATTTATTCTATGGTATTAAAATGGAAACAAACATGTACTTCAACAGAGAAAAGATTGATATTCAAGCCATTTTACATCTGTATCCATAAGTTTATTTATTAAGCCACAAAGTTGTTCATCATTTTTTAATCAGAAATAGTTCATTGCGACAAATAGGGCAAAATGTATCTGAAGGGATACAGTTAAAAATTGATCTCATATTTTTGTAATCTAATTGCAATAAATTTATCTATATTTTGATTTCAATCATATTTATAAAATTCATGTTGTTATTCGTGTTGTTTGTTTATGTCTCAAATTTTCTGTTTTCCATGCAGTGTGATTGTGCCGTGCCATAGATACAATACTGCACAGCTGATCAGTGTCTTTGTTTAAACTACACAGATTTTACAACTTCTTTTCTTCTTATATCCGAAATTTCAAGCTCTAGCCTTCTTGAATGCTTGTACAGGCCGACTTGCGTAAACCCAAATTGTTGGTTTTCCCATGGGAAGGCTCAGTTTAAATGTTATGCTTCTAGGTACCATAATATTCAGAACATTTACGTCATAGTTGACTCTCAGGAATGGGTTTCCCACAGATTGGAATGATGAAAGCATTTTGTTTAGGATTTGTCAATGAATTGGCAAAACATGCTGAATATATCAATAGAATACACTTTTCTCTTTGACGAATTGTCTAAACCTGCCACAGTCTGCCTGAAGAGCAGGGAACAGCACAGTCAGTACGGTAGGCTTCTTCAGGCAGAATTGCAGAACAGAACAGCATACACACGATATCTCCCTATTTTTGATAAAATCTCCCTATTTGGAATGTCAGAATTTCCCCAATATAATCTTATATTTCTATATCCTCTTATTTGGAATTTTGGATCTCCCTATTTGAAATCGAGAATTTCCTTCTTTGTTTAATCATTTTCCCTATTTGGAAAGAGAAATCTCCCTATTTTGCCTCTTAGATGTATTACATGTATGCAGAACAGAACAAACACTTTATTACTCTCCGGTCATATAAAATGACATTTGAGGTTCAGTCAAATATGTTTAGCCATTAGCAGTTGAATATTGGGCGCACTGGTGGATAATTAGGCTGACAGATAGTTCAAGAATTACACAATACCGTATTCGTTCTAATTAGCGCACATGCTCCAATAAGCACACACCCCAACCATTTCTGAAAAGCATGTGCATAAGCGCACACTGCACAAATAGTATATTGTTATTTTGCACCAATCCTTTACATTTATACAACATTAGACGTATTAAAACGTAAACGTGAATAATCAAAAACTACTTTGCAACAATTAGGACACTTAAATGACATCACAGTTGATAGATTGACATAATTGTTTCAGCATTTTGATATGTTGTTTTCGTTAGTAGTGTGCGATAATTAGAACGATATTTTGTTTCCTTAACTTTTAGTGATTTTGAAAAGTTAAACGCACTGTGCGCTAATTAGAACGAATACAATATTTACACTTTAAGAGTGCTCTGTTCATTTAAGTAGGTGTGTCTTCATTCTTTCGCTTGTTCTGTTATGAATAGAGAAGAATTAAGTAAAGATAAAAAAAGATACATCTTAGATGATCATACTTGAATGCAGTAGCTTTACCAAATTGTGGGAAACCTTCATGGCAGTTTGCATTTGCAAACATTTGATCTATAAAGCTTTTTACGTGACTATTTTTGTAATCAGCTGCTGGAGATGTGATTTTTTACACATCGAACCGTTGAAAAGACAAGCATGGTTCACTTCATTGGAATTGAACGTATTTTGACAGCCTCTTACATGATAAACAACTGGAAATAAAATGAAGATTTTTAATGAAGTGTTTTAAACATGGAAGATAATGGTCTTTAATAATTTCCAGTTTTTGTAACAAGTCAATAGGTTTTATTAAAATGAATGTTTTAAAAGATTAAAAAAGAACTCACACAGTCTATAATTTATAACTATTATTTTCTACTCTCTTTTATTATAATTTGATTCTTTTAATTAGGCCAGCTGACAGCAAGTCTAATAAATATTTAAAACTGTTTATTTAAAAAATAATTGATAATTTTCTTTTTATATTTGCATAGAGTGACCTATTATGTTACCCATTAGTGCAGCTACATGTAAATGTCTTTGTTTTTATGTCACAATGCATTAGAATGCATATCTTTTTTGTATTTTCTTGTGGTGTCCACATTATGTGTAATGTCTTAAGATGCATTTGTTATTTGTTGATGTATTGATTATATTTATGTGATTCCCTTTCTTAACCAGGAATTATGTATTTACTCAGCTTTTGTTGCAATTAAAATTTGCATGCAGCATCAGAATGTGTTCTGTTATAATTTTCATCATTAGTAAAAGTCCTGAATACTGAGACACATAAAATGAGCTGCGTCAGGAGAAAAACTAACATTTTGCATATACGAAAACAAAGGCAAAGATCGGCTTCACTGTGAAGCCGATTAGCGCCTTTGTTTTCTCTACACTCTACACTGATAGTACAATTCCTCTACTTTCTAAATCCAAAATTTCCAGCTTCTAGCCATTTTCTGTGCTTGTACAGCTCGGTTTGTGTCTGACTTGGTCGGAAACCTTAATGTTGATTTTCTCATGATGTGGCTCAAATGTAGCTTATCTCACCCTAAATCAAAGTTGCATACGAGTGTGCTGTTCGATCTTGGCTTACACTGTTTACCTGGCAGTATCTAGAGTTATTGGCGAAAGAAATGTGTACAAAATACTGGTACATGTAACCTGTTCCTGGGAGGCTTGTCCACAAACGGTGTAGGTAGGATAACTGACCATCCAGACATGATTATAGCAGTTGATGCATTACAGCACCGACTGAGACAAATGGAAACTTGAGAAGAATTTGGTTCAGCAAATCGTAAGCTTAAACTTTCATGCCATCCTTCAGCATGTTATGTTGTTTTAACATCCCAGTCAACAGTAATGGTCATGTTGGGACGTTGCCTCCATTTTATGGGACTTTTACCCAACATTTATGTCATGACACTCAAAATGTGCTTCATAAATATAACCACCCAAGCAAACCAATAAGGCTTATGTGTATGGATGGTTTGACTAAACCACTTTTCCTGGGCAGGCTCAGACGAGCGGTTAACCAGTAATCAGATGCTCAGTAGTTTAGAAGCTTTGCCTGAAGGCACAAGCAGCGCATCTTTTTCTCCTAGGCCCCAATGAGCTTGGGGCCCAGCATGTTATGTACTGATGGATAGAATAAAAAGAAATGCATCATTACATTCACAAAGTGGTGTCAACTTCTTTATTTGGGGAGCTATCCATTAGACTACCGTGACTGGTGACCATGACTGAAACATGCGTCAGAAAAATTTAAACTGAAAACATTACTGAAAACTGTCGACTTATTACCCAAGGTTTTTTTATCTGGCTGTACTGTACTCTGATTGGTGGGGAGAAAGGCTGAATAAAGGCCTTCCATTTGGTAGTTATGGTTCAACACCCCAGTCAACAATTTTCAGTCATGTCTGGATGGAGCCAACACTTGCTGTATACTTAAACAATACTTTGGGAAGAAAAGTTTGCTGAACAATGACTCGCCTGACCCCATGAGAGGCATTTTGATTGGTGCTCAACACTGTAACATGTATCTCCTATCTTCTACTCAAGAGACATAGATTTCCTTTCATACATGAAGCAAGTTTGTTTTGAACATTTCGTTTACATGTAATTAAGTTTGTTATTTCGTTTCTTACGTTCCACTCAACAGCTAAGGTATAGAGCTGTGACCTTATTTTTAAAGTATCATCTGAAAGATGATCTCTGTTTTACCAGGTGAATGTCTATACCAATTTGGCAAGTAGGCTTCTACATATATACATGTATATGTTGGCGCATGCTAGAACACCTGTCCTTAAAGTTTTCAGGTCGGTCTGATGCAAACAATAAATGGCACGAGGCTTGGAATTCTAGCAATGATCAAAGGACTAAAAGATCTTTACTAGTTTGTTTTAAACGATTGATTTCACTAAAGCATCCATTGGAAGGAACTTGTAAGCATTCCATACGAACATGATCAAGATGGAAGTCTTTTCCATTTATATGGCAAAATGGACAAAACTTTTCAGAACCATTTCTTAAAATCATTTTACCCCTGTGGTTTGTTTGCCTCGCCCCAGTCCCATGTATTTGTATAAACATCATTTAATTTATCCCTTGAATAATTTGGCATATCAAAGCCAACAAATCAGTCTTGCGTCTCTTGGAAAAGTTAAAAATTTTCGGGTCACATGACTGAGATAGCCACCATGTCTTCAAATTCATCAAACTAGGGCTCATAACCAATACATGAACCTATATGTGTGAGGCAATGCAAGGCAATATGTGCGATGGACATGCAAGGCCCCCTGTGTAGGAATGCAAGGCCACGCGTCACGTATTCGGAACGATGTCAGCCAACTCTCACGGGACAACGCAATGACATATTCATAGGACAATGCAATACCGTGTGCGCAGCCTCATGCAAGGCCACGCGCAAGGTCGCGTACGTGTCTTTATCCGTCACTCACGTGCAAGAAAAACGTGTAGTGTCGTTTTTAAAGCCAAATGATCAAAACTATTGCATTAGTTTGTCCAACATTTATTAAATCAAAATGACAATTGCATTTCAAGTGCTCAGTTTTACTGACTTTATGAAAATGTATCCATGATTCCCATACTTTTCAACAAATTCATATGAATTCAAAATAGCTAACTTCCACAGTTTTTCAAAAGATTTATTGTTATATGTGTAACCCATAAAAAGGTGGCACCGTTTTACATCTCCAAAACACTTCATTGCATCGTCCTCATAGGCGCTCAAATTGTTCCAAAGTTGTGTGAGGTTTAGTGATTCTATTTTACTGGGAACTAATCCGAACAAGTAAACGTCATCAAGCCAAAGTCTTGGTTCAGTTTTTGCTGAAAGTTCGAGTATTTTTCTCGCAATGTCCGGCGATAGAATCACAAAATATCCATTACAATGTCTAAAATTAAAGTATGTTTGTCCTGGAAAGTATTTTTCATCTAACGCCCATCGCCCCTCTCTTGATATTGGACTGTAACCTACTTCCCGGACTTGGCATCCAAGATATCCTCTTTCATAAGACTCATCCGCGTATTTGTCTAAAAGTTTGAAAATGTCGACGAAAACGTCATCGTCAACTTTGAGCACAACGCGAGCATTTTGACAATAATCCATGACCCACTGAAATCCAAATAGACCTTTGTCTGGTAAATTATGATACAAGTCCAAAAAGTCACCCTGGACAATATCGTTATATTTTTCACTTTCCGCGTTTATCAAATCTTGTTCTGATTTCTCAGTAGTTTTACCAAGCAAGAAAACAACGGTAAATCTCTTTTTGTTGGCTATACGGTTATCTGCCCAAGTGTTTCGAAGAGAGATTCTTTTATCTGAATTTTTAATTGCACTATAAATGAGTATTACCATTTTCTGATCTGTTAAATCCTTACATAAATTTTCATTGTTGATCAGATAGTTGTACTTTCTTTCGTAGGTCGCATTAGTCCGCCACTCTCTGATAAGTTCTGTCCAGTTTGCAGAGTGCTTTGTTTGTGGCACTTCCTTATGATAAATTTCACGAGTATTTTCACTGGATGTTTTGGGCTGATCGTTTGCGGCGATATGTTTCAACTGGCGCCTCATAGCAGAGAATAGCTCCCCGACTATCGGAGGAAGTTTTCCTTCGGTATTTGAGTATCCTGAGTATTCTATTTGAATGTTTCTCTTTTCGTAAGAATCAACCAGCATTAATGTGATGAAACACATGATGAAGAGTAGCAATATTGCGCTCGTAAATCTTCCTGATACGAAATCCTGAGAAAGAAAAAAATCTTTTTGATACATTATATGAAGTTCTAAGTAAAATGTTTGAAAACGTTTATTCCGGCATCGCTTTTTCACAGCTGCCGTCAATATTCCTCCGAACATACGTATACATGTTATCGAAATACCCAAACTAGAATGTTTGTTTTTGTATTGGTGCTTGTCCAGTCAACAGTCGAGATCTTATCGGGACGGAGAGTAACCCTAGCCAAACATTTTTTGGACAAACCATGAGGCAGGTTACCGGTACTTAGTATATTTATTTTTCCTTAATTAAGAGGAATTGTACTATCCGTGTAGCTAAATCAAAGTCGCTGATCAGCTGTGCAGTTACTGTTTTCGCATGGGCAAAAATCTGGTTTACTAATGACGCGGCTCATTTGTTTCCCCATAACAGGCAAATGCTCTTCTTGACTCAGCGGTAGAAGAATAGCCGAAAAAATATTTACATGACCAAATTTTCTAGTAGTCCCTTAGATGAAATCAAATATGTGGGCTATTTACGGAGTTCGCTTCACCCCCCGAGGTACCAAGGTTCCTATACATCATTTTAAACTGAGCTTGAAACATGCTGAACACGATGCACAATGTTGTCAAGCTGTAAACCTGTGCAGGTTCCGTGTAAACACATAGCCCCAAACGTACCACCCCATGTGTGGGGCTTTTCTGTTTGTTAAAAGGAATTTCATTGAAAATGAAAACAAAATCACTGCTGATGCCCCTGAAATTGGAAATGAGCTCACCCAAATGATAATGGTGGGAAAATCCATTTCTCAAAACATGGGTTAATATTCATGAATATGCAAATCAATTATTTAAATATTGGGATTTTTTTGTAAAATAAGAACGGTATCGAACAGTTGTTTGTAGTCACTGAGGTTGTCAAAACATTCCATTCATAATTGCAATGATTCATGTGTTAATTACAAAATGTACTCTGTTATAGGTATTGAATATACATGTACATGCAACTGTGTTCATTTGATTATTATTATTATTATTATTATTATTATTATTATTATCGACTAGTATGCTATTTGTTATTTTATGCATAATGAAAAGCCATATATAGGAACTATAAATGCATAAATTGTTTTAAATATGTTAGCCATTTTTGTGTTATTTTCGATTTTCACCCCCCCCCCCCCAAAAAAAAAAAAAAAAAAAAAAAAAAAAACAATATGTTTCAAGGGGTGGTACCCCCTATGTCAACCTTGAAACATAACAACTCATTGTCATATACTTTCGTTAGTGCTATCATGTGTCTTCAAATGTTTTAGAGTCATTAAAACCATCAGCAAGTGACATACATGATACAAAGAAACACTACGATCAACAAGTTTTGATATTTGGTACAAAATTAGGTTTTGTCATACCTTGGCCATACAAAAGTGTGTTTGCAAACTTCCTGCACAGATAACCAACCTTCTAATACATTAAGTCATTAGACCTATCATTAGACCTATCATTAGACCTATCAGTAACTTACAGACATGAAACACGGAAGCACCATGATCGCGTTTTCATATTTGGTGGAAAAATAGATTTTATCATACCCTGGCCACAAAATAAGTGTTTACAAACTTTCTGCACAGGTGCCAGACTGACAACATTGTGCATTGAATGCAGCACAAAAATACATACAATGTGGTATATAGCAACCTTGGTACCTCTGGGGGTGCAGCGAATTTTATTTTTACCCGGGTCATCTAAGGGACCATATCGATCGAGGGTAAGGCTCGTTATGAATGGGCGCGCTATGGATCGTGCTCGTAGGACTAAGATTATTTTTTAAAACACTAAATCTATCTTTTTTCAAAATAACACAAGATTTGTTTTAATTTCTGATGCGAAGACATTTTTCTAATGCACTGAGTCATCCCGCCCTCATGAGCGGGGCTTTGACCAAAATTTTGCCACGGCAGTGCGGGGGAAATGCCCGGGGTTTGCTTTATATATCTATCTTCATATACTGAGTCGATAAATTTCTGATCACCATCTCAGATATAAAGGCAAAAAGGGCCGTGAAATGAAAAGATAGCAGGCTGCGGGGGAAAACAGCAGTGGTTTTACCAACGAGCAGTCCCTGTAGGTTGGGGCTTTTAGCAGGGATTTGATGGACCAATATCGAAGTCCCCGCTATTCCCCAAGGCTGGAGGGGGGTGGGCGTGGTTACAAGTCCCACCAACAACTACGATCATATGATATGGAAGTGGAAAAGCTTTTCAATTGGAGCGGCTAAAAAGTTCAAATACTGAAATTGCAACTTACCATTCTGTTCAGAGCTAGTCGATACATAATCGCGCGTATTTTTCCAGTCTCAATATTCATTCCTGCCAGTTTTCCGAACAAAGTTTGTTTTATACACTTTTCCACACCCATTTTCATACGAACGAGCGTCATGAATATTAAATTTAGGTGGTCGTGATCTTTAGGGGTTGATTTTTCTAATCTTTTGGGCTTTGTTTGGTATTTCAATGAAAGAGGAGTGAAAATAGATAACGCGTCAAATGATACTAAATCGGGCTACCTTTGAAACGCATTAGGTAAAAAACCAGATAAAAATAGAAAAACGTTTTTATGAAAAAGAAAAGCGATGCTATTATTGATGACATCAAACGCCATTTTGGGCTCATGGTCAACCTATTTCGATCTCAAGTACAATCAGGTATGATTTGGACACATTCCGAAACCCGTTTGCTTTTAATGTTCTCAGAAAATGCCGAAATTGGAAAATCGTGTTCAGCTTCAAGTTGATACTCTTGTGGAATACTAACATATGCGGTTCCATTTCCTGACGTTAACGTTTCAAGTCGCAGTAGTCGGTTTTGTCTGTCTGTCTTATAAAACAGGGCGATGCCCTATTCGTAGGTACTAATGATGAAAATGATAATGGTAAAATTGTGACGAATACGTGTGACGTATTCATATCCTCATCGACAAAGGCGTGATGAAATCGCCAATAGCGTAGTAGAAGCGTAACTTTGAAAAGCAGACATTTAGCGCCAAATGCGCGAGGAGAGCGTAACAGGCGTAACGAGTGGAAGTGTAGTTAGAAGCGCCGCTGATGATGATTCATATAATGGTCGAATCGCAGTGAAAGTGCTATGATCCAAGCGTACACCCATCGCACAGACCGTAGAAGCGTACTGGTATTGCGTCAAAAGTCAGTCGAATCCATTATGTAGCATAAGAAAAGAAACTCAGGACGAAGTGCCGCATGTTTTCCGTTACACTTTGGTTGCACGCACAGCGAGTACGGTAACCGCCAGGAACATAGTGTAAACGCTACATTTTGTAGCGTTCACACTATGTTCCCGGCAGCCACGTTTCAGACAACCGTGATCAAAACGGGATAAACGTGAGGCAACGTAGGGAACGTAGCAGGCCGTGATAACCGTGGACACCGTGGCAAATTGTTTGACAGTTTAAAAATCTGCCTCGACAGTCACGGCGGAAATGAGAAACGTAATGGGTCGTGATAAAACAAGCTGAACGTAACACCACGTGACAGTACGTAACAGTGTATTGAAACTTGGAGGTGGTCCGTAGTGCAAGGGGAAGCTAGTGAATAGCCGAGCAAGCTACGGATCTTCCACGTTCAGCTGCGTTTGTTCATGGTCGCCTCACGTCTCGTCCCGTTCCCTACGGAATATTCAACTCGTTTTGTTCCGTTAAGTTACGGCGTTGATCACGTTCGCCTACGTATGTCACGTTGTGTTACGGTTATCACGGCGCGTGAAGTTTAAAGATATAAAATTGCATGTCATGTGGACATGTTATAGTGAACAATAGAGACCATACGCTGCACTATGCCATTGAAGAAGAAATAAAATCCCTAACTTTCTTAATCAACTCTGCAGTCAGTTGTTGAGGAGCGTGGTTGGTATTACTATTTCAAAGGGTTTATTCTTTATAAAATACACACAAAAAACACGCTTTAAATTACTTAGTGTCTACGTTTCGTCCATAGCTGGTCTTGACAGAACGAAAAAAAAAAAAAAAAAAACGTGTCACGCCTTGGTCAAAAACGCAACTGACTGACCGCATAAGAACGTAACACGCCGTAATAGAACGTGCCAATAATCGTGAAAGATCGTGGATTACCGTAACGTACCTTAGAGTCTCCGTGACACATCGGCTTATCACTACCTCGGCTTGTCAAGAACGCAAGAAAACTTAACAAGACGTAATTATTGATCTTGAAAACAGAAATATATGACCGAAATTCCACGGCACGCTACGTTTCGACCAAACGGGGCTGCCCGGAACATACAGCCTTTAAACGCACTGCACGCACTTATTTATACTGTTACGATGTGATTGACTCGCCATACTTTGGACACTCCATATGTCAAAATCGAGCAATACCTCGACACTCTTGGTACGATGCTACTATGCTTCTTCTACGATGCCCATGCAGCTCCGATACTGCTGCGATCGCGATCTCTCTACGCTTTCACTACGTAAATTTTGAGCAAGGTCCAAACCTTCGCCTTGACTCGGGCGGCGATCGATCGCGATCAGGGTGCTTCTTACGACCAAGTCATCTCTCTCCCACGTTGTTGTCGATCCTTCTATGATCATTCAGGGTCCATGATTGCACCATACCTCTTTGCGTGCCCACGGAGCTTTGTACATACACGTGAAGCTCCGGATGCATTGTAAGAGACATACAGTAAACCCGTTCAAATTCACATCAGCGCAGCGCTCTCAAAGTTCTTTCCACGGCGTTTAAAAAAATCAGAACACCGTGATGCACACGGTATAATCACAAACATCGCCACGCCAACGCTTTGAGTTTCTGGAATGCCGCGAGCATAAAGGTCGTAGTGTAAACGCCATGCTAGCCCACACAACGCTGGAGTATGAAAGCAATAAAGATGTGTGACTATTATCCGCCCATTGGGCATAGGAGAAATAGATGGACTGCTTGTGCCTCCAGGCAAAGCTTCTAATCTACTGACCGACCATTACATCTGATTACTGGTTATCCGCTCATGGCTGAGCCCGCCCAGGAAAAGTGGTTTAGTCAAACCAGCCTTATTGGCTAATTGGGTGGTTATATTTATGAAGCACATTTTGTGTCATGACATCCTAATGTTGGGTATAAGTCCCATAAAATGGAGGCAACGTCCTGACATGACCATTGCTGTTGACTGGGATGTAAAGCGTTAATTCAAACAAACATACATATAGCGCCAGGGTGGAGGCAGACATAGCTCTGAGGTCACTTTTTCAGAATAATCAAAATTCTGTCCAAAAATTGCCAATTTCCTACAAATTTCTCTCTTCCAAACATATTTCAAGTTTTCCCCATGCAAAAACATAGCTAGGCAACCTTAGTTGACATTACCCTAAAGTAGGTCAAAGTCCCCACAGGCTCATGATTTATGTACAGGTGATAGTACTCTTTTTTTCAATGCTACATACCAGGTTTTGTTGAAATCAGTCCACCAGTTATGGAGAAGTTTTTTGAAGATTTTTTTCCATATATGGGTGTGACAGCCATTTTGGTCATGTGACCTGCGTTACCTAATACACATTCATTCCCCCTTCATACAGAGGCTTCACAGGAAAATTGGCGTTGGTTGGCTCAATAGCCATTTCAGAGATGTTTGATAATTATGGTAATACACATGTATATTGCTCCAGGTCGGGGAAAGACCAACACATTCACCATTTTTGCATTTTCGGCTGGTTTCCTGCTGACAAAAAATCAATATTGGAAAAACAGGTAACCAGACCCCCCTGACATTTGAGGTCAGGGTGGTTCTGATTACCTGTATTACCAATATTGATTTTTTGAAGCTGGTGGGGGTCCATTTTTTTAATAATAATTATTCAGTCTATTTCCTTCAAGTTTTCTCCTAATGACATTTTAACAGTTTTCCCCCATTCAAATACACAAGCCACCTATGTTGACCATGCTGTAAAATAGGCCAAGGTCATCACAGGGTCTTGATTCATGTACACATTGTAGTATTCAAGACACCAATGCTACATGCCAAGTTTTGATAAAATCAGTCCACCTGCTTTGAAGATTTTTGAATGGTTATTACCATATATGGGCATGACATTTATCTTAGTCATGTGACTTGGATGTTTTATGTACAGAGGCTCCTTCCTATAGATGCTTCAACCTTCCAATACTATAAGCTCACCTGTGAGCCTCTGGCTCCGCTGAGCTAATGAATAAATGAGGGGGTATTATTTATTTCACATATTTTGATGGAGTGCATGGAAACCTGCATTTATATTTTCAATAGCCATTAAGCTTTGTTTGAATACAATGGAATCAAAAAGCTGTACAAAGACTACAAAATTACAATTTATTCAAGAAATAAACTGCTGAAAATAATTGTTCATATAATAGGATATAAGTGGTAATCACATACAATAAACCAGAGGACCAATGGTCCTGTAAACGCTCACCTGAGATCTGCTGCATATACCAATAAACATGTTTGAATATTATGGTATTTAATCCCAGTGCAGGGGCAGATGAAGCCCTTGGGCCATTTTCTTTTTCAGAATAATCAATATTTTGTCCATTTGCCAATTTCCTGCTGGCTTTTTCCTTCAAATGACATTTTAACAGTTATTCCCATTCAAATGCATTGGCAACCCATGTTGACCTTGCCATAAACTGGGTCAAGGTCATCACAGGGTCATGATTTATATATACATTGTAGTACTTGAGCCATCAATGCTTCAAGCCAAGTTTCCTTGAAATCGGTCCACTGGTTCCGGAGAAGAAGATTTTTGAGAGATTTTTACCATATATGGGCCTGGCGGCCATATGACCTGGATTATTTATATACACATTGATTACCCCATCCTATAGATGCTTCACATAAAATTTGGCTTTGATTAGCCAAGTGGTTTCAGAGGAACAGATGTTTGAATATTATGGAGATATACATGTATATTGCCCCGGGGTGGGGGCATATGAGCCCCTGTGGTCCATTTTTTGTCAGAATCATTAATAGTCAGTCCTAATGCCCATTTCCTGCAAGACTTTCACTTTAAATGACATTTTAAAAGTTTTCCCCATTCAAATGCATTGGCGACCTACGTTGACCTTGCCATAAAATAGGTCAAGATCATCACAAGGTTATGATTTATATATACATTGTAGTGCTTTAGCCACCAATGTTTCATGCCAAGTTTCATTGAAATTGGTCCACTGGTTCCAGAGAAAAAGATTTTTGAAGGGTTTTTACCATATATGGGCATGGCGGCCATCTTGGTCATGTGACCTGGATTATTTATAAACATATTGGTTATCCCTTCCTATTGATGCTTTACATAAAATTTGGCTTTGATTAATCAAGCGATTTCAGAGGAGCAGACATTTGAATATAGTGAAGATATACATGTATATTGCCCCGGGGTGGGGGCACATGAGTCCCTGGGGTCCATTTGTTTTTAGAATCATTAATATTCAGTCCTACTGCCCATTTCCTGCAAGACTTTCACTTTAAATGACATTTTAAAAGTTTTCCCCATTCAAATGCATTGGCGACCTATGTTGACCTTGCCGTAAAATAGGTCAAGGTCATCACAGGGTCATGATTTACATATACGTTGTAGTACTTAAGTCATCGATGCTTCATGCCAAGTTTCATTGAAATCGGTCCAGTGGTTCCGGAGAAGAGAGTTTTTGAAGGGTTTTTACCATATATGGGCATGGCGGCCATCTTGGTCATGTGACCTGGATTATTTATATACACATTGGTTCCCCCTTCCCATAGATGCTTCATGTAAAATTTGGCTTTGATTGGCCAAGCGGTTTCAGAGAAGAAGATGTTTGAATATTATGATAATATACATGTATATTGCCCCGGGAAGGGGGCAGATGAGCCCCTGGTGCCCAATTTTTTTCAGAATCATTAAAATTCAGTCCTACTGCTCATTTTCTGCAAGATTTTTCCTTTAAATGATAATTTAACAATTTTTCCCATTCAAATGCAAAGGCGACCTATGTTGACCTTGCCGTAAAATAGGTCAAGGTCACCGCAAGGTCATGATTTATATACACATTGTAGTACTTGAGTCATCGATGCTTCATGCCAAGTTTGGTTGAAATCGGTCCAGTGGTTCCGGAGAAGATTTTTGAAGGGTTTTTACCATATATGGGCATGGCGGCCATCTTGGTCATGTGACCTGGATTATTTATATACACATTGGTTCCTCCTTCCCATAGATGCTTCATGTAAAATTTGGCTTTGATTGGCTAAGCTGTTTCAGAGGAGAAGATCTTTGAAAATGGTGGACGACGGACGAGGGACGGACGACAGAGCATGGGTATACTATAAGCTCACCTTGTGAGCCTGACGGCTCAGGTGAGCTAATAAATATGTAAAATAATCACCCCATAAGTTTTCATTTGTATATCAGAAACAATCATTTAAAACAGTGACTTTAAAAAACAATAATTCCTTTGAAAATGGTCTTAATGTGCATTCAAGGTTCACAAACACACTATTGCACTTGTTGCAATTACTGAATGTCTATTAAGCAATGTTTAATTTATTTGACCCGTTTAGGAATGTGTCTTTGATTTAGACTTCTCGTGTAAATTTTCGAAATTGCTGTTCAATAGTCTGGCTTTCCTTGCCGGTTTAAAAAGGGCTACTGATGAGGGTTCATTACCTGAAATTGCGCAATATAGTCCATACTATCTCCCTTTGAATGTTTTTACTGCTTCCAAAGGATCAAACCTTTATATTACTGCAGCTGGTGTTGTGCCATGTGGCGGCCCTAAAAGTCTCCCCGTACATCATCCATAGTGCAGATTATATTTTATTTAGGTCCTTTGAGATCAGTAAAGATATTCAGAGTTTTCAAAACACTCACATTCAGAAACAAACTTCTAAGCAATGTTTAATTTATTTGACCTGTTTAGGAATGTGTCTTTGATTTAGGCTTCTTGTGTAAATTTTCGAAATTGCTGTACAATAGTCTGGCTCTCGTTGCCGGTTTAAAAAGGGCTACTGATGAGGGTTCATTACCCGAAATTGCGCAATATAGTCCATACTATCTCCCTTTGAATGTTTTTACTGCTTCCAAAGGATCAAACCTTTATATTTCATTTAAATAATAAGCACATAAACACCACTAATCTGGCAAATGAGCATTTTAACACCTGTTTCATCACTTGAATGTCACGTTAGGCATTCTTATGATTTAACTGTCCTGGTGGCTTCACAGGGTTTTTCCCATCAGAACTTAGTGAACTGCCTCGGCTTTCCCATACAGCAGATGATTTTTTAAACCAGTTTTAGGTCTCTTTCAAGATTATTTCAGCTAATGTGAGACAGACTAATCAACAAGTGGGGCAAAAATGGGAGAACCTGAGAAAAACACCTTGCACACCAGCAAGCAGATCTTGGCTAGTCTCACATAGTTTGAACCCATACCAGACACAGCATTGAGATGATCGAATGGTTCAGCACGGTAAGCGGATGATTTTAGTATATGGATCAAACATGAATTTTCATGCATTAACTGAAGCACCAGGAAGCTGCTTCCATGAGCTCAGCAAACATTAACTAGAATTTGTTTTCTATGTGAAAACTGATGTCTCCCCCCTTTCTACGTGCATGTCCAAAATATGCAAGCAAGAGTTATAGTTCTTGTGCATTACATATCCTGTCATTCTGTTTTATAAGCGTACCAAGTTTCATTGAAATATCTCTTACTGTTTTCAAGTTATAGAGCGGGCACGAAATTGTAAGGAAAATAATCAAAGGGAAATAACTCCAAAGATATGAAAGCAAGAGTAATGATTCTTGTGCATGACACATCGTCTCATCATGCTTTATAAGTGTACCATGTTTCATTGAAAAATCTCTAATGGTTTTTGAGTTATAGAGCAGACACAAAATTGTATGAAAAATAAGCAAAGGGAAATAACTCCAAAGATATGCAAGCAAGAGTTATGGTTCTTTAGCATGACACATCATCTCATCGTGCTTTATAAGTGTACCAAGTTTCATTGAAATATTTCTTATGGTTTTCAAGTTATAGAGCGGACATGAAATTGTATGGAAAAATAATCAAAGGGAAATAACTCTGAAGATATGAAAGCAAGAGTTAAAATTCTTGTGCATGACACATCGTCTCATCGTGCTTTATAAGTGTACCAAGTTTCACTGAAATTTCTCTTACGGTTTTAAAGTTATAGAGTGGACACGAAATTGTATGAAAACAATCAAAGGGAAATTACTCCAAAGATATGCAAGAAAGAGTTATGGTTCTTTAACATGACACATCATCTCATCGTGCTTTATAAGTGTAGCAAGTTTCATTGAAATATCGCTTATGGTTTTCCAGTGCGGACACGAAATTTTATGGAAAATAATCAAAGGTAAATAACTCATAAAATACTAAAGCCAGAGTTATGGTTCTTAAGCATGACACATCGACTGACCATGCTTAATAAGTGTACCAAGTTTTATTGAAAAATCTTAAACGGTTTTCAAGTTATAGACCGGACACGAAATTGTATCGAAAATAATCAAAGGGAAATAACTCCAAAAATACTCAAGCTAGAGTTATGGTTCTTGTGCATGACACATCATCTCACCGTGGTTTACAAGTGTACCAAGTTTCATTGAAAAATCTTTAACGGTTTTCAAGTTATAGAGCGGACATGATTTGTGACGGACGTACGGACGGACGGACGGACGGACAGACAGACGCACGGGGAAAAATAATATGTCTCCAAACCCTGTCGGGGGGGAAACATAATGCATTGAAATAAGCATGTTTAATCGTTATTCTTGCATTTTTACAGCTATTTAATTGAAAATCTCATTGAAAATAACATTAACTGTGTAAAAACTAACTGAAAACCGAGCAATTTCTTGAGCATCAGCCATTTCTGTTTCTATAGAAAGCAGTGATGTCATGCCGATATGACCAATGAACAATGATGTAATGGATTTTAGCCAAAACCCATGTTCAAAAACAGCACATGCATTTCATGATTTAAACAATGGTTAAGCTGTTTGAAATGGCTTTTGGCCAAATTGAAAACTGCTTTAAACAGCTATGTACATAGATATTTATGCAAAGATATAACTTCTATCTCCTGTTTCTTGGAACAATATGAAGCAATGTAATAAAATGAAAATAACTTGCTTCATTGATGCACTCTTGCAAGAAAAAATATGGTCTATAAAATGGAACTACGAGGGTTGGGATTTAAGTCCGTAGACTTTTGCCACTGATTTTCTATTACATCATTTATCCAATATTTGATGCATCATAATAAAGAAACAATGTCTTATTGTCTCGTTTTCACACTATTGTTCAAGTGCACATAAACCTGGTCTCCATAGCAACGTAGGTTTCGCAACCCGGGGCACGTCGTATTTTAAATACTTCTGAAGTTATATGGCGTTGAAGAACAAACCTTAAGTTAACATATTGTATACCAAAACTTGAGCTTAATCAGTTTGAGGCACTTTAGTATCATGTTGTTAATTCCATATTATTTTTTAAGCATTATGTCAACTACTTATTTTGTTATTGGAGAAAATATAATGCCAGTCGCGCTTCTTGGGAAAGAAAAATGGCGTTAACATGCAATGTCGAAACAAGAGCAATAATCAAATCTTATGTTTGAGAAGCATAGATGCCCACAGAAACATTCAAAATGATAAGGATTTGTAGTACAGTGGTAGAACAGATCTTACAGAGATGGTTTGAAAATTTTCAGATGGGCGTACTTGAATTTTAATTGATGAGAAAAGCGTATACCTTCAACTAATGTACAAATGCTGCGGTCTTAATTCTTAATTAAATCAAAATTATGCATGATACACATACGATTTGTTTTATTTGGTGAATGTAGCATTTCAACAATAATAACTAACTAACCCCTGAAGGAAATATTGCAAATTAGTAAAGGTGTGGTGTGTTGTATGGTTCTAAACAAGGCATTTTATTGCTGACATTAATTGAAATTTGACGTAGTTTTGACGTCAAAATTTCCATGACGTGCCCCGGGTGATGGCATGTCATTGTGTTTAATTCATTGCTGTGTTGAAACTATTAGGAGTAGAGCTATGCATAATAGCTTATATGATAGGTAAAAGAATATGTTTTCAGATGATATTATTTTTATTTCTGTGTGACAAACATCTGAACTTTTATAAAGAAAGTCTACGAACTTAAATCCCAACCCACGTACCTAATTATAAATGGTACAAAATCTTATTAACTAACTATAAATGGATAGAATTGCGACAAAAGTTGATAAAAATCACATTCTGCTTTAATACAAAACAAAAAGGTTCTCTGAGTTTTAAATCTAGTATCACAGTTATTGTCATAAAATTTGAGCCGCCTCGTGGGAAAACCAACAATGTGGTTTCCGAACAGGTCTGACACAAACCGGCCTGTACAAGCACAGAAGCAGGCTAGAAGCTTGAAATTTTATAGTTAAGTAGAGAAGGAATTGTACTATCCGAGTAGCGAAAACAAAGGCGCTGATCAGCTTCGCGGTTACTAAGAAGCTGATCTGCGCCTTTGTTTTCGCCTATGCAGATTGCTGGTTTTCCCATGGGGCGGCTCATTTATAAACAGTATGGTCTCCTCCATTGTACCGGTCTCCTCCATTATACCGTGATAACGGGCCTTTGACAAAAAGCCAGTTACTGCAAAGCTGATCTGCGTCTTTGGTTTCGCATATGCAGCTTGTTGGTTTTAAAATGCAAAGGCTCATATGGTACTTATACCAGCTACAAAGTTGTATCATAAAAATAACAAATTATTGTATGGAGTCATAACAATGAAAGAATAAAATTTCCTTTATCAAGGAAGAACACCAACATCTTGCTGAAGCTATACCAAGCCTTGTGCAATACCAAGCCCTGTGCTATGAGCTATGAGACTGTTTCATGTAATAAAGCACACACTATTCCATGATGTCCGTCTAACATGTAAACATGCCAGCAGGGTTGACATTTCTCCAGATGAAATAACAATGTCTTATTAATCCTAAACAAAGACATGAGCTATAATTCTGTATCGTGTAGTCTAACACACATTATCCCATGATGACCATCCCTCATGTAATGGGATTCCGATACAGAAGTACAATGTAAAATAGCATGCCAGCCGGGATGACCTTTCTCCACTTGGAGTAACAATGTCTCATTGAGCCTACACAAAGACGTGAGAAAACCGGTCTTCGGGGTTTCCGACCAGGTCCAACACAAACCGGCCTGTACAAGCTCAGAAAAGAGCTAGAAGCTTGAAATTTCGGATTTAAGTAGAAGAGGAATTGTACTATCCGAGTAGCGAAAACAAAGGCGCTGATCAGCTTCGCAGTTACTGCGAAGCTGATCTGCGCCTTTGTTTTTGATAGGCAATAATCCCGTTTTCTCACGATGTGGCTCATTTAAGTGTATCATGCCAGCCGGGTTGGCCTTTCTCAACGACTTAATGAACCTACACAAAGGCTATGAGACTGTTTCATGTAGTCTAACACACATTATTCCATGATGACCGTCCCTCATGTACACATGCCAGCCAGGTTGACCTTCACCTTCGTTACCATAGAGATACACTGGGTAGAATGACCTTTTACGACCCCCTAAACATGGCAACAAACCATAGCAGTGGCCGTCCAGTTTGAAATAGAACAAGTTTTGCCGGTAGAAATCAGCGTCTTTGGCATACATAGTCACGGCAACTAGGATTCCAACTGCAACAAAAATTAGAGTAATTAAGCCTTCACATGAGAAAACCAACAATCTTGGTTTCCGACCAGGTCCAACACAAACCAGCCTGTATAGTCACAAAAGCAGTCTAGAGGCATTTTGTATTTAAGACGAAGACCTGAACTATCTGTGTATTGTAAACAAAGGCACTTATCAGCTGTGCAGTTACTGCATTTGTGCACTGTTTTTGCCTATGCATGTTGTTGATTTTCTTTTGCGGTGGCCCAATTTAAATCAGTCAATACATAAATGTTATTTGATTTTATCATATATTAACTACAAAATATGTTCTTTTTGCATATGCGATACAGACAAGAGTTACGTTCACGTATCGCGGCACAGTATCTTGAAAGCCGTATCCGTTCAAAAATTGATAAAACCCATATCACTCCCTTGGGAGAAAAAGCCATATCACCAAATGATTGGCTCACATACCCACGTGACCCATATCATCCCTAGGGAGAAAAAGCCGTATCACCAAATGATTGGCTAATAAAATTATATTCGGAGCACTCGGCTCCTATTGTATTGAGTTCATTAGGTAGTGTACCGCAGGCATTTTTGATTTGTTTGGATTGTGGTTTTATGTCACAGGCAACAATATTTTGTCATGTCGAGACGAATTTTCGATTTGTGCTAATGTGGAAATAATATGCGCTCTACTGCACGCTTTGGCGGTATGTCAAAATAAATAAATAAAATAAATAAGATAATATAAAATAAAATTAAAATTAAAATAAAATAAAATAAAATAAAATAAAATAAAATAAAATAAAATAAAATAAATAAAACAAAGAAAGGGAAAAAATGGTCATGAATTAAAATATATGATAAAAAGATTACGATATGACAATTTTCATATCGTACCCACGTATCAACTCTCGAATCCCGTATCAGCCCGAGACTCTCGCATCAGCCCTCGGGCCTTCGGCCCTCGGGCTGATACGAGAGTCTCGGGCTGATATGGGATTCTTGGGTTGATACGATGTACGATATGAAAAATGTCATATGATAATATAGGGTTATTGCACTGATATTGGTGAATATTGTCCCCGAGTTGGGATATCGAAGGACGCGAGCTTGCGAGCGGCCGTAGATATCCCAACGAGGGACAATATTCACCGATATCAGTGCGATAACCCTTTTATTATATAGCTATAAATATTTACTTATCATTTTTATGTTTTTGTTGATTGTGGTTAATATAAAAAATGAAAGTTTTACAGGAAAGCAGCGGCAATATCCATGAATGATATCATTTTTGCACTAGTGCAATATCAAATGATATCATTTTTGCACTGTTACTATTCTGAAGCATATTTTGCAATAAAATCATTATTTCCGATATTATATTTCTTCTTTCGACTTAAATCTGCAAGTGTCAAACTTCAGTTGACGTTTCGTTCCGCCATGACGTCATTTTCCGCGTGACGTCAGATAAAGAAGACGTCATCAAAGTTGATGCCCCAAATTTACAACTTTCAAGAATGGAAAAATTTTGCAGTGCTTTAAAGAATTTTTTTTTTCACTTTCAAAGTGTGCAATATCATGAAAGTGTGCCGACATCGTCTGATATCTGCACACTTGTTACTCGGCTTTTATCGCTATGTTTTAATCATTTGATATTTATAGCTATATAATAATAAGAGATTATCATATGGCAATTTTCATATCATACCCCGTATCAACCTGAGACTTCCGTATCAGCCCGAGACTCCCATATCAGCCTGAGGGCCGAAGGCCCGAGGGCTGATATGGGAGTCGAGGGCTGATACGGAAGTCGAGGGTTGATACGGGGTATGATATGAAAATTGCAATATCATGATCTCTTTATCATATATTTTTATTGAAAAAAAGTGTTTGATACAGTTCAATGCACAAAATGTTTCCCAACATAATTTCAAGTGGAAAAAAGAAAGAATGAAAAAAAAATTCTGGTCACAAATTTTATTCAATAACATTTAACCATTAATACAGAAAATTCAAATACAAAAATTTGATTTATAAATTGAGAACAATTTACAACGTACTATTGAATAGAACAGAGCGCTCTGAATGTGGGGGTCACGTGAGATGTGATATGAGGTTTGGGGTGTGATATGGGGGTGTGATATGAGTCCATATCTCCCTAGGGAGATATGGATTTTGACAAATTTTGAACTGATACAGCTTTCGAGATTTGGGGTGTGATATGGGGGTGTGATTTTATGGATTTTGACAAATTCTGAACTGATACAGCTTTCGAGATATGGTGTCCCGATACGTGCATAGGACTTGCGCCTGTATCGCATATGTAAAAAGAACGTATTTTACAGTAAATATATGATAATGCAAAGGATTCTCACATTTTTTCAACAAAAAATAACAGTGTATTTGTTACATTAGCTGATATTTGCTTAACAAATTTATGTCTTAACGATATCGTTAAGCTAACGATGCTTTGAACAACTTGGTCCTGCTTTGTAACTCCTACCTTCTTTGCCAACAAAACAAGCCTCCACAGCAAACCCGGGTAGAGGTACACACATCAGTAGCTTTATCTCTGTCTTGGAGTCACTGAAAATAGGCAAAATTTGTACAATGCAGAATTACTTATTTCAAGAATAACTCCAGTTAATCTCATGACGAAAACATGCTATATAAAGAGATTTTTTTTTTTTTCAAGTGAAAAAATAGACAAATTTCATTGGAAAAATTTTCCTATTTTTAATATTTATGCTCAAAACATTGATTGTGGGCACATGTTAGAAACGCCTCCGGTGAGGCGGTTCTAACGAGTACCCAAATCTATGCTTTGGATAAGAAAAATAGAAAAATATTCCCCAGTTTTACTATATAAAAGTGGGGTACAAGGGGGTATACATTATATGGACAAGTTATCGTGATGTCAAGTGGAAGAATACTTTAGCACAAGGGTGAATACTACTTTAGTATTTCAAGATAAATTTCTATTGTTTATTTTCCCAGATAAATTTCTATTGTTTATTTTCTCTCTGGCAATTTTATCTTTAAAATTCAAGAATACATGTTATAACCAGAGGACCAATGGTCCTGTAAACGCTCACCTGAGATCTGCTGAATATACGAATGTTATAGAAAATAGTCCCAGTATAGGGGCAGATGAAGCCCTTGGGCCATTTTTTTTTTCAGAATAATCAATATACTGTCCATACAAGTTTTTCCCTTCAAATGACATTTTAACAGTTTACCCATTCAAATACATAGGCAACCCATGTTGACCTTGCCTTAAAAATGCCAAGTTTCTTCGAAATCGGTCCACCGGTTCCGGAGAAGAAGATTTTTGAAGGGTTCATACCATATATGGGCATAGCAGCCATCTTGGTCATGTGACCTTGATTATTTATATACACATTGATTCCCCCATTCTATAGATGCTTCGCATGAAATTTGGCTTTGATTGGCCAAGCGGTTTCAGAGGAGAAGATGTTTGAATATTATGGTAATATACATGTATAATGCCCCGGGGCTGGGGCAAATGAGCCCCTGGGGTCCAATTTTTTTCAGAATCATTAATATTCAGTCCTACTGCCCATTTCCTGCAAGACTTTCACTTTAAATGACATTTTAAAAGTTTTCCCCATTCAAATGCATTGGCGACGTATGTTGACCTTGCCGTAAAATAGGTCAAGGTCATCCAAAGGTCATAATTTATGAACACATTGTAGTACTTTAATCCCCAATGCTTCATGCAAACGGCCATCTTGATCATGTGACCTGGATTATTTATAAACACATTGATTCCCCCTTCCCATAGATGCTTCCTATAAAATTGGGCTTTGATTGGCCAAGTGGTTTCAGAGAAGAAGATCTTTGAATATTTTTGTAATATACATGTATATTGCCCCGGGGTGGGGGTAGACCAACCCCTGAGGTCCAAATTTTTTTCAGAATTACCTACCTTCAGTCCATTTGCCCATTTCCTGAAAGATTTGCCTTTCAAATGACATTTTAACAATTTTCCCCATTCAAATGCATGGGCGACCTATGTTGACCTTGCTGTAAAATAGGTCAAGGTCATCCAAAGGTCATAATTTATTAACACATTGTAGTACTCTAGTCCCCGATGCTTCATGCCAAGTTTCGTTGAAATCGGTCCAGTGGTTCCGGAGAAGAAGAATTTTGAAGGGTTTTTACCATATAAGGGCAAGGAGGACATCTTGGTCATGTGACCTGGATTATTTATAAACACATTGGTTCTCCCTTCCTATAGATGCTTCATATAAAATTTGGCTTTGATTGGCCAAGTGGTTTCAGAGAAGAAGATCTTTGAATATTTTATATTGCCCAAGGGTGGGGGCAGACCAATCCCTGGGGTCCAAATTTTCTTTCAGAATTACCTACCTTCAGTCCATTTGCCCATTTCCTGCAAGATTTGCCTTTCAAAATGACATTTTTTCAATTTTCCCCATTCAAATGCATGGGCGACCTATGTTGACCTTACCGTAAAATAGGTCAAGGTCATCCAAAGGTCATAATTTATAAATACATTGTAGAACTCTAGTCCCCAATGCTTCATGCCAAGTTTCGTTGAAATCGGTCCAGTGGTTCCTGAGAAGAAGAATTTTGAAGGGTTTTTACCATATATGGGCATGCTGGCCATCTTGGTCATGTGACCTGGATTATTTATAAACACATTAATTCCCTCTCCCATAGATGCTTCATATAAAATTGGACTTTGATTGGCCAAGTGGTTTCAGAGAAGAAGATCTTTGAATATTTTTGTAATATACATGTATATTGCCCCGGGGTGGGGGCAGACCAACCCCTGAGGTCCAATTTTTTTTCAGAATTACCTAACTTCAGTCCATTTGCCAATTTCCTGCAAGATTTGCCTTTCAAATGACATTTTAACAATTTTCCCCTTTCAAATGCATGGGCGACCTATGTTGACCTTGCCGTAAAATAGGTCAAGGTCATCCGAAGGTCATAATTTATAAATACATTGTAGGACTCTAATCCCCGATGCTTCATGCCAAGTTTGGTTGAAATAGGTCCAGTGGTTCTTTTAAAGGGTTTTTACCATATATGGGCATGGCGGCCATCCTGGTCATGTGACCTGGATTATTTATAAACACATTGGTTCCCCCTTCCTATAGATGCTTCATATAAAATTTGGCTTTGATTGGCCAAGCGGTTTCAGAGAAGAAGATCTTTGCAAATGGTGGACGACGGATGACGGACGGACACCGGATCATGGCCATCCTATAAGCTAACCTTGTGAGCCGTCCTTGTGAGCCTAACGGCTCAGGTGAGCTAATTACAGGCCCTCATTGTCTGATATGGATATGGATTTTAGGTTCACAACATAGATAGTGGGTACTTGTTAGACCCGCCTCGCCTGAACACAGGATCCTAAAAGATGCAGTTCAGAAAATTGTAAGCTTACCCCTGAGACATAGATGTTTCCACCTCAAATACAAGAATACTGTTCTCCACGGCAACAGCCAGTTTGGTTATCTGTCTTTCTTCCACAGTGTAGGTCTTTTCAGCAAGTAACAATATCTCGCTTACTTGACACAGTAGCAACTTGCAGTCTTCACTCATGGAGAAGGATAATGGACTGGAAAACAAAATACAAATCAATCTCACCAATTTGTGACAAATGGACCTTACCTTACAATCATTATCATTGAGTGTACTTTCATTAAGGGGCATCGGGAATGATCTTAATTTTTTGTGTGCATTGATGAAATTCTTTTCGCAACAGAATGGACCTTGATGGGATGCTGTGTTCTGCCGCATCACATCTGGGGCTATAATGTTTGCCTCTGCCACAGAAATAGGATGCCAGGCTTGAAACAGTTAAGAGGTCCACAGAAAAAGATCAGCTTATAAATGCAACCAATATATACTGAAACTACTTAAAATTGACAAATAGCAAAATAAGAATTGTTGTGATGCCTGTTATTACAGCGTGTGGCTTAATGACCATTGCACAGTTTCCAAGCTTACCTCTTGGCCTCTAAGCTTACATGCATGAGGCCGAGTGTCTCTGGATCCATATAACAGTCCAACATAATATGCACCATCAAGTAACTCCCAATGTCCCTTATTAGTCGACCCACAACCTCAATACATATAACACGCTTATTTTCCTTCAAAATGATTTTCACACAAGCTCACCTCTTGGTCTCCACACTAATAGGTATAAGACTGAGCGACTCAGGATCCATAAAACACAATCCTACTGTAGTATGCACCATCAAATAACTCCCACTATTCCCATATAGTCGACCCACGACCTTGATACATATGACATGTCTGTCTTCCGTGGGTGGGAGCAGGGCCCAGTAGTCTGCGAAGGCCCAGGCGTTGCTGTTGCTTCTCTCCATCAGCCTTTCTTCTTCATCTTCTGATTCTGTCATTCCGATGGTATGCTTCCAAACACTGAAAAGATTGAGTCACATCGTGCGAAAACCAGATTTTTGCCTATGCCAAAACAAAGGCGCAGATCAGCTTCGCAGCGCCTTTGTTTTCGCTACACGGATAGTTCAATGTCTCTACTTCTTAAATCTAAAATTTCAAGCTTCTAGCCTGCTTCTGTGACTGTACATGTCTGTTTGTGTCAGACCTGGTCGGAAACCCCGAAGACCGTTTTTCTTGCGTCGCCGCTCAGATTAATCTAGTGGTCAGAAAACCTGTTTACCTGCACCAACAAACTTTGGGGAACATAGAAAGAAGATAGATGTATGCTTGAAATTTTATGCTCTTCAGGTGGGGGATTGCTCCATGTAGCCACTGATCAGCTGCATTGTCACAGATTCGTTCTTTCTTACATACCTCTATCATAAAGATAGAAAAACTCCGGTATTTTGGTGGTGGTAGATAAATCGATCTTACACTGCTGGCTTGGTTGCTCATACAAGATAAGAAAAGGACGCGACTAAATTCAATCGTTTCTAGCCCAAAGCAGCTGCTTGCAGCAATAATGTTCAACAAAACTAGACTAAACTGGTGTGAATTCATTGGGTATAATCTTGATTCACCCTCGTTTTCAACGAAAAACAAATCAAAACTGCATCTCTTTTGGCTCTGACAACGATTTATTTACATTTGATGTCATATCCGTAATAAACACTACGTCATCAGAGTTAAAGCATGGTACCAGGTTACTTTACCGGTAAAATGAATTTAGGCCTAATCGGGGTATGTAAGAAAAAGAATCCATCAGTGGTGTTCAGTGGAGAAAGGAAAATCTCAACCCTCGGGTCCATCGTTCCAGTGGGAAACTCGGCAAGCCTCGTTTCCCACTGGAATGGATGGACCCTCGGGTTGAGATTTTCCTATCTCCACTGACCATCCATGATGGATTCTATTTATCTGCATTTGCCTGGTTCTCCTCTCATGATGTGGAATAAATATTGTCAACATTTTTAAATAAGAGATTTAAAGTTTAACAACTGGCAGCCTTGCTCAATGGGTACCATTTTCATAGTAAATATTACAAAACATGTTCTTGTCAACTTATTATCTTAGCCTATTCTTTTTAATCAAGTATAGATTTGGTACGACAATGCATGGGTTAGGTGGGTGCTCTGTATGCTTATAATATCTGCAAGACTTTCTACAACTGTACCATTTTCATCATAAATATACTTATCATCATGGTGAGCTAACCTTAGTCTGTCTTTTGTTATTAAGTATAGATTTGGTCCAACAATGCATGGGTTAGGTGGGTGATCCACCCCCTTCACATCTGCGAGCCTTTCTACAAATACGCCATTCTCATTGTAAATGTTTGCATTATTCCTGAAACAAGAAAAAATATTGTTACTGCACAGCTGATCAGCACCTTTGTTTTCACTACACGGATAGTACAATCCCTCTTCTTCTAAAATACAAAATTTCAAGCTTCTAGGCTTCTTCAGTGACAGTACAGGCCGGTTAGTGTCAGACAAGGTGGTTCTAACATGTACCTACAATCAATATTTTGAGCAAAAACAAGAACAAGTAGCCCAAGGGCAATGATCGCTCACCTGAGAGTCAAAACAAGCGGTTACATAGAAGACCTTTGAAAAGCGTGTATGGACGACAGATGGGCCAAGGTCAAGAGATGACATTGACCTTAATTAATCACATACTTTCATTCCCTCCATCGGTTCTCCTCATCTACCACTTTTCAGGTCTCAGGCTGCAACAGTTTTCAGAAAATCCATAGTTTTCATTTTTTCCCATGTAAAAGCATATGTTTCCAAAACTGACATTGCTGTTAAATAAGTCGAGGTCACCTAAAGGTCATTATTTGATCAAACTACAATGGGCTAGTCCTAAATGCTACATACCAAGATTTGTGAAAATCGGCTTGCTGGTTCTGGAGAAGAAGATTTTTGAGTGGTCTTTACCATATATGGGCGTGGTGGCCATCTTGATCATGTGACAAGGATTTCGCAATCACACTTTTGTTCCCATGGAGGCCCCACATAAAATTTGGCTTTCATTGGAAAAAGAGTTTCAGAGAAGAAGATCTTTGAAAAGTGTGTAAGGACAACAGACCAGCCAAGGTCAAGAGATGACCTTGACCTAAATTAATCAAATACCTTCATCTACTCCATTAGTTGTTTGCATCTACCACTTTTCAGGTCTCAGGCTGCAATAGTTTTTCCCATGAAAAAGCCAATGTTTCCAAAATTGACCTTGCCGCAAAATAGGTCAAGGTCATCGCAGGGTCATGATTTAAGCCTGTAGAAATAAAACCCTTTACTTTAAATACACTGTCGATATCATCGTTAAACTATTGATCGACCTTAAATTTACCTTGATATTTTATATGTGCTTATTTTTAGCTATTTGACTCCGCCCACAGGAGTGACAGCCAAGTGTACATATTTTCGGATCGATGACCTCGAGTTTGCTTCTTAAATTTTGTCGCGTTCTTTAAATAACTTTAGACTATGATAATTAATAATGCTCAAATCGCCCCAAAACTCCTGTTTCAATATGACCGTACTGTTTAGGTGGGACGTAAAACACCAATAAAAGATATCAACAGAATCTTACTGAAGAGGACAGAGATAGATCACTGGATGGCAAAAGTAGGCCTATTTGTAATCTGCCTCCGATCGACAGGTATGAATGACTTTATTTAACAATGGATATTGACAAGTGTATTTGTCATCAAGTTTCAAATTGAATAAGATAAGATCTTTTTAGACAAGTGAACCTATAGAAGTGGAAAGTCCTATATAGTCTCAAACTGATTCTACAAAATAGCTCTGATATGATGCCAGTTTGGAATGATTATAATGGACATATGCATTTTATTCGTTTTTATTCGTTTGAAATCAACCAAGTGACTCGTTTAAACGCATCAAGGTCAGTGGATTAATTTGGAAATATTGTGCAATTTGTTTCGGAATCTAGATTTAGAACCGTCAGTTTCAACCAGTGACACTGCCTTCAACGATTGGCATTGTCGGATTTGTAGACTGCATTTAGCTAACCATGGACTCGATGCTGAAATGTGCGTGACTTCCGTGGATATTCATGTTATCTAAATTTTCTGGCATCAAGCATTCATGAATCTCGGGTATGATTTTCAGATATTACCAAGCAGTGTAGATATGGATTGAATCAGATCCAAAATAATGTTTACTGGATCCGAGGTTTTATACAGGTAGTCCTCTACACAAGTATATTGACAGACATACAATGAGTATGTATAATTCAAGTGAGTCGGCTGTCGACATACCGAGACATGAAACCCATATCGGTATACTGGCACGACAGTAACCTTTTGCGGATTACAAATGACTCGGTCGACAGCACACTTGCTCCCATGGTATCTGTACCGAACTGGTGCTAAACCTGGCTTAGCTGTCTCTTCTTTGTCGTATTAACGATGAATTTGTCACGAATATGTGTCAAGATGATGCGATTGTAACGTTTGACCATCTGCTTGTGCACACAGATAGCTAAGCAGCGCCTGTTTCAGACTATCCCATATTGCATGTTAAGACGAAGTTGCATTGACCAATGCTGATTTAAGCTTTCCCGTGTGACTACTTTATATCCTGGAATTTCGCCATTAAAAGCACATGGCAGCGACCCAATTGGACCCATAAATCTTAATCAAGGATCAACCTGTATACACTCACCAAGTTTCATGCAAATCGGAACAAGGACTGCCGAGATACAGAAATTTGACCTTTGACCTTGACCTTTAAAAAAATGAACCCCTCGAGCTAATATCTGGGGCCGTCCACAACCTTCCCACCAAGTTTGGTGAAGATCGGCCCAAGGACCTGGAAGAAGTAGGGGAACAAACAGAAAAAAACATAAATTTGACCTTTGACCTCGATACTCGATGACCTTTGACTCAATTGGACCCATAAATCTTAATCAGGGGTCAACCTGTATACACTCACCAAGTTTCATGCAAATTGGACCAAGGACTGCCGAGATACAAAAATTTGACCTTTGATCTTGATGACCTTGACCTTTAAAAAATGAACCCCTCAAGCTAATATCCGGGGCCGCCCCATACATGTGATACATTCTTAGGCCCAAATAGGGAGATTGGACATTTTTGGTAGGGAGATTTAGGTCTGAAATAGGGAGGTTTTTTCTTGACAAAATTATAGCCGATTTTAGCCCGGAAAATATTTTCAGCAGTCCAGCATTTTGTCAAATGTTTTGCACTTCAATATGCATATACAACTGATTCTCACAAATCTATAGATGATTACTTAAAATAAGAATTTTATTATAATTATTGAAAGTAATTTAATTCTGGTTGTATAGAAGACATACTTGCTATGTACCAAATGGATAATGATAGCTTCCTTCAACAGTAGTTCATTGATAAAATAAGTAATTGTGAAATTAGTAAATTATTAAGTTTGTATAGGTTTGAAAAGGAAATTACATGTAGATCTATTTGAAAAAAAAAGTAAAAAAAAAAAAAAAACAAAACAAACAAACAAAAAAAAAAATTAAATTGTGCAGATAAGAAAAAGAGAAGTAAATTAATGCAAAAAAAAAAGAGGTTTGAATGTGAAAAGAGGATAAAAAAAAATCTTTTTTCAAAAAAAAAAAAAAAAAAAAAAAAAATTGTTCCAGCGGAGGTTCGAACTCACGACCTCCCGCGTGATAAGCCAACACCTTAACCACTGCACCACTTGGCCATATGACGTCATAGCACTCCAAGTTTAACCAGACGTAAAAAGCACATGGTTTATGTTTACACAATAAATAATTGCATATAAATGGAAAGCTGTGTATTGTCATTTGTTTACTTCGAGTCTTAGAACAAGTTATTGGAACATGTTAGAATAGTGTTTTGGAGTAATATTATTGGGATTATTGCTTTTTTGAAGGTAGGTGTATTTTTTTTTTATCAAGCTCAAGACAAACCCCCTCACCGATCAATCAACCATGTCAACTGATGATCCTTACGTAAGCTTACCTGGCATCCTCAAATCAAGTACGACAATTACCTAGCACCTAATAGCGTTAATCCAATTACCTGAGGCCAATAATCACACCTGTCACTTCACACTACGAAAATTCGTCGAGTAGGCGCTGTAAACATTCTGCTAAACGATCTTTTTGGGGAAAACTAAAAAAATGGTGACTTGCGGAAAAACACCATAGGAATTTTTCTTCATCGGGTTTTAGGTTTTTATATCGTGAGAGCGTTTTTGGGACCAAAATATCGGGAGATTCACGATCAATCGTTAGATATCACATGTATGGGCCGCCCTCAACCTTCCCACCAAGTTTGGTGAAGATCGGTCCAAGGACCTGGGAGAAGTAGGGGAACAAACAGAAAAAAACCCCATAAATTTGACATTTGACCTCGATGACCTTGACCTTTCAAAAAATGAACCCATAGAAAAAAGACATAAATTTGACCTTTGTCCTCGATACTCGATGACCTTTGACCCAATTGGATCCATAAATCTTAATCAGGGATCAACCTGTATACACTCACCAAGTTTCATGCAAATCGGACCAAGGACTGCCGAGATACAGAAATTTGACCTTTGACCTCGATGACCTTGACCTTTAAAAAATGAACCCCTTGAGCTAATATCCGGGGCCGCCCTCAACCTTCCCACCAAGTTTGGTGAAGATCGGCCCAAGGACCTGGGAGAAGTAGGGGAACAAACAGAAAAAAAAACATAAATTTGACATTGGACCTCGATGACCTTGACCTTTCAAAAAATGAACCCCTCAAGCTAATATCCGGGGCCGCCCTCCATCTTCCCTCCAAGTTTGGTGAAGATTGGCCGAGATACAGAAATTTGACCTTTGACCTTGACCTTTAAAAAACGAACCCCTCGAGCTAATATCCGGGGCCGCCCTCAACCTTCCCACCAAGTTTGGTGAAGATCGGCCCAAGGACCTGGGAAAAGTAGGGGAACAAACAGAAAAATAAACATAAATTTGACCTTTGACCTCGATGATCTTGACCTTTCAAACCAGAGGACCAATGGTCCTGTAAACGCTCACCTGAGATCTGCTTCATATACCAATAAACATATTTGAATATTATGGTATTTAACCCCAGTGCAGGGGCAGATGAAGCCCTTGGGCCATTTTCTTTTTTCAGAATAATCAATATTCTGTCCATTTGCCAATTTCCTGCTGTTTTTCCCCTTCAATAACATTTTAAAAGCAGATAAGCCCCTGGGGTCCATTTTTTTCAGAATCATTAAATTTCAGTCCTACTGCCCATTTCCTGCAAGACTTTCACTTAAAATGACATTTTAAAAGTTTTCCCCATTCAAATGCATTGACGGCCTATGTTGACCTTGCCATAAAATAGGTCAAGATCACCACAGGGTCATGTTTTATATATACATTGTAGTACTAGAGTCATCCATACTTCATGCAAAGTTTCATTGAAATCGGTTCACCGGTTCTGGAGAAGAAGATATTTTAAGGGGTTTTACCATATATGGGCATGGTGGCCATCTTGGTCATGTGACCTGGAGTATTTATATATACATTGGTTCCCACTTCCTATAGATGCTTCATATAAAATTTGGCTTTGATTGGCCAAGTGGTTTCAGAGAAAAAAATCTTTGAAAAGTGTGTATGGACGACAGACCAGCCAAGGTCAAGAGATGACCTTGACCTACATTAATCATATACCTTCATCTAATCCATTAGTTGTTTGCATCTACCACTTTTCAGATCTCAGGCTGCAATAGTTTTCAAAAAATAGCTAATTTCCACTTTTCCCATTATCATACATGTGATATCTAACGACTGATCGTGAATCTCCCGATATTTTGGTCCCAAAAACGCTCTCACGATATAAAAACCTAAAACCCGATGAAGAAAAATTCCTATGGTGTTTTTCCGCAAGCCACCATTTTTTTAGTTTTCCCCAAAAAGATCGTTTAGCAGAATGTTTACAGCGCCTACTCGACGAATTTTCGTGGTGTGAAGTGACAGGTGTGATTATTGGCCTCAGGTAATTGGATTAACGCTATTAGGTGCTAGGTAATTGTCGTACTTGATTTGAGGATGTCAGGTAAGCTTACGTAAGTTGACATGGTTGATTGATCAGTGATCATCGGGGTTTGTCTTGAGCTTGATAAAAAAAAATACACATACCTTCAAAAAAGCAATAATCCCAATAATATTACTCCAAAACACTATTCCAACATGTTCCAATAACTTGTTCTAAGACTCAAAGTAAACAAATGACAATACACAACTTTCCATTTATATGCAATTATTTATTGTGTAAACATAAACCATGTGCTTTTTACGTCTGGTCAAATGCTGGAGTGCTATGACGTCATCATGGCCAAGTGGTGCAGTGGTTAAGGTGTTGGCTTGTCACGCGGGAGGTCGTGAGTTCGAATCTCCGCTGCAGCAATTTTTTTTTTTTTTTTTTTTTTTTGAAAAAAGATTTTTTTTATCCTCTTTTCACCTTCAAACCTCTTTTTTTTGCATTAGTTTACTTCTTTCTTTCTTATCTGCACAATTTAGATTTTTTTTTATTATTTTTTTTTTTAAATAGATTTACATGTAATTTCCTTTTCAAACCTGAGATAAATATACATCTTTATCTCAGTTCAAACCTATAAAAACTTAATAATTTACTAATTTCACAATTACTTATTTTATTAATGAACTACTGTTGAAGGAAGCTATCATTATCCATTTGGTACATAGCAAGTATGTCTTACAACCAGAATTAAATTACTTTCAATAATTATAATAAAATTCTAATTTTAAGTAATCATCTATAGATTTGTGAGAATCAGTTGTATATGCATATTGAAGTGCAAACATTTGACAAAATGCTGGACTGCTGAAAATATTTTCCACGGTAAAATCGGCTATAATTTTGTCGAGAAAAAACCTCCCTATTTCAGACCTAAATCTCCCTACCAAAAATGTCCAATCTCCCTATTTGGGCCTAAGAATGTATCACATGTATGCCCATTATAAGTCTACGAAAACTTTAAGTTACCATAGCAACCAGAGTTCTTATCCGACTGGAATAAAAAACACAAATTATGTAGAGGCTAGTGTCAGGAACATGTATACAAAGTAAAGGATTCATCCACTTGACAGTTTCTGAGGAGAAGATTTTTGAATGTTTTTTCAAAATTTTGCCCTTTATGGGGCCCCAGCAACCAATCAAAATAAAGGATTAGGACAAAACTCACAAGGAACGTCAAACACTACTCAATAAACATTTCTGCAAAAACAAAATTCAAATGTCTGCAATTATAGCGGAAAAATAGTCGATTTCCACTTTTCCCATTATAAGTCTATGGAAAATTTAAGTTGCCATAGCAACCAGAGTTCTTATCAGCCTGGAATAAAAAACACAAATTATGTAGAGGCCACTGTCAGGAACATGTATACAAAGTATAGGCTTGATCCCCTTGACAGTTTCTGAGAAGAAGATTTTTGAATGTTTTTCGAAATTTTGCCCTATATGGGGCCCCTGCAACCAATCAAAATGAAGGATTAGGACAAAAGTCACATGAAACGTAGAGGACTACTCAATAAACATTTCTGCAAAAACAAAATTCAAATATCTCCAACAAGACAGCAAAAACTGGCAATATTCACTTTTTTCCATTATAAGTCTATGGGAAGCATAAGTTGCCATAGCAACCAGAGTCCTTATCCGATCAAAGCAAAAAACACAATTATTCTTCCCCCCTACCTGTAGATGGTGTATGTGTAATATGAGGACAATCGGCCCAGCGGTTTCAGAGAAGAAGATCTTTGAAATTGTGAACGATGACGGACGGACGCCGGAGCATGGGTATACTATAAGCTCACCTATGAGCCTTCGGCTCAGGTGAGCTAAAAATGAACCCCTCAAGCTAATATCCAGGGCCGCCCTCCACCTTCCCTCCACGTTTGGTGAAGATCGGCCCAAGGGCCTGGGAGGAGTAGGGGAACAAACAAACAGACAAACATTGCTCAAATTATAGTATGATGCTTGTATCAGAATCAGAATCAGAATAGTTTACTGGTGAAACGTCAAACTGACAATACTACACCAGGGGGGATGGGGCTTGACCGGAGGGGATTAGTCCCGAGCTCTCACAAGAGAAGTAAATTTAGACACACAATCATCTGACAATTCAGCAGAGGAGATCAGAGAATCAGGGAGTTCATTCCAATCTCTAATGGTCTGGGGGAAGAAACTGTGTAAATAGGCATTTGTACTTGCTGAAGGTATCTGAAATGCCAAGGAGTGTTGATTCCTACAACGCCTATTTTTGGGGATAAGGTCATCCGTGGGTATTTTTGCTCTCCCTTTTAGACCTTTGTAAAGTAATATAATTCTATTATCCTTCCTTCTTTTCTGCAGGGATTCCCATTTTAGTTTTTTAAGGATGCCAGTCATACTACCTTTTTCATATGTATAGTTCCTAGTTACAAACCTAGCCGCACGCTTTTGCACCTTCTCCAAATCATCTATCAAACCTTCATAATGAGGGTCCCAAACTGAGCTACCATATTCAAGAATAGGTCTCACCAGACCTTTATAGGCAGCTTCTCTCACATCTTGGGGGCAAGAAAACAGATTTCGTCTCAAAAAACCAAGGGTCCTACTGGCTTTGGTACACACATTGCTGATGTGAGTATTCCATTTTAAATCCTTAGTTATTGTTACACCAAGATATTTGATACTCTCAACATTTTCCAACACAGTACCCTCAAGCTTGTAAGAAGCCTGAATTTTACTAGTACGTTTATTTGTCAGCTGCATCATGTTGCACTTGACAGGTTGAAATCTCATACCCCATTTCCTGGCCCAACTACCTAATCGATCAATATCCTTCTGAAGTTTCACTGTATCCTCCACATTCTTAATTTCACGATAACAAACACAATCATCAGCAAAGAGTCTGATTTCCGATTCAATATCTGAGGTGATATCATTTATATGCAACGAAAACAACAAGGGGCCAAGAACGGTGCCCTGTGGGACACCAGATACAACAGGAGCCCAGTCTGATTTAACGCCATTAACCACAACTCTTTGTTGTCTATAGCAAAGGAAGGCATCAATCCATTTAATTGTCTTCCCACCAATTCCATAACTGAACAATTTGCTTTTAAGGAGTTCATGCGGAGGAGTGTCAAAAGCTTTTTCGAAATCCAAGATAAATGTGTCAACCTGACCTTGATTGTCTAAGATTTTTGCCCAGTCATCAATCACTGTAGCTAACTTGGTTTCACAACTGTGGGATTTCCTGAATGCATGTTGCCTGTCTGACAAAAGTTTATGATGATCCAAATGGGACATGATATTAGAACACACTATATGTTCCAGAAGTTTGCAGGGTACGCAGGTCAAGGAAACTGGACGATAGTTGCAAGCAAGAGACCTGTCAGCCTTTTTGAACAGGGGACAAATGTTTGCTAAAGACCATTCTTTGGGGATTTCACCCGAGTCTATTGACTGTTGAAAAAGATGTGCAAAAACAGGACCTAGCTCAGATGCCAATTCCTTAAGGACTCTGGGATGAAGCTCATCAGGACCTAAAGCTTTCGATGGGTTCAAACCTTTCAGAAGTTTTGTGACACCTTCTTTGGATACCACTATGTCTTCCATAAACGGGGCTTTTCTATTCAGAAGAGGGACCTGGCTATGTTCAGTTTTGGTGAACACATCCGTAAACTGACCATTGAATTCACCAGCCTTTTCAAAATCTGACTCAGCAAGACCACTTCCATTTCGCTTTTTCAAAGGGGGGATACCTTGAACATCTTTTTTCTGACTATTTATGTACCGATAAAAATCTCTTGGATTAGCCTTAACATCACCAACCAAGTTATTTACATACAACTCATGCTGTTTTCTGATATCTGCTTTGATTTCTCTTCTCAAAGTTTCAAATTTCGTTCTAAATTTTGCATTCCCAGTTTTCTTCGCTTTAGCGTGAGTTGCATTTTTTCTACGAATCTTTCTTCTTATTTCAGGAGTTAACCATGGGACTGAGGAAACTGAGCGACTAGTCTTTGATGGGATATGTTTATCCACCGATTCCTGGATAAAAGATGTGATCAAATTAAAGTTTTCTTGAACCGACCGTGTGCCAGAGTAACCGTTGAAATATTTCTCCTTTGCAAATTTAAGGGCATCACCTTTCATAGATTCATAATCACCTTTCTGATATTTATACACCTTTCTCTTAGGTTTCTTGATGGGGGGAATAACTATTTTCAAAGTTCCAGAGACAATGTCATGATCACTAAGCCTGTCCGGGGACACGCTCAATGAAAAACCTTGTTTGTTGAGTCTATCTGGCCAAACAATATCTCTGAAGTTGAAATCACCCATGACATGGACCGAGGGGGGTTTGTTTCCTTTATGTAAAGTTTTCACCTTTTCAAGTTGGTCTTTGAATAACTCAAGTTCCTCTATCTTACCATCTGGAGGTCGATACCAACTTGCCACAAAATGGGAAGTTTTGTTCGCAAATACCTTTACCCAAACTGATTCGGAGCCGTTTTCCAATTCAGTGATCGGCATATGAGGAATATCTTTGTGTATAAGTAACATCACACCACCGCCATCAAGAGTTCTATCTTTTCTATACACATTGTAAGGACAAGTTTCTGGGAACAATTCTGAAGTTGAAATAGTGTTGTCAATTTTAGTTTCTTGAATTGCAACAATCTGAGGTTGATGGAGATCAAGAAATGCCAACAACTCAAGTTTTTTACCTCTAATACTATTGATATTTATGCTTGAGAATTTTAACCCACTGATAAATTTATTTTTGTTTGTACCTGGACCACACGTTTTAGTACCACAGCTACTATCGTTTGACAATGGAGCAAATCTATTTTGTTCTTCCAAGTTTAATTGATCAGAAAAGAATGAATCCGAAAAGTTGAAGAAGTCACATTTTGGGCAAATCCATGAACAATTTGAATTTTGTATATTTTCATACTGGTTATCTGAGACAAGGGAGCATTTATTGTGGACCCACATTTCACATTTGTCACATTGAACAGCTTTGTGACTATTTAAGACAGCCCCACTGCAAAGACCACAGTCTGCTTTGCAGTCTGAACAATACCAAGGTTCATTTTCATTTTCCAAACTGGAAAGTTCTTTTTCGCTGGGATTTGCACATGTCGCATGAAAGCGCTTTTCGCAGTCATTGCATGTGACAAATTTGTCGGTAGCTTTACAGTATTTTTTGCATAGCCGACACAGGAACCTGGGACCTGGATTCATTTCAATGTCTCCAGCCAGGATGATGAGGGTGAGCAGGTTGGTTCCCTTGGAGGGCTTAAAACTTTGAAGACCTTCAGAACTCCTGCGATTGCCAAGCTTCCTTGAGTATGCCAAAAAGTGTGAAATATTGCCAGAAGTTTTTTCGGTACCAATGTTGCAGTCATGGTTCGGGTCCAAGGAACATGTAGAGTTAATCCACTTCCAAAAACAAAAGCCTAAAGCAAGGAACAAGGCCAACCTGTAGAACATTATGTGATAAATACAATTTGAACAACAACAACAACAATCTGAATAAGCAACCACAAGTGACAGTCAAAATATCTAAGATCTACCGGGTTACTTGGGGGGGGAGCTCACAATTCACAATACCAGCCGGTTAGCGATCTAGCTGACCAAACGCGCAAGTTGGCTGGCACTGATCAATGAGCAAGAAATCTTGACAGAAATCCAAAGCACTTCGAACAAGCTGCAAGTAAACACCTGGCTGGGTGGTTTCCCTACCTAATGTGTCACTTACAGGAAATGCAAGAACTGATAAACTCAAAATCCAGTAAACTATTCTGACTCAAAGACTCTGACAGAGCAAAGTCAATTTCTGCACTTATTTTTTTTTTTTTTTCTCGAATACCCCACCCACTGTATAGTGAATGGCGGGAAAATTTTCAAAGGGCAAAAATCCTCAATAAACTTAGAATTTGTCAATAAATTGGCGACCAGCAAGTATATTTCACTGGTCTCAATCAACCTAAGCTGAAATCTAAACAATTATAAACACAAATAAAGAAAGAAAACTTCTCTTTTGTGAGAGAGAATTCTGACGATCCTTCTTCGCCGGAACCGGAAGCCCGTTGTAATTCTTGGCCCAGGAAAGCTGGACAATGCATGTCACGAGAAGATGACAATAAACAATGCAAGGATTATAGTCATAATGAACCAGTCATTTGTAAGCACGCTCCCACCTATGTGGAAGGGTGAGGGATAGCCGGTCTAAAGTGGGGGCTTCGATATCAAGATCTCCGACCTAGGGAGATTTCTATCGTGAAGGGCAGGGCAAAGTGTGCGGTTTTGACCTCCAGTTTGTCCCCTAGGGAGTCTATAGCAGGGCACTGAAAACTGAAAAGTCACAATCCACACCCTTCCCCGTAGGTGGGGGAGCTGTGGTTACAAATGAATGGTGGACCATTGAAATTCGCCATAACCAAGTCTGACGAAAAGTAGGACAATTGGATTGATATCGGTGTCTGTCATTCTAAAATAGCGACTTGCTGCACCAGTCTTCTTCCTGCATCTGCTGTGTTTGTCCATGAACATTGTGGCTAGAATAATTGATTGACCTGGTTGATTATCCCGCCTGATCATGGTTTATGGGACCCAATGTTTCCAATTTCACTGTGATTAGGTCGACAATGTTAAAATTCATCTTTTAGAAGCCTCCGTGGTGCAGTGTTTAAGTCACTCGCCTTGTATTCCAGGGTTTGGAGGTTCAATCCCAGGCTTCGCCAACTATAAACCGACGTCCTGTCTCCATATGACCTTAGCTGTTGGTGGGACGTTAAACTCTAAATCAAATCAAAAAGTAATCTTATTTTCATCTTGGTTATATGAAAATTTATAAACAGGGTTTAGTAACGAACCTTACGGAAGCCTATTGACATATTCAATCTGTTCCCCATGACAATGACATGAATTGCAATGTTGACATATTTATTTCAAGGTTGCGAGAGGCAGAACGAGGAAACTTGGCATGAAGCATCTATGACTGTAGTACTTAAGTCATAGATGCTTCATGCAAAGTTTCCTTGAAATCGGTCCACAAGTTCCAGAGAAGAATATTTTTGAAAGGTTTTTACCATATATGGGCATGGCGGCCATCTTGGTCATGTGACCTGGATATTTCTATTCACATTGGTTCCCACTTCCTATAGATGCTTCATATAAAATTTTGCTTTGATTGGCCAAGCGCTTTCAGAGAAGAAGATCTTTGAAAAGTGTGTATGGGCGACAGACCCCAAGCGGTTTCAGAAAAGAAGATCTTTGAAAATGTGGATGCACGCACGCGGGATCGAGTACCATACTATAAACTCCCCATGAGCCTTCGTCTCAGGTGAGCTAAAAATATAAAATTTTCACCTGAAAATATTATTTTTTTTACAGATTTTAGAAAAACCTGTATATTGTATGGACATTTTTCTGCAATGAATCCCTTTCTTTAATCCGAAATTTCAAGCTTCGAGGCTTCTTCTGTTACTGTACAGGCCGGTTAGTGTCAGACCTTGTCGGACACCCAAAAGACCAGTTTTATCGCATTGTGGTTCATATGTAATATGGGCTTAAACATTGGCCTTTTCTGCAATGTAATGAAAAAGGGAAATTCACAAACTTTTCATATAGTACGCAGAATTCCCCTGGCTGTGGAACACGCTTCACAGAACACTGCTCAGCTAGACATTCTTTAGGGCTGCTGTGTTTAAGTACATAAGTCTGGAAAGACTTCTTATCTCTAGTATTGATGAACTGCAAAAAGAGTCAACAAATGAGCCGCCTTGTGGGAAAACCAATATTGTGGTTTCCGAACAGGTCCGACACAAACCAAGCTGCACAAGCACAGAAAAGAGCTAGAAGCATGAAATTTCGTATTTAGGAAGTAGAGGGATTGTGCTATCCGTGTAGCTAAAACAAAGGTGTTGATCAGCTTCGCAGTTACTGCGAAGCTGATCTGCGCATTTGTTTTCCTAGATGCAGATTGTTGGTTTTCCCATGAGGCGGCTCAAATGTATAAGATCTCAACCACTGTTTGTTTCAAAATTGATGAACAGGAAAAAGATTCAACAAATGTATAAAACCTCAATCATTGCTTGTATTAAAATTCTCATTTGCTTTCTTATAACAATGAAATTGTTCCTGTCACATTTGGGCTTGATAAACGACAAACTCCATTTCAAGTTTCTACCTATTTTGGAATAGATGTAGCTGTATGGTTCACTTGAGCATGAAAAAAGTTTTATGACCTCAAGCTAAGCATTAATCCTGCCAAGATGAGCATGAAAAAAGTTTTATGACCTCAAGCTAAGCATTAATCCTGCCAAGATGAGCATGAAAAAAGTTTTATGACCTCAAGCTTAGCATTAATCCTGCCAAGATGGGCATGAAAAAAGTTTTATGACCTCAAGCTAAGCATTAATCCTGCCAAGACGAGCATGAAAAAAGTTTTATGACCTCTGGGGGCCTGGTAAGAAACCTCACTTCACTTACCATGAAATAATTGGCACTAATATGATCTTGCAACTGCAGTAACACTGTATGGCCATAAATCCTTGGCTTAGCATTTATCTTCACTTGTATAGGCCTAGCATTCTGCAGGACATGCTTCGTAGCAGTCTTTTTTGTGCTAGGTGCTTCTTTATTTTTCTGTTTGGCTTTTTTCTCTCTTCTTTTTTCTTCCTTGACAATGTTGTTGTAGGCCCTCTCGACCTCCTAGACAATATATGAGCCACCACATGGGAAAAACAACAATCTGCATAGGCGAAAGCAAAGGCGCAGATCAGCTTCGCAGTTACTGCGAAGCTGATCAGCACCTTTCTATTTCTACACGGATAGCACAATTCCTCTTCTACTTAAATCCAAAATTTCAAGCTTCTAGCTCTTTAATGTGCTTGTACAGGTTGGTTTGTGTCGGACCTGTTCGGAAACCACATTGTTGGTTTTCCCACGAGGCGGCTCATATCAAACCATTTGAGCCTCGACATGATGAGAAAACGGTCTTTGGAGTTTCCGACTAGATCTTATATAGACCAGTCTGTACAGTCACAGAAAAGTGCTAGAATCTTGAAATTTGGGTATAAGTAGAGGAGGAATTTTACCATCCCTGTAGCAAAAAACAAAGGCGCTGATCGGCTGTGCAGTTACTGCACAGCTGATCTGTGCCTTTGTTTTCGCATCAGCAAACAAAACGTTTTTCTCATGACGTGGATCTTTCACGAAGAACAGACTTTTCCAGCTTTATCATTTAGACAAGTCCATTTTCAATTTGAAGGGAAGTAGTGATTTTAAAATTTCATTCCATTTTTGATGAAATTTCTCTTAAGGTAAAGAACCATAAAAACCGTGGCGCTTAAAAGTCCGTGCGTCGCGAAGGACGAAATGCCATAACGTCGCGCCAATGACGTCGTTTTCAAGATGGCGTCGGCTGTAGGTGTGCGGTCCGAACACACAGTAAATATCGACAGAAGCAAAGTAACGGATCGCTTTTATTGTTAATTTATACGAACAGACACATTTTAATGGAGAGAAAAGAAGGTCAAGAAAAGTCGAATGCCGTTTCAAATTTAATGCATATTTCTTTATTTTAAATTATGAGAGTGTGCTTTCGGTTTATAGTATAAAACTGGTGACATAAAGACAAAAAATGAATTCATAGAATTTCCAGATAGCTGGTGTACGTTATTTCGTACACCCATTTTCATTTCGGACGGCTTTATCGTGTGGAAGGTGATGTGCGGGACTCGAGGATCGAACCCGCTGAAGCCTTATTATTATCATTTATTAATTCATTCTGTTCATGCACCTGATAATTTTATTTATCAAATTTTATTTATTTATTTATTTATCTATTTATTAGTGGTGTTTTTGTGGCTTATCCGAGCGAGCTTTCAAGCCTCCTGGAAGGAAATTGAGCTTTTGAATGAGCCTCTGCATGAGAAAACCAACAATCGGTGTTCCCGACCAGGTCTGACACAATTCAGACTGTACAGCCACAGAAGCTGGATAGAAGCTTTAAATTTTAGAAGAGAAATTGTAATATCCGAGTAACGAAAACAATGGTGCTGATAAGCTGTACAGTAACTGCATAGCTAATCTGACCCTTTTGGTTTCGCATATGCAGATTGTTGGTTTTCTGATGCAGCGGCTCGCATTTTAGTCTAAAGGTACAGAAAATTCTGCTTGTGGGTGTGCCAGATGTTTATTTTCGGGATTATCCATTTTTTTTAATTAGTCACGCAATGAAAATAATAAAACAAAAACATACACATTATATACTTTACAAGCAATGGTTTATACTAAAAGACAGACCTTACATCGTATGCATTGCACGTTTGGTGAAATTATATTTATGTTGAACAATTGAACAAGTTTGATTGAAGGCCATCTGATCACTTGTTAACCGCACCGGTTTGAGCCTGCCCAGGAAAAGTGGTTTCAAGTCAAACCATCCATACATATACCCATTATTGGCTTAGATGGGTGGTTATATTTGAAGCCCTTATTTTGACATCCTAATTTTGGGTAAAAGTCCAATAAAATGGAGACAACGTCCCGGCATGACAATAGCTGTTGACTGGGGCGTTAAGCATCAATTCAAACAAACATGTTTTATTGAAATTTAGAGTCAAAGATTTTGAACAGTACCGCTATACATAATGTTGAACTTAGGCCGGATTTGAACCATTCACCGTGCGTGATATGACTGAAGGGTCATTCGAGTTGAAAATTACTGTCAGATACAAGCACACGTTAATGATCTTAAATTCGCCGCCTAAATCTCATTCTAATAAACCAAATGCCGAACGTTTATGAAACACGTCCGAAAAGTCAAAAGGCGCCATTCTCATGACGTCAGCGTCACTTACGGAAAACTAATATTTTTAGCTTACCTGTCTTCATTCGTTGACAAATACCGCCGAAACCAACCTAGTAGTCAAGGACTTTTATTTTACTTTTTGACTCACAATATAAAAACGAGACTATATTTAGTTTTTAAAAAAATTCTATGGATTAGTTCTCTTGTAAACGGCGCTCATGTGCAAAAAGCGACGCGTTTTTATTACTTTCCCATTACGTCACGTACAAATAAAGGCATTTTTAGCCATTTTAGGGGAGCAATGTGCAGGAAAACCAACCTGGTAACCATGGTTTTTAATTACACAAATCGATAGATATAAATGTTTTCTCGAAAATATCAAAAAATAAAAAAAATCTATGGATCAGCATTTTTATGGTTCTTTACCTTAAGCAAATTGAATAGCCTCAGATGGAATGCCACATTTTGCTGCATCACATCTGGGGCTATTCAGTTTGCCTATGTTCAGTAGATAGGATGCCAGGCTTATACAAGTTAACATGGCAATGTAGCACTGTCGGGAAAACAAACTCCATGTAAACTATCATTCATGTACACATCTCTGGTCAATTTAACAGATAGATCTGAACTTTTTTTTTTAGAAAATATATGGTGCTCACTGCTGTTAAAATAGATTATTTGAGCTGCATTGTGAGAAAATGGGATTGTTGCCTATGCAAAAACAAAGGCGCAGATCAGCTGTGCAGTAACTGCACAGCTGATCAAGGACTTTGTTTTGGCTACATGGATAGTACAATTCCTCTTCTTTCTAAATCCGAAAATTTTAACTTTTAGCCTTTATCTGTGACTGCACAGGCCGGTTTGTGTCAAACCTGGTCGGAAACCCAAAAGGCCGGTTTTCTTGCGTCGCGGTTCATTTTATTTTGAATACTTCTTTCTATTCTATCATATTTGGCATGCAGGTATAACAGTAACAACTTTCAGACAAATAATATTTCATTGGAATTTGTAGCATCATGAATCCATGATGACAGCTGATACAACAATGTAATTTTTCAATTAAACTTTGTCTTTTTAAAAGAGTTTGCCTTTTTAAAAGAGATAAAATACAATTTTAGGGGTCATATGATAAACAGAATCTTACTCTGGTAGTCATTTCATATAAAATATGAGCCGCCTCATGGGAAAACCAACAATCTGCATAGGCGAAAACAAAGACGCAGATCAGCTTCGCGGTTACCGCGAAGCTGATCAGCGCCTTTGTTTTCGCTACTCGGATAGTACAATTCCTCTTCTACTTAAATCCGAAATTTCAAGCGTCTAGCTCTTTTCTGTGCTTGTACAGGTCGGTTTGTGTCGGACCTGTTCGGAAACCACATTGTTGGTTTTCCCACGAGACGGCTCATATATTAAAGGAGCCTAGAGTATGACTAAGAGTATGATTAGTGGCTAGAGTATGATTATAGGGATCAAACATGAATTTCCATTCATTAACATTCGCTAGGTCCCGAGGAAAGTGTTGAAAACCATGGCATAGCCCGAAGTTTTAAACACTCCCCGAGGGACCTAGCAAATGTTAATGAATGGCAAAATCATTTTTGATTGCTATTATTGCATAAATTCTGCAGAATTGAAAGAAAAAAAGGTGCAGAAACGAAAGAAATATGGTGCACTATATTTTACAGCCTCATCACATTTTCATACGCGTAAAAGCTTTCGTTTTTATGCTCGTTCCGGGCGGACTTTAGCTTCTCATTACTAGCATGTGCTTTGCGTGGCGCCTGGTAACGAGCATAAGTAAAAGCCATGTATTAACAGCATGTGCGCGCGTGAATTGCAATATTAATGCATGGCTTTCTCTTCATTAATAAGCGGCTGTTAATATCGTGTGACACGGGTATTTATGCAATAATAGAGGCTAGAGTATGACTAGAGGCTAGAGTATGACTAGAGGCTAGAGTATGACTTCTTGTGTGAGATCCTCACACGCAAACTTACGCAAAAATCAAATGCCTTGTTGTTATCAACGAACATCTGCATAATTTCTGTAACTCTGGTCTTTTTATCTTCATACCAGCTTTGCCTCTTGGAAATTTCTAACAGGCAACGCTGAAAATACATAAAATTCTCTATATCAAAGAGTATGAGCCGTGCCGTGAGAAAACCGGATTTTCGCCTATGTGAAAACAAAGGCGGAGATCAACTTTGCAGTACCTGCGAAGCTGATCTTTCTCTTCTTCTTAAATCCACAATTTCAAGCTTCTAGCCTGCTTTTGTGACTGTACAGGTCGGTTTGTGTAAGACCTGGTCAGAAACCCCGAAGACCGGTTTTCTTGCGTCGCGGCTCGTATCATAAAAGGTGATTTCAGATCACATGAATCACGTTTTTCTTCATGACTGTGGCTTAAGTGCTTAAACTTTTATATTTTATTTCCTTTGTTATTGCTATATAAACAGTACCATGCATTTACTTTCTATATTTGAAATGAGCATGCATAGTAACTGCACAGCTGATCAAAACCTTTGTTTTCCCTACATATAAAGTACCATCTCTACATTTTAAATCCTAAATTACAACCCTCTGACAATCTTCACATCACGAAAATATGTCCGTGTAATGTATACTCCCCTGAACCCCACTTTTATATAGTAAAACTGGGGTACGCAGGGATATACCTATTTTTCTTATTTTTGCTCCAAAACATAGATTGTGGGTACAGGTTAGAACCGCCTTGAGAAAAATATCAATTTTTTTTCTACTGATTTTTTTTTTTTTTTACAACTTAAAAAGCTCTGTATATTGCATGGGCATGCTTTCTTAATGGACCATCTTCAGTAGCAGTACAGCATGTGTATGTCAAACCTGAAACCCAGTTTTCTTGTAACACTGCTTATATTACCTCTCTCATATCATTTTTCATTGCAGAGTTAACATTAATCTTGGCTTTCTGTCCCTCCGAGTTTTGCCAGTAGATCACAAAGGGTACAGGAGGGCTGAAGGGGGGAGGAGTGAGGTATTTGGCACACGGCTCTACACCCGGTTTCATGAGATAAACTGAGGTCCCAGATTCATCGGAGTACAACATTTGTGGTGCAGGCATGTGTAGTGCTCCTGGAAAAAAATGAGCCGCCTTGTGGGAAAACCAATAATGTGGTTTGCGAACAGGTCTGATACAAACCGGGCTGTACAAGCACAGAAGATGGTTAGAGGCTTGAAATTTTTGATTTAGAAAGAAGAGGAATTGTACTATCCGTGTAGTGAAAACAAAGGCGCTGATCAGCTTCACGGTCACCGCGAAGCTTATGACCGTGAAGCTTATCTGCGCCTTTGTTTTCGCCTATGCACATTGCTGGTTTTCTCATGAGGAGGCTCAAATCAAACAAAACACATCAGGGAAACATGACTGGGAAAAGATACCCCCTTGAAATCCAATTTTAAATAGTAAAACTGGGGTGTGATGGGGTGTGAACCAAGGCGGTTCTAACATGTATCCACAATCAATGTTTTGGGCCAAAAAAAAAAGAAAAATGACACTTTTTTCAAACTGAAAATATTTCATTTATACAACTTTTAGAACAAGAAAAAGCAGCAAAGCTGCGGGAGTTTAAATACTCTGATTCATCCAGAGTTTAGGCAAAAACCAACAACGGGTATCAGAAACACCAATGTCCTAATGCACCAGTCATTTGTATCCCCGGCTCCCCTAGGGTCGGGGATAGCGGGGCCACAGCGGGGCTAAAGTGCTGGGTTTTAACCTCTAATGAGTCTCGGCCGTGCCAAGGATAAGCCAGGGTTTTTTAAATTTCCCGCCAATACAGAGTCGTGAACATTAATTCAAATTAGATAATAGTTGTATTTCAACATTTTATTACTTCTATGGTCCTTATTTAATGTAAAGTGAATGACCCTGTACATTTACATGCAGAAATTCAAACTCCTCTCTCATATTCTTTTTCAATAGAACAACTACCAACTGTTGTTCCACATTTTTGGCAGCCTTTGGGGAGCGGGGGCTTTTAGCAGGGATTTTACCACAAATCTGACCCCTCAATGCCGGGCTTTAAGCCGGGCTTCAAAAACTGAAAAATTAAATGCCTTGCTATTCCCTGGCCCCAGTGGGGCAGTGGATACAAATGACTTGTGTATAAGAACAATTTCAGTGTTTAAAGCATGAGCAATCAGATTTGGTATGCTCATCACTGATATGAAGGTGTAAGTACACATGGAGTTGGCTATATGCCGGATTGTCCTCAAGGACGCCCGATCATTGCTATACTAAAAGTTCACCCTGTGAGCCTAACGGCTCAGGTGAGCTATTATGGGTGCAGAAAGTCCTAGTCAACAATGTTTCAATCATGTCAGGGCGAAGCCCCGTCTCTCTGGATATTTACCAGTACTCTTGGGATTTAATGTGTTGCTCAATGACATAAACATGGCACATCAAGTGTGGATCTAACCTAGGACCTCTTGATTCAGAGCCCGATGCTCTACCACTAGGCCACCATGTTTCCCTTTAAAAGTGATCTTATTTTTTATTATGTAGACAGAACATAGCTTTTTAGTGTGTTTATTTTATAACCTGATCTTCATGAAAGAAATGTGCTGTCTGTGGGAATGATTGTCAGGCCCATTTCATTATGAATCGGACATTATCATCCAAGCTATAGCACCCCCTCAAGATATAAACAGAACAATTATTCTTATTCTTAAAGCCTTTTGTTGGTTTAGTTTTGTATGGCAGAATATCATTATTTTCTGTCATGTGGTGTTAGGACCAGCCATTTCTGAGTATATAACAAATGAGCCGCATCGTGAGAAAACCAGATTTTTGCCTATATGAAAACAAAGGCGCAGATCAGCTTCACAGTAACTGAGAAGCTGATCAGAGCCTTTGTTTTTGCTACACAGATAGTACAATTTCTCTTCTTCCTAAATCCGAAATTTCAAGCTTCTAGCCTGCTTCTGAGACTGTACAAGTTTGTGCCATACCTTGTCGGAAACTCCAAAGACCGGTTTTCTCATGCCGGGGCTCAAATATTTTTAGAGCTCAAGGACACTGCGCCGCAAATGTATGGAACCCAGAACCTCTAGCTCTGGAATTGGCTACTCTACCACCAGGTCATTGCTGTACCGTAAAATACCAAATTCCATGCATATCCTTTGTGATTTTTATAAAGCCTGTTGGGTGCATCTATTTGGTTGTTAGCCCCTTTGAAAGAGGTCTGGTGTAAAACATAATCATGCACATCAATACTAAATGTGTACATGTAGGGTGTAGCTGTGATGTTTTCACATGAAACAGACAATATTGCACTCTGTTCTTTTATTAATTTCTGTTTTCACAATCACTGATTGTGTCTAGAGAAGATCTTTGCTTTGTGGTTAACATTATAAAACCATTTTCATTCTTAATTCAACTGAGCATAAAAATATCAGCATTAATTTATCAGCAGTACTGTTTATTACATTTATCAGCTAGGACAACTGGCTGGCTTTGGTGATTTACATCCCACAGACTTTGGCTAGTCCAATATTTATGAAGCAGAAAAATTTAAACTTGGTTGAGCTGTGCTTGTTATGGTGTCCTTCTTCATTTATACAGTTGATAGATTTTTTCATGATTTATCATCAGAGACCAATAATCCGTCTTTAAGCTTTCTGGTTTGTGGAGTGAGTCATGGATGATTACATCCCCTGCCTCTGAGCATGGTTATGCTGAAAGACAATAGAAATCATGCATAAGAAAGTGTTTGAGATGAAGGCATATTTTTATATTTATAAATCAATCTTCAAACACAATCTTCATCACTTCATGCAGACTACATCAATTTCACAACTTTTTTTAACATAATCTTCATAAGTTGTATTATTTCATATATATGCAGCCTGGTTTAAATTGTTCTTTGTCGCAAACCTCGAAGACAAAGCTCATGTAAGCAGCCACTGTGATGATAAAAGTGTGTATTTTGCAGATGCAGAAAACACTGTATCAATACATTTCAACAACACAGTAACTTCATAGAGCTATGATCAGTGGTACATCACATTTCTACATTTATCAAATTCAAACCCTTGCTACTGAGTTTCAAAGCTTAAAATCATGAAGTTTTGCAGTTTATTCCCAATATAGATAAAAAATGGTACATGTATTATAAATACCAAAGAAGGTGTCTGATTTGGAGTGGGTTCTGTCAATGTGCATGTGTGATTCTTGGTTTGGAAAATGTAAGTGTAATGGCTGGTCAACACTCTAGCAGCCCATCTATTTATCAAATTCTCACAGCCTGAGGGTGACAGTATGTTTTTCAAAGGTGTTATTTTACAAACTTAACAAAATGATTTAAGTTTCTTTATTAAAGTTCTGCTATAAAAGTATTTAAACGTATACAAAAGTTACATACATACCTAAAATACTGCTCAATGAATCACAAAACTGATGAGCTAGCTGTCCTGAGTACCCCATCAGCTTTGCATCTTTCAACCATCCTTCCCAACCATTGGCCATAATATTAATTTACTGAAATAAAGACAGGAAACCTTTTTAATAAGAGCCATATCATGAGAAAACATTTTAAGCATGCTAAAGTCGAGACTTAGATAAGCTGCAGCAGCAGGATAAACACAGCTACACAATCAATGAAGTCTTGTTTAAACAAAAAGATAGTACATTTCCACTGCTTACTGTACTCAATCCTATACTTCAGGCATCTACCCAGTGCCTCTGGTTTTGTCTAACCGGGTTTTCTTTGTATGTTATAATGTTGCTTAATGTCCCAGTCAACAGCAAAGCTCATGTCAGAATGCATACATGTGACATCTTCCTTAGTATGTGTCTTTTCTATGTATTTGTTCGGCATGTGGCAGAAAAAAAAACAAAGATACTTCGGAGAGAGAATGGGAAAACAAACTGCTGCTCATACACAATCGTTCAGAAACTGTGTTTTTCAGAATCTCACTTTTCTGAAACACCTCAAGAAAAATATCACCATAACATCCTTTTCAATTTGTAACCCAAAAGTCTTGAAAAGAGCCGCAAAAAAAAGGGAAAAGAAAATCGGTCCACTAATAAAAAAAAAGAAAATCAATGGGTGATTCCTCTGTATGGTAGACACTGAATAGGATGGAGCCCTGGTATTGCGGTCTAGCAGATGGCGGATTTAGAAAAGACATAAACCATAGTTTCTGGAAGATGGTGTATGGACAGTAAAGACACAGGCTGGTTGAGCTGCCTGCAGCAGCTGGTGTATTTAGAAAAGACACAAAACACTGGAGGATGGTGTATGGACAGTAAAGACACCCACACCCCGACCCACCAGCCTGTGGTATTTAGAAAAGACACAAAACATAGTTTCTGGAGAAAGGTGAACCAGTGATTTTTTTCAGCATTTCGGGAACGGTACCAGTACCGGTTCAATTGGGAAAAACAGCCTAATTTTACCATCAATTAAGAAAATCTTAAGACCAGTATAGATGTCATGATAAGTGTTACCATGATTTGTTTTCTAAAAGTAAACATCATATGACTGACACATGAAAATTAGCATTATGCAATGTCACAAATATCAGATTAATTGGTGCTTATAACAGTACAATGTACATGTTTAATTAAATTATGGTTGCAGTTGTAAGCCTGATTGGGAAACTTTCTCAGATTGGGAATTTTTAACCATGCATTTGGGAAAAAAAGATAATTTTTGCCATTGGGAACGACTCCTAAAACCGGAGTCTGTTTTATAGCGAAAAAAAATCACTGTGAACGGACAGTAAAGCCAATGACCAGGGACCATGGCTGGTCGAGCTGCCTGTGGCTAGTGTAATTAGAAATTTTCAAAAGATACAAAACATATATATATATATATATATATATAGTTTCTGGAGGATGGTGTTTGGCGATGCACGACATTTCGTCGAAAATGTGTTTTGCAGAAAATGTTGTGACTTCAAACATATTCACCACAAAATTTTTACATTTATTCCGTAGAAGACTAGCCTATAGGTTCACATTTTGAGCCACCAACCAATAGGGTTAGGCTAAAGATCTGGGCTGATGATGGGGACATTTTCGACAAAAGTAATTTTCGACGAAATGTCGCGGAGGCGTTGTTTGGGAATCCGCGACATTTCGTCGAAAATTACATTTGTCGAAAATGTCCCCATGCCCAGACAAAACACATTTTCTGAAAGGAAAAGTCATGCATCGGGTGTTTGGGCAGTAAAGACACCAAGAGCTGCCTGCTTGATAAAACTTGTGATTCACTGACTGGTGTATTTAGAAGAGCTGGTTTATTTACATGCGCAGATCCAGAAATTTTCATGAGAGGGGGTCCAACGAAAATGGTATTTTTTGGTCACAGACGAGGGGGGGGGGGGTCCAACCCCCCACCCCAACCCCTCCCCCCCCCAAATCCCGAAATTACCTTTTTTAAGGTAAAATTTTCAAATTCAAGGGGGGGGGGTCCAGACCCCCGGTCCCCCCCTCTGGATCCGCGCATGATTTAGAAGAGACACAAAACATAGTTTTTGGAGGATGGTGTATGAACAATCAAGACACCAACCAGCCTGTGGCTGGTGGAGCTGCCTGCGGCAGCTAGTGTTTAAAAAGTTTAGAAATTTTCAAAAGACACAAAACATAGTTTTTGGAGGATGGTGTATGGACAGTATTTAAGACACAGACCAGTCACAGGCTGGAGCTGCTGGCTGGTTGAGCTGCCTGCTTGATAAAACTTGAGAGTCTTTTGGGTTGTGTATTGTCTAGTCTGTTAAGCATTTTACTTTGGTTTGAGCCTCTGCAGAATTATTCATTGACATTTCTACTTTCACTTTCCGAATATCTTTCATTGGTATTTCTGTCAGGCTAAGTCACTTCCTGTTTGACTAATATCCGGACTTCAATGCATAAATTAAAAGGTTCCGAACTTCAATTTTATAGCTGCTCAATACAGAAAGCTTTGCAAAAAGCTTTATATATATGGATTTGTGGGTTTGTGCTGCCGCATGTCAGGCTTCTTTTAATAGAATTTAAGAACTTTGTTGTCGCTAAAGAGACCCGGAAGCGCTCTGGTACTCAGTTTTTGAGAATCGATAAACTGGTTAAAACAAAACAGAACTGACTTCTGGCAGTTAACACACTTTGATAGACATTGAGGCCATCAGTCTCAGCAACCGAAAGACACTTTGACAGACAGTGAGGACATCCATCTCAGGAACTGAAAACTGTCTTCCAGTTAGCCATGAGTCTCATGAACCCAAAACTGCCTACCGGTAGTAAAGACACTATGAAAGACAGTGAGGCCATTCCTCTTGGGAACAGAAAACTGATAAGACTGACGCCAACCGTCTCAGAGGCAGTGAGGCCATCTGTCTCAGAAACCGAAAACTGCCTACAGGCAGTTAAGAAACTTTGATCTGAATTTGAACCGATCTGACTTCGAAACTTAGAACGGAAAATTGCCTACCGGCAGTTTTAAAAGAAACTTTGATAGACATTGATGCCAACCGTCTCAGCAACTGAAAACTGCCTTACGGCATTTAAAACACTTTGATAGACAGTGAGGCCAACCGTCTCAGCAACCGAAAACTGCCTTACGGCAGTTAAAACACTTTGATAGACAGTGAGGCCAACCATCTCAGAAACCGAAAGCTGCCTATGGCAGTTCCCATACCGAAATCAGGTACAAAATAGGCACAAAATTTTGTACCTATTTTGTACCATTTATGTGCCTTTTCATTTTAGGCACAAAATAGGTATACCTATTTTGTACCAGTCTGAGAACTTAGAAATTTTACATGTGCCTTTCATGTGCCTTTGCGGACTTAAGACTTTTTTGCCTATACCTATTTTGTGCCTTTCAGGACTTAGTCGTTTTTTCATGTGCCTATTTTATGCCTAGTTCGGACTTAGTCATTTTTTGATGTGCTTTTTTTGTACTTTTGAAGAACTTAGATTTTTCTGCCTGTATTTTGGACTTTACCATTTTGAAGAACTCAGATTTTTCTGCCTGTATTTTGGACTTAGCCATTTTTAGATGTACCTTTTTTGTGCCTCTTCACGGACTTGTAATATTTTTTGACTAAAATCAGCCAGAAGGACATATGGATCGAAAACAATAGAATATAAAGATACATTATAAAAATGGTCAAAATATCTTTTTTAAAAGCATGCTGCATTTTAATCAGGCTTAATTCATGAGATTTAAGCAACAACTTAATTTCATCCTAGGCTGTACTAAGTTTTCTCAGAACAAATGAGTAACTCATAACATTTATGAAATTAATTTGTATTGAATTGTTTCTTATAATATGGAACTAAAAGAAATATTTCACTTCAAGTAAATTGAAATAAAATGAATCACAATGATTTTGTTTTGTTTTCTTGTATTTATTTTCTTATGTTATTTTATCAGTAATTCTATAATATGTCATAACATTATTATTCATGTATCTAATGACAATGGCATCTGGATGTACCTAAAATGTGCCTATGAGCCACTTAATGACTTTCTAATGACTCTTATCTCATGCACAACACATTTTCTGTGTAAAATGAGATTTATGACCACTAACTTGTACACAAAACACCCAAGATCTATGCAAAAATCTGCATTTTATAGAGAGGCATACACCAGTTAACATGTGGATGCAAGGAATGAACAGAATATAGAAAGTAAGAATTTGACTTTTTATTTTCATAAACTAGGTGTGATTACACATATTTTCTGGTATTTTTTTCAAATTTGCACTTTTGCTGCTACACTTTTTCAATCTGTTTGAATTTTAGATTTAAAACAAATAAAACTGTAACTTACTATTAAATTATATCAGCTGAATAATTTGTTTGTTTAGAATTATACTTTTATCATAAATGTATGCTGAGTTAAACCTCCCATAATATGTACTATCTCTTTGACTTTGGTAGATATCTGAATATTTTGACTCCATACTGAGATTCAGCTTCTTGTTGACAATAGATGATGATTATGTCACATGTAACTGCAGATTTTGGTGATATTTAATGCTATTTTATTCAGTTTTATGTCCTTTTCAAGATAATTTCAGTTCATATTAGACAGGTCAATTATTAGGTGAGGCGAAAACAGGAGAACCCCAAGAAGAACCACCTGGTACATATGCAAGCTGAACATGTGACACACAGTTAAGATGATTGAATGGTAATGAAATAAGGGCTCTTAACCACTTGGCCACAGGTAAGCTATTTTGATTACAATATGTTTATTTGAGCAGCTCAAAATGGGAGATTGGGATGGCTGGGCTTAGGGGTTCTGACCAGGTCTGATATAAACCAGGCTGTATTGAAAATGGTTTCAAAAACATTTTTTTTTAATGGTGGGTTCTATGTGGTAAAAGTAGTACATTACATTGTGCTGATCAGTTGTTGTGAGCTTACAGTTTTTTGTATAACTGATCTGAGCCTAGAGCTGTTTTCGAATGTACTAAAGGCAGGTTTTCTTATAATGTGGCTTTTTAAAGTGGGGTGGGGGGGGGGGGGGTTATATTGCGTACCTATAATGTGCCTGAAGACTGCAATATGATTGGCTGTTTTCAAGAACTAAGGTATGGTACCTAAAATGTACCCCTAGAAACAAACAGGCACATATTAGGTACACCAGGTACATATTAGGTACACTAGGCACATTATATGTACACAATTTAACTACTAGGGCACAATAAGCACATTGTAATCTTGTGCATAGGCACATAATATGTACATAGGGCACACTTTAGGTACAAAAGGCACATATTAGGTACAAAAGGCACATAATAAGTGCATTGGGCACAATTTAGGTACAGTAGGTACTTGATAGGTACATAGGCACAAAAAAGATACAATAGGCACAAGATAGGTATATAGGCACATAACAGGTACACCAGGCACATTAAAGATACACTAGGCACATTACAGGTACAAAGGGTACATTGCAGGCACATGTATAGATACAGTGAATTTCAAGTACAAAATAGGTACACTCTTATATTTGTATAAATGTACCTATTTTGTATCAGTTTGGCCCAGTCTCAGTCAATGGGCCAATCTTGTACAAAATAGGTATACCTATTTTGTGCCTATTTTGTACCCAGAAATTGTGCCTATTTTGTACTTTATTTTGGTATGGGTTAAGACACTTTGATAGACAGTGACGCCAATTGTCTCTGTGAAGCCACCCATCTAAGTAACCGAAAACTGCCTACTTCAGTTAAAACACTTTGATAGGCAGTGATGCCATCCATCTCAGAAACCGAAAACTGCCTACGGCAGTTGAGACACTTTGATAGGCAGTGACGCCAACTGTCTCAGTGAAGCCACCCATCTCAGGAACAGAAAACTGCCTACGGCGGTTAAGACACTTTGATAGAGAGTAATGCCATCCATCTCAGAAACCGAAAACTGCCAACTGCCTACGGCAGTTAAGACACTTTGATAGACAGTGATGCCAACTGTCTCATTGAAGCCACCCATCTCAGGAACAGAAAACTGCCTACGGCGGTTAAGACACTTTGATAGAGAGTAATGCCATCCATCTCAGAAACCGAAAACTGCCAACTGCCTATGGCAGTTAAGACACTTTGATAGACAGTGACGCCAACTGTCTCATTGAAGCCACCCATCTCAGGAACCAAAAACTGCCTACGGCAGTTTCCGGTTTCTGAGATGGATGGCATCACTGCCTATCAAAGTGTCTTATTGAAGCCACCCATCAACTGTCTCATTGAAGCCACCCATCTCAGGAACCGAAAACTGCCTACGGCAGTTAAGACACTTTGATAGACAGTGACGCCAACCAAAATAGGAACACAAAACTTTGGTCGTGCTGGCTGTGGCAGCTAGTGAATGTAGAAAATGTGTTAAATGAAGAGTAAAACTTGTTTGTGTTAAACTTACACCTGTACTTTCACTTTCGAATGACGACTTCCTCCTGAATTTGTTTCACGTTAAAAGTTAAATTCCTGATTTTACAACTTGTTTCTACGTCAGTTATCACTTTAAAGTCTCCGGCATCTGTAATTACAACTGTCCAACAGCGAGCGACTCCAAATAGGTCTTGAAATCGCGAGAAACGTTCATCATTTGCTGCATTGCGTTAGATTTTCAATAATTTTAGAACCTTGCCGTTGCTACGGAGACCCGGAAACGCTATGGTACCCGCGTTTCGCATAACGTGAGATTCGATAAGCTGGTGAAAAAAAATATGATGGATCCATTCCAAAACAATATGGCCACCCAGTTCGGTCGATTCCGTATTTTATTTAGAAAATCATTTATTGAAAATGTATACATAAATATTTTGAAAAACAAATTTTTCTGCAATTTATTTTATTTGATCATTTTTTTAAAACACCTTCGGTGTTTTTTTACGAACGCCTATGGCGTTCGTATTTGTTCGGCATGTGGCGGAAACAGCCGAAGACACTTCGGAAGAACAATGTGTTTACATACTAAAGACACCTCGACCGGCCAGCCTACGGCTGGCCGGTCGAAGCTGCCTTCGGCAGCTGGTGTCTTTAGAAAAACCTGTATATTATATAGACATGTTTTTCGTAATGAAGTTCCAAGTAACTGTTGTTGGTTGGTTGATTGTTTTGTAACCCCAGCAGTTTGGGTGACCTATAAAGACAACCATGATGTGCAGAAAGATCAGGAACATTGTATCAACCAGAGGACCAATGGTCCTGTAAACGCTCACCTGAGATCTGTTGTATATACAAATAAACATGTTTGAATATTATAGAAATAAGAGCTGTCGCAGGACAGCGTGCTCGACTGCTTCTGACCTTTGTCAAACATAAGGCCAAACCCAACCAGTAACCCAAAGCATTATGCTCATACATCTTTTTGCCTTGATGCAATAAGGCAAAATCACTGAACCATGAAGGTTAACTATAACTACCTAAGATTTACAGGTCTCACTCATATTGTGAAAGAAGTGTGTTCATATACCAACTGAGTGCCAAGACACAAGGCAAAATCACTGAACTGTGAAAAAAGGTCACACTGACCTATAAGTATTGCAGGGTCAAAGGTCTAGTGATACTTACTCATAATGTGAAAGAAAAATGATAATATACCCATTCAGTGTTGAGATATAAAGCAAAATCACTGAACCATGAAATTAGGTCATAGTGACCTATAAGTATGTTTGGGTTAAAGGTGTGGTCATACTCATTCATAATCAGAAAGAAGTAAAAGAAGTATGAAAAAATACCAACTGAGTGTCGAGATATAAGGCAAAATCACGGAACCATGAAATTAGGTCACAGTGACCCAGGAATACTTTACGGTCAAAGGTCTTGTCATACTCATACATATCGTGAAAGAAGTATGTTCATATACCAATTGAGTGCCGAGATATAAAGGAAAATCACTGAAGCGTGAAATTAGGTCATATTGGCCAGGACTACTTTAGGGTCTAAGGTCTTGTCATACGCAAACATAGTGTGAAAGAAGTTTGTTCATAAACCACTTGAGTGCCGAGATATAAGGCAAAGTCACTGAACCGTGAAATTAGGTCACAGTGACCTATAAGTATATTGGGGTCAAAGGTCTGGTCATACTTACTCATAATCTGAAAAAAGTATGAAAATATACTAATTGAGTGTCAAGATATAAGGCAAAATCACTGAACCGTGAAATTAGGTCACAGTGACCTAGGACTACTTCAGGGTCAAAGGTCTTGTCATACGCAAACATACTTTGAAAGAAGTTTGTTCATAAACCATTCGAGTACCAAGATATAAGGCAAAAATCACTGAACCATGAAATTAGGTCACAGTGACCTATAAGTATATTGGGGTCAAAGGTCTGGTCATACTCACTCATAATCTGAAAAAAGTATGAAAATATACTAATCGAGTGTCAAGATATAAGGCAAAATCACTGAACCGTGAAATTAGGTCACAGTGACATAGGACTACTTCAGGGTCAAAGGTCTTGTCATACGCAAACATACTTTGAAAGAAGTTTGTTCATAAACCATTTGAGTACCGAGATATAAGGCAAAATCACTGAACCGTGAAATTAGGTCACAGTGACCTATAAGTATATTGGGGTCAAAGGTCTGGTCATACTCACTCATAATCTGAAAAAAGTATGAAAATATACTAATTGAGTGTCAAGATATAAGGCAAAATCACTGAACCGTGAAATTAGGTCACAGTGACCTATAAGTAGGTTGGGGTCAAAGGCCTGGTCGTACTAACTCATAATCTGAAAGAAGTAAGAAAATAAACTAATTGAGTGTCAAGATATAAGGCAAAATCACTGAACCATGGAAAGTAGGTCAACCGACCCTTACCGTCATGACACACAAGTCAGTGTCACAAAGTCAAAAGATGAATGACCAACCATCCTCCTAAGTTGTTTCTATTAAGAAATAAAAAGACAAAAAATTCGGGGAGTTCTAGATTTTGACCTCTAGCCCCGCCCCCCTGACTCCGACCCAGAGGTCCGATGTCATGGAACCTAAAGTGTATGAAGTATGAATGCTTTATGATAAGTTGTTGTCAAGATATGCCTCCTTGTAAAAGTTACACAGCAGTACATCTATTTTTTAGTGTTCTAGTTTTTAATCTCCAGCCCCACCCCCCAGGCATGGATCCAGGGGCCCGATGCCATGGAATGAAACTCAACCCTACAGGGTACCTACGGTCCGAGTATGAAAGCCCTCTGATAAAAAGTTTTCAAGATATAGACTATCACAGAAAAGCCATTATTATTAATGGTGTTCTAGATTTTAACCTCTAGCCCCACCCCCTGGCATGGACCCAGGGATCTGATGCCATGGAATGAAAGCCGACCCTACAGGGTGTCAATGGCCCAAGTATCAATGCTTTCTGATGAGTGGTTGTCAAGATATGGACTTCTAGAAAACTTTAACACAAGAATTGCCATTTTTGAAGGTGTTCTAGATTTTAACCTCCAGCCCCATCCCCTGGCCTGGACCCAGGGGCCCGATGCCATGGAATGAAAGCTAACCCTACAGGGTATCTATGGTCCAAGTATGAATGCTTTCTGATGAGTGGTTGTCAAGATATGGACTTCTAGAAAACTTTAACGCAAGTGTGACGCGCACGGGAACGGGAACGCACACAGGAACGGGAACGTGGACGACCGGGGTGACTGCAATAGCTCTATGCACTTCGTGCAGTCGAGCTAAAAAGCCCCAGTAAAGGTGTCCATTATTTTTCTTCATAATAATCTATATCCTGTCCATTTGCCAATTTCCTGCAAGTCTTTCCCTTCAACAGACAAATAACAGTTATCCCCATTCAAAGGCATAGGCAACCTATGCTGACCTTGTCCTAAAATAGGTCAAGGTCATCACAGGGTCATGATTTATATACACATTGTAGTACTTAAGCCATTGATGTTTCATGCCAAGTTTTGTTGAAATCGGTCCACCGGTTCCAGAGAAGAAGACTTTGGAAGGGTTTTTACCATATATGGGCATGGCGGCCATCTTGGTCATGTGACCTGGATTATTTATATACACATTGGTTCCCCCATTCTATAAATGCTTCACATAAAATTAGGCTTTGATTGGCCAAGTGGTTTCAGAAGAGAAGATGTTTGAATATTTTGGTAATATACATGTATATTGCCCCGAGGTGGGGGCATATGGGCCCTTGGGTCCATTTTTTTTTCAGAATCATTAATATTCAGTCATACTACCCATTTCCTGCAAGATTTTCACCTCAAATTACTTTTTAAAAGTTTTCCCAATTCAAATGCATTGGCGACCTATGTTGACCTTGCCATAAAAAGGTCAAGGTCATCACAGGGTCATGATTTATATATACATTGTAGTACTTGAGCCATCGATGCTCCATGCTAAGTTTCTTTGAAATCGGTGTACCGGTTCCGGAGAAGAAGAGTTCTTAAGGGTTTTTACCATATATGGGCATGGCGGCCATCTTGGTCATGTGACCTTGATTATTTATATATACATTGGTTACCCCTTCCTATTGATGCTTCACATAAAATTTGGCTTTAATTGGCCAAGCGGTTTCAGAGGAAATGATGTTTGAATATTATGGTAATATACATGTATATTGCCCCGGGGTGGGGGCATATGAGACCCTGGGGTGCAAATTTTTTTCAGAATCATTAATATTCAGTCATACTACCCATTTCCTGCAAGACTTTCACTTTAAATGACATTTTAAAAGTTTTCCCCCATTCAAATGCATTGGTGACCTATGTTGACCTTCCCGTAAAATAGGTCAAGGTCATCACAGGGTCATGATTTATATATACATTGTAGTACTTGAGCCATCGATGCTCCATGCTAAGTTTCTTTGAAATCGGTGTACCGGTTCCGGAGAAGAAGAGTTCTTAAGGGTTTTTACCATATATGGGCATGGCGGCCATCTTGGTCATGTGACCTTGATTATTTATATATACATTGGTTACCCCTTCCTATTGATGCTTCACATAAAATTTGGCTTTAATTGGCCAAGCGGTTTCAGAGGAAATGATGTTTGAATATTATGGTAATATACATGTATATTGCCCCGGGGTGGGGGCATATGAGACCCTGGGGTGCAAATTTTTTTCAGAATCATTAATATTCAGTCCTACTGCCCATTTCCTGCAAGACTTTCACTTAAAATGACATTTTACACCAAAAGAAGACAAATTATGGCCAAAGTAACTGAATGATTCTTTTATTACTTCTTAATCTTTAAACTGGTTAGGGTGGCCAAACTTAAATTTCCTACTTTTCCACAATCCAAATCAATTGCAAATTGCTCTGGTCAACCCTGAAGAGAACCAACAATAGGTGGCCAAATCTGCTGATTTCAATTGTGTACCAATCTAACTTGCTTTATAAATCAATCACCACATGAAAATTGTCGGGAAGATTATTTTTATGTTGGCAAGTTGATAGGGTAATCTCTTCACTACTTCACAAAGAAGTTAACAATTCATCAATGAATTTATATAGAATGTTTAAAACATTTGAAAGAACTTAGGTGTTATATTGGCCATACTTTGAGTTCCCCGACTGTAAAAGTTTTCCCCATTCAAATGCATTGGCGACCTATGTTGACCTTGCCGTAAAATAGGTCAAGGTCATCACAGGGCCATGATTTATATATACATTGAAGTGCTTGAGCCATCGATGCTTCATGCCAAGTTTCGTTGAAATCGGTCCACTGGTTCTGGAAAAGAAGATTTTTGAAGGGTTTTTACCATATATGGGCATGGCGGCCATCTTGGTCATGTGACCTGGATTTCTTATATACACATTGATTCCCCCTTCCTATAGATGCTTCATATAAAATTTGGCTTTGATTGGCCAAGCGCTTTCAGAGGAGATGATGTTTGAATTTTATGGTAATATACATGTATATTGCCCCAGGGTGGGGGCATATGAGCCCCTGGGGTGCAAATTTTTTTCAGAATCATTAATATTCAGTCCTACTGCCCATTTCCTGCAAGACTTTCACTTAAAATGACATTTTAAAAGTTTTCCCCATTCAAATGCATTGGTGACCTATGTTGACCTTGCCGTAAAATAGGTCAAGGTCATCACAGGGCCATGATTTATATACACATTGAAGTGCTTGAGCCATCAATGCTTCATGCCAAGTTTCGTTGAAATCGGTTCACTGGTTCTGGAGAAGAAGATTTTTGAAGGGTTTTTACCATATATGGGCATGGCGGCCATCTTGGTCATGTGACCTGGATTTCTTATATACACATTGGTTCCCCCTTCCTAAAGATGCTTCATATAAAATTTGGCTTTGATTGGCCAAGCGGTTTCAGAGAAGAAGATCTTTGAAAATGGTGGACGACGGACGGACGACGGACGGACGACGGACGGATGACGGACGGACGCCGGACGGACGCCGGGTGCCTACCTATCCTATAAGCTCACCTGTGAGCCTTCGGCTCAGGTGAGCTAATAAAAGAGGAATTCTGTACAAAAACTGGTTGGATGGCCGACCTAGTTGTATTGATGCTTTATGTCCCACCCAACAGCTGAGGTCATATTGAAAAAGGACAGAGTTGTGTGACAAAACATTATGACTTGGACTACACAAATAAAAGGAACTCAATGCAGTGTTGCCGTCTTTATGAGTGATCAGTCTTCACAGTCCACACCATCAGGAAAACATGTCAATGCAATGAATACCCCCTAAACCCCACTTTTATATAGCAAAACTGGGGGGTATGCAGGGGTATACCTATTTTTCTTATTTTTGCTCCAAAACATAGATTGTGGGTTCTTGTTAGAACCGCCTCGTCAAGCAAAGTCACAGACAACATTCCAAACACTAATTAGCATTTTTCTTTGAAATTCAATTTGATTGTTAACCTCCCAGTGAACTATAGGGTGCTTACTGTCTTGCACAGGGCCAAAACATGGTCATTACAACTTCCCAACTTCTTGCATCAAACCCAGCTGGCACATGACGTTAGAATGACGTCATATCAACGTCGATGCCACGTCATGACGTCGCATCGAGACATCGCATCGATGACGTCGCATCGATGTCCATCTGACGTCATGTGCCTGCTGGGAAGTCAAAGCTACCTCACTCCCCTGTCCAAAAAAAGTTCTTCAGAGAAGAAAAAAGTAGCCCAAAGGGCAACAATTGCTCACCTAAGAGTCAACAAATACAAAAGGACAAAAAAAAAGTAGATGTTTTTTTTTTTCATCATATATGGGTATGGTGGCCATCTTGGTCATGTGACCTGGATTTTTAATATACACATTGGTTCCTACTTTATATATAGATGCTTCATATAAAGCTTGGCTTTGATTGGCCAAGCACTTTCAGAGCAGAAAATGTTTGAATGTTATGGTAAAATATATGTTTTTTTGCGCAGGGTTGGAGGCAGATGAACCACTGTGGTCCAATTTTTTTCAGAATCATAAATGTTCAGTCCAACTTTGCAAGATTTTCCCTTTAAATGGCATTTAAACAATTTTCCCTATTCAAATGCATAGGCGACCTATGTTGACCTTGCCACCAGTTTGTGAGATTTTTGAAGGGTTTATACCATATATGAACATGGCAGCTATCAAGATCGTGCCACCTGGATTATTTATATACCCATTGGTTCACCCTCCCTAAAGATGCTTCATATCAAACCTGGCTTTGTTTGGCCAACCTGTTTGAAAATCATGGTAACATACATGTATATTGCCCTTGGGTGGGGGCAGATGATTCCCTGAGGTCCAAGTTTTTCAGAATGATAAACATTCAGTCCAATTACTCATTTCCGGCAAGAATTTTCTTTCAATAAATGACATTTTAACAGGTTTCTCCATTTAAAGGCATAGGTGACCTATGTTAACCTTGGTTTAAAATAGGTCAAGGTCATCACAGGGCCATGATTACATGTATATACACATTGCTACATGCCAAGACTCATTGAAATCGGTCCAACAGTTCTGGTGAAGAAGATTTTTTGAGGGTTTATACCATCCATGGGCATGGCAGCATCATGGACATGTGACATGGACTATTTACATACACATTGATTCCCCTTCTCTGTAGATGCTTCATTAAAAATTTGGATTTGATTGGCCAAGCAGTTTCAGAGAAAATCTTTAAATCTGAATGCAAGGACACATGCACGGACATATGCCAGCTTGAGTACCATCCTTTAAGCTCAACTTATGAGCCTTCTGCTTTGGTGAGCTAAAACTGTCTTATTAATACAGAAGCACATTTTCTATTCAAGGGACACAAAATTTTGAATAATACTTACTAAATTGGCAGTCTGACATATGAGCTATATCAGGTGTCATCATAGGGGCCGTCAGAGAAGGCACATGTCTAATAATAGAACTCCTGAAACATAATAGAAGTAGCTTAAGTTGTAAATTTTCTCTATTTTGGATATAAAGCAATATCCAGACATAAATCATATACCAATACCCAAACCCAGAGAGACACATATTCAGTGCCTTTTCTCCTCTTTCGGGAGAAATTTCAGTACCAGAGAAATTGCAAATAAATATATTTTTTGTTAAATTTGGGAAAAATTAGCAAGATTTTCAGCAATAAAACCAGGATAAAAAGAATTTTTTTCTTTAAATTAGAAACATCTTCTCCTCTGAGTTCCCTTTGCCAATCAAAGCGAAACTTCAAGTGGAGCATCCTTAAGGAGGGGTAAAGAAAGTTTGTATAAATGGTCCAGGTCAAATGACCAAGATGGCTGCCTGGGCAATAAATAGCAAAAACCTTAAAAATTCTCCAGAACCAATTGACCGATTTCAACTAAAGTTGGTATGTAGCACCGGGGGACTCATTATAGTTTGTATTAAGCATGACCTTTGGTTGACCTTGACATATTTTATAACAAGGTCAAATTTTGTCACATATGCTTTACAATGGGGAAAAATGTAAACATTGGATTTTTCCGACAGTTTTGTAGCCTGTGACCCGTAAGTTGGTACACAGTACTACACACAACTTATTGAGTTAATGAAGTTATGCGAGTTTTCAAGATCAAGACTTTTTTGTCAAAGGTCATTTTTCAAAGACCAAAACTTAGGTGAGTGTTCTCAGGACTAATGGTCCTCTGGTTTTATTATTTTTTCTCCAAAATATTAATCGTGAGTACCTGTTTGAGCATCTATGAGTAAAAAGCAAAACAAAAAAAAAAAAAAAAAAAAAAAAAAAAAAAAAAAATTAAAAAACAAAATGTTCAACTAGAAGGAGTTTTCAGAGGAAAACATATGTCCCCCCTCTCTGCCCCAACCCACTTTTAATTTTGTAATTTTTTACATATAGCCCTGAAAAATATATACCAACAGACATTTTCAATTAAAACCAATATATTAAAATATCACATATTTCAGCTGTAAAAAGAAAAGGACCACCTCGGCCCCAACCCTAAATTTTTACAAAAATGCAATTTTGAACATAAATCAAGGGCCATTACTGTGAGGTTGTTTCACAAAATTTACCCATCTACAATCCCAAACCAATCCTTGCCGGTATCAACTAATATGCAAAGTTTGAAGAAAATGGGTCTAAAACTACTCAAGTTAGAGAGCGGAAACGAAAAAAATGCAATTGTTAACCTCAATCAAGGGCCATAACTCTGAGGTCGTTTGACGAGATTTATCCATCTACAATCCCAAACCACTCCTTGTCGGTATCAACTCATATTCAAAGTTTGAAGAAAATCGGTTAAAAACTACTCAAGTTAGAGAGCGGAAACGAACAAAATGCAATTTTTTAACCTCAATCAAGGGCCGTAACTCCAAGATCTTTTGACGAAATTTACCCATCTACAATCTCAAACCACTCCTTGCTGGTATCAACTCATATGCAAAATTTGAAGAAAATCGGTCGAGAACTACTCAAGTTAGAGAGCGGAAATGAACAAAATGCAATTTTTAACCTCAATCAAGGGCCATTACTCTAAGGTCGTTTGACGAAATTTACCCATCTATAATCCCAAACCACTTCTTGTCGGTATCAACTCATATGCAAAGTTTGAAGAAAATCGGTCAAAAACTACTCAAGTTAGAGAGCGGAAACGAACAAAATGCAATTTTTAACCTCAATCAAGGGCCATAACTCCAAGGTCGTTTGACGAAATTTACCCATCTACAATCCCAAACCACTCCTTGCCGGTGTAACAGTTTATCTTGCCCCCTGGACAGCTTGCCCCCCGGGGGGCAAAATTTCCCGGGAAATCTTACCCCCCACCCTGATTATCTTCACCCCCGGGGGGTAAGCTGTCCAGGCCAGTTTATCTTGCCCCCCACCCACTCGGAAAGAAAGTGTTTTTAGAATATATATGTTTATTTTCCTGCACCAATGAAATAATATCATGTCCTTTTACCATTATTTAGTGACACATTGTCTAATCCGCCCTTTTTTTTTAAAAAAAATAAAATTTTATTTACCTAGGTGGGGGTGAAGCTGTCCAGGACGGTTTATCTTGCCCCCCGCCTAGGTATTGGAGGATCAATTTTTCTAAGCTTATTACACTGTTTCAAAATTAATACCATAAGAATACCTACCTTTTAGAAATGCAATTTATTTGATTAAAAAGCCCTTTTCCTTATCATTCAGTTTTTATACCCTCAGTTACATAGGCGGGGGTGAAGCTGTCCAGGGCGGTTTATCTCGCCCCCCGCCTATGTATTGGATGATAAAATTTTCTAGGCTTATTACAACTGTTTCCAATTAATTCCTAAAGAAGCCTGATCAGTTTTAACTGCAATCCATTTTATTATCAAGACATTTTCCTCGTCTTTCCATTCTATACCCTCAGTTATACAGGCGGGGGTGAAGCTGTCCAGGGCGGTTTATCTTGCCCCCCGCCTATGTATTGGATGATAAAATTTTCTAGGCTTATTACACTGATTAAAAATTAATGCAGTAGGAAGAATTATCAGTTAGAAGTGCATTTAGTTTGAATACATATCTCTTTTCCTCCTCATTCAGTTCTTATCTTCACTTTCTCAGGTGGGGGTGAAGCAGTCCAGGGCGGTTTAACTCGCCCCCCGCCTAGGTATAGGATGATAAAATTTTCTAGGCGTATTTCACTGATTAAAAATTAATGCAGTAGGAAGAATTATCAGTTAGAAGTGCATTTAGTTTGAATACATAACCCTTTTCCTCCTCATTCAGTTCCTATCTTCACTTTCTCAGGCGGGGGTGAAGCTGTCCAGGGCGGTTTATCTTGCCCCCCGCCTAGGTATTGGAGGATCAATTTTTCAAAGCATGTTACACTGTTTCAAAATTAATACCATAAGAAGGTCTACCTTTTAGAAATGCAATTTATTTGATTAAAAAGCCCATTTTCCTCGTCATTCAGTTTTATACCCTCAGTTACATAGGCGGGGGTGAAGCTGTCCAGGGCGGTTTATCTTGCCCCCCGCCTATGTATTGGATGATAAAATTTTCTAGGCTTATTACACTGATTAAAAATTAATGCAGTAGGAAGAATTATCAGTTAGAAGTGCATTTAGTTTGAATACATAACCCTTTTCCTCCTCATTCAGTTCCTATCTTCACTTTCTCAGGCGGGGGTGAAGCTGTCCAGGGCGGTTTATCTTGCCCCCGGCCTAGGTATTGGAGGATCAATTTTTCAAAGCATGTTACACTGTTTCAAAATTAATACCATAAGAACGTCTCCCTTTTAGAAACACCTGGGTGGGGGGGGGGGGGGGGGGCAAGATAAACCGCCCTGGACAGCTTACCCCCACCCATGTACCAATTAGTTTCTTCTTTTCCGACATTGAAAACAAGTTTACAGGGCTTGTCTTGTGAGTATAAAGCCAATTCTTTTTTATATGAAGGTTGTTCAAGTGATGGTGAAGAAAAAAATATCAACATCAAAAACCTGGGTGGGGGTCAGTTCAAACCGCCCTGGACAGGTTACCCCCCACCCCTGTACCAATAAGTTTCTTCTTTTCTGACACTGAAAACAAGTTTATAGGGCTTATCTTGTGATTTAAATCCAATATTATTTTATATGAAGGATGTTCAAATGATGGTGAAGAAAAAAAAATCAACATCAAAAACCTAGGTGGGGGGCAAGATAAACCGCCCTGGACAGGTTACCCCCCACCCTTGTACCAATTACATGTAGTTTCTTCTTTTCCGACATTGAAAAAAAGTTTATAGGACTCGTCTTGTGATTTTAAATCCACTTTTATTTTATATCAAGGTGGTTCAAATGATGGTTAAGAAAAAAAAATCGACATCAAAAAACCTGGGTGGGGGGCGAGATAAACTGCCCTGGACAGGTTGCCCCCCACCCAGGTACCAATTTTTTTCTATTTTTCTGACACTGAAAACAAGTTTATAGGACTTGTGATTTTAAATCCATTTTTATTTTATATTTAGGTTGTACAAATGATAGTGATGAAAAAAAAATCAACATCAAAAACCTGGGTGGGGGGCAAGATAAACCGCCCTGGACAGGTTACCCCCCACCCTTGTACCAATTAGTTTCTTCTTTTCCGACATTGAAAACAAGTTTATAGGGCTTGTCTTGTGAGTATAAAGCCAATACTTTTTTATATGAAGGTTGTTCAAGTGATGGTGAAGAAAAAAATATCAACATCAAAAACCTGGGTGGGGGTCAGTTCAAACCGCCCTGGACAGGTTACCCCCCACCCCTGTACCAATAAGTTTCTTCTTTTCTGACACTGAAAACAAGTTTATAGGGCTTATCTTGTGATTTAAATCCAATATTATTTTATATGAAGGATGTTCAAATGATGGTGAAGAAAAAAAAAATCAACATCAAAAACCTAGGTGGGGGGCAAGATAAACCGCCCTGGACAGGTTACCCCCCACCCTTGTACCAATTACATGCAGTTTCTTCTTTTCCGACATTGAAAAAAAGTTTATAGGACTCGTCTTGTGATTTTAAATCCACTTTTATTTTATATCAAGGTGGTTCAAATGATGGTTAAGAAAAAAAAATCGACATCAAAAAACCTGGGTGGGGGGCGAGATAAACCGCCCTGGACAGGTTGCCCCCCACCCAGGTACCAATTTTTTTCTATTTTTCTGACACTGAAAACAAGTTTATAGGACTTGTGATTTTAAATCCATTTTTATTTTATATTTAGGTTGTACAAATGATAGTGATGAAAAAAAAATCAACATCAAAAACCTGGGTGGGGGGCGAGATAAACCGCCCTGGACAGGTTACCCCCCACCCTTGTCCCAATTAGTTTCTTCTTTTCCGACATTGAAAACAAGTTTATAGGGCTTGTCTTGTGAGTATAAAGCCAATACTTTTTTATATTAAGGTTGTTCAAGTGCTGGTGAAGAAAAAAATATCAACATCAAAAACCTGGGTGGGGGTCAGTTCAAACTGCCCTGGACATGTTACCCCCCACCCCTGTACCAATAAGTTTATTCTTTTCTGACACTGAAAACAAGTTTATAGGGCTTATCTTGTGATTTAAATCCAATATTATTTTATATTAAGTTGTTCAAATGATGGTGAAGAAAAAAAAAATCAACATCAAAAACCTAGGTGGGGGGCAAGATAAACCGCCCTGGACAGGTTACCCCCCACCCTTGTACCAAATACATGTAGTTTCTTCTTTTCCGACATTGAAAGAAAGTTTATAGGACTCGTCTTGTGATTTTAAATCCAGTTTTATTTTATATCAAGGTGGTTCAAATGATGGTGAAGAAAAAAAAACAAAAACATAAAAAAACCTGGGTGGGTGGGGGGGCGAGATAAACCGCCCTGGACAGGTTGCCCCCCACCCAGGTACCATTTTTTTTTCTATTTTTCTGACATTGAAAACAAGTTTATAGGGCTTGTCTTGTGATTTTAAAGCCACTACTATTTATATTAAGGTTGTTCAAGTGATGGTGAAGAAAAAAGATCAACATCAAAAACCTGGGTGGGGGTGGGGGGGACAAGATAAACCGCCCTGGACAGCTTACCCCCCACCCATGTACCAATTAGTTTCTTCTTTTCCGACATTGAAAACAAGTTTACAGGGCTTGTCTTGTGAGTATAAAGCCAATACTTTTATATATGAAGGTTGTTCAAGTGATGGTGAAGAAAAAAATATCAACATCAAAAACCTGGGTGGGGGTCAGTTCAAACCGCCCTGGACAGGTTACCCCCCACCCCTGTACCAATAAGTTTCTTCTTTTCTGACACTGAAGACAAGTTTATAGGGCTTATCTTGTGATTTAAATCCAATATTATTTTATATTAAGGTTGTTCAAATGATGGTGAAGAAAAAAAATCAACATCAAAAACCTAGGTGGGGGCAAGATAAACCGCCCTGGACAGGTTACCCCCCACCCTTGTACCAATTACATGTAGTTTCTTCTTTTCCGACATTGAAAAAAGTTTATAGGACTCGTCTTGTGATTTTAAATCCACTTTTATTTTAAATCAACGTGGTTCAAATGATGGTGACGAAAAAAATATCACTATCAAAAACCTGGGTGGGGGTCAGTTCAAACCGCCCTGGACAGGTTACCCCCACCCTTATAACAATTAGTTTCTTCTTTTTGGACATTGAAAACAAGTTTATAGGGCTTGTCATGTGATTTAAATCCAATATTATTGTATATTAAGGTTGTTCAAGTGATAGTGAAGAGAAAAAAATCAACATCAAAAACCTGGTGGGGGGCAAGATAAACCAACCTGGACAGGTTACCCCCCACCCTTGTACCAATTACATGTAGTTTCTTCCTTTCCGACATTCAAAACTTGTTTATAGGACGTACTTGTCTTTTGATTGAAATCCAATATTATTTCATATTAAGGTTGTACAAATGATGATCAAGACAAAGAATATCAACATCAAAGTCTGGGTGGGGGGTTAGATAAACCGCCCTGGACAGGTTACCCCCCCCCCCCCCCCCCACTCCCCATCCTTTTACCAATTAGTTTCTACTTTTCCGACACTAAAAACAAGTTTATAGGATCTGTTTTGTTATTTTAATTCAGTATTCAATATTCTTTTATATGCAGATGCTTTGTATAGATAATATAGTTATAATTGGGTGGGGGGGGGGGCAAGATAACCTGCCCTGGACAGGTTACCCCCAATAAGTTTCCATTTTTGCCACTCTGAAAACAACTTTTTAGGACTTGTCTTGTGATCTTAATCCAACATTTTCATTTTTGGATGGTTAAAAAAATGTGTATAAAAATCAATCACAACCAATACTTGAAACTGGGTGGGGGGCAAGATAAACCAGCCTGGACAGCTTGCCCCCCGGGGGTGAAGATATCCAGGGTGGGGACAAAATTTCCCGGGACAGCTTACCCCCCGGGGGGTAAGCCAACCGCGGTCAGCTTACCCCCCCGGGGGGTCAGCTGTCCAGGGGGTAAGATAAACTGGGACACCTGTATCAACTTAAATGCAAACTTTGAAGAAAATTGGTCAAAAACTACTCAAGTTAGAGAGCGGAAACGAATGGAGACATCTAGATTTTCAAACAGTTAATTGACCTTTGTGACCTTGAAAATTAGGTCAAGGTCACCGAAATCCAATCACTCCATTCAGCTGTCCCAATGAAGTTTCTGTGCCAGTTTGGTCTAAATCCATCCAGTGGTTCAGGAGATATCATGCAGACAAAAAGCTACGCCGACGCCAATGCCGACGGGATCCACACCAAAAACAATATGTCCCCTACCCCTTCGGAGGGGGGACATAATTCAAAATTTTCAATTTTACAGTTCTTACATTATTCTGTATATTGCATGTTGCATGTGCTTGTTTTCATAATGTAAACACGTACTAACCCCGTATACAGATCCATACAGATGTCCCTCTGAGGTGGCAAAATATTTTGTATGTCAGCAACCACGTAGCCATCCTCATTTATTCGAATGTTTGAGTAAAAAGCACTGATCTGTGCTTCTTCTTTTCTAAAAAAGATAAACATTTCACCTATAAATTAAGAAAGGATGATGATTAACCTTTAGGTAACTTTCAATTCATATTTTCCAGTTTACTAAACTTGTATATACTGTAGGTTTGGACATTTTATGTAACTTTTGTTTAAAAATGTTTTATTTTTCCAATTTTAAGGAAATCTTGAATTTGTGAGCAAGTCTAGAATGCTTATAATAAGTCTTCATTAGCAAAACCAGAGGACCAATGGTCCTGTAAACGCTCACCTGAGATGAGCTGCATATACCAATAAACATGTTTGAATATTATGGTATTTAACTCCAGTGCAGGGGCAGATAAGCCCTTGGGCCATTTTCTTTTTTCAGAATCTTCAATATTCTGTCCATTTGCCAATTTCCTGTTGGCTTTTTCCTTCAAATGACATTTTAACAGTTTTCCCAATTCAGATGCACAGGCAACCCATGTTGACCTTGCCATAAACTTGGTCAAGGTCATCACAGGGTCATGATTTATATATACATTGGAGTACTTTAGCCATCGATGCCTCACGCCAAGTTTCCTTGAAATCAGTCTATTGGTTTCAGAGAAGATGATTTTTGATGGGTTTTTACCATATATGGGCATGGCGGCCATCTTGGTCATGTTACCTAGATTATTTATATATACATTGATTCCCCCATTCTATAGATGCTTCACTTAAAATTTGGCTTTGTTTGGCCAAGCGGTTTCAGAGGAGAAGACGTTTGAATATTATGGAAATATACATGTATATTGCCCCGGGGTGGGGGCACATGAGCCCCTGGGGTCCAATTTTTTTCAGAATCATTAATATCCAGTCCTACTGCCCATTTCCTGCAAGACTTTCACTTTAAATGACATTTTAAAAGTTTTCCCCCATTCAAATGCATTGGTGACCTATGTTGACCTTCCCGTAAAATAGGTCAAGGTCATCACAGGGTCATGATTTATATACACATTGTAGTGCTTGAGCCATCGATGCTTCGTGCCAAGTTTCGTTGAAATCGGTCAACCGGTTCTGGAGAAGAAGATTTTTGAACGGTTTTTACCATATATGGGCATGGCGGCCATCTTGGTCATGTGACCTGGATTTTTTATATACATATTTGTTACCCCTTCCTATTGATGCTTCACATAAAATTTCGCTTTGATTGGCCAAGCGGTTTCAGAGGAGAAGATGTTTGAATATTATGGAGATATACATGTATATTGCCCCGGGGTGGGGGCGGATGAGCCCCTGGTGCCCAATTTTTTTCAGAATCATTAATATTCAGTCCTACTGCTCATTTTCTGCAAGATTTTTCCTTTAAATGACAATTTAACAATTTTTCCCATTCAAATGCATTCGCGACCTATGTTGACCTTGCCGTAAAATAGGTCAAGGTCATCATAGGGTCATGATTTATATATAAATTGTAGTGCTTGAGCCATTAATGCTTCATGCCAAGTTTGGTTGAAATCGGTCCAGTGGTTCCGGAGAAGAAGATTTTTGAAGGGTTTTTACCATATATGGGCATGGCGGCCATCTTGGTCATGTGACCTGGATTATTTATACACACATTGGTTCCCCCTTCCCATAGATGCTTCATGTAAAATTTGGCTTTGATTGGCCAAGCTGTTTCAGAGGAGAAGATCTTTGAAAATTGTGGACGACGGACGGACGGACGACGGACGGACGACGGAGCATGGGTATACTATAAGCTCACCTTGTGAGCCTGACGGCTCAGGTGAGCTAAAAACTTTAAATTTGCCATCAGGAAAGTTTGTCCGTGTAATGTATACCCCCTTGATCCTCACTTTAATATAGCAAAACTGGGGTATGCAGGGACCTATTTTTCTTATTTTTGCTCCAATAGATTGTGGATACTCGTTAGAATTGCCTCTGTGAGGCGGTTCTAACATGTACCCACAATCTATGTTTTTAGCAAAATTTTAAATTTTTACAACTTGGGAAAAATCTGTATATCACATGTGCATGTTTTCGTAATGCAAAGCAATAAATTTCCCTATATTTGAAAAGTAAGTGCTTAACGTTAATGGAAGCCCTAAATTCAGAACCTTCACATTAGCTTAACTCTACTCACAGGTCATTATTTGTTAGCGCTGATGTCATAAACTGTCTTCTCCAGACCACTTTGAGAGGCTTCAGCGGTGTTTGGTTGTTAGCTATAATGTCCAGTAGTGGCTGCCAGGCATTCTTAACCTTTTTCCTATTCAGCAATGTCAGCAATGCTGCTCCTGGTGATGCACTGGAACTGAACATGGAGAAAAAACAAGCAAATTCAGAGAATTCATGTCCCCCGCCTTAATTGTTTAGTTACACAAATATATCTGATAATAATGAATATCCAAATCACATGCATTTACTTTGTGTCACAGTGTCAAACTTTAATCTGAGGATTATATTCAAACCACATGCAAATCTTCAAATCATGGTCAGGACATCTCTATGGTTTGAAAAGAATCAGAATAAAACTGTGGGAAGAGTTGTGCACACAAGGTACATATTGTCCATTAACTTTCATTGTATAAATACCTAAAAAACGGCCAAGTTAAAATTGCGAAAAAGTGTCAAAAATTAATGTGAGGATTATATTCAAAGCACATGCATATCTTTGAAGCATCGTCAAGACATCTGTAAAGTTTCAAAAGAATTGGAATAAAACTGTAGGAGGAGTTGCACACACAAGGCACCCACTGTCCATTCACTTTCATTGTCAAAATACCCGAAAAATGACTAAGTTCAATTTGCAAAAAATGTGTAAAAAATTAATCTGAGGATTATATTTAAACCACATGCACATCTTCATAGCATGGTCAAGACATCTGTAAAATTTTAAAAGAATTGGAATAAAACTGTAGGAGGAGTTGCACACACAAGGCACCCACTGTCCATTCACTTTCATTGTCAAAATACCCGAAAAATGACTAAGTTCAATTTGCAAAAAAAGTGTCAAAAATTAATCTGAGGATTATATCCAAACCACATGCACATCTTCATAGCATGGTCAAGACATCTGTAAAGTTTCAAAAGAATTGGAATAAAACTGTAGAAGGAGTTGCACACACAAGGCACCCACTGTCCATTCACTTTCATTGTCAAAATATCCGAAAAACGAATAAGTTCAAATTGCGAAAAAAAAGTGTCAAAAATTAATCTAAGGATTACATCCAAACCACATGCAAATCTTCAAAGCATGATGAAGACATCTGTAACATTTCTAAAGAATCAGAATAAAACTGTAGGAGGAGTTGCGCACACTCCTATAGCGTGACGGAAGGACAGAAGGACGGACTGAATGATGGAAAGCCAAAAACTATGTCCCTCCGCCGGGGGACAATGAGCTTTCACATCAAGGTGGTCTCCCACCAGGTACGACACAAACTAGGCTGTACCGTCACAGAAGCAGGCTAGAAGCTTGAAATTTGCACATGATTTTGGAAATTTCCAACCTGGTCTGACATATACTGGGGCTGTTCAATCACAGGATGTGGTTAGTTAGGAGCTTGAAGTCTTGAACAGGATGACTCTTGTATGAGGATCATACTCAGTGTTTGTTTTAGGCTATTTCCAGCACTATTTGATTCTAGATTTATGATCCTTGCCTTGCAAAGCCAGTAACATCAGGAAACTAGAAAATGTGTTTATGAAACACTATGCCCCCAACTGGTAAGCCACTTTCAAGATGTAAAAATGTCCAAAAAATGACTAAGTTCAAATTGTAAAAAAAGTGACAAAAATTAATCTGAGGAGTATATCCCAACCACATGCATATCTTCAAAGCATGGTCACAGTGTCTGCAAAGTTTCATAAGTATCGGTATTAAATTGTAGGAGGAGTTGCGCACACAAGGTACCCTCTGTCCATTCACTAAACTGCCCGAAAAAATGACTAAGTTCAAATTGTGAAAAAAATGACAAAAATAATCCAAGGATTATATCCAAACCACATGCATATATTCAGACCATGCCCATAATACATGTACAGTTTTAAATGAATTGGCATGAAACTGTAGGAGGAGTTGCGCACACAAGGTACCCACTGCCCATTCACTTTCATTGTGAAAATGCCCGAAAAAATGACTAAGTTCAAATTGTGAAAAAAATGACAAAAATAATCCAAGGATTATATCCAAACCACATGCATATATTCAGACCATGCCCATAATACATGTACAGTTTTAAATGAATTGGCATGAAACTGTAGGAGGAGTTGCGCACACAAGGTACCCACTGCCCATTCACTTTCATTGTGAAAATGCCCGAAAAAATGACTAAGTTCAAATTGTGAAAAAAATGACAAAAATAATCCAAGGATTATATCCAAACCACATGCATATATTCAGACCATGCCCATAATACATGTACAGTTTTAAATGAATTGGCATGAAACTGTAGGAGGAGTTGCGCACACAAGGTACCCACTGCCCATTCACTTTCATTGTGAAAATGCCCGAAAAAATGACTAAGTTCAAATTGTGAAAAAAATGACAAAAATAATCCAAGGATTATATCCAAACCACATGCATATATTCAGACCATGCCCATAATACATGTACAGTTTTAAATGAATTGGCATGAAACTGTAGGAGGAGTTGCGCACACAAGGTACCCACTGCCCATTCACTTTCATTGTGAAAATGCCCGAAAAAATGACTAAGTTCAAATTGTGAAAAAAATGAAAAAAATAATCCAAGGATTATATCCAAACCACATGCATATATTCAGACCATGCCCATAATACATGTACAGTTTTAAATGAATTGGCATGAAACTGTAGGAGGAGTTGTGCACACAAGGTACCCACTGCCCATTCACTTTCATTGTGAAAATGCCCGAAAAATGGCTAAGTTCAAATTGCAAAAAAAATGACAAAAACTAGAAATTGGCTGCAAGCAAGGCTTTCAGTATACCCCCCGCAAAATTATCCGAAGCTGGCCAATAATTCATAAGTCAAACACCTATAAGATATTCAAAGAATGTATTGAAAGCTTGAGGTTGATTTCACTGTATGCACTATGATCATTATTGTTTATCATGAGAAATGGTAAAAAATTGACTAAGTTAAAGAAAAGCTGAAAATTTGTCAAAAATTATTTTTTCAGCATGAAAATTATCTATGCACATCTAAAATATATCTGGAACAAATCTACAAAGAATTTAAAAGAAACACTGAAAGCCCTAAGAGGAGTGGATTTCACAAAGTATGCACTACCAACCATTATTGTATATAAGAAATAGTCGAGAAATGGCTATGTTGAAAAATGATGTAAATTTGTCAAAATTCACTTTTTCAGTATTATAATTCTTCATGCACATCTTCAATATGTGTGGAACATGTCTGCAAAGTACTGAAAAGAAATACTGAAAGCCCTAGGAGGAGTTGATTTCACAAACTATGCACTACCAACCATTATTGTATTTAAGCAATGGTCAAAAAATGGCTATGTTAAAAATGCTGTAAATTTGTCAAAAATTAATTTTTCAGTATTATACTTCTTTATGCACATCTTCAATATGTGTGGAACATGTCTGCAAAGTATTGAAAAGAAATACTGAAAGCCCTTGGAGGAGTTGATTTCACAAACTATGCACTACCAACCATTATTGTATATAAGCAATGGTCAAAAATGACTATGTTGAAAAATGCTGTAAATTTGTCAAAAATTATTTTTTCATCATTATAATTCTTCATGCACATCTTCAATATGTGTGGAACATGTCTGCAAAGTATTGAAAAGAAATACTGAAAGCCCTAGGAGGAGTTGATTTCACAAAATATGCACTACCAACCATTATTGTATAAGCAATGGTCAAAAAATGGCCATGTTAAAAATTGCTGTAAATTTGTCAAAAATTATTTTTTCATCATTATAATTCTTCATGCACATCTTCAATATGTGTGGAACATGTCTGCAAAGTATTGAAAAGAAATACTGAAAGCCCTAGGAGAAGTTGATTTCACAAACTATGCACTACCAACCATTATTATATATAAGCAATGGTCAAAAAATGGCTATTTTGAAAAATGCTGTAAATTTGTCAAAAATTATTTTTTCATCATTATAATTCTTCATGCACATCTTCAATATGTGTGGAACATGTCTGCAAAGTATTGAAAAGAAATACTGAAAGCCCTAGGAGGAGTTGATTTCACAAACTATGCACTACCAACCATTGTTGAATATGGCAATTATCGAAAATTGGCTAAGTTCAAAATGCTGTAAATTTGTCAAAATTTATTTTTTCAGCATAATACTTCTTCATGCACATCTTCAACATCTCTGGCACATATCTGCAAAGTATCAAAAGAGAATATTGAAAGTTGTAGGAGGAGTTGATTTCACAAAGTATGCACTATTAGCACTATGGCAAACATTCTATGTATAGGTTTAAAAAGTCCCATAACTCTTGCAAAACTGACCCTTTGGCCCCTAAATTCATATCACACATGTGTTGTCTAATGGTGCAGGTGTGTTGAAAATTTGAAGAACATCGGGCAAAAACTACTTAAGTTATTCAGCAAAGATGTCAAAATGTTGACGGAATGACGGAATGACGGAATGACGGAATCACGGAATGACGGAATCACGGAATCACGGACAGGCTGAAAACAGTATACCCCCCTAAAACTTCGTTTTGCGGGGGGTATAATTAATCTGAGGATTACAACATCTGTAAAGTTTCAAGAGAATCGGAATAAACTTGTAGGAGGAGTTGCGCACACAAGGTACCCACTGCCCATTCACTTTCATTGTGAAAATGCCCGAAAAATGGCTAAGTTCAAATTGCGAAAAAAGTGACAAAAATTAATCTGAGGATTATATCCAAACCACATGCGTATCTTCAAAGCATGGTCACAACATCTGTAAAGTTTCAAGAGAATCGGAATAAAACTGTAGGAAGAGTTGCGCACACAAGGTACCCACTATCCATTCGCTTTATCAAGAATTAAAAAGGGAAATAACTCTAACAGAATGGGCCCCTAGCCCCTTGAATTTACCTGAAAGAAAAAATATGGGTCCTTTTAATTTTCATATACAAACTACATACCAAATTTCAAGATCCTAGCTCTAACGGTTCAGACAGACAGACTGACTGACTGACAGACTGACTGACTGACTGCACGGAAAGAGCCAAACCAATATGCCCCCTCAACTTCTTCGAAGTTGGGGGCATAAAAAGGGAAATAACTCTCACAGAATTGGCCCCTAGCCCCTTGAATTTACCTGAAAGAAAAAATACGGGTCCTCTTAATTTTCATATACAAACTATATACCTAATTTCGAGATCCTAGCTCTAACGGTTCCTGACCGAGTGCTCATGCATCACAGACAGACAGACAGACAGACAGACTGACTGACTGACTGACTGCACGGACAGACCCAAACCAATATGCCCCTTCAACTTCTTCGAAGTTGGGGGCATAAACATGTCCGTGTAATGTATACCCCCTTAAACCTCACTTTAAATATAGCAAAACTGGGGTATGGAGGGGTATACCTATTTTTCTTATTTTTGCTATAAAACATAATTTGTGGGTACTCATTAGGTTCTAACGTGTACCCACAATCTAATAAGAAAAATATAAAAAAAAATCTACTGAAAAGTTTCAATTTTTACAACTTGGGAAAAATCTGTATATTACATGGGCGTGTTTTCGTAATGCATAGAGGACGTAGAGGTACTTACTTTTCTCAACATTGCCCAATACAATATATTCAAGCTTTACTCATACATGAGCTACATACCCATTTAGTGAGTCCCTGAATTTGATTCTAGATTCATGGTCCTTGCCTTGTAATGCCAGTATCATTGAGGCATGGTACTTCAAATATTGGTGTGTTTTCTCAACATTGCTGATCTTCATCATGGCTTCATCCAACCAAGAGGAATCTGAATAGAATATGAGCCGCCAAATCAGAGAACCAACAATCTGCATCTGCGAAAACAAAGGCACAGACCAGCTTCGCGGTAACCGAGAAACTGATCAGCGGCTTTGTTTTCACTACACAGAGCTATTACAATCATTCTTCTCCTTATATCCAAAATTTGAAGCTTCTAGCCTTCTTAATTCTGTTACTGTACATGCTGTTTAGTGTCCGACCGGGTCGGAAACCCAAATTGTTGGTTTCTCATGCGACAGCTCCTATTTGATTGAAAATTTTAAGAGAGATAATTTTAAATGAAATGACCAGAAATTTAAGATTTTGTTCATCATGGACTCATGGCCTTTCAATCAGACCTTATGTCTTTCAAAGTTGGATTTAATACTAAGAAACATTAAATTGTTACAGCTATAACTGAACATGTTCCTCCAACACTTGTTAATTTTGAATCAAGCGCTCCACTAACAAAATCATTGAAAGGGAGAAAACTGATTACTGATTCAGAAACATCTCAATCCCAAAAACAATATCAGCCATTAAAAGCCTGTAATAATTGTATGGATATATTATTGTTATCAAAATCTTCTGATTTCATGACAATGTCAGGATGATGGTGATTATGATGATGATGGCGATGATGATGATAATTGAGCCACCTCGTGGGAAAACCAACAATGTGGTTTTTGAACAGGTCCGACACAAATTGAGCTGCACAAGCACAGAAAAATGCTACATGCTTGAAATTTTGGATATAAGTAGAAGAGGGATTGTACTATCTGTTTAGCGAAAACAAAGGCGCTGATCAGCTTCGCGGTTACCACGAAGCTGATCTGCGCCTTTGTTTTCGCCAATGCAGATTGTTGGTTTTCCCATGGGGCGGCTCAATTGTGATGACAATAATAACCAGAGGACCATTGGTCCTGAGAACGCTCACCTGAAGCCTGATCTTGGAGTATTAAGTCATAATGAAATGACCTTGACCTTGAATACTCACACACCTTTACTGACTTCATAAGTTGTCTGCATCTGCAAAGTTTCAGGTCTCAGGATGCAATAGTTTCCAAACCCAGTGATTTCTGAGAAAACCATAATTTAAATTTTGATATTTAAATGACCTTGGGCCAAGGTCAAGACATGACCTTGGCCTTCATTAATTACTTACCTTCATTGACTCCATTAGTTGTCTGCATCTAGCAACTTTCAGGTCTCAGGCTGCAACAGTTTGTTTTCGCCTTTTCCCATGTGAAAGCCTATGTTTCCAAAATTGACCTTGCTGTAAAATAGGTCAAGGTCATCCTAGGGTCATCATTTCAACAAACTATGATGGGCTGGAGTCCCAAATGCTACATACCAAGTTTCATGAAAATTGGCCTGCCGGTTCTGGAGAAGAAGATTTTTGAAAGGTTTTTACCATATATGGGCGTGGCGGCCATCTTGGTCATGTGACCTGGATTTCGCGATCAAAACTTTCGTCTCCCCTACCCATGGATGCTCCACATAAAATTTCACTTTGATTTGCCAAGCAGTTTCAGATAAGAAGATCTTTGAAAAGTGTGTATGGACAACAGACTGGCCAAGGTCAAGAGATGACCTTGACCTATATTAATCACATATAAAACTTATAGAAAGCTATCAACTGTTTTGGGAGGGCATTCAGGTGCAACCAAAGCCTCTGTGGCATGTTGGTTAAGCTACTCCTCAAGATCCTGGGTTCAGTCCCAGGTTTCTCCAGTCTTTTGTCAAGACTTTAAAAGTCAGCTCTGAATCCATATGCCCTTAGCTATTGAGTGGGACATAAAACATGAAATCAACTGACCAAATCTGATAAAAGATTTTTATTACCTTCAAATTGGGCCAGTTCTTGTCAGCATTTTATTCAATATTAAATTGTCTATTTCTATTTGACATATGCTATTTTGTTTCATATTTAATGAGTGCTGTAGAAGGTGGCAGAAGTAAATTGTTGCAGTTTTGTTATTTTTTACTTTATACCTCATCTTTTTGAACATAATATTAAGCACCTCTAAAATTAGTTAAACCCAATTACAGTAAACTTCTATTGATGAGCTTTCAAAGATGGTACTTTTACTATGGTTCTCTCTAGTTTATGTTTCGATGTGGAGTTTGGTCACCTTTTGGGAAACAGCTGTTCACTCAGCTTACCATATTATGTTGTCCTTGTATCAGTACCTATTTGTAAATTTGGTTGTTGACTATATGTTCTTAGCCTTTGTTCTCATTGTGCCAGTTATGATCATTGCTTTAATACCTTCTACTTCTCTGTCCTTTCATATCCAACTTTGTAATCAATAGGTCAGAATCAACTAACTGTCACCATTTTAACAGTGCTACCCAGGCAAGCCAAAGTAGTTGCTGCACTTGGAGTTTCAGTGAAAACAACTAGTTTCTTTATCCAATACTTTTTATTTATTGAATCACACTACACTGATTCTTATAGTTTTCTATTAAAATCCATTAAAATTAGACACTTACAACTAAAACACAAAAATACTACACAAATGACAGCTATTGTAATCTAATGACAACATTTTAAAATATGAAGAAAAAAGATGAAGAAACTTAATCCTGAATCTTGAATGATAGATTTAGAAGTCATGAGACTGTGTCTATAACATTAAGAGTCAGAAAACATTCCAAGACTGAACTTATACTAGTACATTTCTGTGATTAAAATAGATGCCTTGTAAAAACCAATGTAATGGTACAGTTTAACACAATCTAACAACTATACTAGAGTAGACCACAACATGGAAAATAGGTAAAGTAATGTCACATTATTACTGGACAATATATTCATGAACTTGTTAATGAACATAAGATTGTATGCAAGTTTTAAAGTAACAAAATACAAATGCATGCACTGATAGGATATTTATATTATTTTTTCAATCTAGAATTTTCAAGTTCTTCATTTTCATTTAAATCTATATACTATGTACATATTTGCAAATTATATATTCTTTTGATCATGATGTACATTATAATCAACACTGAATCAAGCTCTATGTAACTATACATTTGTGGAGCAACATGAGAATCTGTCCAAAACTCACACCCATCCATTAATATCCAGATTCTTTAAAATTAAAAAGCACTGCCACTTGCTGTTCGTCACATTGAATAATATCTTTTTGCAGAACCCTGCAACAAAGCATATCTGCTATCCAAACCTTTATACATTATCTATATAAAACTATAAAGCACTTGCTATATCAGTTATCACCGTATCATTACAATAATTTTCACAATGCATCAAACTGCTTCCTTTAACTAAAATCAATAGTTTACTGTATATTTGAGATTCTATTTAAATCAGATGTTATAGTCACAGTCTCATTAATTCTAAATATATTTTGAGGAATACATTAAAAAAAGTTACAGTTGGACTCATACATAAAAAAGAATAAAAAAGTACACATTAGGATAATACCTCACTCAAACGTGAAAAAAAGTGAGAAATTCTAGTGTTTATCATCTAATCTCTCCAGAATTTTTATTTGAGAATATGTAAAGAAAAAAAAAAGAAAAAAAAAAAAAAAAAAAGGTGGCAACCCCAAAACTTGCTAAACCACCAAATTTAAGACCTAGTGGGGTTACGCCCATCAATTTTTCTCTTCAATTCTCTACTCTGTAATGATACACAAGCTGAACAATTTTAGAAATACAGTGATTTATCTGAACCAAGTAACAATTTAATAGCTAACCTTAATAAATAACACAATTTAGTTCATTAAAAATTCAGCTATCCATCTTTGTGGGATTATGAATTTGCCATTATACATAAGAGAGATTATTTGTTCAGAAAAGGGTTAACACTGGTTGTACTGTACCAGGTATTGTACAGTTATTCATGTTTTGCGTCACCTCATTTGAATATCTATTTGTCTAAGGCACAATATATAATTTTATGATCAGACCAATATGCCTCAATGACATCACAAAATCCTTCAGAATTTGAAAATATCAAATCTAGTACAGATCCACAGTCAGTTGTACATTGTTTAATATATTGCATACATCCAAATAATGTCTCCACAAAATCCACAAATCCTGTACTGGCACCATCTATCTGTATGTTGAAGTCCCCTAATATGACCAATTTAGCATTCAGGTCAATAACTGGCCTAAGATGACAGCGAATATCATTTCTAAAATCAGTCTGTGAACTTTTTGGGTATTTGTACAACACAACAACTTGAACATAACCTCGTTGAATGCTGAATGTGCCAGTGAATATGAATTCAAATGACTTACATTGCATTTTCATGACTTTCTGAATCTGCAAGTACTCCTTTACATACAATGCAAGTCCATGATATGGTCTGTTGTTTGCCTCTTTTACTGTATCATCAAGCCTAATAAGTCTAAACCGCTTCAGCGCAAAATGTACATTTTCATCCCTACTACATAACCTTGTTTCAGCAAATCCAATGATATCTGCTGCCAATACATTTGGTTCAGATTGAACATCTTTATAATGTTTATGCAAGGATCTAGCATTATTGAATGCAATTTTGGTTTTGTCTGAACCAATTTTATACAGCGGAACATAACATAGTTCTAAGGTAGCATCTGTGCGTAGCCTTTTCATTTCTATATTCACATCATCATCTAATGCCATAGCAGCTTCATTCATATTCAGTATATATAAATCTTCCAGCTTTTTCACTCTACTAAATGCAACATAGTGAATGTGTGGTATTTTCCTTGTCTCCTTCTGGGACAAATCAACAACTACCTTGTCAACTGTTGCACCTTCAGCTTTGTAGACTGTTTTACCTGAAGCTGGTGTCACTGGAAATTGGCTTCTCTGAAATGTTTTGTAGTTATGTATAAATGTTCGCTGTGTTTCAAATACAGGTGTCCAGTCTGCATGAATGCTTGAGTTGTAAAATTTCCTGTTTTTCTCACGTGTTGCTCTACCAACTCGAGGGTCATCAAACAATACCCAAATAATGCTAGGACGGTTTGTTCCTTCCATCCACCTGAAGTCAATGTGTTTTACCACACCAGTAGCACCATTGGTTAAACCGTCTTCTACATCTACATTAGCTGTATGAACAACAATCATTCCAACAACTACTGTCAATGATTTCTTTAGCTGGCCTGTTTGTCCGTAGTCCTTTGGGAGCTTATCAATCAAGGACTGGTGCCTGTTGGCAGGAATGTTTGCTGAGACAACACTGTCATGGCATGATATCACATACTTTTCTCCTGGCAACTGACTCAAAATAGTGTCATTGTGTTGGTCTACATAATAATTCTGTGCAAACAAATGAAGAGCATCCTTTGGATAGTCACCAGTTTCACGGTCAACAACACGTGTTTGCAGCTTTTGTTTGTCTTCCTCTGTCATTTCATTCAATCGAAGTCGGTTTAATAATTGTGCAAATGCTAGATCGTCTTTCTGTCTCATGATATCAACCAATTCGTACATTGTAAAGAGCTCTTTCCATAAATTCCTTCCCAGTGAAGATGCTCCCTTTTTCAAATCAAGACTTATCAAGTAATCACCTACTGGCTTAAGTTGGTAAAGATCCCCAACAGCGATAACACTTAAACCACCAAAAACTTCTTTTGTTCCCATCAGCTGCTGTAAGCGAGTGTCAATAAAGCTTAGTGTCATGTTGCCTACCATTGATATTTCATCAATAATGATAATTTTCAGATGTCTGTACTTAATTCGGAACGTATTTAACTCATCAGCTGCAAGATGATTGGTTCCCTTTTGATACATTTTCCTGTGGAATGCAGAGCAAATGGTTTGACCACTAATATTAAAAGCAGCAAAGCCCATGTAAGCACACAGCAGAATTCTCTTATCATCTGGATTTTCTCCATCTTTCAAATTCAAAATCCTGAACAGACTTTGATAAAGTGCTCGAATCACTACTGATTTACCAACACCTGCCCCTCCTGTTAGAAAAGCATAAACAGGTTCATCTTTACATTTAATCCAGTGCACAATATGGTTAAAGAATTCTCTTTGTCTCAAATTAAGACTTCTGAGTAGTTGTAAGTATTCATCATCTGGTATAGACTTCTGAGTAGTTGTAAGTATTCATCATCTGGTAATAAAATACCACTTGTTTCTACTGGTGGCATAGAGCAAGTTGACTGTAATTCTATTCCAATGTCATAATGCCTCTGCTCTACAACTCTGCTTGGGTTAAAGCAAACAAATTTTTCTGATTCTGCTGACCCTTCTTCTTCTGTCTCTCTATTTTCTTGCTCTGCATTTGGTGCAATTTGATCATAGTCCCTTTCCTCATTTTCCATCATTTGTCTTGCAATCTCAAGCTCTTCAGCATGATGCTCATACTCATTTCTTTTGGACACCAGGGATGTCTGCACTGAGTTATACCGAGCTTCAAATGTTCCAAAAGAACCTGTCAAATCCTTCTGTTCATTTCGCCAAGGTACAAAAAGCATAAGCTGCTCTCTAAAGTAATTTTCTGGATCCCTTTTTCTGTTGTATCTTACATACCTTATTATTCTTGGTACTTTTCTTTTCTTGTATTTTGTTCCATTTTTTGCTTCAAACAACAGGTCTGAACTTTGACTGTTATTATCATTAAAGCTGTCATCACTTTCATCACCAGAGCTATTGACAAAACTGTCATCATCATTAGTGTCATCAACTTTCTCTGAAAACTTATTCCCTTTTGGATAAGTAACATCAACCTTAGAGACATAATCAGCTAAACATAATTTCCCAAGCTGCCTGGGTCTTTTAGAATACCTCTGTATAACATTTTCAGATTCTACATCTGTGGATTCAGCTGGAAGTTCATCAAGAGCAGCTTTTGGCTTCAACAGAAAGATTCTTTCTTCTGGTATAGATGTGTTGATGAAAACAATATCCCTCGTACATTTTGTCAAAGGAATTTGCAGATCAAGATAAACAGCTTCTTGAGCACTGACCTCAACACAGTTAGAAAATACATTCCCAATATGCCTGACTTGTTTCTTTAGGTCAAGATTTCCTCTTCTTGCTTCTTTCGCTGCTGCATCAAGTTGTGCACTCATACCTCTTTGTGATTTACTTATATAACCAACTATATATGAAGCACAACCATATGGCTCAAGAACAATCTGAATGTCAAGATTGGCCTTCCAGGCAAGAAGTATGTTTTCATTAAATGGATTTATTCTCATTTCCTTCACTTTTCGCTTTAAGAAAACCTTTGGTGCTTTCAATGAGCTTCTTATGCAACAAATATAGTCTTCGAAGTCCATTTTAGCAATTTTTTCTAGAAACTCCTCAAATGGCATATCGTCATTTTCTTTACACTCATTCATTGATTTTTGGAGCTCTACATTCTTTTTCTTGTACTTGTCAATGTTTTCTTCAAGAGGATACAGCAACATAGTTTTCGGCAATGGTGGCAATGGAAATCCAAACCTGCATATTGGTTTCCCTTTTTTTCTACAGGTTCTGGAATGTTTGTGACTTTGAAGGTTAATAAGATTTGCTGTTTTCTCATTATCACTACTGCAGGTAAGATATCCATCAACAAATTCAATTATTTCCTCTTCTGACTTTGTTTCTAAAGTTGGAGCATTTTCTACCCAAACAAGCATGTGAATATGAGGGGAGCCACGCTGTTGAAACTCAACTCTATAAAAATAGTCAAGTACCTTTCCAATTGGCTCAGAACTGCTTTTTAGAATTGTATTGAGGAACTCTTGAACCCTATGATCAAAGTACCTTGAACATGTAACTGGGTCTTTTTGAACTAGCTTTGTTTTCTCTTGCCAAGTAAGCTTTTCTAATTCTGTTTCAGAATATTCAATACCATCATTCAATTTTGCTAACATCTTTAACAGATCTGTCCATCTAGTATCAGCAGCTGACAATGACATAAACCAAGTAGGCAAAGAAAGTTGCCTAATCATTGCAAAAATATCTTTCTTGCGCATTTCTAAATAGGCGGGTGAATTTCTCAGTTGACGAAATATATAATAGCCTTCATCAAGGTTTACAAGTTTGTCCAAATAATTTGCATCTCTAGCTTCAGCTGCAGTTATTTTTTGACCTCGCTTTTTACATCTTCTGACAGCCAAGTTGACTTTATCACTGATTTGTTTCATCTGTAGTTTTTTGTGTTTGAAGAATATATTTGGAACTGACTGTGCAGCTCTCCTGTCAATTCTTCTCAATTCCCATTTTACAATGTCACTATAATGAAGTGGAACAATTCTCTCTTCCTTACTAGGTGGTGTTTGTCCACAGAATATAGATGGGAAGCACAAATATTCTGCATCTTTATCATTATATAGACTTAAAGGATGTTGTCCTTCTCCTGGTGCAAAAGTAAAAACTTTGTCACACTTATTGTCAATATCAGCATCATCCACTAATGTATCTATATTGCCAACATGGTCATTAGCATCTATCTCACTGTAATGATCAGAATCATAATCAGTTGGGGCATCAGATTCCTTTTTACTTGAGATTTCTTCCTGCTTTTCATTATCCATACTATGTTTGTGATTTGTTTGTTCTCTTGAAACTCCTAAAAATTCTCTGACTGTTTCCTCTGCACTTTCATTAACTTCCCGAAACCAGTCATCATCAATTACTATGCCAGAGTTCTTGTATAGCTTGCTGTTGTTCATAAGCCAATGCAGAGCAGTCAAAACTCTTAATGGTCTTACATTTTCTTTAAAGTCAACCGTTTTATAGGAAAGTTTCTTTTTCAGCTGGATAGCAACTGTAAAGTTTTCATCCATTGGCCTTGGCAGACAGTTTATTGTAGGCTGAATATCAACAGGTACATTAATTACATTCCCTTTCAAGGAGTACTGGCCACCACGTGGCAATTCTCTTATCTGCATAAATGGAATACGCAGTGCTATTAACCTTTCTTCTAACTGATGTAAGTTTAACTCTGGTGGCTTGATTGGCCATTTCATGCCATTAGTTACTGATAGCTTTGGAATTTTACAATCTCTTAAGGCATTTAGGCAAGTATGACATATCCATTCTTCATTATTGACAGATATAAAGTCTGTACAATGCCGTCGTTTACTTTCTGCTGAAATATGGACATTCATTAACTTAGAAACACTTTTCCTGAACCATGTCTGGTGACAACATGAACAAACATACAAAGGTCCAATAGAAATATCTGAATGAAATTGTTTGATAGCCTCTTCAATAGTTTTTAAGTCTTTCTTGTGCGTTTTTGGAAAATTATCTGTGTCATGCTTATATCTTTTTCGAGGAGTAGTGACTTCTGAACTGTCGTCAAATTTTCTTTTCTCCTGCCTTACTTGCTGCTTCTTGATTCTCTCGCATTCACGAACATAAGCATTTTCTCTTGCCTTCTTTTTTGATATATTCTGGTATGCTTTCTCCTTTGTTTTAAAAGCCTGATTTTCTCTTGCTGACTGTTTTGATTCTTTCTGATACACAATCTCTTTTGTCTTAAAACTAGGATTTTTTCGTGCAGATTGCTTTGATTCTTTCTGATACACAATCTCTTTTGTCTTAAAACTAGGATCTTTTCTTGCAGATTGCTTTGATTCTCTTTCTCTTGTTTGAAACATCAGGTCTTTTCTTGCAGATTGCTTTGATTCTTTCTGATACACAATCTCTTTTGTCTTAAAACTAGGATCTTTTCTTGCAGATTGCTTTGATTCTCTTTCTCTTGTTTGAAACATCAGGTCTTTTCTTGCAGATTGCTTTGATTCTTTCTGATACACAATCTCTTTTGTCTTAAAACTAGGATCTTTTCTTGCAGATTGCTTTGATTCTCTTTCTCTTGTTTGAAACATCAGGTCTTTTCTTGCAGATTGCTTTGATTTTTTCTGATACACAGTTTCTTTAGCCTTAAAACTAGGATTTTTTCTGGCTGATATTGCTTTGATTCTCTTTCTCTTGTTTGAAACACTGGGTCTTTTCTTGCTGATTGTTTTGATTCTCTTTCTTTTGTTTGAAATGCTTTATTTTGTCTACACTTTCTTTTGTAATTTTTATAATATTCAGTGCGATGCTTAAACTTACTGGTCTTTAATTCTTTCTTTGATTCTTTAATTAATGTGTTTGATGCATTACTGGATATGTTTTGTACTTTACTTTGTGCTTTGTTAGCTTGTTTCAATCTTTGATCCCTGAAGTAGGCTTCCATATTACTATTCATTTTACTTATACAGCTCTGTGGTTCTTCAGTCTTCTTGATTTTGATAGGCAAAAAGTCAAACTGCAAGTTGGTGTCTAGATTTAAACTGTCATAGAATGCATACATGTATGTAACTAGATCATCAATACTTGAGAAAGTTATCAAACAAGATGACCCATCATTTGAAGACAGTCCATTGTCACCATGGGAATGAGAATCAAAAAACATATACATGCCATCCTTTTTAAATACAGCAGAACATATGGCCCCAATAGTTATAAGACCTGATGATACAGACATGAAGGCTAACTGTAAGGTATCATGAAGTGTTGGCAAACCAATATTTTGGGAATCAATAAGAGGGCCACACACAATAGGCAGTTTTTCTAATGTAAATTTTCCTATCTCAACTTCAAAATCATAAGGGATTTCATCTAAGCTCAGCAGACGATGATCGAAATTTCCATCTGATTTCAATCCGCTGATAACAGTTTGATAGAGAGCATCTCCTTCACATAGCACTTTATCTAGTATCAGGCTATTATCTACATCATGACATAGTGAGTATGACAGCATACATAATGCATTGCATGTGCACTGAAATCCTCTTGAGTGCAGAGAAAATCTATCATCATTCTGGTGGAAACTTCCAAAGACCAAATTACCTGCATTCCAAAGCCGTTCAGACAATCTTACTGCTTGATAACATACCAAATCATTGTTTACACATGTTTTTGCAGAATCATTGTTGAAATGATGCTGAGCTATAACATTTTTATCATGCTCTGTATGTTCTGTATGCTGTTTGAGCATTGTATTTTCAAGAAAAGAGGCTATATTCTCTGTATTTTCTATATTCTCTTTGTCTTTATATGATTTTTCTATGACTCTTGATTGATATTCAGCATTAACATCGGGAAAAGTTTCGAGGATTACTGTTTCGAAATCTGACCGTACACTTGAGCTAACATTTTCTATTAGCTTGTTGAGATCAATAATTGCCTGTTTAAACTGACTAATATCAGTATCCATACTATCAGATTTGCTGTCACATGATTTTTTCAAATTTCCTTTCAAATATCCTTTCTCAGTGACAAGGTTAACTGAACCTTGCACTATGTCTTCTTTTTCTGTTTTTAATGAGGCCAGCTCCTCAGTCACGTCATGAAAGTTGTCCCTGTTTTCTGTTTTTAACGAGGCCAGCTCCTCAGTCATACATAAATCATACTTACCTCTTTCACTTACCTCCCTACTGGGATTCACATTCCCCCTCTTCACTGCAGCTTTCTTCCAATCTTTACTTCTAGGCATTCTTTACCTGAAAATACACAATTTTGTTTCATTACTTACGTGTTTTAACAAGAATTTAGCTGCAAGCAAGGTTTTTAATATTCCCTGACCTGTGACATAATTGCCCTGAAATGCAGTTTCAAATGCTAATGAAAGGAAAATCATGTTAAATGAATTTATGATTCAGTAGGTGCAATGCCTAAATATTAAGTATGTTGACAAATCTGTACACTTCTTCTTATGTCTGGCACACTCCTTCAAAATATTCAATGATAATTAAAAATTCTACTTCAGATTTTTTCAAAATGTATTCCCTTTAGCATGGGCCAAGTTTCGTTCAAATTGGAACAAAAATGTATATTACATGTTAGCTATACAACAAAAAAATTGCCTGTACGGAATAACGGAATGACTCAAAACAGCATATCCCCTCAAACTAGATTTGGGGGTGGGGAGGTGACTACCAATATGTTCTATTACTTTCTTTGAAACATATTTTGTTATATATATGAACATCAGAATTCTTTAAACATTATGATATAATTTTGTACATTTAAATGGTACTCAGCAAAGGGCACATACCGGATAAAAAGTGTGCTTTCCAGATCATCTTATCTATGTAATTACAGTTGCAACTTAAATAGTTTTTCTTTACACATTTTTAGCAGACCCCTTCAATTTATGATATTTCAATTAGATATCTATTTCAAAGTAAGTTTTAGAAAAGCTAGCATAGTCTTATCCACCTTGTACAAAAAACTACACAAATCACATTATCCCAGACCCAGCTCAAAAGTTGTCACTTGTGTGTACATCAGTTTTCATTGAAAGAACGGGAAAAGAGAGAGAGAGAGAGAGAGAGAGAGAGAGAGATCAGGTTTCCTATCTGAGAATCACTCAATCACTCAAAGGAATGATGCTCATTTTGTGTTGCACTTTCTTTTCTGGTGATATTATAGACAGGGTTTGGAGTCTTATTGTATCAGTTCCAGAGCCTTGCTTTTTCCAATTTTGAACAACTTTTTATACTCTAAGATAAAATATTTCCATTTATTTATTTAAATTGTCATCTAATGATAGACTACTAATATCCATAGAATCTATTATACAGACTTAGGCATCTTATAGACAAGACCATGACCATTTATGATCTTTTCTCTCTGTAATGAGCATCACCTATATTCAACTTTAGTCTATAATATACTTGAGTATGTAATAAAATGTACTTTGCCTGATAGGTTATTATCTAATTATCATTTCTTGATAAATGTGTTTGTAGATTTTCTTGCACATTATATTTCTGCAAATAGCTTTACTCTGACAGTGACAAGGTTATACTGAACCTTGCACTTTGTCTTTGTTTTCTGTATTTTAAATGAGGCCAGCTCCTCAGTCACGTCATGTAATTGTCTTTGTTTTCTGTTTTTACGAGGCCAGCTCCTCAGTCAAAGTAAAACATTAACCTAACTAGTCATACTTATCTTTGTTGTCTTTACATCTTCTGATTCTCTTTCCATTTCTGAAAATATACAAAAAGGACTAAAAATCAAACTTCTACAAAACTATTATTCTTTATATGATGCAATGGCTACTGCTTCCAACAAAGAGGCTTGAATCAGTGACATGTATACAAAGAATAGACATCCCCACTTTTTAAGAGATCTCTAACATTTTTTGGAAAAAAATAAAATGTATGGGATCAGCCATTTGGATTAAAGGTAAAGGTAAGCAATGATCTGGAACTGGCACAATTAGAACTAAAGTAAATGAAAATAAAATTGAGATCCTTTAAAAGCAGTGAGCATATTAATGAGAAAAGGGATGGGCCATAGTAATACTGTGACAAAACAATTTTAGTTGCAAAAGTCACATAAAATGTAGAGGACTACTTGATAAAGATTTCTGGAAAAAAAAAAAAAAAAAAAAAAAAAAAAAAATTCAAATATCTGCGATTGAACCAGAAAAATAGCCAATTTCCACTTTTCTCATTATAAGTCCATCGAAACTTCAAGTTGCCATAACAACCAGATTTCTTATTTGACTGAAATAAAAAACACAAATTATGTAGAGACTACTGTCAGGAACATGTATACAAAGTACAGACTTCATGCTGAGACGGTTTCTGAGGAGAAGATTATTAAATGTTTTTCAAAATTTTGCCCTTTATGTAGCCCCAGCAATCAATCAAAATAAAGAATTAGGAAAAAAGGTCACGTGAAACGTAAATATCTATTCAATAAACATTTCTGCACTTTTCCCATTATAAGTCTATGGAAACTTTTAGCAACCAGAGTTCTTATCTAACTGGTATAAAAACAAAAATTATGTAGAGGCTAGTGTTAGGAACATGTATACAAAGTACAGGATTCATCCACTTGACAGTTTCTGAGGAGAAGATTTTAAGATGTTTTTTGTTTTTTTTCAAAATTTTGCCCTTTATGGGGCCCCAGCAACCAATCAAAATAAAGGATTAGGACAAAACTCACAAGAAATGTCAAACACTTCTCAATAAACATTTCTGCAAAAACAAAATTCAAATGTCTACAATTTTAGCGGAAAAATAGCCGATTTCCACTTTTCCCATTATAAGTCTATGGAAACTTTAAGTTGCCATAGCAACCAGAGTTCTTATACGCCTGGAATAAAAAACACAAATTATGTAGAGGTCACTGTCAGGAACATGTATACAAAGTACAGGCTTAATCCCCTTGACAGTTTCTGAGAAGAAGATTTTTGAATGTTTTTCGAAATTTTGCCCTATATCGGGCCCCTGCAACCAATCAAAATGAAGGATTAGGACAAAAGTCACATGAAACGTAGAGGACTACTCAATAAACATTTCTGCAAAAACAAAATTCAAATATCTCCAACAAGACAGCAAAAAACTGGCAATTTTCACTTTTTTCCATTATAAGTCTATGGGAAGCATAAGTTACCATAGTGACCAGAGTCCTTATCCGATCAAAACAAAAAACACAATTATTCTTTCCCCCTACCTGTAGATGGTGTATGTGTAATATGAGAACAATCGGCCCAGCGGTTTCAGAGAAGAAGATCTTTGAAATTGTGGACGACGACGGACGACGGACGACGGACGACGGACGGACGGACGCCGGAGCATGGGTATACTATAAGCTCACCTATGAGCCTTCGGCTCAGGTGAGCTAATGACACTAGTACTAGTAACGATTGTTTTTAAATGTTTTTTTTTTTTAAAATGAAGGTGATTTATAATACATGTAAAAATAATGATAAGGATAATGCTGTAGATGATGTTGATGATATCTCACCGGTCCAGTGTGCAGCATGATAACAGAGGAAAGATTCCACAGCCATTACAGCAGTAGTTAACTTCTGTCTGGGGAGATTCAGAGCTCCATTCCAACAGGCACTTGACTGACGTGCCTTCTCAGGTGATAAAAGTCTGTAACAAAAAGTAATCTCAGTATTCTGGTTGGATGATGAACAAAAAAATGTTCTAAAATGGCAAACATGCTATCAAAATTTAAAATGGGAACATTTCCATAAATGATCTGGCATTCAAAAATTTGCAATGTAATGAATCCAGGAGCAGGAAGTGTAACTTAATTAATATTTTTTAGTCATATGATGATTTGATCTAAGCCTCTAGCCTCATTAACAAGTTTGTCTTTAAGTTCTGTCAACAAAAATATATAATCTTACAATAATTTGAGTATACATACTACTACAGTTTTGCATTGTTACATAATAATATTATTAATATTGTTCAGATGCACTATCCTTGTCATTAGATTCCTGTCATGTATATTTACATAGCTGTATGCTCATGGGCTTAACAGCCTACTGGATTCTTGAATAAATTTCTTCTTCAATCTTACAATTATTTTCTTACCCATTATCATGAACACTAGCTGTGAGTATCTGTGTCTGCTCTGTGACCTCCTCAATGTCTTTGTCAGTGTATTTAGGCTTTTCTACAGCCGTTTCAGCAGCCAATCTGTAGAACTTCAGTGCTGCTTGTGGCTCGTCAAACTCACAGTTCATTCTAGCAATCTCGCTCAAGTGCATGGCTTTATGACGAGCTACAATTAGATTACAAATGAGCCGCCTTATGAGAAAACCAACAATCTGCATAGGCGAAAACAAAGGTGCAGATCAGCTTTGCAGTAACTGCGAAGCTGATCAGCGCCTTTGTTTTCGCTACTCGGATATTACAGTTCCTCTTCTACTTAAATCCGAAATTTCAAGCTTCTAGCTCTTTTCTATGCTTGTACAGGCCGGTTTGTGTCAGACCTGTTCGGAAACCACATTGTTGGTTTTCCCACGAGGCGGCTCAAATTCCTATTGTATCAGGGATTTACATCCGATGAAAAGCTCCGGTCATATGATGACATTCTTAGAAGATGAGCCTATATCAGATCCCATAAAATACTACATGAGTCACGTTGTGAGAATACATGTACTGGATTATTGCCTGTACAAAAACAAAGATGCAGATCAGCTGTGCAGTCTTTGTTTTAGCTACTCCAATGGCACAATCCTTCATCTATTTAAATCAGAAATTTCAAGCTTCTAGCCTTCTTTTAAGATGGTAAAGGTGGGTTTAAGTCAGACCTCGTCAGAAATCCCGAAGTCCAGTTTTCTCACATCGTGGCTCACAAGTACGTTTATGATCAATAATCCATGGAAAACGCACTGCCTTATCAGTAAATTGTTTTACAATAAGGGATATTTTTACACCACACAAGCTACACTGAATATATGAGCCGCCACATGGGAAAACTAACAATCTGCATATGCGAAAACAAAGGCGCAGATCAGCTTCGCAGTAACTGCGAAGCTGATTCGCAGTAACTGCGAAGCTGATCAGCTCCTTTGTTTTCGCTACACAGATAGTACAGTTCCTCATCTTTGTAAATCCAAAATTTCCAGTCTCTAGCCATCTTCTGTGCTTGTACAGCCCGGTTTGTGTAGGACCTGTTCAAAAACCACATTGTTGGTTTTCCCACGAGATGGCTCATATGAAAATGGCTATTACGGCCATGTTACAAGCAAATTCTTTCATTTCTAAAATGAAATGGTGATTTTTTTCTGAAAATGTATCAAACAAAATGTACATCTACCTCTCTTTTCCTTTGAGATGAGATTATAGAACATTTCTGTCGCCATGGCAACATTACCCCTTGCCCACATCACGTATGGCAGAGCTCTGTCAAACAGTTCCTCAACCAGCCTTGGAAATCTTAAACAGATTACAAAAAAAATAACTGTAATGGAACCTAATCAAATAAACTTGTACTTTCAAATTAATGCAAAGATTCCCATTCACTGTACTAGACTGTCTTGCTGTCTAGTCTGGGCTATAAAACTTTTTGTGGATGTCCAGTATCCCTGCTTTGGATTGTACACTATAATTTTATGAGCCGCGACGTGAGAAAACCGGTCTTCAGGCTTTCCGACCGGGTCTGACACAAACTGACCTGTTCAGTCACAGAAGCAGACTAGAAACTTGAAAATTTGGATTTAGGAAGAAGATGGATTGTACTATCCGAGTAGCAAAAACAAAGGCGCTGATCAGCTTCGCAGTTACTGCCAACCTGATCTGCGCCTTTTTCGCATATGCAAAAGGCCAGTTTTCTCATGATGTGGCTCATATGTACATTAATTCAGTTTGTAAACATACTGGCATGCACTTTACACATACGTTTTTATTTAAAGAAACATTAATTATCTCCAATGTTAAGATGAATTACCTGGCCTTCAAGGCTATTTTCACTCTTACTACCATGGTCTTGAACCCTTTGGAGAACAACTCGTGTTCTGTTACGTTGCCGCCACTCAGATTTCTCTCTCTTATAAATGCTGGTAGCATCAAATCTATTGCTGAGGCTAAGGCTGCATAGAAAAAGAACAACTGAATTGGTTAGGTTATGGCTTAACATACCGATAAACAGTGTTTCATTCATGCACAGCCCTCTAACTGATCAACTGTTGCTGTGTAAACTTTAAAATATTGCATTAGACGACGTATACTCTCAAATCGTTAACGTATGATTAAAACAAGACATCAACTTTAAATACAAAATAATATAAACTAGAACGGGCATAACCATGTGAATTTGAAATTTTTACCCTACTTTATCTTAAGTTAAGTTACCTATAGGCGGGTACACTGCTGGGCCCTTTCGGCACCCTTTGGACCATGCCCGCATTAATATGCTCTTGAAATGTCAACAACTATGGTAATTCAGTCATATTTTAACTAATTTAGCTTTTTGAATATGAGCTGCCACATGGGAAAACCAACAATCTGCAAATGCAAAAACAAAGGCACAGATCAACTTCGCAGTATCTGCGAAGCTGATCAGCGCCTTTGTTTTTGCTACACGGATAGTACACTTCCTCTTCTTCTTACGGTAAATCTGAAATTTCAAGCTTCTAGTCTGCTTCTGTGACTGTACAGGCTGGTTTGTGTCGGGCCTGGTTAGAAACCCAAATTGTTAGTTTTCTCATGCATTGGCTCATATGAGAAAACAGTAAAGATCAGCTGCAATGAACATACAAGCCGCATCATGAGAAAACAGGATAATTGCCTATGCAAAAACAAAGAAGCAGATCAGCTGTGCAGATACTGCACAGCTGATAAGTGCCATTGATTTTGCTCACCCGCTAGTACGATCCCTCTACTATTCAAAACCAAAAGGTCAAGCTTCTAGCCTTTTTCTGAGACTGTACAGGCCGGTTGTGTCAGACCTGGTCAGAAACCCCAAAGATCGGTTTTCTCTTGTCACGGCTCATACAAATGAGCAACTGTTAGCTAATGTGTACACACAATTTATGTTTTGGGCCAAATAAGAATTATATCAAAAGTTTAACTGAAAATTTTCCGAATTTTCAGCCGTAACAAAATCTGTATATTGGCATGGGTGTGCTATAATAATAATGTTTTTTTTTTTTTTCAAACTTTAAACAAAATGTTTTTTTTTTTAATTATTGCTTAACATCCCAGTCAACAGCTATGGTCATGTTGGGATGTCGCCTCCATTTTATGGGACTTTTACCCCAAAGCAGGATGTCATGACATCCAAAAAGTGCTTCAAATATATCCACCCAAATAAGCCAATAAAGCTTATATGTATGTAACCACTTTTAGGCTCCACTAGGTGGGGCCCTAAACAAAATGTGCCTGCTCTGTAAACATACCTGCCATTATGCACAGTGGCTGCAAGGCTTGATATTCACAGTATTTATTATAATCCCATTGCAAACTTTCTTGCTGTTTATGATGAATAAGACTGAATGCGACCAAAAATGATGCCGCTTTTCCGCTGGTGTACACCCCATCCTCATTCCACTGTGGTTTCAATGGAGAAGGAACTGCATTGAATACACTCCTTGTTGGATAAATAAATATGTTTATCTCTTTATCATCTTTTCTCTTAATTTCAAAACACAGTTTCTCATTGTCAACAAAGGGAAGTAAGCGATTCTGGAGCCATGACAACTGTTTCCTTAGAAGCCCTTGTTTCTTATTCCACCCAGACACTAGCCCCCTCATGCCTATGGGTAACTGTGCTTTTTCCTTAGATTCCACTTTTCTAGACGTAACAGCCAAACAAAGTTGCACCAGGGACGGTACTTGTCTATTTATACAAATGTCCGAATCTTCTGCAGTCAATTCTGTGACAGCCATATCAATGTCTTCCGTAACGTCAAATATGTTGCCTAGGCACATTATTTCATTTGCAAATGTTACTCTAAATTCTCTATTTTTCTTCTTCTTCTGTTTTTTACTAGGTCTCCTCCTCCTAACACCAGTATCAGAGGCACCAGCCTTTGAATGATCCCTATTATGAACACTAGTGTCTTTATCCTGATGTTCCAAAGCATCGATTTCATCACCAAATTTCTCACTTGTTGTAGCGAAACTGTCAGCAATACTTTCACCAAGACTGTCCAAAGTTTCAAAAGTATCGTCAGGAGCTAAGGATTCATCAATGTCATCTTCTAAAGCAGAGTAATATTCACTTTCGTCACTGGACTCACTGTCACCCAATGATTCTACAGTGCTAAGTCTTTGTTGTCTAGCTGTTGTGGCTTCAGTGTCCGATATACCTTCATCCTCAATGTTGTCATCATCAACATTGTTTTCTAGTGATAATTCATTTGCTCCATCCTGAAACAAGGGAATTAAATTTTAAGAAGCAGAGTCTTTGTATCCAAGTAACAAGAACAACGCTTCACAGCTGAACTTTTCCTTTTTACAGCAATTCAAAAACCTGATCATCTCATGTCATTTTTGCCAATGTTGTCAATTTGACATTTGTTATAATCCTTGAGTGATTATCATAAACATCAAACAGTAATGATCCTGTTCATGTGGTATCATGTAACAAGCATCTGAGTTTGGTCTACACTACTTATCTGTGATATCAAGTTCATACATGTCAGTTCTTTAGGAGAGATTTACCTGTTGCGCTCCTTTTGCCTTTCTCCTACTCTTTCCCTTCTTCTGAGCACCCTCTGATTGGCTGAAGTCCCAGGAGATAGTTCTGGCAAATGCAGGTCGCTGTCGCTGGAGTTTGATCAGGTGTTTCAAGTCACTTGTAATCTCTTCCATCTTAGATCACAAGAATATAGTTCTGTAAAATATGAGCCGCCTCGTGTGAAAACCAACAATCTGCATAGGCGAAAACAAAGACGCAGATCAGCTTCGCGGTAACCTCGAAGCTGATCAGCGCCTTTGTTTTCGCTACTCGGATAGTACAATTCCTCTACTTTCAAAATCCAAAATTTCCAGTCTCTAGCCTGCTTCTCTGACCGTACAGGCCGGTTGTTTCCTACCTGTTCAGAAACCACATTGTTTGTTTTCCCACGAGGTGGCTCATATTATACATGAAATTCTACGTCGCAAAGTTCATTTTTATGCATGCAAAACCCTTTGTCCGGTCATTTAAGCAGCTGAGGTTATCTGCACGACGGTCTTGCCCATAAAGTTGCTTATACGCACGACAGTTGTGCCGATAAACGGCGTTAACGGTAAGACCGTCATGTGGATAGCCTGTGCAACAGGTATTGGCTATCCGCACAACAGGAGTATGAGACTGACTAATAACCTTTCTTATGCAGATAGTGTATTTCAGTGTCACTTTTAGGTTAAATTATGTGTTAATTCTTAGGATTCTTATGATTCTTACGATGATAACATCTAATTAGGCTCTGCAACCTGTTGATGTATTTGGATGTCTTTGCCTATGTCTTGTCCTTTCGCCGGCAATATAGCACCAGGGGTTGAACTTATTATGATGTCCATGCCAACACTTATTAAGTCTACTCTTAAAACTGTTGGGAGTGGGTGCCATAACAGTATGTTCTGGGAGCTCATTCCACTGCTCTACAACTCTATTGCTAAAGTAATTTCGACGCATATTCAGTCTAAACATTTTCTTGTAGATTTTGAAAGAGTGACCTTGTGTTCCTGTATACTGCGACATTGTGAACAGTTTCTACTCGTTTACCATATCAATGTCATTCATGATTTTATAAACCTGAACCATATCAGCCCTTTCCCTCTTGTATTCTAATGTCGGTAAGCCTAAAATTTTCAATCTTTCTGGTAGTGATGGGACGATGATCGAAAGAAATTGAAAATCGATCGATTTTACCCAGATTTCGATTAATCGATCTGAATCTCAGAAATTTCGATTAATCAAAATACAGAAAGTGCTAAGATTTGCCAAAGTATTTTTACTTTCGTTTCCATAAAATCATGATGAAAAATCATGTTTTTCTGCCTCAAAAGGTCAATTTATGGGATTAGAGTAACAGAGTAAAGAATAAATTGTGATTTTTTTGTGTCTGAACAATGTGTTACAGTTTATAGCATCCTATATAGCTTGACAAAAAAATATTTGAATTTTTAGGTTAACCTTTACAGTGGCTGACAAACACCCATCTAGGCCCCCCAACAAATAATTAACAACAAAGTATAGCTGTGTGCCTGAATGATCAACTATATGACACATTATGTGTGCAAAAAACAAAAGGAGTAGCACCAAAACACTACTCCAAAATATAGAATTAGTGCCCAGGAAAATTCTAAAGAGTAATTAACAAGAATAAACAAAACTGTATAGATTTTAAAGAATGACAATTAGGAACAGCACAGCAACCTGCTGCTCTCCATTTTAAGGATGAGTCTACACTGAAGCAAGCAGACTCTCACCTGTCAGAATAGGCTGACAGATTTTAACATTCAAGTATCACAAATTCACAAGTAAAATGGTTAAGATTACAAACGATTTTTGCCAGTTTATTTGCATCATTGTTTACAGAAATACAAAACAAAATGTCAAAGCAAAACTATAACAACTAAACAACTAAAGTCAAGGATGTAAAATAATGAATAAAGGCTGTAAAGCTGCACTGTTAATATATATACTATACAACCGATTTCGATTCGATAATTAGTCACTTGCTATGAACCGATGATCGATTATGAAAATTCAGCCGATTCCCATCACTACTTTCTGGGTATGTTTTACCTCTCAAGCATGAAAGTATTCGAGATGCTTTTCGTTGAAAATTTTCAACTGCAATCATATCCTATTTGCGTTGTGGTATTGAAGTATTGAAGTGTCGGGAATTCCGGTGACCAAGGGGCGGCTAGTCCGTCTTTTAGCGGGATAAATACATCGGCGTTGAATGGTGATAAATAGGACAGTGTGGGGGAGGTACCGTTACGATTACCGCAAGACGATCAAGAGATCACATTAACACGTGACCAGTGAGACTCACGGACTGACAGAGCAGCAAGTGCAGATAAACTTTTACATTTTTTAACACTGAATGTTATAATATCAAAAAGCTTAGAAATATGAAATCTTTAAACCCTAAAATGTATTGGAGAATAATTAATGGGGGCAAGCAAGACGCAGTGCAGGCATCGGTAGAAAACCTGTTGAAATTTTTTAAGAACAATAATAACAGAAATATTTCTGACAACAATGATCCTGCGTTTGCCGCACATGATAATAATCCTATCAATGAACAAATAAATGTACGAATAACTTTAGCAGAAATTGAAAAACAACTAAAATTGTTGAAAACAAACAAATCTTCAGGTATAGATTTGATCATGAATGAGCATATTAAATCAGCATTTCACATATTGGGACCGATATTCGAGAAGTTATTTAATATTATACTTGATAGCGGTGTCTTACCAGAAGTTTGGTCAGTTGGTATGATTAAACCTATTTATAAGCAAAAAGGCGAAAAGAGCAACCCTGAAAACTATAGACCTATAACTTTGGAAAGTTGTGTAGGCAAACTTTTTACTAGTATTCTAAGTAATCGACTATATAAATATGTTGAAAGTAATAATGTATTTACAAACACACAAGCTGGATTTAGAAAAGGATACTCAACAACAGATAATATATTTATATTATATAGCCTAATAGAAATGCTCAATAATAGAAAAAAGAAACTTTTTTGTGCATTTATTGACCTTAAGCAGGCTTTCGATACAGTTTGGCGGGATGGGCTTTGGTGGAAAATGGTAAATTGTAATATAAATGGTAAATGTCTTACTCTAATTAAAAACATGTATAGTAACATAAAGTCTTGCTTCGTTGTAAATGGTGAAAAAACTGAATTTTTCACATGTAATATCGGTTTGCGACAGGGAGAAAATTTATCGCCCTTTCTTTTTTCAGTTTATCTAAATGATTTAGAAAATTTTTCCTCGATAATGATATTGATGGTGGGGTTGAGTGTATGTCATCCAATCTAGATAATGATATAGACATATATTTTAAGCTATTCATACTTCTTTACGCAGATGATACGGTGATAATGAGTGATTCTTCTAATGGACTCCAGCGTGCATTGAATATATATAATGATTATTGAGTATACAATGGAAATTAACTGTTAATATAAAAAAGTCAAAAGTTGTTGTTTTTGCTAAAGGTAGGCAAGCACAATATTCTTTTTCTTTAAATGACCAAACAATGGATGTTGAAAAGGACTATAAGTATCTAGGTGTGTTATTTAGTAGAAGTGGGTCTTTCTTTTCTGCAACAAAATTATTGGCAGGGCAAGCTGAAAAGGCAATGTTTAATTTGGTAAGAAAATCAAGAACTTTAATGCTTCCTATTGATTTACAAATAGATCTTTTTAATAAAATGGTTCAGCCTATTCTTTTATATGGAAGCGAGGTATGGGGTTTCGCAAATCTTGATGTATTAGAGCGAGTTGTTTTAAAATTTCTGAAAATTATTTTGAATATGAAAACAAGCACACCAAATTTTATGGTGTATGGAGAAACAGGGGTTTTCCCAATTTATATTGAAATTTATTGTCGCATGATTTCTTTCTGGGCTACAATCGTTTCTGGGCCACCTAATAAATTATCGTATGGTGTTTACAATGCAACATGCAGTATATATACATGTGAAAACAATGATAACACTAAATTTAAATGGTTTCACAAAGTTAAAGATATACTCTGCAGTTGTGGTTTTAGTGGAGCATGGAATAACCACACATTTCCAAATAAAAAATGGTTAGTAAATGCAGTACGACAAAAGTTAAGAGATATTTTTATAACAAAATGGTTTTTCTTGATTTAAGACAGCAGTAGTGGGTTTAATTACAGAATTTTCAAAAATAACTTTTGTTTTGAGCAATATTTGGTATCTCTCCCACTAAAGCAGCGGAAATTATTTATACAAATAAGAACACGTAATCATCGATTACCGATAGAAACAGGAGGGTGGAAAAAATAGCTCATCAGAGGAGATTATGTAATTTATGCAAAACTGAAATTGGAGATGAGTTTCATTATGTACTTGTTTGTCAGGAATTAGAAAATATTAGAAAACAATATTTACGAAGGTATTTTTATGTTCGACCGAATACGCTAAAATTTTCTGAACTACTCATTGTAAGAATACCACCACATTAAGAAATTTGTGTGCATTTATAAGCGATATATTTACAATTGTAAAAAATTAATAACTATCCATGGTAACAGAATTTCTTATGTAAGTTTATGTTTAGCATCTTTTGAAATGTAAACATTGTATCTATGTTTACTGAGTAATGTTTTGTATTTAGAAAGTATTACATGGCTATTTACTCTGAACCTCTGTATGATATTATGTAAGATGTTGTCTTTATATGTTTACCTCATATTGCCATTGTAATAATGGACTGAGAGAAATAAAGGTTTGACTTGACTCAAAATAAATTGTTTGTAAATAATTTATGCTCTTTATAAGGGAAAATCATGTTATGATTCATCAATGAACATGATGAAATACAATAAAAATATAACCATTGGAAATGCTTATTCATGTGTTAAGTGTTGCAATGCTCATTCATTGTTTATTTTAGTGCTATCAATTTCTGTCTGATTACTGATTAGCATTCAATTAAATTAAAGACGATATTCCACGTACTATTTCGATTGAAAATCAAAATAAATCATATTAATATATCGATCCAGGTCCAAGAAACAAAATTTCATATGCGGGTATACAAATTAATGACTTTTTTAAATATTGCAGTACGGAACCAAATTATCGGTTGTTTCCGGGTTTTTCCGCTGTCTTACCTGTGTGGGCGTGGCTTAGTATCTGTGACGTCATCTCGTACAAGTCCGATAAAGTAAGACCATTGGATAACGTAATAACAAGGCCATTCGTGTCATGATTATGTTCATTTTGACCATAAATTATGTAGTTTGTTTTATTACAAAATGATTTTATATGCTGTTTTAAAAATCTAGACAAAAAATAACACACTTTCAACATTCACACACATGAGGCCTTTAGTACTTTACCAAAGTTTGAACAAATGGCAATTATTTCAGATCCGAGTATCAAAGTAATAAGGAATACATGCCGTTTTTACCCGTTCTTATAAAATTAAAATCTCGGGAATAATTTAATTTTCATTGTTTCACATGTGACATGAAGGATAAAACATCCGTTTTTTATCATATTTTTTCATTACTTGCGCGATCACAAAGTTGAAACTTGTTTTGATACCATTGTCCGTGTTATGATGATTATGTTGCGTAAGAATACACGAAATAATATTCTTATTGGCGGCATGCGCGTGTGCGAGAGAGATCAACGTCTGAACAAAAGTATTCAACGTGAGCACCGTTACTTGCAAATTAGAGATTATCTCATGACATGCATTTGCCAATGTGACGACTAAGTTTTGCAAATCGAAAATAAACTCTCTCTCTCTCTCTCTCTCTAGTGTACAAATCACTTACATCATTTTCCATTCCGGCGAATAAAAATATGTTCAAGTACGTTCATTCTTTAAGGACACATTTGCAAATATTAATGTTAATCAACAAATACAAATCATGTGCAGTCAACACGGTTAACCAATAAAACACAAGCCCCGAGGGACCTGATTTAATCCGTACTTTATTTTGGGGGTTACGCACAATAATAAAGGTACATGTATTTGTTAAAACAATCATCATTATATACAGAAGTTCAGTTAACAATTACACGTATCGACAACAAAAATGTTTTGATCAAGAAGCAAAACCGCAAATATGGGTATATTCATGAGCGCTCATCATGTTTTCATAAGAAAACATTACGATATACTTGTAAGCCATATGCCGTGTTTTCTCTCTCTCTCTCTGTGTAAATATTCTAATGCAGCCGTGTAAAGTCCCGGTCCTACTGCGCTTCAGATTGCTCTACGATTGTCTTAATATTAATTTGGGAATCATTTCTTTGACACCGATGTGCAAATTAAGAAGGCAGAATCACGTTGGAAAAGAAAATACATGTTTTGCATACGCAGTCTTATCAATATACTTATAATTAGACAATCGTACGATTCCTTACAATTCAGTGGGACCGGCACTTAACAGCTAGCCGGTCATCGTCTTTACCTTTTTAAAAATATAAATGAAGGTCAAAAAGGGGAAGGATGAATGAATAACGTGGTGTCTGCGCTTGAACGTCTCATGCGCATACATTGTATGCGTCGTGACTGTATGGAGTTTACAACTTATACATTCGTCATATAAAAGCATAGGAATTTCACCTTGGTTTATGCAATTCTTCTCATGATGTCGCTTACTTAAAAATCATATCATAATAAATGCGTGTACATTTTATTAAATGTAGAAAGAAAGATCAAAATAATACTTAGTCTATTCTTAATTCAAGCATTAGGATATCTAGAACAAAAGTCAATGTCGGTGGACTCTTTTACTCAATGAGATTGGAATGTCTTTGAGTATCTGCCACGTGCCGCCGAGTGATATATGCCGCAATGGTCCTGTAAACGCTCACCTGAAATCTGCTTCATATACCAATAAACATATTTGAATATTATGGTATTTAACCCCAGTGCAGGGGCAGATGAAGCCCTTGGGCCATTTTCTTTTTTCAGAATAATCAATATTCTGTCCATTTGCCAAATTCCTGCTGATTTTCCCCTTCAAGTAACATTTTAAAAGCAGATGAGCCCCTGGGGTCCATTTTTTTTTTTTTTTTTCAGAATCATTAAATTTCAGTCCTACTGCCCATTTCCTGCAAGACTTTCACTTAAAATGACATCTTAAAAGTTTTCCCCATTCAAATGCATTGACAACCTATGTTGACCTTGCCATAAAATAGGTCAAGGTCACCACAGGGTCATGTTTTATATATACATTGTAGTACTTGAGTCATCCATACTTCATGCAAAGTTTCGTTGAAATCAGTTCACCGGTTCTGGAGAAGAAGATATTTTAAGGGTTTTTACCATATATGGGCATGGCGGCCATCTTGGTCAGGTGACCTGGATTATTTATATACCCACTGGTTCCCACTTCCTATAGATGCTTCATATAAAATTTGGCTTTGATTGGCCAAGTGGTTTCAGAGAAAAAAATCTTTGAAAAGTGTGTATGGACAACAGATCGGCCAAGGTCAAGAGATGACCTTGACCTAAATTAATCATATACCTTCATCTAATCCATTAGTTGTTTGCATCTACCACTTTTCAGATCTCAGGCTGCAATAGTTTTCAAAAAATAGCTAATTTCCACTTTTCCCATTATAAGTCTATGGAAACTTAAAGTTACCATAGCAACCAGAGTTCTTATCCGACTGGAATAAAAAAAAACAAATTATGTAGAGGCTACTGTCAGGAACATGTATACAAAGTACAGGATTCATCCACTTGACAGTTTCTGAGGAGAAGATTTTTGAATGCTTTTTTTTCTCAAAATTTTGCCCTTTATGGGGCCCCAGCAACCAATCAAAATAAAGGATTAGGACAAAACTCGCAAGAAACGTCAAACACTACTCAATAAACATTTCTGCAAAAACAAAATTCAAATGTCTGCAATTTTAGCGGAAAAATAGCTGATATCCACTTTTCCCATTACAAGTCTATGGAAACTTTCAGTTGCCATAGCAACCAGAGTTCTTATCCGCCTGGAATAAAAAACACAAATTATGTAAAGGCCAATGTCAGGAACATGTATACAAAGTATAGGCTTCATCCCCTTGACAGTTTCTGAGAAGAAGATTTTTGAATGTTTTTTTTCGAAATTTTGCCCTTTATGGGACCCCTGCAACCAATCAAAATGAAGGATTAGGACAAAAGTCAAAAGAAACGTACAGGACTACTCAATAAACATTTCTGCAAAAACAAAATTCAAATATCTCCAACAAGACAGCAAAAACTGGCAATTTTCACTTTTTTCCATTATAAGTCTATGGGAAGCATAAGTTGCCATAGCAACCACAGTCCTTATCCGATCTAAACAAAAAACACAATTATTCTTTCCCTCTACCTGTAGATGGTGTATGTGAACTATGAGAACAATCGGCCCAGCGGTTGCAGAGAAGAATATCTTTGAAATTGTGGACGATGGACGACGGACGGACGGACGACGGACGCCGGAGCATGGGTATACTATAAGCTCACCTATGAGCCTTCGGCTCAGGTGAGCTAACCAGAGGACCAATGGTCCTGTAAACGCTCACCTGAGACCTGAGATATATACCAATAAACTTGTTTGACTAGAATGGTAATATACATGTATATAACCCCAGGGCAGGGTCAGAGCAACGTCTGGAGTCAATTTCTTTTTTAAATCATAAAGATTCATGATCAGTCCATTTGCCAATTTATTGCAAATTTGCCCTTCAAATGACATTGTAACAATTTTCCCCATTCAAATGCATGGGCAACCTAAGTTGACCTTGCCGTAAAAAAGGTCAAGGTCATCTCAGGGTCATGATTTAAACAAACTTTGTAGAGCTCCATTGCTTGATGCTTCATGCCAAGTTTCAAAATCATAGGCCTTCTGGTTCTGGAGAAGAAGATTTTTAAAGGTTTTTGCTATTTATAGCCATGGCGGCCATCTTGGTCATGTGACCTTGACCAACTTGACAAACTTTCATTTACTCTTTCTAAGAATTCTCCTCATAAAGTTTGGCTTTGATTGGCCAAGCGGTTTCAGAGAAGAAGATGTTTGAACATTATGGTCATACACATGTATAAAGCCCCTGGGCAGGGGCAGACAACCCTCTGGGCCAAAAACATTTTCATAAACATGAATATTCTGTCCATTTTCTCATTCCTAGCAAGTTTTTGCCATTAATTGACATTTTCTTATTTTTTCCCATTCAATTGCATGGGCGGCCTAAGTTGACCTTGCTGTAAAAAAAGGTCAAGGTCATCCCAGGGTCATGATTTATTTAAACTTTGTAGAGCTCCATTGCCTGATGCTTCATGCCAAGTTTCAAAATCATAGGCCTTCTGGTTCTGGAGAAGAAGATTTTTAAAGGTTTTTGCTATTTATAGCCATGGCGGCCATCTTGATCACCATTTATATAGACTTTCATTCACTCTTCCTAAGAATGCTCCACATAAAGTTTCGCTTTGATTGGCCAAGCGGTTTCAGAGAAAAAGATGTTTGAATAATTTGGTCATACACATGTATATTGCCCCGGGGTGGGGGCAGACAGACCCCTGGGGTCCAAATGTTTTCAGAATCATCAATCATAAGTCCATTTGCCCATTTCCTGCAAGTTTTTCCCTACAAATGACATTTTAACACTTTTCCCCATTCAAATGCATGAGCGACCTATGTTGACCTTGCCGTAAAATAGGTCAAGGTCATCCCAGGGTCATGATTTATATAAACTTTGTAGAGCTCCAGTCACTGATGCTTCACACCAAGTTTCAAAATCATTGGCCTTCTGGTTCTGGAGAAGAAGATTTTTAAAGGTTTTTTCTATTTATAGCCATGGCGGCCATCTTGATCATGTGACCTTGACCATTTATATAAACTTTCTTTCCCCCTTCCCAAGGATGCTCCACATGAAGTTTGGCTTTGATTGGCCTAGCGGTTTCACGGGAGAAGATGTTTAAATATTATGGTCATATTCATGTATATAGCCCCAGGGCAGGGGCAGACAACCCCCCAGGGGCTAAAATTTTCCATTAACATTAATCTTCTGTCCATTTGCCTATTCCCAGTAAGTTTTACCCATTAAATAGCATTTTACATTTTTTCCCATTCAAATGCATTGGCGACCTAAGTTGACCTTGCCATAAAATAGGTCAAGGTCATCCTAGGGTCATGATTTATATAAACTATGATGGGCCCGTGTCCCCGATGCTACATACCAAGTTTCGTGGAAATCGGCCCACTGGTTCTGGAGAAGAAGATTTTTAAAGGTTTTTGCTATTTATAGCCATGGCGGCCATCTTGGTCATGTGACCTGGACCATTTATATAAACTTTTGTTCCCCCTTCCTAAGGATGCTCCACATGAAGTTTGGCTTTGATTGGCCAAGTGGTTTCAGAGGAGAAGATCTTTGAAAATGGTGGACGACGGACGACGGACGACGGACGACAGACGACGGACGACGGACGACGGACGGACGCCGGAGCATGGGTATACTATAAGCTCACCTGTGAGCCTTCGGCTCAGGTGAGCTAATAAAAGAGTCGGGTATTCAAATTTGTTGTTTTAGCGGCCGTAACAAAAGAAAGATTATGAACTACGAGAAGTTTGTCAGTGATAAAAACTGGTTCAAATACAGGACTTTATGCGAAATGCTATTTTCACATGCAAGTAATGTACCATAATTTATTTTTCTTTTATGTTTTGTTCATAAAATGTTTCTGATAATGTTGATAATTATCAAAGAACAAGAAAAAGTAAAACGTCAGCATTACATGGTGTAAAATTTGTGATAAATGTTTTGTGTAAGCATTTACTTCGTGTGCCTTTCATTTAAATGGCTGATATTTTGTATGACTAAACGTCACTTCCGGTTTGGTCTCGCTAGAGTTTTTCCCCTTTGATTTTTCGGCCCTTTTCCGACACCGCGTAAAGCGCATTTTTGTTTTCGATAAAAAGGTATTCAAAATGTAAAACATTAGAAAATTTGACTTTCTAGCCTAATGAGAAACATGTTGTTGATATACTAACGACAAGAGAATCGTCAAATGCGACTATTCGGTATGGGTCTTTTAAGTTACGATAATAACTATGAAGTTCCCAGTTACTTGTAGAACTGCATGACTGATTTTGACAGGTGAGCCGATTTTAACAAAAATAAATTGTGTTAATTCAGATTTCCTGCATGTACATCTTCCGTTTTGAATATTAAAAGCATGCAAATGCATATTAAGCAACACAAAAATATGCATTTCTTATTTTTTTAAACAATTAACTTATTCAGATATTGGATTTTCCTGCCGCTTGTCGGCACGACGGTCATGCAGATAAGTGGCGTTATCGGCATGACCATCGTGCGGATAGCCAGTGTCCATTTAAGCACTTAAAGCAGCAGAGAAGCTACTTTGTCAACTGTAAGCCCTTTTAAAGGTCCCTCCCCTACATGTCATACATGAAGAGTATTGAACATGTGAGATTCCCGTTTTTAAAAGAACCTTTATCATTCATGTTCTTTATAATGTTATGTTGTTTATATTCTAATTTCTAAATAATTCCACTTCAAACTTTTGTTTGTTTCTTTCTTTCTTCCGATACTGAGTCTATCAATTTCTGATCATCACCTCAGGTATGGAATGGGTGGCTAAATTTTTGAATTTAGCAAAATTGGAGAAACCATTCAAAGGGAACCAACCTGCTCACCCTCATCATCCTGGCTGGAGACATTGAAATGAATCCAGGTCCCAGGTTCCTGTGTCGGCTATGCAAAAAATACTGTAAAGCTACCGACAAATTTGTCACATGCAACGACTGCGAAAAGCGCTTTCATGCGACATGTGCAAATCCCAGCGAAAAAGAACTTTCCAGTTTGAAAAATGAAAATGAATCTTGGTATTGTTCAGACTGCAAAGCAGACTGTGGTCTTTGCAGTGGGGCTGTCTTAAATAGTCACAAGGCTGTTCAATGTGACAAATGTGAAATGTGGGTCCACAATAAATGCTCCCTTGTCACAGATAACCAGTATGAAAATATACAAAATTCAAATTGTTCATGGATTTGCCCAAAATGTGACTTCTTCAATTTTTCGGATTCATTCTTTTCTGATCAATTAAACTTGGAAGAACAAAATAGATTTGCTCCATTGTCAAGCGATAGTAGCTGTGGTACTAAAACTTGAGGTCCAGGTACAAACAAAAATAAATTTATCAGTGGGTTAAAATTCTCAAGCATAAATATCAATAGTATCAGAGGTAAAAAAACTTGAGTTGTTGGCATTTCTTGATCTCCATCAACCTCAGATTGTTGCAATTCAAGAAACTAAAATTGACAACACTATTTCAACTTCAGAATTGTTCCCAGAAACTTGTCCTTACAATGTGTAAAGAAAAGATAGAACTCTTGACGGCGGTGGTGTGATGTTACTCATACACAAAGATATTCCTCATATGCCGATCACTGAATTGGAAAACGGCTCTGAATCAGTTTGGGTAAAGGTATTTGCGAACAAAACTTCCCATTTTGTGGCAAGTTGGTATCGACCTCCAGATGGTAAGATAGAGGAACTTGAGTTATTCAAAGACCAACTTGAAAAGGTGAAAACTTTACATAAAGGAAACAAACCCCCCTCGGTCCATGTCTTGGGTGATTTCAACTTCAGAGATATTGTTTGGCCAGATAGACTCAACAAACACGGTTTTTCATTGAGCGTGTCTGAAGGTGCAAAGTTGGTAGAACTCATAAGTGACCATGAATTGGAACAGGTAGTGCACTTCCCCACAAGAGGACAAAACACATTGGATTAGATTATCACTTCACTTCCCGGACAATTTGTTGATATTCATTCCCCGGACAGGCTTAGTGATCATGACATTGTATCTGGAACTTTGAAAATAGTTATTCCCCCCATCAAGAAACCTAAGAGAAAGGTGTATAAATATCAGAAAGGTGATTATGAATCTATGAGAGGTGATGCCCTTAAATTTGCAAAGGAGAAATATTTCAACGGTTACTCTGGCACACGGTCGGTTCAAGAAAACTTTAATTTGATCACATCTTTTATCCAGGAATCAGTGGATAAACATATCCCATCAAAGACTAGTCGCTCAGTTTCCTCAGTCCCATGGTTAACTCCTGAAATAAGAAGAAAGATTCGTAGAAAAAATGCAACTCACGCTAAAGCAAAGAAAACTGGGAGTGCAAAATTTAGAACAAAATTTGAAACTTTGAGAAGAGAAATCAAAGCAGATATCAGAAAACAGCATGAGTTGTATGTAAATAACTTGGTTGGTGATGTTAAGGCTAATCCAAGAGATTTCTATCGGTACATAAATAGTCAGAAAAAAGATGTTCAAGGTATCCCCCCTTTGAAAAAGCGAAATGGAAGTGGTCTTGCTGAATCAGATTTTGAAAAGGCTGGCAAATTCAATGGTCAGTTTACGGATGTGTTCACCAAAACTGAACATAGCCAGGTCCCTCTTTTGAATAGAAAAGCCCCGTTTATGGAAGACATAGTGGTATCCAAAGAAGGTGTCACAAAACTTCTGAAAGGTTTGAACCCGTCGAAAGCTTTAGGTCCTGATGAGCTTCATCCTAGAGTCCTTAAGGAATTGGCATCTGAGCTAGGTCCTGTTTTTGCACATCTTTTTCAACAGTCAATAGACTCGGGTGAAATCCCCAAAGAATGGTCTTTAGCAAATATTTGTCCCCTGTTCAAAAAGGCTGACAGGTCTCTTGCTTGCAACTATCGTCCAGTTTCCTTGACCTGCGTACCCTGCAAACTTCTGGAACATATAGTGTGTTCTAATATCATGTCCCATTTGGATCATCATAAACTTTTGTCAGACAGTCATCATGCATTCAGGAAATCCCATAGTTGTGAAACCCAGTTAGCTACAGTGATTGATGACTGGGCAAAAATCTTAGACAATCAAGGTCAGGTTGATACATTTATCTTGGATTTTGAAAAAGCTTTCGACACTCCTCCGCATGAACTCCTTAAAAGCAAATTGTTCAGTTATGGAATTGGTGGGAAGACAATTAAATGGATTGATGCCTTCCTTTGCTATAGACAACAAAGAGTTGTGGTTAATGGCGTTAAATCAGACTGGGCTCCTGTTGTATCTGGTGTCCCACTGGGCACCGTTCTTGGTCCCTTGTTGTTTTCGTTGCATATAAATGATATCACCTCAGATATTGAATCGGAAATCAGACTCTTTGCTGATGATTGTGTTTGTTATCGTGAAATTAAGAATGTGGAGGATACAGTGAAACTTCAGAAGGATATCGATCGATTAGGTAGTTGGGCCAGGAAATGGGGCATGAGATTTCAACCTGTCAAGTGCAACATGATGCAGCTGACAAATAAACGTACTAGTAAAATTCAGGCTTCTTACAAGCTTGAGGGTACTGTGTTGGAAAATGTCGAGAGTATCAAATATCTTGGTGTAACAATAACTAAGGATTTAAAATGGAATACTCACATCAGCAATGTGTGTACCAAAGCCAATAGGACCCTTGGTTTTTTGAGACGAAATCTGTTTTCTTGCCCCCAAGATGTGAGAGAAGCTGCCTATAAAGGTCTGGTGAGACCTATTCTTGAATATGGTAGCTCAGTTTGGGACCCTCATTATGAAGGTCTGATAGATGATTTGGAGAAGGTGCAAAAGCGTGCGGCTAGGTTTGTAACTAGGAATTATACATATGAATAAGAGCTGTCGCAGGACAGCGTAGCTCGCCTGACTTGTGCTTTGTCACTAAATCTATTAAATCTATGACCAAAGACATTGACTTCATTGTCACTCAGGTGGGTTGTGATGGTACAGCATAAAATTTCAGACCAATATCTACCAACATGCTAAGTTCAACTTGATCCATCTACATATTTGATATATACTTATAACCTAAAATCTAAGTCTGTGACCTTGACCACAGGTGAGTCAAGATGCTACAGCATAATAAAAGAATAATATCTAACAGCAAAGTATCAACTAGATCCATCCATCTGTTCCAGCAATATACAGTTCAAAACACTTTAAGCAAAAGCTTTAACTAACATAAAATTTTAAAGTCTGTGATCTTGAACTCAAGGTCACCCAGGTGGGTCATGATGGTACAGCATAAAACTTCAGACCAATATCTACCAACATGCAAAGTATCAACTTGATCCCTCTACATATTCAAGAGATATAGACTTATAAAAACTTTAACCAAAAACTCTAACACAAAATTTCTAAGTCCGTAACCTTGACCTCAAAGTCACCCAGGTGGGTCATGATGGTACAGAATAAAATGTCAGACCAATATGTACCATCATGCAAAGTATCAACCTGATCCATCAACAACTTCAAGAGATATAGACTTATAAAAACTTTAACCAAAAACTTTAACAAAAAATTTCTAAGTCCGTGACCTTGACCTCAAGGTCACCCAGGTAGGTCATGGTGGAACAGCATAAAACTTCAGACCAATATCTACCAACATGTAAAGTATCAACTTGATCCATCAACAACTTCAAGAGATATAGACTCATAAAAACTTTAAACAAAAACTTTAACATTTTGAGCAACGCCGACGCTAACGCTAACGCCAACGCCGATGCCGGGGTGACTGCAATAGCTCTTCCTGTACTTTCGTACAGGCGAGCTAAAAAGGTAGTATGACTGGCATCCTTAAAAAACTAAAATGGGAATCCCTACAGAAAAGAAGGAAGGAAAATAGAATTATATTAGAGCAATGTGAGGTATTATCGACACCCAGTAGTTATCGACACCCCCTTGTTATCTTTTCCATTTCATGATGTTCTTATGAAAATAGTGTATTGCAGTATTGTAATTTCACATATAATTATGAATTAGCGCAAAAAATCCTGGAAAGTTATGTAGTTGGAGAAAAATTTGACATTTTGAGATTTACTTGTGAAAATTGCAGTCTATTATGCATTGTTGTAAGGGAAGATAACTCAGTTATATGGTTATTTTCACTAAATAAAAGATTTTCATGCGGATTTTATTCATAAAATGAATCATCATAGACAATACTTAAAGCAGACCTGGTTAAACTATTCTTAGTCATACATGCTATTTTGACCTCCAGGGTGTCGATAACTACCTACGTGAATGTACCACGTGGGTAGTTATCAACACCCCTGAATTAAATTTCTCTTAAATGTGCTTTGATAAACAAATCTGTCAGGAAAATGGTTTGTTTTTAAGTTAAATTTTCATATGAAAGCAAACAAATCATTTTTATGTACACAATCTAAATATTTTTGCTAACTTAGATGTTTTCATATTTTGGGGGTATTTTTCCCTAAAATTCCTTATTTTTTTCAGCTATGATTTCATAATTTTTCAGATTTTAAAAATGTCATTGAATGTGTGAAAACAGAAATTTTGAGATTTTATATCTGAATTTCAGGAAAATTATTCATTCATTGTCTATTCTATATGAGCAGAACATGCATTTAAGAATGCTGCTTAAGGATGTTCGCTGCCAACATTTGACATTTCGGAACTTCCGGTTTTTCTTTTGTCGAATATCTCGTAAACGGTTGCAGATATTTTCCTAATATTTTATATTTGGATACATATTGATGATATGCATTGAATAAGCCATGAAAATTGTCAATCTAAGAAACTTCATTTTTTCACCCCATTTTCTGCGACTTTTCAGAAAATTTTAGCTGTCTGTAAAATTTAGGGGGTAGGGTAGATTAAACTTGAATATTACACATCTTCAAATTAATTGCACCAGTTCGATGTTTATTTTAGCTGCAGTATATGTGTACATGGCCTTCTAAGTCAGTCTATGTGTATTTGGTGTGCTGGTTTTAAAATTTTAGGTGGTTTTATGAAATGGGCTTTTAGAAACAAAACAGCCGAAAAAAGGCTGAAAATGGCGATTTTCAAGTTGTTGGTTCTCTCTTATATGCACACTACCCTATATATTTCTTTCTTTCATTCGAACAATATTACCAAGTTCTATGTTGTGTGAAAATACAAGAAAAAGTTTGAATCAACAAATATGGGTTTGGCACATTTCAAAATGTTGATTTTTTCCGACTTTTCAAGTATGGGGGTAGGGTTGGAAAAGGAATAGTAAAATTTTGTCATCCACTTCAAGTTGCAAATTTTTCTATGCTTTTGGTTCAAAATAGTCTGCGTTACGTAAATATGATGACTTTTGAAAGCATTCTAGGTGTATTTTTGTTCAAGACAGGTATGTTTAAAAGAATTAAAAATTAAATTAATTTTACTAAATTTAATACATGGAGCTCAGAGGTCTCTTTCAGAGGCCTGTAGCTTGAAAAAATGCACACTACCCTATATTTATTTTGTTTTCAAAAGTCTTGTGTTGTATTTTGGAATCGAAAAAGGGTGGTTAGAAAAAAAGTTTGAATACTTTTTCATTGGCAGCGAACATCCTTAAGTAAAATATTATTTTCAACATCAGGATTTAGGGATAACAGGGGTGTTGATCAGAGTTCTCGATAACTCCAATCTGGGCATATTTTTACGCGTGTTTTTCGTATCGTACGCCTAAAATTCACTGCCATGGATTCTCGCTTACGCCATGTTTTTTTCTGGTGACGCGTCCAAAACTTTCCATAAATTACATGACAAAATAAGCTACCTCGTAAAGATCAAGGCAGAATAGCCGCAAGACATTGTTCAAATATCAAGCAAGTGACTGACACGTGCCACTGATGTGGGGAAGCAAGTAGGCGTGAACTAATTGTGCCCTTATCCAATCAGAGTGCAGTAAACTGACAATCAAGTTTTTGTTGATGGAGATTGACAGGTCAATTTTTCACGGATCACAAATTTGTGTTGATTCATAGGATGTTTATTGTCAGGTCCTTATCTACACAAAGGGATGATAGGAAAACAAGATGTTGTTGAAAATATTATTAGCGATCATTGAAGAAAGTGTTCGCAGATCTATATGTTCGTCGTAATTTCGGTATGAAAACTCGCTACGGAATCGGAACAATGTACACAATGGAGAGATCGTTTTCTGGTGCGATTTGTGTTTTTTTTTGCATTTCCAACCCTATTTGCATAGAAATTCTTTGAATGAGAGAATGTATCACAATTTCATTTGCCTTTAAGAAATTTAAGAAATTCCGAATGAGAAATTGGCAGAAAAGAAGAGAAAAAAAAACACCTTTCTACCGCCACGAAAACTTATGACATTACATCGGTCCCCTTAAAACACAAGCATATTTTTCATTATTTTTATATAGCAGTCTCTGGCATCGGTATTGGCCTGAATTGCCTTCATGTGTGATAAAAAACACTCATTTATAAATTTTGGCTGCTTCAACTTCAGTAAAGTTGACCAGAGATGGGGTAATGGTAATGTGTAATGGTAATGCATTGTAATGCATTACAAATTTCAAAGTAATGGAAAGTAATGTGTAATGAAGGATTTTATCATTACAAGTAATGGTAATTTAATTAATTACAATTGAAAAAATGCCTGTAATGCCACCATTACTTCTCATTACATTATCATTACTTTGTATATTAAAGAATGATACAGCTCCTAAACTTCACATTCTGTGCAAGTTTATCAGCAAATGAATAACCTAAACCAAATGCAAGTTTTAAATTTATAATGTTAGAAACATATGAAGAGAACAACATCTGTGATGATGATGATGATGATGATGATGATGATGATGATGATGATGATGATGATGATGATGATGATGATGATGATGATGAATAACAATATTGTTGTTGTTTTAGGATTAAAAAAATCTTATATTCCCAGGAGATTATATTTTAAGTATTGATCACTGTGGTACAATACTAGTAAAGCAATATATGACCCATTTATCAAAATTAACCCTGGTAATCTACTTTTTTGTTACAAAAGGTGGCAAAGTAGAACAAAAGAGTTTGCAAAGTGTGAAAACAGTTGCTCAATTTGGACAGATTTAACTCAAATTAAAGACTACCCTGATACATTGTTTGACAGGACTATAATGACAAAAGTGGCTTCAAATTCAAACTTTCAAAAACATAACACTTATTAGCTGCACACATACAAAAACATGAAAGTTAATTTTAAAATTGAAAAACAAAACAACATCATATTAAAAATTTTATCCAGTAAAAATTTGTTTTTGTAAAACGTCCTTTCAAATTTGATTGTCAACTTACAGGAATAAAGTAAAACAGAATTATGAAATTCCTCTATAAACAGATTCACTTTTTTGTTATTCGTTGCACAATTATAAATCTGTTGTAGATAGTCCCATTTTAATGTATCCAACCCTTTCAATTAGTGTGGGCTTATGTCCTCAAACATAATTTTTCAAAGGGGGGCAAATGTCTTAGGGAGAACATGTCCTACACTCACTTTTGGTAACATACTGGTATAATATTTTTAAAACCACGTTTTAATGCTGTCAGGCAATTCATAATTTGTTTCGTCAAAAGTGAACTTTGTTCATATCGGGACAAAAGTAATGTGTAATGGTAATGATTACATTTCCAAAGTAATGGTAATGGTAATGATTACTTTTCCAAAAAGTGTGTAATGATAATGGTAATGGTAATGAAGAAATTGCAATGTAATGGTAATGTAATTCATTACTTTCAAATGTAATTGAACCCATCTCTGAAGTTGACAGAATCTTATCAATCTGGAAAAACAAGTATTGGCTTTTGTAAAAAAAAAAAAAAAAAAAAAAAAAAAATATTTTTTTTTTTTTTTTTTTTTTGTTTTGTTTTGTTTACAGGATGTACGAATTTTAGGTGGAATCCTAGTTGAGAAAAAAGTTATTGAAATATATTTATAAGGTAAAACTCCAAGTTTTCTTGGTCAAACTCCAAGTTTTCATTTCTGACTCAACTTTTTCATGTGATGGATTCTTAGAATCCTGTTTTCAAAATCCTAGTGAGAACTCTGGTGTTGATAACTACCTGCGGGTGTTGATAACTGCTCACATACGGTACATGACATGATCAAAGGGTCAATTTCAAAATTTAAACAATAATCAAAAGATCTACTTCTAATTAGCGAAACAGATAGTTGTGCCAACTAAAACAGGTCAATTCAGTATGATATTTACAAAAGGGACTTTTTAAAATCAAAATAAGGCTTAAGGTGTTGATAATACCCCACATCGCTCTACTTTACAAAGGTCTAAAAGGGAGAGCAAAAATACCCACAGATGACCTTATCCCCCAAAATAGGTGTTGTAGGAATCAACACTCCTTGGCATTTCAGATACCTTCAGCAAGTACAAATGCCTATTTACACAGTTTCTTCCCCCAGACCATTAGAGATTGGAATGAACTCCCTGATTCTCTGATCTCCTCTGCTGAATTGTCAGATGATTGTGTGTCTAAATTTACTTCTCTTGTGAGAGCTCGGGACTAATCCCCTCCGGTCAAGCCCCATCCCCCTGGTGTGGTATTGTCAGTTTGACGTTTCACCAGTAAACTATTCTGATTCTGATGGGCATTGTTGGATGAGCTAGGTTACAGAACTTGGCACTGATACAACCGGAGCCTTTGGACAGTGCTTTATAGGTACCCATTCTCACCTGCATATTATACACTCTTCAATTGTTACAACACAACTGGCTGTAATGCCTCAGAAAAGCCCTATTCCCAAAACTGACATATTAGCTTTTTTTGCTTTTTTTTGCAAAGCTTGATCTTGTACCAATTAATTGCACTTTTGTTGCCGATTTACCATTGAAAATTTCGTTGCATAATGGTTCTTACCATTTTTTAAGTTAAAACACAGAGTTGAGTATACTTTTCTGTTAAGAGTTAGAGGTGTTCCTTTTTTGTTGATGTAGAAAAGGTAAAATTCAGTCAAAATTGCACAACTTGGGTTGCTAAACAGAAATTATCAAGGGAGGTAAACACTACAGAGACCGCAATTTTTTTATATGGTCCGCATGGTGCAACGGGTCATTTCGGCCCATGTGCGGACTGACATCACCCACCCACGCTCGCGCACGCACATGTAGAAAGATCATAGTGAGACCATAGCAACAGGGACTAGTGTTCTAAAACTTTAAAAGACGTATATATTGAAAATCAAATGTAATGCAACAGTCTGCAATATAGTGCTTCACTCAGCGAATCCGGGTCGTTTCGGCCCTGGGTCGTTTCGGCCTGAGTCAATTCGGCCTGGGTCGTTTCGGCCAATTTTGGGGGTAGGTCGTTTCGGCCTTGGTAGGTGGGTAGTTTCGGCCAATTTTCTGGGGGAGTCGATTCGGCCCTGAGTCGTTTCGGCCAAAGTTTATGGAAATCTTCTGGTAAGTAACAACTCAAAGATAAATTGATCTTCTGGAGTACATGCGTTTTCTTGGACATATACATGTCATGATGTATGCATGTGAGATGTTTTGAAAGTATTTTAGTCACAGTTCCAGCCTCACATCTTCTTAGTGTCTCGGAAAAAAATTCCATTGACATTTAATGATTAGTACTGCCGATAGAAAGGATTGATAGGGTTGCGGGATAGATAGATAGATAGATAGATAGATAGATAGATAGATAGATAGATAGATAGATAGATAGATAGATAGATAGATAGATAGATAGATAGATAGATAGATAGATAGATAGATAGATAGATAGATAGATAGATAGATAGATAGATAGATAGATAGATAGATAGATAGATAGATAGATAGATAGATAGATAGATAGATAGATAGATAGATAGATAGATAGATAGATAGATAGATAGATAGATAGATAGATAGATAGATAGATAGATAGATAGATAGATAGATAGATAGATAGATAGATAGATAGATAGATAGATAGATAGATAGATAGATAGATAGATAGATAGATAGATAGATAGATAGATAGATAGATAGATAGATAGATAGATAGATAGATAGATAGATAGATAGATAGATAGATAGATAGATAGATAGATAGATAGATAGATAGATAGATAGATAGATAGATAGATAGATAGATAGATAGATAGATAGATAGATAGATAGATAGATAGATAGATAGATAGATAGATAGATAGATAGATAGATAGATAGATAGATAGATAGATAGATAGATAGATAGATAGATAGATAGATAGATGTGAAAACTTGTTTCTGTAATCAGCAATGCTAATCCATAGTGATTGATTATCAATGTACACAATTAAAGTGTGAAAACGTGTGCTTGTCAATTTAATTTAAGTCTACACATAAGAAAACCAACAGTTTTGGAATCCGACCAGGTTCATCACAAACCAGCCTGTACAGTCACAAAAACAGGCCAGAGTCTTGATGAGTTCGAGATCAGAAAATATAAGGAATCTTATGAAATTAAACCGTTTGTGCTTTTTTGTTTTATAATGATTATCCATGACGCCATAGAAATGACCATTGCAGTTTCTCTATTGTTTTAATGGAATAAAGATGCAAATTTTTCACCCTGTAATAGACCCAAGTACCCTTGCAAGACTGGCTGCATGGTAAACTAGCCTTGTATAACATAAACATCTAGCATAAAGTATATTATAAAGTATATAAGGATTAAATAAAATCAGGCCGAAAGGACTCACCAAAATTGGCCGAAACGACCCAGGGCCGAATCGACTCAGGCCGAAACGACCCAGGCCGAAACGACCCAAGGCCGAAACGACTCAAGGCCGAAACGACTCACGGCCGAAACGACCCGTTACCCACTCAGCCAGTGCTACAGTAAATTATCCAGTTCCGGGTCACTTTTTTTCGAAGTGGTTTCCAGATAATTGCTCACAGCAAACTAGGTTATGACCTTACCATTAGAAAGTATAATCCTTCTTCTAAATAATGAACTTTAGTCTGATTAATTGTGAATATTCTGTGGGCCACACGATGGCTTTGAAGCAGACCACCAATTTATCCAGTTCCGAATCATTTATCCAGTTCCGAATCACTTGTGATAATTTTAAAACAGGACACTCTCTGGCGCTATTGCGTTATGATTTTGAGTTTGTAGCTTCATTACTTCTTTATAAAACAAGACTTACACACAGTTTACCATTTCAGATAGAAAAAATGTCAAAAAACTGTGTACATGTATACGACGTATAACTTACGTTCTGGATATTGGCGTCAATCGAAAACAAATACATGTTCTAAATCCATAATGGCTTAACTGGTTCCAGATTTTTGCATTTAAGAGCTGGTAATCATGGGCTGTGCATTGGTTATTTTCATTTTTGTTTGTTTGTTTGTTTTGTTGTTGATGTTTTATGAGTTTAAGTTTCACCTGTTTGATTGACATTGAATTTCAAACACAGCTTTAATGTTGCGTAAACAGAGATATCTAACAGGAATATGTCAACTAGACTAGAAATCCAGACAGCATGTTTTGTTCGCGATGCAGACCGACTGCACAAAGAATCACCTGCGTAAGGAAACGACCATTTGATTTTTATTATTGGGGAGGGGAGGGGGGGGGGGGCTGTAAGATTTAAAAAAAAAAAAAAAAAAAAAACAGGATCCAATTTCGGCCGAAAAACATATCTAGGGCAGAGTAAATTCTGTATTACTATCTTACGTATTGTAATATATACCAATAAAAAGACAGGACCGCGTCGTGAGAGAAAAATAATATCCAGGCCCGGAAACATCTTCCACCCCCCCCCCCCTCTTAAAATTCATTCATTTATTTATCTATCTATCTTGGGTCAGTTTACTTCCCTTTTAAGATCATTTAGCTCATATGAGACGAGCCAGTCAGTTGGTGTGGTGAAAACGGGCGAACCCCGAGAAAAAAAGGAAAAAACAACCCTGGCATATCTTCAAGCAGAACTTGTCTCACATGAGCCCACAACAAACACAGCGGTGAGACGATCGAATGAAACGTGTTAATGAAATCAGCTCTTCACCATTCGGCAACGGGGTGGGGGTTTGGCATTCATTTATTTAGTTAAGTTTTGGTAAATGAATAGCCACTTTTTTGGGAAACAGCTACTCACTAGACTACTATGTCAAAAGAAGAAATCAAAATGATAGAACAATTCTGAAAGAGAGAGAGAGAGAGAGAGAGAGAGAGAGAGAGAAAGAGAAAGAGTGAAAAAGAGAGATGTTGCTAGATTCCTTATATGAGGACCAAAAAGCATAACTCGGCGCTCAACGTGAGGATCGAACCAAGTGTCTGTCCTTCTTGGCTTTGTTGTGTGGTTATATTTGAAGCACGTTTAGTTTAGGATGTCAGGGCATCCTAACTTGCCCCCCCCCCCCCCTTTTTTTGATTCAGTTTAACGTCCCTTTCATGATTATTTCAGCTCATATGAGACGCGCCAATCAGTAGGTGGGACGAAAACGGGAGAACCCCGAGAAAAACAAAACCACCTGACACGCTCGCAAGCAGAACTTGGTTTGTCTCACATGACCAGAGCGGGGTTCGAACCCACACTAGACACAGCGGTGAGAACTTTGGGCACAAGTCCCATAAAATGGGGGCAAAGTCCTGACATGACCATAGCTGTGGACTAGAACGTTTTAAGCATCAATTCAAACAAACTGCATTGCAAATGAAAGACTGTGGTATTGTGGCGACACGCACGCACGCACGCACGCACGCACGCACACACACACACATCAAATAAAATACTTACTGAGATTTAAACACTCCCTCCTCAGTTCCTTTAGGTTTAGCGCTAAGACGTGTACTGCGATATTAATAGATTTACGAGTACATGTACGAGGGTCTGGATGGGGTATAATGATTAATGAATAATGGCCTAAAATGTTTAATGACAGTGATTAAAGAGCAAAAAAATTAATTATTAGTGAATAATGAGGTCCTAAAGAATAATGAATAGATGTAATTTTTTAATGAATAGCAGAGTAATATAATGAATAGTTAATAATAACATTTTAAAGAATAATGAATATGCTAAAATTTGGCTATGGAATTGTCTTAGATGGCGTCCCTGACATTCCAGAATTTCATTTTTTTCTGGGATCTGAACGCCCCCAGGCCCAATTTAGTTCAAATGTTATATTCATATTTCAGAAATCCTTGAATATTTGGAAAGACATATGTCTGGAAGCCAAGCATGTAGGGGCTCACCTCGTGGTCCAATTGAAAAAGAAATGTGTCATTTGAAGGCAGAGAAAAATAAATTAAGTCATTCTGGATGTTTACTGAGCCAGATATTATTTCACTGTTTTGTTTGCTTGTGTATATGTATTTTCTTTTCATTCTATTCCTCCACTTTGTCCTTATTATGTATGTTCCAGTCCTATTATGGTAATCTTTTCTATAGATGTCATACATGGACATCATCTTGCTTTTTATATGACAGAACATAATTATAGTGTCTTTTGCAATCAGAAACAAGGCAGCACTAAGAACGTTTATGCAAATCTATCTGGCTATTTATATGGCGCTACAAATTTTTTTCCTCTCTCGCTTTGCTCGCTCGGTATTTAAGACATTGATAAAATGTATTGTACAATCAGGCACAAGCACAAAATCCATGCATCACATAGTACTTCCATACTTACTAAACAACAGCATTTTAGTATAACTTTTACCCCTGAAGTTACAATTTTTCTTAACTAAACTTTGGTATTCATAATTGAAGAGAAAGATTCAGGGTAAAACTTAGGGCGTATTCAGTATTTAAGGTGGAGGGGATTATACTCCCAACAGATTTAAAAGGGGATTTGCTAAAACAATCGGTATACTATTTCGGAAAGTTTATATGAGGCTTTGTGGTCTAGCAGAGTATATATGCTTCTCTCAAGGTTGCACTTAGCAGTCTACAATTTAATATCATAGAACTAGTCCTTGTGGCTTGAGATAAGGGATGCCTTAAGCGGGGAATACCTATTTGCTTTAATATGGATATTAGCTGGTCGAAGAAGGCGTGACTAGTAATTATCATATTTTAATGAATAATCGAGCTAATTTTAATGAATAAGCCAAAATTTTAATGACAGTGAATAAATGGCTAAATTTTTAGTGATTAGTGAATACCAGGACCCCCCATCCAGACCCTCATGTACTATGTCGACACAATTAATTTTTACTGACCCGAAACTAGCTAAATTGGTAGATAAAATTAACAAGCTCCTACGCAACAGAAAATCAATAAATGAAAATCAGTTTTCCTGGGCCCAGAATTACAATCATTCCATAAGTTAAGGCCTCCTTAACGGGTTTAAGTTAAGTTTATTCCTTAGCTAGGATTTTCCTTAAAAAGTGCATTTGTAATACACTTTATGACTGTCCTTTACTAAGGTGAAGTTTCCGTAAAAACTTAGCGAACCGTTACGGGAACAGTCGAAAAACTTACCGGAGCATTACGAAAATGTATATCGCGTAAGCGGCATAATACATAATATCAAGATTTTGATTATCAACATTGGTTTATCCAATACCCCACGTTAGACTCCGTGGTGCAGTGGACAACATACACGCCTCTCCATTACAAATTGGAACGTAGGTTCTGAGTTCGAAACCTACTGGTGTTGTTTTTTTTTTTCTTGTCATTTTTATTACTTTATTATCCTTTAACATTCATTATGTTTTGTTTTGTTTTCGTCTTTTAACGTTTTTATATTTATTAATCTTCGAGCCGTACTTGTGCCCTGCAATAAAAATACATCATAGCAACACACATTCACATACACAGGTGCAATCTTATAGCCTCTCGAAGACAAACGTGGTGAAGGAAATAATCCAAGGAAACATGATTCCATCATAAAATTATTGTCTAAAATGATGACTGCAGTTAGATCCTTTGGAAAGCAGCTAAAACATTCAAAGAGAGGTAGTATGGGCTATACTGCGCTATGAGGCGTAATGAACCCTCCTCAATGACGCTTAATAAACCGACAACAAAATCCTGACGAGGCTATAAAGTTCGATATGTGCGATATTTTTTTCTTTATTTATTTATTATGAATATTTCCTAGCCATCACTCACGTGGGCATGTAGACAGGCTGGTGCAAAGAAGCGAGACTATGTTATGCATTCTCTTCTTTTGCAACTGTGATTTTCAGAGCGCGCGCCCGGGTAGCGCGAAATCATTGATTGCCCTACTCTGTGGCGAGAGACCATTGATTAAGAAATTTTCTCCCGCCGTTTTGGTTCCGAACCCCGACACATGCAGTACGGGACCCCGTCCTTTCAAGTGGGGCCGTGAGAAATAATTGGGCTGTTCGTAGTGACTGACCGACCACCGGATGACTAAGAATTGCTAAGTAGGTTTGGGCCTGTCCAGAAAATGTGGTCCATACATACAAGCTGTAGTCGTTTATTTGGGTGCTTATATTTTAAAGCACATCTCGCCAGTCATGGCATCCAAATGTTGGCTAGAAATGCGATAAAACTGAAGCAACGCACCAATATAACCACATCTGTTGAAAGGGACGTAAAGCAATATGTCAAATAATCAAACAAACGACAAATTTACTCAACACAAAGGTCCATGGAAGCAATGCTAATTAATATCCCAACATGACTGAAAAAATAAAATAAAATAAAAAATGGAAGTGAACTTAGACTCTCACTCTTGCACACACAGAGCCGACCCTCTTCATCATTCAAAAAAAAAAAAAAAAAAAAAAAAAAAAAAAAAAAAAAAAAAAAGCCGAAAAATGTAATACGTATGTTAAGTAGCGTTGCGTGGTTACATAAAGTGGATAAACATATTGTCAAAACTCCGTGAATAATGTATAAACTAGGCAATTTTTGTCTTGCCTAAGTAAAATCTTAAGTTAAGGTAGCTATCGAGTAACCTTAAATATTTAAGTATTTCCTCAAGTTAAGGTCTACCTTAAAGTAAGAAAATCGATTGTAATGCACTTTTGTCGAATTTAAGGAAAATCTTAAGTTAAGGTCTACCTTAAGAGTTAAGGAAGCATTGTAATTCTGGGCCCAGGGGTGTGTTATAATTAATGTTGGAACGCATGTTGGAACCAAAGGCGTAAAAAAATAATGTTCAAGGTTCATGCATTTTGCGGAAACCTGCACCTTGCGGATAATTACACAAGTGCAATATATAGAGGATATTTGCTTTTTTGAGGTGAATACCAAATATATTTCATCGAGTGAGTTGAAAACATCAGAATTTTCACGAGTGCGCAGCACGAGTGAAAATTGTTGTTTTCAACTCACGAGATGAAATATATTTGGTATTCACCGAAAAAAGGCAAATTTTCTTTTTATTTTATACAATACACGGGCATTTTCCCATTCACAAGGCAGGCGGTGAAAATGCGAAAACCAAGAATTTTTGAAAACACAAATAATTTTGGTACCACATTGTTCCTTACGATCTAACTAAGAAAATGAATATCCACACTTTATGTTTTCGTTCATAAATAACGGAGTTATAGGCGTTTGAATTTCTGAAGTGAGACACATTTAATGACGTCAAGTAAATGGAAACGTCAGAAGTAATCCAAAAAATCTGACGTCATTACAGTGAAGATATAGGCTGATATCAGTCACTAGTGACTTTTGATATCAGTGAGATCTGATATCAGTGAAATTTCATATCAATGAAAATACCAATTTTATCAAGTTTTGATATGCATTGGTTTTCACTGTAGAGTATAAAATAAACATTCTAATTCGACAGGTCATCTCGAAGAACAGATTTATTTTTAGCATGCAGATAAGTTTTCAAAATCTGACTTCGTGCAGAGGAAGAGAAAAAGATAGACTTCATGACCATACAAAATATTTGTTTTTTAATTGAACAGCTGCTGTGTAGTTCGTGACGATACGACCACTTGATTCGGAACTGGATAAGATTCGAAACCGGATAAATTACTCTGTATTTCTTTGCATTAGGGACCGGTCATAATTTATGCCCAGGGGGGAGTGGAGGAAATCTCACCATTTTGCATTTTTTTCTGGGGACCCCCTCCTTTGTACTGGTATTTTTTTTCAAGACCCCCCCCCTCATGTCTTTATGTTTTTTTTAAAGTCCCCCCCCCCTTTGACAATGCCCGGCAGCCCCGCATTGTATTTTAAAGCCCCCCCCCCCCATAATGTCCACTCCATATAAAACACACACACTCTCCATAAAACAGCTCATTTAATATGTGGTTTTAAAAGCAAGACAAAACACCAAACCAGAGGATCATTGGTCCTGAAATCGCTCACCTGAGATTCGGTCTAGCATGACCTTTAGCTAAGATCATGTTGGTCAATGTAAAAAGTAAACTTGACCTCTAATACTCAAATAATTAATGAAAATTTACCTTTTTTGGGGCCCCAGCAACCAATCAAAATAAGGTATTAGGGCAAAAGTAATATAAAACATAGAGGACTACTAAATAAACATTTCTGCAAAATCTCCAATGAGACTGCAGAAATAGCAATTTTTCACTTTTCCCCATTATAAGTCTATGGAAACTGAAAGTAGCCATAGCAACCAGAGTTCTTATCTGACTGGAACAAAAAAAAACAACTTTTTTGTAGAGGCTAATGCCAGGAACATGTATGCAAAGTATCAGCTTCATAAAGCAAACAGTTTCTGAGAAGAAGATTTTTAAAGATTTTTTTTTTCAAAAATTTGCCCTTTTTGGGGCCCCAGCAACCAATCAAAATAAGCGATCAGGAAGAAGGTCATCTGAAACATAGTGCATTACTCATTAAACATTTCTCTAAAAATAAAATTCAAATATCTCAAATGAGACTGCAGAAATAGCAAATTTCCACTTTTCCCATTATAAGTCTATGGAAACTGAAAGTTGCCATAGCAACCAGAGTTCTTATCTGACTGGAACAAAAAACAACTGTTTTGTAGAGGCTAATGCCAGGAACATATATGCAAAGTATCAGCTTTATAAAGCAAACAGTTTCTGAGGAGAAGATTTTTAAAGATTTTTTCGAAAATTTGTCGTTTTTGGGGCCCCAGCAACCAATCAAAATAAGCGATCAGGATGAAGGTCATCTGAAACGTAGAGCACTACTTAATAAACATTTCTCTAAAAATAAAACTCAAATATCTCCAATGAGAAAGCAAAAATTTGCAATTTCCACTTTTTTCCATTATAAGTCTATGGGACGTATAAGTTGCCATGGCAACCAGAGTTCTTATCCGATCTGAACAAAAAAAACAACAACATTTTGGTCCCCCCCCCTCCTGTGGATGCTTTATGCCAAATATCAAAAGTTTTGGCCACACAGCTTCAGAGGAGATTTCATTTGAAATTGTGGACGACGGACGGACGACGGATACCTACCTATCCTATAAAGCCCCTGTCAGACCAGAAGGCGTTCGCGTGGCGTTTGCGTGGCGTTCTTAAATTTTCTTAATTTTTCCAGAACGCCACGAGAACTCCAAGAAAAAATGAATTTATTTGTGAAAAAAGCAAGCCATGGCGTCCTCACTGCGGCCTCACGGCGTCCTCGTCGCGTCCAAGGCGTTCCTACGGAGTTCTCACTGCGTTCTGCGGAGTTCTATGTGGCGTTCCATGGAGCTTGCACGACGTTTTCACTGCGTTTGCGCGGCGCTCTTGGCGTTCGCACCGCGCTTCAACGGCGTTCTAGCACTGCTCTGACGGCTTTTAGGCAAAACAGAAACAAAGTCTCACTCATTTGTTCTTGGACGCAGTCTGTCAAGAAGCTCGTCGAACAAGGTGGGCGGCACTCGTAGGTAATTGACGTAGCTACACGGATCCTCTAATCTTAGCTCCAGCATAAGTCTGTGGTAATGACCATGCCTCCAGCAATGGCCGAACCCAGAGCATCCTTCGTCTTTGCGCCCTCCTCCGCCTGCGTCTTTGCAGAACTAGGCGAGCAGCATCAGCAGCAATTTGAAACTGCTGCACCTGCATACACACAAGTAGTTAACCAGCTTGCTGCTCGACAGACATATTGAAAGAAATTTGTGGAAGAATTCATGTATGTGTATCCCATTTAAATAGTGGTTTGTTTGCTTTTGTGATAAAATTTGCATATCTTTTTATTCATCTTTTTCAGTGCTTTTATCATAAGAACGTCATAGGACGCGGTAGAAGCGCCACTTGAGCGCCATGAACGCCGTGACAACGCCTTGCAAACGCCACGGGAACGCTGTCAGATAAACAACACGTCGTGAAAACGCCATAGACGCGCCGTATAAGCGCGGTGGAAACGCCGTGAGAACTCCATGGACGCCGTGGGAACTCCGTGGAAACGTCATGGGCTACCACGGCGTTTGCACTACGATCTCACGGCGCGCCCGCGGAGTTCCCGCCGCGTTGATGAAGTTCTCACTGCGTTGCCACGGCGTCCTCAAGGCGTCCCCACGGCGCTTTTATTAGAACGCCGAGTGATGGCGTTTGTTTTGAGCATGTCCAAAAGAAACGCCGACCCTTGGCGTTCTAGGATTTCCCATGGCGTTCGATGGAGTTCCCACCGCGTTGCCACGGCGTCCATGGAGTTCTCACGGCGTTCACCTTGGCGCTCTGCACTTTTGTAGAACGCCACGAGAACGCCGCGAGAACGCCACCCTGGTGTGACAGGGGTTTAAGCTCACATTTGAGCCTTCGGCTCAGGTGAGCTAAAAAGACAGTGGTTCGCAAGAAAATTAAGACTGAAAATACCAGTGTTCTTAAGGTAAAGAACCATAAAAATGCTGATCCATAGAATTTTTTTATTTTTTGATATTTTCTAGAAAACATTTATATCTATCGATTCGTGTAATAAAAAAACATGGTTACCAGGTTGGTTTTCCTGCAAATTGCTCCCCTAAAATGGCTAAAAATGCCGTTATTTGTACGTGACGTAATGGGAAAGTTATAAAAACGCGTCACTTTTTGCACATGGGCGCCGTTTACAAGAGAACTAATCCATAGATTTTTTTAAAAAACTAAATATTGCCTCGTTTTTATATTGTGAGTCAAAAAGTAAAATAAAAGTCCTTGACTACCAGGTTGGTTTGGACGCTATTTGTCAACGAATGAAGACAGGTAAGCTAAAAAATCTTAATTTTCCGTAAGTGACGTTGACGTCATAAGGATGGCGCATTTTGACATTTCGGAAGTGTTTCATAAACGTTCGGCATTTGGTTTATTAGAATGAGCTTTAAGTGGCAAATTTAAGATCATTAACATGTGCTTGTATCTCAATGAGTAATTTTTAACTTGAATGACCTTTCAACAGTCATATCACGTACGGTGAATGGTTCAAATCCGGCCAAAGTTCAACAGTATGTATAGAAGTACTGTTAAAAATCTTTGACCCTAAATTTCAATCAAACGCGTTTGTTTGTTTGAATTGATGCTTAACATCCCAATCATGAGCAATGATCATGCCGGGACGTTGCCTCCATTTTATGGGACTTTTACCCAAAATTAGGATGTCAAAATTAGAGCTTGAAATATAACCACCCAACTAAGCTTTGACTTGAAATCACTTTTCCTGGACAGGCTTACACGTGATCGGTTAACCAGTAATCAGATGGCATTCAATCAAACTTATAAACGCGCAATGCATGCGATGTAATGTTTGTCTTTCTGTACAAACCTTTGCTTGTGAAGTATATAATGTGTCTGTTATAGTTTTATTATCTCCCTTGCGTGACTAATTACAAACGAATGTGTGGTAAAAAAAAAATAATGATAAAATAAAATACAATAATAAAACGCACAAAAAAACAGGGAGATTCCCGAGAAAATCCATCCGGCACACCCGCAAGCAGAATTTGGCTAGTATCACATGCCTGATGTGGGGCTCGAACCAACACCAGACACAGCGGTGAGAAGATGGAATGGTTAAGCGCGTAAATGAAATCAGCGCTCTTAACCACTCGATCATCGACCATGGGTCGCTGGATATAGTTTGTCAGATGATTATGTTTGATATAATACATTAGGTCTGTTTTTCCCTATAAGTGCATTTCGTTTAAATTATAGAAGCCGTTAAAATTCTCTTTTCTGTATCTTTAAACTAATATGAGAGCCCCTGCATCAGAAAACCAACAATATAATTATGCGAAACCAAAGGCGCAGATTAGCTATGAAGTAACTGCACAGCTGATCAGCACCGTTGTTTTTGTTACTCGGCTATTACAATTTCTCTCCTACTTAAATCCAAAATTTAAAGATAATCCTGCTTCTGTGGCTGTACAATCTGGATTGTGTCAGACCTGGTCAGAAACACCGATTGTTGGTTTTCTCATGCATAGGCTCATTCCAAAGCTCAAGTTCCTTCCGCGAGGCTTTAAAGCTCGATCGGATAAGTCATCAAAACACCACGAATAAATAAATAAAATAAATAAATAAATAAATAAAATTTGATAAATAAAATTTGATAAATAAAATAATTATCAGGCGAATGAATAGAATGCACCACGAATAAATAAATAAAATAAATAAATAAATAAAATTTGATAAATAAAATTTGATAAATAAAATAATTATCAGGCGAATGAATAGAATGCATAAATAAATAAATGATAATAATGGGGCTTTGGCGGGTTCGATCCTCGAGTCCCGCACATCACCTTCCACACGATAAAGCCGTCGGAAATGAATGGGTGTACGTAATATAAACTTACATCAGATTTCTGGAAATTCTATAAATTCATGTTTGTCTTTATGTCACCAGTTTTATAGGCCTACTATAATCCGGAAGCACACGCTCGTAATCTTAAATTAAGAAATATGCATAAAATTGGAAACGGCATTCGAAAATCGCCGTAACCCTTTTCTTTACTTTTTTTTTCCCTCTCATTATAATGCGTATGTTCGTAAATTCACTTCTGTCGATATTTACCTTGTGTTCGGACCGCACACCTAAAGCCGACGCCATTTTGAAAACGACGTCATTGGCGCGACGTTATGGCATTTCGTCCTTCGCGACGCACGGACCTTTAAGCGCCACGGTTTTTATGGTTCTTTACCTTAAATGTTTTAAACCGATACCAAGTACGTCTGCAGTAAAAGAGGAAGAAGAAGAAAAGGAAGAAGACGACGAAGAAGAGGAAGATGAAGAAGAGTTTGAGTGTGAAAAGAGTGAAAGCTCAAATCAAGACAGTGACGAAGAGATTGATTTAAAATGAACTTGAAGTAAAATATAGTGATTGATGGAGTATCAAGTTAGATGTTTGGACAATATCCTCACATTAAAGTTTTATAATGGTTCAATATCTAGGGTCATGTTATGATTGTACAATGTCTCTACTTTCAAAATTAAAAAATTCAAGCCTCTTCTCATCTTCTGTAGCTGTAGAGCCTGGTTTGTCGGACCGGCTTAGAAGCTCCGAGGGCAGATTATTTCGTGATGAGGGTCAAATGAAACAAAACAGAAAACAATAGAATCAAAGTTTTAATAAAGTTTTGATTTATGTCTAAGTATCCTGTTTTTTTTTTTTTCCCAACTGACAATTTTCAGGGCCCCCAAAGGACTTTAATCATTATTTTTCTAAAGCCCCCCCCTCCCCCTCAATCAAACTAAAATTATTGGATGCCCCCCCTTGCCGAGTGAAAATTTTTTTCAAATCCCCTTCATTTCCTCCACTCCCCCCCTGGCTATAAATAATGACCGGTCCCTTAGTCTGAGATAAAGATGTATTTGTATATGTCTCTGCATTAGTCCACAACAGCCCAACTTACCTTATTTTGGTAACAGTTCTTGGTTGATTACTTGTTTTCATGTGCGCTCAAGCTGCGAGGTAGCAAGTTTAAGTCGAATTCAGGTTTTTGATTCATCTAAAGACGTATTTGTTATACCGAAACAGTTTGTTTTGTGAAACCGCTCTTTTGTTCAGCAAAACTGGTTTCAGACCGGAACCGATTCAAGGACGCAGTGTCTATAGATAGATCTATACAGTAATCTGGTTTCTGTCGTAGTGACGGTTAGAAGACGGCCTACATGTATGTGTATCTTTATTGTTTTGGTTGGATGGTAGGCGGATGGTTGCTTTGTCGGGAAAGAGCTAGTCATCTTGCGTTACATAAACACGTATGTGGTTAAATCAGAATTGTCATTTGAGCCGCCTCGTGGGAAAACAAACGTTGTGGTTTCCGACCAGGTCCGACACAAACCGGACTGCACATTAACAGAAGATTAGGAAGTAGAGGGATTGTTCTATCCGTGCAGCGAAAACAAGGCGCTGATCAGCTTCGCGGTTACCGCGAAGCTGATCTGCGCCTTTGTTTTCGCATATGCAAATTGTTGGTTTTCCCATGAGGCGGCTCATTTCTTTTCCACCTGATGTCTGGATTGGGAGTCTAAATTTAATGGCACCAATTCCTGGTCTTTTCATTTTACTATACATACAGTATAGCTCGTAAATCGTTGTGTTTGTTTCAACATGTTTACCAATTTGAAAATGAACAACATATTCATTAGATGCATTGCAAAATCTAAAGGTAGGTGCACCGCAAAATGTGTTAAACCGGAGTTATCTTACACTACTGACCGTTTTAAGGCTGCACATCTCTTGTGTTTTCTCCTGTCTTGTTTTGGTGTCTGTTTCTATAATGTTTCCACCATATAAGTGGCTTAATACGTATATTTAGTTAAGCTAAGTCGTTTGAATGACCACTTTACTGTCTGTTATGGCTGATTCCATAATTCTCATTAATACCAAGGATATTATCAACTCAATCAGTGATTCTGTGTTGATTCTGGCTATTCGATATTAATGAAACAGTTTATTTGTTAACTGTTCGTGATATTCAAACTCTATTTTTTTCCTACAAGACTTTCTAAAACTTGTCTAGGAGCGGACTTATTCTTTACAGCGTTTGCCTTTAACTTTTTAAGTGTTTGCTGCACTAAGCATCTTCTCGATGTCCTTTCCTGTCTCGTTTCTCGAGATATGGCGGTTGTGGTGGCTGGGTTGGAGATGCGTGCGTTCGCAAGGTATAATGCGTAGGCGTCTCTTGCCTGATGTCTAGCCACTGTGTCTCGCATCTCGGACGAGAATGCTCCTTGCTACGCTTACAAGTCAGGCATTTATTTTCACTATAGTTACAAATGACAGGAAAAACTTGAAATTAGCAAATCCCTACACAGGAGAAGAACTTGCTTTTTGATTGAGCATGTCCTTGGCCACAGTTATCCAATTAATGTACAGTATTATCAATATTAAGTAAAATAAAAACTGCTCCAGCTCTTCCAGCGTTCACTTACTACAAGTGTACAGTTTTTGGTTCGATTAAGCTTTATGAGTGACCACCTTTTGGCAAAAGCTGCTCACTCGTTTTACCATATATGTCCCCACTGTATCTTTTATGCTTATTGTCTATGGTATGTATTTCCTATTTAGGTGTGAAGGAACAAGTAGGCAAAGATCAGGAAAAGGCGCAATCAGAAAAAGATTCCCACTCCAAAAACCGAGGTGGGAAGAAACCAAACTAACAATCAGGCACTTATACCAAGAAACATATCGTAAGCCGAATGAGCAGCTATTTTCCCAATAGGTGGCCACTCAGTTACCTTAACTTAACTAAAAATATGAAAAAATACATAAGGCGCCAACAGCACAAATTTTTTTTTAAACACCAAGACATAAAACAAAAAGAACCACCACAGAAGTATCGACTTGGAACGATCAGTAACACAAAGTTACTGGCGGGCTTAAACCGGTTTTACAGGTACCTAACCTCACCCTCAGCTTCTGCAGTGGTTCATAACATTTAGTTAGTTCTTCGGTCCTCGTGGTGAATCTCTAACTAGTCAATGAATCATCAAGAACAAACAAATAAATCATGATAAACATCCTGATGAATCAAAAACCAGGACTCACAGATTGAGTTAGCTGCCCGACGATGGAGATCCCTGGGCGTCGAATAACCTACTAACTCCGGAGCAAAAGAAAAACACTAGTTGGACCCCGTTGGGCCAAGCAACAGACAAGAAGCTCCGGCCCCAACCAACTAAAATGAATAGCTTTAAATCGGGGCCATCATAGAGTCTGACGCCCGACCCACCGGCGTGCAATTAAAGAAGGCAGCATAGTTATCAACCATGATTGGGTTAAAAACTAAGCATGCAGACTGTCGCATAACATTCAAGTTATAACCTTTACGTCTGTAACGTGTTATGTGAAGGACTGGCGATGTTTTATGCCTGCATTTTTGCTCATTGTTTATTTTATTTTTACTTTTGCCGTGTATCATGCAGCCGCAAAAGTACTGGGAGTACGAACAAAGATTATAGCAATAATAAAAAAAAGTAGCATTTGTAGAATTCGGCTCTTATAACAAACAAACAAACAAAGAAACAAACAAACAAATGAATGAATGAATAAATAATTTCCAGTATTACGCCTTCAAGTATTCTATTATATGAAAACAGAATAGTTCTATAACACTCGCCCATGCAATAGACATTCTAATCACACACAATGTCACGCAGAAGTGTTCTGTCAAACGTAACAAATAGCATATGATGTGTAATCCATGACAAATAAAAATTAAAAACAAAAACATATTTTACGAAGCTATACAAAAAGTTGTTTTTAAACACCTTGCATTTTATTTGTTTTTTTTTAACATTCAGTTCAAGATTATTTCAGCTCATATGAGACGGGCCAATCAGTAGGTAGGGCGAAAACGGAGAACCCCGAGAAAAACCACCTGACACACCCGCAAGCAGAACTTGGCTTGTCTCACATGTGGCCAGATTTTATGTCATTATATGAAAGTTTCCTTGGAGCTCTCCAGCTGTTTTCGTATCCACTCGCTCGACATTGTTGTTGACAGCAATTTATTATCTGACAAAGTCTGTCTCTGCGTGCGCTGTCCATGTACCGCTTTTCTTTGGAATCGATCCTTATACAAAGACAACACCTTTTTATTACAAATGAATGCTATGAAAATATAGACACCTTGAAGAGCTCCGGCAGTCGCAGCAACATAGGAGAAAACTGACAACGGGTTTAGTGTGTCTATAAAAAGAAATACCCAAGCTGTACCAGTGATAGTTGTCAATTTGAGATAAATCTTGAAATCGTTTCTGTCCACAGATCCTTCAACACGAGGAGATGAGCGAATGTACCAGTAGGCGACGCCGCATAGGACTGCATTGATGACAATGATGACACAAGCGGGAATGATGAACATAATCACGATATGGATGAAGTCGGAGAGAAAGCAGATTCTGTTTCCGTAGCCAACCTTCTTGAAGTCGCTTTGAACGAGAATGACGATGATAAAAATAGATATAAAGACTAACGGAGTTGCAAATGTATAAAGAGAATAGTATAATGTGGCCTTTTTGCCAGTATTTCGAGAAACCATCATGGGGCTATGGAATACTTTAAACATGTGCATAGAACAAACATTCATTGCACAAAAGGCTGTTAACCAGAAATAATGGATTGTTACTCCCAAGAATACACATACTGGTTGAACGGTGTTTTGCCACAATCCAAATTGCAGAAACAACTGCGCCCAGAATAGCGTGAAAGCGAGAATCATATTGTTTTTCCCTGGTACTGTTCTCAAAGACTTGAACAACACATAGGTAAGGAACGTCAAAAATAAACACGATACTGAAAGTAACGTACACACTATGCTGAATATCCCATAGATGACAGTAAATGGAGTTGCCTTCACAGTGTTGTTCGACAATATTTTACCAAAGTCATTGGCACATACATAAATTTTATCTGGATCAGTTGTCAGTTTGAAAGTTATGTTCATTTTACAAAGTGTCTCAATAAAACCTTCAATATCTGAATCTATTTTTCTAAGCACACAGAATAACATTTCATTTACTGTTGAAAACGTAATACCTCTGCTTGAAATGTCTGTGTCATTATATAATTGATACCCATATTGATGTTTATCATAAAATTCGTTATCAATCTTGGTTACTTTAATTTCTTCAAATGGCTGTTCTTGGCTCCGAAATCCGTGTCTACACTCGGCTTGATCATTAATAGGATAAGTCTGAACAGTGAATTCCTGATCATATAAGAAAATGCTGAGAACGGTTTCTCTCATAGCTATAAGAGTTTTCTCAATTTCAGTTCTGTTGTCAGTCTCCGCAAAAAATAAGAGCGCATTAACTCTCCACTCACTGTCATTGTATGCATCTGCTGGACCGGTTTCATTTATAAGAGCGAAACGTTCAATATTCTTATTTACTTCATTTATATTGAGCTGCAGGATTTCAACACCATTCTGTAAAAGTGCATCATGTTCAAAACATTTAGTTGAAATGTTTCGAAGATCCGGTTCCGGCCAATATACATGAGACGAATTTATTACTCGAATACCATATGTAGTATTATATCCTAAATTAACCGTTTCCTCTAAGACAACGCGACATTCTCCGTCTATTAGTGTTTTTCCTTCGGCACAAAACTCATCCGTTTGGCCAGCTATCCCTTCATTCGAAGGGAAGTTCAAATCTGTTAATGAAAATAGTATTCGATAGGGTGCATTGCTAAGTATACAGGAAAATCCAGAACATACATGTATCCCACTATCTACAGATATATATTCTGGCTCGAAACGTAGTTCAGTATCTAACGGTGAGAGGTTACATGACGCACAGTAAATATTTTTGAATGGATACCAACCGGGATAATATGGCTGGTTCTGACACATTTCTTCGAGCACGCTGTCATACTGAAACCAGTTTCCAGTGGCATTGCATTCCGATATTATATCCTGTTGTTCTGATTCTACCCAATCTCTATTGCAAATAAGACAAAATATGTTTCTGTATAAACTACCATTGAAACACACATGCCCAAAATTAAAATTAATAAACTCTTGCCTTTCACAGTTGTTTAATAGATCTATATTATGATGTTCCCAGTGCTCCCGGTTTCTACAATAACTTATAATGCTAGAAGAGGTATCACATTCTGCTTGTGGATAGTTCAAAGTGACATTGCAATCATTTGCATTAACGACTGTTTGTAGCTCGGTAAAAGTTACAAATAATGCCGCTTCAAGAGGCTGTGGACAACTTATGCTAAAACTTCTAAGATCAAGTTCTCCAAAGTCATTTGAACATCTTGCACAAAATGCATTTTTATGGACACGTTTGGTGTTACTTGACTTGACGGGTATTACTGAAAAGATGTCGTTTTTCAAACCTTTCTCGCACATTTCTGTAAAGAAATCAGTATATCCTTCAGAATCACACTGGGTATATGCTGAAAGAGTAGCGGGATTGTATTTTTCCGACAGCTGATCGCAGCAATTTTTATCCGTTGAACACGAGAAAAAACACGCTTTGTGGATGCTAAGAACTGGTGCGTAAGCCGTAGAACAGAAATTTGCAAACCCACAGAAATTTCCTACTTCTTGAAGGACCTTAATGGCGCCTGTAGATTGATTCAGACCCAGTGTTTCTTCAGATCGGTTGGCTGTCTCTTTGTCAGTTAATATCTCATCAGTGATATGCTCGAATCTACCATAATAGAAGTTATTTATGCGACCATCAAAAGCATCTTCGATAAATACAGAGAAGTTTCCATAAGTTCTAAAGCCATTTGAATTAACGTTACATAGTTGACAAAACTTATTCTTGAAAGGGAATGTCCGTTCTGTCAAAGGGAGTTGCAGACAAGCGTTTTCTATCTCTGTGGCGTTGTGTCGCCACTCTCCAGTTACATTACACGTGTCTATAACTCTTCTTGTCTGTGTTGATGCCAAGCCCGGGTTACATATATAGCAAAATATATTGTTATAGCCCTTATATGGAGAGGAGTTAAAATTCTCGCAAGCCCATTCTATCTGCGGATCATATTTTGACCATAAACATGTGGTGTTACATTGACGTAGCTGTGTGTAATGTGAAGAAAAGTAACACTTTGAAACATTCTGATTTACTTCAAATGGGGGAACATATGATACACTGCAGTTAAATGTCTTTATGGCTTCCCACATGTCTTGTAACGAAGAGAATGAATTTATATCTAAGAATTTGTCACATTTCATTTCTAATTGGAATTGATTAAAATTTTTGCCATCCACATTGCACAAAGCACAAAATTTATTTCGGTACGTTATTCCTGTCACCATTGAAAATACCGGTCGAAATGTCTCGTTGAAGAAATTGTATTCGTTTATTTCATCCACTTTATTGCACAGTTCGACATACTCCGAAGATGCAGTAGGAAAATGGCCGTTACAAGTGTCCACCATCATATATGTGTGCATGTGACTCTTCTTGGGACTGTAGAGGACCGTGGATGAACACGAAACGTTGATAAATGCGTTCTCCAAATCAGGCGAACATAACTGAGACATTGCACAATTTTTGTCACAGTTCTTAATGGGCGGACAGTCCCCTACTAAACTCATCGGCATTTTGAATGATATCTCCTCAGCGTTACAAAGGGTATGGGCGGAACCACAAGTAAGAGCGTATTCTAACGCAAGGTGAGTTAGGTTGACAAAGTCTGGTAGTAGCCTCGGTGATGATGTCTGTTGTTCAGCATTAGTCGTCAAAGTGTCAGTGCATATGTTGTTACTGTAGAGCATGATCAATATAACCAGAAAATTCCATTGTACATCTGAACAACCCATTCTCATACTGTTAAAGTGAAATTAAACTGAAATGACAAGTTAATTAGTTATAGACATTAGTAGGAAACAGATGAATATTTGCACCGTGGATTACATGCTGTTATATACATTAAAATCGCCAAAGTATGCAAGTGAAAATATCAGTTTCACTACAAGTGTTTATAGAACTCACGAGACGTAGCATAATATTCTAAGGCTTCGCTTAATGGAATTACTTTGATAAATCTCAAACATTTAATCTAGAAACAATTAGTTTTATCAAATGAAATAATCTTAAAACGTATATAAAATATTAATTTCAAGCGACTGGCTTATCATATCAAGCTTGAATATATATATTTTATTATCTACTCACGTTATAGAATTGCTCATTCCTGTCCAATAAAACACAAAAAACACGTGAACTTCACATGTATCCGGTGCTGCTCCTACAGCACGGCAATACATTTATGAAGGCTACCTCAATTTTACAACAGATGTTTGTTTCAAGACGAATTGTTATTTTTCTTACTTTATTCTCGTTTAGAATTAAGTTAGTACATGTAAAACAATGGGTGTAAAGGGTAGCCGCTATTATAGTCTTGAAAGAAATAAAATGCATATTCTTCTAGCCGCCAGTTATTACTTTTGAAGTGGGCATAAATGGAGACATATTCTATGGACGTGTTATCATTATAGTGCAGCAAAACCATATGTTGCCTGTGTTGACAGAAAACTCGACACAAAATAGGCTTATAAATGAGAGTGATTATTCATCAAAATGCCACTGGTATAATGACAGTCAATTTCATAAAGGCCAATTCCATTATGATGGCACAAATTAGCATACGAGTCAACATACGATAGAGGCGGAAAACAAAATCAGTATCATTTATAATTCATGTGCACATCCACGTTTATGGTTCATATTCCGAGCCTTATCATTTCAGACCCCATGACATTTGAATCCTTATAGATATTCTGTTAACATGCGCGGATCCAGAAAAAAATCTAATGGGGGTGGGGGGTCCAAACTCCAAGAATGGTTCTGACGGAAAATTTCAACATGGCAAAAACTAATAATCTGGCAATTCTGGGGGGGGGGGGGGGGTCCGGAAGCCCTGTCCCCCTCTGGATCCGCCCATGGCTAACCAGACTTGTTTCTCGTAGTATATAGATGTTTAACTTGTGTGATGTTTTACTTGTTTTTGTCTCCTTTAGTCCCAAATATCTCAATTCAATTACCTACCCCATCTGAACCAATAAAATGAAATAAAATATCAGATTTTCACAAAGTAGAGTAGCACTAAATGCCAAAGTAAACCCCTCATTACAACAGAAATGAACATCATATTCATTTGAAATTTTCAGGAAATATTTAATGCATTATTGTATTATTGCTTGAATATAATATTTCAGATAAAGGCATTCAAAGGACCCTACAGTGATGCATTACCCCACCCACCCCATATTTTGAGTCATTTTCTACCCCCATGCTAGTACATCATATCTGTCACAGAGATTTTCACCCTGAGCTTGCAGTTTTGATTTAAATGGATAAAAATAATTTTATTAAGCATCATATTGGCAGAACATACTAAACTTTCAACTATTTCGCAAGTCAAAATTGGGATATTCCAACCTTTGGGCTGATTTTACAATGGTACTGCGGCCGAAGCCACATGCAATGCTGGATGATAAAAAAATGAAATGGGCAAATAAATTTGCATTTTTACCCTCTCCTGATTGCTGCTTGAGATAATAAAAAAGTACAAGTAGGCAAAGATCAGGAAAAGGCGCAATCAGAAAAAGACTCCCACTCCAAAAACCAAGGTGGGAAAAACCAAACTAACAATCAGGCACTTATACCACGAAAACATTTCGTAAGCCGAATGAGCAGCTATTTTCCCAATAGGTGGCCACTCAGTTACCTTAACTGAACTAAAAATATGCAAACATACATAAGGCGCCAACAGCACAAAAATATTTTAAACACCAAGACATAAAACAAAAAGAACCACCACAGAAGTATCGACTTGGAACGATCAGAAACACAAAGTTACTGGCGGGTTTAAATCGATTTTACACGGCCGTAACCTCACCCTCAGCTTCTGCAGTGGTTCATAACATTTAGTTAGTTCTTCGGTCCTCGTGGTGAATCTCTAACTAGTCAATGAATCATCAAGAACAAACAAATAAATCATGATAAACATCCTGATGAATCAAAAACCAGGACTCACAGATTCAGTAAGCTGCCCGACGATGGAGATCCCTGGGCGCCAAATAACTTACTAACTCCGGAGCTAAAGAAAAACATCAGTTGGACCCCGGTGGGCCAAGCAACAGACAAGAAGCTCCGGCCCCAACCAACTAAAATGAATAGCTTTAAGTCGGGGCCATCATAGAGTCTGACGCCCGACCCACCGGCGTGCAATTAAAGAAGGCAGCATAGTTATCAACCGTGATTGGGTTAAAAACTAAGCATGCAGACTGTCGCATAACATTCAAGTTATAACCTATACGTCTGTAACGTGTTATGATTTTTCTAAATTGAAAAGAAAAATCATTACTTCCTATGAGTTTCTTAAATTTGTAAACCAAGTCACCATAAAATTCTGGTTCCGAAAGACCCTCACTTAAAAGCGTCTTTAACCCAACATTATATTTGGAAATCAATTCATAGTGTCTACGATAAAATTTAGAAAAGGTTTTTCGATGTTTATGATACCGATAGCCCTGTTGGAGTAGTTTGGCCGTTAAAGATTTATTTCGAGCGTTGAAGTCTGTAACATAATTGCAGACTCTAGCAAACCTAATAAGTTGCGAAATGTATACACCATAAGAAGCACGACGAGGAACGTCACCATCCAAAAACGGAAAATTTACTATATCAAAATCAAAGTCATCGCGCTTATCATAAATTTTAGAAGAAACAAATCCATTTGCAACAGAAAGATGTAGATCTAAAAAAGGGGCTTCGGTATCCGAGATATTGGCTTTGTTTAACTGTAGTTCAGATGGATAAATTTGATTGACCATACCTTCAAAATAAGGGTTGTCAATGTTCAAAAGGTCATCGAGGTACCTAGAAGTGGAATTAAAAGCCTCGATAACATCAGCTTGATTATCATGGTTAAGAGAATCCATGAAATAATACTACATCCATGTATAATACTACATACAGAACCAAACAACACTTTTCAGTGACATTTTGACATCAACATGACAGAAAAAGAGCAAAATTGAGACAATTTCCTTTAAAATTTAAGGGAATTCACATTTAAAAGCCCTATAAAACACTAAAATACAGCTTATGTTGTGAAAAGAAACAACTCTACTCCAGTGTTCATTCTCCTGCTAGTAGCAGAAAAAGGCATATAATATTGGCCACATCACACTAAAACTGGTTTTACGCAGATGAAAAACATGTAAATCTGGATTATGCAGTGTGCGCGAATGCTGAACACCTCTTTTCTTGTTATTTCACTGATTTCAGGGGACTGGCTCTGACTGCTGAAGCAGTATCTAATACTGGAAGGCTACAGAATACCACCCCCACCCCCTTCCTAGGGTTCTCTTGGAAGATCCTTTCAGTTTTTTATAAAAAAATGTACATAGCATCCATATTAAGACATTAATTTATCACCCAGATGCTGCATTCATCCCAAGAAATGGATAATTTGACCCTAAATCAGCCAAATTCACCCTGTTGAACAATTAGTATACCGCACACTTTTTTGAAGGAATTCTTCTTGTTCTGTGTTGTATATGACAATTTAATGTTTTTTCAAATAAACTTGTGTGATGTTTTTACTTGTTTGTGTCTCCTTTAGTCCCAAATATCTCAATTCAATTACCTTCCCCCTCTGAAGCAATATAATGAAATAAAATATCAGATTTTCACAAAGTAGAGTAGCACTAAATGCCAAAGTAAACCCCATCATTACAACAGAAATGAACATCATATTCATTTGAAATTTTCAGGAAATACTAAATGCATTATTGTATTATTGCTTGAATATAATATTTCAGATGAAGGCATTCAAAGGACCCTACAGTGATGCATTACCCAACCCACCCCATATTTTGAGTCATTTTCTATCCCCATGCTAGTACATCATATCTGTCACAGAGATTTTCACCCTGAGCTTGCAGTTTTGATTTAAATGGAAAAAAAAATAATTTTATTAAGCATCATATTGGCAGAACATACTAACCGCGAAGCTGATCTGCGCCTTTGTTTTCGCGTATGCAAATTGTTGGTTTTCCCATGAGGCGGCTCATTTCCACCTGATATCTGGATTGGGGGTCTAAATTTAATTGCACCAATTCCTGGTCTATACGTACGGTATAGCTCGTAAAACGTTGTGTTTGTTTCAACATGTTTACCAATTTGAAAATGAACAACTGATTCATTAGATGCAAAATCTAAAGGTAGGTGCACCGCAAAATGTATTAAACCCGTGTTACCTTACACTACCGTTTTATGGCTTCGCATCCTTTGTGTTTTCTCTTGTCTTGTTTTGGTGTCTGTTTCTAAAATGTTTCCACCATATAAGTGGCTTAATACGTATATGTATATTTAGTTAAGCTAAGTCAATTGAATGACCACTTTACTGTCTGTACAGCTGTATTTGGTTGATTCCATAATTCTCATTATTACCAAGGATATTATCAACTCAATCCGTGATTCTGTGTTGATTCAGGCTATTCAATATTAATGAAACAGTTTATTTGTTAACTGTTAGTGATATACAACAACTATTGTTTTCCTACTAGACTTTCTAAAACTTGTATAGGAGCGGAATAATTCTAAGCAGGGTTGCTTTTAATGCTGCACTAAGCATCTTCTCGATGTCCTTTTTCTATCTCGTTTCTCGAGATATGGCGGTTGTGTTGGCTGGGTTGGAGATGCGTGCGTTCGCAAGGTATAATGCGTAGGCGTCTCTTGCCTGATGTATCAGCCCTTCCAGCGCTCGTTCAGAAATGTTTACTTACGAGTGTACATTTTTTATTCGATTAAGGTGTGAGCCGCTGCTGCGTTTCTGCTCATTGTTCATTTTTTTTTACTTTTGCCGTGTATCACGGGCTTAGTGTATGTATGAACTTCAACCGTTGAATGTACTGATGCTTTACCTGAAATCAGTGGCTGATTCTGTTTAATGACTCGAACTGAACATTCAGAGAGCGACAAAAGAGCGACTGAAAAAGTTTTGAGACAATACCAACAATACACGACAAGACAATGCAAAAACTTCATAGAAAGTGTGTCTTGGTTCCAGCAGACAAAGCCGCAAACAATGTTGTTGTTGTTTGTAGGCATTATTATATCAAAAAGTTCAAACATAAGCTTGATGGTACCAGGGCTTATCAGGAGACAGATAGTGATGGGTTAACAAGTTACCTTTTAAGTTTTACGAGTTACCTTTTAAGTTTTCTGTTTGTGTCAATGAAGGCCAAGAAAAACTTCCTACGATGTCCTTACGTGAACCTAAGCTTCACAAAAGACAGTATAAAGCTAGATTTATTGCAAATTCTATTTCTTGTACTACCACTTACGGAAGCCGATAGGGGGCATTCTAAAAGTCTAAAAGTTTAAAAGTAGAAAAGTCTAAAAGTGTAAAAGTAGAAAAGTCTAAAAAGGTACAAGTAGGCAAAGATCAGGAAAAGGCGCAATCAGAAAAAGATTTCCACTCCAAAGGTGGGAAAAAAAACAAACCAACAATCAGGTACTTATACCATGAAAACATTTCGTAAGCCGAATGAGCAGCTATTTTCCCAATAGGTGGCCACTCAGTTACCTTAACTTAACTAAAAATATGAAAAAATACATAAGGCGCCAACAGCACAAAAATATTTTAAACACCAAGACATAAAACAAAAAGAACCACCACAGAAGTATCGACTTGGAACGATCAGTAACACAAAGTTACTGGCGGGTTTAAATCGATTTTACATGGCCATAACCTCACCCTCAGCTTCTGCAGTGGTTCATAACATTTAGTTAGTTCTTCGGTCCTCGTGGTGAATCTCTAACTAGTCAATGAATCATCAAGAACAAACAAACATCCTGATGAATCAAAAACCAGGACTCACAGATTCAGTAAGCTGCCCGACGATGGAGATCCCTGGGCGCCGAATAATTTACTAACTCCGGAGCAAAAGAAAAACATCAGTTAGACCCCGGTGGGCCAAGCAACAGACAAGAAGCTCCGGCCCCAACCAACTAAAATGAATAGCTTTAAGTCTAAAAGCCTGAAAGTTTAAAATTGCAACAAAGTTAGGTCTTAGAACGATCTGATTCGGCACAAACCGACCTTGCCCCCCCCCCCCCTCTGACAATATATCGGGGGCGGGCCAGTATTTATATACAACCTTCCTCTCACTGTCATCCTCAGCTGTCGCCACATTGTTGCACGAGGTCTGAATTTATATCCTCAAGTGTATTTTCATGATAGTAAAATACTGTCACAGTGAAAGATCATATAAGCAATAATAAAACTTGCTTAAGCGTATCAAAGTCATAGAACAAAAAGTTAATAGAGAAATGAATGTCCCCTATCGGCTTCCGTAACCAATGAACATTCTGAATTATTAACTTCCTGTCTTACCGCTATCAAATCTCATGTCATACGATAGTGTAAGACGGTGTTTGAAACTTCAAATTAATATTGGTTTTGGTCAATAAAAAAATCTGGCGAGGTGCTCAGTAAACTTAAGTATAGAGGGTTCCATGCAACGAGCTTTTCGACTCTGTATACCACATTGCCACATAATCTGATTAAAGAAAAACTACTCGATTTGATAGAGCTGATCTTCAAAGGAGCTTTGAAAAACTATGGTTCACTTTATTTGGCCTGTAATGAAAGTAAAGACTTTTTCACTCATGGTGGTCATCATGATTTATTTGTTTGTCCATAATGATTCATTGACTAGTAAGAGATTCACCACGAGGACCGAACAACTAACTAAATTTTGTGAACCACTGCATAAGATGAGGGTGAGGGATAGGGCCCTGTAAAACCGGTTTAAGCAACCCCCTAGTAGTTTTATATTACTGTTCGTTCTACTTGTATTTGTTTTATGTTTTGGAGTCGATCGTCGTACTGTTTGAACCTTATGTACGTTTTCACAGTTTTAGTTAAGTTCGGGTAACTGAGTGGCCACCTATTGGGAAATATCTGCTCGCTCGGCTTACGATATGTTCTCTAAGTATAAGTACCTAATTGTCAATTTTTTTTTTTTTTTCCGCCTCGGTTTTTGGAGTGGGAATTTCACTCTGAATGCGCCTTTTCCTGATCATTTCCTTCTTGTACCTGCTGCTTATGTTTGCTGTCACAACCGTTTTGTCGTCGATGAAAAGTTAGATTTAATAATACAAAACCGTCCCACATTGCAGCCGCAAAAGTACTGGGAGTACGAAAAGATTATAACAATCAAAAAGTAGCATTTGTAGAATTCGGCTCTTAAAACAAACAAACAAATGAATAAATAATTTCCAGTATTACGCCATCAAGTAGTCTATTACATGAAAATAGAATAGTTCTATAACACTCGCCCATGTAATAAACATTCTAATCACACACAGTGTCACGCAGAAGTGTTCTGTTAAACGTAAGAAAACTATCAAATAGCATATGAAGTGTAATCCATGATAAAGTTCATTTTACGAAGCTATACAAATAGTTGTTTCTGAACACTTTGCATTTTATGTCATTATATGAAAGTTTCCTTGGAGCTCTCCAGCTGTTTTCGTATCCACTCGCTCGACATTGTTGTTGATAGCAATTTATTATCTGACAAAGTCCGTCTCTGCGTGCGCTGTCCATGAACCGCTTTTCTTTGGAATCGATCCTTATACAAAGACAACACCTTTTTATTAGAAATGAATGCTATGAAAATATAGACACCTTGAAGAGCTCCGGCAGTCGCAGCAACATAGGAAAAAAAATGACAACGGGTTAAGTGTGTCTATAAATAGAAATACCCATGCTGTACCAGTGATAGTTGTCAATTTGAGATAAATTTTGTAATCGTTTCTGTCCACAGATCCTTCAACTCGAGGAGTTGAGCGAATAAACCAGTAGGCGACGCCGCATAAGACTGCATTTATGACAATGATAACACAAGCGGGAATGACAAACATAATCACAATATGGATGAAGTCGGAGAGAAAGCAGATTCTGTTTCCGTAGCCAATCTCCTTGAAGTCACTTTGGACGAGAATGATGATGATGAAAATGGATATAAAGACTAACGGAGTTGCAAATGTGTAAAGAGAATAGTATAGCGTGACCCTTTCCCTAGTATTTCGAGAAACCATCATGGGGCTATGGAATACTTTAAACATGTGCAAAGAACAAACATTCATAGCAAAGAAAGCTGTCAACCAGAAATAATGGATTGTTACTCCAAGAAATACACATAGAGGTTGGACGCTGTTGTGCCACAATCCAAATTGCAAAAACAATTGCGCCCAGAAAAGGGTAAAAGCGAGAATCATATTGTTTTTCCCTGGTATTGTCCTCAAAGATTTGAACAACACATAGGTAAGGAACGTGAAAAATAAACACGATATTGAAAATAACGTACACACTATGCTGAATACTCCATAGATGACAGTAAACGAAGTTGCCTTCACAGTGTTTTTCGACACTATTTTACCCCAGTCATTGGCACACACATACATTTTATATGGATCAGTTGTCAGTTTGAAAGTTATGTTCATTTTACAAAGTGTCTCAATAAAACCTTCAATATCTGAATCTATTTTTCTAAGTACACAGAATAACATTTCATTTACTTTTGAAAACGTAATACCTCTTCTTGAAATGTCTGTGTCATTATATAATTGATACCCATATTGATGTTTATCATAAAATTCGTTATCAATCTTGGTTACTTTAATTTCTCCAAATGGCTGTTCTTGGCTCCGAAATCCGTGTCTACACTCGGCTTGATCATTAATAGGATAAGTCTGAACAATGAATTCCTGATCATATAAGAAAATGCTGAGAACGGTTTCTCTCATAGCTATAAGAGTTTTCTCTATTTCAGTTCTGTTTCCAATCTCCGCAAAGAATAAGACTGCATTTACTCTCCACTTAATGTCATTGCATTTGTCGGCTGAATCTGTTTCATTAATGGGGGCGAACATTTCAATTTTCTTATTAATTTCATTAATATTGAGTTGCAAGATTTCAACATTATTATATGCAAGTACATGTACATGTTGTTCTAACACTTTTGTTGAAATGTAGTGTAGATCAGGTTCGGACCAAAGTACATGGGACGAATTTATTACACGAACACCATATGTAATATTATATCCTAGATGAACTGTTTCCTTTAAGACAACGCGACATTCTCCGTCTATTAGTGTTTCTCCTTCGCCACAAAACTCATCGGTTTGGCCAGCTATCCCTTCATTCGAAGGGAAGTTCAAACCTTTCAATGAAAATAGTATTCGATAGGGTGCATTGCTAAGTATACAAGAAAATCCAGAACATACGTGTATTCCACTTTTTAAATCTATAGATAAAGATCCTGGTTCGATATGTAGTTCAACATTTCCTGGTGAGAGGTTACATGACGCACAGTAAATGTTTTTGAATGGATACCAAGCGGGATAATATGGCTGGTTCTGGCACATTTCTTCGACCACGCTGTCATACTGAAACCAGTTTCCAGTGGCATTGCAGTCCGAGATTATATCGCGTTGTTCTGATTCTACCCAATCTCTATTGCAAATAAGACAAAATATGTTTCTGTATAAACTACCATTGAAACACACATGTCCAAAATTAAAATTAATAAACTCTTGCCTTTCACAGTTGTTTAATAGATCTATATTATGCTGTTCCCAATGCTCCCGGTTTCTACAATAACTTAGAATGCTAGAAGAGGTATCACATTCTGTTTGTGGATAGTTCAAAGTGACATTGCAATCATTTGCATTAACGACTGTTTGCAGCTCGGTTAAAGATACAAATAATGCCGCTTCAAGTGGCTGTGGACAACTTATGCTGAAACTTCTAAGATAAAGTTCTCCAAAGTCATTTGAACATCTAGCACAAAATGCATTTTTATGGACACGTTTGGTGTCTTTTGACTTCACGGGTATTGTTGAAAAGATGTCGTTTTTCAAACCTTTCTCGCACATTTCTTTAAAGACTGAATCAGTATATCCTTCAGAATCACACTGGGTAAATGCTGAAAGAGTAGCGGGATTGTAGTTTTCCGACAGCTGATCGCAGCAATTTCTATCCGTTGAGCATGAGAATAAACACACTTTGTGGATGCTACGACCTGGTGCGTAAGCTGTAGAACAGAAATTTGCAAACCCACAGAAATTTCCTACTTCTTGAAGGACCTTAATGGCGCCTGTAGATTGATTTAGACCCATTGTTTCTTCAGGTCTGTTGGCTGTCTCTTTGTCAGTTAATATCTCATCAGTGATACGCTCGAATCTACCATAATAGAAGTTATTTATGCGACCATGAAAAGCATCTTCGATAAACACAGAGAAGTTTCCATAAGTTCTAAAGCCATTTGAATTAACGTTACACAGTTGACAAAACTTATTCTTAAAAGGGAATGTCCGTTCAGTCAAAGGGAGTTGCAGACAACCGTTTTCTATCTCTGTGGCGTTGTGTCGCCACTCTCCGGTTACATTACATGTGTCTATAACTCTTCTTGTCTGTGTTGATGCCAAGCCCGGGTTACATATATAGCAAAATATATTGTTATAGCCCTTATATGGAGAGGAGTTAAAATTCTCGCAAGCCCATTCTATCTGCGGGTCGTACTTTGACCATAAGCCACTAATATTGCATTTGCGCCGAGGTGCATCAAGTGAAGAAAAGTAACATTTTGAAACATTCCGACTTACTAGTACTTCAAAAGAACCCCGAGAAAAAACACCTGACACACCCGCAAGCAGAACTTCGCTTGTCTCACATGTGGCCAGAGCGGGGACTTTGCATTTAATGTCATTATATGAAAGTTTCCTTGGAGCTCTCCAGCTGTTTTCGTATCCACTCGCTCGACACTGTTGTTGACAGCATTTTATTATCTGACAAAGTCTGTCTCTGCGTGCGCTGTCCATGTACCGCTTTTCTTTGGAATCGATCCTTATACAAAGACAACACCTTTTTATTACAAATGAATGCTATGAAAATATAGACACCTTGAAGAGCTCCGGCAGTCGCAGCAACATAGGAAAAAATTGACAACGGGTTAAGTGTGTCTATAAATAGAAATACCCATGCTGTACCAGTGATAGTTGTCAATTTGAGATAAATCTTGAAATCGTTTCTGTCCACAGGTCCTTCGACTCGAGGAGTTGAGCGAATGTACCAGTAGGCGACGCCGCATAAGACTGCATTGATGACAATGATAACACAAGCGGGAATGGCAAACATAATCACGATATGGATGAAGTCGGAGAGAAAGCAGATTCTGTTTCCGTAGCCAACCTCCTTGAAGTCACTTTGAACGAGAATGACGATAATAAAAATGGATATAAAGACTAACGGAGTTGCAAATGTATAAAGAGAATAGTATAGCGTGACCCTTTCGCCAGTATTTCGAGAAACCATCATGGGGCTATGGAATACTTTAAACATGTGCAAAGAACAAACATTCATAGCACAGAAAGCTGTCAACCAGAAATAATGGATTGTTACTCCAAGAAATACACATAGAGGTTGGACGCTGTTTTGCCACAATCCAAATTGCAGAAACAATTGCGCCCAGAAAAGGGTAAAAGCGAGAATCATATTGTTTTTCCCTGGTATTGTCCTCAAAGATTTGAACAACACATAGGTAAGGAACGTCAAAAATAAACACGATATTGAAAATAACGTACACACTATGCTGAATATTCCATAGATGACAGTAAACGGAGTTGCCTTCACAGTGTAGTTCGACACTATTTTACCCCAGTCATTGGCACACACATATATTTTATATGGATCAGTTGTCAGTTTGAAAGTTATGTTCATTTTACAAAGTGTCTCAATAAAACCTTCAATATCTGAATCTATTTTTCTAAGCACACAGAATAACATTTCATTCACTGTTGGAAACGTAATACCTATGCTTGAAATGTCTGTGTCATTATATAATTGATACCCATATTGATGTTTATCATAAAATTCGTTACCAATCTTGGTTACTTTAATTTCTTCAAATGACTGTTCTTCGCTCCGAAATCCGTGTCTACACTCGGCTTGATCATTAATAGGATAAGTCTGAACAATGAATTCCTGATCATACAAGAAAATGCTGAGAACGGTTTCTCTCATAGCTATAAGAGTTTTCTCAATTTCAGTTCTGTTTCCAGTCTCCGCAAAGAATAAGACTGCATTAACTCTCCACTCAATGTCATTGCATTCGTCGGCTGAATCTGTTACATTAATGGGGGCGAACATTTCAATTTTCTTATTAATTTCATTAATATTGAGTTGCAAGATTTCAACATCATTATATACAAGTATATGTTGTTCTAACGCTATTGTTGAAATGTAGTGTAGATCAGGTTCGGACCAAAGTTCATGGGACGAATTTATTACACGAACACCATATGTAATATTATATCCTAGATGAAATGTTTCCTCTAAGACAACGCGACATTCTCCGTCTATTAGTGTTTTTCCTTCGGCACAAAACTCATCCGTTTGGCCAGCTATCCCTTCATTCGAAGGGAAGTTCAAATCTGTTAATGAAAATAGTATTCGATAGGGTGCATTGCTAAGTATACAGGAAAATCCAGAGCATACGTGTATCCCACTATCTACATATATAGATTCTGGCTCGATAAGTAGTTCAGCATCTAATAGTGGGAGATTACATGACGCACAGTAAATGTTTTTAAATGGATACCAAGCGGGATAATATGGCTGGTTCTGGCACATTTCTTCGAGCACGCTGTCATACTGAAACCAGTTTCCAGTGACATTGCATTCCGAGATTATATCGCGTTGTTCTGATTCTACCCAATCTCTATTGCAAATAAGACAAAATATGTTTCTGTATAAACTACCATTGAAACACACATGCCCAAAATTAAAATTAATAAACTCTTGCCTTTCGCAGTTGTTTAATAGATCTATATTATGCTGTTCCCAATGAGCCCGGTTTCTACAATAACTTATAATGTTAGAAGAGGTATCACATTCTGTTTGTGGATAGTTCAAAGTGACATTGCAATCATTTGCATTAACGACTGTTTGTAGCTCGGTAAAAGTTACAAATAATGACGCTTCAAGAGGCTGTGGACAACTTATGCTAAAACTTCTAAGATCAAGTTCTCCAAAGTCATTTGAACATCTTGCACAAAATGCATTTTTATGGACACGTTTGGTGTTATTTGACTCCACGGGTATTGTTGAAAAGATGTCGTTTTTCAAACCTTTCTCGCATATTTCTGTAAAGAAATCAGTATATCCTTCAGAATCACACTGGGTATATGCTGAAAGAGTAGCGGGATTGTAGTTTTCCGACAGCTGATCGCAGCAATTTTTATCCGTTGAACACGAGAAAAAACACGCTTTGTGGATGCTACGAACTGGTGCGTAAGCCGTAGAACAGAAATTTGCAAACCCACAGAAATTTCCTACTTCTTGAAGGACCTTAATGGCGCCTGTAGATTGATTCAGACCCATTGTTTCTTCAGATCTGTTGGCTGTCTCTTTGTCAGTTAATATCTCATCAGTGATATGCTCGAATCTACCATAATAGAAGTTATTTATGCGATCATCAAAAGCATCTTCGATAAATACAGAGAAGTTTCCATAAGTTCTAAAGCCATTTGAATTAACGTTACACAGTTGACAAAACTTATTCTTAAAAGGGAATGTCCGTTCTGTCAAAGGGAGTTGCAGACAAGCGTTTTCTATCTCTGTGGCGTTGTGTCGCCACTCTCCAGTTACATTACACGTGTCTATAACTCTTCTTGCCTGTGTTGATGCCAAGCCCGGGTTACATATATAGCAAAATATATTGTTATAGCCCTTATATGGAGAGGAGTTAAAATTCTCGCAAGCCCATTCTATCTGCGGGTCGTACTTTGACCATAAGCCACTAATATTGCATTTGCGCCGAGGTGCATCAAGTGAAGAAAAGTAACATTTTAAAACATTCCGATTTACTAGTGCTTCAAATGGGGGAACGTATAATACACTGCAGTTAAAGCTCTTTATACCTTCCCACATATCATGTAGCGAAGAGAATGAATTTATATCTAAAAATCTGCCACATTTAATTTCTAATTGGAAGGGATTTAGATTTTTGCCATCCGCATTGCACAAAGCACAAAATTTATTTCGGTAAGTTATTCCTGTCGCCATTGACAAAACCGGTCGAAACGTCTCGTTGAAGAAATTGTATCCATTTATTTCATCCACTTGGTTGCAAAGTTCTACAAACTCCGAAGATTCGTAGAAAAGATTGTTATGACATGCAACCACCATCGTATATGTGTTTATGTTACTTTTCTTTAGACTGTATAGGGACGTTGATAGACACGAAACGTTGAGAAAAGCATACCCCAAATCAGGCGAGCATGACTTGGACATTGCACAGTTTGTTTCACAGTTCCCGAGTGGTGGTGGACCTACTAGACTCTTTGGCATGGTGAATGATATCGCCCCAGGGTTACACAGGGTATGCGCGTAACCAGAAGTAAGAACGTATTCTAACGCAAGGTGTGTCAGGTTGACAAAGTCTGGTAGTAGCCTCGGTGATGATGTCTGTAGTCCAACGATGGACGTCAACGTTTCGGTGGTTATGTTGATACTGTAGAGCATTATTAATGTGAGCAGAAGATGCCAATGCACATCTGAACAAGCCATTCTTATCACTGTTAAAGTGAAATTCAACTGAAATGACACGTATAATCAGTTCTAGACATAAGTATGGAATAGACAAATGTTTGCACAGCGGAATACTTGCTGTTGTATACATCAAAATAATAGCATTTATAATGTCAGCTGCGTTCAGTTATTAATATACCCCTGCAATATTCAGAAATAAATTGACAAATTTTCTTGTTTTTGAAAATCGTCACTGGCAAGAAAAAAGACAACTGGAGGAATTTGTTTTCATATTTTGTTAATATTTTGTTAAGTATGAAGGTAAATACTTACTCTGTATATAAAACTTCGAGATCTTGTGATGTTGTATGCCTAAATTGATTACATAATATATGGCGCCCAGTTTTTTTTTTTTTTTTTTTTTTTTTTTTGGTAAATCGCTGATATTCGAGTTTCAAAGATTTCACAGGGTACCATGATTAATTGTTTGTAATTTTATTTGTTATTTATAAAAAACTAACCATTTCTGTACCAAGGCTGAAAATTTGGTGCCTTTATGGGCACTATTTACAAAGTTTCATTACGAAAACTTGCCCGTGCAATAAACAGATATTTTTTGTGATTTAAAAATTGAAAATTTTCAGCTGAAACATTTTGATATTTTTCTTATTTTTGCTCAAAACATAGATTGTGGATACACGTTAGAACCGCCTCGCCGAGGCGGTTCTAACGAGTACCCACAATCTATGTTTTGGAGCAAAAATAAGAAAAATAGGTATACCCCTTCAATACCCCAGTTTTGCTATATAAAAGTGGGGTATAAGGGGGTATATATCACACGGACATGTTTTCCTGATGTCATTCTAATTTCAGTTTAGAATGTCCTGGTAAAGCAGTTGTTACAATGTAAAACTAAGAATGTCAGTGTTAGTTTGCAAGAAAACTAATATTCCACCAGGATGGTTGTATGTTCCTTCATGAGGTAAGCATATCTTAAAGCACTGTTGAGTCACCTCTGACTGTGTTTTCTGCCAAAACGTGGGTGCGAAAAGAATTAGTATTTATGCAAGGTAATGTTCCTATTATTAATTTTAAATCCGTAAAAACACGTCTCTCGTTGAAAGAATTAGTATTTATGCAAGGTAATGTTCCTATTATTAAATCCGTAAAACACGTCTGTCTTTGAATGTCCTGGTGATTCCCTTGACTTAAACCCTATACAAGAGGTTTGAAATAACATGTGAGCGATTGCCTAACAATAAAACCCTTCTCTGTGAAAGTTCCAGCCACATATGATATTCTGTGCCGAAAAAACAAATAATGAAACTGTATGATTAAATTCCAACCCGAGTATTGGCAGAATTCAAAGCCAGAGGTGACTCCACAGTGCTTTAAGACATGCTTGTCCCATGAAGGAACCCATTAGCAAGGTTTCTTTGTACAAACTTCTTGGTGGCATATTAGTTTTCTTGCAAAATAACACTGACGTGTTTCTTTTTAAATTATAACAACCACTTTATAATTATCATGAAGTTCTAAAATGCACATTGAATCGAAATCAGGGTGTAACTTTGTTAATAGTGCTCATTACAGCCTAAGTAAAAATGATTATTCTTACATAAATTACAAATAAAATTACAAACCATTAACCATGGTTCCTTTTGAAACTCGAATAACAGTTTTTTTGTTTAAAAATAATGGACTCTTTATATTACGTAATCAGTTTAGGCACACAACGTCACAAGATCTGGAAATTTTATATACAGAGTAAATATTTACCCTCATACTTGACAAATCATACAGTAAATATTTACCCTCATAATTGACAAATCATACAAACACATTTCTCCAGTTGTGCATTTCATGCGAGTGACGATTGTTAAAAGCAAGAAGAGTCGTCAATTTATTTCTAAATATTGCAGGGGTATATTAATGACCCCCATTAATAACTGAACGGAACTGTATGCTCTTTGCTTCAAGTGTACAATAGAAGTAAGAATGGTATTCTAAGGCTTCACTTAATCGATCGACTTTGATAAGACACAAACAATTTATCTAGAAGCCATTTGTTTTATCAAAATGAAACCTTTAAATAATTGAATATATAAAATATCAATTTGTAGCGACTACTTTATCATTTCAGGTTTATGTTTGGTAAAGCAAAAGTAATTCTTGGTATAATTTAAATATACACAATAAACAAAAATTTAATGTACAAAAATTTATATACTCCTCAAAAAAAAAATCTAAGGGCTACTATAAACACTCAAAACACTCGCGTTTAGAAACATACCTGTAAGCAATTTTACATTCATTGACCCCATTGTTTAGGAATGTGTCTTTGATTTTGACTTCTCTTGTAAATTTTTGAAATTACGGCAGTACAACAGTCTGTCGGTTTTCAAAGGGCTACTGATGAGGGTTCATTACCCGAACTTGCGCAATATAGTCCATACTATCTCCCTTTGAATATTTTTACTGCTTCCAAAGGATCAAGCCATTATATTTCATATTATTTTCCATATATCGCAATGTAACGGCACCCAATTTAAACCCTTATTAAATGGACATCCCAAAGGACGCAGAATAGCCTATTTGAGGTATTGCCCCAAAGTAACTGCCTTCAAAACATTTGAAAAAGGAAACGCCATGCCAAAGTCCATAGAACAGTTTTGGCATATTTCGAAAATCATGGAATTATGTTTGTTTGTTTGTTTGTTTGTTGTTTAACGACGCATCAACCCTGATGGGTCATTAGCGTCTTACAAGGTAAAAACGTTAAAATATCACTGCATGAAAAAACGCGTTAAAACGTAAAATTCCATACAACTCGGAGTTTTAAATTTAATTCAAATTTTAGGTGACACAAAACTTGACGTTGTTTAAACATTTTGTTATGCTTTCTATTCCGCGTTTACCTACGTACAGTGTATAAGCACACATTCAATCAGAAATAATTTGACGTCTAAGATTTAATAAAGATTTAAGAAAAAGAAAATGTGAAATTGTTGGGACACTTAAACTTACAGTTTATTCCTGACATATAAGAATATAATGCACAATTATATGTCCAACAATTCGTTTGTAAAATAAAATTCAAATTTAAAATATAAATAAAATGTGAAGTTGTTATACCTCTTAAACTCCAAGTAAACGTCTTGAAAATTCCATGTGTGAAGTAAAAAATTAAATGTTATAAAACTTGGAGTTTTTGATCTTTGTAAATTTCGACCCAAACAAGAGAAAGCTTATTATCATATATTTACTACAAAATATGTTATATTCTATTTTATACATACAATTGAATTTAATACATTAGGTAGTATACCGCCAACATGTTAGATTTGTTTGTTTGGATTGTGGTTTTATGTCCCAGGCAATAGTATTTTGTCATGCCGAGACGAATTTTCGATTTGTGTTAGTGCGGATAATGATATGCGGTCTACTGCAGCAGCACGCTACAGAGGTAGCGTCAAAATGAATAAAATAGAATAAAAAACAAAACAAAACAAAACTAAACAAAATAAATAAATAAATAAATAAATAAATAAATAAATAAATAAATATAGAAGGGTGTATTGACAGACGTCTGTCAATAGCAAATGTTCGGTAAATAAATAAACATAATAAAGAAAGAAAAAAAACAAAAAACAAAAAAAAAAAACTTGGTCATGAATTAAAATATATGATAAAAGATTACGATATGACAATTTTCATATCGTACCCACGTAGCAACCCTCGAATTCCGTATCAGCCCTCGACCCTCGCATCAGCCCTCGGGCCTTCGGCCCTCGGGCTGATACGAGAGTCTCGGGCTAAAACGGGAATCTCGGGTTGATACGAGGTACGATATGAAAATTGTCATACAATAATCTCTATTTATCTTAAATATCAGATTTTCTACCAACTGCTGATATGGCGGAATGTGCTAGTACGTTGTTAGGGTATAATGTTTAATGTGTTATATCTCACCCTCCAATCACCTAAATGTCTTGTTTCTTTCAGTCGAAGATCCGCTGGTATGATTCTTTGTTTAGGCCGGTGCAAAAACGTACTTGGAACCTAGATCTGGGAAGGGGTGGAGTATGCGTGGAGGGATAGGGTAGCGCGTAAAAGAAAAATCCACAAAAGCGGTGGGTTCGAATCCCACTTTGAATACCATTCTTTTTCTTTCTTTTTTTTCCCTTTTTTTTTTTTTTTTTTTTTCTTTTCTTTTTTTTTCTCATTTTCTCGTTTTTCTTCTTTTGTTTATAATTAACACTTTATTTTTTCTGTCTGTGTTGCATAAAACATTATTCGCCAATTACGATTCTGCATGTATTATTGTCAAATTTAAGTCAAGTTTACGTCAAATTAAACTCCAAGTTTTGTATGAATTTAAGCTGATACAATTCCACGTTTACAAGGCATACAATTTGAGTTTATCTTTTTTAGATTTTACTTTTATTTGAGTATAATTCGCACACAAACGCAGTAACAGTAAACTGTAATATTTTACGTTGCATTAAACTTAAAGTAAACGAGAAGTATATTTGAAATATGATTCCAACGTAAACTCACAAAAATTCAATTAAATTTGAAATTTAATTACGTTTTGTGCGGATATTATGGCAAATTAAAAGCGTTTGTTCATTCAGTGTATTGAACTCGTATAAAAAAAAAAGTAACATTAAATAGATATAAATGTCGTAAAAAAACGATATATGAAATTATACGATTGGTCATTAAAGCATATGGAATTATGGAATTTTTCTGAAATTCCATAGATTCACAAAAATTCAACTCGAGTTCGATTTTTCCTAAATACATTGCGGCAAATGATGTTGACATTGAAATATGGCGTGTGGTTTGTTGCAAAATTCAATAAGGGATATTTAAATGCAATAACCTATTTTTATTGTATAAATCTTCCATTCGATATGTATAAAATAGTTTCAATGTCATAAATGTTTAATTCAATGGGGAAAACACGTAATTTATTTGGAATGTTAGCCAATTTAACTGAAATGCGAAAACGTTATTCAATTGTAAAAATATCAATTTTAATTGAAAAGAAAGCACTTTAAATCATATAAACAAATTTTAACTGCAACGAAATTTCATTTTAACTGCAACATATTTCTTTTCTTTTCTTTCTTTTTTCTTTTTTTTTTTTTTTTTTTTTTTTTTTTTTTTTTTTTTTTTTTTTTTGCAAAATTCAATAACGTGTATTAAATGCAATAACCCTATTTTAATTGCATAAAATTTCAATTTGATGTGTATAAAATAGTTTAAATGTCGTAAATAATGTAATTTAATTTTTTTTTGGTAAAGAATTTAGATGAACGAAAATGTTATTCAGTTGCAATAATAGCTCTATCAATTTAAATCGTAAAAAAGGATTTTAATTATACGTGGGTTGGGATTTAAGTTCGTAGACTTTCTTTATAAAAGTTCAGATGTTTGTCACACAGAAATAAAAATGATATCATCTGAAAACATATTCTTTTACCTATCATATAAGCTATTAAGCATAGCTCTACTCGTAATAGTTTCAACACAGCAATGAGTTAAACACAATGCTATACCATCACCCGGGGCACGTCATGGAAATTTTGACGTCAAAACTACGTCAAATTTAAATTAATGTCAGCAATAAAATGCCTTGTTTAGAACCATACAACACACTACACCTTTACTAATTTGCAATATTTCCTTCAGGGTCAGTTAATTATTATTGTTGAAATACTGCCTTGCACCAGATATAACAAATCTTATGTGTATCATGCATAATTTTGATTTGATTAAGAATTAAGACCGCAGCATTTGTAGATTAGTTGAAGGTATGTGCTTTTCTTATCAATTAAAATTCAAATGCGTCCATCTGAAATTGTTCAAACCATTTAAATATCTCTGTAAGATCTGTTCTACCACTGTACTACAAATCCTTATCATTTTGAATGTTTCTGTGTGCATTTATGCTTCTCAAACATATGAATTGATCATTGCTCTTGTTTCGACATTGCCTGTTAACGCCATTTTTCTTTCCCAAGAAGCGCGACTGGCATTACATTTTCTCCAATAACAAAATAAGTCGTCGACATAATGCTTAAAAAATTATATGGAATCAACAACACGATACTAAAGTGCCTCAAACTGATTTAGCTCAAGTTTTGGTATACAATATGTAAACTTAAGGTTTGTTCTTCAACGCCATAAAACTTCAGAAGTATTTAAAATACGACGTGCCCCGGGTTGCGAAACCTACGTTGCTATGGAGACCAGTTTTATGTGCACTGCGCAATATTTCTTGAAAAATAGTGTTAAAACGAGACAAGGAGACATTGTTTCTTTATAATAATGCATCAACTATTGGATAAATGATGTAATAGAAAATCAGTGGCAAAAGTCTACGAACTTAAATCCCAACCCTCGTATAAACAAATTTTAGATGCAACGAATGCTAAAAAGCATGCCGGGAAGTCTCACTGGGTCGGTTTGTAACAGGAGTTTTGATTGGTTGACAGATCAAATATGGCAACCTGCTGCAGAGGTAAAGGTAAAAACGAAAACATCACTCAAAAGAAAGAGGTTTTTTTAGCTCACCTGAGCCAAAGGCAATAAGATAGGCAGGGGTCCGGCGTCCGGTGTCATCGGCGTCGTCGTCGTCCGTCCACAATTTCAAAAAAGAATATTTCTGAAGCTACTGGGCCGATCTTGATCAAATTTCATATGAACCATCATTGGGTTGGGGGATTGATTGCATTAGGCTTTAGAGCAGATTATATCAAAATTGTGGTTTCCATGGCAACAGGTATGTCCCATACATTTACAATGGGAAAAACTAAAAAAATCTTCTTCTCTGAAACCACTAGGCCCACACTGGCCACAGCTTTGATATTTGGTATGTGGCAATGGCTAATGGTCCTCTACATAAATTTTGCCATTCATGCCCCTGGGGTCAAATTTGATGACGCCCCGGGGGTTGATAGTCTCCATAGACTTACAATGGGAAAACATTCAAACATCAATATCTCCAAAGCCAGTTGACGGTTCTTGATCAAATTACACACACAGCGTCAATGGGCAGTAGAAAAGATTGCATATTGTTTTCGGGCAGATCGGACTGGAACTCTGGTTGCCATGGCAACATACATGTTTTAATGAAGAAAAAATCAAAAATCTTCTTCCCTGAAACCACAGGACCCACTGCTTTGATATTTGGTATGTGGCAATGGCTAATGGTCCTCTACATAAATTATGCCAGCCATGCCCCTGGGGTCAAATTTGGCCGCGCCCCGGGGGTCGATAGCCTCCATAGACCTACAATGGGAAAAACAAATCTTCTTCTCTGAAACCAAAAGGCCCAGAGCTTCTATATTTTGTATGTAGCAATGTTTGTTAGTCCTTACTATAAATTGTGCCAATCATGCCCCTGGGGTCAAATGTGGCAACGCCCGCTGGAGTCATTAGTCGCCATAGACTTACTATAGAAAACCATTCAAAATTCAATATCCCCAAAGCCAGCTGGTGGATCTTGATCAAATTACACACACAGCATGACTGGACAGTAGAAAAGGTTGCATATTGATTTTGGGCAGATTGGACTGGAACTCTGGTTGCAATGGCAACATATATGTTTTAATGGAATAAAAAAATCAAACATCTTCTTCTCTGAAACCATAAGGCCCATAGCTAAGCTGCTTTGATATTTACTATGGGGCAAAGACTAATGGTCCTCTACATAAATTGTGCCAGCCATGCCCCTGGGGTCAAATTTGGCCACGCCCCGGGGGTTGATAGTTTACATAGACTTACAATGCAAAAAGCTAAAATCTCTTCTTTTCTGAAACCACAAGGCCCAGAGCTTCCATATTTTGCATGTAGCAATGTTTGGTAGTCCCCATTATAAAGTGTGCAAATCATGCCCCTGGGGTCCAATTTGGCCAAGCCCCGGGGTCAATAGTCTCTTTACTAGGAAAACTTTACTAGGAAAACATCCAAAATTCAATATCTCCAAAGCCAGTAGGCAGATCTTGATCAAATTACACACACATCATCACTTGGCAGTGGAAAGGTTGCATATTGTTTTTGGGCAGGAACTCTGGTTGGTCGATTCTCAATGAAATAATAGAATTAATTTAAATCTCATGACTTTACAATGTGATAATCTCTCAGGTGAGCTACAGGACCAATGGCCCTCTTGTTTTTTACCTGGCCAATCAAATCTTCTTAAACAAATTCATTACGTGACGTAATGTACTTCCCGGCATGCTTATTGCAATTAAATGAAAATTATACAAGTTGAAATCACTTCATCGCAACCGATTCAACTTCATTGAAACCGAATGTGCTGTATTTGCATTTTGACTACGCAATATTGCAATCGAATAGAAGTACAATTAAATGTTGTTTTAATCAACTAAATGATTATCATAACTAGCATTTAAACTATCTCGTTCCTTCAAAACGAACTCATTTTGTGCCAATTGAATATAATTTTTATACATCAAACTTACAGTTTATGGATATAAAGTATGTTTATTGCTATTAAATACGCAATAAGGGAAATAAAACATATCTTTTAATTAATAAATACTAAATCTGAGATATCAAATACTTAAATAAATGCCATTAAAACTATTTTATACATATTAAATTTAAGAACTATGCATTTAAAATCAGGTTATTGCAATTAAATACATAAAATAAATGAATTTTGCAACGAACCACACGCCATATTGAAACTATATATTTTATACATATCGAATGAAAGATTTATGCAATAAAAATAGGTTATTGCATTTAAATATCCCTTATTGAATTTTGCAACAAACCACACGCCATATTTGACATAACATTTCCGGTTTCAAATTCCCTATAGTCAGTAACTTCGAGGCATTGTTTAAGATAATGCAAATGAAGAAGGGAATTGGTCCATGGGGATTGGAATAAATTTGAGTTTGAACTGGGATTGCATTACACGATATATGGAACATAATACAATGGCCCTTAGAATTTTGAGGACTATAATTTACTCTATTACACATGCCATTTAAAGCTTTTTTCTGTTTTTTTTTTTCTTACTTTCTTTTTTTTTTAAATAATCAAGTGTGAACAAAAAGATTACTTTAGTATTTTAGACTGCATGAGTCTTGCAACACACAACTTGTGAAAGTGACATTTGTTAAAAGTTGGATGCCGTCACATAAAAAGCAAATCTGGTTTATTTTTGTTTCCAAAATGTTCCTTATCGTTCTAAGAAAATGGACATCCACACTTTGTTTTCGTTCCCAAATACGCGGGGATACAGACATTTGAAATTCTGAAGTGAAATATAAAATATAGCCTTTTCAATAGTTCAAATATACATGTAAATTTCATGTATTATAGCTCTATTTGATAAATATTTTTCTTTGCTTTATGACTTGGTATAGAATTAAAGCTGTTATTTACTCACGTTAAATTGTTCTCCCTCCTTTCCAAGAAGTTAAAAATATGCGAGTATCCGGTACAGTACGGCAACACATTTATGAAGTCTACTACAATATTACAATAAACGTGCGTGTGCTTTTTCACGGCGAGTTATTTTTTGGTTGTAAACGCAAAGCCATGAGTGGAGATGGTAGCCGCAGTAAATGTTTTGAAAGAAATATATTTATTGCACATTCCTCTAGTTGCCAACCAGGCCAACCAATTATTGGAAGTGGGCACGACTCATGGCGTACACATGTCTTATTGTTTTGGACACCGAGATACCTTTCACTCTGCTTGAGATGAAAGGTAACTCGGGTACAGATGGTGCAAATTACAAGGTAATAAAACAATAAACTCTCCCAGTGCTACTGCGGTCATTATGCACATTTCGGTATGGATATCTTGTGTTAAATTGTCTGATAGTAATTGACATAGCTATATAAAAATCAGAATATTTAATTGCACAATTTAGACGAAAACAAAGTTAAAATTCATAATTTATTAGAATCTTTTGAATAACATTTTCAATCGGTTTTCTACATGGAATATTAACGATTTTGCATCTTAATGAAATAGTTTTTTTTTTATCTGAAATGATCAGCTAATTTAGCTGCAGCATCACCAACACTTTATTGCCCAGTCATATGCCAACTTTATGGTTCAGGGAAGAAAAAATGCACAGACATTTTATAAGAGATGTGTACGCTATGAATGGAGACAAATCTATGGACACGTTATCATTATAGCGCAGCAAACCCATATGTTGCCTATGTTGACAGCAAACCCGACACAAAATAGGCTTATATATGAGGCTGATTATTCATCAAAATGCCACTGCTATAATGACAGTCAATTTCATAAAGCAGTAAAGGCCAATTCCATTTTATATTGGCACATTAGTGACATTAGCATACGAGTCGACATACGATAGAGGCGGAAAATAAAGTCAGTATCATTTATAATTCATGTGTACATCCACGCTTTCGTTTCATATTACCTCGGGCCTTACCATTTCAGACGCCATGCCATTTGAATCCTTATAGATATTTCTGTTTTCTCGTAGTATATAGATGTTTTAAATAATCATATTACCATTTAAGAAGGTTGTACATATTAGGATTTGTGTGAAAATTCGTCTTAATGATTTGTTTACATATTTATTATAAATGAGCCGCCTCATGAGAAAACCTACAATCTGCATATGCGAAAACAAAGACGCAGATCAGCTTCGCGGTAACCGCGAAGCTGATCAGCGCCTTTGTTTTCGCTACACGGATAGGACAATCCCTTTATTTCCTACGAAATTTCATGCTTCTAGCTGTCTTCTGTTACTGTGCAGCCTGATTTGTGTTAGACCTGTTCGGAAACCACATTGTTGGTTTTCCCACGAGGCGGCTCAAATGTGTTTTTGGATGTATGCCTCTACATGCTTGTAACGTTTTATGTATATATCTCTAATAATTGAGGCTTTTTGAAAATATTTACTCAACTGCACGGACTGTGCACCCGCTCTGCGGCGGCTGGTGTGGGGGCATATGCTGTCTGGACATTGGTTTCCGCCACATGTTCCTCGCATTCGACTGACTTGGGTGGTGCATTGGCCGTTCGGCTGATATTATTTCTAGGTCAAAAAAGTTAGCAGCTTGGCAGCATGGCAGGACGAAATTAGTAAGTTAGCAGGATGGCCGTACGGCTGGTTAAGTAAGTTAGCAGCATGGCAGTATGGCCGAAGGAAATGTCAATTAACCAGTGTGGTAGTACAAAAGACAAAAACGTAACATTAATAAAATAACTAAAATGCTCACAAATAATTGAAAAAATATATCTTATTTGCAAAATTAGTCCTGTTCGCAGGATGAATATCAAGACAGATGGGATTTCTGGAGAACCGTCCAATGTAGGAAAACGCTTTATATCTCTAAATGCATGCGCTGGTAGGGCTAACTGACGAGTAGTATAGCAGTATGGATTTTCATCGTCTTGGCAGAACGGTATCGGCAAAAGGCAAATTTCGTCCTGCTAGCAGCATGAAAATGACCAGCAGCATGGGATTTCTGGAGAACCGTCCAATGTAGGAAAACGCTTTATATCTCTAAATACATGCGCTGGTAGGGCTAACTGTCGAGTAGTATAGCAGTATGGATTTTCAAAGTCTTGGCGGAACGGTGTCGGCAAAAGGCAAATTTCATCCTGCTAGCAGCACGAAAATGACCAGCAGCATGGGATTTCTGGAGAACCGTTCAATGTAGGAAAACGCTTTATATCTCTAAATACATGCGCTGGTAGGGCTAACTGTCGTGTAGTATAGCAGTATGGATTTTCAAAGTCTTGGCGGAACGGTGTCGGCAAAAGGCAAATTTCGTAGTGCTAGCAGCACGAAAATGACCAGCAGCATGGGATTTCTGGAGAACCGTTCAATGTAGGAAAACGCTTTATATCTCTAAATGCATGCGCTGGTAGGGCTAACTGTCGAGTAGTATAGCAGTATGGATTTTCATCGTCTTGGCAGAACGGTATCGGCAAAAGGCAAATTTCGTCCTGCTAGCTGCATGAAAATGACCAGCAGCATGGGATTTCTGGAGAACGTCCAATGTAGGAAAACGCTTTATATCTCTAAATACATGCGCTGGTAGGGCTAACTGTCGAGTAGTATAGCAGTATGGATTTTCATCGTCTTGGCGGAACGGTGTCGGCAAAAGACAAATTTCATCTTGCTAGCAGCACGAAAATGACCAGCAGCATGGGATTTCTGGAGAACCGTTCAATGTAGGAAAACGCTTTATATCTCTAAATGCATGCGCTGGTAGGGCTAACTGTCGAGTAGTATAGCAGTATGGATTTTCATCGTCTTGGCGGAACGGTATCGGCAAAAGGCAAATTTCGTCCTGCTAGCAGCATGAAAATGACCAGCAGCATGGGATTTCTGGAGAACCGTCCAATGTAGGAAAACGCTTTATATCTCTAAATGCATGCGCTGGTAGGGCTAACTGTCGAGTAGTATAGCAGTATGGATTTTCATCGTCTTGGCGGAACGGTATCGGCAAAAGGCAAATTTCGTCCTGCTAGCAGCATGAAAATGACCAGCAGCATGGGATTTCTGGAGAACCGTTCAATGTAGGAAAACGCTTTATATCTCTAAATACATGCGCTGGTAGGGTTTACTGTCGAGTAGTATAGCAGTATGGATTTTCAAAGTCTTGGCGGAATGGTGTCGGCAAAAGGCAAATTTCATCCTGCTAGCAGCACGAAAATGACCAGCAGCATGGGATTTCTGGAGAACCCTTCAATGTAGGAAAACGCTTTATATCTCTAAATGCATGCGCTGGTAGGGCTAACTGTCGAGTAGTATAGCAGTATGGATTTTCATCGTCTTGGCAGAACGGTATCGGCAAAAGGCAAATTTCGTCCTGCTAGCAGCATGAAAATGACCAGCAGCATGGGATTTCTGGAGAACCGTCCAATGAAGGAAAACGCTTTATATCTCTAAATACATGCGCTGGTAGGGCTAACTGTCGAGTAGTATAGCAGTATGGATTTTCAACATCTTGGCGGAACGGTATCGGCAAAAGGCAAATTTCGTCCTGCTAGCAGCATGAAAATGACCAGCAGCATGGGATTTCTGGAGAACCGTCCAATGTAGGAAAACGCTTTATATCTCTAAATGCATTCGCTGGTAGGGCTAACTGTCGAGTAGTATAGCAGTATGGATTTTCATCGTCTTGGCGGAACGGTGTCGGCAAAAGACAAATTTCATCTTGCTAGCAGCACGAAAATGACCAGCAGCATGGGATTTCTGGAGAACCGTCCAATGAAGGAAAACGCTTTATATCTCTAAATACATGCGCTGGTAGGGCTAACTGTCGAGTAGTATAGCAGTATGGATTTTCATCGTCTTGGCGGAACGGTATCGGCAAAAGGCAAATTTCGTCCTGCTAGCAGCATGAAAATGACCAGCAGCATGGGATTTCTGGAGAACCGTCCAATGAAGGAAAACGCTTTATATCTCTAAATACATGCGCTGGTAGGGCTAACTGTCGAGTAGTATAGCAGTATGGATTTTCAACATCTTGGCGGAACGGTATCGGCAAAAGGCAAATTTCGTCCTGCTAGCTGCATGAAAATGACCAGCAGCATGGGATTTCTGGAGAACGTCCAATGTAGGAAAACGCTTTATATCTCTAAATACATGCGCTGGTAGGGCTAACTGTCGAGTAGTATAGCAGTATGGATTTTCATCGTCTTGGCGGAACGGTGTCGGCAAAAGACAAATTTCATCTTGCTAGCAGCACGAAAATGACCAGCAGCATGGGATTTCTGGAGAACCGTTCAATGTAGGAAAACGCTTTATATCTCTAAATGCATGCGCTGGTAGGGCTAACTGTCGAGTAGTATAGCAGTATGGATTTTCATCGTCTTGGCGGAACGGTATCGGCAAAAGGCAAATTTCGTCCTGCTAGCAGCATGAAAATGACCAGCAGCATGGGATTTCTGGAGAACCGTCCAATGTAGGAAAACGCTTTATATCTCTAAATGCATTCGCTGGTAGGGCTAACTGTCGAGTAGTATAGCAGTATGGATTTTCATCGTCTTGGCGGAACGGTATCGGCAAAAGGCAAATTTCGTCCTGCTAGCAGCATGAAAATGACCAGCAGCATGGGATTTCTGGAGAACCGTTCAATGTAGGAAAACGCTTTATATCTCTAAATACATGCGCTGGTAGGGCTAACTGTCGAGTAGTATAGCAGTATGGATTTTCAAAGTCTTGGCGGAACGGTGTCGGCAAAAGGCAAATTTCATCCTGCTAGCAGCACGAAAATGACCAGCAGCATGGGATTTCTGGAGAACCGTTCAATGTAGGAAAACGCTTTATATCTCTAAATGCATGCGCTGGTAGGGCTAACTGTCGAGTAGTATAGCAGTATGGATTTTCATCGTCTTGGCAGAACGGTATCGGCAAAAGGCAAATTTCGTCCTGCTAGCAGCATGAAAATGACCAGCAGCATGGGATTTCTGGAGAACCGTCCAATGTAGGAAAACGCTTTATATCTCTAAATACATGCGCTGGTATGGCTAACTGTCGAGTAGTATAGCAGTATGGATTTTCAAAGTCTTGGCGGAACGGTGTCGGCAAAAGGCAAATTTCATCCTGCTAGCAGCACGAAAATGACCAGCAGCATTGGATTTCTGGAGAACCGTTCAATGTAGGAAAACGCTTTATATCTCTAAATGCATGCGCTGGTAGGGCTAACTGTCGAGTAGTATAGCAGTATGGATTTTCATCGTCTTGGCGGAACGGTATCGGCAAAAGGCAAATTTCGTCCTGCTAGCAGCATGAAAATGACCAGCAGCATGGGATTTCTGGAGAACCGTCCAATGTAGGAAAACGCTTTATATCTCTAAATGCATGCGCTGGTAGGGCTAACTGTCGAGTAGTATAGCAGTATGGATTTTCATAGTCTTGGCGGAACGGTGTCGGCAAAAGGCAAATTTCGTCCTGCTAGCAGCACGAAAATGACCAGCAGCATGGGATTTCTGGAGAACCGTTCAATGTCGGAAAACACTTTATATCTCTAAATGCATGCGCTGGTAGGGCTAACTGTCGAGTAGTATAGCAGTATGGATTTTCATCGTCTTGGCGGAACGGTATCGGCAAAAGGCAAATTTCGTCCTGCTAGCAGCATGAAAATGACCAGCAGCATGGGATTTCTGGAGAACCGTCCAATGTAGGAAAACGCTTTATATCTCTAAATGCATGCGCTGGTAGGGCTAACTGTCAAGTAGAATAGCAGTATGGATTTTCATCGTCTTGGCGGATCGGTATCGGCAAAAGGCAAATTTCGTCCTGCTAGCAGCACGAAAATGACCAGCAGCATGGGATTTCTGGAGAACCGTTCAATGTAGGAAAACGCTTTATATCTCTAAATGCATGCGCTGGTAGGGCTAACTGTCGAGTAGTATAGCAGTATGGATTTTCATCGTCTTGGCAGAACGGTATCGGCAAAAGGCAAATTTCGTCCTGCTAGCAGCATGAAAATGACCAGCAGCATGGGATTTCTGGAGAACCGTCCAATGTAGGAAAACGCTTTATATCTCTAAATGCATGCGCTGGTAGGGCTAACTGTCGAGTAGTATAGCAGTATGGATTTTCAAAGTCTTGGCGGAACGGTGTCGGCAAAAGGCAAATTTCGTCCTGCTAGCAGCACGAAAATGACCAGCAGCATGGGATTTCTGGAGAACCGTTCAATGTAGGAAAACGCTTTATATCTCTAAATGCATGCGCTGGTAGGGCTAACTGTCGTGTGGTATAGCAGTATGGATTTTCATCGTCTTGGCGGAACGGTATCGGCAAAAGTCAAATTTCGTCCTGCTAGCAGCATGAAAATGACCAGCAGCATGGGATTTCTGGAGAACCGTCCAATGTAGGAAAACGCTTTATATCTCTAAATGCATGCGCTGGTAGGGCTAACTGTCGAGTAGTATAGCAGTATGGATTTTCATCGTCTTGGCGGAACGGTATCGGCAAAAGGCAAATTTCGTCCTGCTAGCAGCATGAAAATGACCAGCAGCATGGGATTTCTGGAGAACCGTTCAATGTAGGAAAACGCTTTATATCTCTAAATACATGCGCTGGTAGGGCTAACTGTCGAGTAGTATAGCAGTATGGATTTTCAAAGTCTTGGCGGAACGGTGTCGGCAAAAGGCAAATTTCATCCTGCTAGCAGCACGAAAATGACCAGCAGCATGGGATTTCTGGAGAACCGTTCAATGTAGGAAAACGCTTTATATCTCTAAATGCATGCGCTGGTAGGGCTAACTGTCGAGTAGTATAGCAGTATGGATTTTCATCGTCTTGGCGGAACGGTATCGGCAAAAGGCAAATTTCGTCCTGCTAGCAGCATGAAAATGACCAGCAGCATGGGATTTCTGGAGAACCGTCCAATGTAGGAAAACGCTTTATATCTCTAAATGCATGCGCTGGTAGGGCTAACTGTCGAGTAGTATAGCAGTATGGATTTTCAAAGTCTTGGCGGAACGGTGTCGGCAAAAGGCAAATCTCGTCCTGCTAGCAGCACGAAAATGACCAGCAGCATGGGATTTCTGGAGAACCGTTCAATGTAGGAAAACGCTTTATATCTCTAAATGCATGCGCTGGTAGGGCTAACTGTCGAGTAGTATAGCAGTATGGATTTTCATCGTCTTGTCGGAACGGTATCGGCAAAAGGCAAATTTCGTCCTGCTAGCAGCATGAAAATGACCAGCAGCATGGGATTTCTGGAGAACCGTCCAATGTAGGAAAACGCTTTATATCTCTAAATGCATGCGCTGGTAGGGCTAACTGTCGAGTAGTATAGCAGTATGGATTTTCAAAGTCTTGGCGGAACGGTGTCGGCAAAAGGCAAATTTTGTCCTGCTAGCAGCACGAAAATGACCAGCAGCATGGGATTTCTGGAGAACCGTTCAATGTAGGAAAACGCTTTATATCTCTAAATGCATGCGCTGGTAGGGCTAACTGTCGAGTAGTATAGCAGTATGGATTTTCATCGTCTTGGCGGAACGGTATCGGCAAAAGGCAAATTTCGTCCTGCTAGCAGCATGAAAATGACCAGCAGCATGGGATTTCTGGAGAACCGTCCAATGTAGGAAAACGCTTTATATCTCTAAATACATGCGCTGGTATGGCTAACTGTCGAGTAGTATAGCAGTATGGATTTTCAAAGTCTTGGCGGAACGGTGTCGGCAAAAGGCAAATTTCATCCTGCTAGCAGCACGAAAATGACCAGCAGCATGGGATTTCTGGAGAACCGTTCAATGTAGGAAAACGCTTTATATCTCTAAATGCATGCGCTGGTAGGGCTAACTGTCGAGTAGTATAGCAGTATGGATTTTCATCGTCTTGGCGGAACGGTATCGGCAAAAGGCAAATTTCGTCCTGCTAGCAGCATGAAAATGACCAGCAGCATGGGATTTCTGGAGAACCGTCCAATGTAGGAAAACGCTTTATATCTCTAAATGCATGCGCTGGTAGGGCTAACTGTCGAGTAGTATAGCAGTATGGATTTTCAAAGTCTTGGCGGAACGGTGTCGGCAAAAGGCAAATTTCGTCCTGCTAGCAGCACGAAAATGACCAGCAGCATGGGATTTCTGGAGAACCGTTCAATGTAGGAAAACACTTTATATCTCTAAATGCATGCGCTGGTAGGGCTAACTGTCGAGTAGTATAGCAGTATGGATTTTCATCGTCTTGGCGGAACGGTATCGGCAAAAGGCAAATTTCGTCCTGCTAGCAGCATGAAAATGACCAGCAGCATGGGATTTCTGGAGAACCGTCCAATGTAGGAAAACGCTTTATATCTCTAAATGCATGCGCTGGTAGGGCTAACTGTCAAGTAGAATAGCAGTATGGATTTTCATCGTCTTGGCGGATCGGTATCGGCAAAAGGCAAATTTCGTCCTGCTAGCAGCACGAAAATGACCAGCAGCATGGGATTTCTGGAGAACCGTTCAATGTAGGAAAACGCTTTATATCTCTAAATGCATGCGCTGGTAGGGCTAACTGTCGAGTAGTATAGCAGTATGGATTTTCATCGTCTTGGCGGAACGGTATCGGCAAAAGGCAAATTTCGTCCTGCTAGCAGCATGAAAATGACCAGCAGCATGGGATTTCTGGAGAACCGTCCAGTGTAGGAAAACGCTTTATATCTCTAAATGCATGCGCTGGTAGGGCTAACTGTCGAGTAGTATAGCAGTATGGATTTTCATCGTCTTGGCGGAACGGTATCGGCAAAAGGCAAATTTCGTCCTGCTAGCAGCATGAAAATGACCAGCAGCATGGGATTTCTGGAGAACCGTCCAATGTAGGAAAACGCTTTATATCTCTAAATACATGCGCTGGTAGGGCTAACTGTCGAGTAGTATAGCAGTATGGATTTTCAAAGTCTTGGCGGAACGGTGTCGGCAAAAGGCAAATTTCGTCCTGCTAGCAGCACGAAAATGACCAGCAGCATGGGATTTCTGGAGAACCGTTCAATGTAGGAAAACGCTTTATATCTCTAAATGCATGCGCTGGTAGGGCTAAATGTCGAGTAGTATAGCAGTATGGATTTTCATCGTCTTGGCGGAACGGTATCGGCAAAAGGCAAATTTCGTCCTGCTAGCAGCATGAAAATGACCAGCAGCATGGGATTTCTGGAGAACCGTCCAATGTAGGAAAACGCTTTATATCTCTAAATGCATGCGCTGGTAGGGCTAACTGTCGAGTAGTATAGCAGTATGGATTTTCATCGTCTTGGCGGAACGGTATCGGCAAAAGGCAAATTTCGTCCTGCTAGCAGCATGAAAATGACCAGCAGCATGGGATTTCTGGAGAACCGTTCAATGTAGGAAAACGCTTTATATCTCTAAATACATGCGCTGGTAGGGCTAACTGTCGAGTAGTATAGCAGTATGGATTTTCAAAGTCTTGGCGGAACGGTGTCGGCAAAAGGCAAATTTCATCCTGCTAGCAGCACGAAAATGACCAGCAGCATGGGATTTCTGGAGAACCGTTCAATGTAGGAAAACGCTTTATATCTCTAAATGCATGCGCTTTGAAAATCCATACTGCTATACTACTCGACAGTTAGCCCTATATATATATATATATATATATATATAAGTCTGGTAAGAGAAATAAATAGAAAGTCTGTTGTTGTATTTTTCCTTTTTTCTGTAAGAGCTTTCACAGCTCTTACAGAAATATATATATAAGTCTGGTAAGAGAAATAAATAGAAAGTCTGTTGTTGTATTTTTCCTTTTTTCTGTAAGAGCTTTCACAGCTTCATGGCTGATCTTCAGACATAACAAGAAATTCTTCATAACAAGAAATTCAGACAAGAAATTCAGACATAACAAGAAATTCATAACAAGAAAGCTATTCTTCGGTAAGACTTAATTGGCTTGAGACAAAGGATGCTATTGTACTTTCTATGTAATATAAATGTAAAGACAGATTTTTGTTCGATCTACTTTTTATTTTCATGAACTTTAATATGTTGGGGTGTGTTGTTCTGACACGTTTTTTGATATAATGGACATTCTGTGTATATCAGAGCTATATTCTTTTTGATAGCGTTATTAATTTTAACCTTGAAAAGTCATTCTCCACGTTGTTGCAACAGTTTAAGGCTGTATCTGACGTTTGACGTTTTAGATCTGTACGAATCCGTGTTCTTTTACTCTAATGTTGTATACTAAGACTATGTCTAACGTTTGACGTTTTAGATCTGTACGAATCTATGTTCATTTACCTAAACGTTTTTCTAAAACAATGGTTTAGTAGGACGTAAATTTCAATATTTAACAAAATACTAAAACCCGGAATCTATATGAATCAAGAATTTATCGTTTATAGCGGGTGCAATTCAGATTCCTTATTAATTCCCTTTAAACGTAATATCTCAAAAGATTTTGTGGTTATGGCGTAAGGTGTAGTTTTATTTTCCAGCTTTATTATTTTATTTACTTTAATATATTTTTCTTAAATTCAACATCCATCCCAGGTTTTTCAAATGTGTATGAAAAATATGTATTTCTAACTTCAAGGGTAGTTCCCCCTGAATTGGTATTTTTTTATAATTCCCGGAATGTTCACTGATACCGGAATATAAGTTGCATTTATTGTAGATGACGAAAGGGTATTTTGTTTAAAGAATACATGTTCATTTGATGGATCCTAGTTTGGAACAGCGATAGTTGCTGGATTCTTGTGATTTGTACATACACGCACAGCTCGCAAGAATTCAGTTGAAAATTATCGCACTCAAGTTAACGTAATAACAACGGAGGAAAACGCCTTTACGTAATGTGCTATTATACGGCAAAACATTTAGCGGAAGACGTAAACGTAACGTTTGTTTTCTGTGGTTTCTACGTTACGTTTAAACGTCATCATTTCTTGTTATGTCTGAAGATCAGCCATGAAGCTGTGAAAGCGCTTACAGAAAAAAGGAAAAATACAACAACAGACTTTCTATTTATTTGTCTTACCAGACTTTTATTTATATTGTGCGTCACTCGAAGAATTCTGACTGTTTTTTCTATATATATATATATTAAAGTAGAGAAATAAAGATATAGACCTACTAAATTGGCACAGGTATGTTTCGAACCCGCAGACTACGGCTTCTGTGGAACGCTACGATATATGTGTAACGCTACGTTTCGCATGGATCTGTTTGTCAAAGTTTCCCTCTGTATGCGTTCGTTGACTAAACGTAATACTTCGCATTCATGCGTCGGATTAGATTCGCAACAATGCGCTTGTAAGCGGTACAGTGCATTGAAGAGCGCAAGCAATCGTCATTGAAGCGCAACTCTTCGGTTGATATGCAAATTAGCCTAATAGCATGATGCAATTTTACAGTTTAGTTGTGAATCCTTAAGCACGATTACGCACGATAACGAATGCTTTGCGAAGACTTGCGATTGGTGAACGAAGTGAAACGCACATATGCGAAAAATTGTTTTCAACAGACCTGTTTAAAATTTTCCGGCAGGTAAGACTCATCCTGACGAATGCTCACGCAAGCAAACACATTCATGCGAACGCTCTACAACGTATTGAAACGCAGACAAACGAATTGAAACGAATATTGCATAACTCAAGTTCGCAACTTAACGCAAGTCTGCGTTGAGGGACTTTCGCTTAGGTGTGACGACCTCTAAAGTTGCAATCAAATGAAATGAGAGACAGAGAAATTCAAGTTAGCATTTTCACTTTTGTTTAGTATATATACGAGGAAGCACCTGGTTGAATATCGCACAACTGGTCGCATGTTTAGTGCATGCTACTCATGTTCAGTTATATTGGCATGTTGTATAGTTCAGCAAATAGGTCACTGTATGGGCGTTACCTCATGAATTCGTTATTGGGTTTGGTCTACCTTAAGCCAAAGGTATACAGTTAAAAGATTTAAGTTAGAAAATAAGAATGAAATACGAATTTGTCTAATTCATATAGGATTGGACAAAATACAGGTATCTGGTAAATTTGTGACAGCAGTCTAGGCTGACTGTGTTCGACTTTTCAAAAATCTCCCTACTTGAACAGATGCCGGACTAGTCGACCACGCCCAGATATGAATTGTTAAGTTGCCGCCCATATAGTGACCTATTTGCCAAACTATATATTCAGTTATATTTGCGCTTCTACGGAAAACCTTGCTGGTCACGGTTTAGTTTCAGTTAATATTCGGCTGTGTCATATGCGAACGTGTTCCCCGCCACTCAAGTATCTTTTTTTTCTTTTTCTTTTTCCTCTTTTTAGGGGGGGGGGGGAGAGGGGTTAAGTACATTTGAACCATTGTGTATTTCACTGCTGTGGCGTATGCATGACGTATTAGGAGTAATCGTTGCTTTCCATTCACATCTAATATACCTCTTTATAACACATTCTAATTGTTTCCAAAGTCATGGTCCTGGAAGACGCTGACGTTGAAATAGCGTTGGCTGGTTTAGCATGTACATTATGTGTCCAAAATGCAAAATGACTGAAACAGAAAGGCAATCCAGTTAGAGTTTGATTTAAAAGCCGTACTCGGAGCTTGTGGTAAATCCCGCATCCCTTACATGCGTACCATTACATGCGTACATGTATGGAATGTGTAACCCGGGCCAAACATGAAAAATAGTGAAACCATTTGAGAGTTTAATGTACACGCAATAATCTTAAAACATGATTGCAAACAAGTTGGCTTCTTTAAAAAGAAACCAATGAAAAGGTCAGCAGCAGTTTGATATAAGAGCTTCCTTTTGCTCCAGATTTCAGTGTTGTTGATACTCTGGTTTGTCATTGATTTCGATTCCCATACGTTTCAGTTTCGTATAAATATCGTTTCATGTTATGAACGCTTGACCAGTGTGAGTATCTGTCATTCAAGGCATTGACTAAAATTTCTGATGTTACAGAATCAAAGCTAATTCTAAAGAGAACGCGATTACAATCAAATATGTCGATATGTCACAGTGTAGAAAACCATTTTGCAGTGCAGTCAATTTGTGACAGAGTTCTGAATTTTGACTTGCAGCCACACTACCGGAGAGAGACCCATGGGTCCAATGTGATGAACTAAAAGTCAGCCATCTAGAGTTCCTATAGTTTATGTACCCCTCATCAGTGTATCTACGATCTTAACTTAGAAGCGCTATGATAAGAAGTCGCCACGATCGAGACTGCTTGCTAGATATTTAACGCTTTTTGACAGTGAGTGTCAACAATGGATAAATTAAATTGTTTGCGGTGAACTGTCTAGTCGACATAGACGGGTTCACTAGTTTTTATTTAGCGCTTTATGTGACAAAACGCGTAATTGAGAGAGAGCAGTCGATCATGGGTACAATTTTCTTCATATTCAAAGTAAACACTGTGGACCTTTTCCAACAAAATGAAAACATGTGGAATACATGAAATAAAGATGTTTTCAAAATAAGATACACAACAGATGAGCTGCAGATAAGAATGGAACCTAACTTACATACGACGTAGATACGTCACGCATACCGGCGCCGCTTGACGCTTCATACGCCACACATACGTCATATGTACGTAGCACATTAGCCTTGATACGCTATTGCGACTTCATTCAAACTTATTTTTCTTCATCAGAAAACAAGATAATACCTTGAAGTAAGTTATTTTTGCAATATAAGTATCTATTCTTACCATTTATACATTGTTATATGACAAATAAATAAACAGAAAAAATAGTCCTGGAAATTAAACTCCGATCATGGAATTATCATGGAAAAGTCATGGAATTTTATTTTACACTTTCCGTGGGAACCCTGTTTTTCACTATACAGTTATATTAATTTATTTCTCAGTACATTAAAGTCATTTTCGTGAAAAGGAGTCCTTTTCTTATTTTAGGGTCAGCTGATAAGGAGAAAACGACTCCGTTTCGATATTTGAAGTCCTTTTCGCGAAAAGGAGTCCTTTGTGCTATTTAGGGTAACCCCTAGGCCACTACCCTGCTACGGTATCACTCATCAGTGATGCCCTGTGGCCAACAAGCTGCCGCCCTCTACGGTACCGTCATACGACACTCACTCCGCGTTTCCAAGACTGTCAAGGCATGCCCATGCAGCATAAGGATGCACAGGGACTGCCAATTGATTCGCACTGAGCTGGTTTATGCCAAAGTTATATTTCGTGAATGGTATGTAATAAATGGAGAGAATTTAAACTACTTCTTCTTTCTTAAGATTGCCAAGACACGATTCCAAAAAGAACAGGGAATAAACTTTACTGCGTTTTCATGGATTATGGGAAGGCCTTTGACAAGAGGACCATTGGTCCTGTAGCTCACCTGAGAGATCATCACATTGTAAGGTCATGGGATTTAAATTAATTCTATCACTTCATTGATAATCGACCAACCAGACTGCCGAAAACAATATGCAACCTTTCCTACTGCCCAGTGATGCTTAGTGTGTGTAATTTGATAAAGATCTACATACTGGCTTTGGAGATATTGAACATTAAAACATACATGAAAAGAGTTCCAGTCCGATCTGCCTCGAAACAATATGCAACCTTTCCTACTGCCCAGTCATGCTGTGTGTGTAATTTGATCAAGATCCACCTACTGCCTTTGGAGATATTGAATTTTGAATTGCTTTCTATGGTAAGTCTATGGAGACAACCCCAGGGGCGTGGCCACATTTGACCTCAGTGGCATGGTTGGCAAAATTTATAATAAGGACTAACAAACATTACTACATACAAAATATAGAAGCTCTGGACCTTGTGTTTTCCGAGATTGTTTTATAGTTTTTCCCATTGTAAGTCGTTGGAGACTACAAAACCCGGGGGCGTGGCCAAATTTGACCCCAGGGACACGGCTGTCACAATTTATGTAAAGGACCATTAGCTGTTGCCACATACCAAGTATCAAAGCTGTGGACCCTGTGGTTTCAGAGATTTTTGATTTTTTTTCCCATTAAAATATGTATGTTGCAATGGCAACCAGAGTTCCAGTCCGATCTGCATAAAAACAATATGCAGTCTTTTCTACTGCCCAGTGACGCGGTTTGTAATTTGATCTCTAGTACAGCAGCATGGATTTTCAGAAACTTGACAGAACAGCAGGGCTCGAAGCGTATCTTTTGGCTACAAGAAAATGCGAATACCACGCTCCAGCTGGATGGAATTACTGAAGAACAAAGAAGTTTTGGAAATCCCTGTATATCGCTGGCTGTTCGCACTGGACAGATACACAGGCGAGTACCATAGCAGCATGAATCTTTTGAACAGTGCCTGGACAGTAGCCGCCGGACTGCATTTGGTCGAAACGTGAAAAACTCGTGAAACTGGGTTTCCGACCAAACCAACCAGAGTTGCGAAACGGTTCTTAGTCCAGAGAGTGTGTTGTGATTGCTTGGTGTGGCCTCTGGTACAGCAGCATGGATATTCTGAAAATTGGCAGAACAGCAGGGCTCGAAGCGTTTCTTTTGGCTTCAAGAAAATGCAAATATCACGCTTCAGCAGGATGGGATTACTAGAGAACCAACACGTTTTGGAAATCGCTGTATATCGCTGTTCGCATTCGACTGATAAACTGGCGAGTACCATAGCAGCATGGATCTTTTGAACAGTGTCTAGCTGTCCAAAAGTGGCATCTGACTGCATTTGGTCGAAAAGTGCAAAACTCGTGAAACGGGGTTTCCGACCAAACCAAGCAGAGTTGCGAAACGGTTCGTATCCCATTGAGTGTGGTTCGATGCTTTCGGATTACTTGAGAACGAAGACGTTTTGGAAATCACTGTATATCACTGGCTGCTTGCATTTGACAGATAAACTGACGAGTACCATAGTAGCATGGATCTTTTGCAAAATCACTACAGCCAAGTCTTTGAAAATCCATACTGCTATACTACTCGACAGTTAGCCCTACCAGCGCATGCATTTAGAGATATAAAGCGTTTTCCTACATTGAACGGTTCTCCAGAAATCCCATGCTGCTGGTCATTTTCGTGCTGCTAGCAGGATGAAATTTGCCTTTTGCCGACACCGTTCCGCCAAGACTTTGAAAATCCATACTGCTATACTACTCGACAGTTAGCCCTACCAGCGCATGTATTTAGAGATATAAAGCGTTTTCCTACATTAGACGGTTCTCCAGAAATCCCATGCTGCTGGTCATTTTCATGCTGCTAGCAGGACGAAATTGCCTTTTGCCGATACCGTTCCGCCAAGACGATGAAAATCCATACTGCTATACTACTCGACAGTTAGCCCTACCAGCGCATGTATTTAGAGATATAAACCGTTTTCCTACATTGAACGGTTCTCCAGAAATCCCATGCTGCTGGTCATTTTCGTGCTGCTAGCAGGATGAAATTTGCCTTTTGCCGACACCGTTCCGCCAAGACTTTGAAAATTCATACTGCTATACTACTCGACAGTTAGCCCTACCAGCGCATGTATTTAGAGATATAAAGCGTTTTCCTACATTGGACGGTTCTCCAGAAATCCCATGCTGCTGGTCATTTTCATGCTGCTAGCAGGACGAAATTTGACTTTTGCCGATACCGTTCCGCCAAGACTATGAAAATCCATACTGCTATACTACTCGACAGTTTGTCCTACCAGCGCATGCATTTAGAGATATAAAGCGTTTTCTTACATTGAACGGATCTCCAGAAATCCCATGCTGCTGGTCATTTTCGTGCTGCTAGCAGGATGAAATTTGCCTTTTGCCGACACCGTTCCGCCAAGACTTTGAAAATCCATACTGCTATACTACTCGACAGTTAGCCCTACCAGCGCATGTATTTAGAGATATAAAGCGTTTTCCTACATTGGACGGTTCTCCAGAAATCCCATGCTGCTGGTCATTTTCATGCTGCTAGCAGGACGAAATTTGCCTTTTGCCGATTCCGTTCTGCCAAGACGATGAAAATCCATACTGCTATACTACTCGACAGTTAGCCCTACCAGCGCATGCATTTAGAGATATAAAGCGTTTTCCTACATTGAACGGTTCTCCAGAAATCCCATGCTGCTGGTCATTTTCATGCTGCTAGCAGGACGAAATTTGCCTTTTGCCGATACCGTTCCGCCAAGACTTTGAAAATCCATATTGCTATACTACTCGACAGTTAGCCCTACCAGCGCATGCATTTAGAGATATAAAGCGTTTTCCTACATTGAACGGTTCTCCAGAAATCCCATGCTGCTGGTCATTTTCGTGCTGCTAGCAGGATGAAATTTGCCTTTTGCCGACACCGTTCCGCCAAGACTTTGAAAATCCATACTGCTATACTACACGGCAGTTAGCCCTACCAGCGCATGTATTTAGAGATATAAAGCGTTTTCCTACATTGGACGGTTCTCCAGAAATCCCATACTGCTGGTCATTTTCATGCTGCTAGCAGGACGAAATTTGACTTTTGCCGATACCGTTCCGCCAAGACGATGAAAATCCATACTGCTATACTACTCGACAGTTAGCCCTACCAGCGCATGCATTTAGAGATATAAAGCGTTTTCCTACATTGAACGGTTCTCCAGAAATCCCATGCTGCTGGTCATTTTCGTGCTGCTAGCAGGATGAAATTTGCCTTTTGCCGACACCGTTCCGCCAAGACTTTGAAAATCCATACTGCTATACTACTCGACAGTTAGCCCTACCAGCGCATGTATTTAGAGATATAAAGCGTTTTCCTACATTGAACGGTTCTCCAGAAATCCCATGCTGCTGGTCATTTTCATGCTGCTAGCAGGACGAAATTTGCCTTTTGCCGATACCGTTCCGCCAAGACGATGAAAATCCATACTGCTATACTACTCGACAGTTAGCCCTACCAGCGAATGCATTTAGAGATACAAAGCGTTTTCCTACATTGGACGGTTCTCCAGAAATCCCATGCTGCTGGTCATTTTCATGCTGCTAGCAGGACGAAATTTGCCTTTTGCCGATACCGTTCCGCCAAGACGATGAAAATCCATACTGCTATACTACTCGACAGTTAGTCCTACCAGCGCATGCATTTAGAGATATAAAGTGTTTTCCTACATTGAACGGTTCTCCAGAAATCCCATGCTGCTGGTTATTTTCGTGCTGCTAGCAGGATGAAACTTGCCTTTTGCCGACACCGTTCCGCCAAGACTTTGAAAATCCATACTGCTATACTACTCGACAGTTAGCCCTACCAGCGCATGTATTTAGAGATATAAAGCGTTTTCCTACATTGGACGGTTCTCGAGAAATCCCATGCTGCTGTTCATTTTCATGCTGCTAGCAGGACGAAATTTGCCTTTTGCCGATACCGTTCCGCCAAGACGATGAAAATCCATACTGCTATACTACTCGACAGTTAGCCCTACCAGCGCATGTATTTAGAGATATAAACCGTTTTCCTACATTGAACGGTTCTCCAGAAATCCCATGCTGCTGGTCATTTTCGTGCTGCTAGCAGGATGAAATTTGCCTTTTGCCGACACCGTTCCGCCAAGACTTTGAAAATTCATACTGCTATACTACTCGACAGTTAGCCCTACCAGCGAATGCATTTAGAGATATAAAGCGTTTTCCTACATTGGACGGTTCTCCAGAAATCCCATGCTGCTGGTCATTTTCATGCTGCTAGCAGGACGAAATTTGCCTTTTGCCGATACCGTTCCGCCAAGACGATGAAAATCCATACTGCTATACTACTCGACAGTTAGCCCTACCAGCGCATGCATTTAGAGATATAAAGTGTTTTCCTACATTGAACGGTTCTCCAGAAATCCCATGCTGCTGGTTATTTTCGTGCTGCTAGCAGGATGAAACTTGCCTTTTGCCGACACCGTTCCGCCAAGACTTTGAAAATCCATACTGCTATACTACTCGACAGTTAGCCCTACCAGCGCATGTATTTAGAGATATAAAGCGTTTTCCTACATTGGACGGTTCTCCAGAAATCCCATGCTGCTGGTCATTTTCATGCTGCTAGCAGGACGAAATTTGCCTTTTGCCGATACCGTTCCGCCAAGACGATGAAAATCCATACTGCTATACTACTCGACAGTTAGTCCTACCAGCGCATGCATTTAGAGATATAAAGTGTTTTCCTACATTGAACGGTTCTCCAGAAATCCCATGCTGCTGGTTATTTTCGTGCTGCTAGCAGGATGAAACTTGCCTTTTGCCGACACCGTTCCGCCAAGACTTTGAAAATCCATACTGCTATACTACTCGACAGTTAGCCCTACCAGCGCATGTATTTAGAGATATAAAGCGTTTTCCTACATTGGACGGTTCTCGAGAAATCCCATGCTGCTGTTCATTTTCATGCTGCTAGCAGGACGAAATTTGCCTTTTGCCGATACCGTTCCGCCAAGACGATGAAAATCCATACTGCTATACTACTCGACAGTTAGCCCTACCAGCGCATGTATTTAGAGATATAAACCGTTTTCCTACATTGAACGGTTCTCCAGAAATCCCATGCTGCTGGTCATTTTCGTGCTGCTAGCAGGATGAAATTTGCCTTTTGCCGACACCGTTCCGCCAAGACTTTGAAAATTCATACTGCTATACTACTCGACAGTTAGCCCTACCAGCGAATGCATTTAGAGATATAAAGCGTTTTCCTACATTGGACGGTTCTCCAGAAATCCCATGCTGCTGGTCATTTTCATGCTGCTAGCAGGACGAAATTTGCCTTTTGCCGATACCGTTCCGCCAAGACGATGAAAATCCATACTGCTATACTACTCGACAGTTAGCCCTACCAGCGCATGCATTTAGAGATATAAAGTGTTTTCCTACATTGAACGGTTCTCCAGAAATCCCATGCTGCTGGTTATTTTCGTGCTGCTAGCAGGATGAAACTTGCCTTTTGCCGACACCGTTCCGCCAAGACTTTGAAAATCCATACTGCTATACTACTCGACAGTTAGCCCTACCAGCGCATGTATTTAGAGATATAAAGCGTTTTCCTACATTGGACGGTTCTCGAGAAATCCCATGCTGCTGTTCATTTTCATGCTGCTAGCAGGACGAAATTTGCCTTTTGCCGATACTGTTCCACCAAGACGATGAAAATCCATACTGCTATACTACTCGACAGTTAGCCCTACCAGCGCATGCATTTAGAGATATAAAGCGTTTTCCTACATTGAACGGTTCTCCAGAAATCCCATGCTGCTGGTCATTTTCGTGCTGCTAGCAGGATGAAATTTGCCTTTTGCCGACACCGTTCCGCCAAGACTTTGAAAATCCATACTGCTATACTACTCGACAGTTAGCCCTACCAGCGCATGCATTTAGAGATATAAAGCGTTTTCCTACATTGAACGGTTCTCCAGAAATCCCATGCTGCTGGTCATTTTCGTGCTGCTAGCAGGATGAAATTTGCCTTTTGCCGACACCGTTCCGCAAAGACTTTGAAAATCAATACTGCTATACTACTCGACAGTTAGCCCTACCAGCGCGTGTATTTAGAGATATAAAGCGTTTTCCTACATTGGACGGTTCTCCAGAAATCCCATGCCGCTGGTCATTTTCATGCTGCTAGCAGGACGAAATTTGCCTTTTGCCGATACCGTTCCGCCAAGACGATGAAAATCCATACTGCTATACTACTCGACAGTTAGCCCTACCAGCGCATGCATTTAGAGATATAAAGCGTTTTCCTACATTGAACGGTTCTCCAGAAATCCCATGCTGCTGGTCATTTTCGTGCTGCTAGCAGGACGAAATTTGCCTTTTGCCGACACAGTTCCGCCAAGACTTTCAAAATCCATACTGCTATACTACTCGACAGTTAGCCCTACCAGCGCATGTATTTAGAGATATAAACCGTTTTCCTACATTGGACGTTTCTCCAAAAATCCCATGCTGCTGGTCATTTTCATGCTGCTAGCAGGACGAAATTTGACTTTTGCCGATACCGTTCCGCCAAGACGATGAAAATCCATACTGCTATACTACTCGACAGTTAGCCCTACCAGCGCATGTATTTAGAGATATAAAGCGTTTTCCTACATTGAACGGTTCTCCAGAAATCCCATGCTGCTGGTCATTTTCGTGCTGCTAGCAGGACGAAATTTGCCTTTTGCCGACACCGTTCCGCCAAGACTTTGAAAATCCATACTGCTATACTACTCGACAGTTAGCCCTACCAGCGCATGCATTTAGAGATATAAAGTGTTTTCCTACATTGAACGGATCTCCAGAAATCCCATGCTGCTGGTCATTTTCATGCTGCTAGCAGGACGAAATTTGCCTTTTGCCGATACCGTTCCGCCAAGACTTTGAAAATCCATACTGCTATACAACTCGACAGTTAGCCCTACCAGCGCATGCATTTAGAGATATAAAGCGTTTTCCTACATTGAACGGTTCTCCAGAAATCCCATGCTGCTGGTCATTTTCGTGCTGCTACATGTAGCAGGATGAAATTTGCCTTTTGCCGACACCGTTCCGCCAAGACTTTGAAAATCCATACTGCTATACTACTCGACAGTTAGCCCTACCAGCGCATGTATTTAGAGATATAAACCGTTTTCCTACATTGGACGGTTCTCCAGAAATCCCATGCTGCTGGTCATTTTCATGCTGCTAGCAGGACGAAATTTGCCTTTTGCCGATACCGTTCCGCCAAGACGATGAAAATCCATACTGCTATACTACTCGACAGTTAGCCCTACCAGCGCATGCATTTAGAGATATAAAGGGTTTTCCTACATTGAACGGTTCTCCAGAAATCCCATGCTGCTGGTCATTTTCGTGCTGCTAGCAGGATGAAATTTGCCTTTTGCCGACACCGTTCCGCCAAGACTTTGAAAATCCATACTGCTATACTACTCGACAGTTAGCCCTACCAGCGCATGCATTTAGAGATATAAAGCGTTTTCCTACATTGAACGGTTCTCCAGAAATCCCATGCTGCTGGTCATTTTCGTGCTGCTAGCAGGATGAAATTTGCCTTTTGCCGACACCGTTCTGCCAAGACTTTGAAAATCCATACTGCTATACTACTCGACAGTTAGCCCTACCAGCGCATGTATTTAGAGATATAAACCGTTTTCCTACATTGGACGTTTCTCCAGAAATCCCATGCTGCTGGTCATTTTCATCCTGCTAGCAGCACGAAATTTGCCTTTTGCCGATACCGTTCCGCCAAGACGATGAAAATCCATACTGCTATACTACTCGACAGTTAGCCCTACCAGCGCATGCATTTAGAGATATAAAGCGTTTTCCTACATTGAACGGTTCTCCAGAAATCCCATGCTGCTGGTCATTTTCGTGCTGCTAGCAGGATGAAATTTGCCTTTTGCCGACACCGTTCCGCCAAGACTTTGAAAATCCATACTGCTATACTACTCGACAGTTAGCCCTACCAGCGCATGTATTTAGAGATATAAACCGTTTTCCTACATTGGACGTTTCTCCAGAAATCCCATGCTGCTGGTCATTTTCATGCTGCTAGCAGGACGAAATTTGCCTTTTGCCGATACCGTTCCGCCAAGACGATGAAAATCCATACTGCTATACTACTCGACAGTTAGCCCTACCAGCGCATGCATTTAGAGATATAAAGCGTTTTCCTACATTGAACGGTTCTCCAGAAATCCCATGCTGCTGGTCATTTTCGTGCTGCTAGCAGGATGAAATTTGCCTTTTGCCGACACCGTTCCGCCAAGACTTTGAAAATCCATACTGCTATACTACTCGACAGTTAGTCCTACCAGCGCATGTATTTAGAGATATAAACCGTTTTCCTACATTGGACGGTTCTCCAGAAATCCCATGCTGCTGGTCATTTTCATGCTGCTAGCAGGACGAAATTTGCCTTTTGCCGATACCGTTCCGCCAAGACTTTTAATATCCATACTGCTATACTACTCGACAGTTAGCCCTACCAGCGCATGTATTTAGAGATATAAACCGTTTTCCTACATTGAAAGATTCTCCAGAAATCCCATCTTTCCGGATATTCATACTGCGAAGAGGACGAATTTTGCAAATTAGATATATTTTTTTTTTAATTTGTGAGCATTTTAGTTATTTTAATGTTACGTTTTTGTCTTTTGTACGCCGGACCACACTGGTTAAATGATATTTCATTCGGCCATACTGCCATGCTGCTAACTTTCTAATTTCGTCCTGCCATGCTGCCAAGCTGCTAACTTTACCGAATTCATTCTGCCATGCTGCCATGCTGCTAACTTTACAAAATTCATTCTGCCATGCTGCTAACTTTTCGGCGCCATTATTTCTACTGACCATATCGGCGGTCGTCCGGATTTGTGGCTCTAGGTAGGGAAAACACCCAACCACTTGAGTTGCGGGTCTTGGCGACGACATCGTGGGAGGTGGAAGCATCTTGATTGGTGTACATATAATTTGTGGATACTTATTGTGTAATGTTGTTTTATTTATTAACTCAAGTCTCTCATAATTCTTAACTAGAATGTTTCTATCATACATTGCTGTTTTTACATCTATATATGTGGAAGTGAGACTATAATAAACTATTGTATGTCTGTCTTTAAAAGCAGGTGGTTGGAAAATGGAAAAAATAACAACCAACAAACTTTCACTCTGAGCACATTAAAGCATGTACATAAAATGTATACCCCCATAAGTCCCATTTTTATACAGAAATATGGGGTTTGCAGGGATATACATGTACATATTTTTTATAATTTTTGATCTAAAACATAGATTGTAGATACTCGCTAGAACCGCGTCCGCGAGGCGGTTCTAACATGTACCCACAATCAATGTTTTGAGCAAAACGATTAAAAATATCAAACTATTTCCGATGAAATTTTCATTTTTTGCTTCTAAAAATACCTCTATATTGCATGGGCCAGTTTTCGTGATGAGTGTCAAATGTCTCGAAGGTATTGGCAATTAGTTGTTTATATCAGTGTTGTAGAATGAAGCATTTCCCGATGAGATTTGTTCCTGTTGTTCAGGGCTGCGTTTATTGGCTAATGCAATTTATTATGCTACAGATTATATCTGTTTTCTAGAAATTGTATCGTCATTATAGACCCTTATATGACTACTGTACGTGTTTTAGTTGTTTTTATTAATTGAAGATCAATGCCCCACATATATAGCATCTGTATGTGTCAAGTACATGTATATGTTTTCTTAATAAAAATATTACACACATTCAATATAATTTCGTACAAACATAATATTAAATCGCAATTTACGCTTCCTGACGATGATTTTGATTAAAATACATATTCTGCTTAAATGGGTAAATGCGACATTGCAAGGTCTGCAAATTCTGACGTCTGTGTAAATAAATTATGAAACGATTTATTCAAGCTATTATTATTGCTTCTTTATTAATTGCTTGGGCTTTTAGGCACGGCATTCCGACAGCATTTCATTAAAAAATTACTGATGGACAGAGACATTTAATTATCCTTTCCATAGACTCCAATTGCAAGTTTGCCCTAAAACAAGATCACGACACTTAGTGGTGCCCAACTCATTCAGCAGATGAAAGTACGCACCAGTCCGTATGCAAGTGCAGCAAAGAAATAGGGTGGTAGCTAGCATCAAAGGAGGCAGCTGCACCGCAAAACCAATCAACAATGAAAGATGATAATTAAAAAATAACTGAATCCGCAATTTATCCCAAAATATCCAAGAATGGTTACATTTTCACATGATAAAGACGGTTGATAGATACTCATTTACTCGTATGACCAATCGTAGGCAGGCTTACATCTTAATTTGACTGCTATAGCTCTGCCCACACTTTGGACCAATCTCTTGCTGCGTTATATTAAGTGGTCTCTGCCTTGATAAATTCATGGCTACTTTGTTTCTCCATGCAATTTACATGCCCGTATCTGTTCATGTCCCGCCAACTCTTGGCACAAGCAGGACAAATATCCTGCATTTAATTGTTCTCAATGTTCCCAATGCTAGTAGAGGTTTTAATCTCAACCACATATCCCAACGACGTACGTAAATCATTTTGTGAAACATCATGATAACATGTTCATGCAATGTATATCCCCACTTTTATATAGTAAAACTGCGGTTCACAGGGGTATCCTATTTTCCTTAATTTTAATGACCCAAAACATAGGTTTTGGGTACTCGTAGAGGCTGTTCTTACGAGTACCCACAATCTATGTTTTGAACAAAACTAATCGTAAATTTTCAAAAAAAAAATCACTGAAATTTTCGAATTTTACAGGTGAAAAAATCTGTGTTTATTGCATGGACAAGTAGAAATCGCCCATTAACCATGACATTATACGAAAACAAGCCCATGCAATATACAGAGATTTTTAAAGTTGTAAAATATGAAGATTTGCAGCAGAAATTCTTTGATAATTTTCTTATTTTTGCTCAAAACATAGATTGTGGGAACAAGTTAGAACCGCCTCGGCGAGGCGGTTCTAACGAGTACCCATAATCTATGTTTTGGAACAAAAATAAGAAAAATAGGTATACCCCTGCAAACCCCAGTTTTGCTATATAAAAGTGGGGTATAAGTGGGTATACATTTCACGGACATGGTTTCCTGATGATGATGCCGAACCGTGCGAGGCATATCCTGTCATGTTGTTAACTTAAAATAAAATTGCAATATCTTCGGCTTTGTGTATATCTTGAAAGACAGTTACAAGCAGTCAAGTAAAAATACTTTCTTCGCAATTGTATGTGTCTATTAACAAGTATGGATTGCTTCTCCGATCCTTGCCCGAAAATCCCAATAAATTCTGTTATATAGTTGACGACATACGATATCACTTCGAGACAATGATAGAAAGGTTAACAATGAAGAAAGCAATAACATATCGTTTTGAACCTTTATTTCTAAAATCTCTCTCTCTCTCTCTCTCTCTCTCTCTCTCTCTCTCTCTCTCTCTCCAAAACAAATGAATGATGGTGAAATGACAAAGTAATAATGATTAATAAATAAATAATTGTAAATTTTGCCATATTTTGGCTATTTCGTCCAACAAACCTGCCGAACCGTTTAGGCACATGAGGAACTTTTAGTTGCAATTTCTAATACATGCATAACTTTTGCTGTATTCTAGCAGTCAAATATATTTACAGCACTTTCTATGTCATTATTAATGTCACTTGAAATTTTTCGACAATGTTTCGTATCTTTCCGTTCCCGCTATTCCTCACTTGTAAACCAAGAGCGGATGGTCTCCCCTATCCTCTGTCCGAAATTTCCGATGCTCTCTGCCACACTGGCGATGCCAGAGGAGAGGGACTGGACTCCGCAGTCCATGGCCTGACTGATCATGCTTGTAAACACTCTGCAATGATGAATATAGGGGTACCTTATGAAGCGAATGACTTTATAAACCGAGTTAAGAAATAAAGATACAGATTACCGATTTTTCCCACAAATTACATATGATAGATGAAAACTAAGTAAAAGCAGGTTTATAAATCATCATTCGGTTACAAGAACTTTTACACGAATTTTCGATGTTTGTAAACGTGTGCGTTTTTACGTCTTGTAAGACCATGTTCATGTTTAACGAAAAGGCGAAACTTTGACACATTCATGTATCAACGACATAATTTCTAGTAAAATATTACCTGTAATCACATATACATTACCTGTAATCACGAAGTGAGATTAGCCTCATCATTTCGTCACTGCCCATCAGCGCTCCATACGCGTCGCTGTTTATTTCTGACGACGTAAAATCGCAAAATGTCTTCCCATCGACTCTAGCGTCATTACACTTGACGATGGATTCGATACCGGCATTCTGGATATCAGAACACTTGAGGGAGGTTTGTCGGTAGAGAGGGACCATGTCGTTGACCAGGCAGATACTAGTTTGGTTCAACCATCGTTTTCCCTGAAATCAATTTTGTTTTTACAATAGGTACTTAAATGTTAAGATGTTTTAAAGTCATCTGTGTTTATTTGAAAACCAGACGTCTAGTCAGGCTTGGTCGACTTCGAGTCGAGCTGTTTGTAGAAGTATGAAGTAGTGAGTAGGCAAACGGTTCCGCCACTTGCTCTTAAAATAATGTCTTATTTTGAAGGTATGGTCAATCAAATTTATCCACCTGAACTTCAGTTGAATAAAGCCAATATCTTAGATACTGAAACCCCCTTTTTAGATCTACATCTTTCTGTTGCAAATGGATTTGTTTCTTCTAAAATTTATGATAAGCGCGATGACTTTGATTTTGATATAGTAAATTTTCCTTTTTTGGATGGTGACGTTCCTCGTCGTGCTTCTTATGGTGTATACATTTCGCAACTTATTAGGTTTGCTAGAGTCTGCAATCATGTTACAGACTTCAACGCTCGAAATAAATGTTTAACGGCAAAACTTCTCCAACAGGGCTATCGGTATCATAAACTTCGAAAAACATTTTCTAAATTTTATCGTAGACACTATGAATTGATTTCCAAATACAATGTTGGGTTAAAGACGCTTTTAAGTGAGGGCCTTTCGGAACCTGAATTTTATGGTGACTTGGTTTACAAATTTAAGAAACTTAAAGGAATTAATGATTTTTCTTTTCAGTTCAGAAAAATCATAGTTCACGTTACAGACGTATAGGCTATAACTTGAATGTTATGCGACAGTCTGCATGCTTAGTTTTTAACCCAATCATGGTTGATAACTATGCTGCCTTCTTTAATTGCACGCCGGTGGGTCGGGCGTCAGACTCTATGATGGCCCCGACATACAGCTATTCATTTTAGTTGGTTGGGGCCGGAGCTTCTTGTCTGTTGCTTGGCCCACCGGGGTCCAACTGGTGTTTTTCTTTTGCTCCGGAGTTAGTAGGTTATTCGGCGCCCAGGGATCTCCATCGTCGGGCAGCTTACTCAGTCTGTGAGTCCTGGTTTTTGATTCATCAGGATGTTTATCATGATTTATTTGTTTGTTCTTGATGATTCATTGACTAGTTAGAGATTCACCACGAGGACCGAATAACTAACTAAATGTTATGAACCACTGCAGAAGCTGAGGGTGAGGTTATGGCCATGTAAAACCGGTTTAAGCCCCCAGTTATTTATAACTGACCGTTCCAAGGCGGTACTACTGTTGTGGTTCACACTTATCAAAGTTATTCCTATTACGAGTTTCATGTTGCATGGCTTTGTGGCCACCCGATTATAATTTGGCTGTTCACTTAGCCCTCTGCATTTTACTTGTTCTGTCCAAGCTAGCACTGTGACCACCTAATACCTTCAATAGCTGCTCACCCTGCTTTCCGTTATTCATGTTAAACGTTGGTATCTATGTTTAGTATTTTCTTAATATGATTTTTCTTATATCTTGTATATCACTGAACCACTGCGGAAGCTGAGGGTGAGGTTATGGCCATGTAAAATCGATTTAAGCCCGCCAGTAACTTTGTGTTACTGATCGTTCCAAGTCGATACTTCTGTGGTGGTTCTTTTTGTTTTGTGTCTTGGTGTTTAATTTTTTTTTTGTGCTGTTGGCGCCTTATGTGTGTTTTCGTGTTTTTAGTTAAGTTAAGGTAACTGAGTGGCCACCTATTGGGAAAATAGCTGCTCATTCGGCTTACGATATGTTTCATGGTATAAGTGCCTGACTGTTAGTTTGGTTTTTTCCCACCTCGGTTTTTGGAGTGGGAATCTTTTTCTGATTGCGCCTTTTCCTGATCTTTGCCTACTTGTACCTTTTTAGATTACTTTGTATAGTTACGTGTTTATTTTTGGATATTTTATTAAGCAGAAGAAAAGTCAAATGGTGTGCGGTTTCGTTTAAGTTCAGGTTGCGCCTTTAGTTTGATTCAGTAAAAGTAAAGTTTAACACAAAAACACAAACAAAATACTTTAAACTTAAACTTACGAACGCATCAAAGTTGTTATATGCGGTGTCTATCTTGCTACAGAAATGTTTGCTGATTCTCTTAGTGTAACCATCTTCTCCACAGGGGAACCTTCTCTCTACACAGTCGTAGAATGCACAATGGCCCCATCCAGCTATTCTTACACACTCTTCTGTGATATCTAAGTAAGATATACTTATGTACTAGAATCTTAGGAGAAATGTTCGGCAATGAGATTTGAACGCTGCGAAGTATCCATAAGAGTGCTGCAAAAATGTTTTGTTTGAAAATCTGCACACAAATAAAGTAATGTAATCGAAAGATCCTAGGAATAAAAATACATCCATTAAAATTAATTTCCTTTTTTTCAATGATTGTTAAAACGTGTGTCATTTTTACTTTTGCTATGCATAAGATTTTTATCACTGGTGCGCCGTTCACCAAAAGGATGGTCAAACTGTAGAATTGGCTTTTCCTTGTAGGTAGGATAAACTGTAAGGAACTTTCTTCGATTAAATTTTAAAAATATTATATTGCTTATTAAATACTAGTAGTATGAAGATGATAATAGAATTATATCACTCACCCTCCACAGCCTCAACCTCCTCTTCATCGTCAGAAAACCAGCTACGCCAAGATGCCCCGGACACCTGGGCTACTATCACACCCAACAAAATAGCCGCGAAAAATTTCATCCTTTCAGTGAGGGACCGTACTGAAGAATGGGCTTATAGTACACTAGTTCAGTAAGACAAGAAAATCAGCTGATCGTTATGATATCACTTATACGTAATCTTATCTCACTTGGTATGATTGTGGTGTAATAAATAAACTAATGTGCTGGATCTTGACTTGACAAACCCTATATGCATAACATCTGATTTTGATCATTTAGGTCTTCCTCATGCACTGCAACGATGCTGTAATAATGTGAGTAATTTTATTACTTTTGCTTGAACAGCCAAACTTTCATGAAGATATCAAATCTTTGAACAGAGAGATCGAACGGGAAAGACAGTTAAAAGTTTGTAGACAAACATGCTAAATTGCCTGATTTTATAAGCGTAAGCGTTCTTGAAATACTTAAACTAATGAAGGAAAAGGCAAGTGTTTTCTGTGGACCGTAAGGAGTCTGGTGTGTACAACCTTGAAAAAGAAAACAACAAACAAACAAAACTATCCTTGTAAATAAATGACTAGATTGCAGCCCTATCACGTCAACACTAAGGACAATCGGGGGCGTGGGATGTTCGAACGTTTGACAGCGCTAACATTACTTTTTCAGGCGCTATAGGGAAGCAATAACAAATGGTCTTCGTTTGTTAAATGCATGTTTGTTCTCTGATACAATGATTATCATAACGTTTAAAATTAATAGTTCCAGCATAAAATACTAATCACAGCCAATTTCTCACTCAAAAGACATTACACTTTATACATTTCCTAACATAAAAGTATGACTTAAAGTACGTTGACCTCAATGTGACTCAGTTGGGCATCCCCTTTGGCAATCTGGCGCAAATAGGCACCGGGTCGATCACCGATAATAAAACAGTAACTAAATTAACTGTTGATGTATGTATGTAAGTGACTTATAGGACAGAGTTTCCCTACAACTGAAACTCGAATATCTTGGTGAGTTGGTGAGATTTTTTTTATTTGCACGAGACTTGACCATTCCGACGACGACTAGTACCACGTGCTATCATGGAATTCCTACTTACATGTACATGTACCTGACTACAGACTTGGATTCAAAATGATATACTGTTTATTGGATCCGAGCTACAGACAAGCATTTTTGAGTACTTTTTTCAGCTGTAAAGCAAGCTGAAATGTTTAAATTATAATATTCACGATATTATACAATTTGAATCTTAAAAACTATTTAATATCAAATTGATACAAAAGCTGTTTTTAAAACTGTTTTACAGTGCGAATGTTTTTGAGGGGTTTATTGTCTGTTAGCCATATTCTATTAATTCGAGATATTGAAATATGCTACATGAGCAAATACTTCAAGCGGATTTTAGTTTATCATTTCACCTTAAATAGCCTTTGCATATCACTAGCTGAATCTTTAATCACTGTTGTCCAGTTTGCACTCCAGATTTCGGACATGGTCAACATATCAAAGTGAAATAAACGAAATGACAGACCAAAGCGGAACTTATCAACACCCAGGGTTACTGTAGCATTGAAAACATTTTAACAACACACTAACCAAATCATGTTCATCAATTATCCTCACTAAGTTGGGGAATCTATTGAGCTAAAAAAGGGCACGGTTATGCAAAATGACAAGTGCATGTCAAAATCATAAACGTTGCAGTTTTCCAACTTGAGTGAGAAAGCATAACAACGATGGAGTTTCTAAAGGATCAGTTTCAGTTTAAGATGTAAGAAAAAATTTGAAGCATTGGTATTTCATGTAAAATTGATTGAATCATATAATCACGCTCAATATTTGTTTTCATTCAATAAAGCATTCTAGAAATTTAATACAATATGAATAATTAAAAACGCAAAATAAAATAGTTTCACGAAGCTAGAAGGTGAAGTATTTATCAAAGTTTATGTTTTGTAAATAAGCATGTATGAAATTTCACATTTATCTTTAGATAAAAGTTGATGTACTTTTGAGTGAATCAAAATTACAAGGCCGAACGTGAGGGCATGACTCTAATTACACAAATACTATTACGGGTGAAACTGGACAAAACAGGTTATGAATTTGTTTCAAATGTTGACTAATAAAATTTGAAAAAAAAAAAAAATGTCCAGTCAGAATAAAACAGTTTAGCATATATATTATTCGTTCATCACACATTTTACCTCAAGTAGCTGCGGCAAACCTCCCGAAAAAGATATTGTACTATAATGAAATTTATTTTCGGCCTCAGATACACAAACAAAAGTATCGAATCAACTATAGGTTTAAAACACCGAAATCAAAAAGCTTAAAATAGTTGAGTTCTTTAATTTTACAGTTTACGATTGCACGCAAAAGTCCATGTTGTTTTCTTCTTTTTCGGTTATATGATACAAATGCATCTACCTTAAGAGAACCTTCTTTTCATCTGAAACAAAAACAAAATTTGTTGATTTATTATAACACACTCTTATATTGATAATTTGCCACCGTGATGTGCGTTTGTTATTCCACCCAAAGACAAAGTGGAACCTCGAAAATTCTTAGCGGAAAATAATTCTGGCCTGTTAAACACAAAGTACATTTTATGCAAAGTAATATACTATGTAACATACAAATGAAATGGACAAACATTTTATATCATAAAATATATGCAAATGCAAACCTTTCGTGACTAAATTGTATCCCTTACCTCAGCCAATATTAATTGTTCGGCTTCTTGATGCGATCATATTTGAAGGGTTCCCTTGATTGTTTGTCCAAACGTTTTGACTACTCTGCCACGTCGATGATCCCGTCGGCTTCCTCATTACCGTTCTACTCTGTAAGGTACTCGACCCCACCGGTTGACCAAACACCCTTCTACTTCTCTGCCAGGTCGTCCCGCCTCCCACAGGCATCGTCGGTATGCCTCTTATCTTGGTCTCTCGCCTCCATGAGGAACCCATGGGTATGGACGGCTGGGCTCTTACACGGGTTGTTCGTTGCCAAGAGGACCCGACTGGGATGTTCGGTTGGGTCTTTATCCGAGTTTCTCTCCGCCAGGATGCACCGGCCGGGGACTGAATCAGTGGCCGTCCCAGTCTTGTCCGAGTCCGACGACTCCATGAGCTTCCCATGGGCACTATTGCAGGTTGTCCACCCTGGCTGCTCCTTGTAATAGACCACTTGGTGCCCGGTGGTAGACGGACCACTGGCTTGTTTGCTGTACGTGTTTCTGTCCGTGTTTGCCAGGTAGCGGATGAACCTTGGTATTCTAATGGCTGGGCCGGGATCAAGCCTCCAGATTTGCATCTTTCCTGTTTAAAGTACACATAGATTGTTACGGCTGAAAAGTGTCAATATACATTTAGATCTCGTAAGGACCTAAACCAAAACAATTTTTCTTTGTTGCACTAGTTTTACCCAAAACGGTGAGATTATGTCCTGATAATGTAAATATCACAAGCTCAAAGTATGTGGATTTTCAACATTAAGTGTTTATATTGAGAGTGTTGATAAAACATCTAATGTAATTGGGTACCCTCTTTAAGTCGACATTATTTTTGATAGCAGTTGTGGTAATGAAATTAGCTATCTAAAAGTCGCAAAACACAAATTCGCGTTCAAAGTTTATGACGCGTCGACGGCATTATTGATTGCTGTACTGACCTCTGGAACTTTATTAGGATCGAACTGGCAACCACATTCGATACCACAGACATCACACAGGGTCGTGTTCCTTAATACTTCTGGCAGGTACCATTGTGTGACAGATTGATCTGTAGATATACAACATATGAGCCGCCTCGTGGGAAAACCAACAATGTGGTTTCCGAACAGGTCCGACACAAACCGGCCTGTACAAGCACAGAAATGAGCTGGAAGCTTGAAATTTCGGATTTAAGTAGAAGAGGAATTGTACTATCCGAGTAGCGAAAACAAAGGCGCTGATCAGCTTCGCGGTTACCGCGAAGCTGATCTGTGTCTTTGTTTTCGCCTATGCAGATTGTTGGTTTTCCCATGAGGCGGCTCATATCATTAGAACTATGGTGTCAGGAAATATGTCCGTGAAAAGTATACCCCCTTAAACTCCCCTTTTATAAAATGGGTTTATACATGTAGTGGTATATATATTTTTTTATTGTGGGTTCTCTTTATTGAAGATACTGTTTATTTATTGTGTAACCACAATTGATGCTTTGACTCAAAATAGGAGTATTTTAAAATATACAAAAAACCAGAGGACCAATGGTCCTATAAACGCTAACCTCAGAGCTGCTGCATATACAATGTACCAATAAACGTGTTTGAATATTATGGTATCAAACCCCTGTGCAGGGTCAGATGAAGCCCTTGGGCCATTTTCTTTTTTCAGAATAATCAATATTCTGTCCATTTGACAATTTCCTGCTGGCTTTTCCCTTTAAATGACATTTTAACAGTTTTCCCCATTCAAATGCATGGGCAAGCCATGATGACCTTGCCATAAACTGGGTCAAGGACATCACAGGGTCGGTCATAATTTATAAACACATTGTAGTACTTTAGCCATCGATGCTTCACGCCAAGTTTCATTGAAATCAGTCTATTGGTTTCAGAGAAGAAGATTTTTGAAGGGTTTTACCATACATGGGCATGGTGGCCATCTTGGTCATGTGACTTACTTTATTAATATACACATTGGTTCCCCAATCCTATAGATGCTTCAAATAAAATTTGGCTGTAATTGGCCAAGTGGTTTCAGAGGAGAAGATGTTTGAATAGTATGGTAATATATTTATTTAAGAAATTAATTTCATTTTTCTGGTGTTCATGGAGCTATGAACCGCAGTGGGTCGCGTGCAAAGTGAATGAACCCCGAAGGGGTTCATGTAAGCTTTGCTAGCGACCCACTGCGGTTCATAGCTCCATGAACAACAGAAAAATTAAACTCATTGCTTATATCTACATTCATTTCTCTCTATCGCTTGTTGAAAAATCACCAAGGCGGTCACATTTACCAGCAAACAGAGAATCTACACACAGTGTGTGTTCAAACAGCGGAACGGCGCCGACGTTTAGAACGTCCAATCAGATTGGCGAGATTCATGTTTTTTGACGTCAAGTTTGGATTACGTCACGTCGCGTGACACAATGTTGTTCATGGAAGTATGAACACAGATGAACATCTAATGGTTCATCTAAGGAGGTTTTAGAAAAATGTAAATATAGGTTATTGAATGAATATCGTAAAATATTCGGAACGAGTTCATATGGCGAGGACGCACGAGCTCCGCCATATGAACGAGTTCCGAATATTTTACGATATTCATTCGGTAACCTTTTTATTATATACCCTTTAAGAAGCAATGAATGAATTTCAAATGCTTATTCCTGGCATCTCCAGGCCTGTTCGATCTTTAATTTGGCCACAATGTATGTAAAAAGTATCGTTTCTAGCGACTGATCACCATATTACTACACACGCAAAGCTCCGCCTTTCGCGGGAAATGTTAACCAACGATAACGCGAGAAACATGACGTTGCATCAAAATTTATGACGTCGACGTGACATTTGGACAACGTTGCGGTCGAAAATTTCATGAAAATGTTGGAAAATTGGAGAGCCAAAGCTGTATTCTTTGTTCAAAATAACAGGTATTTGTTTTTAGATGACGTTTTGTGTATTTATTGTGCGACGCATTCTGTAAGTTTTCTAGTTTTGCCATTTGTTCAGTTAAAGTGTAAAGCAAAATGGCTGCCAGATATTTTTTTCAATGGCGACCATCTTGCGAAAGTAGTCCCGCCGGGAACGCCCTTTCTTGGACCCGTGCAATATGATAGAACGTTCCTTGGACCCGTGCAATATGACAGAAGTTTCCATGGAAAACATTCTAAACTATTGAATATGGATAAACATTCAATTTTTTCAGCAATGCAAAGTGAACGGGACAATTTCTTGGGTATATAATAAACATGTATATTGCCCTGTGGTGGGGGCATATGAGCCCTTGGGTCCAAATTTTTTTTCAGAATCATTAATATTTAGTCATACTACCCGTTTCCTGCAAGACTTTCACCTCACAAATGACTATTTAAAAGTTTTCCCCATTCAAATGCATTGGCGACCTATGTTGACCTTGTCGTAAAATAGGTCAAGGTCATCACAGGGTCATGATTTATACAAACATTGTAGTACTTGAGTCATCGATGCTTCATGCCAAGTTTCGTTGAAATCCGCCAACCAGTTCTGGAGAAGAAGATTTTGAAGGGTTTTTACCATATATGGGTATGGCGGCCATCTTGGTCATGTGACCTGGATTATTAATATATACATTGGTTCCCTTTTCCTATAGATGCTTCATATAAAATTTGACTTCGATTGGCCAAGCGGTTTCAGAGAAGAAGAACTTTGAAAATGGTGGACGACGACGGACGACGACGGACGCCGGGTGCCTTCCTATCCTATAAGCTCACCTGTGAGCCTTCGGCTCAGGTGAGCTAAAAATCAACCAAAAAGTTTTACAACTTGGGGAAAATCTGTATATCGACACGGTCGCTGTTGTGACAGTTGAAACGACAATATCAAATTAACATGGACGGTGAGTATCGGTGCTTTGTCACCAACATATTTAAACATACCCGGGTGGTTGTACGGGTAGGCTCGTATGCTAGCTGGCTGAACTTTGCCAATTGTTCTTTCACGTAGGGCCTGTACACTGACACAAACTGCTTCTTCATTCACCTGACGAATAAAGGTATGGATTGACAGCTAAGAAGATTTTTATGAAAATGTGCGTGGCAATTTAATAAACATGCATCACAAAATACCGTTGTCACAACATATTGACAGACGTGTTTTAATGAAGACGAAAGCCGAAAATTAATCAGGCATTCATTTTGCTCGATACAGAGTAAACGTTAATGAACGGAAAATCATGTTTGATCTCTCTATAGATAAACAGAACCTAGGTCTAGATATAGTGTAAATAAAAAAATCATAGCCTTACGAATATGAGAGAAAAACATCCTGCACCACTGACGGAATTCAAACCCAGAATTTCATCAATATATATAAGAAAACGTTTAGCTTACCTTTTCTAAGTAGAAATGATATCTATCCCCGGACTTTTCTTGATGATGAACTCGCATGGAGTAGCGACCAAATCGCCAGTGTTTAGGTATGGTAAGGGTGTAGCCTGATGGAGGTCCGATGTCCAGTAGTACAAGTCCAACACCAGTTGGAGTTTTAGACCTGCGTGGGTCATAAGGAACCTCATTGAACATTTTAATGATTTACATGATACAATCTTCTTAGGACCACTGCCCAATTTCCCATATATCGTAGTGTTAAACAACTAGTGTAGTCAGTGACTTTTGAGGAATCATCTTAATGAAAACGAAGAGAAGATCCTGTGTGCTTGGGGTAAGGCGTCAAATTTGTAAATGCATCAGCAAACAACATTAAAGTGTGAAGAAGCTCATCCTCATAATCATCTGAACTATCTATCCAAAGATGAACTGTAAGTTTTGCAAATGTTCGCGAGCTCTTAATTTTAGCGAATATTTGCGAATTTACTGCCTCGCATATTCAAAGTTCTCTCTAATAAAGACTCACTACAAGCCATAACAACTACGAGCGTGCTCGCTCGCGAATTTAAGACCTCGCGAATAACTCGTAAATAGAAAAATTCTCGAAATAAAAGTCACGCAAAGTTCCGCCGAATTTACAGTATATAACCAGAAACTCAAATTAATATACCTTAGACGGGCCTCGAAGATGATTCAAATTCATCAGGAAAACATACACAGTCAGGTATCTGTGCAATGAATATCCCCCACAAACCCCACTTTTTATATAGTAAAACTGGGGTTTGCAGGGGTATACCAATTTTTCTTATTTTTGATCCAAAACATAGATTGTGAGTACCCGTTAGAACCGCCTCGCTGAGGCGGTTCTAACGTGTACCCACAATCTATGTTTTGATAAAAAATAAGAAAAATATCAACATTTTTTCATTTTTTAAAGCTCAAAAATCTCTTTGTATTGCATGGGCAAGTTTTCGTGATGTAATCTACCTGAGACAGGCCTCCACTTCAAACTGGTTGACATCAGAACCATTTGTGGTAACTGCCAATTGCATCAAGTCACTCTCCTTATCCATGCCGAAGTGATTGTAGAATGAGGCTACCTATAAAACAGTGAGGCACTGGAGATGTTTGGAAATGATATTTGAATTTTAAATTCTATCGTTCACATGACAAATGTGCCAGGGGTACTCAGAAGACTTTAATTTTTGCGGGGGTGATTGTTGCATAATAGTTGTTGGCGAGGGGTCGAAAACCCCGATATTTTAAAAAAGGTATGCAGCCCAGCCTGTGTATTGTAAAAAGTTCGGAAGACACCGTCTGGTTTGATTTATTTGTCAACATATTAGAAGATTTCTTATGAAGTATCTGTTTTAACATAAAAGCCTGACTAGAAAAAATACCTCAACTAGTCCCGTTCCAATGCCAACAGCTGTGATTTTGACATTTTCATGAGACCCTGGTACCTGCCAATAGAGGATGTTAAGTAATAATCTGACTGCAAACCTTTGAAATCCGGACAGTGAAAACATTAAACTGTTACAACTTGCCATTTTTATTTTATACTTAGCAGTGAAATTAATGTGTATCAAAAATGGATAAAAGTGATATTTTCACTGCAGAATTGATATTGATATTTTCACTAGTGATTGATATCAGCCGATATTTTCACTGTAGAGTTTGGATTACTTCTGACGTTTTCATTCACTTGACGTCATTAAATGTGCCTCACTTCAGAAATTCAAATGCCTATAACTCCGTTATTTACGAACGAAAACATAAAGTGTGGGTATTCATTTTCTTAGTTAGAACGTTAGGAACAATGTGGTACCAAAATTATTTGTGTTTTAAAAAATTTTGGTTTTTGCATTTTTCACCACCTGCTTTGTGAATAGGAAAATGCCCGTGTATTGTATAAAATAAAAAGAAAATTTACTTTTTATCGGTAAATACCAAATATATTTCATCTCGTGACTTGAAAACATCTAAATTTTCACGAGTGCTTTTCACTCGTGCTACGCACTCGTGAAAATTTTGATGTTTTCAACTCACTCGATGAAATATATTTGGTATTCACCTCAAAAAAGTAAATATCCTCTATATCTGTCTTATACCCGGCGATGAATGAAAGGAAATCATTTGAATATACATTTCGAGGTAATAATACAATACAGTTACAATATCAAATATCCAAAGTTTGTATTCTGAAAACTTAACTAGGTACAGTGGTGTTTTTTTTAGTTTTTGTTTTAAAATTATGGTAATTTGCCATCTGGATTTTTGCTTTCATAGTTACATACTCGATCGTTTGTATCCAATTAAGTTATGCTATGACTATCTACATATTGCTATAAGGTTTTCACACTTATGAATGTAATAATTATATGTCACTTATTTGATATTATCAATTTTAACATTTACGTTATTTATAATGCATTGACGTCTGGTACATCATTCCCCCGTTAAACTGTATTTGAGCCGCCTCGTGGTACAAGCACAGAAGCAGGCTAAAAGCTTGAAATTTCGGATTTAAGTAGAAGAGGAATTGTACTATCCGAGTAGCGAAAACAATGGCGCTGATCAGCTTCGCAGTTACTGCGAAGCTGATCTGCGCCTTTGTTTTCGCCTAGGCAGGTTGTTGGTTTTCCCATGAGGCGGCTCATTACTTCATGTTACTTCATGTACTTACATCGATAAATTGCACCATGTCCTTGTTGTCTGCATTGAGAACAAATGGTGGTAACTTCTTCGTTGGTGTCTCTATGCTTATCGTCATACTAACTTCATTGGATGATATAAGGGCTGCAAATTTGGCAAGAGCCTCTAGAGCTATAACTGTATCCTAAAATAGAGTACAGAATAATGTGTGATGTCAGAATATTTTGGATGATATCAGAGCTGCAAGTTTGACCAGAGCCTGTAGAGCTATAACTGTATCCTAAAATAAATAGAAGATATTTCCCAAGAGCATGTCATAAACAGGGGAGATCATACTTGTAGGCACAAACACACATTTTTACGGTTCTTAACGTAAACATAAAACACTGAATACAAATAACTTTGATTCATATTATAATCCAATTTTGTAAACATGTCATGTTTTTGTACTTTTAAATATCGACTAATCCTCGACAACGGGCGTGCAGGTGAGCTGACGAAATTAGACGCATAGTACCGGAGATTTTCGGGAAGTCCGTTATAAGTAACATGTTATTTATAACATGTTTACCTATTTCGACGCTGTAAATGGAATGTGCGACCTATTGACATGGCAATCAACAGTGCGCGGATTTATAAAAAGGTACAAAAAGGCAATTATCAGGAAAAGGCGCAATCGGAAAAAGATTCCCACTCCAAAGACCCTGATTGGAAAAAACTAAATCAACATTCAGGTACTTATATCATGAAAACATATCGTAAGCTTAATGAGCAGCTATTTTCCAAATAGGTGGTCACTCAGTTACCTAAACATAACTAAAATATGATTTAACATGCATAAGGCGCCAACAGCACAAATTTTTTTTAAACACCAAGACATAAAACGAAAGAACCACCACAGAAGTATCGCCTTGGAACGATCAGTAATATAAAATTACTGGCAATCTTAAATCGATTTTACATGGCCTTAACCTCACCCTCAGCTTCTGCAGTGGCTCATAACATTTAGTTAATTCTTCGGTCCTCGTTGTGAATCTCTAACTAGTCAATGAATCATCAAGAACAAACAGATGAATCATGATAAACATCCTGATGAATCAAAAACTAGGACTCAACAGATTCAGTAAGCTGCCCGGCAATGGAGATCCCTGGGCGCCGAATAACTTACTAACTCCGGAGCAAATGGACCCCGGTGGGCCAAGGAACAGACAATACGTAATAAGGTTCAAACATCACAACAATCGACTCCAAAACATAAAACAAATAGAACCACAACAGAAGTATCGCCTTGGAACGATCAGGAAATAAATATAAAACTATTTTATAACTTTAACCGGTTTTACAGGACACTAACCTCTCTCATCTTCTGCAGTGGTTCACAACATGTTGATTCATAATAAAACCACAGAGACAATTATATATGAAGGTATAAAAACCCTTCATATTTTCACATGTAAGTATATTAAACATAATAATAATGGGTTGTAGTAATCCACCATCAACGTTTAACTTATCTATACATCCGAAGTACTTATCATGACAGATTAATCAAGATCAGCAACCTTACCTGTGTTGACACAAATCCCCCATACGCATTTCTCTGATTGACGAGCCACCTAGCAATAGGTACACCACTATTCTTGTCCTGTTGTTCTGAGTAGGTGAGAAGGGCGTAGGCATTTATTTCTATCTCTTTGGACTTGGTACTACTTTTCCAATATTTCCAGTTTTCTAAAACAGTAAAGAAGGCAATACTGTATGTTATCTTTTCAATTATAAGGGTAGGCGCCTAATGCAATTAGATAGACCACAACTGTTTTGGTGAGACAGCAATATATAGGTTTGATCCTTTAGAAGCAAGAAAAACATTCAAAGGGAGATGTATAGTATGGACTATATTTATGTTTTACATTTTGTTGTCTCTCTTTAAATAAGTCAAGGATAAAACAACTGCCATGGGCAATTACGTCTGATGCATATGAATATTTCATGTTAAAACCAGAGGTCGTCATAGAGATTATTCTTAAGTAAATGTAATAATTATTCAAGAAGAATACCGTTCATGTCTGTAGACGAAACAATCCTTGAGCTAGATCCAAGCTTTGAAAGTGCAGCTCTAGAATTTGGAGATTTCACCAATGTTAATGCATACGCTGTAATTGCTAACTCGTAGTCATCTGTCATCTGGGATAATTCTTGGTTCAAATAATTACTGGCCTGCTGTGTGGAGTCAGTCAGGTTCTTTCCAATGGATGGCTGTGAAAAAGATAGTGAATCAATGTTAAGACTGCTAGATAAAATGAGTGAAATACATAGAGAATATTTACTTTTTTGAGGTGAATACCAAATATATTCCATCGAGTGAGTTGAAAACATCAAAATTTTCACGAGTGCGTAGCACGAGTGAAAATTTAGATGATTTCAAGTCACGAGATGAAATATATTTGGGTTTTCCCGATAAAAAGTATTTTTTTTTTATTTTATACGATACACGGGCATTTTCCTATTCACAAAGCAGGCGGTGAAAATGCAAAAACCAAAAATTTTTGAAAACACAAATAATTTTGGTACCACATTGTTCCTAACGTTCTAACTAAGAAAATGAATACCCACACTTTATGTTTTCGTTCGTAAATTATGGAGTTATAGGCATTTGAATTTCTGAATTTTTGAATTTCTGAAGTGAGGCACATTTAATGACGTCAAGTGAATGGAAACGTCAGAAGTAATCCAAACTCTACAGTGAAAATATCGGCTGATATCAATCACTAGTGAAAATATCAATATCAATTCTGCAGTGAAAATATCACTTTTATCCATTTTTGATATACATTAATTTCACTGCTAAGTATAAAATAAAAAATGATTCCAGATGATAGAAGGCAACATGCAGTCCATTGTCCCCAACAGTGACATCCAAATACAAGAAAACATAACATAAATTAATTCGTGAATGAACAGGCTTTCTTGCTTTGATAATGATTAAGTCGGCTCGCGCCATTTTTGACGTTTCTTAGCATTCCGTTCGCCCGCTTACTTTTCGTGGTACACGTCGTAGGCACTTCTTATGCCCTTATCACACTACGATAAATTGCCTCACGAATCGTCACGAATTGACAATTTTTGACAATATTTTCGATTCGTAGCTGAAACGTAACCGATTCGTATAGTTCTTAACTAATTCTTACAGTTCGTAGTTAGTTCCTCCTCGTGGGTCAGTCAGAAATTCGTGGCCAAAGTTTTGAACTGTTCAAAACTTTGGTCCCGAATTTTCGACCCAAAAAATTCGCATTTAATTCTTAACACAGTCGTAGTGCATTCCGTGACATCGTAACTGAATCTTATCTGATTCGGATGCACTCGTAACTCTTTCGGGCATTCTGGAGCTCGTCACCCAACTACGAATTGACAACGAATCCGTTACGAATGTCGCGAATACACACCGAAGCAGATACGAAATAGGTAAGAACTATCTACGAATTCATATCAATATGCGAATCAGCCAAGAGTCTCACGAATGACTTACGACTTAACTACGAGTTTGTATGAAGCTGGAGATTAATGGAATTTAATATGGCAGTTTATAGCACGAATGTTAGCCAAATTCACCGGAACGCGCCACGAAGTCCACGAATCTTACAACAGAAATATAACGAAAAAGGTACACCAAACGACGGGAGAAAGATACATAGAAAAGCAAGGTTATCATTTAGGGTGCGGCAGAAGGCAGTTCCGTTGAAGAAAAGCTACTTCTTTACTTCTGAGAATCCATCCTCAGAGGTAAAAATCATTACAGGGATAAAGCTACAGTCAGGGATGTAATTTATGAACTGCGTTTCCCAAGTATCATCGAATGGGTGTAGGGGGCCATAGTCGATAGAGTAATAGCATGAATAGTTAGCCATCATCCTTCATTTAATTTGAAACTGATTCTCAAGCAGGCGTATTAAAACTTTTATAACAATCTTGAGAAAAAATCTCACGAATTGTCAAGAACAGCTACGAATATTTATTATTCGCACATGTTATCGTCATACTCGTAACTGATTCGTAACTGATTCTCAAACTTTCGCGCAGCATACCCTCAATAGATTATGTAAATCGTTAAGAATTCTTACCAAGTTCGTGCGATTGCAGCCGAATTCAGCCGAGTCCGCCGAATATTCGTAACGCTGCCGTGTATGTGTCCTTACTGGTTCGTAAGCAGTTTCAAATAAACCAAAACAGTTCACGAAATTCCACGAATCCTAAAAATTACGAATTCGTGACGATTCGTGAGACTATTTATCGTAGTGTGAGAGGGGCATTAGACAACTTATGAACGAAATTTGATTACACTGTATTACACTTTTCGCGATTGATTACATTATTCACAGCGCCATCTACACAGTCACTGACCGGCTGATTGACCATCCTACCTCGATTTCTCTGTCTAGAACCTCTTTCAGGGCAATAAGGACGTACGCTGTCATCGTTCGAAAAGATGAGGCGGATAATCCCTGAAAAAATAACCCATTTATGACGAATGGATTCCCCATCGTTATCATTTGGACGAGTACGCTTGCAGTTTTAGAAGAATCGGGAGTGTTTTTTTTTTCTTCAAATTTTATTCATTTTTTCGATGAAATCTCTCTAAGCAAACAGAATAACCCCTGATGGGACGCCGCATTCTGAGGCGTCACATCTGGGGCTACATTGGTTGTATATGTCCCATGAATAGCACTCCAGACTTATATGAGTTGATAGGCAACAATCTGTTAAAACATCATGCGCTAAGTCAAGCTGTAAAGATGGACAAAACTAAATTACAGTATACCAGAATTGAATGCAAAAGAAAACATAACAAACTATACAAATATCATCGTATCTGAAAATAGAAAAGTCGCACATTGACATCTCGTGCACTAAAATGGTCCTGAATCACAAAATGACGATTTCTCATCGTTGACTTTAGAAAGTTAAAACCAAAATCTACATAGTAAAGATCGCTACTGAACCGAAAGTACATGCATATGGTGAAACTTTCGATACCATATCAGAAAGAAATTTTAAAGATCTAGATAAGATTGTACCTGCTGCAGCAGTGCATTACATAAGGGGATCGAATGAAAAAAAAAAAAAAAAAAAAAAAAAAAAGATTTACCTGAAGATGCTTTATGGAATCTCCGTTTTCAAGTTTGAAGCTACCATCTTGATTTTGCTGTCCCATCAAATATACAGCAGCATTTTTCATCGCTTCATTATCAATATAGATATAGTCACTGGCCCCCGCAAATGATTTCAGTACAAATGCTGTCAACCTGAAAAAGGGTATTTTTAACAAATAAAATGTAGAATGTCCCTTTGAGAAATGTCCCTTGTTTAATAGTTTAGCAGTTTTAGGATGACTGTTTTGGTTATACGCCTCGTTTTCGATATAGGGAAAATAGTACCAGACTTAAACATTCGGTTCGTAGGCATTCACACTTTTAATTTTCGTAACAATCTGAAAGTTTAGCGAATGCCTACGAACGCTTGTTCGTACTATCGAATGCTAGCGAATGTCGAGTGATTAATCACTCCATTTTATGGGACTTCTACCCAACGTTGGGATGTCATGAAATTTTGAATATGGTCGGACACATGTACATGTATCTTACCACCCAAGTAAACTGTGGATTATATGGATGGTTCCTGGACAGGCCCAGTACTGAACTAGTTAGCCGATTGTGTATTCGCGCAAGCACTTCATATTTTTCCCACAACCCAAATGAGCGTATACACTTCTTTAAAATTGTCAGAGAAATAAAACGAATAATGACCATACAGCAAACCATATTGAACGGCATCACAGAGAAACAAAAATGTTTTTGATGACGAATGCAAATACAAATAATTCTGAATAAAATTATTTGTATTTTAATTTGTGCTGTGTTTTCTTTCCCGTCTGGAGTTTGGAGTTTTAAAATTGGTTGCATAGATTCCTGGTCCCTATTTCCTTTCTATTCTTAATACGCACCAGGTACTGGCTTCAAAATTCTTTTCGAATGTCTGGAATCCACCGTTCCACATTTGGTACTTTACCATACTCTGATAACCTGAAATTGCGCGAACAAGGGTGGAAAATAATGAATATACCATGACATTTAGTCATAAACCAAAATGTAAGAACAAAACATCTTCATAAGTGCAAACAACGTAACATTTAAAATAGATACAACGCACAGGAATGACAAAATAAAGGGAACGCTCAGAAACGTATACAAACATCGTTATTACCTGATGTTAAGACATCTTTTATTTCTTCTTGTAGTTCATCGTCATGTTTCCCAGTAGCACTAAGATAGGAAGCCGCATATACCGCAGGAGCAAAGCGAACCATATTCTGAACCCCACTTCCCCATGGAGTTACTAGTAGAGCATCCAGATTGTCCATTGAAGGGCCAAACATGTCTCCTGTAAATTAATTGGTTTCATTTTAATTTCAAGAAGACATTTTTAAATTCAGTTTAAATTTGACAGTTTGTTTAACAGTATCCAGTCTAACAGTTTTCTTTCTTACATTATAAAAACTTATTTATTTCACAAAGTACAGCTGATTCATTGACCATGTCTTCTTTTCAGATTCATTATGGATCATAGCGGTAGTCGTTCTACTTCTATTGTAGTCATTTGAGATCTGAAAATACGTGCATTTATTTTTATTTACCGCAAATAGACCTTCAAATTACAACGTCTGATTTCTATTCATAAATTTCGAAATGTAGCAAACACAACATATATACAAAGCAGAAAATACGTACTTAGATCAGGTTCATTGCCTACTTGTACCTTTTTCTAACTCTCTTGTCATTGCATATTTTAAAGTCTGCGTATCATTCAAGTCATACATTTCTTTTGAAGTGAATTTGTTAGTAATGTTTCCATTCAAAGGTATAAAGACATGATAAATATTTGTTTCATATTCAATAAATTGATAAAATGAGCCGCCCAATGGGAAAACCAACAATCTGCAAAGGCGAAAACAAAGAAGCAGATCAGCTTCCCGCGAAGCTGATCAGCGCCTTTGTTTTCGCTACTCGGATAGTACAATTCCTCCTCTACTTAACTCCAAAATTTCAAGCTAGCTTGCTTCTGTGCTTGTGCAGACCTGTTTGTGTCGGGCCTGTTCGGTAACCACATTGTTGGTTTTCTCACGAGACGGCTCAAATGATGACCTGTGACTGATATCCTAAGCCTCTGAGAGTCGGCAACCACATTCGTCGGATATTCAATAGGGATTTCTTTAATAAACTGTTGTCCCGGCTGCGTCGTGATAAGAACTGGCATATTAGCTTCTTCGGGTAATCCCTTTGGCTAGAAATACAATAATACAACTATGTTTTTATTTTCGTATGCCAAATAACAAAATTCAAAACGATATATATTAAATATTTGTTTTATTCTACATGTAAATACGTCGAATTGTCGTGCAAAACAATGAAAACATACAAGGCTTAAAGGAATTTATATATTGATAACGTTATGTAGTAAACCGCTCAAAGAACCTGGACAATGCTCTCAAAGTAGATACAAATGTACATGTATAAACAATCTTCATTGTAAAATGAATAAGAGGCAACGCTTATTTACAGCACTATTATATTTTGTTTCTTTTAAATACACTTACAACAAATTGAGATACATAGAGGGATTACCAAGCAGATGGTCTGTGCAATTTTTTTTTCGTTTTGCACATGTTAAAGGTAAAAGAAACTGGGGCAATCAGAAAGAAATTTCCACTCCAAAAACCGAGATGAGAAAAAAACTAAATTATCAATGAGGTAACGTTATTTATACTAAAAACACCGTTAGCCGAATGAACAGCTATTTTCCCAATAGGCGGCCACTCAGTTACCCAAGCTTAACTAAAATATGAAAAAAGGTACAAGTAGGCAAAGATCAGGAAAAGGCGCAATCAGAAAAAGATTCCCACTCCAAAAACCGAGGTGGGAAAAAACCAAACTAACAATCAGGTACTTATACCATGAAACATATCGTAAACGCACATAAGCTGCATATTAAACACAAAAGCATAAAACAATAAGAACCACACTGTTAAGACCAGTTTTTCTCATAACTTAAATCAGATGTATTTACAACTATATTACCTTGACTATGACTGATCGTCTGACAGCATCTTTACCTCTAGGTGATGTAGCGTGAACTTCAAGGTCCACCACGCCAGTTCTGACCGGGCGTATGTTAAAGTAAGCTGATGACGCGTCATTTGACTTTACCTAAGGTAAGATAGAAATTCAAGGCGAAACAATAAAGATCATGTGACAAAAGGGCAGTTAAAAGAATAAAATACGTTCATGTTTTATGAATGAACGTATGTGAATCTAAATACAGAATGGAGGATAACAATAGAATTTCTCCCGACTGTTTTATTCTTATTATTGAAAAAAGTGACTGCAAGTTGTCTTTAAAAAATCTGCTTACTTAGTACAAACAACATAGCAATACTTTAACGAACATGTTTGAATTTGGATCGTTTTGAAAATCTTTTCGACATTACGAAAACTTGCCCATGCAATATACAGACTTTTTTTCTGTTGTAAAAAATGAAAATTTCATCAGAACATATTTGATATTTTTCTTATTTTTGCTCAAAACATAGATCCCTGTATACCCCAGTTTTACTATATATAAGTGGGGTTTGAGGGGGTATACTTTACACGGACATGTTTTCATGATGAATACACTTAACGAACATGTTTGAATTTGGATCGTTTTGAAAATCTTTTCGACTTGAATACACTTCCTCTGTCGGTGTGCGTTATTTTAGAATAACTGCTTTTGCTTCTTTACCACTTGATCAGCAGAAATAAAGCTTACAAGTATGCATCTTGTCATGTTGCCTTTATCATCTTCTTCCTGTCGTCCGTAGTATTTCACAGTAGTGCCGATAAAATCTTCATTGGATGCCATCAGCGTAACCGTCACCTGGTTTTAAGAAACTAATTAATAAATGTTCATTACATAATGATTGTTTAGTATCAACTGTTACTTGAAGTAAAGTAGCAAATTACTTGAACGAAAAGCTCTGCTTCGTTTTTCAGGTAAATTGTAAAACACGATCTAATATTACTATGGAAAATATTTACATGTAGAACTGTTACATTATGTTTGTCGATATGATCTATTTTCTTTGATACCTTGTAATACTTCGGCTCAGATACAAAGCCACCATAAACCGCTAATTGAAAATTCAGTGGCTGCTCATATGTTCATTTTTCTATACATAACATAAAATAATACAATGTCCTTTTTATTCAAAGCTCAGTTAAAAATTAACAAATGAGTAATGGTTTGTGTTGCCAAATGATCACTTACATACATATCATATGGGTAATAATTGAACACAACTGCTTGGATTAGAGCGATTTCACCGTTGACTACAGAGAAGGGGACTTGGATTGACACATAGAAAGGCATATAAACTGTTAGCTGAAACCAGAAAAAGTAGTTTTCGGTTTTATCACGAAAATCTCATTCCAACAAACATTAACAGAAAAATATTAATAGTGTTTCATTTATATTGATTATACATATTCAATTACGTCTTTATGACATCACAAAGCCTCATGAATATCCAAGATGGCCGACTCCATAAACAAACATTGATGAATATTCAAAGCAACATAACTTTCTTATTTTGCATCCGATTTTAATAAAACATGTACCATATTGTTAAGCAAGATGAGTTCTTTCATTTAAGATGCAATTTATTTCAACAATGCCTTTCCCTTTAAACAATTGGACACAAATATATTCTACAAAGTTTTGTTGTATATCTCACCCATCTGTACAAAAATAAATCAGTTTATCTTACCGTGGAACTATCCATATCAATATAACCTGTCTCATTTAAATTCTCATCGCTCGTTAAGGAATCAAGTTTATACATGTAGTTGTATGAACCAATAACTGTTTCAACATTAAACCATTAATGAAGATATACGCTAAAATAGCCTTACATTAGAGGGCATTTCTGCAATTCCTAGACCTGTTTTCTCGTTGAGTGCAAAAGCCGTAGCTTCCCACGTGGTGATACTATCCGGTACAACGCCGGTCATATCAACATATCCTGTCTCGCTGAAAACAGATAAGTGCAATTGGACTGTTCAATAAATAATAATTGAGCCGCCGAACAAGAAAACCAACAACCTGCACATGCTAAGCCAAAGGCGCAGATCTTCTGTGAGTGTACAGGCCGGTGTGTGCGGGACCTGGTCGAAACCCCAAATTGTTGGTCTTTTCATGCGAAGGCTCAAATTTAATCTGATCATAAAAAGAAGTGAAAAAAGTGAATTAAGACACTGCATTGTCCGTTTTGAGGTGATTATATACCAAACACTAGTATTTTCCCTTACCCAACTGTAACATTAGTCCATATCCAAGTTTCTGGGAATTCTGTCCTGACTTTAGTAGGCGGTTCAAGCCAGGGGCGGTAATTATTATGTCCATGGCTATGTGCAGCAAAGTTGGGATTTTCAGCTTCACGCACCATGACACCCAACATATAGTCCTCTATCGATTTCTCTGAAATATACTATTAGAAATTGTAGTTATTCTTACCCAACTGTTACATTAGTCCATATCCATGTTTCAGGAAAGTCTTCCCTGACTTTAGTGGGAGGGTCTAGCCATTGGCGATATGCACTTTGTACGATATCATGTCCATGTCCATGGCCAGCAAAACCAGGTTCTAACGATTCATTTATGTCACGCTCCCAGACACCCGATATGTCTTGTGTGGATTTTTCTGAAACGTAAACAATGTTGTTGATCAAATGGAGTGGGTCATTGGATGTTCCATGTTGTTTATGATAACTAAATTTCAGCAGTATAAGCAATCATTATGAGCGCTTGACGCCCACATGAAGAGCTGTAAACTGGTTAACGGCTTAGAAGACCTTAGCCTACTCATGAAAGGTGATTTAATCAAATACAATAGAAATAATACAAATAACTTTATTCAGCATTAAGCAAAACACAGCTTAAAGCCTACATAAAATATATACAGTAGTGAGAACAGTACATGAAAATGAAGCCGAGGAGCAATTACGGCTTATAGCATGCACATAACTAGCAAATACATGTATACATACAAGACAAATAAGTATCAAGTATCAAAATGTTACAAATTTTCTTTGCGTAATTGAAATGTAAAATGTATATATTTAGCTACATTAAGGATAACATTTTTACTTGTATTGCACATAAGATCATCGAATTTGTTTAGAGTCGGCCATCGACAATAGTATGGTTTAAAATATTTTATTCTAAGATCCCTATATAGAGGGCAGACAAGCAAAAATGATATTCATTTTCGATGTACGTACCATTACAAAATCTGCATAAACGATTACTCCTATTTGTTTTAACATGTCGCCCCCGTTCAATCTCCAGATTATGTGAAGATAACCTAAATTTACTAAGAGCAACCCTATATTTCTTGTCTGATATGAAATCAAGATATTTTTCGCACATAAAATCGTGTTTAAAACGAGCATATGCTGACAATCTGTTAGAGTTATTTATTTCTGTAAACCAAGTTTGCTTGTAAATGTCTAATATTTTTGTTTTTATAACATTAAAAGGTATTTCAATTTCTGCATGTTGTATCCAGATGTAGTTTAGCCCAATACCGCATAAAATAGATTTAATTGAAACCATGATAATTCCTGTTGTTGTCCGCATCATCTTTCAACATAGAATAACTTTTCTTATGAACAAAATCATCATCTGCTTTTAAAATTTTTATCCAGTATCTAATCATACATAGTTTTCTACCAATAAGCAAAGGTGTCCTTCCTAGTTCTCCATATAATCCGGTTAAGTTTGTTGATTTTCTAACTTGTAATATATACCTACAAAACTTTGTGTGGAGCATTTCAACATCATTGGCTTCGTACATACCCCAGACTTCAGCGCCATAATTAAGAATAGAGCCAACTAGTGAATCGAACAGTTTACATTTCTCTGGAGTCGGCAGTTAAATTTCGCGGAAATAAATTGTAAATAAGTTATGTAAAGCAAAGGATGCATGTTTTGCTAATCTATCTTGGGTTCTATGCCAATGTCCATTTTTAAAAAAGTGTATACCTAAATATTTGAAAGATGTAACAAGTTCTAGTTTTACATTGTTGAGGTAAAAATCATAATGTGTATGTCTTCTACTATTTTCAAAAATCATTGCTTTTGTCTTAGTCGTATTTATTTTTAAGCCATATGCTAAACAGTATATTTCTAGGTCATGCAAAAGAGATTGGAGAACTTTTGGCGATCAAAATATGTGTAAACATTCTCCTAAGCTGTTTACTTCTGAGATACTATCTTGATGTAGCATAGAAGTCCCATAGATGGAGGCTTAAATTTTGACTGTGACTTTAAGCAACAAAACAAGCAAACACATAATAAGCATTCTTTTGACACCAATTTTAGAACAAAATCCCGATATAGGCATTTTCGGTCAAAATATAAAATTAATGTATAGTAAGTCTATAAATCAAAGTCTTTCTTCTATTTGTTTAATTCGCTTTGAGTTTTATTACCATGAGAGAAAATTTTGATCATAACAATATTTCGTATTTAAAAAAACAACAACAACCAATGATGAAAACATGTACATATAGTGTATACCCCCTTGAACCCACTTATATATAGCAAAACTGGGGTATGCAGGGGTGTACCTATTTTTTCTTATCTTTGCTCCAAAGCAAAGATTAAGGGTACTCGTTAGAACCGCCTTGGCGAGGCGGTTCTATGCCGAGGCGGTTCTAACGTGTACCCACAATCTATGTTTTGAGCAAAAATAGGTAAAATATCAAAAATTTTCGGCTGAAAATTTCCAATTTTAAAGCTAAAAAATCTCTATTTTCGTAACAGTAATGCAATGATAGAACACCTACCATCACTGAGACTAAATTTATGTAGAGTTGCATCAGTTAAAACGGCAAGGCTGGCATGCTGAAAGAGACATACTAGCAGAAGTTAGCTAAATACAGTACTTCTTATATCATAATAAAAACATGTGCCTGTGCTTCTAAACAATTATGCAATATTCACTAAAATAATAGAAGTACCATGAAAGCATACAAAAACGACATATATATTCGGATAAATCAGTCTAAACTGTAATATTACAAGTTAAAAAGAAATCAAATGATAAAAATAATGAATAAAAATCTGGAACGATCAAGTTTGTTTTGTTTTTTTTTTTAATATTTTACATTTACTGTAGTGTGGTGGACTTCGGAAAAACATGTCCAAGAAACGTATACCACATTGAACCCCGATTTTATATACAATAAAACTGGAGTTTACAGGAGTTTGCCTATTTTTTTTTTTTATTTTTGATCCAAAACATAGATTGTGGGTACTCGCTAGAACCGCCTCCCCAAAGCGGTTTTAACGTGTACCCACAACCAATATTTTGAGCAAAAATATATAATGATCTTTTCCAAGGAAATTAAAATTTCACAGCTGAAAAAAAATCTCTGTATATTTATATAGGTGTGTTTTCGTGATGTGCAATCTTACATTAAATACATCTGACGAATCATCTATGTTTAACCACATCTGAGTATTCAGTCGCCTTGGAATTGCTTGTCCTTGATAAAACCACTCATTAGTCCCGTGGAAACCCATCTTGCGTCTAACCTGGAAACGAAACAGCCACTGAAACTGTCATAGGTTTTAACACGATTTCTAAGTAATAACAATATTTGCAACATGTCAAAAAATAAATGTGTTAAACTGTGCCCTAAGCTTTAGCGGGACAATATCTTTGGTAAGCAAATTGAGATGGATTTAGTAAGCGGTAACTCATTAGACATTCCCTGTTTTTCATCAGTACCAAAAGCCTACTTGAATCTACAGTGGCAAGAGTGATTGTGCATTGTAACATTCATTGCCAATCCAGTTGAAGGGTGCGGTGAACCGACGAGCGTTTGTTGCCAAACAGTTGCACTTCGGCCGGTTTTGCTCGTCCATCGCTTTTTAAAAACATACATTCCTTCTACTCATGATATGTAGTATCAATCTAAGCATATAATCTTCATTTGTGTATAAATCCCCATGCTGAATCATCAAATTACCTCTGCGTGAGTTATATCATTTCCAGATTTCAGAAGATTGGCACTTCTGTCCACAACTCGCAGACAAACACGTGACTCGGGGTCAGCTGATATTTTCAGAGTGATGTTGGATTCTGGCTCTACTTGGCTTTTTTCAAATTTCAGTTCAACCTTAAACGAGGTTAGATGAATAGATTGAAACTTGGAAAACGTTGTTTTCAAAATGCACTGGAAAGTATCGAATAAACAACCGAAAGCAAAATGTTGTTAGTTTGTTATTTTTGCAAGACCAACTCATAGAAATAAATAAGAAATATGTCTGTTTCTTAATTAAAACTACACTTGCAACATACCAAATGTGCTCAAGGCTGTTAAAAGTAACTTGGATAGTTACAATTATCAGAATATATTGTATCCAGACAAGTTATGCGATATTACAGTACAATGATTAGAAAGCGCTTACATTGTTTTGGAAGTTTAGTGGGTCAACAGAAAACTCTATACCATCTGCGATAATTTCTCCGTCGTTATGCACAAAGTAAGCAACAATTTCAGCGGACGGTGCCATATTAGGAGTTATTGTTTCATACACGGTGTGTGGCCTGTGTGGGCTGCCAATCCGAGTATAGTGTGTCAGGAGAATGTTTTTATCTTGTACAATCTGAAAACAAGTCAACAACACTACATTAAAATATATTACTTTTTAATGCATTCAAACTTGATTCGCAACTTTTAGATGTACCATCATATTAAGATAAGGTAGAGACCTCTATAGCTGGTTATTCAGTTGAATACTTTCTGCGTTTTTCTTTTCTTTTTTCTTGTGAATATACTTGCTTTGCTGTTTCTAGTCGGAGCTTACCCTAAATGAAATACACAGAATACGCCGCTATTGTTTGATTTCGTTTTCGATGGCAACGACTATACACCAGTTTTAGATTTTAAAGTGTCACTGCATTTATAATAATTATGACAGTGACTCACATGGTATGTTATTTTCGATCCCGGCAAGACATTGCTTGTAAGAATAAATTCTGCTTTGTCTCCAACCTGAAAAAAGTTAAAATGATGAAAATCGTTCGTCATAAAATGTGTTTAATGACGGCCTTTTTAACTTCGAGGGAAACAACTAACACATCACTTAGAGAAACGTATCCTTTATGACTTTCAGATGCATCTCAGAAAGTGATGAATGACCCAAAACGATTCTGAGACGCAATAAGTTACCAATGAATCATAAGCACTTAGTAGTAGTAGTAGTAGTAGTAGTAGAAAGTGGCAGTTTTTCGTCATGCCGGGCTGAACGGACTTAATCCATGATTCCACCACAAGGACGAAAATCATAAGCACTTGCTGTTATCTCGACTTCTATTTAATGCTATGATTTCTGTAGGTATATAGCGCGTTTATTGAATAACAACAAATAGATTTATATTAAAACTTTATTCAATTATTGGCATCCCCAGGGATCAGCTCAGAAAAGCAGCAGAATATCGCCTTGCAGCTGATGCAGATATCCTGCGATTAAACATCAGCCATGTCCAGCAGAATAGTGTCAATTTAAATGCAATCCAAGTACATTTTTGGTAATAAACGTGAGTCAAGAATCCTTCCCAACAGCTCGCCAGGAAGGTTCTTGACAGAGTTAAGCCCAAAAGGATCGACACGATTCTCTGTCGTAGCGTGCAATGATGCGTGCCTGTTGATGAACCGATAGCCAGGTTCATAGCAGTAAGGATAATCGAACAGCCCAAACGATATACTGTTTTAGGGTGGGCGTCAGCGGTGTCCTATGGCAGAATCCCTTGATCCCCGACCATGTGTGTAACCTTGCATGCAAAAAGATATCAACAGAGCCGAAGCAGAATCAAGAAGCAGATTCCGGACTATGCATATGTAGCCCCGCATATCAAAAGGCTCAGCAAGATGCGACTTATCATAAGCTACCTAACTGTGCTCTTGCTCTCACGTAGTTTGGAAAATGCTGATCATGCAACTATATTAGAAGTTATAGTGTCGTAGTCGTGTTGAAAATAAACGAAGCTTTGATACGTACCTTGCAAAATTAATAATATAGAAACTGTGCATCAACCATTAAACATACAATGCATACCACACTGTTTGGAAGCAACCAATTCATTTTATATAAAAGGTTGAAGTTTTGGAAATTCTTCGAAATCTAGCTATAGCTGAAACGTTTGCTTTGGATGATAATGCGATTGAACCTGCATAGGCAAATTGCGCAAACCTGTATAATTAATGATCTGAGCCCAATGATATGCATAATGAACCACAAATGATTCTAAGCAAATCCCTGGTAAAAAGAAACATACCATGAACGAAGCAATGCGAGGTCGGAGTAAGGGGTGGTGGTAGGGTTAAAAACAAAGTCACTCGTTCGCTCCGCACTTCATAAAAAACTGATTCTGCTGAAAACGATACACTAGGAGTACACTGCTAAGGTACCGCCCCTAAGGAAAATTGACAGCGCGTAAAATTATTCAATAAACCACACTATATCTAAAATATAGTCTTCATTTATTGAATAACAACAAATAGATTTATATTAAAACTTTATTCAATTATTGGCATCCCCAGGGATCAGCTCAGAAAAGCAGCAGAATATCGCCTTGCAGCTGATGCAGATATCCTGCGATTAAACATCAGCCATGTCCAGCAGAATAGTGTCAATTTAAATGCAATCCAAGTACATTTTTGGTAATAAACGTGAGTCAAGAATCCTTCCCAACAGCTCGCCAGGAAGGTTCTTGACAGAGTTAAGCCCAAACGAGTTAAGATCTAAGATGTTCCCATGGGGATATAGCTTGAAATGAATAAGAATAGAGTTCGGAACAGATTAGAACTTAATGAGTAATTGCCAAAAATGTAAGGTAAAGAATAGAAGGGAAAGGGAACTAAAAACGAGTGGGAAATGTTCGTTCATAGCAGGATTCTTATACAGTTTATACAGCGGTAATCAAGTTAAAATCATTCAAAGAATTTAAATGGAAATTTCACAACAAATACCCATTATTCTGTATGGCTATGATTGTTTTCCTTATTGCTTAAAACAAGTATGCAGAAACTAGATAATCAAACTATGACAAATTGTAAAACAAATAACGAATGTTAATTGGATTTCAAGGCAACATCAGTATGGCCGTTAAGATAGTGTTAAAATCAAAAGCAGCGATTTATCAAACGTATTAAGGCTCCTCAAAGTCGATTAGTTCGTGAGAAACTTCAAGTACCTAGCAGACATACAACCGACGACCTATAACACTGTAAATTATCAGATAAAATACCATGGCACTGTTATCATCAACAGATTAAATGATTTGAAAAACACATGGTAAGCACATCAAATAACACATCTAAATGTCACAAACAATTATATCAGCTGTTTATCGACAAAAACTACCCATTGTCATTTGAGAACACCCACAGTCAAATGTTCGCATAGTCTATCTGAGCCTAAAACATTTATTTCACACAACATAATTGATCTGTCCAAGTATATGTACATAGAAAACGAAAAAACGTCTAGTAAATTACATTTCCAAAGTTCTGACCCACAAACGTTGCTGCTACAGAGGCCGTGCATCAAGCTCCGTGCAAGTGTGTTCTCTATTCTGGTCCACAACCCTGAAACTAAAGAATACACATTATAAAACAAAAACACTAGATATAATCCTGAATATACTTAAAACATCACCAATATAATATAATAATTACAGATCCTATTTGGTCCATGTCCCGTTAACTAAAAACAGGTAAAGTGCAATTACCCCGACCGCGCCGCTTGAACTCACGTGACTAGATCATTCGCATAATGCTATTAGATATAGCAGACCAGAGTAAGTGGCAGCCAAAAAAAAAAAAAACAGTTAATAATGCGGTGGCAATACTAAGTCTAAAATAATTACGTTACTAGCTGTTGATATTACCTATTTCTCATGATGGAATCTTCGCATGAATATGTATAGCGTTGTATCAAGCGGCACGATAAAAGCTTTTGCACTATAAACGAGGCAATGCAGGTCAAGGAGCGACGACAAGAAATAATGCAATTCTTAAAAGTACCAATTCAAAGATGCATGGCTATAAGGCTAAACCGTTTTCGCATGAACACGCAAATAATGATAGGAAACTGTAATCAGTACCGATGCACTCTAGCACCTGGGACAGTGTTGCCCATCATCAATAAACAGAAATTTGTTTTAAACTTTGTGGTTAATAAGTCAGTATACCCGTAAACTTTATAGAACGTGAATGAGTCTATTTAATTTGTTATAACCGTTAAATCACTCTCCAAAAATATATTGCTGAGACCCACTAACTAGAAATGTTACATGTAATGTTATATGCGTTAGTTTCACTTCTTCTAATGAATGGCAAACTACATGTAATCGCTTAACGTATGGCTAATGACAGCCGACCAATGCAATAATAACTAATCTAGCTAATATTTGAGTTCTGGAAATGTGAAGTGTTTATACTTCGGTAAGTTTGTCAAAGCTTCTGACATTCGGACAATGGCAATGTTATCACCCAAGTATAAAGGTACACAAATGTAAATTAAATTACAGTAAAAAGAAGTCAAGTACAAACCATCACCACCAACTAAACCATTTCAACAAGTATTTGTTTGCAGTTATACATGCAACATATTATAACTGAAGAATGGGAGATACATGTAACGGAGATTGCTAAAATGATTTTATAAAGCTGTGGCTCTCACAACAGATTGTAAAGGCCTGTAAAATAACATGTATCAACCTCAAAAACATAAATCTGCTAGTGCGATAACGTTTGGGTTCCAACATGTCTGGTAAATCACATGGCAAACAGGTGAACGTTAACTGAGACTTTGACCTGAAACACTTCAATTAAATGATAAAATGCTACAAATTCCCGCTTATTAGTTTAACGCCGACGCAGGCTATTTCAAAGCAAAAGCAACAATGATTCTGAAGCCACTCCTTGCTCCGCCCATTTAGACAGGGTGTAATGATTAGAATTCCCACAGCGAATAGGAACAACACGCTATGAGTAACAACGTGCTAATTTAATGCGCAGATAATTATATAGCGTAAATAACCGAAATAATTCCATTACATGAAAATGAATGCATAAAGCTATAAACAGACTAATTTGGTTTTATCTTAAAAGTAAAACTGCGAGTAATTCACCACTGGCATAAACAACTACTTAATGTTCTTAAACAAGCAAAAAGACAATATGTTCTGAAATAAAGTACATGGTCAATAACTGTATACCGCCACCTGTAATGAAGATACGTTCAGATTATGATTACTTGCTCAAATCGACAAAGTGTAGTAAAAATAATCTAATATACGATGATATTTGCAATATTTAATTGAAAAGCCCGACGCTATGACTCAAAACCGCACCGCCATATGTGATATTAGGGAAAACGTGACACAACACACGATAAATGCCTATATCAGCAGACTTGTTAAAGTGTTGTTGTTATTATCTTAAGTATTATTATTATTATTATATCATGTATGTGTAAGTTATCGAATGAATCTTAAATGGAGACATAATTATTCGTAGTTATCATGCAGAAAATTGTGAGATTGATGTTAAAATACCGATACTATTCAAAGTTCAAAATCTACAAAAAGAACGTTACTTATCTTGTTTATAAATGTACTGCCCATAACCATGTACGCTCATGGCCAATCCATATTTAGCTTGTTGTGTCCCTGGAGTTGATAGATTGTAACAACCCCTAAACGCCGACTTCCCTGGATGTGAATGTCATCTGGAACAATATCAACAGTCGCATCCAACGTCGTGAAACTGTTTATATAGGAAATGTCAACCTTTAAGGGTCACTGATTTTCAACGGCACTCTATTGCATATACACACTGTATCATCGACTGCATTTTCAAAATTCTTTGTATCTCAGTGGTCCCTTTTCCCAGCTGTCAAATTACATTTGTGCCTCGAAACCACACAGCTTTGACGTTACTTCATACGAACTGACGACGTCCAGAAAACAAGATTGAGTTCGTGCGCACCATCCTGACCAATCCCATTTTTTTTATTGATCGTAAGTGTTATTTAGAATCCCGGGATTTGGTCTTACTAAATTCCAGAAGAAGTCCAGAAGTATCAGTGGCAGAACGCAAGCCACCCATTAGTGGTGTGGTATTCTAGTGTAGGCATAGTTCTGAAACGCAGCGTCGTCTCCTTTAGACATGTAGCCGTGTTTCTGTTCTGTCCAATATACATGTCACAACAATATCCGTAAAACAAACATTTATACCAAGAAACCGTCAGTATAGCCTGAGTCCATTCTTATGTTTTTGTCCGCCCGAGGAAATACAATTATTCAAAATACTGTAAAGCTGTACTCAGTCAACTTGTATTTTCAACATTCCCTCCATGTGCTCTGCGTACATAAATGGTCTTCAGCGACAATTGTATGAAGGACTTCTGAAACTAGACCAAATACAAGACTGAAGTATCTGACACCAGTAGTAAGACAAAAGCTGAATAATGCTCTACCTAATTTAAAAACATAATCGCATCAAAAGCAATATTGAAATGAAATATCATCATAAACATTATGTTTAAAAGTTATCGTATCGTGCTTGGTTTAATGAAAATGCAATGAAAACATTATAGTGTCCACGGGAGCTCACAGCCTATATTGGAGAGCTACAGTTAATTGATTAACCTAATAGCGTATGGAAATATTAAATTTTTACCAAACGACTGCTATAAGTAAGCGATTTGCATATATGTTATGATGTATGTATCGAAAATATACTTATCTTAAACAAGATCTTTGCAAAACGGTTAAAGTATAACTTCAAGACGTTGTTTCTGTGCTATCGGAATGCTCATACGCTGTAAACCCAGAACACGTTAGTCACTCGAAATCATGTTCATCAATTCTGAGCAGAATGGTTTTGTACATCAATCCGACTATCATGCCATTTGTCCAATTAACAAATAGGTATCATCTTGTCACTGACAACGAAAGGATCACTGACCATTTGATACAATAAATTGTCAGTTATATTGCAAAACTGTATCACAAAAATGGAGCGAAACGCAAGTTGTCCAACAGCAAACATATAGAGTAAGCCCTAAGCAGTCTCTAAATCTATATGTTTACACACGTGTCATACACAATTATGGATCTCTCTGTTGTTATCCATGGAATCTCAAAAAAAAAAAAAACAACCCGCTTATGAGAATTTCAAATAAAAAAAAGTAAAACTGATTAAAAACAAAGTCACTCGTTCGCTCCGCACTTCATAAAAAACTGATTCTGCTGAAAACGATACACTAGGAGTACACTGCTAAGGTACCGCCCCTAAGGAAAATTGACAGCGCGTAAAATTATTCAATAAACCACACTATATCTAAAATATAGTCTTCATTATTTGGCCGTGCATTACATATATCCTAATGAATAAAAGGATCGAAAATGAATTCTATATAGAATCGGTGTTCGAGCGTTACCTTCAATAAAGCGTTCTTCATATCAAGATTCAAGAAGGCGCCATTTAGTGTACGGAACTTTTGCAAGTTTTTGGTCAGTTTTTGATTCTTGAATTCAACCTGCAGAAGAATAATATGCTTATATCAAATCTAGCAAAAACAATTTTAAATACGGTAATGGAAAAATAAACATAGATATTAGAGGATGAACTATTGTGTCACATTTATTAGTACTTGGAATGGAAAGTTGGGTGGAATAAAGCATCTAGCAATTGCCATGCGTCGCCAACCGGAATATCTGTCTTCAACTATTGAAATTCTTGGTAATCTTAAAGGAACTCTGGCTTAGTATTTACTTGTTAACAAAATTTAAAATATCAACATTTTATTTCGTTGGTAAATTATTTTGACCAGATTTTAAGTATCACGTTTAGAGATAAACAGAACTACAAAGGTATATCGCGACTTACATCTATGCGTCCAGTGGCAGCCTCCCGGGGTATATCTAAGGACAGTTTGACCATACCATTTTTTGGGACTGACAATATCATATCTGGCTGGAAAATGACCTTGCCGCCAGCAAATGGGGACAGAAACGTCATGAGTGCACTTGTGGCGATACTCGGTGGTAAGTAGTAGCTGCGGGTACTCGTAGGTTTGTCCGTGTAATAGGTAAGCCCTATCTTGACCCTGTCACCTGTACCTGCGACCGGCCGGCCATCTGGGTGGAACACCTTCAGCTGAATGCATTAATAAATGAAATCAATCATTACGTAGCTAGGTGTTAACAAGACGATTGCCTGTACAATCTTAAGAATAGCAAATCAATTTAAGTGACTTAAGTTAGAAATGAGTTGCAATCGTATTGTTAGTTAAAAAGAGTCAGAATTTGTAAAGAATTTTGACTTACATTTTTTATGAAATAGAAAAAAATAAGAAAAATACCAACAACAAAATAACAACAAAACACGCGACATCAATGCTTCATTTATGCTGTCGTTTAAAAGCCACGATGACGTGTATCTCAAAGTCGGGAAAGAAAAATACCTCAAAATGGTAACTTGCATGCCTACATATTTGCGGTGCAAAATCGCTGATGTACTTACATATGTCGTATACTTGAACCCAGGCTTAAAATAATCTTCTTTTGCTCCAAAGAACTCTATTTTCCATATATCTTTATGAAACTGGACCTTTGTGCTGCCCGTGTCAGAAATACCCGTGGGGGACTCGGTGACGTTAGCTTCGACAACTAGAGTATCAATGTCCAGGGTGGGATCGAACCTGTGAAGGGCGTCGAGAGGAATAACAAAGTCGGCTTCACCATCGATCTGCAGTGACAAACACAGAAAATTATATTCGAAATCGTTAAAAACAACAGGATAACAATGGTTGTTTTGCACATGTATAAAGAGTGTTTTTTTTTTTGTTTTTTTTTTTCTTATTTTGAATTTCATGGTGGCCCACTTTTTAACGATGGAAGAAAAATATGACATTTTTACATTACATATTATGGTGGTATTGTATTCAACAGCTATGAGGTTTTTATCTATAGGACTAAGAAGGAAGGTATTATATAGTTGTTAGTGATATTTCTAAAAAATGTGACAGTATTCTATGTTATTTATTCATAGGGCTAAGAAGGAAGGAATCTAATGCTGGTGATATTGCTTTCGCAAACATGTAAGATAATCCTTGGGACAAGGGTATGTCTGAAGGAGCGGCTCCCCAAGCTGTGTTTCATACTTGTATATGAGCCTGTGCATGAGAAAACCAACAATTTGCATATGCGAAAACAAAGGCGCAGACCAGCTTCGCGGTAACCGCGAAGCTGATCAGCGCCTTTGTTTTCGCTAAATGGATAGTACATGTACAATCCATCTTCTTCTTAAATCCGAAATTTCACGTTTCTAGCCTGCTTCTGTGACAGTACAGGCCGGTTTGTGTCGGACCTGGTCGGAAACCCAAATTGTTGGTTTTGTCACGCACAGGCTCATATGGTTTACTTACATTAAATTGTTTCTGTATAGCCCTGGGATCAAAGAACCACCAATCAAAGTACTTCTTAATTGTGAGAACCACCCTGCCTTTTACTGGTTTTCCATTTGTATATCTGAAGACAGCATAAAGTTGCCAAATTACAGTAATTCTCTTTGGCTCCATGTTGCCAAAGCTAAAGGGTCACCAGCCGAAACCGCGGTATGGTCCATCCCCTTTCTCATTAATATGCTCACTCCTCTTAAAGGATCGCAGTATATTTTTATTTTATAACTCACTTCATGAGAAAATAAGAATTTAACTTCGATACCCGATAAGAAAAACATGTTTTACCATTGTGTTTTTTCAGGATAATTTTTATTTTGCTGCAGTCTGTTTGAAGAGTCAGGTATAGATTAGAAATATGATTAGAAAAAATAACCAATGCAAGAAAAATGTTAAGGTTTTCTCACTTTGCAACAACTTGGCCTTTAAGCTCGGGATTGCTCGTTATAGCATGTGCTGGAAGCTTGACTTGCACTTCGAATTTGGGTAACACTGAAAAAGAATGAAAAAAGAAGAATAAGATCATGATAACAAAGACACTGACTTGCACTTCGAATTTGGGCAACACTGAAAAAGAATGAAAAAAGAAGAATAAGATCATGATAACAAAGACACTGACTTGCACTTCGAATTTGGGTAACACTGAAAAAGAATGAAAAAAGAAGAATAAGATCATGATAACAAAGACACTGACTTGCACTTCGAATTTGGGTAACACTGAAAAAGAATGAAAAAAGAAGAATAAGATCATGATAACAAAGACACTGACTTGCACTTCGAATTTGGGTAACACTGAAAAAGAATGAAAAAAAGAAGAATAAGATCATGATAACAAAGACACTGACTTGCACTTCGAATTTGGGTAATACTGAAAAAGAATGAAAAAAGAAGAATAAGATCATGATAACAAAGACACTGACTTGCACTTCGAATTTGGGTAACACTGAAAAAGAATGAAAAAAGAAGAATAAGACCATGATAACAAAGACACTGACGTGCACTTCGAATTTGGGTAACACTGAAAAAGAATGAAAAAAGAAGAATAAGACCATGATAACAAAGACACTGTTCATAAACTCCCCTGAACCTCATTTATATTTAGAAACGAAATAAACTAACGATTACATGGTACATACGAGTACGTATGTCATATTTACATTTACGATTGATGCGGCTAAGTACCTACAATTTATTCATGTCTGGATATTGGCTGTTTATCATTGGTGGTGAGACCTTTGGTGGTTGGTAAACTTTAGCCAAGCTTATCTTTAAACTGTCGCTTGTTAGCAGAGCAAGTTATGCAAAACAATATGTGATGTTCCTTTGACAATAGATTTGTATTCTCTTGTGTACTCTTTTTTTCAAATTCATTTAAAAAAACTAAAACGAAACAAAAAGTTAATGTTTGATAGTAAATATAATAAAACATACATAATTTACCCATGCAACTCGCTATCTATAGAAACCTTTTGAACGATGTGTTCAATTTTATATATGTATCTGCAGTGTTATCATAGTCAGGTAGACTTTTCATAGTGGTACATACCATATTCAAGAACTTCAAATATAATCTGTCCATAAAGCATATCTTTATTTGTCTGAAATAAAGTACAATACTTAAAAATATCACCTTTCATAAAAATGAATATACATGTAAAACTTACCATATGGTTCGTCGATGTGTACGAGACGATAGGCCACGAACTGTTTAGCGAGTATTTATCGTCCGTACACACAGACGAACCATATAATAAGTTGCTTATTGCACGTTTAGCACCCTGCACCTTGTGCATCTCCGGGTTTCTGACCTTAGAGGGTGCAATAAAATATAGTATTGGTGTAAATGCTTGTGTATATGTTTTCATTTCTGTTTTGAAACTCGACGTATCATTTATTAACAGATCTATCAGGTTCTATAAAAAGCGCCGTAGACATTATTAAATGAACATCATACCTCCGATTCGACTTTGATGTACCATTTTCCTAAGTTGGGATGGTCAGACAACTGCAGTTCTCCAGACACTCCAAGTATGTCACTCACGTTTCTTCTTTCTTCAACGCGGATATTTTTTGAATCCTTAGAAATAATAAGTGCAATGAGTGAATATGGTTTAATGTAAACTGAACTACCTCATAATTATTTTTGAAACAAAGACAGTGCATTTAGCACAAAAAGGCAATTGATAAAACATTAGAGACTAGGTCAATGCTGAGTCTGGAGATAGCTTAACCATGCGCCTCTAGTAAGATTCACATTTTGCACAAAAGAGCGTGTGGTTCTGTCTAAATATAGACCACCATACAGTGACCTACATGTAACTTTGAAAACTAGCTTTGACATTTTCACACATATTGACTTGCAAATAGGCAACATTTTATTCTTTACAAAAGGAAAAGCGAAACGACGGGTAGCCATCATATAATTTTAGTTGTAAAGAATGAAAAATGTAGTTAAATCATACGACTATAGTTATCTTGTAGCTGTCGTTCACCGGCTTCAGGTAGCCATCAACTGCAAACGCTCGATACAGGACTGGAAGTGAAATAATTAGCAAAATAAATGCAAACTATACCCAACAGATAGGAAAGTCATTCCCGGTAAGTTCTTCCGTATTGCTAGAATTCTACTTGTCAAACTTTCTGTTGTATTTCTTATCAAAATTCGCCAAATCTCGAGTAAGACTTAGCGTTTCTTTGCGCATGTGTGACAAAAATACAACAACAAAAAAAAAAAAAAAAAAACAAACAAAAAAAACAAAAAAAAACAAAAAAAAACAACATTTCGACAAGAAAATCAATTTTGATTTACACTCCCCCTTTTCTCTACTGGCAACAAATAGTTTCAGAAAATTATGAAAAAATGAAGTTCTTTAGATCCATCAATATGTATTCAAATATAAACTGATATTAGGAAAATATCTGCAGTCATTTAAGTGTTATTCAACAAAATAAAAACCGGAAGTTCAAAATGTCGAATATTAGCATCGAACATCCTTAAATGGCAACATACACAGCTGATAAACACGTAGTATGGAATTGGTGACGCACAATGCAACTCTGTCCGATGTTGAGATGAAAATTTCGAGTTTTCTCCTATACCATTTACACTATTGACTGATGAATATGTGCAGTCAATGCAGAACTTGAACATTTATTGAATGAAAGTAACATAAAAATCCAGGTTGTTTCGTTTTCGCAAACTTTTCCGCCCCATGAACATATAGTGCTTCCAACACAATAACATTGGAGTGTTTGTGGAAAGGGAGTAACCGGGATTTCATATGTTACTTTCTATCAATAAATGTTCAGTTTTTGCATGGACTGCACCCATCTATTTTTCAGTAGAGTACACGCTATAGAAGAAAACTGGAATATCTAACCTCAAATTCTGTCCCAATTGGATCATTTATCGGTTTGTATGTAAACAATACCACGTGATTGTTAGTAGTGAACATAAATGGGTCAACTATTGGTTACATTCTCTGTGACGCATAGTATATTTCTATATACAATTGCACACATTAAGGCGCATCAGTATAAGACACACTTGGATCATTGCATGTGGAATACCTTTCTGTCCAGTTTTATAGGCTGCCTTATCAGTCTGGATAAATATGTGAGGATGGTTGTTTCTAGATGAACTAAAGAAGTCAATAGAGGTTTCATTGGTGAAAGAAACAACGCCCGATCCCTTGACAACCACTCGTGCATTGTACAAATACCCATCTTCAGGAGCACTTGTTTGCTGAAATATGGAGGATGACATGTTATTTGTAGATAATTTCTTACCAGCTCGGTGGATTTACAAATCTACTTGCTTTTACAATTTCCAATACAACTTTAACCTCCACATTACATAGTAAGCTGTTGGTCGAGGCATAAAGCCCCAATATTAAAAAATTAAATGTCCATAGCATCGTTATGTTTGTTTATACCTTTAAAAGACACTTCTTAATGCTAAGTAAGCAAAAGCAATGAAAGCAATAAAAGCAAAGGCGATCTGAAGTGACTTTGCACCACATGTATATTTTAACCTCTCTCTCTCTCTCTCTCTCTCTCTCTCTCTCTCTCTCTCTCTGAAGTGAAGAATTACTAAATGATACTATACCTTGATTGTTAAGGTGCCTTCTTGGTTTCCTGAAAAAAAAATATAAATCACACAACATAGATTTCTCTTGCTATATGATAGTTCGTCTCTCACTAATGAGAAAGACCATCATTATTTCTTGAATAGTGCTGATGTGTGTTGGTGAGTTCTTTGATGGCTGACTAGGCCAATTCTGGCTCTAAACTGTCGGTTGCAAGTAGAGCAAGTCAATGTCATAGAGTCTGCTGGTGGCACATTTGTTTTGGCTTTGCGCTCTCTTCGCTTTCTTTCAGTTTCACAGATTCTCTTCTTTTCATAGAGAGCTGCTCCTTTGTTGATGAGACCTCGCCACTTTGATCGCTCCTGTGCAGTCTGTTCCCAGGACCCCATTGGTATTTCGACTGAAAATCGCTACAGCAGGTGTAAGTTGATAGACTGTGAAAAATGTAAAAGTAACGGCAGCGATAAGGAAATGGCGCAATCAGAACAAAAATCCCAATCCAAAAACTGAGGTGAAAACAAAACTAAAAGGACATTCGGGTATATGAGGCTTTGAGGGTGTCTTTGTAGCGTTTCTTCTGGCCACCTTGAGAGCGCTTCCCCTCCTGTAGTTCTCCATAGAAAACTTTCTTTGGAAGTCGCGCATCAGGCATTCTTATAACATGGCCAGTCCATCTTAGCTGTGCTAGCTTTAAGACTGTATGCATGCTTTGCATCCCTGCTTTCCTCAGGACCTCTGTGTCTGGAATCTTGTCCTGCCACTTGATTTTTAACAACTTTCTCAAACAGCTTAAGTGGAAATGGTTAAGTCTCTTTGCATGGCGTTGGTATACTGTCCAGGTCTCACATGCATACAAGAGGGTTGGCAGTACCACAGCCTTGTAGACTTTCAGCTTGGTGTCAAGCTTGATTCCATTTCGCTCCCAGACATTTGCACGGAGTCTTCCGAATGTCACACTAGCTTTTGCAATTCTGGCAGTGATCTCATCATCAATATGCACTGCTCTGGAGAGAGTGCTTCCCAGGTAGGTGAACTTGTCAACAACTTTCAGTTTTTGCCCATTCACAGTGATGGTTGGTTCATTATATGGTTTTCCGGGGGCTGGTTGGTGTACAACCTCTGTCTTTTTTGTGCTGATTGTGAGATCATAGTTATCACATGACTGTGAGACTTGATCCATGGCTCTTTGCATTTTTGCCTCTGTGTTGGCATTCTTATCCATATCATCTGCATAGAGGAGCTCATCTAGCACATCAGTCTGGACCTTAGTTTTGGCTTGCAACCTTCTGAGGTTGAATATGTTGCCATCAAAACGGTACCTGATTGGAAAACCAGTGTCACTGTCCTGAAAAGCATCCATAAGCATGGCAGAAAACATCATGCTGAACAGTGTTGGTGCCAGAACACAGCCTTGTTTGACCCCATTTGTTACTTCAAATGGTTCAGAGAACTCTCCATCATTCTGCACACGTGCCTGCATGCCATCATGAAACTGCCGCACCATAGCTATGAATCTGGGTGGACAGCCAAACTTGGCCATGATTTTCCAGAGTCCATCACGACTAACAGTGTCAAAAGCTTTGGTGAGGTCAACAAACGTCATGTATAGATCTACATTCTGTTCTTGGCATTTCTCCTGAAGCTGTCTTGCTGTGAAGATCATGTCTATTGTCCCTCTGTCTTTTCTGAATCCACATTGACTTTCAGGGATAAGTCCCGTCTGATCAAGATGAGCATTCAGACGATTCAACAGAATTTTTGCAAGTATCTTCCCAGCAATTGATAGGAGGGAGATGCCTCTGTGATTGTCACAGACTTGAGGATTTCCTTTCCGCTTGTATAGGTGGATTATGGATGCATCCTTAAATTCTTGTGGGATAGCCTCCTTCCTCCACATACAGTGAAACAACTCTGTCAGTTTCTCTGCCATGGGTAGCCCCCAGCCTTGTAAACTTCGGCAGGAATTGCATCTGCACCTGGGGCTTTGCCAGATGATAGTTGTTGAACTGCTTTTCTTGTTTCCGTAACGGTAGGAAATTCATCTAACAGACCATTGCACTCTATCTGTGGAAGTATGTCGATTGCATCCTGATTGATGCTTGATGGTCGATTAAGCACACTATTGAAGTGTTCTGCCCACCTTTCCAAGATAGCTTCTTTATCTGTGAGAAGAGTGTTTCCATCTGCACTGAGCAATGTGGTGGCTCCAGAACTCTTTGGACCATAAATGGTTTTCAGTGCATCATGAAATTTCTTCATGTCCTTTCTATCCGCAAAAGACTGAATTTCTTCTGTTTTCTTCCTCAGCCAGGAATCTTGCATGTCCCTAAGCTTGGTCTGGACTGTCTTACAAATGTTGCTGTAGGCTGCTTTCTTTGATACTGAGCTAGTATCATCTTGATGTGCCTTGAGCAAACGGTGCTTTTCTTCAAGAAGCCTCTGAATTTCATCATCATTCTCATCAAACCAGTCTTGATGTTTGCGAGATGGATGGCCTAAGGTGCTTGCAGCTGAAGAAAGAACTGTTTTATGGAAAACTGTCCAGTTTTCTTCGGGGTCCTCTGAACTGAAATTCATTGCATCCAGTTGGTTGCAAATGTCTGTTAAGAAATCTTGTCTCATGCTGTCTTTATTCAGCTTTGAGACATCCAGTCTCTTAGGAGCTTTCTTGCCTTGAGGTCGCCTTGCAGGCTGTATTCTTAGGTTGAGTTTGCTGACAACCAGTCTATGATCTGTCCAGCAGTCTGCACCGAACATAGTCTTTGTCACTTTAACATCCTGCCTGTCTGTTCTCCGCACTATGACATAGTCTATGAGATGCCAGTGTTTGGAACGGGGATGCATCCAGGATGTTTTGTTCCTATTAGGTAGACGGAAGACTGTGTTGGTGATTAGAAGATCATGTTCAGCACACTTCCTGAGAAGCAAGAGACCATTGCTGTTGCACTTTCCAACCCCTTCTGGACCTATAACTCCTTCCCAGGTCTGGTGGTCTGTACCCACTCTGGCATTAAAGTCGCCAAGAAGGATAAGCTTGTCTGTGCGGGGTGTTGCAGAAATAACATTGTCTAGGTCATCATAGAACTTGTCCTTGACCTCATCTGGATTGGTCATTGTGGGTGCATAAGCACTGACAATAGTTGCATGTTTATTGCCTGACAGAGGAAGTCTCAATGTCATTAGGCGGTCATTAATGCCTTTTGGCAATCCTGACAGCTTACCAACAAGTTCTGTTTTGATGGCAAAGCCAACTCCTGCTTCACGCCTCTCTTCACTTTTGCGTCCACTCCAGAAGAAGGTGTATCCAGCACCAACTTCTTTGATCTCCCCAACATCTGCGAACCGAGTCTCACTCAATGCAGCTATCTGTATATCATACCTCCCAAGTTCTCTGCCCACAAGGGCCGTTCTACGCTGTGGTCTATCTGACCCAGCACTATCCATTAAAGTGCGCACATTCCATGCGCCAATCCGTAAGGGGATTACTCTAGCTTTTTTCTTTGCATTTCGACCGCTTAAGGGGATCCCCGCTGATCGCGGTTAACCAGCCAGGGGGGTTGAAGCAGGCAATTGTTTAGGGCACCTTTTCTAGCCCCTTCCCCATGCTACGGGGGTGAGCAGTGCGGTCCTAAATAGGTCTGCTCAGTCACTCAGCCGACTGCCGAATTCTGCTTACTGCTTCTCCTCACAGAAAACGACCATTAGAACTGAGCCGCCTGTGTGCAGGTCTGCAACTACAGCTCCCAGTGTGTCCTACACCTGCTGCTTCGCCACTCGCCCATCGCCACAGGACTTTGTAGGTATGTGGGTGCAAGTGTGATGAAATTGTTGTGTATGCAAGTGCTTGTGTGTTGAGAAATAAGATGACATGCGCTATGAAATTGGATTATAGTGAGGAAGAGGTGCGCAACGTCAACCTCACTCTCTAGTCCTCGCCCAGCTGCGCCCAGAGGCAAGACACAGGTCAAGACGTCTGGAGTTGGGTTTGGATGCAGTGGATGACCGTAACATCTTTAGTGCCTTGTCACGCTCTGCATGTTCCACATGTTGCTGTATCGCTTTCTGAACCGTTGAATCAGATGATTTCTTCCGCTCCATCTACCGAACAGTCTTTGCATATCTGGACTAGGCATATCCAGACACACAGGTTTGATTTTGGAGTTTCCTTCTCCTAGATGAATTGCTGGCCACAGCTGAAGAGCTCCATCTACCCTTTCTTAGGTTTTGTTTAGAGACCTGTAAACTCCTAGGAGGGCTGTCAACCAAGACTAATGAGTTCCCCCTGCCCAGCTAGATTTTGTGTAGAGAACTAGCTTAACTCCTAGATGAGTTGCCTTCCAAGGCTAACGAGCCCCATCTGCACCGCTATATATATGTAATTGAAAGCATTACGCCCATTTAATAATTAAAATATTACCACTCGGGAAATCCTAATAAATCGAAATATTTGTGATTTTCATAACATATTCCAATGAAAAGCAAGACTAGCTTATTGCCAAAAATGTCTGGTACCCTTTGGAACTGCTACTTCACCAAAAGACAAGAACTTTATGTATCCTACATGTATTCAGATTGAGTGTTCAGAACAAAAGCGATTTACTGAATCTACTTGAATACAGACAAGAGGTTCTTGATAAAAGGATTTTGTTTGTTCTGTCTGAATTCGGATCTTATACTTTCTGTGCGTCCCTTTTATGGGACATAGGCAAACAGCATAGCCCTAGATGAGACGCCGCAAAACGCGGCGTCCCATCTGGGGCTATTCTGTTTGCTTGGAGGAATTTCATCGAAAAATGAGGTAGAAATTAAAAATCACTCTCAACACCCCTAAAAATGAAAGTAGACTTATCCAATTATTGATAATCATGGGAAAATCCATTCGTCAAATATGGGTTAAGGTACTGGTGTTTATTCTACCTGAATTCAAATTGAGTGTTCCTGTCCCAATCGTCTTGTTGTCATTATCCAGCAACTTGCCCTCGATAGTTTCATATGATACAGGGTTGAGCATCTGAACATAGATGTTGATGTCTTTCTTGGGGCTATACGTTTTTGGAACGACTAGAATGTAATTTCTGAAAGTGCAATGCAATGGATATATTGTTGACAAAATTTTTTGACCCTGTCGTTTAGATGGAAGATTCTAGGTAAATCGCACATTTCCAGTTAGACAAATATTACATATATATATATATATGTGACGAAAATTTCAGTATTGACAGAAAACGGAAAATTTATTTATTCTTTTTTTTTTTTAAGTTTTTTTTTTTTCCAAATAACAAAAAGTATTCTCCAACTTATATAATGCATTTGAATTTTTGATGATATGACGCTGATTTTGTTTCGTTCTAGTTAACATACAAGTAGTTAGGACGCACACCTTAGTGTCAGAGAACTCCTCTAATAAGAAAGCACACGTCTTTAGCAAGGGATTTTAGTATTTCACGTGCTTTAAGGTTGGACTGCACACTCAGGTCCATGCTTGATCAGAAAAACTACATGCGTGCATTCAAAAAGATCACGTTTAGCATATTATTTGCATTTACTAAATCTAATATGAATAATAAAATACTTACTGTGCATTTATGAATGAGATGGCTGCTAGCAACAATGAACATACAAATGTAAGTCCTGACATCTGAAAACAGTTCCGTAAATGAGATAGTATACAGCGCGTTCACCGAAACAATGGTTACTGTAGATTGCGCGGTTTACTCTCAGAGTATCATAAAAAAGTTGTTATTTTGCTTAGTAAATAAAAATGCGATTTATCAGCGTTAATCTTATATTTATAGATATAGTAGGCAAGGCTACAAGTACCGTTCTTTTTTTATTTTTATTTAAAAATTTTTCATTTAATTTGCAAAGATGCTTGTTTTTCGTGTTTTTCGGGGAAACGCTTTTAAAATGGTTTCTTTCCACGTTAAAATTATCAAAAAGAAAACAAAAAGTCTTAACGGTTTACGGGATTTTGGTACAAGTATTTAATACATTTTTAAATCATTTTTTCTTCTAAAAACATTATACTAAAACTGTATCACTTTCTATCACAGAGTTTCACAGGAGAGTCCAATGATTACCTTGAATAACAGGACTTTTTTTTCTTGTCTTTTAACAAATTTATATACGCTTATATCTCCTTCATTTTACGCAAGTTCGTGAACTTGAATGCAAAACAAATGAATAAACAACTGTTTAAAACATCCCCGGAAAATATAATTGCAATACGTGAATGTCCATGAACCGACATAACTACATAATTACTGACTTCAAAGGAGAACCTATACATCTGTAGTATATTCAGTTCGACGTAAAATAGCATGGGGGTATCTGCTAGAATTGCATCGCCACAGCGATACTGTTAAGATACCAACATCATCATAGTTTAGATGATAAGAATTATCAGAAAATATTTTTATGATTGCATTACTTGTCATTTTATATTATGACGGACTTGGAGTTATATTTGTACATGGAAGTTACCGTGATGAGTTTTGAATGCGCCTCCGCCTCTGGACCTATGTCGTTCATCATCCAACATGCAATGTTTATCCCGCTAGCATATTCAGGTTTTACCTGTAACTCTTGTTTAAGCTTAAATTTAAGGACTACATGCTAATGATAATTATATTGTGTTATTTGCTTAATTTTTTATTTATTTAATCACCAATTTTGATGAAGTTCGTTGCATATGCCCAGAAAATAGCAAACTTACATCTTGAAAAATGTCCGTAAAAATACACGTTGAGGCTCTAAGGTGTACCTACAATCTATGTTTTGAGCAAAAATAATAAAAAAAATATTTTAAAAACATCTGAATTGTTTCAATTTTTATAACTTGTGAAAAACCTGTATATTTATATATGGGCATGTTTTCGTAATGAAACAGCTTATTTACGAAAACGTCAAATGACTGAAATATCTCTGATGAGTTTGAATTGCAGCCAGATTCCACTACATACTGCGGAGTAAGCTGCCCTTGAAACATTCTTTAATTTTATTGCTTGGTTTAAACTTTGTTTCATTTGTACAATACACATATAACATAAATAACAATAACACAGTACATTTTGTATACAATACAAGCATTTATATACAAATGGGATCCAGAAAGAAGTCTGGAGACTTATTTTAATCTGTATCCCAAAGTGAGCTATCAGTTCGTTCATGCCTGTGGGTAACAACCTCAGATGAGTTCGAAATTAGACCAGCTCGTACCACAAGATCCTTTTAAGTTTAAAATATCGATATTTAGTGATGCGACAACTCTCGCAGCTTCAGTTTTGATATTGTCTTCATTTTATGTAGTTACAAGGTCAACCATAATATCTCTGATGAGTTTGAATTTCGGTGGCTAGATTCGACCTCTTTCTGTGGAGTTGGCTGCCTTTGAGCATTTGGCAAATCCCCATAGAGCTAAAATCATCATGGGAAAACATTTCGACCACATTTAGTAAGTTAACTTGTTGATTCTCAGGTGAGCGATCGTTGTCCTTTGGGTTACTTGTTGTAACAGCTCTTGAAAAGGAGCCGCCCCATGGGAAAACTAACAATCTGCATAGGCGAAAACAAGGACGCAGATCAGCTTCGTAGTAACTGCGAAGCTGATCAGCGCCTTTGTTTTCGCTACGCGGATAGTAGGCTACAATTCCTCTACTTTCGCCCCGTTTACACATTCACGATTTTTGGCTACGATGCCGCTACGATTCGCCACGATTTGTAAAATCGTCGTGTACCGTGGTGTACCGTGGTGATTCGTAGTAGAACCGTGGTGAATCGTGGTGAATCTTGATGAATCGTGACGATTCGGGAAACTCCACGGTAGCGCTACGGAAGTTTTAAACTGTTTACAACATTCGTGGCGTATCGTGGCGAATCGTGGTGTTTATTGGGCGTGGCCTTATTCGTAGCGCAACCGTAGCGGAATCGCGCTTATTCGTACAGACGCCGTAGCTATATTCGCGGCTATTCGTGAGAGATCGTAGCCAATCGTGGAGCTCCGTAGCGAAACCGTGGAATCTTTGACACCACGAACTCTCACGATTCACCACGAATTGCGTACGGTTGTCCTACGAATAATCCACGGTTTCGCTACGGAGCTCCACGATTGGCCACGACGGCTACCGCCGTGAATCGTACTAATACCGTATCGAACCGTACAAGCACCGTGAGCATTCGTTGTGCCACCGTGGTTAATCCTCATTGACCGTAGCGTCGCCGTCATGAATCGTCATTGATTCGTAGCGATACCTTACAGACACCGTACTAATATCGTGGACATTCTTACTGGAATCGTAGTGACACTGAATATTTCCACTTTTCGCCACGATTCATCCCGATCCATCCCGATTTTCTGACGATGTGAAATCGTGGTGAATCGTAGAGAAAATCGTGAATGTGTAAACGGGGCTTAAATCTAAAATTTCCAGTCTCTAGCCATCCTCTGTGCTCGTACAGCTCGGTTTGTGTCAAACTTGCTCGAAAACCACATTGTTTGTTTTTCCACGAGGTGGATCAAAGAGAGCTTCTGATGGAGCTTTAAAAGTAGTACCACTGTTTATTCGATTTGAGCCGCCTCGTGGGAAACAAACAATGTGGTTTCCGAACAGGTCCGACACAAACCGACCTGTACAAGCACAGAAGCAGGCTAGAAGCTTGAAATTTTGGATTTGTAAAGTAGAGGAATTGTACTATCCGTGTTGCGAAAACAAAGGCAATGATCAGCTTCGCAGTTACTGCGAAGCTGACCTGCGCCTTTGTTTTCGCCTATGCAGATTGTTGGTTTTCCTATGTGGCGGCTCATTTATTAGATTTATTACACCTGCTGGTGCAATATGATCCAGAGATCAAAGGACGGTCATAATGAGGTGATTATCTAATCTCTGCAATTGGTAATAAAGAGAGACCCCTTATAACCTGCGCAGTAAATCTTTTTGGGTCTCCTACCTGTATTCAGAGTATCAGACTACCAGGTTTTCTAGTGTGTTGTCCCTGATCACTGATAAGCTAACGACCCTCAATAGATGTAATAAGAATACCGGCCTTCAAAGTGAAGATTTTAATATGGTGAGTACACGCTAGAACCTGCATATCCCATTTTACATGTACCGTGCATATAAAAGTGGGGTGTAAGGTATATACATTACATGCTATACTGTTGTTTGGCTCTTTAAAACCTTGGGAATAAGCACAGCCAGCGTAAGACAACTTATAATTACGAAAACATATCAATTACATTGACCATGAACTTATATCGCCCACCTTCTGTGCATAAAAAGTGATGTGACATAAACGCTGGTGTGACATGCTCCTTGCCAACGGGGCTTGATGAAAGAAAGTTTTGGTGGGAATATGACAGTCGACAGGTATGCAAATGAAACGTAAAACTAACGTAATCTGGTCGAAAGAAGTTTTGCCAATACATGAATTGGTCCGATGTTTTGAATAGTTGACTAATAGAATAGAAATACATGTATTGTTTCCTTTTCAAGCAAACTTGGTTTTTTAATTTAAAAAAAAACACACAAAAAACCCAGAAAAAACATAAACGGGAATACCTTCACAATGAAATGTATCTCAGCAACCAAAAGCCCTCAAGTTCTGTAATTTGTAACAAAACACTGCCATGCCAATATCTGGCTTTTACTCTGGGCTTTACTAGAGTGTATACATAAAATAATTTTAAGTCATTTTTTATGAATATTAATAAAATCTTTAGGAATTGGAGACAATGCAAATAGAATTAGAAGTAAGGATGTATACCTATAATTATTACCACACGTTTTTTTATATCTTAGCTACTGATTGCAGTCAGAGCACTTACTTAAACAAGTGATCTTAAAATCACGTTCTCGGGTGATTTTTTGGCTCCAAGAGAAGACTGCAATAGCATGAATAAAATGCCTACTTCTTTTGGTTTTATCTTGAATTTCGCGCTGTTTTCCTAATTCTAAGCTATCCGAGGGGTCAATGCAAAGACGCGCCATTCAGTCACATGGTCAGAGGCAGCCAAAGTGTAAGCATCGCAGAGAAAATCGAGAAAAACTGTGAGTTTTATGTGAAATTTTCGTGATTTTCAAGTTCAGTTTTGAAGGATTTCCTATTTTTTGTGAAGACAGCGCCTATTTTTTCTGATAAGTTTGAAGTCTTATTCGTTGAATAGTGAAAAGAAAGTGTGGTGCGCGCGTTCAAATAAGTACTGCGCGCAGTGGGTTAAAAGTTGAAGGGTAACCCCAAAAAATCATTCCGCATCGTGATCGGCCATTGATCGGTTTGGCCGATCACTGTTTCAAGTAACACTTTTTCAATGTAATAAAAACCACAAAACTCGATATGGCTTCTACGTTTCTTGGTTTCATCTTAGCTGACAATGCTCGTCATCTCCCTTAACATGTTGGCATTTGTGCCTGGCAAAATGAACAGACAGCACCGTCCCTTTTTTCTTATTTACTTAAATCACCTATGCATGTGATTTGATAGATCAAAATAATCACCTGAGGAAGTGATATTTAAGATAATTATTTCAAACAAAGGGAAACAAATCTTATATATTGTGACTGATTTATAAAAAAATGTACTGCACAAGGTGATTTTCATAATCACCTGTTTAAGTAAGTGCTCTGACTGATCACTGATAGCCATAGAGATCTGAAATCGGTACCAAGCGATCAACAGTAATTTGTTTATAACTATGTAAAAGAACTACAGAAAATTGATAAACCATCACACAAACCATCACACAAAATATAAGGGATAAAATCACCGTATATATATATATATATATATATATATATATATATATATATATATATATATATATATATATATATATATATATATATATATATATTAATGTTTCACATACAAGGAAAATTATATAGAAAAAATAAAATGTTCCGATGTCCGTTAATTGCTATATTTTTATTGTTTTCTACCGGTTTCACAGTATCAATGACTGATTGTCAAGAAGTATAACTAATAGCAACATAACGTCACGTCATAATTAACGTTTCCGCTTGATGTTATTAACGCTTCCGGTAACTGAACACCGCATGGCGTTCAGTGTATATTCATATACTTGGTCCGTGTATATTAATATACATGTATTTATGCAAATTGTTCATTGAGACTTGTTAAACATCAAGGTTACCATTTAGCTATACTACTATACATACATGTAATACGTACATTGTACAGGTCCTGTATTTACGCGATGTTACTGGATACTTTGATGGTACCTGGACACCCTAAATGTCCAAATCAGTTAGCTAGCCCTGTTCAATTTCGGTTTCAAATTGTTAATGAAATATCTTTCCTTAGCTCTACGTAAGGTTGAACTCTCTGAATACATCTTAAAAAATGGAAATATATAGTATTTCGGGTGTATGTTTCTTGCACATTCATTTTAGAAAATAACACATTTTGCTTCAACAATAACTTCTACAGACAAGTCAAAGGAACAGCTATGGGTACAAAATTTGCCCCTGTGTATGCCACTCTTACTATCGGATACCTAGAAATAAAGCTATATAAGAAAGTGACAGAGGTCTTCGGTAACGAATTCTGTCAAAATTTCCAAACTAACTGGAAACGATTCCTCGATGACTGTTTCGTGCCGTGGACGAAATCAGTTCATGAATTAGAAAGGTTACATTCCATTTTGAATAACCTGCATACTGATATCAAGTTCACTTTACAATACAGTAACACGGAACAATCATTCCTTGATGTTCTTGTGAAAAACCTGAACGGAAAAATTGAGACAGATATCTATTACAAAGACACAGATAGTAAGCAGTATCTGCTGTTTCAGTCCTGTCATCCGAGGCACGTTAAAATAAACATTCCATATAACCTGGCGCGCAGGCTTAAAACTATTGTTTCAGAAGACAACGTTCTGAGGAAACGAATGCAAGAACTTAAGTCATTTCTAGTGAAACAAAATTATCCTGTACAAATAGTTGATAACGGTATACAAAAGGCAATGTCGCTTGACAGAAACGCACTTCGCACGGTAGCAACAAAGAATAGGGAAAATGTAGTTCCGTACGTATCGACGTTCAATCCCAGAGACCCCGAAATGTTCAAGGTAATAAAAGAGAACATGCCTATTCTACACGAGGATGAAACCATGCGAAATATCTTATCAAAATACAAAATAATTAAAAGTAAACGCCAACCATACAATCTAAAACGTATCTTAACCAAGGCAAAATTTAGCTCAAACGATACATGTGAAGTAAAAAAGTGTAATAGGCCAAACTGCGGCCTCTGCATACATCTCCTGGAAGGTAATTCGTTCAAATTTAACTGTGGAGTTAATTTTAACGTTTACGAAAATATGACCTGTGAAGTAAAAAATGTGATCTACGTGATGAAGTGCAGAGGCTGTGGGGAGGAGTACATTGGGGAAACAGGCAATTTTTTGCGTAAACGTGTAACCGTGCACAATCAACAGATAAGGGATCCTCATACACGAATGTTGAGAGTAAGTGGGCACATCGACGAATGTGCAAGAAACATACACCCGAAATATTATATATTTCCATTTTTTAAGATGTATTCAGAGAGTTCAACCTTACGTAGAGCTAAGGAAAGATATTTCATTAACGATTTGAAACCGAAATTGAACAGGGCTAGCTAACTGATTTGGACATTTAGGGTGTCCAGGTACCATCAAAGTATCCAGTAACATCGCGTAAATACAATGTACATTTTCGCTGTCTCACCTTCTATTTTTCTGTAAACTTGCACTAATCAGCATGCCTCTGATGAAGCCGAAAGGCGAAAGCTAGCTCAGGCACAAATAAAATTTTGCACCGTTAATGATAAAATCTCCACATATACTTAAAGCATATCATTCAAGCATCCATTTATGGATCCGGTGCTACCGACAGGTTTGTCTGTTTGATGTATATTACCCAAATCTCATACTATACTATTAATTTATATACATCTTGTATCTTTTGATCCAGTCAAACCTGGTCATTCTCCATATTGTATCAAGTAGTCTTCAACTTAGCCGATTTTTTAGGAAAACCTCGCCCGCAGCTGTTTACATAACCATAAAAATGACCAGCGTTTGTAGCGGTGTGTTTAAAGGCAGGCTTTGCATAGCCCACCTTCAGTAGTTTTGCAACCTTCGAAGTGAACGGTCGTGTTTGTTTACTTCTACTTCCTTTTTTCTTTTTATATTTCCACCCCCCCCCCCCTCTTTTTGTTTGAGTTTTATTTTCGGGATTTTAATCAAATTGCATCAAATTTCTGTTGCTCATGTGTTCTCCAATTGAGTACAATGTGATTTTTTTACCTGTATTTGCTTATCTAAAAAATCGAGGACGGCCATTTTCGCTGCCTCACCTTCTATTTTTCTGTAAACTTGCACTAATCAGCATGCCTCTGATGAAGCCGAAAGGCGAAAGCTAGCTCAGGCACAAATAAAAGGACATCTATGCCTTAGATGTACGAAGTCCCTAAATCTCAGATTTGGGAGGACGAAATTTTCATGTTATGACTATGGGGCTGCATTTAGCATTTTTATGAGAAGAGATATATACACTTTCGTTTACAAAACAGTTTGGCTGATTTAACAGAATCCAGACAATGCAACTAAATATTTTCATAACCCACCCCATCTTCGGCAAAAATAAACCATTAGACTTTGAACTGATTTGCATTTGTTTGTCAACAGCACTTTTCAGTCAAACAAATATGGGCTTGTTTGTCATATGAATGCTGAACAATATCCACACATTGATTGTTTATTGTTTTGTAATTTTAAGTTTATTTTGAAAGAAATGTTAGCATAGTGCATAAGATCTTTAATTTACAATCTTATAGTTTATTTCTAGGTGTGTTCCCCCCCGGGACCCAGCATGCCCTTTCGTCAGTTTGTGTGGTTTTCACATTCACACATCATATCAAAGTGGCATCCTGGGTCTAGGGGGGGAACAGGGTCAGCAAGGCGAAAATGTGTAATTTCCTGAAATTTTCCATGAACTAAAATAAGCACAGTTGTTATGGACAATTTTAAAGACATCAACTGTAGAATTGTAAACATTCATGGTCGTATTTCTTGTCAAACCGGTGTCAGAGTGAGTATATTTAGGTGATGTAGATGTATTTATAGAGATACAGTACAGGTTCAAAAGTAAATTTGCTTTCAATCTATCGTATTGCATTTATGCTTAGAAATGTGAATTCCCAAACTAGTGTTAAAATTGACATAAATTATGTCATTGACAATCAAAATATGCAAGAAAACAATAATAATAAAAAAACTAGGCATTTTCGTCTTTGAAAGTGACATATTTTGTCAATTAGGGAGTATCCCAATCTAAGGCATAGATGTCCTTTTGCACCGTTAATGATAAAATCTCCACATATATATATATATATATATATATATATATATATATATATATATATATATATATATATATATATATATAATCTCAGCTGCAAATAATCATCAATAGCTCAAAATGTGATATACAAAGCCAATTAATTTGAATAGCTAAACAATAACTTGAGTAGCAAAACATTTAGTAAACACATATATATCATTTTTGCTCCTGTGTGGAAGTCCTAAAACAGAATGATTATAATCAAACACACGTTTTTTCTCCATATTTCGAAACCCATATTAACATAACACGTATTGCATTAAGTTTTGTTTTCTATTTTAGTTGCCACTCATCCAATCTACCATATTCCCCCAGCCACGCCCGATAGATTGTCCCCAGGATTCGAACGTGTGACCAACAGAAGCAAATGCAGCCCCCATCCTCTCACCTAGTCGATTGGCACCACAGTCTATACCATTGACAAACAGTGTCATCACAACCCTGGAACAAAGCATCGATACTATTATTCATCATACGTAATAATCGATGAAAGAAAGAATTAAGAAATATCTACAGTTTGTAATAATTTCGAACCAGTCACCTTCTGAACTTGATTTTTCCGAGCATTTAATTAATGTACAGCTGAATTAAACAAATTGTCCATAGGAACCATTTAGTGGCGAATGGACTTTCCCATTGTTATAATTTGGGCGAGTCTACTTTCATTTTAGGGTGAAGCATGAGTGATATTCATTTTTTATGAAAATCAAGTGACAATAATTATATGCCGTCGCATATTGGGCTATGCGGTTTGGCCATGTCCCAATATTTATTTTTTTTATTGCAGTCGCCCTAGATTAAAGTATCTTTCTTGATGTCCTTCATTCCCAATGAAAAACATCAAGTCACGTGATCTAGAGAGGCCACGCCAAAGGGCGGGGCGACGTCAAAACTAGCCAGTGACGTTGTTTGTTAACTTTTGTTGGCGTGACGACGGTCGCGTATTGCCATGACGTAAAGCGCGAAATTTTGACGTTTAGGCGGTTCCAAAATTACGTTAAGTGGGATTTAATGTCAAATAACATGAAAATGAGCGATGACGTGTGCAATTAAAAATCTGATACTGTTACGATAAAAAATATTGATACTTGTTCGGGCTTCACAGACATTAAAACAGCCTAATGTTTTTCATCATCCAGTGAAAGCTTAAGGATGTTCGCTGCTAACATTTGTCATTTCGGAACTTCCGGTTTTTCTTTTGTTGAATATCTCGTAAACGGTTGCAGATAGTTTCTTAATATTTTATATTTGGATACATATTGATGATATGCATTGAATGAGCAGTGAAAATTGTCAATCTAAGAAACTTCATTTTTTCACCCCATTTTCTGCAACATTTCAGAAAATTTTATTTGTCAGTAAAATTTAGGGGGTAGGGTAGATTAAACTTGAATATTACAAATCTTCAAATTTATTGCACTAGTTCGATGTTTATTTTAGCTGCAGTATATGTGTACATGGTCTTCTAAGTCAGTCTTTGGGTCTTTGGTGTGCTGGTTATAAAATTTTAGGTGGTTTTATGAAATGGGCTTTAAGAAACAAAACAGCCGAAAAAAGGCTGAAAATGGCGATTTTCAAGTTGTTGGTTCTCTCTTATATGCACACTACCCTATATATTTCTTACTTTTATTCGAACAATATTACCAAGTTCTATGTTGTGTGAAAATACAAGAAAAAGTTTGAATCAACAAATATGGATTTGGCACATTTCAAAATATTGCTATTTTCCGACTTTTCAAGTATGGGGGTAGGGTTGGAAAAGGAATCGTAAAATTTTGTAATCCACTTCAAGTTGCAAACTTTTCTTTGCTTTTGGTCCAAAATAGTCTGGGATACGTAAATACTATGACTTTTGAAAGCATTCTAAGTATATGTTTGTTCAAGACAGCTATGTTTCAAAGAATTAAAAAATAAATTAATTTTACCAAATTTAAAACATGGTGCTCAGAGGTCTCATTCAGAGGCATGTAGCTTGAAAAAATTCACACTACCCTATATTTATTTTGTTATCAAATGTCTTGTGTTGTATTTTGGAATCAAAAAAGAGGGGTTAGAAAAAAAGTTTGAATACTTTTTCATTGGCAGCGAACATCCTTAAGTCTGAATTTCAATCCTTAATAAAATGGCCACCAGGCTTATATGAGTAAGTGTAAATTGACATTGCCCATTTTGACGTCACTTAATTCCTGAAATGCATCCTCCTTTTTCGTCATCAAAGTTTGCACATCCTATTAAGGTTTATCCCACTTACCCAGGTTCATTCATGCCAATCATTCTTCCCATATCACTGGTACTAAACACTTCTTCATACTGCTCTTTGTTGTCTCGTACGAACCCACAGAAATCACTACCATCAGGCTCAACACGTGCATTGCATGACGTCAGTCCGTTTGCGCCTGCGTCCTGGATGGCGCTACAGGTAGTGACGTCACTGTTGTAAATGGGAAGGAGGCTGTTTGTCAAACAACGGCTTGTACCGTTCATCCAGTGCTGTCCCTTTGAAATAGAAGTCAAAAAGGTACAAGTAGGTAAAGATCAGGAAAAGGCGCAATCAGAAAAAGATTCCCACTCCAAAAACACTACTTTCTGTTGATTTGCATGTTTTGTTTTGTTTAATGAAGGTATAGCATATGCATGGCCAATTTTGCTTGCTACATCTTACTAAGTAGGCCTACAACTTTTAATATGATTAAACTTTTGTTAAGACTTACCAAAAGGTGTATACTAATAGGTTTACTTTCTAGTTTAACAAACACAACCTTAAAATGTTAATATTCAAAGTAAGACTCAGATAACTATCTTACACTTTCTGTGAAAGAATCGAACATCCTGATAATCTTGCTACAGAAGTGATGCCCGATGTATGTCGCATACTCCTCTGCGCCACATGGAAAACGGCGTTCTAAGCACTCGTAGAATTCACACCTTCCCCACGCGGCTTGACGTAGGCATTCTTCACTCACGGCTGAAAAAAGTATTTGCGAAAAAGTAAGGTTTGTTTATTTCGCTCTTGTGAGAGCCAAGGACTAAAACGACCTAGTGAAGTATTGTCCAGGCGTGTCACAAGTAATTTTTTTCAGATTCAGATTTATATATAGAGGATATTTGCTTTTTTGAGGTGAATACCAAATATATTTCACCGAGTGAGTTGAAAACATCAGAATTTTTATGTTTTCAACTCACGAGGTGAAATATATTTGGTATTCACCGAAAAAAAAAGCAATTTTTCTTTTTATTTTATACAATACACGGGCATTTTCCAATTTACAAGGCAGGCGGTAAAAATGCAAAAACCAAAAATTTTTGAAAACACAAATAATTTTGGTACCACATTGTTCCTTACGTTCTAACTAAGAAAATGAATACCCACACTTTATGTTTTCGTTCATAGATAAGGGAGTTATAGGCGTTTGAATTTCTGACATTAAAACATGTACAAATGAAACAAGTTTCAGAAGCAAACTGAAAACTCATTTGTTTGAAAAATTCTATAATTGACAGTATAAATTCTATAACTAAAGGAACTGTGTAAAGCGCAACAGAATATTTCATTATACAATTTTGCGCTATACAAATGTATTTGTATTTGTATTTGTATTTGAAGTGAGACACATTTAATGACGTCAAGTAAATGGAAACGTCAGAAGTAATCCAAAATCTACAGTGAAGATATAGGCTGATATCAGTCACTAGTGACTTTTGATATCAGTGAGATTTGATATCAGTGAAATTTCATATCAATGAAAATACCAATTTTATCAAGTTTTGATATACATTGGTTTTCACTGTAAAGTATAAAATAAATCGTTCATATGCTATCTAGGACCAAGTATGTTGAGTGGCACGACAGAAAATAATTGGTATTTGGTAAAGTTAGGTACATGTAAATATACATGTGTGACCATGGTCTGCAATGTTTACCGTTCGTTCCAAGGAGGTTCTGTTGTGATCCATCTTCATGTTTTATGTTTATCTCTCAGTTGTGCTCGTCGTTTTGTATTTGAGTCGCCTCGTGGGAAAACCAAAATGTGGTTTCCGAACAGGTCTGATACAAACCGGCCTATACAGCTATAGAAGCAGGCTGGAAGCTTGAAATTTTGGAGTTAAGTAGAGGAGGAATTGTATTATCCGAGTAGCGAAAACAAAAGCGCTGATCAACTTCGCGGTTACCGCGAAGCTGATCTGCGCCTTTGTTTTTGCCTATGCAGATTGTTGGTTTTCCCATGGGGCGGCTCAATTTGTTTGATGCTAGCCTATTGGCCATCTTGTTGGGAAAGAGCTAGTCATCTTGCTCTTCGTGTGTATGTAACGTTGTTGTAATGTTTTATGTTTTGACGAATGGATTTTTCCCATTATTAACATATTTTTAAGGGGCATCAGGAGTGATTTTCAATTTTTTGAATAAATTTTTGATGAAAATCCACTTAGCAGACAGAATAGCCCCAGACGGGACGCCGCGTTCTGCGGTGTCACATCTGGTTCTATTCTGTTTGCCTATGTCCCATAAAAGGGACGCCAGGCTTAAATGAGTTAAATTTTATTGTTTAGCTGTCCCCGTGGCCGAGCGGTTAAGAGCGTTGTTTCTTAATCACTCGATAATCTCACCGCTGTGACTGGTGTGGGTTCGAGCCCCGGACTGGCCACATGTGAGACAAGCCATGTTCTGCTTGCGGGTGTGCCAGGTGCTTTTTCTCGGGGTTCTCCCGTTTTCGCCCACCTTCTGATTGGCCCGTCTCATATGAGCTGAAATAATCTTGAAAGGGACGTAAAACTGAATTAAAAAAAATATTGTACAAATTCTGAGCCTTTTATCAGTGTTTATTCTAACTATACATTTCAATACGACCTGTGCCGTTATTGGACTGGTACATGTATTGTACAAAATCTAATTACTTTGAAAAAAAAAAAAAATATCGTTTTTAATGATGAATATCAAAATAACATTCATGATCCTTTAAGAGCAGTGAACACATTAATAAGAAAGGGGATGGGCCATACCGTGGTTTCAACTATTAAAGTCTCGTCAGTGACCCTTTAGATTTGGCAACAATTACTGAAATTTTGCATTTTTCAACAGAGCAGTCGATAAACAGACTTGTATTATCTAAATGGAACCAAATATGATAAATATTGGGACCCTGTCGATGAACCTGTGGGATATCCTAGAAAAAAAGCATACACTTTGTGTCTGTATAAACAGTGAAAAGACTCACCTTCTTGCGGATGCACCTCTGGTTCTGATGAAAATATCCACCAACATTGCGACACGGACGCGGAAATCGCGATAACGAACGCCAAAAGTAATAAACGCATTTTGAACTGATTGAAAGTCGTGGGATGATGTTACTTTGGCGAAATGGTTCGATTAATTTAACTGCGATTAAAAAAGATACGCGCTCATAATACATAGTGCAGATAGATAAAAAATAAACAAAATTGACATGGACTTTCAATTGATAATCTGATTTTAACGCAATTACGTCAGTCCATAGTTCGGCTGCAAAAGTAAAAATAAATGCAATTGTTCTTAGTTTAATACAAAAGACAATGCGTAATCGTAACGGCCACAGAGCATACTATCAAAACAGCCTGAAACGCTTAACTGTTGTCAGCACAGTAGATTCTAGCTAACAGACCTAATAGGTCTAAAATTCTACATTCTCTAGCACTCATAGTCTCAGTCACATTCACTCCACCTACATGTGGATATTTTCTTCAAAGTATGTCAAGACTGAAAACTTGGTCATCGTTAGTTTACGACGATGAAAGATATCGAGTTTTGAATCAACCCTTTCAGACATAAAACTAAGATATAAATTATTTAAAACAATAAATTTAGGCAATAAAGCTTATAATATCTGAGTGGGTAAACGTTAAGTTCTATCGCAGGTTGTTTGTTTTCAATTAATCATTTTGTATGCTGATATCATGGACTTAGATAGTTCAAAAAGTTGAACTAATCCTTCATTTGATTTCATAGAAAAGACACGTTATCGGTATAGGTGAATGATATATAAAAGTATAGTGCAAACACTTTGACCATGCCGTTTGACCTCACGTGAAGTTTTGTAAAGCTTAGAAATGGGGCACCTATTTATTTTACATATTAGCTGATGAATACTTCTGTAGATCCGCCATCGCCGAATTGAAATACGCCAAGATGTATTTGCCCATAATAATATCCGCATTTTATTCCAAGTCTAAAATTACAGTTGACAATTCTTGCTGTAGGAGTTTCAACTGTCCTCGATTACAGAATAATTATTACTCAGGTGTGGCAGTTTCCGCGTAGATTTCCTACATGAATAACAGTTTTCGGTGCAAAGAGAAACGCCTAATTCCGTATTGTTGTCATTTTTCTTATGATCAGAACTAACAATGTTGTGAAGAGCAAAGAAGGGCTGGTTACACACTGTGTGCCGCCTGTTGAACCGTCATTTACACCGACATTATCACCGCCCGTATTATCACCGCCCGCATTATCCCCGCCTGCATTATCACCTCCATTAGAACCACCTTTGGTAGAAAGAGAGAATAATTATAAACGGCATAGCGACGCTCCTGCGTCGCTCTTATGGTCGAACGTGATAAATTGTTCTGTTCTATTTTGTTCTTCTGTACATTGATAAAAAAAATCTTTCGTCAACCGGAATTGTTATTTTGACGTCATCGTGACGTTTCAATACGCGCTGCAGTATACTTATTGATCAATTAACTTTCCACATTGTTTGACGTCATAGTGACGTTTCAACACGCACAGTATGATACTAATTATTCAATTAACTTTCCAGATAGTTTTACGAACGCGCTGCATTATACCAATTGATCAATTATGTTTCAATAATGGTAATTGTCTGAAATGGTCGGAAATGGTCACCAGGGTGAGGAAGCTGTCATACGTATAGCTTATCTTAAAATTATTAGCGAAACCCCTGAGTCAGCCATACGTCATTTCCAAACGTGGTAAAATGTTCTATTCTATTCTGTTCTTCTGTACATCAATTAATTTTCTATAACGGTAATGGTCGGAAATGGTCACAAGGGCGGAATCTGTCATAAATGTAGCATACTAGTATTTTTAAATTCTCTGCGCAATGGGAGTAGAGCGTCGCGACAAAGGTAGTGCCTTATTACATATTAGGTTAATACTGAAATGTATTTGTAAGAAATTCAGAATGGAAAATTAGACAATGGTTATAAAACACCTATATGTCCCCAGAATTGTACGTCTTCTACCAAATTACTTAAATGTAGTAAATGTAGAAAGTTGCCTTGGGAAATGTCCCGCGACCGTGATGCTTCGTTAACTACCCATACACCACATGGGGTAAAACGAATATCAAGGTGAAAACGGAAATACGGGTTAATCAACGGGAAATGTTGCATTATAGTAACATACCCGATGCCTCTGATAGTGTGTTAAAGGTGGAAACAATGGCATCAACAGTTTTTCCAAGGAACTGTAAGTTATCATCCTGTAGCATCGTTTCAATGTTGTCACACGCTTGATGGTAGCAGTCCTTCATATCTCCTCTGAAGTCAGCTTTGGCACAGATTAAACGATTGAACAGTAAACAAGTAAGCATCGACCAGGAACTAGCACAGTTATAAAACACATGTCCTTTGAGTTTAAACAGGAAATAATTATAGGACAAGAATGCAACATGCGTGGCTAATAATCCATAAGGTCGTGATAATATATGTAATTTCTCTAGTTACATTAGGTCATGGAAATTATGTGTTTGCATATTTGCTTTTGCTGACATCAGTTTTTTGACATGCCCGTATATTAAGACGCAGTTTAAACAGGATTCTCAGTTGAATTGGGCCTTAAATCATAAAATTCTAGCCAGAGACGTCATTCCAAGTCCCTGACACATTTGCACTCATCTGCTGCTCTGAGCTGCACTTTAATTATTCCTAGTGCTTTGCAGAGACAGAACATCTTGCTCTTCATACGTGTTGTATCATTTTTTCTCTACATAAAAGACTTACTCTTTGACCAGAACAAAACAACACCTCTCACCTGTATCAGAAATGAAAATTGCTGGTATATTATCATTCCAGAACGCTCTATGATCACTCCTTCTGAAAGGACCGAACGCCGGGATTTTCTCTATCTCAGAGTAGTCATCAATGGGGAGCGGGAATGATTCCAACTCGTACTCGGGGCTCCCGACACCATTCCAAGCCGCCTTGAAGGTTGTCGCCAAATCCTTGTCACGAGATGGTTCACGGTAGGTAAGAAGCAGGAAGTCGCCCTCGTGATCGTCGCGTGCCATATTGGCCGAGGCTTCTGGGAAATACTTCACGAACTGTAAGGAATTTTGACATTTTGACAAACTTTTTTTTAATATAGGAAATTGTGCGCGTTCCTGAGTGTCAGCCACTACATGTCGCTGTCTAAAAGGTGGAGTTATTTTCAATATACATGTATCAGTAATGTATCAGTAACACAATCAAAAGACACACGAGCAATTTGGCAGCATTTTCGAAATGTCAATTATAACGATAAAAACTCAAATGGCATCAAAATCATCATAAATAACGAGCGATATACATTATCAGAAGATGTAGCAACCAAACTAAATGATCATTTTTCTTCAATCGCCGATATTTTTGGCGAGTTGAGTTGAGTTGAGTTGAGTTTGGTAGTGACAATTGCGACAATATAGGTCCTGATTTATCGAAATTAAAGACATCTGTGAATTAAAAAATACCACATGATACATTTTTCAATATCCCTTATATTACTCCAGAACAGGTGTCAGCCTCACTTCTGGCTTTGGTTTCTAGCAAAGCGATAGGGTTAGACGGAATTGGACCAAGAATAATAAAATCGGTCGCTAATATAATATCAACAGGCATAGCTTCTCTTATAAACAAAAATATCGCTACTGGAAAATTCCCAGACAAACTTAAAGTTGCTAAAGTATTTCCAATCCGCAAAAGCGGCAGTAAATCTGACCCTTGCAATTATAGACCAATATCAATCCTGCCTACACTATCCAAGATTTTTGAAAAGCATGTAAATAAACATCTGATGGCATATATGAATGAATATAATCTTATCCACGAAAGTCAATCGGGCTTTCGGCAGAAACACAGTTGCCAAACAGCGCTTATTAAACTGACCGATAAATGGATGGCATACATAGACAATGGCAATACAATTGGATCAATGTTCATCGACTTCCGAAAAGCATTTGACTTAGTCGACCATGAAATACTAATACAGAAACTCGCAGTACATAAACTAAATAATGCATCACTTCGTTGGTTTATTTCATATCTCGAGACACGACAACAAACTATACAATATGACAGAGGATTGTCATCTTTTTCAAATATTAAATCTTATACACGCATCTTCTTAAAACAATGTTATTGCGACTTATTCGCTGATGATACAACAGTGCACACCAGTAGCCCTGATACAAATACGATAAACGAAGAAATCTCAGCTGACATTTTACATATCATAGACTGGAGCAAAAAAATTACCAATCAATCTTGACAAAACAACCTATATGTTACTTAACGCGAGAAAAAGGGACCATCAAACCATCTTGAATTAAATATAGATGCAGAAAGTATTAAACAAGTCTCCAAGCAAAAACTTTTTGGAATAGTAATTGACGAAAATCTATCTTGGACGCCGCAGATCGATAATTAATGTTCGATTTTGGCATCTAAAATATCACTGCTAAAGCACATATCAGCTTAATATGTTCTTCAAGACGTACAAAAGATGTTCTAACAAGCTTACATTTTGCCTATCCTTGATTATGGCAGTAATACATGGGGCACAACGTCCACTGCAAATATTGAACGACTTTCAAAGCTTCAAAAATGAGCTGCACGTATTATCTTAAAAGCAGACTTTATGACGCCATCTTCTCATATGTTCGAACAATTAGGTTGGCAAAACGATTCCAAAACGATTATTGTATAATAAATCGGTATTAGTGTATAACGCGCTTAATGATTTGACACCGACATATATAACTAACCTGTTAACACCCGTTTAACAGACACATTCACGATCCTTAAGATCTTCTGAAAATGGCCTGTTGTCAATCCCTAGGTCACGGTCTGCGCTATTTGATCGCTCATTTTCCTATTCTGCTTCAAAGTTGTGGAATGTGTTACCATTAAATTTAAGAACAGCAAGCTCTTCAAATGTGTTCAAGAGTTGCCTCAGAAACTACCTAGTATGACATTAATTAACAGTTATCATTAAGTGATAAATGCGTATGTGCAATTACTTCTAAGGTTTTAGATATTCTGAAACATATTTGTTTATGTTGATAAAGCTTTTTAGACAATCTAAATTTCAATATCTAACAACAAGGATTTTAAATAAAGAGGTACAAGTAGGCAAAGATCAGGAAAAGGCGCAATCAGACAAAGATTCCCACTCCAAAAACCGAGGTGGGAAAAAACCAAACTAACAATCAGGTACTTATACCATGAAACAAATCGTAAACCGAATGAGCAGCTATTTTCCCAATAGGTGGCCACTCAGTTACCTTAACTTAACTAAAACTATGAAAACACACATAAGGCACCAACAGCTCAAAAAAATTTAAACATCAAGACATAAAACAAAAAGAACCACCACATAAGTATCGCCTTGGAACGATCAGTAACACAAAGTTACTGGCGGGCTTAAACCGGTTTTACAGGCTCCTAACCTCACCCTCAGCTTTTGCAGTGATTCATAACATTTAGTTAGTTCTTCGGTCCTCGTGGTGAATCTCTAACTAGTCAATGAATCATCAAGAACAAACAAATAAATCATGATAAACATCCTGATGAATCAAAAACCAAGACTCACAGCTTGAGTAAGCTGCCCGACCATGGAGATCCCTGGGCGCCGAATAACCTACTAACTCCGGAGCAAAAGAAAAACACCAGTTGGACCCCGGTGGGCCAAGCAACAGACAAGAAGCTCCAGCCCCATCCAACTAAAATGAATAGCTTTAAGTCGGGGCCATCATAGAGTCTGACGCCCGACCCACCGGCGTGCAATTAAAGAAGGCAGCATAGTTTTCAACAATGACTGGGTTAAAAACTAAGCATGCAGACTGTCGCATAACATTCAAGTTATAACCTATACGTCTGTAACGTGTTATGATTTTTCTGAACTGAAAAGAAAATCATTACTTCCTATAAGTTTCTTAAATTTGTAAACCAAGTCACCATAAAATTCAGGTTCCGAAAGGCCCTCACTTAAAAGCGTCTTTAACCCAACATTATATTTGGAAATCAATTCATAGTGTCTACGATAAAATTTAGAAAAGGTTTTTCGAAGTTTATGATACCGATAGCCCTGTTGGAGAAGTTTTGCCGTTAAACATTTATTTCGAGCGTTGAAGTCTGTAACATGATTGCAGACTCTAGCAAACCTAATAAGTTGCGAAATGTATACCCCATAAGAAGCACGAAAAAGGGGGCTTCGGTATCTGAGATATTGGCTTTGTTCAACTGTAGTTCAGGTGGATAAATTTGATTGACCATACCTTCAAAATAAGGGTTGTCAATGTTCAAAAGGTCATCGAGGTACCTAGAAGTGGAATTGAAAGCCTCGATAACATCAGCTTGATTATCATGGTTAAGAGAATCCATGAAATCTCTTTCGTAGCAGTATAAAAATAAATCAGCTACGAGAGGTGCGCAATTTGTACCCATCGGAATTCCAACAATTTGTCTGTATAACTTGGTCCCAAATCTAATATAAATATTATCAAGGAGATAGGACAAGGCGTCGCACACATTCTGACATGACCAAAGTATATACCGACTTTGGTCAGAGGAAGTGAAAAAAGCCTTTCTGTCATTACATGCCAAATAAAGTGAACCACTCTATCAAATCCAGAAGTTTTTCTTTTATGTGGTAATGTTGTATACAGAGTAGAAAAATCATATGTGGACAAGCTTATCGCACGGAACCCTCTACACTTCAATTTACTGAGCACCTCACCAGAATTTTTATTGACCAAAACCAATTTTTATTTGAAGTTTCATACACTGTCTCACACTATCTTATAACATGAGATTTGATAGCAGTAAGACAAGAAGTTAATTATTTAGAAAGTTCAGTGGTAGTACAAGAGCTAGAATTTGCAATAAATCTAGCTTTGTACGGTCTTTTGTGAAGCTTAGGTAACCAATACATCGTAGGAAGTTTGTCTTGGCCTTCATTGACACAAACAGAGAACTAAACTTAACAGGTTAATCGTTTAAGTGGGCATATACTACAGACACTTCATCAGTATCTGTCTCCAGATAAGCCCTGGTACCATCAAGTTCCTGTTTAATGGTGTACGTAATGCAGCAATAGGTAGAGAACTAAGATAAGACAGCATTGGATGTCGACCGTGAATCCTTAGTTTAACAGCTAAATCATTAAGGGAAATGTTCAATTTCAATGCAGCGCACCGTTTACGTTTGTCATTACCCCTTTTCCGTATACCATGAGATCTAGATTTACGTTTACGGGACTCTGAAAGTGTAAGCAAATCAAACTCGGGCATTTTGGAAATGTTGCCTTCATGGTAAATGTTTTCGTTAAATCTCAGTGGAAAGGATGTTTGCAGTAATCTTATCCATTTAAGTTCAGTTTCAAATCGTTTGATGTTTTTGAATCTAACTGAAGAATTTTCATCATATGAGATTTTCTCCACTGATTGAACTATAACATCATTGGGAGAATGACCAGTGCGCTTAAAATGCTGGTACAGAAAGGTATCGTTATTTTTGGGCTTTCTGATTCTACGATAGTGCTCACTAAATCGTTTTTGCAAAGTTCGACAAGTTTGTCCAACATGTTGCATCCTACAATTATTTGTATTTCAAGTAAGAACATATACAAGATCCATTGATTTTCAGTCTAAATCAGAATCATTAACCACTGAAAATGTCCTACCATTCACAAATGAAGTGATAGTAGTCTTAGAGCATGAATGCTATATTTTAAATCATGACATGTTTTATTGCATCCTTTACAGCAGTTTGTAGTGTCAAAAGCTATAATGATTCTAATGCATACCATGTTATAAAATTTTTGACATTTGCGGGCAACTGTATTACTGTATTATATCTAGTTATTTTAAACAATAATCTAAAAAATGCTCCGTTTTATTACATATGTATGAGCCACTGACATAATGTAAATTTGAATATTGTTGTATTATATGTTTATTGTTTTATTCTGTTATAGAGGGCCACTTGGTAGAATGGCGTCTTAGCTAAAAGTGTACACCCTTTTAAATATTTTAAATATTGTATAAATAAATAAAATAAATATAAATTGGGTCTCTCTCTCTCTCTCTCTCTCTCTCTCTCTCTCTCTCTCTCTCTCTCTGAATACTTGAGTCGTAGGCAGGGCTTCCTTCGTTTCGTCCAAGTCTTTTGATTTTAACGTATAATTCATAAATTGTTTGTTTGTTTGTGTTGAGGCTCAAAGTCCAAGTCAACAATTTTTCAGTCATGTCGGGACGGAGCCAACGCTTCATGAGTTTAACTAGTACTATAGGGAATTAATGTGTCTTGCTCAAGGACACAAAACGATGGCACATGTGGGGATCTAAAATTCATAAATATGTTGAAAATCTATTCAAGTATTGTGCACTTGTCTATTCAGTATGCGTTTATCTCTTCTTACCTCGTGTTCATAGTCTGGGGGAATACTTTGTGATTTTTTGTCCGTTACAAAGTTCATCATAGTGTCCATAATGATGACCCCGTGTTCCCTCATATTGGTGTTGGCACCAGCGCCATAGTTCCGTTCCAGATATGGCTGCAACCAGTCCCTTGTCAGTGCGTAGCCACCAAGATACCCTAAAAATTCAAAAGAATTTAATTAAATGACTGATTATTGCATTTTTAGCTAGCTATGACAGCGTACGAAACACGCCTAAATGCCTTTGCGGACAGAGACGTTCAACTCGAGACCTCACTACAGAGCAGCACCAGCTTTTAAACAGAATGATGAAGTAACAGTGTTAAAAACTTTTAAAAGTTACCCAGGTGAAACTTCAAAGAAGTGCAAATATTTCTTTAAAGGCAAGTACCACTATGGGTTGAGCAAACGAAAAGTGTTAGTAACACATGTCCCTTAAGTAACACCACTTACTGAGTTCTTCTGCATCAAAGGAAGCAAAAATGATCGTGTTCTGCCTCTTTGTTCCAGCTTTATTTGCTTCTGAGACCTGTCGGAGAACTTCCAACATGGCGGCCACTCCAGCACCGTTGTCGTCGACCCCTGACAAAAGAAAACAGTCCAAAAATTTGAATGCTCATGGGCGGTTGAACAGACTGGGCACAGCTTTATGTTCATGTAATTTGTTTTCTTACAGTTTAAAAACTTGATGTTTTTTTAAATGCTCTTTTTCAATAAGACAGTAGAATTGGAAAGGGTTAACTCTTTTATTATAAAACAAACAACAACAACATCAACCTGCATTAGGTATAATGTGAGGTTAGGCGGTGTGAGCAATTAGCACTAGGAGACCTGGTCCTGAGGTTATAAAACTTTTTTCAAGCTCAGCTCAGCTGAGCATGAAATTTCAACTGCTCATAAATACCAAAATATCCTAAATATACACATGGAAATAAGTTAGGGAACACTTTTAGCCCTTGGGGAAAGTTTGAAAAAATCCATTTTTCTTTTTTCTGGCGATACTGAAATTTTTATCACATATATTTCATACCTTGGCATAGCTACAGACCAATTTATGGAAATTCATAACATTTTGTCTTTGTGCTATGGAGGATACAATATGCCATATGCGAAAAACTCCACTTTTACTGAATACAAGTTTGCCGTTTTGCTTCTGCTCTCCGCAAAACTCAATTTTTGAAAGCAAAACAGGAATGAAATGTTGAATCTGATCGTTCTGAATGAATAAACGACTTCGGACCTAAAACTTCATGCTTCATCTCCAAACCAACTAATCATACAAAATCTACAGTTTGCATTGATTTCTATGGAAAGCAAAATTCTTGGATATTTTGCAAATAAAGCCGTAAAAGAATAATTCCGCTAGGACACTATAACCAGAACGTACATGTTTAGATTCCTAAAGGGTCATATCGAATATCTGGCCCAACATTTACAACCTGCAAAATGTATACCCAAAGAACAAAACGTGGACATGAAACCTACCCCCGAAAATGTATGGGCCTACCGCCGACAGTCGGTCCGTAAAGAAAGAATTTATGATCAAAGTTCCACAAACAATATCTCAGCTTTATGCTTACGAAAAATTACGACAAAGTAGGTTCAAATAATGAAGTTATCGCAAAGACTAGCAGTGCGTTTCTTAAATTTAGCAAACATTTTCTGAATCAAAGATGGCCGCTCTCCACCGCAGTTTATGTTTGATGCTAACCATTTTCACATAGAAACAACTTTGGAGACTACAGATTCTGACAAATTGTCAAAACGTTCTTCATAATTTTTACAAAGAAGGATATATACAGTCCAAAGTTGGTAATCACATTATTACAGGTGTTCCCTAACTTATTTCCATGTGTATATATTGAAATTGAAGGTTTAGAACACAAAAACCTGTAATCTATCCTGCTAATAAATGTTAAAATGCCAACAATTGTTGGCATTTTAACATTTATAAGCAGGATAAATTTTAGTCTCAGCTGAGCTGAGCATGAAAAAAGTTTTATAACCTTGGAAGTTCTAAGTTCAAGAAGTTCAAGAATATATCATAGAGTCCGTAATTAGAGATGGGTATTTAGAGATTAAAAGACAGGAGACCGTTACACAAATGTCATGAGTTTTTGAAAATGATCGTTGATAGCATCTGTGCCATGTACATGTACCTACCTGGTGTATTGAATATTTGGTACGTGTCATAATGTGCCCCAACGCCTAGAATCTTATCCTCTATAGAACCGAATTTCTCCCCCTTCAGGACGCCAATCACGTTATGAAACTGTACCTGTAAACAGACAAAAACACACCAAAAAATGTGAAAATAAAAAAGAGAATTTTTCTTTAAATCTAAAAAGTGTATTTTAGAGCCGTAAAGACAATCATGTACAATTGCATGAACTCGCTTGTATGTCAACGTGACGCGTTGTCAAAGATAAATTTTAACGTCTACAATGTAGCATTTATTTATACTTTTTATTTCCGACTTTCTTCTTTTTATTTTTCTTGAACAAAAAAAAAAAAAAAAAAAAAAAAAAAAAAAAAAAAAAAAAAAAAAAAAAAAAAACGCGTAGATCATAAGAAAGGAATCCTTACATTCGGGTATCCAGCATCTTGAAACATTTGAACTTCAGTCTCGAGTCCGAATTTTCTGAATTCACTTTCAATGAATTTCCTTGCTTGAAGCTTGTACAGTTTGGCGGCTTCGGAATCATGGTGTCGTGGCTGTGAGAAATAGGTTTCAATATTTGATCTCATTGATGGAATGTCCGCCGAATGACTTCTGGTAATACCTGTATAGGACAAAACTAAATTAACAGCACCGTATGCATATATTCTAAATGTTCTAATGCTGCACAAACAACTTGCATGATAGGAATTAATGAACAATATATATTTTTACTGCAGACAGCCCTAAAGTAAAGGGGTCAAAGTACCGAAATCGTATATCCTAGCTCATAAAAATCCGTAATAACATTGACGAATACGAGATATGTAGCCGAGAAAATGAATATCTGGTAAGAAACGAATGTCCGGTAATTGAAAGCCTTATCATTCATTGGCAGTCGGCAAAAGGTCAGTCACAAGTTTAGACGCGGCCACGCTGTAGGGATCAACAAGATCTAAGTGTGGTATAGTATAGGTAGGCCTATTTCCGTCATACGAGTGTTAGTATCGTTTTATCATATGACTATCAAAATAGGATTTTCGTTTATCATATGACTCTCAAAACAGGATTTCATTGCATTTAAAGTTGAACGTATATTTTCAATGAAATTTTACATTGTTGTTGTTGAAAATACAATGTCATTTCTCTCGGTTTAATGTTATGAAACCGCACTATTCATCTGTTTCTTTTTAACATTTTAATTAGAAAATGACGGCAGAAAAACGATTATTCTTGCATAGATATCTATGCGCATAGCTGTTTGAAGCCGTTTTCGATTGGTCGAAAGCCGTGTTCAAACTGCAAAACCCATGTTCAAATCAGGAAATCCACGTGCCGTTTGAACATGGGTTTTGGCCGACGTCATTGGTCAATGCGACGTGACGTCATGTGTTTTGTAGAAACAAAATGGCCGACGTTGAAGAAGCTCCGCGGTTTCTGGTGAGTTTTTACGTTGTTAATGCTATTTTTATGGGATTTTAAGTGGATTAGGGTGAACATGCAAGAATAGCGATCAACCATGGTTTGTTTCAGTGTTCAAGCATTCGCTAGATCACTCGGAAGGTGTTCGAACACGCGGCCTGCGGCCTTGTGTTCAAACACTCCTCGTGATCCATCGAATGTTTGAACACTGAAAACCATGGTTGATCCCTATAATAGAACATACTTACATAATTGCAAAAGCAAGAAAACCAATGAAAAAATGATAGTTCCTAGAGTCGCCATTGATCGGTGTCACATATGGCCAACTGTTATGAGAAAAATGCCTACTAGAATTGTTGGTTAATCTTAGTTTTTATAAATTACCAACAATAAAGCAATAAAATATAAGAAGCGACCTGTAATAAAATCCACCGATATAGTAAGGACGAGGTCAGTCTGTTTTATGATGGAATAAGTCTGCATCCTGTGGTTGTACAACCAGGTTTCTTTCGGACCGAGTTGCAATCCACGAATACAGTGGATGGACAACGGCTGTCCAAATGATAGGCTGATTTGAGTCTAGATGTATGCTGAAATGTGTGTTGCATACTGGTAAGACTGAATGCTTAAAAGAAGTCCATTTCATGGGTTTATAAATTTTCTCTATCAATTTTGACCCCAATAAAAAGTATAAATTTCAGCTTCTTATCATGCCGGCGCTGACTGACGATTGTTCACCTAAAAGAGAAACACTCTAATCTATAAATAATGAAATTATAAAATACTGAAAAGTTTATTTTGAGGGTCATTTTTCCTTTTGACGATTATTAAATACAGCTATGTCTTGTGTGAAGCTTGAAATGGCGACAGTACAGTCAACACAAAATATTTGCAAAACCCGGTTTTTGTCAAACTTGCTTTGTAATTCTGGAAGACTGTATATTATGTGGTCTCTTCCTTTGAAATACATAGAAAACATTCAAATTATCCGCGGAAATTTCTTTGCCCTTGTTATGTATTGATGAGGAGACATTAACCTCATATTAAGTTGTGTAATACACTATCATACAGAGATAACAAATATAATAATTATGTACATGTATGTATCTTACTGTTGATAATGTTTTACATACTGTTATCACCACATTCGTTTGCCTCTAGAAGATTTAACCATGTGACAAAAACTACACAATAATGGTTGTTTCCAGCTTGCGTATATTAAGACCAGCTGTAAAATAGCAATGTCAACAAAATGGTGGCAAAACGACGACGCGAAGAGGCAAGTAATCTCTCTCTCTCTCTCTCTCTCTCTCTCTCTCTCTCTCTCTCTCTCTTTGAATTATGAATTCCTTTATGTTAATATAAACGTATGCGCATGTGTCAGGTTCATTTCACAGTTTTACTGTTCATACAGTTTTACTGTATTTTCTGCACAAACCTTCGCACTAGCTTGTACCGAAAACGCATAAGCTAAGAAATGTAGGACTGAAAAAATAATGCATCCCCACATTGTTTCGAATGGAGCTAACATAAAATGACCATTCTTCATAATGTTTCCAGCAGGAAGCAGACGACTTGGTGACAATCGAGCAAGAACCAGTTGATCTTGATTATCGTCTGCCTTTGTGGAGAAAGATCTGTTTTGCCATAGGTGGCGCTCCGTACCAGACGACAAATACCGTCATCAACTTCTTCATTTCTATTTTCCTTCTGGAAGTAGCTGAGGTATAATCTGAAAAGAATTTCCATCAAATATATATAAGCCTTAATTGCTTACTTGGGTGGTTATATTCTCAAGCATATTTTGTGTGTCATGACTTCCAAATGTTGCGTAGAAGTCCCATAAGACGGCGACACGTCCCGATATGACCATTGCAGTTGAATTGGATATTAAGCCAAAAATCAAACAAAAACACAGAAAAATGCTTTCAAACGGTTTTCAAAAGACTTGCTGCACATTTTCCGACGAACTAAATGCTCAATTAAGCCAAGATAATATTTCATTCACATCAAGTTGAACAGTTGCAAAATATCTGCGAAAACCCATTATCAGGCACTAGGAAACACACTTTAGTTAATATATTTTAGTTGTTTTCCAACACAGTTATGAAAAAAGAAAATGCGTAACGACCAGAAAAGGGCACATTTTGATAAATGCTATCACTTCCGTGAAACGATTAAAGCGAAAACTGTATACAGATTCGATAGCACCAAATAGTTGATATGACCTATAACATGCATTTGTGCCATTTAAATGTCACACGAACAAATGTTTAAAATATTATTGTCTACGAAGTATTGTTACATCAGGAAAACATGTCCGTGAAATGTATACCCCCTTTAACCCCACTTTTATATAGTAAAACTGGGGTATGCAGGGGTATACCTATTTTTTTTTATTTTTGCTCCAAAACATAGATTGTGGGTACTCGTTAGAACCGCCTCGGCGAGGCGGTTCTAACGTGTACCCACAATCTATGTTTTGAGCAAAAATAAGAAAAATATTAAGAATTTTCCACTGAAAATTTTCAATTTTAAAACTTAGGAAAAATCTGTTTTATTACATGGGCGTGTTTTCGTAATGTTTTTCCAGATATCCCCAGAATACGTGTCTATAGTTTTGTTTGTCGGGAAAGTATGGGACGCCGTGACAGACCCGACCTGCGGTTACCTCGTACACAGATTTAACTCCAGGCTGGGAAAATTTAGACCATGGTACATTTCCAACCAAGTTTTCATTTTCTTTCCAAACATTTGATCAAGTTTTCATGTGAGACTCTTGGTTTTAGTTAAAATTCAACAAAGTGATAATTTTGAATGGATACATATATGTCAATAGAATTCCCTTATTATTTTAAGTGTGGGCATCACTATTATGTTTATATACAAAGGAAAGAAATAAAATTTAAGCAAGTGATAATTGTGTTAACATGCTATTATTCTGTTCTGTAGTGGTACGTTTTTCTTCTTGTTTGTATAATTATATATTCATATCAGCTGTTACTGGAGAAGATTTAAAAAATCACATTGTTCAATAAAAAAAATTCAAAAAGACATATTTATTTTACTTATTTCAAGTCAAACATTACCAAGACTACTCACATTCTTTTTTTATATAATAGGATCTTGTTTTCCGCCCCGTTTGCCTGTGGGGCCTATTTCTGTCTCTGGTATGTGCCTGACCTCTCCGAGGCGGGGAAGTTTGGATGGTACTTTGTCTTCTATTGCAGTTTTCAGGCTCTTCTATCGGTAAATATACTCTGAAACATCTCTGTCGTCCATGCATAGTCCGCAAATTGTTATTGAAGCAATGTTGCCCTGTTTAAGGTCTTGTTTCATGCACGCTTATTATCTTTAATATCTTTTATTAAAGTATTTGCTTGGACACCCGGACTAAAACTTGTAATGAATTTGTCAAAGAATACAACGTTATTAAAATATATGTTTAGATGTGTGTCCATGGAGCTGGAAGGATAGTTCAATTTACAATTTCTGTTAAAGGCTATAACTTTAAATTAGGCTGATACCAACCGAGTTACCATTTGCTTATCAAAATTTGTTTTTAGGGCCTACATGTACCATACACATCTTTAACTATGGCAGTCACGACTAACCAGAAAGATAGAGACTCAGTAACAGCATATCGTAAGTCAAAATATTAACAAAGTAGCAAAGCATCATTTGTGCAAAACAGTCATTCAGTTACGTGAGTTTTCAATCTGACCACTAATGGCTAACCATTCAGCAACGAATTAGGCGCTGAAAAGTTATTACGAATCGTTAATGACAACAGTATTTCAGATCATAGCTTAAAAGCATTTATTTAAAACTATCAACTGAACAACGAAATATTCTCTTCCCCGCCGAAATATAGGCGAAATGTTCTAAAAGAATGTATTCTTTAGAATTTTATTTAATCATTTGATTGTTTTTTTTTCAATCTCACTCTACATCTGATCGGCTATAAATTCTCATTTTGCAGGTATGGTGTCCGAGGCAGTAGGCGTGTTGGTTGCGGTGGTTGTACAAGGTCAACTGGTCAGTAAGACCAGAAAGACTGGGAACTGTGGTGACGATGATAAAATGTCAGACAAACAGCTGGAAGATGAGGTAAAGTATTTTCAGAATCATTACCATGTTTACATCACAGAATAAATTACAACTTTCATCTTTCATTTACAGGCATAATGTTTTGCGATAAATTGTACTTTCTTACTAGAACTAAGCAAAGTCGTTACACATAATAACAACGGCAATTGGTGGATATCTGGGTGTGCCTTAAATATCCATGCTTAAAAGATGGATGGTTTAGCATTTATTTATTGTAAATAGGTTTTATAATCCCTTTTTAAAATATTATCGAATTTAAAGGAAAGACACCTGAACAACCATCTGAGCCAATTGGATCTGATTAATAGCATCTATTTGTGATTGTATTTTCGTGGTGTGTCTACTCGTATGTCTACATACTCATTCAATTTTCACTGTTATTCAGAAATGGTCTTACACACTTGGTGCTATTATTGTCATCGCAGCGTACCTGTTTTGCGCATGCACTGTGTTTTTCGGCGTTAAAGAACGAAAGGGTATCACACTTTAATTGGTTTTACGTAATATAAACATATTAGTAAATTGTAATAAACTAATAATTTAATATGTTTATCTGAAATACGTATGCTTTATTATGTCAAGGGTTTGTGTCTGTATTTGTTTTCCTTTGTAAAACCATCTGAACTATTTCTCATTTGTTATGTCATTTTTTCATTTGTCAAGCCATTTTTATTGAGAAACCATCTTAGAAGAGCTAAATAGTTATTACTTGCCTGTCATTGTGTTAAATATTACTTCGAAATATGCATCGTTTCGAACAATAAAAACAACGTGCCCTAAACTCGTCCTAAACTCACATCCCCTGTCTGTGAATCTTTTGCAGGGATAACCACAGCGGACAAAGACAGTTTCTTCTCCGGTTTAAAGATGGTGCTAACGTTTAAACCCTACCTCATACTATCAGCGTCTTTCCTTTTTCTATCATTAGCCGTAGCTGTGAGTTGACCCTATGTGATGTTGATAATAATATAGTATGCGTTTTTGTAAGATGAAAATGTGCCGAGATTTATTGCAATACCCTGTTACAAAATATTTTGTTTGCCCACAGTGTAAGTTCTTCAATAAGGTGCGATCAGATTGTCCAAAATATTATGCTGTACAAACAACACAAGTATTCACATATCTTAAAGCAGTCTTGTTATTTAGATCTTATTTAGATTTAGATATAGGGCTACTGATGAGGGCTCATTATCCGAAATTGCACAATATAGTCCATACTATCTCCCTTTGAATGATTTTACTGCTTCCAAAGGATCAAGCCTTTATTTTTATTTGTTATTTAGATCTAACAAAGAAATTCAATTCTTTTTGTTTTCTACATAAGGAAAATAGTCGTAATACTGTCTAACGTCTTTGTCATTACGTCTTGGCGGTCACAGGGTACATATCAAGCTGTAATATATCTTTCAGATTGTCCAAGGGAACTTGGCTTTGTTTTGTACTCATTCGTTACATCTAGGAGATTATTTTTCATACTTCATACTGGTACTGTTGGTAAGTTAAAACACCCATTTTGGCCATCTATAAAGTTCGTAAGAGCTATTATGAGATTTAAAAAAAAAACTGAACCCAGTTCGCGCTAAATTGTGCTGGTTTGGTGACATGGGCCAAATCTTAATGACAACCTTAACGCAATCGCACAATTGCAATGGTACCATATGCGTTTTCGTGATTGCTTGAAGAATTCATCCTAGTCTATCCTTATTTAATTCGACGCATTGTCGCAAAAAAAAAAAAAAAAAAAAAAAAAAAAAAAAAAAAAAAAAGAAAAAACGTCGTGGGCTCGTAACATCGTGCTAAAAATCCTAATATAATTCATACTATTCTTTTTATTTCATCCCCGGTTTTACTGTCATGGCCAAATAGGTATACGTATGAGCCGCGATCAAATCGTATGTGCAAACTAGGTTTTTATATTTTCATTAACGAAACTCAAAACGATCTACTTTATTTTCAGATCTCAGCTATATTAGCAATGCCTGTTTGGCAGCGAATATTGGTAAAATTTGGGAAGAAAACCACTTTTGCGGCGGGTATGATAGTAAGTCTATGACAAACACACCAACACAAAACCTTTATTTAAAGTAATTCGACTTTAAGTTAATTTTCTGCAAAGATCAAAAGTAACAGTATGTAACTTTTTCAGTTTTCAGTATCATAATCTAACATTATTTTAAGAAGGTACAAAATGCGAGATGGAACGCTTGTTTGTGCTTTGTATATAAATTTCAAAATAATTATGTCTATAAGTTCGACGAACTGCAGGTTTCCATCTTGTGGTCCAAATTCCAAAGTAAATAAAATGTTATGCTGAATGAAAAGAAGTGTGTATTAATTTCGATGACCGTTGATTGCAAAAATATCGGTGCCGCACTGTATCATCACAACTCTATCACGAATTAGCATCACACTTACCTTGTGACCGATAGAAACCATGCTTTTTAATGAATGATTCCGATTTTTCTGTGAAAAGACGTTTTGTTTTCAGATTTTTCTCCCAACCCTGATCGCCCAACTATACATATCTGACAACCAGTATGTTTTCTTCCCAGTTCTAGTGCTTGCTGGACTTGGGGTTTCTGTGGCCCTACTATTACCATGGTAAAGCATTTGCTTCAGCCTCCAGAAACAATATCATTTTCTCCCGAACAAAACACCTTCAATGTTTTGTCAATATATACTCCTCAAAAGAACTTAAGCACCATTTAGATGTTTTCATATTTTTAAGTGACATTTTGACTAACATATTTTAAACTACCTTTTTGAATTTGCACAGTCTGAAAGAGTTTGATAAAGTATGTGATAAGATAAAAACAAATGCGGAAACGATTTTAAGAAAATTTGAAAATTCCTTTTTTCTGTAAATATTGAAAATTGGAACATCGAAAAAATTCTCCCTCAAACGCCACAGTGTTCAGAACACATTTTTGTTTACAAATTCACAAACAAGAGCTCCAAAGCAAATGATTGAGCCAAAAACAATTGAAGGAATCTCAACATTTGGGTAAAAATGCATTTTTTGGCAAAATTGTATTTTTTGACAAAAAATCATAAATATTGGAGAAAATGGGTAAAATTAATATCCCTGTCAATTTTGGTTTTGAAACCAAAACATACGGCATAAGCACTTTTTGAAATGCAGATTTTTAAAAAGTCTGAATTTGGACGGGTTGAAAAGCAGTACCTTCAGTTTAGCAGTCAGGGGTGCTGCATGCTGTGTTTGATGCTAAACCAACCCATTTTGTTGGAGAGATGAGTGACAAAGCTTTATTTGAGAATTTAAACAAAGTCTCAAAATTGCTATTTTTGGTCAAAAATGGCATTTTTATCCTAAAAATTTAATTTTTATTTTTTTTGCTTTAAATGATTGCTTTCATTGTGTCTGAGTGAGGATGTGAAATGAATTCAGGTTTAGATGCCCAGAAATAGAGGTGTGGGCTTTTTTCTGCATCCCAAATTCTGGTGTTTTCAAAAACATGCATTTTTGCACATTTTTACTCAATCTTTTCAAGACAAATCATTGCTTTGTTGTTCACAAAAACAGCCCTTTAGGATAGTATCAATTTTTAAAAGTGTATTTGAAAAAATGTATACATATAATATAATCATTATTTTAAAATTTGAAAAATATTAACTGGTGCATAACTTCTTTTGATGAGTATATATATAAAGCATTCAATTTGGATAATAAAGAAATAGAAATAAAAATACTTGAATTCTATTTTTGTGAAGTATATGGTTTGGGGTTTTGAGGTATGTGATTCTATAATCCTGACTAGAAGCATAGTTTGATCAAAAGAATTTAAGTACATTACCCAAATATTTTTTAACTGGAGTTCGGTTTCGAAATCTAGTCAAAACTCCCGAACATATTCGCCATTTTCTTCTTTTATCTCGAATAGGTCTATGCTCCCCGATGTATTGGACGAATTCATGTTGAAAACGGGGTGCAGAAAGGATGCAATATTCTACTCTTTCTACGTATTTTTCAACAAATTGTCAGTCGGAATAGGTCTAGGAATTTCACAAGGTGTTTTAGCGTAAGCGATTTTCTTTTTTTATATGTGAAAATAAATCTATCTTTTATGTTACACCGGGCGGTTTGCCTTTATTATGTCAGGATGAACATTTGTCAGCAACATGACAGGCATATCTACCAGCCAGGTTTCGAACCCGCAACCTCTTGATTGCTAAGCGAATACGCTATCCATTACACTACCGCGGCTGTATACTGGACATTTAATTTCAGGAGGCATGCTGTGAACCGATTGTCCACCTCAGTATTACCGTGTTTTTTAAACCAATCTTCAACGAAACAAAGAAGAAATCGTAAACAAAATTGGCGATACTGCTGCTGATTTCTCAGTATCCGTGATATTAATAAAATTACACCATGACCTAACATTTAAACTATCGAAATACAGAATTAAAATGAATGATAAAGGTGATTCAATATCACAGAACTTAAAATAAGAAATACCTTATCTACTTGTTTTCGATTTTCAGTATAGGTGGATATAAGACCGGAGAGTGCGAACAGTCTGAGACTGTTGGTTTAGCCCTGAGGCTGTTGGTGGTCCCGGGTCCGGTTGTGTTTGTTCTTATTGCTCTCGTTCTACTCTGGAAGTACCCAATAGACGAACGGCGGAGAAGAGAGATACGACTGGAGATTGAAAAACGGAGGTCAGATGTGCGACTTTTGGAGTTTTAATGAAGCAACATGTCTTGTAAATATTGTTTTATGAAATAGTTAATATAGCTTTGGGGTTCTCTATTTTCAAAACTTGATTTTACGAGTAAAACAATATATTATTTCTTTTTAATCTTACTGTTCTTGATTATGTTTTCTTCCACACATACGATTGGCACAAAACAAAACACGAGGTTCACGGTCCGATGGCAGTGTTTGTAAATCGTTTTAGTGCATAAAGTGAGAGTCGTGGGAATGACTAAACGGTCTTAGTGAAAAGTTTTAAACTTCCGATTTACTGTGTTAATAAAATCTCATTTAAACCATTTTCATTCATTTCAGGAAGCAGCAATATGTTGAACAGAATGTAGAAAAGAAAGAGGCAGAATCTACACCTGTTTCAAATTTTCACGGAAATAGCCGAAGCTACGAAAGTATAACAGTAAGCTCAGGAGTATAATGGTACATGTCTGGGGGGTCTGTGTGTTGTCAACAAGTGTTAGTGCACTAAGCAACGAATAATGCATCAAATCAAAGCCGGTAACATACATTCGACATGGGATGACTGCATTAGCCCCGTTGAGGGGGTAGACTTCAAAACGCAAAGACAAATGGCACATTTTGTTTTGTTTTTTTAACAGCATAGACATACATATACTTAATCATATGAATATAAATATTAAATATTTACTTATTGATTTGTGCTATGTTGTTCAGATTTAAAAAAAAGTCGAATCGGTGATTCAACACCTGTATACTTAATTAAGAGTCAGTGAAAAGTTACCAGTAACCCAACCAGGTTAATAATGTTCGGTTTATTTGTCAGGTTTTCATGGAAATTAAAAAGTATACAGAAATGCAAAAGTCGGGTTGCTCCTGACAGTTTGGTTTCTATTTCTCTACCTGATGAAATAATTCAAACCAATTCAGTGGCATTTTCAGTAAGGATGTTCAATGAAGGTCAATGTATTATTATTGTGAAAATGGAGCTTTCCAGTACTCAAATGGGTAAACATTGCACGTTTATCATAGTCCCATAGTTACTGGAACAAACTGCGCGTTTACTATAGTTCTAATGTTTAAACGCTGGAACTATCTTATGCAACCAAATTAATTTGTCGTTAACCAAAATCATGATTGAAAATAAATTTTTTGAAAATAATTTAATATTTCATCAAATATCGAAAATTTTAGCTGTGGCTACTTTTTATTGACGTCGTGTTTTAATTATGCAGTAACCTATAATCTTATCTGGAGGATATCGCCGATTATGCGGTGTCCACCTGCTAAATGTTTCACGCGACCAATTGGCTTCGGAGATGTCGCTTGAAAATGCAAACGGTGGGCCTATCGACGAATGCTATATGTACGTTCACATAGTCGTGTAACGAAGTTTCGGATAAGCTAAGTTGAGCCATGGGTGTAATGCAATCCACGGAGTTCTGTTGTTGGTATGGATATAAATATGAAGATCTGAATGGTATATCTATAGTTATAGGCCTGTAGACAAAAGAAACATGCATCTTCCTTTGAAACACTTGAAACATGGATTGAACAAAGAAAAAAGTACATAGACAATGATCGAATGTTTAATTTGATATGTACATTACCTTCGTAACTATTATGGTCACAAATACAGAAAATTAAAAAAAAATCTTTAAATGAAATGGGTCATGGGTAGGAATGTCAATAATCTCACACTTACTGATATTTCTAATCTAACTATATCAACATTTAAAAGGGAAAATCTGCTTTTGAAGGCTCTAGTAAAAATAAAGCCGAAAATCAATTGCTGTGCATGATGGGAGTTGATCAGCACCTTTGTTTTGATATAAAGATATATAAAACAAAACTTATATTTTCTTAAACTGAAAAATCAAGCTTCTAGTCATTTTTGTGACAAGACTGATTTGTACTCGACTGGCTCCGAGGTTATTAAACTTTTTTCATGCGCCATTAATAAAAATATATAATAAAAATAGATATAAAAATAAAAAAAAAATAAATAAATAAACAAAAAAATATCCGGCTCAAATGTTAAAATGCCAACTTTTATAAGCAAGATAAATTTTAGTCTCAGCTGAGTTGAGCATGAATAAAGTTTTATAACCTCGTGACCTGGTCATAACCCCTAAAGACGTTTGTCATGATTTGGCTCTTGTAAATAATTTGTGTGTTTGAATTGATGCTTTACGTCCCGGTCATGAGCTATGGTCATGTCGGGACGTTCCCTCTATTTTATGGGGCTTCATTCCAATATTAGGATGGCATGACACCCAAACTGTACTTGAGAATAATACCCAAGTAAACCAAAAGGGCTTATATGAAATGCCCATGTGTCCATTTGCAGTGTTTTAAAAAATATCACTTTGCCAAAAATTCGCGCGTGCCATAACTACCCATGAAAACGATGATTTTTTTGCCTGAATTTGGTTCCGTTATAAAAATATTAAAATATAACAATCAAAACTAAAATTATTAAAACATAAATCATTATCAAAACAAATTAATATGAAACGTAATAACAAAGCTAAAAGAATGTATGTAATTGATAAAATATTCGATCAGATTTTTGTTACAGGTTGCTCTTTACTCATGTTGGTTGTCATTCAAACGCTACAAACGACGCTACAAACGAATTTTCATGGACATGTGTTCCTGATGGATTTCTCTTTTCGTATCACATACTTAAACAGAATACTAATAAAATCATCAAAATCAAATAGAAAAAAAAATCCTTGGGACTGGTATGCATGTTACATTTACATATGGAGAATAGCAGGAGCATATAATCTTCTCACGGAGCAAGTAGCTTTCTCTATAGTATTGTGAAAGCCTAGTGTGATGGCAAACTCTCCAGCATTGGATTTCTAGAGAAGAGTTTTATCAGCACACTATCAGCATCATTTGTTTTATTAGCCATTTTGAAGTTCATGACATGACTAGTGTAAACATATTTTAATGGATAATCCACAGCCGCAGCATCTTATTGGCCACAGCCAAGCAAAACAATCTTTTATGTTAGTCCAGTCAAAGTCAGAAAAAGCACCATAATGCACTTTTTACATCACCTTTCATGTGAAGTCGATTAAAATTGCGGAATACAACAGTATTCAACCATAATTATCAGAAAACACTTTGAATTAAATGCTGGAAAAGTTCCCAGGACACGACTTTCTTTGAAATGAACCTTTTAAACTGACAGATACGTTGAAATCCCTGCTGGGAACAACAGCCAATAGACCTCTGTCTTCCTAAGCATAAGGCTTACACCAGGTGATAGCCCCGTGAGATATTATAGGCTCCTGAGAATAGTCATTTAAACTTTTTCTCTCAGTGATTGTTGTTCTAGATGGCAAACTTTGAAAACATAAAAAAGTATAAAAATAAAAAATGAAGTGAAACATTTAAATCATCACATTTAAATACCTACAAAACAAATTTCTTTAACACACCTATGCAGTATAGTTAGATTTTATGATTTAGATTAGATTTTTTTAATTTGTTCGTGTCTTTCTGCTTAACGCATGCATACATTTTAAGCGCTGATGCCTAATGGATAAAGCTTATTTATGCAATCCATCTCTTGGGTCAAACAAAACGAAATCAAAAAAACATGTCTGCGCCTATTAATCACAGTTTGTCGACAAAACAAGAAGGAAAGATGCTGATGCTAATTAACATAGGTGTGTAAGACTGTTTGTGTCAAATCACAGATTTAATAATATGAGCCTGTGCCTGAGAAAACCAACAATTTGGGTTCCGACCAGGTCCGGCACAAACCGGGCTGTACATTCACAGAGGATGGCTAGAGGCTGGAAAATTTTTGGATTAAAGAAGAAGAAGGATTGTGCCATCCATGTAGCGAAAACAAAGACGCTGATCAGCTGTGCTGTTACTTCACAGCTGATCTGAGTCTTTGGTTTTTGCATATGCAGATTGTTGGTTTTCTTACGCAGCAGCGCATGACCATGACAGACGTACAAAACTGCATTCAACACCATTCATACACAGACCAGATAATATGAAAATCAAAGAATATTCAACTTCCAAAGGCACAACAATATAAAACACATAAAAACAAAAACTAAACTTCATAAACATTAATTTTCAACAAATGATAACACATGTCATTCAACGTTATTTTGAAAAATCTTTGACCAGAAGGAAAAATACAGGGGCCAGTTGTTCAAAATTTCGTTAGCTAAACGTCATCGTTAAGACCTCAATTTGTCAAGAAAAAGCCGACTACAGAAGCAAATTCACTGTTATTTTTTGTTGATAAAATGTGAAAATCCTTTGCCATGCAAAGGATTCTCACATTTTATCAACAAAAATAACAGTGCATGGCAAAGGATTCTCACATTTTATCAACAAAAAAAAAAAACAGTGTATTTGTAATAGTCATGCTTGAAATTTTAACGAATCATTAACTAACGACATCGTTAATTTTTAACAACTGAGCCCAGATGTATTGCACACAAACTCATGACACAACTCATACAAAAATGACTTAAAAGAAATAAAAATGGAAAATGACAAAAATCATTATGGCAAAACAGCAATGACTAGTATCAAGTATTTGCGCTAGGTGTAATCAAAAATATAAATTGGCCATGGAATTTGGATATTTGAAAGCATCTGAAAGACTATAAAACGAAACAATCAAAATTAATAGGTACCAATAGATACACCATGAACGAAGCATCACTAATTCTATGCATACATTAAAACTTGGGAAGAACATATTATTCAACATATTCTCTCTTTTCAAAATATAATAGTATCTGAATGGTCTTTCTTTTCGTAGCTGAATGGTCTATCTTTTCAAAATATAGTAGTATCTGAATGGTCTTTCTTTTCAAAATAAAGTAGTATCTGAATGGTCTTTCTTTTCAAAATATAGTAGTATCTGAATGGTCTCTATTTTCAAAATATAGTAGAATCTGAATGGTCTGTTTTTAGCACTTAAGTCAGCTGAAAGAAGCCGTCACCCATATTAATGAGAAAAAGACTACGAGTACATTAATTCACTTACACATTGAAAAGCAAACCTGTTCTCCATTGAAACAATATACATTCAAAAAACTTTACAAGCAAACATTTTCTCATTGCAAAAAATATAGACATTGGTATGAAACTTTAACCTTAAGTGAAACAATACACATTCACATTAAATTAAAATATAATTCACACTTTGAGACTACAAATCTTGATGACAAAGCTATTGGTCTGCAATTCAAGTAATTTGAAATGCTTATACGATTCATCTAATCAAAAATGGTATTATTATACATATGAGCCGCCCCATGGGAAAACCAACAATCTGCATAGGCGAAAACAAAGACGCAGATCAGCTTCGCGGTAACCGCGAAGCTGATCAGCGCCTTTGTTTTCGCTACTCGGATAGTACAATTCCTCTTCTACTTAAATCCGAAATTTCAAGCTTCTAGCTCCTTTCTCTGCTTGTACAGGCCGGTTTGTGTCGGACCTGTTCGGAAACCACATTGATGGTTTTCCCACCAGGCGGCTCATATATTTGGTAACAATTTCGGGATGTTTTTACAATAATCTCACATAAAGCATAAATTATAAAACACTCATCAAATTATCAACAACAGAATCTCACAGTATGAAAATCACAGACAAGAAAATGGTGATTTAAATGAATTACATACGATGAGAGATTCCATTCCGATGACATACAATGTACAGTACAGATCTCAAAAGCCTGTAAATTGTGGAAATATACTGAAAATCAAACCACCATGAAAACACGACCATGTAATATACAGATTTTTCTGAAGTTGTCAAAATTGAAAAATTTCAGTAGAACATTTTTGATATTTTTCTTATTTTCGCTCAAAACATAGGTTGTGGGTACATCTTAGAACCGCCTCGGCGAGGCGGTTCTAACAAGTACCCACAATCTATGTTTTGGAGCAAAAATAAGAAAAATAGGTATACCACTATATACCCCAGTTTTCATATATATATAAGTGGGGTATACATTTCACGGACATGTTTTCCTGATGCATAATCACTATGAAATTTGAACTTGATATTATTCCAATGTAGTTCTCATTAATCAAAACAATTATAAATTTACAAACAAAACTAAAAAAGAAATAAAAAAAACAAAACAAAACAACTTTATCTCATAATGATTCTTTATATGATGTTTCATATAAATAAAAAAAATCTTTGTCATGGAAAAGAAAAAAGTGTGTAATTATCACAGTCAGTGTGGTAAAAATAAATGTGGTGGAATTCTCCTGAAAAATGAATACAAGGTCATCTAACTAATCTAAGCATCCTATTTATGAAATTCAACGTTTTTCTTTGTTGCCAAATAGGCTCAGTGCTTGACACAATAGCCATTGTGTTGTCTCTTAGATGCTCTACTACTTGTATATATAGTTCCGCATTCGACACGTTTACTTGATAAAATGTATAATGGTCACCATTATTGTAGTGCGTATGAGCTCATTTAGTTTTTTTATGGTATGTTTTCGTTCCGGACTTCGAAATATTCAGAAATATTGATACGTACATTTTATTTCTAAGATGACATTTGTATAGCTGTAAATTTTTAACAAGCTTTAAAATCAGGGAAAACAAAGCAAAAGAAAAATAAATGTTTAAATACAATAATGATAAGTGATGATGTTTTTCAATTAATACTCTTTCCTTACAACATCTGTGATTAACTGATTTAAAATATCAAAATATGATATTCAACCATTTTCTACTCTCTTCAAAAACGAATCATCGAAAATTATCATCAAGACAAACAGTAAAATACAAATATGGCTGAATTTACCATATTTAACAGATTAAGCGTCATAAATGAATAGCATATCTGTTCCTTTTGGACAAATACATGTATTTCATTAAAACCAACACGGTTAATCTGTGATGCGAGTCTGTGGTGAAAGAGCTTTGATTACAGATCTTATGGCTGAATTTACCTTATATGTAATCAATCATCAAGACGACACAACAAGACAACAACATCTGCAAACACTGCAAACTTATTTACACCAAGTCAGTTTCATATTATACATATTTACTCTAAATAAGTCTTTTTACTCTGGTAATGAAACAAAGATATAAAAACAAAATTAAAAAAAAAATTATCACAGTCTCTTTGGTTAAATAGAATGGGACTCTCTTAAAACGTCTAAAAGGCCATCAATTCAGTAACGTGAACTACCTCGATGAAATTCAACGTGTTTCTATTATATTATTTTTCTCATGCCCTCAGTTCATGATACTGGAAAGGTAAAATGAAACATTTCCAGACAATTGTATGCTTTCATTTTGATAATTCGGCAAATAGGTCACTGTATGGGCGTTACCTCATGAAAACGTTATTAGGTATGGTCTAACTTTGACTTAGGTAAAAGCTACATAAAAGCTAAAGGTATACAGTTAAAAGATTCAGCTCACCTGTTTTCCGTTAGAAAATAAGAATGAAATACGAGTTTATCTAATTCACTGGACTGGACAAAATACATGGATTTCTAACTATATATACATGTATATGTGACTTCTATAATCTACCAACCTGAACAGATGGACTAGCCGACCACGCCCAGATATGAATATTAAAGTTGCCGCCTATACAGAAACCTATTTGCCCAATTATATCTCCAAACATTCGGCAACATGCTCAATATACTGATTGGGTGGCCTTTGTATCGTCAGAAATTAGTTAAATAATAGTTCTGTGTGAATCTAATGATCTATAATATAAAATGAACAAAGATTTACAAAAATGAATAGTCATGAACTGCTTGAATTATTACGTTTTTCCTTTCAACATCCAATATGAAATATTCAAGTATAATTCGGCAAATAAGTTACTGTATGGGTGTTACCTCATGAATACGTTATGATGTATGCTAGGTAAAAGCTAAAGGTATACAGTTGAAAGATTCAACTCACATGTTTTCCGTTAGAAACCAAATTAAATACGACTTTGTCTAATTCACTGGATTGGACAAAAGTCATGTAGCTGATCTCTAACGGTAAATATGTGACAGCGGTCCAGGCTGACTGAGTTCGACTTTTACATAATCTCCCTACTTGAACAGATGGAATAACCGACCACGCCCGATATGAATATTAAAGTTACCGCCAATACAGTGACCTATTTGCCCAATTATATAATTTTCGAAACCAAGACACTTTTCATACATTGTCTTCCCTCAAAGAAAAAGATGAAGCAAAAAGGCAAAATATGTCTGGATTTACATTAGAGTAAACAACTTGGGACGAATTTATATTATTTAAAAACTAAATGACTATAACTACAAACACTGAAAACGTATTTACACCAAGTCAAATTCATATTTTATTTACATCAAGCAGGTCTTTTTTACTTTTAAGATACACAAGTTTGTAATGTATCATCATACAATTCTCAGTTACCACCGTCTTAATTTCGGTCTCTTCTCCTGTGTCTCTGCTGCTGCCAGTCGCCATTTGCGTTATCACCACCACCTCTGTGTTGCCATGACGTTGACCTCTGGTATCGACGAGGTCTCACAGGAGTTTGCTCTTCTTCCGGTGGCATGTAAGGTCCCACATCCTCTGGAAGGTCACCCTTGATGAATATTTCGTCGCCGTACCTCTGTTCTGATTTTTCGATGTTAGCCCATATTTTCTCCTGTCGGGTTCTCTTTCGCGGGAATTCACCAGGAGACTTGACACAGCCTCGTTCCTCGTAGTGTCGAACGAGCTTGCCCCATACTTCATCACATCGGAGCAGATTTGTGTTACCTGTAGCAATTTTTAAATTCATAGCTATTCATAGCTATTATTTTCAATGGCAACTGGTGTCTGGCATAAATTTAGAAGCCTCCGTAACGCAGTGGTTATGCCACTCACATTATAAACTAGAGGTCGCACGTTCCATCCCGGGCTTCTCCAGTCTGTTGGATGAGACTATAAATCGAGGCCCACCTCCATATGACCTTAGCTGTTGGTTGGATGTTAAACACCAAATCAAACAACTGACATAAATTTGTAATTCATACATTTATGAAGTAATATTCCACAAGCAGTGGATTCACCTTTATTCTAGGTTTCTACAAAGAAGAACAACGAATACTCTTGTTTTAATTATCAGCACACTTCATTTAAGGAGACAAAGAAATCTGGTAATAAAAACTAAATTCAATTTAATTGGAAAAACACGAAACCTTACCTATGATTATGAGTCCCTTTCTAGCTCTAGTCAGCGCAACGTTGATCTGGTTCTGATCTGTGATAAAGCCGAGGTTCTGTTTGCACCAACCTAGAGTAGGTCGTTTCTCAATCTTGTACTCGGGTAGTGATCGGACTGTACTGAAGATCACATAGTCCCATTCCCCACCTACAAATAAGGATGGTAAAAATAAAAGGTCGTCATTTATTTTGACACATGCAAAATATAATAATATTATGCTTTATTATGAGCAAAAATATATGAATAATAAAGAAAACGTGTTTAACGACATTAAATATACTTAAGGAATTAAAATACGCAACACATACAAGTTCAAGGACACAAGGACATCCCACACATGCCCCTCACAGAATTGGACAATGACTCAGAGTCAGTTTGGGTCAAACTTTTTGTAAATAAGAAAACTCACTTTGTGGCTAGCTGGTATCGACCACCTGTCGATGGTCATTTACCAGTATCGGACAATGGAAATGACTTATTGAATTCACTGGAAAAGTTTGACAATTTATTTAGAGAACAGCTTGACAAAATCAAAAATATTAATAAAGGCAACAAACCCCCCTTAATTCATGTTTTAGGTGATTTTAACTTTAGAGACATTGTATGGCCGGACAGACTCAGCAAATCTGGGTCATCATTGAGTCAGACGGAGGGTCAGATTTTGATAGATATCATGAATGACCATGGTTTGGAACAATTAGTCAATTTCCCCACCAGAGAAAGAAATACTTTGGACTTAATTTTGACCTCTCTTCCTGGTCAGTTTGTAGACATTCATTCCCCGGATAAGCTCAGTGATCATGACATTGTTTCTGGCACATTGAAAATTGCTATCCCCCCTATAAAGAAACCTAGGAGAAAAGTGTATCGTTATCAGAAAGGTGATTATGAATCTATGAGAGCAGAAACACTTAAATTTGCAAAGGAAAGATACTTCAACGGTTACTCAGATACTCGGTCGGTCCAGGAAAATTTCAATCTCATTACATCGTTTATTCAGGAATCGGCAGATAAACATATCCCCTCAAAAACTAGTCGCTCAGTTTCCTCTGTCCCTTGGATAACACCTGAAATAAGAAGGAAGATTCGCAGAAAAAATGCAACTCATGCAAAAGCTAAAAAGACTGGTAGTGCAAAATTTAGATCTAAATTTGAATCTTTACGGAAAGAGATCAAAGCTGATATCAGGAAGCAGCATGATCTTTATGTGAACAACTTGGTGGGAGATGTTAAGGCTAATCCTAGAGATTTTTACAGGTACATAAACAGTCAGAAAAAAGATACCCAAGGTATTCCCCCGTTGAAAAAGAGAAATGGAAGTGGAATAGCTCAATCTGAATTTGAGAAGGCGGAAGAATTTAATGGTCAGTTCTCGGATGTTTTCACTAAAAGTGAATACAAACAGGTCCCTCTTATGGATAGATCTGCCCCATTCATGCATGATATTGTGGTCACAAAGGAAGGGGTGACCAAACTTCTCAAAGGTCTAAACCCGTCTAAAGCCTTAGGGCCTGATGAGCTTCATCCCAGAGTCCTAAAGGAACTGGCTATGGAATTAGGGCCGCTATTCGCCCATCTCTTCCAGCAGTCAATTGATACAGGTGAAATTCCTAAAGAATGGTCTCTTGCTAATATTTGCCCCCTGTTTAAGAAGGGCGACAGGTCACTTGCCCGCAATTACCGCCCTGTTTCTTTGACGTGCATTCCTTGTAAGCTTCTTGAACATATTGTATGCTCAAATATTATGGCCCATCTTGATGAACATGAACTCCTGTCGGACAGGCAACACGCATTTAGGAAATGGCATAGCTGTGAAACTCAGTTGACTACAGTGATAAATGACTGGGCCAAAATCTTAGACAAAAAAGGCCAGGTCGACACTTTTATACTCGATTTTGAAAAGGCTTTCGATACTCCTCCCCATGAACTCCTTAAAAGCAAATTGTTCAGCTATGGAATAGGTGGAACAACACTGAATTGGATAAATGCTTTCCTTTGTTTCAGACAACAAAGGGTAGTGGTTAATGGTATTAAATCGGATTGGGCTCCAGTTGTGTCGGGTGTCCCTCAGGGCACCGTTCTCGGCCCCTTGCTGTTTTCCTTGTATATAAATGACATCTCAGCAGACATCGAGTCTGAAATAAGACTCTTTGCTGATGATTGTGTTTGCTATCGTGAAATCAAGAATGAAGAGGATACATTGAAACTTCAAAGAGACATTGATCGCCTAGGCAGTTGGGCTAGAAAATGGGGAATGAGATTTCAACCCGTCAAATGCAACATGATGCAGCTGACAAATAAACGGTCTAGTAAGATACAGGCTAACTACACCCTTGAGGGCACTTTACTGGAAAACGTTGAAAGTATAAAATACCTGGGTGTAACTATCACAAATGATTTGAAATGGAATACTCATATTTCCAATGTTTGTACAAAGGCTAACAGAACTCTCGGATTCTTGAGGAGAAATTTGTATTCTTGTCCCCCAGATGTGAAAGAAGCAGCTTATAAAGGACTGGTGCGGCCGGTCTTGGAATATGGAAGCTCAGTTTGGGACCCTCACACTCATGGCCTCCAGGAAGAACTGGAAAAGGTCCAAAATCGTGCGGCAAGGTTTGTGACGGGAAATTATGTTTTTGAAACTGGGAGCATGACTGGCATTTTAGGTCAACTGAAATGGGAATCTCTTAAGAAAAGGAGGAAGGATAGTAGACTTATATTGCTATACAAAGGTCTAAAGGGTAAAGCCAGAATACCCACAGATGACCTTATCCCAAAGAATAGGCGTTGTAGAAATCAACACTCTTTGGCTTTTCAGATACCTTCAGCTAGCAAAGAAGCGTACAAAAGTAGTTTCTTTCCGCAGACTATCAGGGACTGGAATGACCTCCCTGATTCACTTGTCTCCTCTGCTGAAATGTCTGATGACTGTGTGTCCAAGTTCGCTTCACTCGTGCGTTCAAGGGACTAATTTCCCCCCCATCCGAACCCCCTGGTGAAATAATGTCATTTGGCGTGTCACCAGTAAACTATTCAGATTCAGATTCAGATTCAACTGTAACGTGTGTATTTGACGTTTTAATAAAATCTCTTTTCGAAATGTCTTCCAGACTGCTTGTGGCATGAGATGAAATGAGAAAACGTCATTTTATTGATTAAATTAACGTCAAAACGTCAAAAACCATGAAAAAAGCAAATTAAGACGTAAACGTCTGGACGAAGGTGAAGATGCCAAATATTGTGTTTGCTTGGTGATCTGACGTCGACTTGAAAATGTGCAATAAAAATTGGCGTCATTGCATACTTGGGTGCCATTACATGTTGCGTTAAAACTGATTAACGGAATGCAAAAGTGCACAATAATGAATATTGAGCAATTAACGTCATTTACATTTTTCGATGTGGGCATTATGTGTTCATGCGGTATTTATCGAACCAATAGACGGCACCACAATGTTTTTCAAGCAACAATGAAGTCACAGGTACCGTTTGATTAGGACACCTACGTTTGATTTGGCATTGACGTAGGTGACGTTAAACGTCCCATATATTACATAATGCTACCAAAGGGCCAATGGTTACCTCTGCAATCACTTTTAACAGATTTGGAAACAATAAAAGTGGTTTTGGTTAAAAGTTGACTTTAATTGTTCCTGTTTCTAACGTGTGCCACTGTGGGTCAGTGACATTATGTGCACGCCATAAAGCATACGTAACCGACATAGTGGCTTTAACTGCTGTAATTTGGCGTTTAGATACTTCTTTCATGTAATAAGATCAGTTAATAGCATACAATAGCATAAAGTGTTTGTTGCGTTTCTTTATTCCTTAAGTATATTAAGTATATCGTTGAAAAATATATCATTATACTTGACGACAGACAAAAATGTCATTCTCCGTGCTTTCTGCCTTTTTAAAAACGTTTTACTGCTTCCAAAACTGACTTCGGTATTTTATTTCTGATTAATGTGCCGTGTGGTGGCCATATAACGTCTCCCCGTACATTATCCATAGCGCAGATTATATTTTTCTTTCGGTCCTTTGAGATCAGTAAATCTATTCAGAGTATAAACAATTGTAGGCATGTGTGTCTTTGATAAGACTTCCTTCAGTGTGGCAGCTGTGGCGACCCTAAAAAGTCTCTTCGTACATTATCCATAGTGAAGATTATATTTTAAGATCAGTAAGGATATTCAGAGTACGTACGTTTTTACGTTTAGAGCCATCTTCTTAACAATGGTATAATCATTTGAGTCCGTTTAGACATGTGTTTTTGACAAGACTTCTCCTGTGTAATTTATTTAAATTGCTATCGTCACCTGTTGATACAATGTCGCTAGTGGAGGTCCATCGCCCGAGGTTGCGCAATATGACCCATACTGTCTCCCTTTGAACGTTATCACTGCTCCCAATTTATCTAAGTTTTGTATTTTATTCATTAATTTACATTAAAAAAACTTAAGTAAAAATACATTCTAAAGAATAAACATTTAGTGCCGAATTAAAATATTTGGTTTATAGTAATTTAGTTTGGTTCAATAAGCCCTGCAGAACTTCTGATCATCGTTGACATGATAAATTAGGACTCACCTTGACTTGAGACAACTGTGTTGACTTTGTAGTTTGAAAATCCTTCCTGTTCCAAACGTCTCCGTAACTCTGAGCACTGGGCATTGTACTGTGAAATCACATTCACAGAGTCTACTTGACGGTCAATTAGGGCTTTGTACACTCTTATCTGTTAGGAAAAGAAAGGAAAATGAAAAAAAAAATGACAAAGCAAACAGTGTGTATAGATTTTTCTTGGAAATTGACAATATTTATCACACATAATTACGCAAGTGAAAGCCTGAAAACAGTGGAAAATCAAACAATACTGTGGTGATATCCTGCAAACTTTTAAATGTTTTATAATCTCAAACGCCATGATTGCTTTTTCAACTGTTGATGATTGAGAAAAAAGGGTTTCACAAATTTATATACTCTTCCTGATTGCGCCTTTTCCTGACCATTGCCTACTTGTACCTTTTTTCACAACTATATATTTATGAAATAATAAAAACAAAGGTTATGTGAGTAGAATACAATTATTTTGTATGGATTTAACTCATAACGTACAGCACCAATCTTTGTTAAGAAAACAAACAAGAATCGTTTCACCCCTTTCGACTTTGTACTTACAACCTCCTCAATTTCAGCATCGTTACTTTTCGATTGCTCATTGCCATCTTCCGTGGATACAGTTAACACCTTCTCCTCGCCTTCGACATGAATCAACACGTGCGGGTAACTTTGACCCCTATTCACTGGCCAGATATCGGTGAGATCGTCATCACACCACAAGCCATGTTCGGTTCGAAGTTTGCGATCATAGAACGTATCGGAGGGAAATCTGCATATCTGTGGGTTCTGTTCAAAAATACAATTTACAGGATGAGGCCCCATTTATATATTGCTATTTTGAACCCTGCCATTGGGTTTGGTAGGAATGCATTTAGAAAAGTATCACATGAACAAAATGGCTTTTGACTGGTAGACTAAAACAATAAGAGAAACATTACATGTGAACAAACATCATAATGTCATATTTTCCATTAAAAGAACTTACATCACACGAAATCTTATTATTCAAGTTGTTATCAACTGTTTTATTACTTGATAATTTATTGGTATAAAAGCGGACATGAGCGCGCGCATGCATGCATATCGTTCTTAAAGGATCTCAGTTTTATCTTTATTTTCAAGTTATAAACTTACCATTCGGTATTGTGTATCGAGCATGATCGTCTCTACTTTCTTCGCTGATTTGGACAGCCAGTATTTCTCGAATAGAGATTTCTCTAACCCAAGTTCTGCTGCCTCCTTACACATAATGATAGGTCTCAGCTGTTTATGGTCCCCTATCAACACTACCTGTGATGGTTCATTGGCAATGATTGGAGCAAGGCACTGAGGTTCAGGACACATTCCTGCTTCGTCGATGATCATCTGAAAATGAAACAGAATGAACTGTCATATCCCCTGTGTCTAATTTAAACATACCTTGCACTCCATGAAACTTCTGTGCATCTGGACCCATTAATGAAAATCATATTTCATCCTCAAACTATATTTATTTTCGCTATGATAAAATACATGACATGGCAAACGATAATTCGATTCTTCAGCATTGGCATTTATCTACTTATATTAATTATCTAAACTAATGCTCACCTCTGACCATTTGAATTTAGCTCATAGTAGAGTTTGGACACAAATCTTAAGAGTGCATGTTGGTGGCGGTCCGTTATGTTAGCAAACGAAGAAAATGTTCCTCACAAAAAGCATGCTTTACTTTTCTGTAAATTCAAAGATTTTGATTTTGACAAACATTTATTTCGAGTGTTAAAAAGGCATAATAGTATAGTATTTACCTGAAAGATGTCTGTCCCGTCACGAATCTTTGGATTCGAGGCCACAGCCGTTGTACAGAGAATGACCTCGTGTTGTTCCAACTCATGCACAGAAGCCTCTCGGATGGTTCTTAGATATTTCTTGACAGCTTCTGGGTCAGCTTCATAGTTTCTCTCCTTGAACTTTTTATCATCAGCGTTTATGAGTTCTGCATAGGGTTTCCCCTTTTGTCTGATCAGATGATGCAACGCAACAGACTTCAGTTCATCGTCTGGCTTGGCATTGTGAGTGCTTCTCTTCGACAAGAATGATTTCCCAGGAATTGGAAAATCAACCGCTTCTATCGATCTCCCATAAACTCTCACTATCTTTGGACAAAGCTCCCCAAGTCTCTTAATCATCCATCCTAAATAAAATACCAGAGGACCAATGGTCCTGTAAACGCTCACCTGAAACCCGAGCTATATACCAATAAACTTGTTTGACTAGAATGATACTATACATGTATATAACCCCAGGGCCGGGTAAGAGCAACCCCTGGAGTCAATTTCTTTTTGAAAACATAAAACTGCAGTCCATTTGCCAATTAACTGCAAGTTTTGCCCTTCAAATGACATTTTAACAATTTTCGCCATTCAAATGCATGGGCGACCTAAGTTGACCTTGCCGTAAAATAGGTCAAGGTCATCCAAGGGTCACGATTTATATAAACTTTGTAGAGCTAGCTCCATTGCCCGATGCTTCATGCTAAGTTTCAAAATCATAGGCCTTCTGGTTCTGGAGAAAAACATTTTTAAAGGTTTTTGCTATTTATAGCCATGGCAGCCATCTTGGTCATGTGACCTTGACCATTTATATATACTTTCATTCCCACTTCCTAACAAAGCTTCTCATAAAGTTTGGCTTTGATTGGCCAAGCAGTTTCAGAGAAGAAGATCTTTGAATATCACTGTAATATACATGTATATTGCCCCGGGGTGGGGGCAGACAGACCCCTGGGGTCCAAATTTTTTCAGAATCATCAATCTTAAGTCCATTTGCCCATTTCCTGCAAGTTTTTCCCTACAAATGACATTTTAACACTTTTCCCCATTCAAACGCATGAGTGACCTATGTTGACCTTGCCGTAAAATAGGTCAAGGTCATCCCAGGGTCATGATTTATATAAACTTTGTAGAGCTCCAGTCACTGAAGCTTCACACCAAGTTTCAAAATCATTGGCCTTCTGGTTCTGGGGAAGAAGACTTTTAAAGGTTTTTTTTTCTATTTATAGCCATCATGGCGGCCATCTTGGTCATGTGACCTTGACCATTTAAATAAACTTTCATTTCCCCTTCCCAAGGATGCTCCACATGAAGTTTGGCTTTGATTGGCCTAGCGGTTTCAGAGAAGAAGATGTTTGAATATTATGGTCATATACATGTATATAGCCCCGGGGCAAGGACAGACAACCCCAGGGGCTAAAATTTTCCATTAACATTAATCTTCTGTCCATTTGCCTATTCCCAGTAAGTTTTACCCATTAAATAGCATTTTACCATTTTTTCCCATTCAAATGCATTGGCGACCTAAGTTGACCTTGCAGTAAAATAGGTCAAGGTCATCCTAGGGTCATGATTTATATAAACTATAATGGGCCTGCAGCCCCGATGCAACACACCAAGTTTCATGGAAATCGGCCCACTGGTTCTGGAGAAGAAGATTTTTAAAGGTTTTTGCTATTTATAGCCATGGTGGCCATCTTGGTCAAGTGACCTGAACCATTTATATAAACTTTCGTTCCCCCTTCCTAAGGATGCTCCACATGAAGTTTGGCTTTGATTGGCCAAGCGGTTTTAGAGGAGAAAATCTTTGAAATTGTGAACGACGGACGGACGACGGACGGACGCCGGAGCATGGGTATACAATAAGCTCACCTGTGAGCCTTTGGCTCAGGTGAGCTAATAAGAAACAATGATAATAATGTGTTGAAATTTCGTAAAAGTTTTGAGGGTTTGACGAATGTAGAATTTTGATCATATCATTCAAGTTGTGAACACCAAAAAATATGATACTTTTGCCGAACTCATATTAGCCATGCGTCCTATTTATGTGACATAGGCAAACAGTATAGCCCCAGATATGACGCCACAACATATGACGCCACAACGTGCGGCGTCCCATCTGGGGCTATTCTGGGGGCTATTCTGTTTGCTAAGAGGAATTTCATCGAAAAATGAAAAAAAAAATCAAATTCACTCCTGATGCCCCTAAAATGACAGTTGACTCACCCAAATGACAATGGCAATTCGTCCCTTATTGGTTTATGGCAAAAGTGCATAAACTACTTACTCGCAACAAGGTCCACTGACTTGTTCGAAGGTCCACAGAAAAGAACCTGCTTTCTTTCGTTGCCCTCTTTGTGCCATACTTTGTTGATTTTGTTGAATAGGTACATCAACTTTATCCCTGTGTAAGTTTTTCCGGTTCCTGAAAACAAGATGTATATTAGGAGACATTTTTTCCTAAATAAAGACCGTTATTAAAACTTACGAACTATATATTATATATCTCTTAATATGAACCAATGAACTAACTAAACTATATAATGCTCAACATTTATGGACGTCTTATGAGCATGCATAAAGATGTTATCTATTTTCTTGGTGCGTTAGTGTTTTACTGCTCATTACAGTGAAGTCTGTGAGAAGTACCAAGAATGAACTGATCTTACCTGGTGGTCCTTGAATCAAAGTGAATGTACTTCCAAGGGCTTTATCTATTGCTGTTTGTTGTCTTTTGTTATTTCTTGGGAGTGGCTTTACGTCATCACTTGGTGGAATATACAAGTCTCTTTCCATCATTACTTCGGCTATTTTGACATGGTCATCATCTACAATATTGAATATAAAATATAACATAAATCAAATAATTATAAAGCAATGTATTTACAAATCAGAATCTTTTTATGGCCAAAATAGATGCTATCACAACGTCAATGTACCCCATGGTTGTCTTAGTACTTTTCTACGGGGACTAGTCATCTACCTCTGGCATAGCATGTTTACTTTAATGACGTGTCAACACCTTCTAAATACCTTAAGATCTTGACTTGACTGTCCTATTAAATTGCAATGTACCGTATGTTACTTTTTACTGTGGTACTTTGTAAGACAACCACTTCCTATTCGTTAAAGGAAAGTGTACAAGATAAAAAGACAATGTACCTAATCCGTCAAACGGCTTGTTGTTCAAAGCAATCTTCCGCACCAAAACCGACTTCACTTCTGGGAGCATCTTTAGGAATGTCTCGGTTCTCCTACGAAGAATTTACATATCATTAGCTCTTGTTTATTATCGATCTACACATATAAATACAGAAGTATGCTCCTGAAAACGTTTAGAAATTGCCTATTTTTTGAAGCGACAAATTATTTAATAATATAGACATGGATACAGTTTAGAAATTCTACATCCTAGATAGTGCAAAATATAGATTTAATATCTAAAATACATCATATTACTCATAATCTAACAATTATATTTTATTCATATTACTCAACATAACTCATGGGACTTAATTAACATTTCAATTAGAGAAATCAAAATCCGAACTCACCTGTCGACTTCCGACTTAATCAACACTTCCACTCCACATCTGAGTATCCCATTGTCATCCGCTTGAGCAAATGGCGGATTCGGAGACAGTCTGTGTAGATCAAAGCTAACGATCACCTTTCCATCACTTGAAACCGTTGGCGACTTTTCCATTATTGTATTTCCGTTCTTCTTTGAAACCTTCGAGGTAACTTCGACGTCTCGTTTTCGAACGACCTTGGTGATTTCGCCATGACCGATCCAAAAGCATTGTCCTTCAGGGTGTCTTTGCTGAGTTGGGTTTGTTGTTGGTTCTGTCAAACTGCACTTCAGGCAAAGGAAATCGAATGCCTTCTTGTTGATATCGGCGTCAGCATCATCTTCATCTACCGTGCCAGCAAATTCGATGTTCCTCAACTCACAATAAGAAATTGGAAGAGAAAATTTCCCAGTGCGACCCCTGAATTTGACAGGCACGTTGGTAATGGTGCATGTGTCTTCGCTGGACACCGATCCAACAGCAGCTTCCATTATCACAAGTGGAATCCATTTTTCAAGGTAGAGTCGCACGCTTGTATACTGATCGAGCGTCGGCTTTGTTGAGTAGTATGCTAAGTGCATGGCCGGGTCATCCGTGTGCTGAAGACAACATTTGAAGCTTTTTGTCACATTGAAAAGCTGTGGCTTCGGTGCGAGCATTCCCTTTTGTGGTTCTGCAGACATTTGGATTTTCAGTGTTTGGCCTCTTATGAAGGAAAGAGAAAACATCGTACATGGTTGCATTTTGTGGATTTCTCGAGTCTCTGTGTTTATGTCGTCTAGTCCAGATGTCGGGAGGCTGTTTCGAGCATAAAGCGCTATTTTCTTCATATCTTGATAACGCCCTTCTATTGCACATTTGAGAATCTTTGCCCAGTCCCACGCCCGTACAAACATCATTCCAGGATGTTGAACTAAATTGAGCGAATCTCTTGCTGAACCTGACAGTAGAGCTGGCTGGCCACTAATGTCATACAGTCGTTTTCGCCATTTGCACTTCACAGTTGCATTTCCAGTATGTGTATCTTCAAATTCCTCTGGTTTGAATCCCATATCCAGAAGATTGAATGGCAATTCCCTATAGGTCTTGTCAACATATCTAAATTCCGGAGCACACAGGGACAAACCGCTGTCACTAACTTCATCTGTGAAACATAATATCGCCTTTGGTTGCTCCTTTAGGCTTATTGCCATTTTCAGTGCCTTGCATCCTTTTTCGTACGCCTTCGCCCGTTTGGCTACAGCATTCACATGTAAGCATATGTTTTCTACTTCACTTGTGGTGTACTCTAAACGTTTCTGCTTCTTAATCATGCAATGTACCAGCCTATGTACAACAATGTCGATGTAACGCCTTATTGGAGAGGTGAAATGGGTGTATGGCGCATAGCCTAGACTATAATGGAGGCCATCTACTTTTCCTTTGAAGCTGCCCGAGCATTTGTACAAAGCATGCTCCTGGATAGCAAGCCAGTGCTGGTAGGCAAGATACTGCATTGGGTGCAATTCGTCCATCTTGATGAAGCGAGATGCTCTTTCTGGAGACTCATTTATCATATCCCAAACCCATCTAGGAATCATAATGTTATTGTCACCACCTGTTTCCAAAACTCTGTCAATTGAAGGGGGTGGGTAGGTTGTTTTTCCCTGTAGTTTCAACACCAGGTTCAGAATTGAAGTTTCCTTCTTCATAAACACATCTAGACTTTCCTGTGTTGGAGGAGGCTGACATCTTTGGGGAACTAAGTATGGGAATGTGATGACAAGGTGCTTTGCAATTTTCCAATTTGTGAGCACCATGAATTCTTCAACGAGATAATGTGCTTCGATAGTATCTTCTGGATTGTCCTCATTGTAGTCCTCGGTTTCCAAGTCTAGAGCAAACATAGAGTTTCCAAGACGCATTCGTCGTCTTTTCTCTGCTAGACTGTACAGCTGCTTTATATTCTTGGTGATCCCTCCCTCACATGTATCAGATTTGATTATTTCTTGGACCTCCGCATAAGTGAACTTTTTGCGAGACTTGATAACAGAAAGCTTGATTTCAGTGCGCTGATGATTGCCTTGGGCATCTAAATAATGGAATGCTGAAATGCAGAGTCGCCGTTTGTTAGGCACCAAACTGCAAATATTTTGACTCAAAGGCTCAGGCAGCATGTGCCTTGGTCTTCGCATACCGGGATAAAAAGTAAGAGCACGCTCGCGGGCTTCTCTGTCAATGTCATCATCTTTTTCCACATATGCAGTTACGTCAGCAATGTGAACACCAACGCGGAACCCATCTCCAAACTTTTCAATGCTTAGAGCATCATCTAGATCCTTGGAACCTGGAGGGTCAATGGTGAATGTATCCAAATGTGTGAGGTCGACACGGTCATGACATGCAGATTCCGGTGGCTCGTCGTGTTGCCTCCTTGTGATACTCTCAAGGCGTCTAACTGTAGCTGCGGAGTACACGGATGGCACTTCATGCTGAAGATCTAGAATATTAAGTCCACGCTGCACTGTTGTCCCAAACGGCAAGATACGTATGACAGCTCCTAGTGGATAAATGCTGTATTGCTGGCGTTCCCACTGAAGATACGCTACCAAGAAAACATATCTATGTCTGTCAGCCGGGTTTATCTCAATAATAGGTTTATCTGCCAGTTCTAATGTACCATTTCTGTGATTATAGTCATAAAGTTCGATTTTATTCTTTTGTTGTTTGAAATGTCTTTTCAGTATTTCTTTACGCAAGAGGTGAATCTTTGGGACTGTTTTACACATTGGCCGCACAAGATGCGATTCCAGATCATCGAGCGTACAGACAAACACAGGATGCTTAATATTCTTTTGTCTCTCACGATTTAAAATGCCGACCACTTTACCATATCTTTTATCCTGTTGTTCGTGTTCAACATCTAAAATTTCCACAACAACTTCGTCTTCATTGAAAGTCCGACCAGCCTTTGACCTTCCAGAAATTTCAATTGTTGCAATTTTGTCTTCAGATTTCACGGGTGTGCAAACGGCTCTATGACATCCCTCAATTTGAAGGGAGCATCTTTTGTATTGGTTTGGTCGTAGCCGCAGTAGTTGCTCACACTGTTCTTTCAACAAGGGTGGGTCATAGAAAGATTCATTCTTCTCCTTTCTTTGGCTGGCTTTTATTGAATTGAGGAAAGATGCATTTAACTGGAGTCCCTCTCGTAACAATTTATTATCTTGCGGTGTCAGCGAGTCTTCCTCGTCGCCGCTGTCACCATGATGGCGACAACTTTGCTCGTAAAACGTAGAGGAATCGTCATCAGGTGACTCTTCAATATCTTCAAGTGACGTTCTTGAGCATGCCCCAGACAAGTATGAATAGGTGGAGACCCCGTCGTCATCGTCGTCATCTGAATCAGTTTCGAAATCTGACAGGTCTATCTGACCTGACGTGAAGCTTGTAACATCACTATGGTCACTTTCGAGGATTGTTGTGGAGGAACTTTCATTTGACGCATGGCGCCGTCGACTTCTTTTATTTTTTCTTCTATTTCGCTTTCGTTCTGGTACAATATGTGGTGATGACTGATCCTCGTCCTTAGTGTCATTTTTACATGCTGTGTCAGTTTCTTTTGACTTTCTTTCATAAATCACTTCTGCCTCTTGGTGCCTTGGACTGTTTTCATCACCTAGCTGTTGGCTACCATCTGACTGTTGGTCTTGCCTTTCTCTTGCTTTAGCTGTAGAATAGCAGGCTGTTTTATAATTTCATTATCTTAAAGCTCTGTCAACAACTATAAATATGTTGATTAACTGAATCAAAAAGTAGCAAACGAAACTGAAAATAAGGCATAGAAAACCACAACGCATTAAATCTATTTTTGTATATTCAGATTGCATAGATTCTTTTGATATTGGGAAATAAGTTTTCAAAAAATCAAGCAATGTCTTTTGGCACGTTAGACATGGCAAATAGTGCAATATCACTAAAATAATCAACAAATGAGCCGCCTCGTGGGAAAACCAACGTGGTTTCAGACCAGGTCCGACACAGACCGACCTGTACAGTCACAGAAAAGAGCTAATAGCTTGAAATTTCGGATTTAAGTAGAAGAGGAACTGTACTATCCGAGTAGCGAAAACAAAGGCGCTAATCAGCTTCGCAGTTACTGCGAAGCTGATCTGCGGCTTTGTTTTCGCCTGGCAGATTGTTGGTTTTCCCATGTGGCGGTTCAAATCAAAAGAAAAGATTTATACCTACAAAACAGTTCGATATGATCTAGCGATATTTTAAAGAAATGGTCACCACAATCAAATAGGCCCGAGAACGATTTAAAAATGTAATATAAATACATGACCCCCACTCTCAGCAAATCCTACAAAAAGGTCAAATACTTTGAAGGTGCCGCTTGAACTCATAAGATGAAGTTTTGTAAATACGGTAAAAGGGACACATATTTATTTTAAACATTTTTCAAGTGTCAAGTGAAGCACGTGGTCATATATTGTTTACCGTCTTAGAGTCGCATTATTGAGAACGTAGTTATTTAAGCAGTCCGATCAACAAATGCATATCTATGTCAAAGGTTAAGCGGCACGGTCAAAAGTATTTTACCTATACAGGTCCCAACCAGCATGTTGAAAGATTTTTAAGGTGTGCGACCCATGTATGGTGAACTTACTACCTAATGCCTTCAGACGTTCATGTGCAACCTACCAAATACGCTAAGAAATAGTTAAGATAATCTCTTGTTACCATTTTATGCTGTGGCAATGAACCAAGTTTTTAAAAACATATGAGCCTTTGCATGAGAAAACCAACAATCTGGGTTTCCGAACAGGTCCAAAACAAACCATACTGTACAGCCACAGATGCCGGCTAGAAGCTTGAAATTTCGGATTTAAGAAGAAGACGCATTGTACTATATGGTTAGCAAAAACAAAGACGCTGCACAATTGATTTCGCATATGCAGAGTGTTTGTTTTTCGTATGGGGCGGCTCAAGAGAGCAAATCTAAGGTTTTCCATTTTATCATCATACTTGAACAATATATCATTGACTTACGCCTTCGGTGCTTTTTCTTCTTTGGCGTTTCGTGTGTATCCGTTCGTGCCCCGGTAGTTTGCTGGAAAATAAAGAACATTTTCATTGGCTTGTAAAATATAGCTTGTAAAATATAGATGTTAAAGATTACCAGAAAAATGAAGTTGCTTTTATATGATTTTGTCATTCCCATATTGTATCGTTTATTGTCAGTTGACAGTATGTCAAAATAGGCCGAAAAGTGCTGAGGAACCTTAATATTCTTTATCATGTTCATGCCCTTGTTTGTGTGTGATTTCATATATTAGGTCTTTTTCACTGTTAGAGTGAAATATCTATGCTGTTACAGATTTATAAATGAAAACATATTTAAAAAATGTTTAAGCCCTGTTAAACCGGTTACAAGGTGATACTCTGTTGTGGCTCTAATTGTTTTATGTTTTGGTGCTGAAGTTTTGTGCTGTTTGCAGCTTATGTAGGTTTACATATTTCAACTGAGTGGTCCCCTATTGGGAAATAGCTGCTCACCCGGCTTATGACATATTTAATTACTATAAGTACATAATTGTCAATTTAGTTTTTTCCCACCTCGGTATTTCAGAGTGGGAATTTCTTTCTGATTGTGTCATTTCCTGATCATTGTCTATAGAAATTATTCTTTGCATCATCAATCATCAGCAGTTTTGTCTTCAAGGCTTCTCACGTATCTCGATTATTTTTATGTTCCATTACGAAAACACGCCCTTGCAACATACAGAATTTTTTTTCGAAAGCAAAAATTGCTCAAAACATATATAGATTGTGGGTACATGTTAGCGGAGAGGGGGTTCTAACGAGAACCCACAATCTATGTTTTGGAGAAGAGGCGGTTCTAACGAGTACCCACAATCTATGTTTTGGAGCAAAATGAGAAAAATAGATTTACCCCTGTATATCCCAGTTTTGCTATATAAAAATGGGGGTCAAGGGGGTATACATTACACGGACACGTTTTCCTGGTGATTTTGAAAAATAAGCCTACCTTCTGCTGTTTGTCAGCTTCAGTTCCAACTAGCCAATCAGGATCAGGTTCTTGTGTCTCAGCTGGTTTCTGTATTTGTTCTTCAATCTCTTGCAACAACCTCCGTAGACGTTCAATATGATCCGGGCTCTGTGGAAAAAAATAGACAGATCAACTGTTATTTGACGTTCATTCGTTCTACTTCTAACCAAGTATAACAATGCTTTCACGAGCTTCAATTATAAAAGTATAGATAATGTAGTACCAGCATGAATATAGACTATTTAAATGATTTTTTCGTGAAACTGCGTGATCACTTTCAAATATAAAAAAATACATGTAGCTTAGTCTTATCACACTTCATTTAATGTGTGTGTTTCTATGCAATTCAATGTGTATGTGGATTTTCAGACACATATATCACCTTTGCATTTTCCAAGGCTAATGTAATTTTCTTCTTTGCTGTTTGGTAATCATTAACTTTCATTAATGATCTTCCCCAGACTTCAAATGCCTCTGGGTCTGTATATTCCCCAAAATCTTCTAGTACTGCAGTGAAATCAACAAATATTTCAGCAAAGTCACTGGATGAAATGGACAAATCAGAAATGGGTAAAACAATATAACGAAAGCACCAAATGGGTGAACATACATTGTATAAAAACACAATTTTCATCATGATAAAAGTTGTAAAACAATTCAGCAAAAAGTCATAAAATGTCAACGAAGTGACATTATAAATTTAGTCTAAAAGATATACCATTGTTTGTGCGCGTGTGACATAACGGTACTGCATTCTGGTTCAGAGAAAACTAGTGTCTGAGGATGACAATTTAGCTAAAAATGGTATAATTTAATGGTATCCCAAGCACCAGCAGGTAGAGATACCTATGATCAAGCAAACAGTTTCTTACAATAATTGTAAGGCGTTTTACCTTTGTGGCAGAACTGTTTAACCAGTTGGTGGTTTCCCTGAATCGAAAAGATAGACATATGCATAATGACATGATGAAAAAGATATAAAACATGTACACAGCTTTTCATCTGTCCTTTAAGCCTGGTTTCCACGAAAAAAAATTCTTTGACAAAGCAGGTTTGTTGCAGAAAAGTTATGCTCGTGTAGACTCAATTCTGTGGCGAAGTGTCATTGTCAAATATCTGTGACAAAGGTGAGCGAGAAATCTTTGTTGTACGTGAACGCAAACTCATTGTCAAAGTTTCTGTGGCAAATAATCTTAGTCAAAGAAAAATTGTCCGTGGAAACCAGGCTTTACAGTTTTCAAAGAACGTCATTATAATTATCATGATGATTGCAGAACCAAATCGATAAAAATCTTGTGATTGTGAAAAGGCTATTTCAATGCAGAGAAGCTTGAAGTTTTCCTTCAAGTAATTAATTTTACGAAAATAGTACTCATGAGACCAACGTTCTTTACGTCTTTTACGCAGAAAACTGACTTCATAAACAGCCTTGCATTTTCTCACCCATCAGACAAGCATATCCCTTTCAGTGCCTGACAGATATTTTCTAAAACAGTATTAATACTTCATAGCTGTCTCAAAATGCCAATCATTATACATGTAATTAATAGAAATGTACACCTTATGTTTAATTCCATATAAGGAAGTGATACGCGAGATACAAAAATACCTTGTAAGTGTATTTCAGGAAGTTATCAAGACTAATTGTAGTCTGCTAAAAAAAAGACTCAAAATTTCATTGTTGAGAATTTTATGCACAAAACAAAATAGTGATTATTTTTTTTTGTTGTTGTAAAAGGAGTCCAAATAAAAAGTATTAATAGTTCTTCACTACGTAATTCGCATATTGTTCCAAGTGCAAACAAATGGCTGCCTGGATAAAACTTGAAGCCTGTTCAGAGTCAAAATAATTTAAAAGATGGGTGAGAAAAAGAAGGTATTGAATCTCAGGCTCGTTTACAGATTATTCGGGTCTCATCCTCAACAGAACCTCGGACGAGACTTGAATAATCTGAAAACTTTCCTAAGATGTCCTTGTCCCGGCATCAATCACATCATAGACTCTTTTCTACATATATGTATGTACTCAAAATATAAGTTTTGCGTTGTAATTTTCTACAGTTGCTATAATCTTAAAAGTATCTGATACACCATTCAAAGCTATGTGAATGAAAAGGATTACTTTGTTAATATGTTTCGATGGATATTTTTGACATGGGCGGATCCAGAGGGGGTGACAGGTGGGGGGGGGGGGGGGTCCGAACACCCCTGGAACTGCCAGATTATTAATTTTTGCCATGTTGAAAATTCGTCAGACCCCTTCTGGGAATTTGGACCGCCGCCCTAACCCGAGTCTTCTCTGGCTGCAAACCCTGTAAGGGTTTTAATAGCCGCCAGTCAAAAATTATCGAAGGCTATTTAATGTCAGAGAAGTCTCGGATTAGCCCCCCCCCCCCCCCCCACGCACCCCCCGAGAAAATTTTCTGGATCCGCGCATGTTTGATAATCACTTACCATTTCAAGCCCGCACCTTGCGACCCTCATTAAAGATTCTCTAACAATCGTATCCTTCCTTTTATTTTTGACCCGAATGCGGGAGATCTGAATAAACGTGTCTAAGTTCATGAGGATGTCCACTGATGTCTGTACAGCTATGTCCCATCGTTTAAAGTGCTCTGCAAGTTTTGCATTGCCCTCCACTTCTTGAAGAAAATTTAGGAGTGACTGAAAAAATAGACGGTGACAATCATACTTGTAAAAGCAAATGGATTTGTCTCGAGTAAATCAGAATAAACCCACTTTTCCATGCAATAACTTTTGCAAAGCCCGTCGGAGTTTGATACTCTGCTATTATAGTCTGAACTTTGAATTAAAATTTCTTTTAAACGTGAGAAAAATCAACAGGAGCGTTTTTATAGATTTACCTGAATATTTTCTCTGAACTCCTGCGCCTTAGTCTGCATGATTTGCTCCCACAGGATACCGCACACACGAACATGTTCTTTTAGAGTCCAGTTGCCATCAAATACGGTTGCTGAAAAAATGTCATACATACATATTAACTCCCTTAGAATCTCTCATGATGATAAAATAAAAGATATGAATTACATAAGGCAAGCATTGGTCAAGTCGTTTAAAAACTTATTTATAAGGGCAAACTTACAAACCGCTTTTGTTAATCACCATCATTCGTTCATGCTGAATAAACTCATTTTTCATAATGCATTCTGGGGTCATTGTTCAAAACAATGTTAGTTTAACGCCATCGTTAAGTCCTCAACTCGTTTTAAGTAAATGCCGACTACATATTAAGCAAATACACAGTTATTTTTGCTGATAAAATGTTATTTTTGTTGATAAAATGTGAGAATCCTTTGCAAGTATATTTGTAATAATTTGTATAAGTCACTGGTCATGCACTTGTAAAGATGATAAAATTTTTAATTCTGTATGGACCAAAAGTCTCTTGCTCTCTCTATGAATCACATATTACCTCAAATCTGTAATCATAAATATATCTGAGTGGCCTTAAGTTGTATTTTAATTTTAATTCTATACCTCATTTAAAGGCAATAAGTGTACATATTTTTGATAGGTCTCCCAGACATCACATTTTGTACACATGCATATAACTATGTTAATATATCTTTTACTCTTAATAGGACCATATGTGAGATTCGTTTATGTACTAAATATGTCATATTCTTTAAATAAAGGCTATCATTACTATTATTATTTATAAAATATTATTATTATTATTATTATTATTATTATTATTATTATTATTATTATTATTATTATTATCATGTTTGAAATTTTAACGAATCGTTAATAATGACATCATAAATTTTGAACAACTGGTCCCAGATCTATATTTTAATTAAAACCATAACGTCATTATTCTCTCTTTCATTTCTCTTTTTCGACAGGCCACCTGAGGTTGGCTAATAACTATCAACTCATCCATGTTTAAGCTCTAGAGCTCTGTATGAAATGGTAATATAATGTATTAACAGTACCTGTGTAAAAGCATCTTGCTGCATTCATTGGTCTTTGTACCTGGAAAATAGTGAAAATGCGCAAAAATCAAACTAATGTATTTAATGGTCATAAATCAAACTAATGTAAAAAAGGGCAAATGTCAAACTAATGTAAAATGGACAGAGGTCAAACTTATGAAAATGGACCAAAGTAAAACTTATATAAATGGACAAAAGTCAAACTAATGGAAATGGACAAATGTCAAACTTCGTAAAATGGACAAAAGTCAAACTTATGTAAAATGGAAAAAAGTCAAACTAATGTAACATGATGAAAAGTCAAACATTATTACGTAAAATGGACAAAAGTCAAACTTATGTAAAATGGACAAAAATCAAACTTATGCAAAATGGACAAAAGTCAAACTTATGTAAAATGTGCAAAGGTCAAACTTATGTAAAATGGACAAAAGTCAATCTAAAAGTACAGTCAAAGTAAAATGGACAAAAAGTTCATTTCATCTGCTGAGAAACCCATATAAAGATGACACATTTAATTAATAAGAGCTGTCGCAGGACAGCGTAGCTCGCCTGACTTGTGCTTTGCCACTACATTTATCAAAATCTATGACCTATGACCTTGACCTCAAGTTCGCTCAGGTGGGTCGTAAAAGCATAAAATTCCAGACCAATATCTACAAACAAGCAAAGTATCAACTTGATACATCAACATTTTCAAGAGATATAGACTTCTAACAACTTTAACGAAAAACTTCAACAAAAAAAAAAAAAAATCTAAATCTGTGACCTTGACCTCACGGTCACCCAGGGTGGGTCATGATGGTACTCCATAAAACTTCAGAACAATATCTTCAAACATGCAAAGTATCAACTTGATCCATCAACATGTTCAAGAGATATAGACTTCTTAAATCTTTAATGAAAAACTTTAACATGAAATTTTTCTAAGTCCGTGACCTTGACCTCAAGGTCACCCAGGGTGGACCACGATGGTACTGCATAAAACTTCAGACCAATATCTACCAACATGCAAAGTATCAACTTGATCAATCAACATGTTCAAGAGATATCACACCGTACATACGGCTCGTCAAATTCCAACTGGTACGTCAAATTCCAGATGTTTATGTCAGCGCATGCGTTTTGGCGGCTAAATTATTTTTGTTGTTTTTTTTTTTTTTTTTTTCTTTTTTTTTAGTATACTTTAGCTAATGGTTTCAAAAGAAAATAATAATCGGCAGTCGTGTGTGGACCTCCACGCATCTGTACATACTGGTGTCATGGTCAGCTTATCCGTGGATTGGCGAAAATATTGCACGAAAGTCTTAAAACGGCACGTTTTCAGAAAACATCCATACTTTTTTGGATATAGACTTCTAAAAACTTTAATGAAAAACTTTAACATAAAATTTCTAAGTCTGTGACCTTGACCTCAAGGTCATCCAGGATGGGTCATGATGGTACTGCATAAAACTTCAGACCAATATCTACCAATATGCAAAGAATCAACTTGTTACATCTACATGTTCAAGAGATATAGACTTCTAAAAACTTTAACCGAAAGTGTGACGCGGACGCGAACGTACACGTAAACGTAAACGCGGACGACCGAGGTGACAACAATAACTCTGTAGTGCACTTCGTGCAGGCGAGCTAAAAACACAACAAAATTCATTTCAACCACGGTCCGAGCACAAAAGAATAGCGGGAACTTTGACTTTCGTCCAGCGAATCACTACTGAATGTCACAGACAGCTGGTCCACATCTGCTTTGGCCACATTACAATGCCCTCTTTGGATATATTTATATCACAATGTTCCATTGTGGGATCACTGTCCCCTCTGGGACTGGGGACGCGTTAAACAGTTTACAAAATTAATAACTTGTCATGCGTGCGCAATAACATGAACAGTGATAAAAATCTTACCGAATTAAACGTAAAGGCAATCGTTCCAAACCAGTCCGCCAACTGTTGTGGTGTATAATGCGACTTCTCCCTCTCCCTTAGATAGCAGTCCATGGCCCCTCTAACCCCAACCAACGCCTGTAGGGCCAGTCTCTCCGCTCCCTCGAATTCGCCATTATCAGCGGCCTCCTTTCCTCTTTCTACCAGGTCGTCCAACGCCTCTGCTTGAGAGGCAGTTTGTCTTGTAGGGTTGTCCTGAAAGTAAAATTTCCTGGTGTGATTTTAGAACTTAGGTCACATACCGGCAAGGGACCAACCTAAAAGCACGGGCATACAGGTTCGAGTCGGCTTCATATATGTTGGTATGTACTGTCATTCGCCACCTTCGGAACACTCCATAGACTTCAACTGTATTTTCATGTTTGCGAGAAAAATTATGCTGCTTTTCTTGGTCAACATGTTAAAATGTTTTGGTGCCATATGAAAGGTAAGTGAATAAAGGAATAAACAAGATATTTTCATTCAATTCTATGCATGCGTTTAAAGATACATTTATTATTATTATTATTATTATTTTTTTTTTTTTTTTTTTTTTTTTTTTTTTTTTTTTGAAAAAGGTATGAAAATTGTTTTGACATTTTTTTTCTTGATATCAATGGGAAAGTGGCTTTTTTTAATTTCCCTAACTTTGGACTGCTGAAAATGAAATTTCATCAAATAAGCTTTGTTAATTACTTCATTTAACTATCAATTGACAACACAATCATGAAACTGTGTGGACCAGAAGAGGCAGGATAATTTTTCTTGTCACCATTAAAATTATTATTATACGAGTGTACCTTCACACGGAAGTGGAACCGGAAGTGCCAAGTGGAGCGGAGAGTTAGCTACATTGGCGTCCCCAATTCCGCACTGTCCCCAATTGCGCACACGTCCACTTTCAATCGTAATTTAATATACATTACCTTCCAGAAAGAAAATACGTTTATGTTTTTAGTAATCCATTTTTATTCCTCTTTCGATTTGCGAAGTCGATTTTCAAAAATATTACGTCATCTAATAGTTATCTGCAACACAATAGGTTGATGTCAAATTCATAAATCTATTTTTAGTCGCTTTTCGTGTTTCGATTTTTTGACATCCAATTGATGACGTAATTGCTGCTACACGCTGGGATTTTAGGCCACATGTGAATTCATGGAAGATTAGGTAGGTATTCATGAAAATAAATTGATAATTTATAAATGCTGTAAAAAATTATTCACAGTCAAACAAGGGCATGTAGCGTCCCCAGTTTCACAAACTTGTTTTTCACGATGCTAGGATGGCATAGTTTGCATTACCTTGAAGCGAATATCCATAATTTCAGCGCATCGGACTCAGAACCGAGATGCCCATCTAGATCGAATAATCAAAGGCGGCGCTGTGTTGTGTCCTCGAGCAAGACGTATATACACTTCCCACATGCATTGGGTTATGCACTAGTCATTTGTAACCACGGCCCCCACCTCGGGACAGGGCGGGGGATAGCCGTGGAAATGAGCAGGGCTTTGACCAAAGTTATGCCACGGCAGTGTAGTTGAAATACCCGGGCTTTGCTTTATATAGCCAAAAAGTGTCGTGAAAATGTGAAATGAAAAAGATAGCAGGCTGCGGGGGAAAACAACAGTGGTTTTACCAACGAGCAGTCCCCGCAGGGTGGGGCTTTTTCAGCTATTCCCCGGGGTAGGGGCGTGGTTACAAATGACTAGTGCATTAGGCTGGAAGCTCCGGTCCGACCTGACTGTAAAAAAGTTGACTAGGGCATACCTCATTACCAACAATACATGTACACGATGTTTTATGGTGCCTGGAATTATGTTGCTCAATAATAATTCACAGAATACTCGGTCTTAGTGTATTAATGGCAATACAATTGAAAATGCATTGATCAGTCAAATTGGTTTTGTTACTACAGAATATAGGTGCATTTACAGCAGTGCATATCCTTACTCCAGGCTTTGTGGGGGCTCTATCAGGGGTTTTGGGAACTGGGGAGAAGGGTCATTTATTTATCGACTGTGAAAATGTATGTTAAGTTGCGTCGAACATAGAACTTTAAAAATAAATACAAAAATAATTTTAGGTCATTGTTACTAATGATTTGGTTGAACAATCTATTTATGGTGGCCATTTTGGATACCATCTTGAAAAGTTTGATGTTCAAAGTTCTCTTAAAACGAGTGAAGTTTCTTATTTAATCATTCTCTTTGATTTGAAGACAAAATAAGCTCAAAAATACTTCAAAATCATAAAAACTAATAATATAGTTGAAAATCCTGTATTTGGCAGACCTATTGGACGCCATCTTCAATTTCTCGAAACCCTCAATGATGAAAAAGTGTCATCGGTCAGATTCTTTTAAGACAGTGCCTATAATACAGGAATCCATCAAGAAAAACAAAAAACAAAACAACTTTATACCTGATTACCAAGTCCAGTGAAAATATTCCGTAATCCTTCTGGAATATACGTTGTAATAACGTTGTTTATCGAACATGATCCATTGATTTGGTTAGGTCTTAGGCAGAACGGAATGTATTACACTACGATGCGCCTTATCGTAGTTCCCTACAACCTTTTTATACACAAAGTTTGCTTCACTTCTGTGTATGTGAATTTTACTGATCTGACTGTATTTGTGGAATTGGGGACAGGTGTGCGTAACTGGGGACGCATGGGACCCTTACATTTGGGCTTCCAGGATGCAGACGGAAAGTGTGAGTATAAAAATCTTACTTGTAAATGAAAGTATATGAAATTGTTGACAGGTTCATGCCAAGCACTTTTTGATATATGAAATAGTATTGCGAGGAACAGCCTTTGACGAGAACCGTTTGCGAAAATGGGGACTATTCTGTAGCTCATCTAGATCTGGGCCCAGTTGTTCGAAATTAATGACATCGTTAGTTAACAATTCGTTAAAATTTCAAACATGAATATTACAAATACACTGTTATTTTTTGTTGATAAAATGTGAGAATCAATGCAAAGGCTTCTCACATTTTATCAACAAAAAATAACAGTGTATTTGCTTATGTAGTCAGCATTTCCTTATTAAGGAGTTGAGGTTTTTATTATATAATTTATTAACGATTTTTAACTGGTTGGTTGTATTTCTTAAACTTTGACAGTTTATACAACATATTTCAAGTCGCTTTTATTATGCTTAATGTTGGGATTGGGCTTTTTTAACGAATAGAAAGTTATCAGACAGACAGATAGACAGACAAAAACTTTATTCTCTTTGTTGAATTAACAACATACAAGGTATTTCACATATACAATTCATGAATTCTCATTGTTAGCAAAGGTAGCGTAACTACCAGGACAGAGACCAGTAAATGTAACGTTGCCTGTGATTGGCCCGAAGTGTGGGCAGATCTACCGCGGCAAATTTAAGATGTAACGCTACCCACCATTGGTCATAAATGCGTATCTATCAAATGTCTTTTGTCACATGATAGTATAGTCGTTCTTGAATATTTTGCTATATATTTCTATTTAATCGGCTGCTGTTTTGCCATGCTATGGCCAAATTGCGCATGTAGTTATTTTTGAATAATTATTTTTTCGTTGTTGAGCGATTTTGAGGTGTCCCTAAACAGCGAAGTGTACCGTCCTTGAATGCTGGCTAACCCCCTATTTTTTGGCTGCACTTGTACACGGCCTGGGGCGATCTCTCGTCTGCTGAATGTGTCGGGGTCCACTATAAGCTGTGAAGCCTAAGAATGAGTCTTGTTTTGGGGCAAATTACAATGGGAGTCTATGGGAACGATAATTAGAGGTCTCTGCCCTAAAGAGAATATCACCTTCAGGCGTGCTCCCTGTTTCGACACTGAAATGAAGCTGTGTTTTCAGGAACCAATACCCCCTTTGTATCTCTTCATGATTTCACATCTGAAGCCCAAGGCGGAACAGACAGAAACTGGCCATCCTCGAATTTTAAAATAGAAAAATTCACATAAAAATGCACATACAAACAGATCAATAAACAGACAACATAAAGATTTTTCCCAACAGAACAGCACTGGAACTGTTATTTAAGAAATGACTTGGGTGCTTTAACGAAAATTACTGGACCAAACCTCGCCCATTGCATCAGTAGTGGTTCCAAACACCTCTGGGAAGTCAACAAGGTGCAGTTATGACCCCTATAATGTATAATGTAATCATTAATGATTTTCAAGTTCTTGACGTTCTCTGGTGTAATAAGGTTAAACTCACCATGATAGTGCATCATAATGTTAAAATGAAAAGAACAATATACAAAACAGACAAATTGAAGGTCAAGGTCACAGCTTTTACCCGTTATTTTGTGAGGAATAGGTAATTTTGGTGCAAAAAATCCAATTTTAAGTGTAGAATTGTGACTATCATAAAGGTCAAGGGTCAAAGGTCAAGGTCACGGAATTGCCTTATCTAACCTTTCCTGTCATAGTCCTTAACAAAACGATACCACAATTGGTGAAGCGCCAATGCTTTGAATTAATTCAGTGGCTGTATCTTTACCATGTAGAGAGGCAAATTTGTCTTATTTTGGACTTATTGAAGTAGGGGGTCGGTTGACTTTTTGAATAGCTCCAAGACTATGATACGTTTAACCAAGCATCAAACAGCATCGTTGTTATTGTAAGAGCTCCCTTCATTGTATAATTGCAATATCTCGTTAAAATAAACGAAATAATGGGTGTCTTTAGGACAGAGACCAGTAAATGTAACGTTGCCTGTGATTGGCCCGAAGTGTGGGCAGATCTACCGCGGCAAATTTAAGATGTAACGCTACCCACCATTGGTCATAAATGCGTATCTATCAAATGTCTTTTGTCACATGATAGTATAGTCGTTCTTGAATATTTTGCTATATATTTCTATTTAATCGGCTGCTGTTTTGCCATGCTATGGCCAAATTGCGCATGTAGTTATTTTTGAATAATTATTTTTTCGTTGTTGAGCGATTTTGAGGTGTCCCTAAACAGCGAAGTGTACCGTCCTTGAATGCTGGCTAACCCCCTATTTTTTGGCTGCACTTGTACACGGCCTGGGGCGATCTCTCGTCTGCTGAATGTGTCGGGGTCCACTATAAGCTGTGAAGCCTAAGAATGAGTCTTGTTTTGGGGCAAATTACAATGGGAGTCTATGGGAACGATAATTAGAGGTCTCTGCCCACCATTTAGGACAGAGACCAGTAAATGTAACGCTGCCTGTGATTGGCCCGAAGTGTGGGCAGATCTACCGCGGCAAATTTAAGATGTAACGCTACCTACCATTGGTCATAAATGCGTATCTATCAAATGTCTTTTGTCACATGATAGTATAGTCGTTCTTGAATATTTGGCTATATATTTCTATTTAATCGGCTGCTGTTTTGCCATGCTATGGCCAAATTGCGGAGGTAGTTATTTTTGAATAATTATTTTTCCATTGTTGAGCGATTTTGGAGTGTCCCTAAACAGCGAAAAGTACCGTCCTTGAATGCTGGCTAACCCCCTATTTTTTGGCTGCACTTGTACACGGCCTGGGGCGATCTCTCGTCTGCTGAATGTGTCGGGGTCCACTATAAGCTGTGAAGCCTAAGAATGAGTCTTGTTTTGGGGCAAATTACAATGGGAGTCTATGGGAACGATAATTAGAGGTCTCTGCCCTAAAGAGAATATCACCTTCAGGCGTGCTCCCTGTTTCGACACTGAAATGAAACTGTGTTTTCAGGAACCAATACCCCCTTTGTATCTCTTCATGATTTCACATCTGAAGCCCAAGGCGGAACAGACAGAAACTGGCCATCCTCGAATTTTAAAATAGAAAAATTCACATAAAAATGCACATACAAACAGATCAATAAACAGACAACATAAAGATTTTTCACAACAGAACAGCACTGGAACTGTTATTTAAGAAATGACTTGGGTGCTTTAACGAAATTTACTGGACCAAACCTCACCCATTGCACCAGTAGTGGTTCCAAACACCTCTGGGAAGTCAACAAGGTGCAGTTATGACCCTTATAATGTATAATGTAATCATTAATGATTTTCAAGTTTTTCACGTTCTCTGGTGTAATAAGGTTAAACTCACCATGATAGTACATCATAATGTTAAAATGAAAAGAACAATATACAAAACAGACAAATTGAAGGTCAAGGTCACAGCTTTTACCCGTTATTTTGTGAAGAATAGGTAATTTTGGTGCAAAAATGCAATTTTAAGTGTAGAATTGCGACTATCATAAAGGTCAAGGGTCAAAGGTCAAGGTCACTGAATTGCCTTATCTAACCTTTCCTGTCATAGTCCTTAACAAAACGATACCAGAACTGGTGAAGCGCCAATGCTTTGAATTGATTCAGTGGCTGTATCTTTGCCATGTAGAGAGGCAAATTTGTCTTATTTTGGACTTATTGAAGTAGGGGGTCGGTTGACTTTTTGAATAGCTCCAAGACTATGATACGTTTAACCAAGCATCAAACAGCATCGTTGTTATTGTAAGAGCTCCCTTCATTGTATAATTGCAATATCTCGTCAAAATAAACGAAATAATGGGTGTCTTTAGGACAGAGACCAGTAAATGTAACGCTGCCTGTGATTGGCCCGAAGTGTGGGCAGATCTACCGCGGCAAATTTAAGATGTAACGCTACCTACCATTGGTCATAAATGCGTATCTATCAAATGTCTTTTGTCACATGATAGTATAGTCGTTCTTGAATATTTGGCTATATATTTCTATTTAATCGGCTGCTGTTTTGCCATGCTATGGCCAAATTGCGGAGGTAGTTATTTTTGAATAATTATTTTTCCATTGTTGAGCGATTTTGGAGTGTCCCTAAACAGCGAAAAGTACCGTCCTTGAATGCTGGCTAACCCCCTATTTTTTGGCTGCACTTGTACACGGCCTGGGGCGATCTCTCGTCTGCTGAATGTGTCGGGGTCCACTATAAGCTGTGAAGCCTAAGAATGAGTCTTGTTTTGGGGCAAATTACAATGGGAGTCTATGGGAACGATAATTAGAGGTCTCTGCCCACCAGGAGCTTGCTAGTATCATAGCTGCCGTGCACAAATAAAAAATAAGCCGCCTCGTGGGGAAAACCAACAATGTGGTTTCCGAACAGGTCCGACACAAACCGGCCTGTACAAGCACAGAAAACAGTTAGAAGCTTGAAATTTCGGATTTAAGTAGAAGAGGAATTATACTAACCGAGCAGCGAAAACAAAGGCGCTGATCAGCTTCGCGGTTACCGCGAAGCTGATCTGCGTCTTTGATTTCGCCTATGCAGATTGTTAGTTTTCCCATGAGGCGGCTCAAATGTTTTATATTCGAATGTTTATCTAGCTTTATTAATTGATATCAAAACTATAATTATCTGCACTAAATAAAATCATCTTAAAACACAAAATAATTTTATATTATCTTATTAATTAAACCAAATTACATAAATTTTTATTTAATCTACCTATTAAAGATTAAACCTCATTACATCAATTTTATTTACCCAATTAAAGTAAGGTCCAATAGTAGATGAAACTGAATTAAAAGCTCTTCGTAAATGTTCCATATTCGTATTAAAACACTTCTGAACAAAACTCCTCGTTTTAAAACGAATCCAGCTGCTAATCAATTCAAACACCAATCAGATCTGGAGTTTCCGTGATTCATTGCTAATAATATCTCACTTCTAGGAAAACTTGAGTATTCAGATTCAGCCTACTTTCAGTTCACTGAAAAAATCAATCGCGCTTTTTCGTGCAAAGTTGGAATGAATCCAGGCCATTTCATGTTGTTGTATTTAGGTTGACTAAACAAATTTTACGGAAAAAAATGCATATGGCCTACTGCGCCCCCCAAGGCCGATCTCAACCAATGCTGATCAATGCTAAAATAACAAATGGACCCTGAACTCGGCACTGAAGAGCTTTAAGGAAACTTGGCGTTCATTTTTAGTTGTATTTTGGAAAGACGAATGCAAATCTTCCCTATGGTCCCCAATTCAAACAGACATAATATAATAATCCTTTGTTTTCAGACATTGGCCTTGCTTTGGAATTGCTTCAAAATGAAACAAGTTTCGTTCGACATCATTTCTACAGACAATCCTATCCCTGGAAAGGGATAAATTTTCAGGCTGATGGGTTCCTCCTTATCTGGTGGCCCAGATTTACATGTAAAACATTTACAAACTCTGGCAGTCCAAGCCGCGACAATAAACAAGCTACTTTAGCATGAAGCCTGATTTCAGTGTACACGCAATTTATATACCAAAATGACAAAAACAAATAGGCTAGGCCAAATTAATCTAGCTATTCGACAAAATTAATATTATGGTGTGACATGCAGGCTAAAACTTGATAATGAAACTACGCGCCGTGTGTCAAGAACCCCGCCTAGTGTCGCCAGGGTATACAATATTCGCTGTCAATATTCGATGTTGAATCACAGAACCAACAGTTATGTGTTTAATTCTGCAAGAACATTACGAAAACTCTTCCATGTAAAATACAGTTTTTTAAATTTTAAAAATTGAAAGATTTCAGTAGATAATTTTCGATATTTTTCTTATTTTTGTTCAAAACACTAAAACATAGATTGTGGGTACGCGTTAGAACCGCCTCGGCGAGGCGGTTCTAAAGAGTACCCCTGACAAGTCTATGTTTTGGACCAAAACTTAGAAAAATATATACCCCTGCATACCCCAGTTTTGCTATATAACAGTGGGGTATACGGGGGTATACAAACATGTCTTCGTGATGGTACAACCCCGGGGAGGGCACTCCCTGGTAAGCAGTGTACCGATGCGTGATCAAAGGATTGTTGAACATACCCTAAACAGTGTAATCGACATTTAAAATTTGACCCCCCTTTTCACTGTTTTTGCTTTAAAATGTGACCCTTTCCACTGTGTCCCGTCAAAAAGTACCCCTTTCCACTGTAGTCAACTAAAACACTGGAATGCAATAATTCTTTTATAACCACGTGAAGATGCTATATGTGTAATATGCAAACAATCTGACTGATGGCTTCAGAGAAGTAATTTTAAAATATAGACAGACTACAGTAACGGAAGATGGATGCCAGGTACCTGCCTATCCTATAAGATCACCTTTGAGACTTTGGCTCTGTTGGGTTAAAATGCTTAAAAATGTGGAACTGATATGATCATAAACAAACATTTGGTCATGCAATCAACACATGAAATAGCTAAAGTTACAAATTTTATAGGCAACATACAGGTACAATAAGAAAAGATGGTAAACCTTAAAATGCACATACAAAAGAAATTGTCATCACTGAAACGAGAAACAGACTAACCACAGAGGAAGTATCGCCTTGGAACTGTCAGTAATAAAGTATTGGGGGTTTAAATTGTTTCAGGGCTTGCAAGCTTTGCCCTCAGCATCTGAATTTGTTCAAATGTACACAGAAAATTGACACAAATATATATGAAATAATGGTTGGTTGGTTAATTTTGTGTTTTGTCCCACTAAACAGCTAAGGTAATATGGCGATAGGAAATTAGTTTAAGTCTTGTACGAAAAACCTTGTACGAAAAACTGGAGAAGCCTGGAATTGACCCCTGGTTTACAAGGCAAGCAGCTTTCCCACTACACCACTAGGCTTCTATACATACTTGAAATAAATCTTGATATAGTAGATAAATACCAAGCACTTACATATAGCAAGCATTATGGAGAGCAGGGTACAAAAGACAAGATTTAATACAAACCATTTTTATTTGTATGAACTACTCAATTAGCAGAAACAATAATTTCTATTGAAGCAACACACATTGTTGAACAGAAAGGGAAAATCATATCTTATCCCTTAGGTTTTAGACATTTTAGTCATTTCGGCCCAAAACATATCGGCCAAGGATGCCTCGGTCCACCCCTTTTCACAGCGTTTTAGCAGAATTGTAAAAAACATACCCTTTTTCCACAAAAACGACATTTTGCCTACCCTAAATGATGTCAGCGCTGCGCACTGCCCTTCTTGAAAAAAAGTACCCTTTCTCATCGTTTTTTTTGATCACGCATCGGTACACTGCTTACCAGGGAGTGCCCCCCCGGGGGTACAACAATGTAGTTATCAAAACACACGGGAACTGATCATATATTAATAAAAAAATCTTGATTTTCTATGGTTCAGAATGGGGCGTTGCTCTTATAAGTTACAGTCTTTACTTACCCCCATTTAAAATAGTGTTTCCGCAATGAAATGAACAACGTAAAATGTTCCTGTTTATAAACAAAATCAAAATCTAAATTTAGTTCAATTATTGGATTTTCCGGGAATGTCTAGTTTCGTTTTTCAATAGCTGTTCTATTTACTGCACTTTCAAAAATCATGCAATCGACGAATGCAATCGACGAATAATTCTTGGGGAATAGACCTCGGGAAACTGAATATCATGATGTCATTGTCAAGGAGTTATCTTTACAAACAGGGTATCTGAGATAACAGTATTGTTTAATTTTTCGAAAACTGTGCCACTTCCTGGTTCGACAGTACTCGTGTATTGATTAAAACAACAACCATTGTTGATGCAAAGCATCAATTCGCCGGGGAAAAAACAACAACAATTTACACAATAAACTGTAAATAAAGCATCATCGGCATAATTATGCACTATTAAATGCTGACAACGAACGCCAGAGCTGCAATTGTTTGGTATGCTTAATGTACCCCTAATCTCTGTGAGTGACGACAGAATGGCATCTCAGGTTGTGACGATAGCAAAGCTTGGGCATTTTTGCAAATTTTGAGTTGACAATTCAGGCGAACCATCATCAGTAAACCAGGGCCCAGAATTACAATCTTCCCTTAAACAGTTAAGGAAGACCTTAGTTAAGGTGACAAATTCTGACTTGATATTTTACCATGTTTTTGCAAAAATATACAGGTTCTAGAATAAAATGACATTTACCTTATAAAACTAAAACGTATGGTTTCAGTTTGATTTGTATATGTATGTTTTTGGATGCTGAAATCGCCACCTTAACTAAAACAGCAATCACACTGTAGCGTATAACCTAAACGCCCGCCGGGCGTATGAAAAATCTCAACACGCTGAAGATTTTGGACGTATAAAAATTAATTTGTTCCTTTACCTCGCTTAAGCAGTCACACAGTATCGCGTGACTGTGGCGTGTGCCGGACGTATGAAAAATCTCAAAGTTTAAAAGTACGTTTGTCTTACGTCCCAAACACGCTATGCACGCGCTACAGGCGCGCAGCAAACGTTCAACGCGCGTCTAACAGACGCTTTGGGCACGCTACTGAAGCAATATCTCATAAAATCGGAACGCGCATGTAGCGTACACTGGCGTGCCTCAAACTCGCGGCGTGCGCCGAACGCGTTCGAAGCGTATTCAACGCGCCTGTAACGAGCGTGGAACTTATTCGAAACGTACAAGACACACGCCAAGCTTCTAGAAAATTTTTAAGCATGTTTAAAAATAAAGTTTCGAGACGAAACGCGCCTGGAGCGCGCAGCGACTTACAGCGACGTATATCAACGTGCACCAAGCGTACAAAACGCGCGTGTAGCGCGCTTCTAACGTGTCTCCGTGCTCCTGACGTATGTTGAATTTTACATTTTTGTCAACACGCCCGGCACGCGTTTGGTTTATACGCTAATGTGTGACTGCTGTTTAAGGTCTGGGAGCATTGTGATTCAGAGCGCTGGTACGTAGATCGGCAGCCTGATACTGCAAGCATAACGTATAATCCAATTTTGTAAACATGTCATGTTTATCGTCCAGGAAAAAGGGCGTGTGAGTGAGCTATCGAAAATAAGCGAGTGGCAGTGGATCCATGAGGTAATGCATTGTATTTTATCTGCGCAAGTACATGCATGGCGTACATCGCTTAATACATCAACGACGTTTCATATGTAGTTACGGACGTTTCGTTGCTTTCCGTTGCTGTATACATGAATGTTCATTTTCAAGTATGGTTATTTCACGTGGCAGTTCGAAAGCATTTAAATGTTTAATAAAGAATTTTATTGTGTTAAAAACAGAAAACTGAATAAACGTGTATAAGACTAAGCGAGGCACCATACGTACGTGTACAGACTTAAGGATCAAAAGTGACTTCGTCTTATTGTGCCCAAAGAAGCCATGCTGCTTTTGTACAGCATCTTGATAATGGTTATTCCGCCAAAGGCTGACGGACGTTATATCTACATTGTCATGAAATTCTTACCTGCCATGGTGTTCGATTTATTCGACGCCACAAAGTAGTTTTTCAGCAAACGGTCAGCCAGGGTCCCTTGAGTGTGTTGACATGTAATAGTGAAACAATATCAGCGTTCATTGGTAGACACATTCTGAATTGCATATCACAAGGGCATAATACATCCCTGATGGGTGTGATTAGACTGAGCTACATGTAGTCAAAGCCGTCAACAGGTATTACCTTGAACAAACGCCTTTGAGCTTTCGGATTTGAGTGGAAATGTTCTTCCAAGTGATTTTGTATAACAACGGTGGTCCTGATGCCATCTGCTCGTTCAAGTTCAATTAAGGATGTTCGCTGCCAATGAAAAAAGTATTCAAACTTTTTTTCTAACAACTCTTTTTGGATTCCAAAATACAACACAAGACATTTGAAAACAAAATAAATATAGGGTAGTGTGCATTTTTTTTCAAGGTACAGGCCTCTGAATGAGACCTCTGAGCACCATGTTTTAAATTTAGTAAAATTAATTTAATTTTTAATTCTTTGAAACATACCTGTCTTGAACAAAACTACACATAGAATGCTTAAACAAGAGGACCAATGGTCCTGTAAACGCTCACCTGAGATCTGCTGCATATACCAATAAACATGTTAGAATATCATGGTATTTAACCCCAGTGCAGGGACAGATGAAGCCCTTGGGCCATTTTCTTTTTTCAGAATAATCAATATTCTGTCCATTTGCCAATTCCCCGCTGGTTTTCCCCTTCAAATGGCATTTTAACAGTTTTTCCCATTCAAATGCATAGACAACCCATGTTGACCTTGCCATAAACTGGGTCAAGGTCATGATTTGTATATACATTGTAGTACTTTAGCCATCAATGATTCATGCCAAGTTTCTTTGAAAGCAGTCAACCGGTTCCGGAGAAGATTATTCAAGGGTTTTTACCATATATGGGCATGGCAGCCATCTTGGTCATGTGACCTAGATTATTTCTATACACATTGATTCCCCCATTCTATAGATGCTTCACATAAAATTTGGCTTTGATTGGCCAAGCGGTTTCAGAGGAGAAGATGTTTGAATATTATAGTAATATACATGCATAATGCCCCAGGGTGGGGGCAGATGAGCCCCTGGGGTCCATTTTTTTCAGAATCATTAAAATATTCAGTCCTAATGCCCATTTCCTGCAAGATTTTCACTTTAAATGATGGCGGCCCCCGTGGCCGAGTGGTTAAGGTCGCTGACTTCAGTGCTCTTAATCATTCGATCATCTCACCGCTGTGGGTTCGCGCCTCGCTCGGGGCACGAGTCACATGTGGGACAAGCCAAGTTCTGCTTGCGGGTGTGTCAGGTGGTTTTTCCCCGGGTACTCCGGTTTTCGCCCCACCTACCGATTGATTCGTCTCGATATGAGTGAAAAAGCTTGAAAGGGACGTAAAACTGAATCAAAAAAAAAAAAAAAAAAAAAAAAAACTTTAAATGATATTTAAAAAGTTTTCCCCATTCAAATGCATTGGTGACCTACGTTGACCTTGCCGTAAAATAGGTCAAGGTCATCACAGGGTCATGATTTATATAGAAATTGTAGTACTTGAGTCATCCATACTTCATGCAAAGTTTCGTTGAAATCGATTCACCGGTTCTGGAGAAGATTTTTGAAGGGGTTTTACCATATATGGGCATGGCGGCCATCTTGGTCATGTGACCTGTATTATTTATATATAAATTGGTTCCCTTTTCCTATAGATGCTTCATATAAACTTTGGTTTTGATTGGCCAAGTGGTTTCAGAGGAAAAGATCTTTGAAAAGTGTGTATGGACAACAGATCGGCCAAGGTCAAGAGATGACCTTGACCTAAATTAATCATATACCTTCATCTTATCCATTGGTTGCTTGCATCTACCACTTTTCAAAAAATAGCTAATTTCCACTTTTCCCATGATAAGTCTATGGAAACTTAAAGTTACCATAGCAACCAGAGTTCTTATCCCACTGGAATAAAAAACACAAATTATGTAGAGGCTACTGTAAGGAACATGCATACAAAGTACAGGATTCATCCACTTGACAGTTTCTGAGGAGAAGATTTTTGAATGTTTTTTTTTTTCAAAATTTTGCCCTTTATGGGGCCCCAGCAACCAATCAAAATAAAGGATTCGGACAAAACTCACAAGAAACGTCAAACACTACTCAATAAACATTTCTGCAAAAACAAAATTCAAATGTCTGCAATTTTAGCGGAAAAATAGCCGATTTCCACTTTTCCTATTTTAAGTCTATGGAAACTTTAAGTTGCCATAGCAACCAGAGTTCTTATCCGCCTGGAATAAAAAACACAAATTATGTAGAGGCCACAGTCAGGAACATGTATACAAAGTACAGGCTTAATCCCCTTGACAGTTTCTGAGAAGAAGATTTTTGAATGTTTTTCGAAATTTTGCCCTATATATGGCCCCTGCTACCAATCAAAATAAAGGATTAGGACAAAAGTCACATGAAACCTAGAGGACTACTCAATAAACATTTCTGCAAAAACAAAATTCAAATATCTCCAACACCACAGCAAAAACTGGCAATTTTCACTTTTTTCCATTATAAGTCTATGGGAAGCATAAGTTGCCATAGCAACCAGAGTTCTTATCCGATCAAAATAAAAAACACAAATATTCGTTCCCCCCACCTGTAGATGCTATATGTGAAATATGAAAAGATTCGGCCTGGCAGCTTCAGAGGAGAAGTCGTTTGAAAATGTTGACGACGACGACGGACCACTATACTATAAGCTCACCTGTGAGCCTTCGGCTCAGGTGAGCTAAAAAGTCATAATATTTACCTAACACAGACTATTTTGGACCAAAAACATAGAAAAATTTTCAACTTGAAGTGGATAACAAAATTTTACGATTCCTTTTCCAACCCTACCCCCAAACTTGAAATGTCGGAAAAAAATCAATATTTTGAAATGTGCCAAACCCATATTTGTTAGTTCAAACTTTTTCTTGTATTTTCACACAACATAGAACTTGGTTATAAAAGAAAGAAATATACAGGGTAGTGTGCATATAAGAGAGAACCAACAACTTGAAAATCGGCATTTTCAGCCTTTTTTCGGCTGTATTGTTTCTTAAAGCCCATTTCATAAAACCACCTAAAATTTTAAAACCAGTACACAAAAGACACAAAGACTGACTTAGAAGGCTATGTACATATATACTGCTGCTAAAATAAACATCGAACTAATGCAATTAATGTGTAATATTTAAGTTTAATCAACCCTACCCCCTAAATTCTAATGACAACTAAAATTTTCTGAAAAGTTGCAGAAAATTGGGTGAAAAAAATGAAGTTTCTTAGATTGACAATTTTCAAGGCATATCATCAATATGTATCAAGATATAAAATATTTGGAAAATATCTGCAACCGTTTACGAGATATTCAACAAAAGAAAAACCGGAAGTTCCGAAATGTCAATTGTTAGCAGCGAACATCCTTAAAATACACCTGATTCTGACTGAATTGGCACGGGTTATTTTTGTGGCTGCTTACAGTACCTGTTAAAATGATTGTAGCTTTTGTTTGTTTGTTTGAATTGATTCTTTACGTCCCAGTCAACAGCAATGTTCATGTCGGGACGTTGCATCCATTTTATGGGACTTTTACCCAACATTAGGATATCATGACACTCAAAATGTGCTACAATATAACCAGCCAACTAAGCCAATAAGGCTTACATTGTATATGTATGGATGGTTTGACTAAACCACTTTTCCTGGGCAGGCTCAGACATGAGCGGTTAACCAGTAATCAGATTGTAGCTTTGCCTTGTTCGCTTTGACAATTAGGGTCATTAAAACAGTGCAGACCAACATTGATCAGACTGTTCCCTATGTGGTTATATTTGTTTGTATTGAGTCCTAGTCAACAACTTTTCAGTCATGTCGGGACGACGCTTCCTGGGTTTAACTAGTACTTTATGGAGTTAATGTGTCTCAAGGACACAACACGGTGCCGCCTGTGGGGATCGAGTCCAGGACCTCTCGATTCGGAGTCCGATGCACTACCACCACGCTCCCTCCAATGTGGTTCTAGTGTAAAGCCAACGTTTCAAATGAGCATTTTCCGTGCTCCTAGAACAAATGTTTGTTAGTTTGTTTGATTGGTTGCTTTATGTCCCAGTCAACAGCTGTGGTCATGCCCTGACCTTGCCTCCAATTTATTGGACTTCTACCCAGTACTGGGATGCCATGACATTCAAAATGTACTTCAAAATATGACCACCAAAGTAAACAAGTATGAAAGAATTTGCCTTTCAGGACGCAAATTATCAACCTGATTTTATTGCTAACTCAGCTGAGCTGGTTTCCAGCTTCCAAATAATCGATATTGGAAATACAGGTAACCAGAACCACCCTGACCTTGAGATCAGGGTGGTTCTGGTTACCTGTATTTCCAATATTGATTTTTGTGTGCTGGAAACCAGCCGATAATGCAAAAATGGTGAATGAGTCATTAATCATGCTAACATTACGAAAACTTGCCTATGCAATATACAGAGATTTTTTTTTTTCATTGGAAAAAAATGACTGTTTCATATTTTCGCTCAAAACATACATTATGGGAGAGGAGTACCCACAATGTATGTTTTACATCAAAAATAGGAAAATTTGGTAAACCCTTGCAAACCCCAGTTTTTCTATATAAAAGTGGGGTTTAAGGGGGTATACATTTCACCGACATGTTTTCCTGATGAAAAAAAACTCCATACTTGTTGGCATCTTAGCAGCACTATGAGCTGGATAAGTTGTGTACTCAGTGGGGCATGAAAAAAATTGAAAAAGTTTTAAAACCTGGAGGCCAGGCCTTGAGGTTATAAAACTTTTTTCATGCTCAACTTGGCTGAGCACAAAATTTAAACTGCTCATAAATACCGAAATAGCCAAAATATATTGAAATTGAAGGTTTAGAACAACAAAGCCTGTAATTTATCCTGCTCATAAATGTTTGTTGGCATTTTAACATCTATCAGTAGGATAAAGTTTAGTCTTAGCTGAGCTGAGCATGAAAAAGTTTTATAACCCTCGGCCCAGGTCAGACACAGTGGTAAGGAAACAACTAAATCAAATTAATGATAACTTTTAACTTTGTTTCACAGCGCAGATAATAATAATTACAGCATAACCAAATGATAAAAAATAAATAAAACACTCATACACCCGCCATATATTCCCTGGAATATCTATTGGGTGAGACAAAGTAGGGAATGCCTATGAAATGAGCCACCTCGTGGGAAAACCACCAATCTGTATATTCGAAAAACAAAGGCGCAGAACCGCTTCGCAGTAACTGCGAAGCTGATCAGCGCCTTTGTTTTCGCAACACGGATAGTACAATTCCTCTACTTTTTAAATCCAAAATTTCCAGCCTCTAGTCATCTTTTGTGACTGTGCAGGCCGGTTTGTGTCCGACCTGTTCGGAAACCACACTGTTGGTTTTCCCACGAGGCCGCTCAAATTTTAGACACAGATCACTGGGATGAATAAGTCTCATCCGTGCAGTTGACAGCAATACACAAAATTGACTCATGTTAACCCATATTTGACGAATGGATTCTCCCATCATTATCAATTGGGGGAGTCCACTTTCATTTTTAGGGGTGTTAGGAGTAATTTTTAATTTTTATTTCATTTTTCGATGAAAATTCTATAAGCAAACAGAATAGCCCCCGATGGGACACCGCTTTCTGTGGCGTCACATCTGGGGCTACTCTGTTTGCCTATGTCCCATAAAAGGGACGCCAGGCTTCAATGAGTTAAGGTGGACATGAATTACTTTGTTTTTTTTTTTGTTTGTTTGTTTGTTTTGTGTTATAACATCCCAGTCAACAATATTTCAGTCATTTCCGGACAGAGCCACCACTTTCTGTATTTTAGGGAGTAAATCTGTCTTGCTCAAAGACACAACACAGAACCCCAGCAGGGATCTAACCCAGGACCTCTCGATTCAGAGTCAGGTGCTCCACCACTAGACATGAAGTGCTATTAAAAAGCAAACCTCCAATTGGCCAACATGAGGCAGAGATCAATAAAGTTTACCGTTAGAGAAAACTTCATTTCAACAAAAACAAGAATCAACAACTGATTTATTACACAAGCGAAAATAAAAAAGCAGATCAGCTGTGCAGTAACAGCACATCTGATTAGCACCTTTGTTTTCGCTGCACGGATAGTACAATTCCAAAAATTTCCAGTCTCTAGCCATTGTCTGAGCTTGTACAGCTTGATTTGTGTCGGACCTGGTCGGAAACCCCCGAAGACCGGTTTTCTCATGTTGCAGCTCACAAGATGAAGAAATTGTAACACAATTTGGGGCACAATTTGGGGCATTTCAGACATGAAAACGATGGACATTTCAGATCTGCCATGCGACATAACCTGACGTTTAAAGCGTGCAAGATTACTCCATGTTGCATGGTTGGTTGGAAACCTCATTTCTGAAAAAAATGTGATATAAAGCATGTGACTGCCCTTTGAACCAATGCTACTAATAGATCATATATCAATTATCATTTACTATACATTCTGTCTATATACAGGGAAATAGATAACGATGCATACTGCTTATGTACACATGATTTTTCACTCTGTACGCATAAAAAATTCAGACATGTGCGTACCATGTACGCAGTAAAAATAAGCGGTACACAAACAGTTTTCGGTTTTATGCATACTCAGATAAATACCTTTTAAACTGTCACAAAACGACAAGTTTTCAACTAGTTTTGGCTGCTCTGACAACAATCGAAAAGTAGTTACAATATTAATGTAGTGTTTGATCTTTCCATATTACATATCATGCAATATTTAATGTATCATCAGTAACTATACCATATACATGCTCTCCATCCAGTGCCTCGGAAAGACAAATTATTTCCCAAAGGTTTATTAATGAAGTTTAATGGTTGTGCTGCTTTGGTTTATAGCATAGGCATTTTGCATCTGTTTCTAGTCATTGCTTTCAATTTTTTTTAGTTTTACGTCCCTTTCAAGATTATTTCAGCTCATATGAGACGGGCCAATCAGTAGGTGGGGCGAAAACGGGAGAACCCCAAGAAAAACCACCTGGCACACCCGCAAGCAGAACTTGGCTTGTCCCACATGTGGCCAGTGTGGTGTTTTCAATTTAAAACTTGGTGTCTTCCAAAAATGTGGTCTAACATGCCTAACTGAAAGAATAACTTGTACACAATTAAATTGTCGGTACACACTATACATTCATTTTGTAGCATACAGTACGCATTGTCAAAATAATCATCTACTTCACTGTATAAACTCTGTAAACAGCCTTTTTTTGTGTGTGTGCATTATGGTATGCCACTGATTTGGCTAACATCACAGTTAAGATCAACTGGCAGATCCATTCTCATGCAGATTGACAGCAATAAATACTGACAAATGAAACATTAATGAAATGCAAACTAAGAGGTGTTAAGATAGAATTTAGCTGCATCAGTACTGTAACTGAGCCATGTACATTATTTCTGTATTGATGCGAAAAAACAAAAACAGTTGTTTAGCAGTTTAAATTACCACATCCCCAGAGTTACAACATGTAAAAGGAGACAACACTTCAGTCTGTGAGAAGCCAATTACCCATCCAACATATTGTCTATTTTATACCTCTTTATTCATTCATTCATTCTTTAAGGTTGTTGTTGTTTTTTCTCTTGTTTGGATGATTTGTTTTTCAATTTTAATCATTAGGTCATCTACCCTTCTACACTGATTAGCAAAATATTTTTTCCTTTGCTAATTTCATAAATACTAAAATGTCAATTTACCAGTTTCAATACAATGCTGGCCTTTAATCTTATAGTAGTTTTGTAGTTTTAGAAGATAAAAGCAGCGACCTGGGTGTCTTAAAGAGCCAAACACATCTGAGCCTCTGCATGAGAAAGCCAACTATCTGGGTTTCCAACCAGGTCTGACGGAAACCAAGCTGTACAGCCACAGAAGCAGGCTAGAAGCTTGAAATTTTGGATTTAAGAGTAAGAGGTATCTTACTATCTGTTTAGCAAGAACAAAGGTGCTGATCAGCTGTGCAGCTGATCTGCATCTTTGTTTTCGCATAATGCATATTGTTGGTTTTGTGATGCTGCAGCTCATTTGTCTTCAGGCTAGTCTTCACCTAAGTTTGTAGTCTTCTTTCCTTGTGCGTTAACAGAATCTAAATGAATAATGAGTAAAAGCTTAATATTATAATGCGCTCAAAACCATGAATTGGAAACAAAAATAGCTACCCTAAACTGCACTTATTCATGCCTTTTAAGTATAATTTATGAAAATAGAACTGTGTATGCACAGTAGGCTTGTTTTTGTCCGCTTTGCTTGGAAGGCAACAAAATAGAATCCTAACATTTCGCAGTAGTATCAGGCACTAAGTCTCATCTGACAGTACAGGTCAACCTCATCTGACAGTACAGGTCAACCTCATCTGACAGTACAGGTCAACCTCATCTGACAGTACAGGTCAACCTCATCTGACAGTACAGGTCAACCTCATCTGACAGTACAGGTCAACCTCATCTGACAGTACAGGTCAACCTCATCTGACAGTACAGGTCAACCTCATCTGACAGTACAGGTCAACCTCATCTGACAGTACAGGTCAACCTCATCTGACAGTACAGGTCAACCTAACTGAAACGCAATCTTTTGGGTCCATGGAAACAGACCGTGTTATAAGTGAACTGTGTTATTATCTGACGGTACCAGTAACCACTCTAGGATCTGGAGCTATACAAAGCCAAATAACCTTGGACTTGAAACACCCTCTTGGATAAATCTGAAAGCCTGAATCAGGAATTTCTGGCTTTTAAAATCAAGAACATTATAATCCTTGTAACACAGAAACTGTGCAAACATATGCACAAACACATGAGCCATGCCATGAAAAGACCAAAATTTTGCATAGGCAAAAACAAAGGCGCAGATCAGCTTCGCAGTACCTGCGAATCTGCGAATCTGATCGCTTCGCAGTACCTGCGAATCTGATCAGCGACTTTGTTTTCGCTACACAGACAGTACAATCCCTCTTCTGCTTAAATCTAAGATTTCCAACCTCTAGCCATCATCTGTGCTTGTACAGCTCGGTTTTTGTCTAATCTGTTCTAAAACCACATTGTTGGTTTGCTCATGAGATGGCTCGTATCATACTTCAGATCCAGAATCTTCAATTCTTGCTTGAGAGACATCACTAGGAGAGAGTTCTCTCGATCTCCTGTATCTTATATTGTTTGTTTCTGCACCGAGAGTAGAAGTATCACTAGCTATTGCACAGTCTATCTCTTTAGGTAAAGTGTTCTCTGGTATTTTTGAAACAGAATTTTCAGAATCACATAATGCCTCTGCAGACAGATTTTCTTGACTGGAGCTGACTGCTACACTGTTATTAGTCTCTAAGGCAGAGTTTTGAGTAGAATCATTCAGTACACAGTCTACTGACTGATGTGAATTATTATCCAGCTCTGATTGGTCAATATCTAAATCTACTAAATCTGATAAATACTCATCTTCTGAATCATCATTTTGCATAGCTTCATCAATCTCAACATTTAACGTCTGATTAAGTGTATCGTGTAATATTGCACTTAGTTCTAAATCACCTAAAACCTGCTGTGCTTCTGCAGCATTGTTTGTTGGCAAGTCTATTAAATCACCTTCTGCTAAAACTGAATCTGCATTTACTTCAACAGAATTCTGAGTTTGATTTGGTATTTGCCCATTCTGAATGACTTCTGTCACAGTGTCCTGATTGGCTGCTATGTTTACTGTGGGTGTGGCATCAGTCGCCTGATTCTGTGTGGAAGCATTCTGATTGGTTGTTGAAGCAGAAGGCTGGTTCCTAGCACCGCCTCCATGGGCCAAGAGATGCTGTATTCTGGCTTGTTGTAAAATAGCAGGAAGTTCATAATGATGGAAAAAGTATACCATGGAATGCTGAAATTGGAAAAAGAACATAGTCATAAATTCTGCCGGAGGTTTTTCTTACAGGTTAGAATTAACTGACCACTTGTTAAACAGACTAATCAAAAAGCCTATACTAAAAGCATGGTATTATTTTCATTATCTAGATAGTGGACAACACTCTAATCTGACGGATCAAAAGCCCAAATTGACCAATGTCATGTCTTTTTCACTTACAATGCGATTAAACAACTATTCTACCATGATGTTACAATATTGATACAAAATTCTTCATAAAATTTGATGTGAGCCAGGTCTAGAGAAAACCTGATATTTCCCTAGGCGAAAACAAAGCTGCAGATCAGCTTCCATGTAACTGCGAAGCTGATCAATGCCTTTGTTTTTGCTAAATGGATACTGTAGTTCAATTTCTCTTCTTCTTAAATCCAAAATTTCAAGCTTCTAGCCTGCTTCTGTGACCGTACAGATCAGTGCTTTTACAGCTCGATTTCTGTCAGACTTATTCTGAAACCACATTGTTGGTTTCCTCAAGACGTGGCTCAAATCTTTACCTGAATAAATAACCAGGAAGTAAAGAGAGCTAGTCCACTGTATTGACCATTGAATCTGTAGTGGTAGGCATAGAACGCAAAATGGTACAGATAGAAAAACCTGGAAAACAACAGAAGCAAAAATAATGTTATATTGAACGGAAATAATTCATCTCAAAACAGTGAGCAGAAATAATGTTTCAACACTGGATATCATTGCGTAGTTACAACATTGTCATAACAAATTATTAATAAGATGAGAGATTGTTTTTACTGTTTTATTTGTTGTTGTTTTTTGTTGTTGTTGTTGTTTTTTGCTTTATTTTGTTTTTTTTTTAAAATTCAGTTTTACATCCCTTTCAACATTATTTCAGCTCATATGAGATGGGCCAATCAGTAGAACCGCGAGAAAAACCACCTGACACACCCGCAAGCAGAACTTGGCTTGTCTCACATGTTGCCAGAGCGGGACTCGAACCCACAGCAGACACAGCGGTGAGATGATCCAGTGATTAAGAAACAGCGCTCTTAACTGCTCTGCCTTGGGGGCCGCTATGAGAGACTGGGATAATATTCTTCTTATTTCGGCTCAACTCATCAATACTACAGAAGTTGAGCAGAGATAAAGTGAGCCGCGACGCGAGAAAACCGGATTTTTGCATAGGCGAAAACAAAGGCGCAGATCAGCTTCGCGGTAACCGCGAAGCTGATCAGCGCCTTTGTTTTCGCTACTCGGATAGTACAATTCCTCTTCTACTTAAATCCGAAATTTCAAGCTTCTAGCTCTTTTCTGAGCCTGTACAGGCCGGTTTGTGTCGGACCTGGTCGGAAACCCCGAAGACCGGTTTTCTCGCGTCGCGGCTCATATTCTTCTTATTTCGGCTCAACTCATCAATACTACAGAAGTTGAGCAGAGATAAAGTTTTAATGTCAAGAGGGATGTGAGAATAACATCAGGAAAACATGGCCACAAAAAGTATACCCCTTTATAACCCACTTTTATATGAGCCGCGACGCGAGAAAACCAGTCTTCGGGGTTTCCGACCAGGTCTGACATAAACCGGCCTGTACAAGCTCAGAAAAGAGCTAGAAGCTTGAAATTTCGGATTTAAGAAGAAGAGAAATTGTACTATCCGTGTAGCGAAAACAAAGGCGCTGATCAGCTTCGCGGTTACCGCGAAGCTGATCTGCGCCTTTGTTTTCGCCTAGGCAAAAATCCGGTTTTCTCACGATGCGGCTCATATAGCAAAATTGGGGGGTTCAGGGGTATACCTATGTTTCTTATTTTTGATCCAAAATATCAATTGTGGGTACTCGTTAGGACCATCGATGCATTGGCAAGTTTTTGTAATGACATAAAAGATTCATACTATGCTTCTATTGGATTCACAGTATTCACAAGAAAAAAAGAACAAGGACTTTACAGATATGCTCACATTACCTCTCTCAAACAATACTCACACTCTAAAAGATCAAGTGACTTGTTTCAAAAAAAAAATTCTACTCAAAAGAATCCCAAGACCTACTCAACCAATGAATTTATTGATATATATCACATGACCTACCTTAACCAATGTCTTTTACTGATATTAGTATGACAGCAAATAGCATCAAACTGATCAGCTATCTAATCACATGACCTACACAACCAATGAATTTACAGATCAAGATCACATGACCTACCTTAACCAATGTCTTTTACTGATATTAGTATGGCAGCAGATAGCATCATACTGATCAGCTATCCAGACAATCAAGATGATGTAGAACGCTGTTGTAGTGTCATTGAAAAATTCTGACATTATGGCCTCCATTCCTGAAAACAATGGCAAAAAAATGTTAATTTTTATTTGATATAAGATTGGTTAATTCTCCTATAATGTTGCAATTCAGCCTCCTACTCAGGATTATGTCTGATTTTCAGTATGAATGTCTGATTTATTTTTGCTATTTTTTGTTCTTTGAGAATAATTTGAAACTAAAATGCTCACAAAAATAAATTGGTGTCGGTAATTGGTCAATAAGGATGGTGCTACAAGGGTGCAAGCAGAAAATCAACAATTTAAGTTATACAACCATAGTTTTATAAACAATGAAAAATGAGGCGAAATCAGTGTCTTAAAATGACAAAATGATATTGATTTTCACAACTTTTTTACATTACACACATGATAACTGTATGTAATAGATTGTATGCCTATGGTACAATGAATCTGATTTTTGCGTGTACGTAGGAGCAGTACTGCTAACCAACCACTAGTAGTGCCGTATCACAGATAGAAGCAGGACACAGGGACAGCTGTTTCTGTGCTGGTCAAATGGATAGCATGTTCATTTTGAAATCCAGAGGTTGTGAGTTCGATCCCCGGTCAACACATGCCTGTCATGTTGATGACATTGGTTCATCCTGCCTTAATAAATGCTAAATGCCCTTTTATGTTTTGCCTGCAATTTGTTTACCCCATGAGATTATAAGAATCTTACATGAGTGTCAGGTATGGATAGACAAATCTGTCCTGAGGGTCACAATGTGGCATCACAAGGCTCGCTGAATGATGCCAAACTGTGACTCGAAGGACAGATTTGTTTATCCATACCTTACACTCATGATGGATTCTTTTTCTTGCACGCCTTAATGTGACGAATCTTGATTTTCATACTATCTACCTAGCTACAATCGCAGTGTCCGCCATTTTGAATTTAAACGTTTTGATGTCATTGTGATGTGTGCGCTTAACGACGAAATTATGTGACGTCCTATACAACCAATGTTAAAAAAGAACACTTGAACTCAGGGTGAGCCTGGGGTGAGATAACAAGGGTGAGATAAGAATTTCTTACATGGAGTAAAACGTAGGATTTCTCTATCTGGTGTGCAAGAAACATTGTGTGTCTAATTGATATCAAAATCTTACCAACAAGAGCCAGTACCACAGTAAGTAGTGGGGCAGAAGGGAAAGCTATTTTTCAATATTTTACTGCAGTTTGTTGGCACCAAGACTTAAAGAGATTACATTGTGTGTCTAAGTGATATCAAAATCTTACCAACAAGAGCCAGGATCACAGTTAGAAGTGGGGCAGCAGGGAAAGCTATGGTAACATTCATCTCTAGCATCTGTAGAAGATCCACTGAAAACAAAGTATTTTATATCAAACCATTTTCTCATTCTTGAATGATAATAATAAAAAAGTAGAGGGCTATACTAAGTATATGATAATCATTTAACTCATTTAAGCTAAGCCTATTTGAGCCGCGTCATGAGAAAACCAGATTTTTGCCTATGCGAAAACAAAGGCCCAGATCAGCTTCGCAGTTCCTGGGAAGCTGATCGGCGCCATTGTTTTCGCTACACGGGTAGTACTTTCCCTCTTCTTTTTAAAAACGGAATTTCAATGTTCTGGTCTGCTTCTGTGACTGAATAGGCCGGTTTGTGCCGTTCCTGGTCGGAAACCCAAATTGTTGGTTTTCTAATGCGAAGGCTCAAATGATAATCATTTAGCTCACTTAAGCTAGGCCTATATGAGACAAGCAATCATTACAGCCCCAGGTTTGATGCGGCAGAGCCTGGTGCCTTTATCTGTTCACATTGAAAAAATTTCTATGAATAAAAAAATTAAATCACTCTGGATGTCCTAAAAATGGAATTGGATTCACCAAAATGATAATGATGAGCAACTCCATTAAAAATAAATGTGTTAAACAAATAGGCAGATACTTTATTTCTGAGTAAAAGGACTGAAATGAGAAAACTGACATTTTTTTCCTTTGTGAAAACAAAGACGCAGATCAGTGTGCAGCCTTTTGTTTTCAATACACAGATAGTACAATCCTTCTACTACTTAAATCCCAAATTCCAACCTCCTAGCCTTCTTCTGAGATTTCACAGCTCGGTTTGTTGGTTGGTTGACTTGGTGTTTAACGTCCCATCTACAGCTAAGGACATATGGAGACAGGACCTTGGTTTTAGTCTTATCCGACAGACTGAAGAAGCCTTGACTCAAACCTGGTACCACTGGTTTACAAGACCAGTGACTAAACCACTCCGCCACTGAGGCTTCTACAGCCTGGCTTGTCGTAAACACCGAAGACCACTTTTCTTGCATCGTGACTCATATAAATGAGGCGTCGCATGGGAAAACCAACAATCTGCATAGGCGAAAACAAAGGCACCGATCAGCTGTGCAGTTACTGATCAGCGTCTTTGTTTTCGCTGCACAGATATCTTTTCTACTATAACCCAAAATTTCAAGCTTTTAGTCTGCTTCTGTGACTGCACAGGCCGGTTTGTGCCTGACCTGGTCGGAACCCAAATTTTTTGTTTTCTCACGCACAGACTCAAATATAACTTACCAATAAATATGAATATTTGATGATGTGAATATCTTAACAGTGTAGACACTGACACAGTCTGAAACAAAACAAAGAAGTCAGAAAAACATCTCCATGAAATGTATACCACCTTTAACCCCACTCTTATATAGCAAAAACTGGGGTTTGCAGGGGTATTACTAATTTTCTTATTTTTGCTCAAAATCATAGATTGTGGGTACTGGTTAGAACGCCTCACCAAGGTTAAAAAATCTCTGTATACCAGAGGACCAATGGTCCTGAGAACGCTCACCTGAAGCCTGATCCTGGAGTATTAAGTCATCATGAAATGACCTTGACCTTGAATACTCACACACCTTTATTGAATTCATAAGTTGTCTGCATCTGCAAAGATTCAGGTCTCAGGCTGCAATAGTTTCCAAACCCAGTGATTTCTGAGAAAACTATAATTTTAATTTTGATATTCAAATGACCTTGGGTCAAGGTCAAGAAATGACCTTGGCCATCATTAATTACTTACCTTCATTGACTCCATCAGTTGTCTGCATCTAGCAACTTTCAGGTCTCAGACTGCAACAGTTTCCAAAATATCCATTGTTTTCGCCTTTTCCCATGAAAAAGCCTATGTTTCCAAAATTGACCTTGCCGCAAAATAGGTCAAGGTCATCCTATGGTCAGCATTTGATCAAACTATGATGGGCTGGAGTCCAAAATGCTACATACAAACTTTCGCGAAAATTGGCCTGCCGGTTCTGGAGAAGAAGATTTTTGAGTGGTTTTACCATATATGGGCGTGGCAGCCATCTTGGTCATGTGACCTGGATTTCACGATCAAACTTTCGTCTCCCCTACCCATGGATGCTCCACATAAAATTTCACTTTGATTGGCCCAGCAGTTTCAGAGAAGAAGATCTGTGAAAAGTGTGTATGGACGACAGACTGGCCAAGGTCAAGAGATGACCTTGACCTAAATTAATCATATACCTTCATCTACTCCATTAGTTGTTTGCATCCACCACTTTTCAGGCATCAGGCTGCAATAGTTTTCAAAAAATCCATAGTTTTCACTTTTTCACATGTAAAAGCCTATGTTTCAAAAATTGACCTTGCCGTAAAATAAGTCAAGGTCATCCTAGGGTCATCATTTTATCAAACTATGATGGGCTGGAGTCCCAAATGCTACATACCAAATTTCATGAAAATCGGCCTGCCGGTTCTGGAGAAGAAGATTTTTGAGTGGTTTTTACCATATATGGGCGTGGCGGCCATCTTGGTCATGTGACCTGGATTTCGCGATCAAACTTTCGTCTCCCCTACCCATGGATGCTCCACATAAAATTTCACTTTGATTGGCCCAGCAATTTCAGAGAAGAAGATCTTTGAAAAGTGTGTATGGACGACAGACTGGCCAAGGTCAAGAGATGACCTTCACCTAAATTAATCACATACCTTCAACTACTCCATTAGTTGTTTGCATCTACCACTTTTCAGGCCTCAGGCTGCAATAGTTTTCAAAAAATCCATAGTTTTCACTTTTTCCCATGTAAAAGCCTATGTTTCCAAATTTGACCTTGCCGTAAAATAGGTCAAGGTCATCCAAGGGTCATCATTTTGTCAAACTATGATGGGCTTAAGTCCCCGATGCTACATACCAAGTTTAGAGGAAATCGGCCCACCGGTTCTGGAGAAGAAGATTTTTGAGCGGTTTTTAACATATATGGGCGTGGCGGCCATCTTGGTCATGTGACCTGGATTTCGCGATCAAACTTGAAATGCCACTACCCAAGGAGGCTCCACATAAAATTTCAACTAGATCGGCCAAGCGGTTTCAGAGAAGAAGATTTTTGAAATTGTGGACGACGACGGACGACGACGGACGACGACAGACGACGACGGACGGACGCCGGATCATGGCCATCCTATTAGCTCACCTTGTGAGCCTTCGGCTCAGGTGAGCTAATAATATGGACAAGTTTTGGTTATGGAAGTAAGAAGCGGTTTCATCCTGAAAACAATGAAAAGCTATTGTTTTCTGACAGCTGAAAAAAGGAAAATTTTCAGTTGATTTTTTTTTTTTTTTACATTTTTCAAATTTTTGCTTAAAACATCAGACAGGGACATAACTTTTACAGGTTATCAAAGAAATAACTTCATCAGATTATTTTTCTTTATTCCCGAATCGGTCAAAATTGTCCACTGTTCCCTTTGTTTTTTATGGTGATAAAATTATTGCTTCTCATGCTTATTACATCATAGGTGACCCGAGTTTAACAAAGAATTCCATGAAACATCTGCTGTACTCTCAGCTAAATACACCTGGACCTCTTTATAACACGCTTCGTTATAACATGATTTTGGACATAACACAGATCATTGTTGAACCCCAACTAGACTATATCTGCTATATGTCTATACATTTTACTCTCGTTATAACACGGATTGGATAGTTAACACGGAAATTGGCTTGAACCCCAACATGAAGTGTTATAAAGAGGTTGAAGTGTAGTACAAACTAATTTTCTATGATACACATTAATCTCTTTATAACCCTATTGTTGGGGTCCAAGAAAATTTCTGTGTCAAATCTGTATTACAACAAGAGTAAAATGTGTGATGTAAAGCAAAACTAGTTAAAATGACCATTTGGGGTCAAGGAATGGTCAGTGCTATATCCAAAACTGATCTGTAAAGTAACATGCTATAGTAAAAAGTTTACTGTGATATTTTTTATACTTACAAAGACCAGCATTGAATCATAATTATTACCAACTCTTGTGATTACAACTATTGGTTGCAGTGGTTTAGATGAATAGATTTGCGGTCCGGCCAAAATTAAAATTATTTTTGTTTCCCATTACCCCACCGACCGTGAAAAAAGGCCCCGACGGAAATTTTTTTTATTTGATTGGTTATTACATCTTAGTTGACAAACATTCCATGAAGCATTTGAGGTCCAGGAATGGTCAGCGTTATATCCAAAACTGATCTGTAAGGAACCATGCTATAAAGAGGTTGAGGTGTAACAAGTTTGCTGTGATATTTTTATACTTACAAAGACCAGCATTATAAATGCAGCCGCCAGATAAGAACTTCTAGCCATCCACATACTGACAAACCTATAGTGGTCACCTGTTACAACATTACGCAGGAACCCTGAAATTCAGATAAAATTAACTCTCCTTAGGACCGACACGAACTGGGCTGTGCAATCATAGAAGGCTGGAGGCTTGAAATTTTGGATCAAAAATCTGGTTTTCTCAAGGCCCTGGTCAATTACAGTTGCATGTCATGATATACTAGAAACTAAAATGAATCAGCTTTTCTCTGTAACATGAATCAGATAGGGAAAACTACAACATTGTACAAACACACCATTATTATTACCAACTCTTGTGCTTACAACTATTGGGTGCAGTGGTTGAGATGATGAATAGATTTCCGGTCCCTGCCTTTTGATAATATTTATAAATGGTGACTCCTATTGCTCTTGAAAACATAATCCCTTTTTTTCTGCATTCTTTTCTCAAATAACACTCTGTCACCCCAATTTTCCTACTATCTACTGAGATTTATGAGTAAAAAAAGATAAGAATTCCCTCTGATTTGGTTAACGTTTTCTGTCTAAGGTCATTTTTGTTTCCTTGTTCCATTAACAGGTAAATGGGCCAATGGAGGATTGTAAATACAGTGTCTATTATTCAACACTGCCCAAAGATTTAGATTAACAAATCAAATATTAAGCAAGAAAACATGTCCGTGTAATCTATACCCCCTATACACCCCAGTATCAAATGAGCCGGCCCGCGACGCGAGAAAACCGGTCTTCGGGATTTCCAAGCAGGTCTGACACTTACCAACCTGTACTGTCACAGAAGCAGGCTAGAAGCTTGAAATTTCGGTTTTAAGAAGAAGAGAAATTGTACTATCCATGTAGCGAAAACAAAGGCACTGATCAGCTTCGCAGTTACTGCGAAGCTGATCTGCGCCTTTGTTTTTGCCTAGGCAAAAATCTGTTTTTCTCGCGTCGCGGCTCAAATAGTAAAACTGGGGTGTATAATGGTATACAATTCTTTCTTATTTCTTATCCAAAACATAGATTGTGGGTCCTCGTTAAAACCTCCTCAACAAAGAGGTTCTAACAAGTACCCACAATAAATGAGCCGCCTCATGGAAAAACCAACAATTTGCATAGGCTAAAACAAAGGCGCAGATCAGCTTTGCGGTAACCACGAAGCTGATCAGCGCCTTTGTTTTCGCTACACGGATAGTACTCTTCCTCTTCTTCTTAAATCCGAAATTTCAAGCTTCTAGCCTGCTTCTGTGACTGTACAGCCTGATTTGTGTCAGACCCTGTTCGGAAACCACATTGTTGGTTTTCCCACGACGCGGCTCAAATGTTAATTTAAGAGTTGGCCTAGCACTCACCTTTGTTATCTTCCTGTTCGGCCAACTGCTTGATGCTGGACATGAGGATATCATCATAGCCTAGAAACTCGTCCCGCAAGAAACGGCTGAAGTAGTCACCGAAACACTCATCTTTCAAAGGATCTAAAATAATCAATCAATAAATTACTCAATCAACCAATCACCCTTGTTTGGTGATAGACATGAGAATATTATTGTAGCTTAGAAACTTGTCCAACAAGAAGCGGCTGAAGTAGGGATCAGTAGTCACCGAAACTCATTTTTCAAAGGATCTGTAAAAGGGGAAAACTACATTCTCAAGGGATGTAGTCCAAATGTGCTATTAGCAACAATTTGGGTTTCTAACCAGGTCCGACACAAACTGGTCTGTACAATCACAGAAGCAGACTAAAAGCTTGAAATTTCAGATTTAAGGAGAAGAGATCTCTGTGTAGCGAAAACAAAGACGCTGATCAGCTGTGCAATTACTGCACAGCAGTCTGCGCCTTTGTTTTCGCTTATCATGTTGGTGGTTTTCTTTTGCGGTGGCTAATTCTATATGGTAAAAAGTCTACAGATCACATCTCAATAAGTTGTCTTTCCTGCAAGTGTAGTGGGATCCATCCATAAATCCTTACATTCAATCTAAATGCTTTGGTAGTAAGTTGTATTACATGTACTCCATAGTAAGATTTGTTTGTTTGTTTGTATTGAGTCAACATTTCAATTAACATTTTTTTCAGTCATGATGGGACAGAGCCAGTCCCTTTCTGGGTATTAACCAGTACTGTGGGGTGAAAATGTGTCTTGCTCAAGGACACAATATGGCGCCCTGTGAGGGGATCAAACCAAGGACCTCTCTATTCAGAGCCTGATGCTCTACCAGACAACTGCTCCCCCTACCCCATAAATGGAGCATGTCAGTCTACTCCATAGTAAGAGCATGTCAGTTTTAACTTCAGTACTATGTTCAAAGCAATGTTACATGGTGTCCAAACATTTCAGGGTCGAATTGTTCAAAACTTTGTTAGCTTAACGCTGCCGTTAAGCCCTCATTTTGCTACTTTTATATCGACATCAAAAGCAAATACACTAATTTTTGTTGTAAAAATGTGAGAATCCTTTGCAATGCAAAGGATTCTCACATTTTTTCAACAAAAAATAACAGTGTATTGGTAATATTCCCATTTGAAATTTTAGCAAATAGTTAACTAACGACATCGTTAATTTTGAACAACTAGGATGTATTCCTAATTACTAACCTAGTGTCACCAGCATCACCGTTATGTTGAGTCGTTGCCGTGTCTTAGGGGATAGTCTTAGGAATCCATACTCCAGGGCATACTCTACTATGTACTTCTCCTCAGGCCAAACTAAAATACAGAAAAAATAGGACATTGATCTATTTTCAAATTAAATGCAGCATTAAACCGTGAACAAGATGGTGAAAATATTACATGATTTTAGGGCAATATTTCTCTGTAATAAGGTGTACATATATGTTATGGGTAAAAATTAAAAGTGATGCTATTAAAGCTAACACAATTGGCAAGACAGAGAATATATCTTATGGAATGGATAAAAGACAAAAATATCTGGATATCCCATTAGTTTTTGTGTAACTCACCAACTTTAGCCAGCATTTCCAATTCTGACAAGGTTTCCTTCAACGGCCCTTTACTTTGTTTCTCCATAAAACTTTTCATTGTTTCCAGTTGCAGTGTTACGTTATTAACTTCTCCTTCCGAAACCTCTTCAATATCTTTATCCTTGCTAGTTTTATCAATCACTTCTTCACCAGCTGTTTCCGAAACATTGTCCTCATGAGTTTTATTCAGAACATCAGCAGTCTCATTAGCAGATTCATCTTCAGCGAACTCCGACTCCCCGACATTATTATCGGAAAGTAGATTTTCCAGGAAGTGTATGTTAAAATCTGAATATTCTTTTTCGTACGAGTTGAGGATGCTGTAATTTTCAGAGGCGTTTCTGACGATCTCAACTCTAAGGATTCCATGTCTCGGCCAGTCTTTCTGGACATGTTTGAGACAGTTTATAGGAGTTCGAGCAAAGACGAGATGGATGTAGGCCAATATACCCATCACAATTAATGCCTGTGATGAAAGAACAAAATATTGTTAAAAAAACTAAAGCAACCAAATATTAATTCACATAACAATAATCTTCCTAAGACCCCCATAAAACTGACAATGCTGTAAATGCCTATTGAATTACAAGAATAACCTGAACCAAAATAAACAATTTCATCTTAGTAGGGTTACATAATTAATGTTTCATTTTAATAAAACAAAAATGTACCAAAATATCACAAATTGAAATTTCCATCACGGTAAGAGGTGACTGATTAATCAACATGGAACAAGCACCATCATTACGAAAACTTGCCCATGCAATATACAGAGATTTTTAAAGTTGTAAAAATTCAGTAGAAAAATTTTGATATTTTTTTTATTTTTGCTCAAAACATAGATTGTGGGTACACGTTAGAACCGCCTCGCCGAGGCGGTTCTAACAAGTACCCACAATCTATGTTTTGGAGCAAAAATAAGAAAAATAGGTACACCCCTGCATACCCCAGTTTTGCTATATAAAAGTGGGGTATAGGGGGGTATTTATTTCACGGCATGTTTTCCTGATGCTTACCTTCAGAAGAATGGCACATTCTAGCACTCTTCGGACAGGCTTAGGAAACGCTCTGGCATAGGTAAGGGCAATTCTGTAGAACAGAGCATGGAAAAGACGGTCTCGAACATTAAGCAAGGGATTCTGGCCGCCGCGTGTAGTGTTGTTGTTTGTTCTCCCAGGATTGTTATTATTGTTATTGTTGATTCCTGGATTGGCATCTGCCATGGTGCATCAAGTTTTAAAGTTGCTGTAATAGAAAAATAAAAGCAAATAAACATATAAATTTTCTGGGGCCAGTTGCTCGAAAATTAACAATGTCGTTAGTTAACAATTTGTTTATATTTCAAATGGCAATATTACAAATACATGTACACTGTTATTTTTTGTTGATAAAATGTGAGAATCCTTTGCAATATTCTTACATTTTATCAACAAAAAATAACAGTGTATGCAAAGGATTCTCACATTTGATCAACAAACAAAAAAACAGTGTGTTTGCTTATATAGTTGGCAAAGGATTCTCACATTCTATCAACAAAAAATAATAGTGTATTTGCTTATGTAATCGGCATTTACTTAACAAGTTGAGGTCTTAACAATGACGTTAAGCTAACAAAGTTTTGGACAACTGGGCCCAGATGTTTATTGGAGATATTTTTTGTTGTTGTTTTACTCGACAATATCCAATCTTTGTTCATCCAATCTAGCAATGTATTGTAACTCACAAGTTCATTCAATGTGTTGTTGTTGTTGTTATGAAATTCACAAAGACGATCGGACTGAAACCTTCTTTTATGAGATGCCAGACAAAAACTCAAAATTTCAAGTTCACAGCACTGAAATGAATTTCACTGCAGTCTAAAGATGAGTGTCTATTGCGTTTAAACATGTAAATAGGAAAATGTATGATAGTGTCTTCCTTTAAATTTGGATAAAAACTATGTAGGAAACGGGAAACATTCTATAACTCTTTGTTTCCCCCTTGCCCAATCAAAATATTTTGAACACAGCTGTATTAATGTTAATCAAATGACCTTATATCGAAATGGCATGTTTGGGCAAGGGTAGGAGGCTGTCTAAAAGCCAAAAAACTTACAAATGGGCTTAGCTCCATAATTAGTATAGTACCAAGCCTATGGAAATATACTGCAGTACTGTTTTACCTGAATAACCACACTAACTGTCCAATTGTAAAATAGCACGTATAGACACACAGTAAAATAACTAAATAAATGATGTAAATATTTAAGGTATAGATTTTGGCACTAGTGATGTAGAGAGTTATTAATGATTATAAATACCATGAACATTGAACATTTGTGGCAAAAATTATGTTTTTTAGAAAACATATATTTCTTACCCCCTCCCCCTTAGAAACTGATTTAAACTGCCTGTGTGTGTCATCAAGAAGTTTCCATCATGTTTTTGCATCAACTATATGTTTGTTTGTATGGAACATGCAGCAGATAATCTTTATAAATATCACAGAAGCTGTTAGATCTACTTTCAAAATATAGGTACGAAACCTATGATTCTTTCCGAAGTCATTTAATGCTATCAAGTTATCACTTCTAAAAGCATGAAAGCCCAACCTTTGTAGCTAACACCTAATATTGACTGGATGGTGTTTTTATTTCTACATAAAAATCTGCCTAGAATGTCTAGGAAGGTCTTTTTGTAGATAATTGATCTGGTAGGCAACATACTCTTTTGTGAGGAAAAACAATATATGACACCTTTCCCACCTATTTGCTCATTCAGTCAAGGGCGAAAGTCAGTTCTTCTTATTGTTTTTTTTTTATTCAGTTTAACGTCCCTTTCAAGATTATTTCAGCTCATATGAGACGGGCCAATCGGTAGGCGAAGACGGGAGACCCCCCGAGAAAAAACACCTGGCACACCCGCAAGCAGAACTTGGCTTGTCTCACAAATGGCCAGTGTGGGGCTCAAACCCACACCAGACACAGCGGTGAGATGATCGAGTGATTAAGAAACAACGCTCTTAACCACTCTGCCACGGGGGCCGCCAATTTAACATTGTGATTTCATCACTTTTCAATCCAATAAAATCATATAAAATTTTCCACAAAATTTAGAATTCATATACATGTATGAAAAAATTGATAACACAAAGTTGTCGCAAACATACTAAAGTGCTTAATAACCGCATATAAATGGTTTGCTCGGTAAATACAGGTGCATCTGCCATCTAGATCTTTCTAATGTTTCTACAGACCCAAGATGTTCACCTCGTCAAATGACCAAATGATGTCATTCCAGACGAATCCGGGTCAACTCGGCCTCGGGTCAAGTCGGCCCGGGTCAGCTCGGCCGGGTCAACTCGGCCTTATATTTAAATATATAGTTATGGTAAAAGCAGATATGAGGTAATGCTTATTTATAATTCTCATTTTAACCAGTTATTTTTGTCTGTCTCTTCCATAACATACACGGGAATATACATGAGAATTAAAATATATTAATCATACCATTGAATATACCAGAAGGCCTACCGCTGCAATTGGGTGTAGCCAAAAGTAACCACACTTTATTTAATTGCGGTACTGTTTTAGGTGTGAACGCTTTACTATAATGCACATATAATTCAATGCCTAAAATTAAAACTTATTAACTTGCATGCTCGTTTCCCTGTAGGCAGTTTACACCCTATGGACATTTTGCCTTTACTCAATAAGAGGAGATGGTTTATCTGTTTGTAATACTAAAATTAAGGCCATCCTATATTTGCTCTGTACGTATCCAGAAAATATCAACATATAAAATCATTATTCATATCTAAAAGCATCCATCATGCACTTATAAAATACCCCTCCTGTAATAGAAAAAATAAGAGGCCGAGTTGACCCGGCCGAGTTAACCCGAGGCCGAGTTGACTCACTGGCTGAGTTGGTATCAGGCCGAGTTGACCCGCTTCCATTCCAAACTGGATCATTAGATACAAACCATGGAGTCGAGGACTATTGACATTAGGGGACTTCAAAGGCCCTAATTCTGCTTAAAGAAGATGAAAATAAATAAGCAGTGTTGGCCAGAGGCATTGAATTCTAGTCAACCAGCTCTAAATCTGCCACTGGTAGACCCATATGTACAGGTAGTGTATATATGACTTTTTACAAAAGTTATACTTGTATTTTCAACCAAAAATAAAGAGAATAAAATCAACCTATAGAGAGTGTCTGTAATTAAAAGCAAGCAGACCTGTGGATTGTTTTAGAACAGAAAACATTCATCTGCAATTTTGTGAGCTATAGATCTATAGATTTTACATCTAAAGGTTTAAAATCTGTCAGAAAATTGGTCAACTTGTCATCTCTTCTTCCATTTTCTAAATAGTCTCAAAGAAAGCGCTACTCAAAGTATTCATCATTTAAGTTCAAATATATAAATATCTAATATTTTTGTGCCTAAGTTAAATTGTCTTATGTTTGTGATAAAAGAAATAGAGAAATATTAAATATTATGTAATTTTGAGTAAAAGTAATATAAATGTTTTAAAGATTAATACTACTATTAGTACGATTAACGTGGAACCTGAGTCGCTTCGTTCCAAAGACGGTCCTTCTGGTCGATCTGTGACAGCTTGGTCAGGTCAGTGCGGTCAGTTTGGCGGGAAATGTTATGACAATACATGTACATGATCGATAAGAGCTCTAATTGTGCTTCAACATGGACCATTCTCAATGTGCCACATGGCTCAAAGAAATAACCGTACCCGCCCCCCCCCACTTGGATTATTGATTTTTCTCTCGGGTGGGGGGGGGGGGGTTTGGTTACCTGTATTCTGTATTTACAATATTGATTATGTGTAAGCTGGGAACCAGCAAATAATGCAAAAATGGTGATATACGATACTTCTTCACTCAATATTCCTAAGCTTAAGTTTATACAGTTCCAAACTGCTTAACAAATTTCGTCAGGGGTTAATGGTCCTCTTTTTCTATTTCTAAATCAAGTTTATTATATCTGGTGGAAAGCAACATATACTCAGAGGTAAAAGGAAAGTATACACTTTTTGATTGTCCATATATTCCTCAATTTTCATCATATCGACTTTGTACATTTTGCACAGCATGTTTTTTTACCAATATAACTATACGATGATGGAGATGAATTGCATTTTGAAACGCTTCCATAGCCTAAGGTCTAACTATAAACAGGGTCAGGAACCTTTACCATATGTTCGAAACTCTACTATGCCAGCGTTGTATTTACGCACAAAGAAAACGTGCATTTAAAATTGATCATCAATGTCAATTTTTAGTAAGTTATATTACTGCTTCCAAAACTATCCATTATATGGTACTTGACATACTGGATTTTTTTTCCTGCCATTTCCACTTTTATCGGTGAGTTGTTTATCTTTCCATGTTTGCACCATATCAAATTCATTTAGTCATCACAACAAAATAATTAGAACAGCTACTATTGGTCATTTACACAATAAACCGCGAAAGAAGTAGGGTGTATACTTTTTTTTGCCTTTCGGTATATAACCAAAAACGCCTCGGATCCAATAACTTATTTTGGATCCGAGCAGACGCCGACTGCAGAAATAGACCGATTTATCTGCGGATTTCAGTTCTTTACTTCTATACCATGTTTACTATCAGCTTTACTAATCTCTTGTATAAACTGGGATCTACTAGCAAATAATTAAACTTAGGCCAGCAACCGGTAGACAATTCTGTACTAGTCTATCACGGACTCGTAGAAAGTCATTCAACATATAGGTTTTCAGGGGCGGATCCAGGATTTCTTGAAGGGGGGTTCAAATCCATCAAGAGGGGGTTCGTTTTCAACATTTACCTGATTTTTTTTCATAAATTTCCCCATTAAACTGAAATAATTTGGTGCCAGAGGGGGATTCAAGCGAACCACCCGAACCCCCTCTAAATCCGCCACTGGTTTTCTGACAGTTTCAAGTTCTTGGCTGATGCAGAGTCCCAATGTCTTTTTGACACAACTGGCATGTAAGACTCACTTCGTTGATTAAATTTGGCTTGTTGGTTTGAAGTATGTGTGTAACCGTCAGTTTTATAATTCTTAATTGGTATTTTTTTTTTTTTTTTTTTTTTTTCTTTTTTTTTTTTTTTTACTAAAACAATAAGATTTTTTTTTCTCACTAAAACAGTAAGATTTTACTGCCGGATGACCCACTGTGAAAGTCTTTGATTGATGTCGCAGTGATGAATAAAATTATGACCTGCAAGGGAGACCAATGAAGAACAATCAACATGGATGTGACAATATCTGTGTTTGAGTAGCTGCAGAGGCTGAGGGTGAGGTTAGGATCCTGTCAGTAAAACTAGTTTAAGCCTGCCAGTAATTTCATATTACTGATCGTTCCAAGGCGATACTTCTGTGGTGGTTCAAATTGTTTATGCTTTGGTGTTGAATGTTTGTGCTGTGTGCACCTTATCTACGTTTTCATATCTTTAGTTAAGTTTGGGTATCTGAGTGGCCACATATTGGGAATTAGCTGCTCACTCGGCTTACGATATGTTTTTTAAGTATAAGTACCAAATGATGATTGTTAAAGGGAAAGGCAAGGTTGAAATTAATGCATCTTAAATGAAAGTACTCACCTTTCTCGACAATATGGTACAAGTTTCATCAGAATCGGACAGAGATTAAGAAAGTTATGTTGATTTGAATATTCATTATTTTTTGTTTAAGGAGGCGATCATCTTGGATATTCATGAGGCTTTATGACGTCATAAAGCCCTAATTAAATATGCATAATCGATATTAATGAAACACTGTTAATAGTTTTCTGTTAAATTTTGTTTGAATGTTTTCTACTGTTGATTTACTATCAATTCTGGCCATTATTCACCATATTAGTTTTGAAATTTAAAATTCATTACTGTTTATAGTTTTACAGTTTTCTAATTAAATATTCAAAATGGCTGTCAAAATTAAGTCACTTCGTTCCAAAATTTCAAATGTGAGTATCTCACTCATTCCTTGACCGATCTGAACAAAATTTGCGTCAAAATGTTTGCTTTGATCAGTCCTTTATTTTAAATGGTATTGTTGTTGAATATTGCATTCTCCTTTAATTTAGTTTTTTTCCCACTTCGGTTTTTGGAGTGGGAATTTCTTTCTGATTGCGCCATTTCCTAATCATTGCCTACTTTTATCTACAATGGCGAAACGGACACCTTCTCCTGGACGTTTTCGATAACTGAAATATCTTGCTTGAAGTAGGGACCCCAAACTGTAAACAAAATACCTATGATGTGGATGAAAAGTAATGTAAAAACCCAGGATTTCACTTCCTGGCTGTAGCTACGACTACCCCTTCCAAAAGCATACACAAGTATCTATACCTCATTTTCTCCATCTTCGCAAGCCAATTGTACTGAGTCCACTTCGTTCCTTGGCTTGTGAAGATGCATTTCCTCTTGCGATCTCTTGTATAGGCCTTCCATTGGAAAGCACAAAAGATTCTGTCTTCAAAGACTCATATAAGCTGTCGTCCTTTTTGTGGGATATAGGCAAACAGCATAGCCCCAGATGTGACGCCGCAGTACGCGGCGTCCCATCTGGGGTTCTGCGGCGTCCCAACTGGGGCTATACTGTTTGCTCAGAGAAAATTCATCGCAAAATGTGATAAAAATTAAAAATCGCTCCTGATGCCAATGCCCCTAAAATGACAGTGGACTCTCCCAATTGATAATGATGGGAAAATCATTTCGTCAAAAATGGGTTAATATTTACAGGTGTTACGAGACTTTAACTTCTAGCCCATGGAATACGAAATTTGGGAAACACAGACAAAGCTACCGAGCGCCAATCGTCAAAGTGTGAATGATTTCTGACATTGGAGGCATAAATGCTAAGATAAACACATTGCTATAATATTGAAATGTCCTCTAGATTTTGGATCAAATTTTATGAAATGGAAGCTTGTTTAGAGGTTGCAGAATCAGAACAATTTACTGGTGAATCGCTCAATTGACAATAGCATGCGAGGGGGTGGGGTTCCAGGGGTAAAATACTCTTGCGTATACACAGGCTCGGGCCCAGCAATAGCTCTGTACCCCCAAAATACCTGGACTGATGGACTACCCAAAAAAATACCCCTGATTTCTAGTAACGTACTCCCAAAAATATGCAAAATTCTTGTAAAAACTAAAAATAATGCACATTTTGTTTAAATAAAACCCACGAAATAGAGTCGATTTTAAGTGACCTCCAAAAATATTCCCCTAAATACCCTAACCCAAATGAATATTAATATATTCTGACCCCCCCCACCCCCCCCCCAAAAAAAAAGAAAAGAAAATAAATAAATAAATAAATAAATAAATAAATAAATAAATAAATAAATAAATAAATAAATAAATAAATAAATCAATAAATAAATAAATAAATAAATAAATAAATAAATAAATAAATAAATAAATAAAAAAGTAAGTTTCACCCAAAATAGTCAGCTTTACCTATGTATCCAGAAAATTTCAAAGAACTTCCCCCGGGGGTGGCGCTTGATTCGGTCCAAGTTTGGAATTTGTGTATCAAGTTTAAAGATATGCTGCAGGAGGGGATGGTTATTGACAATGCGTGTGTTCGGGGTTCTCCAATGGTACCATTGGTTGGTAACATTTGTACCAATTTAATTGTCAATGGTACCATTGGTAAAGAAATTGGTACAAATGGTAAAAATGGTAATACCATTGATACCAATGGTACAAATGTTACCAACCAATGGTACCATTGTGAGAACCCCGAACACGCAATAGAAGGACCGAAATGGCTCTGATTTGCACGACAACCATACAAGTCCGATCGTTATGTCAATAGCACCTGTCGAAAACAAAATGGAGGCAAAATCATCAAAACATGCGGAAGAAAAAGAGATTCATGACGAAACGGACGATGTTACGAATATTGTCACAAATGTTATCCATGAGTATGATGTAATTGATGATCCTCCAAATGACTGTCAGTCAACTTCAACTGCCACTAACCAAATAGATGAGAAAGATGACAATCTAATCAATGCACCCAGAAATAACCTCGAAAATGAACAGAATATTGGCGAGCAGATGGTGTCTTCAAGCAGTGTCAGCAACAGACATAGACTTTCGAGCTCTGACAGAAGCAATTCTATCGCAGAAACAGAATCTACCAGACCTCGTTGCCCAGCAGTGAACTGCAAAGAAAAAATTGTGAGTTGCTTTCTGCAGTTGCTTTTCCCTTTGAGCATAGTTCTGTTTCATGAAATTGCATTGGCCTTATTTTTTGTAAGTTCATTATCTGGTCAGTTGTGAACCTCTTTTCTCTGGTGTGCAAAAAAAGTTAGAATTTTGAACACTCAGAAGCATTTATTTTTAGGTCTCAGCTTAGCTGCCGCTTAATTATTATAGATTTGAAGTCTTATTTCCATTGCTCCTGAGGTAATGTCAGAAATTGCTTGGTTCATATTAAAAACTATGCCATTTTGAAGTTTGATTGCATGTGTATCAGAGGCCTAGTTAAGATGTGTATTTGCTTATTTCACGCATGCATGATCGGCAATACGCTGCTTAATCGAAAATCGTGCGTACCATTTAGGCTTGCATTCTCCGAGATACGCAAACATTACTGTTTGGTGTGAGTACTTTGTTTACATTGGAAATTGGTCGCCATGTTTGCATGGCCAGAGAAGCGCTTGCATCGAATTTTGGGTGCGCTTGTTTGGTTCGGTTACAGGTGAGATCTGGACGTTCCTCTACCTATTTGTGTCCAGAATTCGTTTTTCCTCTCGTAAGTCAAGTTAAAGTAAAATATTTTAGTTACGTGCATGATCCCCGCATACATTATAACAGTTAATCAATTATCCCCTATCAAGAAATGGATTACCAAATTAACAATGTTGTCAATATCCAATTAGACATGCCATAATTTTTCATGCTTTCGGCAATTTATCAAACAAAGTGCTTTCATCGCGTGTCACAAAGTTATGGTTGATCGGTTAGCTATATGCAACAATAATTATTTACTTAGCAAGTCATTAAATCTTTTGAAAACCTAGCGATTTTCATTAAGAAATCAATTGAATTACATAAACATATAAAAAGAGCAAAAGGTTTTGTACTTTTGGATCGATGTATTAAAATGTCATTAGTTTTAGCGACTTAAAAGTTCGTGATTTAAACTGATTATTTTTTGGATCACTTGCTTCTAAATCATAAATTGTTGGTAAAACCTTTTCAAAAGTGTTCAAAAAACGTTTGGGGTTGGTGTGTCAGGAATCAAGAATAATGACTTTACATTACTTAGGAAATCCCTCCTTTGAAGGGGGTCACCTCTTATTGACCCCAAACTCACAACTTAACATGTGAAAATAAATGATATTCACCTAGCATTAATACTAGACATATGTCAAAGAAAGGCTATGGCTACAATTGGAACTTATTTTGAAGTGCATTATACACATTTCTCAGTCTGGTCTAGACAGTAGGTTAGACCCTCCAACCCACACAGAATTGCTGCACTCAAGCATTCATGTACCTAAGCACACTACTAAGTATGTTTAATCTAGCTGATTCTACAACTGATAGCAAGTCATTATATACACTGTACCATCAGGTTAAAGTAAGGGCTTGTAATTGAGTTTCTATAGTAGAACTCCTAAATTGTGTCTGGGACTCCTCCATTCGCTTAGTCAAGAGTGCCAGACTGTTGTTTTAAAACTCCTATTGAGATCCCTGATGGTGTACCCTCAAAATTTGGCCTGTGCCCCCAAATTGTGACACAAAGGGTACATATACCCTCAGCTGAATATTGGAGTGGGCATGTTGTTCTTATGGGCACACACAACATAGGTTTTTATGAAGAATTAAGCAAAATAATTATCAAATACTCCTCTTCTGTGAAGTCTGAAATGCTGCTTAAATACCCAACTGCTTCAAAAATTAACTAGGGCTCTGTACAGTATTTTATTGAACTTATAATTGAAGTATGAAATTAATTTGTTTCAGTATCTGGTTTCAGGTGATCTGTATGGATATCAGTGCTGAGATGGAGAAGCAGTCATTCAGATCAAGGGCAGGGTAAAAAAAACTTTTGAGTCAAATAAGAAATTGCTTTTTACTTTATATATATGCCTTCTTGTGAGAAAACCAACAATCAGGGTTTCTGACCAGATCTGACACAAACTGGCCTGTACATCCAAAGAAGAAGGCTAGAAGCTAGAAATTTTGGATTTAGAAAGAAGAGGCATTGTACTATCCATGAGACAGAAACAAAGGTGCTGATCAGCTGTGTAAAGCTGATCTGCATCTTTGTTTTTGTATATGCAGATTGTTGGTTTTCTGATGTGGCGGCTCATATATTTTTCTACCCCCTGTATTCCAACTTTTATACATAAAATAATTGATAACTAATGTCTTGGTTAGGCTCTGAGAAATAGATGGGCAGCCTGTGCATTCAAAAGGTCTGAGCCTCCGAGGAAGAATGGTCAAATCAAACCATCTATACATTTAAGCCTTAGTTGTTTACTGGGTGGTTATATTTTGAAGCATATTTTCTATGTCAGGACATCCCAATGTTGGGCTGAAAGAAGTCCCATGAAATGGAGGCAACATCCTGGCATGACCATAGCTGTTGACTGGACTGCTAAGAAAAACAAACTAACAAACAAACTTGGTACAGTAATAGATCTTAAAGACAAGTTTTGTTTTGAAGCAGCTGTAAGACCCATGCATTCCTTAACCCTTAAATTTACAGAAGTCTCTGGAACACTAGTGCATATAATTAGAGAGCATGTACCTTTATCAAGAGTTTTAAGCTTTTTCATAAGGGCAGATTAGGTCTCCCATCGCAGGAATGTGTATTAGCATTTTCAGTACCATTTCCCCCCATGGATGTATTGACATTTGTTTTATTTCAGGGACAGGTTAAGTCCCAAGGAGATGTTGAATAAAGCTTTGAAATTGTTTTTACACAACAAGAGTAGACTAGATAAGAAACATGAGTTTGCTCTGATCCTCTTACAAGAAACAGCAGTCTGGGTAGGTATATCCCCAAGGTTAGATAGAAGTTCAGAAAAATAGTGCGGCAACTGTTAAGTCATGACCCCTGTTCACTGAGGTGTAAAGTGACTATCATGATAGTCATTTTTTTCACCAAAATTGTATTTCTTATTTGTGAAGCTAGCAACTGATGTACAGTAATTAAAAGGAAATTTATGGCTCCCTTTTATAATTGTATGTATAATGAAATATCTGAATGAGAATCTGCTCATCAAAACTTACAAAAGTTTGTCAATATACAATTCTTTTCTGAAAAGTTGATCATAAAAATATTTCTTTGGTCATTTGTTGATAAACTGGATGGGCTGTAAGATAGTTCAACCAGTCCATTGTCTTATGATTCGGCTACATGCAGAGAAGATCCATTGACTATGCAGATGCACTGGCTGATCATCATTTATTTTAATTGCATAACCCTTGATTTCAAACTGCCACCCTGGCAATGACGCACAATCATTTAATATCACACAAAATTATTGTTCCAAGATTATACATTTGAGCCAGATGCAAGAAAACTGGTCTTCAGGGTTTTCTTCAACAAGGTCAGACACAAATCTGCCTTTGCAGTCATAAACAGTTGCGAAAACAAAGGGGCTGATAAGCTATTCAGTTACTGCACAGCCGATATGCGCCTTTGTTTTCATATATGCAAAAAAAGCCGGTTTTCACTTGACACTGCTCATTAACATTTAATTTCAGGCCCAAGATTTTAGCAACAATCCTCGGGACATCCTTACCGCACTAGAAGATGTGGTTGACACAAACGTCTGCGATACCTGTGATATTTCGTCACTCTTTGATAAAATGTAAGCAGCTGATTAATCACTTTTTTTAATATATAGGGTTGTTATTTTAATTGAAGCATAATTATACTTTTGATGAGTTGGTGGTTGTGTACATATTTTACATCCCACTCAACAGCTCATGTCATATGGAAGTAGGGCCTGGGTTTAAAGTCTCATCCTAAAGATGAAAAGCCCAGGCTTGAACTTGCAATCTCTGATTAACTAGGCCTTTTTTTTCCTTGAGCAACACACTTTGCACCACAGAAGTGGTTAATGACAAAGTTTTGGTGGTTGTACCCAAACATGGCTGAAAAAGTGTTGACTGGATTTTTTGGTATATATAGCTTCGTGTATTGCTCAATGTGATTGGGATATCATAGGCTAATTAAGTATATTGTGGCTTTCCTTGACCTAGTTTTCAACTTCAAAAGAAAACATTTTCATTTGGTAAACTGTTTATTTCAGATCAGAGAAAGTTGATATGCCAGTCGTAGATGGTGATGTTTCTAGTCTACCCCCACATCATGTTGTCAGAGTTGTACTGATTTACGGAAGAAATAACTGTCCACTACAGTTCCAGAAGGAAGATGTAAGATAAGATCCATTATGGGGTTACCGGTATCTTGTGATTTTTCATATCTGATCATGTTCGATACAAACTGATTCTAGATTTAGGAGAAAATGACATTATACTCTGTATCAAATGCAAGAGCACTGATCCACACTGCTGTGTAGTTGATTTGCAGCTTTATTTTCTTGTATTCAAAAAGCAGATTTTCTCATGACTTGGGTGTTAGAATAAAATCATACAGTTAAATTTTTGTTCTTACATTGAAAAGAAAAATACATATGAGCCGCAGCACAAGAAAACCATCAGTGTGGTTTCCGACCAGGTCCAACACGAACGGAGCTACATACGAGCACAGAAGATGGCTAGAGGCTGAAAAAATTTAGATTTAGAGAGGAATTGTACTATCCATGTAGAGAAAACAAAGACACTGATCAGCTTTGCATTTAATGCAAAGCTGATCTGTGCCTTTGTTTTTGCATATGCAAAATGTTGGTTTTTCTCATGATGCGGCTCCTTTTATAATATTGACAATTTAAGAAAATAACTAATTTTAGTTAAGACCTTGTCACCTAATGAAAAAAAAAAATTTTTAATTCTGTACACTTTCAAAAATAAATGTGCCATTTACAATACTTTTAAAATGAATATTTATATCCATGCAATCTTGAAATAATTGCCGGCCTTACGGTGTAGATATTTTTCACACAGTTTTGAAAAGAGACACTTTAACTTGCACATCACTATATTTACATTCCTATATCTTTCAGAGTTTTAAGCTGCTGACAGCATCTCCCTACTTTTTCATAGATGCCTTGTATATTCATGATCAACAGTCAGAGGAAAATAAATGTCAGGTAATCAAAATGATGTTTGTGTCTCTTGCAGTGGGGTAATCATGACTTTCAACAAATTTTCAGTTGTATTATAATTTTGTCTGACTGTTACAGTGGGTTCAATGCTCACTTTTAAAGTGGCGCTGCACTGAAGTAGACAGTTGAGTTGGCTCACCATCCTAATCATCAATGCGTTTTTTATTGGCTCAAGCTTGGTGGAAAGGATGTTGCTTTTGTATACACTGCAGAAACATAAATTTAAAGAATGCATGCAATCTTTTGCTGCTGTACAAAGAGCAAGGTTTTGGTTACTAGCAATCAAATGAGCATAAAATGCTGGCGAACTGCCTTTGGGAATCTGAGACAAGAGAAGCAGATTCTGCTGCTATTAGCAGTCAGCAAAGATCAAATTCTGTCTTTGCCATGCCCTCTGTGTAAAGCTTAATAACATAAATAAGATGTTAAAACAGAATTAGTCAAAACTAAAAGATGACCAAATTATTGACCTATCTACTGTTGCTCATGTATGTATAAGGCATTGACCTATCTTATTTTGCTTCCAGGAGGTATTTGATAGTATATGTGATCTGGACACAACTGGACTGTCATATATTCATGGTGTAAGTCGGAACCCTACAAAAGTGTATGATTACATGGCACAGTTACTCGCCCATCCCTTACAAAGACCCCTCCAGGAGGAGACAGCTTATAGGATAGGTTCATCAATACCAACACCAGAAAATGGATGATCGACAAAACTTTTGCTGACAGACCTACATGAGGTCTGACACTGGATAAAAGTATTTGGGCCACAACTTGAGAAAATGTACCTTCGGACAATTTTTTGAGTATAAGAAAAACAAAGTTACTTTGAATGTTTGATGTTTCTAGAGCATATTAGTCTTTATTTGACCAGATTATTTATGTTTTTTTGTGAGTTATGACCAATTTACTATATGAACCCTACAGACGTCATTGTCCCGAAAAATGACGTCAAAATTGCGTAATGCATTTCTGCATGCCAGTAGAGCTTACAAAACTCGATGCATTTGCTTAAAACTGTTTACGCACTGGCCAGAACCTATTGTTAAGATAGAAGCATACCATCCTTACAGGCAATCTGTCGTAACTATTTTGTCTATTTTTATGATGATGCGGTTGCTATGGTTACCGTTTTACGATAGATAATGGAAAATTATGTGTATAATGAGCTAAAACAAGGGCAGATAACTCCAAATATTGAAAAATAATATGATTTAAAACTCAATTATTTGGTAGCCCAGTGTTCTAAGATTACGAATGCAGTGTTATTTCTAAAACACATATTACATCATTTTCCCGCATTTTGCTGCTATCTACTAGTAATGTCAGAATGTCCGAAGGTACATTTTGTCGCGTTGAGATTCATTTAATAGGTTCTTGTTGAAGTTCACTTCTAAGCCACTTCATGAGAAAACTGGATTTTTGCCTGTGCTAAAACAAAGAAGCAGTATTGCATAGAGAGAACAGCATGGCCAGTTTAAATACTGACTTAGCATGTCATTCTGCTTGGACTGTTGAGTTACGACTCATTGCCTCAGTAAAATAAATTTTAGACATGTTGGGATAAAACCAACACTTCATGGATACTGTGAACAGTACTATGGAGGATTTACATTTGATCCGCCCCATGGGAAAACCAACAATCTGCATATGCGAAAACAAAGGCGCAGATCAGCTTCGCAGTAACTGCGAAGCTGATCATCAGCGACTTTGTTTTCGCAACACAGATAGTACAATTCCTCTACTTTCTAAATCCAAAATTTCCAGCCTCTAGCCATCTTCTGTGACTGTACAGGCCGGTTTGTGTCGGACCTGTTCAAAAACCACATTGTTGGTTTTCCCATGAGGCGGTTCATTTCTTGTTGAAGGACACAATGCAGCAAGGAAGATTTCAGTTCCGTTACACTACCACCACCAACGTATGAGCCGCCTTGTGGGAAAACCAACAATGTGGTTTCGGACCAGGTCCAACACAAACCGGCCTGTACAATCAAAGAAGCAGGCTAGAAACTTGAAAGTTTGGATTTAAGAAGAAGAGGGATTGTACTATCTGTGTAGCGAAAAGAAGGCGCTGATCAGCTTCGCGTTTACCGCGAACCGCGAATCTGATCTGCGCCTTTGTTTTCGCATACGCAGATTGTTGGTTTTCTCATGAGGCGGCTCATATGCTGATGCACTCCATCGGCATATCTTTGAGCCGTGACACAAGGAAATTGGTCGTCAGTCTGACACAAACCTGTCTATACAGTCACAGAAGAATGCTAGAAGGTTGAAATTTTGGATTTAATAAGAGGAGGAATTGTACTATCCATGTAGCAAAAACAAAGATGCTGATCAGCTGTGTAGTCACTACAGGCATCCCATGGAAAGGGGCATTTTGAACATTTTATGTGATAATGTGAATGAAATTAACCCGATTTGTTGTTCATTTCTTCTTTAGAAATCAAATTTAAATTTCTTTGCCATGAGAATTTACCAAGGACTTACACTATTGTGTAGAGCTAAGAATCTGAGGAATCATTATTCACAAACTGACATAAATTGACCTTGAACATAAAATTTGAGCCTGTGCATGAGAAAACCAACAATTTGCATAGGCGAAAACAAAGACGCAGATCAGCTTCGCGGTCACCGCGAAGCTGATCAGCGCCTTTGTTTTCGCTACAAGGATAGTACACTCCTCTACTTCTTAAATCCGAAAGTTCAAGCTTCTAGCTTCGTGTGACTGTGCAGCCTGGTTTGTGTCGGACCTGGTCGGAACCCCAAATTGTTGGTTTTCTCATGCACAGGCTCATTTAACTAGTGCTACTCTGTGAAAACTACCCCATTCACATCAACATGGCAATTTTATCATATGCAATTCATAAGGTTTAAAAAATGAGTATGTCTATTCAGTAGATAAAAGATTATATGTACATGTACTATTGCGTTATTGATCAAACATGAATGCCTTAAGCTACCACAGTTGCCATGGCTGTACAAGGAACTTCTTGAATAGGATTTTTTTTGGTATTATATGTTTTGCGTGGTCGGAAACCGAATAGATTTTGCTCAGGATTTTGCCATAAATCCTTGTGGATTTTCTAAAGAAGGTACAATAGTGATAATAAAGACCTTAGTATTGCGTGATGTTTATTCAATAATTACTGTAAAACAAATGCAAATACAAGTAACATAAAATAACTTAGTGTAACAACAATACAAAAGCTTGAATGCACATGATCATGAAATGAGCCTGTGCATGAGAAAACCAACAATTTGGGGTTCCAACCAAGTCTGACACAAACCAGGCTGTACAGTCACAGAAGCAGGCTAGAAGCTTGAAATTTCAGATTTAAGAAGGAGAGCGATTGTACTATCAGTGTAGCGAAAACAAAGGGCTGATCAGCTGTGCAATTACTGCACAGCTGATCTGCGCCTTTGGTTTCACATATGCAAATTGTTGGTTTTCTGATGCATTGGCTCCAATGAAAAAGTAAAATTACATCTATGAGCCACTGCATGAAACAACCAAGAACTAGTTATAATGATTGATAATGAATAATGGTCAATATATTCATAACGTATCTCCTCAGCATGGGTAGCTACAAAGCCTTTTAAGAGCCCTTAATTTATATGATCTGCTTCATGAAGATACTGGATTTTCGCCCATGCCAAACAAAGAGTAAGACGCAAATCAGGATCAGTGCCTTTCTTTTTTCGCTTCATCATGTTCATGAATAGTACAAACCCTCTTCTTAAGTCTGAAACTTCGAACTTCTAGCTTTCTAGTGTGACTGCACAGCCTGGTTTGTGTTGGACCTGGTTAGAAACCCAAAAGATCGGTTTACTCACGTCGCGGCTCATATGGGAGAAGGCTAAACTCTTTTTATGGGTAGCCCTCCATGTGGTCAAGCCTTGATCCAAATCAGGGTTGTGGACTTGATACTGAGCTTCTACAGTCTAAGATGCAAGTTTCGATTCAGTTCTCTAAATGACCTTGGCTTTTGATGGAATGTAGAACACAAACACAGCAACAAATGAGCCGCCTCGTGGGAAAACCAACAATGTGGTTTCTGAACAGGTCCGACACAAACCGGCCTGCACAAGCACAGAAAAGAGCTAGAAGCAAGAAATTTTGGATTTAAGTAGAAGAAAAATTGTACTATCCGAGTAGCGAAAACAAAGGCGCTGATCAGCTTCGCGGAAGCTGATCTGCATCTTTGTTTTCGCCTATGAAGATTGTTGGTTTTCCCATGCGGCTGCTCAAATTTTGATCAGACTGGCCTGAAATTAAAGGGTGTCTCTGCATCAGTTTGTTGGTTGTAGCATGCAGCAAACGAGCTGGTTATGAGTATAAAGCAGTTATGGAGCACTTGATATGCAAATATTAAAAACTTTCAAACAGAATTCTGAGTTTTAATTCCTTTTCAAAATAAATGTAGTTATGCTTGCAGTTATAACTCACTTAAGCCTGGTATTCTTTTTATGGGACATAGGAAAACAGTATAGCAACAGATGTGACGCCGCAGAATGCGGCATCCCATCTGGGGCTATTCTGTTTGCTTACAGAAATTTCATCAAAAAATGGAATAGAATTTTAAAATCACACCTGAAGTTTGTTTGTTTGTCCTTTACCCACAATTTACCTTTCTACTAAAAAAATTATATTGCCAATTCCTGAGGAAAAATACTTTTATTTTCCTATGGCTGAAATGTATTTCTGTTAGCATGATTTGTGTTTTATTATTAAATTTTTAAATGACAGTAAACAGACTTGTTAAATTTGCTTTTCCTGGAAAATCTGTACGCTTTTTGTGAAATTCTATTACATTTACTTTAAATTCATACCCGCCTATATTACATGTAATATTTTACGCTTTCTACAATAAAATGTTGAAAGTTAATTTTCGACAGAAAGAAAAATATAATATACCGGTAATAATTTCCCTACCTATCTACCCAAGGTTAAAATGTTGGGTAGGTAAAGGACAAACAAACAGTTTTTTAATTCAGGCCTTAATTAGTGCCATGTTGCCTTCCGACTATGTGCCTTTCCACTCGATATGCCACCCCAGAAGACTTGGGGGAGATCCAAAATAACATAGACTTTAGCCATAACTTTATACAGATCAATCAAATGTTTATAGAATAAGATGAACATAAATCGGAATATGTCTAGAATATCCTGTCAAATAATTAGGGAAAAATAACAACCCGTTAAAATTCTACAGTCAAAACAACAAGAACTCCGCGGAGGTCGATATCGCACCTGCATCGGGCAAAGTCAATGGAACGTGAAATATAGGTCAAGGGCACCTGATCAAGGAGCGTGCTTGAAGAGTATGTCAACGACAATTACTATGCAAGGTTTCACACTCGCAGCTATCAATGATGCAGAGGAAACCAAACTTCGAAGTAATTTTGAAGTAAAAATTTGCAAAGTCAATGGATCGCAAAATATAGGTCAAGGGCAATGGGTCAAGGTGTCTGCTTGAAGGGTATGTCAAGGACAATTACTATGCATGGTATCACACTTGCAGCTATCAATGATGCGCAGAAAACCAAACTTCGACATAAAAATTAACAAAGTCAATGGACTGTGAAATATATGTCAAGGGCACTGTGTCAAGGTGCGTGCTTGAAGGGTATGTCAAGGACAATTACTATGCAAGGTTTCACACGCATGGCTATCACTGATGCAGAGAAAACCAAACTTCGACGTAACTTTGACGTAAAAATTAACAAAGTCAGTGGACCGTGAAATAAAGGTCAAGGGCACTGGGTCAAGGTGCGTGCTTGAAGGGTATGTCAAGGACAATTACTATGCAAGGTTTCACACTCATGACTATCACTGATGCAGAGAAAACCAAACTTCGATGTAACTTCGACGTAAAAATTAACAAAGTCAATGGACCGTGAAATATAGGTCAAGGGCACTGGGTCAAGGTGCGTGCTTGAAGGGTATGTCAAGGACAATTACTATGCAAGGTTTCACACTCATGGCTATCACTGATGCAGAGAAAACCAAACTTCGACGTAACTTCGACGAAAAAATTAACAAAGTCAATGGACCGTGAAATATAGGTCAAGGACACTGGGTCAAGGTGCGTGCTTGATTGTATGTCAAGGACAATTACTATGCAAGGTTTCACTGTCACAGCTATCACTAATGCAGAGAAAACAAAAACTTTGATGTAAATGTCAAACTTTGACGTAAATGTTGACGGTCGGACGGACGGACGAACGAATGGACGGACGGAAATTTGGACTCCTATATCGCACCCTGCTATAAGCAGGTGCGATAAAAAGGTCACTATGGTTTACCTGACGCACATCATTTTTAATTTTGTAACATCATTGACATTTTTATTTATTTTGAAGTAAGTTCCTGCTCAGCGAATTTGGCCATCTATTCAACTAGACAAAATAGTGTTAGTAATTTGTACTTCGGTCTTAGTAAATTTTTCATCAGTAAAACCAATCCTGTTTTCATGTTGCTTTACAAATCAGTGAGGAATATAAGTCCGATTTCAGAAAATTTGCTCAAAAACGACCACTTCATGTGATTATTTTTCTAACTGTATCTGTATTGCCAAGCATTTTCCTGACAAGACTGGTTAAATGTTTATGAAAGCATTTCAAGTGAAAGATCATTTATACTAACTCACAAAATTGGACAAAACTGATAAAAAATAAAGCTAACATAATGCTATCTTCATGTGTTATAGCGTATACCCATCAAATTCAACAAATTGAAGCATTTTTGTTTCAGTAACGCTTAGTCCTTTTTATTTGTTACAACAAATGTATACAAAAAGTGAAATGTGCAAGTTTTAAATATTAAAAGGAGTCACACATACACTTTGAAAGCAAGTTGTAACTTCAACATAGAGACGCTTAGCTTCTAGTATATACAATGTTTATGTTAATTTGGAACTGTCCAGAGAACATATAAACATGACCCTGATATGTTTTGATAGAGATTAAGAACCAAGATAACCTATGAAGCTGGCTGAACAAATTTTGTTCAATTTCTTGCCTTTATATACCACACTGAAATTGAGTCCTCCGTCAAACCACCCATCATTAGTATTCATTTTATATTGACCATTCAAATCAGCACATTAGCTAACGGTCAATGACGGTTAGACAACAAGGGGGTTAGACAAACAAATCAACACATGCTTTTTACAGGTAAATATAGGTGCAAAAACACAATGTTTGTCTAAGGAAATAGGGGTGGGCGTGGTTAAACCTTGCTGGTGGAGGAGTCAATTGCCTAAGTCAGCAAAATGTGTAATTGTTTTGCCTAATCTTGTTAAGCGAATGTTGTGATGTAGCTCAATATACATTTTTCTACAACTGAACTACGCATGTAGAAGTGACATCAAAATTCAACATTATTTTGGATCTTCCCTCGCAAGTCTGGATGCGGTCCTAAACAGTGAGTGGCCTGTTAAAACAACCGGTTTGCCTAGTTGTTATGTACCTAAAACAATGACTTCAATGCTTAAAAAAATAAGCATGCTTTATCCGGTAGAGTCAAGTAATTAACCAATAATATGAATGAAACACATCTGAATGAAAACAAACAAACATTTTATCAGCTTTTTGATCAACAAAATAGCTTAATATCAATATAACACAAAAAGAGAAAATATTCATACAAATAAAGATTTCTTCTTTTTCAAAAGGGATACTACACAACCACACCATATCAGACCCTAGGATTGGACAATACTAGTGAGAAAAAGGATCTTCCCATGGTCTGGACTGAAGCTGTTCTGATCAGTCTATTGCACTTCCTTTTGCTTCTTTAGAGAAAGCTTTATCACAAAAGGGACATGGAGTTTATCAAGAATTTTACTCATTTTTTTCCACCAGGAGCGACAGTTTGATTGGTACGGTCAACCCTTCATAATGAAAAAAGACCAGCTATTGATCCTCACATCCAGCATTTGTCTATGAAAGTATTTCTACAGCCATTCTTCTGCTGACTCAAGAAGATTGTAAGTTAGTGGTGAAAATACACTAAATACTTGTATACTGCCTCTAGGGGCCTATCTTAGGAACAGTATGGTTACGATAACTGACCATCTCGGCATGACCAACGCTGCTGACTATATACAAATAACACATCAAAACAAATAAAAATATCTGTATTAAATGTGACAACAGTATTCAAATTCTTGACAAGCACTACAGCCAATGTTTTCAAATGGCTACTGTGTACTGTACTCATGTCTTGCGTATTTACTGAAAACATGCATTTAACATGTTCAAATCTCAAAATTTAATTCAATTTCAAAGAAAAATCAGATCCTTTTATAGACAATCTTTGTTGAAGATACTCAGGCAGTTTACCATAGTAAATAATCACTCAGCAATCCACACCCATGACAAATCAGCTGCAAAAAAGATTTTGAAGCAGTCCTACTCAGCTACAGAATCTAGCTAGTCGTTTGAAAGAACAGATGCATAAAGAAACTGATCAGCCTGTGTGAATCACTTTTGTTGTTTGTAGATGTCAATGTTTAGTTTTCTCATGGAGCTGTTCATCTATGAAGATTTTTAAATATATTCTACATTTCTTAGAATCACTTTTACCCATCTGTGACAAATGAACTTGCCCATTGTTATCAGAATAGCCCCTCATGGGATGCAGAGCTCTACTGTGTCAAATCTTGGGCTATACAATTTGCCTAAGCCCCATAAATAGGATGTTTAAATATATAAAGCTGGTTTTCTAATGACAGTTCTAGGTGGTTGTGTGCCCAATTCAAATGAGCCTCACAACAAGAAAACCAGTTTTTGCCTATGCAATAAGAGCTGTCGCAGGACAGCGTGCTCGACTGCTTCTGACCTTTGTCAAACATAAGGCCAAACCCGACCAGTAACCCAAAGCATTATGCTCATACATCTTTTTGCCTTGATGCAATAAGGCAAAATCACTGAACCATGAAAGTTAACTATAACTACCTAAGATTTAAAGGTCTCACTTATATTGTGAAAGAAGTGTGTTCATATACCAACTGAGTGCCAAGACACAAGGCAAAATCACTGAACCGTGAAATAAGGTCACACTGACCTATAAGTATTTCAGGGTCAAAGCCTCAAAGGTCTAGTGATACTTACTCATAATGTGAAAGAAATTTGATCATATACCCATTCAGTGTTGAGATATAAAGCAAAATCACTGAACTATGAAATTAGGTCATAGTGACCTATAAGTATGTTTGGGTTAAAGGTGTGGTCATACTCATTCATAATCAGAAAGAAGTATGAAAAAATACCAACTGAGTGTGGAGATATATGGCAAAATCACTGAACCATGAAATTAGGTCACAGTGACCCAGGAATACTTTATGGTCAAAGGTCTTGTCATACTTATACATATCGTGAAAGAAGTATGTTCATATACCAATTGAGTGCCGAGATATAAAGGAAAATCACTGAACCGAGAAATTAGGTCATATTGACCTAGGACTACTTTAGGGTCAAAGGTCTTGTCATACGCAAACATAGTGTGAAAGAAGTTTGTTCATAAACTACTTAAGTGCCGAGATATAAGGCAAAGTCACTGAACCGTGAAATTAGGTCACAGTGACCTATAAGTATATTGGGGTCAAAGGTCTGGTCATACTCACTCATAATCTGAAAAAGTATGAAAATATACTAAATGAGTGTCAAGATATAAGGCAAAATCACTGAACCGTGAAATTAGGTCACAGTGACCTAGGACTAATTCAGGGTCAAAGGTCTTGTCATACGCAAACATACTTTGAAAGAAGTTTGTTCATAAACCATTTGAGAACTGAGATATAAGGCAAAATCACTGAACCGTGAAATTAGGTCACAGTGACCTATAAGTATATTGGGGTCAAAGGTCTGGTCATACTCACTCATAATCTGAAAAAAGTATGAAAATATACTAATTGAGTGTCAAGATATAAGGCAAAATCACTGAATCGTGAAATTAGGTCACAGTGACCTATAAGTATATCGGGGTCAAAGGCCTGGTCGTACTCACTCATAATCTGAAAGAAGTAAGAAAATATACTAATTGAGTGTCAAGATATAAGGCAAAATCACTGAACCATGGAAAGTAGGTCAACCGACCCTTACCGTCATGACACACAAGTCAGTGTCATAAAGTCAAAAGATGAATGACCAACCATCTTCCTAAGTTGTTTCTATTAAGAAATAAAAAGAAAAAAAAATTGGGGAGTTCTAGATTTTGACCTCTAGCCCCACCCCCCTGACTCCGACCCAGAGGTCCGATGTCATGGAACCTAAAGTGTATGAAGTATGAATGCTTTATGATAAGTTGTTGTCAAGATATGGACTCCTTGTAAAAGTTACACAGCAGTACATCTATTTTTTAGTGTTCTAGTTTTTAACCTCTAGCCCCACCCCCCAGGCATGGACCGAGAGACCCGATGCCATCAAATGAAACTCAACCCTACAGGGTACCTATGGACCGAGTATGAAAGCCCTCTGATAAAAAGTTTTCAAGATATTGACTTCTAGAATACTATATCACAGAAAAGCCATTATTATTAATGGCCCCACTCCCTGGCATGGACCCAGGGATCTGATGACATGGAATGAAAGCCGACCCTACAGGGTGTCAATGGCCCAAGTATCAATGCTTTCTGATGAGTGGTTGTCAAGATATGGACTTCTAGAAAACTTTAACACAAGAATTGCCATTTTTGAAGGTGTTCTAGATTTTAACCTCCAGCCCCACCCCCTGGCCTGGGCCCAGGGGCCCGATGCCATGGAATGAAAGCTAACCCTACAGGGTATCTATGGTCCAAGTATGAATGCTTTCTGATGAGTGGTTGTCAAGATATGGACTTCTAGAAAACTTTAACGCAAGTGTGACGCGCACGCGCACGGGAACGGGAACGACCGGGGTGACTGCAATAGCTCTATGCACTTCGTGCAGTCGAGCTAAAAACCAAGACGCAGATCAGCTGTGCAGTAACTGGTCTGGTGCAGTAACTGCTATGGGAGGCTATCCTAGGAACAGTGATCAGCACCTTTGTTTTCGCAACACAGTTCAATCCCTCTTCTACTTAAATCTGAAGTTTCAAGCTTCTAGCCATTTTCTGTGTACAGGCTGTTTTGCGTCGTACCTGTCCGAATACAAAGGACAGGTTTCCTCGCCTCACAGCTCCTACTAGACACAGGATTGTGAACATTTTAAAACATTTCTTAAATGAAAATTTGGCAATGAAAATATTTCTATGGCCACTTAGTGGTGAAGATATATGCACATTTTACTGGTAATCTGTCTCCAGGAGCCTTACCGAGGAATAGAGTTGTAAGGATAACTGACAATCTCAATCAAAATGACCTTAGCTATTGATCTTGGACATAAAGCATTTAATCAATTCTTCAACATTCTAACGGCGGGTCACCAAATAAGATCACTCAATAGAAATTCAGGTAACTCAGCATGTATACAACCTTAACTCTAGCGATGTAGGTTGTTATTAGAAATGACAACAATAACATAGTCAATAAAGTTAAGCGGCGGCCCCCGTGGCCAATGGTTAAGAGCGCTGTTTCTTAATCACTCGATCATCTCACCGCTGTGACTGGTGTGGGTTCGAGCCCCACTCTGGCCATATGTGAGACGAGCCAAGTTCTGCTTGCGGGTGTGTAAGGTGGTTTTTCTCGGGGTTCTCCCGTTTTCGCCCCACCTACTGATTGGCCCGTCTCATATGAGCTGAAATAATCTTGAAAGGGACGTAAAACTGAATTTAAAAAAAATAAAAAAATAATGTTAAACCCCGACATGGGTATTGACTATGTGAGCCGCTGTGTAACAGAATCCAACTAAAATCACACTGGTTATCCCTAGACAACCAACGCTACTGAGAACAACCAATGTGGATGAAATCAATATTAAACTTTAGTATGAGCCACGACGCGAGAAAAACGGTCATCAGAGTTTCCGACCAGGTCTGACACAAACCGAGCTGTACAAGCACAGAAAATGGCTAGAAGCTTGAAATTTCGGATTTAGGAAGTGGATAAATTGTACTATCCGAGCAGCAAAAACAAAGGCGCTGATTAGCTTCGCAGTAATGCGAAGCTGATCTGCGCCTTTGTTTTTGCATAGGCAAAAATCCGGTTTTCTCATGACGTGGTTCATATGCAAATACCAGTCTGGGAACAACTTTCCATGGAACATTCCAATCCGTGGAAGGTTGTTCCCAGACAAGAACTCATTACCTATTGGGGCATTGTGGCATATTGATTTCATCTGCGTTGGTTGTTTTCAGTCGCATTAGTTGTCTCTGGATAGTCTGTGTGTATAATGCTACAATTTCTGGTGTATCACTTCTCCTGGTCCAGTGGCAATTTCTGTGATGAAAATTTGTTCTGGTGGGTTCCACAGAAACCATACAACTGGTCAGTAGGTTCACCACATTGAATAATCATTGTCTTCATTGGCAAACACGTAAAAATATCCGAGAATTGTCAAAAACACAACAATATTTCCAGCCAAAACAAGTCCACATGCTCCCCACTGAATCTACAAGAAAAAAGACTTAAAGAATTAGTAGATCGATCAATTTAATCTGAGAAAAAGAAAAATATCTTATGAACATTAAAATATTGTTTATTAACTTTCAGGAAAGAATTTCTCATTTAGAGGGAACAAACATGATTTTCCATTCATCAACATTCGCTATTTCCCCGAGGGAAGTGTTGAAAACCATGTGCATAGCTACACATGCATAAGTACCTTGCGAATGTTAATGACTATCATGGTTGATCTTTATATAACTGCATAAACTTTCATTCTCGTGGCCGCTAGTTCCACATGTTCTTCAGTTTCACATTATTAGCATGTGCTTTGCATGGTGAGTGGTAATGACCTTCAGTAAAAGCTGTGTATTAGCAGCACGCACACACATATCACCTGATTAATACATAGCTTTTTACTTTATCGATACATGCAGTGTTAGAAATAAGACCGATACAGTTACTTGTCCGAGGGGCAACCTGAGAGTGTTTTGAACTTGCCCCATGGGATTTGAACTTGCCCATACTAAAACGCTAATTTTCACGAACAAAGCTATATTTTGGTTTTTAGTTTTGTATAAGTTAAATAGCTGTTTCAAGATTATTACACTGCTATCAAGAGATAAAAAAATGTTTTAATAAGTAAAACTATTTGAACAAAATTATTTTTCTGGAATTTTAGGTTGTCCAGGGGGCAACCTTACAAGTCAATCAACTTGCCCCCAGCAATTTCAACCCATGGGGGGCAAGTGGGCAATTGCTTATTTCTAACACTGATATGTCGGTTGATATAATGTGACACAGCTATTTATGCAATAATTTAGGTTTTTCCTGCAAAAAATCTGCTTTTCAATGCGTTTGGAAAAAATTGTTGGACAGTTATTAACCAAAACAGCGCCTTTGTTTTCACTACGTGGATGTTACAATTCTCAATTCTTCCTCATCCAAAATTTCAACCTTCTAGCAATCTTCTGTGAATGCACAGGCTGGTTAATGTCAGAAATGATCGGAAACCCGCAAAAGTCAAAGACAAATTTCCTTGTGTCATGCGCACATTTATGTTATAAGATGAACTTACAACGCTAGCCCTAGCCAGTATCAACGGCAGACCAAGGGCCGATATTACTATTCCTGTTGTTAAAAAGATGCACAACTCCACACATGCACTGCTAGCGCTGTCAAAACTACTGGCCATCCGCCGTGAGATTATGGTGGGAACAGGAACCAGGACATAGAAGAACAGCACAAACATCGGCCACCAATTGCTGAAAATATGCCAGAAGAATGTTGTTAGTTTATAAATGAGCCATCTCGTGAGAAAACCAACAATGTGGTTTCCGAACAGGTCCGACACAAACCGGTCTGTGCAGTCACAGAAGATGGCTAGAAGCTGGAAATTTAGGATTTAGAAAGTAGAGGAATTGTACTATCCGTGTGGCGAAAACAAAGGCGCTGATCAGCTTCAGCTTCGCAGTTACTGCGAAGCTGATCTGCGCCTTTGGTTTCGCATATGCAAATTGTTGGTTTTCTCACGAGGCGGCTCAAATTTTTACATGATTTTTACTTGGCTTTTTTAATCCCTAGTCATTCAAGAAACGTTTGCAAGAAGAGTTTTTTGAGACTTAACATTTATGTTGAAATATGCAAGAACTACAAATTATCATGACAACAGAAAGAAGTAAAGGTTCTGTTTATCTGGGAAATACGGATGCTGGATAATACTAGAACTGGATAATTTTGGAAAGTATTATTAGGAGCTTTATGGTACAATATGTATTATGATTTTATAGATTTTATCCAGAGTAGCCTAGTGTCCTTTTTGCAAGACTTCGGCATCTTGACCTATTGAAAAAGGAAATTTAAGTCAAAAATCACTCCTAGTCCGTATGCCACATATGGGTTAAAAAGAACTTACTTGAATTCTTTGAGGGCACATCCTAACACAAGAAAAGTTATTCCAATTGCAGCAGCAAAAGCCAAAGCTATCAACCTGCAACAAACAGAATTAAAACAATGTTTTCTGAGGAAAACTATGTCCCCCCAACCGTTTAGTAATTGAAGTGTAGTTACCTTGTGATATGAAGTTTTTCTAGGGAAGACACCATGTAAGGTGTGATAGTTTAAACTTGTTTTGGACCCTGTCTAAAACTGGGTCACAATCACCAAATTCTTATAAACTCTGAACCTCCTCACAACAATGCTTCTGAGCAAGTTTGGTCAAAATCCATCAATTAGTTTACAAGATATCGTATCGGAAAAACTAATTTCAACAGTTTTTATGGACCCGTGACCTTGGAAATTAGGTCAAGGTCATCAAAATCTAATCAACTTTGAGCCTCCTCCAAACAATGCTTCTGTGCAAGTTTGGTCAAAATCCATCAACTGGTTTACAAGATATTGCAGTGAAAGGACTAATTTCAACATTTTTTTATGGACTCGTGACCTTGAAAATTAGGTCAAGGTCACCGAAATCTAATCAACTCTGAGCCTTCTTGCAACAATGCTTCTGTGCAAGTTTGGTCAAAATCCATCAATTGGTTTACAAGTTATCGAGTTGGAAAGATTAATTTCAACATTTTTTATGGACTCGTGACCTTGAAAATTAGGTCAAGATCACCAAAATCTAATCAACTCTGAGCCTCCTCCCAACAATGCTTCTGTGCAAGTTTGGTCAAAATCTGTCAATTGATTTACAAGATACTGCGTTGGAAAGACTAATTTCAACATTTTTTATGGACTTGTGACCTTGAAAATTAGGTCAAGGTCACCAAAATCTAGCCGACTCTGCGCCTTCTCGCAACAATGCTTCTGTACAAGTTTGGTCAAAATCCATCCATTCGTTTACAAGTTATCGCGTTGGAAAGACTAATTTTAACATTTTTTATGGACTCGTGACCTTGATTATTAGGTCAAGGTCACCAAAATATAATCAACTCTGAGCCTCCTCCCAACAATGCTTCTGTGCAAGTTTGGTCAAAATCCATCGATTGGTTTACAAGATACTGCATTGGAAAGACTAATTTCAACATTTTTTATGGACTCGTGACCTTGAAAATTAGATCAAGGTCACCAAAATCTAATCAACTCTGAGCCTTCTTGCAACAATGCTTCTGTGCAAGTTTGGTAAAAATCCATCTATTGGTTTTCAAGATATTGAGTTGGAAAGACTAATTTCAACAGTTTTTATGGACTCGTGACCTTGAAAATTCTGTCAAGGTCATCAAAATCTAATCAACTCTGAGCCTCCTCCCAACAATGCTTCTGTGCAAGTTTGGTCAAAAACCATCATTTGGTTCACAAGATATTGCATTGGAAAGACTAATTTCAACAGTTTTTATGGACTCGTGACCTTGAAAATTAGGTCAAGGTCACCAAAATCTAATCAACTCTGAGCCTCCTCCCAACAATGCTTTTGTGCAAGTTTGGTCAAAGTCCATCAATTAGTTTACAAGATATCGTATCGGAAAAACTAATTTCAACAGTTTTATAGACTCGTGACCTTCAGAATTAGGTCAAGGTCATCAAAATCTAACCAACTCTGAGCCTTCTCCCAACAATGCTTCTGTGCAAGTTTGGTCAAAATCCATCAATTGGTTTATAAGATATTGCGTTGGAAAGACTAATTTCAACATTTTTTATGGACTCGTGACCTTGAAAATTAGGTCAAGGTCACCAAAATCTAATCAACTCTGAGCCTTCTCGCAACAATGCTTCTGTGCAAGTTTAGTCAAAATCCATCAATCGGTTTACAAGATATTGCATTGGAAAGACTAATTTCAACATTCTTTATGGACTTGTGACCTTGAAAATTAGGTCAAGGTCACCAAAATCTTATCAACTCTGAGCCTCCTCCCAACAATGCTCTTGTGCAAGTTTGCTCAAAATCCATTCATTTGTTCAGAAGATATCGCGTCAGAAAACCTAATTTGATCAGTTTTCATGGGCTGGTGACCTTGAAAATGAGGTCAAGGTCACCAAAATCTAATCAACTCTTTCCCCCCTCCCAACCATGTATCTATGCAAGTTTGGTCAAAATCCATCCACTGGTTCAAAAGATATCGCGTAAGAAAGAAGCTACGGGGACGCGGACGCGGACGCCGACGCCGACGCCGACGCCGACGCCGACGGGAACCGCACCAAAAACAATATGTCCCCCACCTTCGGTTGGGGGGACATAAAAATCAATCATACCATTAGAAAACCAATGTTATGCATATGCGAAAACAAAGACACAGATCAGCTTCCGAAGTTTCAAGCTTCTACTTGTCTTCTCTTGTTGCACCAGTTTGTGTATGACCTGGTCGGAAACCACAATGTTTTCTTGTGTCACGACGGATATTATGCACTATTCATTTGTAACAATTTGGAAGGATTTCGACTTTTCATCCGCTAAATCCTACTTATAGCTCCGCACTGCCGAGACATTCATTTGATAAAATGCAGATTAACTTCCCCAGTAGTATGTAGGTTTTTATTGCACTGATGTTGAACATCAGAAAAACATGTCCGTGAAAAGTATACCCCCTCATACCCCATTTTTATATAGCAAAACTGGGGTATGCAGGGGTATACCTATTTTTTTTATTTTTGCTCCAAAACATAGATTGTGGGTACTCGTTAGAACCGCCTCGCCGAGGCGCCTCGCCGAGGCGGTTCTAACGTGTACCCACAATCTATGTTTTGAGCAAAAATAAGAAAAATATTTTAAAAAATCTACTGAAAAGTTTAAATTATAACAACTTAAAAAATCTCTGTATATTGCATGGGCATGTTTTCGTAATGATACATGTATACTGCAAGTGGCAGATTCTTAACCAATACTACATGTGGAGAAAATCTAAAATTAAATGACATTTAAGACAATGGTGTTCAAGACACAACAAAGCGGAGGTAGATTTCAAACCCAGGATCTCTCATGCTGGAGTCTGTGAATGTACCTTTGTGCACTGTGCTTTCCTACTTTTAAGCACAAGCAGTAAGCAAGTAAAGAATTATTGTTGAAGTTTAAAAATGAAGGGAAATAAACAAACAATAACTTACGCTGCATGTAGAAATCCAACCAGAAACATGAAATGAAAGAAAAGAAAACATTCATCACAAAACATCACACAAAAATGTCTGTGTAATCAGGTCTGGAGCAAGTCAGGGTTGAGGTACCATACCTCAGTCGAGGTTTGTAACCTCCACTGAGGTTTGAAATATGCAGAGACATATGCAAAATTTAAAAAATAAGAGCTGTCGCAGGACAGCGTGCTCGACTGCTTCTGACCTTTGTCAAACATAAGGCCAAACCCGACCTGTAATCCATACATCTTTTTGCCTTGATGCAATAAGGCAAAATCACTGAACCATGGAAGTTAACTATAACTACCTAAGATTTAGAGGTCTCACTCATATTGTGAAAGAAGTGTGTTCATATATCAACTGAGTGCCAAGACACAAGGCAAAATCACTGAACCGTGAAATAAGGTCACACTGACCTATAAGTATTTCAGGGTCAAAGGTCTAGTGATACTTACTCATAATGTGAAAACAATATGATCATATACCCATTTAGTGTTGAGATATAAAGCAAAATCACTGAACCATGAAATTAGGTCATAGTGACCTATAAGTATGTTTGGGTTAATGGTCTGGTCATACTCATTCATAATCAGAAACAAGTATGAAAAAATACCAACTGAGTGTCGAGATATAAGGCAAAATCACTGAACCATGAAATTAAGTCACAGTGACCCAGGAATACTTTACCGTCAAAGGTCTTGTCATACTCATACATATCGTGAAAGCAGTATGTCCATATACCAATTGAGTGCCGAGATATAAAGGAAAATCACTGAACCGTGAAATCAGGTCATATTGACCTAGGACTACTTTAGTGTCAAATGTCTTGTCATACGCAAACATGGTGTGAACGAAGTTTGTTCATAAACCACTTGAGTGCTGAGATATAAGGCAAAGTCACTGAACCATGAAATTAGGTCACAGTGACCTATAAGTATATTGGGGTCAAAGATCTGGTCATACTCACTCATAATCTGAAAAAAGTATGAAAATATACTAATTGAGTGTCAAGATATAAGGCAAAATCACTGAACCGTGAAATTAGGTCATAGTGACCTAGGACTACTTCAGGGTCAAAGGTCTTGTCATACGCAAACATACTTTGAAAGAAGTTTGTTCATAAACCATTTGAGTACCCAGATATAAGGCAAAATCACTGAACCGTGAAATTAGGTCACAGTGACCTATAAGTATATTGGGGTGAAAGGTCTGGTCATACTCACTCATAATCTGAAAAAAGTATGAAAATATACTAATTGAGTGTCAAGATATAAGGCAAAATCACTGAACCGTGAAATTAGGTCACAGTGACCTAGGACTACTTCAGGGTGAAAGGTCTTGTCATAAGCAAACATACTTTGAAAGAAGTTTGTTCATAAACCATTTGAGTACCAAGATAAAAGGCAAAATCACTGAACCGTGAAATTAGGTCACAGTGACCTATAAGTATATTGGGGTCGAAGGTCTGGTCATACTCACTCATAATCTGAAAAAAGTATGAAAATATACTAATTGAGTGTCAAGATATAAGGCAAAATCACTGAACCGTGAAATTAGGTCACAGTGACCTATAAGTATATTGGGGTCAAAGGCCTGGTCGCACTCACTCATAATCTGAAAGAAGTAAGAAAATATACTAATTGAGTGTCAACATATAAGGCAAAATCACTGAACCATGGAAAGTAGGTCAAACGACCCTTACCGTCGTGACACACAAGACAGTGTCAAAAAGTCAAAAGATGAATGACCAACCATCTTCCTAAGTTGTTTCTATTAAGAAATAAAAAGAAAAAAAAATCGGTGTTCTAGATTTTGACCTCTAGCCCCGCCCCCCTGACTCCAACCCGGTCGGATGCCATGGAACCTAAAGTGTACGAAGTATGAATGCTTTATGATAAGTTGTTGAGTTGTTGTCAAGATATGGACTCCTTGTAAAAGTTACACAGCAGTACATCTATTTTTTACAGTGTTCTAGTTTTTAACCTCCAGCTCCACCCCCCAGGCATGGACCCAGAGATCCGATGCCATGAAATGAAACTCAACCCTATAGGGTACCTATGGTTTCAGTATGAAAGCCCTCTGATAAAATTTTTTCCACATATAGACTTCTAGAATACAATATCACAGAAAAGCCATTATTATTAATGGTGTTCTAGATTTTAACCTCTAGCCCCTCCCACTGGCATGGACCCAGGGACCTGATGCTATGGAATGAAAGCCGACCCTACAGGGTGTCAATGGCCCAAGTATCAATGCTTTCTGATGAGTGGTTGTTAAGATATGGACTTCTAGAAAACTTTAACACAATAATAGCTATTTTTTAAGGTGTTCTAGATTTTAACCTCCAGCCCCACCCCCCAGGCCTGGACCCAGGGGCCCGATGCCATGGAATGAAAGCTAACCCTACAGGGTATCTATGGTCCAAGTATGAATGCTTTCTGATGAGTGGTTGTCAAGATATGGACTTCTAGAAAACTTTAACGCAAGTGTGACGCGCACGGGAACGGGAACGGGAACGGGAACGCACACGGGAACGGGAACGTGGACGACCGGGGTGACTGCAATAGCTCTATGCACTTCGTGCAGTCGAGCTAAAAACTAGAAAAAGTGCCTTGAGAGGCACGTATACCCCTGGCTGGTAGCCACAAAGCCCCCTCCCTACCCCCTACCTATACAACCCTGCACATGCTCACCCCTGACATTGAACCTCAAACCCCAATGAAAGACAGTACCCTTATCAAGTACACTTTAGAAATAAGCACTGTAAAGCACATTACATACAAACATGGGGGAGTGGTGTTAAGAATGACAGATCTATTTTAGAGCAGTATACAGAGCTGACGTGTATACTCAATCTAGGACATAATCCACGGACATTATGGGTCAGGTCCTCAGTCCTAGATTGGAATGAAAATAGAGTGTCATTCTTAAAAAAAAAAAAAAATGCCCCAGACCTTGACCTCAAGTCCCACCCCCACCCCATGCATGGACCCTTGGGTCCATCCCACCCCCACCCCCATGCATGGACCCTTGGGTCTAACCCTTATGTGGTACCTATGTTGTAAGTATGAATGCTTTCTGACAAATGGTTGTCAAGATATAGACCTACAGAATATTAATCTTGGTAAATATTCTGTATTTTATAAATGTGTCCTAGATTTTGACCTCCAGCCCCACCCCTAGAGTTTGGTGCCATGGAATTTAATTCAACCCTAAAGGGTATCTATGATCCAAATAGGAGTCTTTGTTAATATATGAACTTAGAGAAGAAAAAAACACTATGTAAATAGCACATTTTCAAGGTGACCTTGATTTTGAACTCTAGCCCCACCCCCCGAGCATGGACCCTCAGGGCTGAATGCACGGAAACAAAGCAAACCTTATAGGGTACATAAAGTCCAAATATGAATGATTTCTGAAAGTTGGCTCATGAGATATACACCATTAGAGAAACTTTAACCAAAACTTTGACGCAAATTAAAGGTAACCTAGATTTTGAACTCTAGCCCCACCCCCAGGCATGGACCCTGGGGTCCGAACTCTTGGAATCAAAGCTAACCCTATAGCGTACCTAAAGTCCAAATATGAATGATTTCTGATAAATGGTTCTTGAGATATACACCACTAGAGAAACTTTAACCAAAACTTTGTCGCAAATTAAAGGTGACCTAGATTTTGATCTCTAGCCCCACCCTTGGGCATGGACCCTGGGGTCCGAACTCATGGAAATAAGGCAAACCCTATAGGGTACTTATGGTCCAAATATGAATGGTTTCTGACTATAACTGCATGAGATAAACACCACTAGAGAAACTTTAACCAAAACTTTGACGCAAATTCTACTGAACTAACGAACAAACGAACTAACGAACATACGAACGGAAGAACGGACAAACGGAAAAGCGAAAACTATATACCCGTCGGCATAAATGCCGGGGGTATAATGAAGCATTAAGTTGAAAATTGCAAAACCTTATTTTGATAAAAATGTAAGCCTTGATCATTTACTTATTTTAATACAACTGTTTTGAAACTTCATTCGAAAATATTTTTAAAAACATGTTTTTCACCTAATGCTACCATTGGTTTCTGCAAATATAATTTTGCTGAGAGGGTAAAAATCCTCTCTCTAACTCCCAGAAGTTGTTTCTATCTGCCATTGATGTCTTTCTGATTGACTCAATACTGGTTTCTGCCACTGACACCAGGGGGTAAGTGGTAACCGTTAGCCTTTTTTTTTAAAGCTTATACTTGTTTTCATTTTTTTTTCAATTGATCCAGTCGGCAAGCTACTCTTTCGTGAGAAAAAGTCAATATTGGTTACCGGAACTGCTTCTTTCCCGCCTCTTTGCTCATTTGGTCGAGGGTATAACTCGGTCATTATCGCTATGCTTTAATCATTTTTAGGTGCTTATAAAATCATGATTTGCCGGAAATATTACAGGGTTAATCAAACCTTGAGTTGAAGAAATGATAACGATCTTTAATTTTCAAAGCTTCTAGGAAAAAAAGAATTTTGTTTTCATATCTTCTGCTTTGAATATATATAGTAAGGCCATAGCGATAAACACCGAGTCATTCACCTCGTACGAATGACCAATGACATCATTCTGACTGGATCAATAGCATTTCAGCAATTTTAAACATCAAATAATGATATTGTAATCTTGAAAGAAAGTACCAGATATACAGAAAGCAGCAGAAATACAGATATGCTATTCAAATATAAGCCATACATTTAATAATACATACATGTGATATCTAACGATTGATCGTGAATCTCCCGATATTTTGGTCTCTAAAACGCTCTCACGATATAAAAACCTAAAACCCGACGAAGAAAAATTCCTATGGTGTTTTTCCGCAAGCCACCATTTTTTTTAGTTTTCCCCAAAAAGATCGTTTAGCAGAATGTTTACAGCTGCTACTCGACGAATTTTCGTAGTGTGAAGTGACAGGTGTGATTATTGGCCTCAGGTAATTGGATTAACGCTATTAGGTGCTAGGTAATTGTCGTAGTCAGGTAAGCTTACGTAAGTTGATCGGTGATCATGGGGTTTGTCTTGTGAGCTTGATAAAAAAAACACCTACCTTCAAAAAAGCAATAATCCCAATAATATTACTCCAATTAACACGGGGGTGATTCAATTGATACCACCTGTGCTGTCATCCGAGACGTTACTGCATATATTGCTGTCGTCCGAGTATTCCGGTTTCCATCCGAGTACTACGGCTGTCGTTACACAAACAGTACACACGTAAAAGCGGCTAGTGATTGTATTTGAAGGTATTATTTATCCTTTTTTCTGCTAGAATGTGTTGTTAGATATTTGTCTATCGTGCAATATGTTTGTACGGGTTTTTGGGTCGCTAGTTTGCATACAACCATGTGTTTAATCGTAAAAAAGCATAAATCACATAAATATGCAAATACTTTAATAATCAGCATCTCTCAGTCCTAACCATTTATTGAACAACATGGAAAACATAACTGCAAAGATAAAACCTTTTACAGTTATAAAAAAAAATCCAAAGCAGAAAGGGTTTGAAGGGGCGTTTAACTTTTGGTGTTACTGCTGTCGATCAGTTGTAAATATGTGTGATACGGCTGTCGGTTAAACTCGTTACGGATGTCGACAATTTAGAACAGGTAATAATTGAAAATATATGGGTAAAACTAAGTTTAAGGCATCCTAGATTTCAAAAATACGAATGAAATAACATCTATTTCACTTTGTTCATATTTCTAACGATAAACCACGGTGGGTTGGTTACACGAAGTAAGATATTTACATGACACACCGCCGCACTTTCAAATATGAATATTGAACGTCGTCTATACAGTGACCGGTTGCCTTGCTTTCTCATTTTCGCATGCATTATCCAAATCAGAAAGTGTAATGTATACAATTTAAACTTTGATGAGCGTCACGATTGTCTTACAGCGGAAAAAGACACTGTGGCGAAATTGACTGATTGATCATTTGTGTAATGCACTTTAGCCATTTGTAACCACGCCCGTCCGCCCCCATCCACGGGGAGGGCGGGGGCAGCCGTGGAAATGAGCAGGGCTTTGACCAAAGTTTTGCTACGACAGTGCGTAGGAAACGGACCGTGAAATTTGAAGCAGCCTGTGGAGAAAACAGCAGTGGTTTTACCAACAAGCAGTACTCACAGGGTGGGCTTCTTAGCGAAGATTGCTTTTAGCGATGATTTGCTGGACCAAAAGTCAAAATTCCCGCTATTCCCCGGGGGTGGGGGCCCGTTGTTACAAATGACTAGTATATAATACCTTATAATATTGCATTCATGTGTATATTTTCTTGTAGTCGCTCTCGAATGTCATTAAATGGCGCGCGAAGTGTAATAGTCTGCTCTGCGATACAAAGGTTCACGTGTGTTGGTTGTGCTCTGTGATGCATTGTGTTGTTCTTTCTGTCCCGCTTGGGATGTCTTTGGGTTGGGATGTTGATTTCCAGACGAATACAACGATTTCATATTTTTATTTGACCCCACCCCCCCTTTTTCTTGGTTTCGCGAATTTACTTTTTGGTGAACTAGTAAAGTTGGTCTCCTATCCGCCTAGTATCTTCTGGTTTTGGCTTTACTGCATCAGCATTTTGTATATTTATATCTTTTAGCCAGCTTAGCACGTTGTTTAATTTCATCATACCGTTTTTCCTTTTCGCAGTCCTCGTAGAAATGGTGGTTTCGCTTTCCTAGGAAAAATGGTTTTGTTGATTATAATAATAATCTCTAAATTTCTGGTTTGGATTTTAACTTAATTACATCAATTTTTTTTTGTTGCATATGTTCGCCAGTTAAACACTATATTTATTTTCTTTCTTTATAAAATGTCCCCAGGAGAAATGGTTTTCGCTGTTTTTCCCAGTAAATAAGTTAATCGGCATCCCAGGACAAGTGGTTTATCTTCATGATACCTCTATGTGCCCAGGAAAAATGGTTTTCGGCGTCCATAGTAAATACGCTCATCGGCGTCCCACGAAAGGTGTTTTATCTTCATGATACGACTGCTTATTTTGCCTGCCTCTCTGTTGTGTTCGTTGCCTTTGGTTTTGGTTGCGACATAGCCGGATGACTACCTCGTTGGGTAAGAGCTAGTAATATATTCTGCTATTCGAGTGCGTTGTCCGACCTAAGTTCGGAAAATTTGTGATGCCGTTTGCATGAGTCATTTGTGAAATATTTTAAATATATAGAGGATATTCAAGTTTTTGGAGTGAATATGAGTTTTATTTCATTGAGTGAAGTGAAAAATTTTTATATTTCATGAGTGCCGAAGGCACGAATGAAATATATAATTTTTCACTTCACGAGATGAAATAAAACTCATATTCACGACAAAAACTTGAATTTTCTTTTTATTATATTGCATGTAGTCATTGTAACGTTGCGCGCTAAAGCATATGACGTCAAAATCTTAAATGACGTCATTACGCCACGTCATTACGTCGATATTGTGTGTGAACGTTCATTGCGTCAACAATAGCATAGATTATAAAATTTAGTTATGTATAAATTAGAAATGAAACGGTGGAATCGTAATTTGCGTATTCCCAAATCTTGTATTTTCACATGTGAAAATATAACTTTTTTATATTTTCACATGTGAAAATATAACTTTTTCAAATATTGGTTATATTTAATACATATTTCTCTATATTTCATCACTTGCCATATAATAAACTATCGTATGACTGTATATGAAACTGTAAAAAAAAATCACATACTTTCATCTGGTCGCCGAGAACACTTCGAAACATTTAAGTTCCGAAGTGTTCCGAAGTGTTCTAGATGTTGACAAATGTTTCAAAGAAAGAAAAGTTTGCCAAAGAGTTCTTATACTATGCCGCATATGATAGGATATGTGTGAAATATTTTCTTTCATATGAATATAGCAATAACCTCGAAAAACACAGATGCTACAAATAGTCTCTTCTGTAATGTCATATTAGTGAAGTCACATAAATGAACAATGAGTCTCTAAGTACAAACTTTGCATAACATGTTTTCTGGAAATGAAAACGATTTATAAGCTGACACAGTGTCGGGAAACAAACTCTGTGTATGTTATATTTTGTGCATACGTTAGAGAGCGCGTTCGTACTGCACATACTGTCGGAAATCACGTACTGTTATGCTTTCTAGCGATCTGTATAGTCGTCCTTTTATGAGTAGCATACGAAAATTATTCAGAAACTACAAAATAAATGCATAAAATATGTTGAATTTGATTTCAACGGGCAATATGCCATCTCGAAATACTATCGACAGCCGTATCGTACTGATCAATAAACAAACGCCAGCCGTATCAGGGGTCAGCGACAGCCGTATCACACTTTTTAAAAACGGGAAATAAAATTTGAAGGACGCAATGAATTGGGTAAATGATTACAGCTTTCAAAGGCTAAATGGAAAGCGTAATATCCCTGATACTTTCGCTTACATGGAATGGTTGCATATGTTGAAAGTAAGAAAAACACACGAGAAAACGATGTTTTGTACTAAAAATAAATTCTTGTGATTGTCTTTATGTTAAGAAAACTGGAAAGACGTTTGTAATAATGATAAATACCTTCTTGACAATTTTCGGTGATAAATGCGCTGATTAGCGACGATCTGTTGGCCCTGTGGGCACTGAAATAGGGGCACCGATGATAACGACAGCCGTAGTACTCGGACGAAAACCGGAATACTCGGACGACAGCAATATATGCAGTAACGTCTCGGACGACAGCACAGGTGGTATCAATTGAATCACCCCCGTGATTAAACACTATTCCAACATGTTTCAATAACTTGTTCTAAGACTCGAAGTAAACAAAAATGACAATACACAGCTATCCATTTGTATGCAATTATTTATTGTGTAAACATAAACCATGTGCTTTTTACGTCTGGTCAAATCCTGGAGTGCTGTGACATCATCATGGCCAAGTGGTGCAGTGGTTAAGGTGTTGGCTTGTCACGCGGGAGGTCGTGAGTTCGAATCCCGGCTGGAGCAATTTTTTTTTTTTTTTTTTTTTTAATCAAAAGATTTTGTTCATCCTCTTTTCACATTCAAACCTCTTTTTTTATTGCATTATTTTACTTCTCTTTTTCTTATTTGCACAATTTAGATTAATATTTTTTTTTTTAAATACATGTATATCCTTTTCAAATAACTTACTAATTTCACAATTACTTATTTTATCAATGAACTATTGAAGGAAGCTATCATTATCCATTTGGTACATAGCAAGTATGTCTTACAACCAGAATTAAATTACTTTCAATAATTATAATAAAATTCTAATTTTAAGTAAAAAGGTACAAGCAGGCAAAGATCAGGAAAAGGCGCAATCAGAAAGAGATTCCCACTCCAAAAACCGAGGTGGGAAAAAACCAAACTAACAATCAGGCACTTATACCATTGTTAATCATCTATATAGATTTGTGAGAATCAGTTGTATATGCATATTGCAGTGCAAACATTTGACAAAATGCTGGACTGCTGAAAATATTTTCCAGGGTTAAATCGGCTATAATTTTGTCGAGAAAAAACCTCCCTATTTCAGACCTAAATCTCCCTACCAAAAATGTCCAATCTCCCTATTTGGGCCTAAGACTGTATCACAAGTATGATAATATGGTTTTAAATCTCAAAAATTAACCCTTCCACTTAATATGCAATTGGAGGAAATTGCAAAAAAATTAAATAGATTTTGCTGAAAAATGTTTCAATTAAAAGCTGCACATTTTGCAAACATCTTTGGCCAGGAGTGATGTTGCAATTTTTGTTTTTCTCAATATATATGTAATTTCATGGCATGTACATTTTCAAACCTCAATGAAAAAAACCTCTATTGAGATATACTACTGTGCCTCAATCCTGACTTGTACTGGACCTAGTAATGAATACCCCATTACATTGTAAGTTACAAGTCACTTTTACACAGTAAAACTGGGGTGTTCAAAGGTAAACATTTTATATTTTTACTCCAGAACATAGATTGAGGAACTCTTTGGTACCGCATCTGGGATACTCTTTGGAACTTCTAACATGTATCCACTTAATCCAAGACTTCTCTGTCAAAATACTGCCTTCTATTTTTAATGGAGGCTATATATTGACATCCAATTATGGGTTTGCAGCCAGAGAAGACTCGCCTCGGGTTACCCCTTGTATTGCTATGTCCTTTGGTAATTTAATGAACATCATCATAGCACAAGGATACATGTTTCTGCTACTTTGAGTATGTTTACTTATTATAATACATGATGTCACAGTCATGTGTTTACAATATTTTAATACCCCACCCATCAAATTAGACAGCTGTCAAAATGTAAGCAATAATAGATCAAGGCAGCGATCTGACCGAACATCTATGTAATGAGCAAATGGCCATACGGCCCTCATTGCTGTTGTCATGTTTAAAACAGTAGATATTGTAGCAGTTTCTAAAAACGCATAAAATTTTGACAGCTCACCTCGAATTCCGGCCATTTTTGTTTTCTTTGGCCTACACAAGTCTTACTAATTACCGAAAAAAAATGGTAATACTAAAACGCGAAGTCATCAGATTTTGGGCCGAAGTGACCCGTAATTGAATCTGGTGGTGAAACGTCATATCAGGAGAATGAGGAGATGGAGCTTAACAAAAGTCCCTACTGGCTAGCTGTCACAAGAGAAGTGCACTTATACACACAAACATCTTTCGTTTCGACAAAGGTCGTCCCAGTCCTTGATTTTTATCAAATTCATTGGCCAGATTATTAAGGTCACTGATGAGGCTTCATTAACAGAAATTGTGCAATATGGCTCATTCTTTCTCCCTTTGAATGTTTTCACTCCTTTTAAAAGATCATTTTATAATTTTATTAGCAGAAGTTAAGTGAACGGACAATTACTACTGCCTGGCAAGTTAGATCACTTGCGATCATGTACAAAGGAGAGTCGGTCACTTGCGTCACTATTTCTTCGCACCCCATTAAAGATTATCTCATACACAGAAAAGTCAGACCTGCTTTAGTTGGCTTTCAGGTAACTTACATATACATGTATGTACTTTATTTTGACCATATGCATGAAGTCACTTTTTCATCACTAGCTTTCCGTGAACAGACCTTTGATCAATTGTTTATCATGGTTTGATAACACAGTAGGAGAACAGAAGTGAACAGAAAATTGCTATTGATCAGAAAGCCATGTCACTTGCAATTATGTTGGGTGGAGAATCTTTCACTTGCATAATTGATTATTTTTACCTGATAAAATATTCTCTCAAATAAACAGAAAAGTAGGCAGACCTCTTTAACTTAGCTTTTATACTTTAAGTTACATAATATGTACTTTATTTTGACCACATGAACCTGCTATTACATTGCCTCCTTTTCATGAAACAGACCTTTGATCACTTGTTTATCATGGTATGGTAAATGTGATTTTTGAAATTGTAAACATTAATAAAATGGGTGCAAGGATAAAACACCAGTAGTTGAAAGTTTTTGCCAGCAAACAGAAATATTTCCTGAGAAGATGAAACAAAATAGTGGCAAAACTGTTCAAGGGTGTGAAACGTAGGGGGAACATAATGTGTAATACCAAAGAATTCTACTGTCACTTGCTTTGGTGACATTAAAAGCATGTGACTGATTATCTATTGTACAATTAGTAATTGACCTATTCTTCCCCCAGGGGGGGTACTCTCATTTTTTGTGGATACATAGGCGAGGCCCCAGCTTCTTACCCCAAACCCAAAAAATTACTGAGATTTGCTGACCACCCCAAAAAATACCAGTCCTATCAGGCATACCCAAAAAAATACTTGAACTTTTAGCTTACCCCAAAAAATTACATGTATTCATCTTTTTTATGCCTATTGATGAAATTTTATCACATCCATATGATCTAAGCTGTTGGTAGGAGGTTAAATCCCAAATCAACCAACCAACAGAACACGTCACAATACAGTTAGTATATGTAGGAACTAGGAAGTAAATACCAAGTTGGATAAAATTTAAAGATTTTATTTATTCTCAAAGTGTAAGTCTTATGATGGTTTTGATTCCATTTGATTTGCAATCCAAACAACATCATCATGATCAAGCTTCCAACATTTCACCGAGACCAGTCATAAGGCATGGTCGCAAACAAAATTGAATCTTGAGGCCTTGTAAGACATAAGTGTAAGCCACTCTTATCTTCTAAATAAAGAGATTTCCCAAGAAATGTGCAAAACCCCAAAAATTACTTAGAATTATAGATGACCCCAAAAAAATAATTCAGAAAAGGCATGACCCCAAAAAAATATCCATAAAAAGCTCACTACCCTAAAAAATAACTAGTTTTTCTGAAAACCCAAAAAAATACGGAAATTCAAAATTTTGACCCCAAAAAAGTCAGCCTCGCCTATGTATACAGAAAATTTCAGAGTACCCCCCCCTGGGATTCTTCCACTGTACACTCGCAATTACCATTAATATTGTTCACTTCTGTGGGTAAGTGATTTTTGAAATGTTTTGATAAACAGGAATAAAATATGTGCAAATACACCTGTAGTTAGAAGTTTTAGTCACCAGATAGTAATACTTGCTGTCAAGAAAATGAAACAATATGCATTGCCAAAACTGTCCAAGGATGCAAAACATAATACATGTAACCAAGGACCCTATATCGATATAGGGTCCTTGATGTAACACGATCGATTTGTAAAGTCACATGCTTTGATGACCTATAAGGCAAGTGACCGATCGTCTATTGTACAATTAGCAAAAATTAGCAAGTGACCAATCTTTCCAATGTACACTCGCAAATGCCTCGCTTCACTTTTGTTCACTTCCGCTTCCCTAATGTGATGAGGGCACCAAACTGTGCTGATATCCAAGGATTGGGTGCACCAGACCCTTATGGACAGCTTATCTCACAGGCCCAAAGAAAACTCCAAGGATTCTATTGGCCTAAGTTCGTACATTACTGATATGTGTATTCCATTTAAAATCTAATGCTGTACCCTCAAATTTGTAAGAGTCTGAATTTTACTAGCGCTTTTATTCATCATTTGACTAAGATTGCACTTAAGGGATTGGTTTAAACAACATTTATTTGAATAAAAAAATACATATCAATTCAAATTACATAACAAATAAAGTGTCAGGATTCACGGGTTGGAATGGTCAATATCCTTCATATCCTCTACGTCTTTGATTTAATGCCAACACAGTCCAATTTCAGATTTAATGTCTTTGGTTAACATTTAAATGGACCAAGATCAAATTCAAAATTAAGATATTTATGACATGTGATAGACAAAGTTTCTCTGAGTATGTCCTGAAAATTTGGAGTGATTATCTAAACATATAGCAAAGATTTGAGAATTGTTGATGACGTTGCGACGTTGATGACGTTAACGTCTTTATATCATTCACGAATTGCTGTGTGTTTCTTGAAGTTTAACATCTACACCACTGTATCGACTATGCAATAGGCACAATTTCACACCTCGTTTGATAAAACATGCATTACAAACGGTGTACCTGGATTTTAAAATGTGGGTAGTCCTTATGGCGCAGCGGTTGCCATGGCAACATACATGATACATGTATACACAACTTTGTTTCATAAGAAATATATGTGTCTTGGATGGTGTTACAATATCAAAGCAGTCAGACATAAATATCAGAGCATGCCAAATATTTCAAATTTAGATGTATTTCAATTTTTAATAGCATAAAAGACACTTGAATGCCCAAAGACACCTTTTACCAGATCCGCACAAGGGGGTAAGTATAGTGTCAGTGGGAAGACCAGATAAATGATAGAAGGGGTGGGGGTCGTGGGAATGCACACCTGGGATGCTGACTGGTAAGCATGTTAATATTATATAGAGGCTTTGTGTGGAATGCATCCTCAGCTTCACAAGTGCACTGCTAATTCAGGTTTGTATGGTATGCGTGGACTGCATGAGTGCACAGAGCTATTGTGGTCATCTTGGTTGTCTACACACATTTGTATTCTCATTCCCTTTTCTCTGTGAGGACTTTTCATTCATGAATTATTAAACTCACCAGAGTTTCAGATCTACCAGGCCCTAGTTTCATCAAGCGATTATTGTCCTTAGTTTAAAACCATGCCTCTGATGGTTTTTTTTAGTTTGTCCTAATAGGATGTTGACCTGCAATAATTTTGAAAATAATTGGTCAGCAGATAAAGGTTTTATGGCCAAACTGAAATTTGAATAGGTATTTTGCATTGGCAAGGCAGGCAATCGATGAGAAGATAGATATTTTGCAAATTATTTTACTTGATCATATGAAGGATTGTCTCCAGTAAGTCGTTTTATATTTTATTTTGAGCAATAATAGTAAAGAACTATAAAGAATTTAAAATTTTTGCAGGAAAATATTTCATCTACATTTAAACAGTTGCAAAATACCCGAGAAAAGCCATTATCAGACACTAGGAAATGAGCTTTAGGAACTTCTTTATCATATCTCTGTTGACACATGTAGGACAAACATTTGTTTTACGTTTCCATGAAGCTGGACTGAAGTTTGAATAGGAATTACAAAATGTATCAACTATGGACAGTTTGAGAATTTCCATACCCCTGTGAATACCAACATCAGTCTGGCACCATCTCTTTGTAAAATTTCAAAGAAATTTTTGACACATAATTTTAAAGCTAAGGTCATGTTGGGATGTTCGTTTTCCAAACCACACTATTTCTGTGCAACCTCTGAGGCAGACTATCAGAACTTAGTGCACATTTCTCTCATAGCTAACAAAATGCACTTCTTCAAACAGCCAAGATTTATGAAGGAATATGAAGATAGAACATGTTTAAATTCAATAGGAATTGAGCCGTGATGCAAGAAAACCCATCTTTGGGTTTCTGACCAGGTCCGACATAAACCGAGCTGTAGAAGCAGGCTAGAAGCCTGAAATTTCGGGTTTACGAAGAGAGATTGTACTATCCGTGTAGCGAAAACAAAGGTGCTGATCAGCTTCACAGTTACTGCCAAGCTCATCTGTGCCTTTGTTTTCGTATAGGCAATAATCCAGTTTTCTCACGATGCCGCTCAAATTATATTTTATTGTTACATGTACATTCATTTTTGTATGCATGTTTTTTTTCTCTACAATTGGAATACAAAAGAGAAACAAAGAATACATGTTTTATTGAAATGTTTATTGATGATAGACAGTAAAATTAAACCTTCTTCATATATAAATACCCAACTTCAAAATCTTGAGAAAAAAAATGAAGTGAACTGAATCAACAAAGGGCTGTGATAAGGGATAAACTGTAAATGTATCAGTTTCTCAATGAAAAGTAGCATTTTTGTTTTAAAAATCTATTTAGTTAAATCATACAAGGCTCAAAGAAATAAAACATTAGGACTTCCATAGTGAGGTGAAGATAATAGTTCAGCAGTGTAACCAAGCTTGTCAAATAAGAGTTTACAAGACTGGGAAAGTCTACAAGCAAAATCTTGACCAAAGTACAAATGTACATTGTTGCAAGGTTGGCTATAAAACATGAAAGTATGTGCTCAGAACTACTGTTTTTGCTTTCAATGTGGAGAGGAAATGAAAAATGAATGACATAAATCAGCCTAACAATTGAGACACCTAGAGCTTTTTGTTCAAAATACATGTACTGTTATATGCTGAAATATAACAGAAATCATACAAATTCTTTTGCATATTACATTTTACCAACAAAAATGAGAAGCATTTTTGACATTTGAGCCGTCGCATGGGAAAACCAACAATCTGCATAGGCGAAAACAAAGACGCAGATCAGCTTCGCGGTAACCGCGAAGCTGATCAGCGCCTTTGTTTTCGCTACTCGGATAGTACAATTCCTCTCCTACTTAAATCCAAAATTTCAAGCTTCTAGCTCTTTTCTGTGCTTGTACAGGTCGGTTTGTGTCAGACCTGTTCGGAAACCACATTGTTGGTTTTCCCACGAGGCGGCTCATTTATTGAATAATACAATTACCATTTAGCCTCCTTTATCATTATTTTTGAATAACCTGTCCTTGGATCCTTACTGATGGATTCAAATTTAAATACTCTATAAATAGTTCCATAAATAGTGTGTGATTCATAAATATGATATCATGTAAGTTTCAAGTCTGTCCATCACAAAACAACTTGTTAATGAAGAGTACTCAAAGGTAGTTCATTTTTGTTTTGAAAAGTGAAGCTACCATGTCAAAACAAGCATCGGATAACGCCAAAATATTTTGTTGGGAAAGACTTTATCTCTTTTCTTGTATATGTATACTTCAAAGCTATTTTAAAATGTTTTTTTTTTTTTTTTTTTTTTTTCAATATCAACTATTGATAGATGACAAAAACCTCAAAACAAAAGTTTTAGCATCAATGACATATGTTTCAATACAAGAAAAAAACAAACACATGTATTTTTTTTTCTTCTGAATTATCAGAGAGTGCTCTTAATTAACAAGTTTTAGCACTGTCATTTTAATAGAACCAACAAGGAGCATACTTAATAGACCAAATCTTGAAAACCAATATTGCTGGCACTCTTTAGAATTGTCACATCAAGACTATTCCCATTATCCCCCTCTCACACCAAACAAACACCATTAAATATGCCCCTAATCAGCTCTCTGCAAGTCATTTGATCACAAGAAGTCCAATGATATCTAGCTGTAGAGATCATCATCTCCCTCATCAAACTGTCCACCGTCATTGCCACCCTGACTTGGACCCTGGCCTCCTCCGGCCGCCCCGGGGAATCTGAAACAGTGAAGAGACAAAGATAAAAAAAATTTCAGCGACTTGGTGGTGGTGTTTGAATTTTACAACCAGGGGCCAGTTGTTCAAAACTTCGTTGGCTTAACGCTGTCATTAAGCCCTCAATATGTTGACTATATATCAACAACTTCAAAAGCAAATACACTGTCATTTTTTGTTAAAAAATGTGAGAATCCTTTGCAATCCTTTAAACAAAAAATAACAGTGTATTTGTAATATTGCCATTTGAAATTTTAACGAGTCGTTAACTAATGATGTCATTAATTTTGAACAACTGGGCCCTACTTATCAGCTATTGGTTTCAAGTAAAACCCGCAAGACTAGAGAAGCCAAAGTTTTAACTCACAACCACTGGTTAAGGTAGGTGGTTTGACCACACCACCGTGCAGGGTCTGGTACAAACTGGACAGAGCAATGCAAGCTAAGATGATGTATATAAATTTTGACAAAAACAAACAAAACAGAATCATTATAAGAATGCAGGTTGATTTGCTAGTAAGACATGATAACTCTTAAGACTTTCTTATATTCAAGATCTAAATATACATATTTCCTCACCTGAAATTGCCACCAAAGCCCCTACTTTGCTGTAGTGTCTGTGCAAACATCTCATACTTTCTGATGTCATTATCACTGACAGATCGTCGGGCAAACTTCATTGCCTCTTCAAAGTGAGCTCTCACGATTTCTGGAACTGGATCAAAGTCTTCTACCTCCTGCAAAACAAGTTGTTTGATTATGGCTAAACATGGCTTAATGTCCCAGTCAACAACTTTTCAGTCATATCACGATGGAGCCATTACTTCTTGGGTGTGAACCAGTATTAAGGGGAGCTTAAAGTGTCTTCCTAAAGGATTCTACACAGCTGAGATGTCTCTCGCTCTGGACCATGCTTCTCAATATAAGTATGTAGCTTTATTTTACTAGTGCACAACAAGGCTTATGAGCAAACAGAATGGACTTTACCTCTTGAAAAATTATTGGTTTATTTATGGTTTAACGTCCCAGTCAACAACTTTTCAGTCATTAACATCACTTCTTTGGTGTTAACCAGAACTAAGGGGAGCTTAGTGAGTCTTGGTCAAGGACACTACATAGCTGCGGTAAATATCAAAACCAAGACCTCTCGCTCTGAGATCCTCGCAATACAAGGCATATAGCTTTTACAATTTTATCATTTACTACAACAAGGCTTCTGGGAAAACACCCAGTGGCCTTTGGACCCAAATCAGTCTGCTCAATGAGACACAATTTTTGCTACTTATACAGTACTCTGATCTTTTTGGCCCATGACTGTATTTTATTTTTAAGCTATTTAAGTGTAAGAATGATTATTGCCTTTTTAGTCGAAATACAACATATAATTACCATATCAGCATCTGGGTTCTGAGCTCGGACCTTCTCCTGCCTGATTTCTGCCTCAATGGACTGTCGGATGGCCAGTTTACATGCTCTCTGGCAGATCTCCGTTAAATCAGCACCGCTGAAACCATGTGTCACCTTCGCCAAATACCCTACATCTACATCCTACAAAGATTGAATGGACAATAGAATGAGCCTGGTAAAAAAGAAGACCTGTCAACTGAAATATTAATTTTTGTAGCTATGAATGACGATACCATGTCGAGTATTCAAACCTTTGCAATAAATTGTGACATCGTTCTAATACATCATTTACTATTGTATGGTATCCAGCAAGACAGAGCCAGACAACCTAGGAGTGCATTTAATGGAACATGTATGCTAGATAGAATATAGTATCAGGCTGCCCAGTGCAGTTTGGTACAAAATATATATTTTGGGCTTCAACAAATAGGAAGTTCATATCCAAACCAGAGGACCAATGGTCCTGTAAACGCTCACCTGAGTCTGCTGCATATACCAATAAACATGTTTGAATATTATGGTATTTAACCCCAGTGCAGGGGCAGATGAAGCCCTTGGGCCGTTTTCTTTTTTCAGACTAATCAATATTCTGTCCATGGATGCTTCACGCCAACTTTCATTAAAATCAATTTATTGGTTTCAGAGAAGAAGATATTTGAAGGGTTTTTACCATATATGGGCATGGTGGTCATCTTGGTCATGTGACTTAGATTATCAATATACACATTGGTTCCCCCATCCTATAGATGCTTCACATAAAATTTGGCTTCAATTGGCCAAGTGGTTTTAGAGGAGATGTTTGAATATTATGGTAATATACATGTATATTGCCCCAGGGTGTGGACATATGAGCCCTTAGGTCCATTTTTTTTTCAGAATCATTAATAATTAGTCCTACTACCCATTAAGTTCCTGCAAGATTTTCACCTCAAATGACTTTATAAAAGTTTTCCCCATTCCAATGCATTGGCGACCTATGTTGACCTTGTCGTAAAATAGGTCAAGGTCACCACAGGGTCATGATTTATATATACATTGTAGTACTTCAGCCATTGGTGCTTCATACCAAGTTTCTTTGAAATCGGTCCTCAAAATTCGGAGAAGAAGATTTTTGAAGGGTTTTACCAAATATGGGCATGGCAGCCATCTTGGTTATGTGAACTAGATAATTTATATATACATTAATTCCCCCATTCCATAGATGCTTCACATAAAATTTGGCTTTGATTCGCCAAGCGGTTTCAGAGAAGATGCTTGAATATTATGGTAATATACATGTATATTGCTCCGGGGTGGGGGCAGATGAGCCCCTGGGGTCCAATTTTTTTTCAGAATCATTAATATTCAGTCCTACTGCCCATTTCCTGCAAGACTTTCACTTTAAATGACATTTTAAAAGTTTTCCCTATTCAAATTCATTGGCGACCTATGTTGACCTTGCCGTAAAAAAGGTCAAGGTCATCACAATGTGTCATTTATATACACATTGTAGTACTTCAGCCATCGATGCTTCATGCCAAGTTTCTTTGAAATCGATCCACCTGTTCTGGAGAAGAAGATTTTTGATGGGTTTTTACCATATATGGGTATCACGGCCATCTTGGTCATGTGACCTGGATTATTTATATACACACTGATTACCCCTTCCTATTGATGCTTCACATAAAATTTGGCTTTGATTGGCCAAGCGGTTTCAGAGAAGATGATGTTTGAATATTATGGTAATATACATGTATATTGCCTCGGGGTGGGGGCATATGAGCCCCTGGGGTCCAATTTTTTTTCAGAATCATTAATATTCAGTCCTACTGCCCATTTCCTGCAAGACTTTCACTTTAAATGACTTAAAATGACATTTTAAAAGTTTTCCATATTCAAATGCATTGGCGACCTATGTTGACCTTGCCGTAAAATAAGTCAAGGTCATCACAGGGTCATGATTTATATACACATTGTAGTGCTTGAGCCATCGATGCTTCATGCCAAGTTTCTTTGAAATCGATCCACCTGTTCTGGAGAAGAAGATTTTTGAAGGGTTTTTACCATATATGGGCATCGAGGCCATCTTGGTCATGTGACCTGGATTATTTATATACACATTGATAACCCCTTCCTATTGATGCCTCACATAAAATTTGGCTTTGATTGGCCAAGCGGTTTCAGAGGAGATGATGTTTGAATATTATGGTAATATACATGTATATTGCCCCGGGGTGGGGGCATATGAGCCCCTGGGGTCCAATTTTTTTCAGAATCATTAATATTCAGTCCTACTGCCCATTTCCTGCAAGACTTTCACTTTAAATGACTTAAAATGACATTTTAAAAGTTTTCCCCATTCAAATGCATTGGCGACCTATGTTGACCTTGCCGTAAAATAAGTCAAGGTCATCACAGGGTCATGATTTATATATACAGTGTAGTGCTTGAGCCATCAATGCTTCATGCCAAGTTTCGTTGAAATCAGTCCACCGGTTCTGGAGAAGAAGATTTTTGAAGGGTTTTTACCATATATGGGCATGGCGGCCATCTTGGTCATGTGACTTGGATTTCTTATATACACATTGGTTCCCCCTTCCTATAGACGCTTCATATAAAATTTGGCTTTGGTTGGCCAAGCGGTTTCAGAGAAGAAGATCTTTGAAATTGTGGACGGACGGACGGACGGATGAAGGACGGACGCCGGATCATGGCCATCCTATAAGCTCACCTTGTGAGCCTTACGGCTCAGGTGAGCTAAAAATAGGAGAAAAATAGGAAATTATCGGCCTAAAATGGCTTTTTATAGCATTGAAAACCATAAATATTAACATTAAGCAGCAAGAAGGCAAATCTTACTGGTGTAATTTTGGTATAGGTGTGTGATCCATTATTTTAAAACCTACTAAAGTTGTAGAAGTAACTTACTTCACAGGATTATCTTGTTTTCTGATGAAGAAAAAATACTTTATTTATCAAGTTACGAGCGAGCGAAGCGAGTGAGGGAAAAAATGAAAGCCAAAGACATCAAAACTGGCATTTCAAACCAAATTCCATGATTTTTCCATAATATATCATTATTATCTGCAGCATTTTGAAAAATATAGGAATTTGATGGAAAAATATAGGATTTGGGACCAAAATATAGGAAAAAATAGGAAGCCCTGAAAATATAGGAAAAATAGGAGCACTGGGCAGCCTGTAGTATGCAAATGTCTAGTCAACTTCTTATAAAATAATTCCAGAAATGTTCAGGCTATGATTTTTAGTCAGTTATCTCAGTTTTCATAGAAATACCAACCGGTGCAACTGGTGACTTTCTAAGGTTTGCTTTGAGGATAGCAATTCGTGATTTTTCATCTGGTAATGGAATATAGATGAGCTGATCAAGACGTCCGGGACGCAGAATAGCTGGATCAATGATATCTGGTCTGAAATGTCAAGATCACAATTATAACATTTCATTTCAAAACTTTAGTGCTCCCACTCAATGGTTTTGAACAATTGGTACTTAAAGGCTCCTAACCTGCCATGTAGCAAATATTATGAAGGCTGCTTTTCAAAGTTTGAAAAAAAAATCAAACAGGTGTGTTTAAAAGAACATTTTACATATAAAAAGTTCTGGGCTCCGTTGTTCAAAACTTCGTTAGCTTAACACTGTCGTTAAGCCCTCAATAACTGTATATATCTACTTCAGAAGCAAATACACTGTTATTTTGTTGAAAAAATGCGATTCTCACATTTTTTCAACAAAAAATAACAGTGTATTTGTAATATTACCATTTGAAATTTTAACAAATTGTTAACTAACAACATCATTAATTTTGAACAACTGGCCCCTGGACATTCAAATGATTTTGTTTGACTGATCTGCTCACCTGTTAGTTGCACCAATGATAAAGACATTTTTCTTGGCTGTCATACCGTCCATCTCTGTGAGGATCTGATTGATGACTCGGTCAGCTGCACCACCTACAAATAAACAATAGAGTAATTGTATAATACTTTGTTTATAATACTTTGTTTGTATAAATTTAGGTTTAACGTCCCACTTACAATGTACACCTCGCCAGATTAATCAGAGATTGATTGCTGGGAGTAACAAGAGAACAAAACTTAACAATTTTTCAGTCATGATCAGTCGGAGCCACTGCTTCATCGGTATTAACCAGGGCCCAGTTGTTCAAAACAAACGACGTCGTTAGTTAACGTTTCCTTAAAATTTCAAACATTAATATTACAAATACACTGTTATTTTTTGTTGAAAAAATGTGAGAATCCTTTGCAGTGCAAAGGATTCTCACATTTTTTCAACAAAAAATAACAGTGTATTTGTTACTTTAGCTGATATGTGCTTAACAAATTTATGTCTTAACGATATCGTTAAGCTAATGATGCTTTGAACAACTGGGTCCAGGGGTCAGCTGTTCAAAACTTTGTTAGCTTAACGTCATTGTAATGACAACTGGTTTTGTAAATGCCGACTATATTTACAAATACACTGTTATTTTTTGTTGAAAGGATTCTCACATTTTTTTTTTCAAAAAAAATAACAGTGTATTTGTAATATTCATGTTTGAAATTTTAACGAATCGTTAACTTACAATATTGTTAATTTTGAACAACTGGGCCCAGTACTCTGGAGAGTTGATGTGTCTTCGAGCTGATGTGTCTTGCTCGAAGACACAACACAGTGCCCCAAGAGGGGACTGAAACCAAGACCTCTTGATTTGTATAATACTAATCAGGATTTCTCATTGCTCAGCAACCCAGATTTTTTTGGTTATATTGCTTAATTTCCCAGTCATCAATGTTTCAATCATGTTGGGACAGAGTCACCTCTTCCTGGGTATCAACCAGTACTACAGGGAGCTTAAAGCGTTTTGCTCAAGGACATTAAATGAGCCGCGACGCGAGAAAACCGATCTTCGGGGTTTACAACCAGGTCTGACACAAACCGGGCTGTACAGTCTCAGAAGCAGGCTAGAAGCTTGAAAGTACGGATTTAAGAAGAAGAGAAATTGTACTATCCGTGTAGCGAAAACAAAGGCGCTGATCAGCTTCGCGGTTACCGCGAAGCTGATCTGCGCCTTTGTTTTCGCCTAGGCAAAAATCCGGTTTTCTCACGATGCGGCTCAAATGACAGATGTAGGTGTCAAATGCAGGACCTCTACCTTCTAAGTCTGGTACTCTATCACTAAGCCTACATACTCCAAACCCAGCTTGAGAAAACGTGTTCAACTGACGTGTGACCTTAGAGTTTCTGTAACTCAGGATCAGGATATCTTTTTTTAGCTTAAGGATGTTTGCTGCCAAAGAAAAAGTATTCAAACTTTTTTTCTAACCACTCTTTTTTGATTCCAAAATACAACACAAGACATTTGAAAACAAAATAAATATAGGGTAGTGTGTATTTTTTCAAGCTACAGGCCTCTGAATGAGACCTTTGAGCATCATGTTTTAAATTCAGTAAAATTAATTTAATTTTTAATGCTTTGAAACATACCTGTCTTGAACAAAATTACACCTAGAATGCTTTCAAAAGTCATAATATTTACGTAACGCAGACTATTTTGGACCAAAAGCATAGAAAAATTTGCAACTTGAAGTGGATGGCAAAATTTTACGACTCCTTTTCCAACCCTACCCCCATACTTGAAAAGTCGGAAAAACTCAATATTTTGAAATGTGCTAAACCCATATTTGTTGATTCAAACTATTTCTTGTATTTTCACACAACAAAGAACTTTGTAATATTGTTCGAATAAAAGAAAGAAATATATAGGGTAGTGTGCATATAAGAGAGAACCAACAACTTGAAAACTGCCATTTTAAGCCTTTTTTCGGCTGTTTTGTTTCTTAAAGCCCATTTCATAAAATCACCTAAAATTTTAAAACCAGCACAATAAAGACACAAAGACTGACTTAGAAGACCATATACACATATATTGCAGCTAAAATAAACATCGAACTAGTGCAATTAATTTGAAGATGTGCAATATACAAGTTTAATCTACCCTACCCCCTAAATTTTACTGACAACAAAAATTTTCTGAAAAGTTGCAGAACATGAGGTGAAAAAATGAAGTTTCTTAGATTGACAATTTTCATGGCTCATTCAATGCATATCATCAATATGTTTCCAAATATAAAATATTAGGAAAATATCTGCAATCGTTTACGAGATATTCAACAAAAGAAAAAACGGAAGTTCCGAAATGTCAAATGTTAGCAGCGAACATCCTTAACAGGAAATTCCAAACTTATGCCAATTGCATAAAAATTTACAAATCACATGCCATGCTTCTTTTTATTCTCTTCCAATATTCCTTCAGATAGAAAACTTGATTCCGACAAGTTATGGTCTCAATTCCAACAAGTTATGATCTACTGGAACTTCCTTTGACTAGCTAGTAGCTATTGCGTATACAAGCATGCGGTTAATGGTTATTAAATCTACAGCAGATTGTGTATAGAAATCTTAAACATGCCAGGCATGCACACATCCTATTGTCCTGAATATACATGTATTTGTTTATGTTACTTATGATCCCATTAAAATTATTTACAATGCAAGTAGATCGTAGGTGCATCACATATGAAAACTATTCATCTGTCGGTCCAAGCTTTAACAATATTTATTTATATATGCTTTACTTTTTTCCGATGGAAGAATAAGGTATAACAATTTACATTCATAAAGACCAATATAAGCAATGCCATGTTGTGTTATATTTGACCTGGGGTCAGTTGTTCAAAATTAACAATCTTGTTAGTTAACGATTCCTTAAAATTTCAAATGGCTTTATTACAAATACACCGTTATTTTTTGTTGAAAAAAATGTGAGAATCCTTTGCATTGCAAAGGATTCTCACATTTTATCGACAAAAAATAACGGTGTATTTGCTTATGTAGTCGGCATTTACTTAACGAGTTGAGTCTTAACTATGACGTTAAGCTTACAAAGTTTTGAACAACTGGGCCCTGATCTGTAACCCTGAGGAAAGCAGATTTTCTCAAAAGAAGACTCAACATAGAAACATGCACAGATACACACGCAGGAAGTGTAATGTGCAGAGCAGTAGAACCAATAATATCCCTCATCGAGACAAACTGCACTTATTGTTTAACCCAAGAGCCTGCTGAAATGGCTGTAATATAGACTAAGCAGAAGGTTATAAAACTATTTTAATGCCAAACCCAAAAGTCAAGAGAATGAAATCCATCTAAGAGGTGCTGTTGACATCTTATATATAATAACATTTATGCTACATTTTAAAAGCATAACACTTCCTTGGATTCTTGTTACTTTATTATTTAAAAAGAACTTAAGTTACTTAACTCATTTGAAAAACCTCAATAATAAGGTACATGAGGTAGGTGACTAGAAATGATGGATAATAAGCATACAAAAACACAAAGCAGGAGAACATAAACGCAGACAAGCAACATTTATGGATTACATAAAAGCAGGAAAGCTAACTTTTATGGTGTACACAAAAGCAGCAGAGCTAACATTCATGGTGTGCATAAATGCAGGAGAGCAAAACTTGTACAAGTATGAGCTCCTACCTCCATCCCCGACATTACCACCACGAGATTTCGCAATGGAATCCAACTCATCAAAGAACAGCACACAAGGGGCTGCCGAACGAGCCTAAAATACACAAATATGATCAGTAATATTGCACCTTGGTCATTTTAACCGCAGCGATTAAAACTAGTAAATGACAAATGAGCCCAACATTCATCCAGTCATAAGCCTTCACTTTGCATTCAAGAAAAAACAGACTATTATAAATAGCCTAAATGAGTGTCATAGCCTGAAGCCTTATCTTAGACAATGCTGGGCGTAAGTGTCATTTTACTCGTTTTACCTAGCTGCAGCTCTAACACTATGCCATATAACTAACCTCCATCCCCGGCACTGCCGCCTCTGGACTTCGCAATAGAATCCAACTCATCGAAAAACATGACACACGGTGCTGCTGATCTGGCCTAGTAATCAAATATAGCATGAAACAAAATGTTTGTGGACAGAACTGTCGTATGACAATTCCGAATGCACTGACAAGTACTGGATATATATAACTAACACAGTTACAGTTAAATTAACTATATACTAATCAATAATACAATTATCCAACCCACAGCCCTATTTGACCATTCTACAACTAGACCATCACACTATAAGCCATTGTATTATATTTTGTTGTTGTTGGTTTCTGTTTCAATCAGGAGTAAACAATATGCATTTTATTTCAAACACATAACACAAATATTTACATTTGAGCTGCCGCATGGGAAAACCAACAATCTGCAAAGGCGAAAACAAAGGCGCAGATCAGCTTCCCAGTAACTGTGAAGCTGATTTCTCTACTTTCTCAATCCAAAATTTCCAGCATCTATCCATCTTCTGTGACTGTACAGCTTGGTTTGTGTCAGACCTGGTCGGAACCCAAATTGTTGGTTTTCTCATGCACAGGCTTATTTGTGGTGTAAATGAGGATCAGAATAGAAGACAATGGCTGATCCATTTTTTTTTTCTTTAGAATAGAGGGCCAAATTAACTTGAGATTTTAATAGAAAATAAATTGTACATATGAATATATATACTGGCCACTTACTATCATGAAAGAAAAATATTAACTGAAAACTAGAGATATGATACTGTACCTTATCAAAGATTTCTCTGACATTAGCCTCTGACTCTCCAAACCACATGGTCAACATCTCGGGACCCTTGACGGAGATGAAGTTAGCCTGACATTCGTTGGCAATGGCCTTGGCAAGCAGTGTCTTACCACATCCTGGGGGACCGTAAAACAACACACCCTTGGAGGGGGTCATTCCAAACTTCAGGAACTTCTCGGGATGTTCTACTGGGTACTGTGTAGAGAAAACAAAAAGACTGGCCTTGGTAATGGAAAGATAGTTTCAAACCAGTAATGGACAAAGACCAATGCATGACAGTTTTGAAAATTTGTTATACACATAATTTATACGGTAAACATTAGCTAACCAAAGAACCAGAGGACCAATGGTCCTGTAAACGCTCACCTGAGATCTGTTGTACACGTATATACGAATAAACATGTTTGAATATTATGGAAAATAGTCCCAGTAAAGGGGCAGATGAAGCCCTGGGGCCATTTTTTTTCTTCATAATAATCAATATCTAGTCCATTTGCCAATTTCCTTAAAGTCTTTCCCTTCAACTGACATTTTAAAAGTTTTCCCCATTCAAATGCATTGGCGACCTATGCTGACCTTGCCGTAAAATAGGTCAAGGTCATTGCAGGGTCATGATTTATGTAAACACTAGTACTTGAGTCATCGATACTTCATGTCAAGTTTAGTTGAAATCGGTCCACGGGTTCCGGAGAAGAAGATTTTTGAAGGGTTTTTACCATATATGGGCATGGCGGCCATCTTGGTCATGTGACCTGAATTATTTATATACACATTGATTCCCCCTTCCTATAGATGCTTCAAATAAAATTTGGCTTTGATTGGCCAAGCAGTTTCAGTGGAGATGTTTGAATATTATGGTAATATACATGTATATTGCCCGGGAATGGGGGCATATGAGCTCCTGGGGTCAATTTTTTTCAGAAACATTAATATTCAGTCCTGTTGCTTATTTCCTGCAAGTTATTCCCTTAAAATGACATTTTAACAGTTTTCCCCCATTCAAATGCATAGGCGACCTATGTTGACATTGCCCGTAAAATAGGTCAAGGTCATCGCAGGGTCATGATTTATATATACATTGTAGTACTTGAGTCATCGATGCTTCATGCCGAGTTTCATTGAAATCGGTCAACCAGTTCCGGAGAAGATTTTTGAAGGGTTTTTACCAGGGTTTTTGGACATGGCGGCCATCTTGGTCTGGATTATTTATATACACATTGGTTTCCCCTTCCTATACATGTATATGCTTCATATAAAATTTGGCTTTGATTGGCCAAGTGGTTTCAGAGAAGAAGATCTTTGAAAATGGTGGACAACGACGACAGACGGACGCCGGATCATGGCCATCCTATAAGCTCACCTTGTGAGCCTAACAGCTCAGGTGAGCTAACAAGTTAGGTACAGACCCGATTGGGATAATTATCATATCAGCTCAATGCCGCTTGCAAAATCTAATTGCTGAGAATGCTATGAAGACAGCACATTTCCCACGTCTGAGTCTAGGCTCTCGATTTCTTGATGGTAGGGAATGGTGTCTAACTACTGTAACTCTTGTATCCCCACCATTCCCCCTTTGTCGGAAAGTACTTACAGGGGCAGTATGCAATTAACTTGGGTATCAGAGAATCTTAACTCTGTTCCCCTACCTGTACAAGTTCTTGTAATTCTCTCTTGACATTTTCCAACCCACCAATATCGTCCCAGGTGACTGTGGGTACCTCGACAGCTGTTTCTCTCAGGGCGCTCGGATTACTCTTGCTTAGAGCCCACTGAAATAATTGAGCAACATCATGAGAAAAACTTTTACATAACGAAAACAAAACACAGTTCTCCTGCACAGTTACTGCATAGTTCTACTTTCTTTACTACACACCAAAACAGCATGTTTAGTTGTATTTTAGTTTAATGTCCAAGTCCACAATTTTTCAGTCATGTCAGGACAGAGCCACCGTTTCATGGGGAATAAGTCTTACTCAAGGACACAACTCGGTGACTCAAGCAGGGACTGAATCTGATGGCTGATGCTCTACCACTAGGCAACCTAACTCGCATGTCAGCATTAAATTAAAACAGTGTTTTCTGAGGAAAACTATGTCCCCCCAACCGTTTAGTAATTGAAGTGTAGCTACCTTGTGATATGAAGTTTTTCTAGGGAAGACACCATGTAAGGTCTGATAGTTTAAACTTGTTTTGGACCCTGTCTAAAATTGGGTCACAATCACCAAATTCTTATTAACTCTGAACCTCCTCACAACAATGCTTCTGAGCAAGTTTGGTCAAAATCCATCAATTATTAGTTTACAAGATATCGTATCGGAAAAACTGATTTCAACAGTTTTTATGGACCCGTGACCTTGGAAATTAGGTCAAGGTCATCAAAATCTAATCAACTTTGAGCCTCCTCCAAACAATGCTTCTGTGCAAGTTTGGTCAAAATCCATCAATTGGTTTACAAGATATTGCAGTGAAAAGACTAATTTCAACATTTTTTTATGGACTCGTGACCTTGAAAATTAGGTCAAGGTCACCAAAATCTAACCAACTCTGAGCCTTCTCGCAACAATGCTTCTGTGCAAGTTTGGTCAAAATCCATCAATTGGTTTACAAGTTATCGCGTTGGAAAGATTAATTTCAACATTTTTTATGGACTCGTGACCTTGAAAATTAGGTCAAGATCACCAAAATCTAATCAACTCTGAGCCTCCTCCCAACAATGCTTCTGTGCAAGTTTGGTCAAAATCCGTCAATTGATTTACAAGATACTGCGTTGGAAAGACTAATTTCAACATTTTTTATTGACTTGTGACCTTGAAAATTAGGTCAAGGTCACCAAAATCTAGCCGACTCTGCGCCTTCTCGCAACAATGCTTCTGTACAAGTTTGGTCAAAATCCATCCATTCGTTTACAAGTTATCGCGTTGGAAAGGCTAATTTCAACATTTTTTATGGACTCGTGACCTTGATTATTAAGTCAAGGTCACCAAAATATAATCAACTCTGAGCCTCCTCCCAACAATGCTTCTGTGCAAGTTTGGTCAAAATCCATCGATTGGTTTACAAGATACTGCATTGGAAAGACTAATTTCAACATTTTTTATGGACTCGTGACCTTGAAAATTAGATCAAGGTCACCAAAATCTAATCAACTCTGAGCCTTCTTGCAACAATGCTTCTGTGCAAGTTTGGTCAAAATCCATCTATTGGTTTACAAGTTATCGCGTTGGAAAGACTAATTTCAACATTTTTTATGGACTCGTGACCTTGAAAATTAGGTCAAGGTCACCAAAATCTAATCAACTCTGAGCCTCCTCCCAACAATGCTTCTGTGCAAGTTTGGTCAAAATCTATCAATAGGTTTACAAGATATTGCATTGGAAAGACTAATTTCAACAGTTTTTATGGACTTGTGACCTTGAAAATTAGGTCAAGGTCACCAAAATCTAGCCGACTCTGCGCCTTCTCGCAACAATGCTTCTGTACAAGTTTGGTCAAAATCCATCCATTCGTTTACAAGTTATCGCGTTGGAAAGACTAATTTCAACATTTTTTATGGACTCGTGACCTTGATTATTAGGTCAAGGTCACCAAAATATAATCAACTCTGAGCCTCTTCCCAACAATGCTTCTGTGCAAGTTTGGTCAAAATCCATCAATTGGTTTACAAGATACTGCATTGGAAAGACTAATTTCAACATTTTTTATGGACTCGTGACCTTGAAAATTAGATCAAGGTCACCAAAATCTAATCAACTCTGAGCCTTCTTGCAACAATGCTTCTGTGCAAGTTTGGTCAAAATCCATCTATTGGTTTACAAGTTATCGCGTTGGAAAGACTAATTTCAACATTTTTTATGGACTCGTGACCTTGAAAATTAGGTCAAGGTCACCAAAATCTAATCACCTCAGAGCCTCCTCCAAACAATGCTTCTGTGCAATTTTGGTCAAAATCCATCAATAGGTTTACAAGATATTGCATTGGAAAGACTAATTTCAACAGTTTTTATGGACTTGTGACCTTGAAAATTAGGTCAAGGTCACCAAAATCTAGCCGACTCTGCGCCTTCTCGCAACAATGCTTCTGTACAAGTTTGGTCAAAATCCATCCATTAGTTTACAAGTTATCGCGTTGGAAAGACTAATTTCAACATTTTTTTATGGACTCGTGACCTTGATTATTAGGTCAAGGTCACCAAAATATAATCAACTCTGAGCCTCCTCCCAACAATGCTTCTGTGCAAGTTTGGTCAAAATCCATCGATTGGTTTACAAGATACTGCATTGGAAAGACTAATTTCAACATTTTTTATGGACTCGTGACCTTGAAAATTAGGTCAAGGTCACCAAAATATAATCAACTCTGAGCCTTCTTGCAACAATGCTTCTGTGCAAGTTTGGTCAAAATCCATCAATAGGTTAACAAGATATTGCATTGGAAAGACTAATTTCAACAGTTTTTATGGACTCGTGACCTTGAAAATTAGGTCAAGGTCACCAAAATCTAATCAACTCTGAGCCTCCTCCCAACAATGCTCTTGTGCAAGTTTGCTCAAAATCCATTCATTTGTTCAGAAGATATCGCGTCAGAAAACCTAATTTGATCAGTTTTCATGGGCTGGTGACCTTGAAAATGAGGTCAAGGTCACCAAAATCTAATCAACTCTTTCCCCCCTCCCAACCATGTATCTATGCAAGTTTGGTCAAAATCCATCCACTGGTTCAAAAGATATCGCGTAAGAAAGAAGCTACGCGGACGCGGACGCCGACGCCGACGCCGACGCCGACGGGAACCGCACCAAAAACAATATGTCCCCCACCTTCGGTTGGGGGGACATAAAATATCATTGTTAATTATTTTACTCAATACATCACAAGTCCAACCTACCCTGAAATCTTCCATGCTGACAGCGAGGGAGTCTAAGACTTCAGCATCAATCTGTTCATCTTCGAGATCGATCAAGTCCATCTTCTCTCGGATCTGTTGTAAGGCAGCCTCAGAACAAAGGGCAGCTAAATCTGAACCGACGTGACCGTGGGTCTCAGAGGCAACCTGCAAATGTTATCATACAGCATGAAGACGCTATCAGAAATGAGCCGCCTTGTGTGAAAACCAACAATGTGGTTTTCGACCAGTTCCGACACAAATCAGGCTGTACAGTCACAGGATTAGGCTAGAAGATTGAAATTTTGGCCTTAGAAAGAAGAGGAAGTGTACTATCTGTGCATTGAAAACAAAGGCGCTGATCAGCTGATCTGCGCCTTTGGTTTCGCATATGCAGGTTGTTGGTTTTCTCATGAGGTAGCTCAAATGTTCATGAAATATACTTTACTGTTCAATCTATGTTTGAATTTTTTTCTCTACAAATCTCAACCATATATCTTTGCTTCATTGCATTTGATTCCTCAATTAATTTATATTATGTTGGGGTTGTCATTACAATCACTTTGTAAATAAGCACCAGCAAAAATTGGATTTCCTTTGTTTTGTTTGTGTTTTCATCAAATTAGCAACTTGTGTACAAATCATGCATCATTGGTTATTCTAATGGATAAATGGTTCCAATGAAACATGACAACTCGTGAGAATAATATCTGACCTGTTCCAAGTCAACATCATCTGACAGCTTCATGTTCTTTGTGTGGATTCTGAGAATTTCTAGACGACCTGTTGCGTCTGGTATACCAATGTCAACTTCTCTGTCAAAGCGACCTGGAAAAATCATTGTGAAAACGACACATTTGAACAATTTCATCATAAACACCATTTTGTCTTTCATCCAAAGCCAAGTAACATGCAAATAATTTTTACACAATAATTGTTGAGCCACCTGAGATGTGCACTAGCTCAGGCCCTTGCTGGTTGCCTATATTGCATGTGATGTATATATGTTAGTTTCTGAATACATAGATTTTTTTGTTTGAAAACAATATGAAGGGTTTTACTAATATGAAACGTTGGCCCAGTCCCAGCTCTAACTTGTAAATATCACATATCATGCATCTATTATATATTATCTAGGGTGTATAATCATAATTTTTTAAGTTGAAGAATTTCCGAGAATTACAGGTGAGCCTCTAGCCCAGCAAGTTCGTAATTGTCACAGTTTTGGTCCTCAGAGTGACAAATTAGCAAACAGAATGTTTACAATCCCACTTTCATAGTTACAACTGCTAAAACAAAGTGAATCTTACCAAATCTTCTGAGTGCGGAGTCTATACTGTTGGGTCTGTTTGTGGCAGCCATGACAATGACGTGGGATCTCTGTTTCAAACCATCCATCAATGTGAGGAGCTGGGATACTATTCTTCTCTCTACCTCACCATGTGTCTACAAAATGACAGCAAAAGTCTGTATCAGGCTAGATCCAAACTAAGCTTCTTTACATTGGATGACCATTATTAATGTGGTATTGAATAAACATCAGATCTGTTAATCGACAGTGTTAATCAAAATTAATGAGTGGGAAACTGGGAATCAAAGATAATTAGCTGTTCCAAATACATAATGACCCTGCAAAATGATACAGAAAATGCTAACGAGTTAGCAGTTCATGTTATGATGGCCTAATTTTGGCATTTTTCTATTTCTATTTTAAAAGACTTTGTGGTAAAAACAAATCATCTCATAATGATTGTTTTGGCCTATTAAGCTTTCTGAAAACTCAGCATTTATGCAATACCTTTTCTCTTTTTGGAGCTATGGCGTCTAATTCGTCAATAAATATAATTGCTGGGGCGTTTTTCTCTGCTTCCTCAAAGGCTTTTCTGAGATTACTCTCGGATTCTCCGGCCAGTTTGCTCATAATTTCAGGACCTATACAGAGAGAGATCATGATACATGCTCTTACAACAAAGAAATATACCAATAGCAAAGCTTGAAAAACAATTCTGTGTACCTGATGGCATTGGAACACAGGGTCCCCTGAATAAAAATCCAATGCTCTAAGCACTTAGCCAAAGAGTTTACTCCCTGACACAGATTTTCAAAGATTGTACTATTGATTGAAAAGCTGTGCTATTTATAGAAGCTACACATCATATAATCTGCCAAACCCAACCTACAAGGCTACAACCAAGGCAGATATCTCAAATGATTATGTGTTAAGGAAAAGAACTTGGAATTCCTGAATTATATTTGAGGTCTTGAATTGATCTTGGTGTATTTTTGTAGACTTCTACCAAAGCTTTTAGCAGGCCAATATCGGCAAGAATTTGGGCACGATATTTAGTCTTGTATGTTTAGTGATTTTTCCCCCAAAACTTCTCATTGTTTTACTTCCACAGTAATGTATGCCAGACATGAAGACCAAACACTGGTCCAGTCCATTACAAATCAGTGAGACACACTACTGATAGAGCTATCACACACAATCTTTCAAAATTGAATACAATGCCAGCTGACTTACCATTGATAAGAAAGAAGAATGCTCCAGTCTCATTGGCCACAGCTCTGGCTATCAGTGTTTTACCGGTACCTGGAGGGCCGTAAAGAAGGATACCTCGGGGAGGCTGTTAAAAGACAAAGTCACATTAAATTTTGAGCGGTTGTTTTCATTCTTCAGTTTGTGTCAGACGCATTCAGGTAATAGCCTACAGGGCGACTAGGGAGAAATAGTCTCCCTAAATGAACAAACTTATCCCTATTTTCAGCTGAGGGAGAAGTGAAAATGTATAGAATATATAGGCAAACCTGAAATTCAAGTAAAAACTTCTTCAAAATTTTCTTGGAGAAAGACAAAACTTCTCCCTAAATTTCTTGGCTAGTTTGAACCCTGGCATTTGAAAACCACATTGTTGGTTTTCTCACCAGGCGGCTCATTTTGATGCTTTAAGCCCAAATAAACTATTGAGGTCATGTTGCGAGAGCCAGTTTTCTCATCATAGATTTCTAGGCTGTTTACCATTGCCTAGTGCCCATTATTTTATCAGTAACTGAAAACAATGATTTTGAATCAGAAGAGAATTTTTTGCAAGAGTGTGCCAGACAAAAATGATTAGTTTTAATCCCACTGCTTACATATATATCCCACTGCTTACATATAAGAGGCTATTCAGTATCCAGTAGTCAAATGTACCAGTCTTATTTCTTTACTCACCTTTACTCCGATGGCCTTGAAGAGCTGTGGATGTCTGAGTGGTAGCTCCACCATTTCTTTGATCTGAGCCAGCTGTTTCCTGCAGCCGCCAATATCATCATAGCCTACTTCATTTAACGCCTCTTCTTCTTCCTGAAATGATGTACATGTTGTTGATTTGGGCCAAGCTTAAAAAATTGTTGGTTTGCCACTGCCTACCCATGGTCTGAACATGTGGGTAGGTAGGTAGGTTTTTTTTTTTTTTTTTTTTTTTTGTTGTTTTTTTTGGTCTTGAACATAATGACGTATCAACTTTTGAAATGCAAAGCCAGTTCATTCAGCTTTCCGGGTTCACTCATTAAAATTGCTAGGGCATTAACTGGTGGTGGTTGTTGTTTAGAGTCATCATTGTTACATGTGTTAAATCACCATTTTATCTTAAATACGACAAATCTTAGAGATTTGTCAAAACTGTGCACTATTTTCACTTGTTCAAGCAGATCAGGATATAATTATAACTTCCCTCGGCATCACAGTTTAATGAAGAGGAAAAGTCTGACACCTCTACAGTGTCAGACTTCAAAATAGGTTCCTCAAACTCGGAGAATAAATCGTGAATAATGTCGCCCCATGTCCAGTCTTGGTCTACACCATAGATTCTGTTCTTAAGAACGTATTTATTGCCCTATTATAAATTCAGGGCTCTAATTACGATTTTTGGGAATGGGGCCAGGGCCCCTAGCATTGGGAAAATTAGTGGTGTTTTGACTAAAATGGGGAAAAATAAACAAACCCAGCTATTAATAACATACTAGTTTTGCCAATCTTTAGGGCGTTTGTCAGGTGGCCCAAATACATATTTTGGGCCACTAAAATTTAATTTCGAGTGGCTTATATAATATTTTAGTGGCCAAAATGATGAAGCAAAACAAAGAAAATGAAGATTTTTTTTTTTTTGTATGTAGATCTAGGCTTTTTAACCCTAAGATTGTTTTTTTTTTGTCTTTCAAATATTTTCTTAATTTTTAGAAATAATTAAAAAAAAAAAAAAAAAAAAAAAATAATAATTGGGGGGGGGGGGGGGGGGGGGGCATCTGTGATTATAAATGGATTGACGATAAAAGCACCACATTTGCCACTGTAAATAAATCCCTAAGCAGAATACTCCAGTTGGAGGTGTGCCCCGACTGGCAGAGTATCAATATACAACAACAACATTGTGTAATATTTCACGTAGATTTGCAGCGTTATTTTGGATAATTTAAGCCTAGAAAAAGCATTTGGAGCAGGAATTTTGGAAGGAAACACAACTACAGACCTACTGAATGTTAAAATAGCTGCTGATTGATGGTTATAATGTATTTTGCACATAAAAACAAAGCATTTTAGTGACGACCCACTCTCCCAACTTGTTCATAATTAAAATGCTGGTCTACTGCACGATCTTTTGGGTAAAATTTGGATCGTTTTTGACACTAAAAACCTTTGGCTCGGCCACCAAATTGACCAGCCTGCTTGCAGAATGGAGTCAACACAAATTTTAGGGCTTTGAATGCAAGTGAAAAAGCGCTATTTTCGCATCGGAATACACGCAAGCGCTTCAAAGAATAGATGAGACTGGTTTACAAGCTATTGCATCGATTTATTCCTGATCATTCGCCACATTTTATAACCAGTCAGAAAGTTTAGTATAAAAACCGAATTGACAAAAATCGACCAATAATGATCCGAATGGACCAAAAAAAAAAAAAAAAAAAAAAAAAACGTCTCGAAATTTGGCAAAAAAAAATTCGAGTCGGGGGTAAAATTGTTGGGTCGGCGCCAGCGGCAAACAAACATTTTTTTAATTTTGGCCTTGGGGTCTATAGTACTTTCGACCGTTGAAGTCATTTAAAGACATGACCTTAAATCATATAAGCCTGGCGTCCCTTTTATGGGACACAGGCAAACAGAATAGCCCCAGATGTGACGCCGCAAAACACGGCGTCCCATCTGGGGCTATTCTGTTTGCTCAGAGAATTTTCATCGAAAAATTGAATAAAATTTGAAAATCACTCCTGATGCCCCTAAAAATGAAAGTGGACTCATCCAATTGATAATGATGGGAGAATCCATTCATCAAATATGGGTTAGTTTAAGGTCTCATAAAAGACTGGAGAAGCCAGATATCAAACCCTGAAACCCATGACCCCTGCTTTACAAAGCAACCCGCTTAAGAAGTACGCTTCTTACATTCAGCACGAGAAAAGTTGTTCTTAGATGTGACACTAAAGGCATTCTTGTGATGAAGCTTTGTGTCCCAGTATGCCTACAATGTATTATCATCATTTTATTTTATTCAAAATTGAAAAGTTTGTATTACATCTCCCTTTATATCACTTCACAAAAATTCATGAAGCACTTTTAGGTTCTCAGAATTAAGGTTGACAACTTGTAAGAACATACCTCTCGTTTGACAGGCTCTCCTTCACAATGTATGACTGTGTCTGGGGCTACTATACAGTAGGGTGATGGATCTGTCTCGATTACTTTGAATTCTACAGCTCTCATACCACCACGGACTAGAAATATGTCACCCTTACGGATTGGTCTGTATGCTTCTAGGAAATATGGCTTCAGGAATACATCAAACAGGTTACTGAAACAAGAGAAGCAGTAATTGTGTTTGCTGCTATTGCACACATGGTCAACAACTCAAAGTTTTTGTTGGGACTGTCAATTAGTAGACAATTACATGTACTAAACCACCAAAATACCTGGCAAGCCTTTCAAAGGCAGTATACCAATATTTTAAAGTAACCACTATATGGCCATTAACTGACAACCTGCTTTTCTTGAGTCAGTAGGAGGAAAATTTTTCCATGAAATTCTTAGAACGGGACAGAGCAAGATTGATCATAAGATTGTTCCCAGCTCAGCATGCATACTATCTTCAAAGTCATTTATTTTAGCTTTTAGAAATCTACAATTTTGGGCAAAAATCAAAATATGCTGTATCTAGGAAATAATTCATTCTTTTTCCAAATTAAGTGTTACATCATAGTAAAATGTATTCAGGCATTCCAAGGAAGTATGGCACAAACAGATTAATAGGCTATTTATGATCATTTGTTCTTAAATGGTCTCTTTAGCTAACAATATATGGACTTTTGGACAGTGCTATTCCAAATACACATAATTCAAAATCAGTATTTACCCTGTGAGGCCTTCAACTGTATCATCTATAGGCAAAACATGGATTCTTTTCCCATACTTGACATCAGGACAGGACTGTACACTAAAATAAAAATGTCAGATTTAGGAAAGGATACTAAGGTTTTGAGACATTCTGACTCTGGGTATTCTCATTTTTCAAGCAAGCAAATCCCTTATGTGTTTGTCAGAGATTTTTCTATCCCAGTGCTAGTACTACATGTAGTACATTTCAGCTGTCTCAAAATGCAAATCATTTCTACATCTAACTAACAGTAATGTACACCATGTTTACTTCCTTATAAGGAAGTGATAAGCTGGGTGTCTGTCAACCGTCAGAGACAAAAATATCCTAGCAGGTGTTAATTTCAAGAAGTTATCATGTATAATTGTAGTCTGCTGCTTTGATGAAAATTTCAAAATTTAATTTTGCTTTGAATATCATCCCACCTGACAACATCTCCAAGCCTGACTCGTAGATTACTTCTGACACATCTGTTAATTCTGATTTTGTCATCTGTCACAGTGTCGTCTGAGAGGACTATACACACTGTCTCTTTCCGACGCTTTCCCTTCAATAATACTGTGTCACCTCGGAACAACTGTAGCTCATCCATTTTTTTCTGAAAGAATTTTATGGCAATGAGACCAATAATGTTTTTACCCCTCATCAAATGCTGGTAGAGAATTCTAATCTTATTTTAATCTTGCTTTTTGAATGTATGAAAATCAACTGGACCTTTTCAGCATCAGAGATTTTTCAATCCATTTACATACTACTATGTAAAAAAAAATGTTTCTGTTGCAGTATGGCAAAGTTTGTGCTTGATCACAGTGATCTGTTAAGATACCATGAGGACATATCCCATTCAATGCAGTTAATCTATGAAATGCATATACTTTTCCTGTCATGTGTGACCTACCATTAATTAATTCAGATTAACAATTTTCAACAAATCTTTTATGGTTGACTTTTCTTTGTACCTTTCTCATAATAATGGCATGTCATATTACAATTTCCATAATTTTGTGTATTGTATTTGTACCTGTGACAGCGATACAACCGAGTTGTCTTCATTAATGGCTTCCTCGACAAGGAGTCTGTTTGGCCGATCCTTCTTTTTGAGGATGGCTGTTGCGAGATCTTCTCTGTAAAATAAGACAGGCTACTACATGTAGGATGTAAATTACTTAGCAAGGTGTGGTGGTTGTCACAAGTTTTAGTGACACAAGACAAACTATGCCTTTTACAGGCAATACTTAACACTTTAATTAGGCTTAAATGAGCCAACAACTGCTCTTCTATGGTGGAAGGCGGAAATATTGTTTTCATGGAGAACACGGTTCATGACCCAATCTTTAATATATATGAAAGAAGTGTGGTTTGGTGTGGTAGTTGATCTCCGATTTGTTTCAATATTATATTATATAAAGTACCTCCAACTAAAGTCAATCTTTTGGAAGAAAACATGTTACTCACTACATCTGCTATGACCAGTTTTCAGCAAGAATGATAAATGACATGTTTTCCACAAGTAAAATGAATATCCGAGTGAATCAGAAATTCAGAATAGTTTGCTGGTGAAACATCAAACTGACAATACCACACCAGGGGGGTGGGGCTTGACCGGAGGGGATTAGTCCATATCTCACAAGAGAAGTAAATTTAGACACACAACAAAACAAAACAAACTTTCTTACATTGTAGATGAGGTTTATGGTAATTATCTGTTTTCCTAAAATTTACCAAGCATGCCACACAGAAGACAATGAAATCAAATCAATTAACGTAACCTGAAAATTGCTGATGTGTTGTTGAGCACCCCTAAGTTGGGAATTTGGGCATACAAGAATGTATCAAGAACAACCCGTCTCCATACATATATGATGAGTTTGAAAGTGGCATCAGGGAGGTTTATCTTTCATTTCAGGAGGGAGGGAGCAATGTATGGAGTGTACCTAGGAAAAATATTAGCTCATTTCAGGGGGATTCAAAACATTACTTGATAAAGTGGTAAACCGATTTTAGTCAGTTTTACTTCTCATTTCCTTGAGTCTCCCTTATGATCAGAAAATAATCACATGTAGGAGTCTCCTTGGTAAATTGCTATTTTTTCTTTATATAGGTAAAAATCACACATAAATGTCAAACTCAACTATTCAAATGGGAAATATACATACTTCTCTCTTTCATCCATACTGTTTTCCAGAAAATAAATTATGTAAATTCCTATGTTCACTCTTGTACCTTACTCAATACTGAGGGATAATCAAACTTCAATTTGTTTATAAAACATACAATGACTAAAGGATTTTGAACGCAGCCATGATGTTCTAATTTTATTGATCAATAAACTATACACACGTCTACTTTCATTTTTGGGATGAGTAATGATTCTAAATTTAGAAATGAAAAAAAGCAAGCAAGTTATAACAAATGCTGCTTGTGATCCACAAGTTTTAGTCAAAGTATCTCACTTAAACCTGATGGGTTATTAAAAAGCAACCAAATACAAAGAAGAATATACAATAAAAGAATAACAAGTTTTCAGCTGTCTGACAAAGAAAAGGCTCAGCTGACAAAGGAGAAATTCTGTGAAGCTTTTTCACAGGGTTGGCTTCGTTTCTTTTACTTCGAAATAAGTATTTTCTTACAACATGACATAATAAAAGTCTAAAGATGGTAATATTATTGGAAATATACATTGGAAGTGTTCGTCTGTCGAGTATTTTTGAGAAATTACGCAATGATGACTTTGTGAAATTGAAACAAAACCAGACACCGGTAGCGTTTCTAAGAACGCAAAACTCAGTTTTCTTGCCGTTACATGAGATAGCTGTGCATATTTTAATCTGTGATTATTTGGAATTATTCATCGTTTCTCATCTTACCCAGATCCATCAGCCATTTTCAATAGTTTCTAGAAAAATTAATCAAACGTGGACTTATGAAAATCGAAAATTGCTTCTTGTCCGCACCGGCGATATTGAACTGTCACGTGAACAAATTCATCAACAAATTTTGACAATTTTATTTTTTGTGTTAAATGTCAAAATTATTTTAGACACATTTATTAAAGAAAAAGTTACATGGTTTGCAAATAAATAAATAAAATAATAATAAAAAAAAAGCGATTGGGTATGAAAGCCACTTTTGGTAAAGCTAAATAGCGAAACAAAATATCAACACTGAACCGAAGCCGATGCCGAGCCGAACCGGTGCGTTCTTCGATCGGAATGATATTTCTCACAAAGAAGCCAATTTTATTATCTGAACAATAACCGCATCCCAGACCAGGGGCATCTGAAATCCCGTTTTAACTTATCTAAAGATATGAAAAGCTTGAATACTATAAATATTGGGAATAAAATATTAGGAGTGAACTCCCACTATTTGTCACTTTCCAAACTTTTATGTCGGTTTTACTGAAAGCTTTTCAAGTGTTTTGGTGGGCTAAAATGGAAATTCAGATACCCGTGCCCAGACCCTATCCCTAAACCACCATGGGGAGGAAACTTTGCTATGCTTACCCTCCCAAGACAGGGATTGAAAAAATAATGAATCATTATTCACAATCCCTGCCTGAAAAGGACCACTTTTCTGCTATTAGAACTGTTCGGAAAAACCTGACATTGAAGCTAATCACATGTATTTTCCAAATTACAGACCAATCGTAAGATACCCCAATTTTATTCATCCGTATATTTGTCAGCTGCATCATGTTGCATTTGACAGGTTGAAATCTCACTTGAGAGTCAATGCCAACGGATGTGTCATTATGAGCTAAAAGAACAACAAGGGACCGAGAACGATGCCCTGTGGGACAACAGAAACAACAGGGGCCCAGTCAGATTTAAAACCATTAACTACTACCAAAATTAGATGAATAGGCTTTTGCTACTCCCTACTACCCTTTGCTGCTTGAAGCACAGAAAAGAATTTATCAATTTCAAAATCTCTCCACCTATTTCATAACTAAACAATTACATGTAGCTTTTAAGAACTTCGCGTGGGGGTGTCAGTCAACAGCTTTTTCAAAGTCCAGTATAAAAGTGTCAACCTGGCCCATTTGCAAGGAATGCAATTCAAAGAAACGAGCCGGTAATTACGAGCAAGGGAATTGTCACCTTTCTTGAGAATGACGAGGGACTATTCCTTTGGGGATTTCACCCGTATCAATTGATTGCTTGAAGAGATGTGCAAATACCGGCCCTAATACTGTTGCCAATTCTGTTAGGACTCTACGGTGGAGCTCAGTTTCTTCTGTCCTCGCTCAATTTCTTCTGTCCCTTGGATAACACCTGGATAAGAAGGAAGATTCGCAGAAAAAAATGCAACTCATGCAATAGCTAAAAAGTCTGGTAGTGCAAAAATTTGATCTAAATTTGAATCTTTACGGAGAGAAATCGAAGCTGATATCAGGAAGCAGCATGATCTTTACGTGAACAACTTCATAGGAGAAGGCTAATCCTAGAGATTTTTACAGGTACATAAACAGTCAGAAAAAGATACCCAAGGTATTCCCCCGTTGGGCCTGATGAGCTTCATCCTAGAGTCCTACAGGAACTGGCAATGGAATTAGGTCCGGCATTCGCCCATCTCTTCCAGCAGTCAATTGGTACAGGTGAAATTCCTAAAGAATGGTCTCTTGCTAATATTTGCCCCCTGTTTAAGAAGGGCGACAAGTCTCTTGCCCGCAATTACCGCCCTATTTCTTTGACATGCATTCCTTATAAGCTTCTTGAACATATTGTATGCTCAAATATTATGGCCCATTTTGATGAACATGAACTCCTGTCGGACAGGCAACATGCATTTAGAAAATGGCATAACTGTGAAACTCAGTTGACAACGGTGATGAATAATTGGGTAAAAATCTTAGACAAAAAAGGCCAGTTTGACACTTTTATACTGGATTTTGAAAAGGCACTCGATACTCCTCCCCATGAACTCCTTAAAAACTAATTGTTTAGCTATGGAATAGGTGGAACAACACTGAATTGGATAAATGCCTTCCTTTGTTTCAGACAACAATGGGTAGTGTTAAATGGTATTTAATCGGATTGGGCTCCAGTTATGTCGGGTGTCCCTCAGGGCACCGTTCTCGGCCCCTTGCTGTTTTCCTTTTATATAAATGACATCTCAGTAGACATTGACTCTTTGCTGATGATTGTGTTTGCTATTATGAAATCAAGAATGAAAACGATAAATTGAAACTTCAGAGAGACATTGATCGTTTAGGCAGTTGGGCTAGGAAATGGGGAACGAGGTTTCATTCCGTTAAATGTAACATGATGCAGCTGACAAATAAACGGTCTAGTAAGATACAAGCTGACTACACCCTTGAGGGCACTGTACTGGAAAACGTTGTAAGCATACGATACCTGGGAGTAACTATCACAAATGATTTCAAATAGAATACTCATATTTCCAATGTTTGTACAAAGGCTAACAGAACTCTCGGATTCTTGAGGAGAAATTTGTATTCTTGTCCCCCAGATGTGAAAGAAGCAGCTTATAAAGGACTGGTGCGGCCGGTCTTGGAATATGGAAGCACAGTTTGGGACACTCACACTCACAGCCACCAGGAAGAACTGGAAAAGTCCCTAGTCAAGTCGTACTTTTCAATTGGTCAACTCGTACTGACGTAAACTCGTACCTTAAGTCAACTCGTACTTTTTTTTGGTCAACTCGTACTTTTGAAATAATCTTATATATTTTGTGAATATTTATTTGACAAATATGATTTTGTATGATGTTTTGCATTTTATTGTGCCTTTTCTTGAAAAAAGATGTAATCACAAGCACTCCAACATAAAATGACTAAACCTGGGTTTGAACCCCAATGACACGATGGCGGACTGACGCATGTATTTGTTGAAGATTTGCACAAGAAATGCGAGACAACACCTTTAATATCACCGGCATACCTGTTCAGCCTCCACAACAGATAGTAGAACGGTAAGCTAAAGTTTCTCGCTTGTAATATTTCAAAACATGTAAATTACCATTAACCAGAGGGATGCCGTATTCATTCTATTTTTGATCTTTAACCGATTTTGCAAGAATTAAATATATGAATAAATTCTTACTTGCTTTTATGTCTGAAAAACGTAGTCAAACCCCTAACAAAGACTCACTGATTGCTCCATAATTGGATACAATTATCTACTCTAATTAACCTCAAGATAACAAAAGGGGTGCGATTTGGCAAAAGTACGAATTGACCAATTATAAAGTACGAGTTGACCAAAGTAAAAAGTACGAGTTGACTAAGGTAAAATGCGGTACGAGTTTTTTTTAGTACGAGTCAATTACAGCACGAGAAAAAAAGTACGAGTTGACCAGCACCCCTGTTCGGCTATGAGTTAGACCTGAATGGGAACCAGCACAAACCGGATGTTTACATGCACATGTTACCGTAAACAACAGTGAACAGATATCGCCAATATCGGCCTATGATTTACATTTACAGTCAAAAATGGTAATAAATACAATCGTATTCCTATGTTTAAACATAATTATTACGCTTCATGCCCATGCATTCTTGTTCCATGTTATTCTTTAGCAATGTCATTAGTTTTCGCGGGTCAAAATTTGTTCTGGGGTCACTGTGGTTGCATTGACCTTTTATAGAAACTTGGTGTAGAAGAAGGAAGGTAGGAAATGCAAATGTATTTATCGATAGTCAGTCAGTGGTTGGACTGCTTGAGTTAGGCTGGACACCATCCTGTCACTGGACACAAGAATCGTGTCGCTAGAATTGTAACTAGGTCTAGGACTTGTACTTTCGAGGAAGGAAGTATGACTGGCATTCTTGAACAACTCAAATGGGAATCTCTCAAGAAAAGGAGGATGGATAATCTATTTGCTATACAAAGGTCTTTTTTTCTTCTTCTTTACCCGGAGGGTAAAGCCAGAATAGGCCTACCTGCAGATGACATCCCCAAGACTAGGCGTTGTAGAAATAGTCACTCCAAGGTATTTCAGCTTCCATCTGCTAGTATAGAGGCCTATAAAATATAAATGTATTTTTTTCCCAGACTATCAGGGACTGGTGAAATAATGTCATTTGGCGTGTCACCAGTAAACTATTCAGATTCAGGAATAACCTCCTTGACTCTCTGTTTTCCACTGCTGAAATGTCAGATGATTGTGTGTCCAAGTTCGCTTCACTCGTGCATTCTAGGGGCTAATTTCTCCCCCATCCGAACCCCTGGTGAAATAATGTCATTTGGCGTGTCACCAGTAAACTATTCAGATACAGATTCAGTCAGAGTATTGCTGAGATACATTTTTTTTTTTTTTTTTACTGTTTAAGCTGGGTTTTCTCAAACGCAACATCAAAGTTCATAACCAAGACCTCAAATCCACAGCCTACAAAACACTTGTTAGACCACAGCTGGAATACGCCTCCTCTGTCTGGTCTCCCCACACCGACACTGACATAAAAAAGATAGAATCTGTTCAACGTAGATCGGCCAGGTGGGCTACCCATGACTACAGGTCCACCTCAAGTGTTACTGAAATGCTCAAGAAACTTTCCTGGCGTCCATTAGACCAAAGGCGAATATCATGCTGTACAAGATCACATATGATCTTGTAGCAATCCCTCTAACTGACTATCTCACACCAAATCGCAGGCAGTCCAAATTCATCCACCCGCTGGCATACAGACAAATCAGCACTTCTACCAATTACTGCAAGTATAGCTTTTTTCCAAGAACTGCGGTACATTGGAACGCTTTACCCATCAGCTCCCCACCGTGGCACAGTTCAGTCATGCTGTTTGCCACTTGCCAGGTGATGCATGTGTCTCCCTAATCACCAGATTCTGTTTTTTTTATCTTTTAAACTATACTAACACTCTTTCTTTCACTGTACAAACTCATTTCACCCACTTCACTTTTCTTTTATTAGCTCACCTGAGCCGAAGGCTCACAGGTGAGCTTATAGGATAGGCAGGTGTCCGTCGTCGTCGTCCGTCGTCGTCGTCCGTCGTCGTCCGTCGTCGTCCGTCCACAATTTCAAAGAAGAATATTTCTGAAGCTAGTAGGCCGATCTTGATCAAATTTAATGTGAACCATAATTGGGTTGGGGGATTGATGGCATTAGGTTTTGGAGCAGATTGTATCAAAATTGTGGTTTCCATGGCAACAGATAGGTCCCATAGACTTACAATGGGAAAAACTAAAAAAATCTTCTTCTCTGAAACCACTAGGCCCACAGCTTTGATATTTGGTATGTAGCAATGGCTAATGGTCCTCTACATAAATTGTGCCATTCATGCCCCTGGGGTCAAATTTGGTCATGCCCCGGGGGTCGATAGTCTCCATAGACTTACTATGGGAAAAAAATTCAAAAATCTTCTTCTCTGAAACCACAGGGCCCACAGCTTTGATATTTGGTATGTGGCAATGGCTAATGGTCCTCTACATAAATTGTGCCAGCCATGCCCCTGGGTCAAATTTGGCCACGCCCTGGGGGTGGATACTCTCCATAGACTTACAATTGGAAAAACTAAAAAGATCTTCTTCTCTGAAACCACTAGGCCCACAGCTTTGATATTTGGTATGTAGCAATGGCTAATGGTCCTCTACATAAATTGTGCCATTCATGCCCCTGGGGTCAAATTTGGCCACACCCCGGGGGTTGATAGTCTCCATAGACTTACTATGGGAAAAAGATTAAAAAATCTTCTTCTCTGAAACCACAGGGCCCACAGCTTTGATATTTTGTATGTGGCAATGGCTAATGGTCCTCTACATAAATTGTGCCAATCATGCCCCTGGGGTCAAATTTGGCCATGCCCCGGGGGTCGATAGTCTCCAAAGACCTACAATAGGAAAAAAACTGAAAACATCTTCTTCTCTGAAACCACTAGGCCAACAGCTTTGATATTTGGTATGTAGCAATGGCTAATGGTCCTCTACATAAATTGTGCCATTCATGCCCCTGGGGTCAAATTTGGCCACGCCCAGGGGGTTGATAGTCTCCATAGACTTACTATGGGAAAAAAATTCAAAAATCTTCTTCTCTGAAACCACTAGGCCCACAGCTTTGATATTTTGTATGTGGCAATAGCTAATGGTCCTCTACATAAATTGTGCCAATCATGTCCCCGGGGTCAAATTTGGCCACGCCCCGGGGGTTGATAGTCTCCATAGACCTACAATAGGAAAAACTAAAAAAATCTTCTTCTCTGAAACCACTAGGCCCACAGCTTTGATATTTGGTATGTAGCAATGGCTAATGGTCCTCTACATAAATTATGCCATTCATGCCCCTGGGGTCAAATTTGGCCAGGTCCCGGAGGTTGATAGTCTCAATAAACTTGCTATGGGAAAAAAATTCAAAAATCTTCTTCTCTGAAACCACAGGGCACACAGCTTTGATATTTTGTATGTGGCAATGGCTAATGGTCCTCTACATAAATTGTGCCAGCCATGCCCCTGGGGTCAAATTTGGCCATGCCCCGGGAGTAGATAGTCTCCATAGACTTACAATGGGAAAAACTAAAAAAGAACCTCTTCTCTGAAACCAAAAGGCCCAGAGCTTCTATATTTTGTATGTAGCAATGTTTGGTAGTCCCCATTATAAATTGTGCCAGTCATGCCCCTGGGTCAAATTTGGCCATGCCCCGGGGTCAATAGTGTCCATGCATAGACTTTCATTGGTCGATTCTCAATTAATTTAAATCTCATGAGCTTACAATGTGATAATCTCTCAGGTGAGCTACAGGACCAATGGTCCTCTAGTTTCAGCTAAACCCCTTTAGCACTTGGTATACCGGAATTCCTTCTGAAGTCATCTGATGAGGTTAAGAAGTAGTGGAAGATAGATATGTAGTTTACTGAGTTGATCAATTTCTGACAATTAGCTCAGGAGCTGTGCTCAAGGCCACAATGAAAGGTGCCCCAGCTGAGAATTGAACCCCGGACCTCTGGGACCGGAGTCAACCACTCTACCCCTGCGCCAATCTGCTCCACATACAGCATTTAATTATACGAGAAGTGTGCATTCCTTTACCATAATTGACCTAATTACCAGAATGGACCACTGGAATGGACCTTAATACCTGTCCATATGTATTTTCCTTTTCCCCTTTAAAGACTGTGTGGCCTAAAATATGTAAAGAATGTGATAAGTCCGAGTATTATATGTTATTTCAAATGGCGCGCTAGCAGTTGCCTTTGTTGCCAAACGCGAAAAATAATTAATTTAGGTGCTAAAAATAAGGCATTGGCAAGGCGGTTCTAATATGTACAGGTACAATCAATGTTTTGAGCAAAGAAAAAAAATATCAAAAATTTTCTACTGAAAATTAACATTTTTAATTGCTTTATAAATACATGTATCTGAATGATTATTTTTCAGGGATGTGGGAGTAGCAGTGAAAAGCATATTTCATCTTCAGAGGTAAATATCTTTACTTACAGCCAGATGTATTAATTGAAGGCACTCAAAACAATGTGCTTATCTAAGGAAAGAACAATAATTTTTCGTCGCATTTGTAAAGTCAATTTTCGCTTAAAACATCATTTTTAGTGTCACTTTATGTTCAAAAATATCATTGTGCACGAGAGTAAGCAATATAATACTAGATAAACATCAGAGTTTTTGGCGCAAAGTTCAAAATTATCGTTGGATTTGTTGCGCTTAAAACATACTGAATTTGGCAACCACTACCTCTGTTCACAACTCACACATTAAATATACACCTGCATGCAAAAAAAAAAAAAAAAAAAAACTACCATAAGGTCAGTTATATACAAGCCACAATGATATCACTATGTCTTGACATGTGTCATCATCGCAGTTACTGCGAAGCTGATCTGCGCCTTTGTTTTCGTATAGGCAAAAATATGTTTTCTCATGTCGCGGCTCAGATTATTTTGGCACATCCTGCTGGTTAATACTATTAAATGTTGTACCGGTAAACATTTTAGAGCTGATAATGGCTGTAACAATATTATGTTCTTAATTATGCCTTAATTTATATGCCCTTTAGATGGAGACATCAGGGATGAATCAGTCGTGATTTTTTATCAATAATTTGTCACATCTGTTTCAGTGTTTAAAAAAGATGACAGATTATAGTATCCACATAATGACTGTAATAATCACACTTAACTGACTATTATTTGAGCTTCGACGCGAGAAAACCGGTCTTCGGGGTTTCCGACCAGGTCCGACACAAACCGGCCTGTACAAGCTCAGAAAAGAGCTAGAAGCTTGCAATTTCGGATTTAAGAAGAAGAGGAAATATACTATCTGTGTAGCGAAAACAAAGGCGCTGATCAGCTTCGCGGTTACCGCGAAGCTGATCTGCGCCTTTGTTTTCGCCTAGGCAAAAATCCGGTTTTCTCACGATGCGGCTCATTTTATGTTTTGCTTTAAGTGTGTATGCATAATGCCATATCTGCCAATCATGTGTTACAGAACAAGCCGTTGACATCAAGGAATGAGAAACAAGATGGTAAGTCCAAAAGATCAGAAAACACCTCACAAAATGCTCATATATCGGAACATGGGGTGGAGGCTATTCATCAAACAGAAAAGAGGATTGATCCTCATGGGACAACTCAGACATCAAACTTAGAACATATAACAAAATATAAAAAGACAGAAAAAGAGTGTCAAAATGCTGGTATGTCAAAAGAGGAACCACCTAATATTAATGAAATAGAAAAGGGTAATAATCTTCATGGAAAGGAACAAATACTTGACTTAGAAGAAACTACAAGGAAAGAAACATGGGATGATTCAAATCATTCACTAGATAAAATCAAAAGTGTTCAAAAAGATATTGACAATCTTCGAGATGATTTAAAGGAGAGAATTGATGAAATTCTTTCCAAAGAGACTAAGGAAACTTTTGATGAAAGTCATAAATCAGAGCAAGAAAGTATAGGAAAGGAACAGAAACATGGTGAGGAAACAGAGTCAGGTGTTACATTGGGTCATGATGGGACTAGTAAAAGAAATGGTGCTGGTGAAGCTGGGAAGGAAAATGGTGATTTCTGTGAACTAGAGGTCAGAGATGCGGTTATGGATGACAATTCTGTTGTATCATTGTCACAGGTAATTTCTGTGCTGTATTTTGTGTGTACATGAAAATAAATTTTAGGATTTATTTTATCCTAAAACTTATCCTCATAATTAATTTTGAGGATAAATTGCTCAGAAATAAATGTTCAACAAGAATATAAAATTTGGTCTATGTAAGGAAGTGTGTATCTACACCTAGCTTTCTCTAGCAGATCATCTTAATGTTATTTCCATGTCTTAATGTTTCAGAGTAAAATGGAAGAATTAGACCTGTTTCGTGGTGACACAGTGTTACTAAAAGGCAAAGAGGCAAAAGAGACTGTTTGTATCGCCTTAACTGATGATAGTGTCAGACATAATGAAATAGCTATGAACAGATGTGTCCGCAATAATCTCTGTCTCAAGATTGGCGACAGTGTCAGGTATGAGCCACATAATTTTACAGTTACATACATACAGCCTTTTTACTTCTTTCGTTTGTTTGTATTGAGGTTTACTGTCCCAGTCAACAATTTTTAACTCATGTCAGGATAGATTCACTTGTGGAGAAATTTTTGATACCTACATAATGAGGAAAAGGTGCACTTTTTCTGTAAATTTGAAAAAAAAAAAAAAAAAAAAAAAAAAAAAATAGAGTGAATTTAGAAATGAAATTTGGGATAAATTGTGATTTTTCATTAATCTTAGAAAGAATTAGCAAGAAAAAATTTGAGTTCCAGTAACATGGCCCAATCTTATATGAGAAAAATGTCTGAGACAAATAACAATTTTGAGTTTCCAACTAGGCTTTACATGAAGTTTTAAAACTTATTTTCATGCTCTCCTCAGCTTAGACAGAAATTTAAGCTGCTTTGATATGTTTCACGAGTCAGGATATAGAAAATGCTATGGTTTAAATCATTAAAATCATAATTTGTCCTGGTAACAAAAGTTAAAATTGACGAATTGTAGAAGAAGAATTGTTCTATCTGTGTAGTGAAAACAAAGGTACTGATCAGCTGTGCAGTTACTGCACAGCTGATCTGCGCCTTTGTTTTCGTATATGTAATAATCCAGTATCGTCATGGTGCAGCTCATGTGTATGTTTCAGGGTACAGGCATGTGAGGATCTACCCTACGGAAAACAGATCTGTGTCCAGCCTTTTAAAGATACTGTTGGAGACTTCACAGGGTAAGACTATATATTTATGAGCTGCATGCTCACATATGATTTCAAATGTGTTCATGCACTTTTTATGATGCCGAGTACTTTTATAGGTATTTTTTTTACCTTTGTATAACAGAATACACACAGAATTATAGCCATTTCCATTTCTTTTTTGAATTTCAAATACCTGAACCAAGTATACCGGTAGTAATTTAGTACATTTCCATTTAAGTCATGCTTTAAATGGCCATATATTTTTTTTCACAACCCATTGGCCAGTTTTCAAAACAAAAATATGGTGACAAAATATAACTTCTCTAAACACTCATCTGAAATGGACATGATTCTTTTTGTTAATTCATTTGGAGACCAATTTTAGAATGTGCCATCTGTTTCTCTCTCTCAAATATTTTTCATGTATGATTACACATGTTTTAAGTGATTTGGTAAAAGACTACCTGAAGCCCTACTTCAATGAAGCATACAGACCTCTTTACAAAGGAGATGTTTTCACGCTGGAGACTAGCGCATGTGGAACTATAGAGCTCAAAGTAACGGAGACTGATCCGGCTCCCTACTGTGTAGTAGCCCCAGAGACAGTGATTACTTGTAGCTGGGAACCATTAGAAAGAGAGGTATGATATGAGCCATGTCATGAGAAAACCAGTTACCTTTTTTCTGGGTTTCTGGTTCGGTCTGACAAAAACCAAGCTGTTTCACCTGTTTGGCCACAAAAGAAGGCTTGAAATTTTGGTTTAAGAAAGTAGAGAAATTAAACAGGACATTTAGTGAGTGAACACAAAGGTGCTGATCAGCTTAGTTTATAGAGACCCTGGTTTTGCATATGCAAAAACGTGTGAGCACATAATGCCAACATATGGCCTTCAAGAAGGCATAAATAAGTTTCCATGAGCTTTCTATATACATGTAGTTGAAGTAAAATAAATGAGCCTAGGTGTGTTACAAAACCAACAATTTGGGTTCCGACCAGATCCGACACAGACCGGGCTGTACAGTCACAGAAGATGGTTAGAGGCTGGAAATTTTGGATTTTGAAAGAAGATGAATTGTACTATCCGCATAGCGAAAACAAAGGCAATGATCAGCTTCGCAGTAAATTACTGTGAAGCTGATCTGCGCCTTTGTTTTCGCCTATGTAGGTTGTTGGTTTTCCCATGTGGCGGCTCAAATAATGTTTAATCATTAGGCATGACATGATCGTAATGGGCATTATTTCCATTGAAGACTGAATGCAGTTCTATTAAAGAAGAACCTGAGGTTCTTAGAAGTATCACACTGAACAAAGATGTTGTCCATCCTAAAATGAAAAGGTAACTTAATGTTTGTAGTGTTCCTGATTATGGTGCCACCAACAGCTTTGTGTGTATGTACAGTTTTTTTTTTTCCGTAACTCCGGTTTGAAGACTAGGTCCTAATTAAGACTTAACACTTTACGCACAGCGCTGTCAGCAGTTTAGCGTGGAAATTTATCATGGAACTTCAGTTTAGGATCCCATTTGAAGGACTGGAGAAACCTTGGAATTAAGGTGCGACCCCTGTATTGCAAGGCAGTGGCGGATTTAGAGGGGGTTCGGGGGGTTCGCTTGAACCCCCCTCTGGGACCAAATTATTTCAATTTCATGGGGAAATTTATGAAAAATCAGGCAAAATGTTGAAACGAACCCCCTCTTAATGGATTTGAACCCCCCTTCAATAAAATCCTGGATCCGCCCCTGCAAGGTAAGTGGATTAACCACTGGGCCACAGAGGCAACAATAGTTTTGGTCATATTCTGATGGGACCTTGGTTTGAGCTTTACCTGATAGAGTGGAGAAGCCTGAGATGGAACTCATGACCCCTAGTTTAAGTTGCTTTAATTTAGTCACAGGGGTTTCTACAGTCAATTGATGAGATTCAACCAAGGTCCATGTCATATCTAATTCACTCTCATGAACCTTTTTGCTGGATACAAGTCCAAATAATTCCTATTCTATGTTGTGTGGCCATGAAGGAATAATTTTTAAGACATATCACAAATACAAATCAAAAATGAGCCGTCTCATGAGAAAACCAACAATCTGCATATGTGAAAACAAAGACGCAGATCAGTTACCGAGAAGCTGTTCAGCGCCTTTGTTTTCGCTACACTGATAGGACAATTGCTCTAGTTTATAAATCCAAAATTTCCAGTCTCTAGCCATCTTCTTTGCTTGTACAGCTCGGTTTGTGTCGGACCTGTTCGGAAACCACATTGTTGGTTTTCCCACGAGGCGGCTCAAATGTAAAATAGTGTCACAACCACTCGGAGCCTTATTCCACCAAAATGATAGATCAATAGATTTTTAATTACTGTATGACAATTTCTCTTTGCTTTACTTTCCAGAAAGATAGAAAACCCTAGGATATTACTGCTGGATTGTAGTATAGACTACAATAGAGGAGAAAGTCATGTGAGTTGTGATTGTCAAGCTTTCTTCATTTCTTAATATGAATTAATGCCAACTACCAAAATTAACACCCTATATATTCTTTTTCATTAATTTGTGTTTAGAAGAGGCTTTAGCTTTTGTAGATTCAAGATTTAAAACAAACCAAAAAAAAAGCATACAGCATTCTGTTACTATTGTAAAGTTAGCCGTGACGCGAGAAAACCGGTCTTTGGGGTTTCCGACCAGGTCTGACACAAACCAACCAGACAGTCACAGAAGCAGGCTAGAAGCTTGAAATTTCTGATTTAAGAAGAAGAGAAATTGTACTATCTGTGTAGCGAAAACAAAGGCGCTGATCAGCTTTGCAGTTACTGCGATGCTGATCTGCGCTTTTGTTTTTGCATAGGCAAATATCCGAGTTTTTTTTACTATGCAGCTCAAGTTTAGCGATAGATGCATGAACGGTACAATTTAAACTAAATTTTGAGATTGCACTTTTCACATACAAAAATTTAAACTTTTGGATAATTTTGAATTTGATAACTTTCCTATTTATGTCAATGGTGAAGTTAACCAAAAATTGTTGAAAAATATCTCTCACACTTTATAAACTTTTGCAGCTGTAAAGTGCATATATAAAATAATTGAATGAAAATAAAATACCTATTTCTTTGTCAATGTCACACTACACCTCATTTATGAGATCATTTTATTCCAGACAAATCTAGAAGTTGCAGACGGCGGTGACTTTGAGTAAGTTTTAAAAGTAGCAAAGAAAGATGTACATGTAATTATGGATGTTACACTTCAACCTCATTATAACATGCCTCACTTTAATGCAGTTTTCAATATAACACTGCCATGACATGGCTACTAAACTGATTATGTTACTATATGTCTAATTGACTAAGTTACCTCACTTAAACACGCCTCTACTTATAACATGGTCTGTGTCTTTGGACAATAAAGGTAGCGTTATTGTGAGGTTGACCTTTACATGTAACTATGGATCTAACTATACTTACAAGATACTAAACACACAGACACTCTGAAGATAGCACTGTAGACATAGCACTCACCTGGCATTGCTGCAGCCTTGATTTGAACACAGGTATAGATATAAGGCAAGGGAAAGGTCACCATGCAAGATTTTTTCCTTAGTTCTCAGGTTTCAGCATGTTTGACTTCACTTTCACCCTATCTGCTTCAAGAACATGTTTATATGTAAAGTTCAGTGTATTAATTTCTGTTTCAGGGCATTAATTAAGCTTGAAGAGGAGCATGTACAGAACATGTGTGATGACATAAAAGCTATAAAACCTGATCTAGTCATCACAGAGGGATGTGTGTCAGATCTGGCTCAACATTTCCTTGCCAAGGCGGACATCAGTGTTATAGGAGGAGTAGAGAAGTCAGAGAACAAGAAAATAGCAGAGTAAGTGGCATGCTTTGAAAAAAATGTAGTATTAAGAGTACACACCAACCTGGCATGACTCGAATGAATACGGACACTCATAAGGCCTACACTGCTGTATCAATATATCCAAAAAGATGCTTATGACAATGACGTGATGATTTAAGGATTGAAATTCAGATTTTAGCTTTCACTGGATGATGAAACACATTAGGCTGTTTTAATGTGTGTGAAGCCCGAATGGCTTCTCGGAGACATTAAAACAACTAATGTTTTTCATCATCCAGTGAAAGCTAAAATCTGAATTTCAATACTTATATTTACATTTTATATTACCAATCAAGTATCAGATTTTTAAATGCACATATCATCGCTCATTTTCATGTTATTTGACATTAAATCCGACTTGACATAATTTTGGAACAGCCAAAACTTCAAATTTTCGTGCTTAATGTCATGATGATACGCGACCGACGTCACACCAACAAGAGTAAACAAACAACATCACTGGCTGGTTTTGACATTGCCTTGCCCATAGGCGTGGCCTCTAGATCATATGGCTTAATTTTTATGCCCCCAACTTTGGAAGAAGTTGAGGGGGCATATTGGTTTGGGTCTGTCCGTGCAGTGAGTGCAGTGAGTGAGTCTGTCCTTCTGTGATGCATGAGCACTCGGTCAGGAACCGTTAGAGCTAGGATCTTTAAATTTGGTATGTAGTTTGTATATGAAAATTAAGAGGACCGGTATTTTTTCTTTCAGGTAAATTCAAGGGGCTAGGGGCCCATTCTGTGAGAGTTATTTCCCTTTTTAATTCAGTGAATAGATAGCGGCTACCTTGTGTGCGCAACTCCTCCTACAGTTTTATTCCGATTCTCTTCAAACTTTACAGATGTTGTGACCATGCTTTGAAGATATGCATGTGGTTTGGATATAATCCTCAGGCTAATTTTTGTCACTTTTTTCGCAATTTGAACTTTGCCATGTTTTGGGCATTTTCACAATGAAAGTGAATGGTCAGTGGGTACCTTGTGTGCGCAACTCCTCCTACAGTTTTATTCCTTTACAGATGTTGTGACCATGCTTTGAAGATGTGCATGTGGTTTGGATATAATCCTCAGATTAATTTTTGTCACTTTTTTCGCAATTTGAACTTAGCCATTTTTTTGGGCATTTTCACAATGAAAGTGAATGGGCAGTGGGTACCTTGTGTGCGCAACTCCTTCTACAATTTCATGCCAATTCATTTAAAACTTTACATGTGTTATGGGCATGGTCTGAAGATATGCATGTGGTTTGGATATAATCCTTGGATTATTTTTTGTCATTTTTTTTCACAATTTGAACTTAGTCATTTTTTTTTTGGCATTTTAGTGAATGGATAGAGGGTACCTTGTGTGCGCAACTCCTCCTACAATTTAATACCGATACTTTTGAAACTTTGCAGACATTGTGACCATGCTTTGACAATATGCATGTGGTTGGGATATACTCCTCAGATTAATTTTTGTCACTTTTTACAATTTGAACTTAGTCATTTTATGGACATTTTTAGCTCACCTGAGCCGAAGGCTCACAAGGTGAGCTTATAGTATACAAATGGTCCGGCGTCCGTCCGTCGTCCGTCGTCCGGCGTCCGGCGTCCGTCCGTCGTCCACAATTTCAAACATCTTCTTCTCTGAAACCGCTTGGCCGATGAAAGCCAAATTTTATGTGGAGCATCCTTGGGTAGGGGGAACGAAAGTTTGTTCGCGGGATCTTGGTCACATGACCAAGATGGCCGCCACGCCCATATATGGTAAAAACCACTCAAAAATCTTCTTCTCCAGAACCGGCGAGCCGATTTCCACCAAACTTGGTATGTAGCATTGGGGACTCCAGCCCATCGTAGTTTGCGAAAATGATGACCTTTGGGTGACCTTGACCTATTTTACGGCAAGGTCAATTTTGGAAACATAGGCTTTTACACTGGAAAAAGTGAAAACCATGGATGTTTTGATAACTATTGCAGCCTGAGATCTGAAAAGTGGTAGATGCAGAGAACTAATGGATTAGATGAAGGTATGTAATCAATTTAGGTCAAGGTCATCTCTTGACCTTGGCCGGTCTGTGGTCTATACACACTTTTCAAAGATCTTCTCCTCTGAAACCGCTTGGCCGATGAAAGCCAAATTTTATGTGGAGCCTCCATGGATATGTGGAACGAAAGTTTGTTCGTGAAAACTGGGTCACATGACCAAGATGGCCGCCACGCTCATATATGGTAAAAACAACTAAAAAATCTTCTTCTCCAGAACCGGCGTGTCGATTTCCATGAAACTTGGTATGTATCATCAGGGACCCCAGCCCGTCATAGTTTGCGAAAATGATGACCCTGGGATGACCTTGACCTATTTTACGTCAAGGTAAATTTTGGTAACATAGGTTACATGGGAAAATTTCAAACATCTTCTTCTCTGAAACTGCGTGGCCGATGAAAGCCAAATTTTATGTGGAGCATCCTTGGGTAGGGGGAACGAAAGTTTGTTCGCGGGATCTTCGTCACATGACCAAGATGGCCGCCACGCCCATATATGGTAAAAAACACTCAAAAATCTTCTTCTCCAGAACCGGCGGGCCGGTTTCCACCAAACTTGGTATGTAGCATCCGGGACTCCAGACCATTGTAGTTTGCGAAAATGATGACCTTGGGGTGACCTTGACCTATCTTACGGCAAGGTCAATTTTGGAAACATAGGCTTTTACACTGGAAAAAGTGAAAACCATGGAGTTTTTGATAACTATTGCAGCCTGAGACCTAAAAAGTGGTAGATGCAGAGAACTAATGGATTAGATGAAGGTATGTAATCAATTTAGGTCAAGGTCATCTCTTTACCTTGGCCGGTCTGTGGTCTATACACACTTTTTAAAGATCTTCTCCTCTGAAACTGTTTGGCCGATGAAAGCCAAATTTTATGTGGAGCCTCCATGGATATGTGGAACGAAAGTTTGTTAGTGAAAACCGGGTCACATGACCAAGATGGCCGCCACGCTCATATATGGTAAAAACAACTAAAAAATCTTCTCCAGAACGCGCGGGTCGATTTCCACGAAACTTGGTATGTATCATCAGGGACCCCAGCCCGTCATAGTTTGCGAAAATGATGACCCTGGGATGACCTTGACCTATTTTACGTCAAGGTAAAGTTTGGAAACATAGGTTACATTGGAAAATTTCAAACATCTTCTTCTCTGAAACTGCATGGCCGATGAAAGCCAAATTTTATATGGAGCATCCTTGGGTAGGGGGAACGAAAGTTTGTTCGCAGGATCTTGGTCACATGACCAAGATGGCCGACACGCCCATATTTGGTAAAAACCACTCAAAAATCTTCTTCTCCAGAACTTGTGAGCTGATTTCCACCAAACTTGGTATGTAGCATCAGGGACACCAGCCCATTGTAGTTTGCGAAAATGATGACCTTGGGGTGACCTTGACCTATTTTATGGCAATTTTGGAAACATAGGCTTTTACACTGGAAAAAGTGAAAACCATGGATTTTTAGCTCACCTGAGCCGAAGGCTCACAGGTGAGCTTATAGGATAGGCAGGCATCCGTCGTCCGTCGTCGTCGTCGTCCGTCGTCCGTCGACAATTTCAAAGAAGAATATTTCTGAAGCTAGTAGGCCGATCTTGATCAAATTTAATGTGAACCATAATTGGGATGGGGGATTGATTGCATTAGGTTTTGGAGCAGATTGTATCAAAATTGTGGTTTCCATGGCAACAGATAGGTCCCATAGACTTACAATTGGAAAAACTAAAAAAATCTTCTTCTCTGAAACCACTAGGCCCACAGCTTTGATATTTGGTATGTAGCAATGGCTAATGGTCCTCTACATAAATTGTGCCATTCATGCCCCTGGGGTCAAATTTGGCCACGCCCCGGGGGTCGATAGTCTCCATAGACTTACTATGGGAAAAAAATTCAAAAATCTTCTTCTCTGAAACCACAGGGCCCACAGCTTTGATATTTTGTATGTGGCAATGGCTAATGGTCCTCTACATAAATTGTGCCAATCATGTCCCCGGGGTCAAATTTGGCCACGCCCCTGGGGGTCGATAGTCTCCATAGACCTACAATAGGAAAAAGTTTCTTCTCTGAAACCACTAGGCCCACAGCTTTGATATTTGGTATGTAGCAATTGCTAATGGTCCTCTACATAAATTGTGCCATTCATGCCCCTGGGGTCAAATTTGGCCAGGTCCTGGAGGTTGATAGTCTCAATAGACTTGCTATGGGAAAAAAATTCAAAAATCTTCTTCTCTGAAACCACAGGGTACACAGCTTTGATATTTTGTATGTGGCAATGGCTAATGGTCCTCTACATAAATTGTGCCAGCCATGCCCCTGGGGTCAAATTTGGCCACGCCCCAGGGGTAGATAGTCTCCATAGACTTACAATGGGAAAAACTAAAAAAAAACTTCTTCTCTGAAACCAAAAGGCCCAGAGCTTCTATATTTTGTATGTAGCAATGTTTGGTAGTCCCCATTATAAATTGTGCCAGTCATGCCCCTGGGTCAAATTTGGCCATGCCCCGGGGGTCAATAGTGTCCATGCATAGACTTTCATTGGTCGATTCTCAATTAATTTAAATCTCATGAGCTTACAATGTGATAATCTCTCAGGTGAGCTACAGGACCAATGGTCCTCTAGTTACATCTTGAAAGTGACTTACCAGTTGGGGGCATAGTGTTTCATAAACACATTTTCTAGTTTCATTGGGAAATGAAGAACATCAAGAAAAATACTTTCATTTAGGGCGATTGCAATAAAAAAAAATGTAAATATAAAAGAATCACTTCAGCACAAAATTATGTAAACTTTAAATGAAACTGAAAAAGGAAAATGGAGTAAATCCAAAGCCAACATTGTGAAATTTACGTCCATGGATGACTAGACTTAGATCAGCTTAGGGGTTGGTTGAATCTAATCACGTTGAAGGCTATGGTCCTTTACTATCTAAAGCACCATTATTCATTGACACCAAGTTTTTATACCCCCGCAAAACGAAGTTTTAGGGGGGTATATTGTTTTCAGTCTGTCTGTGATTCCGTGATTCCGTCATTCTGTCATTCCGTCATTCCGTCAACATTTTGACATCTTTGCTGAATAACTTTAGTAGTTTTTGCCCCATGTTCTTCAAATTTTCAACACACCTGCACCATTAGACAACACATGTGTGATATGAATTTAGGGGCCAAAGGGTCAGTTTTGCAAGAGTTATGGGACTTTTTAAACCTATAAATAGAATGTTTGCCATAGTGCTAATAGTGCATAGTGTAAATTCGGAAATTTTCGCGAGACTTTTATTTCGCGAATTTTCGATTTCTGAATTATTAGCGAGTTCTTGAATTCGCGAGCGAGTACTCGGGCAGTCTATAAAGCTTATAGTAATTCTTTATTAGCGAGAACTTTATTTTCGCGAGGCAACGAATTCGCGAATTTTAGCGAAAATTATGTTCTCGCGAAAATTTCCGGATTTACAGTACTTTGTGAAATCAACTCCTCCTACAGCTTTCAATATTCTCTTTTCGTACTTTGCAGATATGTGCCAGAGATATTGAAGATATGCATGAAGAAGTATTATGCTGAAAAAATGAATTTTGACAAATTTACAGCATTTTGAACTTAGCCAATTTTCGATAATTGCCATATTCAACAATGGTTGGTAGTGCATAGTTTGTGAAATCAACTCCTCCTAGGGCTTTCAGTATTTCTTTTCAATACTTTGTAGACATGTTCCACACATATTGAAGATGTGCATGAAGAATTAAAATGCTGAAAAAATAATTTTTGACAAATTTATGGCAATTTTTAACATAGCCATTTTTTGATCATTGCTTATACAATAATGGTTGGTTGTGCATAGTTTGTGAAATCAACTCCTCCTAGGGCTTTCAGTATTTCTTTTCAATACTTTGCAGCCATGTTCCACACATATTGAAGATGTGCATGAAGAATTATAATGATGAAAAAATAATTTTTGACAAATTTACAGCATTTTTCAACATAGCCAATAATGGTTGGTAAGTGCATACATTGTGAAATCAACTTCTCTTAGGGCTTTAAGTGTTTCTTTTAAATTCTTTGTAGATTTGTTCCAGATATATTTTTGATGTGCATGAATAATTTTCATGCTGAAAAATTAGTTTTTGACAAATTTACAGCTTTTATTTAACTTAGCCAATTTTTTACCATTTCTCATAATAAACAATAATGATCATAGTGCATACAGTGAAATCAACCTCAAGCATTTAATATATTCTTTTAATATCTTATAGATGTGACTTGCATGCTGAGGATGTACATGAAGAATTATAATGCTGAAAAGATATCTTTGACAAATTTTCTGCATGTTTGACTTAGGAAGTATTTGGCCGGCTTCAGATAATTTTGCGGGGGGTATACTGAAAGCCTTGCTTGCAGCCAGTTTCTAGTTGTTTCTAATTTATTGCTGTAATCAAATGCCACATTGTTGTTTGTTAGGATGTGCTTATTCATCTTTTATAGATTGAGTGGTGCTACTATTGCCAGTAACACAGAACACCTGTCAGAGGAACATATTGGTACAGGTTGTGGCTTGTTTGAGATTAAAAAAGATGGGAATGAGTAAGTATTATGGAATGTTTTCAAGGTTTCACACATAGGTCATGAAATATCTAGCCATAGTGATGCACAGTAAGGGTCAACTTGTATGTTCTTTTCTGAATATTGAGACAATGTTACATATGGGGTGTGTAATATTGATAAGCTAAAAGTTTAACCATACAGTCATACAAAAAAAACTTGGCTATACAGTTGTAGATGATGACTTTCGGCTCCAAATTTCATTTTTAGAAAGTATGTACTATCTGCTTAGTGAAAGGTGTTGGTCAACACTGCTGATATGTGCCTATATCTGTGCATTATGCAAAAAGAAGGTTTCTAGCTTTGTGGTTCATCTTTTGAGCATTTACTTTTCAGGTATAGAACATATCTATTGAACTCTAAAGACTCGGAGGCTGGTGATATTCTATCCAATAATACTAGTCAAGAGAGATCGCAGGATACAGTAAGTAATGATTTGATTACTGTCCTTACATGATTCTTCTGCATTTCACTTTGTTCAGAAAAAGTCATCGCAAAGTTTGCTATTATCACATTACTGCATTTTTAAAGTCTTATAAAGTGTAAAGTAAATTTTAAATTTGTTCACAGCTTGGAAAGCCTTTCTGGTGATCTACAAGGATAACTTGGAAAGTGAAAATAGGTTTGACCTACTTGCAAAAGGTCATGAAACCAAGTCCACTGAAACCTTGACTAGCAAAAACAGTTTTATTAGTGGTCTGAAATTTTCCAGTATCAACATAAACAGTATAAGAGGCAAAAAACTTGAGTTGTTGGCCTTCATTGATTTTCATCAATCTCAGATTTTGGCGATTCAGGAGACAAAAATTGACAATTCCATATTAACGTCTGAATTATTTCCGGAATCTTTTCCATACAGCGTGTACAGAAAGGATAGAACCTTAAATGGTGGTGGTGTTATGCTTCTTGTGCACAAGGACATCCCACACATGCCCCTCACAGAATTGGACAATGACTCAGAGTCAGTTTGGGTCAAACTTTTTGTAAATAAGAAAACTCACTTTGTGGCTAGCTGGTATCGACCACCTGTCGATGGTCATTTACCAGTATCGGACAATGGAAATGACTTATTGAATTCCCTGGAAAAGTTTGACAATTTATTTAGAGAACAGCTTGACAAAATCAAAAATATTAATAAAGGCAACAAACCCCCCTTAATTCACGTTTTAGGTGATTTCAACTTTAGAGATATTGTATGGCCGGACAGACTCAGCAAATCTGGGTCATCATTGAGTCAGACGGAGGGTCAGATTTTGATAGATATCATGAATGACCACGGTTTGGAACAATTAGTCGATTTCCCCACCAGAGAAAGAAATACTTTGGACTTAATTTTGACCTCTCTTCCTGGTCAGTTTGCAGACATTCATTCCCCGGATAAGCTCAGTGATCATGACATTGTTTCTGGCACTTTGAAAATTGCTATCCCCCCAATAAAGAAACCTAGGAGAAAAGTGTATCGTTATCAGAAAGGTGATTATGAATCTATGAGAGCAGAAACACTTAAATTTGCAAAGGAAAGATACTTCAACGGTTACTCAGATACTCGGTCGGTCCAGGAAAATTTCAATCTCATTACATCGTTTATTCAGGAATCGGCAGATAAACATATCCCCTCAAAAACTAGTCGCTTAGTTTCCTCTGTCCCTTGGATAACACCTGAAATAAGGAGGAAGATTCGCAGAAAAAATGCAACTCATGCAAAAGCTAAAAAGACTGGTAGTGCAAAATTTAGATCTAAATTTGAATCTTTACGGAAAGAGATCAAAGCTGATATCAGGAAGCAGCATGATCTTTACGTGAACAACTTGGTAGGAGATGTTAAGGCTAATCCTAGAGATTTTTACAGGTACATAAACAGTCAGAAAAAAGATACCCAAGGTATTCCCCCGTTGAAAAAGAGAAATGGAAGTGGAATTGCACAATCCGAATTTGAGAAGGCGGAAGAATTTAATGGTCAGTTCTCGGATGTTTTCACTAAAAGTGAATACAAACAGGTCCCTCTTATGGATAGATCTGCCCCATTCATGCATGATATTGTGGTCACAAAGGAAGGGGTGACCAAACTTCTCAAAGGTCTAAACCCGGCTAAAGCCTTAGGGCCTGATGAGCTTCATCCCAGAGTCCTAAAGGAACTGGCTGTGGAATTAGGGCCGGTATTCGCCCATCTCTTCCAGCAGTCAATTGATACAGGTGAAATTCCTAAAGAATGGTCTCTTGCTAATATTTGCCCCCTGTTTAAGAAGGGCGACAGGTCACTTGCCCGCAATTACCGTCCTGTTTCTTTGACATGCATTCCTTGTAAGCTTCTTGAACATATTGTATGCTCAAATATTATGGCCCATCTTGATGAACATGAACTCTTGTCGGACAGGCAACACGCATTTAGGAAATGGCATAGCTGTGAAACTCAGTTGACTACAGTGATAAATGACTGGGCCAAAATCTTAGACAAAAAAGGCCAGGTCGACACTTTTATACTCGATTTTGAAAAGGCTTTTGATACTCCTCCCCATGTACTCCTTAAAAGCAAATTGTTTAGCTATGGAATAGGTGGAACAACACTGAATTGGATAAATGCTTTCGTTTGTTTCCGACAACAAAGGGTAGTGGTTAATGGTATTAAATCGGATTGGGCTCCATTTGTGTCGGGTGTCCCTCAGGGCACCGTTCTCGGCCCCTTGCTGTTTTCCTTGTATATAAATGACATCTCAGCAGACATTGAGTCTGAAATAAGACTCTTTGCTGATGATTGTGTTTGCTATCGTGAAATCAAGAATGAAGAGGATACATTGAAACTTCAGAGAGACATTGATCGTTTAGGCAGTTGGGCTAGGAAATGGGGAATGAGATTTCAACCCGTCAAATGCAACATGATGCAGCTGACAAATAAACGGTCTAGTAAGATACAGGCTAACTACACCCTTGAGGGCACTGTACTGGAAAACGTTGAAAGCATAAAATACCTGGGTGTAACTATCACAAATGATTTGAAATGGAATACTCATATTTCCAATGTCTGTACAAAGGCTAACAGAACTCTCGGATTCTTAAGGAGAAATTTGTATTCTTGTCCCCCAGATGTGAAAGAAGCAGCTTATAAAGGACTGGTGCGGCCGGTCTTTGAATATGGAAGCTCAGTTTGGGACCCTCAAACTCATGGCCTCCAGGAAGAACTGGAAAAGGTACAAAATCGTGCGGCAAGGTTTGTGACGGGAAATTATGTTTTTGAAACTGGGAGCATGACTGGCATTTTAGATCAACTGAAATGGGAATCTCTTAAGAAAAGGAGGAAGGATAGTAGACTTAAATTGCTATACAAAGGTCTAAAGGGTAAAGCCAGAATACCCACAGATGACCTTATCCCAAAGAATAGGCGTTGTAGAAATCAACACTCTTTGGCTTTTCAGATACCTTCAGCTAGCAAAGAAGCGTACAAAAGTAGTTTCTTTCCACAGACTATCAGGGACTGGAATGACCTCCCTGATTCACTTATCTCCTCTGCTGAAATGTCTGATGACTGTGTGTCCAAGTTCGCTACACTTGTGCGTTCAAGGGACTAATTTCTCCCCCATCCGAACCCCCTGGTGAAATAATGTCATTTGGCGTGTCACCAGTAAACTATTCAGATTCAGATTTAGGATAATGTCAATAAATACCTGGTGAAGAAAATCATTGTTGTGGATTAAGATGTCTTTGAACTCAATAAACTACATAAAAATATTTATAATTCAATTATGACCCTAATTATCGGCCTTATGAAGGGATTTCATAAACAGACCTTTTATTAGCTACTGACCAAATAAAGGCTATGTCTACTGACCAAATAAAGACTGCATTGCAGTTTTGTTTAACACACCTCAAAGAAGCATGCTGGTGTTATCAATTTTAGTTATGTTTTATGACACATTCTAAGCTATTTTTGAGAAGCATTATGTTGATGAACTACAGACAATAAATACTCGATATTTGATGTGAGGAAGTCTATTATCTGCCATTTTGATTACTTCGTCAACAGCTACAGCAATCATTCCACAAAAGGAATCCTCATAATTTGTGTCTATGGCAATCTATTTCACCTTTAATGTGTTGCATTATAAAAAGGTACAAGTAGGCAAAGATCAGGAAAAGGTGCAATCAGAAAGAGATTCCCACTCCAAAAACCGAGGTGGGAAAAATCAAACTAACACCATGAAACATATCGTAAGCCGAATGAGCAGCTATTTTCCCAATAGGTGGCCACTCAGTTACCTTAACTTAAGTAAAAATATGAAAACATACAAAAGGCGCCAACAGCACAAAAAAAATTTAAACACCAAGACATAAAACAAAAAGAACCACCACAGAAGTATCGCCTTGGAGCGATCAGTAACACAAAGTTACTGGCGGGCTTAAACCGGTTTTACAGGATCCTAACCTCACCCTCAGCTTCTGCAGTGGTTCATAACATTTAGTAAGTTCTTCGGTCCTCGTGGTGAATCTCTAACTAGTCAATGATATAACTAGTCAAGTATATAACAACCAAATTATCAAATTATACAGGTTTAACATGCTCTGATAGTAAACGGATGAAATGCCTCGGTAGAACCTTGCCATTTCAATAGTGAACTTATCCTCGCATAATAAACCTGTTTATTTCTGGTCATGGGGTAGTTATTTACTATATATAAGAAAAAGATCACTTTCTTTGTAGGTAAAACCACCTCAAGCCCTTCTAGATGATTTACAAGAAAGAATAACCTCTGTAACTACCTCAGCCAGAGAAATAATTGACTCTGACAGTAACTTGACTATAGAGAAAAATCCCACCATCACAAATGACGATATTGCTGGATTACACGAGGCGAAGAAAGAACTCATGGAGCAAATTTTAGTAAGGTTTGCTTTGCATAAATAATAGAGAATGCATTTTTATTAGAACTTTTGAGGCAGTTCCTGTCTAAGTACCAAAACAAAAACAGTAACAAAACAGTGCATACTCATTTATACTACATTTTTACCATATAAGCAAGAAAACCTAATATGGTCTCTACTGAATGGAGATTTCATGTGTCAGAGTCCCAACAATTTCGGCAAGGGGTCAAGTCTCTACATTTCTTGTAAGTCATGTATCATGTGCATGCTGTAGAGGTCCAAATTTTTTAGGTCATTATAATCAAACCTGTTCAGAATCCTCACTGATAGCAAATCTGTCAGCATCTATTGAAGCACAATCCTATTGTAAAGCTTTAATATTAGTCAGGATGTCCCAAAACGAAGAAAAAAAATGTTATATTCATTTCAGTATCCTATCATGCATCAAGAACTATATGAAAAGCATGGCATGACTACATCCTATGTCCTTCTACATGGACCCCCAGGGTGTGGCAAAACCATGTTATCCAGGGCTGTGGCAGCAGAGGCTCAGTGCTGTTACATCTCTACCAAAGTCACCGCGGGAAAATATGCACCCTATACTGATGACCTCAGGACTGCTTTTGACAAGGTATTGAATAGTGATTTTTATCATAGTCTGTCTTTGCGATTTCCTACCAGGTCTTTGGGGTTGTCTTTGTTTTTGGCGTTTCCGACCGGATTTGATACAATTTGTGTTGTTTTAAAACATGTATTCAAAAGATATACCCTATCGTTTTTTTCAAAATGCAAAAACAAAGCCACAGATCAGTTGCACGGTAACCTCTCTGCTGATCAGGGACTTTGCTTCACAAATCCAAAGCTCAAAAAAAGGTAGATCTGATATGCCTTTGCTCTTATGCAGACAATAACAAGGCATTGATTGTGGATTTACAAAATCACAGTAAAGTCTTGAAAAATACAAATATAAGGCAAGGTCCGATTGCACTACATCAATGTGTTGTGGCTCTGACACACCAAACAAACAGGATTTGAAACTATGATGTTTGGACTATCCTCAGAGACAAACTTCCATTAATGGCACAGTAACTGTGTTGCTTTTCTCTTTGTTCACTCTTCAGTTCAGACATCACTTGTATGTTTTGAGCGGCATCATGAAAACACAGAATTTTGCCTATGCAAAAACAAAGGCTCAGATCAGCTGTGCAGTAACTGCACAGATGATCAACCCCTTTGTTTTTGCTACACGGATAGTATATTCCACTTCTACTTGAATCAAAAATTGCAAGCATCTAGCATTCTTATGTAGATGCACAGGCCAGTTTGTGTTAGACCTGGTCGGAAATCCCAAAGACCGGTTTTCTCACATCACAGCCTTTTTCATTCTAGGCAAGGAAATATGCCCCCTGTGCTCTGTTCCTAGATGTCAATGAGCTGACTTCTAGAGGTGGGGGAAGTTCAGGTATAGTTTAATTTTTTCAATCACAAAATATGACTTGATGGTTTTCTTATACACAGTCCTGCATGTGCAGACCCAGTGGCTAGAAATTTTGGTTGATGTGAAGTAAAGAAATTGCACTATATTTGCAGCCAAAATGAAAGTGAATGTATGAGATGTGTGTAAACTGAGTTCACAACAGGATAAGCCTCGCAAAGGCAGCTTACCTGTATTTAGTGTCCATTCTTTCTTAAAGAATTTCACAATTTGCTCACCATGAGTCAACTGAAGAGAGAAATATTTTCAGTGAAAGAATATGCAAGACAATGCTCATATTAGGTCGACATGCTAATATCATCAACTGAGCTACTCATGTACTGCAATTGTCATCATTTAACTTATTTTTACATTAATCATTACAGCCCATGATTTCCTTATTAATCAGCTTCTGACAGAGTTAGATGGATTGGATTCTAAACAGCTGAATAACAACTTGTTTGTCATTGGCTCCGTTAGAAGGTATGATGTCCTGCCAAAAAAGTTGTTAAAAATGTCAGCTACATCATCTTTTGTGTTTCATAATCCCTACTTGTATTTTAGAGATATTTATGTCGTCGGGAGACATATTGTTTTTCCCCATGAGTCCATCTGTCTGTCCGTGTGGCGTGTATCCGTCTGTCTGTCCGTCACAAATCATGTCTGCTCTATAACTCAAAAAACGTTAAAGATATTTCATTGAAACTTGATACACTTATAAAGCATGAAAGATGATGTGTGATGCACAAGAACCATAACTCTTGCTTTCATATCTTTGGAATTATTTACCTTTGATAATTTTCCATACAATTTCATGCCCGCTTTTTAACTCGAAAACCGTAAGAGATATTTCAATTTGGTACACTTATAAAGCACGATAAGATGATGTGTCATGCTAAAGAATCATAACTCTTGCTTGCATATCTTTGGAGTTATTTCTCTTTGATTATTTTCCATACAATTTTGTGTCTGCTCTATAACTCGAAAACCGTAAGAGATATTTCAGTGAAACTTGGTACACTTATAAAGCACTATGAAATGATGTGTCATGCTTTAAGAACCATAACTCATGCTTGCATATCTTTGTAGTTATTTCCCTTTGATTATTTTCCATACAATGTCATGTCCACTCTATATCTAAAAAACCATAAGAGATATTTCTATGAAACTTGATACATTTATAAAGCACAATGAGACAATGGGTCATGTACAAGAATTATAACTCTTGCTTGTGTATTTTTGGAGTTTTTCCCTTTGATTATTTTCCATACAATTTGGTGTCCACTCTATAAGTAAAAACGGTAAGAAATATTTCAATGAAACTTGGTACACTTATAAAGCACAATCATGCACAAGAATTATGACTCTTGCTTGTGTATTTTTGGAGTTATTTCCCTTTAATTATTTTCCATAATATTTCTTGTCCGCTCTATAACTAAAAAAGGCTAAGAGATATTTCAATGAAACTTGGTACCTTTATAAAGCACAATGAGATGATGTGTCATGCAGAAGATTATAACTCTTGCTTGTGTTTTTTTTGGAGCTATTTCCCTTTGATTATAACTTTTTAAAAAACAGTAAGAGATATTTCAGTGAAGCCTGATACACTTACAAAACAGAATGACAGGATGTGTGATGCACAGGAACTATAACTCTTGTTTGCATATTTTGGACATTCACTTAGAAAGTGGGGAGACATCGGTTTTCACATAGAAAATAAATTCTAGTTTGCTTTTGAATTCACATCGTTTTAAACACCTCATTCTATGGAATCTGAGTTGTAAAAATGTTTATCAATTGGAATATAAGCAGTGCATTGGCATTTGGCCTAATCTTAGAGGCAAGCATATGTCAAAGGCATTTTACCAACGCCATTTTGGAGAGTGTAGTGGCCTCAAGTCCAAGTCAAGTCAAGTCAAGTAAAATTTATTTAACATCGGTTTGATTACAACAATACAACACAAGCTCCAAGGAGCTTTTTATACCGACTAACAAGAGAAAAATATCACATTTTAGAATAATCACATGCATGCATATATATAAATAAATATGAAAAAAGTGATATAATATACAGTACATGTATTTACAAAATATTTTGTTGGATTGCACTATAATTTAGTTAACCAATTTTAATTTTAATTCTAGTGGTAAATTGTAGGTTTCTTAATTGAGAGTTGCTAGATTTGATCCCTACCTCTGTGAGATTGTGTCCTTGGGCAAGACAAGTTCACTCCCCATAGTACTGGGACTATGTAGGAAGGTTTGGTCCTGTCCCACCATGACTGAAAATTTGACTGGAGTGTGAAGAATCAAATCAAACAAACATTATTTCAAGTTTATTCTGAAATTGGTATATATCTCTTTATTATCATGCCTGAAATAACAAGATAATTGTATTGTATATTTATAGTACCCATGAGTTGGATGGTGCCTTGTTGCGTCCAGGTCGTCTTAGTCACCTAGTCTATGTTCCTCTACCAGACGAGAAAACCAGAACACAGATCCTTAAGATGACAATACGAGACACTGCTACAGCTAAGGTATGTTTAACAGAAAATTTCTAAATCACAATGAGACAATATTTCAAGCACAGGATCGAAAATTCTGGCTGCTTGTTTATAGCTTTGAATTATTTCCCTTTGATTATTAAACACAATTTTGTATGTTAGTTAGAAATGCATGCGACATTTGTTCTCTTAGACAGGAGAAAAGAGGGAAGCCTGAAAAGCAGAAATAGGTTCACATTTATGGGAACTACAGGTTTACTGGTATTGTACATGTATGATCTAGCCTTGTGATGGGATACTAAATCAACAGGACATGTAAATGGATAAACTATTTGAGCCACCACATGAGAGAACCAGCCTTTCACATATGCAAAAGCAAAGGCACAGCTCAGCTTTGCAGTAACTGTATGACTGATCAGCACCTTTGTCTTCGCTTCATTAATAGCACAAGGGTTTGTGCCAGACCTGTTCGAAAACACCAAAGATCAGTTTTCATGTGTTATGGCACAAACTATTTTAGTTGTGATTTTTTGTGTCCATTTTAGCCTGAAGATTTGGAGCATATTTCTAGTCTCACAAGGGGATACACCGGTGCTGATCTGGTAGAGTTGTGTAAAAAGGCGGTGAAAATTGCCAAGGAATCTTCCGAGGAAAATATGGTATACTGTTTTTCTTAGTGTAACAGAAATAATTGTAGAGTTTTAATAAGTTGTCACCCATCGATGTGCAAGCAAGAATGAGCTGTGCTTGGAGAAACCGTATCTTGGTTTACTTGCCAGATCTGACAAACTTCTATGAAATGTAAGTCCATTGCTAGCTGCAAATGGTGGTTTTGTTTTCACTTTGCATATACATGTAATGCAATCATCCAGCTGCCTAGATCCAAAACTTAAGCCATCTTAATACCGCGACAGAGAAGTGTCCTTCAGCAAAACATTTTAGCCTCCTTTAATACTGGTGTAGCAAGAAATGGCTCCATCTTGACATGACTGAAAAATTGTTTACTTGTACATTAAACAAAAACAAGCTGAAAATAGATGACTACTAAAACTTGTTGCATTACGACTGTTATTATGAGACTGTAAAATAATGTGTTTGGGTGTTTGTTTTTTTTTCTTCAGAGCAATGGTAATACAACAGAGATCTCGCGAGATGATTGGACAGCAGCTATTGAAACTATGTCAAAGTCATTGAGTGATAAAGAAGTACAGTTCTATGAGGAATTGAATACAAAAAAGGATACTTTTAACTTTGGGTAGGTATCACAACATGGCCATGATAAGGTAATTAAATATGACATAAATAGGATGACATGTCGGTGAAAGATATATTCCCTTTAAGCCCACTTTTATATAGAAAAATTGGGGTATACAGGGGTTTACCTATTTTTCTTGTTATTGATCCAAAATATAAATTAAAGTGGTTATAAAGTGTACCCACAATCTATGTTTTGAGCATAGATATTGAAAATATCAAAATTTTTACCATGAAATTTTCAAGTTTTACTGCTGAAATCATTCTCTGTATATTGCAAGGGCAAGTTTTCGTAATGAGATAAGGTGCATTTAACTTTGGGTAGGTGTCACAAGATGACCATGAAGAGCTGTAGCAATCTTTGTGCTCTATATCCCACCAATAGCTCAGATCACATTGAGACTTGACCCCAGTTTAATGTCACATCCCATATCCACAGATTTGTATTGAAGAAATGTGCTGTTAGGGTTGAATGCATCAGTGAATGATGCAATATACATGTACAGCTTTTCAGTACTATAGTGTGCATGATTACCGTGCCGATGATCTGTGCCTCTGCTTTTACATATGCAATAAACAGTTGTTGTTTTTTTTTCATGATGCATCATATTTTATAAGACAATAATATGAATGATAAAATTTTAAGGAAATGATCAGGACTTAATTATCTAGAGATAGCTAATTAACTCATTTAAGCCTGGCATCTTTTATATGGGACATAAGCAAACAGAATAGCCCCAGATGTGACGCCGCAGAATGTGGCATCCCATCTGAGGCTACTCTGTTTGCTAAGAGAGATTTCATTGAAGAGTTGAAAAAAGTTTTAAAATCATGCCTGATTCACCTAATAATCACATTGGACTCACCCAAATAATAACATTGCGAAAGCCCACTTGTCTTTTATGGGTTAATTTTGTTGATTTTGAAAAAAGATGGGCTTATTATGGTAAATAATGAATATGTTTATGCTTTAAAGGGTTGGAACTGACGTTTACTGCCGAGTTAAAACAACACATGCAGCAATTACATAATGATTGTCACCATTGTAAATCATTTTCACATATATGTCAGGAAGACGTATTGGGATACTGGGACATTTGAGCCGCATCGTGAGAAAACGGGATTATTGCCTATGCGAAAACAAAGGCGCAGATCAGCTTCGCAGTAACTGCGAAGCTGATCAGCGCCTTTGTTTTCGCTACTCGGATAGTACAATTCCTCTTCTACTTAAATCCGAAATTTCAAGCTTCTAGGCATTTTCTGAGCTTGTACAGGCCGGTTTGTGTCGGACCTGGTCGGAAACCCCGAAGACCGGTTTTCTCGCGTCGCGGCTCATTTGTTAAGACCACAAAGTAAAGTCGCCACATTAAAGCGTGTAGACATGTCAAAAAGCTGTTAAATTTACATTGATTTATTAGTCTTCCGGTTTTTAGCTCACCTGAGCCGAAGGCTCATAGGTGAGCTTATAGTATACCCATGCTCCGGCGTCCGTCGTCGTCCGTCGTCGTCCGTCGTCCGTCGTCCGTCGTTCACAATTTCAAAGATCTTCTCCTCTGAAACCACCTGGCCAATCAAAGCCAAACTTCACATGGAGCATCCTTAGGAAGGGGGAACGAAAGTTTGTATAAATGGTCCTGGTCACATGACCAAGATGGCCGCCATGGCTATAAATAGCCAAAACCTTTAAAAATCTTCTTCTCCAGAACCAGAAGGCCTATGATTTTGAAACTTAGCATGAAGTATCAGGCAATGAAGCTCTACAAAGTTTGTATAAATCATGACCTTGGGATGACCTTGACCTTTTTTACAGCAAGGTCAACTTAGGCCGCCCATGCACTTGAATGGAAAAAACAGGAAAATGTCATTAAATGGCAAAAAACTTGCTAGGAATGAACAAATGGACAAAATATTCATGTTTATGAAAATATTTTGGGCTCAGAGGGTTGTCTGCCCCTGTCCCGGGGCTATATACTTGTGTATTACCATGATATTCAAACATCTTCTTCTCTGAAACCGCTTGGCCAATCAAAGCCAAACTTTATGTGGAGCATTCTGAGGAAGAGTGAATGAAAGTTTGTATATATGGTCAAGGTCACATGACTAAGATGGCCGCCATGGCTGTAAATAGCAAAAATCTTTAAAAATCTTCTTCTCCAAAACCAGAAGGCCTATGATTTTGATACTTGGCATGAAGCATCAGGCAATGAAGCTCTACAAAGTTTGTATAAATCATGACCTTGGGATGACCTTGACCTTTTTTACAGCAAGGTCAACTTAGGCCGCCCATGCATTTGAATGGAAAAAACAGGAAAATGTCATTAAATGGCAAAAAACTTGCTAGGAATGAACAAATGGACAAAATATTCATGTTTATGAAAATATTTTGGGCTCAGAGGGTTGTCTGCCCCTGTCCCGGGGCTATATACTTGTGTATTACCATGATATTCAAACATCTTCTTCTCTGAAACCGCTTGGCCAATCACAGCCAAACTTTATGTGGAGCATTCTGAGGAAGAGTGAATGAAAGTTTGTATATATGGTCAAGGTCACATGACTAAGATGGCCGCCATGGCTGTAAATAGCAAAACTCTTTAAAAATCTTCTCCAAAACCAGAAGGCCTATGATTTTGATACTTGGCATGAAGCATCAGGCAATGAAGCTCTACAAAGTTTGTATAAATCATGACCTTGGGATGACCTTGACCTTTTTACGGCATGGTCAACTTAGGCCGCCCATGCATTTGAATGGAAAAAACAGGAAAAAATGTCATTTGAAGGGCAAAACTTGCATTAAATTGGCAAATGGACTGAATCTTTATGATTTAAAAAAGAAATTGACTCCAGAGGTTGCTCTGACTCTGACCTGGGGATATATACATAATACCATTCTAGTCAAACAAGTTTATTGGTATATATCTCAGGTCTCAGGTGAGCGTTTACAGGACCATTGGTCCTCTGGTTATGATTTAATGATACTAGTTTTGAGATTTTATTTGTTTCAAATTATGCAGTCAAAGTTTTATTTACTTTCTTATATATCTTTTTTTTTTTTTTTTTTTTTTTTTTATTTGTTATTACCCTAAAATTTTGATGTATATGAAAATCTGCATCGGATTTGAAAAATACTAGGTTCTAATCGGACATGTCAATTTCAACTGAACAAACATAGAATTACAAATAATTACATGTATATTGATGCTCGAATCTTATAAGAGCAAGTATAATTTTCTATGCTGTGTCTTATTTGCTGTGTGTTGTGTGGCCAATATGAGACGAGTCCTGAGAAACCCTGTTTTTTGCATATCAAACGCAGTGGTGCAGATGACCAATGTGTTTGTTTAGCACCCTAGATAGTCTAATAGCATGTTTGCTTAGCAATCAGGAGGTTGTGGGTTCAAAACCTGGCTGCCTTTCATGTTGGTGACAAATGTTCATCCTGATGTAATAAAAGTAAACCACCCATAAGGGAGGGGTGTAACACCAGGGTGTAATTCAATTCCTCTTCTTCCTAAATTTTAAATTTTGAGTCCTCAGTCATCTTCTGTCTCTGTTTTGTGTTTGACTGGTTGAAACCCACATAACAATTTTTCTAATGATGCAGCACATGTTGATGTGGGTGGCATTTCATCGTGTGTGACTTGGTCATATAGGAAGATCTGCAAAAACATTGACTGTGCAGCATCACCATTTTCACTTTTAATCATTTACAAACGTAGTATTGGGGGTGGTGTGGTGGCCTAGTGGTAAAACGTCAGACTCCAAATCGAAAGGTCCTGTGTTCGAACCCCACAGATATCGGGTTGTGTCCTTGAGCAAGACACACCCATATTAACTTCCCATAGTGCTGGTTAATACCCAGGGCCCAGTTGTTCAAAACTAACGACGTCGTTAGTTAATGTTTCGTTAAAATTTCAAACTTTAATATTACAAATACACTGTTATTTTTTGTTGAAAAAATGTGAGAACCCTTTGCACTGCAAAGGATTCTCACATTTTTTCAACAAAAAATAACAGTGTATTTGTTAATTTAGCTGATATTTGCTTAACAAATTTATGTATTAACGATATCGTTAAGCTAACGATGCTTTGAACAACTGGCCCCAGGAAGTTATGGCTTTGTCCAAAGGTGACTAAAAATTGTTGATTGGGATGTTAAACCATAACAAAAAGCAAAAACATACAAGACATGTCTCATATAGAGAGATAAGAAATTGTGCCTATACTTTAAATACATGTATTGGTTTGAATCGTTTGATTGTAAATGTGCGATTCGCTTCTGTGCAAAAAATATCAAGGGTGGGAATGTGGGCCCCCGCCCATTGGGGCCTAGGAGAAATAGATGGGCTGCTTGTGCTTCCAGGCAAAGCTCCTAATCTACTGACCGACCATCTGATTACTGGTTAACTGCTCATGTGTGAGCCTGCAGGAAAAGTGGTTTAGTCAAACCATCCATATGATTATATATGCCTTATTGGCTTAGATGGGTGGTTATATTTATGAAGCACTTTTTGAGTGTCATGACATCCTAATGTTGGGTAATGGAGACAATGTCCGGATATGACCATTGCTGTTGACTGGGACGTAAAGCATCAATTCAAACAAACAAACACAAAAATGTCCAGGGATGGTAATGACCACATGTTCATAGCTGTATACAATTTTTTCAATGCAGTGGTATGTTATTTTTTTAGAATCACATGCAATCAAGCTTTCACTGATATTCATTTCGAATGTTTTAATGCATTGTATAGATTATGGTGACACATTTTGCAGTAAACTTTTAAAATTTATTGCTTTAGTCTGATGTAGGTCTAATTGCATATTTAGATATATTGAAACATGAAAGATAATTGCAAGTGTATCATGCCATTTGAAAGTGTTTTTTTGCATGTGGGAAAGTAAACAGCATGCCACAGAGTACTGGGTTAGTTCGTAGGAAATTGTAGTTCTGTCCAGACATGGCTGAAACATTACGAAAACATGCCCATGCTATATACAGAGATTTTTAAAGTTGTGAAAAATGAAAATTTTCAGTAGAAACAAAAAGAGATATTTTTTCTTATTTTTGCTCAAAACATAAATTGTGGGTACACGTTAGAACCGCCTCGGCGAGGCGGTTCTAACGAGTACCCACAATCTATGTTTTGAAGCAAAATTAAGAAAAATAGGTAATCCCCTGCATACCCCAGTTTTACTATATAAAAGTGGGGTATAAGGGGGTATTTATTTCAGGGACATGTTTTTCTGATGACTAGTGCCATGGATGTTCCACAACAACAACACAAACTAACAAAAACATTGTTACTTCTGGAATAATTCAGTTGATCGTGATCATAAATTGACTCCTCCTAGCAATGCACTATGAAGCTATAAGTATTCTACCATTCTACCAATTTAGTGGGGCGAACCTTGTAGTATAGTAATGGTTTTTGGAGCCAAGGCATAGCCATTTCATATTGACCTTTACATAATAGTGAGGCATTTTGTATTGAGGTTAAACTTTTTAAGTATCTGATTTTGCTCTTATATTGACAGATTTCCCCTACCCCCAAAGGGAGAAGAGAAACATGGTGGCTATAAGGTTGGACAGTTTACAACAGATGATGATGATGATCTCTATGATAATGATAACACCGGGGACCTGTTGGTTGTAAATGGTGATGATGATGATGATGATGATGATGATGATGATGATGATGATGACCTATATTCTTAACACATAGACAAATTGAACAACCATTGCGTTATGGACTTTGGTCAAAACAACGGTGCTTATCTGCTGTGTGATAACTGATTATGTCTCCCCCCTTCAGGGTCGGGAGACATATTGTTTTTCCCCGTGTGTCTGTCTGTCCGAACTAACCAGAGGTACTATGTGGGGTGAGTTATGAGAATATTGGTGAAATGTGGGGTGTTCTGAGAGTAATGTGGGGTGCACAATTGTATTATGGGTTGCGATTTATTCCGTAAATGGTGAATCACCCCACTATTTTCTATGGCATGGACATTGGTCACCCCACAATGTCTCTCTGGTAGGAGCGTCCGTCCGTCTGTCCATCTGTCCGTCTGTCTGTCCGTCACAAATCGTGTCCGCTCTATAACTTGAAAACCGTTAAAGATTTTTCAATGAAGCTTGGTACATTTGGATTTTTCAATGAAACTTGGTACACTTGTAAACCACGACGAGACGATGTGTCATGCACAAGAACCATAACTCTAGCTTGAGTTATTTCCCTTTGATTATTTTCGATACAATTTCCTGTCCGCTCTATAACTTGAAAACTGTTTAAGATTTTTCAATAAAACTTGGTTCACTTATTAAGCATGATCAGACAATGTGTCATGCACAAGAACCATAACTCTGGCTTGAGTATTTTCTGAGTTATTTCCCTTTGATTATTTTCCATACAATTTCGTGTTCGCTCTATAACTCGAAAACCGTAAGAGATATTTCAATGAAACTTGGTACACTTATAAAGCACGATGAGATGATGTGTCGTGCTAAAGAACCATAACTCTTGCTTGCATATCTTTGGAGTAATTTCCCTTTGATTATTTTCCATACAATTTCGTGTCCACTCTTTAACTTGAAAACCTTAAGAGAAATTTCAGTGAAACTTGGTACACTTATAAAGCAAGATGAGACGATGTGTCATGCACAAGAATTATAACTCTTGCTTTCATATCTTTGGAGTTTTTTCCCTTTGATTATTTTTCCATACAATTTCATGTCCGCTCTATAACTTGAAAACCATAAGAAATATTTCAATGAAACTTGGTACACTTATAAAGCACGATGAGATGATGTGTCATGTTAAAGAGCCATAACTCTTGCTCGCATATCTTTGGAGTTATTTCCCTTTGATTATTTTTCATACAATTTTGTGTCTGCTCTATAACTCAAAAACCATTAGAGATTTTTCAGTGAAACATGGTAAACTTATAAAGCATGATGAGACAATGTGTCATGCACAAGAATCATTACTCTTGCTTTCATATCTTTGGAGTTATTTCCCTTTGATTATTTTCCATACAATTTCGTGCCCGCTCTATAACTTGAAAACCGTAAGAGATATTTCAATGAAACTTGGTACACTTATAAAACAGAATGACAGGATATGTGATGCACAAGAACTATAACTCTTGCTTGCATATTTTGGACATGCACGTAGAAAGGGGGGAGACATCAGTTTTCACATAGAAAACAAATTCTAGTTTTCCACTGTTTTATGTGGTCAATTTTTGTATCAGAAAATATTGAATTTTGTGATGATCTTTTTTTTTGTTGTGAAAGAATTTTGTGATATATTTACAATAACAAATTTTACGCAACTTTTCTGTTTTACTAAAACCAAAGCATTATTTTGTCTGTGATATTTTTTCTCTTTATATTTCTTAGAATAATATTGTATATTTGAGCCTTTACATGGGAAAACCAACAATTTGAGCTTCGGACCAGGTCCGACACAAATCGCCCTATGCAGGCTAGAAGCTTGAAATTTTGGATTTAGGAAGAAGAGGGATTGTACTATCCATGTAGCGAAAACAAAGGCACTGATCAACTGTGCAGTTACTGCACAGCTGATCTGCGCCTTTGTTTTTGCATATGCAGATTGTTGGTTTTCTGATGCAGTGGCTCATATTGTATATTTGTGTTCTGTGATAATGCTATTATGCAAAGATAAATTTGATATTCATAACAATGTTTCTTTTATTTTTATTACCTTGTGGACCCTGTTATCCTTTCTCTGTACTCAGTCCATGAAGGACTTTTTGGCAAATTACTCGCCGATACATAAATGGATTTTCAAAAATAAAATTTCAAAAGAAAGAGCTTTTGTTATTGGCTAGCTAATCAGCTGTCTTAAGTTCTTGATAAAATGTAATTTGATGGTGCCAGCATTATTGTGATTCCATTTGTAACAGAATTCCTATACTCCCCTGTTAAACAGCTCACCAACTCTTGACATATCGTGCACTTTGACATGACCAAAAAGCTGCAGATGTGAAGTCACAGGACTGGGAGTTATTGAGCCGTGATACAGTCTTAAGAGTTTCCAACCAGGTCCTACACAAACCTGTCTGTGGAGCCCAGAAGGTAACTAGAAACTTGAAATTTTGGATTTAAGAGGAATTGTACTATCTGTGAAGCGAAAACATAGGCGCTGATCAGAAATTGTCTTGTTCTCCCAAAAATTCATGCACTTAGAATGGTACAGAAAATGACATTAGCTTATACGTCAATTTATGGCTTTATGCATGATGCTCCTTAACAAGTATTCGTGTATTACTATTAATATCGCAAGCTCACAAGCTCATTAGTACATGGCTTTGGCTTCATTAATACATGCCTGTTAATACCATGTGACATGATGAATATTAATGCAATAATGTATATTGATAGACTTTAAAAACATAACAGTATAATGCACTGGAATCGTATAGCTGCCTCAATTGGTGTGATGGTTTGAATAAACCATATTGCCTGTGTAGGCTCGGACCTAGCAAACCATTATTCAGGTGGTCAGTCATTTATCAGCCCTGCAGGCACATCCACTTCACACAGCCTAATATTAAAAATTTGTGTGTTTGTATTGAGGCTTAACATCCCTATCAACAATTTTTCAGTCATGTCGGGACAGAGCCAACACTTCCTGGGTTTAACCAGTACTATAGGGAGTTAATGTGTCCTGCTCTGCTCAAGGACACAACACGGTGTCGCCTGTGGGAATCAAACTCGGGACCTCTCGATTCGGAGTCTGGCGCTCTATTAAAGATTTAACTGACAATGGTAATAGAGGGAAAATCCAACAAGATTTTAAATCATTTGAACTTTTTATTATTTTATCATTTTTCAATTATTAATGCCCTGATCAGAGCTAGCCCCTTTCAGGGAGCAAAGTCATTTGGTTTAAACCCGGGCATGGCAAATAAACTGTACATATACAACAATAAGACAAGCTTCAGTTACAGACAGTATTTTGTGATAATTTCAAATTTTGTAGAGGATATCTTTGCACAAGAACATTTTAAGAAATCTGCATGTAAACAAAAAAGTGCTGAACAGCCTGCAACTTTTCACAGGCTGATCAGCACCTTGAATGCAAGCTAAAGCTCTTCTAATGCTTGTTTATTTGAGAAATATCTTTCCGTTACCACAAACTACAATCCATAACTGTCCCATCTTTAATGAGTATTGTCTATACAAAGGGAAATAATCACAGGTTTTACTGGCCTTCAGTTCTAGAGGTATCACCATACTTTGTAGGCTTTCTTGTTAATCGTAATGACTCAGAAATTGACCAACAATTCTTATTTTGAAAAATTTTCTAGTATAGCATATATGCACATGTAAATATAGGAGAGTAAAGATGTTTTCAATAAAACAATGAATTTTAAAATCAAAATTTCAGCAAGACAGTTATTGACAGAGATAAGTTCTGAGCATGTTTTCAGTAAATACAAGAAAGTCTACTGGCATGGTCACACCCCGCAACCACTGATAAGGTCCAAACATCTCTTATACACAATAGATGAACCCAGTAGTGGAGATACAAAGGAAGTACTTTAGTTATAAGTCAAGGATGTTTGATATTTTGCCATAACATTCTCATTGCGAATGGACACTCACATTTTCATGGAGAAATGAAAAACTTGTCACTAAACTAACTCCTGAGCCCACCTACTGGGATAATTTGCACAGTTGGCATGTGGAGCTATACAAAGGTTTTACTGTCAAAAATCTGTTTAAAATTTTCAACAAAATGGCTTTATTTTGGACATGTTGGCTATATCTTGCATGAATACATAGTATACATTAAAGAAAGATACTTTGATAGCCCCAGGAGATGCCATCTGTGCAAAATTTCATCTTTAGTGTATAAACTGAGGTATATCATTTTTCAACTAGTCTATTACACAACTTTAATATGAGCCGCCACATGGGAAAACCAACACTCTGCATAGGCAAAAACAAAAGTGCAAACAAAGGTGCAGACCAGCGAAGCTGTTACCGCGAAGCTGATCAGCGCCTTTGTTTACACTACACGGATAGTAAATCTTTCTTCTTCTTAAATCTCTAGCTGTCTTCTGTGACTGTACAGCCTGGTTTGTGTCAGACCTGGTCGGAAACTCAAATTGTTGGTTTTCTCATGCACAGGCTCATATATAAACACTGGATCATTAATGACATAAACTGGCATGACAACATACATAACTGTGCACCATCAAAACTGGAAATTTCTATACAACGTTTCATTAATGATTCGCTCAATGTGAAAGAGAAACTCACTAATCTTCTTTACATTTAACACTCAAAAGGCAGCACTTTTTTCTGAGTGTATGTCAAGACTTAAAGTCATCAGAATACTCCAAGGCAGTTAATGTTGTAATAGTGCTCATCAGAACATTCAAGGCAATTATTGTTGTAATAATGCTCATCTGAACATTCAAGGCAATTATTGTTGTAATAATGCTCATTGGAACATTCAATGCAGTTGTTGTTGTAATAGTGCTCATCGGAACATTCAAGGCAGTTATTGTTGTAATAATGTTCATCGAAACATTCAAGGCAATTATTGTTGTAATAATGCTCATTGGAACATTCAAGGCAGTTGTTGTTGTAATAGTGCTCATCGGAACATTCAAGGCAGTTATTGTTGTAATAATGCTCATCGGAACATTCAAGGCAGTTATTGCTGTAATAATGCTCATTGGAACATTCACGGCAGTTATTGTTAACATTCAAGGCAGTTGATGTTGTAATAATACATCAGTTATTGTTGTAATAATGCTCATTGGAACATTCAAGGCAGTTATTGCTGTAATAATGCTCATTGGAACATTCACGGCAGTTATTGTTAACATTCAAGGCAGTTGTTGTTGTAAAAGTGCTCATCGGAACATTCAAAGCAGTTGTTGTTGTAATAATGCCAATTTTGATGGAGTACAGTCCTTTAACAAGACATGGAAGACTAAAATTAGGCACCAAATTCAGAAAATACCAAAACACTCATTTTTTTCTGATCTAGCTGAATCCTAACAATTTTTATGTAAATTCTTGAAGATACACCATATAACGTTTTAAGATATGTTTACAGTAAAATATCTAAAACTTCTACAAACTTAAAAAAAGCTATTAACTGGATTGAGAAATAAAAATATAAAACATTTTGTCATAATTTGGAGCCAAAAATGAAGCTGTTCATAAAAATGTACAAAAATTAAAATTTTGAGTTTAAAATTTGTAAAATTGCAATTAAGGTGGAGTATTGATTGAGGACATGATATACAATTTAACCCAAACTGACTGATTCAAAGGCAAAATATTCCATTCAATTCCTTCATGAGGATTGCTTTGAAAAATTCTAGGTACCAATCAGTTTGCAGGTAAAGAGTGGTTATGGTTGACATTATTTGGGCCAGAAGAGAAGGGCATGTACTAGTAACACATCTAAACTTGATAATAGCACTGGATTTTATGAGGGTTAATGTGTTTAAAAATGTAAACGACTAATGTGAGACCAAATCATAATGAAATGAAATGGACATGGGTTATCTCCCATGCAAATGTTAAATCAACTTGAATGCACAAAAAATTCCTTTTAACCAACTTAAAAGCTTGCCCAAAAAGAATTGGCACTAGCCATTTTTTTACAAAGATTTAATTCCACTGGGTAAAGAGGCAGCCTTATGTTTTGATGTACAAATCTTGATCATGGTTTAACAAAATTTTCACAAATTGTGGTACCCTTCTCAACTGGCCTGTATCACAACCGAATATCCAGGGACAACCAACATGACTGAGACCAACCAAACGCAGATAAAATCAATATACGGCTGTGGGATGCAAATACCTGTCTGGGAACAACATGCCACTGATCAGAATGATCTATGGTAAGTTGTTCCCAAACCTCCTATTTTCGCTTATTGACATCATCTTGGTTGTTTTCATGACATTGGTTGTTTCTGGATATCGGGAGTGTTTGTTTGTGGGTGAAAATGCTTTTTATCTACACTTGAGGTATACTATACACGAATGCTTAGGACTGATTTAGATTTCTGATATTTAAGTACCTGAGTTAAAAAACATATATACAACATGGCTAATATAAATATTCGAGATGCCTCATGGGAAAACCAACAATTTGCATATGAGAAAACAAAGGCGCAGATCGGTAACCGCGAAGCTGATCAGCACCTTTGTTTTTTCGCTACACGGATAGTACAATTCCTCTACTTCCTAAATACGAAATTTTATGCTTCTAGCTGTTTTCTGTTACTGCACAGGCCGGTTTGTGTTGGAGCTGGTCGGAAACCACATTGTTGGTTCTCCCACGAGGCGGCTCATTCTTTGGTAACCTGACAGTATGACCCTGTATACTAACACACCTATGTATTTTCAATCCCTTTAAACCCCACTAAAACTGGGGTTTACAGGGAATTTGGACACAATTTTCTGTCCAGATTCTGTTGCTCATAAGAAAATTTGTCTCAGTAAATGAGCCGCCTCGTGGGAAAACCAACGATGTGGTTTCCGACCAGGTCCGACACAAACCGACCTGTACAGTCATAGAAAAGAGCTAGAAGCTTGAAATTTCGGATTTAAGTAGAAGAGGAACTGTACTATCCGAGTAGCGAAAACAAAGGCGCTGATCAGCTTTGCAGTTACTGCGAAGCTGATCTGCGCCTTTGTTTTCGCCTAGGCAGATTGCTGGTTTTCCCATGTGGCGGCTCAAATATATACAAAAATGCAAGATTTTTCGTTGTTTTGAGTGAACAGACATAAATAAATGTTTTGTTCGTTGTTTTGAGTAAACGGCATTTCAATAAAGACATGCATAAACATTTGAGCTGTGTTTCTAGTCACACATGCTCTCACGATAAAGATATAGATTCATTTTTTATGTGCATATGATTTGAAATTTAACACACAGTAGGCATATTTCATGGTTAGAAAGACATATGCATACTTGAACATCAGCAGAGTATTAACACACTGAAATGCTCGAGTAAGCAACACTATGAGAAATCGACATTTTATATATAGTTCATAGTAACAGAACAAGCACACTTTTACAAAACCGAAAATTCAAGCCCATCACCATTGGGTTCCTGTAGTGCTTGGTTTTTGTCAAATCTGGTTGGAAACACCCCCCAAAACACAAGTTTTCTCATAGTGCAGCTCAAGCTTTTAAGACACTTTTTTAGCACTGTAATGGATTTACATATCACTCAACATAACCCCACCCCCTTTACCCGACCTTGAAACCCTACCCATACCCATTTGCTAGCCCTTCCCCCTCAACCCCCCCCCCCCCCCTTCCCCAATTTTCCCTGACTTTCAAATTCAAAGTCTCACAAGTTATTTCCTTAACAATTATCTACATGCCTTTTTACATCTTTTCATAAAAATATTAACATCAATACACTAACGAATCCGTAACATGACATATTTTACAGATGGTGAACTGATGAATGGGTGGTGAATCGTTGAATTCATGAAATACTTAAATAAATATGTAGCTGATTTAGGCCTTTAGCGTGCAGAAATTATTAACTGCACACTAAAGGTTTAAATCTCGAAATATGTACTGGCATTAAAGATACACCCCTCTGTCTTAGCTATAATAGATGACATCTTATTTCTAAAAAAGTACAGCAGGTCCCAGTTGTTCAAATCTTTGTTAGCTTAACAGTGTTTTTAAGCCCTCAATTTGTTAACTATATACTGACTTCAAAAGCAAATACACTGATATTTTTTGTTGAAAAAATGTGCGAATCCTTTGCAATGCAAAGGATTCTCACATTTTACCAACAAAAAATAACAGTGTATTTGTAATATTCATGTTTGAAATTTTAACAAATTGTTAACTAACAATATCCTTAATTTTGAACAAATGGGCATTTAAACAAGGTGGCATCCCAATAAATTCATTTTGATGCACTGAATATATGCTGATTTATTCAAGTAGACTATTATGTAATAAAACTTGATTTATTTTATTATTAACCATAATATCTTAAAATCCTATGTCATTAACTACAAAATAGAAAGATGTATATCCTGCATTAAAATAAAAATTATCTCAGTATACAGGGTAATTTTGCATGCTTTTTGTAATAGTCAGCTATTTATTGTTGTTTTTATTTATTTTCTTTCTTAATTTTTTCTCCTTTTTCCCAAAATGATTTTCAAAAACACCACCATAACGTCAAACAGTTTGGGCTCAGGTAAGACCCAACATTTCGACAGAAAAAAAGTCAAATAAGGCTATCATCATCATAGTACATAAAACAGAGGGGTTGCCTTGACTTAATATGAACTGTTTAATATTATATCTGATAGCCCAGACCTTAAAATGACAAATCGGAATAAAATGATAAAACTAAAATGAACACCATGTATGTAAAATGGGTTGCCATTTGTCTGTACCCAGAACAAGCTAAGTCTCATCAAGTCTGACTATAATTTTGCATTTAATTCTACTTCGTTAATACAACATTTAAATGCTACAGGTTGCAATTTATTCATGGTAAAAAATGACATTTTCAGTCCTGGGCTAAAAGATTTTTGCAATATTTTGTGCATCTTCACAAGTCTTTATATACCCGTACATCGAAGTGTGTTGCAGCATGTGACAAGGTCACATGACAAGGTCACATGACCATCACATGATTGCAATAGTGAATCTAGTAATCCAGTGTAATACTAACAATGCTTTAAACTTCACACACTTTCTATAGGAAGACCTACTCTTTGCACACAAGGTCTAAAAACCATCGAGAACAATTACACAATCGAAATCGAAACAGCTCAAAACAACATCTTAACAGTACATGTACATTGGATAGGCATGGCATTCAATGATTGGATGATAACTTTCAAAGCATGTATATCTTCCACGCGTTGTGGGTGCTAATTAGAATCGCCTTTGATCTGGGTGATTCCAACATGATTTAATCTAGCACTTAAAAAAACCTATCATTTAACAATCACCAAAGGCCATTCCTGTCCGATCTACCAAACTTAACATGATTTGCATAGGTTCAGTTTTTCATTCTAAGGCACAACTCATTACAAACATAATATAACTATCACAATATTTATTTGTCAAATGAGCCGCCGCATGGGAAAACCAATAATCTGCATAAGCGAAAACAAAGATGCAGATCAGCTTCGCGGTAACCGCGAAGTTGATCAGCGCCTTTGTTTTTGCTACACGAATAGTACACTTCCTCTTCCTAAATCCGAAATTTCAAGCTTCTAGCCTGCTTCTGTGACTGTACAGCCCCGTTTGTGTCGGACCTGGTTGGAACCCAAATTGTTGCTTTTCTCACGCACAGGCTCAAATAGTTTCATCTCTCCTGAGCCAATGAATTTTGTATCTGATTGTCTGTCCTTTAATCCATACACTTTATTGTGCTTGCACATTTTCCTTATCTATCCTTCCCCACTCTTCTTTGTCTTATACACATGTATTATTTTAAATCCCTGGAATTTGTCATGCTGCAAGCCTCTTCTCCACTCAGTTCTCCTACACATTACGAAAACATGCCCATGCAAAATACAGTGATTTTTAAAGTTGTAAAAATGAAAATTTTCAGTAGAAAAAAAAAAGATATTTTTCTTATTTTTACTCAAAACATAGATTGTGGGTACTCGTTAGAACCGCCTTGGCTATGTTTTGGAGCAAAAATAAGAAAAACAGGTATACCCCTGCATACCCCAGTTTTACTATATAAAAGTAGGGTTTAAGGGGGTATTCAATACACGGACATGTTATCCTGATGAACTTTTACCCGTCTACGAAAGTCTGTGTGCTGGATGTAGCTCTTTATGTCAGAAAGACACATCCTCTTTTCAGTTTAGCACATAAATACTTGTTTAATAACAACTCACAGTTTACCAGTCGAAACTGTCAGGAAAATATCACAAAGAAAGAAGCCATTTACGGCCAAGTTTGCAAGAGTTGTCTGCTCTTGAATCACATAAATACTGATAGGCGACTATACACATAAATTATAATGCTTTTCTGTACAAATATTGCAATGATAGCACCATTTGGTTGCATTGTCCAGCCTGAAAATAGAAAAGATGGAATTTATGAGGAATTTTATTAACTATAAGTCTGAAGTTCAACATTTTCAACTGTGAATAATTGAATTCAATATCATTGTGACTTTTTTATGAAAGCACTAATATCAAAAATACGATAAAAACAATTGTTCATGCATGCAGCATCACCAACATAGAAAAGCTTGTATGAGAAATCATATGCAATCTCATTGGTCAGGAGTGTCAAGAAATTTAACATTCTTTCATTGCCACCCATTGTCTATGCAGACCTCCATATAATCGATCAGCACCTCTGTTTAACAACTCAGATTATAAAATCACACGTCTTCCATAACCCCAAATTTTATGTAGTGGCCATACCCAGCAGGCACATGACGTCAAAATGACATCATATCAACGTCGATGCGACGTCATGACATCGCATCGACGTCGATTTGACGTCATTCTGACGTCATATGCCTGCTGGGTAAAGCCTTGTTTATGTCAGACAAGGTTGGAAACACTAACCAAAGTTTTTTCTCATTAGGTTACAAAAATCAGAAATTTGGTTTATCATGCTTACCTAGTGTTAGGACTGATCACTATAGTTCGAACTGGAATCTGAGGAATCTGAAGAATAATCATATTCCTTCTTCCGTCGTTTACTCTTGTATGTGTGCTCTTGTTCTGGTACAGTGCCTGTAAGAGAGAAACATTGGTTAGTCACATTACAAAAACTGGCCCATGCAATATACAGAAATTTCAGCTGCAAAAATTGAAAAACTCATTCAAAATATTTTGACACAGATCTTTAACATTTTTGCTCAAGTTGTGGGTACTTGCAATGTTTGCTATGGTTGCTAGAGTGGCTAATTGATTGACAAGGAGGCTATACACAGCCTGTATTAACTGATATTATTTGAGCCGCATCGTGAGAAAACCGGATTTTTGCCTAGGCGAAAACAAAGGCACAGATCAGCTTCGCGGTCACCGCGAAGCTGATCAGCGCCTTTGTTTTCGCTACTCGGATAGTGCAATTCCTCTTCTACTTTAATCCGAAATTTCAAGCTGCTAGCTCTTTTCTTTGCTTGTACAGGCCGGTTTGTGTCAGACCTGTTCGGAAACCACATTGTTGGTTTTCCCACGGGGTGGCTCATATGAGTGCTGCCCTTGATACTGCAATGAGAGAAATTGTGCCGCCAAGGTTCATCTTGGATAAGAGGTGGGAGGAAAAAGTTCTGAGCAACAGTAAAATTTCTTGCAACATTTCAACTTGAAATTATTTTATCAGAGCTGTTGAAATTGCTACAAATCTTAAAGGAGTATTACAAAGTAATGTAATGTCTAGAACTTACCAGGTAGTGGTGTATGAACTTCTACCTTGACTGTAGCAGTAGCTTTTACCCGTGTAAGGTGCCGCGAAGGTGGCGGCGTGGATGGTAGGGACCCCGGTATTGACCCTGGGGCCGATATCTGAAAACAAACAAGATTGTTCAGCATTTTATCCTACAAAATTTCTCTTGTAACCTTAATTTTATATTACTGTAGCTAGCATTAGAATGTCTATTAAGTATGGGAGCAACTACAGGCATTATCTTTAGAGGGTGACACTCAGTTGGTAAGAACATCCTGAGGACCTCATGAGACAAATAAACTGTTATTCTAGAATTGCTTACTGTTAATATATCAAACATTTTTAAGGCAAAACTTATTTTAATATTTTTCTTTCAAATTCATCCATTTTAAGCAAATAAAATGACTAAGTAGTCTACCCAGCAGGCACATGACGTCAAATCGACGTCGATGCGACGTCACATGACGTCGCATCGAATGACGTCGCATCGACATTGATATGACGTCATATATAATGACGTCATGTGCCCGCTGGGTATTCAGGACTGTTGACAGTTGTCCTGTATGTGTATTGAGTCCATTTTAACCTGAATATTTCTGTAGATTTTAATTTGATTAGAAATTTAAATTTTTCATCAAGCTAATCTTCAAAACTTACATTTTTGCTATTATTATTGCTGCTAGTAGTGACATATCTACTAGCTGACCCTCCTCCCCCTCCCTCTGCCCCACCCCCGCCGTGTGGGGTGGACGTCTCCACTATCACCTCGGGCTGAACCACAATCTCGGTGGACGAGTATGATGACGGTTCCTCTGTGATAGTGGTGAGAGACAGGTCGGACGGAATTCTCCTCGGATACTTCATTTTCCTGCTGGATCTCGTCGCCCGCACAGGAAGATTTCTGATTTTCTTTTTCAGTTTTGGAGAATTTTCTGGCGAGGGTGTTGGTATTCTTTCAGCATTGTCTTTGGGTCGAACCTGAAATGGTGAAGATTCGTTTTGAATAATCCATATAATGCAAGGATTAGTTAAGCACTACAAAATCTGGATCCTACAGAAGTCAATTTCTGATGGTGGCTTTTAGATTTTGAAGTTTTGTCACGATGCATATTTTATCGACAATTTGTTTGCAGGGTCTGAGGAACTGGCCTATGAAAGAATGGTGTGCTGTAAGTCAAAATGGACATTTTCTTTGGCAATTTCATTATTTCATTCTTCTTCTTTCTTTCAGTAATCATTCACAAAAATAAAATTCTTATAACAGTATTCGACTCTTCGGCAGGGCAAAGTTTCCCAAGCTTACCTCTCCTGGAGGTCCAAATACTGACAGGACAACAGGAAGTAAGACCAGTCCATTCAACAGACCAATCACAACCAGTCCAGACAACACCCAGAAGAAATACCTGTAAATAGACAAAATCAAACTTGAGGGTAGTCATTTAACATGCATAATCAATTTCATGCTCACCTAAGTTGAGCATGAAAAAAGTTTCATGATTCCATTACGAAAACTTGCCCATGCAATACAAAGAGATTTTTTGAGCTTTAAATATTGAAAAATTTTCAGGTGAAAAATGTTGACATTTTTCTTATTTTTGATCAAAACATAGATTGTGGGTACATATTAGAACCGCCTCGGTGAGGCGGTTCGAACGAGTACCCACAATCTATGTTTTGGATCAAAAATAAGAAAAATAGGTTTACCCCTGCAAACCCCAGTTTTACATTATAAAAGTGGGGTTTAGGGGGGTATTCATTGCACAGACATGTTTTCCTGAAGCAGAACTAGGTCAGCAGCTGGCTAAGTCTAAAATACTTATGGTATCAATTCGCCACAATGAATTTTTAATTTTTTACTATTAAGGATAGTCCTTTATCATGCATAATCAATTTCATGCTCACTTGAGTTAAGCATGAAAACAAAATCATGATGTCATAGCCAGGTAAGCAGCTGGCTCTGTCTAAAATGCTGACAATGCAGCAAGTTCCCAAAGTATTACTCTAGGAGGTAAATTCCTTTACACTTAACTTTGTTTACTTTTCTAATTTTACGCTGTCCAAATATTTAGCGTTTTTGATGTTCCTTTGTTAGCGCTGTCAGGACTGTCATGTTTTGCATGATGTCTAATTGAAAACCATTAGGAAATGCTGCATAACATAATTAACCATAGGCTTGATATTTTAGCCATGATGCGAGAAAACCGGTCTTCAGGGTTTCCGACCTGGTCCAACACAAACCAAGCTGTACAAGTACAGAAGAAGGCTAGAAGTGTGACAGTTTTGGATTTAAGAATATAGTTATTATACTATCCGCGTAGCAAAAACAAAGGCGCTGATCATCTGTGCAGTTAGCTGATCTGCGCCTTTGTTTTCACCTATGCACAAATCTGGTTTTCCCATGATAAGACTCATTCATTTAATGAATGCACAGCATTTAGAAGACGTTTCATGAATTTTCATCTTCAATCAACAATACAGACCTACCGCAGTCAATAGACATATTCTCTGTAAACTAACTAGTCTACAGATACTAAGCTTTCCGACATAGGTTTCTGCAAACGGAGCAGTCAAAGACCAGAGTGCTTCTCTAAGCTTGGTTAGGATTTTCACTATTTGTCAGTCCATTTACATTCCTTGAAGATATTAACCATAAAGCTTTCACAATCTTTGACCGAACTTACCATCAGCCATCAGCGGCAGATTCTGAATACCATATTTTTCAATTTTCTGCCCTAAGACAATGCCATAACCCTCTTAGGTCACAAAGGTCTACCGCCACTACTTCTACATTCTGTCTACATTCTATCTTCAGCCTGGAGCCAACTACCTACACGACTGACACATTCCAAATTTCACTCTACCAAAACATCAAAATATAGGCCACATCATGAGAAAACCAACAATGTGGTTTCCAAACAGGCCTGACACAAACCGGCCTGTACAGTCACAGAAGCAGGCTCGAAGCTTGAAACATTGGATTTAGAAAGTAGAGGAATTGTACTATCCGTGCAGCGAAAACAAAGGCGCTGATCAGCTTCGCGGTAACCGCGAAGCTGATCTAAGTCTTTGTTTTCGCATATGCCAAATGTTAGTTTTATCATGATGCGGCTCAAAATAAGAAAAGAAGACCTCCCATTATTCATTTACTGATCAAGCCTGATTAATTGGATAAGTAGCTTCCTGACAGGCACTGAATGCCAAAAATATCCAAAATAAACCAGAATGAAAAGATTTTGCTGTATTTTGTAATGATTGAGGTGTAATTCCTTTTATTTTGACACACGATATGGGTGTTGGGTACTCATTAGATGCATTTAGCCTAGGTGGTTCTAGTATGTACAAGAAACATTTTATTCCATGGAAAACTGATGGAAATTATCTCGCAGTTATTATCGAATATCCATTTTATGGATATTATCAATATCTGCTTTATGGATTTTTCTCTTTTAAAATTACTTGAAACTTACACACTGTCAATGTACTTGACTTTTGCAGCCAAAATTGTAAGATGATTAAACTAAACAAGGATTTCAAGACCTCACAAACTTAATTTACACAAAAGTCAAGAAGTCATCATCCAATTTAGAGATGCAATTTCTCAGAAAATTATTTATTTTTTGGTGAATTTATTGTACCACTTGGCAGCATAGCCAAGAAATATAAATTCTGTCGGAATTGCTTCTGATAGTCTGAGAGCTTCCATTCTGATAAGTCCCCACTAACAAAAAATGAAGAAAAAAACTTTCATCACTCAAGTCAAGGGAGGTAATCCAACAGACAAATTTCTCAATTAGATCAAGGATTATCTTTCTTTGACCAATAAGTTAAAAGATGCATTTATTCTTATTTTTATGACATACAAAACCAGTTTTCTTGAACACCTTGCCAATACAACACTAAAACACTGAATGATTTTGAACATAAGCAGAATTCCAAGCATTCTTTCTTAAACTGCAAATACATAGTATTTTTGATTTAGGTTCATCAATAAATAGGTAAACATCATTCTAAATCATGTAGATAAAATTCAAAGCCAAACAAAATAACTGTCTCATTACGAAAATTTGCCCATGCAATAATAAACAGAGATTTTTGATGTTGTAAAAAATGAAAATTTCCAGAAGAAAAGTTTCGATATTTTTCTTATTTTTGCTCCAAAACATAGATTGTGGGTACTCGTTAGAACCGCCTCGCAAAACATAGATTGTGGGTACACGTTAGAACCGCCTCGCCAAGGCGGTTCTATCGAGTACCCACAATCTATGTTTTGCAGCAAAAATAAGAAAAATAGGTATACCCCTGCATACCCCAGTTTTGCTATATAAAAGTGGGGTTCAAGGGGTATACATTACACGGACATGTTTTCCTGATGTGTGCTGGTGGCCTTGCTATTATAGAACTCATCATGCTGCAACCATGCCCACAACACCAGAGACAGTTTTCTCACCCTCCCAAAGGACTGGGTGTGAGGGCATTACTTATTTTACTAAAATGGCTTACAAAACAGTTAAAGTCTTAAAAAGGATAGATATGGAGAAACTAAAAAATAAATGAATAAAATGCAATTCTTAAAACAATTTGATAGTGAAACAATCCTGAGGGGCGAATATTTAAAATTTTAATTGTTTTAATGTGTCTGAAGCAATACAGGTGCAACTTTTATGTGGAAAATTTGCAAATTAGCCTCATCATGATGAAAACTTGCTTGGGTACCGATAGGACAAAACCCAAACCAGTATATACACAACCACCGATTTTACAAATTTTGGAACAGTAAGCAAGGAACACATAGTTCTGTTTAAATGAACATAAGAGGTACAGATAAGACTGTAAGATGTGCAGATTGATCAGAACACCTTTGTTTTCACAAAAGCTTAAAGCATTTTTTGCATGTTCATCCTTTCAATGTTAGTCAGTGCAAATATTGGACCTCCCAGATTTTAGTTGTTTTCCCTCAATAAAACATAATTGAATGGTTTTATCATTGGGGGCTCAATTGATTAAACAGTGATAAAAAGTTTTGGAAAAAAGACAAGAAAATATTGCCCACTTTATTATTGTTGAGCAGGCCATCAAAAGTTACATCTTTTTCTTCATAAAAATTCTTTCTACCTTCTAGGAAGGTGCTGAAATTTTCTAAAATTGAATAAAACTAATCTTTTTTTAAAAGAGTTTAAAAACTTCAATTATTTGAACAAGATAAAAAGAGCACTCAACTACTTTATGACCCTCGCCATGACAAAACCTGTTTTTGGCATTTTTCTAAAACCATCTAGTCCAAATTGCTGGACTTGGGTGCCAAGACCTCAAATGGAAATATAGTGCTACATGAAAAAACAACAACAAAATTTGCTGGAGCTGACTGAACATGCGAGCAATAATTATACACAGCCTAGTCTAGTCACATACAGCAAGAAAATAAATTTTTCAAATAAGCAGGCTTGTATCAATTTCATCTTTTAAATCCCAGATTAATTTCCCCTTGTTAGTGGGGTTATTGAAATTAGACAAAATAGAGCTAAATCTTGGTTATCCAAAGACCACCCAATGTGAATTTTCATGATCAGGGGCTCTTTTGGGGTATAACCTGGCCTAAGACTGGCGAAAATAATAAAGCGCAGAGGTTGAAAAGTATAGAATATGCTGTGCTGGCCATCTAGGCTTGATGAGTTTGCAATGTCTGAGTTCGCCTCAAGGCGCCGGAGTAAATGTTTCTGACATTTTCAATGTCAGAAACGACAATGTTCGGCTATATGATTTTGGTTGGTTTTGCCACAATGCCGAACCAATTATCATTCATTGTGATTATTGTCAACTACGAAAATCTCAGACCGGCCATGTGAGAGACTTTTGTGTGACAGCGATTGTCTTTTCTTGTGTGGTAAAGTTTCTACAATTTCATTACGAAAACATGCCCATATGATATACAGTAATTTTTTCAGGTCAAAAATCGATAATTTTCAGCGGAAAATTTTTGATATTTTTCTTATTTTTGCTCAAAACATAGATTGTGGGTACACGTTAGAACCGCCTCGGCACCGAGGCGGTTCTCGCCGAGGCGGTTCTAACGAGTACCCACAATCTATGTTTTGGAGCAAAAATAAGAAAAATAGGTATACCCCTGCATACCCCAGTTTTGCTATATAAAAGTGGGGTTCAAGGGGGTATACATTACACGGACATGTTTTCGTGATGTTTGGGCTATAATGTTGGCATTATTCCTCACTGTAAATTTTACAACAGAGAAATGAGCCACCTCGTGGGAAAACCAACAATGTGGTTTCCGAACAGGTCCGACATAAACCGACCTGTACAAACACAGAAAAGAGCTAGAAGCTTGAAATTTCGGATTTAAGTAGAAGAGGAATTATACTATCTGAGTGGCGAAAACAAAGGCGCTGATCTGCGTCTTTGTTTTCGCCTATGCAGATTGTTGGTTTTCCCATGAGGTAAATGCTACTTGATAAAAATACAGACTTTACAGTGAGGTTCTTCAGGCAGCAACTTTCAAAAATATTTTCAGTTCCTATACTGGTGTTATTTGTATGCCCTTATTGCAAAAAAAAAATTAAATGGTCAAACAGTTCTTAAAGTTTTTGTATCTTCCCCCACTAATTGGAAGTACTGACTGACAGACCACCAGCCTAGTCAACTAATGACCATAACATGGCTGTTCTTTTTGCAACACTAAAAATATTTACTACTGGACACTAATGGCTAAACGAAACATACATTGTTTTACTTTTTTCTCATTAGAGAAATGCCATGAGAAATAAGAAATGCTTTTTTGTATATGCCAAAACAGGGACCAGCTTAGTTTTCTGGTGATTAGCTTCTTCGTTTTCTCTACAAAGACATTAGAATTCCTCTATTTCCCAATCGCCACAAACTTGTTTGGAAATTTCAAGCTTCTTGTCATCTTCCATTGCTGTACAGCCTTGGACCTAGTTAGAAACATTTTAAGATGTCTTTTCGTGTAATGAGGCACAATACATATTGTCTTAAATGATCATAATCATTTGTCATAAAACCATGACACTTTCATGACACTTCTAAATAGCCCTTGTGATGAATAAAAGCAAGATTTTTATGGAAAATTATTGCAATTTTTATTTTTTCCAACTAAAATAATCAGAGGAATGTGGGCTCTAACCATGTGTGGCAATGCTATGACATATTTTGTCTTGTTTTTTCTTTGTTTTATTAAGGACCTTGCAACTATGATGTCTCAAATTAATTTGTCATTACTCTCACATTACTTTCCCTTAAGACCCAGAAGCAATGCCATGGTTACACGTTAGAATCGTCTCAGTGAGGCGGTTCTAACAAGTACCCACAATCTATGTTTTGGATCAAAAATAAGAAAACTTGTATACCCTTGTTTACCCCAATTTCATATACAAAAGTGGGGTTTAAGGGGGTATTAATTTCATGGACATGTTATCCTGATGATCTTTGTTTTTTTGTTTTTTTTTTTGGATTCAGTTTTACGTCCCTTTCAAGGTTTTTCACTCATATCGAGACAAATCAATCGGTAGGTGGGGCGAAAACCGGAGTACCCGGGGAAAAACCACCTGACACACCTGCAAGCAGAACATGGCTTGTCTCACATATGAATTCCTGCCCCGTGCGAGGCGCGAACCCACATCGGTGAGATGATCTAATGATCAAGAGCACTGAAGTCAGCGACCTGATGATGATCTTTGTGTCTCAACATACTAAATCAAGTCATAGTGATGCCATTTTTTCTTGAACTATATTTGCAGCACCGACATAGAAAACAGCATAGCTTCCAAGCATATGAAGGAATTCTGGAACGCAGAAGTAAGAAAAGCTTTAAAACTTTATTGGTTTGTTTTTGGCTTCTGGTTCTGATAGAGTTTGGATAGTAATAATCTTGTAGGAGTCAAGATTGTTTATAGCTCCTCGGCAAAACCTTGTAAAAATTGGCCTAGACATTGATGTTGTTCCGTGATTTTGGTTTAAGGTTGTGCCCACCACCCCATTCAAGCTTACAGACGAAGTCTTATCTTATCTACTTAATAAGTACTGAGTATGCTGAAACTGTTGAATACTGGTGGGGTATTATGTGGGATCCCAAATTTTGGCGTTTCTATGATTAAATATTCTCAGAAAAAAAAGAGGAAATGTGGTACAGTAGACAGGTAGGAGTAGATCTTGTGAGGTCTGACTGAGCAAGGTCATACCTACTTGAAGTGAGCTGTCACCTGAGAAAACCGGTCTTCAGGAGTTTCGACCCCATCCGACACAAACTGGCCTGTACAGTCCCAGAAGAAGGTTAGAAGCTTGAAGTTTTAAATATAAGTAGAGGAGGAATTGTACTATCCATGTAGCAAAAACAAAGACGCTGATCAGCTTCACAGTTACTGCAAGGCTGATCTGCCCCTTTGTTTTCGCATAAGCAAAAATCCAGGTTTTTTCATACCTACTCATCAATGTACAAGAAAATTGGAAGCCAATTACTGCTTGATTTATTCTTTTTGATTTATTCTAGAGCTTTTTATCATGGCACCCTGTGACTGAACAAGACTCTGAAGATTTTTTTTTTTTTTTTTGATGGATGTGATGCCCTCATAATTATAATCTTTTAAGCAGTGGTAGTTGTTAGGGGGCTGGTCAACTTTGCTCCCTGCCCTGCCCAGCCCAGCCACTTTCCATGTTAGATAATTTTCTTAATTAGCAAGTTCTTCATACAAAATGTTTTCTTTAAAATGTTTGCCCTTCCAACATATTTCCAGGTCCCAAGGTTATAAAACTTTTCATGCTCAAACTCAGCTGAGCATGAAATTTTAACTGCTCATAAATACTGAAATAGCCCAAATTAATTGAAATTGGGTTTAAATCATCATAGCCAGTAATTTATCCTGTTAATAAATGTTAAAAATGCCAACAATTTTCACATTTTTATGTGCAGGATAAATTCAAGTCTCAGCTGAGCTGAGCATGAAAAAACATTTACAACCTCAGTGCCAAGACATGTGTTTCAACTTCATTTCATCCATTAAGGGAGGAAAAAAAAAGTGTCGCAGCAGCATTACAAACTTTTTGTAATATATGTTCAACATATTTTCCTACAGACTTAATGTCCTAATTAACATTATGTGAGCCGCGTCATGAGAAAACCGGATTTTAGCATATGCGAAAACAAAGCCGCAGATCAGCTGTGCAGTAACTGCACAGCTGATCAGCGCCTTTGTTTTCGCTACATGGATAGTACAATTCCTCTTCTTCTTAAATCCGAAATTTCAAGCTTGTAGCCATCTTCTGTGGCTGCAAAGACCGGTTTGTGTCGGACCTGGTCGGAAACCCCCGAGGACCTGTTTTTTCGTGTTACGGCTCATGTTCATTCAGCTTTACAGGGTGAAGGAGTGGTCAGTGACATAAAAACATACACAATGTATGTCAATTGAGCCTCGACGCGAGAAAACCGGTCTTCGGGGTTTCCGACCAGGTCCGACACAAACCGGCCTGTACAAGCTCAGAAAAGAGCTAGAAGCTTGAAATTTCGGATTTAAGTAGAAGAGGAACTGTACTATCCGAGTGGCGAAAACAAAGGCGCTGATCAGCTTCGCGGTTACCGCGAAGCTGATCTGCGCCTTTGTTTTCGCATAGGCAAAAATCCGGTTTTCTCACGATGCGGCTCAATTAAATCTAGGCCAACATAGACATCGGTCATCAATTCAGATTCTTCTTCATTTGAACGTTTAAAACGTTTAAAACGAACACATACATGCTCTTTAATTTAAATTTATAGGTTTAAAATTTGGCAATACATGCACTTATTTAAAATCTAGTTTAAAAATTTGGCAAAACATTTAAAAAGAGAGAAAATTAACTTGACCGCATTATTGGCAATTTTTGTTGATTAAGCCTATGCACATACATTTGTAGCAAAACCACTTTATCTGCCCTGGCTAATTTTAGTTTTTGCTGGTTTCAATGTCAGATCCCTTAAGTAAACCACCAAAATTGTTTTGTTTGAAAGTACAGTTTATTCAGGTGAGTATATAGGATCAAACAGAGGGATTGTTGGATTGCTGGCCTTGTGAAGACCACCCAGGTGAATGGCAAAGGTATGCCAAACCATCCAATTCATGAAAAAAACTGTCAGCGGGACTGTCCGATACAAACCAACCTGTACAGCCGTGAGGCTTGAAATTTCAGATTTAGAAAGTAGAGGGTTTGTACTATCTATATAGCGAAAACAAAGGTGCTGATCAGCTGCGCAGTTACTGTGCAGCTGATCTGCACCTTTGTTTTTGCTTAGGCAAAAAAATATTTTTTTTCATTATGCGGCTCAGTATAACTCAAAGGCTACTTCTTGTGCAATAAATCACTCAAAAATCCATCACCATAAATATGAGTGAAAACTTGGAGAAGTATAAATATGATAAGGTACTCATCATTGTTTCAACATCATTGTTTGAACCAACACTCATAAAATGTTTCTCCATTTAGGTGGGTGGCAGTCACTCACGGTGTGTATGTGTATGTGGTAGGGAATGATAGAGATGGGGAAGGGGGGAGGGGCAATATTATTTGAGTCTTATTACATTTTAAAACTCATGTCTGCTTGTATTTGAAGCCCCGGCCCTAAAGCTGTGGAAAAGTGGTCCAAAATATGCCCATCCCTGCATTCTAACCTTCCAAGACGATCTTCTATTTACAAGCAGTTTCATACATGAAACAAAACGCAAGGAAAAGGGAATATCACATGTATGCATTTTCTATACCTCTGTGGGTCAGCAACATTCATGCCTATTCAGGTTTGAACACCCAGACAGCAGGATGACCCATTTGTACTGGCTAAGATGCTGCCCAGACAATATATTTGACACAATACATGAGTCAGTGGCCTAAGTTTTGTATAGCTATACCTTAAATGGCTGCAGGCTAGTCCACCTGGTTAGGTCAACTTTCTACATGACCAGTCATCCTATTGGGCCTGTGCGTGACAAAACCAACAATAAGGGTTCTAACCAGGTCTGACACAAACTGGGCTGTACAGTCACAGAAGATGGTTAGAACCTTGAAATTTTGTTTTTAAGTAGAAGAGGGATTGTACTATCCATGTAGCGAAAACAAAGTCACGATATCCGCGCAGCTGATCTGCGCCTTTGTTTTTGCCCAAGCATTTTGCTGGTTTTCTCACGCAGAGGCTCATTTAAGTTACATACTGACCACTAGCCATAGGGCTGAAACTGGCGGACATTATACAGCCTCATAAATTACTGATGACAACTTTCAAAGGACTTTACTTAATGCTTTTATACTAGAATGGATACATGTAATTGAACAACCCTGTCATTTTCACTGCTTCTACAGAAAAACTCAAGGGCAGCCCAAGTGGCCGAGCGGTTAAGAGCGCTGTTTCTTAATCACTCGATCATCTCACCGCTGTGTCTGGTGTGGGTTCGAGCCCCGCTCTGGCCACATGTGAGACAAGCCAAGTTCTCCTTGCGGGTGTGCCAGGTGTTTTTTCTCGGGGTTCTCCCGTTTTCGCCCCACCTACTGATTGGCCCGTCTCATATGAGCTGAAATAATCTTGAAAGGAATGTAAAACTGAATAAAAAAAACTCAAAAACATGTACAATTCAGTTTGAATGTCCTGGCTCAGCCCCTATCTAAGAATAGCAGAAAGGCTCTAAATTACCAATGGCCAAATATACTCAGAAATCATCATATTTGAAATTCTTGGTTCCAAGTAAAGGGCAGATCAAACTGAACAGCTACTGCATAGGATTCAAAGGGATAAGAACTGATACTGTACACTGTATGCTGAGACCGCAGGCTCATCCTATTAGTACGGCAAATATTTCAAGAGAAGCTGCTGTATTTTATTACAACCAAAAATGTAAAATATGAGTTATCCCTAGATTTATGTTTGCAGCTCATTTTCAAAATTTCATCACTTTTCATGTACACTCAAAATACCACACACTCGAACATAGCTGGGAATTTATAAGGTTGAACAAACATGGAAATTATGCAGAAAATCCCTTTATCCCTATGTATTGCCCATTAAACAGGGACCCAAGACACGCGGACAAAGCGCGTCCGTGACTCACATGACATAAAAACGAATTGAAGTGAAATAAACTCGTTTCAACCAATTTTGTCATTGTTACCTCATTCAAAGTGAGACGGCAAGTGTAAACAAAGTCCCGGTCAATGGTACTTCACGGTTTTGATTACCGTGCTTAAATGGTGAAATTCAGAATGAGGTTTTGTGCGTGTGTTTGTACAGAACTTGAGAAACTGAGTTGTGACCCTGGAAGGATGCCACATCATGAGTAAAACTGGATTTTAGCCTATGCGAAACCAAAGGAGCAGATCAGCTCCTTTGTTCTTGTTTACAATTCCTCTTCTACTTATATCTAAAATTTCAAGCTTATAGCCTGCTTCTGCGACCATTTGTGTTGGACCTGGTCAGAAACCCCGAAGATCAAGTTTTCTCATGTCGTGGCTCATATAAAAGTCAATTATTCTCCCAACTGATCAGGTAAGACACAAACCAGCCTGCTGTTAAGATTAAGGCTTGCAGAAAGTACAGAAACACTTGCTGTACTCATTTGGCAATGAATATTTGGCTGTTTAAATGCACAGACTCTTCTGCAACTTAGGTGGCCTGTGTGTTGAGAATAAAATCCCATATGTTTAATAATATAAGTTACTCAGAAGCATTGTCACAATCTGGCAATATCTATCAGCATCCACAGCATAGGTTTTCGAGGATAATCCCAAAACCAAAATTATTAGGTAAAACCCTCCTAAATATTACAATCTACAACCACATAGGCTGTAAAAGCCACAATTCAGACTAAGCTGCGGCAGGAGAAAACCGGATTTTTGCATATGCGAAAACAAAGGCGCAGATCAGCTGTGCAGTAATTGCACAGCTGATCAGCGTCTTTGTTTTCGCTACACGGATAGTACAGCTGCTCTTCTTCTTAAATACGAAATTTCAAGCTTCTGGCTATTTTCTTTGACTGTACAGGCCCGTTTGTGTCAGACCTGGTCGGAAACCCGAAAAATCAGTTTTTTCGTATCGCGGTGACTGTACTGAAAGTTTTGCACCTGGTTGCATTTCATCGACTGCTCATAAAAATCAATTTTGTTACAACAGACATGAAACAACTGATTTTTAATGCTTTTGTCTGCAGATTAATAATACAGTTCCGAAAATGATTATTATGATATGCGCCGTGACGCGAGAAAACCGGATTTTTGCCTATGCGAAAACAAAGACGCGGATCAGCTTCGCATTAACTGCGAAGCTGATCTGCACCTTTGTTTTCGCAACACGGATAGTACAATTTCTCTTCTTCTTATATCCAAAATTTCAAGCTTCTAGCCTGCTTCTGTGACTGTACAGGCCGACTTATGTCGGACCTGGTCGGAAACCCCGAAAACCGATTTTCTTGAGTCGCGCCTCACATAACAGATCTCACACAAAATCGGCATGACGTCAAACAACCCCAGAAAAATCATTCACCTACAGCTATATTAATACAAAACTACAAAGAACTACGGCCATGAACATAGGTGTTACTTGCATCATATGGGTACAATGGAGACTGGGTCTTAACAAACAAGTTTTCATAATGGGACCAAAATGCTCCTAAAATCTGAGTTGACATCAATTGCCATTCCTTTCTACATGTAAATTCACTATAGGCCCAATAGATCTCAGTTTAGGGTGATTCATCTTACTTTAATTCCCAAAAAATTTGTGTATTTGTGTAGCAGGACAAATCCACAAACACAGAACAATACATGAGCCAAGACGCAAGAGGCATTAGTCTGGTTTTCTCATGTTGCGGCTCACACTGTGTGACTTGTTTGAAATTCAGGACCCTAGCTACAAGCTCCTTGTCCAATCTCATTAAATCATCTGAGCCACGTCATGAAAAAACCGAAATTTTGCCTATGCGAAAACAAAGGCGCGGATCAGCTTCGCAGTAACTGCGAAGCTTATCAGCGCCTTCGTTTTCACTACACGGATAATAAAAAATTTCCTCTTGTTAAATCCAAACTTTCAAGCTTCTAGCCTTTTTCTGAGACTGTACAGGTCAGATTATGTCGGACCTGATCGAAAACCCCTGAAACCCATTTTCTCGCGTCATGGCTGATCTAAAAGACCTCACAACTGGTATAAAATTTATTAATTTTTCAGTCCACTGGTCTACATTGTAACAGCACATCTGCTCCTAATTCATTATCAATTATGATTTATTTATTAGAACCGCCACAGGACAAAACCCGCTGTTTCCACTTTACACCAGCTATATCATGATCAGTCTAGTTATTAGTACAATCTAATCAATATTCACTGTTCACAAAAAAGGTAGGTCCCTAGCTACATACAGAACATACATCAGGCTGATCAGTGTAAGCTTATGCGCAGATTTATCTCGGCATTTGCAGGCCAAAAGTACCATAATTTGCCATGTTGCCATGAACATTTTCAAAATGACCACCCATGTACAAATCAATCAATATCCAAACCTGCTCCTTTTGCCATTAAATTGATGGCTTTTGCAGATATACCAATATGAGCCGCTGCATCAGAATACAAACAATCTGCATGTGTGAAAACAAAGCTGCAGATCAGCTGTAACTGCACAGCCGATCAGCGCCCTTGTTTTCGCTTCATAGATAGTACAATACCTCTCCTTTCAATATCTAAAATTTGAAGCTTTTAGGTATTTTCTGTGGCTGTACAGCCTGGTTTGTGTCGGACCTGGTCCGAAACATAAATTGTTGGTTTTCTCATGCGACAGCTCAATAAGAATGGCAAAACTAAGCATATCACCTGAGCTATGTCATGAAAAAACCGGATTTTTGCCTAGGCGAAAACTAAGGTGCAGATCAGCTTCACAGTACCTGCGAAGCTGATCAGCGCCTTTGTTTTCGCTACACGGATAGTACAATTCTTCCACTTTCTAAATCCAAAATTTCCAGTCTCTACTCATATTCTGTGCTTGTACAACACGGTTTGTGTCAGACCTGGTCGGAAACCTCGCAGACCGGTTTTCTCGCTTCGCAGCTCACCTACAAGCTCATGTAAGACTCAGACCGTCCAGGATATCCAAACATTTAAGATCTTGGATTTATGAAAAGTTCAGAACCTAAGCTACGCACAGTCGCTGCTTCCTGGGTATTAACCAGCACTCTAGGGAGTCAATGTGCATTGCTCAAGGACACAACAGTGAGGTACAAACCCAGGACCTCTCGATTCGGAGTCTGATGCTCTATCACAATGCCACCACGCTCCCTAAAAAAATGAAATCGTTTTCCTACCTTACAATGAAATCAAACTCAGCGCCAGCTAACATTATAATCCCTAACAGTGTAGAAATAGCTCCATGGACGACCGGAGAGAATGTGTGTTCTAGTGACGTCATCATCCGACTGTTACGTGAACCAATGGCCGTCACAAAACCCTGGAATCAAGAAAAATTATTCTTGACGTGTGATGGACACATTGATGAATGCATGTCTCTTCTCTTTGTCCTTTTTTTTTCAAAAGGCTTTAGCCATGTTACAAAATATGAAGGAAGTCATGTGGAGGTGACTTAACATTGAGACAAAAAATAGATTCTTGAAGCAATTTAGGGGTCCAATTTATTAGGTTAAGAGAAGACTTCATAGATGGCAAAAAAGTTGTTTGTACCATTCAAATATCAAACCAGAGAGGTAAGTAATACATCTACATGTATTACCTAAATATTAGATTCTAGAAAAAAAGAGCAGGTCTCTTGTAACAGATGCATTTCACCTTTATAAACATAGAAAAGGCCTGCTAAATCTGGTCGAAATCTTTGACTTACCACAGACACATGTACTGTAAACTCCACCCCAATGCCTATAGTGACTATAAGAATGACAGCAGGAATGGCGCTCAGTTTCAGCCCCATCAGACCCATAAAGCCAAACAACTCGATCAGAATTAGAGACAGGATCACAATCTGAAAAGTCAAATGGGAAGTATGATAATGATAGTGTATTATACTGAGGATTACTTTAGGGCCACATGGGAGATTGGTCTGTAGGAAAAAAATATCATTTGAAGAAACTAGGTGTTACGATAATTAATGATTCATCCTGTCATTGAGCTCTTCAACCCAAATGAGAAATTATTCATCAGAAACACAAATAATTTACATTAAAAAAATCATGATCATCTTTTTAAAAAGAGAAAAGTCCTCTGACTTCTGTTTAAAGCTTACACCTAAAATAATGCAAAATGACATAAATTCCTATTCACTATTACAAATTAATGGAAAATATAAGCTAATGAATCGGAGATATACTCACAATGATTGTAGCCAGCCATGGGTTCATGAGCACGACTGACAGGACCAGGAACGTAACCACCAGAATACACAACAACGCCAACATCAGATAGAACCTCAATTTAATATACTGCTCCCAGAACGTGAACGGAATACCGCTGGGATAGTTGGGTAATCCACGATTAGTGAACTCATCACTGATGGCACGAATTTCTAACACAATGTTCAAAATGTCATCCGTTCCCGAAAGGTTAGAAAGGTAGAATGGAATCTGGGCATAGGTGATGGACTTAGCTTTGGGAACTGAAAGTAAAGAAAATTCATGAACTGGGACTTTTTCAAATGTAAAATTGACCATTTTTGGATAAAAATTGTTTTTGTTTGTACTATGACTTAACATACCATTCAACAATTTTTCTGTCATGGTGGGACAGAGCCAATGCATCCACTAGGACCACATCAGTGGTGGTATTGTTAGAAATGCCTAACTGTATGTCATTTAGTGTAAGAGCATATGAGCCACTGCACAAGAAATCAAACAATCTGCATATGCGAAAACAAAGACGCAGATCAGCTTCGCAGTAACTGCACAGCTGATCAGCATCTTTATTTTCGCTACAGGTACAGTACAATTCCTCTTCTTCTTAAATCAGAAAGTTCAAGGTTCTAGCCTGCTTCTGTGACTGTCCAGGCTGGTTTATGACAGACCTGGTCGGAAATCCCGAAGACTGGTTTTCTTGCAACGCAGCTCATATCTCAAAGAGCTTTGAAGCCTATTTCTTGGCTATTGCATAGATTCAAGTCTAAACTTTCAATCATGTATCAAATGATTACAACATTTAACTCCACTTACTAAGGGTTTCATAGTCGTAGCGATCATGTGGCCAAACTTTGGTTTCTGGGTGAATCTCGGCCATTGTTGCCGAGTATGCCATAGCGTCATTGGTGACCCAGGCCGTCAAGTAATTATAGAAAGCCGGAGGGTAGATAATCCCCTCGCTGTTCACAAGACGGACAACTCCTACTTGGGACTTGTCGGCGTGATTGTTGACGTTGCCAGTCTGCATCATCAATTTATATGCCAAGATTCCATCGTCAGAAGCATTGTTGTACCAACCAGTGACCGAATTTGGATTTTTGTGGAAACAACCTGTAGCATTGTCATGGTCATAGGCCTTTTGAAGGTCTGGAAAAATAAAATACAAAATATTTGGTCTTTGACATAAAATGCCAATTATTCATGTAATTCAGTATGAGATTTAGAGGTTTTTAAGAATGAACACCCAGTTTGTTCCAATGGAATGCAATAATTTCAAATCATTGTCAATGATCAAAGTGATCATGAAAATTATGGTAAATAATTTACTTGCATATGAACGGCCATAAATTTGGTCAACAAGGATCTTTATCAACTTCTAGATTTATTGTATCATGTAAGATTGACATCAAGACTTTCAATGTTTCAATGCCCAATATTTATGAACGGACAAAAGTCAGCTTTATTATAGCATATAATTTTATTTTATGATTGAATATCAAGGACTATCCAATAATCAAAGTACATCATATTTAACTTACTTATTAGCCAATCCCTGAAGGCATCTAGCCAGAACTTAGGTAGGGAACCGTCTTTCTCTCGGACGATTTTGTCGACATTTTGAAAGGCGCTATGATACTCTCTCAGAAGTCTTTGGTTGTTGGGATAGTCAAAGTCCTGAAAAGGAGGTCCACATATATGTATTGTATTAAACTTTGCATACCAAAAAGAAGATAATCTAAAGCATTTTGTAGATAAAAACATTGATTTCTTTACCTCCCGATGAAAATTTATGTCAGGATGGAACCACTGCCTCATGGGTATCAAGCAGTACTATGGGGAGTTAATGACCAACCAGTGACAGCAGTGTTTGAACCATTAACCTCCCGATCTACAGTCCTATGCTCTCCCACTACTCCTACTTGGCTATCAGTGGATCCTATGGATCTGCATTTATTAGTTTTTATTAAAGGTAAACCTGGGAAATTTTAAGCGATTATGACAAATTCTGACAAAATCGGAAATAAGCGAAAATTATTATTTGTATCATGCACAAATATGAGGAAGAAGAAATGAAAAGTATTTTCTCACCTTTGTGACAAGATAGATATTATAGAATCCAAAATATTTTGACTGTGTCTCCAGGAAGTCATATTCCACGGTCCCACGTGGTACGACATCCGTGAGGTCAAGGCCATCCTTCACCTGAGCCGTTCCCCAGCAACTGATGATCACGATAACAAGAAAGAAAATACTGGTGAAAACTTTGACTGGTGTTTTCTGCAGGAAGGGGCCGTAGTGCCTCGTTGCTATGGAAGTGAGGCTGGTATCCAGGCAGGCCTTCTGGATTCTGGCAACACGTTCCCCGCAGGTGACAGTGTCCTCGGTGAGGCACTGACGAGAGTTGGTTGTGGATGTTGATATACACCCTGGAAAGTAATAGAAAACATAATTTATTGTCTGGAAATGAACCTCTGCAAAATTGAGAACTAGATGACTATACAAAAGCCTTTGTTGCTGATAAATAAAACTGGAAGGGTCATGGGCATACTCTTTCTTCATAATGGCCTTTATTTGGCAGACCATATGCCCCTTGCTGTAAAGAAACAGGGAATCATGCCCCTCTGTACAGCCCATGAAACTTTTCTTTCTAAGTCATGAGTCAATGATTGGTATAGAGCAACTAAGGTCTGGTTAAACGAAATTAATTGATCCAATTTTGTAAATATCATACCAGCCATGGGTGATCCTGGCCTGACAACAAACTGTCCTTCTGTCGGAGCCAGCGTCGTAGAGGTAGGTCCGCCATCATGATCAAGCTGTGCTATCGTGTCCCTGGCCAGAAGGTCGCTGTACGCTGGGGGGCTGTAGCAGGGTGGGGGACTGTAGCATGGGGGTGGGCTAGAGTCCCGCTCCAGCTCCTGAGGTCGCAGTTGTGGTTGTAATTCTATCACTCTATTGTTGTCACCATAGCTGAAATGATATTGAGAAGATTGTAGTTGTATAAGGTTTTATTTTACATGTACTATTTCTTAACCGACTTCATATTTCTAAATAATTCCATTATCAAAATTGATACAAATTCAATATTCTTTTTTGATTGATTACATGTTTTCATATTATTTCAGTTTTATTATGAAATAGCTATAAATATTGAATGATACAAACTGTGTATTTTATTCATTGGACATCAGCGTGCTTTCAAATTACTGCAACTTTACTTGGATGTTACATAACTTGTGATAACGTAAGTGGTCAATGCTTTCTCTGGAAAATTAGGCACTCCCAAAAACAGCAAAATCTGAAAACTGTACCATAAAATGTCAATTTTGAATTCATAAACTATCAAACCATTACCTCTTAAAGCAGCAGAAGACATCGACCCGTTTATGTTTCCGTCGTATGAGGTCAAGACTACAGATGGCAGGAAATATGAGGAGTACGGAAATGAGGTTGAAGAATATCAGGATACCAGCCTGGAACGGAAAAATACATGAGTTTCTATATGACAATACTCATACAACACTGTTTTAGGTTGGTTGATTTGGGGTTTAACGTCCCACCAATAGCTAAGGTCATATGGAGACGGAACCTCGGTTTATAGTCTCGTCCGACAGACTGGAGAAGCCTAGGATCAAACCTGCGATCCTATGGTTTACAGGGCGAGTGACATAACCACTGGGCCACGGATGCTTCTAACACTGTTTTTGATATGGCAAAAATTTGTACTGTATAAATATTTTCATGACCAAATATCCGGAAAGAAAATGTGCCTGATGTTAGGATCACTTGAATGTCAGCTTTGTTACTATAAATGGGACACAATAACAATCAAGGTATGTATCACAGGGTTGAACAGTGGTGGCGGTGTTAGCATTTTACATCCCACTCAACAACTGATGTCATATTGAGATGGAATCTCAGTTGAAAGTTTCATCCAAAAGACTGGAGAAGCCCTGACCCAAACTCATGACCACTGGTTTATGAAGTGAGCCTGCCAAGCACATGACGTCATAATGACGTCATATCAACGTCGATGCGACGTCATGACGTCGCATCGACGTTGATCTGACGTCATTCTGACGTCATGTGCCTGCTGGGGAGTGGCTTAACCCCTATGCCAGCCAAGCCTCTATGTGTTTGATAGGGTTGAACATTAAGAGTAGAGTTATAATGATGTTATGGTAAATTTTGTTCAACATATTTTATTTGTAATGCCTTTCTCTTTTCTCATCATGAATGAAGTACCTAGTAATATTACTTGCACCTTAATACACAGAACACAGCAATAAATCATCAAAAAATACCAATTCTAACCTAGTTCTCTTATTCTTTCTGCAAGTTATTTCAAAATTCTTTTCAAGGTAGGCCAAAATTAACACACAAAATTCTCGATTCTCCTCGCTTAATCATTAAAAAATATGATAACAAGATTCGGCTTTTAGTTTTCCCAGTTTGATTAAAGTTTCGCTGTTGGAGCTTAGGTAAAGAATGACATGTGCTTTTTATTTGAGTTGCAGAAAGGAAAATCTGATCGCTTCAAGGCTGCTTTGGGGGCTGATCAGTGCCATTGTTTTTTGTTGGCAATAAAATATAATTCCTTTTTCTAGACCTGAAATCTTAAGTCTCTGTCTATGTTGTAAGGTGCAAAAACTGGTTTGCCGAAAAAGACAGAAGTTGGGTTTTACACCAAGAGGCTTATTTTCCAACTGGAGAGAAGCAATTATAAGAAATTGTTTTTCCATTCTGTCTTCTTGTTCTGCACATTTTGATAACTAAACATTCAAGCCCTGTGGATCGAAAAAGCTTGCTGCCAGGACTTAGGCATCACCGGCTGCAATAAGTATATGATTGCAGCTTGAAAGTCTTAAAATTTCTGTTGCATAAAATAACATGGCAATCTGGTAAGGGACAGCCAAAAACAGGAATTGTTTGGTCTGAAATGATGGGCTGGAGACCTGCTGCCGCAATAGTTTTGTTATATAAAAAATAAGTTTTCTCCCAACTATCCTCGTTTTTGGGTAATACTATTTTAATCGCAAAATAAACACTTTTGCAGGTACTGACAGATTTTCTGCAGAGTATCAAAAACGAGAAACAAGGAAGGTTTTGCATTCATGCTATAGTCGCTACCCTACCAAATTCTGTAAGGTCCTAAACTCATTGGTTTCTTAGCTTTCATAATTTTTTCTGACATACTGACTTGGTATCTGTCCACATCTGTTTAGTGCAGACTCACAGTGACCATAGTATCATGTACAAGGCAGTTGCCATGAAGTCATGATATAACAAAATATCCAATGTCTGACCCAAACCAAATCAGCAGATTTCTTGCTAATTACGTTCTTGTTCTAACATTAATCGTGCAATTTTAATACTTCTGTATTTAAGCGCTTTTGAAAATTCAACAACCCAAGATTTGCATTCTTTCTCAGCAATGTAGTTCAGTAGATAGGTGGTCTCGCATGGCGATGAAGTGCATATTAATTTCAATAGTTTCATAGTAGGACAAGCTCAGAATAATAAGGCTTTTGATGTCTCCCAGTAAGAAAATTATGTCACAAAGGACGAAAAACTATCTTTAAACGAGTTATGTCAATTCGTTTGCATGATCTCTGCTCATATCATAAAAGTATCAACAAATGTGTCTAATTGTGGAAAAGCCTGTTTAAGCATATGCGAACATAAAAGTTGGAGAACAGCCTGCATATTATCTTGTTCACTTTTTACTAAGTCTACACGAGTCGAAAATGTCAATACCCTAATGACTATTGGATCGAGCAGATCTGCATGAGTTTTATGTTGTTGAAATTCCCCGAGGACATGAAGACATGCTTTCTCATGCCGATGCTCTAATGATAATAATGCATTTGAGCCGCCGCATGGGAAAACCAACAATCTGCATAGGCGAAAACAAAGGCGCAGATCAGCTTCGCGGTAACCGCGAAGCTGATCAGCGCCTTTGTTTTCGCTACTCGGATAGTACAATTCCTCTTCTACTTAAATCCGAAATTTCAAGCTTCTAGCTCTTTTCTGAGCTTGTACAGACCGGTTTGTGTCGGACCTGGTCGGAACTCAAATTGTTGGTTTTCTCACGCACAGGCTCATTTACAACTTAATTTTTTGCACATAGGCAGTGCCAAAAGAAACTTGTGTTTCATGAAACCAAATCGCTTCTCTAAGAAGCAGCCAAGTATGTCACATTTAGTTCAGCATTTCACTAACTTTAGCGCCAAAAAAAGTTAATCCAGATTCCCCATCATGATATGGCTGAAAAATTGTAGAATATAATATAAAATGCAACCAACATGTCATGTGCGGATCCAGAAATTTTCATGAGAGGGGGTCCAACGAAAATGGTAATTGTTAATCACAGACGAGGGGGGGTCCAACCCCCCAAAAATACCGAAATAACCTTTTTTTAGGTAAAATTTTCAAATTCCAGGGGGGGTCCGGACCCCCGGTCCCCCCCTCTGGATCCGCGCATGCATGTTACTCAAAATCACACAAATCACCCAAAATATTGCCATTTGGAGACTTGAATTCAATTTCAAGCTTTTTTTTTTTCAAATCCTACTATAATTCTGAGCCCAGATAGAAAACACTTTGCCTTTTAAATAAGACACAAACCTATCAGATCAGCCATAAATTAAGCCTTGAGTAAGGCCCTGGCTCCCTGGCCATATTTCCAATTTCATACAATGATGTGGTCTTGCCAATGCCTGCGCAAATGCAACAAAGCACTGAAGCCCCACATATTTTTCCAGCATAACCACAAGTTTTCTATGTTTGGCCTTACTGATGTAGGTGGTCTTAAATCATTGCCACCTCTCTACTGACAGGAGGGTAAACAGATGCAGCTGGAGTCAAATACCTCAAGTGAAACTCACTCAAGTGGAAAATGCAAAAATAAGTTGTAACTTGCTGTATGTTCATTCAAAAGAATCTTGCAACAATTTTATGAAGTTGAAAACTTGTGAGAAAAAAAACTATTGGAAACCTAGATTTATGTGAGCAATCACATTTAAAAAGAAGAATGATTCCAATCTGAACAGAATTCTATCTCCGTTTGTAATATTATAAGGTGGTGATGTTAGCGTTTTACAATCAACTCAACATACAGAGATCATATGAAGATGGGACCTCAGTATCATGTGTATGAAAGTCTGGAGAACGCTTAAGCCCAGACCTGAACTTATAAGTCCTTGTTTACATGGCTTCTTCACTATATTTAACATAATGCCACACCATATCATAGTATTGTAGCAAAATAGCTGCAGTCGGGATTAAAATTGTTGTTCCCTTATACCTATCAATTTGCAAGAGGTTTATTTTTTTTATAATTGACAAATTTTAAGACCTTCAATTAACGTTGTTAGCTATCTCTGATCATCTATCTGTTCCCATATGCCCTATTGTATCATTTATGCCGTGTTGCGAGGAAAGCTGTCTTGGAAAATTCCGACTAGGTCCGACACAGAACGGCTTCTACAGTCATGATGATAAGAGGCTTGAAATAAACAATGTTTTATAGTTCTGTGTAGCAAAAACAAAGGCATTGATCAGCTGGGCAGCAATCGCACAGCTGATCTGTGCCTTTGTTTTTGCATATACAAGAAGTGGCTTTTTACAATGACAGCACTCATAATAATGGGCTATGTATAATCATACAAAAGCAACAAAAGATCTGTCATATTCTGCAATATTGTTAAAATATATGGTTTTAGTTGGACCACCCACAAGCCCACTACTTTACCTTGCTAGGTCATAGTTGGGTGATTTTATCATCCTGTTATATACTAGAAAAAATTTCGGCTCTATTTTTTGTCCTGTTGTGAAAAAGTCTGTTTTCTTGCCCTATCGAACATGTCAGATATACAATGCAACCAAGCATCTATTTAGTAGAAGTTAGCTAAATGCTTGAAATTTCATAGTTAGAAACGTGAAATTGTACCAGCAAAGAAATGAAACCTCAAAAACACAAACTGTCATTCCCATTCGCAAACTAAGAACTATAGGTTTCTGCCTGATGTCGCTGATTTGAAAACCTCAATGGAATTTCTGAATTATACTTTTATGCTCTTTATTAAGTAGGCTTAAATTAACTTTTTCAATGTGCTTTTAGAAGAAGCAGTATCAATTTCACAAAAAAACGCACACCATGAATTTGCCAAAAAAAAAAAAAGGAAGAGAGAATGAATAAACACTATAGAACATCTGGCTAAGCTCAATTTTTGACCCATTTTTTCTTCATAAAAAAAAAGAATCAAAATCCTTAGTTCCAAAGTGCCTATATGGATACCATCTTTATATGGTCAGACACAAGTTTTGACTGGGCCCATTAGCTTGATTGGTAAAATGTCCGATTCATAACTAATTGATCCTCAACCCAGCAAATTTCTTTCAGAAAGACTTGGTCATATCATAACATTTCAATGGCCATTCTTCTTTTTCTGGCGATTCCAGATTATTAAAGTCTTGTTAGTTAGTGGTGAAAAAAAAACAACAACAAAAAAAAGAAAAAAAGAATAGCTGATCGTCTCAACATTAACTTTGCTATTGACCATAGATATGAAGCACTCAATGAAACAAATAAACAGATACAAGCTTTGTTAACATACACATCTCACCATATATACAAGAAAACAGTGTACCTGTATAGAGAAGACCCGTAGGGCAGGGATGGGTATAATGGCAGCCGAAAAAAATGCCAGCATGTTGGTGATGGACGTCAGGAGAATTGTTGTTCCAGTACGCTTCAAACATTCCGGTGTCTGCTCCTGGGAAATAGAAAACTAGAAATAAGTGTTTGTAAAACACTATGCCCCCAACTGTATGCTTGCCTCTAACCTGGCACAGTTTATATGATTCATTTATTTCATTATTTTTTTTTTATGAAAATCATGTAAGCAAACAGAGTAGACCGGGCACAAACAGCAAACTTGAGGACTAACAGTGATAACAGATGCACACTTAAAATTGGAGTTAAAACTTCACAATTCCGTAATTCTGTCAAACTTTACGTAAAGTCCTCAAAAGTTAACCAGGTGATCTTCTTCTCCACCCCAATCAGTAAACCAAATATGAAGGCTCTAGCTAAAATACTTTTTGACATATCTTGCACATGAGATTTTCAAATTTTGTTTCCAAAGGGACATAACTCAAACAGATGGCATAACTCGGACATGAAAAATTACAGGTCAACTATTTTCTCATGAGGAATCTGTAAATGAAATTTCAAAACCCTAGCATTCATCCTTGAAAATTTTAAAACTTCGCCGAAAATTGGAAAAATCAATCAAAATTTCAAAAATGCGTAATTTTTGTCAAAATATGAGGTGAAGTTCTCAAAAGTTAATCAGGTGATCTACTCCTCATCCAAAATAATTATACCAAATATGAAGGCTCTAGCTCAAATACTTTTTGAGATATCTTGCACACAAGATTTTCAAATTTTGTTTTCAAAGGGACATAACTCAGAAAAGGGGCATAACTTGGGCATGAAAAAAAATATGTGTCAACTATTTTTTCATGAGGAATATGTATATGAAATTCAAAACCCTAGCATTCACCGTTTAAAAGTTTCAAATTTCACTGAAAAGTTGAAAAAATAAGCAAAATTTCAAAATTCCATACTTTTGTCAAAATTTGCGGTAAAGTTCTCAAAAGTTAATCAGGTGATCTACTCCTCAGCCCCAACTAATATACCAAATATGAAGGCTCTAGCTTAAATACTTCTTGAGATATCTTGCACACAAGATTTTCAAATTTTGTTTTCAAAGGGACATAACTCAGAAAAGGGGCATAACTTGGGCATGAAAAAAAATATGTGTCTACTGTTTTTTCATGAGGAATATGTATATGAAATTTCAAAACCCTAGCATTCACCGTTTAAAAGTTTCAAATTTCACTGAAAAGTTGAAAAAATAAGCAAAATTTCAAAATTCCTTAATTTTGTCAAAACTTGCGGTAAAGTTCTCAAAAGTTAATCAGGTGATCTACTCCTCAGCCCCAACTAATATACCAAATATGAAGGCTCTAGCTCAAATACTTCTTGAAATATCTTGCACACAAGATTTTCAAATTTTGTTTTCAAAGGGACATAACTCAGAAAAGGGACATAACTCCGACTTGAAAAAAAATACGGGTCAACTATTTTTTCATGAGGAATGTGCATATGAAATTTCAAAACCCTAGCATTCACCGTTCAAAAGTTAACAGACGCACCCACCCACCCACCCACACACACACACACAAACAGACAAGCCAAAAGCAATATGCCCTTCCAACTTTTTCAAAGTTGGGGGTATAACAATTTGGTGATTAAACAATGAAAGTATCATTCAACTATGTTGACATGAACAAGTCAAAACCTTGTATTGTTATCATGTTAATGAAGTAAATTAAACAAACATCTTGTCTTTGGTAAGGATGATCCTTGTAAGTTGTAAGTTGCCAACCAACTTTGACTGCAGCTCTACTACCCATAAGGCACTTTGAAGCCTATCTAATGCTCAACAGCCCTATCTAATGCTCCACTGCCAATCTAATACTCCACCAACCAACGACCGAGGACCTACATGTTGTTTAGCATTTGTTTTGGGACTGTACTGCCCTAATTCAGGTATAAAACCTTCTACCTGTGGGAAAACTCGCTGATTATTAATTTGGCTCTCTGCTAATTAGATTTTCGCTTCCAAATGAACCAGAGCAAAGCACCTGACATTTGGAAAAATCAACATGTGAGTTCGTACAGGCTACTGTACTGGTTTAATGTGACAAGATTGGAATGCGCCCCTCAGGTGCAGGGCAAATAGTCAAAATTTCATTGATTTCTATGCATCATGGGAATTTTTGCATTTGTTTTTTTTTTTTTTTTGTTTTGTTTTTTTTTGTTTTTTTTTTGTCATCTGCTGATCATTATTTCTATTTTCAAACTTTTTTTCCTTAAAAAAACTTTCAGGGATACCATCAGTTCATCAAACAGTTCGAATCCTGGTGGCCAGGCCAGTCAAATCTTCAAGACTGATATGTCACTGTTTGCAAAGGTAATTAGCCGATGACACCTGTACATATAGAGTTAATAAGCGCTTGATGGCGTCAAAACAGACTCCCACCCATGTTCTTCCTATTGCTTGTTGATCATTAGATTTATAATTCATTTTTTCAGCTGTTTTTAACAAGCCTGTCAGAAAATGCAATACCATATCATTCCTGTATATTCAAATCTCTGAAAAATGTATTTCTATTTTTATTATTTGAATGCATCCAAGATCATTTTTGAATGCATTCAATATCATTACATCTAAACTTGTTTTCCATAATCCAGGCTTTTGAACTTTCTGCTTTTTGCATGTGGTAAATAATAATGCCCACCGAGGAATTTTGTATTTGAGCCGCGACGCGAGAAAACCGGACTTCGGGGTTTCCGACAAGGTCCGACACAAACCGGCCTCTACAAGCTCAGAAAAGAGCTAGAAGCTTGAAATTTCGGATTTAAGTAGAAGAGGAATTGTACTATCCGTGTAGCGAAAACAAAGGCGCTGATCAGCTTCGCGGTTACCGCGAAGCTGATCTGCGCCTTTGTTTTCGCCTAGGCAAAAATCCGGTTTTCTCACGATGCGGCTCATTTTTCCTGGAGTTATGGTAGTGCATTTTGCCGCATTTTTTCAATGCTAACAAGGTTGTCAGATAAATGCACCTAATTGCTACTGCACTTCAAAGCTTTTGAAGTTTGGTGCAATCATTCAGTGTGGGGTCTAAGTCTTTCAAAAAATGTTGTTTTCTTATCTGATGACCTCAGTAATGAAATGTCAAGATGTCTTTTCTTCTTATATCTCGAGCCGCATCATTTTGCATATGCTAACCAACATTTTCCTTATGCGAAATTAAAGGCGCAGATCAGCTGTGCAGTAAGTGCAAAGTGGATCAGCGTCTCTGTTTTCGCTTCACCAGTACAATCACTCTTCTTCTTAAATCCGAAATTTTGAGCTTCTAACCTGCGTCTGTGACTGTACAGGTCAGTTTGTGCCATGCCTGGTCATAAAACACTGAAGAAAAGTTTTCTCGTGTCACTGTTCAAATGGTAAAAGGTATACTAAGCACTGGTAAATGGCTTTTGAAGGCTTTCCTAGGAAGACTGTCCAACATGACCTAGACTGCAGCTGTTTACCATGAAGGGTAAAGCAACAAATCAAAGAACTACTGGACTGGATTTTGATTGCAGAAACATGGGCCGTCCACAGGCTTTGTCACCATAAGCAATTTTGCTGGCTTTGTTTGTTTTGAGATTTAACGTCCCGGTCAACAATTTTTAGTCATGTCGTGACAGAGCCACCGCTTCCTGGGTTTTAATCAGTAATCTTTGGTTTTGTATCATTCAACAAGATGATAGTACTTTTTGCATTATAGACAGTAAAGGCCAATTGAAAGCCACAAGAGACTGTTCATTACTTTGTGATTTAATATCTTGATTCAAAAATTAAAATTTATAATAATCAAACTGTACTACAGACATTTCAGACAAGATTGGCCACCACTGGTTTTATTTACATCAATATTCATGTAAAAGATGCTGAAAAACAGGGTCTACACTTAACTTGAAAAGTTTGTACTACAAACCAGTGCTTGTTCTACTCAAGTATACAATACAGAGGCAGTATGTTGAGTGGGTCTTAATTTCTTAAACCCTATGCTCTAGCTCTGTAGTCCAACACGCTCCCACAATAAACTGAGTTAGACAACTGGCAAAAGTGTTTTATAAGAATGTAAGAAGTGCACAGATGCACAGACAAGAGAGTGTGTGAGTCAAACTTGAGTTTTTTTGCCAGCAGAATCACCACAGAATGGCTTTATAATTACAAATTAAGCAAACTACACATGCATTTTATTCTAAAAACATGTGCCCTTCAATGTGGGAGGTTTACCTATCAGATGGAAAAGCCATTACAACCAGGCAGAAGAAAATGGTTGTAAATGAGCAGCTGACTCAATTTTTCCGACCAGGTCGGACACAAACTCCGCCGTACAATGACAGAAGATTGCTCAAGACTTGAAATTTCAGATTTAGCACCTAACAAAATTGTAGTATCTTTGTAGCGAAAGTAAAGGTGCAGATCAGCTGCGTGGTAGCCACGCAGCTGATCTGCATCTTTACTTTCGCATATGCAAAAAGCAGCTTTTTCAAGACCTAACTCAAATTATAAACAAATTGATACCAATCATCTAGTGCATATTTGAGCCGCCTCTTGGGAAAACCAACAATGTGGGTTCCGAATGGGTCTGACACAAATCAGGCTGTACAATCACAGAAGCAGGCTAGAAGCTTGAAATTTAGGATTTAGGAAGAAGAGGAAGTGTGCTATCCGTGTAGCGAAGACAAAGGCACTGATTAGCTTAGCGGTTACCGCGAAGCTGATCTGCGTCTTAGTTTTCACATATGCAGATTGTTGGTTTTCTCATGAGGCAGCTCATCTATCAGCCCTTATCTTGTTTATCTATTAATTTCTACCAGAAAAGTGCTGAGGGGTTCCAAATTACCTATAGGACTGACGGTTTATCAGTTACTAGCATCTAGTAAAAATACAACATGAAGTATAGGGAAAATCCCGCCCACTTTTTCAAACTCTTGGCGTGAGTCTCTATGGTAAAATGTTTGAATGATTTTCCGAGCAAGTTTTGATGAATTTGATGGGTAGGACATCTTTGAACTTTCAATTAATTAAATCAAGAGGCTGCATTTAATATCAATTCCTGATGATTTTAAATCTCAGACTGCAGACGCATTTTTAAACAGTTCTTTATAAGAAGTGGGGTGGAGGGTTGCAAATGGGTGGGGAAGAATGGGAGACTCAAACCTTTATCTGCATGGACAGTTGTTTACAGTAAGTGCTATGTCCACTGATATTAATTTTTATGAATGCAATTTCCCCCAAAATGTTCCATTTTTCACCATTTGAAAAAGTTGACAGGATTGTCCCTATACTTCATATTGTAGGTTTACTAGATTCTAGTAACTGATAAGGTGTAAGTCGTGTAGATAAAATGGCCACTTTTAACATTGCTTGAAGTTTATCCCCCTTTTTGTACTAGATATACAAGATATACATGTGCATACCAGATAATATTATTTTTATGGTACCTACAGGAAATATACCACATCTTTTTACATGTCAGGTACATGACTCTTGATCCGAGAAACAGATTCTGGGAAGGGCAGGGATGAACTTGGAGCAATAGGACTTTCACCTTATCAGTTACTAGAATCTAGTAAACCTACAATATGGAGTATAGGGAAAATCCTGCCCACTTTTTCAAACTCTTGGTGTAAGTCTGGTGTTTAGAATTTCTGACATTTCAGACTTTTTTTTATTTCCGCTGTTTTCAATCTATTATTTCTTTAAAAGTAAATAAAACAGAAAATGCATTTGTTCAATTCCTTTGTACACCTGCGGTTAGAAGATTTAAAATCGATAAGTAGTATTTACTTGGTTTTTCATTCGTAACAAAATTTGTCCTCATTTCACACACCACACACGCAATTTTTATGTGTTCAAGCAGTGCAAAATGATCCAAAACTTAAGCGATTTTCTTAAATAGACAAAGTTTTGTGACAGCGTAAGGAATTGAACTGTTGTTTTGTCCTTTCGTGAATGAAATTTACTCTTGTATGAAATTTGAACAAAGATTTTATTTAGATGTCTTTTCCTCATGCACAAGTAGTGAACATTTCCAATGAAAATTATGCACGAACAAAGAGAAATTGTTCTCGTTATTTTGGGGCCCACCATTTTGTTGACGCCCCTTCACCAAGGGTGGTATTAAAACATAGTCGTTTGTGTACTTAAGGGTGTAATATTAAAATTTTAATTATAGAAAATTATTACTAAAAACCCATAAGGAGACCAATTTTCTTCAGTGTAAACATAGTTTAGCAATGAGCCGCATCATGAGAAAACCGGATTTTTGCCTATGCGAAAACAAAGGCGCAGATCAGCTTCGCAGTAACTGCGAAGCTGATCAGTGCCTTTGTTTTCGCCACTCGGATAGTACAATTCCTCTTCTTCTTAAATCCGAAATTTCAAGCTGCTAGCCCTTGTCTGTAACGGTACAGGCCGATTTATGTCGGACCTGGTCGGAAACCCCGAAGACCGGTTTTCTCGCGTCGAGGCTCCAATATGGGAGGTTCTTTATTGCATAAAAATCCTGAAAGGAAAAGAAATATCAGTGCACAAGAGCTCACATCCCATGAAGAATTCTTCAATCTATAGTAGTAATGCCCAAATGAAAACAGTCCAGCTCTGGATCGGATTGCCCTGTCTCAACTCAATTTTTTTTTTTAAATTCAGTTTTACGTCCCTTTCAAGATTATTTCAGCTCATGTGAGACGGGCCAATCAGTAGGTGGGCGAAAACGGGAGAACCCCGAGAAAAACTACCTGGCACACCCGCAAGCAGAACTTGACTTGTCTCACATGTGGCCAGAGCGGGGCTCTAACCCACACCAGTCAAAGCGGTGAGATGATCGAGTGATTAAGAAACAGCGCTCTTAACCGCTCGGCCACGGGGGCCGATAACTCAATTTTTTTGATAAAATTCATAAAAGCAAACAGTATAACAGTAAAGCCCCAGATGTGATGCAGCATTCAGTGGCTTCTCATCTAGCGCTAAACTGTTTGTCTACGCCCCATAAATAGTATGTCACTAATGTATGGGTTAACATGATGCTGGCAAATTCTTGTATCAAACCTGAAATCTTTGGCATTGGCAATTACATGTTCCCATCCGAAATCACTGTCATGTCTAATTTCAGCCTCGTCATGAGAAAACTGGATTTTTGCCTATGCGAAAACAAAGGCGCAGATCAGCTGTGCAGTAACACTGCACAGCTGATCGGCGCCTTTGTTTTGGCTTCACAGATAGTACAATTCCTCTTTTTCTTTTATACAAAATTACAAGCTTTTATCTCTTTTTTGTGGCTACAAAGACCGATTTGTGTCAGACCAGCTGGTCAGAAACCCCAAAGACTGGACCTTTATTTTTCCAATAGTTGAAATAGTTTTGTTAGGATGTGGCTCTATAAAAGCATTTAAGAACAAAATTCTCCTCCTTTGATAGAAGCAAGAGAAAGAAATTGGCTGACCAGTGTCTAAAATATGTTCCCCATCACTATGAAGCATTCTATGAGTTAAAATTTCCCTGTACTGATCATTGCATCTTTGCAACTTTTTCTCACGGATATTTAAAAGTTTATGATGATTTTCTTTTACCAAGACATGCCTCAATCCTGAATAGCTAGGTGCCATAGGTAATTAACACTGAAATTAACTAACATGTGGATGTGAGCTAGTCTACATAGGCCACCGCATGATGGTACAAACTCACACTAGTGCAGTGAGTGCTGTTCGCAGACTCATAAAAGCTTTTAAATCGGCCACTCTAACCTGTTCATGCCACCACTTCATTTTTTAACAGTCCCTAAGGTCCCTAGGAACCCACTAAATGTGATTTTCATCCCTGATCTGAGTCTTTGCTGATAGCACATTTCCATTTGTTAGCTCTTTTTGTTTATAGCTTGACATAAAGTGAGCCGCATCCTGAGAAAACCAGATTTTTGCCTATGTGAAAACAAAGGCGCAGATCAGCTTCGCAGTAACTGCGAAGCTGAATTCAGTGCCTTTGCTTTCACTACACGGACAGAGAAAGTACAATTCCTCTACTTTCTAAATCCATAATTCCCAGCCTCTAGTCATCTTCAGTGACTGCACAGGCTGGTTTGTGTCGGACCTGGTCGGAAACCCCGAAGACAGGTTTTCTCACGTCACGACTCATGTATAAAGTAGACCACACAGAAATTGATTGATATCTACTTGGTACATAAAATGAGATGTCTTGCCAGAAAAAAGCCCCTTATATACCAGAAAAAAGGGCAAAACAAAGCCTCACCATGCCCAAAACAAGACTTGCATTCGTAAAACTGTGTTACTTCAGGTGGTAATCAATTTACTGGGCCTCGGTAGCGGTTGAAAACCACTCCAACCCAGGTTCTTTGGTCGCTACTTATTCACATACACCTTAGAACCCTGTATTTCCCTGTGTCCTGACTGAGTCATAAAAACAACTATTTTTCAGTTGACTAGCTTCCCCTCTCCAAAAACACAATACCCTGTTTAGAAGGCAATTTATGGGAGAAATTTTATACCATTTCAGTCTCCACACAAGGCTACTAAAACCGTACCATAACAATGTTGAAGTTTCGGACGCTATAAAGAGACCCAGACAGGGCTCACAGAAATTGGATACTGTACAGAACAGCTCATAGGCCAATGGATCATATCTCCGCAAAGCTCAGTTTTGAGCACCAGATGTAGTGGAAATGGTGTTCATATTTATGTCATTTTCAACAACATCATGGAGATCAGATTTTGTTTTTAAATCTCATCCGAAAGACAGGAAAAGCCTGGGATTGAACTCAAGACCTCTGGTTTTGGAGAAAAGTGGCTTAACCACTATGCCACAGACCTCGAGGCTTCAGGGTTCTGACACCAATCTAGTCTACAAATTTCATTAAAACAATGCCCTTACCTTGTACGATATGTAATCATTGTTGGCATTCTCCGCATATGTATGAGCTAGCAGGAACATGTCATCTACGCCGAGACCGAGGGCCAGGAACGGAATTATCTGAAAACAAGAATGGTTCAATTTTACTCATTGGTGAGCATAAGGGCCTTTTAAACTGCCAAGGTTGTATCGAGACATAAGTCAGCCACACTGTTCCTGGACAAGCCTCACCGGCTGAGGCAGATTACCAGAACTTAGTGCACATTTCTTATCACATTACTTGAAAACTCATCTTCCTGAATCAGCGAAAAAAGAAAAAAATGGCCATAGAAATATTTTCTTGACCCAGTTCTTCATTAAAGAAATTTGCAAACCATGAGGGTCGACCTTGGGTCCACTTCAATATGAATCCAATTTGAGCCAGACCAATTTTTTCCCCCAAGTAGCAATGGAATTCAAACCATGACCTAGTGCAATTGGCAAAAAATCCACTATGGACCTTTAGACGTTTAAATGGACCTTTAGACGGTCTATGACAGCTATAGACTGGCATCCTGATATAATGCATTATGCGGGCCAAGGGCAGGTGTCATTTCCTTTATTTTTAACGATATCGCCTCGATCATGCCATAATCACATTACTTCACGAGTACATTGGTGCAGTTCAATATGTTATAATTAGTACCGAACATTAGGTAACAACTATGTGACCTTAGCATGAATAGGTGTCAGCGAAAGATGATATACTCTGTCACACAAGAAGACTTCTTTAATTGAGCCACGACACAAATTCTTTTTTGGAGAATTCTGACTGGATGAGATGAAGTGTCTGCTGCAACCCCCCCCCCACCCCCCTCCCTCCACCAGCCAAACAAAGAAACTGGCATGAATGCCAAAATATCAAACGCTAACAAGCTGCATAAAACAATACATGTATACTGAGAAAAAAAAAATATGAAGTCGCATAATACCCAATAGCAAGTGATTAATGCAGGGCTCCAACATTGCACTAACAAATCAAAATGAAAAATATGTTATTAACCCATGTCAGAGCGACAGATTTAGAAGATAAAATGTTCAAAGGAAAATTTTTGAAAGCACTCTCTCAACTAATAAATATATTTTGAATATATCCCCCACATCCCCTACAGAATCATCTTGCCGAGGAACTCCAGGAACTCCATCACTTATGGAGGATCTTGGAGAAATGTTTCATTCAATACCGTCTCAGGTTGTTTTTGCAACTTGCTTTCATTTAGCCCATCAAAAATTCACATCTTAGTTTACATAATTATATCTTCTAGTGATAAATCTGCTTATAATTTGAACAAACAGAACCTTCTAATTTAAAAAAAAAGTCATCTTCAAACAAATTATAGGAAGACATGCTTTAGTATTAGACAAAATTTTTAATTGACCGTTTTTTAACAAATTGACATTGAACCTGCCAAAAGTGTCACTAGACATACAGTTTCAAATTTTAATGACACCCAAAACTTGTGTCTTTCAAAAAAAAATATCCAGGCGTCAAAACTGCCATGTAAAACATCACCTTGTTTAATTACTTGATTATAAAATCATTATGCAAGTTGTATGCACAGAAAAATCAAGAAACACATAAATGTCTGCACTGCAAGTTACAATAAATCAAACAACCTACAGTAAACTACAGATGAGAGGCTTCATGAGAAAACCAGATTTTTGCCTATGCGTAAACAAAGGCGCAGTGACTGCACAGCTGATCAACCCCCTATGCTTTTACTACACAGATAGAACAATCTGTCCTCTTCTTAAATCCAAAATTTCAACCTTCTAGCCTGCTTCTGTGGCTGTACAGGCTGGTTTGCATCAGACCTGGTCTGAAACTGCTAAGCCCGGTTTTCTTGTGTCGCAGCTCAGTTAAACTCTCAAAGTCTTGACAGTTTGTGACACGTCTTTCGTCATGTCGTCAATTGCTACAAGGTGGCTAGAATTCTTAATTAGTGCAAAGGGGGTGGTGTCTAATATGAGCCGCGTCACGAGAAAACCGGATTTTGGCCTATGCGAAAACAAAGGCACAGATCAGCTTCGCAGTAATTGCAAAGCTGATCAGCGCTTTTGTTTTGGCTACTTGGATAGTACAATTTCTCTTCTTCCTAAATCCCAATTTTCAAGCTTCTAGCCATTCTCTGTAGCTGCACAGGCCGGTTTGTGTTAGACCTGGTCAGAACTCCCGAAGACCGGTTTTCTCGCGTCGCGGCCCATATGATACACAAGTCAACTGCAACCCAATAAGGGAGAATTCCAATCAATGTCAATGTAATGAATTTATTCCATTATTACACCCCCCCCCCTTTCAACCCTCTCCCCTCCCCAAAAGCAAAACTCATTATTTTCATACTTAAGTGAGTACCCATAATTCTCTAATACATTCACATGTTCAAATAATCTGGTTTTCACACAAATTCTTTAGAAAACGCTTATGGTATTTGCACGAACTCAGATGACATCCCCACTTAATTGATAGGGAAACGAACCACAAACAAGCTAATCAGCCATCTTGCTTTTTTGCAATCTATGTTAATTGGCGTACTCTTCCATTCATGAACACAATATACCTACAGCCAACAGAAAAGGTCAATCCAGGTAACTCAATTCAATCAACTCTAATCAAATTTGAAAGATTTTATTTTTTACATGATTATTGAATACCATACATGTATTGAATTTCCCCTTAAAGCTTGAAAGGTCCAAATGAAGAAAAGGAAATATGGAAATGCTTCATCACACCAGAATTAATGTTGTATTTGTTCAATAAGGCATATGGCTCACCTGCTGCTCAGTAAGGACCAAATCTAAATCTTGAATATTGATGCTCAGGCGCTGTTCTGATAATGATAAAATATGACTAAATCAAATTTTCCAAAAATATTTACATACAAAAATGATTTGTAAAATTTAAGAAGCTTTAAATATCCTAAAGTAGCAGGAATGAAGAGAAACATCATCCAGTTATTTCCTCATCCCAGCAAAATTGGCTCCGAGGTTATAAAACTTTTTCATTCTCAACTCAACTGAGCATGAAATTTCAATTCTTCATGACTATCAGTAGAAATTTTATGCTTAGATCACAAAGCCGATAATTTTCCGCTCATAGACCATTGTTGGCATTTTAACATTTACGAGCATGATAAATTTAGTCTCAGCTGAGTTGAGCATGAAAGAAGTGGTATAACCTTTGTCTTAGGGCATAAATATATTTTTTCGTACCTGAGTTGTTGAAGCATTGAAGGCTATCCGTAACACGGAGGTTATCCCGAGTCCAGCAGCCACCGTCAATGCCACCAACAACACACCGGCTATCCCTATACCACTCTGTGACTGTACGACGTTGTTCCACTTCAGTAGGGACACACAGGCATAGAACAACTGAAAAGATGGAGTTGTTTGTTTAAGCAGCAGCGATAATTGGTCCAAACTTGTAATTGAAAATCATAAGATGTAATAACTTGTTCAATTCAAATGTAATACCATGTAATACCATGTAATACCATGTAATACCATCAAAATGAGAATCATCAGGATAACATGCAATGTCCGTGCAATCAATACTCTCTTACACCCCACTTTTATATAGTAAAACTGGGGTATGCAGGGGTATACGTATTTTTCTTATTTTGCTCCAAAACATAGATTGTGGGTACTCGTTAGAACCGCCTCGCCGAGGCGGTTCTAACGTGTACCCACAATCTATGTTTTGAGCAAAAATAAGAAAAATATCAAAAAATTTCTACTGAAAGTTTTCAATGTTTACAACTTAAGAAAAGTCTGTATATTACACGGGCGTGTTTTCGTAATGACGAGACCAAAAAGTCCAAGCGTACCATAAGAATGTAACCAATGGCCACTCGTGGAATGCTGATGTCAGAGAAATCTTTCATGATGTCCATCAGTGATGTCATAGAGAACGCATACAGGTTGTCAGGTGTACTGCTGTTACTGAAGCCGTTCATCTCCTGTGAAGGGATAAAAAAAAAATAAGAATATTAAATGATATTTTAAAGACAGAAATTTTAGCATGTTTACTTGTATTAAAAAAAGTTGCATTTCATCAAAATAATCACAAAACTTGGATGATTTGAAAAAGCCAAAAACCATTACGTCATTTTTATATTCAAAGAAAACTGCTTAGCCATGGAAAATTCAACATTTTAAAAGAAATAGTTCAGGAATACCATCAGAGTAACAATTTGGAGCAACATTTTGTCTGGGCACATAGGTATTTGATTATATTTTCAAAGTGTTTCAGCAGATGACCAATAAGGAAAAAAACATCAAAAAGCAGCAAAACCCCCAAAACCAACACCAAAACATACCTCAGTAAATTTGCGATGCCATGCCTCTAAAACTGCCCTAGCTTTGTCTTTGGTCCACTCAATGTTGTACGTTTTGTAGTTTTCATTCCAGTATTCGTACATCGCGGTCTCCCCCATCAGCAGAAATATTGACTGGAGAGCTTCAGCTCTGAAAGGGTACAAAAGTTATACTTTCATTAGTATCAAAGAATTCTAATATTTTATGGAATTATGAAAGCAAAATCCCTTGAAAAAGATGCTGCATCATGAAAACATGTCCGTGTAATGTATACCCCCTTGAACCCCACTTGGTGAGGCGGTTCTAACGTGTACCAACAACAATCTATGTTTTTGAAATATCAAAAATTTTCTACTGAAAATTTTCATTTTTACAACCAAAACATTTTCTGTATATTGCATGGGCGTGTTTTCGTAATGGAGAAACCGATAGTTGTAGACAGTAGATCTACACCAAATTTCAAATTTGCAACTCAACATCCATTCAACCTATAAAATTTAACATTGCATGTTACGGCAATGTTGGGAAAAATCAAGTGTTGCAGCAATGTTGTGGCAATCCCGAGACAATTTTGTCGCAAAAGCCTCTGACAACAATACTGCGTCCTGGACTTTGCATGCTAATAAAATCCTCACCTGACGATGTGGCCTGTTTGATTTTTCCTCACACCGCCAACAATGAGCTCCTCATTCCAATGCATATATTTGGTGGAGAACCCATGACAGCCATCAGTCAGCTCTGCTCCAAAGTCTGGTGCCTAAAAATACAAGAAATAATTGGTAAATTTCTTGCTTCAGGTTTGAGATAAACTAGTTTATAATAAGTTGGGGTTGGGGAGTGGGGGGGGGGGGGCATTCCATGGCATTCAATGCTTATCATTTCAACAGTATTCAGTATTTTTAAAATGACCAATGACTGGTGAAAGAATCATATGAGCCGCGACGCGAGAAAACCGGTCTTCGGGGTTTCCGACCAGGTCCGACACAAACCGGCCTGTACAGTCACAGAAGCAGGCTAGAAGCTTGAAATTTCGGATATCAGAAGAAGAGGAAATGTACTATCCGTGTAGCGAAAACAAAGGCGCTGATCAGCTTCGCGGTTACCGCGAAGCTGATCTGCGCCTTTGTTTTCGCATAGGCAAAAATCCGGTTTTCTCACGATGCGGCTCATATAAACTGTGAACTCCAGGATGTGGAAATTTACAAATTTTGTAAAAGAAACCAATAAACCAAATGCTGCAAAGTCGACAAATTAATTTAGTTTCCATTGACAATAAACATGATAAAATATACAACGAAATTCATTTGCAGTTTCCTCGTAAATATAGACAATTTTAAAAAGCTTTACAAACAACTGAAACTTGTGCAAATAAACATATGCTATAATACAAATAGACAAATGCCTATTGCATCTGCACAAATAAACATTTCTTTATAATGTTTGCCAGTTTAGTTTTCGCTTTTTTCCTATGCTCAAAGCACGAAAGACAGGAACATAGAAGTTAATTCCGGTTTCAATCTTGCCTTCAGGTTTTGAGGTCTGAGATCTGGCTTCAAGGGTATGGGCATGGTGGAATCCTGTGTTCAACAGTTATGTCATGGACCAACAATCTGCTTGAAACTGAACAGTTTATACTTGATGTGAGGCACAAACATCATGAAAACATGTCCGTGTAATATTTACCCCCTTGAACCCCACTTTTATATAGCAAAACTGGGGTATGCAGGGGTATACCTATTTTTTCTTATTTTTGCTCCAAAACATAGATTGTGGGTACTCGTTAGAACCGCCTCTCCGAGGCGGTTCTAACGTGTACCCACAATCTATGTTTTGATCAAAAATAAGAAAAATATCAAATTTTTACTGATGAAATTTTCAATTTTTACAGGTGAAAAAATCTCTGTATATTGCATGGGCAAGTTTTCGTAATGAAAAACTCGCAGATTCACTTTCTTGCATCACTTTGCAAAGCCTTGTTGACATTGCCAATCATTGATACTTGGCCTTTTTTATTTTTTTTTAAATTCAGTTTTGACATACCTTTCAAGATTATTTCAGCTCAAATGAGATGGGCCAATCAGTAAGTGGAAGAGATGGGCCAATCAGTAGGTGGTGCGAAAACAGGAGAACCCCAAGAAAAAATGACCTGGCACGCCCAAAAGCAGAACTTGGCTTTTCTCATCATGTGCCCAGTGTGGGACTCGAACCCACACCAGACACCGCAGTGAGATGATTGAATGGTTAAGTGTGGCAATTGACCATCAAAATTAAAAGAACCAAAATTGCATCTAGTTACAGAGGAAAAACAGAATCATTTGAGCCGCATCGAGAGAAAACCGGATTTTTGCCTAGGCGAAAACAAAGGCGCAGATCAGATCAGCTTCGCGGTAACCGCGAAGCTGATCAGCGCCTTTGTTTTCGCTACTCGGATAGTACAATTCCTCTTCTACTTAAATCCAAAATTTCAAGCTTCTAGCTCTTTTCTGAGCTTGTACAGGCCGGTTTGTGTCAGACCGGGTCGGAAACCCCGAAGACCTGTTTTCTCGCGTCGAGGCTCATTTGATGTTGTTTTTTCATTTCCCAGGTCAGGTAAGACAATAAGTTGGCCACCTGGCCTTTTAATTGTTTCCAACTCCAAAGGTCTTCACTGTATTTTTATTCCAGAGCTGGTTTATTAATTAACGAACACATATTTTCCGTATATTCCACCATGCCTGGATAAGCGCTCATTTCTTACATCAATGACTATGGCATATGTAGAGAACACCAGGCCAATCTCAAAAAACAAAGGTGATGCGTAAACAACAATTCTTTTCAGGGGCGTAAGCAACATGAGTTTGATCGGAGGTTTTTCGCTTGATTTTGGAAATTCTTATCTCAGCCCTGTTGCCTCATATCCCAGGGAAAGAGTAGGCTTGAAAATTGTTATGCTTTTACACGTGACATATGAGCCGCCACATGGAAAAAACAACAATCTGCATATGCAAAAACAAAGGCGCAGATCAGCTTCGCGGTAACCGAGAAGCTGATCAGCGCCTTTGTTTTCGCTGCTCGGATAGTACTGTTCCTCTTCTACTTAAATCCGAAATTTCAAGCTTCTAGCTCTTTTCTGCGCTTGTACAGGCCGGTTTGTGTCGGACCTGTTCGGAAACCACATTGTTGGTTTTCCCACAAGGTGGCTCATATATGTGTCGTGGCATCTGAAGATCTTTTTTTTTTTATACAAGACTCCTGAGGGACAAGTGCCCCTCACCCCTCCACATTCTCTACCTGCCTCTCATGGGTACAAAAATTTCTCTCCGTCTTAAAAGCCAGTATTCCTTAGAAATGTTTCCTCTGTTTGGTTTGATGATACATTTTTGAAAGATGATTACAATTTTTCAGCTATTCACTAATTAATTCTCCATTGGCATATCCAAGGGCAAAACAAGTACTTTCAGCATTTGATCCGGTTCTTTGTGGGTCATGAAGGTATTTTGTCGTTAATTTGGAGAAAAATGCTGGAGAAAAATGCTAATGTATGCATAAACAAGAAAATAACTAGTAAACATTATAATGTGGATGTTGCGGCTTAATCAAATCAAATGGGCCGAGATGGGGAGGAGGGTCGGTTTGGGTTCAAGAACCACTGAGGCTTAAAACTTAAACAGCAGTCACACAGTAGCGTATAACCCAAACGCGCGCGGGGCATATGAAAAATCTCAACACGCTTAAGATTTTGGACGTATAAAATTAATTTGTTCCTTTAACTTGCTTTTGCAGTCACACATTAGGGCGTGACTGAGGCATGTGCCGGACGTATAAAAAATCGCAAAGTTTTGGAGTACGTTTGTCATACGCCCCAGACACGCTAGGCACACGCTACAGACGCGCTGTATGCGTTTCATGCGCGCTCCAAGCACGCTTGGCACACGTTACAGGCGTGTTCCACACTCACCCAAAGCAGCATCCGGTTAAAATCGAAACGCGCACGTAGCGTATACGACGTGCTTGAAACGTGTGCTCGGCGTGTGCTGGGCGTGTTCGAAACGTATTCAACGCGCCTGTAACGTGCGTGGAACATACTTGTAGCGTGTAGGTCACACGCCCGACACACGTCCAACTTCTAGAAAATTTTCAAGCATGTTTAAAATTTTATTTAGCCCAAACGCGCACAAAACGCGCGCCGACTTTTAGCGACGCGCGCCGGACGTACACCAAGCGTACACAGCGCGCGCTTAACGCGCCTTGGATGTGTCTCCGACGTGCGTCTGGCGTATGTGGAAATTTGTATTTTTTCAACATGCCCGGCGCGCGTTTCACTTATACGCTAATGTGTGACTGCTGTTTAAGGTAACTGTCAATGCTAAATTGCTACTATGCAGGTCTGTTCATGACTCAAATTCAAGCATGCTACATGGCTACCAATGATGTCCCAACAAAAAAAATTGGTGCCATTAATGACGCTATATTACATATGATTTTAAATGAATTTCTGTGCATTTGCAAATATGATTTCCAAGAATGTTCAATAATTTACAGGAAAATTACCATACTTTACCAGCAAAACACCAAACAAAACAAGTGGGAGGTAATGTTAGCAGTGACTTATTGCCAACAGGTCCTGATAGTTGGCAATCATATGAGCCACGACACAAGGAAACCGGCATTCGAAGGTTCCAACCAGGTCTGACACAAACTGGTCTGTATAGTCACAGAAGAAGGCTAGAAGCTTGAATTTTTGGATATAGGTTGAAAAGGAAATGTTCTATCAGTGTAGGTAAAACAAAGGCGCTGATCAGCTGTGCAGTAACTGCACAGCTGATCTGCGTCTTTGTTTTCGCATATGCAAAACCTTGGTTATCTCATGTTATGGCATCATACACAAGCCATAACCTGTTTACTGTAAGTGCAACCTATCAACGACATTCCTAGGCTTTTTGTTTTATAGATCTACTTAACCTAGCCCAAGAAAATGTGAAAGATTAACATTTTTCTCAGATTGTCTCAGAAACAGACAAAGACCTGATCTTAGTCGAGTTTAGAAAGAGCAGCATTTCATATGAGAGTTATGCAGCAAGCCTTTGGTGAGTTTCATGAATTGTCATATGAAATTAGACATTCAAAAATAAGTCTGTCTATCATAAGACAATAATTTTGGACATAATTAAATACCGGTATTGTTATTCCAGAATGCCTTGAAATCAGATGCCCTCAATCACAATCATCAATATTGTGTAATATGCCCTGAGCACCTTCTTGTGTAAAACATAATAAACATCATCTTTATCATAGAACTTTTAGCATCAAAAGATGAAATGCCAAACCCAATCACTCTACCCAAGTCACAAGTCCCACCACTCTTAAATATCATATGTGTATCCCCACTGCACTGTCCAACCAAACGGCTTTAAGGGGAGGTAATTTCACTAGCTTATTTCACTCTAACATGCTGTACTGACCTACATACTCCTACTGCAGCATAATAAAATGCTTTTTGGAAACAATTTATGATTGTATTTTATTGTTGTTCTGCATGTTTTCTGTTATTCTCTCTTAAAACTCAGCTTGCTTAGATAGCAAAAAATGAGCATCACCATCAGAAAAAGTAGCTGATCTGTTAATTGTAGTTGCCAGTAAATAACAACAATTCTGAGCATGCTGTTCTAAATAATCAACACCCTAAGTTAATAATGATTGAAACTTTTTGCATATTATAAACCACAAATGTAAAGCTTGTTGGATAAGTCCTAAGGCCAGTTTTCTGACCACAATGTACATTGGAAAGACAACTGTTAGGGTGTATTTAGTTTCTTTGAATCTGGATGTATCATAAAAACATATTTCAGTGTTCCCTAGGTCTTTTTTAAAATTTTGAAAATAAAATCATTTACTTTTATTGTTAATATTCAAAATTTGCGATTCATTCTTGATAATACAAAGAAACAAAAGAATAAATATTCAAGTCAACCTCAATATGCCATGTAGCTGGACCCAAAGTACATGTATTTCTTTGCTCAGGCCTTATTGCACAGACAATTTTTGGGAGGTAGAAAACAGGCATACAAATGTCTCTGATGATTTAAATCATTTAACATAGGAATTTCTAATTGTAAACATTCAAGTCTCAGTTCTCTTGTTTTTGCTTTCAAGACTTTAATTTTAATTTTATCCGAAAGAATAATAAAATGGTAGACATCATTGCATGAAAGCTGTCCTCCCAGTATTTAAAGAAAACATGAAAGTCACAACTGCTAAATATCATTGTGAAGCCAATGCTTGAATTTCATTTAATTTTTTATAAATCATTGGCATTAATGTTTTCTTGTTCTGGTAGGCCAATATGTGTATCCAGATGCCAGTCTTGAGCTCTGGCTCATTAGGAGCACAAACCTTTACATAGGCTAAGCAAAAACTTTCCCACAATGCGTTACAACTGTTCTCTTGTAACAATACAGTCATCAGGACAACAAGCTTTGCTTCTTGGTTTTTTACCATGGACCTAGACAAACCCATTTGTGCAGTCAAAGAGATCGAATGAGAAAAATATTAGCAAAAGAAGGTAGAAGTACAGTATTTTCTATGTAGCGAAATCAAAAGATGGAACAATGTACAACATAGTTGATCAATTCCTGTGAAAAAATAATGCTTACCGGTAATAGAAGTTTATTTGAACTCTTCCCAGCAGGCACATGACGTCAGAATGACGTCAGATCGACGTCGAACGTCGATGCGACGTCATGACGTCACATCGACATTGATATGACGTCATTGTGACGTCATGTGCCTGCTGGGTTCTTTCGTAGAAACATAAAATCTATTTTTGACTTCTGTAACATATCTATGTTACCAAAAACATATTCTTATTCTTGCAAACAAAGTGGTTGCATGTCCCTCGTCAAAATGTTCATTTTGATCAGTGGTACACTGTTCTCCAGAACCAATGAATTCAAAGGAGACCCACACTCAACATCATACGGGCCGTGACACGAGAAAACCACTCTTGGGGGTTTCCGACCAGGTCTGACACAAACTGGCCTGTAGGCTAGAGGCTTGAAATTTTGGATATAAGTAACCGAGGAATTTTACTATCCGTGTAGCGAAAACAAAGATGCTGATCAGCTTCGCAGCTACTGCGAAGCTGATCTGCGCCTTTGTTTTCGCCTAGGCAAAAATCCGGTTTTCTCGTGATGCAGCTCACATCATAATCATCTTAAAACCAACTATCTAAAAGACACTATGATAAACATTTTTTAAACTTTAAAAATAATAATTGGCTCATTATAACCTGGGTGGCTCTTACCATATAGGGATAAAAGCTCTAGACATTCTTGTGCCCAAATATTGCTGTATGCAATAAGGTCTGAGGGTGGTAGCAAATATCATGTGCAGTAAAATAAGGCTTTCAAATATTATGGACAAAATGGTTACTTAAGCATAGACGATGTTCAAAGCACTTCATTGTTTACCTGGGCCTAACCGACATAAAACTTAGGAAAACTTGGGTAGCCTATTACCTCTCCTAACAATTTTCAAGTTAATTCAGTGTAAAATTACTTTCATAAAAGTGAACTAAGAATTCATGTGAACTTTATAGTAGAAAATTATAGACTCCCTACTATCTGGTAAAATCAACAATGTATGTTTAACCAAAATCACTAGATGTCTTCAAATCTTCATAAAATGTTATTTGTATTTGATTACACAAAGAGCATTGATTCAGAAAGTTTTCTTTCCAGTTTTTAGTTCTCACAAACAGTTTTAGTTGTAACTTCATATGAAGTCAATTATTCAACACGGCTGCCTGCATGGCCGTTTTAAATTTTCACACAACCTCTCAGGCTCTGGCCACTAATTTGATACCCAAACAAAAACCTGTGACATTTTATTAACTTCATTAAGGTTAAGAAAAGCTAATTATTTTGGGGGACACTTCAGGACACTGCTAAACAACAATGGAATTACTACAGCACCCTGCCCTGTCCTGAATATCTTACCCTACCCTCATCCCCAACTTTGCAACAATAACAATATTCAATATTGTTGTAATTAGTTGGGAAACTGAGGAGCATGCTTTTTTAATATTTGAAAACATTGGCATACTGAGTAGATTTCACAATCAAATAAAAAATTTTCATGTCAAGCCTGCTTCAGTGACTGAAGTTACTGAAGAGAAGATTTGTGTCGAGCCATGCTGCAAAAGCAGTTTTTCTAACATCGGAACAATTTGCTATTATAAAGTTGTAGTAGGCCCTATCAGCCTGATCTTTTGGCAACATCTAGATTATTTCCTGGAGTTGACAGTAGTAAGATTGTAGTAAATACCAACAACAACATATACTGAAACATGCAACAATGATGCTTGTAACGTTCCTAGGTAAACCTATCATTGTTTTGTATGGCCTGGCTTATACTTAGAACAAAATAAAGCGGGGTCAGTTTCAGTATACGCTCATGTTTCCCCACTCACTTTTTTTTCAGAAAACCGAAGGCTTTCTCTCTAACAGCTGAGCTGCATACTGTTGCTGTAAAATGACACAGACTACACAATGATGTCATGGAAACCATTGCAATTTCCTTTGTAATAGAATCATTTTTCCCAGCCTCATATAATGAAGAGCTTCTAATCATGGTATGGGGGTAGGTATCAATTTACCCTTTTAACAATAGCCCATTCTTTTTTTTTCTCAAATAATCAAACAACATTGCTTAGACAGATCAATACATTGAAATGGATTCAGTCATCTGTTTTCATGTTGCATTCTAGAAGCGTTTTCTATATGAGCCGCATCGTGAGAAAACCGGATTTTTGCCTGTGCGAAAACAAAGGCGCAGATCAGCTTCTCAGTAACTGCGAAGCTGATCAGTGCCTTTGTTTTCGCTACATGGATAGTACAATTTCTCTTCCTCTAAATTCCGAAATCTCGAGCTTCTAGCCTGCTTCTGTGACTGTACAGGTCGGTTTGTGTCGGACCTGGTCGGAAACCCCGAAGACCGGTTTTCTCGCGTCGCGGCTCATATGAAGTTAGTGTACACACTGACAACAACTGTACCTACAAAACTGCAAGCACATTTATCCTGTACCTGTTTTGACTGTTTGTTGGGGGCTGTGTCCGGACAGTCTTCATCGTTGGGATCAATACACGGTTTCTCCTGGTACCCCGATGATATTCCGGCATCTAGCATGGCCTGTTCCATAGAATCACCATCCGGAAACTGGTCTTTCATTTTCCGTAGAAGTCCGAGTGGGTCGAGGTTTGTCCACTTCAGTTGTAAGAACCCACTGTAAAAAAATAAGAAAGTATGTTATTGTCAAAAGGATGTTAGACATAGATCTTGGACGATCGTAGTAGACTTTCGTCACAGATTAACCCTTATAAATATGAATGACACCCCTAATACAGTCATTTCATTCATATGTATAAAGGTAAACATGTGACGTAAGTCTTCTACGATCGTCCAGGATCTATAGATTTAATGGATTTGGCTTTTGTTTGTTTTTAAGTTTAACATCCCAGTAAACAATGTTTCTATCATGTCGGGAAGGAGCCATACAACTTCCTGGATGTCTTGTTCAAGAACAAATCTTGGCTTGAATGTGGTTCGAGCCACTGACCTCTTGATCTGGAGTGTGGAGCTCTACCTACCAAGCAACAAGGTTCCCTAAATTTGTTCAGACATACTGGATAAGAACAGCCCTAATATGGGGAGCTTGGTCAAGGTCATGATCACATTTTGGAACTTTGCACCTATGGAGTCTGATGCTCTAAAAAGCAATTACACTACCTACTAACCTCTTCTCAGTGTCAGGCTATAAAACTCAAGCAACAAGAATGACTCTGTTGTTCTCAATGACTACAATAAAGGACAGATATGTCTGCCTCACACTTGTATAAGATTCATTTATATAGTTTCTAGTCTGGGAAACTGGGGTACAATTTCTCAATTAAGTTTTAACAGTGGCCCCTTCCTTTATAACCCACAATAAACACTGTGGTGTTTAAACTGTTTAAACTAAAATGTGAACTGGCATAGAATCAACCATGCATTGAAAAAATTATTCAGTAGGCCACACACACAGATGTATTCACCTATGCCTTCAAGGACATTTGTATTCATGAAAAATAACTGAGTTTACTGTAATAATCCTAAGGTTTCTGAGGCGACTTGGCCGACTGTGTCCGTTTTGCGATTCAATAGAATGGCTGTAACATTAGACGAAATAGCCTAATAGTCAAATAAGGGTCAGAATTCTGTTAGCGTCTTTCATGGGGGAATATACGTACTGTAAGGCCAGGCTATTCGAGTTTTGGGGTGGCAAAACAGTTCACTTGGTCTCAAATTTTCGAACAAAGTTTGAAACCTTTTACAGTATTAAACTGAAATGAAACATTCCAGCATTACTAATTTCTTGTGAATGGCATTATTCAATATTGTTTGAGTGTTAAACGGGCCTCCTAAGTTTCAGAACAGTTTAATACTTCCATTTTTTCAGTAAACAGGTGAAAAAATAAAATGCATAAGAGTAGTGCATGTTGATATGCACCTGTGATAGCAGGGCCTGAGGTTTAATATAAGACTTAACTTCATGTTCAAATCCATTCAAATGATGTTTCTCCATGTTGGAGAATCCTTTTTTTTTAAATGCAGTTTTAGTATTTTAAGATTATTTCACTCATATTGAGACAAATTAATAAATAAGTGGGACCAAAGCAGGAAAAATACCCTGTGTGAAATACCTCCTCACAAAATATGAGAATTTGCTGAGGGCTTGTTATAGAATGAATAATGTCATCTAGACTAGTAGACTAGAATAATCTAGTAAAATTAATGTTTTACAATTGTTCAATTTTAGATAATGATTCACCTTCAAAAGGCACTATTTTCAGCCCTTAACAATATACGACAATGGTAGTATGTAACAGTGCAGCGCCATTTTATATTGATAAATGGAGAAAAAAAAGTTTATATAGTAAGGCAATGAATGTTTAATGGATATTGTGTGAATAATTTTTGCAAAAATCAGCCTGAAGCATGGCCACACAGATAGATAATTGTACAAACATATGATTACGTTAAAGGTTCGAAAAATTGAAGAACATACTTTAACTCATTTAAGCCTGGCGTCCCTTTTGTGTGACATAGGCAAACAGCATAGTCCAAGATGTGATGCCGCAGAACGCGGCATCCCATCTGGGGCTATTATGTTTGCTGATAAGGAATTTCATTGAAAAATGGAATAAAATTTTAAGCTTACACCTGCAGCCCCTAAAAATGAAAGTGGACTCACTCAATTGAAAGGATGGGAGAATCCATTCGTCAAATATAGGTTGATGTAAGGCAACTCTCTGTACGGGGAATAACATATGCCAGTTTTGCAAGGGGAACCAGTTTAAAAGGGGAGTAGCCATGTTATCAATTTGGAGAAAACAAAAATGTCTCTCATGATAGGTTTGGTGTTTCAAATTTTAGAACGTTTAACAAAATTTAATTGCAGAATAGCAAAAATGTTTGTTAGACATTATGGAATAGCTGTTTTTTTTCACTTCTTAGGTTTACAAAGATTTCATTAATGATACCTACCAGATAATAATAAATGAAAAAGCAAATGCTGCAATAGGGCAATGAACTGCACAAGGTTTCTTGCTTATGTTCAATGGTAAACAGCTACTCTTGATTTAAGACTGTACTTTAGATATCCTTAGTTCCTAGTCCACTTTTCTGGGGCTAAGTGGTTTACCAATACTCAGGGGTTACCTTTCCACAAATAACTGACAACCGGTAAAAGAGTATGTCTGACCAGTACATTAAAAGCACGCATTACAGGAGCATATACCCATCTCAAAGTCATTTGAAGTCACAACAAAACATCAACAATGTCAGGAGCCTCATCAGGATAACATGTCCGTGTAATATATACCCCCTTAAACCCCACTTTTATATAGTAAAACTGGGGTATGCAGGGGTATACCTATTTTTCTTATTTTTGCTCCAAAACATAGATTGTGGGTACTCGTTAGAACCGCCTCGGCGAGGCGGTTCTAACGTGTACCCACAATCTATGTTTTGAGCAAAAATAAGAAAAATATCAATATTTTTCAGCTGAAAATTCTCAATTTTTCAAGATAAAAAAATCTCTGTTTATTGCATGGGCAAGTTTTCGTAATGTGCTTAGTGCTACGAACCCTACTACTGCATAATGATGGCAAGTGTTTTAACTCAGGGATTTTTCTACAGCCAATTAGGGGCCTTTTGGACCCGTTCTTTTTAACTTACTTCATGTTGACAGTGTAGCCTCCGTTCGGGCCAAGAACTTGAGAACCTTCCCAGAAGCAATCTAGTGGGGTGATAACAACGCATGGTAGAATGTCGTCCAAAATCTGAAATAAATAAAACAAATAGGCTCTGAAAAATGTTGAAATTCTCGCCAAATTATTTTGAAATATATATTTTTTATTGTACATTGCATTTTAGTTAAAATTTTGCCGCCAATGAAAATGATTTGAATGTTTGGCAACCAAAACTGGTCAAATTGAATGAAAGAAATAGAGATGGACAGATAGGCCTGATGCTTTTAATAAGAAACATCACTCTGTACCACCAAGTACACCTTAACCTCTTTATAACATGGTTTATTACAGCACATTTTTGGATATAATATGGATCATTCATGGACCCCAAATGGTGTTTTTAGATTAGTTTTGCAATATACGGGGGTCATTCAAGAATTAATGACAATGGATCCATATCTCGGAAAGTATAATTAAGCTCGGCTTTATTTGATATGTTACATGTGCACACATATATTATGCATTCATGCTGAAAATTTTGTGCTTTTATCATATCTAGATTTGACGATATATTCATTTGAATATGGCCCCTGAAGCGTCCATGGACGCGAAAAAGTCATTTTTTACTCATTTTTGTATGGGGGTAGGGTAAGTAAAACGTGTAAGATTGTTGCTTGGACAGTCTTATCAGTGATTTTTGATGATTAATGATAGCACCAGAGGCCAACAGGAGCAACTATAGCATTCATGTCAATTTCCTGATTTGCAACACGCGTGGTTGCTAAGCAACAGCAGAACAGGACAAAATAAACCCATTCTGAGCCTAATAGTGTGTTTTAAACCAAATAATGAAACAAACAAATAAATTCAAACAGCTAATGATGTGTTTAATCTTAAAGGTATTCCTATGGCTTCTTAACAAAAAGAAAAATTCAAAAATCTGAGACTGTTATGGTACAAGTATTAGATTTTAAAAAAGACTGGCTAGATTTGATACAGTTAAATTTGAACTGGAGCCGGTGCTGATTCATTTTGAAGCTCTGTGTACAGTGTCACTGTGATCAATACCATTGACAGTCATGCTTGCAACAACCACATATTCAATCCTCATGAAATGTTGTTAACATATCCAAGATACTGGTCTTCCATCCAGGCAAGTACTAGCTTTTATAAACAACAGTATGTCGCGTCCAAGCTCTTTTACCTTGTATTCTTTGGTTGCCTAGCAACCCTAGAACCGGCATCGTAGCGAACATTTGGAGAAACAATTGAATAGCATACATCTTCAAATTTGGTTGATAGTTTATGAAAAGCACACAAATGTTAAGAATAAAGTTTTATTGATTTATTGTCATTAATTCCTGAATGACCCCCGTATATCTATACATTTAGAAAATATTCTAATCTCGTTAAAATAAACACGGATTGGATATCTAACATGGAAATTGGTTTGGACCCCAACAATAGTGTTATAAAAAGGTTCTGGTGTATGAGCAACCCTGTCATTGATGCACAACTAAAATACACTGAACTGCCAATGGTTGCTCTGCAGCATTCCCTAGCCCCTTGTTAAACATCAAAACAAATTGTCTCAGTTCACTGTTGGAACCAGTCTATTCCTCCTTCTTACATTCCATCAAGTTGGCTTCTGGTTTTATTTAGCTAGTCAATTTAATTAGCTTTCAAACAGGGAGGTCTGCAATAATGTTAGCATCAACAACAAGAATTTTATTATCTGAGCCGCCATGCCAGAAAAATGGTCTTCTGGGTTTCCAACCAGGTGTGACTCAAACCGGCCTCTACAGCCATAGAAGAAAGCTAGACGCATAAAATTTTGGATTTATTAAGAGGAGGCATTGTACTATCTGAGTAGCAAAAACAAAGATGCTGATCAGCTGTGCATTTACTGCACAGCTGATCTGTGGCTTTGTTTTCTCGTTGGCCAAAATCTGATTTTCTCCCTATGCGGCTCTTATTATCTCTAACCTACTCCATTTTGATAACAATCTGCTAAGAATCAAATCAATTAGCTTTCAGTCTCTACCTGCATATTGCTGAGTTGTTGAAGCACAAGGAGTTGCAGGTGAAGCTCTTCAACACATTCAAAAGCTGCAATTTACAACCAAAAACGATCACAGTCTAATGCAGAAATCACCAATGGAACACAATAGCAATGAAAACCCAAAGTAGTCACACTTATCACACATAAACCTGTGTTTCTTACAGTGCAAATTGATACATTTCACGACGTGTGACAAAATGGAGCAAGGTGATTCGAAGCCTGGTCAATTCAACCTACAGCAGAATTCATCGCCTCACTGTAAGTGTTTGCAAAATTCACAAATGCTTCACAGTAGGTTGCAGCCAAATCGATCTAGCTTCCAATCAGCACACACCATTTTGTCACGTCATGAATTGTTACATCAATCTGCACTGTAAGGAATTTGGTTGCATCACGGATATACAGGGCACTAATGTCTATGATCAATTTGGGGTAAGAAAGTATACTAACCTTATCAATGAGGGTATCATCAAATTTAGGAAAGTTTGCTAAATGACATAGGTCCCTGAATCTCCAAACACTGAAAAACAAAATGATCCACACATTATGACAGAGAAATTGTCTTATTCATTTAACCCATATTTGACGAATGGATTTTCCCATCTTTATCATTTGGAAGAGTCCACTTTCATTTTAAGGGGCGTAACAGGAGTGAAATTTATTTTTTATACAGTTTTTCGATGAATTTTCGTTAAACAAACAGAATAGCCCCAGATGGGACGCCGCGTTCTGCGGCGTCACATCTGGGGCTATGCTGTTTGCCTATGTCCCATAAAAGGGACGCTAGGCTTAAATGAGTTAAGATGATTAGTTTCTTAATTTATTTATTCAAAATCATTGCTTAACTTAAATTATTGTTCTATAGAATGACAATGAGGACATTTTTAAGTCCAATATCTTTCAAGAAGTTTGTGTAATTGTTATATGTCCTAGTCAACAATTTTTCAGTAATGTCAAGACAGTGCCACCACTTTGTGGGACATGGGTACATGGGGGGTGGGGTTAGTGCATCTTATCAAGAACACAACGATGGTGATGGAGTTACAAACCCCACCCTCTTGAATGGGAGTCTGATGCTCTACCACCAGGCCACTACACACCTTTGATATAGAACTGATCAAGGTCAGTAAGGTGAATTTGAATTCTTCTTACTAAAAAGTCACCCAGCAGGCACATGACGCCAGAATGACGTCAGATCAACGTCGATGCGACGTCATGACGTCGCATCGACGTTGATATGACGTCATTTTGACGTCATGTGCCCGCTGGGATATCAATATCAACACGAAAATACTTACATATCATACATGGTAACAGAAATTTCTGAGGCTTTAACAAGGGCATCTCGATGCTGTTTAAACGATTCCGCTGTTAATATGTTATTCCCTGATTTTGGTGTTTGTATCACAATTTGATTGGTTGATCCGCTCCCCTCCCCGATCGTGTTTCGGGTATAGGTCAGCTCCTCCTCCAGTCGGCCTCCCTCTGAAAAAGAGTAACAGAAATTTATGTCATTTGATTGGTTGTTTTGTTCTTTTTGCCCCTGGCCTGTCAACAATTTTCAGTAATGTTGGGATCAACTGCTTCCAGGGTACTTGGACTATAGTATGGGAGTACGAATAAAAAGTTCTTGCTTCAGGACACTGTGGGCCTTTGTTTTAGTATATTCAAATTTACAGGGAAAATTTAAGTCCACAATATGGGCATTCTTTTTACTCTTCAAAGTAATTTTTCATAGTTTTCATAAAAGAAGAAGCTTTTCTCAAGTTCGTAAAAAATGCTTTTTTACAGGGTAATTAATTGTTGCTGGCCATTAATTTTTTCATATGTTTTTATTTTATTTGATTTGCCAGGAAATTAATTTATTTTCATGGGCAACAAAGTATTACTGAGTCATCAAAACAAAACCTGCTTTTCTGACTGCTAAAACTAAGTGCAGATCAGAGCTGTTTTACTTTACTATCTTGCAAATCATTCACTCTTCTTCCTCATTTTACTTATCTAATAAAACCAAACATTTTATTTGTTGTTGTTGGGAGAGTGGGGGGGGGGGGGGAAGTGGCACTGGGCCCAGAGAAATAGATAGGCTGCTTGTGCCGCCAGGCAAAGCTTATAAACCTTGATACGAGTCCAATAAAATTGAGGCAACCTCCCGACATGACCACAGCTGTTGACTGGGACACTAAGCCACAACTCGAACAAACAAAATATTTTTTTGTAAATATCAAAAGAAAAGTTTTCCCATGAGGTTCATTTTCAAGACAGGTAGGTACTACGGATTCTCTCTCTTATCTAATTCATTTAAATTTATCTTAAATCAATTAAAATTATCAGAATCACTTACAGGATTGCATGATACTAACACAACAATCTATATATAACCAGCTCCTATTTTAATTGATTCCATAGAAGAGTGATGAAAACATAAATTGATAAAATAAAAGTTTGTTATTCTCATTTCTAAGCCCAGAACCCCACTTTTATAGAGCAAAACTGGGGTATGTAGGGGTATACCTATTTTTCTTATTTTTTGACCCAGGTGGTTCTAACCTGTACCCACAATCCATGTTTTGAGCTAAAGTATTAAAAATATCAAAATTTTTCTTAAGAAATTTTCCTTTATATGGGAGAGCAAAAGTGAAAATTGAGCTACATTTGCAGATATGCAGATGTTGAGACACCAGACAAAAAGCGTTCACAATTCCATATTGTTCATTTTCTTGAGGAGAGGCTCATTCAGTAGATCACAGGCAACTTAATGGCCATTTCTTTTGATATTCAGTATATAAAAACCTCCTTAACTTATATAGCGCAACTGCTGTTTGCATAAAAATACATTTATAAAAAGGGTGTAAAATAATATTGATATGCAATACATTTTGAAGTTTTAAAAACAATATTCTACTGTTATTGTATGTCATTTCCTATATGCTCTAATGCGCATAAAGAAACAAGAAAAGATATGACACTTCAGACACAAGTGTCATATCAATAGCTTCAATTTTCTATCGCAGTCAATAACGTATAAGACAAAGCGCGCACCGAGCGTGTGGAAAAATATGCCGCAAATTCAACCAATGTATTTCCATAGACATACATACGTGGTTTGTCAGAAAAGTTCGTGTACACCATTTATATTTTCAACAGAAAAATGAATATATCTGCTTTTGCAAAAGTATTTTATAAGCAAATATACAAGAAATTTTATTGAAATCTGACAAAAACACGTCATCTACAGCCTTTTCCCTGCACTTCCGAACCGAGTGCGGGGCAAAGGTCAACGTCTCTATATGACGTCACTTGACATTTTAAGCCGCCAGCACGTTATACATTTGTTTCAGGGTGGTTTTTTTAAACAAAAGATCCTTGGCTATCAACATTTTTATGTCTGTGTATCCAGCTGTCAAATGCAGATACGCCATACCAATTCTCGCAAAATTGTTCGTCCACCTGTTGAGCATGTGTAACAATTTCTTGCGGCGAGCATGCCAGACAGGTGATCTTCCGTTTATCATCATAGGTGGACTTCTGAGCAGCTGAAAATCGTCTGTGCCACAACTACTGAGAACTGAATAGTAACTGACAGACCGATGACGTTTCTGTTGTTTGTAACATTTTCATCGTATCTGTGGGTCAAATTACGCCATTATTTCAAACAGATTTTTCGGTCTGCTTCTGATTTTTTTCACATAAATCAAACAACACTTCCGCCAAGTCGGAATCTTTCTGAAACTGTAGTGTTATTTGGTTTTAGGACGAAATGTTTTAATGTTATAATATATTTAAGTGCCGTTTGACAGGGAAAAAACACAATATGAAAATCGTCACATTTTGTTGACGTTTTGGCACCTGGCCCGTGTGGCCCTACGTACGCTTAAGTAGAAAATATGTCATATTTAACGTGTTGATACTTCAAACTGAAACAAATTCCTCAAATATGCTCATAAGATATTGCTGCTTATATTTATACAAAAACCAAAAAAACTTAAACAACAGCACTTTACTTTTCCTGCTAGCCAAGGTGTCCACAAACCTCGTACATGTGCGTTCTGTACGCTTGGTGTACGTTAAAGTATTTTAAGCATGCAGCATGCTTAAAGCTCGACGTGTCTCGGGTACTATGTGTCTTATACGAATAAGTTCAACACGCGTTACATTAAACGTTTGATACGCGCCTATACTGTATTGTGTGCTTAACATAACTGTACAAAAGTACATGCAATCCAAAATTTTCAGCATGCTGAGATTATTATACGACCTGTACACACCTTAGACACACGCTAATCATTTGTGACTGTTATTTTCACCATAGAGACTATGGGCCCCCCTCCCATTGGGGCCTAAAGAAATAGATTTAGGCTACTTGTGCCTTCAGGTAAAGCTAAATACACTGCTGACTGATTACTGGTTAACCGCGCTTGTCTGAGCCTGCCGAGGAAACATTTCAAGTCAAACCATCCATACGTATAAGCCTTTTGTGTCTTAGTTGGATAGTTATATTTCAAGTACTTGTTGGATGTGATGACATCCTCATTTTGGGTAAAAGTCCTGTAAAATGGAGGCAACATCCCAACATGACCAGTCCCCGAAGCAGCATAGAAGCTTGAAATTTCGGATTTAATAAGAAGAGAAAGTGTACTATCCGTGTAGCGAAAACAAAGGCGCTGATCAGCTTCGCAGTTACTGCGAAGCTGATCTGCGCCTTTGTTTTCGCATAGGCAAAAATCCAGTTTTCTTGTGACGCGGCTCATTTGATAATGCAACATTCATCTGTCTGGGTCTACCAGTTATCACCAGTACTGAACAACTTTTTTCAGCGTACTGCTAAATAGACTCCATAAAAAAGGAAGAATAAAAACGAATGAAGAAAGAAAAGAGGCTTATTATGATAACAAAAAAAAAAAAAAAATAATAGCGGATAAACGGCGAGATTCGAACCTGTAAGAGTCTGATTAGAAGATCAATGCTTAACACACTGAGCTAATGGGGCCGACAGACTTTTAACGGCATTACTCATGTTATCATTAATATTTATGGTCTATAAATAATAATCTAAAAATAGTTGCCGTTATCGGCTGGTTTCCCGTTATCAGGTTTATGTTATATGTAAATATATTCGGAATAGGAACCAGTGCCATGCTTAATTGATACCGAATCATTTTCCCGCCCTTGATTAGAAGAGAAAAGAGAATCAGGCTATCTCGGCTTCATTCGTACCTTCGAGGTTATCATAAAAAAAAAAAACTATTGAAGTGACCACGGCAGTGTAGCCCTAAATACAAACCGCGATGAACTATTATTATTATGAAGAACAGACAGGCACTACAGGCATAATCAATGATAGAAATCATGTCTTAAGCATGTCGTTTATAGATTAGAAACCGAAATAACAATTTGTATCGAAATAATTGGGGACGAATATGCCTAAGGCTTGCAAAGACCGCCGACTGATGACCGCCGACCGAATCACTACCCATGGCCTCTAAGCAGTCTTTTTAATTTGAAACGTGAGTAACTTTCAAACTTTTAAGTGTCCCAGTTGAAAAAACAATCTATTTACTTTTTGTATGTCTACAGCTTTACATCCTAAAATAATCATATTGACGAATAAACAATCTTTTAAAACCGGACTTCTTTTTTTCTCGGATGGATATCTACATGGAACTTTTCCATTACAGTTATAGCTATAGAATAATACATTGAAGGGTTGAAGCTATAAAAAAATACTTTGATGCATGATGAAAAACTGATCAGAATTATGCTCAAATATTGTGTGTGCTCCAACGGTAGCTTGGGCCCCGAGACTTTCTACATTGCAAGACCCATTGGATCCATCCTTAACTTGTAACAATGTATCATCTTTATAATTTGCTCTCCATATACACAATCAAACTGTTTTCAGGATGAGCAACTGAAATGCGCAAACATATACTTTTCAAATTTTTGTTTGGAGCAATGGCTGCAATGCTACAGAGACCTCTAGCCGCCCACATTCATATGAGTCTCATCATGAGAAAACCAGATTTTTACCTATGCGAAAACAAAGGCGCAAATCAGCTGTGTTTTTGCTACATGGATAGTATAATGTCTCTTCTTCTTAAATCCAAAATTGCAAGCTTCTAACAATCTTCTGTGGCTGCAAAGATCGGTTTATGTCAGACCTGGTCAGAAACTCTGAAGACCGATTTTCTTGCTTCATCGCTCATTTTATTTGCTCCTGTTTTTTTTTCTGTCAGAAACAACAGCAACAAAACTGAGGTAAAATCCAGCCTGCTAGGTGGTCTAGTTCTATCATAATAAAACTTCTGAAGAAAATAAGAGCTGTCGCAGGACAGCGTGCTCGACTGCTTCTGACCTTTGTCAAGCATAAGGCCAAAACCGACCAGTAACCCAAAGCATTATGCTCACATCTTTTTGCCTTGAAGCAATAAGGCAAAATCACAACCATGAAAGTTAACTATAACTACCTAAGATTTAAAGGTCTCACTCATATTGTGAAAGAAGTGTGTTCATATACCAACTGAGTGCCAAGACACAAGGCAAAATCACTGAACCATGAAAAAAGGTCACACTGACCTATAAGTATTGCAGGGTCAAAGGTCTAGTGATACTTACTCATAATGTGAAAGAAAAATGATCATATACCCATTCAGTGTTGAGATATAAAGCAAAATCACTGAACCATGAAATTAGGTCATATTGACCTATAAGTATGTTTGGGTTAAAGGTGTGGTCATACTCATTCATAATCAGAAAGAAGTATGAAAAAATACCAACTGAGTGTTGAGATATAAGGCAAAATCACTGAACCATGAAATTAGGTCACAGTGACCCAGGACTACTTTATGGTCAAAGGTCTTGTCATACTCATACATATCGTGAAAGAAGTATGTTCATATACCAATTGAGTGCCGAGATATAAAGGAAAATCACTGAACCGTGAAATTAGGTCATATTGACCTAGGACTACTTTAGGGTCAAAGGTCTTGTCATACGCAAACATAGTGTGAAAGAAGTTTGGTTATAAACCACTTGAGTGCCGAGATATAAGGCAAAGTCACTGAACCGTGAAATTAGGTCACAGTGACCTATAAGTATATTGGGGTCAAAGGTCTGGTCATACTCACTCATAATCTGAAAAAAGTATGAAAATATACTAATTGAGTGTCAAGATATAAGGCAAAATCACTGAACCGTGAAATTAGGTCACAGTGACCTAGGACTACTTCAGGGTCAAAGGTCTTGTCATACGCATTCATACTTTGAAAGAAGTTTGTTCATAAACCATTTGAGTACCGAGATATAAGGCAAAAATCACTGAAGCATGAAATTAGGTCACAGTGACCTGTAAGTATATTGGGGTCAAAGGTCTGGTCATACTCACTCATAATCTGAAAAAAGTATGAAAATATACTAATCGAGTGTCAAGATATAAGGCAAAATCACTGAACCGTGAAATTAGGTCACAGTGACCTAGGACTACTTCAGGGTCAAAGGTCTTGTCATACGCAAACATACTTTGAAAGAAGTTTGTTCATAAACCATTTGAGTACCGAGATATAAGGCAAAATCACTGAACCGTGAAATTAGGTCACAGTGACCTATAAGTATATTGGGGTCAAAGGTCTGGTCATACTCACTCATAATCTGGAAAAAGTATGAAAATATACTAATTGAGTGTCAAGATATAAGGCAAAATCACTGAACCGTGAAATTAGGTCACAGTGACCTATAATTATATTGGGGTCAAAGGCCTGGTCGTACTAACTCATAATCTGAAAGAAGTAAGAAAATATACTAATTGAGTGTCAAGATATAAGGCAAAATCACTGAACCATGGAAAGTAGGTCAACCGACCCTTACCGTCATGACACACAAGTCAGTGTCACAAAGTCAAAAGATGAATGACCAACCATCCTCCTATGTTGTTTCTATTAAGAAATAAAAAGAAAAAAAAAATCGAGGAGTTCTAGATTTTGACCTCTAGCCCCGCCCCCTGACTCCGACCCAGAGGTCCGATGTCATGGAACCTAAAGTGTATGAAGTATGAATGCTTTATGATAAGTTGTTGTCAAGATATGCCTCCTTGTAAAAGTTACACAGCAGTACATCTATTTTTTAGTGTTCTAGTTTTTAACCTCCAGCCCCACCCCACAGGCATGGACCCAGGGGCCCGATGCCATGGAATGAAACTCAACCCTACAGGGTACCTATGGTCCGAGTATGAAAGCCCTCTGATAAAAAGTTTTCAAGATATAGACTTCTAGAATACTATATCACAGAAAAGCCATTATTATTAGTGTTCTAGATTTTAACCTCTAGCCCCACCCCCTGGCATGGATCCAGGGATCTGATGCCATGGAATGAAAGCCGACCCTACAGGGTGTCAATGGCCCAAGTATCAATGTTTTCTGATGAGTGGTTGTCAAGATATGGACTTCTAGAAAACTTTAACATAAGAATTGCCATTTTTGAAGGTGTTCTAGATTTTAACCTCCAGCCCCACCCCCTGGCCTGGACCCAGGGGCCCGATGCCATGGAATGAAAGCTAACCCTACAGGGTATCTATGGTCCAAGTATGAATGCTTTCTAATGAGTGGTTGTCAAGATATGGACTTCTAGAAAACTTTAACGCAAGTGTGACGCGCACGCGCACGCGCACGGGAACACGCACGGGAACGCGCACGGGAACGGGAACGGGAACGGGAACGTGGACGACCGGGGTGACTGCAATAGCTCTATGCACTTCGTGCAGTCGAGCTAAAAACAAATCTAGCGCAAAGTTCAAGATTTCTACACACCTCTTTTTGAAATGCATAATTACTCACTTCTTCCATTATTTATCTAAGTTTTCTGACAAGTTACATGTACAAGTCAAGGGAACAAAAAGTAAGCTGTAGTATGGTCAAGGTCTGCATTAATATTGAACATGTTATCTTGATCCCCTGTCCTCTAAGACCACCTGTCTTGAGAGACCACTTTTAGTGCTTCCCATGAGGGGTCTCTTAACACAGTTGTTACTGTATTGAATGAAATGTATAGATTCACTGTCTAAGAAGATGACCCGACATTTGTAACCGTGCCCCCAACCCCAGCGGGGAGGGCATGGAACCTAGCTGTGGAAAGACCCGGAAAGCTGTCCCTGCAGTGTAGTGGTTTTAGCAGGGCTTTGCTGGGCAGGGCTTTGCTGGGCAAAAGTCAATCCCCACTATTCCCCGGGCTGGGAACCATACTAGTACATAATGTACATACCTATTCACAAAATCTATTTAAGCGCTACCCACATTATGAAGAAAGCGTGCCTTTAACCATTACGAAAACACGCCCATGCGGTATGCAGAGAATTTTTTCAGCTTTAAAAATTGAAAATTTTGTCGGAAAAATTTGGATATTTTTAATATCTTAGCTCAAAACATACATTGTGGGTACCTCAGTGAGGCGGTTCTAACGAGTACCCACAATCTATGTTTTGGATCAAAAATAAGAACATTAGGTATACCCCCTCAAACCCCAGTTTTTCTATATAAAAGTGGGGTTAAAGGGGGTATACATGTATATTGTACGGACGTGTTTTCCTGATGACAAGTTGTGTAACTTATTTTTCCCATCAGCATCATCATTTGTAACTGTTGTTGACAGTGTGCCATTGTGACCTATGGCATATTAACATATTAAATGAGCCCCGACGTGAGAAAACCGGTCTTCGGGGTTTCCGACCAGGTCCGACATAAACCAGTCTGTGCAGCCTAAGAGGATGGCTAGAAGCATGAAATTTTCGATATAGGTAGAGCAAGAATTGTACTATCCAAGTAGCGAAAACAAAGACGCAGATCAGCTTCGCAGTAACTGCGAAGCTGATCAGCGCCTTTGTTTTCGCATAGGTAATAATCCCGTTTTCTTACGACGTGGCTAAAATATTTTCCTAACTTCATGGTAGGTGACCTATATACTAAATTACCTAAGATCTATGAAAGTACAGCAAAATATATGACATTGCAAACCCTCACAATTTCACCACATTGAGATTTACCACCTGTTTTGAAGCACAAAGTAAGAATAGAAGATTTAGGAATGAGTGTAATCTCAACCCAAAGACACCAGGGGCCGAGGTTATAAATTTTTTTTCATGCTCAGCTCAATTGAGTCTAAAATTTATCCTGCTCATAAATGTTAAAATGCCAACAATTGTTGGCATTTTAACATTTATGAGCAGGATAAATTACTGGTTTTCGAGTTTTGAAACTGAATTTTCCATTAATTTTGGTTATCCAAACATTTATGAGCAGTTGAAGTTTTATGCTCAGCTGTGCTGAGCTGGAAAAGGCCAGGTAGGAAAGAAAGAACAAATACAAGACACTACAAAAATTAACAACACACATGAAAAGCAAGATGTCTAGACTTGCTCTTTCCCAGCTAGGTAGCCATGCAGTCAGGACCAACCACATACACAAGAGAATGGGCAACACATTAAGAAAGACAAACCACAGCAGAACCGCCCTGGAATGGCCATCACTGGAGGACTCAAACCATGATTTGTATTTGATCTGAGACACCAAAAAGCATAGCTTGGTGATGTGGTGCACTCATCCTGTAAACCAGGGTTTGAAGGCTCAATACCTGACTGCTTGTCTTCCGGATGGGAGACAAAACCGGGATCCCATGACAATAGCTGACATGTACATACTGTGACGAAGATGGTTACTATCACGCCTAATACAATGTATGTTAAAACCTAATATATGTTAAATCTACGGGACCTAGGTTTCAGACATGACATTGGAAATACATGTAAACTTAGCCATGTTCTAGAAGACAGAAAAATGTGAAATCTAAGGCAAATCTTATGACACAAACCTAACATGGCGTGTGATTGTCATGGCAGAGTCCAACAATATATGGGCCTATTGCTTCTGAACATATGTAGCAAATAAGCAATAATGGCTTGAAGTCAACAAACATATACAAGGCCTGTTTGATACCTTTGACTGCCCTGAGGGAGAACTTCAATGGCACCATTTGTTTACTAAACTAAAAGAATGCAACCAAACTCATAGAGCAGAACAATGATAAGGCACATAACTGAAGGAATTGAAAAATAATTTGGGTGATATCTCCACAACAGCCCATGTTATGGGTCCTGATTAAAATTGCCTTGTCAGGGCTTTCCTAATAAGCATCCCACAAAGTTGATTTTTGAGGAGAAATGACATCAATTACATTTCAATTACGGTCAATTACATCCCTTACCTGTTGCATTTCCAACTGAGCTGGGATGTAGAGAATCGGGATTTCCGACCAGGTACAACACAAACTGGCCTATACACCCACAGAAGAAAGCTAGAATCTTGAAATTTTGGGTACAAGTAGACGAGGAAATGTTCTGTCTGTGTAGCAAAAACAAAGGCGCTGATCAGCTGTGCAGTTACTGTACAGCTGATGTGCGCCTTTGTTTTCACATAGGCAGAAATCTGTTTTTCTCATGTTATATTTCCAACTGCTATCAAGAATGTGTGGGTTAATCTGTTTAAAATGAGTGGAATCATGACAAATTTCATTCTTACATATGCAAAAGCAAAGATGCAGATCAGCTATGCAGTTACTGCACAGCTGATCAGCACCTTTGCTTTTGCTTTAAGGAAAGGACAATCCCTCTACTTCTCAAATCCGAAATTCAAGCTTCTGACCTTCGTCTGTGGCTGTACTGGCCAGTTCGTGCCGGACTTCGTCGGAAACCCTGCAGGCAGGTTTGCTTTAGGTGCCACTCAAATGAGTGTCAGTTGAAATCTACAGGTAAAAACCAGGAATCAGTCTATCTATTACAGAACCAGTCTGTAACAAAACCAAGCAAACAGACTCTGATCAGTCATGGCGGACTCAGACTTTGATCAGTCTTGCTCTGGACTCAACCTCAAAAATCAGTCATCACTATTTGCTGGGTACGTAGCAAACAATACTGAGTGTGCTATTTCTTGGTATAAGAATATTAATTTTTTACCACGTGTTTACTGATGATTGTTTTTTTCATGCACCGGTTCACTGTCATAAATCACATGGTACTACAAGAAAAAACATCACACTGGGAATTTCATACCAGTTTTATACAGCTGTTTTGGCATTTTTATATTGACATTTCATGAGTTCTCTCATATCTAGGTCAAAAACTTAAACATTTAATGGGTTTAAAAAGGGCATTAATACTTTTTTTCTCATTTTAGGGTCGTTTTCATCAATGTAGGAGAAAAATGTCACTAAAAAGGCCACACTTATAACTGATGTAACTCATAAATGTATGCCTACAACCATAGTCATGACCCCCCCCCCCCCCCCCCCCCGAATAGAAATAGATATTTTTCTTATTTTTGCTCAAAACATAGATTGTGGGTACAGATTCTAACGAGTATCCCCAATCTATGTTTTGGAGCACAACTAAGAAAAATAGGTATACCCCTTCATACCATAGTTTTACTACATAAAAGTGGGGTATAAGGGGGTATTTATTTCATGGAAATCTTTTCCTGATAGTTTGTTTGGCTTTTGTTTTAAAGTTGTACACCATCTATGATTGTATGTCTCTCTTGTGTCACCACAAAGACACGCATCCTCATCACGCAGCACATAGCAATTGAGCCGCCTCATGGGAAAACCAACAACCTGCATAAGCGAAAACAAAGGCGCAGATCAGCTTCGCAGTAACTGCGAAGCTGATCAGCGCCTTTGTTTTCGCTACTCGGATAGTACAATACCTCTTCTACTTAAATCCGAAATTTCAAGCTTCTAGCTCTTTTCTGTGCTTGTACAAGTCGGTTTGTGTCGGACCTGTTCGTAAACCACATTGTTGGTTTTCCCATGAGGCGGCTCAATTAGTTGAGGTGTTCAGAATATTCCATGCTTTAAATTACATCAATTTCTTTCTTTTAGCAGTATGCACATTTTCTTATCCATTTACATTCTCAGTCTATCAATTTCTTTCTAAAATAGCTGAAATACAGTCGAAGTCTGCAGATTTAATCTCTCTTTTCATCTACTACGATCTTGTTGCAACCTGTATGCACCTACTGCAACCCAAAACAGTTATACTAGACCACCTAGCAGGATGAATGTTTACTTTTAACACTTGCAAGCTGAGTAATTTAGCGTGCATTTTCATCATCTGCTGAATTTTTTCAAAATTGGATTTTTTCCGAAAATTACTTTTAAAAGGAATATTATATCCCAAGTCTAACATGTCTAAAATTGTTCGAATATTCATATTAAACAAGATATATATTTCTGAATCTGAAGAATTCTTTTAGATATATTATCCAGAGTCTCAAATTATTTGAATGTTAAGATGAAACCTAATGAATTGTCGGGCACATCAGGTCTGATACACACGGATTAACATTTTTATACAACCAACACGACTGAGAATAACCAGCACAGATTTAATAATCTAATTATTGATTTAATCTGTGTTGGCTGTTCTCAGTCTCAGAATATCTATATGAGAACAACTTGCCAGGCATAAGAGTTGTTCCCACATAGTATTTGCATGTGTTGGTTATACTTAGTCACATTGGTTGTCTCCGCATAACCGGTGTATGATTGATATGGGTCCAAAATGATTAAAAAAACAAAACAAAACAATATGTTGTCTTTTTCAAAACTTAGTTTTACTTCATGTGGTTGACATATTTCATCAATTTCATTGTGCATAGAACTGACAGTTGCTTTATATTAACAAATCATATATCAATCCTGCACTTTTCAAGCAATAACACACTATTTTTCATTTTTAACATGACATGCAACAGGTATAAAACTGTGAAATGCAATATACCACCCATATGCTAACAATGCAGATGAAACAGGTCTTGAAAAAATATGAATAAAGCCACATTTGAAGAAAATAAAGTCTGGCTGACTCCACAACCTGTCTTTAGAGTCGCAGAAAGTGTCCACTCTTGATTTGAAAAAAAAGGCTACACATACATTGTATAACTGCATGTGCAACTTCATTTGTTTCTACAATGTATTTTGTTTTATTATGGAAAACTTAAAGCCATATTATCTCAAAGTGAGGCTCATAACTGATGGAATTCAATCTGCCCTTCTGTTATTAATTTTCAAAAAGAAAATACTGTAAATTATAAAGATTAAATCTAGCTGCAAAAGTAGTTTTGATTACAAGACATATCGGAGTGCACAATATACAGGCTGTGTGGCACTGTTTTCTTGAGATGTTGTTGGTTTACTGTTTTTGTGTTTAATTCATATAAGCCTGACAACCTTTTTGTGGGACATGGGCAAACAGAATAGCCCCAGATGTGACGCCACAATATGTGGTGTCCCATCTGTGGCGTCCCATCTGTGACTATTCTGTTATAACCTCCATATTAAAATGCAAGCATGCAAAATAATAAAAAGCTATTTTTGCATTATTTATCCTGTTGCTTTTGTTTTTCTTCTTGCTTCTTGCATAATAAACCTAGGTGGCCTTTTAATACACAAAGATGCTAAATTACGTGTGATGACATTTATGTTCATAAATCATTACATTTCTTTAACAATTAGGGTGCCTATGGGGACAAGGAGTTGATCTATACACATATTGTCAAGAAGAGCGTAAAATATTGCCATGATATGACTTGCAAACAAAATGTTTTAGTACAAATGCCATACTAGTTCTAATAAATGCACTTTGTTTGAGATGAGGTTCAACAATCACTTGGATATGATTGTACCACACAGCCATCATGAAAACATGTCCGTGTAATATATACCCCCTTAAACCCCACTTTTATATAGCAAAACCGGGGTTTGCAGGGATATACCTATTTTTCTTTTTTCTTTTTTTTTGCTCCAAAACATAGATTGTGGTTACTCGTTAGAACCACCTCAGCAAGGCGGTTCTAATGTGTACCCACAATCTATGTTTTGAGCAAAAATAAGAAAAATATCATAATTTTTCAGCTGAAAATTTTCAATTTTTTAAGCTAAAAAAAATCTCTGTTTGATTTCATGGGCAAGTTTTCGTAATGGATATATATGTATGACACAGCCAAGTTTCCCCACAGTGGCATTTCATCATGATTTTGTCTTAAGAGATCTATGCAAAGATTTTGTTTCAGAGGGTGCCAAGTTGCAATAAGTTGTGGACTTGTAATGATTAATGAAATTGCAATTTTGGACTGGAATCCACTGTTATGGGATACAGTGAGTAAAAAGGATTCGGAGGCAGTAAAATGAATCACTGACTACCGTTGGGTGTTTATTAAGAATTATACTACATGTATCATATTTGATCTCAAAATTTGTTCATATTGTACCCTTACCACTGTATGATTTTTATATGCCTTCTCATATGAAGTAGTCATAAAATAGCTTTTAAGATGGAGGTTGAATATATTTAATATTCTCTGGCATGAGAAAACCAAACAACAAGAAGGCTTATTAGCCCTGCATCTACATTCTTCAGAACCACATTGCTCAGTTACGAGTATCTTTGCACAGCTATCTATAAATGGATGAACCAATGCCTCTTCTTTCAACAAATAGACTCCCCAGCAAACCTTCATTAGCAAGGCCAGATAACAAGACAAGCCAGCTAGGACATAGCTTTTTGAGTTCAAGTAGAGGAGATTGGAGCTAAGTTTGTAAAGGAAAATAGAGTGCAATTTTAAGTGTTATACCCACAAACCCATATACACAATAAAATATGACTTTACAAATTTTCCTTAAAATATATAAATTCAAATCATGAGATGGTATTAATTTAAATTATTAAAAATGGACCAAGTTTTAGCAGTTAAAGAGTGTGCAAGTATTAGAAATACCTGAAGACCTTATCCCAAAGAATAGGCTTTGTTCAAAGCAACACACATTGGCATTTCAGACACCTTCAGCTAGCAAAGAAGCTTACAAAAGTAGTTTCTTTCCACAGACTATCTGGGGTTGGAATGGCCTACCTGATTAACTGACTCTATTGCTGAAATGACAGATGACTGTGCATGTGTGCATCCAAGTTCACATCTCTTCTGAGAGCCAGGGATTAATTTCCCTCCAGGCACAACCCCTGGTGAAGTAATTTCAATTTGGCATGCCATCACAAAACCATTCAGATTGGTTTGATGGTTAGGTAAAAATGGCAGGTCAATTTACTGTTCCTCTGTCAGCCTGAGTAGAGAGTTTTCTAAGTGTTGTTAAGACCATTCAAAAGTCAAAGAACCCTTTTTTTTTCTTCTTCTTCTTCTACAGAAACACTATGCTTATTCAAAGGTGTTTTTATTGGAGAATTTTCATCTTCGTTGCTTCAAAATCAGTGATAAATAATCTTTAATTTTGGAACTACAGCTGCAACTGCAGGTTGGTGAAATCCATCCTTGAATGGACCAACCCACCAAACATGCCAAGTGTCTGGGCGAAATTCTAACAATATTTGAATCAGTCATTTTAATCATGTTAATATCACTATTTTAATTGAAACATAATCTAAATTTATTTTCTCATTATCACATCTTTAATTTAAGTATTTGTAATGAAAATTTTCCTACATTAAGAACTATAACTGCAACTGCCGATTTAAATAACTAGTCTTGGTAAATCCAGCCTTGAATGGACCTACCCACTATTACTCAATGGCCACACTCAAAAATGAGAATAAATGTACCCATGCAACTGAGAATAAATGTACATGTTAGACATGGATAAATACGCAATAACAGAGTGATTGGGCTTCAAAAGGGTTATTCCCCAAAGTCTGGAAATTGGGCTTCAAAAGGGTTATTCCCCCAAAGTCTGGAACCCAAGTATCTTCTTCCAGAGTATGCTTCATCATAAAGTATAACTGCAATTGCAGCTTACACTTATGCCATATTTATAACATTTCAATGTGAAATTCATTCTAAAATGGACATATAGTGGACAAACTCACTATAACCAAAGGTAGAACTGAATTTTTTAAAGCGAATGGCTATTTCTACTCAATGTTTATCCCAACATACATGTATAATGTGAGTTATGATTGCCCAAAATGAATGACCATGTCTATTGTATAGTGACTTTACCCATGGTATATGGGTATTCACTTGGTGTAGTCACTTGTAGTCAAGTTCAGGACATTGTCAACTCCATGACAAATGGTAGCCCAAAGAAATGACAACTGAAAGACCCTACTTGATATTCAGTGTGGATCATCATACAAAGCTCCTTTATCACTGCTTGATGCATGGCCTGAAAACTATGGCTAGAAGAGCTGTCTATAGTTGTCTGTGCATGGTGTTCTTGGCAGAAATGTTGTCTGAATATTATAAATTTTACAGAAGAATTTATCAGGGCTTCTTGATATAAAAAAAAAATCATAAAATTTATGACACTGTATTGAGATTGCAATTGTAGATCTCACTCAAACAACAACTGCACTCATGTCACCCTGCACAAAAAAATGTAAACAAATAACCCGCCATATTGAATGCTTTTGCATGCTCATCATTCAACATCAATCATCCAAACACTATCAGATCAATTGTAATGGATGTGGAAATGCCATGTGCTGTGGACCACTATTAAACAGGCGGTCATTTCCGATCACGTTTGCCAAATTTGGCGGTAATCTGCGGGATTAGTACAACATGTAATTGGTTAATCTCTAACATCAGCAGGGTAAATATTGTGACAATTAACATTTGTAAAGCATATAAAACGACCAATATATGCATCAGTTTATCATTTTACGTTTTATCTCATTCCCGTACACCGTTTGCAGGATTCATTCATCTCTCCTGTGTCAATTAAAATTTTTGTTTTCGTGTTGAGATTAGAAATTGTTCGCCTGTGGTCCAGCCATTGATTTTTGGAATTCCAGCGTTCTGGTCATAGTTCTTTTCGCGGGACAGTTTGACAAGATACTTCTCCAGAAATCTGTCATACAGGTACACCGGAGGAGTGGGGATTGAGAGGGACAGGGGAGCGGAAAGATTTGTTTCTTTCTCCACAGTGTTCCAAAAATAGATGGACCACACACCGCCTTGATTGAGTTTCAGTGTTTCTGGGTCATAAACCAAGATGGCGGATAGAGGCTCAGTAGGCGTATAAACATCGTTTCACTATTGTTTTGGATTCATAACCGCTTGTAATCGCATAAAACCAACGTAGACAATTAGAAATCACAAAATCAAAGCCCTTATCTTACCTTCAACCCATAATTCTTCCACATTAGTCTCAATCCTTGAAGTTTTTAGACCGACACAACACAATGATAACAACAATAATCCAACGAATAAAACTTTTCCACAATGTAAGTGAATAAAACATCCGATTTTGTACAAATATCTCTGAATATGCCACCTGACCCACAAAGCACATGTGTTTCCATCAACCTTGCCCTGAAAGAGATAAAGGATCATAAATCAGCATCCAAAAAGCAAACAAGAAATGCAAGGTATGCTGTATCAAAACTAGGTCACTGCTATTTTGAATGGCTGAATATTTTATCTATTTCAAAGAAGTAAGCTACAATTTCGTGTAAAATTGACTTATTTGATTGTTTCAGATCTCTGATACAAGGAAAAGCTTCAGAAACCGTTTGATTCGCCGTGTTTACAAAAGGAGCAGCAGCAGCAGCTCCCGTGGCGAGCCCCAAAGTGTACGCCACATGTTAGGCTACATGTAAAGAGTATTGATGTAGCTAGGTATTTCTTACCTTTTTCACTTGTTTATAGGCTACTTTGGCATTAACCCAGCTAGGTCGTGTAAGGAGCTCTATGTCCAGGTGCTTGTCAGGTCTCCTCTTCCTTCCCGAGCTCATGATAAGTCCCTAGGAGGATGGAGGGAGAAGAACCATCACAAAGATACCTCTAAACCATTTGTCACTGTCCCACACGAAGTTTTCCACAAAATCCTTTTTCTATCACAAGTTAAACGTAGAATTTTAAGTATTATCACTTTGTTACAACTACATGCTGGCATACTCCAGCTTTCCATACTAGATATTTCATAGAACAGTCAAATTTGTGAAAATTCCAAAGAATCACATCTTCTTTGATACACACTACTCTCTTCACTTACAAATCAGTCATAGATTTGCATGGTTGCCCCGCCTAAGGTATGTAATTGACACCAATGAAGAGAGAGGTTAGCGCGTTGATTGGTTGGCAACGCAGGTGGGCCGCTCCTACACCAGTTCTTTGACATCTTGTTGCTAGGTAACGCTCACCGCAGTTGTAGACCACCCAACTTGCTGAGAACCTCCACAGCGGCAGGTACATAAACAAGATTTTGTGTGTAGGAAAAGGATTTTAATTGCTTGGTTTGGGCAATCGCGTGTCAGGAACAGACTTTTATACTGATATTTACTTTGTGTGCAGATTTGAAAAGCAGTCGGTCATTGCTAAAAAGGGTATTTTCATTGGTTTTTGAGGTAAATGTTAGAAACATTTTACCTTAAACAATACATCAGCAGTTACAGAAATGCAAATTATTTAAGGACAGTCAGACGCCACTGACACTATTTTTTGCTCTTTTTTCAAAACTGATAGTTTATAAATACATTAAGTATATTCTACATCATGTGCAAAAACGAAAATCATATCTTTGTCAGAAATGCTAGAATTAGATAAAATTTCCAAAATAACTGTAAAATGTGGATAAGTTTGTTCTATCAATTTACTCCTGATTGCCAATGGCCAATTGATTTCACACACTATAAAGATTTTTCTGTACCAGGAGGCTGAAGGGCCAGTAGGCTATTAATCAACAGACAGACAAGAACTGTCTTGCCTTGAGAAAACCTGTGTTAGTTCTTGCACAAGACATAAAAAAATAAAATGAAAAAAATAAAATAAAGAAAAGATGAGTTGTGTTTCTGCTGCAAAGTTCAGGGCTTTGTTTTACACATTTAAACATCCTGGTTAGTTTGTGTATCTGTTAAATGGCCTAGACACCTGTAATTCTCACAGTGGAGCACTGTTCTTTTTACATAGCATCATTCATTGCTCATGATATTATATTTGAGCCGCGTCATGAGAAAACTGGACTTTTGCCTATATATATATATACGTCAACAAAGGCGGAGATCATCTGTGCAGTAACTGCACAGCTGATCAGCGTCTTTGTTTTCGCTTCACTGGTAGTACAATTCCTCTTCTTCCTAGATCCGAAACTTCAAGCTTCTAACCATGTCATGTAGCTGTATAGGCCGGTTTGTGTCGGACCTGGTCCGAAACCCTGAAGATCAGTCCATGTATTATCTTAGCTTATCTTTTTCTCAAATTGGTTGCATAAGCTTGATCAGAACTTTTTTTCTTTTCTTTCTTTTTTTTCTCTTTACTGTATGTCTAGTATAATCTTACTGCATGTAGTTGATGAATTTCAAATTTCAATGTAAAAAGTGTAATGTAAACTATGAAACTCTAAGTCATGGTTTGCATCCAACCTCTCGGGTTTGGATGTACATAGGTTTTCCCAAGACAAAGGCTAACAGGACAGTAAAAAGGCAATAAACTTGCCCCAATCCATTCATTTCCTGTAAGAGTTGATTTCCACATCCATCATTAAGTGATAGCAGATTATGCCTCCCTTTTGAAGATTTCCAGGAGATTGTTCCACTACTTAGGGCAGGTCATTAACTAATGACCGTGAAATGTATTCATGACTGGAGATCAGGCTATTGGTTAAAATAAACAATATTTTCATAATTTTGTCCTACTATGATAAAGCAGACCAGCCCAAAAGGTGTGTAGCAAAGTCTCCCAGAGTGCTGATTGGATGTGTGAAGATGCCATGTTCTAGAATCTACCTATTCAAGAGGATTATAGACATTTTGTATCATCAAACAGTTTTAAGGTTTATCTGACAATTAGATTTTCAAAAGAACTTCGATTTCAAAGTGGTATAACTCTTTTATTTATGGACGGATCTACATAATATTTGGTGGGTGGGTGGTTTGAAGTATGACAAAGATAAATGTATCACAGATTTTCTTAATTTTGAACGGTTCTTGATCTGTCAAGGATTTTGTCAGGGATGACCAATTAATTATGAACTGCATAACAAAATGTGCTGTATTTCTGCTTTGAGACATTATTTCGAAAATCCCTGATACATTATTGTAGATCTCTATTAACTGATGGCTGTCACAGAAAAAGGTACCTCTAACTCAAAAACTTAAAAAGAAGATGCAAATAAACTGCAAAAAGACAATTAAAATTGTCTCATTGAGCCAACAAAAGGCTACAAAATATTCTCAACACATACATATATCAGTAGAAAGAACATCTTCTCTTCTTTCAGGTGACATGCAGATTATGCTTGTAACATTTTCCTAAGGTAGGCTAAATGCCTTGCAAACATGACTACTATCAATATTTTAGCGATGGGAATGACCGTCCTTAATTAAACGGAACGGTTGAGTCTGAGATTTGACATCATTACCCACGTCTTGTTGGGTCTAATTAAGTCTTCCTCTCATGGTCTAACGATTTTAGAATCTGCTAAAAAGGTAAAAGCAAGTGAGTATTTAGTGCAATTCATGTCTTTATTCGATTCAAAGTTTATACAGACAATAAATGAAAAGGACATTAATTTGAGTAGTTCCGTTTGGCTTAAGCAACGCACCAAAATGTTCCCCCCGACGTAGCTTGTAGTCTTTTTGAATATTAGTTTCCTCACCGGCCAGTGTTATAACTTGCAGGACAGCAACCCAATTTTTGGCACTATCTAGACCCCCCCTCCCAATATGGAAACCAACGTTTATGTCGCATGTCTGCGTTTACGTAGCTGAACGGCTAAGGTAGTGATATCATTTCAAGTCTGCGTTCAGTTCTAAGCAAGTGTTAGCACGTGAACGATAATAAGAGAGCACAGTTCAGTCTTTGCTTTGTTCGTAACGGATAACCTTCAGAAACATGGTTTGTTCCCTGGATATAGTAAACCTCATGGATCCATTAAGTGATTTTCGTCTCCTTTCTACTATTTTGTTGCACTGGCCTGATTTGTTGGTTCCATGGATACCTCTCCATCTAAAAAATAAAGCAATCAATTGCAGAATATGAAGGCGGTGAATGTTTGTTAAGTTCTAAAGCAGTTTACCACCGGCAGTCATCTGTTGTTGTTCTCTCAATTGCTTGCATAGCAGTCATTTGTAGCCGTGTATCTGAACTCTCTGGTATGAATATATCGAGGGATATATTGTCAGTAGGTGCTACGTTTATCTCCAGTATGTTTCCATTTATCCTTTATGCAACGTTAAAACGTTTCGCACATATTTTATTCCAGAATACCATACTATTAAAAGTTCTAAAATTACTAAGACTGAGCAGCTTCATTTAAAAACATAACTAATGTTTAGTGAATGATATTGAGATACGTACTGAAATTTATTGCATAACAATAGTATAGTACTTAAACTTGAAATAAACCTAAACGACGCGCTTACAATGTCAACTGAAATTGTCAGAAGCAGGCTAGACTTGTACAAGTTTCCTTCTTACTTTATGTTTGTAATATTTATACTTTTTCTAACCTCTGTCATTTCATAAGTTCTTCTGAAATTTTCTCTCGTAGACTGAAGTAGGAATTCTGAAGCTATCAGAGAGGCATTGTAGATGCTATAAGGTTGTGAAGATAGGATAATAAACAGAATTAGAGACTGAGTATCAGTCTAAAAGCAGGCCAAAACACGTCGGACGAAGTGGGAAGTAACAGAAATGCATATTCCACATAAGAATGGCCTCTTAGCGGCTGCCCCGCTTGCTGCAACAGTATAGGAGGGTCCATGTCGCATTATTGTCCCGTCTTATGACCTCAGGGCGCCTTTGTCATGACAGAGGGCAATAGAATGACAAACAGAGGACAAACAGAATTTCTTTAAGAAGCGACCAGGAACCAGGGGGAAAAATGAACAAGAATTATAACTACAACTGCAAATGAAAAAGAAAATGAAATTATAACTACAACACACCGTACATACGGCTCGTCAAATTCCAACTGGTACGTCAAATTCCAGATGTTTATGTCAGCGCGTGCGTTTTGGCGGCTAAATTATTTTTGTTGTTTTTTCTTGTTTTAGTATACTTTAGCTAATGGTTTCAAAAGAAAATAATAATCGGCAGTCGTGTGTGGACCTCCACGCATCTGTACATACAGGTGTCATGGTCAGCTTATCCGTGGATTGGCGAAAACATTGCACGAAAGTCTTAAAACGGCACGTCCATACTTTTTGCCAAATATCTCCATAACTAGAAATAATTGAAAATCGCATGCTCGAATATATATAGCTTAGTATCTATTTAAAAGCCTGATTTAAGCTTTTATTCAAATTAATTACTCCTACTGATAGCGCAGCTCATTCTTTTGCACCATGTGTGATTTTACATGATACGAACCACGACAGTCGCTTTATACTTGAAAGACCAGACGGACAATAGCTTTTGATACGTCAAATAACAGACGTAGAAACGACTTTGGATACGTGTCGCATCAGACGTGTTGAATGCGATTATTTCAAATACCCATGGCACCCTGGCATTGTTTGGCCTTCTTAAGCGGTCAACTTGGAAGTATACGTTCAAAAATAAATTGTATTTCTTGAATTGGAAATGTTATGGATGTATGGGTAAAGAGAAAATGGCAACCTTAAAGACACACGACATTGATTCACTATATCAACATTTGCGTAGAATCAACATTAAGACACACATTGTTGAAATATTGTTAAAATAATGTTGTCTCGGTCAACCTTTAAACATTGTTGAATCAATTCGATTCACTGAATCAACATTGATTCTACAACATTGTTTCAAAGTTGAATGAATCAACATTGGTTCGAAATTGTTTCAACTTTGTGTGCCTGCTGTTTTGTTTCCACTCAAACACAGTATAACTTTATGAGAGTGATATAGTGGTCGGGGTTTGAAAAGGTACAAGCAGACAAAGATCAGGAAAAGGCATAATCAGAAAAGGATTTCCACCTGATTGTCTCAGTTCTTGATCCTTGGTTAATCTTATTTTAAAGGAGCTGATAGTCAGCGACCTTAACCACGGCCGGTTGTGCGATCGTGTGATCTAGTGGGTAGTTAGTTCCCATCATCCTCAAGAGGTTGTGATCTCGAACCCCGACCGACACATACGCGTGTCATGTTGATGACCTGACTTTTGAGCCCCCGGACTCTGTGGCAGTATGCAGGATGCACAATATATACATCAGTATATGTATTTGAAGGTGGTCGGGTTGCGATATGGGCACTCACCCATTGGGGGCTAAAGAAATAGATGGGCTGCTTGAACATCCAGGTAAAGCTTATACACTACTGACCGACCACCTGATTACTGGTTAACCCCTCTGGTCTGAGCTTGCCCAAAACGTGGTTCAAGTCATACCATCCATACGTATAAGCATTTTTGGCTTAGTTGGATGGTTATATTTCAAGCACTTGTAGGATGTCATGACATCCTCATTTTGCGTAAAAGTCCCATGAAATAGAGGCAACGTCCCGACATGACCTTATCTGTTGACTGGGGCGTAAAGCATCAATTCAAACAATCAAAAGCACATGTTTTTGTTCCGTTGGTATAAAAATTAAATTCCATCAAAGAAGCACATTGGCAAACAAATAAAGCACAGCTTATGCCATGGTGTTTCTAGGGCGAAGACTCAACCGATCGAAACCAACAATCAGTTTGAACCATGGTATGCCCAGGCACAGACCGCAAAGTTCAGTTCCGGCCCATGCCATACTGAATTTATAATCAAAATTAGGGGTATACATATAATTAAAGCTAGAAACAATGCGCTATTCGTAAATAATTCCCCGTCTCATGGCGCTTATACATGTGCGTGTACTGAGTCGCGTAGTGTTCTATTTGAATATTTAAAATTGCTTTGCAGTAGCCATGTATCAGTTAAGTTATGTGGAATATTATCAAATGTTCACACTATCTGCTTTCATTTTTTCCAAATTTCTATATAGTCAAAAGTACAATCAGCTTTTTGTTCATCGACTGGCCATCTTGAGTAAAAAAGCGGCATATAAAATCGTTTAAAGACAGTCGTTTCACTTTGTTTCCTTCCCAAGTAATGTTTTCTTTATGCAATTTATGGTTTGTAGCGATGCAAATTAAACCATATACTGATTATTGCATAACAAAGAAGTGTTTTAGTAGACCCGTATCATAAAACGTTGATCTACCGTCTGGGTCATTCCGTATCGGCCGTCTGTAATTTCACTTATCACATGACATTCGCCCGTCTGTACTTTGGCGTATTGTTTTTGTCGCCAAGCGACAGATTAAAACGATAAATACACTGTAAAAGTTAATTATCAATGATCCTTCAGATGGAGATTGAAAAAAATATAAGCCTCAATAAGATTATACCATGAAAAGTTTAGGTATTCTTTGTAAAATACAGCAAAATAACTTACCCGCCAAAACGCACGCGCTGACATAAACATCTGGAATTTGACGTACCAGTTGGAATTTGACGAGCCGTATGTACAACTGCAAAACATTACTAAAAGGCGTTCGAATGGAATACATGTATGTTTTCCATCGAGTATGTCTACCACTGTGTAAAAAGTTACAAGTAGGCAACGATCAGGAAAAGGCGCAATCAGAAAGAAATTCCCAATCCAAAAACCGACGTGGGAAAACCTAAATTGACAATTAGGTACTTATACTCAGAAAACATATCGAAAGCCGAGTGAGCAATAGGCGGCTACTCAGTAACCCGAACTTAAATAAAAAATATGAAAACGTACATAAAGTTCAAACAGCACAAAATTCGACTCCAAAACATTAAACCAGAGGACCAATGGTAAACGCTCACCTGAGACCTGAGATATATACCAATAAACTTAGTTGACTAGAATGGTAATATACATGTATATAACCCCAGGGTAGGGTCAGAGCAAACCCTGGAGTCAATTTCTTTTTCAAATCATAAAAATTCAGTCCATTTGCCAATTTATTGCAAGTTCTGCCTTTCAAATGACATTCTAACAATTTTCCCCACTCACATGCATGGGCAACCTAAGTTGACATTGCCGAAAAATAGGTCAAGGTCATCCAAGGGTCATGATTTATAAAAACTTTGTAGAGCTCCATTGCCTGATGCTTCATGCCAAGTTTCAAAATCATAGGCCTTCTGGTTCTGGAGAAGATCTTTAAATGTTATGGATAGCCATGGCGGCCATCTTTGTCATGTGACCTTAACCATTTATATAAACTTTCATTGCCCCTTCCTAACGATCCTCAACATAATGTTTGGCTTTAATTGGCCAAGCAGTTTCAGAGCAGATGATGTTTGAGTACATATATATAGCCCCAGGGCAGGGGCAGACAGCCCCATGGTGACAATTGTATTTTGTTTCATTAACATAAATATTCTGTCTATTTGTCCATTTCCTGCAAGTTTTGCCCTTCAAATCATATTTTTACAATTTTCTCCAATCAAATTCATGGGCGACTTATGATGACCTTGCCTTAAAATAGGTCAAGGTCATCCAAGGTCTCATGATTTATAAAAACTTTGTAGAGCTCAAATGCATGGGCAACCGAAAAATAGGTCAAGGTCATCCAAGGGTCATGATTTATAAAAACTTTGTAGGGCTCCATTGCCTTATGCTTCATGCCAAGTTGCAAAATCATAGGCCTTCTGGTTCTGGAGAAGAATATTTTTTAAAGGTTTTTGCTATTTATAGCCATGGCGGCCATCTTGGTCATGTGATCTTGACCATTTATACAAACTTTCATTGCCCTTTCCTAACGATGCTCCACATAAAGTTTGGCTTTGATTGGCCAAGCGGTTTCAGAGGAGAAGATGTTTGAATATTATGGTCACATACATGTATATAACCACGGGGCAGGGGCAGGCAACCCCCTGGGCACAAATTTTGTCATAAACATAAATATTCTGTCCATTTGCCCATTTCCTGCAAGTTTTGCCCTTCAAATTTCCCCATTCAAATGCATGGGCGACCTTGCCGTAAAATAGGTCAAGGTCATTTTAGGGTCATGATTTATACAAACTTTATAGAGCTCGATTGCTTGATGCTTCATGCAAAGTTTTAAAACAATATGCCTTCTGGTTCCGGAAAAGAAGATTTTTAAAGGTTTTTGCTATTTATAGCCATGGCGGCTGTTTTGGTCATGTGACCTAGACCATGTATACAAACTTTCGTTCCCCTATTCTAAGGGTGCTCCACGTGAAGTTTGGCTTTGATTGGACAAGCGGTTTCAGAGGAGAAGATGTTTGAATATTATGGTCATATACATATACACGGGGCAGGTGCAGGCTACCCCCTGGGGACAAAATTTTCACATAAACATAAATATTATGTCCATTTGCCAATTTCCTGCAAGTTTTGCCCTTCAAATCATATTTTAACAATTTCCCCATTCAAATGCATGGGCGACCTATGTTGACCTTGCTGTAAAATAGGTCAAGGTCATCCTAGGGTCATGATTTATATAAACTTTATAGAGCTCAATTGCCTGATGCTTCATGCCAAGTTTCAAAATCATAGGCCTTCTGGTTCTGGAGAAGAAGATTTTTAAAGGTTTTTGCTATTTATAGCCATGGCGGCCAACTTGGTCATGTGACCTAGACCATTTATACAAACTTTCGTTCCCCCTTCATGAAGGCCAAGCGGTTTCAGAGGAGAAGATGTTTGAAAAGTGTGGACGACGACGACAACGACGGGCGACGGAGCATGGGTATACTATAAGCTCACCTATGAGCCTTCGGCTAACAAATGGAACCACAACTGAACCACAACTGAACCTCACCTTCTGCAGTGGTTCACAACATTTAGTTAGATGTTTGGTAATCGTGGTGAATCTCTAACTAGTCAATGAATCATCAAGGACAAAGAACAGATTTAGAAGCCTATATATTCCCCAACTAATAGAATTTATGACAGGGTTTAGGTAAACATTTGCAAAGTTATGTACTTTTTCAGTGTATGTCAAACAAAAATCCTTTATAATTAAAGATAAATAGAATCCATCATGGGTGTCCAGTGGAGATAGGAAAATCCCAACCCGAGGGTCCACCCGTTCCAGTGGGAAACGAGGCTCGCCGAGTTTCCCACTGGAACGGTGGACCCGAGGGTTGGGATTTTCCTTTCTCCACTGAACACCCATGATCGATTCTTTTTCTTACATACTCCGATTTTATCCTTTTACCGGTAACGTAACCTGGTACCGTGCTTTAACCCTTGTGACGTTGTGCATATTACGGATGTGACGTCAAATGTAAATAAATCGCTGTCAAAGTCAACAGAGATTTTAAAAAGAGCGTTATTCAAGAATAATCACTGTAAAACATCACTCTTGTCTAGTTTTGGTGAACGCCATTGCTGCAAGCACTAGAAACGATCGAATTATACCGCGTGCTTTTCTTATCTTGCATGAGCAACCAAACCAGCAGTGTAAGATAGATTTATCTACCACAACTAAAATACCGGAATTTTTCTATCTTTGTGATAGAGGTATGTAAGAAAATAAATATTCCCACTGTTTTCCAGCCGTTCAAAATACTATTGTTTATATCCGCGTTTGGAAGACCTTTCCGCGTTTGTTGTATCTGGATGAACGGTGTGAAACAAATAAACCATGAAAAACACCCTGATGAATCAAAAACGAGGACTCAACAGATTCAGTAAGCTGCCCGACGATGGAGATCCCTGGGCGTCGAATAACTTACTGAAACCCGGAGCAAAAGAAAAACACCACTTGAACCCCGGTGGGCCAAGCAACAGACAAGAAGCTCCGGCCCCATCCATCTAAAATGAGTAGCTTTATGTTGGGGCCATCATATAGAGTCTGACGCCCGACCCACCGGCGTGCAATCATGTAAGCTTGTAAGCTTAATGCATGAATATGCAAACGACAAACGTATTATAAGACACATGTGTCTTTCTACATCAGGAAAACATGTCCATGAAAAGTATATGGGTCTTTTTCAAAAAATGTGCATTTTTCTGTCCGTGATGATTTTTCATACTTCCTTCTGCTTTTGATGTGATTTATTTTAGTTAGTTTAAAGGCACCATGATGGGCACGTTGAAACACCAATTTTTGTTTATCATTTGTATGATAAGCCCTCCAAATTCCTTGTTGAGTACACAAATATTAGTACTTTTCGGCTGTCCAGCATTGACCCCTTGTAGTTGAGATGTGAAAAAAATATGACAAAGTCACTATGTTGCCAAAGGTTCAGCTAATTTTTAATATGGACAGATATTTAAGAGACGTCAGCAAATATTTTCAAGCATATCCAAAGCGGCTTTATTAGTTTTTTCTTTGCATTAGTGCTTGTCCCATGAGATCGTGTCAATGTTGTTACTGCGTCATAAATCGCGTCTTAGAGTTATACACCATGGCGTTTTTTAGGCTTCTTTAAATTTTCTTTTAACCACTTGCATCTAATAACCATGATTAAAACGTGATGACTCTCACAAAGACAACTATGGCTTAGTTTTTGAATATTGTAATATGGCTGCTGGGTGTGTGATCGGTAAGTATGTCAAATGTTGTTACTCATTAAAAACTTCTTAACTTATTAAATGTTCAAATCCTGGTCGATGCTTAATTGCATTTTGGCGCAAAAACACATTAAAATTTTCATTGTGCTTAAACATCCATCTAGAGTCCCTAGCTTTGACGATTTGTCAAATTTTGTCAATGATGTTACTGTCAATGTTGTTACCCATTATGTGGAAACAACATTGACAATTATGACTTTTTCTTTCACAGACTGGAAGCAGGAAATATAAAAATTGCTAAAAAGTAGCTTAATGCATCACAAATGTATACATTTTAACAATGTATGTTTTATCAGATAGCATTCTATCATTGTTTTTATATTTTTCTCCCAAAAACATAGTAACAACATTGACTGGCATAGTAACAACATTGACCAGCATAGTAACAAAAATGACCATCATAGCATCAAAGGTTTGGTCGGTATTTGTTGATTTGTTGCATATGAATATGAGAAATGAGAACTAAGCTGTAGTCTTAGTGTTCTAAAAATAACCAGACAAAATTTAAACAGCACTGTGTGTTGAAATGTCAATAGAGTTACCATTAATGTCAATGTTGTTACAAAATGTCAATGTTGTTACCGATGTCATTGGTGTTACTTACATTCATATTAAACCTGGTGAGTTAAGGTCGATAATGTATGATTTAGTCAGTTGAACATGGCTTAAATACTTATGTTTCTTGATAAGATTACAAATCCATTTAGATGGAAGATTGTTTAAGTGGTAACAACATTGACGTTTCTTTGAAATGACCCTAGGTTCTGGTAAAATTTGACTTAAAGAACAGAGATTAAGCTTGCATATGGCTATTTTTGAGTTCATATATACACTTCCGATGTGATAAACGCAATATAAGATGATACGTAAATACTTTATTTTTTTAACATTTCTTACCTCAAATGTGCACATTTTTTGAAAAAGACCCATATCTTCTCATACCCCACTTTTATATAGTACAACTTTGGTTTGTATGGGTATGCCTATTTTTCTTATTTTTGTTCCAAATCATAGATCATTGTGGGTTTGAATGGGTAAACCTATTTTTCTTATTTGTTCCAAAACATTTGTGGGTACTTGTTAGAACCGCCTCGCCGCATTGTGTACCCACAATCAATGTTCTGAGCAAACATATATTAACCAAATTTTCCAATGAAAATTTCAATTTTCAATGCTGAAAAAATTCTTTGTATACTGCATGGGCATGTTTTCGTAATGTATAATTTTCAGATGCAATGTTTATCTCCAGTATGTTTCCATTTACCTCATGGCAATATTTTCGTCTTTGCTGTATATTAAAGTTTGTTTGTTTGTTACATCCCAGCCAACATTTTCCCTCGATGATTCTTACTCTATTCTCCAACTGCATATGGGCAGCTAACTCCACCACAGTCTGAGTTCAAAATCGGGCCAAAATATGAACTCATCCCAGATATTACGGTTGACCTTGTTACTACACTAAATGAAGAAGATCGGGTCAAAAATGAAGCGGCTGGAGAAGCCACAACACCAAATATCGATATTTCAAATACCAAAGGGCAGCTAACTCCGCAGTGGTACGATCTGGTCAGGCGTCATCGTGTTGTGTCCTTGAGCAAGACACATTAACTCCCTACAGTACTGGTTAAACCCAGGAAGAGTTGGATCCGTCCCGCATTGACTGAAAAATTGTCGACTGGGACGTTAAGCCTCAATACAAAAAAAAAAAAAAAAAAAAAAAAAAAAAAACAAAAGCACCTAACTCCGCAGTCCAATGTCGAATCTGAACAAAATTCGAACTGATCCGAGATATTATGGTTGTCCTTATAACTATCATGGACTAGAGTTGCCGAAACACTAAATATCGAGTTTTCAAAAACTAAAGGCCAGCTAACTCTGCATTCAGTGGTACGATCTGTTGGTCAGATTTCGAACACATGCGAGAGTTTATGGTTGTCCTTGTTACCTGCAGGAATGAAGAACACACACACACACACACACACACACACACACACACACACACACACACACACACACACACACACACACACACAATAATAAATAAATAAATAAATAAATAAAATAAATAAATAAATACCCCATTAATAGTCTTTGGGGATTTTTTACTTAGTAAGTCGTACAATGGCAGCCAACTCCGCAGTCTGTGCTGTGGCTAAAATTCGAACTTATCGAGCTATTATAGTTGTCATTGTTATTGCCAAGAACTAGAATGAAGAAGATCCGATCAAAATTGAAAATAAAATTAAAACTGAGATCCTTTAAGAGCAGTGAAACACATTAATGAGAAAGGGAATGGGTTATACCGCGGTTTCGACTATTAAAGTCTCGTCAGTGACCCTAGATTTGGCAACATGGAGCCAAAGAGAATTAAGTTTTCAACGTTCAACAGGATAGTCGATACAAAGACTAGTATTATCTAAATGGGACCAAATAAGTTAAAAATATTGGTTAGAAAATGATTCTTAACTGATTATAAATTTCTGATTTCTCAGAATATCTTCGCTGGTATCAAAGGACCAAAAAGAAAATATAACCTGCACTATGGATGATGAACAGGGAGACTTTTTAGGGCCGCCACACGGCACAACACCAGCTGCAGTAATAGAAAATAAAATTAAAACTGAGATCCTTTAAGAGCAGTGAAACACATTAATGAGAAAGGGAATGGGCCATACCGCGCTAGAGTGGCCACAGCATTTTTCAAACGCCTAAGGACAGCTAACTCTGCAGTCAGAGGTAGGATCTGGCCGACATTCAAACTCATCCGATTAACTAGAGGACCGATGGTCCTGTAAACGCTCACCTGAGATCTAGGATATATACCAATTATCGTGTTTGACTATTGTGGTCATGGGCGACCTACATTAACCTTGCCATAAAATAGGTCAAGGTCATCACAATGTCATAATTTAATGCTACATGCCAAGTTTTATTGAAATTGGTCCACCAGTTCAAGAGAAGAAGATTTTTGAATGGTTTTTAACATGGTTTTTGGCGGCCATCTTGTCCATGTGACCTGGACCATTTATGTACACATTGGATCCCCCTTCCTATAGATGGTTCATATGAGCTTTGGCTTTGATTGGCCAAGCGGTTTAAGAGAAGAAGATCTTTGAATACTATATGGTGATGTATGTATATTGCCCCAGGATGGGGACAAACCAGCCTCTGGGGTCCAATTTTTTTTCAGAAACATAAATTTTCAGTCCATTTGCCAATTTCCTTCATGTTTTTCTCTTCAGATGACATTTTGACAATTTTCCCCATTCAAATGCATGGGCCACCTATGTTGACCTTCTCGTAAAATAGGTCAAGATCATCCCAGGGTCCTGATTTATATAAACTATGTAGAGCTCCTGTCCCTGATGCTTCATGCCAAGTTTCAAAATCATAGGCCTTCTTGTTCTGGAGAAGAAGAATTTTAAAGATTTTTGCTATTTATAGCCATGGCGGCCACCTTGGTCATGTGACCCGGACCATTTATATACACTTTTGTTCCCCCTTCCTACGGATGCTTTACAAAAAGTTTGACTTTCATTGGCCAAGCGGTTTCAGCGAAGAAGATTTTTTAATATAATAATAATATACATGTATATTGCCCCAGGGCGGGGGCAGACCTGCCCCTGTGTCCAAATTTTTTCAGAAAAATAAATCTTCCGTCAATCTGCCCATTTCCTTCAAGTTTTCCCCTTCAAATGGCATTTTGACAATTTTCCCCATTCAAATGCATGGGCGACCTAAGTTGACCTTGCCGTAAAATTGGCCAAAGTCATCCCAGGGTCATGATTTAGATAAATTTTGTAGAGCTCCTCTCCCTGATGTTTCATGCCAAGTTTCACAATCATATGCCCTTCTGGTTCTAGAGAAGAAGATTTATTTTTAAAGGTTTTTGCTATTTATATCCATGACGGCCATCTTGGTCATGTGACCTGGACCATTTATATAAACTTTCGTCCCCCCTTCCTAAGGATGCTCCACATGAAGTTTGGCTTTGATTGGCCAAGTGGTTTCAGAGGAGATCTTTGAAATTGTGGACGGACGACGGACGGACGGCGGAGCATGGCCATCCTATAAGCTCACCTTGTGAGCCTTCGGCTCAGCTGAGCTAAAAATGAAGCCGCTAGAGTCGCTGAAACACTACATAACGATTTTTCAAACATTAAAGGGCAGAGCTCTAACGCTGCATTCAGTGGTGCGATCTGGTCAAATTTCGAATATATCCGAAAGTTTATGGTTGTCCTTTTTACCTGCAAGAATGAAGATGGTCCATCGAAAAACAAAGGCGCTAGAGCCATGAGAGTGGTCCCAACGTTTCTCCCACTATCTATCAAGACGCTCAATGCCTGCTTACTCCACACTGGCCGAAATTCGTCCTTGTTACGGCCATGAATGAAGAAGACCAGATCGAAAAGAAGCCGCTAAAGTTGCCACAACATTTTCCCCATTATAACCATACGGGAGCTGTCTGTTGCCATGGAAACCAGAGTTCTGATCTAACTTGCTTCAAAACCTAATGCAGGCTATCCTCCACCCAAATGATGTGACTGCACCCAGTGGCCTTAAAGATATTCAATTTTCAAAGTGTAACGGACGGACAGGTGCACGCAGGGACAGACGCTGACTTGAGTTCCTATCTATAGGCTCACATTGAGACCCTTCGGCTCAGGTGAACTAAAAAGGGCAGGGTACTAGAAGTTGCTACATAGCCTACATTGAAAATTGATCAAATTTGCACATTCCAGATGAATGATACCCCGTGGCTGCCCCGCTTGCTGCAACAGCTAGGAAGGGTCCATGGCGCATTATTGTCCCGGCCTATGACATCAGAACGCCTTTGTCATGACAGAGGGCAATAGACACACAAACAGAGGACAAACAAGCGACCAGGAACCAGGGTAAAAAACCGAACAAGAATTATAACTACAACTGCAAAATAAAAAGAAAATGAAATTATAACTACAACTGCAAAATATTACTAGAAGGCATAATTATTAGTTAACCACTCAGAAGATATGAGCCAGCTCAAGTCAATCCATCAATAAATGTGTCTTTTTCGTTTACTTGGCAATCATCTTTTGGGTGTCATGACATCCTAATATTGGGTAAAGTCCCATAAAATGGAGGCAACATACTGACATGATCATGGCTGTTGACTGGGCAGCTATGTATGATAAAGCAACTCTTTCCTAAATGGTGACTACCTATTAAGTGTTACTCACGGGTATAAAATGAGCCACTGCATGGGAAAACCAACAATCTGCATATGCGAAAACAAAGATGCAGATCAGCTGTGCAGTAACTGCACAGCTGATCAGCGCCTTTGTTTTCGCTATTCCTCATCTTTCTAAATCCAAAATTTCAAGCCTCTAGCCTGTTTCTGTGACTGTACACCCCGGTTTAGGTGAGACCTTGTCGGAATACCAAATTGTTGGTTTTCAGAAATAGACATGAAAACTTAAATGTTGTCTTGGAACGGTCGTTTCTACAGTTGATCTTAGATCTAATTAATGATTCAGTGGCATTCTCATCAGAACCAGAAAAAGGAGGCCCTATTTATATATTTGGTAGCAAAATAAGAAACAAATCGTGATTCCAAACCTAATTATGCGATGCATGCTACAGCGTAAACATTTTTCAGTTTGTTATTTTCACTTGTACTAGGTCCACACCTGTTTAATGAAAAGGGATACAAGTGCGTTGTCGAGAGCAACCAGTGCTATTTCATACATCTGATGGATCTTGGCCAAAGTTCAGGGTGCTTCTCTTAGAACATGGCATGGCATTTTGATCGTTCCGTTTAGTACCTTACCCGAATAACTGTTTACAAACAAACATTAAAAAGTGAGTCGGGTGAAATTCGTAAAACGGCAGCCACATTAGGGCTGCGGTTTCTTTCCCATTTCGATTGATTTCGAAACATAAGGACGTTACTTGATGGTTCCAAGTTGTTCCATTTGATACAGACAGGTGAACATTCTATGGCATACATTTATAAGTGCGTATAAACACGCTGGTCTTAATTCTGACGGGTGTTGTGCAGAAAAAGAAGGCATCGTAGCTTCACCCTTGTTCACTTTTAAAGTGTGAGAAAAAAAGGTTGGTTGGAATCTGAGCCTCTGTTAGAATATTTTGTTGAATTATTGCATGTACTATCGATACATGTAGTGTAAAACAAATATAAATTAAAAACTGTTTCAACCACACACACGCCAAAGTAGGAGAAACATTTTCATGCACTTGTCTAGTAATTTGGCATTTGAAGAATTTAATTGAGTTTATGTACTAACTGATGTTACTTATTGACCTCGTCCCATCAATGTTCACTTCAGTGTAGCTCTGGGAATTACTTTGGGTGGTCATGCCAATCAACTGATCTAAGCCTCATTTTGGGAAAACTTGACTTTCGGGAGTCCCCGAACATTGTGGACTCAAACCACAGAAACCGACGCGAAACTTGAAATTTCGGGTACAGAAGCTGAATGCGTGACGCTATTAAGCAGCGAAACAACAAGGCCGCTGACTTTACCTATGTGCATTTTGGTAGGTCGTCTTTTTCAGTTACTTGAAACCAGGTTTTCGCACCAATCAGCGATTTTTTTTATTAAATATGAAGTACTTGCGTGAATAAAAGGCTTACCATTTGAAGAATAAATGGTATATGTTCGGCGACTGGTTATGAATACTCAAATAAACTTTATCTTAATACCACTGATCAATATTTCACAGTGTCATAAAAATGTGAAACAATGGCGAGTGATTAAGACCACCCAGCGAAATTTTCAATAAAACCATAGCCCACCGACGTTGACGACCAGTTAGACTAGAGGCCTACATCAAAGTTGAAAACCTCGTAAATGCAGCGGTGGTAGGCCTTCCTTATTGCAAAAATGGGATGAGCCCATAAAAGGTGCGAGAAAACAGGTCTAAACGTTTGTGGTCTGTTCAGGAGGATGAATGGTATAGCCCTCCATTAATATGCTGTGCCCCATTTCTATGTCATGATTTAGGTTTAGGGACGACATATTTTGTCTTAAATGTCATAAGTGTGCAAATCTCAAATCTTGTTTTTCCTCTACTGATTCTGACGTTTTGAAATTATACATCTCACCAGCTACTTATATTAAGCGCAAGTTTTTCAATTTCATTAGTTTTAAAAATGATAGCTAAACATTACAAGTTGGCTTCTTTAAAAAGAAACCAATGAAAAGGTCAGCAGCCGTTTGTTATAAGAGATTCCTTTTGCTCTAGATTTTAGTGTTGTTGATTCTCTGGTTTGCAATTAATTTCGATTCTCATTCGTTTCAGTTTCGTTTCCTATACATGAATGTCGTTTCTTGTTATGAACGCTTGACCAGTGTGTGTATCTGTCACTCAAGGCATTGACCAAAATTTCTGATGTTATGGAACCAAAGCCAATACTAAATTAAAGGGAACACGATTACAATCAATATGTCGATGTGTAGAAAACCATTTTGCAGTGCAGTCAATTTGTGACAGAGTTCTGAATTTTGACCTGCAGCCACACTACCAGAAACAGACCCATGGGACCGATGTGATGGACTAAAAGTCAGCCATATAGAGTTCCTATAGTTTCTGTACCCCTCGTCAGGGTATCTACGATCTAAACCTAGATGCGCTATGATAAGCAGTAACCACGACCGAGACGGCTTGCCAGATTTTACCGCTATTTGACGGGGAGTGTCAAAAATGGATAAATTTAATTGATTGCGGTTAACTGTCTAGTCAGTATAGACGGGTTCACTAGTTTTTATTAAGCGCTTTATGTGACAAAACGCGTAATTGAGAGAGAGCAGTCGATCATGGGTAGAATTTTCTTCATATTCAAAGTAAACACTGTGGAAAAGGTCCTTTTCCAATAAATAAAGAAATGCAGTTTTAATTATTAAAAACATAGAATCGATTATTTCAGACTATTAAAGCTAGGAAGCATACATTTCATCAGGAAAACATGTCCGTGTAATATTTACCCCCTTATACCCCACTTTTATATAGCAAAACTGGGGTTGCAGGGGTATACCTATTTTTCTTATTTTTGCTCCAAAACATAGATTGTGGGTACTCGTTAGAACCGCCTCGCCGAGGCGGTTCTAACGTGTACCCACAATCTATGTTTTGAGCAAAAATAAGAAAAATATTGAGATTTTTCTACTGAAAATGTTCATTTTTTACAACTTTTAAAATCTCTGTATATTACATGGGCATGTTTTCGTAATGTAACATTACATTCTGTAGAGAAACCTTACAATTGGTGTGTGTTGAGGCTTAACGCCCTTGTCAACATTTTTTCAGTCATGTCGGGACGGACTTACAATTGGTGGTGTTCCTGATTTTAGCCCCACCTAACAGCTAAGATCAAATGGAGACAAGGCCTTTGTTATAGAGACACATCAGAAAGTCTAGGGAAGCCCGAGTTCGCTACCCTGGGCTTACAGAGAGGGTTTAATTGGTCCATATTGACAATGCAGGAGATTGACAAAGCACAGATTTAACTGTTTTGAAGGAAAGCTTCCAAATGAATCCATATTTGGTTTACAAATTAAGAAATTATGGCTTCTAACATAATTTTGCATCAAAAATGGCCATATTTATAGATTCCTGGTGCAGGAGCAGAGAAACTTATGTCCATTTTGGTCATTTCTTGCAGGTTTTCCAGTTAAATGGCGTTGTTTGGCTCGTGTAAGTTAATCCCAAAATCAAAATGATCAGTACGTTTCTCCATGAAGGGAAAGACATTGGAATGAGAAATACTGAGGGTGAAAATCTGTCATTTATTATATTTATGTAGGAGTTATTTTGATAACTTTTCAGAAACCACCTTTTTCTAATCACACATTTCTGGAATCCCTCACTCAAGAAAAATATGATAACAATGTTATCCTTATGCATTACAAAGTCTTAAGAAGTGCCGCTATGACAACTTCACAAATATCTTTTCAATAGGGATTTTTCCATTGAGAAAAAATGAGCAAGGGAAGTAACTATTTAAAAAAAATCAAAGTTGATTCAGATTTGCACCAAAAAAGAACAAAATGGTATAGAATGCATAACTGGGCTCCAAACACTTCAACAACATTCAGCAGGTTTGCTAAAATGTCAACGTCTTTGGATTACCTCCCTTGCAAAAAGGTCTATTCTAGATAATTTTTGAGCATAAATGTAGTATATAGATTTTCAGCACTTCTTAAGACTTTTGGAATGTGTATCAGAAAAAGGGTGATTTTGAAAAAGGAAGTTTCTGACAGATGGTGTAATTTCAGTAGTTTGTTGTTTAACTACCAGTCAATAATTTTTCAGTTGTTGAGATTGAACCCAGAACCCCTTGCTCCAGGCTAATGCTGTATCACCAAAGTGCTGTATCAACAAGGCCACCACACTCCCATGGGAGGATATATGTGGATATATGTATCATTACAAAGCCTGTAGATTGAAAGCTTTATAGTTTCTAACTCATGACCAAAGTATTTGTGTCTAGAGACCCAAAAATCAGAGCTCTTCACCAACATTGTTTCAAAATACTTGTATGCACCAGTCATTTCTATCCCGATCCCATAGGACAAGGAATAGCATTGCAAAGCGGGGATTAAGTACTGGGATTTTTAACATCTGATGAGTCCTGGCAGTGTTAAGGATGTGCCAAGATTTTAATTCGACCTCATTTTCTATAGAACATGTTATGCGCATATAATGTCCTCTTACATGCGTAACATTTAAAGATTTTTTGTCAATTTTTGTCTGGTTCATAACACACTGCTTCATTTCTCACATTTCATCATTCATGCACACTTTCAAACACGAGTGTCAGCCTCCAGAGGGCCGAGGCTTTAAGCAGGGCTTTAAAAATTGGAAAATTACAAGACATATCAAAACATTCTGTGCCACATACCTTTCTTCACTGTAGCCAAAAACCTACAACTGCTTTGGTTGAGTGTGTATCAAGTACTACTAGTACCAACATTGTACAAGACTGAGTTGTCCAAGAATGTGTTCACTACTCAGTATGGAATGAGCCGTCTCGTGGGAAAACCAACAATATGGTTTAAGAACAGGTCTGACACAAATCAGGCTGTACAGTCACAAAAGCAGGCTAGAAGCTTGAAATTCGGGATTAAAGAAGAAGAGGAATTGTACTATCCGAGTAGCGAAAACAAAGGCGCTGATCAGCTTCGCAGTTACTGCGAAGCTGATCTGCGCCTTTGTTTTCGCATATGCAGATTGTTGGTTTTCCCATGAGGCGGCTCAAATATGGACGTAAATAAAACAAAACCTTCAACTCCAGTTAAACTGAATTTAATGCTGATCTGCTTTAAATTCTAGGTATTAAATAGCCTGTTTAACAACACATAATGTACCCATAGTGTTATACAAAAATGTTATTAACTCATTTTCATGACAATGTACAAGTAAAACAGAAAAAAAAAAGCATTCTCAAGCGTTGATAGTTAGTGAAATGGTTGGACAGTTTCTTGCAGCCGAAAGCTTTGAAAACAAGGAGCCAGATATGCAAAAATTGTGACATAGACAGTGTCCAAAATCTACCCCAAAGAACAGCATAGTTGAAGTCAAAAGAACAGATTGGTGAAGCATAGTTTGACATCAGTAAAGTACCTTAAAACAATGTTTTTGCATACTAAAAATTGATAGTGAAGCACTTTTTATGTATATACATACCAAATCTCATAACCTCTTAGCATCACAAAAATGACTTTTGGGAGGTCCAGTGTTCATGTATTTTTTTCTAACAACCTTTACATTTCAATAAAACAACAAAGTCTGATTAACTTTAAGCATATAATATATTGTGATCATGTTTTAACATCACACCAACAGCTAAGGTTATACATAGACAAGACCTTTGTTTATGGAGAAACCCGGCATCAAAACCTTGCATCCTGGCTGACAGGGTGAATGGCTTAATCGCTATGTCACAAAAGCTTAAGCATAAAAAATTAGCATATAATTTGAACTTTGATTCAACTGTATATTAATGTAAAATTCTGGAATGTACTATGATTCTCAAAAGGTATTGGGGTTATTATGCACCAGTCAAATGTAACCGGGACCCAAATTAAGGGTAGGTGGCAGACAAGCAAAATGACATATGAGCCTGTGGGTGAGAAAACCAACAATTTGTGTTTCGGACCAGGTCTGACACAAACCAGATTGTACATCCCACAGAAGCAGGCTAGAAGCTTGAAATTTTGGATTTAGAAAGTAGAGTGGCGAAAACAAAGGCACTGATCAGCTTTGCAGTTACTGCGAAGCTGATCTGCATCTTTGTTTTCGCATATGCAGACCGTTGGTTTTCCCATGCGGCAGCTCATATTTCTGCTTTTAACTCTAGAATATGGTCTTATAAAGTGAAACTTATGGTAGAAGTCTACACAGCAGTTTCCTTAGAAGTGCCATGGAAACAAATGACTGGTCCATTATGGAGGTATATCTGAATATAACTTACACACTTCAATGGTAAGATCCGGTTTGTTAAAAAACAACTCGCTGAAGACCTTGACCTCTTTATAACATGCTTCATAACAACACGGTTTCGGATATAACACTGATCACAGTTGGACCCCAATTAGACTATTTTTGTTATATGTCTATATATTTTACTCTCGTTATAACACGGATTGGATAGCTAACACGGAAATTAGCTTGGACCCCAACAATAGTGTAATAAAGAGGTTGTGGTGTACATGTTTTATAGAACCCATTCCTGATTTACTTCATGTAGGCTAATGCCAATTTCTTCTAATATCAATTTCTGCATTTGGTGTATTGGGTGCCTTAACACTTTTACTGCCAGTGCCGACTTAGTTGTTTTTACCATTCACTGCAACTGAGGACTAGTCGTTTTACAGGTATACCAGTACATCCTGCGATATAGATGAAAATTTTAAAGGGAGGTAAACATACTGTATACCAGATTTTTCAGCTTTAAAAGTCGTTTCCAGTGATATACATGTATGATATGCATATAAATACAATATTCAATAAATGAATTAATTAATCAATGATAAATTGATAAAAATAAATGCTGGGCAGTGAGGTATTGATTTTTTGAGAGGCATGGCAGTAAGTTTTAAGGTGTATCTCAAATACATCCCTGAAATGCAATTATGCAGACCTTGATTAAATCTACAATTTTTTACCCTTAAAATCAGCATATTCACCACAAGGAAGGGCTGTTAAGTTCAAAACATTACCAGCAATTGCAATGGCAAAATGTTTTATCAGCTATTTAGCTGACATACTGAATAGTCATAAGGGTTATATATTTTATTGTTTGTAATTTGAGAAACAATTTTACTTTACTTTGAATTATCTTGATGACAACAGGATGTTGGAGGGCAGATTGCAATGTAGCCAGAATTAATTTATTATCGCATTTGCCCGATAACATCACATGTTAACTGCAATAAGTCACAGTAAAGTAAAATTATTACAATTCTAACAGGACTAATAAAGAAATGTTTTCCAGTGGATTCAATCTCCGCGGACATGACTGTTTATGTGCGACCTTGCAAAAAAATGCAATCTTAAGCATGGAATTACATTTACAGTGAAATATTGCTGATTTACATACAGTGAAGTTTCCATTGGGTCCAATGGGGAAAACGGTAACATCGTGTCAGAATAATAAATAATATCATATATGGGATATATATTAAGTTTTTGAAAAAGATCATATTATTTTAACATGAGCACATTATGGCAGCACTATAACATTAAACTGACATATTATATTAAACTTAAAACAAATAAGGCACATATATTATCTGCTAAAAAGTGACACTGATTTTGTCAGTGTCCAGATTGTGTACATTTGTATTTTTGTCAAATTTATTTGTGTATGTTAATTAATGAACACACATAAAATTATTTTAATGGAAAAAAATATGTAAAATCATTCTGTTTTTCATCGAATACACAACACTGTCTGTTTTAATGAGATTATCTTAAGTATAAAACAATATGAGCTCCGACATGAGAAAACCGGGCTTCAGGATTTACAATCAGGTCTGAGACAAACCAACCTGTACAGTTGCAGAAGAAAGCTAGAATCTTGAAAATTTGGGTAAAAGTAAAGGAGGAATTGTACTATCTGTGTAGTGCAAACAAAGGCGCAGATCAGCTGTGCAAGTCCTGCACAGCTGATCTGCTCCTTTGTTTTCGCATATCTGGTTTCCTCACGGCGTGGATCAAATGCCACAACAGTATAAAACCAAATGCTTGTCAACTCCATCACAGGTTGCTGCTGTCTTGTTTCTGTTGTTGCTGCTGTTGTTTATCAGGCTGTAGACCCTTACTAATGAGGAACGCATCTTGTTCTGGGTCTCTACCCAAGAAATCTCTTAGCATGTCAGCAGCATCCTGTGAACAAAGGTAATACATTCACAACTATTCTAATAAGAGCTGTCGCAGGACAGCGTAGCTCACCTGACTTGTGCTTTGCCACTACATCTGTTAAAATCTATGACCCTTGACATCAAGGTCACTCAGGTGGGTCATGATGGTACAACATAAAACTTCAGACCAATGCAAAGTATCAACATGTTCAAGAGATATAGACTTATAAAAACATTAACCAAAACTTAAACACAAAACTTCCAAGATATAGACTTACAAAAACTTTAACCAAAAACTTAAACACAAAATTTCTAAGTCTGTGACCTTGACCTCAAGGTCACCCAGGGTGGGTCATGATGGTACTGCGTAAAACTTCAGACCAATATCTAGCAACATGCAAAGTATCAACTCGATCCATCAATATGGTCAAGAGATATAGACTTACAAAAACTTTAACCAAAAACTTAAACACAAAATTTCTAAGTCTGTGACTTTGACCTCAAGGTCACCCAGGGTGGGTCATGATGGTACTGCGTAAAACTTCAGACCAATATCTAGCAACATGCAAAGTATCAACTCGATCCATCAACATGGTCAAGAGATATACACTGAAAAAAAGTTATAAGAGGCCACCTCATATTTTTTCTTCTAGTTCAGAAAGTAAAATACGATCAATTAAAATTCATGATCATATGAATAAACCAATGTCTAACAGTGGCTCTGTGAATTTCTGCATTCCAAAATGCGTGATACTTCTCACATAGACGAAGCATGTGTAAAGGTACCCAATTTCAAAAAGTCACACTTTATTAACATCAAATTAAATGTCATATTATGATGTTGTGTTTTTACATTTTAATTTATTTTAAAGTGCTACTGACTGCCATGATGCAAGATAAAATTAAGTCAAAAGTGTTGCTGCAATAAGAATCTTCGTTTCTGTTTTGTACATGCAAGAAGACAACAACATGAATAACAGGAATTCAGCGTTTGTATGCAATTTGCATACCAACTTTGTTCTTCTCCAGTTGCATTATTATCAACAGCACGGCATTGAAATTTTCAGCGATTATTTAGGTCAAATACTAGACTCTGATAAACTTTGAAAATTAAAAAAATCGTCCACAAATTTTGTTATTTTGTTCGTTAAAAATTGGCATTGAAACCGGAAGTGTGCGGCAGCCTTGACCTGTTGGTCCTCGAAAATGGTCTAAAACAGTTCAGTCGAGTTATATCTCTCATTTCCAGGCCTCATCAAGTGAATTTAACAGGGGTCAACACGTTTAAGAGGCACATTTATGAATTTTCCAAAAAATCTCAAAATTGGCGATTTTTAAAAATGCATAAAAATTCTGCCAGTAGAGAAAATTCGAATGTTTGATGTTTTTCCGAGCCGTAACGACCCCTTTGATGACACCCGTTCCTAATTTCAATAAATGGTGAGCTGTATCCAATTTTTTATTTAAAAAAATTGATTTTTGCATTTTTACTCCAAAAACGCCTTCAGTAAAAGAAAATTATTTCTTAACACTTTGGAACTTTACTTACTTGAAAGACACGTCTTTTGGCAAAAAATCGTGCACTTTTGAACATGGCTTAGAAACAAAAAATGAGTTTGAAAAGTGGCCTCTTATAACTTTTTTTCAGTGTAGACTTATAAAAAACTTTAACCGAAAGTGTGACGCGGATGTACACGTAAACGTACACGTAAACGTAAACGGGGACAACTGAGGTGACTACAATAGCTCTATGCACTTCGTGCAGGCGAGCTAAAAATGACATCCCTATTATTTAAACAAGACCACATTTAACTGGTATAGTTTCTGGTTTGGTTATTGCTTAATATTCCAGTCAACAATTTTTCAGTCATGTTCGGACAGAGCCAATACTTCCTGGGTATTAACCAGTACTGAGGGAAGTAAGACCATATTAACTGATAGATATTATATTTTGGTTATGGCTTAACATCCCATTCAACAATTTTTCAGTCATGTTCGGACAGAGCCAATACTTCCTGGGAATTAACCAGTACTGAGGGAAGTTTAAAGTGTCTTACTCAAGTACATAACATGGCAGGGGTAGGTACTGAACCCAGGACCACTTGCTGCAAAGTCCTGTGCCCTAACACTACACAGCCATGCTTTCCTTTTTGGGTTGGGAATCTAACAAACAGCTTTTTCATATCAGTCTATTGATTCAACTACTTTAACATTCTGAGCAAAATCAATTTTCAGATGCGGCAAATACAGATAAAAACCAACACAAGAAGTACTTGGAATGTCACACATCTGAGCCAAATTGATTAAAGTAGGCTAATTGGGTGATTCTATTAGCATCGAACAGTGTCATGACCAAACTCGGCTGGCATATTGGTGGCTAAAAACTGAAATAAAATAGCTTACTTTAGAGCCTCCAGGGTATAGGATATATTTTCTATAATCAGCTCCTACTTTGCTAGACATCACACCTTCCTTCTTGAACCGTGAGGCAAACATGTCCATACTAAACACTTCACTCCACTACAATAAATTATCATAACAGAAAATGAGCACTTTTAGAGATTTCTATAATTTTGTTGTTTTTTCTCTCAAGATAGAAAAAAAGGTTTTGCTCTATACTTCTGCCACCAATACCATACTAAACACTTCACTCCACTACAACCAGAGGACCAATGGTCCTGTAAACGCTCACCTGAAACCCGAGATATATACAAATAAACTTGTTTGACTAGAATGATAATATACATGTATATAACCCCAGGACTGGGTCAGAGCAACCCCTGGAGTCAATTTCTTTTTGAAAACATAAAACTTTAGTCCATTTGCCAATTTACTGCAAGTTTTGCCCTTCAAATGACAATTTAACAATTTTCCCCATTCAAATGCATGGGCGACCTAAGTTGACCTTGCCGTAAAATAGGTCAAGGTCACCCAAGGGTCACGATTTATATAATCTTTGTAGAGCTCCATTGCCTGATGCTTCATGCCAAGTTTCAAAATCATAGGCCTTCTGGTTCTGGAGTAAAAGATTTTTAAAGGTTTTTGCTATTTATAGCCATGGCAGCCATCTTGGTCATGTGACCTTGACCATTTATATACACTTTCATTCCCACTTCCTAACAATACTCCTCATAAAGTTTGGCTTTGATTGGCCAAGCAGTTTCAGAGAAGAAGATCTTTGAATATCACTGTAATATACATGTATATTGCCCCGGGGTGGGGGCAGACAGACCCCTGGGGTCCAAATTTTTTCAGAATCATCAAAATTAAGTCCATTTGCCCATTTCCTGCAAGGTTTTCCCTACGAATGACATTTTAACACTTTTCCCCATTCAAATGCATGAACGACCTATGTTGACCTTGCCGTATAATAGGTCAAGGTCATCCCAGGGTCATGATTTATATAAACTTTGTAGAGCTCCAGTCACTGATGCTTCACACCAAGTTTCAAAATCATTGGCCTTCTGGTTCTGGAGAAGAAGATTTTTAAAGGTTTTTTCTATTTATAGCCATGGCAGCCATCTTGGTCATGTGACCTTGACCATTTATATAAACTTTCTTTCCCCCTTCCCAAGGATGCTCCATATGAAGTTTGGCTTTGATTGGCCAAGCGGTTTCAGGGGAGAAGATGCTTCATTATTATGGAAATATACATGTATATAGCCCCGGGGCAGGGGCAGACACCCCCCCCCCCCCCCCCAGGGGCTAAAATTTTCCATTAACATTAATCTTCTGTCCATTTGCCTATTCCCAGTTAGTTTTACCCATTAAATAGCATTTTACCATTTTTTCCCATTCAAATGCATTGGCAACCTAAGTTGACCTTGCCGTAAAATATGTCAAGGTCATCCTAGGGTCATGATTTATATAAACTATGATGGGCTTACATCCCCGATGCTACATACCAAGTTTCATGGAAATCGGCCCACTGGTTCTGGAGAAGAAGATTTTTAAAGGTTTTTGCTATTTATAGCCATGGCGGCCATCTTGGTCATGTGACCTGGACCATTTATATAAACTTTCGTTCCCCCTTCCTAAGGATGCTCCACATGAAGTTTGGCTTTGATTGGCCAAGCGGTTTCAGAGGAGAAGATCTTTGAAATTGTGAACGACGGACGACGGAAGGACGACGGAGCATGGGTATACCATAAGCTCACCTGTGAGCCTTCGGCTCAGGTGAGCTAATAAATCATAACAGAAAATGAGCACTTTTAGAGATTCCTATAATTTTGTTGTTTTTCCTCTCAAGATAGAAAAAAAGGTTTTGCTCTATACTGTAAATTCGGAAATTTTCGCGTGACTTTTATTTCGCGAATTTTCTATTTGCGAATTATTAGCGAGTTCTTGAATTCGCGAGTGAGTGTCCGTGTATTATATAGAGTTTATAGTGACTCTTTATTAGCGAGAACTTTGAATTCGCGAGGCAACCAATTCGCGAATATTAGCAAAAATTAAGTTCTCGCGAATATTTCCGGATCTACAGTACTTCTGCCACCAAAACAAAAGATGCGGTTGTAAATGAAAAGGAGCATATGACCAGAGAAGTCTGAACCTTATTCTGCACTATTGAAAAATTGTTCTTTACATTCATCAGAGCATGAACAAGAGGGATGGGGTGTGTGGAAAAACTAACCTTAAACATGCTTGCTACTTGTTGTTATTACATATCACTGAATCTCAGAAAATTGATTTTTCCTCTATTAAATTACACTAAAACTGTTAAACATTTAGACCTTAATGAACATGGTTTTTGAGCCCCTACTACTTTTCAGAAAAAAAAAATGAATTCTGGTAGATTCAAATAGACCAACTATTTAAGTCTTCACAATGAGAACAATACAGTTTGCACATGATGCACTAGACCATAAAAACAAGTAACAACTCGAGCCAAATGAAAGTTGTCTAATCTATGTACAGCAAGCAACCTACCATATAACCATAGTATTGAGCATCATAACCTCCAGCAAGATGACCAAAGGAAGCCGGCATGTTGGTGCCCTTAGTGGACGGAAATCCCAGCAGTTTCTCGGACAGGTCAGAAAATATTCGGGCAGTGTCAGCCTAGAACAAAATTAGGGGTAAACAGGTTGGTATGTAGCTTACTTCAATCAGAATGTACGAACTATGGCCATAATAATGTTCAAAGTAAGATCTTTCCATGTTATAAATTTAATTACCTTGCTTTCTACAAGCATAATCTGTATCATCTTTACACTTTATGATAGGACAAACAGCCATGGTCATGTTAGGATGGTCAGTAATCAGAACCACTACTTTACTAGGCTGGTTTGATGTTAAAACAGTGCTAATACGTTTATCATTAAGAAAGAGCCAGACTCAAGAATCAAAACTGTAAATACGAGGGAAAATCCAAAATAACGTAAACGTTTGATGTAGCTTCAATATACGTGGATAAATTTTTAAAAAATGTATATTGCGATAAATCAGAACATTCTTAGAACAAGATAAGATGACACAAACACACATTTTATAAGTATCTGAAACACGCCGCGCCATTTTAAAACCATGGTGACGCATAGGCGGCGCACGCGAATTTTCGGTCCTGCCTTGTGTCATACATGTCTCGACAAAATGTAAAATAGGCATGCGAATCGCGCCAAACTTAGTCCAGTAAAGGCTTGGTGTTTAGATAATACTGTGCATAAGTTTCAACAAGTTTGAGGAGTGCGTTTTTGAAATATTAATATCAATTGTGCGCTTTTTCAGTGCATTTAACGTTAAAAACGTCGTCTCCAGATATTGCTAAAATCTATGCTGTTACTAAACTTGCCGCGAGTTTTGATAGCGTCTATACAAAAACCGAAAAGTAACTAAATGTAGACATAACGGCAATATTCAGTGAATAAATCAGTTGTGTAAAAATATTCCCATTGTGATTCTGACGATAAAACAGCATAACAAAGATAGAAAAAGAAACAAAAATAACGCGCGTCAGTGGCGACGTAAATGCGTAATGCGCTGACCGCATGCAGACGGCTGGTGAATCGGCGATTTTGAAGCAATTTAAAGTAAGAATTTGATTGGAGTTTTGAATACTGACGGGAAATGTGTGAAGTACAAAGCACAATAAGCAAAAAATACTTTTTATCTATGGTACATGTTGAATAGATGGCCGTAAGCGCTTAGAATGTGCTAATTTCAAAATGAATAAAACGTCAATGACGTTACGAAATCAAAGATGACGTGCGCCGGGTAGACCTTAGTGACCTTTTTGTTGTGACTGTAGATTTTTAACGGGTCGTTATTTTTGCCTGATATTTTGCCACGATTTTCTAGACATATTCCGATTTATGCTCATGTTTTTTTTTAAGCATTTGAATGAGTTGTATAGAAGCTACAGCAAAAGTCTATGTTATTTTGGATCATCCCCCGTACATGTCTTTCAAAAAATTGTGCTTCTCAATCCAGCAGATTTGAAAATATTTTATCTATCTTCAACCATGTCGCCATGTTCATATAAACAACCAGGGCCCAGTTGTTCAAAACTTTGTTAGCTTAACGCTGTCGTTAAGCCCTCAATTTGTCAACTATATATCAACTTCAAAAGCAAATACAGTTATTTTTTGTTGATAAAATGTGAGAATCCTTTGCAATGCAAAGGATTCTCACATTTTTTCAACAAAAAATAACAGTGTATTTGTAATATTGCCATTTGAAACTTCACAAATCGTTAACTAACGACATCGTTAATTTTGAACAACTTGCCCCAGGTTTTTAGAATTTTTACCCACCTCTGGTAGTGTGTGTACTTTCTGATCGAACGTCCCCAGCAGTATCTGTCTCATATTGAAAACACCGGCGTTGGCTTTACGACTGTTAATCAACTTCTCAAGGATATCATCTGGTATAGGAGTCTTATCTTTATAGTGGGCTGACATACGGTTTAGTGGCTCTTTCTCCCAACACCAGTTCTCTAACATCTGGGATGGAGCTTCTACAAAATCTCTCTCCACATTTGTACCACTGGTAGTAGAAAAGGAACGTTTGTTTGTTTGAGTCGTGGCTTAGAGTCCCACTCAACAGCTATGGTCATGTCAGAGCGTCGCCTCCATTTTATGGGACTACCCAAAATTAGGACGTCATGAAATCCGAAAATTGCTTCCAATATAACCATCCAAATAGGCCAATAAGGTGGTTTGACTTGAACCACTTTTCCTAGGCAGGCTCAGACCTGAGCGGTTAACCAGTAATCAGGTGGTCAGTCAGTAGTGTAGAAGCTTTGCCTGGAGGCTCAAGCAGCCCACCTATTTCTTTAGGCCCAAATGGGCAGGAGAAATGTAGATTTGTATCTTTTACTTAAGAGAGAATAATACAAGCCTAGGCATCCAATATGTTTGACCAAACTTTGCACTAATGTTATTATACACCTACCTGAAGAAAGCTAGCTGTGATTGAGCACAAATTTGATGCATCACATGACCAAACTCATGAAAATAAGTTTCAACCTAAAAACAGCAAAATAAATCATCATAATACACCTTTTATGAATTATCATATTTGTTGCTTAAAAGCTGTGCATATGAGCCACATCATGAGAAAACTTGATTTTTGCCAAGGCGCAGATCAGCTGCGCAGTAACTGTGAAGCTGATCAGTGCCTTCGTTTTCGCTACATCGATGGTGCAATTCCTCTACTTTCTAGATCCAAAATTTCCAGTCACTAGCCATCTTCTGTCACTATACATGCTGGTTTGTGTCAGACCTGGTCGGAAACCCCGCAGACCGGTTTTCTCAAGACACGGCTCATATTGGAACGAGCATAAGAATGAAAGTTTTTAAGGGCATGAAAATGTGATAAGGCTATAAAATATAGAGCACCATTATTTCTTTTGTTTTCGCAGGAATTATACAAGAACAGTGATCAAACATGACTTAATCCTTCATTAACATTCACAAGATCCCTTGGGTAGTATTGAAAACATTGGGCTTGGGACCTAGTCAATCTTAATGAATGGAAAATTTTGTTTGATCCCTCTAGTGCCCTTTCCTTAAGCAGTTAAAGATAGTTTTCTCTTCTTGATAAAACCTTTCAAACAAGACATTGACAGACGGAAAGACTACTGTCTATACACCATCTTCCAGAAACTGTATTTTTCAAAATCTCATTTTTCTGAAAGACCTCAAAACAAATATGGACATGTCACCATTTTGTATTCCAAAAGTCTTAAAAAGTGCCTCTGTTAACAAACAAAAAATTTATGCAAGAAAATATTTTTGAATAAGGCTTTTTCCATTGTAAAATTGACAGCAAGGGAAGTAACTATTTTCCCGGAACAAATCTAAATTGATTATTTTTCATCTAAAATGCACCAAACCAAACCAAAATTTTGTATGCATAGCTGAGCGCCAAACTTTTAAAATTATTCCACATATTTGCTTCCTTTTCAGTTTTAAGGTGTTTGGATTACCTCCCTTGCACATGCAAAATGCCTATTCAAAATGATTTTTGGGCATAATTATTTTATAAGTGAACTGATTTTCAAACTTTTTGTGGCACTTTTTAGGACTCACAAGTTGCAAAATGATGGCATGGTCATAATTTTCTTGTGGTGTTTCTAAAAGATGGAGTTCAGACAGTAATATCAAATCTACTGCTATTCATTATCTGAAATTGCACAATATAGTCCACTCTACTTCTTTTGCATATTTTCACTTTTAATGTTTTGTTTTTGTGTACTAATAAGAAAGTAAATATGTTTTAATAGCATTTTAGAGGCAACTTTGAAATCTTAAGCACACAGTGCACTAAATCGAATAAATGCTGTATTTGACTAAGTTTAGTACAATAGCCTACTTAGTGTTTTGCTTATTTGATCCTCTTTTGGTTTCAGAAGTCTTTGAAAACAAAAGCAAATGAGCCGCAGCATGGGAAAACCAACAATGTGCATATGCGAAAACAAAGATGCAAATCAGTTTCGCAGCGCCTTTGTTTTCGCTACACAGATAGTACAATTCCTCCACTTTCTAAATCCAAAATTTCCAGTCTCTAACCATCTTCTGTGACTGTTCAGCCTGGTTTGTGTCGGAACTGGTCGGAACCGAAATTGTTAGTTTTCCCATGCTCAAGTCTTACTTCATCATGCTGTAGCAGTGATGGTTGATCCTCTGTTGGTTTAGTAAAGTTGGCCACCATAGCCGCAACTGCCACTAATCTCTTACCATCACTGTCTTTACAACCAGGCTAAAATGGAAATAGAGGAGCTTATACGAGTGGTCATCTCATATGAATTTATGAAATTAGCCTTTGTTGAGATGAAAAAATTTCATGAAATGACATCAAGTGATCCTGTTTATCATTTATCATATGACTTAAAAACTGGATTTTATTGTCTTCTAAGAAGACAAATTTAGGGAGAAAATAACATTGTTGTCGCTAATAAATCATGACGTTGTGAATTCCAAAAGTGTTTTAAAATACACATGTACTCATAATATATCTATTACAAGACAATGTCTAGGCTTTTGATGGTTCAATGATTTTACAAGAAAATGTTTTATTCCCTGGTCAATTTAGCATCTACATGAAACTAGCCACCGCATACCTGAGCAATTATGATCATGATTTTAGGCTACATCATCTTTTTTATATAGTATTTCCTACCTGCAATCCAAAGCAAGCAGCATGACCATATTTTCCTTCCCTAGGGAAGAGATCCAGGTAGAAATATCCCAGCAGTTCCTTGGTAGTCTTGTCTGTTACACTGTACTGATGAGAAAGATAAAATGGTATTTAATCATGTAATTTTCCTTTTTTTTTTCTCCCTCAAAACATTCAATTTCTTCTCATCTAGAGAAAAATTCTCATCATTTAACATGATGTGTTTCCCACAGGGGTTTAGGTCTGTCACAGTGCGAAATGATTCTTTATGATATCTGCTACTGATTCTTTATGATAGCGTTACAGATTCTTTATGATTATCTTAGCTCATCTATTGGTAGGTGATGAGAAACCGGTGTTTCTAAGGTTTTCGATGCCTGAAATGACCTTTTTGGCACACATACATAGTATATATGAGCTGGAAATTGTTCTCCATCAATTTTAGCAGTGTTGGTATACAGGTTGAAAGTTAATGGGTGATTAAATCCTTAAAATGGTTAATTAAGCAAGGAAAATCGAAAATGAATATTAAAATACATAACACATCAATACATTTTATCAACAGTTTAGAAATTTAACTAATTATCTATGAACTAACACTTTTCAATGCATGTAAATCTTCAAAGGAATTGTTTGCAGACTTTTGTGTTTTAAAGCATCAAAAGTATCATAAAGAATCTGTGACAAAATTTTGTCACGGATTCCGTATGATACAAAATGATGGGTAACGGATTCTTTATGATATGTTACAGATTCTTTATGACATCATAGCCTACAACCTACCACTCTTTTATCGAGATGAACTACCAATTATGAGGCCCTCCCAGGGTTTTGGGGGATTCAGGGAGAAGGGCTATCTATTTTCAGAGAATTTGGGAGAAGGGTCATTTATTTTAAGGGATTTGGGGAGAAAGCATAACATTTTGGAGTTTTAGGGAGCAGGGGGCTGAGGAAAACATTTTATGAGCTGGGGAGAAAGGTCATTTTTTCTTTCAGGGAGCAGGGAGCAAAGGGGGGGGATCCGGGGGGGGGGGGGGGGGCAATTATTAATGTCACTGATCTACAAAGCAGGTTTGTACTATGCGGTTCGGTAAACAAGTCATTATTTTATCAGGCAAACTGAGATTTGAGCATTTATTTTCAAATATAATGATATGGTTTGGTTAAGATATGACTAAATGTCACAGTAAACAAGTTTTGAGTCATGTTGGGGCAAATGGCCACCACTTCTTGTGTTTTAAACAATACTATAGATTCATGAACACAACTTGCATGGTAGAGTTTTGTCTAGAACCAAGGGCCTCCCGCATCAAAGTCATGTAGTCTACTCCTACGGCACTGCACTTCCTTTTTCAAATGGACAGAAGATGTATGTTTAAGAAAATATTTTGGGCCCAGGGGTTGTCTGCCCCTGCCCCGGGGCTATATACATGTATATGATCATAATATTGAAACATCTTCTTCTCTGAAACCGCTTGGCCAATCAAAGCCAAACTTTTTGTGGAGCATCCTTAGGAAGAGAGAATGAAAGTTTGTATAAATGGTCAAGGTCACATGACCAAGATGGCCGCCATGGCTATGAATACCAAAAACGTTTAAAAATCTTCTTCAGAACCAGAAGGCCTATGATTTTTAAACTTGGTAAGAAGCATCTGGGAATAGAGCGCTACAAAGTTTATATAAATCATGACCCTGGGATGACCTTGACCTATTTTACGGCAAGGTCAACTTATGTCGCCCATGCATTTGAATGGGAAAAAAATAGAAAAATGTCATGTAATGGCAGAAAACTTGCTAGGAATGAGCAAATGTACAGAAGATTTATGCTTATGAAAATATTTTAGGCCCAGGGGTTGTCTGCCCCTGCCCCGGAGCCATATACATGAGATGTTCATAATATTCAAACAGCTTTTTCTCAGAAACGGCTTAGCCAATCAAAGCCAAACTTTATGTGGAGCATCCTTAGGAAGAGGAAATGAAAGTTTATATAAATGGTCAAGGTCACATGACCAAGATGGCCGCCATGGATATATTGTAAATAGCAAAAATGTTTAAAATCGTCTTCTTCAGAACAAGAAAGCCTATGATTTTGAAACTTGGCATGAAGCATTAAGGAACAGAGGTCTACAAAATTTGTATAAATCATGACACTGGGATGACCTTGGCCTATTTCACGGCAATGTCAACTTAGATCGCCCGTGCATTTGAATGGAGAAAATTGTTAAGATGTCATTTGAAGGACAAAACTTGCAGTTAATTGGCAAATGGACTGAATTTTTATGATTTGAACAAGACATTGACTCCAGGAGTTATTCTGACCTTGCCCTAGGGTTATATACATGCATTGTACCATTCTGGTCTAACAAGTTTATTGGTACATGTATAAATCTCAGGTCTCAGGTGAGCGTTTACAGGACCATTGGTCCTCTGGTTTTAAATTAATTTTACATCCATTTCAGGATTATTTCAGCTCATATGAGACGGGCCAATCAGTAGGTGGGCGAAAATTGGATAACCCCCGAGAAAACACACCTGTCACACCTGCAAGCAGAACTTGCCTTGTCTCACAGTTACCCAGTGCGGGACTTGAACCCACACCAAACACAGCGCTGAGATGACTGAGTGATTATGAAACTAATATAATTTAGATATCTTATAATTATATACTAAATGAGAGATCTGCTATACCTAAAAAGATTTCTTCTTCACAAGATTAATCAAGATATCTTCCTAACAAGATTAATCAAGATACCTACTTTGGTTTATAAGACATTTTTATTGCTAAACTAGGTATCTTAATTAGCAAATAAGATATCTAAATTGGTAAACCAATACCTTATATGACCCAATATGACCCAAAACAGAAAAAATGTAAAATTGTACACACATGAATACTACATGTACTTATAAGATTGTCGGTCTCACTGATTGAAAAAATTTAATTGATTTTAACAAAAAGTTAATAAATAAATAATAGTGTTTTGTGATATACACAAATATACAACAAGGTTCTACATTAATCACAATTATTAATTGGTTTGTGATAAATCTGATCGAATTTTACACTGCACATCATATTTTTTTGCAGTGTGGGGTTGATAAAAATACAGCTCATTGGTGGACCATGGGTCCAAATCTGCATTTCAAGTTGTAGAACATCATACACTTGCTTTAAATCATAAAGAATCTGTAACATTTATCATAAAGAATCAGTAACATATATCATAAAGAATCTGTTACCCACATTTTGTTATCATAAAGAATCTGTAACGTATCATCAAGAATCCGTAGCATGCAAAAAAATGAAAAAGGGTTATTACGCAGGGTAATGTAGAATTTGAAGGTCCACATATCACTTTTATTAACTGTTCAATGTTTCCAAACATGTTTGCTTAGGAATTCACACAATTATACCGAATTGCCATGTTTTTCATATTTGCTCAATTTATCTAATTGGTTTTATTTTGAAACCCTAACATGTAGAATATATACATAAATTATCATGAACCATGCTTCTTATATGTCTCCTGACAAAATTTAGATCCACAACTATCTAAAATTACCATTTTTTGCTGTTTGCAATTGGGAGTATCAATCCTTGTCAAGAATCCGTAGCATTTGTCAAGAATCCGTTACCTGATATCATCAAGAATCAGTAGCTGATATCATAAAGAATCATTCACACTGTGACGGACCTAAAACAGTGTGTTTCCTGTAATGAATATTAGTATTGTAAGTACCAAAATTTCCATTGAACAACATTTATCCTGGTTTTGGTAGCCATAGTGGTACAGCAATACTAAACAGCAATTCTGAACAAGCATACGGAACATATACTTGAAAATTATTTTATCATTTTTTTTTTTTTTTTTTTTCACTTTTTCATGACTATTTATCAAAAAGGTGCATCCACATCTAATTTTCTCATTAAAATCGGCAAATATACAGTGTTTTAATCATGCATTTAAAAATATGTTCTAGGGGACAGATGTAATAATGTATACTAGCATGAAATGTTGTCAGAACTTATAACCAACCCAACACAGGTAATAAAGTATGCTTAAAATCAACCAAAGACCCTGGATCAACCACCTACCATAGTCACATCCTCATGCCAGACCTCAGCTCCCACAACCTGAGCAAATTCCAGTCCCAGTAACTCCTGAAAAAGTGCATATCTATTAGTAGCTATTATTAATAGACAAGAGGCTGATTTCAAACAACAAATTTTATGTTCAAATCATGAAATTTATGTGCCGTTTAAACATGTTTTTTGGCTAAAATCTACCAACATCATTCGTCATTCAAACATTAAGCCATATTATGCCATTGTTTCTGCAGATGCAAACTAGCTGACACACATAAACAGGTTTCAGGTGAATTTTTTGAGCTGATCATGCTATTTTCAATGGGTTTTCAAATGGAATCATTGAAAAAATGCAAGAATATCAATTACATAATTATTTCAATGCACATAACTGCTATGGTGGCCTCAGGTTCGAAAATATCTTGATTGCACTACTAAAATTATATAACTGTGTTAAAACTGAGCATATTCAAACCTGATAAATATCCAGAAGTCCTTTCGTCACAACCTCCATGGGAAAATATTCCTTGAGTTTCTGTTGGTCCACGGCATATACCTTCTCCTCAACCAGAGTCATACAGTAACGGTAATCCCACATATTGATACTGTTGTCAAACTCATAACCATACTTCTCACACTGAAATACATGAGACCATATTCATTCTAATAAGAATCTGTGCTCCCACACTTCACCGCTGGTATATTTGAATATTAATATTTTACACATAAAGGTTTGGAATTTTCCTTCCACTTGTTTTACACTTCTTTAAACTTGAGGTACAGTGCATTCTCATTATAACACTCCTCAATATAGTGCAGTTTTCAATATAAGGTGGCCATATCACAGCTCCCAAATTATTTTGCAGTATGTCTATTGTAAATAATCTCAGTATAACACAGTTTCATTTACAACAAGGTCTGTTTTCATGGACCAAAAGATAGCATTATAATGAGGTTGACCTATTCCCCTCCAGCTTTTACAGCTTTCAGTGGCCATTATAATGTCTAGATCAAATCATGTGGGACTTGTGAAACCCAACAGACTAGCTTTCTGGGCCTGGTTTTTCAAAATTAACAATGTTATTAGTTAACGATTTGTTAAGATTTCAAATGGCAATATTACAAATACACTGCTATTTTTTGTTGAAAAAAATGTGAGAATCCTTTGCATTTGCAAAGGATTCTCACATTTTTTTCAACAAAAAATAACAGTGAATTTGCTTTTGAAGTCGATATATATTTAACAAATTGAGGGCTTAACAACAGCGTTAAGCTAACGAAGTTTTGAACAACTGGGCCCTGGATAACATTCAAAATTTCAAAGGAAAACGATACCTCTTCTTTCTTAAATTTGAGGAATGTCTCAATATCTTTAGCCTTCAGTGGCTGCAGTTTGTCTGCCAAGTCTTCTAGGAAAGTTCTTACAGCTTCTGGTGTCTTAGCCATTCTCATCTCTAATACAAAGGCTGCGTGACTCGGGAATCCTAGTATATCAGCTTTCTGGATAAATAAAGGATCATAATGATAAAAGTATGTGAATTTTTAGCAATGAAGTTTGTCTGCCAAATATTCCAGGTAAGTTCTTACAGCTTCTGGTGTCTTAGCCATTCTCATTTCTATCACAAAGGCTGCGTGACTTGGAAATCCAAGTATATCAGCACACTGGCAAAATGATTACATGTAAACTACGTCGCTTGTCCCAAAAGTCCCGTTACACATACATTTTATTCTGAACGCATGGCTGGAACCAACAACAGTTACTCATGCAGAATAATTGTCCATATTGGATCTTATTTTACTGTACAAAATGATACTCACTTCAATGACCTCACCGCTACAGTAACCTTGGTTACCATAAGTAGGCATGACCGGAGCAAGTCAAATTATGTAAAATGTTTTCGTAATTTCTATTTTTCGCAATCTGCTAAATGAACATAGGTATAATGTGATCATTTAGAAAAATATACCAGCCTAATTACTATTCTATGGGCATCATTTAGTGATAATGTTATGAAATTTGAGAACAATTTGATACTTTGGGTGACAAATAAAATAGCTTATAAAAATTCAACGACAAAATTACGACGTCGGCAAATATATGCGGAGCAAAAAAACAGGGTCGTTATATTTAAACATCTAAAATATGTTCTTTAATGTAAACCAAGCAAATGTTAAGGTTGATATAAGTTGGTGACTTCAATACTGTAACACATCATCTACTTTTAAAACGATATATCAGCTAGCAGTAATATTACATGACCAAATGAAACATGGGCAGTTGTTAACATGGATAGCATTTGATTAATTATTCTTATTTTGCATGGCTGATCTTTATAGTATTATTTTGAAGAATTGCTTATAAATATTTTACTCAGAATTCCAAATATATGCAACAGTATCGTTAAGCTAAATATAACTCTAATTTTTAAATAGATTTTTTTGTTTGTAGTGTATTTATCCACACGGCAAAATATTAAGAAACAATCAGAATTAACGGCAACGTCATTAGACCTGCTCCGATGCAGTAGGGGAACATAGGTTCAAACCACCGCAGTATTTTAACAAATGCACGTAGCAGTACGAAAATTTGCACCCAAAACCCTTAGATACAGTACTTGGTGATCATAAGTGTTGTAAGCTCTGACGTGCTTTTATTGTGGCAAAACAGTGAGTGTAATGGAACTTTTGGGACAACCCTCGTATATGAAATCAGAATATCATATGAATGTTTCCGTATTTTCTGTCATGAATGGTTAAGGTTTGCCAACCAAATCTTCCTGAAACATTCTCACAGCTTCTGGTCACCAGGTGTCTTTACCATTCTCATCTCCAATACAAACGCTGCGTGACTTGGAAACCCCAGTATATCAGCTTTATGGAGAAAATGATTACATGAAATCAGAAAGTTACACGACTGTTTGCATATCTTAGACCATGAATGGCTATGGTTTGGCAGCCAAATCTTCCAGAAAAGTTCTTACAGCTTCTGGTGTCTTAGCCATTCTCAAAACACAAAGGCTACGTGACTTGAGAAACCTAGAATTTTGGCTTTCTGTAAAAAATGATATGAGCCGCATCATGAGAAAACTGGATTTTTGCCTATGCGAAAACAAAGCTGCAGATCAGCAGTAACTGCACAGGTGATCAGCGCCTTTGTTTTCGCTAAACGGATAGTACAATTCCTCTTCTTCCTAAATCCGAAATTTCAAGCATCTAGCCATCTTCTATAGCTGAGGCCAGTTTGTGTCAGACCTGGTCGGAAACCCCGAAGACCGGTTTTCTCTCGTCTGGGCTCATACAGAAGTGTAATATGTACTGAGAAGGTAAGCTCTTCTGAGGCTGAAATTTGACCTCTAAATCCTTTAGGAACCTTTTAATAGCATCCCAGAGATTGTCCGAGGCACCAATTCCCAAAGTGAAAGCTGTAACCACTGAGCTAATGATGTGTTTAATAAAGTAAAATTAACAGGTATCACAGATTTTTAATTGAAAATATGCTTTTTTTACTGATGGTAAAATCTATGTTTTTTGCATGGTTGTTCATATAAGAGCCACCGCATGAGAAAACCAACAATTTGCATAGGCAAAAACCAAGCCGCAGATAAGCTGTGCAGCGCCTTTGTTTTCGCTGCACGGATAGTACATGTACAATCCCTCTTCTTCCTAAATCCAACATTTCAAGCTTCTAGCCCGCTTCTGTGACTGTCCAAGCCAGTTTGTGTCAGACCTGGTCGGAACCCAAATTTTCTCATGCACAGGCTCAAAAATCCTTACCTTGTGCCTTAGTTTGATGAGATCCTCCAGAATCTTTGTGTTCTCTTTTACACATCTGAAAAAGATTAACATGGAAAGAGTAAGTCTACCAAAGACAGCTTAAGGCATATTTATTCCCTTCAAAACAACAAAACAGTAAAGAGAATGCTCCAAAGACAGGCTTCAGAGATCTTTTAAAAGTTGTTACTGCACAGCTGATCTGTGTGTTTGTTTTCGCATTGGCAAAAATCTGGTTTTCTTATGATGCAGCTTATTTGAAGCTGTTTATGCTAATTGTTGCATGTAAGGTTTACGTACCTTGAATTAAAAGCAGTTTCCAATAGTCTTCTAGTTTCAGGATTTCTAGCTTTCTTCATGCAGGGGAAGTAGTGAGGGTATTTCAAGGACACTTTACATTTCCCACTGTCTGTCTGAAAGAACAACAGTATTCATTTTATATTAAAAAATAATTTGGATTGTTTAACCACTTGAGAATGCTCTTGAGAAGCACTTTTGAGAAGCACTTTTTGGATGTCATGACATCCTTAATTTTGGGTACAAGTCCCATAAAATGGAGACAAGGTCCCGACATGACCATAGCTGTTGAGAATAACTATTGTCATAACTAGCCAGTAAAATACCCTACTAACTTTAATATGTCAAAACCCCAAAATTTCCACATTATAAATTTCATGTTCAATTATTTCGAGTATAAGAAGTGTTCATAAAACTGTGATGAAAACTCATCAGTTTGGTCCGACACTACTTAACAGACTGAGAGCAGTAGGTCTATTGCAAAACTGTAAACTTTAGTAAATCCATGTTACATACCTTTTCTAGGGATTTTATAAAATCTTCTGGAACACCATCTGAAAAGGTATGACAAAAGGCACAAATCATATCATGAGACAATTTTTTTTTTTGAGCCGCCGCATGGGAAAACCAACAATCTTCATAGGCGAAGACAATGGCGCAGACCAGCTTCGAAAACAAAGGCGCAGACCAGCTGATCAGCGCCTAAGTTTTCGTTACACGTATGGTACAATTTCTCTTCTACTTAAATCCAAAATTTCCAGCCTCTAGCCATCTTCTGTGCTTGTGCAGGCCAGTTTGTGTGGGACCTGTTCAGAAACCACGTTAAAATTTACCGTTTTTGGTGCTGCTCATCTTAAGTGTATGTGTACTAACACCGTAAGCTGTAATGGCAACAGCGTTTTTCTTATTTCTGTTTTGAACATGGATTGAGGTTGCTTGAAAATTTAACTAACCACTTTGTAACAATGAGTGAGATGATCCTCAATATTGGCGGCCCCCACCCATTGGGGCCTAAAGAAATAGATGGGCTGCTTGTGTCTCCAGGCAAAGATTATACGCTACTGACTGGCCATCTGATTACTGTTTAATCGCTCTGACAGGTCTAACCCGGCACAGGAAAAGTGGTTTTAAAGCAAACCATCCATACATAAAAGCCTTATTGGCTTAGTTGGGTGGTTACATCTAAAGCACTTTTTGGATGTCATGGTGACCTTAATTTTGGATACAAGTCCCATAAAATGGAGGCAACGTCCCGACATAACCATAGCTGTTGACTGGGACGTTAAGCATCTATTCAACCAAACAAATACATTTGTAAAATCAATCTTGGCACCTGAGTGTACAAATCTGTAGAAAGCCTGCTTCATCAGTCTTTTAATAAATTGATCATTCTAATGCACTTGAGAATATAACGCCGCATCTGATTGGATAATGTCCATCATGAAAACATGAATACCCCCTTGAACCCCACTTTTATATAGCATCCTGGGGTATGCAGGGGTAAACCTATTTTTCTTATTTTTGCTCCAAAACATAGATTGTGGGTACTCGTTAGAACTGCCTCGGCGAGGCGGTTCTAACATGTACCCACAATCTATGTTTTGAGCAAAAATAAGAAAAATATCTTAAAAATTCTAATGAAATTTTAGATTTTCACAACCAAAAAAATTTCTGTATACTGCACGGGCATGTTTTCGTAATGCAAAAAGTCGTCCAAAAACCAACGTCATGAGCAACATTGATTGTGACTGGTTAATGTTATGGTTATACATCCCTTGTGACGCTCACTTTTCATTAAAACCAATGCATTATGATGTTTATAGTTAAATGTTATGAACCACTGCAGAAGCTGAGGGTCAGGTTATGGCCATGTAAAACTGGTTTAAGCTCGCCAGTAATTTTGTGTTACTGATCGTTCCAAGGCGATACTTCTGTGATGGTTCCTTGTCTTGTTGTTTAAAATTTTTGTGCTGTTGGCACCTTATGTATGTTTTCATATTTTTAGTTAAGTTTATGTAAGTGAGTGGCCACCTATTGGGAAAATAGCTGCTCATTCGGCTTACGATATGTTTTCATGGTATAAGTACCTGATTGTTAATTTAGTTTTTTCCCACCTCAGTTTTTGGAGTGGGAATCTTTTTCTGACTGCGCCTTTTCCTAATCTTGTACCTTATTAAAATGGGGATAACAAAATTAAAATTTTTCATTTGGGATGTTATATTGTCGTATATACGGTCAGAAATCATGTTTTACCGCTCTGCTGACATGTTATATTTCCTACGATATACCGCCCCCAAAATGAAAAACTGGAATACAGTTATCCCTCTAGGAATGCCTGGAAAGACACATACCTAGTTCCTTGACAGTAAACTCCAGAATGGTGTTTTCCTCGTTGAGATTCTTACTGAAGTCTATACTCATATCACTCATCTTCTTCTTAATGTCCTTTATCTTCTCTTGGGTCTCCTTGGGCAGGTGTAAACCTAGACATAAATTTCCAAATGAGATGTGATGCCAGAAAACCAACAATCTGGGTTTCTGACCAGGTCTGACATAAACCAGCCTGTATAGTCAAAAAAGCAGGATAAAAGCTTGAAATTTTGGATTTAAGAAGAACAGGAATTGTACATAGTTTTTCAGGAAAGTTTGTAGACACCATTGATATTTTCAACAGGAAAAGAAATGCAGTCAGTGTGAATATATCTGGGTTTGCAAAAATATTTCATGAGCAAATAGATGAAATTTTATGAAAATCTGATCAACATGACGTTTTCTTCAGCCTTTTCTGGGCACCTCCCTGACCGGGTGCGGGGCAAGGGTCAACGTCACAGTAACGTTACTTGAAGTTTATTGCTGTCAGTGCCTTTTATATTTGTAACAAAATCAACCGATGTTTCAGAATTTTTCCACATAGGGTCGTTGGATATCGATACATTTTTATTATGTGTATCCAGCTGTCAAATGCAGATCTGTGCCAACTGTCGCTAAGTTCACTGATGACCGGTTGAACATATGAAACCATTTTCAAGCGCTGAGTATGTAAGACGAGTGCCCTTTGCCAACGTCTATCACTTTAGATGGCCTATCGAGCGAAAACAAAGGCCCTAATCAGCTGTGCAGTTACTGTGCATAGCTGATCTGCACCTTTGTTTTTGCATACCGGTAGGCAAAAATCTGGTTTTCTCATGACAAGGCCCATATATTTCTTCTTTGTCTTTCCCATCCCAGCCAACAATTTTTTCAGTCATATCTGGATACTGACCAGAACAACATGTATGGGGAAGGATGTGTTTTCTCAAGCGCCCAACCAGACTAAAGAGGGGTTTGAACAGAAACTTCTTGATCATCAGTCTATTCTAACACACTAACTACTTTATCGCAAGCTCCCTACACCAAACACTGACTTGTGAAAAAATGTGCCTTTATATTGGCCAGTCTGCCCAATTTGTTTTTGTTAAATAGATAATATTATCCTCTGATTATAAAGCGCTAGTTTCTGAATCAATAATCATGGTACCCCACATAAGCCTAATTTTTTCCTCTTGTTTGGCCGAGGGCAAACATATAGAATGTGGCACTCAATCTGGGCTTCTCTTTTTGCTTAGAGGAATTTTATCGAAAAATGATAAACACACTTAAAATCACTGATAGAGTTTGAGAGGACGCATCCAAATGTTAATTCATTTAAGCCTGGCGTCCCATAGGCATCTGGGGCTATTCTGTTTGCTTAAAGAATTTTCAACGAAACATTGAATAAAATTTAAAAATCATGCCTAATGCCCCTAAGAACTGAAGTGGACTCATCCAAATGATAATGATGGGAAAATCCATTCGTCAAATATGGGTTAATGATGAGAAAGTGCATTTTGTCATAAATGGGTTAAAATTCTGAGTCCCTACCATTCCTTCTGCCATATTTGATAAGCCTCTCTACATATCTTTTCTCCTCTGCTGAAAGACCATCTAAACCTTTCTCATTGAACGCTACTACAACATCAAACACATCTTGCCGCATGCTGAAATACAAAATCGGATTTTTGCCTATGCAAAAACAAAGGTGCATATCAGCAAAGCTGATCAGCACCTTTGTTTTAGCTACACAGATAGTACAATGCCTCTTCTTCTTAAATCTGAAATTGCAAGCTTCTAGTCTGCTTCTGAAGACGTACAGGCCGGTTTGTGCCAGACCTGGTCAGAAATCCCGAAGACCAGTTTTCTAGCATTGAGGCTCAATTAAGCTGCATCACAAGAAAACCTGTCCTCTGTGTGTCTGACAAGGTACGACACAAGTCGAGCTGTGCAACCACAGAACATGGGTACTAACTTGAAATTTTGGAATCGGTGATTGTACTTTCTATAAGACTAAATTTAGCATCAATATATTTCTCTTCACTGCAAATAAAGCATTAAAACTTTGTAGTAAAATCACCTGGTTATAAAAGTTTTTCATTCTAAACTCAGCTGCACATCATCATGAAATTTATACAACTATAGAATGTTAAAATGCCATCAGTTCTGAAGTGATGACATCTTTTAACAAGGATAAGCTGGCTTTGGTAATCTAACAGTATTTGGTAACTTTGTTATTAATGTGAAATGTTGAATATCATGCTCAGTTGAATTGATAACGATTTTGTTCAATAATGTCAGCTCATATTATCTATAAGCACTAAGCAGTTAACCTTCCTTAACTCACGCTGTAAAAAGGTTAATTACTATGAGCTAGCTTACCTCAATTCAACATCAAACTCTGACAGCTTCTTGTCTGCTTCCACACTGGCTTCTCTCATGGCTTTGTCTGCGTGAACATGCTGCACAAAGTCTATGTTGTTCCTCTCTACAGCATACTCTCGGTCACTCCATAACAAAGGCTATTCAGTAAATAAAGTAGAACATAAGTGAAAATAGAACAAATAAAAAATGAGTCACATGTTGGGTCCAAACAACAGATTGATTTTAAAATATCTTGTCTGATCAGTTACTAACAGATATTAAACAAGCAAATTCAGAGAATTTATGTCCCCCGCCTTAATTGTTTAGTTACACAAATATATCTGACAATAATGTATATCCAAATCACATGCATTTACTTCATGTCACAGTGTCAAACATTAATCTGAGGATTATATTCAAACCACATGCAAATCTTCAAATCATGGTCAGGACATCTGTACAGTTTGAAAAGAATCAGAATAAAACTGAGGGAGGAGTTTGCACACAAGGTAAACAATGTCCATTCACTTTCATTGTATAAATGCCTGAAAAACGACTAAGTTCAAATTGCGAAAAAGTGTCAAAAATTAACCTGAGGATTATATCCATAGCACATGCATATCTTCAAAGCATCATCAAGACATCTGTAAAGTTTCAAAAGAATCTGAATTAAAAACTGAAGGAGGAGTTGCGCACACAAGGCACCCACTGTCCATTCACCTTCATTATCAAAATACCGAAAAACGACTAAGTTCAATTTGCAAAAAAGTGTCAAAAATTAATCTGAGGATTATATCCAAACCACATGCACATCTTTAAAGTATGATAAAGACATCTGTAAAGTTTCAAAATAATCGGAATAAAACTGTAGGAGGAGTTGCGCACACAAGGTACCCTTTGTCTATTCACTTTCATTATCAAAATGCCCGAAAAATGACTAAGTTCAAATTGCAAAAAAAGTGTCAAAAATTAATCTGAGGATTATATCCAAACCACATGCACATCTTCAAAGCATGATGAAGACATCAGCTGTAAAGTTTCAAAGGAATTGGAATAAAACTGTAGGAGGAGTTGCGCACACAAGGTACCCACTGTCTATTCACTTTCATTATCAAAATGCCCGAAAAATGACTAAGTTCAAATTGCGAAAAAAGTGTCAAAAATTAATCTGAGGATTATATCCAAACCACATGCACATCTTCAAAGCATGATGAAGACATCTGTAAAGTTTCAAAAGAATCGGAATAAAACTGTAGGAGGAGTTGCGCACACAAGATACATACTCCTATAGGGGGACGGAAGGACGGAAGGACAGACGGACGGACGGAAGGACGGACGGAAGGACGGACGGACGGACGGACGGAAGGACGGAAAGCCAAAAACTATGTCCCTCCGCTTTTCTTCGAAAAGGCGGGGGACAATAAGGATGAGTTGACAGAAAATCTAATATGATGCAACTATGAAGAGGACTGGCACAGGCGTAGTGTGTAGGACTGGTCCGAGAGGTTGTATGTACGGTCTCAGCCAGGGTACCCAGAGCCCCAGATAAGGGTCGTATTTGCGTATTTTACTACCCTTAAATCAGCAGATACGCCTCTGACTGAAATTTGATGAGTACCATTTACGCATGCAATTTCTAATATACGCAACAAATCCAAATTGACGTCGTAGGCTATCGCCATCTTAATCCAATCTAAACAATAACAGATGCTTGCATGCTTTTGAGAAAAGTATCTGAATACTTTTGTCAAGCCTTTATCAAACCACGATGCCCGGACCATCGGCTAATCTTGATTTTGATTGGACGATGGTGTTGCACTTGATTTCGCGTGTTGTGTTTTAAGATACTTGGTCCGAGACGATTCGTTCCATGACAAAATACAACACTCTCGAACGCCAAGTCGCCCTTTTTTAATGTGATTTCTTTCACCGCCGAAATGTTCGATTTGTTTAGAGATAGAGCGATCATTTTTACTTTAGCCCGATTACAAACACAGATTTTTTTCTTTATTCGAAAACATTTTTATCGAACCTTCAAATAACGATTCTGATCTGAAGTTATCTTAGTATTAAAAGCTAATAAGACTAATTTCATTTGTTATATTTTTCTCGTTTGGACTAAAAATATATTTTTTTTCCAACTGAAAAACCCTAGAATGTGGAAGTGTCAATGTGATAATTGTCACCAATTAACTAAAACAACATTCCATTTTTCAAGAGTCAATGAAGTGTGAACAGTGATTGCCCTTTTCTTGATCACTGCATACTTATTTCTTTGTATACTATCTTTGTTTGAAGTGAGCATTACTTGTAATTAGGCTTGCCAGTTTTTTAATTGGTAATTAAGTTTTGAAGGAAACGACAGGGAAAACTTGCCTTCAAATCACTTAGTGGCTTCTCTTAAGAATTTATTGCCAGTTTGTGCTCTAATTATTAGTCATAAACACTGGAAAGAATAACAGATTTTAATAAAGTTTAGAATTAAAAAAATAGTGGATCATGCAGTGGATCATGCATTTATTAATATTTAAATTTGTCTAAAACCTCCTTAGATGAACCATTAGATGTTCATCTGTGTTCATACTTCCATGAACAACATTGTGTCACGCTACGTGACGTAATCCAAACTTGACGTCAAAAAACATGAATCTCGCCAATCTGATTGGACGTTGTAAACGTCGACGCCGTTCCGCTGTTTGAACACACACTGTGTGTAGATTCTCTGTTGCTGGTAAATGTGACCGCATTGGTGATTTTTCAACAAGCGGTAGAGAGAAATGAATGTAAATATAAGCAATGAGTTTAATTTTTCTGTTGTTCATGGAGCTATGAACCGCAGTGGGTCGCTAGCAAAGCTTACATGAAGAAGGGGTTCATTCACTTTGCACGCGACCCACTGCGGTTCATAGCTCCATGAACACCAGAAAAATGAAATTCATTTCTTAAATGAATTACATATAGCATAGTGGCGACAGATATCATCCTTGGCTTGACCGTAGATGTATCCGCAAAAATAGAGTTGAGCGATCTTAATTTTACTACCTAAAGCTAGTTCTGATTGTTTATTTCGGTGATAGACTCAATTCAGGTGAACAAACTCACACGATATGCCCCTTCGAAAGTCCCGAATCAGATTCATTCGCGCCGGTGAACAGACTCGACCGCAGTGAAAAAGGTACGAAACGACCTTGTAAGTAAGCAACGGCTTATCGTAAAAAATTAAAATCAAGTACATCAGTAAAACGAAAGTAGATTTCTAGACAACAAAACACTATCAACCCGCTATTTGACCTCTGCCTTCAAATGTTCAAAAACTGTTCAACGCAACTTAGTGGACTCATTCACAGGATGTTGATCAGCAGTATATGCCAATCACACTTTTCAATTGGATGTCACTTTTAGTCTTTAACCAAGAATCAAAAGTTAATGGCAATACAATTGTATTTTGACTTTGTTTGTTTGGTGTTAAAATTTATAAGCCAATTAGTTTTAACATTATTTCAATAAAATATTATTTGATCATTGCGCGCCAAAATACTCCTACGACAAAAACTTCATGATTAAAAAAAAAGGCTTTTTACACCTTGTGATGTCATTTTACTCCTCTGGACAAAATTTCAGGAGTAAAATACTCCTCAGGAAAAAAATAATCTGGGGCTCTGGGTACCATTCTTTGTAGCCTTGAGCAATTAAGTAAAATTTAAGTTATATTTCAATTGCTCCCAAGGTAATGGTCATGGACATAACAAATGCAATTGAAAACCAAGCAAGAAATTACCTTCATTACATTCTCATATGAAGCATCTGCATGTTTAACACTACCAACATCATCCCAAATCTTCTTGTGTGTTGCAATAAGATCATCAGCACTTTTCTTGATTCCTTCAGCTGTCAACTTCCAGTTGAGGCGGTTACCTGTCGCTTTTGTCATAGCGGATTTTATGCCTACAGCACGATAACTTCGAACAGAAAGTTGTTGAAATTTATGGGACACTGTCCGTAGGTTTGAACCGTGTGACTTTTGTGTTATGACAAGACAGCAGTGTTTCAAATTAATGCGAGTAAAGGTACCAAAGACACGGTCCATATGTTTACAATGGGCGCATTGTTTAATTATGTATAATGTGCGTCGTTTATGGAGAATGATCGGCTATCCGCACGACGGTCGTGTTGATAACGCCGCTTATCGGCACGACCGTCGTGCGGATAAGCGGCGTTATCCGCACGACAGGGAAATCGATATTCAAATGTTTAGAAAATGAATACGTTCTAAGTTATTTAAAGCATGCATTTGTTTCAAAACTGAAACAGAATATTACCCATGCAGGAATTTTTACATAATAATTAACACAATAACTATTTTGCTGAAATTGGCGACACTGGCTATCCGCACGACGGTCGTGCCGATAACGCCGCTTATCGGCACGACCGTCGTGCGGATAAGCGGCGTTATCCGCACGACAGGGAAATCGATATCCAAATGTTGAAAATTTGATACATTTTAAGTTGAAAAATATATTACATTGGCTTCAAAACTGAAACAGAATATTACACATGCAGGATTTTTTACTTTTTAACTAACAGAATTGTTATTTTGCTGGAATTGGCCAAGGAGTTTCTCCTTGAATTGGCTTACCTGTAAATTTACCTGTAAAAATCAGTCAAGCGTATGCGTAAATGAGAAAGTAATTATCGTTACCTAAATAATAAAATAATGAGGTAATCCAAAAGAATAAACAGCCTTTGATTTTAACAATGGAGAATGGAAACATTTCAGGTAACACAATTATTTAAAAGAAATGCAATGATTATATTATAATCCGCTGTTACAAATCTACTGTGATTCAGTTTACATCAGCTGGATTAATTAAGTCAAACTAGTTTTCTTATTCATAACTCACAAAAATGTTAATTTTGAATGTATTTCAATAGCTAAACACATAATTAATTTATTTAATGACAAATTAAAAGTTTAATGCATACGTAAGCTTGTTACAAAATCTTATACTCCCGTCGTGCCGATAGCCAATACCTGTAGCATTGGCTATCCGCACGACAGTCGGGCCGATAATTAGAGATTATCACATGGACATTTTGGTTATCGCCCGCAGTATCAACCCGAGACTCCATTATCAAGCCCGAGAGCTTTAGCTCGAGGGCTGATAATGGTCGAGGGTTGATACGAAGGGCGATTACCAAAATGTCTATGTTATAATCTGTTTATCACATCTTCTTAATCTTCTATTCCAAAGATTTGTGTTTAGAAATGCGAATAACGTTTATTTCTGCGTTGAAAAAGAAAATGGCACCATAAAAATGACGTTACAATGACGTAACGTCATTTAAACTTGACGTCACATATACCGTGGCGCGACAACGTCGCATGTGGGCATTATAACCTCTCTCCGTTCCAAATGCATGATTTCCGGTTATCAGCCCGCCCATGCTGATAACCAGAGGGCGGGAAACACATTATCACATATGCAAACTTGAGGTTATCGCTGGAAGTATAAGTCTAAGTATGTGATAACACCGCTTATCGGCACGACCGTCGTGCGGATAACGCCGCTTATCGGCACGACCGTCGTGCGGATAGCCTCAGCCGAAATTGGCTTTCTTGTGAATTTACATGTAAAAATCAGCCATGAGTATGTGTAAATGAGAAAGTAATTATCGTAACCTAAATAAAAAAAAAAGAATGTGGTAACTAAAAGAAAGTAAAAAAAAAAACAAACAAACCGTTGATCTAATAACAATGGATTGATGACTAGGAACGAAAACATTTCAGTAACACACAAAAAGGCGTGACAATATTTTATAGTTAATCTACTTTGATTCAATTGACAGATAAAATAATCAAATCAATCAAATTAGTTTTCCTATTCATAAATTAATTAACAAAATGTTAAATTCGAATGTAATTGCTAAACACATAATTAATTTAGTTAATGCCAAATTAATAGCTTAGTGCATACGTAAGCTTGTTAGAAAATCTCATATTCCCGTCGTGCCGATAGCCAGTATCTGTAGCACTGGCTGTCCGCACGACTGTCTTGCCGATAACGCCGCTTATAGACACGACCGAAGATAAGCGGCGTTATCGACACGACCACCGGGTGGATAGCCTCAGCCAGGAACGACACAGGATATCCCACTCAAACGACGCTGGATACCATATTCTGTCGACTTTGGATGCCCCACACGTGCACTTTAAGGTCATTTGAATGACGTTGGGTTCCACATTCAGTCGACATTATATCCCCCCATTCAGCCGACGTTGGATGTCCAACACGTGCGCGTTAAGATTATCCGAACGACGTTGGATACCCCATTCAGCCGACGTTGGATCCCCCATTCAGCCGACATTGGATGTCGCATACGTGGGCGCTAAGATTATTCTAAAGATGTTAGATATCCCATTCAGCCGACATTGGATCCCCATTCAGCCGACATTGGATGGCCCACACGTGCACGTTAAGGTTATTCAGCCGACGGATCCCACGTTCAACCGACATTGGATGTCCAACACGTGCGCGTTAGTCGAATGACTTTGGATACCCCGTCCAGCCGATGTTGGATGCCCCACAGGTGCGCGTTAAGGTTATTCGAACAACATTGGATATCCCATTCAAACGACATTGGATGCACCAACCAGTCGATGTTGGATGCTCATACGTGCGCATTAGAGTCATTTGAACAATGTTGGATACCGCATTCAAAAAAAATTATTATATCCAATTCAAACGATGCTGGATATTCTGTTCTGACGGCATACCGGCCCCGATAGCTCAAGTGGTAGAGCGTCCGCTTCGGGATCGGGAGGTCGCAGGTTCGATCCTCGGCCGCGCCATACCAAAGGCGTAAAAATGGTACTGGTAGCTCCCTTGCTGACGCTCGCAATAAAAGGGTAGTTCCAGGAAGATACAAGAAGGCAGGTAAGTATCTGTTCAGGATATTTGTTATGTCGCATAATAGCTCATTAGCTAATGTTGTCTGTTAAAAAACGCGACGTTAAATAAGGCTTCTTTATCTTTATCTTCTTTATGGAGATCACCTTTCAAACACGACGCTTGATACCTCGTTCAAACGACACCCCATTCGAAGAGATAATAGCACAGTTGCTATGTATTATGGACATTGTTAAATAGCACAGCTATAATATCAAATGCCCTGCGCTCTTAAGAAAAACCTACGCCTCGGCGGTGACACTTGATAGGGTGGACTTCCTATCAAAAGAAAAAGAAAAGATGCATGGATCGATATCGGGTCGTTTCTCCAACGAGCCGTTATTTTATTAAGCCAACATGTTAAGTGTTTGTTTGTGTTTCTTTGAATTAATGCTTAACGTCCCACTCAACAGCTATAGTTATGTCGGGACGTTGCCTCCATTTTATCAGGATTTAAATCAGGATGTAATGACTTCCAATATGTGCTTCAAATATAACCACCCATCTAAGCCAATAAGTCGTATGTATGGATGATTGAACCACTTTTCCTGGCGGCAGGCTCACATCTCAGCGGTTAACGGCAATATACCGTCTTCTTCCCCTCTACGGAATAAACTGCATCTGATTAACCAGTACAGCGAGAAGACGATGGCGGTATATTGCCCGATTAACCAGTAATGACAGTACCAGTAATGACAGTAATTAGATGGTCAGTCAGTAGCCGTGTAAGATTTGCCTGGAGGCACAAGCAGCCCATCTATTTCTTTAGGCCCCAATAGACGGGACCCAATATGTGATGTGTGATTCAAGCATATTAACACTTATAGGTTGGTTAGTTGATTTAGGGTTTAAAGTACCACCAAACAGCTGACGCCATATGTGGATGGGACCTCGGTTTAAAGTCTCGTCCGACAGAGTAGAGAAGCACAGGATCGAACCTGCGACCCCTGGTATGCAAATATTAAAGTAAGCAATTATCAGAAAATGACACAATCAGAAAAAAAATTTCCACTCCAAAACCGAGGTGAAAAAACGACAATCAGGTACTTATACAACGATAACATATGAGCCGCCTCATGAGAAAACCAACAATGTGGTTTTTGAACAGGTCCGTCACAAACAAGGCTGTACAGCCACAGAAGACAGCTAGAAGCTTGAAGTTTCGGATTTAAGAAGAAGAGGGTTGTACTTTCCGAGAAACAAAAACATTGAAAGGCGCTGATCCTACCGCAAAGCTGATCTGCGTCTTTGTTTTGGCCTATGCATATTGTTGGTTTTCTCATGAGGCGGCTCATATCATAAGCCGAGTGAACTAAATGTATGAAAACGTACATAAATTGCAAACCGCACAAAATTCAACATCAGAACATAAAATAATTAGAACCATCACGGAAGTATTGCATCGGAACGATCAGTAATATAAAATTACTGGGGGCTTAACCCGGCTTTTAATACAAGCGCCAAACCTAACATGCAGCTTCTGCATTGGTTCACAACATTTAGTTACATGTAGTTGTTCGTCCATCATAGAAAATTCAGGTTTCAATCCTCTGACCAATGTCTTACTTTTTGTGCTAAGTTCAGTCAGTACAGTGATGGCCCAACGTGTTTACTATGTGGCGAGAATCCAGAAGACCAAGAACATTTCCTGCTGAGATTTCATTCGCTTTCGGAAAGTTGTGATCCATTTTTCAAGATCATTAAGGGTCAACATATCTAGGAGATGACGAGCAACAGAGTATCTGCTGTGACTGATTTTTAGTTGCATTTTTTTCTGGGCTGTACAGAAGTAGACCTAAATTTGAGAGAACCTCAAAGAGATGAACTGCAATTGATGGGGTCAGTGCAACAAGGTACTTAAGTCCATTTTTCATTATTTTGAAAAAAAAAAAAAAAAAAAAAAAAAAAAAAAAAAAAAAACGCGTAAAACTATTTTTCTCTTGAAATGTGAAATACTGGATTTTTCTTTTACAAGTTGGTAATCTGTGATGTAAAACGTTAATTTTAGTGATGCTGTGATAATATTATGATTTTTAAAGAAATAAAATTAGAAAAACTGAATTTTAGCAGTTTTGTACATGCAACAAGGGACCTAAGTCCATATCTTATAAAACTGAAAAATGGCATTTATACAGAAAATGTTGCTATACATCATGTTGTAATAAACAGCCCGATATTAACCGGACAGCTAAAAGTTAGCAAGCAGAGTTGTCTAAAAGTGTATTAAGCGGGCTAGGAGCTATTTTATAAACATCTTGTATTTTTGGGTTTCATTTAGAGCATCTTAACAGCACAACATTCAGTTGAAAATCTGTTTTCATCACATATTTCCAACAGTCATGATATATTTGTGCAAAATTTATGCCGTTAGTATATAATTTGGCCAACAGAATGGAAATAAAAATCTTGAGGAATAGGACCGTTGTTGCATTAATCATCCAAAATGGAGTAAGGACCTCTACAAGTATTTTTTTTAAATGCTTTTAAAATCATTCCCGGTCAAAGGGGGTTAAGTAGGTGAAGAAACCATTTTTCTGCATGACTGAGTGGTTAACTCATTTTTGGCCAAAATGTGGCTTAGGTACCTTGTTGCACTGACCCCTTCAATTGGCTTTGTCATTTATCTGTGTCGTGAAATATGATTCTAATGCATTTGAGAATGTAACGTGACGTCTGATTGGATAACGTAATCCTGCGATAGACCTAACGTTATTAGCAACGTCGGTTGAGATTGGTGAACTTCGTTGTTACACGTCGCTTTTGATGCTCACGTTTCGTGAAAAACAATGCGTTTTGGATGTTTACAGTGTATAGTTAAAAGGTACTTCGGAATGGGGCCACGCGGAGCCCGAAAACATGATTTACGACCGTATCCGCCGACATACCGCCCTAAATGAAAAATTTTAATACAGTTATCCCCGAATTAGTCAGAGAGTGGTACAGTTTTAGAACAATAAAGGCCTGCTCCATACGGTGGGCTATTAACCAGACCCAGAAAAACATTTTTGAGTTATTGTTATCACGCCACTACTCTTTATCCAACTATACATGTAAGTGATATTGAACTTTGTCTCCAATACTGGTTTCATACATCGTTGACGATTCCAGTGCACTTTTATCAAGAAACGGAATTGGGAATAGTATCAGCATCCTAATTTGCTCTCCATTCTGCACAAAAGAATCATTTATACAAGTTCTAGCCACATCAATAGGATACCGATTTCGCTGTACTTTTAGTGCTTACTTGCGAGACGCTCAGTAAATTGAAACATAAAGGGTTCCACATTATGAAAACATGCAATATACAGAGATTTTTAAAGTTGTAAAAAAATGAAAATTTTCATCAGAAAAAAATTTGATATTTTTCTTATTTTTGCTCAAAACATAGATTGTGGGTACATGTTAGAACCGCCTCGCCGAGGCGGTTCTAACGAGTACCCACAATCTATGTTTTGGAGCAAAAATAACACAAATAGGTATACCCCCGCATACCCCAGTTTTACTATATAAAAGTGGGGTTCAAGGGGGTATACATTACACGGACATGTTTTCCTGATGATGCGACAAGCTTGTCTACATACGATTTTTCTACTCTACAAAGTTTCCACATATTATGATTAAAGTAAACTTCTGGATTTGGTTTAAACAATATTTATTTTTAATCAAAATAACATATCAATTCACATTGCATAATGAATAAAGTGTCAGGATTGGAAAACTTCTGGATTTGATTGAATGGATCATCAAAAGGGCATCAAAACTATGGTTAAGTTATATATGGCCTGTTATAACAGAAAGTTTTTTCCATTTCCTCTGACCAAAGACGATATAAACATTGGTTATCTCAGAATTTACGTGACGCCTTATTCTGTATCCTGAATAATATTTATAAAAGATTTGCTGACAAGTTGGACGGACAAAGTGTTGGTATTTCGACGTGTACAAATTGCGCATCTCTTTTAGCTGATTTATTTTTATATTCCTACGAAATAGATTTCATTGATTGTCCTAGGCATGACAATCAAGCTGATGTTAGTTGGCTTTGAACTCGACATGGCTGTTTGAATATTGGCAATCCTTATCTTGAAGGATCTTGAAGGTATGGTCAATCAGATTTATCCACCTGAACTACAGTCGAAAAGCGCTAACGCCACAGATATCGAAGCTCCATTTTCAGATTCACACCAGATGCTGACAGGGTGGTTAGGCGCCTTGTAAAATTTAATCCACCACCAGTAATTTATTTCACTAATCGCGCGTCGTGCCAAGGCGGTACTTCTGTTGTGTTTCTAATTGTCGGTATTATTTGCTGTTTCCACTTTATATGTACGCTTTCGTAACTGAGTGGTCACTTGTAGAGACCCTAGTGACTAAATCCATAGGCTGGAATATGTCCCAGCGGTATCGTTGGATTATTAATGGAAGGGGCCATTTTGAAAATAGTTCTCATCTAGAAACATTATCCATATCTCTTTACATAATTTATGCCACGCGCTTGCTTTTATCCCTGCCATAACATGGGCTCAATATTGGCATCTCTATATGGACTTGTCTAGAGATAGCCCTAAACATGTATGCTGAAATGTTCCATGATATTATTGATATTGACCACATTTAAAAAGGTACAAGTAGGTACAAGTAAATCAGTTTTCAATAAATATTAGAAAACCAGGTAACCAGTTAGTCTACCCCAATTGCTGATTGAATAATTTTTAGCAACTGAGTTGCTGGCTTCGTGGATTTTCAATATGGGGATCAAACATAACTTTTCATTCATTAACATTCGCTGGGTCCCGAGGGGAGTGTTGAAAACGACAAAATCATTTTTGATCGCTGTTATTGCATAAATTCTGCATAAACGAAAGAAATAATGGTGCACTGTATTTTACACCCTCGTCACATTTCCATACGCGTGAATTGCATTCGTTCTTGTGCTCGTTCTGAGCGGAGTTCAGTTACCATCATGAAAACATTTTCGTGTAATGTGTACCCCCTTAAAACCCACTTTTGTATAGCAAAACTGGGGTATGCAGGGGTATACCTATTTTTCTTATTTTTGCTCCAAAACATAGATTGTGGGTACACGTTAGAACCGCCTCGCCAAGGCGGTTCTAACGTGTACCCACAATCTATAATTTGAGCAAAAATAAGAAAAATGTCAAAAATGTTCTATTGAGAATTTTCGATTTTTTTCAACTTAGGAAAAATCAATATGGGCATGTTTTCGCGATGTCATTATTAGCACGTGCTTTCCGTGGCACCCGACAACTAGCATATAAACAATACGTGCGCACGCGAATTGTCTCATTAATACACTTTTTTCTGACTTGCTGAAGATAGACGTCAAGCTAGGCATTTCTACTTAGCTAAGCAATTCTGCTTCTGAGACACCGGCCGTCTAATGGTGGGGGAAAGCCAAGGCAGTTCTTGACGTTCGGTCGGGAAATACCCTGTGAAACCACTGCGCCCGGAAGGTGACAGTCAAACCATTGGTACATACCGATGCAGGAACCGTTGATAGTTTTTTCAATAATTGATAATTTTTATTAGTGTAACAGGCGAAGAAAAATTCTTTTCTTCCCTGACGGGGATCGAACCAGGTTCTCCCGCGTGCTAAGCGAACACTCTACCACGTCGCTGTAAAAGCTGGTAGAGTGTTCGCTTAGCACGCGGGAGAACCTGGTTCGATCCCCGTCAGGGAAGAAAGAATTTTTCTTCGCCTGTTACATTTGGCGCCCCACGTTGGCTTTTACAGCGGCTTTTACAGCGACGTGGTAGAGTGTTCGCTTAGCACGCGGGAGAACCTGGTTCGATCCCCGTCAGGGAAGAAAGAATTTTTCTTCGCCTGTTACATTTAAATGTCACAGGGGCGGAAAAAGAACGTGGCCCGACCGGGACTCGAACCCAGGGTCTCTCGCTTACCATGCGAGCACTCTACCACTGAGCTACCGAGCCACACGATCGATCGGTTACATTAGCGTCGCAAGTGGGATTCGGACCTGCATGGGAGAGGTTCATATCTAGTCAGAAGCCAAACGCTCTACCGACTGAGCTATCCGCCTGTTAATATTGTGTGACACGGGTATTATATCGATATTGATTGCTAACTTTAAAAAAGTACAAGTAGGCAAAGATCAGGAAAAGGCGCAATCAGAAAAAGACTCCCACTCCAAAAACCAAGGTGGGAAAAAACCAAACTAACGATCAGGTACATATACCATGAAAACATTTCGTAAGCCGAATGAGCAGCTACTTTCCCCAATAGGTGGCCACTCAGTTACCTTAACTTAACTAAAAATATGCAAACACACATAAGGCGCCAACAGCACAAAAATAAATACCTCAAACACCAAGACATAAAACAAAAAGAACCACCACAGAAGTATCGACTTGGAACGATCAGTAACACAGAGTTACTGGCGGGTTTAAATCGATTTTACACGGCCGTAACCTCACCCTCAGCTTCTGCAGTGGTTAATAACATTTAGTTAGTTCTTCGGTCCTCGTGGTGAATTTCTAACTAGTAAATGAATCATCAAGAATAAACAAATAAATCATGATAAACATCCTGATGAATCAAAAACCAGGACTCACAGATTAAACCAGCAATTCGTTTACCGGAATGGACATAATTACCGGAATGGACCACCGAAATGGACATTATGCTATGGCTTTGGGTGCTTTAAATGTATTTTCTCTGTATAAAATGTACTTCTGTACTCATATGAATAGTTTGCTTAAGATATAATTCATCTCAGTATAGCAAAACTGAGATCCCAGGGTGGTTATGGTAGCTCAGTGGTGGGGCCCAGGGTAGGGCCACTGTTCAGAAGTTTCTTTGATTGAAATATATAGAGATCACCAGTGTTTGTTCTATAGCAAACACAGGGATGAATAGAAATTGCACTGGCACTGTGACAGAGCACCTGACCTAGGCATAACGCCCGTACGGAACACATTTTAACTGTACTTAAACCGCATGATTCTCGAACTAATCACTATTTGTATATATTCTAGGCCAATCTGTCCTCAAAAACCAAATGAAAAGTACTCAAGAACACATATAAATGTCCATTCCGGTAGTCCATTCCGGTAATCAGGCCCATTCCGGTCCAGAATCAGAATCAGAATAGTTTACTGGTGAAACGTCAAACTGACAATACCACACCAGGGGGATGGGGCTTGACCGGAGGGGATTAGTCCCGAGCTCTCACAAGAGAAGTAAATTTAGACACACAATCATCTGACAATTCAGCAGAGGAGATCAGAGAGTCAGGGAGTTCATTCCAATCTCTAATGGTCTGGGGAAGAAACTGTGTAAATAGGCATTTGTACTTGCTGAAGGTATCTGAAATGCCAAGGAGTGTTGATTCCTACAACGCCTATTTTGGGGGATAAGGTCATCCGTGGGTATTTTTGCTCTCCCTTTTAGACCTTTGTAAAGTAATATAATTCTATTATCCTTCCTTCTTTTCTGCAGGGATTCCCGTTTTAGTTTTTTAAGGATGCCAGTCATACTACCTTTTTCATATGTATAGTTCCTAATTACAAACCTAGCCGCACGCTTTTGCACCTTCTCCAAATCATCTATCAGACCTTCATAATGAGGGTCCCAAACTGAGCTACCATATTCAAGAATAGGTCTCACCAGACCTTTATAGGCAGCTTCTCTCACATCTTGGGGGCAAGAAAACAGATTTCGTCTAAAAAAACAAAGGGTCCTATTGGCTTTGGTACACACATTGCTGATGTGAGTATTCCATTTTAAATCCTTAGTTATTGTTACACCAAGATATTTGATACTCTCAACATTTTCCAACACAGTACCCTCAAGCTTGTAAGAAGCCTGAATTTTACTAGTACCTTTATTTGTCAGCTGCATCATGTTGCACTTGACATGTTGAAATCTCATACCCCATTTCCTGGCACCTAATCGATCAATATCCTTCTGAAGTTTCACTGTATCCTCCACATTCTTAATTTCACGATAACAAACACAATCATCAGCAAAGAGTCTGATTTCCGACTCAATGTCTGAGGTGATATCATTTATATGCAACGAAAACAACAAGGGGCCAAGAACGGTGCCCTGTGGGACACCAGATACAACAGGAGCCCAGTCTGATTTAACGCCATTAACCACAACTCTTTGTTGTCTATAGCAAAGGAAGGCATCAATCCATTTAATTGTCTTCCCACCAATTCCATAACTGAACAATTTGCTTTTAAGGAGTTCATGCGGAGGAGTGTCAAAAGCTTTTTCAAAATCCAAGATAAATGTATCAACCTGACCTTGATTGTCTAAGATTTTTGCCCAGTCATCAATCACTGTAGCTAACTGGGTTTCACAACTATGGGATTTCCTGAATGCATGTTGCCTGTCTGACAAAAGTTTATGATGATCCAAATGGGACATGATATTAGAACACACTATATGTTCCAGAAGTTTACAGGGTACGCAGGTCAAGGAAACTGGACGATAGTTGCGAGCAAGAGACCTGTCAGCCTTTTTGAACAGGGGACAAATGTTTGCTAAAGACCATTCTTTGGGGATTTCACCCGAGTCTATTGACTGTTGAAAAAGATGTGCAAAAACAGGACCTAGCTCAGATGCCAATTCCTTAAGGACTCTAGGATGAAGCTCATCAGGACCTAAAGCTTTCGACGGGTTCAAACCTTTCAGAAGTTTTGTGACACTTTCTTTGGATACCAAAATTTGTGTCTTCCATAAACGGGGCTTTTCTATTCAAAAGAGGGACCTGGCTATGTTCAGTTTTGGTGAACACATCCGTAAATTGACCATTGAATTCACCAGCCTTTTCAAAATCTGATTCAGCAAGACCACTTCCATTTCGCTTTTTCAAAGGGGGGATACCTTGAACATCTTTTTTCTGACTATTTATGTACCGATAAAAATCTCTTGGATTAGCCTTAACATCACCAACCAAGTTATTTACATACAACTCATGCTGTTTTCTGATATCTGCTTTGATTTCTCTTCTCAAAGTTTCAAATTTTGTTCTAAATTTTGCACTCCCAGTTTTCTTCGCTTTAGCGTGAGTTGCGTTTTTTCTACGAATCTTTCTTCTTACTTCAGGAGTTAACCATGGGACTGAGGAAACTGAGCGACTAGTCTTTGATGGGATATGTTTATCCACTGATTCCTTGATAAAAGATGTGATCAAATTAAAGTTTTCTTGAACCGACCGTGTGCCAGAGTAACCGTTGAAATATTTCTCCTTTGCAAATTTAAGGGCATCACCTTTCATAGATTCATAATCACCTTTCTGATATTTATACACCTTTCTCTTAGGTTTCTTGATGGGGGGAATAACTATTTTCAAAGTTCCAGAGACAATGTCATGATCACTAAGCCTGTCCGGGGAATGAATATCAACAAATTGTCCGGGAAGTGAAGTGATAATCAAATCCAATGTGTTTTGTCCTCTTGTGGGGAAGTGCACTACCTGTTCCAATTCATGGTCACTTATAAGTTCTACCAACTTTGCACCTTCAGACACACTCAATGAAAAACCGTGTTTGTTGAGTCTATCTGGCCAAACAATATCTCTGAAATTGAAATCACCCAAGACATGGACCGAGGGGGGTTTGTTTCCTTTATGTAAAGTTTTCACCTTTTCAAGTTGGTCTTTGAATAACTCAAGTTCCTCTATCTTACCATCTGGAGGTCGATACCAACTTGCCACAAAATGGGAAGTTTTGTTCGCAAATACCTTTACCCAAACTGATTCAGAGCCGTTCCATTCCGGTAAAGGAATGCACCGCAAAAATATGAACCATTCGTTGGAATCCTGGTGTTTGGAAAGCATGTTGAAGTAAATTGAAGGTGGTAAGTGATTGACTTGTTCCAGGGACATGACATTTTGTGATAACAGGGTACCAGTTTTGTCTATTGATCGAAATGACTTGAAACTAAATGAACATCACGGTTATGTATAAAACCTGTAACCGAACCAGACCAAACCGAACCTACGGAAAATACCGAACTTACCCGACCGAACCTACGGTAATTACCGAACGTTCCGGACAGAACCTACGGAAAATGCCGATATATCGATACCGGGATTTAGCATAAATACCGGTTTAATTTGGAAAAATAAAAGGTAGATGTATTGAAGAGCGATTCTAAACGCAAGGAGTACTTGATACGAGACCGATCAACACCGATCAACACAAAGTAGGAAAATCAAAATACAAAATATGTTCTTTAAATGAATGACAGACCATAAGTGAGTTGATTTTCCGGGTCATTAGACAAATTTTCATGCAGCTAGTTTCTTATTTGTAATATTCTCATGTGAAAAACGTGGACAGCTCGGGAATTCAAACTGTATACGGCTAAATACGAAAATAAATAAATAAATAAATAAATAAATAAATAAATAAATAAATAAATAAATAACTGGGTCCGAACATATAAACCGAACTGAACCTGTCAGCCGAACTGAGGCCGAACCTGTTAACCGAACCTGTTAGCCGAACTGGGGCCGAACCTGCTAACCGAACTGGGGCCGAACCTGCTACTTGAACCGAACTGTTGCCGAACCTGTTAACCGAACTGTGGCCGAACCTGCTAACCGAACTGTGGCCGAACCGGCTAACCGAACTGTGGCCGAACCTGCTACTTGAACCGAACCTGCTAACCGAACTGTGGCCGAACCTGCTACTTGAACCGAAATGTGGCCGAACCTGCTAACCGAACTGTGGCCGAACCTGCTACTTGAACCGAACTGTGGCCGAACCTGCTAACCGAAATGTGGCCGAACCTGCCAACCGAACTGTGACCGAACCTGCTAACCGAACTGTGGCCGAACCTGCTAGTTGAACCGAACTGTGACCGAACCTGCTAACCGAACTGTGGCCGAACCTGCTACTTGAACCGAACTGTGTCCGAACCTGCTAACCGAACTGTGGCCGAACCTGCTACTTGAACCGAACTGTGGCCGAACCTGCTAACCGAACTGTGGCCGAACCTGCTAACCGAACTGTGGCCGAACCTGCTAACACTTCGGACCCAGTTCGGTTTACATGTTCGGCCCCAGTTCGGCTAACAGGTTCGGTTAACAGGTTCGGCCTCAGTTCGGCTGACAGATTCAGACCCCAGTTCGGTTTACATGCTCGGACCCAGTTCGGTTTACATGTTTGGACCCTGTTCGGCTAACAGGTTCGGCCCCAGTTCGGTTAACATGTTCGGCCCCAGTTCGGCTAGCAGGTTCGGTTAACAGGTTCGGCCTCAGTTCGGCTGACAGGTTCAGACCCCAGTTCGGTTTACATGCTCGGACCCAGTTCGGTTTACATGTTTGGACCCTGTTCGGCTAACAGGTTCGGCCCCAGTTCGGTTAACATGTCCGGCCCCATTTCGGACCCAGTTCGGTTTACATGTTCGGACCCAGTTCGGCTAACACATTCGGATAAATAGGTTTCATAAACATTTTTTGATTTTTTTTATTTATTTATTTTTTTTTTTTTTCTTCAAAATTTGTATGATTTTATTATTTGGATTGTTTGTTAAAGTTAATTGACATCTAAGCGCGATATCAATCCGATAATTAGCTATGTTTGACGAGGGCGTGAAAGACAGTCTTTATCGTGATAAAAACATGATTATGAAAGTGACACCTGCGTTTATTAACAGTAATTGGATACAGAAGGATTATCATCAGCTATTCAGTGAAGGTTGTCATGCATCACAGCAGGGGTTCACTGTGTATAGAAAGACAAATTACTCTAAGTAATCTTTGAAGTATTAAATACAACCGCACCATTACAATAGGAAAGGAAAAGAAAATACTATAACGCCATTATAATATAGATACTTATAAAACAAAATAATAAATAAACAAACAACCTTTATGATCCTTCATTAAGCTTAACTTAGCGGTAATACTACATAAAATCCTTTGTAAATAGTGAAATAAGTGCTTGAACTTCAAAATTTTGGTCATTTTAACAGGTAATGCAATTAATTCCCGGTATCGAAAGATCATAATTGCCATAGGTCCGGTCCGGATGTTCGATAATTTCCGTAGGTTCGGCCGGATATGTTCGGTAATTTCCGTAGGTTCGGGTTCGGTTTGGTTCGGTCACAGGTTTTATACACAGCCGAACATCACGCCCAAACAAGTTCAACATCTGGCGTTTCCGCTTCCTTTTTCACGAAAATTTCCATGTTCGTGGAATATCATTGTTAGTCTCCCATTTAAATCGACACAAATCGCTAGTCCACCGCAATATTTTATACATTTGATTGTCAAGTTTCATTCCAAATACATTTTTCTTTTTTATATAGGAACTAAATTTGGTCTTGACTCTTGACAAGCGATTTTACAGCTGATTTTACTATATTTGTACAGCCCTTCTCAGTAACGTTGACCCCCTGTTCTAAATCGGACCAGCAGAAATATTAATAGCATTTTAACCAGGTTTACTGGTATGCGAATGCTAGCCATTAGAAAAATGGGCTTACATTAAATTTTTGTCACGTCATGCATTATTTCTTTATTGCCCTTTCTATTCAGGAGGACAATAAAGGAATACAATGCCTAACCCATCCCAACCCCTGGTGAAATAATGTCATTTGTCATGTCACCAGTAAACTATTCAGGAGGCACATTGGCATATTGCAGAGAGTAGGACCCCGGTGGGAGAGGTCCTGCATTTGATACCTACCAGGCTACCACCAAGGTGTAGTGTTCTTGAGCAAGACACTGAGCTTTTCACGGTACCTATTTAACTACCCACTAAGCAATGGCTCCGTCCCGACACGACAAAAGTGTTGAGTGGAACATTAAGTCCAAAGTATCTATAAAGTTTTGTGATGCAGTACACTGTACAGCCTAAGTTTGTAAAGATTTTCAGCACTTATGCATGACATAAAAAAAAGCTAACAAATACTAAAATTAATTAAAGTTTTATGACTTAAAAATGTGATTTTGCTGTTTCAGAAGGACGTCCGTTTCTCAAAATGTCAGATACGGAAAGGTATGAACTTTGTGCACCAGACTGGTAACCAGTTCCTCATGCATGCTGGTGATATGCAGTGGCTTTGTGGTAGAGAACAACTACATGAAGTACACATATTAGGTCCTTGGTTAGAAACATATGCCATGTTGAATAATGTCCTTGAGCAAGACAGTGTCACATGCTCTCCAGAGTACTGTTTGACAAATAGAAGATTTGATTAAAAAATAAAAAATAAGACGGTGGTGGGTGCTGGCTGTGGTTTGCCAAATTGCTGTGCCCACACAGTGCACAGGTTATAGCAAAAGTTTGCTAGGTCTAGTCTCTGCTATTCATATAAACACTATGTTCAGCAAAAATATCAGACCTTCTATAATTTATGCTTCATGTAAATTGGCCCCCGTGGCCGAGTGGTTAAGAGCGCTCATATTACATTATCGCACTTAACCATTCGATCATCTCACCGCTGTGTCTGGTGTGTGTTCGAGCCCCGCTCTGGCCTCATGTGAGACAAGCCAAGTTCTGCTTGCGGGTGTGTCAGGTGGTTTTTCTCGGGGTTCTCCCGTTTTCGCCCCACCTACTGATTGGCACCGTCTCATATGAGCTGAAATAATCTTGAAAGGGACGTTAAACTGATTTAAAAAAAAATTTCATGTAAATTGGTAATGTAACCATTATCCAATTCCTTTGTTTGCATACATATTTTATCATCTGACGGCTGAAACATGAACATAAATTTGAAAAGGCTAACATTCATGTATGTAATTATTGAAATCTTGTCTGTAGTTAAGTTGTATTTCTTGGCATTGATTTAATTTACATTATTACATGTACTTTTTATTTTACTTATAAAATTTTGTTACAGAGATGATGTTTCCGCCGGGGCAGGGTCTATGGATGTCTACACTGCCCTGCAAGATGTCCTTAAAACTGCATTGATACACGATGGTCTGGCCAGAGGGCTTCATGAGTGTGCCAAGGCACTTGACAAGTAAGCATTTTCAAGAAACACACTTTGGTTTGGCTGTAATGGGCTCAGAATGCTTTGAATTGAAGTGAATATCATATTCTGCTTCATGGTGTGATTTGTTGATAACAGCCAGTGTGTTGGATTATTGACTGAGCTGTAGGCTTAGGCTACAAATATCCATGCAATTTATGCCCTATAAAGGGTTATTAGTATTTTTTCTATCTAATGTATTTGGCAGTTCATAACTGCAAAGAACTGCTTTACACTTACAATTGGATGATTTGAGCCGCATCGTGAGAAAACCGGATTTTTGCCTATGCGAAAACAAAGGCGCAGATCAGCTTCGCGGTAACCGCGAAGCTGATCAGCGCCTTTGTTTTCGCTACACGGATAGTACATTTCCTCTTCTTCTTATATCCGAAATTTCAAGCTTCCAGCCCGCTTTTGTGACTGTACAGGTCAGTTTGTGTCAGACCTTGTCGGAAACCCCGAAGGTTTTCTCGCGTCGCGGCTCATTTGATATCCGACATATAAATGCATGTTTGTAATTTCATTATTTCAGGCGTCAAGCTCACTTGTGCATCTTGGCCAACAACTGTGATGAACCCATGTATGTGAAGCTTGTAGAGGCCCTTTGTGCTGAACATGGCATCAACTTGCTCAAGGTAGCTGTAATTAGGGCTGAGTATCGCCCACTAAAACCACATCGCGATATATCGCGGTACGGGAAATGCATATCGCAATGCGTATTGAATATATCGTACAAACAGGAAAGTCAATTTTCAATTTCTTATCGAAGCCCAAATTTGTTGCACTAGAATGGGAATCAATTTTACAACATTTGTAGTACATCTATGACTGATATTATTGTAAACAACAGGCAAATACGCACATGTATTGGACTGGTTTCACGCTAATTACCTGTAAAAATTCGATAGCAGGACCGATTGTAAATACACAGTCTGTGGTTGTACTCGTTTGGATTATTTTGGGTGTTAGTATAAAACCCGGACTGTGTTACGATATACCAGAATCCTTGTATGGGCGTACCAGTATACCGTACCGCGAGCACCGTACCGCAGTATAATACCGATATATCGGTATATCGTTACACCCCTAGCTGTAATGACAATGTATATCAACGGAGATAAATTGGCACAGTCATCAGTGATTCCGACTGAATTGTTGTATATGTAATGGATCCGAGAGCAGGAATAATGTTTTGAGCACTGGTTTATACCAAGGCATCAGTGACATGACTGAAAAATTGTTTCCAAACGTTACCTAAAAATGATTTTACAGTAAAGAAACAGCATTTCCCATGATGATTCTGACAATCTCATGCTTCCTCTGCTGAAGATAATGAGGAGAGTTGAATGTCATAATTCTGATGGATCTTACAATGCTACATCAAGGTTTAGTTGGTGTGTGGGTGTAGAGTGTCAGACTGAATCGAGGGGTTGCGGTTTAAAGCCCACAAGTGCCGCATTGTGTCCTCGGACTCCCAAGAGTACTTGTACTACACAGGAAACCAATGGTCCTTCCAAGGAAGCATTGGTTCTGTTCCAATATGACTGAAAAGTTTGTTGACTTCAACAGTTAGGGATGAATCAAACCAACAAGGAACAGTTTAATTAAAATCATTGTTTCATTGTCAGGTGGATGATAACAAGAAGCTAGGAGAGTGGGCAGGACTCTGTAAGATTGACAAGGAAGGCAAGGCCAGAAAGGTGGTTGGCTGCAGCTGTGTTGTTGTCAAGGTAATATATGTATGAACCTTCGAATGAGAAAAACAACAATTTGGGTTTCTGACCAGGTCTGACACAAACTGGCCTGTGTAGTCAAAACAATTAGAAGAGGTATTATTAAATACTATCTATGCAGGGAAAACTAAAGCACTAAGTTACTGCACAACTGATTTGCGGCTTTGTTTTGGCATATGCAGATTGTTGGATTTTATATGCAGTGGCTTAAAATATACTGAACAAAAAAAAAGAAACAACAATTATATTCCACTAAATTTTGAGTAAACTATGATACAATTAGAAATCATTGCATTTTCTACTTCTTCATTAGATATCAGACTTCCGAATGCAAGAAACCGATTTTCGTTTTAATGAGTATTTCTGGAGTTATACGATGCCAACCATAGACATGCTTAAAGTGGTAAAACACACAATGCGCATGCGCAAGCATTAAGATAATGGTGCGAATTAAATCCGCTATAAACCCCCATTCAAAATCACCATGTACCACTGAACAGATAACTCACACGTTTAATAAATAAAATGAATAAAATTGAAATTATCCCCCTTTTATCCTCAATTAAACATATAGGGATTTTGATGGTTTTTATTACCAGGCTGAAAATAAAATTTTGTTTGTTTGTCCTTTACCTACCTACCCACATTTTAGCCCCCTACTCAAAAAATTTTATTGCAGTTTCCTGAAGAAAAATATTTTTATCTTACTATGTACGGTGAAATGAATACTTTGGGTTTTATTAAGTCATTCAAATGCTTGAATGCAAACTTGTTAAACTTACCTTTCCTGGAAAATTTGTGCACTTTCTGTGAAATATCTATTAATTTAATTCATATGCGCCTTTATTATATGGCAAGTGATGAAATATAGAGAAATATGTATTAAATATAACCAATATTTGAAAAAGTTATATTTTCACATGTGAAAATATAAAAAAGTTATATTTTCGCATGTGAAAATATAAGATTTGGGAATACGCAAATTACGATTCCACCGTTTTATTTCTAATTTATACATAACTAAATTTTATAATCTATGTTATTGTTGACGCAATGAACGTTCACACACAATAGTGACGTAATGACGTGACGTAATGACGTCATTTAAGATTTTGACGTCATATGTTTTAGGGCGCAACGTTACAATGACTACATGCATTATAATAAAAAGAAAATTCAAGTTTTTGGAGTGAATATGAGTTTTATTTCATCTCGTGAAGTGAAAAATTATATATTTCATTCGTGCCTTCGGCACTCATGAAATATAAAAATTTTTTCACTTCACTCAATGAAATAAAACTCATATTCACTCCAAAAACTTGAATATCCTCTATATATTACATGTACATGTAACATTTCATGCAAAATAAAAGCTGACTGTTACTAGACTAAAATGTTGAATGTTAATTTTCTATTTTCTACTGAAAGCAAAATATAATAAAATACTTTTCCTACCTACCTACCCAAGGTTAAAATGCTGGGTAGGTAAAGGACAAACAAACAATTTTTTAATTCAGGCCCCAGCTTGAGTGTCTTTAACTTTCTTTTTCATGAATTTTAGAGAGGGAGCGGCTGACATTGTTTATTGATGAGTTGGAGGTTCAAAAGTGTGCGCATACGCAGAGCAAATCTTTCTCGATTTGCATTATTTTAGATGACAAAAATTTCTCATTTAATTTTTATCGAAATGAAAACAGTTTTTGCATGATATACTCTTAATATCCTATGAATGGGAATCATACAGAAACAAACCTGAAATTATCATCGTTTTACCCTTAAACTGGAAATTTATCGAAGGCTTGTTGTTTTTGTTTGGCATAGATATTATCTATCGTGTTAGATATTCTCTGCAATTTTTTTCATGTGCATGGAAGTCACCATGTGTACTTCTTTTATCAGTTCGGAATCACATGGCAAGATAACGTGTCAGTTTTTTAAGCCAGCATAAACTTCCAAGGATGGCTAGACTAAGAGCCTTGAAAGTTAGCTAATCTGTGTTGATTTTTTGCTAAATGTAAATAGCCGGCATTTTCGTGGTTTCTCTAGTACAAGGTCAATACAAGTTCCATATGATCCATATGATGAGATTTATTAGAAAGAGTCTGACATATCTTAGACAGTTGAAGAGAAGCAATGACCTTGATGGATCAGTAAATTTAAAACTGGAAACAAAGATGCAGTAACTGCACAGCTGATAGCGCCTTTTTTGTGTCTCATATTATAGAATATTCATAGTACAAATCCTCTATCCGAAATTTAAAGCTTCTTTCCTTCTTCTGTGACTGAATAGGTCGGTTTGTGTCGGACCTGGTCAAAAACTCCAAAGACTGTTTTTTTCGTGTCACAGCTCAAATAAAACAATTCTTGGTGCCTGAATACAGATCCATATGATGAGTTAAGAAAGTAATTCTGACACTCTGTAAAGACTTGGAGAGAAGTCATGACTATGATGGATCGCTGGAAATATACCTTTAAAAAAAAAACTCTTCTGAGCCTTCCCACATAAGAAAACTAACAAACAGGGTTTCGGACCAGGTCCTACATAAATCGGTCTGTGCAGTCACAGAAGCAAATTTAGGATTTGTTGAAGAAGAATGAATCATACTATTTAAGTAGTGAAAACAAAGACTGATCAGCTGTGCAGCCTCTCAATTTTCCTGGTGACTTGCTTTCATTGGATTAAACTTGGAATAAATTCACAAAATTTTTGCCTTCCAAAACTATGGGATGCAGGTACATGTATATGTGTGCAAATTATGGACAGTGACAAAAGTACTTGAATGCCGAGAGTGTTCTTGCAATTAAAGTTGTTTTAATCCACGATGGTTTTGACATCAAAACACTGAAGTATCAAATGATGATTTGACATCTAATCTCATGCTTCCTCTTCTGAAGATGGTGATGACACAAGATGTCTTGTCTGATGGTAATATTTCATCAATTATACTATTATTTCATATAAAAATTTGAACCCCCCAAAAAATAAATAGATAAATAAATAAAAAAAAAATACATAACATACATGTACTCGCCTTGTCCATAATGATTTAGATATTGTAAATTCGGAAATGTTTGTGAGAACTTCATTTTTGCAAAGATTCACAAATTCTTTGCCTTGAGTATTCAAGGTTCTTGCTAATACTCATTCGCAAAGTCGAGACCTCCCGAATAATTCGAAATTAGAAAATTCATGAAATAAGTGTCACACAAAAATTTCCGAATTTACAGTAACTCATCATCTTGGTGAGCACTTTTCAGTTATGAGTTGATGCATGATTCCAAATGGAGAGATCCTGGGTTTGAGCCCTGATAGTGCCAGGTCGTGTCATTGAGCAAGTCACATATGAGCCACATCATGAGAAAACCGTATTTTTGGGTATGCAAAAACAAAGATGCAGATCAGCTGTGCAGTAACTGTACAGCTGATCTGCGCTTTTGTTTTTGCTACACGGATAGTATAATTTCTCTTCTACTTAAATCCAAAGTTTCTAGCTTCTAACATTTTTCTCAGACTGCACAGACCGTTTATGTCAGACCTGGTCGGAAACCCCGAAGACCAGTTTTCTCACGTCACGGCTCATATAACTCTCCATTGTACTGCTTAATATCAAGAGAGCGATGTTTATCCTGACTTGACTGAAAAAAAGTTGACAGGGACATTGATCCATAATCAAACCAAACCTAAACCTTCTGCGAATTCAAGTTTCATAGGGGTACTTCCCATAAAAGCTGGGCGAAAAGATTACTCTTGTTATGTGCTTACCATACAGACATCTTTTTGATAGAGGGAAATGAAAATTATGAGTCTCGTCAGGAGAAAACCGTATTTTTAGCTCGTCTGTACGAAAGTACAGGAAGAGCTATTGCAGTCACCCCAGCGTCGGCGTCAGCGTTAGCGTCGGCGTCGGCGTTGCTCAAAATGTTAAAGTTTTTGGTTAAAGTTTTTATGAGTCTATATCTCTTGAAGTTGTGGATGGATCAAGTTGATACTTTGCATGCTGGTAGATATTGGTCTGAAGTTTTATGCTGTACCATCATGACCCACCTGGGTGACCTTGAGGTCAAGGTCACGGACTTAGAAATTTTGTGTTAAAGTTTTTGGTCAAAGTTTTTATAAGTTTATATCTCTTGAAGTTGTTGATGGATCAAGTTGATACTTTGTATGTTGGTAGATATTGGTCTGAAGTTTTATGCTGTACCATCATGACCCACCTGGGTGTCCCTGAGGTCAAGGTCATGGACTTAGAAATTTTGTGTTAAAGTTTTTTGGTTAAGGTTTTTATAAGTCTATATCTCTTAAAGTTGTTGATGGATTTAGTTGATACTTGGCATCTTGGTAGATATTGGTCTGAAGTTTTATGCTGTACCATCATGACCCACCTGGGTGACCTTGAGGTCAAGGTTACGGTCTTAGAAATTTTGTGTTAGAGTTTTTGGTTAAAGTTTTTATCAGTCTATATCTCTTGGATATATAGATGGATTAAGTTGATGCTTTGCATGTTGGTAGATATTGGTCTGAAGTTTTATGCTATACCATCATGACCCATCTGGGTGACCTTGTGTTCAAGGTCACAGACTTTGAAATTTTATGTTAAAGCTTTTGCTTAAAGTGTTTTGAACTGTATATTGCTGGAGCAGATGGAATCTAGTCGATACTTTGCTGTTAGATATTATTCTTTTATTATGCTGTAGCATCTTGACTCACCTGTGGTCAAGGTCACAGACTTAGATTTTATATATCTTATAACATATAAGTCTATATCAAATATGTAGATGGATCAAGTTGAACTTAGCATGTTGGTAGATATTGGTCTGAAGTATCACGACCCACCTGAGTGACATTGAGGTCAATGTCTTTGGTCATAGATTTAATAGATTTAGTGGCAAAGCACAAGGCAGGCGAGCTACGCTGTCCTACGACAGCTCTTATTGCCTACGCGATCAGGTTGCTGCACAGCTGATCAGTGCCTTTGTTTTTGATGCACGGATAGTACCATTCTGCTACTTCTTAAATCCGAAATTTCAAGCTTCTAGTCTTCTGTGACTGTACAGAAACCCGGTTGGAAACCGAAATAGTTGTTTTTCTCTGTGAAGGCTCAGTCTTAATCATCAAATGATGATTTGACATCAATCTCATGCTTCCTCTTCTGAAGATAATGAGGACACTGGATGTCTTGTCTGATGATGACAATATAACTTTGCCATTCCATTACTTTGTATGAGCTTACAAACTAATAAAGCTATGGTGTTGGTTTCCATGCTTATAGAATACACTATGCCGTACAATTAAATGAGCTGCGACATGAGAAAACGGGTCTTCTGGGTTTTCGACCAGGTCTGACACAAACCGACCTGTACAGCCACAGAAGCAGGCTAGAAGCTTGAAATTTCGGTTTTAAGAAGAAGAGATATTGTACTATATGTGTAGCAAAAACAAAGGCGCTGATCAGCTTCGCAGTTACTGCGAAGCTGATCTGTGCCTTTGTTTTTGCATAGGCAAAAATCCGGTTTTCTCACGATGCAGCTCAGATGTCATGTATTTTATCATTTTAATGGCAATATCTTCTATTTTCAGGACTACGGCAAAGAATCCCAGGCCCTGGATGTACTCAACGAATACTTCAAGTCCAAGAAATAAACACTACATTAAAGAAATAAATGCAGTTTTAAGGACCATTCTTGTTTGTGTTTCTTCCCATAAACCAAATTAAAACAAGTCATCATTGCAGACTTCTGATAGGTCCAACACCAGTTGCACAATTTAAGCCGCCTCATGGGAAAACCAACAATGTGGTTTCTGTCTTTCTGAACAGGTCCAACACAAACCGGGCTGTACAAGCACAGAAGATGGCTAGAGACTGGAAATTTTGGATTCAGAAAATCGAGGAATTGTACTATCCATGTAGCGAAAACTGCGCTGATCAGCTTCGCAGCTTATCTGCGCCCTTTTGTTTTCACATATGCAGATTGTTGTTTTTCTTATGAGGCAGCTCATTTATAAATGTGGTAGAGTACATATCATTGAGCTCCACATTTTGGCACATTCAATTATGAGGATTTGGTCATGAATAATCTTATTCTTCACCCAAAGCAGGAAGAGCATTTACAGATTGAGCCAGGTCATAACAAAACCAGATTTTTGCCTATGCAAAAACAAAGGTGCAGATCAGCTGTGCAGTTACCTGATCAGCGTCTTTGTTTTCGCTACACAGATAGTACAATCCCTCTTCTTGTTAAATAAGAAATTTCAAGCTTTTAGCCTCTCAGACTGTACATGCCGATTTTGGTCAAATCTGGTAGAAATTCTCTGACTGGTTTATTCAATTTGCGGCTCGATTATTGCTGAAAAAAATGCACTGACAACTGGTTTTCTTCTGACAGTCTTGCTGAGGAACAGTAATAGAATAACTGACTTTGCTGAAATGGCCTTAGCTGTTTAACATAAGAACAAAATAACAGGTGTGTTGGTCTAGTAATTGTGTTGACTCCAGGTCTTGAGGTCAGGGTTTTAAACATCAGCTCAGCTGAGACTAAAATTTATCCTGCTCATAAGTGTTAAAATGCCAACATTTATTAGCTAGATAAATTACAGGCTTGGGTGATCTAAACCTGAAATCACACTTTATTTGGGCAATTATGTCAATTATGAGCAGTTTAAATTTTAAGCTGAGCCGTGTTGAGCATGAAAAAATTATGACCTCGGGACCTGGTGTCGGTACTCTAGCAAGACACTTTTAACTCACCATAGTACTGACCTTCAGGTTATAAAACTTTTTTCATGCTTAGCTGAGCATGAAATTTCAACTGCTCATAAATGTTATAGTAAAAAATTGTGGAAAATTTAGGTTCAAAACTTAAAAAACTAGTCTTTTATCCTGCTCATAAATGTTAAAATGACACTAATTTTAACATTTATGAGCAAGATTAATTTTAGTCTCAGCTGAGGTGAGCATGAAAAAAGTTTTATAACCACGGGCTCTGGTTAATCTAAATGCATCAAGATCATAGGTCCTGCCACCATTGATGTGCAGTTGCTGTCAATAGCAAAGCCACTTTATACACTGAGGTTTATAGAACAGCAGTATACACATAAACTTTATTTGAGGTTTACTTAAGCAATGCTATTTCGTTGCACACTGAACTGTCAATGGCATCGAGGAGCATAATTCTGCCAAACAGACATGAAATCCTTTATTACCCAACCAAACCAGAGACCAAAAGCAAGTCTGTACCAAATTGGTTGCTTATTTGTGTGGGACGTTAGTAAGCTTTAGAGGACTATGACATTCTTGAACATTCTATGCTGTTGGTCATGGTAAAGTAAGCAGTTATTTCAAGCCTGGTTGGTGAATAGTCAAAACTATGCCCAAATGAGAGCTCAGTGCACCTGTGGCCATAAGGCTGACGTGTCAAGGAAACCTCGGAGTGAAGCTTTCACTACTCTGCCAAGCAGCCTTGAAATAACTGCCCAAGTACCAACAAAACAGTTCTACTGGATATACCATTGGATGTCAAAGTTATCTAAAACAAAACAGTTCTACTGGATATACCATTGGATGTCAAAGTTATCTAATTAAAAAAAAACAACAACAATAATATGGGTTTTTACGTGTGCAGTGAGAGAGAAAAACCTGGTATTGCATTATATTGGCAAAATGGCTGTGTTATGTAAACTAAAAGCAGCATTTTTTTGTGATAAAAAGGCTGTGTTTTACAAACTTATTGTCTCAGCAGCATGTGGCTTTTAATAGGAGTTAGCTGAAGAGAAGTCAATTCCCCTTGAAGTCTACAAATGACTGGCACAGTGCATGAAGACCTTGTGGTTTTGTTTGTTTGTGTTGAGGCTTAACGTCCCAGTCAACAATTACTCGGTCATGTCGGGACGGAGCCAACACTTCCTTTTGGTTTTAACCAGTACTGTAGGGAGTTAATATGTGTCTTGCTCAAGGACACAACATGGTGACGCGGCTACTGACGCCTGTGGGGATCAAACCCAGGACCTCTCGATTCGGAGTCCAACATTCCATATATAAGACCTTGTGGTAGAGGGTCCAAATGGAGAGGTCCTGTGTTCTGAGCCCGCTGGGGTGTTATGCTGTGTCCTTGAGCCAAACACATATACTCTCTAGAGTATTGTTTAATACCATACTCAGGAAGGGATTTATGTACGTGTATGTTAAAATCATTGGTTGGGGGGGACAAAGTTTTCCTATGAAAACGCTTAATTTATAATCAATTACGGAAACGGCCACCATGCCAAGAAAACCCAAGTCATTTGATCTTGAATCTTGCATGTATACCATTTGACACTGAAGCATTACAGTTTGTATCAGTTATGACCTTGAGTTGGCCTAAACTTTAAGACAGCTGCAATAATTGTGTTGACTTTGACCCTTTCCTAGAACAAAAGTGCACTAGACAACTCAAAATTTCAACCCTACAACAGTAGTAGCTATAGACGGGGTGTTCCCGGAAGTGGAACCAGGTAGCTAAATGGAGCAGACTGAACATATATACTAGGCAAATTAAATTTAGCAATTTTCGTAACATTCTCCAGTCTATGCACATAATGAATAAAAGTCATATTTTGGAATATGGGCGTAAGTGGTAACCTTTCGGCAAGAACTTGCAAGCGAAAAATTTTGAAAAAGTCAAACCTAACGGCGATACTGACGTGACGTTACAATTAAAGACATATGATCAAAACATGCAGGTCTGCTTAAAGTGGGAAACCAAAATCATGCTTAAGCAACTGTTTAGTCATCAAAACAAAGAAAAACACTGAAAACGTTTGGGAACAAAACTTTATCGCCGAGAAATAAAGATCGTAAGTTTTTGAATTCGTCGTTTTTTCTTCGTCTCCTACATTATCACCTTACAGTTACGTTTCTAATTGGAATTTCCCAAAAATCGCCAATGAGTTTAAATTTCTGATGCATACCGATATGTTAGAATAAAGAGAGTTGGAAAAATTCCCTATCGTGGCTTCTTAACATGACTTTAAATAATGAGCTTAAGGTCAGCGTTATCTCACTAGCATGACGCGTTATGGCTCTGAAACTTTCAAGTGTAACTGACCACGGTATTGACTTCATAGTGCTTTGTTTGTCTTGTTATCTTTATGAAAATTAATGGAAACCAAGTTACTCGAAATTAAGGCAATTTCGACCACTTGATGGCGCGTTGACATCGTTTTTTTTGGCAGGTAAAGTTTGTACCGAAAAAGACCTATCTCACTTCTCACATTATCAACAACGTTCATAAAGAAGGGATGAAAAGGATGGGTCTAATGGGCTTAACAAAAGTCAATTGTTTGCATTGTGTTCAATGGTTGAGAATTTTGCATTCACACCCTTCCTGTATTTCTTTGTCGTTCCAGAAGCCTCATTAAAGGGTGGCGTTTTTAAATTAATCGTATCATGTGCCTAAGGCACTGTTCTTGTTATTTAGATTAAAGAAATGTTCAAAACTGCTCTTAGGTGATCAAAAACTATATGTAAAATAAAAAATTGCTAAATTTATTTTGCATAGTATAGTTGCTACAAGTCAGCCTGCAGGTGTTAAAAATACAAAGGTGGTCATGCTGTCACAAGTATGCATTGCATTGTGGAAAGGCCTATGTTCCCCAATCTTTTATCAACAGGGTCAATGAAATAATTATATAGTCCTTGTCACATTTAAATCATGGAAAGAACTGTTTTCTTTGATATAAGTTTTGGTAATGTAGCAAATTTGGAATTAAGCTGTCCCCAGGGCATTCTTTCATGGATGTTTTGTCATGAAAACCATGCACCTGTCATTTGACCCCCCCCCCCCCCCGGCTCCCCCACGCCTAACCATAGGATAGCCTTGCAAGCCAATTACTCCTGTTTGTCCCCTGCTAATGGAGCGCACTGAACTGAAAGGTCATAACCTCTGCCCTTCCCTGTAGGTGGGGGGGGGGGGTGGAGGGGGCTGTGGTGCCTTATCTAGAGCTTCCTCCTGTGTTTGATATGACCTAAAATACAACCTGGTTGTAAACCCTGAACAACTGTCAATCTTTGATGACTACTTGTGTACAGAATGTTTATAGTATCTGGCATTGTTCCCATTACAAATCAAGTGAAGCTGTTATCTGATAAGCTTAACATCATTTAATTCAATGTAAAAGTACAGACAAGTCTGGGCAAAACCTTGATGTCACTGATCAGACTTCACATACCACTAGAAGAGATGCCTGACCGGGATGCCTGAACAGAGACTACTCAGCTGATCTGTCTACAGACGGTACTTCGGGTCACTAGATATAGGTACAGTGGACTCGACAATGGCGAACCACTAAGAGGTCAAATGCTATTATTTTAAACACGACCATGGGAATGTTATTTTATTTGTTACTAAGAACATCTTACATATCTCAGCTTTTCAGGAAAATAATAATTTTAGTTCATTCGATTTCCTAATGGGAGATAACTCTGTTGATATAATACCTCCCACATTAGACAATGGCGAACCAACTCGACAATGGCGAATCAAGTAGTCTATAGCCCAAATGAAACCATTTTAGAAGATTATTTTTGCACACAAATGGTGCCATCGCCATGCGAAATTAAATGGTGTTCGATAATATTGTGTTAATTTGCTTTGGTGCTATACGTTCACTGTCAACAGCAAATGTCCTGTCGGAAAGGTCAGTTATACCGATTTAAGCATGTCTTATTGTTTAATGAATCAATGTTAGCCTAAAATCAAGAAAGTTAAACCACGACTTGCATCAATATTAGTTACGTCATTGACCAAACAAACTTGTTCCTGTGCGAGCCTTCCAAAGGTAGATTATCAGTACTTTGTGCATATTCTTTATACCACGCAAAGTATGATTCGCTATTGTCGAATGTACATATACATCTTTCCACGCTTATATCTACCTTCAATGTCGAAACTTTTATCAAAAACACGCATAAAGTATAACTAGGGATATTAGGCATTAAAGTAATGCAAAAACAGTCATAATAAAATGCTTAGAAACGAGGTAAGAATTATATTTATCTGAACGTCACTTTTTGCGGAACAATGAACTAGGCATCTTAGTTAAGGGGTCAAGCGTTTCAGCAACCCTGATTTTATTGTCCGGTGGAATTTTGAATCCATTCTTTTACCAAACCTCAAGGCATAGATAAAAGTAAATGACTGAGTTGTATAATAAATAATATTTTGTCAAAGATTCAAGAAATTCTGCAATATCTTTACGAGTGATTCGCCATTGTCGATGATTCTCCATTGTCAAGTTCACTGTAATAATTGGGCCCCTGTATGTCACTAGCTGTTCACATTTGAGCCTCGTCATGAGCAACCGGATTTTTGCCTTTATGCGAATCCAAAGGCGCAGATCAGCTGATCATGGCCTTTGTAATTTCTCCACATGGATAGTACAATTCTTCTTCCTAAATTGGAAATTTCAAGCTTCTAGCCATCTTCTGTAGCTGCATAGGCCAATTTGTGTCAGACCTGGTCGGAAACCCGAAGACCGGTTTTCCCTCGTTGCGGCTCATTTTATGGATGATTACTGCAAATGCTTAGGGTAGATTTGTTTTAGGGGATGTTATTAAATTAATACAATTTTGGAGAATACATGTATTTTCCGTAAAATGTGGGATACTATAGAAACTGCAAACATCAGACAGCATCTCTCGTATTTGAGCCTGTGCATGAGAAAACCAACAATTTGGGTTTCCAACTAAGTCCTACACAAACCAGGCTGCACAGTCACAGAATAAAGCTAGAAGCTTAAAACTTTGGATATACGTAGAAGAGGAATCATACTATCCGCGTGGCGAAAACAAAGACGCTGATCAGCTGTGCAGTTACTGTACAGCTGATCTGCGTCTATGCTGTAGCATATACAAAATTTTCGTTTTCTCAATGCAAAGGCTCAATTTTAGAAAAAGATTTCCTGCTTCACAGTGCTTTTAGGGGTAAAATGTCCTGACTAGCAATCAAATGGAAAATTGTTTACAAAAAAAAAAAAAAATAAATAAAATGAAAAATTGAAAAATAAAAAAAAGCTGGCCACTTAACATTTTGAGCTTGCTCTCATTGAATTATTAGGGTATTTACAATAGTTGATGATAACAATAATTATCAGTCAGTGTCTGATTGGGGTTTTAGGATATTTATGATAGTGGGTGTATCTGATTTCAGGTCAATGTATGTACATGTACATGAAGTGATGTATCAATGGCCTGCCATGAGGTAAGCAGTTTATAAATTTATTTCCAATCATATATAATGGCATGGTGGTCAAGGGTCTTGGACTTTGGCTGAAGGGTCCTAGTTTCAAGCCAGATTTTGGTCACATATGGCCTTGAGCAGGTCGCATTTCTGTATTAAATTCTAGGGTCAAAATGGATACTTTGTATATAAGCAATAAATTAAGGCAACTGATGGCAATTGCCATTACAAGGGCAGATCCCCCCACCCCCACTGGAGTAGTGGTTATATGCATTGTAAACCAGGCCCCGAGGTTATAAAACTTTTTATTGCTCACCTCAGCTGAGCATAAAATTTCAATAGCTCACAAATACTAGAATAGCCAAAATCAGTTAAAAATTCTGGCATAAATCCTATAAGACAGTAATTTATCCTGCTGATAAATGTTAAAATGCCAACAATTGTTGGCATTTTAACATTTATAAGCAGGATAAATTTTAGTCTCAGCTGAGTTGAGCATGAAAAAAGTTTCATAACCTCGGGGACAGAGACAGATGTAGCAAGTTTCCATGCAGTCTTTGAGATGAAACTTAATCTAATCGTGAGTCAGTTTGACCAACATTTTTTCATGAAATTGCTCACTCAAACTTTTGCTTCCTGGTACTCACTAAATCTCTTTCTCACAATTAGTTTCAGTTGAAGCTGTGATAAGGATGTATCCCTAGTGCGACCAGACTGTTACCATGGCAACACAGACCAAGACCGACAAACAGCCGTTTGCTTCAATATCGGATGCCCAGACCTGGGAGAAAGACAAGAAATATGTGGTATGGCTGAGTTACTTTTCAATAAACTATTTAATTTTAACAATGGTTGCCAAGTGATATGTTATCAAGTTGTTAAGTTGAAAAACATACCCGTGCAATCTACAGATTCTTCCGAGTGTCCTAGTGGTAGAGCGTCAGACTTCGAATCCAGAGGTCCTGGGTTCGATCCCCACAAGGGTCACCGTGTTGTGTCCTTGAGCAATACACATTAACTCCCTAGAGTACTGGTTAAAGCCCAGGAAGAGTTGGCTCCGTCCCGACATGACTGAAAAATCGTTGACTGGGACGTTAAACCTCGATACAAACAAACAAACAAAATCTTCCTCAATGGGGCCCCCGCCCACTGGGGCCTAGGAGAAATAGATGGGCTGCTTGTGCCTCCAGGCAAAGCTTCTAATCTTCTGACCGACCATCTGATTACTGGTTAAAGTGGTTTAGTCAAACCATCCAAACATATAAGCCTTATTGGTTTAGTTGGGTGGTTATATTTATGAAGCCCATTTTGAGTGTTGGATAAAAGTCCTATAAAATGGAGGCAATGTCCCGTCATGACTACTGCTGTTTACTGGAACGTAAAGCATCAATTCAAACAAACAAACAAAATCTTCCTCAATTGTAAAAATTAAAAATTTTCAGTTAAAATATTTGATATTTTTTTTAGTTAACTCAAAACATAGATTGTGGGTACACGTTAGAACCGCCTTGGCGAGGCAATTTAAATAAGTACCCTTAATCTATGTTTTGGAACAAAAATAAGAAAAAATGTGGACTCCAGTTTTTCTACGTAAAATTGAGGTTTAAGGGGGTATACTATTCATAGACATGTTACATACATCATAACATGTGATACATCTGGGAAGCCAAATAGGGAGATTTGCCTTTCCAAACAGGGATAATGATTAAACAAAGAAGGAAATTCTTGAGTTTTGGTAGGGAGATCTGAAATTCCAATTTGGGAGATGTATAAAATATATAGGGAAATTCTGAATAGGGAGATTTGCTCAAAAATAGGGAGATCCCTCCAAAATAGGGAGATATCACATGTATAATGTTATTCTGATGAGCATTGGACTTCAGAGCTTGTGGTTTGTTTCAAAACCAGCTGTAGCGACATCATCCTCGAGCAAAACACATATACAGCTCATAACTTACAGTTTATGTATACAGGAAGCATGGCTCTATCCTGACATGACTGAAAAAAATGATAGACTAAAAGTACATAAAATAATTGTAGGATGTATAAGGGGCTTAATGGTAAAGATATAAATGTTTATGAAAATTTTTGATAAGCTCCCTTGGTAGACAAGTGTACACGATTCTATAAAAGAACTAATTAATTGTCAAAAGTAACTAAATTTCTCCACTACGCCCATAGGTCAGTGTTATGGCCTAATGTAGAATGAAAGGCTGGGGTTACTGAAACCTTCCTCTACCTGCTATCGGCAATGTTGTTTCACCTGCTATAAACTATACCAATGGGATGATATTTTTTTTTCTCTTGAACATGCACTTCTTTGGCCTGACCCCAAGATTATAAAACCATTTCATTCTCAACTCAGCCATGCTTGAAATTTTTCCTGTACAAAGTCCTGAAATTTCTACCAATCTAACTTTATCAGTATGTATGAGCTGTTAAGATATTGTGCTGAGCTGAGCGTGAAAAAGTTTTTGGCCCTGGCTCAAGAGTGTTTTTATGTAGAAAGAAGCCAAATCATATCCGTTTTATACATGTATCATACATGTAGTTAATATGCTCTTTTGTCTTTTGTAATTATGCAATAAAATATAAATTGAAAAAAAAAAAAAAAAAAAAAAATCATTTGATGCTGTAAAATAAGTGCTTGAAGTACAATATGCTTAGTCACAAGGTTGAGACATTAATTTATTTTTGCCTAAACATGTTGTTTTATACCTGCTTTACAGGTTTTATAAAACCTTGCAGCAAAACACTTCACTTCAAACAATTTGCTTTTTTGCATTGCTTTTAAAATTATCTGATTGATTACATGTGAGACGCATCATGAGAAAGCCGGCTTTTCGCTGCACAGATAGCACAATTCTGCTACTTTTTAAATCATACTTGAGCGGCCACACGAGAAAACCCGTCTTTGGGGTCTCCAACCAGGTCTGACACAAACAGGCCTGTATGTCTTCAGAAGCAGGCTAGAAACTTGAAATGGATTTAAGAAGAAGAGGAACTGTCCATGTAGCGAAAACAAAGGCGCTTATCAGCTTCGCAGTTACTGCGAAGCTGATCTATGCCTTTATTTTCACATAGGCAAAAATCTGGTTTTCTCATGACGCGGCTGACTTGGAAGTGAACCAAAGGCGTTATGTTTAATTAATCATTTTTTGTCAATGATCAACAGTTAAGGTCATATTGACATAATTATCCTAATCACTGCGTTCCAGTGTAAGACTCCCAGAGGCAGGTTACCAGTACTTGATGCACATTTGAGCCGCCTCGTGGGAAAACCAACAATGTGGTTTCCGACCAGGTCCGACATAAACCAGCCTGTACAGTCACAGAAAAGAGCTAGAATCTTGAAATTTCGGATTTAAGTAGAAGAGGAACTCTACTACCCGTGTGGCGAAAACAAAGGCGCTGATCGCAGTTACTGCGAAGCTGATCTGCACCTTTGTTTTCGTCTAGGCAGATTGTTGGTTTTCCCATGCGGCGGCTCATTTCAACAAGTGCTCTTTTTTAATCCGCAGAAGAGGAAGAATGGCTGTGCAAAATATTTTCATAATCAAATCTTCATGAAAGAAATGTACTAATCTGCAGCTTTATTTGCACATGCTATAAGCAGCAGGTTTTCATATGATTTTTCTTATGAGTTAGCTGTTTTGATAATGTTTGAAGTTCATGTTATAATATCACATACTCCCATTTAATCTATTGAAAACCTCTTGATGAAATGCCCATTTCATATCATCATTCATTTAGTGAGTTTTGATATTTTTATAAAGGATTGCAAATTACTATCCCATAAGTAAGTCAACACACAACAGCTACTAAAATACAGTGGACTCGACAATGGCGAATCACTATGCGCAAAAAATACACACATGTAAATATACTCCGGTGTGTATATATACTCCGGTGTGCAAATCAACCTGAGAGTAAATTTAAATTGCGTTCGCATGGGTTTTATCACCAGGAGTATTTTTGTATGTATTTATCATTTCTGAATTAAAACCTGTTCATTTAAGTTTTCTGTATTTGCAACACAAGGACAGGCTGCTTCAATGTCTTCTTGTAGACTTTGGCAGCAGAGGAGAATCATGTAATGGTCAGGCATAACCTTAGCAGTTAGACAGTTCACTTTAATTATCTTTTGACAAGGAATTACTGTTAAAATGCCCAAAGAATCTCACCAAGAATGATGGAAGAAATTGTGTGGCTGTTTGCACTCCATATAATCTAAGATGTGATGAATGGCAATAAACTCTTATTTAGCAACAATGTCCACAGTTTCAGAAACTGTCATAAAATTAGTTAAGAACAAAAAATGTGAAAATTTGTTATCTTAAAGCAGAATAGTGACTTGAAATAAAAATACTCATGGGTAAATTTTACTTTGCGTTCACATGGGACAAAATAGTAAATTTACACGTGTGTATTTGTAAAAATAAAATTTGCATCTGGTCAGACCCTGGAGTAAATTTACCCATATGTAAATATACTCTGGTGTTTATTTGCGTTCGCATGCGCCATTTACTTACCCCGAGTAAAATTTGCACACCTGAGTATATTTACACGCGTGTATTTTTGGCGCATGCGAATTGGACTTAAGAGGCCAAACGCTATTATTTTAAACACGACCATGGGAATGTTTTTCTATTTGGTACTAAGAACATCTTACATATCTCAGCTTTACAGGAATATAATAATTTTGATTTATTCAATTTCATAATGGGAGATAACTCTGTTGATATGATACCTCCCGCATTAGACAATGGCGAACCAAACTCGACAATGGAGAATCAGATTAGACGTTTAGGAGCCAATAGACCCTGGTGCACCATACCGGGGATTTTTGTAGGGTATAATTTTCTGAAAGCCCATCCAATTCCCTTCAAAATGACACTTGTTAGCACTCTGTCCGTTGGGGCGTTTGGACGTAGCGGCCTTTTGAATGCGTTACGTACGTGACATGTTGCCAATTACATGAGAATCGCCATAAAATCAACATTTGGTATATTTTTTATGAAGTTTAGTGTTAAAACAACACACAAAATAGCAAATAGGAAAAATATGCTAAACCAGATGCTTTACTATGAACATAATTCATTGTACCACGTATGGTAACGTATGTAACAAAGTATGCAGTAGACGTTCCATATGAACAAACAGTACATCAAATTTCTAACACAAACACACTGACTGTGTGGAAATATGTTAGAATAAAGTCTTTTATCCGAATTAGTTTACTCAAAAGTTTGTACTTGCTTTGCAGCTGCATGTCATATAATGGAACTTGTGTCGTCCACACTTGCCAGTAGACATGTATTTACGTGTATAACTAAATCATACTTAGTCATTCTCAAAGGGACACCGGGGAATAGTACAATTCAGCGATACATTTCTAGTTAAAACTTGGCATTGTCTAAATGATAAACTTATCATAACCCAATGACACCTTATTGATTGTTACCAAGGGGTTTGCCATTGGTAACGTAGATAACGGCAAGATACCGTAAGAACATTCCCTTCGTACAGAGGGTTGAGGTGAATTAAGGTTGTGAGGATTTGCTTTGAAATAATGAATTTAGTGTTTGCAAGTAAGTCTGCTGTCCAAATTATTTAACCAACAATGTTTGGACTTTTTTGCAACTGTAAGTTGTTGAGAGAAACTTGTGTCGTTCTTGCTTGCCTACATATGGGGTGACACCAGTCAAAAATTCTCCATAGGCCACAATGCAAATTGTCGCACTTTGTGACACTCCCAGCTGTTACCAAACATTTTATGACCAAAAGGACTCCCCTTGCCTTATAGCTCAGCCATACATCTACCCAACGAGCCTAGTTCAAAGGGGGGTTGACCGTTGAGTTTTTCCGGTATTCCGTTTTGCAACCACCCTAGGGTTGGGTTTTACCCTCTAGAATGGTGCAGCTTTTGAGGAGGGGGTAGTTTACAGACAGAAGCTTCCGACGAGAAATAGTCTCTTTTAAGATCGTGTTTTGTACACCCAAATGTCGTACACTAGTGATACTTTGCAGTGCATACTAAATATAAGACAGACACAAATAAATGTGCTCGTAATACAGTGTCAAACTCACCTAGGCAAAATTTTCAAATGCACTATTTTCGTGGGGTACGGCGGAGTGATAAATTTTGAGTGGTGTCGCACCTTGAGGAAAATTTGTTTTTATCGCGAACAAGAAAATTTCTTTGCGATACACTCTTCCCCAAAATATAAGATGCTTGATAAGTATTTTCTTGAGAAAGAACACGAAATGAGGATGCATGGGGTCTTTCAATTCTAGGTACCCCCCATGCAAAAACATGCTATTTTGACCAAAATTGCAAACATGGTGGTCAGACATATTGCCCAACAAGCGTTCAAAACAACCAAACCTAAGCATTAAACTGCTATACATTTAATGTTAAGATATTTATGTACCACATTTGACCTTCAAATGACCTTGACCTTTGACCTCTGAACTGTGACCTTGACCCAAAACAGCTACACAAGAAGAAATTTACAACCTAGAAATTGAGCAAAAATGCTCTTTTCGTTAATTTTTGTGGCCTTGACCTTTGACCCTGGGTGACCTTGACCTTTGACATTCACTGTGACCTTGCCCAAGGTAAGTACAAAGGTTTACCACGGTTGTTGCTCATGTCCCAATGTCTTCTAAGTGCTGAGTGACAGCAATAGCACTAGAAAATGGGACCGAAATGACCCTCTGAATAACCCAATTTACAGTCCAAACTAATCAAAATGATGACTATCCGCGTCCAAAATTGTACAAAACACTGACAAACAGCGTAATTCAACATTATAACATGACTTAGGCCAGTTTTAAGTCTACATCTGGCCTAAAATCACATTTTTAATCGAATTTTAATGGATTTTAACTTTTTCAAAAATTCAAATTTTTGTAAAATTTTACAAAAATTGATAAAAGTTTGAAATTTTTGTCATAATCAAAGTTTGAGCCAGATCCGATGAGAATTCCACTAAGCAACGACTGACTATACCAAAAGTAAAAATTTTGACATTCAGCTTCTAAGGGGTGACACCAGTCAAAAATTCTCCATAGGCCACAATGCAAATTGTCGCACTTTGTGACACTCCCAGCTGTTACCAAACATTTTATGACCAAAAGGACTCCCCTTGCCTTATAGCTCAGCCATACATCTACCCAACGAGCCTAGTTCAAAGGGGGGTTGACCGTTGAGTTTTTCCGGTATTCCGTTTTGCAACCACCCTAGGGTTGGGTTTTACCCTCTAGAATGGTGCAGCTTTTGAGGAGGGGGTAGTTTACAGACAGAAGCTTCCGACGAGAAATAGTCTCTTTTAAGATCGTGTTTTGTACACCCAAATGTCGTACACTAGTGATACTTTGCAGTGCATACTAAATATAAGACAGACACAAATAAATGTGCTCGTAATACAGTGTCAAACTCACCTAGGCAAAATTTTCAAATGCACTATTTTCGTGGGGTACGGCGGAGTGATAAATTTTGAGTGGTGTCGCACCATATATGTATTTGACATATACGTATTTGAAAATACAAATTATACTTTCTTGAAGGGTCATTGGGGGAAAACTCAATTCAATGACACATTTTCAGTTTAAAATTACCATTGTTTAATGGTAACAAGCTTAATACTAACACAACACCACCATAATGCATGTCGCCTAGTGTCTTGCCATATGGTAACGTAGATAACGATAAATGTCGTAAAGTCATTTCCACTCATACAAAAAGGGCTGCGATTCCTAAACGCTTCAGAATTTCAGAATTTGGCTCTAAAATGGTTTCAGTGTTTGTTGATCAGAATTATATATTCTTATCAGTTTTTCAATCAATCAGTCAATCACGAAATTCACTGGACATTAACTGGATATTACTGTAGAACGATCAATCGTCATATTTATGCAAGCAACATGTGAAGGTAGTTTTATTAACTATAGCCATAGTTATGTGACATAGCCGTACAGCTGATGTGTAACAAGGCATTGTGGGGACTAAACTTGTTGAAGCTACATAAAAATGAATCTGGCAGATATGTCTATATTGACGTCAAGATTGATGTCATCAAGGCTTTTGACTGAGTGTGCTATGGTTAATTCAAACGTCATACCATAATCCAAGGGATCGACAAAAATGGTGGATATTTTGTTGGATTTGCAAGATATCTCTATTTACTTCTGCTATATCAAAACTGTTGTATTTTAAATTAGTATTTCCTGCAGGAAACTACGCATGATATTGTAATATTAGGCCATAATGTGTTTTGTATTACACAAAAAAGAAAATCTCTTATGTTGTCTTAAATGTGACTGCTGAAATCATATAGTGTTGGCAAAATGTACTTTATTAATGTTAGTGAAATTATAAATGATTATAATTATACCGAACCGATGTGGTAAGACAAAGAGGGGCAGTGCTAAGTAGGCGTTCTTTTCCATTGAGAACAGCATTAAGCGCGACTTCTTGAGGTTGTGTTCATTTGATTGGTTATACACCTAACATGCATTGGATGGATAATTGTATGAAATCTGCAAAACCCAAGATAATTAGGTTGTAAATGATGATAATGCTATAATGAGGTCACTACTTAATTATGACCAAAATGCACAGTGGGGGGCGTGGTGACATATTGGTACAGTGTCGAGCCCAGGAGTGAGAACTTGGTTGTTCGAAACTTTCTTTACCGTGAATTTTCTACAAGTATACAGCCAACAACAAAAACGGCAACAACTCCATCTAACATCAAGTAAGAATTTAATCCAAACCATCACTTTAAAACAATCAGTAGCAAGCAACCATGGTGTTTATGGGACATAAAAACCCCCACTTAATAGCTGCCCTGTTTATCACGAAAATTTGTCATTTCGCGCATTTACTGTCTGCGATACTGCAAACAACATGTATTCTATTTGGACGGATACAGTTCTGCAGTTTAAATGCATAAGGCAGAACCACATCAGTACAGAACTCCGGGTTCCATGAAAATGTATAATATTAATGGGTAAAAGTAAAATGGTCCCTCTAGCGGTTATATCTTTGATCGCATCTAGTTTGACTACGGCATAAGCTGCCCTTAAGAACAAGATAAAATGTTACACCTAAGATGGTGAATTTGTAAGTGTGGTCATTTTATAGCACATTCAATATCTTATTTAAACTTATGTAAGAAGAACATGTTCATATGTAAGCCAGGAATGAAAATTTTCATTACTGGTTTTGTCTGGAAATAGTGTTTAAGAACGCTGGGCTGGGGCCAGACCCTTCGTGTGTCTTGCTCAGTCCGCTGAGGTTCATCTGGCAGTTTTCTTTTGCTCCAAAGTTTGTTTGTTTGAATTGATGCTTAGCGTCCCAGCCAACAGCTATGGTCATGTCGGGAGGTTTCCTCCATTTTATGGGACTTATACCCAAAATTAGGACGTCATGACATCCAAAAATTGCTTCAAATATAACCTCCCAACTAAACCATTGAGACTTATACATGTATGAATGAATGGCCTGACGTAACCATTTTTCCTGGACAAGCTCAGACCCGAGCGGTTAACCAGTAATCAGATGGTCAGTCAGTAGGTAGTTTCGGTTCTGTTCCCTGGGATCCTAAAATGTACAAATAGGCAATGATCAGAAAAATGCGCAATCAGAAAGAAATTCACACTCCAAAAACAGAGGTGGGAAAAACTAAACTGACAATTAGGCACTAATACTTAGAAAACATATAGTAGGCTGTATCTGTGGAGTAGTTTCCGATTATGGTGAAAGAATGGATGTATTTTATAGTAAATCCACATGCTTACAAAATTTTACATTGCTTCACAAACGCCCCAACTTTGTATTTCTTTTGTGGTCCTACATGTATTTGAAATCAGATGGAAGTAGTTAAGTTGTCTGATGTAATTGTATGGCCACCTTTAGTGAAATAGCTGCTCACTCTGCTAATATAATGCTTCTAGAGCCTTCACTTTATGGTCCATTTGATATGTAAAATATATTATACCAATCATAGTAGACTGACATCACAGATTTGCCATTATCATTATCAAGGAAGTGAATGTATTTGATCAATCGCAACAAGCGAGTCATTCAGTTTTATAACGGTAAATCTGTGACATGAGTCTTCTACGATCATAATACAATTATAAAATAATGTGGATACGTAAATAAGCTTTAATTATTTTGTGTTTTAGCAGAATAGAACCGCAATAAATAAATTTTATTCCATTCCTGTTACTGGTTTAATCTTTTTCAGACTTAATTGTTCTCAGGTGAGCAATTGTTGCCCTTTTCGCTCTCCTTTCTTTCATTTTTAGGACAGATATTCAGAAAAAATAATTTACTATTTGAAATAATTATGGGAGAAGAATGATAGTCTGCTATAAATTATAAGTATTTGATTCTATAGAGAAAATACAAAATTGTTACGTACGTTACCATGCTATTATGTAAAGTATGTTACCGTTATCATGAAGCATAGTCTGTAGTTGATTTCTGTGTGTTTTTAATACCTTTTAGAACAAATGTTCAATAACTTTAATTTCCTAGTTGAAATAACTGTAAGAGAAAATTGATAATCTGCAATTTATCATAAGTATATGATTCTATAGGGAAAATACAGAATTGTTACATACGTTACCATGCTATTACGTAAAATATGTTACAATTATCATGAAGCATGGTCTGTAGTTGATTTTTCGTGTGCTATGAGAGTTTTATTTCGAAAACTGGGATGTTGTTCAAGAAAGGAAGTTTCTTTGTTCTGTTTCTACTGGGACATGGTTATTTATGGCATAATATTTAAATGGGGGTAGGGAAAGACAATCTGCATCTGTGGAGTGATGGAAGGTCACAGGGAGCTCTACTATATGTCATTTTAAAGGACAAAGACTGTAGATAACTATAATATAAATTGTATTTTGATATTCGGTCTAAGCTATATTCTATAAGAAACGAAACACGATGGATATGCCAAATTACACGGGTTATTTACGTTACTTCTATTGTACCAGTAGTCTTGATATCTAAATATTATTAAATTTGGTCCTGTTAGTTTAGGTATTATCTCTGCTACATATCTAAAGGTAAAGTTCTTGTAAAATATTTGCTTTTTGTCATAAATTCTGGTGATCCCCTTAGCAGCTTGAATTTAAAAACCATACATCGGTAACGTACGTAACACGCTCTGGCACGATAAAGCCCCAGCAGTCAGAGTGCTGACAAGCGGCATTTAGTAGCTTTGGGTACTTGCTTTCAGAAAATATATGTCTACAAAAATCCCCAGCATGGTGCACCTCTGCCATATACTATGTGATAGCCTAGATAGTCTATTGCCCAAAAGAAACCATTTTAAGGAGGATTTTTAGCACACAAATGGTGCAATAATTATGCAAAACTAAATGGTGTTCAATTTTATTGTGTTAATTTGTTTTGGTGCTTTACAGTCACTGTCAACAGCAAATTTCATATCGGAAAGGTTTATTATACCGATTTAAGCATGTCTTATTGCTTTAACGAGTCAATGTAAGCCTAAACGCAAGAGGGTTAAATCACGACTTGCATCAATATTACTTACGTCACTGACCAAACTAAATTATTCCTCGACAAACCTTCCGAAGGTAGATTATCAGTACATTGTGCACATTCTTTTCACAACGCAAGGTATCATTCGTTATTGTGGAATTTACCTACCTTCAATGTCAAAACTTTTATCAAAAACAGAAATACTGCATAACTAGGGATATTAGGTATAAAAGTAATGCAAAAATGGTCATAATCAAATGCTTAAAAACGAGACAAGAAACACATTTTATCTGAACGTCACTGTTTGCGGAACAATAAACTATGTATCTTAGATGAGGGGTCAAGCGTTTCAGCAACCCTGATTTTATTGTCCGGTGGAATTTTGACTCCATACTTTTACCAAACCTCAAGGCATAGATGAAAGTAAATGACCAAGTTTTATAATAAATAAGATTTTTACTAAGTTTCAAGAAATTCTGCAATATCTCTACAAGTGATTCGCCATTGTCGATGATTCTCCATTGTCGAGTTCATTGTACCATTGAATGACTTTGGTAATGGCCTGGTATCCAACCTGATTCCTTTTGATAATGCCACACACACTCTAGCTACTGTTCTTTTTTACTTAAATTACAATATTGGCACTGTTTGGTTGATCTATATAAGAAATTTGGCCCAGTAAACATACAAATCTTCTTCTGTACAAGGAAGATAAATTGTACTTTTGAATACTAATTGACCTTATTCAAGTGTAAGTCAGTATGTGTCCTTAAATGCTTCAACCTTCAGGTATGTTTGATTAGTAAAGTTGACTTTCAGCTGATAGTATGAGCCTCATTATGAAACAAACCTATCTTTGCATGGCTTTCAGCCATCTTAGGTCAGCACAGAAAATTGCAAGGGGCTTGAACTTTTGGAGTCATTGTTCTATGCACTTAAGATCAGCTATATGGCTTACAGATTTTCTTTGCCAATGTGTAAATGTTAAAAATTTGGCTTTTGGTGGCTCAAAAATGTTTACAAGGTCAGATACGTAGCTTCTCAATTAAAATATCTATTTACTGCTATAAAGCGTATGCTGTGAGGCGCCATTGTGAACTAAAGGTTGCCCATCCTGTCGAAAAAATGCAGACTTGTTGAAATGTTTTTACTATGGTCCAAAATACTAATAGTATGACTTTAACATACGATGATGCATCTGGCCACTGGTTTTCACTGATTCAGAAGCTAACTTATTGTCTGACAAATTACGAAAACACCCATGCAGCAATATACAGAGATTTTTTAAGTTGTAAAAATTAAAAATTTTCAGTGTTATTTTTTTATTTTTGCTCAAAACATAGATTGTGGGTACACATTAGAACCGCCTTGCTGAGGCGGTTCTAAGGAGTTCCCACAATTTATGTTTTGGAGCAAAAATAAGAAAAATGGGTATACCCCTGCATACCCCAGTTTTGCTGTATAAAAATGGAATATAAGGGGGTATATATTACACGGACATGTTTTCCTGATGCATTCCACACTCACTAAACATTTGGTTGCAAATCTTGCAAGCATTTTGGGGCATAAGCAAATTGCCTTCCAAACATTTTTTTTTTCTTAAGTGTCACCAACCAGTTCAAAAGTGCAGATTAAATGACAGACTGTCATGCAAAAGAAACCAGCTTGTTTATGCCTTCATGGAAACTTGGCTTCCTGAAGAAAACAACTTGTACTACTTTTTATAGTTGAGTTTTAGCTAATTAGGTTATGAAAAACTTGTACATGGCATCTATAAACATGATTTGCACATTTTATTTGATATATCCCATTAAGAATTCAGTGATGATTTATATTTTCTTAGCCTTCCTGCTGTATGCTGACAGAAAATTCAATATTTAATCCTATATTCTACAATTTTGACATTTGTTCAAAGAAATATTTGGTTTTTACTTTAAATGGGACTGAGCTCATATTTTGGCTATTCTGTGGTGTACCCTATGATGACTCCCACAGAGGATGGGGGTTGTGGTTTGAATCAAAATGTTAGGCCAGTCATATTTAATGTCTTATACGGCATTTTAGGGACGTTCCCAATATGACCACTTACTGGTGACAGGGATATAAAGCAAAATCTAGCCTCATATAGGATAGTTTGGACCAGTATTTGAGCCACGACACGAGAAAACCAACAATGTGGTTGCCGAACAGGTGCAACACAGACTGAGCTGTACAGCCACTGAAGACAGCTCGAATTTAGAAAGTAGATGAATTGTACTATCCCTGTAGCGAAAACAAAGACACTGATCAGCTTCGCAGTCACTGCGAAGCTGATCTGTGTCTTTGATTTCGCATATGCGAAATGTTTGATTTCTCATGATGCGGCTCATTTGTTAATTACCTGAAGGCAGGTTTTCTAATGATAGTGCAGATGCTAGCAAAACTGCTTCTCCATTGAATCCTCTTAGGCCAGACTGGTCTGGATCTGCGTTATTTGCTGCAGCTCTAGGATTTTTATGGTAATCTTTTTTTCCCTACTTCCAGAATGATGGAATAAAACAGCAATCTTTACTTGACATTACGAAAACTTGTTGCTGCAATATACAGAGATTTTTTTTCAGTGGATCAAAAAAAAGATAATTTCATTGGAAAATTTTGATATTTTAAAAAGTTTTGCTCAAACCATAGATTGTGGGTACACGTTAGAACGTTCTAATGAGTGCCCACAATCTATGTTTTGGATGAAAAATTAGAAAAATAGGTAATCCCCTTTAAACACCTGTTTTACTTTCAAGGGGAATACTTTTCATGGACATGTTTTCTTAATATATTGAAAGGATTTATTCTTTGGCAATGATCTTAAATTCTTGAATTTTCTACCAGGAAATACTGTTTAATCTATCAAAATGCCTAAGTTTCTGACATATGTGGTATTAAAAAGTGGGTTTTGACTTGTAATAATTCTTAAAAACAGCATGTTTGGTTTTGAAGTTCATATATGAATGTCATGCTGTTTTATGAAATATAAGTATGTTTAATTCATATTTAATACAGTCAGTCATTTGTATACATAAAACCACATAGGTAGGGTTAGAATGCATTACTTCGCCTTTTAAATGCAGTGAATTATTTTAAAAATGCCACAAAAATGCATTCAACCCAACATACAGTTATGAGCTATGTCCCCAGAAAAACCAGTCTTCTTAGTTTCTTACCAGGCAGAAATGAGCCATGTCATGAGAACACTGGATTTGGCCTATGCAAAAACAAAGGCGCAGATCAGTAACTGCACAGCTGCTCAGCACCTTTATATATTTGCTATGTACATAGTATAATTTCACTCCTCCTTAAATCCAGAATGTCAAGCTTCTAGCCATTTTTAGCTCACCTGAGCCGTCAGGCTCACAAGGTGAGCTTATAGTATACCCATGCTCCGTCGTCCGTCCGTCCGTCCGTCGTCCACCATTTTCAAAGATCTTCTTCTCTGAAACAGCTTGGCCAATCAAAGCCAAATTTTACATGAAGCATCTATGGGAAGGGGGAACCAATGTGTATATAAATAATCCAGGTCACATGACCAAGATGGCCGCCATGCCCATATATGGTAAAAACCCTTCAAAAATCTTCTTCTCCGGAACCACTGGACCGATTTCAACCAAACTTGGCATGAAGCATCAATGACTCAAGTACTACAATGTGTATATAAATCATGACCTTGCGGTGACCTTGACCTATTTTATGGCAAGGTCAACATAGGTCGCCTTTGCATTTGAATGGGAAAAATTGTTAAATTATCATTTAAAGGAAAAATCTTGCAGAAAATGAGCAGTAGGACTGAATATTAATGATTCTGAAAAAAATTGGGCACCAGGGGCTCATCCGCCCCCACCCCGGGGCAATATACATGTATATTATCATAATATTCAAACATCTTCTTCTCTGAAACCGCTTGGCCAATCAAAGCCAAATTTTACATGAAGCATCTATGGGAAGGGGTAACCAATGTGTATATAAATAATCCAGGTCACATGACCAAGATGGCCGCCATGCCCATATATGGTAAAAACCCTTCAAAAATCTTCTTCTCCGGAAACGGTGGACCAATTTCAATGAAACTTGGCATGAAGCATCGATGGCTAAAGCACTACAATGTATATATAAATCATGACCCTGTGTTGACCTTGACCTATTTTACGGCAAGGTCAACATAGGTCGCCAATGCATTTGAATGGGGAAAACTTTTAAAATGTCATTTAAAGTGAAAGTCTTTCAGGAAATGGGCTGTAGGACTGAATATTAATGATTCTGCAAAATTTGGACCCCAGGGGCTCATATGCCCCCAACCCGGGGCAATATACATGTATATCTCCATCACATTCAAACGTCTTCTCCTCTGAAACCACTTGGCCAATCAAAGCCAAATTTTATGTGAAGCATCTATTGGATGGGACAACCAATGTACAATATATATATATAAATAATCCAGGTCACATGACCAAGATGGCCACCTTATCCATATACGGTAAAAACTTTTAAAAAATCTTCTTCCCCAGAACCTGTGAACTGATTTCAAGGAAACTTGGCATGAATCATCAGTGGCTCAAGTACTACAATGTGTATATAAATCATGACCCTGTGATGACCTTGACCCAGTTTATGGCAAGGTCAACATGGATTGCCAATACATTTGAATGGGAATAACTGTTAAAATGTCATTTGAAGGAAAAAGCCAGCAGGAAATTGGCAAATGGACAAAATATTGATTATTCTGAAAAAGAAAATGGCCCAAGGGCTTCATCTGCCCCTGCACTGGGATTAAATACCATAATATTCAAACATGTTTATTGGTATATGCAGCAGATCTCAGGTGAGCGTTTACAGCACCATTGGTCCTCTGGTCTGTGACTGTACTAGTCTGTTTGTGTGGGAGCTGGTCGGAAGCACCTAAGACGGGTTTTCTCTTACCACAGCTCAAATCTCAAATGGTAAGAAGCTTGACTTGTTTGACTCCAAAACACTATCTAAGGAGTGAAGACAAATGGTTGCACAGTTACCATGCCAATACAGCACAGCTGATCTGCAGCTTTTTTTCGCCTCGACAAAAAATTAAGGTGCAAACTTTACAGTCACCTTGTGTTACTTATGGAACGTGCCATTGTGTGAAATATAATCAGGCTGACAGGGTGTGCAGCTATTGCATTACGCAGTATCATATCCTATGTCAATATTTGAGCCACCTCATGGGAAAACCAACAATCTGCATAGGCGAAAACAAAGGCGCAGATCAGCTTCGCGGTAACCGCGAAGCTGATCAGCGCCTTTGTTTTCGCTATTCGGATAGTACAATTCCTCTTCTTCTTAAATCCGAAATTTCAAACTTTTAGCCTGCTTCTGTGCTTGTATAGGCCGGTTTTTGTCAGACCTGTTCGAAAACCACATTGTTGGTTTTCCCACGAGGTGGCTCATTTTTCACATATGTTATTGATGATGCAGCTTCTTAGTTTCTCATCATATGTCTCATTTTAAGGCATTAATCAAAATAGTGTAGCCCCTGATCACGCTGCTCCTAGTCGTGATTCTGGTTACATTTCATCAGTAATTAAAATTTAGACATTTCGTTTGTTTTGAATGTAGGGTTTAATTATTTTGAGTGTCCAAAAGACTTGTTAATTTCATGTATAGTGTAAATCCTAATGGACCAACCTGATAATGATTGTGAATGTATCTTAATGTTTGTCCAAATATTTTGTAGACTGTCTGTCTTAAGTTTAATTTACAGATCATTTTATCTAACTATTTTTATGACTCACAGACTTCTGAAAAAAGCAGAATACAGATATCATTCATTCAATCTTCGATAATGTTCTATTTCACTTTAAAGGTGCTATGATAACATGATCAGCGTTATGAGAAAAACATTTAGTATTATGTGAAAACAAAGGTGCTGATCAGCGCCTTTGTTTTTTTGCTACACCCACTGATCAGCGCCTTTGTTTTTTGCTACACCCATTGTGTAATTCCTCTACTTTCTAAATTTGAAATTTCCAGCCTCTAGCTGTCTTCTGTAGCTGTACAGCTTGGTTTGAATCGGACCTGGTTGGAAACCACATTGTTGGTTTTATCATGTCATAACTTTCAAAAATATCTGTTTTATTCAGCCTGAAACTCTCAAATATGAAACTTATCAAGATTACGCTTTAATGAGCAGCCAAGTGTGGGTCTTCACAAATAAGTGATAAATTATAACCATGCTGAACTTAGGGGTATATCATGCCAAGGCAAGATAAAGCCTGCTTGGGTACACTTCTCTGTGGATATAGATCAACAAGAACCTGAGCAGTGATGCAGTTTGATCATTCATTCTGTATAGTGCTCAAAGAGCTAGTTTCTAGTGCAGGATTGTATAATAATTTAGTCTACTCACTCTAGATAGTTATTCTGGCTGGGTCGGCTAAATACTGAAATGAGTTTCTCTCATAACATGGGTGAAATAAAAGTTCAATAAGTGTGTGGACTGATAAAATAAACTTAAATATCTTTTAAAACCACTATTCGAAATCGGAGCAGCGTTTAATGTTATTATGCAAGGACCTGCTGCAGGGAAAGGAATATTTTAATTGCTAGCTTAAATCAAAGGTTGATGCGGAATATTCAATTACTAGTTTAAATCAAAGTGTGAAGCCGATTGATGCTCTCAGCCTATCTGTTTGTCTCCAAATATGAAAAACATCAAGAATTGAGAATTCATTGGCTGATAATGAATTTACGTTTGAATGAAGTAAAATGTCTTTAGGGTTATTGTGAAATATTGAAATAGAAGGATTATGCACGAAAAATAGAATAACAAAATAGAAAACCGGAATTATAAACAAAATTTTAACACCTAAGTGCAAAAGGAAAATACACATTGGAGTTATGCAAACATATCTGATATTTTTTGCTAATAAAAAAACAGAAGGATATTTGGATATAAATTTTATAACAATAATTTTAGACAAAACAGTTCCCTGTTGACATAGTAAAATAAACTGCAAATGATGGATATATGAAATGAGCTTTATGTGACATTTTGGAAAATAAAATTTGAAAATGTTCCATTCATCTCAAACTTGTGATTTGGAATTGACTTTAAGTACAAATATTTGAAATAAAATAAAGCGAAGACAATGAAATCGGATGATACAGCAACGAAAGTGGAACTTAAAGATGTAAAAAAGAAACTTCACAGTTCCGTTGGGAAGCACGGGGGAGGTGTATGGAAGGCTTTAAAGGGTGTATTCTCTCTTCAGGTGTACAAAGTGGTGGTTAACAACGGGACAAAGTCGTGGTTCATATTCCGAAGATACAATGAATTCCACTCCCTGTATGAAAAGGTAAGAGATTTTTGTTCAATAAAATGAGCTGCGTCATGAGAAAACCAGATTTTTGTCTATGCGAAAACAAAGGCGCGATCAGCGCCTTTGTTTTCGCTACATGGATAGTACAATTTCTCTTCTTCTTAAATCCGAAATTTCAAGCTTCTATCCTGCTTCTGTGACTGCACAGACCAGTTTGTGTTAGACCTGTTCAGAAACCCCGCGTCGCGGCTCAACTGTTGGTGTTGCTGGGTTGGGGTTTAACGCTCAACCAACAGCTACAGTCATATTGAGACAGAACCTCTGTTTACACAACCTTCCAAATGACTGGAAAAACACTGGATAGAATTTGAGGACCCCTGGTTTACAAGTTATATAGCTTAACTACTGTCCATACACCATCTTCCGGAAACTGCTTTTTTCAAAATCTCACTTTTCTGAAACTTCAAGAAAATTATGTTACCATTTTGCATTCCAAAAGTCATAAAGTGTTGTAAACATTTTAAAGTTGGTTAACAAATAAAATTTAAGCCAGAAAATAATTTTGAAAAGGGCTGTTTTCATTTCGAAAATGTCAGCAAGGAAAGTAACAGTTTTCCATGAAAAAATCTTAATGGATTTTTTTTTTATTTAAAATGCACCAAAACAAAGCAAAATTGTATAACTGAACGCAAAACTCTTAAAATTTACAGATTTATGCTAGAATTTCAATTTTAAGGTATTTGGATTACCTCCCTTTCACATGCAAAAGGCATATTCAAAATCATTTTTGGCATGATTTTATTATTTGTGAACCAATTTTCTTTTCTTTTTTTTTTCTTCTTTCTTTTTTTGGCACTATTTAAGACTTGGTTTGCAAGCAGATGACAGGGTAATATTTTTCTTGAGATGTTTCAGAAATGTGAGATTTTGACAGTTTCTGAAAGATGGTGTATGGACAGTAGATTATGTAGACCAAACCCAGAAAATGACTTGCATCATTTGTATCAATGTCAAATAATTATGTGACACATGTTTGACATTGATTCAGATGGTGCAGGTCATGATTTAGGTCTGGGACAAACCAAAAGGTACATCCAATTCCATTTATTAGCTTTAATACCTGAGCAGGTAGGCTCACAAGGTGAGCTTATAGTATACCAATGCTCCGGCATCCGTCTGTCGTCCGTCCACAATTTCAAAGATGTTCTCCTCTGAAACCGCTTGGGCAATTAAAGCCATATTTTATATGAAGCATCTATAGGAAGAGGGAACCAATGTGTATGTAAATAATCCAGGTCACATGATCAAGATGGCCACCATGCATGCCCATATATGGTAAAAACCCTTCAAAAATCTTCTTCTCTGGAACCGGGGGAATGTTTTCAGCGAAACTTGGCATGAAGCATTGATGGACAGCGTCATGTAATAAACAGTATTATGACCACATGTGTATTAACACTTTTGCAAGAATATGTAATGTTATTGATGACGTCCGTAACAACAATGTCAGTTGTCATTGAAAATGTGTCCACTTTGAAGGCGATAAAATCTTATTCTATTATAAGTCATATGATAAAACTAATCTTACACTCGTGGCCATTTCATCTGAAATTTATTTAATAAATTTCATATGAAATGACTTCTCGTGTAAGATCTAGTGTTGGGCAATCAGTTTGAAATTGCAATCGATTATAATCAGAAGGACTAAACCAACTAGCTATCGATTGTGTAATCGGTTCAACCAGCTATATATTGTGCAATTGCCCATCATACTTGTCATCACCATGGTGAGATGTTTATGTGCAGACTGAGGGGTCGAGGAGAGAGCCATTAAGTCTCTGTTAGTTTTGACTTTCTGTTTAGAATGATTCCACTTACATGAACACAAGATGGCATGCATTTTGAAAAATTTTACCTTTTCTGTTCTGATATTCTGAAGAAAATGAAAAAGACAAGTTGCTCCAAAGCAGTTATATCAACCCTCAGGGCTTCAGTAACACTGTAATGTGAGATCTACCTCAAAGTTGGAAATTTTTAACTAACCGAAAACTTTGTCAAATAAAAAATGCACAACATAAACTGTTCTACACTCTGAGTGTTGAAACCAATTACAATCGATTGCTGCATTTTACTATCGATTATTGCAATCGGAAGCCCATACCAACTGAATTTCAATTATAATTGATCATTGGCCCATCACTAGTAAGATCCTCTATATATTTGTAGGAAACCTGTCTTAAACCACCAAAACTGGTTATGTAGCGCCCCTGATATCTTGTTTATGAGTAAAGAGGACATGAAAATCTGGTCATGTTACATGACATTGCTAAAATATAAGCCGCTGTGGGAGCAAACATGTCTTCATGATATCCAACCTACAGCTTTAGAACCACTTTTCAAAATTTCTAATTTACAGAGTACAGGGATATAAATGTTGTGAAAACAAAGGTGCTGACCCTACAGCTGATGAGCCCCTTTGTTTTCACAAATACAAGAAAGGGTATTATTATGACAGGTCTCAAATTATATTATATGACATCTAAATCATGTCACAAAATGATACTTGACCCCGCCAGGGTCTGAAGTAAACAACTAACTTGTATTTAACAAATTGCCCCACCAATAATGGACATAAACAATTATCTTAACAAAACACCAGGGCCCAGTTGTTCAAAATTAACGACATTGTTAGTTAACGAATCGTTAAAATTTCAAACATGAATATTTCAAATACACTGTTATTTTTTGTTGATAAAATGTGAGAATCCTTTGCAATCTGTTATTTTTTGTTGATAAAATGTGAGAATCCTTTGCATTGCAAAGGATTCTCACATTTTATCAACAAAAAATAACAGTGTATTTGCTTATGTAGTCCGCATTTTACTTAACGAGTGACGTTAAGCTAATGAAGTTTTAAACAACTGGTCCCAGTTGTAGCCTTGCCTGATACATACCTACTGATGAGTCTGAAATCCAGTCCATTGGGACCCGAAGAAAAAGATGGACTGCTAGCGCCTCATGGCAAATATATACTACTGGCTATCTGATTCCTGGTAAACCACTCAGAAGGTCTGAGCCTGCCCAGGAACAGTTGTTCGTCAAACCATCCAAACATGATCATAAGCCTTTTTCGCTTAAGTGGGTGGTTATATTTGAAGCAATGTTGGGCGTCATAATAATAATAATAATAATAATAAAGACATGACATCCTAATAATAGGTATAAGTCTCCTGAAATAGATGCAACATCCCGACATGAATAAAGTTGTTGACTGGGACGTAAAGCATCAATTTTAAACAAACAGGGCGGCAGACTCTGAATCAAAAGGTTATGGATGTGAATCTTGCTGGCGCCATTAGTTCGGCGAGTTGTATTTGTCTTTTAGCAAGGCACATTAATCCCCTAGTAGTTGGTCATTGTCGGAAAATTTCACAGAGGTGACCCCATCCTGATATAACTGAAAATTTGTTCACTGGGGTGTCTAAACCGCATTTCAAACAAACACATTGTCAATAAAGAATGGCACCATGGAAATGTTAGAAGCTGATTTTGAATTTGTTCATCCAACTATTTGAGCCGCCTCATGAGAAAACCAACAATCTGCATATGCGAAAACAAAGACGCAGATCAGCTTCGCGGTAACCACGAAGCTGATCAGCGCCTTTGTTTTCGCTACACGGATAGTACATTTCCTCTTCTTCTTAAATCCGAAATTTCAAGCTTCTAGCCTGCTTCTGTGACTGTACAGACCGGTTTGTGTCGGACCTGTTCGGAAACCACATTGTTGGTTTTCCCACGAGGCGGCTCAAACTATTGTATCCTCTGGCTTCATTATTGGTGATGTCTGATTTTCAAGAATTTCTCTTTTCGGACTATTTCAGCCTGCTTGTAATGTGAGAATTATTTATTGCAGACTTTTAAGCATTTGCATATTTGAAGACGTTTTCTCAGGGGGGGGGGGGTGGAGGGGGGGGTCTATAATGCTGTTTACACGACGAATTTGTTCCGAACCAGGACCGGACCTGGTTAGGTCCAAGTGTTTAGACGAACACATTTGGTTCGCTCCAAAATTTTGGAATGGTCCAACTTGGCCCGCTACATAACCTAGGACCTGGTCCGGTCCAAATCTTGTTCCGATCCTGATTTGGTACAAATATTCCGTCTAAACACTTTGGTTCAGTCCAGCGAAGAATCAATATTTATTTTAGACTATCTGGAAACTTGCACAAAATAATCCAATGTAAACGAACCCATCTAAACAGACTATGTGACATAGCTGATTTGAAGGTGTCCAAAAACTGTTTATACAATAATTGAGCTGTGACATGAGAAAACTGGTCTTCGGGATTTCTGACCAGGTCCGACACAAACCGGGCTATGCACCCTCAGAAGAAAGCTAGAGTCTTGAAATTTTTAGTATAATTAGAGGAGGAATTTGTACTTTCCATGTACAGAAAACAAAGGGACTGATAAGCTATGCAGCTACTGCACAGCTGATATGTGCCTTTGTTTTTGCATAGGCAAAAGTACTGTTTTCTCATGACGCGGCTCAATTGATACTGTTGTTTTTCAATTTGAAACATTGTTTATTCTTTGCCAAAAACACCTTTCTCACAATGATGTTGCAAAACAATAAAATGAAGATAACAATTATTTTTTAAATATTAGGAGCCCGGTGGCATAGTGGTAGAGCGTCGGACTCCGAATCGAGAGGTGCTGGGTTCAGTCCCCACAGGCGTCACCGTGTTGTGTCCTTGAGCAAGACACATTGACTCCCTACAGTACTGGTGAAACCCAGGAAGCTTTGGCTCCGTCCCGACATGACTGAAAAATTGTTGACTGGGACGTTAACTTCAACTGTCGTTAAGCCTCAACACAAACAAACAATTTTTGAAATAATTTGCCTGTAGTACATATCAGTCATAATTCTGGTATTATTAGTCATTTGTAACCATGGCTCTCCTACCTATAGGGAAGGGCACAGATTACTAATTTTCAGTTTTCAATGTCCTGTTATAGACCCCGTCCCCAGGGGACAAACTGGAGGTCAAAACTATGCTCTTTGTCCTGCATTTTGCAACAGAAAATCTCCCGAGGGTAACGACTGTACTGCCAGAACAATTAAGTAATTGCCCTGCACTTTAGCCTGGCTATCCCCCACCTTTCCCCATAGGTGTGTGTGGGGGGGGGAGGGGGGGACATGGTTACAAATGACTGGTGCATTACACCTTCGAAAGTACTTCTTGCACATATGTATGTGAACTATCTGGCAAAATCGCTGAAAATATGATTCGCCAAAAAGGCACAGAGGTCTGTGATTTGAGCTTATCAAACATATTGGTGCATATAATAAACAAAGTTCCCTTATTTTCGTAATTCACCGTCACAATACCAGGGGTCGTGAGTCTTTCCAGTCTTTCAGATGAGACTTTAACCCATATTTGACGAATGGATTTCACATCATTATCATTAGGGTGAGTCCACTTTCATTTTTAGGGGTGTCAGGTGTGATTTTCAAATTTTATTCAATTTTTCGATGAAAATTCTATAAGCAAACAGAATAGCCCCAGATGGGACGCCGCGTTCTGCGGCGTCACATCTGGCACTATTCTGTTTGCCTATGTCCCACAAAAGGGACGCCAGGCTTATATGAGTTATAGGGGAATTCAATATTCGAGCACCAAAGGCCTGTTTACAGTTAAAATCAAAGACAACCCAAAGCTGTTTCAACATCGGACTTCAAAGAGTATGTAATCCCTTTGTAGTAAAAAATGAACTGTGTTAACCTCAGGACAGCAGCATCAGTGAGCAGAAGTAGCCAATAATAGGCTGCTAAATCTGGTAGATAAACCTAAGTCCCGCCCATATATTTTGTGTGACAGCAGCTGGTCAGTTGAACAGTGGTAAAATCAATTAAATATTTACATGCTTCACTGAAATATTTAGTCCTCCTATAATTAGATCAAATTGCAATATTAAATGTTGCTCTTATCTGTTATAATGTGCTTTTGTACCTGTCAACAAAACACATATTTCATGTACTAAACTGAAATAAATTCAGCCTCTGACAAGTGAAAATACAATTTAATCAGAGGTTAGGTAGTTCTTCCTTCAGTGGTAGCAGGTAGGCGGAGCTAAACTTGCCCTAAGTAGATGACTATTTAGCTGAATCATTTGTATTGAAACTGAACTGCAATATTGGTGCTATTTTGGGAACATCGAATTCTCTGATCTTATGATGAGACATCATCCAGGTGTTATGTCAGAAAACCACAAAAGGTGCTCGAATATTGAATTCCCCTATAAATCAAGATCCTGTCTGTGTATGTCCTTTGCTGTGGGGCGTAAAACACATAAAACACAAATGCAACAACCATTATTTTCTGCTGTATCATTGCATTTGCAATTGGCAAGATGTACTTTTATAAATAGTCTATAAATATTTTAAGACATTCATAATCATATTGTTATCTAAAGAAAAAAGCATCTTCGTGATAAAACCTGCCAATTTCATTTGCTCTTAAAGACGGAAATTGTCATAATGAAAATCAAAGCATGTCTATAGGCGTCTTATCATATGCCACATGCTCACTGCCTTTTTTCATGCAAATAATGGCACTGATCAAACTGGGCAAATTCCACGGCGTTTCTCTGATCCTAGTCTTTGCCAAGTTTACTCATATTTTTATTTGTCGGAACTCATTAAGGTTGCAGAAAGTAACCTAGTGACATCTCGCTGTTGTCATAAAATAGTTCATGCAAGAAATTTGGCCTGTATCATGTAGTGTATAGTGTTATTAAACTTGAAGGACCTATAAAGTACCTTAAGGTATGATAGTCATGTTTATGATTAAACGGTCTTTGCATATCATCATGAAAACATGTCCGTGTAATGTATACCCCCTTGAACCCCACTTTTATATAGCAAAACTGGGGTATGCAGGGGTATACCTATTTTTCTTATTTTTGCTCCAAAACATAGATTGTGGGAACTCGTTAGAACCGCCTCACCGAGGCGGTTCTAACGTGTACCCACAATCTATGTTTTGAGCAAAAATAAGAAAAATATCTAAATTTTATCAGTTTATCATGTTATGATTAAATGGTCTTTGCATATCATCATGAAAACATGTCCGTGTAATGTATACCCCCTTGAACCCCACTTTTATATAGCAAAACTGGGGTATGCAGGGGTATACCTATTTTTCTTATTTTTGCTCCAAAACATAGATTGTGGGAACTCGTTAGAACCGCCTCACCGAGGCGGTTCTAACGTGTACCCACAATCTATGTTTTGAGCAAAAATAAGAAAAATATCTAAATTTTATCAGCTGAAAATATTCATTTTTAAAGCTAAAAAAATCTCTGTATATTGCATGGGCAAGTTTTCGTAATGTGCAAAAAAACAAAGGTGCACCTTTGTTTTTGCTACAAATTATTGGAATCCCTCAGCTTCGTAAATTTTAAGTTAAGATCTTGTCTTTTATACATCTCTTATGGTTAAGGCGGAACCCGGTTGCAAATGCTATGCCAAAGACAGGTTTCCTCAGGTCATAATTTGAGCCTTTGCGTGACAAAACCAACAATCTGAGTCTGACCAGGTCCGACATAAGCAAGACTGTACAGTCACAGAAGCAGGCGAGAAGCTTGAAATTTCAGATTTAAGAAGAAGTGGAATTGTACTATACGTAATTGTACTATAGCGAAAACAAAGGCGCAATCAGCTGTGCAATCAGCTGTGCAGTTACTGCACAGCTGATCTGCGTCTTTGTTTTCGCACATGCAGATTGTTTGTTTTCCTGTGTGGGGGCTAATTTATATGTTATCATTGCTAATCATGCTGCACTGATGCTTTTGTTGCTTTAATGGGTATATAGATAGGTTCACAGGGGGTAAATGACATGTCAAAAAGTTTCTGAGGTGACAGCACATTTCTAGACATGTGATACACCCTGCGTTTTGCAAAAGTACATCCATAAGCCATTCACAGAGCAATCTGAGGTTTTTCCTTTTCAATTTAGACATATTCATTGTACTCACAAATGAAGGAAATATGTGAAAATTACTGCTAAAACACATAGTTGAATATAGGGATCAACCATGGTTTTCAGTGTTCAAACATTCGATGGATCATAAGATAAGATAAGATAAGATAAGATTTATTTTGAGTCGGCAAGTATCACAACAGTACAACATAAGCTCTGATGAGCTTTTTAACCGACTAATTAACAACAATTGCAGGCTGCCCAGTGCTCCTATTTTTCCTATTTTTTCCTATATTTTCAGGGCTTCCTATTTTTTCCTATATTTTGATCCCAAATCTTATATTTTTCCATCAAATTCCTATATTTTTCAAAATGCTGCAGATAATAATGAAATATCAAGGAAAAATCATGGAATTTTGTTTTTAAATGCCAGTTTTGATGTCTCTGGCATTCATTTTTTTTCCTCGCTCGTTTCGCTCGCTCGTAACTTGATAAATAAAGTATCTTTCCTTCATCAGAAAACAAGATAATCTCGTGAAGTAAGTTACTTCTACAACTTTAGTAGGTTTTAAAATAATGGATCACACACCTATACCAAAATTACACCAGTAAGATTTGCCTTCTTGCTGCTATATGTTAATATTTATGGTTTTCAATGCTATAAAAAAGCCATTTTAGGCCGATAATTTCATATTTTTCTCCTATTTTTTTGGACATAAACTTCCTATTTTTTGAAGCCCAAAATATATATTTTGTACCAAACTGCACTGGGCAGCCTGCAATTGTATATAATCAACAAAAGTAAAACAGCTGAAAAACATCAATTATGAAAAACATTGACAATTTTAAATACACGTGTTAAGATTGAATATAATATATTTATGTTTAAATTTTGTTTTAAATAAGACTTATATTAATTATAATGCTAATAGTCAATTTCTCCTAAAACAGTTTATATGTTTATGTATATGTATTTAGTAAATCTTATTATATAGTTATTTCTAAAATATGACTTAATAAATTATTATACTAATAGTTATTTTATATGTTTAAAATAGTAAATTAGCACATTAGATAATCTAGCTAAACTTTATAATAATGAAACCCGTGGATCCGATGGACCTGGCACCAGAGCGTCACCGAAGCTTCTCCACGAGCCAGACCGACTCTCCAGAAACGTTTGTGTCCAGAGCAGACGGTTAGTCCAAAGGACCTTAAAGGTTTAAAAACAAGAACAAAATTATAAAAATGATCATAGAACATGTAACTAAAATACAAAGAAAACACATAAAACAATTATAATTTAAACATTTTGCTACACCTGTGCCGTGATTACTTTTAAGTATAGTTGCAAGCTACACATTTGCATTCTTTTCCATTCCAAGATAAAATCATCTGCCGAAACTGGTTGAAATTAGAACTCTTTCTAAATTCTTCTGGAAGTGAGTTCCACAGTACAGGTGCAGCATATCTGAAGGAGTTCTTACCAAACTTACTGGTTCTAACACTTGGGATCTGTAAAATGTTTGAATAACGAAAATTATAACGATTTTCACGTTTTTGGAGAATATTTGTAAGAACTGGCGGTGCTAAATTATTCAAAATTTTAAACGTTTCAATGGCCATAGTTCTCATTCGTCTTATATGTAGAGTTGAAAGTTTTGCTTTGGTAAGAAGATCTTCATACGAGGTGAAAAAATCATTATAGACAAACCTAAGTCCTCTTTCTTGTAATTTCTCCATCTTTTTGGTATTGCTTTCAGTACAAAAATGCCAAGCCAAAGGACAGAAATTGAAATTGGACAAGACAAATGTATGGAAAATTGTTAATCTGTTAAGTAAGCTGAGATTATGTCCGATTCGTCTCATAACATTCAATTGCTGTGCTGCCTTTTTGCATATATTACTTATGTGCTGGTCAAAACTTAAATTAAAATCAATATCTACTCCTAATAATTTGACAACTTCTTCGCATGTAATGTTCACAGACTCAAAACGAAAAACTGGAGATTTTTCAAAAGTTTTCTTACCAACAGCAATTGCTTGAAACTTACCGGGATTTGCCTGCATACAGTTAAAAGAAAACCAGTCTATAAGGATTTTTCCTTCTTGCTGTAAAAACTTAATGAGCTCACTAAAGTCTGGAGAATGGAATGATAAAGTATTGTCATCTGCATAATTATAAAGAGTACATGTTTTGATAAAATAAAATATATCATTGATAAAAACATTAAAAAGTAGAGGGCCTAAAATTGAACCTTGCGGGACGCCTTTATTGATATTTGCCCAGCTACTTACAACACTACCGATTTTGATTCGCTGTTTGCGGTCAGAAAGGTAAGATTTAAGTAATAGTACTGAGTTATCAGACAGACCATAAGCTGATAGTTTGGAAAGAAGTATGTCATGGGGTAGACAATCGAATGCTTTCGACAAGTCCATAAGTATAGCTGCTACATATTCATTTGAATCAAGGGCATATTTCCAGTCTTCTAGAAGTCGTAAAAGAGTAGTTTGACAACCGTGGCCTTTCCTAAACGCACACAAGAAATCATCAAAAATAGAGTCAAAGTAGCTGGTCAACTGTTCAGATAAAACTTTTTCATAAATTTTGGAAGGTATTGGGAGAATACTGACGGGCCTATAGTTTGATTTTAACATTGGGTCATTTTTCTTATGTAGTGGTGTAACCTGGGCTTGCTTAAGTTTACTAGGAAATGAATTTGCATTTATAGAAATATTTATTAAGTTTGTTAAAGGTTTAACCAATGACGGCTTGCCCAATTTTAATAGTTTTACGGATATTTTGTCTGCGCCTGTTGCTTTTTTAGGATTAAATTTATCAATTATTTTTGAGACAGTATTTTCGTCTGTTAACTTAAACTCAAAAGCATCTTTTTGTAGGTTGAGTTCTTCAATTTTCGTTAAACTAGGGTGATTTTGGGGATTAAAGGTGTAATCTTTGCCAATGTCTTCTGCTACATTAACAAAATATGTATTAAAAGTTTCAGCCACTTCTGAGTCATCCGATATTGCTTTGTTTTCTTCAGTTAAAATTATCTTTGATTGACCTTGATTAGAACGTTTAGATAGATAAGGCTTAATTGTAGACCAAAAATTTGCAGATTTGCAGCCACCAATACATCGTTCTTGAAAATATGTATTAATAGATTGTTTTTTAAGTTTGTTGACAAGATTTCTACTTTTCCTATAGCTTTCCCAAGTTTTACTATTCTTACATTTAAGGTATCTATTATGTAGTCTCTTCTTATCATAAATTGCTTTTCTTAATTTCCTATTCATATATGGTAACTGTTTTTCTCTTACATATGCATATTTAATTGGAGCATGTTTGTCAAAAATGGAGACTATATCGGACTCAAAATTCTCATAAATATTATCAATGCTAGTATTTTCACTGTCATCTTCATTGTTAAGTAAATCAATATTTTGCAGATCATTGTTAAGCGCATGTACATCAAGGGTTCTAAAGCTTCTGTATTGAATTTTCTGTTTCTCAAGTTTTGGAATATTAATGTTTATCAAAGTACCTATCATATTGTGACAGTCACTTACCCCAGTAGGAAAATTTTGGGGCCTGATACAATTTGTTTTAGCATTTGTCAAGATAACATCAAGCAATGAAGGTGTACAATTTTTCTTAAAACAAGTTGGTTTCTCAATAAGATTTGATAAATCAAAAAGTTCCATAACACTACATAGTGGTTTGCTTTTGGTTTCAGATAACATATCATAATTTAGGTCACCTAACACTAAAAATCTATCATATTTAGAGCTACATTTGTCCAATGTATTTGTCATTTCCCTACAAAATTCAGAGTCGTTCATACTAGGCGGGCGATAGACACATAATATAGACCATTTAAGTTTGCTAAGAGTTACTTCATATGTTATGTTCTCTAAGCGATCGGATTCTAAGTCCTTCATTCTTCGCGCTGGGATATCTGATCGAATGAAAGCAGCAACGCCGCCGCCGTGAATATCTCGGTCACGTCTCTCCAATTTATAACCTTGCACGTCAAAGATACTGTCACGAAAAGACGAGTCAATTTTAGTTTCTGAAATAAATAGGAGGTCTACTAGTTTTTCATTTAACAGTTCATATATCTCATCAAACTTTGATTTTAGACTATTTATGTTCAAATGGGTCACTAAAAATTTCCTAGGATGTAGCTTTCTCAATTCTCTTAGTTCTTCAAACGCTGACCATTTTGTTTGACCTGAGTCGGTCTCGTGAGTGGAGACGTCGATGAGTGATTCAGTCTGGTTAAGGGGACTGCAATCAATGTCCAGAAAAAATGAATCGCTGAATTGGAAATTCAAGCACTGTTTACAATACCAAGGGTCGTCTGTACTACCCAAGCGTACATACTCGTCCGGAGCAATACTGGCACATTTGATATGTTGCCAGTCATAGCAGGCTTCACATAATATGGCTCTGTGATTACGGGCTACTGGTTTAGAACATATACCACAGGGGTTTTTAACTGGTCCAGGGTTGAGAGAGATATCACCGCACAAAAATAGGAGAAGGTATACATGTGTACGTTTGTTGAACTCGAGAGGTATTGATAAAGGAACAGTCCTAGCGTGTTTGATACAGTAGAATAGTTGTGTCCATTTATCTGTGAAGTCGATGGTAGGTTGGGGGGTAGGGCACTCAAACGGACTGGAGTTGACAGGTTTATGCTCGAGAAATTGACACTTCAAACCCGGCGATGTACTATGATACAACGGGCTTATACGATCATAAATGTTTCTGTTGTGGTTCTGTAGCTCAACTTCTGTGACTGATTCAAAGTCCCAGACAGTCAGCAGCTGACAAAAGAGAAAAACGATTGTCAGAGAAAAGTACATTTTTTGTTTACAATGGATGAAATTTCAATGGAAAAATTCTACTGATGCACCGATCTGGATCACGCCCACGTCTGTAATTCAAGTAACAAGCGTCTCGTGACTTCCCTCCAATATTTAAAAACGATAAAATCCACTAAAATATACACTTTTCGTCGAAGTCATGAATGAAACAAGGCGTTTGAACACAAGGCCGTAGGCCGCGTGTTCAAACCCTTCCGTGTGATTCAGCAAATGTTTGAACAATGAAACAAAACATGGTTGATCGCTATTCTTGCATTTTCACACTGATTCTCTTAAAATTTCTCTAAAATAACATTAGCAACGTCAAAACTCACCGAAAACCGCGGAACTTCTTAAACATCAGCCATTTTGTTTCTATGGAACACAGTGACGTCACGTCGCATTGACCAATAATGTCGGCTGCCGCCAAAACCCATGTTCAAACGGCACGTGAATTTCATGATTTGAACATGTGTTTTGCTGTTTGAACACGGCTTTCGACCATTCGCAAACGGCTTCACACAGCTATGAGTATAGATATCTATGCAAGAATGAATGATTAATACTGATATTTCTGCTGGGTTTTGCTGGAATCCATGGGCCAGTCAAATTAGTTGTAGCCACAGCTTTTGATAATCCAGTCTGGTACAGTACCTTCAGAATGCTGACACATTGAAAATATGCACAAAGATGTTTAGTGCAAATACCAAATCAAGCATGATAGAGCATATTTGTAACAGGCCAATATTTTCACCAGAAACTGAAATTTTCACAATGTAGACACATTGAACATTTGAATGTAAAGGGATGATATTGGGGCCCTATTGCGACTGTGAGATATTGCCAGGCTGCTTGTGCCTCCAGGCAAAGCTAATGTGTCTCACTGATGAATTCTGATGACTGTTTAGATCTCAGAGATCTCTGCCTGCCCTGGAAAAGTGAGTAATCAGACCATCCATACATATAAGCCCTAGTTGTTTGTTTGGGTTGTCATATTTTCTTGTACATTTTGAATGGCGTGATATCGCAGACACAATTTTAGGTAGAAGTCCAGTAAAATGGAGGCAGCTGTGCAACATAATCATAGCTGTTTACTGGGACATAAAGCAACAAATCAAGCAAATTATGTTAAATTAAGAATCAAGCATCGATGGTTACTGTACATTTTTCGGAGACCTAAAAGTGCAGGTTTTTGCCCTTTAGAATTAATGCCAGTGCCAAGAGTTAGTAGGACACTTTAATTGTTTCTGGGAAAAGTGCAGCATGTTGCACCTGTAATGGTTGAACTATTCATATTCGAGTTATATTGTGTGAAAACCGGTCTAAGTTCCGGACCAAATTAGTGACTGATAGGGCAGTCACAGAAGATGGTTAAAATTTGAAATTCAGGATTAGGTATATATACTGCACAGCTGAAATGTGCCTTCTATTTTGCTTTGCATTTATGAGCCGCGATGCGAGAAAACCGGTCTTCGGGGTTTCCGACCAGGTCTGACACAAACCGGCCTGTACAGTTTCAGAAAAAGTCTAGAAGATTGAAATTTCGGTTTTAAGAAGAAGAGAAATTGTACTATCCGTGTAGCGAAAACAAAGGCCCTGATCAGCTTCGCGGTTACCGCGAAGCTGATCTGCGCCTTTGTTTTCGCATAAGCAAAAATCCGTTTTTGTCACGATGCGGCTCATATGATGTTGCTCAATTCTTATAGTTTTACAGCTTTGCTGTATTTCATATTTACAGTTTTAAGGTGTGAAAGATTTTTAGAAATATGATAATAAATAGCTTTTCAGGAGGAAATGCACCGAATGGCAGTTCAAATGCCTGGAAGTCATTAACTAAAATATTGAAGTGAGAGGTGTAAATTTGAATATTCTAAGATAAAAGTTGTTAATTTAGACCCTCAGGATAAAATGAGCCGCATCGTGAGAAAACCGGAATTTTGCCTATGCGAAAACAAAGGCGCAGATCAGCTTCGCGGTAACCGCGAAGCTGATCAGCGCCTTTGTTTTCGCCACTCGGATAGTACAATTTCTCTTCTTCCTAATTCCGAAATTTCACGCTTCTAACCATTTTCTGTGACTGTACAGGCCGGTTTATGTCGGACCTGGTCGGAAACCCCGAAGACCGGTTTTCTTGCGTCGCGGCTCAAATCAAACTTGTTAATGGAGGAGGGTCATGAATATTTCATTCATTGATAGGTTTTGGAGTGTGTGTTGCCGGAATAATTCAGTGAATTCATTTTTTTTAGGATACAGATAGACAAAAAAACAAGATTCTTGGAGGTTGTCACTAGTTGATTTCATTATGAAAACTTACCCATGCAAATTTCTGCTGAAAAAATGGAAAAATTTCATTGGAAAAATTTTGATATTTTCAATATTTATGCTCAAACCATTGATTGTGGGTACATGTTAGAACTGCTTCGGCAAGGCGCTTCCAATGAATACCCGCAATCTGTTTTGGATCGAAAATAAGAAAAATAGGTACAACTCTGTATACACCCCAGTTTTACAATATGAGCCGCATCGTGAGAAAACCGGAATTTCGCCTGTGCGAAAACAAAGGCGCAGATCAGCTTCGCAGTAACTGCGAAGCTGATCAGCGCCTTTGTATTCGCCACTCGGATAGTACAATTTCTCTTCTTCCTAATTCCGAAATTTCACGCTTCTAACCATTTTCTGAGACTGCACAGACCGGTTATGTCGGACCTGGTCGGAAACCCCGAAGACCGGTTTTCTTGCGTCACGGCTCATATAAAATTGGGGTATAAGGGTGTATACATTTCACTTATGTTTAATGTTACACAGTCAGTATTTCATGGTTCAGAAAAGTCTTCATCTATCTAACTCCCAGGCATGGTAGACTAATCCACCAGTGTAACAACAGCCTTTGACCCCTGGGACAGTCCCCAGGAACCTAGCAGTGTTTTACCAATGGCTGTCCACTCAGTTTTGGGCTTTTAGCAGGGGTTTGCTTGATAGATCCATCATTCCCCTGGGGCTGTGGGTGCAAGGGTTACAAGTAACTTATGCATTATATAAAAAAGCAAAATATTGCATTTTGATGCATTTTTGTATACTTTTCGTGTTTATGCACCAGTTATTTGTATCCCCGGCCCCACTAGGGCGGGATAACGGGGACACAGCAGGGCTAAAGTGCCAGATTTTAACCTCCGATAAGTTCCGGCAGTGCCGGAGATGTGCTGGGGTTTTAATTCCCCTCAAGTAAACCGTCACATTAATTCAAATCAGATATTAATTGTATTTTTAACATTTAATTACATGTACTTTTATGACCCATATCTAATTTGTAAATGTACCTGTACATTTACATGCAGAAATTCAATCCCCTCTCTCATATTTCAGTTTCATCAGAATAACTCCCAGCTGTTGTTCCACATTATTGTCAGCCTCGTTGCTTTTAGCAGGGATTTTACCACAAATTTGGCCCCGCAGTGCTGGGCTTTTACCAGGGCTTTAAAAATTGAAAAGTTAAATGCCCCGCTATTCCCCGGCCCTAGGGGAGCCAGGGATATCGGGGATATAAATGACTGGTGCATTATTACAAGAATCTATTTATTCATAATCTTTAAGCTCTGGTTTTAATATATAGTTTTTAATACTTATTTTGTGTATTTATATACTGTAGATGTAAAATACATGAAAACGAACATCATTCATTGTAGTTTACAAAAAGCGGAAACATGGTTATTAACTTTACATTGTAGCAATGACACCTTGTTTTTTATCAAGACATCAGAAAGGCTATATTTTTGGAAAGTAACAACACAGTGGCATTTTGTCAATAAAAATAGGGCTTGGGATATTAAAGGATATTATACTTAGAAGTTTTCTCTATATTAACATATCATAAAAAAAGGTATTTTATGTTGCTATGTTAGAAGTACTGGTGCCGTATCATGAGATGTTTTAGTACGAGAGATATCTTGACATAATAATTATTTTTGGAAGCAATTTACAGAAAAAGCAGCAAACAAAATGCTGTTTAAATGCATGCCATGAAATGCATGTTCCAGCAATAAGTATTGTCCATCATTATTGCATAAATACCCGTGTCACACGATATTAACAGCCATATATTAATGAAACGAAAGCCATATATTAATATAGCGATTCTCGTGCGCACGTGCTGTTAATACATGGCTTTTATTTATGCTCGTTACTGGGCGCCACGCAAAACACTGGCTAATAATGAGTAACTGAAGTCCGCCCGGAACAAGCATAATAATGAAAACTTTTACGCGTATGAAAATGTGATGAGGCTGTAAAATATAGTGCACCATTTTTTCATTCGTTTTCGCAGAATTTATGCAATAATAGCGATCAAAAATGATTTTGTCATTCATGAATGGAAAATCATATGATAATTATCATATTTTAGCTTATCGTGAATAAGACTGGCTTTGTGTGACACAGATCAGATATATACGTATGTGGTATTATACCCACAGAATAGCTGATCAACATCTTTGTATATTTGCTACATTTACACCAAATACAACATTTCATGTTCTATATTTATTAAAATGTAACTTATTAAGCAACCCTGAAGACAGTTTTTGGCAGATATGGCACATGTGTTGTATAATAAAGGTGTCAGATTTATGTAAACACATGTTGGTTTTTGATGCCATACAGGTATCTTTTTGGTTATGTATTTTATGGGTTCATTGGCTTTTTTAATTGCTTTACAATTACCTAATACTGCACACAGAAAAGCTGCTTTTGTTCACAGATACATTAACTGGCATGTAGGGGCATAAAGGCATGGTTGTGATCTTTATGTATTTTTGTTATCTTTTACATTTGAGATCCTAATGCTTAATGGTGATCCTAATGCATAGTGGTGATCCTAATGTACATTGAAAATCCCAATGCATAGTGGAGATCCTAATGCACAGTGACAATCCTAATGCATAGTGGAGATGACAGTCCTAATGCACAGTGGTGATCCTAATGCACAGTGACAATCCTAATGCACAGTGGTGATCCCAATGCACAGTGACAATCCTAATGCATTGGTAGTTGTGATCTCAATGCACAGTGGCTATCCTAATGCACAGTTGAGATCCTAATGCACAGTGGAGATCCTAATGCACAGTGATGATTCTAATGCATAGGTGTTGTGATCTCAATACACAGTTGTGATCCTCATGCACAGTGGCGACCATAATGCATAGTGATGATCTTAATACACAGTGAAGATCCTACTGCAGTGTGAGATCCTAATGCACAGTGATGATCCTAATGCACAGTTGTGATCTCAATGCACAGTGGCTATTCTAATGCACAGTTGAGATCCTAATGCACAGTGGAGATCCTAATGCACAGTGATGATTCTAATGCATAGGTAGTTGTGATCCTAATGCACAGTTGTGATCCTAATGCACATTGGCGACCATAATGCATAGTGATGATCTTAATACACAGTGAAGATCCTACTGCAGTGTGAGATCCTAATGCACAGTGATGATCCTAATGCACAGTTGAGATCCTAATGCTCAGTGGAGATCCTAATGCACAGTGATGATTCTAATGCATAGGTAGTTGTGATCTCAATGCACAGTTGTGATCCTAATGCATAGTGGTGATCCTAATGCACATTGACAATCCTAATGCATATATAGTGGAGATCCTAATGCACAGTGACAATCCTAATGCATAGTGGAGATCCTAATGCACAGTGACAGTCCTAATACAGTGGTGATCCTAATGCACAGTGACAATCCTAATGCACAGTGGTGATCCCAATGCACAGTGACAATCCTAATGCATTGGTAGTTGTGATCTCAATGCACAGTGGATATCCTAATGCATAGTGGTGATCCTAATGCACAGTGATGATTCTAATGCATAGGTAGTTGTGATCTCAATGCACAGTTGTGATCCTCATGCACAGTTGTGATCCTAATGCACAGTTGTGATCCTAATGCACAGTTGTGATCCTCATGCACAGTTGTGATCCTAATGCACAGTTGTGATCCTCATGCACAGTTGTGATCCTAATGCACAGTTGTGATCCTAATGCACAGTCGCGACCATAATGCATAGTGATGATCTTAATACACAGTGGAGATCCTAATGCAGTGTGCAATCCTAATTTACAGTGATGATTCTAATTGCACCTGTAGTTGTGATCTCAATGCACACTCAATGCATCCTAATGCACAGTGTGAGATCCTAATGCACGGTGGTGATCCTAATGCAACTTTTGCTGAAATTTTCATTCCCCCATTTAATAGTAACAGTTCCATGGAATCATTTTATTTTACTGTAACACTAAAGATCATGTCAGATTTATTAGCAGAAGCCATTTACAGTCAATTGGAGTAGCTAAACTGTTGGTTTCTCAGAGGCCTATTAAATGAAACATGGTCTGTGAGTTACAGGCTTCAAACGCCAGACAAAAAGCTTTTAACTTTATTGGGAAACCTTCAAACAGAACAGTTTAAAAGAAAAAAGATGGGAAGTCAAGATATTTTTTCATTGACATTGACTGATATTTTACTCTCCTAGAGGAGTCTGATTGCCCAAGGGCATCTTGGTTAATAGGTCACTTAATTGCAGAATCTGATTCAACGCTAATGGTGCTGGGAAGTGTGCAGCTGATAAGTGCCTTTTTGGGGCTATGTATCATTCATGTACTACTTATAGGACTGACGGCCTATCAGTTACTAGCATCTAGTAAAAATACAATATGAAGTATAGGGAAAATCCCGCCTACATTTTCAAACTCTTGGCGTGAGTCTCTATGGTAGTACCATATGTATTTGAAATTTGATTTAAAGACATAATGTCAGTATACTTGAATTTAAAACAGCAAGTTCTGTGATGATAGAAGCTGATCCATGACAGTTAACATTTTGTAAGGAAACTATAAGTCTGGGGATAAAAAAAACTGTAATCTGCCGTCTTGTGTTTGACTTGAGTAAGATTTTTCTTGGTGTTATATTAGCAGAATGTAGACAGCATTGTAAATCTTCATTTGCAGGCCTGTCATCAAATTGTTATTGTCTATGATTTTTTTGTCTTTACGGTTGCAGATATTGCTTTTCTGCCATTAAGAGAGTTATTTGGAAGCCATGCAAATAAGTACCTAATGGCTTGGTGCCATTAGTTTTAAGACTTAGGGTTCAATCTATGGTGAAACTGATTCCAACTAGAATGAAATGAAAACAAGTTTGTTGACCTTCATTTGGCTTTTGACTTTACTGAGAAAAAATGACACCCTGGTTATCCTGAGACAATCACCGCGGCTGAGAACAACTGCCCCGGATAAAATCAATATGCAGCAATAGGCAATAAAAATACCTGTCTGGCAACAACTTCCCACTGATAGGAATGATCCATGGAAAGTTGTTCCCAGACATGTATTTGAATACTACAGTCTTTTATTGATTTTATCTGCATCAGTTGTTCCCAGTCACGTTTGTTGTCTCTGGATAACCAGTGTGAATGAGTGGCTACAATTTGTGTGGGATGTTTCTAGGAATAGGATGTTACTCATTTGAGCAGTGTCATGAAAAAACCAGATTTTTGCCTATGTGAAAACAAAGGCGCAGATCAGCTGTGCAGTAACTGCACAGCTGATCAGCGCCTTTGTTTTCGCTACTCGGATAGTACAATGTCTCTGCTACTTTATAGTCAAAATTTCAAGCCTCTAGCCTGCTTCTGTGACTGTACAGGCCGATTTGTGTCAGACCTGGTCGGAAACCCCAAAGACCGGTTTTCTCGTGACGCGGCTCATATAATGCATTACATACTGTAACTTCCCAGAAGTACATGTATACTATAATCTGAAAGAAGGATGTCATTAGTCATCATGTTGCATTTTTGAAAATTTGAACTATTTTGTCTTTTGAAATTTGAGTGCATTTAATCAGTGAAAAAAATATGCTCTGTATTACACTACCAAACACTTTACATGATTGTATACTTTACAAAAAAATAAAAGCTTCATAAATGACAATTATTTTGAAGAGCACTGTGTTCAAAATAGTTCAGAGACTTAGATACTTAGATGTACAATCAATTCTCATATTAATGGATCAGTCCTCATATTAGTCCGATAGTGCCAGGTGATGATTAGAGGCATTCCCAAACCAATATGTTTTATGAACTTTTGATTACTTTAAACCAACAGCACATAAATCATCTAGCTGATCTGAATAAAGACTAATGTTTTTATGACATTTTTAAAGCCAGCTAGTACATCTATGGCAGGAAATAATTATTTTGTTGACTTATAGATTGTTAATTAACTGATCATGCAGTGTCACCTTGTAATTGGACATATAAAGCATAACAGACTGACATTTAAGCTGCTGCTTAACTTTTGTTGGTCAGTATAGTGAAACGTGCAGTTGATGTAAGAGGATACAGAGAAATGTAGTCGAGTATCAAAACAATTAGCCATGACACGAGACAATTATTATAGAATGTGGATGATTTGGTGTCTAGTTTAGAAATAAACCAGCATGTGAGCGGGCTCCTAATAGACAGAGTAATAACAGCAAGAGGAAATAAAACGTAAATGCATCATCAAGCTACCAGTATTGTTCTTAAAAAATGACACGAAGCATATTTTATCTTGGTATAGCAATAAATAGTCAAAAGTGCATTGTTTGAATCAAAATTGACTCAGTATGGTTTTACATTTTTCTTTTATTTAGGTCAAACGCTTGTACCCAGAGGCAAACCTGCGACTCCCGGGAAAGAAGATATTTGGTAATCTCGACCCGGAGTTTATACAGCAGAGACGAGAAGGTCTGGACGACTTCATACAGAAACTGATACAGCACCCTCAACTCTCACAACAGTAAGTGTGATATTTTTCTAACATTACAAAAACATGCACTCCCATGGAATACGGTATATAGAATTTTCTATAAAATGTAAAAATTGAAAAATTTCAGTCGAAATTAAGTATTCAAAACATAGATTGTGGGTACACATTAGAACCACCTCATCGACCCCAGTTTTACTATATAACGGTGGGGTTTAAGAGGGTATTTATTTCACGGACATGTTTTCCTGATGTTTTTCACTTGAAAGCATGTAGACTAATGGGCAACTCAAGAGGTGGAATCAAAGCATAGAGTGGGTTTGCAGCCTCCCCAAATCTCCTTCCCACTTTTCTAGGGTAAATGGTTTTAAACTGGTAAAAATAACTACTAAAATGTTATTGGATCCCTCTTGCTTTGAAGCCGATCTCTTTACATAAAAAGCTTGAGCAAAAACTGGGAGCCCATATGAGAAAATGTTTTAGATTCACTCAGGCATTATTTTCGTCATTAATTGTTATTTGCATATATATACATTTTCATTGTACAAACTGATTTTCTTTTTATGGTTGTATGTGTGTGAAAGTGTATGCTTAAACTTATAGTTGTGTTTAAAGTTGTGTGCCAAAAAAAAAAGTATATATCGTTAAGATGCTGAATAGCTGTACTACATTGCAGAATAATCAGAGATGTTGTTTTTCAAGTTCACATTTGTATAATTAATTTTCATATAAATGAAAAATTTAAGCTCATGTGTCTGACCTGTCCGAAAGACCGGTTACCTTGTATCAAGGCTCTAATATATGAGCCGCGACGCGAGAAAACCGGTCTTCGGGGTTTCCGACCAGGAGGCTGTACTGTCACAAAATAAAGCTAGAGGCTTGAAATTTTGGATTTAGAAAGAAGAGGGATCGTACTATCCGTGTAGCGAAAACAAATGCGCTGATCAGCTTCGCAGTTACCGCGAAGCTGATCTGCGCCTTTGTTTTCGCCTAGACAGATTGTTGGTTTTCCCATGTGGTGGCTCATATATAGTTTTACGATCATATTTGGTGTCAAATCTGATGACATACATCCATATTTGTCTCATTATTAATGCATAAGTTATATTATCCAGGTGTAATTCCGGCAACTTGACAAAGTTCATGTTATTTTTTTGTGCGTGTGTATGTTTTTTACTTGTCGTAACAGTGTTTAAGTAGATCATTAGTTCAGTATGTAGATGTGACTTTAGAATGAAAAGGAAAAACAAGTGGGGAATTATTATAAAGTGAAAGGTAAGCTCCACGCCAACTATTTTCATGTTTGCATTAATTCTTTGTAACTTTGTCCAATGTAGTAGGACTCCTGTGGGTCGGGTCGGGTCGATCATCACTCAAATGCAGCAAACTCCAGAGCATAAGTACTCAGTATCACAGTGCATGTTACATTAGTGAGAACAAGTTAGGGATCACTCATATGGACTGACCGTAGTCACACAAGTATGCCTAGGGTGACAAGGCCGTTGTCACCCCCATAGATTCTATAGTGCAGGTTCAATCTTTGGGGAATCGAATGATTCTGTTTGTTTGATAATTTATGTTCATAGTAAACAATCGAGCTGCATCATGAGAAAACCGAATTTTTGCCTATACGAAAACATAGGCGCAGATCAGCTTCGCAGTAACTGCGAAGCTGATCAGCGCCTTTGTTTTCGCTACTCGGATAGTACTTTTCCTCTTCTTCCTAAATCAAAAAATTTCAAGCTTCTATCCTGCTTCTTTGACTGCACTGGCCTGTTTGTGTCAGACCTGGTCGGAAACCCCGAAGACCAGTTTTCTCGCGTCTTGGCTGAAATAAAATTGTGTGCGAACAACCATTTCCTTAACCACACTGTATCTGGGCAAGCCTCTGCAGAGGCAGTTTACCAACATTAAGTGACCATTCATTAATAATTAACTGGACACATGTTGTTTTTATCGCACCTGCTTATAGCAGGGTGCGATATAGGAGTTCAAATTTCCGTCCGTCCGTACGTTCGTTCGTTTGTTCATCCGTTCGTTCGTTCGTTCGTTCGTTCGTCCGTCAACATTTACGTCGAAGTTTAGTTTTCTCGACATCAGAGATAGCTGCGAGTCTGAAACCTTGTATAGTAATTGTCCCTGACATACCCTTCAAGCACGCACCTTAACCTGGTGCCCTTGACCTATATTTTACGGTCCATTGACTTTGAAAATTTTTACGTCAAAGTTTTGTCAACATTTACGTCGAAGTTTGGTTTTCTCGACATCAGAGATAGCTGCGAGTCTGAAACCTTGCATAGTAATTGTCCTTGACAATGACATACCACTCAAGCATGCACCTTAACCCAGTGCCCTTGACCTATATTTCACGGTCCACTGACTTTGAAAATTTTTACGTCGAAGTTTGGTTTTCTCGACATCAGAGATAGCTGCGAGTCTGAAACCTTGCATAGTAATTGTCCTTGACATACCCTTCAAGCACGCACCTTGACCCAGTGCCCTTGACCTATATTTCACGGTCCACTGACGTTGATAATTTTTAAGTCGAAGTTTGGTTTTCTCGACATCAGGAATAGCTGCAAGTCTGAAACCTTGCATAGTAATTGTCCTTGACATACCCTTCAAGCACGCACCTTAACCCGGTGCCCTTGACCTATATTTCACGGTCCACTGACTTTGAAAATTTTTACGTCGAAGTTTGGTTTTCTCGACATCAGAGATAGCTGCGAGTCTGAAACCTTGCATAGTAATTGTCCTTGACATGCCCTACAAGCACGCACCTTGACTAGGTGCCCTTGAACTATATTTCACGGTCTATTGACTTTGCCCGATGCAGGTGCGATATCGACCTCCGCGGAGTTCTTGTTATATCAATGGGAGAGGGGAATTTTCCAAGAAAGACAGAGCTGGGTGCTAGGATGGATCTGGGGTCTGCCCTTTACAATAACACTTATAGTCAAGTAGTAGCTTTTTGCAAGAACTGGTGGCTTTCAATGATTAAACTTTAGGGGATTTCAACCCCCCATTGATTGTGTTTTCCCAGAATGATATTCAGAATGTTCAGATTTTTCGAAATCTTTACAATCTTGATTTTGTCTATGTTCATCACCTGCAATTTGATTGATTTAAATTGAAATTTCATTTTATCTGAAGTTGATGGTATCAGCTTGTCTCCTATTGGCTCACTATTTTTGATTTGGCAAATATCCTTATAGCTTGTAGGGTCTTAAGTCAGACGTCTGTTCACACCTACACAATAAATATTTATTTTTTCTTGAAGAAAAACAATTGCATTCTTACACTCATCAAAAGGGCTGAAGCAACTATATGTAATTTATGTACATACATACAAACATTTAGAAGCACATTATAAAAGTTCTACTCTGCTTTATATGATGGTCACATACAAATTAATTTGGATAAAGTTTTTTTTTTTCCAAAAAAATATAATTTCCATTTTAATTGGCCTCCAGGGTTTAAAAATGATAATTAAGTGAATGTGCAGGTAAAAATGGAAACCAGACAATATTCTTAATGATAATTAAGACAGATACATGACGTTTACGATATGACAGACAGGTCAACTGCGACTACAGGTAATTTTGCCTGTGGCTCCATAACTCATTGTGATTGTTTTGGTGCATGGGACGGAAATTTTATTGTGAAACTGTAGCTTATTGTGTGATGACAGTTAATGATTTTATTGTGTCTTGTTTTGTACTTTGTGGATTTTCAGTGTGACATTACAAAAACTTGCCCATGAAATATACACAGAATTTTTCACATGTAAAAATTAAAAAAAAATATTGGAAACAATTTGATGTTTTTAAAATTTATGCTCAAAACATTGATTGTGGGTACATGTTAGAACTACCTCGGCAAGGCGGTTCTAATGAGTACCCACAATCTTTGTAATGGATCAAAAAAAAAGAAAAATAGGTATACCCCTGCAAACCCCAGTTTCGCTACATTATAGTGGGGTTAAGGGTGTACACATATTTCACGGACATGTTTCCTGATGTGTTTAGTACTTTGTAGATTTCCATGGTGAACTTTTAAATGTGAAAGTTAAATATTTGGAGACAGAAATGCTATAGATTTTATAAATTTGGAGACTGCATTATGTTTTATGTCCAAATATGAACTAAATTAAATCTTTTTGTAATTACAACAAATTTTGTCCATTTATTACATTTTAAAATTAAATCATATTTTGTCGATTTGTGTGATCTCATTTACATTATTTTCTTGACGTGTGCATACAAGCTGTTTGACTGCGGTTTGCGTCTGTTTGCCTTAATGACGTGGTATTGACAGTGATCTCTGATTAAAGAAATGAATAAAACAGGTATTGATTAAAGGTGTGATATTTTTATTCATTGATTTTAAGCCACACCTTGTGGTATTTTAATTGTGGGAGTTGTCACAGCTTGTTCTCATGACAACAAAAATAAAAAAAGTAATTTTCCTAAAATTTAGGGCTAAAACATTTACCAAAATGGTGTAGACCAGTTTTTGAATAATTTGAGAAACAGCCTTATTAGGGTCAAATGCCATTTTTTTTTTTTTTTTTTTTTTTTTTTCGATAGATTTAAATCATGAAATGTCACAGAGCAGAAATCAACTTAATCACATTTTAGGATACTTACAGATTTTATTTAGGTGTACATTTTTAGGAGTTTTGTGGTATATACATAATTTGCATACCAAGTGACCTTTTGGCATGTTGAGTTGAACTTGATCCCTCTTATGAAAACATAATTGACAAACAAACATATAAGACTCATATATATATATAAGATAATAATGTGGTGAATTACTGTATAAATGGGAAATTACATTTAATATGCAGATGTTATTTAGCATTTTACCACAAAGTGACGGATAGGCATATTTATTGACTCTTTATCATAGTAACTTAGTCGTTGATAGTTACATATGATTTCACTAGGACGTGACACTGTCACCAAACTGAACTTATACAGGACAGTACTCGTGATCAAAAACTTTGTCAACATATTATGTCATATTCCAAAGTATATTTTGTGAAAAAATGGCAGTTCTAAGTCGTGAATTGTATTTGGATACGGAATTGAAAAATATTAAAAAATCATATTCGGGACAAGGAATAATAGAAAAACATTTTTCTGAACTTAAGACAATCAAACAGTTTCATTTATTGTGGACAAGTTTTAAAGAAACTGTTATTTGATAGTGGCCAGCTATATGTTCAGAAAATTAAAAGAAAGGATTTGGATTAAAATGATGGGGGATGGAGGGTCTTTGTTCATTCGTTTGATGAAAAAAGTGATTTCAGTGTAAGTGAACTAACTTTTGTTCAGCAGTATATATGTATTTTTTGACAAAGGGAGTCAGTTTTTATAGGTGTTTTATAACCTATGATATAGCCAAAGGTATCAATAAAACAGTTGTTTCATGTTTTATTGACTTTTTTATGGACTACCAAACAACTACTAACATATATGAGCTGCGTCGTGAGAAAACCGGATTTTTGCCTATGCGAAAACAAAGGAGCAGATCATTACTGTGAAGCTGATCAGCGCCTTTGTTCTCGCTACAGGGATAGTACAGTTCCTCTTCTTCCTAAATCTGAAATTTCAAGCATCTAGCCATCTTCTGTAGCTGCACAGACCGGTTTGTGTCAAACCAGGTCTGAAACCCCAAAGACCGGTTTTCTCACGACACAGCTCATATATATGGTCAGATTGGTCATGCCAGCACACATTATGATTAGACAGTTTTGAAGTAGAGCAGACTGATTAGGATTGACATTGTGGCTGAGTTAGCGGAAGATTTGTGTAAAATTTAGTTTTGTATTTTGTAAGCTGTCTGGCTGTCTGGTGAGGACCTGTACAGGCCAACTTCAGTCTTGGAAAGACTATCTGTTAGTTCTTTTTTTTTTTTTTTCGTAATATTAATTTCACAACTTTCTCATTTCTGAACTATTGGCAAATTTGTGAATTCATGAGGGTGTCTTTTGTAACTTTTAGAAAAGTCATTATCGACAACTAATGACTTCCCTTATTCACGCAAAACATGTAATGCATTTAACTAAAATATGAGCTGCCTCGTGGAAAAACCAACAATATGGTTTTCGAACAGGTCTGCAGGGATAAATTTGGAAGGGGCCATGGGCAAAATTGCCCTTTAATTATCAAAATGGCCCCTTCATTTTGAAATAATGGGCCGATTTTATAATGTAAAGAGATAGGCGATAATGATTCTGGCTGAGAATTTTCCGCAAAATGGCCACTTACATTTTCAAGCCAACAATATCCCTGGTCTGACACAAATCGAGCTGTACGAGCACAGAAGCAGGCTAGAAGCTTGAAATTTTGGAGTTAAGTAGAGGGATTGTACTATCCGTGTAGCGAAAACAAAGGCGCTGATCAGCTTCGCGGTTACCGCGAAGCTGATCTGCGCCTTTGTTTCCTCATATGCAGAATCTGGTATTCTCATGTCGAGGTTCCCAAAAATGTATATATATATTATATATTTCGTTTATCGTTTCAGCCCTGATGTGAAGGCATTTCTGTCTCTCAACAATCCAAGAAATGTTCCCGATAAATCAGACTCGGAAAGCTTTGAAGAATATGATGCAATGGTAGGTAGAATCAAATGAACCTATGCGTGAGAAAACCAACAATTTGAGTTCCGACCAGGTCTGACATAAACCGGCCTGTACAGTCACAGAAGCAGGCTAGAAGCTTGAAATTTCGGATTTAAAAAGAAGAGGAAGTGTACTATCCGCGAAGCGAAAACAAAGGCGCTGATCAGCTTCGCGGTTACAGCGAAGCTGATCTGCGGCTTTGTTTTCGCCTATGCAAATGTTGGTTTTCTCATGCAGTGGCTCAAATGATTATGCAGAAACAACCAACCCGACTGAGCACAACACATGCAGATGAAAGGTTGTAGATGCAAACACCTGGGCCCAGTTGTTCAAAACTTTGTTAGCTTAATGCTGTCGTTAAGCCCTCAATTTGTTAACTATATATCGACTTCAAAAGCAGATACACTGTTATTTTTTGTTTAAAAAATGTGAAGTAACAGTGCATTTGTAATTTTGCCATTTGAAATTTTAACGAATCCTTAACTAACGACATCGTTAATTTTGAACAACTAGGCCCTGTATTGGAACAACTTAACATGTTTAGGTCAGAATGATCTATGGCAAGTTGTTCCCAGACAGGTATTTACTCCCTATTTTGCATATTGATTTCATCTGCGTTTGTATTGTAATGGTTTGTCAGTCTCGTTGGTTGTCTCTAGATAATGGGTGTGTGGATTGCAATATTAGAAAACATGTTATCTGAGTTTTAACCTGACCAGCCTCATATTATGGCTACAGAATGCTTGGTAGATGGTATAGAACTAAGCGTTTGTTTATCCAGTATGGTTTAAAGCCCTAGTCAACAATTTTTCAGTTATTTTAGAATGAGGCCACAGTTTCCTAGTTATCAGCCAGTACATATAGTATGTAGAGGTTTAATGTGATTTGCCTACGGACAAAACTTGGCATCAGTGGGGTTTGAACCCCACAACCTGTCTATCAAAATATTGAAACTCTACCGCTAGGCTCCTGCTTTCCTTTTACTCCTAGAACTATTAAAGTAATTTGAACATTTAGGCAGCAGAGTTCAGAGATGCTGGCAAGGTAGGGCAGATCTCTGTAATCATGCGCAGGAACATTTGTGTCTGAGGCCCCTAGTTGCGAAACCTCACTCCACTACGTTCCGTTGCGGACTTGATCAAACAATTTCCATTTGAATAAAACAGGATTACACATGGTTGACACGTACGTGGTGAGTGCATCCGAACTTGACCTAGTTGACGTCACGGAGGTGCTTTGACGTCTCGTCGCGCGCTTTGTCGCTTGAGCATGGAGAGCTTCTTTTTGATTGGCTTAGCGTTGCTCTCCAAGAGTGGGAGTATTATAAGCTAGCTGAATGTATTATGGATTTAAAGCAGGAAATCAGAGACTTTTCTTATGGAACATTCACCTGGAGAGAAAATTCAATATCTTTGTGAACAGTATGCGAAGTGAGGATGACGGGATTCAGTTTTTCACAGTGAACTTCGGGTTTCAAAATTTTATGTGAAAAGTAAGACTATTTTTGACCGGTTAGTACACGCTTGGCACTGAGACTGTATGATACATTCGGAATGCTTTTATGTAAACATGCATGGAGATTGTAAATAACAGCTGAAGGTCTGAGTCTATGAGGCCCCCAGCCCATTGGGGATATAGATGGACTGCTTGTGCCTCCAGGCAAAGCTTTTACGCTCCTAACTGACCAATTAATTATTGGCTAACCGCTAGAAAAATGCTTTCAAGTGAAAGCCTTATTGGTTTAGTTGGGAGGTATTTGAAGCACTTTTTGGATGTCATGGCATCCTAATTTTGGGTAAAAGTTCCATAAAATGGAGGCAACGTCCGGACATGACCATAGCTGTTGACTGGGACGTTAAGCATCAATTCAAACAAACAAAACAACCATTTGTGTTGAGCTGATCAGAATTAAACCAAACTTTTGAAAAGCAGTTTCACAAATAGGGTCATTCATTTGGTGCATATGTACTCTCTAAATTATTTCACAATACACATACATAATTAGACATGTATTGTGTCTATGGAAAAATATCCTATGTGTACATATGTCAAACATGACAGACATTTGAACTTGGATATTTTATTATCTAACTTGATGATTTGTATCATCTTGCACTTAACATGACAGTATTGGTCATCAGTATGTTATGTCTACCCTTACATAACAAGACAATTTGTGCACCGTCAAGAGAAAACCCGTTCTTTGCCCGTGTGAAAACATATCCCTTTTTTCTGTACAACTGATCTACATTGTATACCGGTATCAGAAACTTTAAGCCTCTAGCCATCTTATTTGGCTTTTTGGCCTGATTTGTTTGTGACCTGGTTCTAATATCTTCAGAAACTATTTGCTTGTTACTTTGCATAGTGTGACGAGCTAGGGTATGCACTTTTGTGTTCACCCTGCTTTCACTTAGAGCACCTTGGACATTATATTCAGTCTTTTTTGACTCAGTTACATATAGTGTGAAGGCATTTCTGATATTTGGAACAAGCCCTGAGCCCGGAAATTTTCGTCTGATTCTCATTTCTGATACCGATTTCTACCGTAGTGGCACTTGGTCAACTCTGACCACATTGGGTCACCTGTTTACTTAAAAGTTGAGTGACCTCTTTTGGAGTTGACATAATATCAAAATTTGATAAGCATACTGAATCAAAATAATGTTGTGTAATTCTGCCAATATTTTGATAGGTCTTGAAGGTGATTGGGCTTTTGACCTATTAATGTTCCATAAAAAAGGATGTATTTTAGCCATGTTAAAATTACGTATATTGCATTGGCATTTTGATAAAAAGATGTTGTGCTGGTCAATGCTTTCGTCGATGCAGATAAGACAAAAGGAATAGTCTTCAAGCAGCTATGAAACATAAGTTTGTCACGTCTTTATGATCACGATATATATGTGACAAACTTAGATGCCCCCAAGTAAAATTTTGTCACACGATTAGTGCATGGTACGACACGGTAACACACTTAAGATATATAAATTCTGTCAGGAGAAAACCTGCCTTCTGTTTATGTGAAGACCATTATGTTCCAGCACATTTGTTTTAATGTATCAAGATAATAAATTTGATTTCTGTAGTTTCTGAATTCAATATATCATACCTCCAGTCATCTCTTGCTGCTTCATTTTGCTGGTTTGTGTTGGACCTAGTAAATGACTTGTGACAAGCTTGCATTATAACAATAAGGCGAATTGGCCAGTAGTATATTCATTCATATTCATTCATATTCATTCCAAATGAGTGTTTTAATTAGTAAACTCGTCATTAGAATTTAGATTAGAATTTTAGTTCCTTATTTAGTAAGATGCATTCTCTGCTGGTTATACACTGGATCTGTTCAGTGAATTTTGATAGTGTATAGTTCATACTTTTTTCATTAAGGCTTCGTCACACTTAAGCCAAAGTATCTCAACGCAGACTTTCATTTAATTAAGAAAAAATTTTTTGCTTGTTTGATTTATTGCTTTATGTCCCAATCAACAGCTATGTTCATGTCGGGATGTGAACTGTTGACATGGACGTAAAGCAATAAATCAAGCAAACTAAAAAAATCAATAAATCAAGCAAACTAAAACTCTTTTTCAAGTCTGCATTGAGAGACTTTCGCTTACGTGTGACGAGGCCCTTAACACAGCAAGCCATCAAGTGATCCAATAAGGGTGAAATTTCAGAGCCTTTCTCATTTCTAATCATGTTTATTGAATGACACCTTGCTGCTCTGGGCATGAAGATAATGCAGAAATGCTTTTAGGAAGGCTAGACTTATTTGAGCCACCTTGTAGGAAAACCAACAATGTGGTTTCCGAACAGGTCCAACACAAACCGGCCTGTACAAGCACAGAAAAGAGCTAGAAGCTTGAAATTTGCGGATTTAAGTAGAAGAGGAATTGTACTATCCGAGTAGCGAAAACAAAGGCGCTGATCAGCTTCGCGGTTACCGCGAAGCTGATCTGCGTCTTTGTTTTCGCATATGCAGATTGTTGTTTTTCCCGTGGGGCGGCTCATTTGCTTATCTCAGAAGTTAGCCTTTAATGATTATCCTACTGTTTCAAACATAATGACATATTGGATGGCCATTAACCCATGTAAGCCTGGTGTCCTTTTTGTGGTACATAGCCAAAAGTATAGCCCCAGATGTGATGCTGCAAAAAACACAGTCCCTTCTAGGGCTAGTCTGTTTGCTTAGAGGAATTTCATTGCCAGAAACAAATCTAAAATCACTCCTGATGCCCCTTAAAATGAAAGTGGACAACCAAATGATTATAATGGGACGTACCAGTCCATTAGTCACTGATTGGCTAAAGTCACCTAGAGATTCGGACAGACAGTAGATCAATGCCAGAACAGTCTGATCTAGGACTGGGCTGGTCTGTCCAAATTTTTATATTAACATAGATATAAATGTACAGCCATTTGCACTTGAAAAGTGCAGTGTTAAGACACACTAAGTCTTGTTATCAAGCCAGTCTATTGAAATAAAATAAATCTCTGATTTGGTTGGGTTTTCATTATAGACTTGTAGTAGGAGTAATATAGTCCACACTTTCTCCCTTTGAATGTTTTTACTGCTTCCAAAGGATCAAACTTCTATATTTTATTTGTAGCAGGAGGAGAAATATAGAACTGTAAATAAAAACATCCAGCCAGAGCTGGCCTCGAACCCCGATCGCCGGGGTGGAAATCAGGCGTCATAACCACGAGGCTAAAAGGTCTGGACCAGTTAGACTGGTCAATTATGCACCCTATATACTGTATACACTATATACAATGTACTTCGCTAGCCGCACTACCGCATTCCTCCAAGCTACAATGAAACATTTGTTACAAATGTTTAGAAATTCCAAGGCTTTTTTTTTGACTCCGTAGATGGGCTCTGACGGTAGTCATCCTGGTCACGGCACCAAATGTAGTAGGAGGAGAAATATAGACCTGTAAATAAAAACATCCAGCCAGAGCTGGCCTTGAACCCCGATCGCCGGGGTGAAAATCAGGCATCATTACCACGAGGCTAAAAGGTCAGGACCAGTTAGACTGGTCAATTATGCACCCTATATACTGTATACACTATATACAATGTACTTCGCTAGCTGCACTACCACAGACTAAAAGTTAAAGGTTTTTGGTTTAATGTTTAGTTCGCATTGTTTCCCATTTCTGTTTCCAGAGTGGTGTTAAAGATTCCAACCCTGTGAATCTGGGACCAAGTGAAAAAACAAGGTAAGACAAAAAATACCTCAGAATTGTCACTCAATTACGATACAGCACAAAGGAACTGAGACAATTAAATTTAAATACCGACCCAGACAGAAACACACAAGTTGTCATAAAAAAAAGACTTGTACGCTAAGTTTCAAAATCAGTGTATTTGCATTGATACAAGATGCAACAACAAAAAGCAAAGTAGCAGATCAGGTTTGCATAGATAAGGTCTCAAAACATGTGCCATGAAGTCGGTGGGTTTAAAAGGTATATTACATAATAACATAAAAAAAAAAAAACAAGAAAAAAATGTGAAGAAAGGCAAAGAAAATCTGTCACAATCTTTCATTATCAATAAAATTGGCAAAAAATATCTTTAATTGACAGACTGCCTACCACCGAGTTAACCTTGCACAGAGTTATCTACAAAAGTTCAAGCACAGTAGCAACTGAATGTACAAGTGAATGAACTTTTAAAGTCGTGTTTGTTTTACATGTCAGCTGATTTAAAATAGCAATTTAAGTTCAAAGATAGCGATCCTAGTGCATGTTTACTTTCAAATGCCCGAGATGTTTACTGTTCAATCTTATTCCTATATTTTTACAGTGTCAAGCCCAGTGACTTTGAATTCCTGAAGGTCATCGGTAAAGGCAGTTTTGGAAAGGTAAGGGAAGTAGACGACAATTTTAAAGTACTTGGCACCCTCGTGCAATGTTTTCTGAGTAAACTTTAAAATATGATGACTGTGTCTGAAGAAAAACAGCAAATATGATTGAATCACAGAAAGGTGCAGGCCAGCTGTTTAGCGCTATAGGTCAATTTCTGCAGAAATGGCATTAATGTTTTTGTTTCTTCATTCAAAATTTTAAGAACTTAGCATTGGGAGCAATTGAATCGGCAGCTACTATGGCATTTAGTCCTATACTTCAATCACACATTGACAAAGGTGTATCAGAAAAAAACAAAGTAGGAATATAGTCAGTAAAGTCCCTCAATGCTGCTTTGCCTAGGGGTTTCAATTCCATTGTTGGAACCTTACTAGTGCTTTAAATGACTTGAAGAGTATTTTTTGTTTGTTACAAAGGCTATTATGGCACATCAATGTGCCATTATGGCACATGAATGTGCCTCTACATGAAATCCATCTGATGTGTCTGTCTGTGGTCGCCCACATTGCACTCTTTTTAAAACAAGTTTTTAGCCATAAATGTCTACTGGGAAAGCATACTATACAAATGTTACCAGCTGTGTTCATACCTAAATGCTTTATGCTATGTGCAGAAATTGACATTTCAATTGAAAAATGCTGTTGGGGTAATGTTCATGTGAAGAATGTAGACCTTGATCAAACTGATCCTGGTCCATTCTGCACTAGAATAGAGTTTGTCTTTTCTTGCATTAAGACATTTTGATCTGACCTGCACTAGAATAAAGTTTGTCTTTTCTTGCATTAAGACATTTTGATCTGACCTGCACTAGAATAGAGTTTGTCTTTTCTTTCATTAAAACATTTTGATCTGACCTGCACTAGAATAGAGTTTGTCTTTTCTTTCATTAAGACATTTTGATCTGACCTGCACTAGAATAAAGTTTGTCTTTTCTTGCATTAAGGCATTTTGATCTGACCTGCACTAGAATAGAGTTTGTCTTTTCTTTCATTAAAACATTTTGATCTGACCTGCACTAGAATAGAGTTTGTCTTTTCTTTCATTAAGACATTTTGATCTGACCTGCACTAGAAAAGAGTTTGTCTTTTCTTTCATTAAGACATTTTGATCTGACAAGTTAAACAAAGAGTCAAACAAGTGACTGTAGTTGATGAATGTTCCAAGCTTTCTTGGTAATTTGTAACTCTGCACTTTTCTGTCACCTTCAATGTTAAAATATGTTTGTAAACAATAAAAGCCCTGGTAGTACATCAGAATGATTGAATGTCATAGGTGGTTTGCAGGGAAATCAGTCATTGAATGCCAACTAACCTTCAACTTAAAGTACTTGTGACTTTGTAAAAGGTCTTTGCTGCATGTCTGGGGCTTCTGAGGGTGGACAACAAACAGAGATCTCAGACCTGGGATTAGGCTTTATGTACAGTGATGTAGTCTTTTTGTGTTGGAACTGTTTACACATTCTTATCACTGCATATATGGGCACACTTCCCATTTTCAAATTCTAGGAAGATCAAAAAAAATAAAAAATGTTGCTTTATGTATGAATATCTTATGGACTTTGTTTTGTCTTAGGTTCTTCTGGCAAGACACAAGACTGAGGAGAAAGTGTTTGCCGTCAAAGTGTTACAGAAACAGGCGATCTGTAAACGTAATGAAGTGAAACATATAATGTCAGAGAGAAATGTCCTGCTCAAGAATGTACAACATCCGTTCCTAGTCGGCCTTCACTATTCCTTCCAAACACCAGATAAACTGTACTTTGTCCTCGATTATGTAAATGGGGGAGAGGTGTGTATTATGATCATAAGACAACCTATTACATTAACATATCAGATGCCAAAATTCTGCATTTCCTGTGGTTGTGTAAGTGACAATTGTCAGAATGAAGACAAAGTTCTTCATTTTCGTTCAAGCAATTTTGGGAACCAAACTCTCTTGACAAAAAGATCTGCTCTGCATCATTTTCTTACAGCAGCAGTTAGTGGTCTGAGGGTGCATTTCAGAATATTATTTTGTATAAGAGAAACATTCAGAATGTTAATATAGTTCAAATAAGATTCTTCAGTACCCACTTAGACACATCTAGTTGGTGCCATTAAAATTATTTTTATGGAGACAGGAGCAACATTTATAGATGGACATTTATAGTCAAACAATCAGTTCACATTGTTACAAAGGAGCCAATATATATACAACACAGAATATATAAATTTGTTATTATTACAAGGTTGACCTGACTGCTTCTCTTACAGTTATTCTTCCACTTACAAAGAGAGAGGTATTTCCCCGAGGTACGAGCCCGGTTCTATGCAGCAGAAATGGCATCAGCTATAGGCTACCTCCATTCTTTAAACATCATCTACCGTGATCTCAAACCAGAAAATATTCTACTCGATTCTAAGGTAGGCATCATGTTACACATTACGGAAAGTGTCCATGCAATATACACAGCCCAGGGGCAGGACAATACTTCCTTTCTGAAGCTGTAAAAATTGAAAAAATTCAGTTGAAAAATTTTGTTTTTTTTCTTGTATTTGCTCAAGAACATTGATTATGAGTACATGTTAGAACCACCTTGACGAGTTGGTTCTAGCGAGAACCCACAATCTATGTTTTAGGGCAAAAGTTACCATTGAACCCCCAGTTTTACTTTTTCAACGACAGGTGAAAAAAAAATTCAGGTGAGAAATTAGGAGCTTAAGTGGCTGAGTGGTTTAGCCACTCACTTTATGAACTTCAACTGGCATTTGAGAGTTTAAGCCTAGATTACTCCGTTTTATGGATGAGACTTTAAACCAAGTTCTCGCTCCATATGACCTTATCTTTGAGTAGGATGTAAAACTTTTTTTAACATTAACTGTGTGGCCACTACCATCAGATAAAAATTGTTTCCACATTTTCATAGATATTGGTTGCTTCAAGTGTTCCAGTTCCAGCGGGCTGCCTCAATTAATATTTTGATATGGTCCTAACAAGTACACATGATCTATGTGTATTATTATGGAAATAGTAGTTGCATTAGTTTTACTGGAAAACGAATCAAGACACATAGTTTCACATTAAAAACAGTCGTTTGTCAAGTCTAAAATGGAAATATACCAAATTGATTTAATTTCGCGACATCTATGTCACTGTTACAAGGTGAAAACTTCATCTTTAGAGAAACTGCCACACCTGAAGAGCTTAATTTAGAAATATTTACATACCATTAAGATTTATTTGACGACATGAGAAAACCAGAATTTTACATAATGCTAAAGAAAGACGCATATCAGCACAGCTGATCACAGCCTGTGTTTTCGCAACACGGAATGTACAACATCTGTTCATCTTTCAATTTGAAATTCCAAGCTTCGAGCATTCTTGGGCTTGTTCGTGTCAGACCTGATCGGAAACATTGAAGATTGGTTTTCTGGTTACATATTAACATGCAGTAAACGCATGCTTCCAATATGATTTTAATATCCCATAATCAGTCACAAGTAAGAGACATATTTGAAAGCTGCATGTTTGGCATTTATAATTCTTTGGAGAGTAACATATGCTATGAGTTGGTGTTTAAATGTCTAATTTTCTGTTGCGCTTTGTTCTCATAAGTGCACATACTTCAACAAGTGCACATCAACATATTTTCCAAACAATCTGTGTAATAGCGTAAAATCTGTATTATAAATTTGTTATTTTGTTTGTTTGTTTTTTTGTTCGGGTTTAACGTCGCTTTCAACATTATCTGTCATATCAAGACGGTGTCTGGTTGTGACAGGGAGCTCAATGCTCACTTTTATAGTGCTGCCTCACTGTGGTATCAGATCCCAGACACTTTTACCTGATACCACCTCCAGTCACATTATACTGACACCGGAGCGACCAGTCCTAGCCCTACTCCGAAAATCCGAGTGCCAAGCGGGGAGCAACTAGTACCATTGTTAACGACTTTGGTATGCCGCGGCCCGGGATCGAACCCGGTACCTCCCGATCTCGGAGCGGACACTCTACCTACTGAGCTACCGAGGCTATTTTGGTTGGTCAATAGTGGTGACAGGTCAACAGGTAGAATGTATAGTACCCAGTAGATAAGAAAATATTGTTGGTCCCCAGGCTGTGATAGTATGAGCCGCATCATGAAAAAAAAAACAACAGATTTTTGCCTATGCGAAAACAAAGGCGCAGATCAGCTTCGCAGTAACTGCGAAGCTGATCAGCGCCTTTGTTTTCGCTACACGGAAAGTACAATTCCTCTACGTATACTTTCTAATATCAGAAATTTCCAGTCCCTAGCCATCTTCTATGCTTGTAGAGCTCTGTTTGTGTCAGACCTGGTCGAAAACCCAGAAGACCTTTTTTCGTGTCACTGCTGATATCATGTTATGCACAAAACTGTATGAGCAGTGTTGAAAAAAAAAATCTATTGTTTTAGTTAGGGTCAGATTTTAAACCACATTTGGCTGTTTTGATGCTTTAGAAAATGCCAAGGTTTTGAAATTTTGGATTTGAGGGAAAAATGTTTTATGAAAACCATTTGTCTCTCATCTTTGCTGTTGGTCAGCTGTATGGTAATCATTGTCACTGATATGAAAAATAGAGGTTTTCTATCAACAGGGGTCAACTGCAGGTGATTGATGCACTTTTCCTTTTCACTGGTTATCTTTTTGAACAAACAGAAATGGTAGGGAGGGCAATCAGATAGGGTTTTGAGTCATACCAAAGCAGTTGGAACATGAACATCGGACTCCACTAATGGGGCATTGTGTCCTTGATGACTCATACTCCCAATGGCCAACGGTGCTGGTTGAAATCCAGTGAAATCCAGGAAAGAATGGCTCTATCCCCACATGATGGAAAAAATGTTGACTGGTACATGTTAATGAAAAAGACAAAAAAAAACAACACTTGAACAACAACAACAACTAAAATAAACAGCAGCCAGGAGTTGGTAAATATTTGATGGAGAGGATGGATTTGCCGCTACTTTTCCCATCTTTGGTGTCACACAGATTGGTCTGAATGAAATTTAGTTTGCATTTTATGATTCGGCTGTAGTCAGCATGTGTACTATTACATATAGGTCACCCACCAAAAAGCCCCCCAAAACTGGTGAACTCACTCTGGACAAATGATGTACTTTAGCAGGGTGGTGGGCCTTGGGTCATGAATAAAACCAAAGGGAGGTCAGGCTGATACATATCAAATGATTATGTGTAATTCAATGAATAAATTTTGCTGACTTAATATAAAGATGAAAGGGGGTATTGTCCTGCCCCTGGGCAGTGGGTCAGAAATGAGCCGCATCTTAAAAGAAAAAGTCCCAGCTTTTGGCAGTTTTTTGCAATGTAGGCTCAGCTACAGGTACTAGCTAGCTTTAAACAGGTGTGAAAATACGCGTTCATGTATGTGAAAAGGTACAATGATGGTTCCAAAAAGAATTTACCATGCAATAAAAATGATTATCTTTCTTTATGGTTTGCTTTCTTCTCAATCAAATGATGCTGAGCAACAGGTTTTCTCATGAAGATTCTCAAATAATGGTACTTCTGTAGATCTATGTCAAAAGGTCAATTTGTGCTGGAAGCAAAATGATAAAATCAGAAATTGTCATCTTTATTTGGAAAAGACAATCATCAGAAATTGACCAATAGTCAATCACAAATTTTGACACAGAAAATCAGCTGAGAGATCAGCTGATTTTGAATTTTTACAATGGCTTTCAAAAGAAATTTTATACTCACCACTTTATTAGCTGAAAATATAGACATTTTCTGCTAGAGAACATCTTCTGCATTGAAAATAGAATTTTACAGCCCAATATGTATTCAGCCTATCTTTTAAGTAGCTTCTTGACAGTGCTTGATATTATTTTAGACACAAGTATCATAAATATGCATGTTTTCCTCATGTAAAGTAGGCCAGGAATGACAATGAAGAGGTCATTAAAACATTGTCTATGGCTAAATTTGGATGCATGATAAGTTGAATAGTAATTTTCTAGAAGATGCAGAATAAGGAAATATTCCTGTCGATCATTTATAGGAGACATGTAAAAGTTTAACCTGAATGGGCATGAGCCCCCGTGGACGAGTGGTTAAGTTTGCTGAATTCATTACAGCACTTCATCATTTGATCATATCACCGCTGTGTACTTAGTGGGTTCAAGCCACGCATAGGGCACATATGAGACAAGCCAAGTTCTGCTTCAGACAAGCCAAGTTCTGCTTGAAGCAGAACTTGGCTTGTCTCACATGTGCCCTATGCACAGCTTGTGGGTGTGTCAGGTATTTATTCTCGGAGTACTCCCTTTTTCACTGCTTTAACCTGCCTTATGAGTGAAATACTTTTGAAAGGGACGGAAGACTAAAACAAAATCAACATGCAAGGTGCATAATTATGCTATGATAAAGGCTTAAATCAGCTGCACCATACTTTGTACCGGGTAATCAGTGCCCTCCCACCATGATAGTTAATTTATGATAATGATAATGATAAATTTATAATAATAATAATGATAAGATGGATTGTTACCAAAATAAAACAAACATATTGTTAAACCATATAAATTACTGTTGATGAATTGTTTCCAATTTTTAAATAATTAAATCAAATCATTTAGTTGTTGTTATTCAAAACATCTTTCTCTCCCACAGTCCTACAAGCAAAATAAATTAAGTAAATTTGGAAATGACATACACTTCAAGAAGTGAAGGAATCGAATAACAAGAAAAAAAAATCTTACCACTTGTTTCTTATATATTAACGAAATTTTCCTCATGGGGAAGCTTACTATTCCCCATAGTAGTGCCCAAATTGCTTATTGCTCGCAAGAAAAGAAAAAGAAACAACAACAACAACATTAACAAAATAATGATAATAATAATGATAATAATAATAATAATATAAAGAAACTGAAGTTCTTTTTCTTTGTTTTCAGGGTCATGTGGTGCTGACAGATTTTGGTCTGTGTAAAGAGGGTATAGAGGGGATGGGAACAACTACAACATTCTGTGGAACACCGGAGGTAAGTGGAATAAAACACATGCAGTAATGTTGATAGAAACATTCTGTCAGTTACTGGCAAAAGAATGTGTAATAAGCTACATGGTAAATTGCCTCGGAACAGCATCAGGAAAACATTTCCGTGCAATGAATACCCCTTTAAACCCCACATTTATATAGTAAAACTGGGGTATGCAGGGGTATACCTATTTTTCTTATTTTTGCTCCAAAACATAGATTGTGGGTACTCGTTAGAACCGCCTCGATGAGGCGGTTCTATAAATGTGTACCTACAATCTATGTTTTGAGCAAAACAAGAAAAATATCAAAAAATTTCCTCTGAAATTTATCAATTTTTAACCTGAAAAAATTACTGTATTTCATATGGGCATGATTTCGTAATGGAGTGTTTAAGTAACTGACCGCCCTGACATGACCTCAGTTATTTTCTGTGGACTTAGTGCAACAATTCAGAAACCAAAACAAAAGTAGGTAAAGATTACATTTTGAGCATCTTTGAACTTTGGAGATAGAAAATAGGTGCAAAATTTCCAAACCAGTTTTACTACAATTTTTTACATAGTTCATACTAGACAAAATGGGGGATAACAAACAAGAAATGTGTCGATCAGTTGTGAATCTACCCCCAACATCGTCATAGGTTGAACAGAGCTTTGTGTTTTTTATTGCGCTGAGGTCTTGTAAAGATTTAAAACATGAAAATTTTAGGCATCTAGCTTCTAATATGCTGTTTACACGACGAATTTGTTCCGAACCAGGACCGGACCTGGTTCGGTCCAAGTGTTTAGACGAACACATTTGGTTCGCTCCAAAATTTTGGAACGGTCCAACTTGGCCCGGTACATAACCTAGGACCTGGTCCGGTCCAAATCTTGTTCCTATCCTGGTTGGGTACAAATATTCCGTCTAAACACTTTGGTTCGGTCCAACGTAGAATCAATATTGATTTGAGACAATCTGGAAATTTGCATAAAATAATGATAATAAGCTGAATGTTTTCGTTGAGCCATTGTTTCTGAGTAATGAAACTGTGCCAAATGTAGGTTGTGTATTTACTCAGATTTTCCCGCGAAAGTCCAGTTTCACACATTTTTCCGAAAGATCTTGCAAAATACTTGCAATGGAATTAAATCAAATTATATCGACAGTCATGTTTATTTTATGCACCTATGGTTATTCGTCTATAGTTTAGAATGCACAGCTTAAATAATGCCGAATTAGTAGCTGAGCGTTTTCCCGCGACATACTTTGATTTAGTATACGAGATATATGCAAGTCATACATGTATTAAAATAGGTTCTTTCTATGAGCTTTATCTAGTGCGCTGAATATTGTGAGTCATTTGTTCCGATCTAAATAATTCAATGTAAACAGCAAGATAGATTTATTCCGGACTAACTTGGACCGATCCAATATAGATCGGACCTGGTTCGAACCCGTCTAAACAGACTATAAGCTTCCTAACAGTTTGTATCGGGCCGGCCTATAAGCCCAGAGATAAGCTTTCACAAGAAATGATGTAAATATCAGCTGTACTTTTCATAACTGTCAGAATTAAAAAAAATACAATGGAATACTAGGGCAATCAACTTTAGTGCAAAGTTTATGAATGACATGTTTTGAAGTCATGATTTGATGTCATAATTTACCACATCCTAGTAGGGTTACCTCAATCTTGGCTAACAAATTAGTGTTTTGACAATAAAGGACATATCAGGGACAAAACTTTAATTAAAAGCTAATCTAAATTAGGGCAGAAACTTTGTTAAAGTACTATATGACAACCTAATTGTTTCCTAAGAGAAAGGTAGAAATGAGGTACAAAATAACCACACCTACAGCTTTGCTACATGCCTTGTAAATTCACTTCAAGATTCAAGACATCTTTGTTTAACATGGAATTATTTTAAAGTAGGCTAAGCTATATTCATTGGCTATTTGAATCCCAAAGCTGTGCTGCATGTCAAGATTTTATAAATGTGTTACCATATTTCAGTATTTAGCCCCTGAAGTTCTGCGGAAACAACCGTATGACAAGACTGTAGACTGGTGGTGTCTGGGTGCTATAACTTGTATAATAAGTAAAATATTTCCCCATATTTCAGTATTTAGCCCCTGAAGTTCTGCGGAAACAGCCATATGACAAGACTGTAGACTGGTGGTGTCTGGGTGCTATAACTTGTATAATAAGTAAAATATTTCTCCATATTTCAGTATCTTGCCCCTGAAGTTCTGCGGAAACAGCCGTATGACAAGACTGTGGACTGGTGGTGTCTGGGTGCTATAACTTGTATAATAAGTAAAATATTTCTCCATATTTCAGTATTTAGCCCCTGAAGTTCTGCGGAAACAGCCGTATGACAAGACTGTGGACTGGTGGTGTCTGGGTGCTGTAACTTGTATAATAAGTAAAATATTTCCCCATATTTCAGTATTTAGCCCCTGAAGTTCTGCGGAAACAGCCGTATGACAAGACTGTGGACTGGTGGTGTCTGGGTGCTATAACTTGTATAATAAGTAAAATATTTCTCCATATTTCAGTATCTTGCCCCTGAAGTTCTGCGGAAATAGCCGTATGACAAGACTGTAGATTTGTGGTGTCTGGGTGCTATAACTTGTATAATAAGTAAACTATTTCCCCATATTTCAGTATCTGGCCCCAGAAGTTCTGCGGAAACAACCGTATGACAAGACTGTGGATTGGTGGTGTCTGGGTGCTATAACTTGTATAATAAGTAAAATATTTCTCCATATTTCAGTATCTTGCCCCTGAAGTTCTGCGGAAACAGCCGTATGACAAGACTGTAGATTTGTGGTGTCTGGGTGCTATAACTTGTATAATAAGTAAACTATTTCCCCATATTTCAGTATCTGGCCCCAGAAGTTCTGCGGAAACAACCGTATGACAAGACTGTAGATTGGTGGTGTCTGGGTGCTGTATTATATGAAATGATGTATGGACTGGTGAGTAGGAAAGAGAAAGGATTACAGATTTGCTCATTATCTATCATCAAGAGAAAAAACTACAATTAGCTGTCAGAGCATTTTTTCAAGAAGTTTAGTAAAGCTCAACCAGAATATTAGAAAGTTAGATTGGTTTCAAAATTCTGATAGAGTTGTGCATAGCAAGGTGTGTGTTTAAAAGGTTATTATTTTAATGAACTCATATTTGCCAAATTGTGGAGCAATGGTAGAGGATCGGACTCCGACTCAAGAGGTCCTGGGTTCGATCCCCACAGGCCATACCATGTTGTGTTTTTGAGCAAGACACACTAACTCCCCAGAGTAGTGGTTAAAATGCAAGAAGCAGTGGCTTTGTCCCCAAATGACTGAAAAATTGTTGACTGGGATGTTAAAGCCAGATGTACGTAATTGAAGGCGCCCAAAGGAACGTGCGTATCTAAGGGTCGAAACGTCATTTACGCCGCATTCGTAACGTCAGTTTTCGCTCGAAACGTCATTTCTAGCATCAGTTTACGCTCGGAATACGAAACTATATGTACATGCGATTATGCGGAGGACTTCAGAAATGTAAAAATAAAGATATTATTTATTATTTCTGCTAAAATATAGATTCTGGACATGTTATCGCGAGGAAAACATCATTTGCGCGACAGTCAGCAATATTGAATACTAAATAGCGTCGGAGATTTTGGCGCACAACCGACGTCGCTTATAAAACGTACTGAATTCAGCAACGACTACCTATCTTCGCACGCTTTTAGCAGGAAAACGAATCCGGTAACTAAGGACTTTCTCATTATCTATCTGTAGTTCAGGAATTTCTCTAATACATATCAGTTTTTTAAAAAATCCTACCGTGGACTTTTTGAAATATATCAAGAAAATTAACAAAAAGAGGGTCTAAAAATCGCATTATACGTTGACGTCAATGTATTTTCGCTCTCAAATTTGACGATTTTGAAGGCCGATATCTCGAAATCAAGCTCGGAACGGTATCGATTTCTTTCCATTTTCGTATGCAAGACATCAAAGTACACTCATATGCAAAAAATAAAATTTTTCTACCGTGAGGTCAATTACGTACATCTGGCTTTAAACCTCAGTACAAATTACAAAATATTCGCAAACAATTTGATGGAACACAATGTTCGTGAATCACCAATTTGCTTTCCATTCATTCATTGTAAGTAATTTTACTGTTTTCAAGTTCAAATACTGAAAAACCTATTCTGTATTTTCATGATGACAATGTTTTCAAAAAGGTGGCCACCCATTGTAATGATTTTATTTTTTTTTCAGCCGCCATTTTACAGTCGAGACACAGCAGAAATGTATGACAATATTTTATATAAACCTCTACGCCTAAGAACTAATGTGTCAACATCAGCAAGATCTCTACTAGAAGGGGTAGGTGGCTTAGGTTTTGTGTAGTGTGTTTCATTGTTTCCATTATAGTTGAGTCTTACTTGTCTTGCAAACTAAGGTGTAAGGAATTCAGTCACCAAAGTATTTTTTGCGGAAAAATCTGAACATCCCCCTGTAGAAAAAAAACTGATCTATAGCATGATTTTGCAGCTTTTAGCCATTCATTAATTTTTATAAAGAAACTTTTCAGTTGCATGTTTTGAAGTGATTACAGCATATTGGATTGAAGATAATGAATCACATTCAAGATTTTTTTTTAGCTCACCTGAGCCGAAGGCTCACAGGTGAGCTTATAGTATACCCATGCTCCGTCGTCCGTCCGTCGTCCGTCGCCGTCTGTCCCTCGTCCACAATTTCAAAGATCTTCTCCTCTGAAACCGCTTGGCCAATCAAAGCCAAACTTCATGTTGAGCATCCTTAGGAAGGGGGAACGAAAGTTTATATAAATGGTCCAGGTCACATGACCAAGAATGGCCGCCATGGCTATAAATAGCAAAAACCTTTAAAAATCTTCTTCTCCAGATCTCCAGAACCAGTGGGCCGATTTCCACGAAACTTGGTATGTAGCATCGGAGACGCTGGCCCATCATAGTTTATATAAATCATGACCCTAGGATGACCTTGACCTATTTTACGGCAAGGTCAACTTAGGTCGCCAATGCATTTGAATGGGAAAAAATGGTAAAATGCTATTTAATGGGTAAAACTTACTGGGAATAGGCAAATGGACAGAAAATAAATGTTAATGGACAATTTTAGCCCCTGGTGGCTTGTCTGCCCCTGCCCCGAGGCTATATACATGTATATTTCCATAATAATGAAACATCTTCTCCCCTGAAACCGCTTGGCCAATCAAAGCCAAACTTCATGTGGAGCATCCTTGGGAAGGGGGAAAGAAAGTTTAATATAAATAGTCAAGGTCACATGACCAAGATGGCCGCCATGGCTATAAATAGAAAAAACCTTTAAAAAGCTTCTTCTCCAGAACCAGAGGGCCAATCATTTTGAAACTTGGTGTGAAGCATCAGTGACTGGAGCTCTACAAAGTTTATATAAATCATGACCCTGGGATGACCTTGACCTATTTTACGGCAAGGTCAACATAGGTTGCTCATGCATTTGAATGGGGAAAAGTGTTAAAATGTCATTTGTAGGGAAAAACTTGCAGGAAATTGGCAAATGGACTTATGATTGATGATTCTGAAAAAATTTGGACCCCAGGGGTCTGTGTGCCCCCACCCCGGGGCAATATACATGTGTATGACCAAATTATTCAAACATCTTCTTCTCTGAAACCACTTGGCCAATCAAAGCCAAACTTTATGTGGAGCATGCTTAGGAAGAGTGAATGAAAGTCTATATAAATGGTCAAGGTCACATGATCAAGATGGCTGCCATGGCTATAAATAGCAAAAACCTTTAAAAATCTTCTTCTCCAGAACCAGAAGGCCTATGATTTTGAAAACTTGGCATGAAGCATCAGGCAATGGAGCTCTACAAAGTTTGTTTAAATCAAGACCCTGGGATGACCTTGACCTTTTTTACGGCAAGGTCAACTTAGGTTGCCCACGCAATGGAATGGGGAAAATTGTTACAATGTCATTTGAAGGGCAAAACTTGCAGTAAATTGGCAAATGGACTGAATCTTTATGATTTAAAAAAGAAATTGACTCCAGAGGTTGCTCTGACCCTGCCCTGGGGTTATATACATGTATATTACCATTCTAGTCAAACAAGTTTATTGGTATATATCTCAGGTCTCAGGTGAGCGTTTACAGGACCATTGGTCCTCTGGTTTTTTTTTGTTTTTAAACAGGCCTTCCACCTGAGTGGCCTGAATTTTCTGAATTGATAGCAGCATTTTAGCTATTATACTAAATGTAAAACAAAACTATAGCGGCAGCACATCAATTTTTGATCTCTGTTTTAACCCATATTTGACGAATGGATTTTCCCATCATTATCATTAGGGTGAGTCCACTTTCATTTTTAGGGGCGTCAGGAGTGATTTTTAAATTTTATTCATATTTTCGATAAAAATTCTATAAGCAAACAGAATAGCCCCAGATGGGACGCCGCATTCTGCGGCGTCACATCTGGGGCTATTCTGTTTGCCTATGTCCCATAAAAGGGACGCCAGGCTTAAATGAGTTAAACAGATATCATCAAGTTAAATTCTTATTTTTCGCGCTTTGTTCTTTTAGAGTAACAGTTATATATCATTTTCTCTCTACAGTTGTTACAAAAAGAGAAAGAGCAACGTCTTGGTGCTAGAAAAGATTTCAGTGAAATCAGGTCACATGGTTTCTTCGCTGACATCAACTGGACCGATCTTGATGCCAGAAAAATAGACCCGCCTTATAATCCTAATGTGGTAAGCCATGTTTCTTTATCTAAAAAAAAATTCATCAACATGAAATGTGGTATTTAAGTACCCTTTATTTGGATAGTAAGAATCACAAAATTTAATGTTATATATAGGGTGGCTTAGTGCTAGGACATCAGATGTCAGATTGAGAGGTCTAGGGTTAAAAAAAAATTCAATGTTTTGTCCTTCCGCAAGACTTGAAGGTGCCCATAGTATTGGTTCAGTACCCCATTACGAAAATTTGCCCATGCAATAAACAGAGATTTTCTGAGCTTTAAAATTTGAAAATTTTCAGCTGAAAAAATTTAATATTTTTCTTATTTTTGCTCAAAACATAGATTGTAGGTACACGTTAGAACCGCCTCGGTGAGGCGGTTCTAACGAGTACCCACAATCTATGTTTTGGAGCAGAAATAAGAAAAATAGGTATACCCCTGCATACCCCAGTTTTGCTATATGAAAGTGGGGTTCAAGGGGGTATACATTACACGGACATGTTTTTGTGATGTTCACGCAGAACTTTAGATCTGGAGGATTACATTTTATTCTGTCATGGTGTAATGTAGGGGAAATAATTCAGCTAGCGTCATATGTTTAGCTCATTGAAACTTGTTAGCCATGTTGTATTCCCCCAAAAGTATACAAAATGTTCCATAAAGAATAATTAAAGGAATATCTGGATATGAAAACCTGCAACAGGGAGATAACTGCATTTACAAAAAGAGAAATTTTATTCACAATGGGGATTCATGTGATTTTTAAACAGAAAATAATGCCTTTTATTCCACTTTGGTGTATTATCATTTCATTTTTTTACCTCATTTCAGAGTGGTCAGCTAGATCTACGACATTTTGATCCTGAGTTTGTGCGAGAACCAGTACCAGGTAAATATAACACAAGTAAATATAACACAAACAAAGAATTTATTAAGTTTTTCAAGGTTACCTAGCATTTTTGTTGCACTGAAGCTCCGATAGTAAGAATTAATTAAGAATTCATTCCCATGTTCTCAACTTGGATGGTGTGATACCTCTGGTTTCTTTACCTTTTTTTGTCGAATGGATTTGCCCATGGCTATCATTCGGGCGGGTCCACTTTCATTTTAACGGGCTTCAGGAGTGATTTTTTTTTTAAATAAAAATCCTCTTAGCAAACAGAATAGCCCCAGATGGGACGTCACATCTTGCTATACTGTTTGCCTATGTCGCATAAAAAGGATGCCAAACTTAAATGAGTTTATACATTTTTTTTATTCTTTGTGGGAACTTCATCATGGTAAAACACATTTCCTGAATTCCTGACCAGGTCCACCTTAAGCCTAGCTGTATAGGGACAAGATGACTAGAGGATCGACTGCACTGACAATATAGCTAATACAAAGTCATTGTTTAGCTGTGAGACTATGTGCAGCTGCCGCACACCCCTTTCTAGCAAATTTTAAAAAATAATGATTTCCTCGTGTTGTAATTTAGTAAGATTTATATGGTGAAACTAGGGGTCTTGAATTAAATTTTGAATTGACTTGAAATCGGTTTGATTTCTCAATTTCAGCCTCAGTTGGGAAGTCTCCTGCCATCAACAAGTTGGTTAGTGCTAGTGTCATGGACGCTGACGGGATGTTTCAGGGATTTTCCTACGTTCCCCCAGCCGAGGATGCATTCAGCTGAGAAAGGGGGATAATTCAGGGGGTCAAAGCATAAGAATGAGGGATTGATGGGTCTTTGAAGGGTGCTTATTGTGGTCTACAATGGGTGAAACTTTTTGTGGTCTAAGTGTTCAACTAGAGAATAGAATCCCTCATTCGATATGAGCTTTTGGCTCCTGTGAATGGACCTTCCAAGTGATCATATCAAACGCACAGTTTGCCAAGTATACACTGCTAGTCATACTTGTACGGATTTTTGCCTTATATGGTCAGAATGTAGGGACTTGACTTAAACTAGTTTTGTTTGGAAGGGAAAAGTAACGACTGGGAGTTATGGACGTTCATTGTGTTCGCAGTGAAATGATTGTGATTTTTGTTATCAACAGTGAAACTGTGATTTTTAATGTTTTACAACTTGACTATATGCCACAAGTTTGCCATTTGAAAGGTTGCAATTAGACTAATAGTGGGTGCTAGCTATATTTTCTTGCTTTATTTGGGCTGTCTATAAGCTAGCAAAGGTGCAGATAAACCTACGCGTAAGCACTGCTTCTGCTGACAGCACAGTTTTGCTGTTTGCTGTTTTTCGAATAATTATGCTGGTTTATGTGACAGGGCTAGTTAATTTTCCAGCCAAAATTAAAATAGAGCAAGGCTTCCCTTGTTTATACAAGCTCAAATCTTTTTGTTTAAACATATAAACTTATATTGTAATATAATGTGACTCCAGTTTTTCCTTTTTTTGTATAAAGTTCAGTAGATCAGATTTGTAGGGAGAGTATTTAATGATAAAAGAGAAATTTTATTAAATGTATTTCCATAAATATTTTGAATGTGGTGATCTATGTAGTGTTCAAAACCTAGAACTGCCATGTTGTGTCCTTAAGCAACACCCATTTACTCCCTATAGTACTGGTTAGGTATGTAGGTGTATATTTTATTGTTGGCTTTGTGGCAACATTAGGCCTCGTTTCCACAGACAATTTTTCTTTGACAAAGCAGGTTTGTCGCAGAAAAATATGCTCGTGTAAATTCAATACTGTGGCAGTGTTTCATTGTCAAATATCTGTGACAAAGATGAGTGCACTAAATAATATAAATAATCTTTGTTGTGTATAAATGCAAGCTCATTGCCAAAGTTTCTGTGACAAATAATCTTTGTCAAAGAAAAATTGTCCGTGGAAAACAGGCTTTACTGAAAAATTGTTGACTGGGATGTTAAGCCAAAACTCTACCATAATAAACAAAACACACACAAGTTGTGAAAGAGACTATATACACCTCTGCAAGGCAATTCCATTGAGTTCCAACAATCCTATTAATGGAAAACAGACAAAAATATTTTCCACTTACCATTAAATACTCCATGCCAGATCTACAGATGTATAATAGGTTCCATGTTCTGTCAAATATATACTTACATTGAAGACTTGTTGAGAATATATTGGCTATTTTTTCTTTAAAAAATTACTCTCAAATATGGTATTCCTTTTCCCATTGATTCTAAAGGACGTCATGCCATTTTGTTTTAATACTTGTAATTACCCCAAGATTAATTTAATATTTTTTTTCGGCAGCCCCTATGGCCGAGTTGCTAGGGATGCTTATTTCATTGCCGCTCAGTGGCTCTTAATCATTCAAACATCTGACCGCTGTGTTTGGGTTCTCAAAATTAATTAGACTCGCTTCCAAGATACATTGTGTATTCTCAACAAGCTTTCTGGTATAATGAACTGTGATATATTTGTAGTTTTATGTTTACATACACATTCTTATGCAACTTCGTTGTTGTGTTTTGTTGTTTTAATAGATCCTATTTTTAATCAAGACATTGTTTTTAGATCAGACTAAAAATGCATGTATATGTGTACATAAGTGACTTGATTTTTAATGTACATTTTGTTATTGATTTCATGTATGATGTTCAAACCCAGATAAAGCCAAATTCTTTTGTATTTTAAGATGTTTAATGAAGCCCTTGAATTAACAATATATTAACTAATTTTGAATGATTAGAACCAGTATGCATTTTATCCTAGGGCTGACAACTAACTACATGTACTATGTGAAATAAGTCATCAATATTTGAGCCGTGTCATGAGAACCGGTTTTTTGCCTATGCGAAAACAAAGACGCAGATCAGCTGTGCAGTAACTGCAAAGCTGATCAGCGCCTTTGTCTTCGCTACACGGATAGTACAATTCCCCTTCTTCTTAAATCAGAAATTTCAAACTTCTAGCCATCTTCTGTAGGTGCAAAGGCCGGTTTGTGTCAGACCTGATTGGAAACCCTGAAGACTGGTATTCTCACGGCGGGGCTCAGTAATTACTTGTGTCACTTTTCCCATTTTAGTTGATGTCAAAAGATGCCAGTAATGTAATTTGTCAATTTTGGTGTTAAATTTTAAGTTGTGGATTAATGCATTAAAGTGTAGGAATTATGTTTTCACTGCAAAAATTCACTTCAATTCTCATAGCATTCCATCTTAATGATTTGTGTAGTTTTGCTGTAAAATGTGTCCATTTACCAGTATATTTTAATACATGTACAATATGTAAAAAAAAAAACAGCAAAGGTCACTTTCCTGTTCGCCTCATGTTTCGTATGTTTAAATCATCCATCACACACATTTGTGTCAATTTTTGTGATTTTGGAATATTGATGATCTACTAGCACTTCTTTAGCATAATTAGATTTCTTGCCATTTTTGTTTTTTGGCCAGCAGTATCAAGCAATGATTCAAATCACCCCATCATCAAGCTTGAGAGCTTTAGATTGAGGGTCAAGGGTTGATACTGAGGGTGATGACAAAATTCTTCTTAATAACCTGGTTATCGTATATTCAAAACATTTTTCAGAAAAAAATAATCAGGTTGCAATTGTGATAAAATCATATTCACAAGCTGCTTTATAAGCTTCAGCCTGTTTACCATTACTTCTTAGTGTTTTGACATATGAGCCGTCTCGTGGGAAAACCAACAATGTGGTTTCCAAACAGGTCTGACACAAATCAGGCTGAACAAGCACAGAAAAGAGCTAGAAGCTTGAAATTTCGGATTTAAGAAGAAAGGGAACTGTACTATCCGTGTAGCGAAAATAAAGACGCTGATCAGCTTCGCGGTAACCGCGAAGCTGATCTGCGTCTTTGTTTTCGCATATGCAGATTGTTGGTTTTCCCATGAGGCGGCTCATATTTTGTTGAACTAATTTGGTTGAAAAACAATGTTGTTCATTTGTGTTTAACATTTTATGATATGTGTATAAAACCCAGTACTTATCGTCATGACAACATGACTTGTAGAGAAATTCAAGCATCACAGTTCTTAGTCGGTGTCTTATTTGGCTGGGACCAAAGAATTGTGTTGGAGGAAATAAATTTACCTAAAATGATTTGATCTTTTTTGTATCTTCCTTCCATAACCCAAAATTACTTTAAATTGCAGACGATTTTTAATGACAGATTCTTCGCTGCCAAACGCAGTTTCGGTCACGTGACAAAAGTGACTTTGACTACTTTGTACTTAATAGTGCGATTTGAGAATGGAGAATTTTCTAAATATGTAGGCAAATTAAGATAAATGATAATTTGCCTGATATTGTTAGGCTACACGTCGCAATCAGAATCAACAATATACCTTAAAATGTGAAAAATAAAGTATTCAATGTGTTTCTGTTATCATAATCATCCGCCTGTATTTCATGAGCATTCTTCATTGTCGCCGACATGTAGCGTTCTACACACTGGCCAAAAGGATCTAGGTTATTCATGCGGGATATTCTTGCTTATAGCCAAATTCCTACAAACCAGGGCGTCAAAAGCGAGATCACTTGAAATCGATCTTGCAAGAACGGAGCTGTCCCGAGATACAGAATCACCAAAAACACCACAAAAAACAAAGACAACATGCGTGAATTTATATTTTAAACTATATTCAAAGTTTAGACTTGCTGCTGCCATTATCATGCTTTATGAATTTCACTACTAGGACAGTTTTCTGTTGTTGTTTCAAGGCAGAAGTAAATAAGTGAATGAGAACCGGATGACCAAGAGTTTAGCATATCGAGAAAGAAATGTGACTGAAATATTGTTGACTGGGTCGTTAGTCAGTGAAACACACAAGACAGGATAAAATATATGAACAAACACAAAGGCTTTATTTTTTTGCAATAATAAATTATACTGATATTCATATTTTGTAGAATCTGCCATTTCAGGGCTACTCCTTTGATTATTTATGCAAACTAAACATGCAGATCCACTGCGCAAGTGCAGTAAATGCATAGCTGATCAGCACCATTGTTTTTACTCGCCTGTACGAAAATACAGGAAGAGCTATTGCAGTCACCCCGGCGTCGGCGTTAGCGTTATCATCAGCGTTGCTCAAATGTTAAAGTTTTTGATTTAAGTTTTTACGAGTCTATATCTCTTGAACTTGTTGATGGATCAAGTTGATACTTTGAATGTTGGTAGATAATGGTCTGAAGTTTTATGCTGTACCATCATGACCCACCCGGGTGACCTTGAGGTCAAGGTCATGGACTAAGAAGTTTTGTGTAAAAGTTTTTGGTTAAAGGTTTTATATGTCTTATATCTCTTGAACATGTAGATGGATCAAGTTGATACTTTGCATGTTGCTAGATATTGGTCTTAAGTTTTATGCTGTATCATCATGACCCACCTGGGTGACACTGAGGTCAAGGTCACAGACTTAGAAATTTTGTGTTAAAGTTTTTGCTTATTTTTTTTATATGTCTATATCTCTTGAATTTGTAGATGGATCGTTGATACTTTGCATGTTGGCAGATATTGGTCTGAAGGTTTATGCTTTAACATCATGACCCACCTGAGTGACCTTGAGGTCAATGTCATGGCTCATAGAATTTTGATAGATTTAGTGGCAAAGCACAAGTCAGGCGAGCTACACTGTCCTGTGACAGCTGTTATTGCAGCACAGATAGTACAGTCCTGTTCTATTTAAATTCAAAATTTCAACCTTCTAGTCTTCTTCTGTGACTGTACACTACAGGCCAGTTTGTTTTGGAACTTGTCGGAAACCCTGAAGACCAGTTTTCTCACATTGCAGCTCATATCAGCCAGACCTGTGGCTGGTGTGTTTTACACAACTGAGCCGCCTCGTGGGAAAACCAACGATGTGGTTTCCAAACAGGTCCGACACAAACCGACCTGTACAAGCACAGAAAAGAGCTAGAAGCTTGAAATTTTGGATTTAAGCAGAAGAGGACTTGTACTATCCGAGTAGCGAAAACAAAGGCGCTGATCAGCTTCGCGGTTACTGTGAAGCTGATCTGCGCCTTCGTTTTCGCCAATGCAGATAGTTGGTTTTCCCATGCATCGGCTCAACTTTAAGAGAAGCAGAAGATCATGGTCCAGTATGAAAACTCAGGCCAAGCCGAGGTCCCGAGCTTTGAATGATGTCTGAGCTTGATTTTTAAATTGTAAGTTTGGATTAGTTATATTACATTCAGAATAATTTCAGAAGACATCAAAAACGATAGTGTTTATGTAAACTAAATTATGCTTCATACATTGAAAATTGATAGAAAATCTCACATTTTGTTTTTAGAATAGAATTGAATAGAACAGAAAACTCTTTATTTCCCCAAGGCCATTAAATGGCATGTAACACAACACATTCATCATTTTTGCATTATCCCCTAGTTCCCATCTCACCAACCAGATGACCAATGGTCCTGTAAACGCTCATCTGAGACCTGAGATATATACAAATAAACTTGTTCGACTAGAATGGTAATATGCATGTATATAAGCAGTAGGGCACAACCGTTAAATCGATATATAATATCTCCTTTTTCATATAGTATCTAAAACTAGAGATCATATCTAAATCTAGATATAAAACAAAATATTTGAATTTACATATAGTATCTCCTTCTAGATATATAACTCTACATCCGGTTTATCTATACTTCGTTTTACATATTATATCTAAATTGACATATATTGTCAAAATATCTCCTTTTTAATATAGTATCTAAAACTAGATATCATATCTAAATCTAGATATAAACACAAAATATTCGAATTTAAATATAATATCTACTTCGAGATATACAGCTCTACATCTGGTTAAAATATATATTTCGTTTGACATATTATGTCTCAATTGACAAAATTTTTCAAACATTTTCTCCCCATAGCAACATGTATACGTAATTTGTAGTCAGGATGTTCCCATCGGTGTTCCTTGATAACTCTCCACACCACGCGGAAGTAGAGCTAGGTGACAAAGTGAAACGGATTGCGGCTTATCTAGCTGATCTACGTAATTTGTTGATTTAGATATACTATGGATTGGAATATGCCCGCAACTTAGTCTGCAACTAACATGGCCTAGTTCAACCTGGCGACGGACAAACATCTTAAATATCATCTTGTTGGTATTTAAACGATTCCGTGTGTTCATATTTTATCTGACAGTCAGGTCTGAAGACTAGGTCCCTTGGACTTAACAAAAGGTCACACAGTCTGTAGCCTCGTCACAATACGTCCTTGTCATCTGTTTATGGAAGATTGTCGTGGGACCTCGGCTTAAAGTCTCACCCGGAGGAGTGGAGAAGGATGTGATCGAACTCATGACTCCTTTTTTACAGTGCATTTAGCTTATCCGCTGTGCCATAGAGGACTGTATTACCCCGCCACGCGAACACGATCATCGAGTTGCTTATTTTTGAAAACTCCAGTGTGCTAGAACTCGCCAAGATACATGAACCATCTCATCGTATGAAGCTTTGCCATCGGTAAACAAGTCCCCACTACGTTAATTTAATGCTGGTTCATGACCTACTTGTTTTTAGCAATCATTCTTATATAGTTCCTTCTCTCGTTTCAATATGTCAGAGATGTTCCGGAATATCAAAAAGTTGAGGCATCCAGACGCAGGAAGCATTTTAAATTGGTTCACCGGTACCAGCACCATTCCAATAATGTGTTGATTCTCTCGACATGGATGATAGCCTTGCTGAACCGCTTTTTTTAATTTCACATTTGTGTAAAAATATGTACCAACAAGGCACATTTTGGAAGTGTGACATTTGTGTATGTTAAATTTCGATGGCGGGGTGGAGGCGGTGAAATTATTATTAAAACTTCAAATGTCTTCAAGATCGTTCCAAGGCGATACTTCTGTTATGGTTCTAATTGTTTTGTGTTCTGGAGTCGAATTTTTGTGCTGTTTGAGCCTTATGTGCGTTTTCATATTTTTAGTTCAGTTCGGGTAACTGAGTGGCCGCCTATTGGGGAATAGCTGCTCACTCGCCTTACGACATATTTTCATGGTATAAGTACCTAAGTGTCATTTTAGTTTTTCCCACCCCTCGGTTTATGGAGTGGGAATTTCTTTCTGATTGCCCCATTTCCTGATCATTGCCTTTTCGTATTTTTTTCTGTTTCTGACGGTACGAATTTATATAACGTCTGTGAAGAACTGGTATGATTTTTTCCAGATGTGTAGAATTGACACAAATCGGTACTAAATTTTCTAACACACGAAGACACGTTCTTGAACCATAATTTTCACATTTCGCAGTTCTTATATGTGAATTATTTGTACCAAATCCTCCCAGCCGGCGAAGAATTGGTAACAAATTGGTATGTAACGAATTTCATTCCATTTCACACGCATGTGAGATAGGGGCATGTAATCAAATTTCATGTACGTATTCTTCGCACTCACGAAAACCACCCATGTGAAGTGGTTTTGCCTTTAATTCCACTGATTCTTCAATATTTATAGCATTATATGTGAACATTTAGTACCAAGCTTTCACATCTGAATAAAATTGATACCAGTTCTTCAAAGATGTGATGAATCAAAACCAATTCTTCACATGTCAAAACACTGACTCGCCCCGCATGTGAAAATTTGGTACAAATTTTTCACATATGAAAATATTACCAGATATTCACAGATTTTATGATTAAGTGCCGCCGATTTCACACGTGTGAAATCTGCGACTCAACAATGCTTTGAAAACGTAGATAAAAGGAGCAAAACATAAAACAAGTAGGACTACAACAGAAGTACCGCATCGGAGCGGTCAGTAATATAAATTTACTGGGCGGTACAAACAGTTTTATATATTTTCCATTATCTTTCTTGAACTAGAGCCACAAGATAAGCTTTTCTTCTCGGTCTGATACAAAATGCATGATTTTGCAAGCACCGGGCGGTCTCGGGAGATACAACGTTTTAACTTATAAATCCGTGGTTTCCTGCAGATAGAACATAAGCGTATAACCCAAACGCGCCCCGGGTGTATGAAAAATCCCAACACGCTGAAGATTTTGGACGTTTAAAAATGATTTGTTTCTTAAACTCGTTTTAGCAGTCACACATTAGCGCGTGACTAAAGCGTCTGCCAGACGTATGAAAAAAAAAATCTCAAAACGCAAAACGCAAAAAAAAATAAATAAATAAATAAATAAATAAATAAATAAATAAATAAATAAATAAATAAATAAATAAATAAAGTACGTTTTGTGTTACGTCGCAGACACACTAAGCAGGAAGACCCCGCCCATTAGGACTTAAAGGCTGCTTGGGCCTCCAGGCAAAGCTTGTTCCACCTGATTACTGGTTAACCGCTCAGGTCTTAGCTTTCCCAGGAAAAGTTACAAGTCAAACCGTCCACACATATAAACATGTGTGGCTATGTTGGATGGTTATTTTAAGCACTTGTTGAATGTCTTGACATCCTCATTTTGGTTAAAAGTCCCATAAAGTGGAGGCAACGTCCCGACATGACCTTAGCTGTTGACTGGGACGTAAAGCATCAATTCAAACAAACAAACAAACACTAAGCAGGTGCTATAGGCGCGCAGCAAACGTTAAACGCGCGTCTCATACACGCTTGGGGCACTTTACTGAACAAATATTTGTTTAAAATATGCGCCAAACGCGTTCAAAGCGTATTCAACGCGCCTGTAACGTGCGTGGAACTTATTCGAAACGTATTTAACTGGCTAATCTGTTGTAGATGGTACTAACCGAGTGACGGTGATTTCCAGCTTAGACACACGACCGATTCACGCCGAGATTCGAGAAAATTTTCAAGCATGCTTAAAAAGTCTATTGAGCCCATACGCGCGTGGAGTGCGCACCGACATACAGCAACGTCCCGGCAGGCACATGACGTCAAGTTGATTAGGGTTACAATATGGTGGTCACGTCGTATGACGTTATAACTACGTCAGCGGGACGAAAATATGATGACCTGGTTGGTAAAAGTCCCACACAACTCGAGGCAGCGTCCCGACATGACCATTAGCTTTTGACTGGGACGTTAAACACCAATTCAAACAAACAAACAAACAAACAAACAAACATAAAATAAATAGGGAGCGTGGTGACGTAGTGGTAAAGCATGGGCATCCGAATCGAGAGGTCATGGGATCGATCACCGTGGCACTGGCAGCACCGTGTTGTCCTGGAGCAAGGCATATTAACTCCCCGGAGGACGAGGAGCCATGCAAATAATGTACCCATCGCCATTTAGCGTAACTGCAACCGAGTTTGACTGTCCCTTGCCGAGTTGCATCATGGTACCGCTCTGGCCAGTGTTGATTCGAGCCCCGCGCCGAGCATTTGTGAGACGAGTGTGAATATGTTGTTTGATCCCGGGATTCGATCATATAGGTTTATTGTTTGAATGTGTTGCTTTACGTTCGAGTCAACATCTATGGTCATATTGGGATGTTGCTTCCTTTCAATGGGACTTATACCCAACATTGTGATATCGTGATATGCTTAAAAATACGTGCTGAAGACATATAACCACACAACAACTAAAGCTTATAACTTTTCCTAGGCAGTTTCAGACCTAAGTGGTTAACCAGTTATCGTGTGGTCGGTCACTCAGTTATAAGCTCTGTCTGGCAGCCCATCTTTTTCTCGCGGCCCCAATGGGCGGGGATGGGCAAAGTCGCATCGGTTTGCCGCCCTTATCCGTTTAGTTTAGTTAACATTGAGAGATCGCTGGTTTCATTTGCAGTCACGCTCTCATTGAACAGCCTGTTCATCGAGGTAAATGCTTGTTGCTTGGCATTATGGTAGAGTCACTCTTTGAAAGAAGAAGAAGAAGAAGAATGATTTATTTACGTACAGAGAGGTTCCCGGCGAGATCGTACGTTATCTTGTCGTGAAGAGCCATTGGGCAAAATTTTAAGCTTCCTTGACTTCTGGTTTACAGAAAGCGTTGGCTCCTTCCCAATATGACTGAAAAATTGCTGATATGGACGTTAAGTCATAAAATCTAACCAGTCCAAACATTTTAGATATAATTAACACTTCTTGGAGCTTCCCTAGTGCTTTATGTCGTTATGTTGAGCAAGTAAAATAGTGTTTACTCATGTAAATCGGACGACGAGCATATTCAAACCCAAACTGTACATAACTTCCCTGGTGAACTTTTCGATGACGCTGGATTTTTTGTTGGAAATTTGTTTCTGCACAAAATTCAAACCTTCGCGCTATGCGAAACTCGATGAGAGACTGCGCATTACGCAAAATGATCACGTGTTCAGATGAAGGAAAAAATATATCTCGATCGAAATATATAATGATATTTCGATTGACATATTATATGTCAATTTAGATATATTATAATAGGGTATATTTCGTTCGAAATATATGGTAATTAGGCATATCTCCTTCTAGATATAATATATCGATTTAACGGTTGTGCCCTACTGATAAGCACAGGGCAGGGTCAGAATAATTCCAGGAGTCAATGTCTTTTTCAAATCATAAAAATTCAGTCCATTTGCCAATTTACCCTTCAAATGCCCTTTAAATGACATTTTAACAATTTTCCCCATTCGCATGGGCGACCTAAGTTGACCTTGCCATTAAATAGGTCATCCCAGGGTCATGATTTATACAAAATTCCTTGATGCTTCATGCCAAGTTTCAAAATCATAGGTCTTCTGGTTCTGAAAAATATTTTTAAAAGATTTTGTTATCTATAGAGATGATGGCCATCTTGGTCATGTGACCTTGACTATTTATGCAAACTTTCATCCCCCCCCCTCCCTAATTTTGCTCCACATAAAGTTTGACTTTGATTGGCCAAGCCGTTTCCAGAAAGATGTTTGAATATTTTGGGCATATACATTTATACAGCCACTGGGCAGGGGCAGACAACCCCCAGGGGCCAAAATATTTTCATGAACATAATTCTGATGTCCATTTGCTCATTCCTAGCAAGTTTTCACACATAAAATGACATTTTTCCTATTTTTTCCCCATTCAAATGCATGGGCGACCTAAGTTGACCTTGCCGTATAATAGGTCAAGGTCATTCTAGGGTCATGATTTATACAATCTATGTAGACCTCCATTCCCAGATGCTTCATGCCAAGTTTCAAAATCATAGGCTTTCTGGTTCTGAAGAAGAAGATTTTTAAAGGTTTTTTGTTATTTATAGCCATGGCGGCCATCTTGGTCAGGTGACATTGACCATTTATACAAACTTTCATTCACTCTATCTAAGGATGCCCCACATAAAGTTTGGCTTTGATTGGCCAAGCTCTTTCAAAGAAGAAGCTGTTTGACTGTTATGGTCATATACATGTATATAGCTCCGAGGCAGGGGCAGACGACCCCCTGGGCCTAAAATATTTTCATAACCATAAATCTTCTTTGCATTTGCTCATTCCTAGCAAGTTTTCTGCCATTAAATGACATTTTTCTATTTTTCCCCATTCAAATGTACGGGCAACCTAACTTGACCTTGCCATAAAATAGGTCAAGGTCATCCAAGGGTAATGATTTATATAAACTTTGTAGAGCTCTATTCCCAGATAGACAGGTGGTTTTAGGGTGCAGATTTGGAAGTGTGGGCACTTTTGCGGCATAAGCTGCCACTATGTTTATTAACATCAGTAAACACATTCCTGATCTGATTTTGCCCTGTTGCAAAAATGGGAACCCTAAAATAAGGTCACAATCAATGTCAAAATTCACCAGGTGCATTTTATTGCAATATGATTAAAGGGCAGTTTCAATATTGTATTTGCTGCTTAAAAGAAGGTATGTTTTGATAAAACTACACTGACGTCAACAAAAAACGCCTCAGTCAACTTTGACACGTCATACTGCCAAGATTAACACCTTAAATTATTTTAAATATTGATCATATCTTTTATGAACCTTTTTACCTTTTAATTCGGAAATGCTGAAATGGAATTATTCAGACAATTGCTTGAAAAATGACATGCTGTTGAAAACGCACACCCCTCGCAAAATCCCTATTCAATTCATGAACCGGTCTATCAGGCATCGCTTATTTCGATTACTGAAAGTCTCCGTTGCAATACAAACACATACACCATAGAGTGGGATATCCACACGTGACCATATGTTGTTGAAATACATTTTTTGAAAACCGAATTTCGTTCTCTAGCGTTATTGACGTCACTGCAGCTGATGCATGGTAATCGCCGTCCAAATGGTCAAAAAGTTTTCAAAGGCTATCCTGGCATAGCTGTCGGACAAAGAATAGTTTCAATTGTTATTTCTCCTGCCGTTCAGCGTGAAACGAACGCCCTAACGAATAACGTGTATTTGGCGTCTAGTGAAATAAGCGTCAGAATATCATTGCTCCATTCTTGGCTATTCATTTGAAATAATGCGATTACGTTATGAAAATTAACTCAAGGTGTGCATCCGAATATATTACATTTTTCTAAAACCTCCTTAGATGAACCATTAGATGTTCATCTGTGTTCATACTTCCATGAACAACATCGTGTCACGCGACGTCACATGACGTCAAACTTGACGTCAAAATACAATGCTTTCGTCAATTTGGTTGGACGTTGTAAACGTCGTCGCCGTTCCGCTGTTTGAACACACACTGTGTGTAAATTATCTAGTTGCTTGTAAATATGACCACCATGATTATTTTTCAACAAGCGATTGAGAGAAATGAATATAAATATAAGCAATGAGTTTAATTTTTCTGGTGTTCATGGAGGTATGAACCGCAGTGGGTCGCTAGCAAAGTTTACATGAACCCCTTCGGGGTTCATTCACTTTGCACGCGACCCACTGCGGTTCATAGCTCCATGAACACCAGAAAAATGAAATTCATTTCTTAAATATTTACATTTTTCTAAAACCTCCTTAGATGAACCATTAGATGTTCATCTGTGTTCATACTTCCATGAACAACATTGTGTCACGCGACGTGACTTTATCCAAACTTGACGTCAAAAAACATGATTCTCGCCAATCTGATTGGACGTTGTAAACGTCGACGCCGTTCCGCTGTTTGAACACACACTGTGTGTAGATTCTCTGTTTGCTGGTAAATGTGACCGACTTGGTGTTTTTTCAACAAGCGATAAAGAGAAATGAATGTAAATATAAGCAATGAGTTTAATTTTTCTGTTGTTCATGGAGCTATGAACCGCAGTGGGTCGCGTGCAAAGTGAATGAACTCCGAAGGGGTTCATGTAAGCTTTGCTAGCGACCCACTGCGGTTCATAGCTCCATGAACACCAGAAAAATGAAATTCATTTCTTAAATATTTACATTTTTCTAAAACCTCCTTAGATGAACCATTAGATGTTCATCTGTGTTCATACTTCCATGAACAACATTGTCACGCGACGTGACGTAATCCAAACTTGACGTCAAAAAACATGAATCTCGCCAATCTGATTGGACGTTGTAAACGTCGACGCCGTTCCGCTGTTTGAACACACACTGTGTGTAGATTCTCTGTTTGCTGGTAAATGTGACCGCCTTGGTGATTTTTATCGCACCTGCTTATAGCAGGGTGCGATATAGGAGTCCAAATTTCTGTCCGTCCGTTCGTCCGTCCGTACGTCCGTCCGTCCGTCCGTCAACATTTACGTCGAAGTTTGGTTTTCTCGACATCACAGATAGCTGCGAGTCTGAAACCTTGCATAGTAATTGTTCCTGACATACCCTTCAAGCACGCACCTTAACCCGGTGGCTTTGACCTATATTTCACGGTCCACTGACTTTGAAAATTTTTACGTCGAAGTTTTTTCAACATTTACGTCGAAGTTTGGTTTTCTCGACATCAGAGATAGCTGCGAGTCTGAAACCTTGCATAGTAATTGTCCTTGACATACCCTTCAAGCACGCACCTTAACCCGGTGCCCTTGACCTATATTTCACGGTTCACTGACTTTGATAATTTTTACGTCGAAGTTTGGTTTTCTTGACATCAGAGATAGCTACAAGTCTGAAACCTTGCATAGTAATTGTCGTTGACATATTCTTCAAGCACGCACCTTAACCCGGTGCCCTTGACCTATATTTCACGGTTCACTGACTTTGAAAATTTTTACGTCGAAGTTTGGTTTTCTCGACATCAAAGATAGCTGCGAATCTGAAACCTTGCATAGTAATTGTCCTTGACATGCCCTTTAAGCACGCACCTTGACCCGGTGCCCTTGAACTATATTTCACGGTCTGTTGACTTTGCCCGATGCAGGTGCGATATCGACCTCCGCGGAGTTCTTGTTCAACAAGCGATAGAGAGAAATGAATGTAGATATAAGTAATGAGTTTAATTTTTCTGTTGTTCATGGAGCTATGAACCGCAGTGGGTCGCTAGCAAAGCTTACATGAACCCCTTCGGGGTTCATTCACTTTGCACGCGACCCACTGCGGTTCATAGCTCCATGAACACCAGAAAAATTAAATTTATTTCTTAAATAACGACGTCGTTTTTGAAATGTTTCATCATTAGAACTCGTAAGCATAAGAGACGTCGACGTCAAAAAGACTTTGCTACAGAAGTGTCGGCGAAAGAGCTACGGTCACAAAAATCGATAGATGGAATTTTATACCATAGCGAACGATGGTCCCGGACTTTGGAGTCAATTCGAATGCCAGAAACCGAACAAGATCATTTTTTCGTTCCGTCTGTTTCTTTTCTTGTGAAACGTCCCTATGTTTTTTTTTTCAGTATTTCAACTTCACGTAGTCCAGTAATATTACGTTTCAAAAGTTTGATGTTCTTAAGTTTGTAAATCGACTTTGCACGGCTTTCAAGAATTTTCACGTCAAACACGTTTGTATAATGACGGTAGGATGCATTTTTAAAAATGGAGCACCCACGCAAGTTTTGAGAAAACTGCGCATAATTTCTCAAAGTGCAGTTGATGACCTGTAAAAGGTAGGAAACCCAGTAGTGTCAGTTGTGAAGCATGGACATCTACAGGTTTTCTAGTAATCCACTCTGCTCATAATAGTCACATGCTAACATTTGAGCCGCCTCGTGGGAAAACCAACAATGTGGTTTCCGAACAGGTCCGACACAAACCGGCCTGTACAGCTACAGAAGCAGGCTAGAAGCTTGAAATTTTGGGGTTACGTAGAGGAGGAATTGTACTATCCGAGTAGCGAAAACAAAGGCGCTTTTCGCAAATGCAGATTGTTGGTTTTCCCATGAGGCGGCTCATTTCTTAAATCACAAACAATCTAGTTTGCATATTTGCACAATATCCAGTAGGTTGCACCAACGTTTTATATCCGTGACACGAACTGTCACATATATCACTGCTGGGAATCACGTGATACGCAATGTTTATGATATGTGCAAATTGTAAACAAGAAGCCGCCATTTTCCACCGGGTCTAGGTAAGTCTATCGAGTTTTCTTTCAAATGCTGAGGGATAATGATGGATGAATATGCCCAGTCCATGCAGATACATCAGATTTATTTAACTATGTGCGAGCTAATCTTTCAAAGTGTTTTGTTTGTGTAAACACCTCATTCCCATCATCAAAATTGTTTGTTGCCATGTACACCAAATATTTATTTTGGGCCTTATTCATTCTTCCAGCAACAATGCGTCCTTTCTTAGAGTTAAAATAACATTTTTTTCAAAGGACAATTACCTCCATTTTACAGAAATATGCTAAGTGCCACATGAAAAAAGATAATCAACATCATTGACATTGCATCCCTATACACATGCAATGTGGATTGATACCCTCCACACTAAAACAAAAGTCATCATGTTTCTATTCTTTCGTCGATAAATGTATTGATTGCTAATGCACCAGTCCTTTGTAACCATTATCCCCCCCCCTTCACACATACCTACGTTGAAGGTTGGGGGATAGCCGGGCTTAAGTGCAGAGCAATTACTTGTCGAGTGTATCCGCAGTGCAGGGGAATTACGAGGTTTTTTATGCATTAGGATCCTTACTCCAGGGCAATTTTCTATTTCTAAGGTGAGGCCAAAGAGCAAAGTTTTGAACCCCCAGTTTGCCCCCTGTGTGTGAGGCTTATAGCAGGTCCTGAAAGCAGAAATGCCACAATCACCGCCCTTCCCCGTAGGTGGATGAGCAGTGGTTACAAATGACTTGTGCATAATTGCAGCTAAAATATGATCAAAAAAAAAAAAAAAATAGCCATTTTCGGTTTTGTTCAATATTGAGAACGAATCTTTGAATGCTTTCCTGGCTTTATTATGTATCAGCAGTCACACATTAGCGTATAACCCAAACGCGCGTCTGGCGTATGAATACTCTCAACATGCTTTAGATTTTGGACGTATAAAATAATTTGTTCCTTTAACTCGCTTTAGCAGTCACACATTAGCGCCTGACTGAGACGTGTGCCGGACGTACAAAAATCTAAAAGTGTTGAAGTACGTTTGTGTTACTTCCCAGACGCGCTAAGCATGTGCTACAGGCGCACAGCAAACGTTCAACGCGCGTCTCACAAACGCTTAGGGCACGCTACGGAAGCAATATCTCATAAAATCTGAAAACGCATGTGGCGTACACTAGCGTGCATAACACGTGCGCCAAATGCGTTCATAGCGTATTCAACGCGCCTGTAACGCGCATGGAACTTATTCGAAACGTAAAAGACATTCGCACAAAACACGCCCAGCTTCTGGAAAAATTTTAAGCATGATTAAACACAAACGTGCCTAGAGAGCGCACCGACCTTTAGCGACGTATATCAACGTACACCCAGCGTCCACCAAGCGTACACCAAAAACGCACATGTAGCGCGTTTCTAATGTATCTCCGACGTGCTCCTGACGTAGGTTGAATCATTCAAAGTTTACATTTTTGTCAACACGCCCGGCGCGCGTTGGCCTATTCTGCTATTTTAAACACTAGCGTATAATCCAAACGCGCGCCGGGCGTGTGGACAAAAATGTAAAATTTAAAAAACGCCAGGAGCACGTTGGAGACACGTTAGAAGCGCGTTAAACGCGCGTTTTTTACGCTTGGTGTACGCTTGTTGCACGTCGATATACGTCGCTGTTAGTCGCTGCGCGCTGAAGTTTTGGAACGAAGTGAATATTTAATTAGAAAATTGTAAAACCATAAACAATGAATAAATTCTATATTTCAAATTTTTTATGGAGATATACGTCCAAAATTGATAGTAAATCAATAGTGCAACCCAGAGTAACAAAATTAACAGAAAAATATTAATAAGGTTTCATTATTATTAATTATGCATATTTAAGTAGAACTTTATGACGGCATTAAGCCTAATGAATATCCAAGATGGCCGCATCTTTTAACAGAAATTAATGTATATTCAAACCAACACAACTTTCTCAATATCCATCTGATTTTAATAAAACTTGTACCAAATTGTTAAGAGAGGCACCTACTTTCATTTAAGATGCATTGTGTTATAACCTTGCCTTTCCCTTTAAGAGTCCATGTTTGAACAAAATGAGAATAAAAGATGCAAAGAGTGTGTGTCTGGGGTCGTTGAAGTGTACTCAAAAGATTCTAAACATCTAAAGCAAATACCAAAGTGAGGGTAAAAAGGTGCAATTTTAAAGTGACTTAACATATGACCCCCACCTGGTTGATGGCTATTTTTTAAAGCACAGTTTTTGCCCATTGTTCAAAAGTGTGATCGAATAGCATATCTATGAAATGGAATCCATAAAATTTTGTTAATTCTTATGAGCTTTATGGAAAATTGGTTAATGGCATCATTACGTTTCTAATTTTGTCGGGTATAGTAAATAAATAAATGAAGAAAGAAAAAGGTATTCAACTTGAAACATTTAAAAGACTATTGATGGATATGAGTGGTAAAGAGTCACACAGTTTGTATGATCTAGTACTTTCTGAACTAGCGATAACATGGCTATGTCCGTCATTGTATTGGACCTAATCAATTTTAGAGAGCCAAAATTCATCTACTTAAAATTTAATATTAAACGGCAGAAAATAAGAACACAATTTGTTTGTGTGGAAGGAATCAATTTGGTTTGCTGTGTACATGGTATCTAGCAAAGTAATCTGCTCGTAAAATTGCAGAATTTGGTTTTATCCGTTATGAAAAAAACTTCCCACGTTTTTATAATAACACAGCAGTATGTAATGAATTTCAATGTAATGATTAACATTTAATATTTAAGATATTGAAGGAAATAAAGCTTATGTGTGTAGGGTAACAGCGTATTTTAAGTGAATTTTTGAAGTGTTTGAAACACTGGCCAGGTGAAATGCCACAAACAATGGCTCAAATTCTTCCAAATAGGGTTGTCCATGGAATGCACTAGGTGGCATAAAAATCAACAGGCGTATCTTGAAGTTATTTGGAAAGAAAACAAAACTGATGACGTCATTTGTTTACATTTTGGTGTATATGGAAACATTTGCGGTCACATGATTCCCAGCAGTGTATATGTCAGCATTTGCATTCTGGTTGACAAATAATCAAACCCATTCAAAACTAGCATACAATTAGATACAAATTGAATGTGTATACATGAATGATAATTTGAATCCTTAGGTTACACAAACATAAAGGCAACAAATTAAAACGAAAACTATGGACATGTGACCCCCTTTTTGACCTTTTATATGGTCAGAATGTTTTGTGAATATGATTCAATCACTTCATTAGTGTCTGCTAATATATACTGACGTCAATAAAAAAACGCCTCATCGAAAATGTTGCATAACTTGGTCAAAAGATATACAATATAAACGAAATTTGCATTTCCCTTATTTTTACGTTCCCTCTGAAGGCCAAGACAAACTTCCTGAGATGTATTGGTTACCTAAGCTTCATAAAAGACCATACAATTGCAAATTCGAGCTCTTGTACTACTACTGAACTTTCTAAATTATTAACTTCCTGTCTTAACTGCTATCAAATCTCATGTTATAAGATACTGTGAGACAGTGTATGAAACTTCAAATAAAAATTGGTTTTGGTCAATAAAAAATTCTGGTGAGGTGCTCAATAAATTGAAGTGTAGAGGGTTCCGTGCGACGAGCTTGTCCACATATGATTTTTCTACTCTTTATACAACTTTACCACATAATCTTATTAAAGAAAAAGTTCTGGATTTGATAGAGTGGACCTTCAAAAGGGCATTAGAAAACTATGGTTCACTTTATTTGGCATGTAATGACAGAAAGGGTTTTTTCACTTCCTCTGACCAGAGTCGGTATACACTTTGGTCATGTCAGAATGTGTGCGACGCCTTATCCTATCTCCTGGATAATATTTATACTAGATTTGGGACCAAGTTATACAGACAAATTGTTGGAATTCTGATGGGTACAAATTGCGCACCTCTCGTAGCTGATTTATTTTTATACTGCTACGAAAGAGATTTCATGGATTCTCTTAACCATGATAATCAAGCTGATGTTATCGAGGCTTTTAATTCCACTTCTAGGTACCTCGATGACCTTTTGAACATTGACAACCCTTATTTTGAAGGTATGGTCAATCAAATTTATCAGTCCATCTGAACTACAGTTGAACAAAGCCAATATATCGGATACCGAAGCCCCCTTTTTAGATCTACATCTTTCTGTTGCAAATGGATTTGTTTCTTCTAAAATTTATGATAAGCGCGATGACTTTGATTTTGATATAGTAAATTTTCCGTTTTTGGATGGTGACGTTCCTCGTCGTGCTTCTTATGGTGTATACATTTCGCAGCTTATTAGGTTTGCTAGAGTCTGCAATCATGTTACAGACTTCAACGCTCGAAATAAATGTTTAACAGCCAAACTTCTCCAACAGGGCTATCGGTATCATAAACTTCGAAAAACCTTTTCTAAATTTTATCGTAGACACTATGAATTGATTTCCAAATATAATGTTGGATTTTTCTTTTCAGTTTAGAAAAATCACAGCACGTTACAGACGTATAGGTTATAACTTGAATGTTATGTGACAGTCTGAATGCTTAGTTTTTAACCCAATCACGGTTGATAACTATGCTGCCTTCTCTAATTGCACGCCGGTGGGTCGGGCTTCAGGCTCTATGATGGCCCCGACTTCAAGCTATTCATTTTAGTTGGTTGGGGTCGGAGCTTCTTGTCTGTTGCTTGGCCCACCGGGGTCCAACTGATGTTTTTCTTTTGCTCTGGAGTTAGTAAGTTATTCGGCGCCCAGGGATCTCCATCGTCGGGCAGCTTAATTACTGAATCTGTTCAGGTTTTTGATTCATCAGGATGTTTATCATGATTTATTTGTTTGTTCTTGATGATTCATTGACTAGTTAGAGATTCACCACGAGGACCGAAGAACTAACTAAATGTTATGAACCACTGCAGAAGCTGAGGGTGAGGTTATGGCCATGTAAAATCGATTTAAACTCGCCAGTAACTTTGTGTCACTGATCGTTCCAAGTCGATACTTCTGTGATGGTTCTTTTTGTTTTATGTCTTGGTGTTTAAAATATTTTTGTGCTGTTTGGCGCCTTATGTATGTTTTCATATTTTTAGTTAAGTTAAGGTAACTGAGTGGCCACCTATTGGGAAAATAGCTGCTCATTCGGCTTACGAAATGTTTTCTTGGTATAAGTACCTGATTGTTAGTTTGTTTTTTTTCCCACCTCGGTTTTTGGAGTGGGAATCTTTTTCTGATTGCGCCTTTTCCTGATCTTTGCCTACTTGTACCTTTTTTCAAAACTATAAATTACACGTAGACAAGAACCATTAACACGCACGCACGCACGCACGCACGCGCGTGCGCGCGATCTTTCTAGTTTTATCCTGGTTTCCGTTCCAAATAGAATTATCTTGCTTATCCAATAAAAGGAAAAAGTACACGCTTCTGTAAGCGTCATCATCTCAAATAAGACCTCATTTGAAAGATAAAAGGACACTTGATAATGATATGGAGTTCACATTTTATGAAATATAACAGTTCTTGTGTTACAGGCCCTCAAACACATTTTCTTAACATTTTTGTTGAGTATATCTTATGATAGGTAAACACGGTTTTAAAGGCCAGACATTGATTTCTGATATCAGCAAGAGCAGATCTCGAGTTGGACTTTCATAAATCCCATTGTGAATGATTTTCAAAAGTGTTGGTCACATTTTATACCCGTCTTGTATTTTACTACCTGTCAATGATCGATGAAACGTTCCTATTTCAGATTTTGCAATTAATCTTAGAACTCGAAAATAAGGACAAAACAGAAGAAAAAAATATCAAAAAGTAAACAGGATAGAATGTCATTTTTTTTTATTTTATACTTTACAGTGAAAACCAATATATATCAAAACTTGATAAAATTGATATTTTCATTGATATGAAATTTCACTGATATCAAATCTCACTGATATCAAAAGTCACTAGTTACTGATATCAGCCTATATCTTCACTGTAGATTTTGGATTACTTCTGACGTTTCCATTTACTTGACGTCATTAAATCTAGCTTCAGGTATTCAAACGCCTATAACTCCGTTATTTATGAACGAAAACATAAAGTGTGGGTATTCATTTTCTTAGTTAGAACGTAAGGAACAATGTGGTACCCAAATTGTTAGTGTTTTCAATTTTTTTTTTTTTTTTTTTTTTTTTTTTTTTTTTTTTTTTTTTGCATTTTCATCGCCTGCCTTGTGAATTGGAAAATGCCCGTGTATTGTATAAAATAAAAAGGAAATTTGCTTTTTTTTCGGTGAATACCAAATATATTTCATCTCGTGAGTTGAAAATATCAGAATTTTCACTCGTGCTGCGCACTCGTGAAAATTCTGATATTTTCAACTCACGAGATGAAATATATTTGGTATTCACCTTAAAAAAGCAAATATCCTCTATATATTATTTATAAACTTTCACTCTGCAAAGCAAATAGGTATACGCCATTTAAAATACATTCGTTTTATTATTTGGGGCGCCCGGATAGCTCAGTCGGTAGCGCGTTTGGCTTCTGACTAGCTATGACCTCTGCCGTGCAGGTTCGAATCCCACTGGCGACGCCAGTAAAAACTATCAATTATTGAAAAAAACTATCAATGGTTCCTGCATCGGTATGTACCAATGGTTTGACTGTCACCTTCCCGGCGCAGTGGTTTCACAGGGTATTTCCCGACCGAACGTCGAGAACTGCCCTGGCTTTCCCCCACTACTAGACAGTCCGCGTCTAAGAAGCAGAATTGCTTAGCTAAGTAGAAATGCCTAGCTTGACGTCTATCTCCAGTAAGTAAAAAAATTATAAAATGTAATCTTAAGGGTATAAAATACTCAAAAAAGAAGTTAATTGGCAAAGTAATTATTGATGACTTTTCATTGATCTTTTAAGTGGTGATTAAATTTATCAAAAAAAAAAAAAAAATAACTCCTTTCAGTATTTGTTAAACCATACACGTATTTAAATTGCGAAACGAGAAGGCCACCAACCATTTCGTTTTAACCATTGTTAATAGCGACCACATTGCGATCAAGTTCCTTGCAAGATATTTAGTATCATTTGTTCTAAGGAAAATTTATCTTCGCATCATGTAAAAATTGCTGTATGACCAGAATTGTTCGGAAAAGAATAAATATGACGCATTCAATGATTTTTTGCCGTCTACAATGGATGAATGAGCACACCAGCAAAATTATCTCCATTAAAACTAACGCCCAAAAGATCCCCGCGTGTTTTGTGCTGAACCCAAACATCATCATTTTCAACAAGAGGAAAGATAAACGTATTGGAGGAGCAATCATCATAGACTGTATCACCACCCAGGACAGTTCCCATTTCAACGAAGTTTTTCTGAATTGCGAGGTGAATATAATGACCTGTCTTTGAACAAGCTTCGACGCTGAATAGATATGTTCCATTAATTTTGGCGGTAAATGTGCCGTGCCTCGGATCATAGTTATTGTCCATATCTACAAGAACTTTGTCGTAAATAATTGGTTGGTTAGGTCCGGGTGTTGTGTCCTTTGACAGTCTCACCATGAACGCCTGACGGCCGATCCGTCCTGAAAAACAGTGCACGAGCATGATACGTTAATTCTGTCAGCTCGGAAGCGATATATGTGCAATAAGATTTAGGATTAGAATGGCAATTTTGAAAGTTGATGTACATTATTTTTTCGTTGAGAGGTTTTCTTACATAATAAATGATCCGAATGCAAATTTCAACCAAATTTATAGGATTGTATCACTTTTCGTTCTAATGCGGTACTTGTGTTGTGGTTCTAATTGTTTCAGGTTTAAGTATAGATATTTGTGAAGTCTGTCGTTTGTGTGAGTATTCATAAATTTAATTAAATAAAGGTAAAGGCGATGTGTACATGTACCGTTACTCTTTGTACCAGTGCCTAATTGTCTTTTTGTTTCTCCCACCTGAGGTTTGTGGTTTAGGGTGACACTTTGGTTCTAATTGCACCAGTTCCTGAGTATACTTACTTTCACCATTAAGTCGTTCTTATGTTTCTAAGTTGTGGCCCATGCTTTTATTCTCAACTTTTTTCTGTCAGTTATGGTGCTGCCGACAAACTTATGGACGTGCAGAATGGATTTGATGAGATGAAAAGAACAACTTGTATTTTTTAATTTCCAACTTTTATTCATTAATACCGACAATATCTTCAAATAATAGGGTCCACAGCCAACTTCTAATTTTACAGAAAAATACTTAAACATGTAATTTATCACATACCAACAGATGACTTTAAGGCGGCCAAATCTTTTTCAATGGTGTCCACTTTTTGTGCAAGCGCATGCACCTCGACAATTTCCGCTCCATCCTTCAATAAAATTCCTCTACCGATACCTGTTTAAGTAGACAAACATGAACGCTCACCTGACACTAATTCCTCATGAAGCGCATTGGTTTTAGGATCACATATACTGCAGTACCAGCTGCTTCTTTAGAATGTTTAGAATCAGATTTCTCCGTATACTGTTATTTGTGGTATTTGCATTTTCTATCTGTTTTTCATTTTAGCTAACTCCACATTTTGTTTTTGAAAATGATCACCGCATCGCGTCACGGCCCATTTCGTCTTTTTGTGCTTATATACGAATAGGAACGTATTCGCGACAAAAACTAAGTTACGTCTTTCTTTCTTATATAATATATACTTAGAAAAACAATTGAGGGATATGGTTTTTGTTTCGATTTCATTGCCAAAAGTATAATTTTTTCTACCCAAATAATTAATAGATATGTAGCAGAACCATCACTGTGCAAAGATTCCATAAAATATTCCCGTTGCCTGGAAGCGCTTCTCGCAGACTTGCAGAAATGATGGAACACCCCTAAAATTAAAGTTATCAGTGCTTCCTACTCTATCAAAATCTTTTATTCACCCCTCTTACTGGTTCATCCAAATGCAAAACTGTTTTGATAATCGAAATGGCGACACTTTTATATCTAAAACGCATTTTGGGGAAATTTCAGAAATATGTGATTTTTGCTAAAAAACACATTTTTAACATTTTTTTATTCCTTTAAAATGTTTTCCTTTGTACTGTGAGTATGAAACTGAAATCCGTTTTTGAATGCGCGCTCTGGTTTTCTCAAAACGACCTTTTTTAAAATTTAATCTCGTAATGCAAATTCCCATTAAGGTAATGATCTGTTCTTTAGCAAATGTTTTGAAACGCTGTAAAATCTAAACTAATGCCCGTAGCTCAAATCGGTTTTCTGTACCAAACTGGCAGCTTAAATGGCAACGTTTTAAGCGAAAAAAAAATTTTGGTAAAAAATCGTGTTTTTAACCAAAAATCACAGATTTTTGAAATTTTCCCAATATGCATTTTAGACATAAAAGTACCGGCATTTCGATTATCAAAACAGTTTCGCAGTTGAATGAATCAGTAAGAGGGGAGGAATGGCAGAATAGGGTAGGGTAGGCAACAGTTGGAACTTCAGTTTCAGGTGTGTTCCAACGTTTCTGCAAGTCTGCGAGAAGCGCTTCCAGGCAACGCGAAAATTTTATGGAATCTTTGACCAGTGATGGTTCGGCTACCTACCTATTAATTATTTGGGTAGAAAAAATATGCCTTTAGCAATAAAATCGAAACAAAAACCATATCCCTCAATTGTTTTTCTAAGTATATAAAAACTTTACCTGCGCAGAGCAAAAGCATCAACGCAAACGGATACATGTTCAGAAATTCTCAATATATTACAATAAACATACCCAATTTGAAGCAATTTATATACTTTTTTTTCAACTGAAGACCCACAATGCATAAACAAAGTTATCATACGCAAAACAGTGTTGCCGAGTAACAACAATATGTAGTAGAATTTGGCCGATAAATTTTCTTGTCGCGGTACATGCAATCGCTGAAGAAGGTAGCGTAAAGAAAAAAAAAATCAGTACGTTGTTGTACGTTGTTATACGCTACACATTCATTTTATGTATCCAGTAAAAATTGAAAAATAAATAAATAAATAAATAAATAATTAAATAAATAAATAAAAGGAAATAAAAACGACCAAAGAATTCTACACCCCCCGCCCCGTTCTTCGGGTGCATTTTGTGGAGCAAAAATGAACAAAAAAACCCTATATTACTTCCATTTTTATATAAAAAAAATCCATAAACGCTGATAAATGCTCTACGCGTAAGTTGCGCATACGCTGAGTACGTTCTTCGCTCGTTTAACCGTGATACGCTGCATACGTTCCTAGTGTGCCAGGCAAACGTTCAATGCATCACTATACGTTTGTTATGAGTAACACATAAGTCGGTCGTACGCCGCTAGGTTGGTAATACGTTATGAATACGCTTTTCATACGCTAAACAAACATCCAGGTGGGCTTTGGCGTATGACAACGTATGTGAATGTATGAGTTACTTACAGGTAACGTTCATTAACTTATGCATATCATAACGTATTCGTTGCGAACGCCTAACTTATGCGTATTGTCAGTACGTCGGCATACGTTAATTTCTGGGCGTACACGACGTACGACAACGTATGCCAGCGTGTTGTAACGTACCCGTAACTTATGTAAAACTTATGCCGAACATTTGCAACGTACACCAACGTATGGATAAAATGTCTCGTACGTCGGCATACGTTTGCGCTATACGCTGTGGTGTGAGCACCCCTTAACACGCAGCTCTATAATTATTCCGTCGAGTTAAATTAGAGGCGATGTGCGTTTTCACAGACGATTTCTGGATATGGCGTACATTTACGTTGACTAGAACGATCTCAGGAAAAGCTTTGAACGTATGTAGCCCAGTCATATTGTTGGAGGACCCACCACAAATTGCAACACAAATCATTTTTACATTTTTAGGTACCTTAGACCTATATATTAAACATACTAAAAGTAGGACAAAATCGGAATTGAATTTTTCAATGTTTTGGTTTCGAATAATTTTCCCCATTGTGAAACTACTGTTGACATGGTAATCGGCTCTTTACAGTACTGTAGAAGGCATTTTCAGCTAATTATATAGTATAAAGATGGGGAATGATAATCTTACATAGCATGGTTCAACATAATCCCAAAACTATAAGCCAAGCAGGCGATATTTATGTTAAATAAGCACTGATTTACCCCACCCACCTATACAAATTTTTAATGTTCGTCTTTTGGACAACTGATATTTTTATCGCACTGGCTTGTATTTGGAATGTGTAGATGACCTTAAATTGAATGTTTGAGGATAACAAGTGTGCTTAACATATATTTTTTTTATGTTACTAAGGCCAAATAAAATAAATAAACTGTTTCTCAGGCCCTTCCTCGTATGTTTTAAATGCCCATCAGCTGTCTTTTTTCCTTGCTAAAATAAAAACAAAAGTGGCATCATTTGCTTTTTCCAGATGTAAAACATGAACTTTAAATATCATTTTACATGTATGTATTTAACTGATTTTAACAAACATTTTGGTCAGCAGTGTTAAAAGGCTGTTAAAAATAACCCATGAACATAATTTGTTCATAATTAGAGCCCGGGAGCTAATTTGACCTTCCTTGCACCACTCCAAGGACAATTTTTCATGGGTGCCAGATCATTCATTAGATCACCAGAAATGCAAAGAAGTTTTGTCCTCATAGATTAACTCTTTTGCACTATGAAAAAATGCATGGTTTCCATGACAACTATTAACGTGTTTCTTGAGCATGGGGTGTACCTACAAAATCATAGAAAAATCTTGGAAAATATAGGGGTGTACAAAATCAGTTGTAACATAGCTGTTAAGAAGCTCAGGATGCTGAAAGAAGTATCAAATGAATGCTATGGTGTACCTAAAGTTTCATATAAGAATAATTTGATTTTCAACTTCATGAATATTAATGGAAACTTTAGAAATAGGAATGAAAAAGTGGAAAAATTAAAAGGGTAAATTTACAAAAAAGACTTGTGTCTTGGCAATCAAAAGCCAAAACATGCTGAAAATGGCATCAACTGGTTGCTATGACAGGATTATGCTATCCTATACTACACGATAGAAGTCATTTGATTTTTTGATTTATGAATATTAACAAAACCCTTCGAATTTAGAGGAATGAATTGTATATTGTAGTACGTATAGGATAGTATAATATTGCCCTGGCAACCATTTGATGCCATTTCAGCATCATGTTGGGGCTTTTGATTGTCAAGATATATTTTGTTGGTTTACCCATTTAATTTTTCCACTTTTCCATTCCTATATCTAAAGTTCCCATTAAACTTATTAATGAAATTGAAAATCCGATCATTATTATATCATACTTTAGGTCATAGTACATTGCCAAAACATTCATTTGATACTTCTTTCAGTGGCCTGGGTTTGTTAACAGATCTGGGACAAGTGATTTTGAATGCATATCCCATTTTTTTTTCGAGATGTTTCTCTGATTTCTTTCTTTTTTTTTTTTTTTTTTTTTTTTTTTTTTTTTGTTTTTGTTTTTTTTTGTTTTGTTTTTCTTTATTGATTTTCATGAATAAGCAAAATCAATGATTTGAATAATAGGTATACACACATTGAGGTTAAATAAATTACTAGGTCCATACAGTATTTTTGTGAGTACACCCTATTCTATACAATAGCACCAGGAGTGGGTGTAGAATCTATGTAATTTTACAACATGCAAATGTGTTCATTGTTGAGAACAATATTTTATGGCATTAAGGTGGTCCCTCTGACCACACTGGTAGCCATGAGTATTAGTCCCAGGGATGCACGATAGATCTTAAAACCCATCAAAAACCTTCTAATGGCTATAGATTTTCCCTGGTTTTTCCTCGATTTTCGACATTTTTATTAATATTAATGAATATGCATTTGAGATAATTTTCATTTAGGCCCATGCCATCAATAAATATGTTATATGATAGTACTGGCTCGATAAAGTGTCACAATGACAGTTTCAGCCTAAAATTAGTTTATTATGGATTTTTCTGCCATTTTTAATGATTTTCATAAAAATTCATGAAGTGTGCAAATCAGATAACTTGCATTACTTACCATAGGAATAAAAGTGTTATGTCTAAGCTTTATATTGAGACCAAGTGCAGTGGTTTAGGGTAGGTAACAGCGGAGATATGACCAACTTTGTATGTACACCCCATGTTCATGAATCATGTTAATGGTTGCCATGGAAACCATGCATTTTTTCATAGTGCAAAATAGTTTATCTTTGAGGACAAAAATTCTTTGCATTTTGGGGGTTCCAATCATGGAACGATTTGGCACCCATGAAAAATTGTCCTAGGGTAGGGGCCTACAAGGTAGGTCAAATTAGCCCCTGGGGTATAGCTATTTGCTATTGGCGCAAGATTTGTGTAATATGTGCGAAATCTGAGCAGTTTATCTTGAAATGACTGAAAAACTGTTGATTGGGATAATAAACACAAAACAAACAAACTTAGATGAGGTTACACTTTGTAAACTAGAGAAAACATAAGTATAAATAAGTTTTAGTTTGAAGTTTTGGAGAACAGTGCAAAATATAGTGGGTGGGGTAAATCCATATTCATTGACCTGATGCTCTTTTCAAGAAAATAAAGCAATAAGGAATCTCATCCACAACTGTTTATGAATAAAATAGCCTCTAATCATATTATCAAACTTATATCATGTCAAGAAAATCCTGGGTAATAACGCAAACGACCATATTGCTGATGTTTTAGAAAATGCAATATGGAAATTGATGCTCCGAAAAAAAAGACCAAAAAAAATCAAATTTCATATCTTCCGATTCCGTCCTACTTTTAGTATGTTATTTAGGAAGGGTGTTTCTCCACAGAAATGCAAGAAACATTTGTGTTGCAATTTGTGGTGGGTTTGCCAAAAATATCGCTAATTTTACTGGACTAATGCCATAATCTGTAAAAAGTTGTTCAATCTCAAATCAGTACAATAGCGCATAATAAAACCGACAAAAATGGCTAAATGATACATGTATGTAGTTTTAAAATCAAAATTAAAATTTCTTGCATACAAACAGGAAGTAAAACAAACGGATTTACTTTTAAAGAAACTCGCCAAATCAGTAACGTGGGGCATTTCCTTACCTGCCATAGAACTTTGTTGTTTAAAGGAAAATTGCAAAACCACCGGTTAATTTTCCAAAAATGTCAATTATCCATATTTTGTAAAAGTTACAAAATTTGTTGTTTTTCTGATACTTACTTACATTATGCAGATCCCTCAGGTGTGCAATGAGAATTTAAATTGAAAATTTTTATTGTAAATCAACTTTCCAAACAATTGCAAAAAGTTTTGCATTTTCGTTCATACTCTAAAGTAATTATTAAAAAATTCTAGTTAATCATTAAAATGTGTTAAAGCAGGTTGGTGCAACACTTTTGGTTTTCAGTATATTCGTAATTTTCTAGAACAAACCAAATTCCCCCTTGATTTTGTCAAACTAAGACCGTTTTTGACGTTTATCATTGGGTAATCTAGTCGAACGCAAGTTTGTAGAGGCGAATGATCTTAGTATGGAATATCCTGTATCCATCATCTAGGGTAGACGTGCATAATATTACATAGGGAGATAATTATTTCTCCAACATTTTTTTTTCAATTCTGTCGCTCATAAGTTCTATATTTACATGTTTTGTATATACGTTTTGACTTATACTTTTTGATATTTTGATTGAACTTGTGCCTCTCCTTCCATTCATAATACTTTTGTATATCACAGCACCTATAAACAGGAAATGACCTTTGAAAACGCCCTTGGCTTACTGTCTGATCCTGGATAATGTATTGTATGTAATTGTATCTTGGATGTTCAACAATTAAAACAAAGTATAAACCAATTCTGTCGCTCAAAATCTTCATAAAATCGACAAACGTTTGTTAATGGCGATTTATGTTCAAACGTTTGTCAATAGCAACTCCGTAAAAAATGCAAACGGTCTATGACCAAATCCTTTTCCTCGCTTTAATAGCATGCTTATGTCTTAAAGTAACAAACATATTGAAATAATTTTCATAGTGGTTTTACCATTATCAGTGAGTTCAGCATTTTCAGGTGCCTTGTACAACTCCTGTAGGTTTTTTCTTGTACATGTTTCGTCGCTTCAGTGCTATACTGTTCTAACGGTTTAAAAACGGTTTTGAGAAAATCGAGTTTGAAGTTTCAGATGTCAATATTTCATTTCATATTCAACCAAGAGACTTTAGGAGTTACCAACTGATTATAAATGCACATTTGTGTCTTTCAAACAGTATTTTGTTGGCTTTTTCACCCTTTCATGATTGCCAGAGCCATATTGTCATTTTACAATTAGAACACTTTGACCTCTTTAACGCTCTTTCCGATCATTGCTATACTGTTCTAACTGTTTCTTTTTTCTCTTATATTTTAATACTCTGGATAATTCCTAGAGATATTTACAATAAAACAGATGCCTTTTACTCCAAAGAAGCTATTTACATCCAAAGGTTTGTGCAAATCTTTGTGATACTGCAGTATTATAGCAAAAATCAAAATCCAGGGGAAACAACTCAATTTTTTCAAGGCCGGTAAGTCAATGTAAGTCAATGTAGATAGAACACTGTGACACTCTCCAAAAGTTGGTCACGTGGTACGAAAATGGCATGGTATCCCATTGAAAGTGAATGCAAATTCAGTTAGAACAGTATAGCACTAAACAATTTGAAAAACTGCTAAAATGCTCTAGCCACAAATGTTTATAGGAAAAAGCTACTGGGTCAATAAGACCATTAGCAGATAGAACATTTCATTCTGAATCCAACGGTATATAACACTCCATATTTTCAAAAATGTTAGTTAGAACAGTATAGCACTGAAGCGACGGTTTGTAGACGCACGCTGTAATTTCCCTCAATGACATTTTGATCAAATAATCATCAAAACAGCCACACTCCTGGTTTTGGGTAACACTCATTAAGCTATGCGCATGTGACTTCAAAACATCATAAAGACACGTATGTAATTGTCTGAATTGTTTTGAAAGTTACAAGATTTTCCAAATGATAAAATTACAAAAATCTAAGTTTTTAATTGCGCCTCTCATAAATACCTGCTCATAGTGTAGTGCAGCAGTAGATGACCGAAAACATTCAATTACGACTCTGTTAATGATGTCGTAATGAAAACACATTCAGGTCCGGAGATCTGACACGGATGTGCAGTCTGCAAACGCTCAGTCTAAAGTCCATATTTTGTTGAAGTCTATCATAATTAGATAAAATCATATTTTCTGATGACCTGATCATGATCACCTGAAGCAGTCTCGAACATAATTGAACCGCGTCATGAGAAAACAAACAAGGTGGTTTCCGTACTGTTCCAACACAAACCGAGTTGTACAAGAACAGAGGATGGCTAGGGGCAGGAAATTTTGGATTTAGAAAGAAGGGGAATAGAACAATCCGTATAGCGGGAAAACAAAAACTCTGAGCAGCTTTTAAGCTGATCTGCGCCTTTGTTTTCGCATATGCAAAATGTTGATTTTCTCAAGACGTGGCTCAATTAATTGATTGTCTATAAACAATTACCATACAGTCATTTTTTAATTTTCTTAAAATAAAGGAATACAACCATTGTTCATTGTATCGAAATAATATAAATGAAAGAGGAAAACACACCAGTGAACCGCGTTCCAGGGAATCAAAGTACGGAAGGCACTGAGTGTCATAAATGGTATGTAAACCGTTACATAGAATGGGATATTTTACAATATATTTTAGCATTCAAAAAGTGTGAGCTAATGTATGTTAATATATAATCTAGTTGACATCAATAAAAAACCTTGGTTTCCAGCTCAATATGGAGGCTTAATTCTTATAACAAAAAGTGTGAGCTAATGTATGTTAATATATAATCTAGTTGACTGGCCGGGTGTTAAACATCAATAAAAAAAACCTTGGTTTCCAGCTCAATATGGAGGCTTCTTATAATTTTGCGTGTCGCAATATTGGCATATTTATAAAATTATTCTTGGCGAATTCGAGTAAGCAGTATAGTTATCATGAGTTCTTCAAATCATTTTATTGTCTTGATAAGACAACTGTTGGTTGTCAGTAATGTTGTAACAGTCTGCAGTGCCCCATCTGGTGACAACTGTCGGCCAGATTGTGAGGTGTTATGATATAGCTTGTGTATGGTTAAAATGAAATCTACAGAATGTACATGTTGATGTTTTTGTTTAATATTGTGCTTTTTTTATTTCAGTTTTGAGGCGTATTAGTATGTTCTGGCATCAGCAAAGAAGAAAAATCAGTGTCCTCCCTTTCATACTTTTCATGTGTTTTTTGACGTTTTACATGCGTTTTCGCGAGCAAAGAAATAGTTCTGTAGACATAGTAAAAATTCAGACGCCGTACAAACAGCTCGTCTGGTACAAACTTTACCATGGCGGATTGAGAAAAGACGCGAGCGGCATGGATTTTTCTCAGTGTGAATACAGCAGATGCAAAATAAACTTCATCGATAGCAATGCAGAAATGAAGACCTACTTTTCTACCGCGGACGCCATTTTGTTTCAAGGTGGCAGAATGCCAAAGAACCCACCAAAGAGAGCCCACGCTGAGCAAGCGTATGTTTTTGTTGACAACGAAGCACCACTGCACCTTCATTCTGATGGGTATCTGTTTCCGGCGTGGAATCACGTGGTTAACTGGACGATGACTTACAGGCTTGACTCTGATATGAAGTATACGTAACGCGAGGGATGTCACTGAACTCAGTCAGAAAAACTATACGGAAATCTTCCGGAATAAAACAAAACAGGCTGCATGGCTTGTTAGTGATTGTGTAACTGAGAGCAAACGTGAAAGATTCGTGGCAAAGTTGAAACAATTCATAAATATTGACGTCTACGGTCGTTGCGGTAAACACAAAAATTGTACCAAAGAGGAAGGAAAGAAGTGTTTCCAAAGAATAGCTGACGATTATAAATTCTATCTTTCATTCGAGAACTCCGTTTGTGAGGATTACTTGTCAGAAAAGGTTTTTACATGGTTTGGTTATGACATCATCAGTGTCGTAAGAGGTGGTCGGTCATATGATCGTGTTTTACCAACACAAACTTACGTAAATACGGATACATTCAAAAACATAGGTGAACTCGGTAGATTTTTGCGTCTTCTAGCTAGTTCAGAGAAAGCATACACGAGCATGTTGAAGTTAAAAGACCAGTTTGAAATGATTCCCGGAAGGTTGAAGAAACATGAAGCATATTGTGAACTATGTAAAAAGTTACATAATTTAGATGAAAATAGAAAATCATACAGAAGTATAGGCGATTGGTGGCTGAAAAATAAGTGTGTAAGGTATCCAAAGGATATCAAATAATGAATTAACAAATGTGCGCAAAGTATCTAAACGAATACAAAGCCAAACGTTTGGAATCTAAGAATTTAAATTCAAACATATATGTATTTGTATAAAATAAGCCTCACTTTAAGGATACGAAAGGAAAAAGTCGGTTTACGTCATTTACGTCTGTTTATTTTAGGTACTTCTGCTTTAATCTCTTAATGCCCTTTGTTGATAGTTTTGAGTCATTATTGCTAATACAAAGCGCATCAAAATAGCTTATTTAGATTTGGGAGAGCAGTGAAATACATTACGATCTATTCCGATTTAAACCGTTGATTCTGCAAATTATGGGTTTTACTTTTTTGCAGACTTGAGTCCAATTCGCATGCGCAAAAAATACACGCGTGTAAATATACTCCGGTGTGTATTTATACTCCGGTGTGCAAATCAACCTGAGAGTAAATTTAAATTGCGTTCGCATGGGTTTTATCGCCAGAAGTATTTTTGTAGGTAGATTTATCATTTCTGGATTAAAACCTGTTCATTTAAGTTTTCTGTATTTGAAAAACGAGAAGAGGCTGCTTCAAGATGTTATTGTAGACTTTGGCAGCAGAGGAGAATCATGTAATGGTCAGGCATAACCTTAGCAGTTACACAGTTCCCTTTTATCATCCTTTCACAAGGAATTACTGTTAAAATGCCCCAAGAATCCTAACCAAGAATGATGAAGAAATAGTGTGGCTGTTTGCACTCCATATGATCTAAAATGTTATGAATGGACGAGGGTGAAGTTAGCAGTACCAGTAGTACTGCAGTAATACTGCGGCATTAGCCCAGCAGCACCAGCAGTATTACACATCCGGACGAAAGTTACGCCCGTATTGTTCTTTTAGATTACTAGTCTATTGATCTTTTTGAACCATTTAAAATATACTTATATGTTTTTGTGTTTGTTTTTCTAGCATAACGGGCTGATTCAACAATTTTTCAGTCATGTCGGGACAATGCCACCACTCTCTGATATGGTATGTTCATGTGTATTCTTAAGCGCCACGAGCCACCGGCTTCTCGTCTACACTGTCCCAAAAATGATACTATTGGTTTTACCACATTCACATGTACCATTCCCCATATTTAAAGAATTAACATTGCTTATGTCTCACCGGTTCTATTTAAATGCAATGCATGCAAGTTACATGCACCGTAGTGCAAAGCCTGGGTCGTGTTGTCCACTAAGTGTCCGGCGTTGTCCTCGAAGTGGCCGTCCTCGATTTTTGAAAAAGAGAAATTCAAACACAGATACATATCAAATGCAACTGGAGAACATTTCTTTCACAACCTTTTGATACAATAAAATTCTAAATGAGGGACAAAACTACAGGGTGCAATGAGGTCCAAACCGGTTTTTGACCCCCGATCTTACCACCCCAGAGGCTTGAGTTTCTGACCAGACCCTGTTGGGATTGTTGGTATGGTAACACTCTTTCAGCTGCGTGGGGTCGGTATACCGGGATAACTATTGTTCTCGAGAAAAAGTGGTATATATATATGTTATACACGCTAAAAAAGCGAAAATACATGCTTTTCAGCAGCAACATGTCACGCAAGTCATGGGCTTGAGTTTCTGGTCTCATCCTTTTTATAATATCGAGTGATGCCCAGTGGATGGAATCAGACAGGTGGCTATACCGGGATAACTCTTGTTCTCGAGAATTGGGGGGTCAAAATGGTGGGGGGGGGGGGTGCAAAGAAGTCCAAACCGGTTTTTGACCCCCGATCTTACCACCCCAGAGGCTTGAGTTTCTGACCAGACCCTGTTGAGCTTGTTGGTATGGTAACACTCTTTCAGCTGCGTGGGGTCGGTATACCGGGATAACTCATGTTCTCGAGAAAAAGTGGTATACCTATGCTATACACGCTATAAAAGCGAAAATACATGCTTTTCAGCAGCAACATGTCACGCAAGTCATGGGCTTGAGTTTCTGGTCTCACCCTTTTTATAATATCGAGTGATCCCCAGTGGATGGAATCAGATAGGTGGCTATACCGGGATAACTCTTGTTCCCGAGAATTGGGGGGTCAAAATGGGGGGGGGGTGCAATGTGGTCCAAACCGGTTTTTGACCCCCGATCTTACCGCCCCAGAGGCTTGAGTTTCTGACCAGACCCTGTTGGGCTTGTTGGTTTGGTAACACTCTTTCAGCTTCGTGGGGTCGGTATACCGGGATAACTCTTGTTCTCGAGAAAAAGTGGTATACCTATGCTATACACGCTATAAAAGCGAAAATACATGCTTTTCAGCAGCAACATGTCACGCAAGTCATGGGCTTGAGTTTCTGGTCTCACCCTTATTATAATATCGAGTGATGCCCAGTGGATGGAATCAGACAGGTGGCTATACCGGGATAACTCTTGTTCTCGAGAATTAGGGCGTTAAAATGGGGGGGGGGGGGTGCAATGAAGTCCAAACCGGTTTTTGACCCCCGATCTTACCACCCCAGAGGCTTGAGTTTCTGACCAGACCCTGTTGGGATTGTTGGTATGGTAACACTCTTTCAGCTGCGTGGGGTCGGTATACCGGGATAACTCTTGTTCTCGAGAAAAAGTGGTATATATATGTTATACACGCTAAAAAAGCGAAAATACATGCTTTTCAGCAGCAACATGTCACGCAAGTCATGGGCTTGAGTTTCTGGTCTCATCCTTTTTATAATATCGAGTGATGCCCAGTGGATGGAATCAGACAGGTGGCTATACCGGGATAACTCTTGTTCTCGAGAATTGGGGGGTCAAAATGGTGGGGGGGGGGGTGCAAAGAAGTCCAAACCGGTTTTTGACCCCCGATCTTACCACCCCAGAGGCTTGAGTTTCTGACCAGACCCTGTTGAGCTTGTTGGTATGGTAACACTCTTTCAGCTGCGTGGGGTCGGTATACCGGGATAACTCTTGTTCTCGAGAAAAAGTGGTATACCTATGCTATACACGCTATAAAAGCGAAAATACATGCTTTTCAGCAGCAACATGTCACGCAAGTCATGGGCTTGAGTTTCTGGTCTCACCCTTTTTATAATATCGAGTGATCCCCAGTGGATGGAATCAGATAGGTGGCTATACCGGGATAACTCTTGTTCCCGAGAATTGGGGGGTCAAAATGGGGGGGGGGGTGCAATGTGGTCCAAACCAGTTTTTGACCCCCGATCTTACCACCCCAGAGGCTTGAGTTTCTGACCAGACCCTGTTGGGCTTGTTGGTTTGGTAACACTCTTTCAGCTTCGTGGGGTCGGTATACCGGGATAACTTGTTGTCGAGAAAAACTGGTATACCTATGCTATACACGCTATAAAAGCGAAAATACATGCTTTTCAGCAGCAACATGTCACGCAAGTCATGGGCTTGAGTTTCTGGTCTCACCCTTATTATAATATCGAGTGATGCCCAGTGGATGGAATCAGACAGGTGGCTATACCGGGATAACTCTTGTTCTCGAGAATTAGGGGGTCAAAATGGGGGGGGGGGTGCAATGAGGTCCAAACCGGTTTTTGACCCCCGATCTTACCACCCCAGAGGCTTGAGTTTCTGACCAGACCCTGTTGGGATTGTTGGTATGGTAACACTCTTTCAGCTGCGTGGGGTCGGTATACCGGGATAACTCTTGTTCTCGAGAAAAAGTGGTATATATATGTTATACACGCTAAAAAAGCGAAAATACATGCTTTTCAGCAGCAACATGTCACGCAAGTCATGGGCTTGAGTTTCTGGTCTCATCCTTTTTATAATATCGAGTGATGCCCAGTGGATGGAATCAGACAGGTGGCTATACCGGGATAACTCTTGTTCTCGATAATTGGGGGGTCAAAATGGTGGGGGGGGGGTTGCAAAGAAGTCCAAACCGGTTTTTGACCCCCGATCTTACCACCCCAGAGGCTTGAGTTTCTGACCAGACCCTGTTGGGCTTGTTGGTATGATAACACTCTTTTCAGCTGCGTGGGGTCGGTATACCGGGATAACTCTTGTTCTCGAGAAAAAGTCGTATGCCTATGTTATACACGCTAAAAAAGCGAAAATACATGCTTTTCAGCAGCAACATGTCACGCAAGTCATGGGCTTGAGTTTTTGGTCTCACCCTTTTTATAATATCGAGTGATGCCCAGTGGATGGAATCAGACAGGTGGCTATACCGGGATAACTCTTGTTCTCGAGAATTGGGGGGTCAAAATGGGGGGAGGGTGCAAGGAGGTCCAAACCGGTTTTTGACCCCCGATCTTACCACCCCAGAGGCTTGAGTTTCTGACCAGACCCTGTTGGGCTTGTTAGTATGGTAACACTCTTTCAGCTGCGTGGGGTCGGTATACCGGGATAACTCCTGTTCTCGAGAAAAAAGGTGGTATACCTATGCTATACACGCTATAAAAGCGAAAGTATATGTATAAGTATTCAGCAGCAACATGTCACGCAAGTCATGGGCTTGAGTTTCTGGTCTCACCCTTTTTATAATATCGAGTGATCCCCAGTGGATGGCATCAGATAGGTGGATATACCGGGATAACTCTTGTTCTCGAGAATTGGGGGATCAAATTTGGGGGGGGGGGTTGCAATGAGGTCCAAACCGGTTTTTGACCCCCGATCTTACCACCCCAGAGGCTTGAGTTTCTGACCAGACCCTGTTGGGATTGGTGGTATGGTAACACTCTTTCAGCTGCGTGGGGTCGGTATACCGGAATAACTCTTGTTCTCGAGAAAAAGTGGTAGACCTATGTTATACACGCTAAAAAGCGAAAATACACGCTAAAAAAGCGAAAATACATGCTTTTCAGCAGCAACATGTCACGCAAGTCATGGGCTTGAGTTTCTGGTCTCACCCTTTTTATAATATCGAGTGATGCCCAGTGGATGGAATCAGACAGGTGGGTATACCGGGATAACTCTTGTTCTCGAGAATTGGGGGGTCAAAATGGGAGGGGGTGCAATGAGGTCCAAACCGGTTTTTGACCTCTGATCTTACCACCCCAGAGGCTTGAGTTTCTGACCAGACCCTGTTGGGCTTGTTGGTATGGTAACACTCTTTTAGCTGCGTGGGGTCGGTATACCGGGATAACTCTTGTTCTCGAGAAAAAGTGGTATACCTATGCTATACACGCTATAAAAGCGAAAATACGTGCTTTTCAGCAGCAACATGTCACGCAAGTCATGGGCTTCAAGCCATCATGGCAAAGGTGCGAAAATAAACATCACAAGAAACAGGAAGCGTGTCAAAACATTGCGGTCATTAAAATGACACCTATTTGATTGGATTTGAGGATTACGTTCAGTGAAAGATAGATTAGATAATTATGTAATTAAATTATTACTTTTTAATCCAATCTTCGCTTTGATTTTGTGTGCCACAGGACGGAACATAGGGTAACACTATGAATCTCCACAAATAGTTTATCAAAGAAAATGTCGGCTGGCAAATAATATACAAAACATTTTGAATTTGAATGCATGTATATTTTAAGTTCTGAGACAGTGTTGATGTCATTTCATTATGGATATGCAAGTGCCGCCCGGTGCAAAACAGCCTAAGACTTTTCAGTTCCCACAACGTACATGTACATTCGGTGAGAAAAAAAAAAAAATAAATAAATAAAAAAAAAAAAAATAAATAAATAAAGTAATTAAAGAAAAAGAAGTTGCTTTTCTGATATATCTTCCAATTTAGATGGTCTGAATTTCGGTCGTTTTGTTGACAAAAACTATCGAAACTCGGTCCCCAAAACGCACTCAGAACGCGTTTAGAGGCACCAATTTATCAAAATTTTCTCGGGGGAGATCCCCCGAAGCCCCCCCCCCCCTCCCCGCCATTTCTCCTGCTCTCCCCCGTTCGTGACTTTGGCGCTCGTCCATTTCTTCCGCCGGACCACCTTTTAAAACGCGGCGACGGCCCTGGCTTGAGTTTCTGGTCTCACCCTTTTTATAATATCGAGTGATCCCCAGTGGATGGAATCAGACAGGTGGGTATACCGGGATAACTCTTGTTCTCGAGAATTGGGGGGGTCAAAATGGGGGGGGGGGTGCAATGAGGTCCAAACCGGTTTTTGACCCCCCCCCCCTCTTACCACCCCAGAGGCTTGAGTTTCTGACCAGACCCTGTTGGGATTGTTGGTATGGTAACCGTCTGGGACTATGAAATTTTCTCCAGGTAAGGCGCTACTAAGAGACATAATCCAATTTTCTCACCTAGCCGCTAAGCGCATAGAGTTATCCTGCCTGATTAATTTTTTATCACAGGTAGAATCCATTAATCATGTTAATTCACCATATCTACATTAATTTGCTGGTTCCCAGTTTTTCAATAATCAATATTGGAAATCCAGGTAACCAGTAAAACCACCCCAGTTAGCCATTGGTCAATTTTGGACACACCTTCAAATATTGACCAATGACTAACTGGGGTGGTTTTACTGGTTACCTGGTTTTCCAATATTGATTATTTGTAAGCTGGAAACCAGTAATTAATGTAGATATGGTCAATACCTGTATAAGCCGCATATCATTGTGCCCACGGGCAAAGATTAAGGATTAAGGTTAGTTCGAGTGTTGCCAGAGAGATTTATCGTGTATGTTTGCACGCATATTTTTGCAAAATCTGATCTATGTGGTCTGGCAAATGGGCTTTGTATGGTCCAACACCAGTAAAAAATCTCCCATAGGCCGCAATGCAAATTCCCTCACTTTGTGACACTCCCAGCTGGTACCCAACAATGCACCACCAAAAGGTCTTCTCTAACTTGATAGCCCAGCCACACCCCTACCCAAAGGTGCCACTACCTAGGGGGGTTGACCATCTCGATTTTCCGGTAATCCATTTTGCAATATACCTATGGGTGGATTTTACACTCTAGAATGGTCCGGATTTTAGTAGGGGGTAGTGTACAAACAGAAGCCTCCGATGAGATATAGTCCGTTTTGGCATGGTGATTTGTGCACTAATATGTTGTATTATGGCGATACTTTGTAGTAAATGCGAGATCTTACACAGAATGTAGGAAATGTTCTCACTATTCAGCATCAAACATGTGTGGATGAAATTTTTAAATGCACTATTTTCGTGGGGTACGGCGGAGTGATATTTTTTTACCGGTGTTCCACCTTGAGGGAAATTTAATTTTATCGCGAACAAGAAAATTTCTTTGCGATACACTCTCCCCCAAAATACAAGATGCTTGATAAGTGTTTTGTTGAGAAAGAACACAAAATGAGAGTACATGGGGTCTTTCAATTCTAGGTACCCCCATGTAAAAGCAGGCTATTTTGACCAAAAATCAAAATATGGTGGTCATACATAATGCCCAACAAATGTTTGAAACAACAAAACCTAAGCAATAAAATGCTACAGAATTAAGGTCAAGTTATTGGTGTACCATATTTGACCTTCAAATGACCTTGACCTTTGACCTCTGAACTGTGACCTTGACCCCAAATAGCTACACGAGTAAAACTTTACAACCTAGAAATTGAGCAAAAATGATCTGTTTGTAAGTTTTTGTGTCCTTGACCTTTGACCTTGGGTGACCTTGACCTTTGACCTTTACTGTGACCTTGCGCAAAGCAAGTACAAAGGTTTACCACAGTTGTTGCTTATGCCACAATGTGTTCTAGGTGCTGAGTGATAACAATAACACTAGAAAATGGGACCGAAATGACCCTCTGAATAACACTATTTTCAGCCAAAACTTGTCAAAAAGATGTTCATTTGAGCCAAAAATTGTCTTAAACACTAGCAAACAGCTTAATTCAACAATACATCATGGTTTAGACCAGTTTTAAATCTAAATCTGGGATAAAATCACATTTGAAAGCGGATTTTAATGGGTTTTATTTTTTTCAAATTTTCAAAAATTTAAATTTCAATTAAATTTTTCTAAAATTGATAAAAGTTTGAAATTTTTGTCAAAATCTAAGTTTGAGCCAGATACGAAGAGTATACCACTAAGTAACGACTGACTATGCCAAAAGTAAAAATTTCGACATTCGGCTTCTAAGGTCCAACACCAGTAAAAAATCTCCCATAGGCCGCAATGCAAATTCCCTCACTTTGTGACACTCCCAGCTGGTACCCAACAATGCACCACCAAAAGGTCTTCTCTAACTTGATAGCCCAGCCACACCCCTACCCAAAGGTGCCACTACCTAGGGGGGTTGACCATCTCGATTTTCCGGTAATCCATTTTGCAATATACCTATGGGTGGATTTTACACTCTAGAATGGTCCGGATTTTAGTAGGGGGTAGTGTACAAACAGAAGCCTCCGATGAGATATAGTCCGTTTTGGCATGGTGATTTGTGCACTAATATGTTGTATTATGGCGATACTTTGTAGTAAATGCGAGATCTTACACAGAATGTAGGAAATGTTCTCACTATTCAGCATCAAACATGTGTGGATGAAATTTTTAAATGCACTATTTTCGTGGGGTACGGCGGAGTGATATTTTTTTACCGGTGTTCCACCTTGAGGGAAATTTAATTTTATCGCGAACAAGAAAATTTCTTTGCGATACACTCTCCCCCAAAATACAAGATGCTTGATAAGTGTTTTGTTGAGAAAGAACACAAAATGAGAGTACATGGGGTCTTTCAATTCTAGGTACCCCCATGTAAAAGCAGGCTATTTTGACCAAAAATCAAAATATGGTGGTCATACATAATGCCCAACAAATGTTTGAAACAACAAAACCTAAGCAATAAAATGCTACAGAATTAAGGTCAAGTTATTGGTGTACCATATTTGACCTTCAAATGACCTTGACCTTTGACCTCTGAACTGTGACCTTGACCCCAAATAGCTACACGAGTAAAACTTTACAACCTAGAAATTGAGCAAAAATGATCTGTTTGTAAGTTTTTGTGTCCTTGACCTTTGACCTTGGGTGACCTTGACCTTTGACCTTTACTGTGACCTTGCGCAAAGCAAGTACAAAGGTTTACCACAGTTGTTGCTTATGCCACAATGTGTTCTAGGTGCTGAGTGATAACAATAACACTAGAAAATGGGACCGAAATGACCCTCTGAATAACACTATTTTCAGCCAAAACTTGTCAAAAAGATGTTCATTTGAGCCAAAAATTGTCTTAAACACTAGCAAACAGCTTAATTCAACAATACATCATGGTTTAGACCAGTTTTAAATCTAAATCTGGGATAAAATCACATTTGAAAGCGGATTTTAATGGGTTTTATTTTTTTCAAATTTTCAAAAATTTAAATTTCAATTAAATTTTTCTAAAATTGATAAAAGTTTGAAATTTTTGTCAAAATCTAAGTTTGAGCCAGATACGAAGAGTATACCACTAAGTAACGACTGACTATGCCAAAAGTAAAAATTTCGACATTCGGCTTCTAAGGTCCAACACCAGTAAAAAATCTCCCATAGGCCGCAATGCAAATTCCCTCACTTTGTGACACTCCCAGCTGGTACCCAACAATGCACCACCAAAAGGTCTTCTCTAACTTGATAGCCCAGCCACACCCCTACCCAAAGGTGCCACTACCTAGGGGGGTTGACCATCTCGATTTTCCGGTAATCCATTTTGCAATATACCTATGGGTGGATTTTACACTCTAGAATGGTCCGGATTTTAGTAGGGGGTAGTGTACAAACAGAAGCCTCCGATGAGATATAGTCCGTTTTGGCATGGTGATTTGTGCACTAATATGTTGTATTATGGCGATACTTTGTAGTAAATGCGAGATCTTACACAGAATGTAGGAAATGTTCTCACTATTCAGCATCAAACATGTGTGGATGAAATTTTTAAATGCACTATTTTCGTGGGGTACGGCGGAGTGATATTTTTTTACCGGTGTTCCACCTTGAGGGAAATTTAATTTTATCGCGAACAAGAAAATTTCTTTGCGATACACTCTCCCCCAAAATACAAGATGCTTGATAAGTGTTTTGTTGAGAAAGAACACAAAATGAGAGTACATGGGGTCTTTCAATTCTAGGTACCCCCATGTAAAAGCAGGCTATTTTGACCAAAAATCAAAATATGGTGGTCATACATAATGCCCAACAAATGTTTGAAACAACAAAACCTAAGCAATAAAATGCTACAGAATTAAGGTCAAGTTATTGGTGTACCATATTTGACCTTCAAATGACCTTGACCTTTGACCTCTGAACTGTGACCTTGACCCCAAATAGCTACACGAGTAAAACTTTACAACCTAGAAATTGAGCAAAAATGATCTGTTTGTAAGTTTTTGTGTCCTTGACCTTTGACCTTGGGTGACCTTGACCTTTGACCTTTACTGTGACCTTGCGCAAAGCAAGTACAAAGGTTTACCACAGTTGTTGCTTATGCCACAATGTGTTCTAGGTGCTGAGTGATAACAATAACACTAGAAAATGGGACCGAAATGACCCTCTGAATAACACTATTTTCAGCCAAAACTTGTCAAAAAGATGTTCATTTGAGCCAAAAATTGTCTTAAACACTAGCAAACAGCTTAATTCAACAATACATCATGGTTTAGACCAGTTTTAAATCTAAATCTGGGATAAAATCACATTTGAAAGCGGATTTTAATGGGTTTTATTTTTTTCAAATTTTCAAAAATTTAAATTTCAATTAAATTTTTCTAAAATTGATAAAAGTTTGAAATTTTTGTCAAAATCTAAGTTTGAGCCAGATACGAAGAGTATACCACTAAGTAACGACTGACTATGCCAAAAGTAAAAATTTCGACATTCGGCTTCTAAGGTCCAACACCAGTAAAAAATCTCCCATAGGCCGCAATGCAAATTCCCTCACTTTGTGACACTCCCAGCTGGTACCCAACAATGCACCACCAAAAGGTCTTCTCTAACTTGATAGCCCAGCCACACCCCTACCCAAAGGTGCCACTACCTAGGGGGGTTGACCATCTCGATTTTCCGGTAATCCATTTTGCAATATACCTATGGGTGGATTTTACACTCTAGAATGGTCCGGATTTTAGTAGGGGGTAGTGTACAAACAGAAGCCTCCGATGAGATATAGTCCGTTTTGGCATGGTGATTTGTGCACTAATATGTTGTATTATGGCGATACTTTGTAGTAAATGCGAGATCTTACACAGAATGTAGGAAATGTTCTCACTATTCAGCATCAAACATGTGTGGATGAAATTTTTAAATGCACTATTTTCGTGGGGTACGGCGGAGTGATATTTTTTTACCGGTGTTCCACCTTGAGGGAAATTTAATTTTATCGCGAACAAGAAAATTTCTTTGCGATACACTCTCCCCCAAAATACAAGATGCTTGATAAGTGTTTTGTTGAGAAAGAACACAAAATGAGAGTACATGGGGTCTTTCAATTCTAGGTACCCCCATGTAAAAGCAGGCTATTTTGACCAAAAATCAAAATATGGTGGTCATACATAATGCCCAACAAATGTTTGAAACAACAAAACCTAAGCAATAAAATGCTACAGAATTAAGGTCAAGTTATTGGTGTACCATATTTGACCTTCAAATGACCTTGACCTTTGACCTCTGAACTGTGACCTTGACCCCAAATAGCTACACGAGTAAAACTTTACAACCTAGAAATTGAGCAAAAATGATCTGTTTGTAAGTTTTTGTGTCCTTGACCTTTGACCTTGGGTGACCTTGACCTTTGACCTTTACTGTGACCTTGCGCAAAGCAAGTACAAAGGTTTACCACAGTTGTTGCTTATGCCACAATGTGTTCTAGGTGCTGAGTGATAACAATAACACTAGAAAATGGGACCGAAATGACCCTCTGAATAACACTATTTTCAGCCAAAACTTGTCAAAAAGATGTTCATTTGAGCCAAAAATTGTCTTAAACACTAGCAAACAGCTTAATTCAACAATACATCATGGTTTAGACCAGTTTTAAATCTAAATCTGGGATAAAATCACATTTGAAAGCGGATTTTAATGGGTTTTATTTTTTTCAAATTTTCAAAAATTTAAATTTCAATTAAATTTTTCTAAAATTGATAAAAGTTTGAAATTTTTGTCAAAATCTAAGTTTGAGCCAGATACGAAGAGTATACCACTAAGTAACGACTGACTATGCCAAAAGTAAAAATTTCGACATTCGGCTTCTAAGGTCCAACACCAGTAAAAAATCTCCCATAGGCCGCAATGCAAATTCCCTCACTTTGTGACACTCCCAGCTGGTACCCAACAATGCACCACCAAAAGGTCTTCTCTAACTTGATAGCCCAGCCACACCCCTACCCAAAGGTGCCACTACCTAGGGGGGTTGACCATCTCGATTTTCCGGTAATCCATTTTGCAATATACCTATGGGTGGATTTTACACTCTAGAATGGTCCGGATTTTAGTAGGGGGTAGTGTACAAACAGAAGCCTCCGATGAGATATAGTCCGTTTTGGCATGGTGATTTGTGCACTAATATGTTGTATTATGGCGATACTTTGTAGTAAATGCGAGATCTTACACAGAATGTAGGAAATGTTCTCACTATTCAGCATCAAACATGTGTGGATGAAATTTTTAAATGCACTATTTTCGTGGGGTACGGCGGAGTGATATTTTTTTACCGGTGTTCCACCTTGAGGGAAATTTAATTTTATCGCGAACAAGAAAATTTCTTTGCGATACACTCTCCCCCAAAATACAAGATGCTTGATAAGTGTTTTGTTGAGAAAGAACACAAAATGAGAGTACATGGGGTCTTTCAATTCTAGGTACCCCCATGTAAAAGCAGGCTATTTTGACCAAAAATCAAAATATGGTGGTCATACATAATGCCCAACAAATGTTTGAAACAACAAAACCTAAGCAATAAAATGCTACAGAATTAAGGTCAAGTTATTGGTGTACCATATTTGACCTTCAAATGACCTTGACCTTTGACCTCTGAACTGTGACCTTGACCCCAAATAGCTACACGAGTAAAACTTTACAACCTAGAAATTGAGCAAAAATGATCTGTTTGTAAGTTTTTGTGTCCTTGACCTTTGACCTTGGGTGACCTTGACCTTTGACCTTTACTGTGACCTTGCGCAAAGCAAGTACAAAGGTTTACCACAGTTGTTGCTTATGCCACAATGTGTTCTAGGTGCTGAGTGATAACAATAACACTAGAAAATGGGACCGAAATGACCCTCTGAATAACACTATTTTCAGCCAAAACTTGTCAAAAAGATGTTCATTTGAGCCAAAAATTGTCTTAAACACTAGCAAACAGCTTAATTCAACAATACATCATGGTTTAGACCAGTTTTAAATCTAAATCTGGGATAAAATCACATTTGAAAGCGGATTTTAATGGGTTTTATTTTTTTCAAATTTTCAAAAATTTAAATTTCAATTAAATTTTTCTAAAATTGATAAAAGTTTGAAATTTTTGTCAAAATCTAAGTTTGAGCCAGATACGAAGAGTATACCACTAAGTAACGACTGACTATGCCAAAAGTAAAAATTTCGACATTCGGCTTCTAAGGTCCAACACCAGTAAAAAATCTCCCATAGGCCGCAATGCAAATTCCCTCACTTTGTGACACTCCCAGCTGGTACCCAACAATGCACCACCAAAAGGTCTTCTCTAACTTGATAGCCCAGCCACACCCCTACCCAAAGGTGCCACTACCTAGGGGGGTTGACCATCTCGATTTTCCGGTAATCCATTTTGCAATATACCTATGGGTGGATTTTACACTCTAGAATGGTCCGGATTTTAGTAGGGGGTAGTGTACAAACAGAAGCCTCCGATGAGATATAGTCCGTTTTGGCATGGTGATTTGTGCACTAATATGTTGTATTATGGCGATACTTTGTAGTAAATGCGAGATCTTACACAGAATGTAGGAAATGTTCTCACTATTCAGCATCAAACATGTGTGGATGAAATTTTTAAATGCACTATTTTCGTGGGGTACGGCGGAGTGATATTTTTTTACCGGTGTTCCACCTTGAGGGAAATTTAATTTTATCGCGAACAAGAAAATTTCTTTGCGATACACTCTCCCCCAAAATACAAGATGCTTGATAAGTGTTTTGTTGAGAAAGAACACAAAATGAGAGTACATGGGGTCTTTCAATTCTAGGTACCCCCATGTAAAAGCAGGCTATTTTGACCAAAAATCAAAATATGGTGGTCATACATAATGCCCAACAAATGTTTGAAACAACAAAACCTAAGCAATAAAATGCTACAGAATTAAGGTCAAGTTATTGGTGTACCATATTTGACCTTCAAATGACCTTGACCTTTGACCTCTGAACTGTGACCTTGACCCCAAATAGCTACACGAGTAAAACTTTACAACCTAGAAATTGAGCAAAAATGATCTGTTTGTAAGTTTTTGTGTCCTTGACCTTTGACCTTGGGTGACCTTGACCTTTGACCTTTACTGTGACCTTGCGCAAAGCAAGTACAAAGGTTTACCACAGTTGTTGCTTATGCCACAATGTGTTCTAGGTGCTGAGTGATAACAATAACACTAGAAAATGGGACCGAAATGACCCTCTGAATAACACTATTTTCAGCCAAAACTTGTCAAAAAGATGTTCATTTGAGCCAAAAATTGTCTTAAACACTAGCAAACAGCTTAATTCAACAATACATCATGGTTTAGACCAGTTTTAAATCTAAATCTGGGATAAAATCACATTTGAAAGCGGATTTTAATGGGTTTTATTTTTTTCAAATTTTCAAAAATTTAAATTTCAATTAAATTTTTCTAAAATTGATAAAAGTTTGAAATTTTTGTCAAAATCTAAGTTTGAGCCAGATACGAAGAGTATACCACTAAGTAACGACTGACTATGCCAAAAGTAAAAATTTCGACATTCGGCTTCTAAGGTCCAACACCAGTAAAAAATCTCCCATAGGCCGCAATGCAAATTCCCTCACTTTGTGACACTCCCAGCTGGTACCCAACAATGCACCACCAAAAGGTCTTCTCTAACTTGATAGCCCAGCCACACCCCTACCCAAAGGTGCCACTACCTAGGGGGGTTGACCATCTCGATTTTCCGGTAATCCATTTTGCAATATACCTATGGGTGGATTTTACACTCTAGAATGGTCCGGATTTTAGTAGGGGGTAGTGTACAAACAGAAGCCTCCGATGAGATATAGTCCGTTTTGGCATGGTGATTTGTGCACTAATATGTTGTATTATGGCGATACTTTGTAGTAAATGCGAGATCTTACACAGAATGTAGGAAATGTTCTCACTATTCAGCATCAAACATGTGTGGATGAAATTTTTAAATGCACTATTTTCGTGGGGTACGGCGGAGTGATATTTTTTTACCGGTGTTCCACCTTGAGGGAAATTTAATTTTATCGCGAACAAGAAAATTTCTTTGCGATACACTCTCCCCCAAAATACAAGATGCTTGATAAGTGTTTTGTTGAGAAAGAACACAAAATGAGAGTACATGGGGTCTTTCAATTCTAGGTACCCCCATGTAAAAGCAGGCTATTTTGACCAAAAATCAAAATATGGTGGTCATACATAATGCCCAACAAATGTTTGAAACAACAAAACCTAAGCAATAAAATGCTACAGAATTAAGGTCAAGTTATTGGTGTACCATATTTGACCTTCAAATGACCTTGACCTTTGACCTCTGAACTGTGACCTTGACCCCAAATAGCTACACGAGTAAAACTTTACAACCTAGAAATTGAGCAAAAATGATCTGTTTGTAAGTTTTTGTGTCCTTGACCTTTGACCTTGGGTGACCTTGACCTTTGACCTTTACTGTGACCTTGCGCAAAGCAAGTACAAAGGTTTACCACAGTTGTTGCTTATGCCACAATGTGTTCTAGGTGCTGAGTGATAACAATAACACTAGAAAATGGGACCGAAATGACCCTCTGAATAACACTATTTTCAGCCAAAACTTGTCAAAAAGATGTTCATTTGAGCCAAAAATTGTCTTAAACACTAGCAAACAGCTTAATTCAACAATACATCATGGTTTAGACCAGTTTTAAATCTAAATCTGGGATAAAATCACATTTGAAAGCGGATTTTAATGGGTTTTATTTTTTTCAAATTTTCAAAAATTTAAATTTCAATTAAATTTTTCTAAAATTGATAAAAGTTTGAAATTTTTGTCAAAATCTAAGTTTGAGCCAGATACGAAGAGTATACCACTAAGTAACGACTGACTATGCCAAAAGTAAAAATTTCGACATTCGGCTTCTAAGGTCCAACACCAGTAAAAAATCTCCCATAGGCCGCAATGCAAATTCCCTCACTTTGTGACACTCCCAGCTGGTACCCAACAATGCACCACCAAAAGGTCTTCTCTAACTTGATAGCCCAGCCACACCCCTACCCAAAGGTGCCACTACCTAGGGGGGTTGACCATCTCGATTTTCCGGTAATCCATTTTGCAATATACCTATGGGTGGATTTTACACTCTAGAATGGTCCGGATTTTAGTAGGGGGTAGTGTACAAACAGAAGCCTCCGATGAGATATAGTCCGTTTTGGCATGGTGATTTGTGCACTAATATGTTGTATTATGGCGATACTTTGTAGTAAATGCGAGATCTTACACAGAATGTAGGAAATGTTCTCACTATTCAGCATCAAACATGTGTGGATGAAATTTTTAAATGCACTATTTTCGTGGGGTACGGCGGAGTGATATTTTTTTACCGGTGTTCCACCTTGAGGGAAATTTAATTTTATCGCGAACAAGAAAATTTCTTTGCGATACACTCTCCCCCAAAATACAAGATGCTTGATAAGTGTTTTGTTGAGAAAGAACACAAAATGAGAGTACATGGGGTCTTTCAATTCTAGGTACCCCCATGTAAAAGCAGGCTATTTTGACCAAAAATCAAAATATGGTGGTCATACATAATGCCCAACAAATGTTTGAAACAACAAAACCTAAGCAATAAAATGCTACAGAATTAAGGTCAAGTTATTGGTGTACCATATTTGACCTTCAAATGACCTTGACCTTTGACCTCTGAACTGTGACCTTGACCCCAAATAGCTACACGAGTAAAACTTTACAACCTAGAAATTGAGCAAAAATGATCTGTTTGTAAGTTTTTGTGTCCTTGACCTTTGACCTTGGGTGACCTTGACCTTTGACCTTTACTGTGACCTTGCGCAAAGCAAGTACAAAGGTTTACCACAGTTGTTGCTTATGCCACAATGTGTTCTAGGTGCTGAGTGATAACAATAACACTAGAAAATGGGACCGAAATGACCCTCTGAATAACACTATTTTCAGCCAAAACTTGTCAAAAAGATGTTCATTTGAGCCAAAAATTGTCTTAAACACTAGCAAACAGCTTAATTCAACAATACATCATGGTTTAGACCAGTTTTAAATCTAAATCTGGGATAAAATCACATTTGAAAGCGGATTTTAATGGGTTTTATTTTTTTCAAATTTTCAAAAATTTAAATTTCAATTAAATTTTTCTAAAATTGATAAAAGTTTGAAATTTTTGTCAAAATCTAAGTTTGAGCCAGATACGAAGAGTATACCACTAAGTAACGACTGACTATGCCAAAAGTAAAAATTTCGACATTCGGCTTCTAAGGTCCAACACCAGTAAAAAATCTCCCATAGGCCGCAATGCAAATTCCCTCACTTTGTGACACTCCCAGCTGGTACCCAACAATGCACCACCAAAAGGTCTTCTCTAACTTGATAGCCCAGCCACACCCCTACCCAAAGGTGCCACTACCTAGGGGGGTTGACCATCTCGATTTTCCGGTAATCCATTTTGCAATATACCTATGGGTGGATTTTACACTCTAGAATGGTCCGGATTTTAGTAGGGGGTAGTGTACAAACAGAAGCCTCCGATGAGATATAGTCCGTTTTGGCATGGTGATTTGTGCACTAATATGTTGTATTATGGCGATACTTTGTAGTAAATGCGAGATCTTACACAGAATGTAGGAAATGTTCTCACTATTCAGCATCAAACATGTGTGGATGAAATTTTTAAATGCACTATTTTCGTGGGGTACGGCGGAGTGATATTTTTTTACCGGTGTTCCACCTTGAGGGAAATTTAATTTTATCGCGAACAAGAAAATTTCTTTGCGATACACTCTCCCCCAAAATACAAGATGCTTGATAAGTGTTTTGTTGAGAAAGAACACAAAATGAGAGTACATGGGGTCTTTCAATTCTAGGTACCCCCATGTAAAAGCAGGCTATTTTGACCAAAAATCAAAATATGGTGGTCATACATAATGCCCAACAAATGTTTGAAACAACAAAACCTAAGCAATAAAATGCTACAGAATTAAGGTCAAGTTATTGGTGTACCATATTTGACCTTCAAATGACCTTGACCTTTGACCTCTGAACTGTGACCTTGACCCCAAATAGCTACACGAGTAAAACTTTACAACCTAGAAATTGAGCAAAAATGATCTGTTTGTAAGTTTTTGTGTCCTTGACCTTTGACCTTGGGTGACCTTGACCTTTGACCTTTACTGTGACCTTGCGCAAAGCAAGTACAAAGGTTTACCACAGTTGTTGCTTATGCCACAATGTGTTCTAGGTGCTGAGTGATAACAATAACACTAGAAAATGGGACCGAAATGACCCTCTGAATAACACTATTTTCAGCCAAAACTTGTCAAAAAGATGTTCATTTGAGCCAAAAATTGTCTTAAACACTAGCAAACAGCTTAATTCAACAATACATCATGGTTTAGACCAGTTTTAAATCTAAATCTGGGATAAAATCACATTTGAAAGCGGATTTTAATGGGTTTTATTTTTTTCAAATTTTCAAAAATTTAAATTTCAATTAAATTTTTCTAAAATTGATAAAAGTTTGAAATTTTTGTCAAAATCTAAGTTTGAGCCAGATACGAAGAGTATACCACTAAGTAACGACTGACTATGCCAAAAGTAAAAATTTCGACATTCGGCTTCTAAGGTCCAACACCAGTAAAAAATCTCCCATAGGCCGCAATGCAAATTCCCTCACTTTGTGACACTCCCAGCTGGTACCCAACAATGCACCACCAAAAGGTCTTCTCTAACTTGATAGCCCAGCCACACCCCTACCCAAAGGTGCCACTACCTAGGGGGGTTGACCATCTCGATTTTCCGGTAATCCATTTTGCAATATACCTATGGGTGGATTTTACACTCTAGAATGGTCCGGATTTTAGTAGGGGGCAGTGTACAAACAGAAGCCTCCGATGAGATATAGTCCGTTTTGGCATGGTGATTTGTGCACTAATATGTTGTATTATGGCGATACTTTGTAGTAAATGCGAGATCTTACACAGAATGTAGGAAATGTTCTCACTATTCAGCATCAAACATGTGTGGATGAAATTTTTAAATGCACTATTTTCGTGGGGTACGGCGGAGTGATATTTTTTTACCGGTGTTCCACCTTGAGGGAAATTTAATTTTATCGCGAACAAGAAAATTTCTTTGCGATACACTCTCCCCCAAAATACAAGATGCTTGATAAGTGTTTTGTTGAGAAAGAACACAAAATGAGAGTACATGGGGTCTTTCAATTCTAGGTACCCCCATGTAAAAGCAGGCTATTTTGACCAAAAATCAAAATATGGTGGTCATACATAATGCCCAACAAATGTTTGAAACAACAAAACCTAAGCAATAAAATGCTACAGAATTAAGGTCAAGTTATTGGTGTACCATATTTGACCTTCAAATGACCTTGACCTTTGACCTCTGAACTGTGACCTTGACCCCAAATAGCTACACGAGTAAAACTTTACAACCTAGAAATTGAGCAAAAATGATCTGTTTGTAAGTTTTTGTGTCCTTGACCTTTGACCTTGGGTGACCTTGACCTTTGACCTTTACTGTGACCTTGCGCAAAGCAAGTACAAAGGTTTACCACAGTTGTTGCTTATGCCACAATGTGTTCTAGGTGCTGAGTGATAACAATAACACTAGAAAATGGGACCGAAATGACCCTCTGAATAACACTATTTTCAGCCAAAACTTGTCAAAAAGATGTTCATTTGAGCCAAAAATTGTCTTAAACACTAGCAAACAGCTTAATTCAACAATACATCATGGTTTAGACCAGTTTTAAATCTAAATCTGGGATAAAATCACATTTGAAAGCGGATTTTAATGGGTTTTATTTTTTTCAAATTTTCAAAAATTTAAATTTCAATTAAATTTTTCTAAAATTGATAAAAGTTTGAAATTTTTGTCAAAATCTAAGTTTGAGCCAGATACGAAGAGTATACCACTAAGTAACGACTGACTATGCCAAAAGTAAAAATTTCGACATTCGGCTTCTAAGGTCCAACACCAGTAAAAAATCTCCCATAGGCCGCAATGCAAATTCCCTCACTTTGTGACACTCCCAGCTGGTACCCAACAATGCACCACCAAAAGGTCTTCTCTAACTTGATAGCCCAGCCACACCCCTACCCAAAGGTGCCACTACCTAGGGGGGTTGACCATCTCGATTTTCCGGTAATCCATTTTGCAATATACCTATGGGTGGATTTTACACTCTAGAATGGTCCGGATTTTAGTAGGGGGTAGTGTACAAACAGAAGCCTCCGATGAGATATAGTCCGTTTTGGCATGGTGATTTGTGCACTAATATGTTGTATTATGGCGATACTTTGTAGTAAATGCGAGATCTTACACAGAATGTAGGAAATGTTCTCACTATTCAGCATCAAACATGTGTGGATGAAATTTTTAAATGCACTATTTTCGTGGGGTACGGCGGAGTGATATTTTTTTACCGGTGTTCCACCTTGAGGGAAATTTAATTTTATCGCGAACAAGAAAATTTCTTTGCGATACACTCTCCCCCAAAATACAAGATGCTTGATAAGTGTTTTGTTGAGAAAGAACACAAAATGAGAGTACATGGGGTCTTTCAATTCTAGGTACCCCCATGTAAAAGCAGGCTATTTTGACCAAAAATCAAAATATGGTGGTCATACATAATGCCCAACAAATGTTTGAAACAACAAAACCTAAGCAATAAAATGCTACAGAATTAAGGTCAAGTTATTGGTGTACCATATTTGACCTTCAAATGACCTTGACCTTTGACCTCTGAACTGTGACCTTGACCCCAAATAGCTACACGAGTAAAACTTTACAACCTAGAAATTGAGCAAAAATGATCTGTTTGTAAGTTTTTGTGTCCTTGACCTTTGACCTTGGGTGACCTTGACCTTTGACCTTTACTGTGACCTTGCGCAAAGCAAGTACAAAGGTTTACCACAGTTGTTGCTTATGCCACAATGTGTTCTAGGTGCTGAGTGATAACAATAACACTAGAAAATGGGACCGAAATGACCCTCTGAATAACACTATTTTCAGCCAAAACTTGTCAAAAAGATGTTCATTTGAGCCAAAAATTGTCTTAAACACTAGCAAACAGCTTAATTCAACAATACATCATGGTTTAGACCAGTTTTAAATCTAAATCTGGGATAAAATCACATTTGAAAGCGGATTTTAATGGGTTTTATTTTTTTCAAATTTTCAAAAATTTAAATTTCAATTAAATTTTTCTAAAATTGATAAAAGTTTGAAATTTTTGTCAAAATCTAAGTTTGAGCCAGATACGAAGAGTATACCACTAAGTAACGACTGACTATGCCAAAAGTAAAAATTTCGACATTCGGCTTCTAAGGTCCAACACCAGTAAAAAATCTCCCATAGGCCGCAATGCAAATTCCCTCACTTTGTGACACTCCCAGCTGGTACCCAACAATGCACCACCAAAAGGTCTTCTCTAACTTGATAGCCCAGCCACACCCCTACCCAAAGGTGCCACTACCTAGGGGGGTTGACCATCTCGATTTTCCGGTAATCCATTTTGCAATATACCTATGGGTGGATTTTACACTCTAGAATGGTCCGGATTTTAGTAGGGGGTAGTGTACAAACAGAAGCCTCCGATGAGATATAGTCCGTTTTGGCATGGTGATTTGTGCACTAATATGTTGTATTATGGCGATACTTTGTAGTAAATGCGAGATCTTACACAGAATGTAGGAAATGTTCTCACTATTCAGCATCAAACATGTGTGGATGAAATTTTTAAATGCACTATTTTCGTGGGGTACGGCGGAGTGATATTTTTTTACCGGTGTTCCACCTTGAGGGAAATTTAATTTTATCGCGAACAAGAAAATTTCTTTGCGATACACTCTCCCCCAAAATACAAGATGCTTGATAAGTGTTTTGTTGAGAAAGAACACAAAATGAGAGTACATGGGGTCTTTCAATTCTAGGTACCCCCATGTAAAAGCAGGCTATTTTGACCAAAAATCAAAATATGGTGGTCATACATAATGCCCAACAAATGTTTGAAACAACAAAACCTAAGCAATAAAATGCTACAGAATTAAGGTCAAGTTATTGGTGTACCATATTTGACCTTCAAATGACCTTGACCTTTGACCTCTGAACTGTGACCTTGACCCCAAATAGCTACACGAGTAAAACTTTACAACCTAGAAATTGAGCAAAAATGATCTGTTTGTAAGTTTTTGTGTCCTTGACCTTTGACCTTGGGTGACCTTGACCTTTGACCTTTACTGTGACCTTGCGCAAAGCAAGTACAAAGGTTTACCACAGTTGTTGCTTATGCCACAATGTGTTCTAGGTGCTGAGTGATAACAATAACACTAGAAAATGGGACCGAAATGACCCTCTGAATAACACTATTTTCAGCCAAAACTTGTCAAAAAGATGTTCATTTGAGCCAAAAATTGTCTTAAACACTAGCAAACAGCTTAATTCAACAATACATCATGGTTTAGACCAGTTTTAAATCTAAATCTGGGATAAAATCACATTTGAAAGCGGATTTTAATGGGTTTTATTTTTTTCAAATTTTCAAAAATTTAAATTTCAATTAAATTTTTCTAAAATTGATAAAAGTTTGAAATTTTTGTCAAAATCTAAGTTTGAGCCAGATACGAAGAGTATACCACTAAGTAACGACTGACTATGCCAAAAGTAAAAATTTCGACATTCGGCTTCTAAGGTCCAACACCAGTAAAAAATCTCCCATAGGCCGCAATGCAAATTCCCTCACTTTGTGACACTCCCAGCTGGTACCCAACAATGCACCACCAAAAGGTCTTCTCTAACTTGATAGCCCAGCCACACCCCTACCCAAAGGTGCCACTACCTAGGGGGGTTGACCATCTCGATTTTCCGGTAATCCATTTTGCAATATACCTATGGGTGGATTTTACACTCTAGAATGGTCCGGATTTTAGTAGGGGGTAGTGTACAAACAGAAGCCTCCGATGAGATATAGTCCGTTTTGGCATGGTGATTTGTGCACTAATATGTTGTATTATGGCGATACTTTGTAGTAAATGCGAGATCTTACACAGAATGTAGGAAATGTTCTCACTATTCAGCATCAAACATGTGTGGATGAAATTTTTAAATGCACTATTTTCGTGGGGTACGGCGGAGTGATATTTTTTTACCGGTGTTCCACCTTGAGGGAAATTTAATTTTATCGCGAACAAGAAAATTTCTTTGCGATACACTCTCCCCCAAAATACAAGATGCTTGATAAGTGTTTTGTTGAGAAAGAACACAAAATGAGAGTACATGGGGTCTTTCAATTCTAGGTACCCCCATGTAAAAGCAGGCTATTTTGACCAAAAATCAAAATATGGTGGTCATACATAATGCCCAACAAATGTTTGAAACAACAAAACCTAAGCAATAAAATGCTACAGAATTAAGGTCAAGTTATTGGTGTACCATATTTGACCTTCAAATGACCTTGACCTTTGACCTCTGAACTGTGACCTTGACCCCAAATAGCTACACGAGTAAAACTTTACAACCTAGAAATTGAGCAAAAATGATCTGTTTGTAAGTTTTTGTGTCCTTGACCTTTGACCTTGGGTGACCTTGACCTTTGACCTTTACTGTGACCTTGCGCAAAGCAAGTACAAAGGTTTACCACAGTTGTTGCTTATGCCACAATGTGTTCTAGGTGCTGAGTGATAACAATAACACTAGAAAATGGGACCGAAATGACCCTCTGAATAACACTATTTTCAGCCAAAACTTGTCAAAAAGATGTTCATTTGAGCCAAAAATTGTCTTAAACACTAGCAAACAGCTTAATTCAACAATACATCATGGTTTAGACCAGTTTTAAATCTAAATCTGGGATAAAATCACATTTGAAAGCGGATTTTAATGGGTTTTATTTTTTTCAAATTTTCAAAAATTTAAATTTCAATTAAATTTTTCTAAAATTGATAAAAGTTTGAAATTTTTGTCAAAATCTAAGTTTGAGCCAGATACGAAGAGTATACCACTAAGTAACGACTGACTATGCCAAAAGTAAAAATTTCGACATTCGGCTTGAGGGAAATTTAATTTTATCGCGAACAAGAAAATTTCTTTGCGATACACTCTCCCCCAAAATACAAGATGCTTGATAAGTGTTTTGTTGAGAAAGAACACAAAATGAGAGTACATGGGGTCTTTCAATTCTAGGTACCCCCATGTAAAAGCAGGCTATTTTGACCAAAAATCAAAATATGGTGGTCATACATAATGCCCAACAAATGTTTGAAACAACAAAACCTAAGCAATAAAATGCTACAGAATTAAGGTCAAGTTATTGGTGTACCATATTTGACCTTCAAATGACCTTGACCTTTGACCTCTGAACTGTGACCTTGACCCCAAATAGCTACACGAGTAAAACTTTACAACCTAGAAATTGAGCAAAAATGATCTGTTTGTAAGTTTTTGTGTCCTTGACCTTTGACCTTGGGTGACCTTGACCTTTGACCTTTACTGTGACCTTGCGCAAAGCAAGTACAAAGGTTTACCACAGTTGTTGCTTATGCCACAATGTGTTCTAGGTGCTGAGTGATAACAATAACACTAGAAAATGGGACCGAAATGACCCTCTGAATAACACTATTTTCAGCCAAAACTTGTCAAAAAGATGTTCATTTGAGCCAAAAATTGTCTTAAACACTAGCAAACAGCTTAATTCAACAATACATCATGGTTTAGACCAGTTTTAAATCTAAATCTGGGATAAAATCACATTTGAAAGCGGATTTTAATGGGTTTTATTTTTTTCAAATTTTCAAAAATTTAAATTTCAATTAAATTTTTCTAAAATTGATAAAAGTTTGAAATTTTTGTCAAAATCTAAGTTTGAGCCAGATACGAAGAGTATACCACTAAGTAACGACTGACTATGCCAAAAGTAAAAATTTCGACATTCGGCTTCTAAGGTCCAACACCAGTAAAAAATCTCCCATAGGCCGCAATGCAAATTCCCTCACTTTGTGACACTCCCAGCTGGTACCCAACAATGCACCACCAAAAGGTCTTCTCTAACTTGATAGCCCAGCCACACCCCTACCCAAAGGTGCCACTACCTAGGGGGGTTGACCATCTCGATTTTCCGGTAATCCATTTTGCAATATACCTATGGGTGGATTTTACACTCTAGAATGGTCCGGATTTTAGTAGGGGGTAGTGTACAAACAGAAGCCTCCGATGAGATATAGTCCGTTTTGGCATGGTGATTTGTGCACTAATATGTTGTATTATGGCGATACTTTGTAGTAAATGCGAGATCTTACACAGAATGTAGGAAATGTTCTCACTATTCAGCATCAAACATGTGTGGATGAAATTTTTAAATGCACTATTTTCGTGGGGTACGGCGGAGTGATATTTTTTTACCGGTGTTCCACCTTGAGGGAAATTTAATTTTATCGCGAACAAGAAAATTTCTTTGCGATACACTCTCCCCCAAAATACAAGATGCTTGATAAGTGTTTTGTTGAGAAAGAACACAAAATGAGAGTACATGGGGTCTTTCAATTCTAGGTACCCCCATGTAAAAGCAGGCTATTTTGACCAAAAATCAAAATATGGTGGTCATACATAATGCCCAACAAATGTTTGAAACAACAAAACCTAAGCAATAAAATGCTACAGAATTAAGGTCAAGTTATTGGTGTACCATATTTGACCTTCAAATGACCTTGACCTTTGACCTCTGAACTGTGACCTTGACCCCAAATAGCTACACGAGTAAAACTTTACAACCTAGAAATTGAGCAAAAATGATCTGTTTGTAAGTTTTTGTGTCCTTGACCTTTGACCTTGGGTGACCTTGACCTTTGACCTTTACTGTGACCTTGCGCAAAGCAAGTACAAAGGTTTACCACAGTTGTTGCTTATGCCACAATGTGTTCTAGGTGCTGAGTGATAACAATAACACTAGAAAATGGGACCGAAATGACCCTCTGAATAACACTATTTTCAGCCAAAACTTGTCAAAAAGATGTTCATTTGAGCCAAAAATTGTCTTAAACACTAGCAAACAGCTTAATTCAACAATACATCATGGTTTAGACCAGTTTTAAATCTAAATCTGGGATAAAATCACATTTGAAAGCGGATTTTAATGGGTTTTATTTTTTTCAAATTTTCAAAAATTTAAATTTCAATTAAATTTTTCTAAAATTGATAAAAGTTTGAAATTTTTGTCAAAATCTAAGTTTGAGCCAGATACGAAGAGTATACCACTAAGTAACGACTGACTATGCCAAAAGTAAAAATTTCGACATTCGGCTTCTAAGGTCCAACACCAGTAAAAAATCTCCCATAGGCCGCAATGCAAATTCCCTCACTTTGTGACACTCCCAGCTGGTACCCAACAATGCACCACCAAAAGGTCTTCTCTAACTTGATAGCCCAGCCACACCCCTACCCAAAGGTGCCACTACCTAGGGGGGTTGACCATCTCGATTTTCCGGTAATCCATTTTGCAATATACCTATGGGTGGATTTTACACTCTAGAATGGTCCGGATTTTAGTAGGGGGTAGTGTACAAACAGAAGCCTCCGATGAGATATAGTCCGTTTTGGCATGGTGATTTGTGCACTAATATGTTGTATTATGGCGATACTTTGTAGTAAATGCGAGATCTTACACAGAATGTAGGAAATGTTCTCACTATTCAGCATCAAACATGTGTGGATGAAATTTTTAAATGCACTATTTTCGTGGGGTACGGCGGAGTGATATTTTTTTACCGGTGTTCCACCTTGAGGGAAATTTAATTTTATCGCGAACAAGAAAATTTCTTTGCGATACACTCTCCCCCAAAATACAAGATGCTTGATAAGTGTTTTGTTGAGAAAGAACACAAAATGAGAGTACATGGGGTCTTTCAATTCTAGGTACCCCCATGTAAAAGCAGGCTATTTTGACCAAAAATCAAAATATGGTGGTCATACATAATGCCCAACAAATGTTTGAAACAACAAAACCTAAGCAATAAAATGCTACAGAATTAAGGTCAAGTTATTGGTGTACCATATTTGACCTTCAAATGACCTTGACCTTTGACCTCTGAACTGTGACCTTGACCCCAAATAGCTACACGAGTAAAACTTTACAACCTAGAAATTGAGCAAAAATGATCTGTTTGTAAGTTTTTGTGTCCTTGACCTTTGACCTTGGGTGACCTTGACCTTTGACCTTTACTGTGACCTTGCGCAAAGCAAGTACAAAGGTTTACCACAGTTGTTGCTTATGCCACAATGTGTTCTAGGTGCTGAGTGATAACAATAACACTAGAAAATGGGACCGAAATGACCCTCTGAATAACACTATTTTCAGCCAAAACTTGTCAAAAAGATGTTCATTTGAGCCAAAAATTGTCTTAAACACTAGCAAACAGCTTAATTCAACAATACATCATGGTTTAGACCAGTTTTAAATCTAAATCTGGGATAAAATCACATTTGAAAGCGGATTTTAATGGGTTTTATTTTTTTCAAATTTTCAAAAATTTAAATTTCAATTAAATTTTTCTAAAATTGATAAAAGTTTGAAATTTTTGTCAAAATCTAAGTTTGAGCCAGATACGAAGAGTATACCACTAAGTAACGACTGACTATGCCAAAAGTAAAAATTTCGACATTCGGCTTCTAAGGTCCAACACCAGTAAAAAATCTCCCATAGGCCGCAATGCAAATTCCCTCACTTTGTGACACTCCCAGCTGGTACCCAACAATGCACCACCAAAAGGTCTTCTCTAACTTGATAGCCCAGCCACACCCCTACCCAAAGGTGCCACTACCTAGGGGGGTTGACCATCTCGATTTTCCGGTAATCCATTTTGCAATATACCTATGGGTGGATTTTACACTCTAGAATGGTCCGGATTTTAGTAGGGGGTAGTGTACAAACAGAAGCCTCCGATGAGATATAGTCCGTTTTGGCATGGTGATTTGTGCACTAATATGTTGTATTATGGCGATACTTTGTAGTAAATGCGAGATCTTACACAGAATGTAGGAAATGTTCTCACTATTCAGCATCAAACATGTGTGGATGAAATTTTTAAATGCACTATTTTCGTGGGGTACGGCGGAGTGATATTTTTTTACCGGTGTTCCACCTTGAGGGAAATTTAATTTTATCGCGAACAAGAAAATTTCTTTGCGATACACTCTCCCCCAAAATACAAGATGCTTGATAAGTGTTTTGTTGAGAAAGAACACAAAATGAGAGTACATGGGGTCTTTCAATTCTAGGTACCCCCATGTAAAAGCAGGCTATTTTGACCAAAAATCAAAATATGGTGGTCATACATAATGCCCAACAAATGTTTGAAACAACAAAACCTAAGCAATAAAATGCTACAGAATTAAGGTCAAGTTATTGGTGTACCATATTTGACCTTCAAATGACCTTGACCTTTGACCTCTGAACTGTGACCTTGACCCCAAATAGCTACACGAGTAAAACTTTACAACCTAGAAATTGAGCAAAAATGATCTGTTTGTAAGTTTTTGTGTCCTTGACCTTTGACCTTGGGTGACCTTGACCTTTGACCTTTACTGTGACCTTGCGCAAAGCAAGTACAAAGGTTTACCACAGTTGTTGCTTATGCCACAATGTGTTCTAGGTGCTGAGTGATAACAATAACACTAGAAAATGGGACCGAAATGACCCTCTGAATAACACTATTTTCAGCCAAAACTTGTCAAAAAGATGTTCATTTGAGCCAAAAATTGTCTTAAACACTAGCAAACAGCTTAATTCAACAATACATCATGGTTTAGACCAGTTTTAAATCTAAATCTGGGATAAAATCACATTTGAAAGCGGATTTTAATGGGTTTTATTTTTTTCAAATTTTCAAAAATTTAAATTTCAATTAAATTTTTCTAAAATTGATAAAAGTTTGAAATTTTTGTCAAAATCTAAGTTTGAGCCAGATACGAAGAGTATACCACTAAGTAACGACTGACTATGCCAAAAGTAAAAATTTCGACATTCGGCTTCTAAGGTCCAACACCAGTAAAAAATCTCCCATAGGCCGCAATGCAAATTCCCTCACTTTGTGACACTCCCAGCTGGTACCCAACAATGCACCACCAAAAGGTCTTCTCTAACTTGATAGCCCAGCCACACCCCTACCCAAAGGTGCCACTACCTAGGGGGGTTGACCATCTCGATTTTCCGGTAATCCATTTTGCAATATACCTATGGGTGGATTTTACACTCTAGAATGGTCCGGATTTTAGTAGGGGGCAGTGTACAAACAGAAGCCTCCGATGAGATATAGTCCGTTTTGGCATGGTGATTTGTGCACTAATATGTTGTATTATGGCGATACTTTGTAGTAAATGCGAGATCTTACACAGAATGTAGGAAATGTTCTCACTATTCAGCATCAAACATGTGTGGATGAAATTTTTAAATGCACTATTTTCGTGGGGTACGGCGGAGTGATATTTTTTTACCGGTGTTCCACCTTGAGGGAAATTTAATTTTATCGCGAACAAGAAAATTTCTTTGCGATACACTCTCCCCCAAAATACAAGATGCTTGATAAGTGTTTTGTTGAGAAAGAACACAAAATGAGAGTACATGGGGTCTTTCAATTCTAGGTACCCCCATGTAAAAGCAGGCTATTTTGACCAAAAATCAAAATATGGTGGTCATACATAATGCCCAACAAATGTTTGAAACAACAAAACCTAAGCAATAAAATGCTACAGAATTAAGGTCAAGTTATTGGTGTACCATATTTGACCTTCAAATGACCTTGACCTTTGACCTCTGAACTGTGACCTTGACCCCAAATAGCTACACGAGTAAAACTTTACAACCTAGAAATTGAGCAAAAATGATCTGTTTGTAAGTTTTTGTGTCCTTGACCTTTGACCTTGGGTGACCTTGACCTTTGACCTTTACTGTGACCTTGCGCAAAGCAAGTACAAAGGTTTACCACAGTTGTTGCTTATGCCACAATGTGTTCTAGGTGCTGAGTGATAACAATAACACTAGAAAATGGGACCGAAATGACCCTCTGAATAACACTATTTTCAGCCAAAACTTGTCAAAAAGATGTTCATTTGAGCCAAAAATTGTCTTAAACACTAGCAAACAGCTTAATTCAACAATACATCATGGTTTAGACCAGTTTTAAATCTAAATCTGGGATAAAATCACATTTGAAAGCGGATTTTAATGGGTTTTATTTTTTTCAAATTTTCAAAAATTTAAATTTCAATTAAATTTTTCTAAAATTGATAAAAGTTTGAAATTTTTGTCAAAATCTAAGTTTGAGCCAGATACGAAGAGTATACCACTAAGTAACGACTGACTATGCCAAAAGTAAAAATTTCGACATTCGGCTTCTAAGGTCCAACACCAGTAAAAAATCTCCCATAGGCCGCAATGCAAATTCCCTCACTTTGTGACACTCCCAGCTGGTACCCAACAATGCACCACCAAAAGGTCTTCTCTAACTTGATAGCCCAGCCACACCCCTACCCAAAGGTGCCACTACCTAGGGGGGTTGACCATCTCGATTTTCCGGTAATCCATTTTGCAATATACCTATGGGTGGATTTTACACTCTAGAATGGTCCGGATTTTAGTAGGGGGTAGTGTACAAACAGAAGCCTCCGATGAGATATAGTCCGTTTTGGCATGGTGATTTGTGCACTAATATGTTGTATTATGGCGATACTTTGTAGTAAATGCGAGATCTTACACAGAATGTAGGAAATGTTCTCACTATTCAGCATCAAACATGTGTGGATGAAATTTTTAAATGCACTATTTTCGTGGGGTACGGCGGAGTGATATTTTTTTACCGGTGTTCCACCTTGAGGGAAATTTAATTTTATCGCGAACAAGAAAATTTCTTTGCGATACACTCTCCCCCAAAATACAAGATGCTTGATAAGTGTTTTGTTGAGAAAGAACACAAAATGAGAGTACATGGGGTCTTTCAATTCTAGGTACCCCCATGTAAAAGCAGGCTATTTTGACCAAAAATCAAAATATGGTGGTCATACATAATGCCCAACAAATGTTTGAAACAACAAAACCTAAGCAATAAAATGCTACAGAATTAAGGTCAAGTTATTGGTGTACCATATTTGACCTTCAAATGACCTTGACCTTTGACCTCTGAACTGTGACCTTGACCCCAAATAGCTACACGAGTAAAACTTTACAACCTAGAAATTGAGCAAAAATGATCTGTTTGTAAGTTTTTGTGTCCTTGACCTTTGACCTTGGGTGACCTTGACCTTTGACCTTTACTGTGACCTTGCGCAAAGCAAGTACAAAGGTTTACCACAGTTGTTGCTTATGCCACAATGTGTTCTAGGTGCTGAGTGATAACAATAACACTAGAAAATGGGACCGAAATGACCCTCTGAATAACACTATTTTCAGCCAAAACTTGTCAAAAAGATGTTCATTTGAGCCAAAAATTGTCTTAAACACTAGCAAACAGCTTAATTCAACAATACATCATGGTTTAGACCAGTTTTAAATCTAAATCTGGGATAAAATCACATTTGAAAGCGGATTTTAATGGGTTTTATTTTTTTCAAATTTTCAAAAATTTAAATTTCAATTAAATTTTTCTAAAATTGATAAAAGTTTGAAATTTTTGTCAAAATCTAAGTTTGAGCCAGATACGAAGAGTATACCACTAAGTAACGACTGACTATGCCAAAAGTAAAAATTTCGACATTCGGCTTCTAAGGTCCAACACCAGTAAAAAATCTCCCATAGGCCGCAATGCAAATTCCCTCACTTTGTGACACTCCCAGCTGGTACCCAACAATGCACCACCAAAAGGTCTTCTCTAACTTGATAGCCCAGCCACACCCCTACCCAAAGGTGCCACTACCTAGGGGGGTTGACCATCTCGATTTTCCGGTAATCCATTTTGCAATATACCTATGGGTGGATTTTACACTCTAGAATGGTCCGGATTTTAGTAGGGGGTAGTGTACAAACAGAAGCCTCCGATGAGATATAGTCCGTTTTGGCATGGTGATTTGTGCACTAATATGTTGTATTATGGCGATACTTTGTAGTAAATGCGAGATCTTACACAGAATGTAGGAAATGTTCTCACTATTCAGCATCAAACATGTGTGGATGAAATTTTTAAATGCACTATTTTCGTGGGGTACGGCGGAGTGATATTTTTTTACCGGTGTTCCACCTTGAGGGAAATTTAATTTTATCGCGAACAAGAAAATTTCTTTGCGATACACTCTCCCCCAAAATACAAGATGCTTGATAAGTGTTTTGTTGAGAAAGAACACAAAATGAGAGTACATGGGGTCTTTCAATTCTAGGTACCCCCATGTAAAAGCAGGCTATTTTGACCAAAAATCAAAATATGGTGGTCATACATAATGCCCAACAAATGTTTGAAACAACAAAACCTAAGCAATAAAATGCTACAGAATTAAGGTCAAGTTATTGGTGTACCATATTTGACCTTCAAATGACCTTGACCTTTGACCTCTGAACTGTGACCTTGACCCCAAATAGCTACACGAGTAAAACTTTACAACCTAGAAATTGAGCAAAAATGATCTGTTTGTAAGTTTTTGTGTCCTTGACCTTTGACCTTGGGTGACCTTGACCTTTGACCTTTACTGTGACCTTGCGCAAAGCAAGTACAAAGGTTTACCACAGTTGTTGCTTATGCCACAATGTGTTCTAGGTGCTGAGTGATAACAATAACACTAGAAAATGGGACCGAAATGACCCTCTGAATAACACTATTTTCAGCCAAAACTTGTCAAAAAGATGTTCATTTGAGCCAAAAATTGTCTTAAACACTAGCAAACAGCTTAATTCAACAATACATCATGGTTTAGACCAGTTTTAAATCTAAATCTGGGATAAAATCACATTTGAAAGCGGATTTTAATGGGTTTTATTTTTTTCAAATTTTCAAAAATTTAAATTTCAATTAAATTTTTCTAAAATTGATAAAAGTTTGAAATTTTTGTCAAAATCTAAGTTTGAGCCAGATACGAAGAGTATACCACTAAGTAACGACTGACTATGCCAAAAGTAAAAATTTCGACATTCGGCTTCTAAGGTCCAACACCAGTAAAAAATCTCCCATAGGCCGCAATGCAAATTCCCTCACTTTGTGACACTCCCAGCTGGTACCCAACAATGCACCACCAAAAGGTCTTCTCTAACTTGATAGCCCAGCCACACCCCTACCCAAAGGTGCCACTACCTAGGGGGGTTGACCATCTCGATTTTCCGGTAATCCATTTTGCAATATACCTATGGGTGGATTTTACACTCTAGAATGGTCCGGATTTTAGTAGGGGGTAGTGTACAAACAGAAGCCTCCGATGAGATATAGTCCGTTTTGGCATGGTGATTTGTGCACTAATATGTTGTATTATGGCGATACTTTGTAGTAAATGCGAGATCTTACACAGAATGTAGGAAATGTTCTCACTATTCAGCATCAAACATGTGTGGATGAAATTTTTAAATGCACTATTTTCGTGGGGTACGGCGGAGTGATATTTTTTTACCGGTGTTCCACCTTGAGGGAAATTTAATTTTATCGCGAACAAGAAAATTTCTTTGCGATACACTCTCCCCCAAAATACAAGATGCTTGATAAGTGTTTTGTTGAGAAAGAACACAAAATGAGAGTACATGGGGTCTTTCAATTCTAGGTACCCCCATGTAAAAGCAGGCTATTTTGACCAAAAATCAAAATATGGTGGTCATACATAATGCCCAACAAATGTTTGAAACAACAAAACCTAAGCAATAAAATGCTACAGAATTAAGGTCAAGTTATTGGTGTACCATATTTGACCTTCAAATGACCTTGACCTTTGACCTCTGAACTGTGACCTTGACCCCAAATAGCTACACGAGTAAAACTTTACAACCTAGAAATTGAGCAAAAATGATCTGTTTGTAAGTTTTTGTGTCCTTGACCTTTGACCTTGGGTGACCTTGACCTTTGACCTTTACTGTGACCTTGCGCAAAGCAAGTACAAAGGTTTACCACAGTTGTTGCTTATGCCACAATGTGTTCTAGGTGCTGAGTGATAACAATAACACTAGAAAATGGGACCGAAATGACCCTCTGAATAACACTATTTTCAGCCAAAACTTGTCAAAAAGATGTTCATTTGAGCCAAAAATTGTCTTAAACACTAGCAAACAGCTTAATTCAACAATACATCATGGTTTAGACCAGTTTTAAATCTAAATCTGGGATAAAATCACATTTGAAAGCGGATTTTAATGGGTTTTATTTTTTTCAAATTTTCAAAAATTTAAATTTCAATTAAATTTTTCTAAAATTGATAAAAGTTTGAAATTTTTGTCAAAATCTAAGTTTGAGCCAGATACGAAGAGTATACCACTAAGTAACGACTGACTATGCCAAAAGTAAAAATTTCGACATTCGGCTTCTAAGGTCCAACACCAGTAAAAAATCTCCCATAGGCCGCAATGCAAATTCCCTCACTTTGTGACACTCCCAGCTGGTACCCAACAATGCACCACCAAAAGGTCTTCTCTAACTTGATAGCCCAGCCACACCCCTACCCAAAGGTGCCACTACCTAGGGGGGTTGACCATCTCGATTTTCCGGTAATCCATTTTGCAATATACCTATGGGTGGATTTTACACTCTAGAATGGTCCGGATTTTAGTAGGGGGCAGTGTACAAACAGAAGCCTCCGATGAGATATAGTCCGTTTTGGCATGGTGATTTGTGCACTAATATGTTGTATTATGGCGATACTTTGTAGTAAATGCGAGATCTTACACAGAATGTAGGAAATGTTCTCACTATTCAGCATCAAACATGTGTGGATGAAATTTTTAAATGCACTATTTTCGTGGGGTACGGCGGAGTGATATTTTTTTACCGGTGTTCCACCTTGAGGGAAATTTAATTTTATCGCGAACAAGAAAATTTCTTTGCGATACACTCTCCCCCAAAATACAAGATGCTTGATAAGTGTTTTGTTGAGAAAGAACACAAAATGAGAGTACATGGGGTCTTTCAATTCTAGGTACCCCCATGTAAAAGCAGGCTATTTTGACCAAAAATCAAAATATGGTGGTCATACATAATGCCCAACAAATGTTTGAAACAACAAAACCTAAGCAATAAAATGCTACAGAATTAAGGTCAAGTTATTGGTGTACCATATTTGACCTTCAAATGACCTTGACCTTTGACCTCTGAACTGTGACCTTGACCCCAAATAGCTACACGAGTAAAACTTTACAACCTAGAAATTGAGCAAAAATGATCTGTTTGTAAGTTTTTGTGTCCTTGACCTTTGACCTTGGGTGACCTTGACCTTTGACCTTTACTGTGACCTTGCGCAAAGCAAGTACAAAGGTTTACCACAGTTGTTGCTTATGCCACAATGTGTTCTAGGTGCTGAGTGATAACAATAACACTAGAAAATGGGACCGAAATGACCCTCTGAATAACACTATTTTCAGCCAAAACTTGTCAAAAAGATGTTCATTTGAGCCAAAAATTGTCTTAAACACTAGCAAACAGCTTAATTCAACAATACATCATGGTTTAGACCAGTTTTAAATCTAAATCTGGGATAAAATCACATTTGAAAGCGGATTTTAATGGGTTTTATTTTTTTCAAATTTTCAAAAATTTAAATTTCAATTAAATTTTTCTAAAATTGATAAAAGTTTGAAATTTTTGTCAAAATCTAAGTTTGAGCCAGATACGAAGAGTATACCACTAAGTAACGACTGACTATGCCAAAAGTAAAAATTTCGACATTCGGCTTCTAAGGTCCAACACCAGTAAAAAATCTCCCATAGGCCGCAATGCAAATTCCCTCACTTTGTGACACTCCCAGCTGGTACCCAACAATGCACCACCAAAAGGTCTTCTCTAACTTGATAGCCCAGCCACACCCCTACCCAAAGGTGCCACTACCTAGGGGGGTTGACCATCTCGATTTTCCGGTAATCCATTTTGCAATATACCTATGGGTGGATTTTACACTCTAGAATGGTCCGGATTTTAGTAGGGGGTAGTGTACAAACAGAAGCCTCCGATGAGATATAGTCCGTTTTGGCATGGTGATTTGTGCACTAATATGTTGTATTATGGCGATACTTTGTAGTAAATGCGAGATCTTACACAGAATGTAGGAAATGTTCTCACTATTCAGCATCAAACATGTGTGGATGAAATTTTTAAATGCACTATTTTCGTGGGGTACGGCGGAGTGATATTTTTTTACCGGTGTTCCACCTTGAGGGAAATTTAATTTTATCGCGAACAAGAAAATTTCTTTGCGATACACTCTCCCCCAAAATACAAGATGCTTGATAAGTGTTTTGTTGAGAAAGAACACAAAATGAGAGTACATGGGGTCTTTCAATTCTAGGTACCCCCATGTAAAAGCAGGCTATTTTGACCAAAAATCAAAATATGGTGGTCATACATAATGCCCAACAAATGTTTGAAACAACAAAACCTAAGCAATAAAATGCTACAGAATTAAGGTCAAGTTATTGGTGTACCATATTTGACCTTCAAATGACCTTGACCTTTGACCTCTGAACTGTGACCTTGACCCCAAATAGCTACACGAGTAAAACTTTACAACCTAGAAATTGAGCAAAAATGATCTGTTTGTAAGTTTTTGTGTCCTTGACCTTTGACCTTGGGTGACCTTGACCTTTGACCTTTACTGTGACCTTGCGCAAAGCAAGTACAAAGGTTTACCACAGTTGTTGCTTATGCCACAATGTGTTCTAGGTGCTGAGTGATAACAATAACACTAGAAAATGGGACCGAAATGACCCTCTGAATAACACTATTTTCAGCCAAAACTTGTCAAAAAGATGTTCATTTGAGCCAAAAATTGTCTTAAACACTAGCAAACAGCTTAATTCAACAATACATCATGGTTTAGACCAGTTTTAAATCTAAATCTGGGATAAAATCACATTTGAAAGCGGATTTTAATGGGTTTTATTTTTTTCAAATTTTCAAAAATTTAAATTTCAATTAAATTTTTCTAAAATTGATAAAAGTTTGAAATTTTTGTCAAAATCTAAGTTTGAGCCAGATACGAAGAGTATACCACTAAGTAACGACTGACTATGCCAAAAGTAAAAATTTCGACATTCGGCTTCTAAGGTCCAACACCAGTAAAAAATCTCCCATAGGCCGCAATGCAAATTCCCTCACTTTGTGACACTCCCAGCTGGTACCCAACAATGCACCACCAAAAGGTCTTCTCTAACTTGATAGCCCAGCCACACCCCTACCCAAAGGTGCCACTACCTAGGGGGGTTGACCATCTCGATTTTCCGGTAATCCATTTTGCAATATACCTATGGGTGGATTTTACACTCTAGAATGGTCCGGATTTTAGTAGGGGGTAGTGTACAAACAGAAGCCTCCGATGAGATATAGTCCGTTTTGGCATGGTGATTTGTGCACTAATATGTTGTATTATGGCGATACTTTGTAGTAAATGCGAGATCTTACACAGAATGTAGGAAATGTTCTCACTATTCAGCATCAAACATGTGTGGATGAAATTTTTAAATGCACTATTTTCGTGGGGTACGGCGGAGTGATATTTTTTTACCGGTGTTCCACCTTGAGGGAAATTTAATTTTATCGCGAACAAGAAAATTTCTTTGCGATACACTCTCCCCCAAAATACAAGATGCTTGATAAGTGTTTTGTTGAGAAAGAACACAAAATGAGAGTACATGGGGTCTTTCAATTCTAGGTACCCCCATGTAAAAGCAGGCTATTTTGACCAAAAATCAAAATATGGTGGTCATACATAATGCCCAACAAATGTTTGAAACAACAAAACCTAAGCAATAAAATGCTACAGAATTAAGGTCAAGTTATTGGTGTACCATATTTGACCTTCAAATGACCTTGACCTTTGACCTCTGAACTGTGACCTTGACCCCAAATAGCTACACGAGTAAAACTTTACAACCTAGAAATTGAGCAAAAATGATCTGTTTGTAAGTTTTTGTGTCCTTGACCTTTGACCTTGGGTGACCTTGACCTTTGACCTTTACTGTGACCTTGCGCAAAGCAAGTACAAAGGTTTACCACAGTTGTTGCTTATGCCACAATGTGTTCTAGGTGCTGAGTGATAACAATAACACTAGAAAATGGGACCGAAATGACCCTCTGAATAACACTATTTTCAGCCAAAACTTGTCAAAAAGATGTTCATTTGAGCCAAAAATTGTCTTAAACACTAGCAAACAGCTTAATTCAACAATACATCATGGTTTAGACCAGTTTTAAATCTAAATCTGGGATAAAATCACATTTGAAAGCGGATTTTAATGGGTTTTATTTTTTTCAAATTTTCAAAAATTTAAATTTCAATTAAATTTTTCTAAAATTGATAAAAGTTTGAAATTTTTGTCAAAATCTAAGTTTGAGCCAGATACGAAGAGTATACCACTAAGTAACGACTGACTATGCCAAAAGTAAAAATTTCGACATTCGGCTTCTAAGGTCCAACACCAGTAAAAAATCTCCCATAGGCCGCAATGCAAATTCCCTCACTTTGTGACACTCCCAGCTGGTACCCAACAATGCACCACCAAAAGGTCTTCTCTAACTTGATAGCCCAGCCACACCCCTACCCAAAGGTGCCACTACCTAGGGGGGTTGACCATCTCGATTTTCCGGTAATCCATTTTGCAATATACCTATGGGTGGATTTTACACTCTAGAATGGTCCGGATTTTAGTAGGGGGTAGTGTACAAACAGAAGCCTCCGATGAGATATAGTCCGTTTTGGCATGGTGATTTGTGCACTAATATGTTGTATTATGGCGATACTTTGTAGTAAATGCGAGATCTTACACAGAATGTAGGAAATGTTCTCACTATTCAGCATCAAACATGTGTGGATGAAATTTTTAAATGCACTATTTTCGTGGGGTACGGCGGAGTGATATTTTTTTACCGGTGTTCCACCTTGAGGGAAATTTAATTTTATCGCGAACAAGAAAATTTCTTTGCGATACACTCTCCCCCAAAATACAAGATGCTTGATAAGTGTTTTGTTGAGAAAGAACACAAAATGAGAGTACATGGGGTCTTTCAATTCTAGGTACCCCCATGTAAAAGCAGGCTATTTTGACCAAAAATCAAAATATGGTGGTCATACATAATGCCCAACAAATGTTTGAAACAACAAAACCTAAGCAATAAAATGCTACAGAATTAAGGTCAAGTTATTGGTGTACCATATTTGACCTTCAAATGACCTTGACCTTTGACCTCTGAACTGTGACCTTGACCCCAAATAGCTACACGAGTAAAACTTTACAACCTAGAAATTGAGCAAAAATGATCTGTTTGTAAGTTTTTGTGTCCTTGACCTTTGACCTTGGGTGACCTTGACCTTTGACCTTTACTGTGACCTTGCGCAAAGCAAGTACAAAGGTTTACCACAGTTGTTGCTTATGCCACAATGTGTTCTAGGTGCTGAGTGATAACAATAACACTAGAAAATGGGACCGAAATGACCCTCTGAATAACACTATTTTCAGCCAAAACTTGTCAAAAAGATGTTCATTTGAGCCAAAAATTGTCTTAAACACTAGCAAACAGCTTAATTCAACAATACATCATGGTTTAGACCAGTTTTAAATCTAAATCTGGGATAAAATCACATTTGAAAGCGGATTTTAATGGGTTTTATTTTTTTCAAATTTTCAAAAATTTAAATTTCAATTAAATTTTTCTAAAATTGATAAAAGTTTGAAATTTTTGTCAAAATCTAAGTTTGAGCCAGATACGAAGAGTATACCACTAAGTAACGACTGACTATGCCAAAAGTAAAAATTTCGACATTCGGCTTCTAAGGTCCAACACCAGTAAAAAATCTCCCATAGGCCGCAATGCAAATTCCCTCACTTTGTGACACTCCCAGCTGGTACCCAACAATGCACCACCAAAAGGTCTTCTCTAACTTGATAGCCCAGCCACACCCCTACCCAAAGGTGCCACTACCTAGGGGGGTTGACCATCTCGATTTTCCGGTAATCCATTTTGCAATATACCTATGGGTGGATTTTACACTCTAGAATGGTCCGGATTTTAGTAGGGGGCAGTGTACAAACAGAAGCCTCCGATGAGATATAGTCCGTTTTGGCATGGTGATTTGTGCACTAATATGTTGTATTATGGCGATACTTTGTAGTAAATGCGAGATCTTACACAGAATGTAGGAAATGTTCTCACTATTCAGCATCAAACATGTGTGGATGAAATTTTTAAATGCACTATTTTCGTGGGGTACGGCGGAGTGATATTTTTTTACCGGTGTTCCACCTTGAGGGAAATTTAATTTTATCGCGAACAAGAAAATTTCTTTGCGATACACTCTCCCCCAAAATACAAGATGCTTGATAAGTGTTTTGTTGAGAAAGAACACAAAATGAGAGTACATGGGGTCTTTCAATTCTAGGTACCCCCATGTAAAAGCAGGCTATTTTGACCAAAAATCAAAATATGGTGGTCATACATAATGCCCAACAAATGTTTGAAACAACAAAACCTAAGCAATAAAATGCTACAGAATTAAGGTCAAGTTATTGGTGTACCATATTTGACCTTCAAATGACCTTGACCTTTGACCTCTGAACTGTGACCTTGACCCCAAATAGCTACACGAGTAAAACTTTACAACCTAGAAATTGAGCAAAAATGATCTGTTTGTAAGTTTTTGTGTCCTTGACCTTTGACCTTGGGTGACCTTGACCTTTGACCTTTACTGTGACCTTGCGCAAAGCAAGTACAAAGGTTTACCACAGTTGTTGCTTATGCCACAATGTGTTCTAGGTGCTGAGTGATAACAATAACACTAGAAAATGGGACCGAAATGACCCTCTGAATAACACTATTTTCAGCCAAAACTTGTCAAAAAGATGTTCATTTGAGCCAAAAATTGTCTTAAACACTAGCAAACAGCTTAATTCAACAATACATCATGGTTTAGACCAGTTTTAAATCTAAATCTGGGATAAAATCACATTTGAAAGCGGATTTTAATGGGTTTTATTTTTTTCAAATTTTCAAAAATTTAAATTTCAATTAAATTTTTCTAAAATTGATAAAAGTTTGAAATTTTTGTCAAAATCTAAGTTTGAGCCAGATACGAAGAGTATACCACTAAGTAACGACTGACTATGCCAAAAGTAAAAATTTCGACATTCGGCTTCTAAGGTCCAACACCAGTAAAAAATCTCCCATAGGCCGCAATGCAAATTCCCTCACTTTGTGACACTCCCAGCTGGTACCCAACAATGCACCACCAAAAGGTCTTCTCTAACTTGATAGCCCAGCCACACCCCTACCCAAAGGTGCCACTACCTAGGGGGGTTGACCATCTCGATTTTCCGGTAATCCATTTTGCAATATACCTATGGGTGGATTTTACACTCTAGAATGGTCCGGATTTTAGTAGGGGGTAGTGTACAAACAGAAGCCTCCGATGAGATATAGTCCGTTTTGGCATGGTGATTTGTGCACTAATATGTTGTATTATGGCGATACTTTGTAGTAAATGCGAGATCTTACACAGAATGTAGGAAATGTTCTCACTATTCAGCATCAAACATGTGTGGATGAAATTTTTAAATGCACTATTTTCGTGGGGTACGGCGGAGTGATATTTTTTTACCGGTGTTCCACCTTGAGGGAAATTTAATTTTATCGCGAACAAGAAAATTTCTTTGCGATACACTCTCCCCCAAAATACAAGATGCTTGATAAGTGTTTTGTTGAGAAAGAACACAAAATGAGAGTACATGGGGTCTTTCAATTCTAGGTACCCCCATGTAAAAGCAGGCTATTTTGACCAAAAATCAAAATATGGTGGTCATACATAATGCCCAACAAATGTTTGAAACAACAAAACCTAAGCAATAAAATGCTACAGAATTAAGGTCAAGTTATTGGTGTACCATATTTGACCTTCAAATGACCTTGACCTTTGACCTCTGAACTGTGACCTTGACCCCAAATAGCTACACGAGTAAAACTTTACAACCTAGAAATTGAGCAAAAATGATCTGTTTGTAAGTTTTTGTGTCCTTGACCTTTGACCTTGGGTGACCTTGACCTTTGACCTTTACTGTGACCTTGCGCAAAGCAAGTACAAAGGTTTACCACAGTTGTTGCTTATGCCACAATGTGTTCTAGGTGCTGAGTGATAACAATAACACTAGAAAATGGGACCGAAATGACCCTCTGAATAACACTATTTTCAGCCAAAACTTGTCAAAAAGATGTTCATTTGAGCCAAAAATTGTCTTAAACACTAGCAAACAGCTTAATTCAACAATACATCATGGTTTAGACCAGTTTTAAATCTAAATCTGGGATAAAATCACATTTGAAAGCGGATTTTAATGGGTTTTATTTTTTTCAAATTTTCAAAAATTTAAATTTCAATTAAATTTTTCTAAAATTGATAAAAGTTTGAAATTTTTGTCAAAATCTAAGTTTGAGCCAGATACGAAGAGTATACCACTAAGTAACGACTGACTATGCCAAAAGTAAAAATTTCGACATTCGGCTTCTAAGGTCCAACACCAGTAAAAAATCTCCCATAGGCCGCAATGCAAATTCCCTCACTTTGTGACACTCCCAGCTGGTACCCAACAATGCACCACCAAAAGGTCTTCTCTAACTTGATAGCCCAGCCACACCCCTACCCAAAGGTGCCACTACCTAGGGGGGTTGACCATCTCGATTTTCCGGTAATCCATTTTGCAATATACCTATGGGTGGATTTTACACTCTAGAATGGTCCGGATTTTAGTAGGGGGTAGTGTACAAACAGAAGCCTCCGATGAGATATAGTCCGTTTTGGCATGGTGATTTGTGCACTAATATGTTGTATTATGGCGATACTTTGTAGTAAATGCGAGATCTTACACAGAATGTAGGAAATGTTCTCACTATTCAGCATCAAACATGTGTGGATGAAATTTTTAAATGCACTATTTTCGTGGGGTACGGCGGAGTGATATTTTTTTACCGGTGTTCCACCTTGAGGGAAATTTAATTTTATCGCGAACAAGAAAATTTCTTTGCGATACACTCTCCCCCAAAATACAAGATGCTTGATAAGTGTTTTGTTGAGAAAGAACACAAAATGAGAGTACATGGGGTCTTTCAATTCTAGGTACCCCCATGTAAAAGCAGGCTATTTTGACCAAAAATCAAAATATGGTGGTCATACATAATGCCCAACAAATGTTTGAAACAACAAAACCTAAGCAATAAAATGCTACAGAATTAAGGTCAAGTTATTGGTGTACCATATTTGACCTTCAAATGACCTTGACCTTTGACCTCTGAACTGTGACCTTGACCCCAAATAGCTACACGAGTAAAACTTTACAACCTAGAAATTGAGCAAAAATGATCTGTTTGTAAGTTTTTGTGTCCTTGACCTTTGACCTTGGGTGACCTTGACCTTTGACCTTTACTGTGACCTTGCGCAAAGCAAGTACAAAGGTTTACCACAGTTGTTGCTTATGCCACAATGTGTTCTAGGTGCTGAGTGATAACAATAACACTAGAAAATGGGACCGAAATGACCCTCTGAATAACACTATTTTCAGCCAAAACTTGTCAAAAAGATGTTCATTTGAGCCAAAAATTGTCTTAAACACTAGCAAACAGCTTAATTCAACAATACATCATGGTTTAGACCAGTTTTAAATCTAAATCTGGGATAAAATCACATTTGAAAGCGGATTTTAATGGGTTTTATTTTTTTCAAATTTTCAAAAATTTAAATTTCAATTAAATTTTTCTAAAATTGATAAAAGTTTGAAATTTTTGTCAAAATCTAAGTTTGAGCCAGATACGAAGAGTATACCACTAAGTAACGACTGACTATGCCAAAAGTAAAAATTTCGACATTCGGCTTCTAAGGTCCAACACCAGTAAAAAATCTCCCATAGGCCGCAATGCAAATTCCCTCACTTTGTGACACTCCCAGCTGGTACCCAACAATGCACCACCAAAAGGTCTTCTCTAACTTGATAGCCCAGCCACACCCCTACCCAAAGGTGCCACTACCTAGGGGGGTTGACCATCTCGATTTTCCGGTAATCCATTTTGCAATATACCTATGGGTGGATTTTACACTCTAGAATGGTCCGGATTTTAGTAGGGGGTAGTGTACAAACAGAAGCCTCCGATGAGATATAGTCCGTTTTGGCATGGTGATTTGTGCACTAATATGTTGTATTATGGCGATACTTTGTAGTAAATGCGAGATCTTACACAGAATGTAGGAAATGTTCTCACTATTCAGCATCAAACATGTGTGGATGAAATTTTTAAATGCACTATTTTCGTGGGGTACGGCGGAGTGATATTTTTTTACCGGTGTTCCACCTTGAGGGAAATTTAATTTTATCGCGAACAAGAAAATTTCTTTGCGATACACTCTCCCCCAAAATACAAGATGCTTGATAAGTGTTTTGTTGAGAAAGAACACAAAATGAGAGTACATGGGGTCTTTCAATTCTAGGTACCCCCATGTAAAAGCAGGCTATTTTGACCAAAAATCAAAATATGGTGGTCATACATAATGCCCAACAAATGTTTGAAACAACAAAACCTAAGCAATAAAATGCTACAGAATTAAGGTCAAGTTATTGGTGTACCATATTTGACCTTCAAATGACCTTGACCTTTGACCTCTGAACTGTGACCTTGACCCCAAATAGCTACACGAGTAAAACTTTACAACCTAGAAATTGAGCAAAAATGATCTGTTTGTAAGTTTTTGTGTCCTTGACCTTTGACCTTGGGTGACCTTGACCTTTGACCTTTACTGTGACCTTGCGCAAAGCAAGTACAAAGGTTTACCACAGTTGTTGCTTATGCCACAATGTGTTCTAGGTGCTGAGTGATAACAATAACACTAGAAAATGGGACCGAAATGACCCTCTGAATAACACTATTTTCAGCCAAAACTTGTCAAAAAGATGTTCATTTGAGCCAAAAATTGTCTTAAACACTAGCAAACAGCTTAATTCAACAATACATCATGGTTTAGACCAGTTTTAAATCTAAATCTGGGATAAAATCACATTTGAAAGCGGATTTTAATGGGTTTTATTTTTTTCAAATTTTCAAAAATTTAAATTTCAATTAAATTTTTCTAAAATTGATAAAAGTTTGAAATTTTTGTCAAAATCTAAGTTTGAGCCAGATACGAAGAGTATACCACTAAGTAACGACTGACTATGCCAAAAGTAAAAATTTCGACATTCGGCTTCTAAGGTCCAACACCAGTAAAAAATCTCCCATAGGCCGCAATGCAAATTCCCTCACTTTGTGACACTCCCAGCTGGTACCCAACAATGCACCACCAAAAGGTCTTCTCTAACTTGATAGCCCAGCCACACCCCTACCCAAAGGTGCCACTACCTAGGGGGGTTGACCATCTCGATTTTCCGGTAATCCATTTTGCAATATACCTATGGGTGGATTTTACACTCTAGAATGGTCCGGATTTTAGTAGGGGGTAGTGTACAAACAGAAGCCTCCGATGAGATATAGTCCGTTTTGGCATGGTGATTTGTGCACTAATATGTTGTATTATGGCGATACTTTGTAGTAAATGCGAGATCTTACACAGAATGTAGGAAATGTTCTCACTATTCAGCATCAAACATGTGTGGATGAAATTTTTAAATGCACTATTTTCGTGGGGTACGGCGGAGTGATATTTTTTTACCGGTGTTCCACCTTGAGGGAAATTTAATTTTATCGCGAACAAGAAAATTTCTTTGCGATACACTCTCCCCCAAAATACAAGATGCTTGATAAGTGTTTTGTTGAGAAAGAACACAAAATGAGAGTACATGGGGTCTTTCAATTCTAGGTACCCCCATGTAAAAGCAGGCTATTTTGACCAAAAATCAAAATATGGTGGTCATACATAATGCCCAACAAATGTTTGAAACAACAAAACCTAAGCAATAAAATGCTACAGAATTAAGGTCAAGTTATTGGTGTACCATATTTGACCTTCAAATGACCTTGACCTTTGACCTCTGAACTGTGACCTTGACCCCAAATAGCTACACGAGTAAAACTTTACAACCTAGAAATTGAGCAAAAATGATCTGTTTGTAAGTTTTTGTGTCCTTGACCTTTGACCTTGGGTGACCTTGACCTTTGACCTTTACTGTGACCTTGCGCAAAGCAAGTACAAAGGTTTACCACAGTTGTTGCTTATGCCACAATGTGTTCTAGGTGCTGAGTGATAACAATAACACTAGAAAATGGGACCGAAATGACCCTCTGAATAACACTATTTTCAGCCAAAACTTGTCAAAAAGATGTTCATTTGAGCCAAAAATTGTCTTAAACACTAGCAAACAGCTTAATTCAACAATACATCATGGTTTAGACCAGTTTTAAATCTAAATCTGGGATAAAATCACATTTGAAAGCGGATTTTAATGGGTTTTATTTTTTTCAAATTTTCAAAAATTTAAATTTCAATTAAATTTTTCTAAAATTGATAAAAGTTTGAAATTTTTGTCAAAATCTAAGTTTGAGCCAGATACGAAGAGTATACCACTAAGTAACGACTGACTATGCCAAAAGTAAAAATTTCGACATTCGGCTTCTAAGGTCCAACACCAGTAAAAAATCTCCCATAGGCCGCAATGCAAATTCCCTCACTTTGTGACACTCCCAGCTGGTACCCAACAATGCACCACCAAAAGGTCTTCTCTAACTTGATAGCCCAGCCACACCCCTACCCAAAGGTGCCACTACCTAGGGGGGTTGACCATCTCGATTTTCCGGTAATCCATTTTGCAATATACCTATGGGTGGATTTTACACTCTAGAATGGTCCGGATTTTAGTAGGGGGCAGTGTACAAACAGAAGCCTCCGATGAGATATAGTCCGTTTTGGCATGGTGATTTGTGCACTAATATGTTGTATTATGGCGATACTTTGTAGTAAATGCGAGATCTTACACAGAATGTAGGAAATGTTCTCACTATTCAGCATCAAACATGTGTGGATGAAATTTTTAAATGCACTATTTTCGTGGGGTACGGCGGAGTGATATTTTTTTACCGGTGTTCCACCTTGAGGGAAATTTAATTTTATCGCGAACAAGAAAATTTCTTTGCGATACACTCTCCCCCAAAATACAAGATGCTTGATAAGTGTTTTGTTGAGAAAGAACACAAAATGAGAGTACATGGGGTCTTTCAATTCTAGGTACCCCCATGTAAAAGCAGGCTATTTTGACCAAAAATCAAAATATGGTGGTCATACATAATGCCCAACAAATGTTTGAAACAACAAAACCTAAGCAATAAAATGCTACAGAATTAAGGTCAAGTTATTGGTGTACCATATTTGACCTTCAAATGACCTTGACCTTTGACCTCTGAACTGTGACCTTGACCCCAAATAGCTACACGAGTAAAACTTTACAACCTAGAAATTGAGCAAAAATGATCTGTTTGTAAGTTTTTGTGTCCTTGACCTTTGACCTTGGGTGACCTTGACCTTTGACCTTTACTGTGACCTTGCGCAAAGCAAGTACAAAGGTTTACCACAGTTGTTGCTTATGCCACAATGTGTTCTAGGTGCTGAGTGATAACAATAACACTAGAAAATGGGACCGAAATGACCCTCTGAATAACACTATTTTCAGCCAAAACTTGTCAAAAAGATGTTCATTTGAGCCAAAAATTGTCTTAAACACTAGCAAACAGCTTAATTCAACAATACATCATGGTTTAGACCAGTTTTAAATCTAAATCTGGGATAAAATCACATTTGAAAGCGGATTTTAATGGGTTTTATTTTTTTCAAATTTTCAAAAATTTAAATTTCAATTAAATTTTTCTAAAATTGATAAAAGTTTGAAATTTTTGTCAAAATCTAAGTTTGAGCCAGATACGAAGAGTATACCACTAAGTAACGACTGACTATGCCAAAAGTAAAAATTTCGACATTCGGCTTCTAAGGTCCAACACCAGTAAAAAATCTCCCATAGGCCGCAATGCAAATTCCCTCACTTTGTGACACTCCCAGCTGGTACCCAACAATGCACCACCAAAAGGTCTTCTCTAACTTGATAGCCCAGCCACACCCCTACCCAAAGGTGCCACTACCTAGGGGGGTTGACCATCTCGATTTTCCGGTAATCCATTTTGCAATATACCTATGGGTGGATTTTACACTCTAGAATGGTCCGGATTTTAGTAGGGGGTAGTGTACAAACAGAAGCCTCCGATGAGATATAGTCCGTTTTGGCATGGTGATTTGTGCACTAATATGTTGTATTATGGCGATACTTTGTAGTAAATGCGAGATCTTACACAGAATGTAGGAAATGTTCTCACTATTCAGCATCAAACATGTGTGGATGAAATTTTTAAATGCACTATTTTCGTGGGGTACGGCGGAGTGATATTTTTTTACCGGTGTTCCACCGTATAAGGATTTTGCGCAGTTGTTTTGATATGGGAAGCGTCTTTGGAGGAAAAAACTTTGATTTATTTATTTTATTCTCTCTCTCTCTTTATAGCAAAGATTTTTTTTCTGTTTGTTTCTTTGATAGCAAAAAAAAAAAAGTGCGAACACAATGTTGATAAACGCATTACAAATAGAAGTCTGCGTTAATTGCATGTACTGTAAATTTACATGAAATCTGAGATAAAGATGAACTGTATCTGTATATGTCTCTGATGAAATCAAGCTCAGTCTCAGTTTATCCGGAGATAAAGATGAATATGTATATGTCTCTGGTTTATCAAAATGCGCGCACTCACCTCATTTGGACTGTTATGATGCGTTTAGCATAACTTCGAAATTTCAAACCACTGACTAGCCAACATCATTGGCTTCAAAGTATTGTTTGTGTTAAACATGATCAGAATCTTGAAAGACAGATTTTCTTACGTTACGGCTTAAAGTTTGAGAATATGCTCAAACTGTCAAAGCAAGTAAAGAACAATGTTTTATCACCACCAGAGGTGTTAAACAGATTATAGTTTCGTACTTTAATCTCCACATACACTCCTGACGGAGATTTCTCTTTCCATTATGAAAACTTGACCATGAAATATACAGAGATTTTTTTACCTGTAAAAATCGAAAAATTTCATCAGAATTTTTTTATATTTTTTCATATTATTGCTCAAAACATAGATTGTGGGTACTCGCCGAGGCGGTTCTAACGAGTACACACAAGCTATGTTTTGGAGCAAAAATAAGAAAAATAGGTATACCCCTGCATTCCCAAGTTTTACTATATAATAGTGGGGTTTAAGGATGTTCGCTGCCAATGAAAAAGTATTCAAACTTTTTTTCTAACCACTCTTTTTTGATTCCAAAATACAACACAAGACATTTGAAAACAAAATAAATATAGGGTAGTGTGCATTTTTTTCAAGCTACAGGCCTCTGAATGAGACCTCCGAGCACCATGTTTTAAATTTGGTAAAATTAATTTAATTTTTAATTCTTTGAAACATACCTGTCTTGATCAAAAATACACATAGAATGCTTTCAAAAGTCATAATATTTACGTAGCGCAGACATTTTTGGACCAAAAGCATAGAAAAATTTGCAACTTGGAGTGGATGACAAAATTTTACGATTCCTTTTCCAACCCTACCCCCTTACATGAAAAGTCGGAAAAAATCAATATTTTGAAATGTACCAAACCCATATTTGTTGATTCAAACTTTTTCTTGTATTTTCACACAACATAGAACTTGGTAATATTGTTCGAATAAAAGAAAAAAATATATAGGGTAGTGAGCATATAAGAGAGAACCAACAACTTGAAAATTGCCATTTTCAGCCTTTTTTCGGCTGTTTTGTTTCTAAAAGCCCATTTCATAAAACCACCTTAAGTTCTAAAACCAGCACACCAAAGACACAAAGAATGACTTAGAAGACCATGTACACATATACTGCTGCTAAAATAAACATCGAACTGGAGCAATTAATTTGAAGACGTGTAATATTCAAGTTTAATCTACCCTACCCCCTAAATTTTACTGACAACTAAACTTTTCTGAAAAGTTGCAGAAAATGGGGTGAAAAAAATGAAGTTTCTTAGATTGACAATTTTCATGGCTCATTCAATGCATATTATCAATATGTATTCAAATATAAAATATTAGGAAAATATCTGCAACCGTTTACGAAATATTCAAGAAAAGAAAAACCGGAAGTTCCGAAATGTCAAATGTTAGCAGCGAACATCCTTAAGGGGGTACTCATTGCATAGACTTGTTATCCTGATGTTTTTCTGTAACTAAAGTTTTTTGTTTTTTTTTCTACTTTAGGTATTATTGAAGCGTATCATCAGCAAACAATTCATGTTCAGGAAAATTGATGATATGCATTGCATGATGTATAAGTACATTTTTCAAAGAATTATACATTCATCTAATACAGAATCATGTAACACTAATCTGCTTCTAATTGTATCTGCAAAATTGATATTTTATGTTGTCAACAGAAATCACAACAGTCATAAATCATTGATCTGCCCGAAGGGATAAACTTTGTGCAAATCCAGGTGCGTGTTAATCTGTTTACCTTAGACTGCTTTAGTAAATTGTAGAATGGTTCTCATGTAAGAAAATTATAGGAAAAATACATCACCAGTGTTACAAAAACGGCATTTGGGAGTAGTAAATATAAATTTATTTCAATTAAAGAAATATCAGATAACTCATAAATACCCCCGCATTTCGTTGCCACCAGCAAAACTATTCTAGTTTTACTAAAATATGTATTTTTTTTTGTGTTTAAATATGCATGTTCATTGAAAAGTTGGTACTTTTCCCTATATGTTTAATCATTTTCAACATGGTCATACAAAATCCTAATTGGGGAGTAGTAATTTTAATACTAGAAGTATGAAAAATATACCATATTGTTTGTAAAGGAATGAAGATTGTTAAGCTACCAGCAAAAATATTGTAAGTTAATTCAAGTTTCTTTTATTAGACGATAATTAATATGTCCCTATTAAGTTCTATACAAGTCGCAATGAAGTACAGGTACAGGTAAGCGAGCTTGACTATCGCTCATAGTTGGCTACGACTTTTTCAGCTGCGTGGGGTCGGTATACCGGGATAACTCTTGTTCTCGAGAAAAAGTGGTATGCCTATGTTATACACGCTAAAAAAGCGAAAATACATGCTTTTCAGCAGCAACATGTCACGCAAGTCATGGGGTTGAGTTTCTGGTCTCACCCTTTTTATAATATCGAGTGATGCCCAGTGGATGGAATCAGACAGGTGGGTATACCGGGATAACTCTTGTTCTCGAGAATTAGGGTGTCAAAATGGGGGGGGGGTGCAATGAGGTCCAAACCGGTTTTTGACCCCCGATCTTACCACCCCAGAGGCTTGAGTTTCTGACCAGACCCTGTTGGGCTTGTCAGTATGGTAACACTCTTTCAGCTGCGTGGGGTCGGTATACCGGAATAACTCTTGTTCTCGAGAAAAAGTGGTATACCTATGTTATACACGGTAAAAAAGCGAAAATACATGCTTTTCAGCAGCAACATGTCACGCAAGTCATGGGCTTGAGTTTCTGGTCTCACCCTTTTTATAATATCGAGTGATGCCCAGTGGATGGAATCAGACAGGTGGCTATACCGGGATAACTCTTTTTCTCGAGAATTGGGGGGTCAAAATTGGAGGGGGGTGCAATGAGGTCCAAAACCGGTTTTTGACCCCAGATCTTACCACCCCAGAGGCTTGAGTTTCTGACCAGACCCTGTTGGGCTTGTTGGTATGGTAACACTCTTTCAGCTGCGTGGGATCGGTATTCCGGGATAACTCTTGTTCTCGAGAAAAAGGGTGAGACCAGAAACTCAAGCCCATGACTTGCGTGACATGTTGCTGCTGAAAAATATGTATTTTCGCTTTTTTAGCGTGTATAACATAGGTATACCACTTTTCCCAATCCCATTTTGACCCCCCAATTCTCGAGAACAAGAGTTATCCCGGTATAGCCATCTGTCTGATTCCATCCACTGGGCATCACTCGATGTTATAAAAAGGGTGAGACGAGAAACTCAAGCCCATGACTTGCGTGACATGTTGCTGCTGAAAAGCATGTATACTGAGAGGAACTAGAACCTTAAGTTTTTTAAATATTATACTTTGAGTTGGAACCCCGTAAGAATCGATTTGAACCCTCCAGTAATTCTTTTACTGACCGTCTGAAGGCGTTTCTGCTGTGACTAATCTTTTTATTGCAGGCAAGAAATTACCAGAGTTCTCAAATCGATTTTACGGAGACCAACCACCAAACTATATGAACTTTGAAACATAAGTTTCTAGTTCCTCTCAGTATATTTTCGCTTTTATAGCGTGTATAGCATAGTTATACCACTTTTTCTCGAGAACAAGAGTTATCCCGGTATACCGACCCCACGCAGCTGAAAGAGTGTTATCATACCAAACAAGCCCAACAGGGTCTGGTCAGAAACTCAAGCCTCTGGGGTGGGAAGATCGGGGGTCAAAAACCGGTTTGGACCTCACCCCCCCCCATTTTGACCCCCCAATTCTCGGGAACAAGAGTTATCCCGGTATAGCCACCTATCTGATTCCATCCACTGGGGATCACTCGTTATTATAAAAAGGGTGAGACCAGAAACTCAAGCCCATGACTTGCGTGACATGTTGCTGCTGAAAAGCATGTATTTTCGCTTTTATAGCGTGTATAGCATAGGTATACCACTTTTTCTCGAGAACAAGAGTTATCCCGGTATACCGACCCCACGCAGCTGAAAGAGTGTTACCATACCAACAAGCCCAACAGGGTCTGGTCAGAAACTCAAGCCTCTGGGGTGGTAAGATCGGGGGTCAAAAACCGGTTTGGACCTCCTTGCACCACCCCCATTTTGACCCCCTAATTCTCGAGAACAAGAGTTATCCCGGTTTAGCCACCTGTCTGATTCCATCCACTGGACATCACTCGATATTATAAAAAGGGTGAGACCAGAAACTCAAGCCCATGACTTGCGTGACATGTTGCTGCTGAAAAGCATGTATTTTCGCTTTTTTAGCGTGTATAACATAGGTATACCACTTTTTCTCGAGAACAAGAGTTATCCCGGTATACCGACCCCACGCAGCTGAAAGAGTGTTACCATACCAACAATCCCAACAGGGTCTGGTCAGAAACTCAAGCCTCTGGGGTGGTAAGATCGGGGGTCAAAAACCGGTTTGGACCTCATTGCACCCCCCCCCAATTTGACCCCCCAATTCTCGAGAACAAGAGTTATCCCGGTATAGCCACCTGTCTGATTCCATCCACTGGGCATCACTCGATATTATAAAAAGGAAGAGACCAGAAACTCGAGCCCATGACTTGCGTGACATGTTGCTGCTGAAAAGCATGTATTTTCGCTTTTTTAGCGTGTATAACATAGGTATACCACTTTTTCTCGAGAACAAGAGTTATTCCGGTATACCGACCCCACGCAGCTGAAAGAGTGTTACCATACCAACAATCCCAACAGGGTCTGGTCAGAAACTCAAGCCTCTGGGGTGGTAAGATCGGGGGTCAAAAACCGGTTTGGACCTCATTGCACCCCCCAATTTTGACCCCCCAATTCTCGAGAACAAGAGTTATCCCGGTATATCAACCTATCTGATTCCATCCACTGGGGATCACTCGATATTATAAAAAGGGTGAGACCAGAAACTCAAGCCCATGACATGCGTGACATGTTGCTGCTGAAAAGCATGTATTTTCCATTTTATAGCGTGTATAGCATAGGTATACCACTTTTTCTCGAGAACAAGAGTTATCCCGGTATACCGACCCCACGCAGCTGAAAGAGTGTTACCATACCAACAAGCCCAACAGGGTCTGGTCAGAAACTCAAGCCTCTGGGGTGGTAAGATCGGGGGTCAAAAACCGGTTTGGACCTCATTGCACCCCCCCATTTTGACCCCCCAATTCTCGGTAACAAGAGTTATCCCTTTATAGCCACCTATCTGATTCCATCCACTGGGGATCACTCGATATTATAAAAAGGGTGAGACCAGAAACTCAAGCCCATGACTTGCGTGACATGTTGCTGCTGAAAAGCATGTATTTTCGCTTTTATAGCGTGTATAGCATAGGTATACCACTTTTTCTCGAGAACAAGAGTTATCCCGGTATACCGACCCCACGCAGCTGAAAGAGTGTTACCATACCAACAAGCCCAACAGGGTCTGGTCAGAAACTCAAGCCTCTGGGGTGGTAAGATCGCGGGTCAAAAACCGGTTTGGACCTCCTTGCACCCCCCTCCATTTTGACCCCCCCCCCCAATTCTCGGGAACAAGAGTTATCCCGGTATAGCCACCTGTCTGATTCCATCCACTGGGCATCACTCGATATTATAAAAAGGGTGAGACCAGAAACTCAAGCCCATGACTTGCGTGACATGTTGCTGCTGTAAAGCATGTATTTTCGCTTTTTTAGCGTGTATAACATAGGTATACCACTTTTTCTCGAGAACAAGAGTTATCCCAGTATACCGACCCCACGCAGCTGAAAGAGTGTTACCATACCAACAATCCCAACAGGGTCTGGTCAGAAACTCAAGCCTCTGGGGTGGTAAGATCAGGGGTCAAAAACCGGTTTGGACCTCATTGCACCCCCCCCCCAATTTTGACCCCCCAATTCTCGAGAACAAGAGTTATCCCGGTATAGCCACCTATCTGATTCCATCCACTGGGGATCACTCGACGATATTATAAAAAGGGTGAGACCAGAAAGTCAAGCCCATGACTTGCGTGACATGTTGCTGCTGAAAAGCATGTATTTTCGCTTTTTTAGCGTGTATAACATAGGTATACCACTTTTTCTCGAGAACAAGAGTTATCCCGGTATACCGACCCCACGCAGCTGAAAGAGTGTTATCATACCAACAAGCCCAACAGGGTCTGGTCAGAAACTCAAGCCTCTGGGGTGGGAAGATCGGGGGTCAAAAACCGGTTTGGACCTCATTGCACCCCCCCCCCATTTTGACCCCCCAATTCTCGGGAACAAGAGTTATCCCGGTATAGCCACCTATCTGATTCCATCCACTGGGGATCACTCGTTATTATAGAAAGGGTGAGACCAGAAACTCAAGCCCATGACTTGCGTGACATGTTGCTGCTGAAAAGCATGTATTTTCGTTTTTATAGCGTGTATTGCATAGGTATACCACTTTTTCTCGAGAACAAGAGTTATCCCGGTATACCGACCCCACGCAGCTGAAAGAGTGTTACCATACCAACAAACCCAACAGGGTCTGGTCAGAAACTCAAGCCTCTGGGGTGGTAAGATCGGGGGTCAAAAACCGGTTTGGACCTCATTGCACCCCCCCCCCAATTTGACCCCCCAATTCTCGAGAACAAGAGTTATCCCGGTATATCCAGCTATCTGATTCCATCCACTGGGGATCCTTCGATATTATGAAAAGGGTGAGACCAGAAACTCAAGCCCATGACTTGCGTGACATGTTGCTGCTGAAAAGCATGTATTTTCGCTTTTATATCGTGTATAGCATAGGTATACCACTTTTTCTCGAGAACAAGAGTTATCCCGGTATACCGACCCCACGCAGCTGAAAGAGTGTTATCATACCAACAAGCCCAACAGGGTCTGGTCAGAAACTCAAGCCTCTGGGATGGGAAGATCGGGGGTCAAAAACCGGTTTGGACCTCATTGCACCCCCCCCCCATTTTGACCCCCCAATTCTCGGGAACAAGAGTTATCCCGGTATAGCCACCTATCTGATTCCATCCACTGGGGATCACTCGACGATATTATAAAAAGGGTGAGACCAGAAACTCAAGCCCATGACTTGCGTGACATGTTGCTGCTGAAAAGCATGTATTTTCGTTTTTATAGCGTGTATTGCATAGGTATACCACTTTTTCTCGAGAACAAGAGTTATCCCGGTATACCGACCCCACGCAGCTGAAAGAGTGTTACCATACCAACAAACCCAACAGGGTCTGGTCAGAAACTCAAGCCTCTGGGGTGGTAAGATCGGGGGTCAAAAACCGGTTTGGACCTCATTGCACCCCCCCAATTTGACCCCCCAATTCTCGAGAACAAGAGTTATCCCGGTATATCCAGCTATCTGATTCCATCCACTGGGGATCCTTCGATATTATGAAAAGGGTGAGACCAGAAACTCAAGCCCATGACTTGCGTGACATGTTGCTGCTGAAAAGCATGTATTTTCGCTTTTATATCGTGTATAGCATAGGTATACCACTTTTTCTCGAGAACAAGAGTTATCCCGGTATACCGACCCCACGCAGCTGAAAGAGTGTTATCATACCAACAAGCCCAACAGGGTCTGGTCAGAAACTCAAGCCTCTGGGATGGGAAGATCGGGGGTCAAAAACCGGTTTGGACCTCATTGCACCCCCCCCCATTTTGACCCCCCAATTCTCGGGAACAAGAGTTATCCCGGTATAGCCACCTATCTGATTCCATCCACTGGGGATCACTCGTTATTATAAAAAGGGTGAGACCAGAAACTCAAGCCCATGACTTGCGTGACATGTTGCTGCTGAAAAGCATGTATTTTCGCTTTTATAGCGTGTATAGCATAGGTATACCACTTTTTCTCGAGAACAAGAGTTATCCCGGTATACCGACCCCACGCAGCTGAAAGAGTGTTACCATACTAACAAGCCCAACAGGGTCTGGTCAGAAACTCAAGCCTCTGGGGTGGTAAGATCGGGGGTCAAAAACCGGTTTGGACCTCCTTGCACCCCCCCCCATTTTGACCCCCCAAATCTCGAGAACAAGAGTTATCCCGGTTTAACCACCTGTCTGATTCCATCCACTGGGCATCACTCGATATTATAAAAAGGATGAGACCAGAAACTCAAGCCCATGACTTGCGTGACATGTTGCTGCTGAAAAGCATGTATTTTCGCTTTTTTAGCGTGTATAACATAGGTATACCACTTTTTCTCGAGAACAAGAGTTATACCGGTATACCGACCCCACGCAGCTGAAAGAGTGTTACCATACCAACAATCCCAACAGGTTCTGGTCAGAAACTCAAGCCTCTGGGGTGGTAAGATCGGGGGTCAAAAACCGGTTTGGACCTCATTGCACCCCCCCCCCCCCAATTTTGACCCCCCAATTCTCGAGAACAAGAGTTATCCCGGTATATCCACCTATCTGATTCCATCCACTGGAGATCACTCGATATTATAAAAAGGGTGAGACCAGAAACTCAAGCCCATGACTTGCGTGACATGTTGCTGCTGAAAAGCATGTATTTTCGCTTTTATATTGTGTATAGCATAGGTATACCACTTTTTCTCGAGAACAAGAGTTATCCCGGTATACCGACCCCACGCAGCTGAAAGAGTGTTATCATACCAACAAGCCCAACAGGGTCTGGTCAGAAACTCAAGCCTCTGGGGTGGGAAGATCGGGGGTCAAAAACCGGTTTGGACCTCATTGCACCCCCCATTTTGACCCCCCAATTCTCGGGAACAAGAGTTATCCCGGTATAGCCGCCTATCTGATTCCATCCACTGGGGATCACTCGTTATTATAAAAAGGGTGAGACCAGAAACTCAAGCCCATGACTTGCGTGACATGTTGCTGCTGAAAAGCATGTATTTTCGCTTTTATAGCGTGTATAGCATAGGTATACCACTTTTTCTCGAGAACAAGAGTTATCCCGGTATACCGACCCCACGCAGCTGAAAGAGTGTTACCATACCAACAAGCCCAACAGGGTCTGGTCAGAAACTCAAGCCTCTGGGGTGGTAAGATCGGGGGTCAAAAACCGGTTTGGACCTCCTTGCACCCCCCCCCATTTTGACCCCCTAATTCTCGAGAACAAGAGTTATCCCGGTTTAGCCACCTGTCTGATTCCATCCACTGGGCATCACTCGATATTATAAAAAGAATGAGACCAGAAACTCAAGCCCATGACTTGAGTGACATGTTGCTGCTGAAAAGCATGTATTTTCGCTTTTTTAGCGTGTATAACATAGGTATACCACTTTTTCTCGAGAACAAGAGTTATCCCGGTATACCGACCCCACGCAGCTGAAAGAGTGTTACCATACCAACAATCCCAACAGGGTCTGGTCAGAAACTCAAGCCTCTGGGGTGGTAAGATCGGGGGTCAAAAACCGGTTTGGACCTCATTGCATCCCCCCCCCCAATTTTGACCCCCCAATTCTCGAGAACAAGAGTTATCCCGGTATATCCACCTATCTGATTCCATCCACTGGAGATCACTCGATATTATAAAAAGGGTGAGACCAGAAACTCAAACCCATGACTTGCGTGACATGTTGCTGCTGAAAAGCATGTATTTTCGCTTTTATAGCGTGTATAGCATAGGTATACCACTTTTTCTCGAGAACAAGAGTTATCCCGGTATACCGACCCCACGCAGCTGAAAGAGTGTTATCATACCAACAAGCCCAATAGGGTCTGGTCAGAAACTCAAGCCTCTGGGGTGGGAAGATTGGGGGTCAAAAACCGGTTTGGACCTCATTGCACCCCCCCCATTTTGACCCCCCAATTCTCGGGAACAAGAGTTATCCCGGTATAGCCACCTATCTGATTCCATCCACTTGAGATCACTCGTTATTATAAAAAGGGTGAGACCAGAAACTCAAGCCCATGACTTGCGTGACATGTTGCTGCTGAAAAGCATGTATTTTCGCTTTTATAGCGTGTATAGCATAGGTATACCACTTTTTCTCGAGAACAAGAGTTATCCCGGTATACCGACCCCACGCAGCTGAAAGAGTGTTACCATACCAACAAGCCCAACAGGGTCTGGTCAGAAACTCAAGCCTCTGGGGTGGTAAGATCGGGGGTCAAAAACCGGTTTGGACCTCCTTGCACCCCCCCCCCCCCATTTTGACCCCCTAATTCTCGAGAACAAGAGTTATCCCGGTTAAGCCACCTGTCTGATTCCATCCACTGGGCATCACTCGATATTATAAAAAGAGTGAGACCAGAAACTCAAGCCCATGACTTGCGTGACATGTTGCTGCTGAAAAGCATGTATTTTCGCTTTTTTAGCGTGTATAACATAGGCATACCACTTTTTCTCGAGAACAAGAGTTATCCCGGTATACCGACCCCACGCAGCTGAAAGAGCGTTACCATACCAACAATCCCAACAGGGTCTGGTCAGAAACTCAAGCCTCTGGGGTGGTAAGATCGGGGGTCAAAAACCGGTTTGGACCTCCTTGCACCCCCCCCCCATTTTGACCCCCTAATTCTCGAGAACAAGAGTTATCCCGGTTAAGCCACCTGTCTGATTCCATCCACTGGGCATCACTCGATATTATAAAAAGGGTGAGACCAGAAACTCAAGCCCATGACTTGCGTGACATGTTGCTGCTGAAAAGCATGTATTTTCGCTTTTTTAGCGTGTATAACATAGGCATACCACTTTTTCTCGAGAACAAGAGTTATCCCGGTATACCGACCCCACGCAGCTGAAAGAGCGTTACCATACCAACAATCCCAACAGGGTCTGGTCAGAAACTCAAGCCTCTGGGGTGGTAAGATCGGGGGTCAAAAACCGGTTTGGACCTCATTGCACCCTGTAGTTTTGTCCCTCATTTAGAATTTAATTGTATCAAAAGGCTGTGAAAGAAATGTTCTCCAGTTGCATTTGATATGTATCTGTGTTTGAATTTCTCTTTTTCAAAAATCGAGGACGGCCACTTCGAGGACAACGCCGGACACTTAGTGGACAACGCGACCCAGGCTTTGCACTACGGTGCATGTAACTTGCATGCATTGCATTTAAATAGAACCGGTGAGACATAAGCAATGTTAATTCTTTAAATATGGGGAATGGTACATGTGAATGTGGTAAAACCAATAGTATCATTTTTGGGACAGTGTAGACGAGAAGCCGGTGGCTCGTGTCCCTTAAGAATACACATGAACATACCATATCAGAGAGTGGTGGCATTGTCCCGACATGACTGAAAAATTGTTGAATCAGCCCGTTATGCTAGAAAAACAAACACAAAAATATATAAGTATATTTTAAATGGTTCAAAAAGATCAATAGACTAGTAATCTAAAAGAACAATACGGGCGTAACTTTCGTCCGGATGTGTAATACTGCTGGCGCTGCTGGGCTAATGCCGCAGTATTACTGCAGTACTGCTGGTACTGCTAACTTCACATTCATTATGAATGGCAATAAACTCTTATTTAGCAACAATGTCCACAGTTTCAGCAACTGTCATATAATCAGTTAGGAACAAAAATGTGAAAATTCGTTATCTAAAAGCAAAATATTGACTTGAAATAAAAACACTCATGGGTAAATTTTACTTTGCGTTCGCATGGGACATAATAGTAAATTTACACGTGTGTATTTGTAAAAATAAAAGTTGCATCTGGTCAGACCCAGGAGTAAATTTACCCATATGTAAATATACTCCGGTGTGTATTTGCGTTCGCATGCGCCATTTACTTACCCCGAGTAAAATTTGCACACCGGAGTATATTTACACGTTTGTATTTTTGGCGCATGCGAATTGGACTTTAGTGACACTAGGTTAAATTTCACAATATGTTATTTTCTGTTTGGATTCTTATATGATTTATAGGACACAAATTAAAGCCGCAAATTGACACTTTGTCATAGCGTTTTTTGCACTGGCATAAAGGTGTTGTTTTCTTTTCACCACAAACATGAACTAGTTGCATGTGTGTTTTCCTTTTGTTGCTCTTTCTCATCTTGGCCTTAGATACAAACCATTATTAGAAGGCCATCAAATAGTTTTGATAATATATATACGAGCGTATATAAAACTTAGAAAAAAGAAACACATATACTGTACTGTATACCTATAGTACGCCAGTCAAAATAACGTCCCGTCAGAAGACTGCTGTGCTTTCTGTTGTTGTTTTTTTTTCTTCTGTCTACCAGTTCAGTGTTGTACTCGTCACACTGCCAGCCAGATGACTACTTCTCGTGTTGTAACATTTTTGTGATTTTCTTTCCCACCTGGTGTCTGGGTTTGTGTTTGAGATGCTTGTGGCTTTGTTAAAAGCTTATACATCACTTCTTTGAAAGCATTTCAACATCAGTCATCATGAACGGTTACGAAATTAGTCTTAGTCTAACGTATATAGAAAGCAAAAAAAAAAAAAAAATAATAATAAAAAATAAATAAATAAATAAAAAAAATATATATATATATATAAATAAATCATGATCTACCTTCTTATGAGAACATAAAGATAATGGCTACGTTCGGGGTTCTCCCAATGGTAAAATCTGCAAATCTACCGATGGTACTGTTGGTACCATTTTTACCAATGGTAACCAGAAAACCCTGAACGTTTTTCTACTGCCAATGGTACCATTGGTACCAATGGTACCATTGGTAGATCACATGTCGATGATGATGAAATTTTTATCATATTGATAAATACACCTCACTTGTTTTTGTCTTTCTTATTTACTTCATGTATATTGTGTTATCTATAACATTTACATTTGCTTGTATGACAAAAGTATTGCTTATTTACGAAATTCATGATATATTTTTAGGCTCGCCATATTGAATCACGTGACTTTTCCCGCGTTGGTAGAATTACCCACGCTGTATTCTGCGTGCGTTCGTAGTTTTTTCCAATGGTAAAAATGGTACCATTGGTAGACAAATTCCGTTCAAGGTTTTACCAATGGTACCATTGGTAATGCCATTGGTACCAATGGTACCAATGTTACCAACATACGGCAGCAAATGGTGCAGACAGACTACAGCGTGGGTAATTCTACCAACGCGGGAAAAGTCACGTGATTCAATATGGCGAGCCTAAAAATATAATATGAATTTCGTAAATAAGCAATACTTTTGTCATACAAGCAAATGTAAATGTTATAAATAACACAATATACATGCAGTAAATAAGAAAGACAAAAACAAGAGAGGTGTATTGATCAATATGATAAAAATTCCACCATGTGATCTACCAATGGTACCATTGGTACCAATGGTACCAATGGCAGTAGAAAAACGTTCAGGGTTTTCTGGTTACCATTGGTAAAAATGGTACCAACAGTACCATTGGTAGATTTGCAGATTTTACCATTGGGAGAACCCCGAACGTAGCCTCTGTCTGCAGCATTTGCTGCCGTATGTTGGTAACATTGGTACCATTGGTACCAATGGCATTACCAATGGTACCATTGGTAAAACCTTGAACGGAATTTGTCTACCAATGGTACCAGTTTTACCATTGGAAAAAAACTACGAACGCACGCTTTGGCTACGTTCGGGGTTCTCCCAATGGTAACATCTGCAAATCTACCAATGGTTCTGTTGGTACCATTTTTACCAATGGTAACCAGAAAACCCTGAACGTTTTTCTGCTGCCAATGGTACCATTGGTACCAATGGTACCATTGGTAGATCACATGGTGGAATTTTTATCATATTGATCAATACAACTCACTTGTTTTTGTCTTTCTTATTTACTTCATGTATATTGTGTTATCTATAACATTTACATTTGCTTGTATGACAAAAATATTGCTTATGTACGAAATTCATGATATATTTTTAGGCTCGCCATATTGAATCACGTGACTTTTCCCGCGTTGGTAGAATTTCCCACGCTGTATTCTATCTGCACCATTTGCTGCCGTATGTTGGTACCATTGGTACCATTGGTACCAATGGCATTACCAATGGTACCATTGGTAAAACCTTGAACGGAATTTGTCTACCAATGGTACCATTTTTTTACCATTGGAAAAAACTACGAACGCACGCTTTATTTTATCAGCCAGATCGAGAGTTAATGTTTATATTTAGCATCCTGAACATGTTCATGTGATATATTTCATTTCATCGGTATGTACCTGTCAGTGTGCATAAAATTTTAGTTCCTATTAAACATGTTAATTAAATGTGTGCTTTGTTTTGTATGTTAGTTTTGAGTGTATGTTTGCTAATGTTTCATACCGATTACACCGATAATGAAACAATAATTTTCGAAATTTTCCAAAGTATACTTAAGGAATAAAGATATGCACCACATAGAAATTTGATATATAGAGGATATTTGCTTTTTTGAGGTGAATACCAAATATATTTCATCGAGTGATTTGAAAACATCAGAATTTTCACGAGTGCGCAGCACGAGTGAAAATTATTGTGTTTTCAACTCACGAGATGAAATATATTTGGTATTCACCGAAAAAAAAGCAAATTTTCTTTTTATTTTATACAATGCACAGGCATTTTCCAATGCACAAGGTAGGCGGTGAAAATGCAAAAACAAAAAATTTTTGAAAACACGAATAATTTTGGTACCACATTGTTCCTTATGTTCTAACTAAGAAAATGAATACCCACACTTTATGTTTTCGTTCATAAATAACGGAGTTATAGGCGTTTGAATTTCTGAAGTGAGACACATTTAATGACGTCAAGTAAATGGAAACGTCAGAAGTAATCCAAAAAATCTGACGTCATTACAGTGACGATATAGGCTGATATCAGTCACTAGTGACTTTTGATATCAGTGAGATTTGATATCAGTGAAATTTCATATCAATGAAAATACCAATTTTATCAAGTTTTGATATACATTGGGTTTCACTGTAAAGTATAAAATAAAACTATTGATGAAAGATCACGAAAAATTTTAATGAATACCTTTTGACTGCTGATGAAATGCGAAAATACTATTATTTTAACTGCAGAAGTAGGTCGTAAGGAAACAAAACAGCCTTAAACAACATTGAAAGAAAATGCAAAATGTGACGTTAACGCTAGAAAGCGCAAAATATTTTTTTTTTCTGCATACTCGGTCATATTGCGTCAGCAGTCTGTTGTGTCGAAGCAAAATAATGTAATGCAAAAGGTGTACATAGCGAAGAACAAATTGTTAATGTCATTCATTTTAAAATGTTTATCCTGGGTGCCCTTCACGTTGGCGTTTATACACGGTTTTTAACCCAGATATCATTGGACACGACCGTGGCAAATGTGTCAGGAAAGCAAAATTGCGTTGGAACCACTCGAACAGAGGACGGCTTCATGCGATAGAAAATATGAATGACTGCATACCGGGGGTATGCACTTTGATTGCTTATACTTTAAAGTTTAAGCAATCAAATTAAAGAGTTCAAATACGCAACACATAAAAATTAAAAATTAATATAGTTGTTTTCTGACAACATTATGTAGGCGTTACCGACGCTTTGTCTAAAGTTCTAATGTCATCATGATATAATTCTTCTTAGAAAAAGGTCATTCTATTGAATGAAACTCAATTTACGTACATTTCATGCATTATTCTGTATTGACGTTAATGAGGTCAGACGTTCTAAAAATTTTAGAGCGTCTAAACGTAAAATTCCAACAGATCATTTGTCGGAAAAATACAATATTTGTATTTTTTCCGACAGATTTTAGTAAAATAAAAACTTTTCGTATGAATTTGCCTTATAATAACTACTTAATTTGATATTTTTTAAATGCTCATTTGATATACGATCATTTACAACTTTTAAACACATATTATATTGCTTGCACTGGTCTAGAGTTATTGTTGCCTTTCTTTTTTCTTCAAGTATGAATTACTCACAATTGAGAGTAGCTAAGAAATGTAGCATCAAATGTGAATTTACAGTTTGATTCTGATATTCTGTGATATTTTGATTTGTTGGAAGGTAAGGAATCTTATCGTCAGCACAATTTGTACCTAAACATGCTAAAATGACCGACAAAATTGTAAATTGTGTGATTTTTTTTAATTCGGTCAACAGATAACATACATCCGTTTTGCAATTAGAGGGCGGATTCAACAAATGAAAATTTTAGTGTTCGTGCTCGTTGTCGGGCGCAATGTGATCGTATCTGTGCAAGAAAATACTGTGGAAAAAAATTAATAGCCAAAAGTTCTCAACGGTCACTTTCATTTTATCTATTTTCTTCAAAACTAAAGATATCAATCATTCATTGACTAAAAGCAGTGACAGTTTTTAAAGATTTTTTTTTCTCATAGCATGCAGGGTGTCTCTCTGAGTCTCGGTTCCCCCAGTTTTAAAATTCGCACCTTTCATTATTTTTTGGGATGCAACTTTTCGAAATTCCAATTAAATCTTTTCCGATGATTTCTAACGGAGCCGCCGCATGGGAAAACCAACAATCTGCATAGGCGAAAACAAAGGCGCAGATCAGCTTCGCAGTAACTGCGAAGCTTATCAGCACCTTTGTTTTCGCTACACGGATAGTACAATTCTTCTACTTTCTAAATCCAAAATTCCCAGACTCTAACCATCTTTTGTGACTGTACAGCCCGGTTTGTGTCGGACCTTGTCGGAAACCGAAATTGTTGGTTATCACACGCACAGGCTCAACGATAAACTCATACTGAATATGTTCATGCAAAAAATAGATTTCACAGGCTAAACGTTTGTCGCTACTGGACAAATTTAAAAAAAAAAAAAAAAAAAAAAAAAAAAAAATACATACCCACCACCTAATGCAATTTCGTGTTATTTTTGAATTGATGGTACTTGTGTTTGCCAAAGCCTCTCTAGTGTATGTTTCTTAATTGTGCAAAGCTGTTTTGTGGCAACCTTTATGGATATCTTGCACTTTTAAATGACGCAAAATCTTGTCTTCAAAGAAAATCGATAAAAACCTTGGTGGCCGACTATAGTATGTCTTGGCACCCGGATAGCCTAGTCGCATAGGCGCTCACGGGAGCGCTCGGATGCCTCAGTCGATGCGCCGGAATAGTTCCGAGTCAGTCGGTAGTGGTGTAATGATCATCGGGTGGTATCGATTAGTGGTTAGCTGAAGGCTGCCGATTCTGATTATCGATTAAACTTTGTCATAATCGATCATCGGTAAAAACGGATAAGCAGTATGACTGCCATAATGGTGCGGAAATAAATAGCATCTATCCAGTGTTGCAAGTTATTGGAGAAGTATTTGATTGACAAGTGTCATTTCTGAGTGTGTATTGTATGAATTCTATTTACAGAACACACAGATTGCGCACACAGTGGCGAGTGCATAAACAGATCATCACAATGAACTTGTATGATTAATACATTGGCCCAGTTTTTACAAGAAGAACCAAAATTTGCCTTCAACCAAGTACAACCTGATTCAAGAGGCTAAGGCTTGACAAGGAAATCACTGTGATTTGGGTAAAGAACCATTAGCCCCAGGGCATGACCTCTGCTATACTGACGTCAACAAAAAACGCCTCAATCAACTTTGACACGTCATACTGCCAAGATTATCAGCTTAAATTATTTCAAATATTGGTCATATATTTTGCTAACCTTTTACGCATTCGGAAATGCTGAAATGGAATTATACAGACAGCTGCTTGAAAAATGACATGCTGTTGAAAACGCACACCCCTCGCAAAATCCCTATTCTGTTCATGAACCGGTCTATAAGCCATCGCTGCTTTCGATTACTGAAAATCTCCTTTGCAATACCAACACATATGCCATAGAGTGGGATATCCATACGTGACCATATACTGTTTAAACCCATTTTTTAAAACCGAGTTTCGTTCTCTAGCATTATTGACGTCACTGCGGCTTATGAATGGTAATCGCCGTCAAAATGATCAAAAAGTTTTAAAAGGCTATCCTGGCATGCCTATTTGACAAAGAATAGATTCTATTGTTATTTCTCCTGTCGTTCAGCGTGAAACGAACGTGCTTACGGGTAACGTGCATTTGACGCCCAGTAAAATAAGCGTCAGAATACCATTGCTCCATTCTTGGCTATTATTTGAAATAATGCGATTACGTTATGAAAATTAACTCAAGGTGTGCATTCGAATATATTTACATTTTTCTAAAACCTCCTTAGATGAACCATTAGATGTTCATCTGTGTTCATACTTCCATGAACAACATTGTGTCACGCGACGTGACGTAATCCAAACTTGACGTCTAAAAACATGAATCTCGCCAATCTGATTGGACGTTGTAAACGTCGACGCCGTTCCGCTGTTTGAACACACACTGTGTGTAGATTCTCTGTTTGCTGGTAAATGTGACCGCCTTGGTGAATAGAGAGAAATGAATGTAAATATAAGCAATGAGTTTAATTTTTCTGTTGTTCATGGAGCTATGAACCGCAGTGGGTCGCTAGCAAAGCTTACATGAACCCCTTCGGGGTTCATTCACTTTGCACGCGACCCACTGCGGTTCATAGCTCCATGAACACCAGAAAAATGAAATTCATTTCTTAAATAACGGCATCGTTTCTGAAATGTTTCATCATTAGAATTTGTAAGCATAAGAGACGTCGACGACAAAAAGATTTTGCTACAGAAGCGTCGGCGAAAGAGGTACGTTCACAAAAATCGATAGAGGGAATTTTATACCAAAGCGAACGATGGTCCCGGACTATGGAGTCACTTCGAACGCCAGAAACCGGACAGTATCATTTTTTCGTTCCGCCTGTTTCTTTTCTAGTGAAAAATCCCTATTTTATTTTCAGTATTTCAACTTCACGTAGCCCAGTAATGTTACGTATCAAAATTATGATGTTCTTAAGCTTGTAAAACGACTTTGCAAGGCTTTCAAGAATTTTCACGTCAAAAACGTCTGTATAATGACGTCAGGATGCATTTTTAAAAATGATGCACCCACGCAAGTTTTGAAAATACTGCGCATCTTAACCAAATTCGGTTTATGCTATACCATGAGATAGAACGTAAAATAAGAAAAAAAAAAAAGCAAATTTCGTTTATATTGTGTATCTATTGACCAAGTTATGCAACATTTTCGATGAGGCGTTTTTATTGACGTCAGTATATTTACAATCATAACAATGTCATATAACGAATTCGAACAATGTCAGGCCTCAATGTTATAAAACTTACTCAATCTCAACTCATTACACTGAAATTTTTCCTAATCCAAAGTGTTAAAATGCCCACAATTATTTTTATTTTAACGTTTAGTATCAGAATAAAGGACTGGTTTGCATAATCTAAGTTTTAACTAAAGTCAAGAAACAAATGCAGGTGATAACTGGATTTTCCAAGGTTAAACACTTGAAATGTAGATGCAATTGCTTAAGTTAAATTGAACCGATTAATAATCAGAAAATCACATCAGCCGCATCAACCGATTCCAACCGATGATCGATTATGATTTTCAACCGATGTTACACCACTAGTGTTTGGCTTCTTACTGGCTAATACATGAATAATTGATTCGGATCTGGCAGGCTGTCGTGCGAGTTTACCGACCGGGGCGATAAAATGTTAACATGGTTAAGGGTCACATGATTGAATAATGTATTATTATCGTGTATGTTATTGCAGTCTCTGATTAAATAACTCGGGTTCTTTGTTGTTGTTTTTTTCGTATTCAGAACTGGAGCCAGCTTCTCAACATGGGTGCTCATGGGTCATCCTTGTTAGATCCCCTAGTGGATCATCGAAACTTCCCGTATACAACAGCGAACAATGCATCGGGCAGTAGAAGTACCAAAATGGATAGAGTGATGGAAGAAATGAGTGCCAAGGTATCAATTGATTACAGTAATCGAGAAATGAAAGACATTCAAACTGCTGTACGTAGAATGTTGCAGAAAATTGTCTCTAGGGTCAATGAACGAGGGGTATTCAAGATTTCTCGACTTGAGCCTTGTGGTAGTATGGTCGAACAGACTTCAGTATGGAAATACATCTCATATAAGGACATGAGATACACTGAATTCGATAACCTTGCTGTACTTGGTGATCAGCCAGAGGTAGTGAGTAACCCGGATTGCGAAGTGTGCATCCCAATAAAGAAACTTCCTGCTGACTTTCAAGTAGCTCTTGATCGAGAATTATTTGTCCACAAGAGCATGATTTCGATTCTGAAGGGTCTCAACAACAGACAATCATGTGATCGATTATTCTGGCTGGAACTGAATGGCTGCTTGGTTTCGTCATGTGACTGTTTTGTTGTGGAGTTCGCCTCACTTCCATGGGTACGTGCCAAATTTAAAAAGACGCCACACCACAATGTTGGCTGCGACAAATGTACAGTTGAAATGCCAACTGGAATTCTTACTGTCAGTACTTCACTACCTATTACTAACCATTACAAGAAGAAAAATAGACAACGTTGCTCATTGTTGTTTAGCTGGTCCAGCAAAGCAAAAGAACTATTTGCGTATGATAAATCGCTACAACAGGAAAGTCAACCGATCAACGAACTTTTAATAATGGTAGATCTCCTACCTGCATTGGAATTGTTCAAGCCCACGCCATCTGGAAATGTACACGACTATTTCCTTGTTCCTAAGAGTTGCGGAAAGTGCTGTGGCGTAAGTGGATGGAGAAAATCACGGTGTATGACAGAAATCGCTTACACTGTGAATGAGATGACTGATAAACATAAAAAATGTTATAGGATTATCAAATACATTTTCTCAATAGTTTTTTCACGTCTTGATTGGGCTTGGTACGAACTGAAAATCATGGTCTTGAATCACAGTCGCCACTGTTCCGACACATCAGACGGATGTGCTGCTTGTGTACAGAATATTTTGGCTGAAATAAAACATTCTTATGAAACCAAAACAATAATCCCCTTTCACACAGACCTTAACATATTCTCCGTGTATTCAGACCACAAGAAAAGGCTCAATATTATTGAAATATATATTCAACGGTTGACAGATTGTAAATTTTTTATACCTACTGATACAAATCATAGACTGATGAAAATGTTATCGACGCCTATGCCTTCAGAAGAACATTCCGACTCGAGCTCTAAACATGATGATGATACAAGTTCAGATTGTTTTTTATAAGGCTCAACTTCCACCCCTGTCGTTGAGGTCCCTCCTGCTATTGAGGTACCTCCTGCAGCTGAGGTCCCTGCAGTTGTAGTTATCAACCGGAAAATCGCCAAGAGTTGCGAAAATTTGCACTACAGTTGCAGCTATCAACTGGAAAATTGTCAAGAGTTACGATTTATAGAAAAAACGTATTTTTTCCGTAAATACGGTGTATTAGCGCTCTAAATACCGGATATTGTAAAACTGGCATGTTGCACATCCGTTTTTGCAGATTTAAGTTTTCTTTTGATCCTTTGAGGTAAATAAGGTTATATGTAGAAATTAAAATGGGGAGTACAACTTCTCAGCTGAAATTTGATCATTTGACCCCCTTTTGTAATATGGGTAAGGGCCTAACAGAGGGAACCGGGATTTTAGCACCTGGGTTTATTACAAAAAATGCTCATGCAGCATACAGAGATTTTTAAAGTTGTAAAAAGGGAAATTGCTATTTTTCTTATTTTTTACTCAACACATAGATTGTGGGTACACGTTAGAACCGCCTCGCCCAGGCGGTTCTTACGAGTACAAAATGAAAATTACTTTTTTTCTTATTTTTGCTCAAAACATAGATTGTGGGTACACGTTAGAACCGCCTCGCCCAGGCGATTATTTCGAGTACCCACAATCTACATTTTGGAGCAAATATAAGAAAAATAGGTATACCCCTGCATATCCCAGTTTTGCTATATAAAAGTGGGGTTTGAGGGGGTAAATATTTCACTGACATGTTTTCCTGATGCATGGCTCAATCGTCCCGAAAAATAAACCACCTTTTTCCCTAGCCTCCTGTTTTCATCAGTTCTCGAAAAGCTCAATAGATTTGCCCCATAACTTCCTTAAATTATTATCTGATGTTTCTTGAAATAGATATCGTTCTGTCCAGTCCAATCCATTCCTTGAGGGCCACATATGAGTCTTTGATATTACATTACTAAAACATGTCCATGCACTATATACAGTGATTTTTTCAGTAGGAAAAAATGAAAATGTCATCGGAAATATTTTGAAAATTTTGATATTTTTGCTCAAAACATTGATGGTGGGTACACGTTAAAACTACTATATCGTTCTCCCCAGTCCCACACCAATCCTGGTGGGGCCACATCAGTCTTTGATATTACATTTCGAAAACATGTCCATGCACAATACAGTGATTTTTAGTAGGAAAAAATAAAAATGAAATCGGAAGCATTTTGAATTTCATTTTTTGCTCAAGACATTGATTGTGGGTACACATTAGAACCGCCTCGCCGAGGCGGTTTTAACGAGTAAATAATCAAGATCACATCACCCAGATAGCCACCATGCTCATGCATGGTAAAACTTTTCAAAGACGATCTTCTCTTGATATATTGGACTGGTTTCAACGAAACGTGGCATGGAGCATTAATGACCAAAGTACTATACGAATCATGACTCTGTGATTACCATGACCTATTTTGGCAAAGCCAACATAGGTCACATAATTATGCATTAGAATGGTGAAAAATTTTAGAATGTCATTTATAGGTAAACATCGCAGGAAATGGACAACATTACTGAATAGTAATGGTTTTGAGAAAAATCTGACCCCACTCTGGGATAATGTATATGTATAAAATTTTAACATGTTCTCCTCTGGAACGGCTTTGTCAATCAAAGCCACAGTTTATATGAGGCATCTATAGGAAAGTGGAACCAGAAGTGTATATAACAAATCCAGGTCACATGACTAATGATGGCTGTCATGTCCATATAGTGTTAAAACCCAACTACTTCTGTTTTGTCCATTAGCTGTCCTTCTTCACCTTGTTGGGCAACTCGTATTTACAAACGTGTAGGCATCCATCATTGTAGGAATCATTTAAACAGCAGTCACACAGTAGCGTATAAGTGAAACGCGCGCCGGGCGTGTTGAAAAAATAGCAAAATTCAACATACGCCAGACGCACGTCGGAAACACGTTCAAAACACGCTACAAGTGCGTTGGGTACCTTTGGTGTACGTCCGGCGCTCGTCGCTGTACGTCGCTTCAAAAGTCTCTGCGCGTTTCGCTCTTTTGGGCTAAAAAAAATTAAACATGCTTTAAAATTTTTCGAAAAGCTCGGCGTGTCTCGGGCGTGTGACTTATACGTCCCGAATAAGTTCCACGCGCGCTACAGGCGCGTTGAATACGCTCTGAACGCGTTCGGCGCGCGTTTGAAGCACGCCAGTGTACGTTCCATGCGCGTTCCGATTTTATTAGATGTTGCTTCACTAGCGTGCCCCAAGCGTGTGTGAAACGCGCGTTGAACGTTCGATGCGCGCCTGTAGCGGGTGCTTAGCGTGTCTTGGACGTATCACAACCGTACTAATAAACTTTGAGATTTTTTATACGTCCGGCAGGCGCTAATGTGTGACTTCTAAAGCAAATTATTTTTATACGCCCAAAGTCTTCAGCCTGTTGAGATTTTTCATACGCCCGGCGCGCGTTTGGGTTATACGCTACTGTGTGACTGCTGTTTAAGGGAATGTGCTAAAAGACAATAAGCGAAAGAGTATTTGAGTTAAGTTTAATTTTCGTCAACATGCCATATTAAAGTCAGAAACAAATTCACTGTTGAACCTAAGCTTTTTGTATTTGTGAATTAACGCCCGTCCCAACAAAAGCTATGGTCATACAGAGGCTGGATCTCGTTTCCGATTCGCATTACAATAAAGCAAGGTATCTACATAAGACCCACTGTATAGAAGGCTAGGGGCTTATCTGTTTTGATTTTTTAACAACTTAATGCCCCAGTCGGCAATTTTGTAGTAATATTAGGACGAATCGACAACTTCACACTTCTTAAAAGTTTATAGTGGTTTCCGTCGGGCAATGGTCAACCGTGGTCATCCAGGCCACCTCGGGGCAATAGTTTTAATAACCATGAAATAACTGTTAGCTATAAATGCCTCTATCATTGGTGCTGCTGATAAGGTCCCAAAGATAAAATGTACTACAAACCTCCCTGTGATGCAGCTGATTAGGTCCCAGTGATGTATTATACTGAACCCATCCTATCACAACTTCTCCTTCCGATTGCCCCCAGTCTCACGTTGTACCATAAACGCCTCGATCATTGCCTGTAATCACTCCTGCCTGCTGATAAGGCCCTAGTTTCATATAGCAAGACAAGCGTACCTGTCATCACCTGCAATCACTCCTGTTGATAAGGCCCCTAGTGCTATATAGTTCTACCAAACTACATTTAAATCCCTCTGTCATTGCCTGTTATCACTCCTGTTGATTAGGCCCTAGTGTTATAAAGTTGAACAAAACTCCCTATTAACGCCTCTTTCGTCGCCTGTAATCACTCCTGCTGTAAAGGCGCCAATTTTACATAGCAATACAAACGTGCCTTGAGTCGCCTGTAATCACTCTTGTAGATAAGGCCCCGGTGTAAAATTTTATTACAAACGCTGCTTTCATCGCCTGTAATCACTCTTGCTGATTAGGCCCAAAAGTAATATTGTACTACAAACGCCCCTATCATCGCCTGTAAAAACTCCTATTTATTAGGCCCGAATGCGTTATTGTACTACAAACGTCACTTTCATCGCATGTAACTACTCCTGCAAATTATACCCCGGTCATATTTTGTACAACAAACGCCTCTATTATCTTCTGCAGTCACTTTTACTGATAATGTTCCAGTGTTATATAGTAATAGAACGTGCTTGTCATCGCCTGTAATCACTCCTGCTGTTGATTAGGCCCTAGTGTAATATATTACTACAAATACTCATACCATTGCTGTTATCAGTCCTGTTGATAAGGCCCAAGTGAAATATTGTTATAAAAACGTGCCTATCGACGCCTGAAATCACTCCTGTTGATTAGTCCTAGTGTCAAGTAGTATTACGTACCTCCCTTTCGTGACCTGTTATCACTTCCGCTGATTAGGCACTAGAGTTAAATTTTACTACAAATGTCCATATCATTGCCTGTAATCATTCCTGCTGATAAATCTGCAGTGTTATATTTATTTACAAACGCTTCTTTCAACGCATGACGTCACATCCTGCTGATAAGGCCCCAAAAGTAATATTGAACTAAATGCGTCCCTATCATCGCCTGTAATCACTCCTACTGATTAGGCCCCAATACCTTATTGTACTACAAACGTCACAAAAACGCCTCTGTTATCTTCTGTACTCACTCATGTTGATTAGGCCCCAGTGAAATATTGTACTTCAAACGCTCCTATCATCGTCTGAAATCACCCCTGCTGAATAGGCCCCAAATTTATATTGTACTACAAAATCCACTATTTTCGGATCTAATCACTCCTGTTGATAAGGCCCCTGTGTTATATTTTATGAAAAGGTACAAGTAGGCAAAGATCAGGAAAAGGCGCAATCAGAAAAAGATTCCCACTCCAAAAACCGAGGTGGGAAAAAACCAAACTAACAATCAGGTACTTATACCATGAAAACATTTCGTAAGCCGAATGAGCAGCTATTTTCCCAATAGGTGGCCACTCAGTTACCTTAACTGAAAAGAAAAATCATTACTTCCTATAAGTTTCTTAAATTTGTAAACTAAGTCACTATAAAATTCTGGTTCCGAAAGGCCCTCACTTAAAAGCGCCCTCACTTAACCCAATCATGGTTGATAACTATGCTGCCTTCTTTAATTGCACGCCGGTGGGTCGGGCGTCAGACTCTATGATGGCCCCGACTTAAAGCTATTCATTTTAGTTGGTTGGGGCCGGAGCTTCTTGTCTGTTGCTTGGCCCACCGGGGTCCAACTGGTGTTTTTCTTTTGCTCCGGAGTTAGTAGGTTATTCGGCGCCCAGGGATCTCCATCGTCGGGCAGCTTACTCAATCTGTGAGTCCTGGTTTTTGATTCATCAGGATGTTTATCATGATTTATTTGTTTGTTCTTGATGATTCATTGACTAGTTAGAGATTCACCACGAGGACCGAAGAACTAACTAAATGTTGTGAACCACTGCAGAAGCTGAGGGTGAGGTTAGGTACCTGTAAAACCGGTTTAAGCCCGCCAGTAACTTTGTGTTACTGATCGTTCCAAGTCGATACTTCTGTGGTGGTTCTTTTTGTTTTATGTCTTGGTGTTTAAAATTTTTTGTGCTGTTGGCGCCTTATGTATGTTTTCATATTTTTAGTTAAGTTAAGGTAACTGAGTGGCCACCTATTGGGAAAATAGCTGCTCATTCGGCTTACGATATGTTTCATGGTATAAGTACTTGATTGTTAGTTTGGTTTTTTCCCACCTCGGTTTTTGGAGTGGGAATCTTTTTCTGATTGCGCCTTTTCCTGATCTTTGCCTACTTGTACCTTTTTAACCCAACAATAAATCTAGCTTTGTATGGTCTTTTGTGAAGCTTAGGTAACCAATACATCGTAGGAAGTTTGTCTTGGCCTTCATTGACACAAACAGAAAACTTAACAGGTAAATCGTTTAAGTGGGCATTAACTACAGACATTTCATCAGTATCTGTCTCCTGATAAGCCCTGGTACCATCAATCTCCTGTTTTAAGGTGTTAACGTAGTGAAGCCTACAAACAACAACAACATTGTTTGCAGCTTTGTCTGCCGGAACCAAGACATACTTTCTGTGAAATTCTTGGATACCCTGCTTCAAATGCCTAAATGACGATTTAGGTTTAGGAGGTAAAATATTAGTATTTTGTGAATAAAACTTTATACGTTTATCCACGATAGTGAAGATACTTCTTTTCCATTCTTTAAGAGCATTATCCCCAACACCCTCTCGGTTACACCATCGACTACCGAAATCATTCAATGCAGATGCAATCTCCTCTCTACATTTGTCGAAATTGGTGTAGGAAGGGAATCTATATTTCGGACCTTTAGAAACAATTTTACGAATTCTAGAATCCGACATTATTCTTAAATTTCCAGTAACTATATGTCCGGCTGGTTGATAAACAAATTTAGAATCTTTACAATCTCAAGACTTAGGAGTATTAGCATGGATATCGAGATCAGAAACAAGTTTATTGAAATTAAAAATAGTATTTCTGACTGGTTTATTATATTTGTAACAAATAATAGGAGGTTCTGAATTTTTGAAGTACGTAGGTATAGACTGTATCACTGATTTATCCTGGAATATGTTTGGTAAATCAATAAAGTCAATTCCTTTATTAATGAAAGGAATTTTAATAAAACTTCTAATGTGATTAGATTCGGAATCAATCGATAAATGGACGAAAAGCATGCTGAGTATAACATTTTGTTAACAGTGCAGCGTCATACATTTGATGATTTCTATCGTAAAATCTATTAGCCTCTGTGTCCAAGGAACGTAATACAGCAATAGGTAGAGAACTAAGATTTGACAGCATTGGATGTCGACCGTGAATCCTTAGTTTAACAGCTAAATCATTAAGGGAAGTGTTCAATTTCATTGTAGCGCACCGTTTACGTTTGTCATTACCCTTTTTCCGTATACCATGAGATCTAGATTTACGTTTACGAGACTCTGAAAGTGTAAGTACATCAAAATCGGGCATTTTAGAAATATTACCCTCATGGTAAATGTTGTCGTTAAATCCCAGTGGAAAAGGTGTTTGCAATAATTTTATCCATTTAAGTTCAGTTTCAAATCGTTTGATGTTTTTGAATCTAACAGAAGAATTTTCATCATATGAGATTTTCTCCACTGGTTGAACTATAACATTCTTGGGAGAATGACCAGTGCGCTTAAAATGCTGGTACAGAAAGGTATCATTATTTTTGGGCTTTCTGATTCTACGATAGTGCTCACCAAATCGTTTTTGCAAAGTTTGACAAGTTTGTCCAACATATTGCATCCTACAATTGTTTGTATTTCAAGTAAGAACATATACAAGATCCATTGATTTTCAGTCTAAATCAGAATCATTAACCACTGAAAATGTCCTACCATTCACAGATGAAGTGATAGTAGTCTTAGAGCATAAATGATTGCAACAGTTGCACTTCTTGGCATTGCACTTAGAAATACTAGGGTACATTCCAGGTCTCTTGAACGGATTAATATATTTACGTAAAATTGGTGATTTGAGTGGAGATAACCTTAACCGCCCTATCAACACCTGTTATCACTCCTGTTGATTAGTCCACAGTGTTATATAGTACTACAATCCTCCATATAGTGACCTATCATTACTGCTGCTGATAAGGCCCAAAAGTTATTATGTATTACAAACGCCCCTGTCATCGCATGTAATCGCTCCTGCTGATAAGGTCCCAGTGTTATATCATACTGAAACCCCCCTATCATCACGTATGACTACTATTGCGAATTAGCCCCAGTCTTTAGTTGTACTATAAATGCCTCTATAATTGCCTGTAATCACTCCTGCTGATAAGGCCCCAAATTTCATATAGCAAGACAAACGTACATGTCATCACCTGCAATCACTCCTGTTGATAAGGCCCCTAGTGTTATATAGTTCTACCAAACTACATATTAATGCCTCTGTCATTGCCTGTAATCACTCCTGTTGATTAGGCCCCTAGTGTTATATAGTTAAACAAAACTCCCTATTAACGCCTCTTTCATCGCCTGTAATCACTCCTGCTGTAAAGGCGCCAATTGTACATAGCAATACAAACGTGCCTTGAGTCGCCTGTAATCACTCTTGTAGATAAGGCCCCGGTGTAAAAATTTATTACAAACGCTGCTTTCATCGCCTGTAATCACTCCTGCTGATTAGGCCCCAAAGTAATATTGTACTACAAACGCCCCTATCATCGCCTGTAAAAACTCCTCCTTATTAGGCCCGAATGCGTTATTGTACTACAAACGTCACTTTCATCGCATGTAACTACTCCTACAAATTATACCCCGATCATATTTTTTTTTTACAACAAACGCCTCTATTATCTTCTGCAGTCACTTTTGCTGATAATGTTCCAGTGTTTTATAGTAATAGAACGTGCTTGTCATCGCCTGTAATCACTCCTGCTGTTGATTAGGCCCTAGTGAAATATTTTACTACAAATACCCATATCATTGCCTGTAATCAGTCCTGTTGATAAGGCCCCAGTGAAATATTGTTATACAAACGTGCCTATCGACGCCTGTAATCACTCCTGTTGATTATTTCTAGTGTTATGTAGTATTACGTACCTCCCTTTCGTGACCTGTTATCACTTCTGCTGATAAGGCACTAGAGCTTAATTGTACTACAAATGCCCTTGTAGTATGACTTTCTGTTTTTTTTTTATGTTTTTGTAAGATTAAATCAATACAAGTTAATATCAGAGGAGGCGGGCCTTCATATTAATACTCAGGAAGGAGGCGGAATTAAAACCGTACTGTAGCTTCCTGATGTCGGAAGTTACAGTACGGATCTGTCAATTGGTGTTCTGTCATACTACAAGTTAGTTAAAGACCTCGTAGAAAAAGTAAGTAAAAACAGCTCGTCTTCGACTCGCTTTATTTTACTTATTTTTTCTACTCGATACTTTAACTCTAACATATCATTGCCAGAAATCATTCCTGCTGATAAATCTGCAGTGTTATATTTATTTACAAACGCATCTTTCAACGCATGAAGTCACATCCTGCTGATAATGCCTCAAATTAATATTGAACTAAATGCGTCCCTATCATCGCCTGTAAACACTAGTACTGTTTAGGCCCCAATACCTTATTGTACTACAAACGTCACAAAAATTGAACAAAATGCGTCCCTGTCATCAATTATCTTCTGTACTCACCCCTGCTAATAAGGTCCAAGTGTTATATAGTATGAAAACGTACCTGCCATAGCCTGTTATCACTCCTGTTGATTAGGCCCTGGTGTTGTGTAGTACTACAAACCTAATGACCTGTAATAACTGCTGCTGATTAGGCTTTACTGTTATATCTTAATACAAATACCAATATCATTGCCTGTAATGACTCATGTTGATTCGGCCCCAGTGTAGTATTGTACTTCAAACGCTCCTATCATCGTCTGAAATCACCCCTGCTGAAAAGGCCCCAAATTTATATTGTACTACAAAATCCACTATTTTAGCCTCTAATCACTCCTGTTGATAAGGCCCCTGTGTTATATTTTATGAAAACCGCCCTTTCAACACCTGTAATCACTCCTGTTGATTAGGCCACAATGATATATAGTACTACAATCCTCCATATAGTGACATGTCATTACTGCTGCTGATAAGGCCCCAAAGTTATTATGTATTACAAACGTCCCTGTCATCGCATGTAATCGCTCCTGCTGATAAAGGCCACTGATATATCATACTGAAAACCCCCTATCATCACGTATAACTACTACTGCGAATTAGCCCCAGTCTTTAGTTTTATTATAAATGCCTCTATAATTGCCTGTAATCACTCCTGCTGATAAGGCCCCAGTTTCATATAGCAAGACAAGCGTACCTGTCATCACCTGTAATCACTCCTGTTGATAAGGCCCCTGGTGCAATTTAGTTCTACAAAACTACATTTTAATGCCTCTGTCATTGCCTGTAATCACCCCTGTTGATTAGGCCCCTAGTATTATATAGTTAAACAAAACACCCTATTAACGCCTCTTTCATCGCCTGTTATCACTCCTGCTGTAAAGGCGCCAATTGTACATAGCAATACAAACGTGCCTTGAGTTGCCTGTAATCACTCTTGTAGATATGGCCCCGGTGTAAATTTTAATACAAACGCTGCTTTCATCGCCTGTAATCATTCCTGCTGATTAGGCCCCAAAGAAATATTGTACTACAAACGCCCCTATTATCGCCTGTAAAAACTCCTATTTATTAGGCCCGAATGCGTTGTTGTACTACAAACGTCACTTTCATCGCATGTAACTACTCCTGCAAATTATACCCCGGTCATATTTTGTACAACAAACGCCTCTATTATCTTCTGCAGTCACTTTTACTGATAATGTTCCAGTGTTATTACAAGCGATGATAGGGGCGTTTGTAGTACAATATTACTTTGGGGCCTAATCAGCAGGAGTGATTACAGGCGACTCAATGCACGTTTGTATTGCCATGTAAAATTGGCGCCTTTACAGCAGGAGTGATTACAGGCGATGAAAGAGGCGTTAATAGGGAGTTTTGTTTAACTATATAACACTAGGGGCCTAATCAACAGGAGTGATTACAGCAATGACAAAGGCATTAATATGTAGTTTAGTAGAACTATATAACACTAGGGGCCTTATCAACAGGAGTGATTACAGGTGATGACAGGTACGTTTGTCGTTTGTCTTGCTATATCAAATTGGGGCCTTATCAGCAGGAGTGATTACAGGCAATTATAGAGGCATTTATAGTACAACTAAAGACTGGGGCTAATTCGCAATAGTAGTCATACGTGATGATAGGGTTTTTTTATTATGATATAACACTGGGACCTTATCAGCAGGAGCGATTACATGCGATGACAGGGGCGTTTGTAATACATAATAACTTTGGGGCCTTATCAGCAGCAGTAATGACAGGTTACTCTATGGAGGATTGTAGTACTATATAACACTGTGGACTAATCAACAGGAGTGATAACAGGTGTTGATAGGGCGGTTTTCATAAAATATAACACAGGGGCCTTATCAACAGGAGTGATTAGATCCGAAAATAGTGGATTTTGTAGTACAATATAAATTTGGGGCCTATTCATCAGGGGTGATTTCAGACGATGATAGGAGCGTTTAAAGTACAATATTACACTGGGGCCTAATCAACATGAGTGAGTACAGAATATAACAGAGGCGTTTTTGTGACGTTTGTAGTACAATAAGGTATTGGGGCCTAATCACTAGGAGTGATTACAGGCGATGATAGGGACACATTTAGTTCAATATTACTTTGGGGCCTTATCAGCAGGATGTGACGTCAAGCGTTGAAAGAAGCGTTTGTAAATAAATATAACACTGCAGATTTATCAGTAGGAATGATTACAGGCAATGATATGGGCATTTGTAGTAAAATTTAACTATAGTGCCTAATCAGCAGAAGTGATAACAGTCACGAGAGGGAGGTACGTAATACTACTGAACGCATTCGGGCTTAATCAGGAGGAGTTTTTATAGGCGATGATATGGGCGTTTGTAGTACAATATTACTTTGGGGCCTAATCAGCAGGAATGATTACAGGCGATGAAAGCAGCGTTTGTAATAAAATATTACACCGGGGCCTTATCTACAAGAGTGATTACAGGCGACTCAAGGCACGTTTGTATTGCTATGTAAAATTGGCGCCTTTACAGCAGGAGTGATTACAGGCGATGAAAGAGGCGTTAATAGGGAGTTTTGTTCAACTTTATAACACTAGGGCCTAATCAACAGGAGTGATTACAGGCAATGACAGAGGGATTTAAATGTAGTTTTGTAGAACTATATAGCACTAGGGGCCTTATCAACAGGAGTGATTACAGGTGATGACAGGTACGCTTGTCTTGCTATATGAAACTAGGGCCTTATCAACATAAAGAGGCGTTAATAGGGAGTTTTGTTCAACTTTATAACACTAGGGCCTAATCAATAGAACGTGCTTGTCATCGCCTGTAAACACTCCTGCTGTTGATTAGGCCCTAGTGTAATATATTACTACAAATACCCATATCATTGCCTGTTATCAGTCCTGTTGATAAGGCCCAAGTGAAATATTGTTAAAAAACGTGCCTATCGACGCCTGAAATCACTCCTGTTGATTAGTCCTAGTGTTAAGTAGTATTACGTAACTCCCTTTCGTGACCTGTTATCACTCCTGCTGATTAGGCACTAGAGTTAAATTGTACTACAAATGCCCATATCATTGCGTGAAATCAGTCCTGCTGATAAATCTCCAGTATTATATTTATTTACAAACGCTTCTTTCAACACATGAAGTTACATCCTGCTGATAAGGCCCCAAAGTAATATTGAACTAAATGCGTCCCTATCATCGCCTGTAATCACTCCTACTGATTAGGCCCCAATACCTTATTGTACTACAAACGTCACAAAAACGCCTCTTTTATCTTCTGTTCTCACTCCTGCTGCTAAGGTCCCAGTGTTATATAGTATGTAAACGTACCTGTCATCACCTGTTATCACTCCTGTTGATTAGTTATTAAGTACTACAAACCTAATGACCTGTAATCACTGCTGCCGATTAGGCTTTACTGTTATATTTTAATACAAATACCAATATCATTGCCTGAAATGACTCCTGTTGATTAGACGCCAGTGTAATATTGTACTTCAAACGCTCCTATCATCGTCTGAAATCACCCCTGCTGAATAGGCCCCAAATTAATATTGTACTACAAAATCCATTATTTTCGCCTCTAATCACTCCTGTTGATAAGGCCCATGTGATATATTTTATAAAAAACGCCCTATCAACACCTTTTATCACTCCTGTTGATTAGGCCACAGTGTTATATAGTACTACAATCCTCCATATAGTGACCTGTCATTACTGCTGCTGATAAGGCCCCAAAGTTATTATGTATTACAAACGTCCCTGTCATCGCATGTAATCGCTCCTTCTGATAAGGTCCCAGTGTTATATAATACTGAAAACCCCCTATCATCACGTATGATTACTACTACGAATTAGCCCCAGTCTTTAGTTGTTCTATAAATGCCTCTATAATTGCCTGTAATCACTCCTGCCGATAAGGCCCCAGTTTCATATAGCAAGACAAGCGTACCTGTCATCACCTGTAATCACTCCTGTTGATAAGGCTCCTAGTGCTATATAGTTCTACAAAACTACATATTAAAGCCTCTGTCATTGCCTGTGATCACACCTGTTGATTAGGCCCCTAGTTTTATATAGTTAAACAAAACTCCCTATTAACGCCGCTTTCATCGCCTGTAATCACTACTGCTGTAAAGGTGCCAATTTTACATAGCAATACAAACGTGCCTTGAGTCGCCTGTAATTACTCTTGTAGATAAGGCCCCGGTGTAAAATTTTATTACAAACGCTGCTTTCATCGCCTGTAATCACTCCTGCTGATTAGGCCCCAAAGTAATATTGAACTACAAACGCCCCTATCATCGCCTGTAAAACTCCTACTTATTAGGCCCGAATGCGTTATTGTACTACAAACGTCACTTTCATCGCATTTAACTGCTCCTGCAAATTACATCCCGGTCATATTTTGTACAACAAACGCCTCTATTATCTTCTGCAGTCACTTTTGCTGATAATGTTCCAGTGTTATATAGTAATAGAACGTGCTTGTCATCGCCTGTAATCACTCCTGCTGTTCATTAGGCCCTAGTGAAATATATTACTACAAATACCCATATCATTGCCTATAATCAGTCCTGTTGATAAGGCCCAAGTGAAATATTGTTATACAAACGTGCCTATCGACGCCTGAAATCACTCCTGTTGATTAGTCCTAGTGTTATGTAGTATTACGTACCTCCCTTTCGTGACTGTTATCACTTCTGCTGATTAGGCACTATAGTTAAATTGTACTACAAATGCCCATATCATTGCCTGTAATCATTCCTGATGATAAATCTGCAGTGTTATATTTATTTACCAACGCATCTTTCAACGCATGACGTCACATCCTGCTGATAAGGCCCCAAAGTAATATTGAACTAAATGCGTCCCTATCATCGCCTGTAATCACTCCTACTGATTAGGCCCCAATACCTTATTGTACTACAAACGTCACATAAACGCCTCTATTATCTTCTGTACTCACTCATGTTGATTAGGCCCCAGTGTAATATTGTACTTCAAACGCTCCCATTATCGTCTGAAATCACCCCTGCTGAATAGGCCCCAAATTTATATTGTACTACAAAATCCACTATTTTCGGATCTAATCACTCCTGTTGATAAGGCCCCTGTGTTATATTTTATGAAAACCGCCCTATCAACACCTGTTATCACTCCTGTTGATTAGGCCACAGTGTTATATAGTACTACAATCCTCCATATAGTGACCTGTCATTACTGCTGCTGATAAGGCCCCAAAGTTATTATGTATTACAAAAGTCCCTGTCATCACATGTAATCGCTCCTGCTGATAAGGTCCCAGTGTTATATCATACTGAAAACCCCCTATCATCACGTATGACTACTACTGCGAATTAGCCCCAGTCTTAAGTTGTACTATAAATGCCTCTATAATTGCCTGTAATCACTCCTGCTGATAAGGCCCTAGTTTCGTATAGCAAGACAAGCATACCTGTCATCACCTGTAATCACTCCTGTTGATAAGGCCCCTAGTGCTATATAGTTCTACAAAACTACATTTAAATCCCTCTGTCATTGCCTGTTATCACTCCTGTTGATTAGGCCCTAGTATTATAAAGTTGAACAAAACTCCCTATTAACACCTCTTTCTTCGCCTGTAATCACTCCTGCTGTAAAGGCGCCAATTTTACATAGCAATACAAACGTGCCTTGAGTCGCCTGTAATCACTTTTGTAGATAAGGCCCCGGTGTAAAATTTTATTACAAACGCTGCTTTCATCGCCTGTAATCACTCTTGCTGATAAGGCCCCAAAGTAATATTGTACTACAAACGCCCTTATCATCGCCTGTAAAAACTCCTCCTTATTAGGCCCGAATGCGTTATTGTACTACAAACGTCATTTTTATCGCATGTAACTACTCCTACAAATTATACCCCGGTCATATTTTGTACAACAAACGCCTCTATTATCTTCTGCAGTCACCTTTACTGCTAATGTTCCAGTGATATATAGTAATAGAACGTGCTTGTCATCGCCTGTAATCACTCCTGCTGTTGATTAGGCCCTAGTGTAATATATTACTACAAATACCCATATCATTACCTGTAAAAACTCCTCCTTATTAGGCCCGAATGCGTTATTGTACTACAAACGTCATATTCATCGCATATAACTACTCCTACAAATTATACCCCGATCATATTCTTTACAGCAAACGCCTATATTATCTTCTGCAGTCACTTTTGCTGATAATGTTCCAGTGTTTTATAGTAATACAGCGTGCTTGTCATCGCCTGTAATCACTCCTGCTGTTGATTAGGCCCTAGTGAAATATTTTACTACAAATACCCATACAATTGCCTGTAATCAGTCCTGTTGATAAGGCCCCAGTAAAATATTGTTATACAAACGTGCCTATCGACGCCTGTAATCACTCCTGTTGATTATTTCTAGTGTTATGTAGTATTACGTACCTCCCTTTCGTGACCTGTTATCACTTCTGCTGATTAGGCACTAGAGCTTAATTGTACTACAAATGTCCTTGTAGTATGACTTTCTGCTTTTTTTTTTTATGTTTTTGTAAGATTAAATCGATACAAGTTAATATCAGAGGAGGCGGGCCTTCATATTAATACTCAGGAAGGAGGCGGAATTAAAACCGTACTGTAGCTTCCTGATGTCGGAAGTTACAGTACGGATCTGTCAATTGGTGTTCTGTCATACGACAAGTTAGTTAAAGACCTCGTAGAAAAAATAAGTAAAAACAGCTCGTCTTCGACTCGCTTTATTTTACTTATTTTTTCTACTCGATACTTTAACTCTAACATATCATTGCCTGTAATCATTCCTGCTGATAAATCTGCAGTGTTATATTCATTTACAAACGCATCTTTCAACGCATGAAGTCACATCCTGCTGATAAAGCGTCAAATTAATATTAACTAAATGCGTCCCTATCATCGCCTGTAAACACTAGTACTGATAAGGCCCCAATACCTTATTGTACTACAAACGTCACAAAAATTGAACAAAATGCGTCCCTGTCATCTATTATCTTCTGTACTCGCCCCTGCTGATAAGGTCCAAGTGTTATATAGTATGAAAACGTACCTGCCATAGCCTGTTATCACTCCTGTTGATTAGGCCCTGGTGTTGTGTAGTACTACAAACCTAATGACCTGTAATGACTGCTGCTGATTAGGCTTTACTGTTATATCTTAATACAAATACCAATATCAGTGCCTGTAATGATTCGGCCCCAGTGTAATATTGTACTTCAAACGCTCCTATCATCGTCTGAAATCACCCCTGCTGAATAGGCCCAAAATTTATATTGTACTACAAAATCCACAATTTTAGCCTCTAATCACTCCTGTTGATAAGGCCCCTGTGTTATATTTTATGAAAACCGCCCTTTCAACACCTGTAATCACTCCTGTTGATTAGGCCACAATGTTATATAGTACTACAATCCTCCATATAGTGACCTGTCATTACTGCTGCTGATAAGGCCCCAAAGTTATTATGTATTACAAACGTCTCTGTCATCGCATGTAATCGCTCCTGCTGATAAAGGCCAGTGATATATCATACTGAAAACCCCCTATCATCACGTATAACTACTACTGCGAATTAGCCCCAGTCTTTAGTTGTACTATAAATGCCTCTATAATTGCCTGTAATCACTCCTGCTGATAAGGCCCCAGTTTTATAAAGCAAGACAAGCGTACCTGTCATCACCTGTAATCACTCCTGTTGATAAGGCCCCTGGTGCAATATAGTTCTACAAAACTACATTTTAATGCCTCTTTCATTGCCTGTAATCACTCCTGTTGATTAGGCCCCTAGTATTATATAGTTAAACAAAACACCCTATTAACGCCTCTTTCATCGCCAGCTATCACTCCTGCTGTAAAGCCGCCAATTTTACATAGCAATACAAACGTGCCTTGAGTCGCCTGTAATCACTCTTGTAGATAAGGCCCCGGTGTAAATTTAAATACAAACGCTGCTTTCATCGCCTGTAATCACTCCTGCTGATTAGGCCTCAAAGTAATATTCTACTACAAACGCCCCTATCATCGCCTGTAAAAACTCCTCCTTATTAGGCCTGAATGCGTTATTGTACTACAAACGTCACTTTCATCGCATGTAACTACTGCAGCAAATTATACCCCGGTCATATTTTGTACAACAAACGCCTCTATTATCTTCTGCAGTCAATATTGCTGATAATCCTCCAGTGTTATATAGTAATAGAACGTGTTTGTCATCGCCTGTAATCACTCCTGCTGTTGATTAGGCCCTACAAATACCCATATCATTGCCTGTAATCAGTCCTGTTGATAAGGTCCCAGTGAAATATTGTTATAAAAACGTGCCTATCAACGACTGTTATCACTCCTGTTGATTAGTCCTAGTGTTATGTAGTATTACGTACCTCCCTTTCGTAACCTGTTATCACTTCTGCTGATTAGGCACTAGAGTTGAATTGTACTACAAATGCCCATATCATTGCCTGTAATCATTCCTGCTGATGAATCTGCAGTGTTATATTTATTTACAAACGCTTCTTATAACGCATGAAGTCACATCCTGCTGATAAGGCCCCAAAGTAACATTGAACTAAATGAGTCCCTATCATCGCCTGTAATCACTCCTACTGATTAGGCCCCAATACCTTATTGTTGTACAAACGTCACAAAAACTCCTCTATTATTTTCTGTACTCACTTCTGCTGATAAGGTCCCAGTGTTATATAGTATGAAAACGTACCTGTCATCGCCTGTTATCACTCCTGTTGATTAGGCACTGGTGTTATGTAGTACTACACACCCAATAGCTTGTAATCACTGCTGCTGATTAGGCTTTACTGTTATATTTTAATACAAATACCAATATCATTGCCTGTAATGACTCATGTTGATTAGGCACCAGTGTTTTATTGTACTTCAAACGCTTCTATCATCGTCTGAAATCACCCCTGCTGAATATGCCCCAAATTTATATTGTACTACAAATAAAAATTAAAACTGTGATCCTTTAAGAGAAGCGAACATATTAATGAGAAAGGGCATGGGCCATACCTCGGTTTCGACTATTAAAGTCTCGGCAGTGACCCTTTAGATTTGGCAACATGGAGCCAAAGAGAATTACTGAAATTTTGCATCTTTCAACATGGTAGTCGGTACAAAGACTAGTATATTTCCAAATGGGACCAAATATATTAAACATTGGTAAGAAAATGAATCTAAACCGATAATAAATTTCTGATTTCTCAGAAAATCCTCGCTGATCTCAAAGGACCAAAAGGAAATATAACCTGCACTATGGATGATGTACGGGGAGCTTTTTAGGGCCGCCACTATTTTCGCCTCTAATCGTTCCTGTTGATAAGGCCCCAGTGTTATATTTTATGAAAAACGCCCTATCAACACCTGGAATCACTCCTGTTGATTAGGCCATAGTGTTACATAGTACTACAATCCTCCATAGTGACCTGTCATTACTGCTGCTGATAAGGCCCCAAAGTTATTATGTATTACAAACGTCCCTGTCATCGCATGTAATCGCTCCTGCTGATAAGGTCCCAGTGTTATATCATACTGAAAACCCCCTATCATCACGTGTGACTACTACTGCGAATTAGCCCCAGTCTTTAGTTGTAGTATAAATGCCTCTATAATTGCCTGTAATCACTCCTGTTGATAAGGCCCCTAGTGCTATATAGTTCTACAAAACTACATGATAACGCCTCTGTCATTGCCTGTAATTATGCCTGTTGATTAGGCCCCTAGTGTTATATAAATAAACAAAACTCCCTATTTACGCCTCGTTTATCGCCTGTAATCACTCCTGCTGTAAAGGCGCCAATTTTACATAGCAATACTAGCGTGCATTGAGTCGCCTGTAATCACTCTAGTTGTTAAGGCCCCGGTGTAAAATTTTATTACAAACGTTGCTTTCATCGCCTGTAATCATTCCTGCTGATAAGGCCCAAAAAGAATTTTGTACTACAAACGCCCCTATCATCGCCTGTAAAAACTCCTCCTGATTAAGCCCGAATGCGTTATTGTACTCAAACGTCACTTTCATCGCATGTAACAACTCCTGCGAATAATACGCTTGTCATATTTTGTACAACAAACGCCTCTATTATCTTCTGCAGTCACTCCTGCTGATAATGTTACAGTGTTATATAGTAATAGAACGTGCTTGTCATCGCCTGTAATCACTCCTGCTGTTGATTAGGCCCTACTGAAATATAGTACAACAAATACCCATATCATTGCCTGTAATCACTCCTGTTGATAAGGCCCCAGTGAAATATTGTTATACAAACGTGCCTATCGACGCCTGTAATCACTCCTGTTGATTAGTCCTAGTGTTATGTAGTACTACGTACCTCCCTTTCGTGACCTGTTATCACTTCTGCTGATTAGGCAATAGACTTAAAATGTACAGGGTGATCCAGAATATGTGATACCATTACGACCTTTAATAATTTTGTTTCAGCAGCACATAAATTATTAAAATCTATATCAAAATAATCTACAAAGATTCACATTTTGTTTGATATACAATGTTAGATATATACACCACTAACATGTCAAATAGAATTGTTCAAACAATTTCATAACATTTATATATAAGCCTTTTATGACGTCCATATTGGAATACAGTGGCATCAAGCTTGTTTTGCTAGCTCGCTTTTTCTTGTGAAGACACTTAAATGAAAATGCATATTCCCCTAAATCAAATACTTTTTGAAAGCTACAAAGCTCTAATTAATGAATGTTTTGAAAATTAACGCCACACATTCGTGCATCAGTAGTAGCAAACATTCACATGCGGATTGAATGAGAAGTCGTCATAACATAAATTTGACGTAAAATAACGAATTATGCAAAAACTATCAAATTGTTTGATCTCTTTTATTCAGAATGTCATTACTTAAAGTACGTATTATTATACACCAAACAAAACTTGTAATATTGTGATAAAAAGTTTATTATGAAATGTGTTTGTGGAACAAAATTATGTAAGCCTAAAATGGTATCAGATATTCTGGATCACCCTGTACTACAAATGCCCATATCATTGCCTGTAATCAGTTCTGCTGATACATTTGCAGAGTTATATTTATTTATAAACGCTTCTTTCAACGCATGTAGTCACATCCTGCTAATAAGGCCAAAAAGTAATATTGAACTAAATGCGTCCCTATCATCGCCTGTAATCACTCCTACTGATTAGGCCCCAATACCTTATTGTACTACAAACGTCACAAAAACGCCTGTCTCCTGATCTTTGCCCTCTTGTACATTTCTATTATCAATTGTACTCACTCCTGCAGATAAGGTCCCAGTGTTATATAGTATGAAAACGTACCTGTCATCGCCTGTTATCACTCCTGTTGATTAGGCCCTGGTGTTATGTAGTACTACAAACCTAATGACCTGTAATCACTGCTGCTGATTAGGCTTTACTGTTATATTTAATACAAATACCAAAATCATTGCCTGTAATGACTCATGTTGATTAGGTCCCAGTGTAATATTGTACTTCAAACGCTCCTATCATCGTCTGAAATCACCCCTGCTGAATAGGCCCCAAATTTATATTGTACTACAAAATTCACTATTGTCGCCTCTAATCGCTCCTGTTAATAAGCCCCAGTGTTATATTTATGTAAACGCCCCTATTAACACCTGTAATCACTCCTGTTGATTAGGCCATAGTGTTATATAGTACTACAATCCTCCATATAGTGACCTGTCATTACTGCTGCTGATAAGGCCCCAAAGATATAATGTATTACAAACGTCCCTGTCATCGCATGTAATCGCTGTTTTATTATACTAATCCACTATCATCAGCGAATTAGCCCAAGTCTTTAGTTGTACTATAAATGCTTCTATAATCGCCCGTAATCACTCCTGCTGATAAGGCCCCAGTTTCATATAGCAAGACAAGCGTACCTGTCTTCACCTGTAATCTCTAAAATTTTACATAGCAATACAAGCGTGCCTTTAGTCGCCTGTTATCATTCTTGTTGATAAGGCCCCGGTATTAAATTTTATTACAAACGCTGCTTTCATCGTCTGTAATCACTCCTGCTGAGTAGGCCCGAATGCGTAATTGTACTACAAACGTCACTTACATCGCATGTAAATTTCATCCCGTCATATTTTGTACAACAAACGCCTCTATTATCTTCTGCAGTCACTCCTGCTGATAAGGTCCCAGTGTTATATAGTAATAGAACGTGCTTTTCATCGCCTATAATCACTCCTGCTGTTGGTAATGCCCTATTACTACAAATACCCATATCATTGCCTGTAATCAGTCCTGTTGATAAGGCCCCAGTGTTCTATTGCTATACAAATGTGCATATCGTCGCCTGTAATCACTCCTGCTTCTTAGGCCTAGTGTTATGTAGTAATACGTACCTCCCTTTCGTGACCTGTCATCACTCCTGCTGATTAGGCACTAGAGTTAATTTTTACTATAAATGCCCATACCATTGCCTGTAATCATCCCAGATAGCATGACAACGTTGGCCCAACGTTGGCATTGAATCGCATCGTGAGTAAATGGTTAGCCGTTGGCAGTGTAACGTTGGGCCTACGTTGGATCTATGTTGACCCATTTGTGACACAAAATCCTATTGATTTAATTTAGACAGTCAAATAATACTTAAGTTGGCATAGTGATGGGAAAACGTTTTCCTTTTATTGAAAAATAAAACTTTTCCTTTCAATTATTGTAGGCCTAACGTTGGCCCAACGTTGGCCCAACATCGTAAGTTTTCTCAAATGTACATACATATATGTAACGTTGGCCCAACGTTGGCCCAACGTCGTAGGTTTCCTAAAATGTTTATACATGTGTATAATGTTGGCCCAACGTTGGGCCAACGTAAGCACATCAAACCCGAAAAAGAGACAATTCAAACTCTTAAATGGCCAAAACAACTATAGAAAAGCCTTTACATTATCTGATCAGGTGTAAGTTTTTACATTATCTGATCCGGCGTAAGTTGCAGGTAGACCAGGACATTCCAGTTTCAATCTTAGACTAACGTATTCCCAAATTTGACCAATTTTTGTCCTGCATACATGTAATTAAGCCGTTTCTCTTGTCGGCTTACTGCAAACCAACATTACATTAGAATGTGGTGTACAACCAGAAAACACACATTTTGCTCATGCACAATCAAAGATACAGAGCAGCTGCACAGTCAGCCCACAGATGATCAGCTCTTTTCTTATCGATGCCTAAATGTTAAACCCGTCTCATCCTAAATCTAACATTTCAAGGACCTATGTACTGTCCTGTTTCTTGTCATACGGTGAAATTCGCAAAAGGCAAACTTTTTTCACGACATCACCTTTTACACTAGGTCAGCCGATGCATCAGAGCACCATCATTCTGTATTTGCGAAAACAAAGATGCGAAAACAAAGGCGCAACTGTGCAGTTACTGCACAGGTGATAAGCGCCTTTGTTTTCACTCCAGAGAAAGTGCCTATTCTTTCTAAATCTGAAATTTCTATCTTCTTCGGCTCTACAGTCTGGTTTGTGTTGGACCTGGTCAGAGAACCAGATTTTTAGTTTTATCATGCATAGGCTCAGGTAGTAATTGACCTGCACTGATTGGCTGTGTATATGCACATGCTGATCACACACGTAATGTATTCTTGATGTGAAACTCATTTTTTTCTTAAATAATATGTATAACTATTTTTGGTGCAATAAAGAGTAGATTTAATATTCATATAATTTTATTTGCATTGATAAAAAAAAAGTTTTCCATTTTTTTCTGGCATTTGTGCTGCACATGCTTAGATAAGAAACACATTAGGTATAATCAAATTGATTGTTATCATTTAACAGACAGGTCACCTACTGATTTCACCCAAATTAATCTGAAACATGATACCCAGAAGAACAGAATATGTGGCCACAATTATCTATGGATAATTGAGCCGCGTCATGAGATAACCAGACTTTTGTTTATGCGAAAACAAAGGCGTAGATCAGCTGTGCAGTAACAGCACAGCTGATCAGCATCTTCTGCTTATAACCAATACTTCAAGTCTGTAGCGTTTTTTGAGTGTGTATAGGCCGGTTTGTGTCAGACCTGGTCGGAAATTCCCAAAACCAGTTTTCTCGCGTAGCGGCTAAATTAGCAACAGATACTTATTGCAGTTTGAAGAGACAAAGAAAACGTTGCAGAAGTTAGAAATGGTAAATTATTTTCTCTCTCCATTTTATTATATTTTTTCTGGTTATGTTCATTTTTGCTGTTGTTAAACCATGTTTTATTATTATCATAATTATTATCATGCTTTGAAAATTAGATAAATATGTCATTGAAAAATAAATTATGCAGTTTATTTATTGATTTATTTTCAGATTTATCTAAGTTGTGTTGTGATGATACTGCTACTAAAAGAGAAAAGATCAGTTTGCGCATCCCAAACCAGATCAGCATGTACACATTCTAACAAAGAAATGGAAACCTCTAACAACGGAGCAGATCGGTCTGCACAGTCGAACAGTCAAACAAAGGAATGGATCCTTCTGCACATCTACGCAGATTTTCAAGGAAGAATAATCCTGCACGTCTATAGTAGGAAAAGACAATACTGCGAATTCACTAGACCAGCGAATGAACAGACGAGTCAGCGCGTTCATGTAAGCTCACCCACACAGACTCAAAAGGAAACAGATCAGGCTTAACAAACAAACAAACATATGGGCCTATACATCTATGCGCAGGCACCGCACAATCGGAAAAGGAATAGCCTTAACAATGACGACGGCTACAAAGGAGAACAATGGACTCATCCGTGCAAACTGATAAAGGAACAGATCTACTTGAATATATGTTTGTTTGATACATGTATTTCTAATAAAGATACCGAAACATGTGCAGTTGTTTTGTCTATTTCAGTTTACTACTAGTATACTTCAACATTTAGTGCACTAAGGCACAGGTACTAAGGTTGGCATTTGATAGGCTAACTAACATTAAGCCAACTTAAATGTAACGTTGGCCCAATCGACGTTATCAGTACACTTTGTCATACGTTGGCACAACGTTGGTCCAACACGTTGACCCAACGGAGGCCCGATGAGCAAAATGACGTTGGGCCAACGTAAGATACCGACGTTGGGCCAACGTAGCACACTACCGAAATCCTACGTTGGGCCAACGTTGTCATGCTATCTGGGATTCCAACTGATAAATCTGCAGTGTTATATATATTTACAAACGCTTCTTTCATCGCATGTAGTCACATCCTGCTGATTAGACCCCAAAATAATATTGAACTAAATACGTCCCTATCATCGCCTGTAATCACTTCTGCTAAATAGGACCCAAATCTATATTGTACTGCGAAATCCACTATTTTCGCCTATAATAGCTTTTAATGATAAGGTCCCAGCGTTATATTTTATGAAAACGCCCCTATCAACACCTGTAATCATTCCTGTTGATTAGGCCATAATATTATATAGTACTACAATCCTCCATATAGTGACCGGCCATTACTGCTGCTGATAAGGCCCCAAAGATATAATGTATTACAAACGTCCCAGTCATCGCATGTAATCGCTCCTGCTGATAAGGGCCAGGTGTTTTATTATATTAAAAAAAGAACTATCATCACGTGTGACTACAACTGCGAATTAGCCCCAGTCTTTAGTCTTTAGATTAAAAATGCCTCTATAATCGCCTATAATCACTCCTGCTGATAAGGCCCCAGTTTCATATAGCAAGACAAGCGTTCCTGTCATCATCTGTAATCAGTCCTGTTGTTGAGGCCCCTAATGTTATATAGCTCTACAAAACTACATATTAAAGCCTCAATCATTGCCTGTATTCACTCCCTGTTGATTAGGCCCCTAGTATTATATAGTTAAACAAAACTCCCAATTAACGCCTCTTTCATCGCATGTAATCACTCCTGCTGTAAAGTCGCCAATTTCTCAAAGCAATACAAGCGTGCCTTGAGTCGCATGTAATCACTCTTGCTGATAAGGCCCAGGTGTTATATTTTATTACAAAGGCTACTTCCATCGCCTGTAATCACTCCTGCTGATTAGGCCCCAAAGAAATATTGTAGTATAAACGCCCCTATCATCGCCTGTAATAACTCCTCCTGATTATGCCCGAATGCGTTATGGTACTACAAACATCACTTTCATCGCATGTAACTACTCCTACAAATTAAGCCCCCGTCGTATTTTGTACAACAAACACCTCTATTATTTTCTGCAGTCACTCCTGCTGATAAGGTCCTAGTGTTATATCTTAATAGAACGTGCTTGTCATCGCCTGTAATCACTCCTGCTGCTGATTAGGCCCTAGTGTAATATATTACTACAAATACCAATACCACTGCCTGTAATCAGTCATGTTGATAAGACCCCAGTGATATAGTGTTATTCAAACGCTACTATAATCGTCTGTAAGCACCCCTGCTGATTATGCCCCAAACCTATTTTGTACTATAAAAAGTTCTATCTTCGCCTTTAATCACTCCTGTTGATAAAGCCCCAGTGATATATTGTACTAAAACGCCCCTATCATCGCGTGTATTCACTTCTGTTGATTAGGCCGTTGTGTTATATTTTCTACAATCCTCCCTATCGTAACATATCATTATTGTTGCTGATAAGATCCGAAGGTTATAATGTACTACATCGCCAGTATCTACTACTGGAAAGTATGCAACCGAGATATTTTGTACCACAAATGCCTGTTATCACTCCTGCTGATAAGGTTCCAGTGCCATATAGTAATACAAACCTGCCTGTCGTCACATGTAATCACTCCTGTTAATTAGGCCTAGTGTTATGTAGTACTACGTATCTTCTTGTCGTGACCTCTTATCACTCCTGCTGATTAGGCACTACAGTTAAATTGTCCTGTAAATGCCCTTATCATTGCCTGTAATCACTCCTGTTGATAAGGCTCCAGTGTAATATTGTTTAAAAAACATACTTCCAAGGCATGTAGTCACTCATGCCCTTAAGTAATATTGCACTTTAACGCCCCTATCATCGCCTGTAATCACTCCTCCTGATAAGGATTCAATGCTTTATATTTTATAATATAAAGCATAAACCTTTATATTCTATTTATTGTAATACAAATGTCACTGTCATCGCATGTAACCACTCCTGCAAATTATGCCCCGTCATATTTTGTACCACAAACTACTCTTTTATCTTCTGTATTCACTCCTGCTGATAAAGTCCAAGTGTTAGACAGTATTGAAACGTACCTGTCGTGGCCTTTTATCACTCCTGTTGATTCGGCCCTGGCGTTACGTAGTAACACAAACCTCCCTATCATGACCTGTAATCACTGCAGCTAATTAGGCACTAGCGTTACATTGTATTACATTGCCTGTTATGACTACTGTTCATCAGGCCCCAGTGTTATATTGTACAACATACACTCCTATCATCGTCTGAAATCACCCCTGCTGATTAGGCACCAAATTTAAATTGTACTACAAAATCAAGTATCTTCGCCTTTAATCACCCCTTTTGATAAGGCCCAGTGTTATATTTTTATTAAAACGCCCCTATCAGCCCCTGTAATCACTCCTGTTGATTAGGCCTTTGTGTCATATAGCACTATAATCCTCCCTATAGTAGCCTGTCATTACTGCTGCTGATTAAGCATCGAAGTTATAATATACTACAATCGTCCCTGTCATGGCAGGTAAAACTCCCTATCATCACCTGTAACTATTCCTGCGAATTATCCCCAGTCTCCAGTTGTACTTTTAACGCATCTATCATTGCATGTAATTACTCCTGATGATACGGCCCCCAGTTATCATATAGCAATACAAGCGTACCTGCCATCGCATGTGATCACTCCTAGTTGATTAGACCCCTAGTGTTATATACTTCTACAAAACTCCGTATAAATGCCTCTTTGATCGCCTGTAATCACTCTTGCTGAAAAGACGACAGTTTTATATAGCAATACAAGCGTGCCTTGCCTAGCCTGTAATAACTCTGGTTGATAAAGCCCAAGTGTCATATTGTATTATAAACGCTACTTTCATCGCCTGTAATCACTCCTGCTGATTAGGCCCCAAAGTAACATTGTACTACAAACGCCCATGTCATCGCCTATAATCACTACTCCTACTGTCTAAAAACTTGCTTCTGATAATTGTTTTTCGCAGAAAATTTTTGTATGAGGGACGACAGAAAAAGTATTTTCATGTCAAAATCTTGATCTTAGTTTGTCCTAATAGGACCTACAAAAATTTTGAAAATCGGTGAACAAATAAAGTTTTTATGGCCAAAATGAATTTTGCATAGGGATTTTGCATTGGCAAGGGAGATAATCGATGATCGTGGAAATGCATAGTTTTCAAGAATTTTTACCTGGTCATGAAGATTTTGTCTCAGGTATGTTATTTGTGTCAATTTATAATAATTTTGAGCAATCACAATTAAATGGTTAGAATTTGAAATTTTTGCGGGAAAATATTTACCTCCCTTCCATGAGATTTTTGTACAGGAAATCCCTATTCAAAAATGTTTTTGACCATAACTTTTTTATTTGTCAACCGATTTTCAAAATTTTTGCTGCACATATTGCGACAAACTAGATGCTTAATTGTGCCAAGAAAATATTTCTTCTACATTTGAACAATTGTAAAATATCTGCGGAAAACCATTATCACACACTACGAAACAGACTATAATTAGGCCCCAATGCTTTATTGTACTACAAACGTCACTATCATCGCGTGTATGTCCCGTTATTTTCGTACAACGAACGCTTCTATTATATTCTGTAATCACTCCTGCTCATCAGGTCCCAATGTTATTTAGTAATACAACGTGACTGCCATGCCGGTAATCACTCCTGTTGATAAGGCCCTTGTGGTGTGTAGTAATACAAACCTCCCTATCATCACCTGAAATCACTGCTGCTGATTAGTCACTACTGTTATATTGTACTACAAATACCCATATCATTGCACGTAAAAACTCCTATTCATTAGGCCCAAATGTGATATTGTACTTCAAACGCTCCTACCATCGTCTGAAATAACACCTACTGATAAGGCCATGCATTTATATTGTACTACAAAATCGACTATATTCGCCTTTTATCACTCCTGTTGATAAGGCCCCAGTTTTACAAAGCAATGCAGGTCTGCCTGTAATTGCATGTAATAACTCCTGCTGATTACACCTCAGTGTAACATGGTACTGCAAATGCTACTTTCGTACCCTGTAATCACTCTTGCTGATTAGCCCCCAAATGAATATTTTACTACAAACGCCCCTATCATCGCCTGTTATCACTCATCCTGATTAGACCCCAATGCTTTTATTGTACTACAAACGTCACTTGTCGCATGTAGTTACTCCTGCAAACTATGCCCACGTCATATTTTGTACATCAAACGCCTTTATTATCTTCTGTAATCACTCATGCTAAAAAGTGTGATATAGTTAAAAAAAAACGTACATATCATCGCCTGTTATCACTCCTGTTGATAAGTTCCTAGTGTTATGTAGTACTTCAAAGCTCTTTATCGTAACCTGTAATCACTGCAGTTGATTAGGCACTAGCGTTACATTGTACTACTAAAAACCATACCATTGCCTGTTATGACTTCTGTTCATTAGGCCCCCGTGTTATATTGTACTGTCATCGTCTTAAATCACCCCTGCTGATAAGGCCCCAAATTTATATTGTTCTACAAAATCCACTATATTCTCTTTTAATCACTCCAGTTGATAAGACCCTAGTGTTTTTTTTTTATTATTATTATTAAAAGGCCCCTATCAGCACCTGTAATCACTCCTGTTGATTAGGCCGTAGTGTCATTGTCATATAATACAACAAAACTCCCGAAAGTGACCTGTCATTACTGCTGCTGATAAGGCCCCAAAGCTATAATGTACTACAAACGTCCCTGTCATCGCATGTTACTACTCCTGCTGATTAGGTCCCAGTGTTACATTGCTCCGAAACCCCCATCATCACCTGTAACTACTCCTGCGAATTAGCCCAAGTATCCAGTTGCACTATAAACGCCTCTATCATAGACTGTAATCACTCCTGCTGATGAGACCCCAGTTTCGTATAGCTATACAAGCGTGTCTGTCATCGCCTGTAAACACTCCTATTGATTAGGCCCCAAGTGTTACTAAGTTCTTCAAAACTACATATCAACGCCTCTGTAGTCGCCTATAATCACTCCTGTTGATTAGGCCCCTAGTGTTAAATAGTTCTACAATACTCCCTATAAACGCCTCTATCATCGCATGTAATCACTCTTGCTGAAAAGTCGCCAGTTTTATATAGCAAATCAAGCGTGCCTTGCCTCGCCTATAATTACTCTTGTAATAAGGCCCCGGTGTTATATTGTATTACAAAGGCTACTTTCATCGCCTGTAATCTCTTCTCCCAGATAGCATGACAACGTTGGCCCAGCGTTGGCATTGAATCGCATCGTGAGTAAATGGTTAGCCGTTGGCAGTGTAACGTTGGGCCTACGTTGGATCTATGTTGACCCATATGTGACTCAAAATCTTATTAATTTAATTTAGACAGCCAAATAATACTTAACTTGGCATAGTGATGGGAAAATGTTTTCCTTTTATTGAAAAAATAAAACTTTTCCTTTCAATTATTGTAACGTTGGCCCAACGTTGGCCCAACATTGTAAGTTTCCTCAAATGTACATACATATGTGTAACGTTGGCCCAACGTTGGCCCAACATCGTAGGTTTTCTAAAATGTTCATACGTGTATAATGTTGGCCCAACGTTGGGCCAACGTTAGCACATCAAGCCTGAAAAAATGACAATTCAAACTCGTAAATGGTCAAAACAACTATAGAAAAGCCTTTATATTATCTGATCAGGCGTAAGTTGTTACATAATCTCATCAGGCGTAAGTTGCAGGTAGACCAGGACATTCCAGTTTCAATCTAGCGTATTCCCGAATTTGACCAATCTTTGTTCTGCATACATGTAATTAAGCCTTTTTACTTGTTGGCTTACCTCAAACCAACAGTCCATTAAAATGTGGTGTACAACCAGAAAACACACATTTTGCTCATGTAGAATCAAAGGTACAGAGCAGCTGCACAGTCGACCCACAGATGATCAGAGCTTTTCTTATCGTTGTCTAAATGTTAAACCCGTCTCATCGTAAATCTAACATTTCAAGGACCTGTGTACTGCCCTGTTTCTTTTCATATGGTGAAATTCGCAAAAGGCAAACTTTTTCAAGACATCCACTTTATACTAGGTGAGCCGCTGCATCAGAGAACCAACATTCTGTATATGCGAAAACAAAGACGCGAAAACAAAGGCGCAGCTGTGCAGTAACTGCACAGCTGATCAGCGCCTTTGTTTTCGCTCCAGAGAAAGTACATTTGCCTATTCTTTCTAAATCTGAAATTTCTATCTTCTACAGTCTGGTTTGTGTCGGACATGATCAGTGACCCAGATTGTTGGTTTTCTCATGCATAGGCTCAGATAGTAATTGACCTGCACTGATTGACTGTGTAGATGCACAAGCTGATCGCACAGGTAATGTATTCCTGATGTGAAACCCAAATTTTGTCTTAAATAATATCTATAATTATTTTTGGTGCAATAAAGAGTAGATTTAATATTCATATAATTTTGTTTGCATTGATAAAAATTATTTTTCCAATTTTCTAGCTTTTTGATGCACATGCTTATATAAGAAACACATTAGGTATAATCAAATTATTTGTTATCATAAAACAGACAGGTCACCTACTGCTTTCACCACAAATTAATCTGAAACATGATACCCAGAAGAACAGAATATGTGGCCACAATTATATATGGATAATTGAGCCGGGTCATGAGATAACCGGACTTTTGTTTATGCGAAAACAAAGGCCTAGATCAGTTGTGCAGTAACAGCACTGCTGACCAGCATCTTTGTTGTCGCTACATCGATAGCACTATCCCTCTTCTGCTTATAGCCAATACATCAAGTCTGTAGCGTTATTTGATTGTGTACAGGCCAGTTTGTGTCAGACCTGGTAGGGAATCTCCAAAACCAGTTTTCTCTTGTAGCGGCTAAATTAGCAACAGATACTTATTGCAGTTTGAAGACTTAGAGACAAAGAAAATGTTGCAGAAGAAAGAAATGGTAAATTATTTTCTCTCTCCATTTTATTCTATATTTTCTGGTACTGTTCATTTTTGCTGTTGTTAAACCATGTTTTATTATTATCATCATTATTATCATGTTTTGAAAATTACATAAATATGCCATTTAATAATAAATTATGCATTTTATTTATTGATTTATTTTCAGATTTATATAAGTTGTGCTGTGATGAAGATACTGCTACTAAAACAGAAAACATCAGTTTGCACATCCCAGACCAGATCAGCATGTACACATTCTAATAAAGAAATGAAAACCTCTAACAACGGAGCGGATCGGTCTGCACAGTCGAACAGTCAAACAAAGGAATGAATCCTTCTGCACATCTACCCAGTCTATCAAGGAAGAATCATCCTAGACAGTCTATAGCAGGAAAAGACAATCCTGCGAATTCACTAGACCAGCGAATGAACAGACGAGTCAGCGCGTTCATGTTAGCTCACCCACACAGACTTACAAGGAAACAGATCAGGCTTAAGAAACAAACAGATCGGCTTTTACATCTATGCGCAGTCACCGCACAATCGGAAAAGGAACAACCTTAACAATGACGACGGCTACAAAGGAGAACAACGGACTCATCCCAGCAGCCTGACAAAGGAACAGATCTACTTGAATATATGTTTGTTTGATACATGTATTTCTAATAAAGATACCGAAACATGTGCAGTCTTTTTTGTCTATTTCAGTTTACTGCTAGCACACCTCAACATTTAGTGCACTAAGGCACAGATACTAAGGTTGGCATTTGATAGGCTAACTAACATTAAGCCAACTTAAATGTAACGTTGGCCCAACGTTGAATCAACGTTGAATCCACGTTATCAGTACACTTTGACCTACGTTGGCCCAACGTTGGCCCAACACGTTGGCCCAACGGAGGCCCGATGAGCAAAATGACGTTGGGCCAACGTAAGTTACCGACGTTGGGCCAACGTAGCACACTACCGAAATCCTACGTTGGGCCAACGTTGTCATGCTATCTGGGCTGCTGATTAGGCCCAAAAGTAATATTGTACTACAAACGCCCCTACCCTGACCTGTAATCACTGCTGCTGATAAAGCACTAGTGTTATATTGTACTACAAATACCCATATAATTGCCTTAATGACCCCTGCTGATTAGGCCCAAAATCTGTATTGTACGACAAAATCCACTATCTTCGCCTTAAATCACTCATGCTGATAAGGCTCCAATGTAATACTTTAATTAAACGCACCTATCAGCGCCTGAAATCATCTCTGTTCATTAGGTCGTTGTGTTACATATTTCTAAATAAACTTCATATAAACACATCTTTCTTCGCATTAAAGTACTCCTGTTGATAGGCTCCAGAGTTATATTGAATTACAAACGCTACGTTCATTGCCTGTATTCAATCTTTCTGATTAGGCTTTTGTAATACAATATAACACTGGGGCTTTATCAACAGGAGTGATTACAGGCGAGGAAAGGCACGCTTGTATTGCTATGTAGTGTTATATAGTACTACAATCTTTCTATAGTGTCCTGTAATTTCCGCTGCTGAAAAGGCTCCCGTGTTATATTTTATTAAACGCCCCTATCAGCGCCCGTAATCACTCCTGTTGATTAGGTAGTAGTGTTGCTAAAACAATTCTAAAAACTTCATATAAACACATCTTTCATCGCATTAAAGCACACCTGTTGATAGGCTCCAGAGTAATATTGAATTACAATCGCTACTTTCATCACCTGTAATCAATCCTTCTGATTAAGCCCAATAGTAATATTGTACAAACAACGCCCCTATCATCCCCTGTAATCACTCGTCCTGATTAGGCTCCAATGTTTTATTGTTCTTCGAACGTCACTATCATCGCCAGTAACTATATGCACTCCTGCAAATTGTACCCTCGTCACGTTTTGTACCACAAACGTCTTTATTTTCTTATGTAATCATTCCTGCTGATAAGGTCTCAGTGTAATGTAGTAATAAAACGTGCATGTTTTCGCCTATGATCACTCCTGTTGATTAGGCACTAGTGTTATGAAGTACTATAAAAAGGTACAAGTAGGCATAGATCATGAAAATGCGCAATCAGAAAAAAGATTCCCACTCCAAAAACTGAGGTTGGAAACAAACCTCCTACAAACCTCCCTAGAACCTTAACCTGTAATCACTGCAGCTGATAAGGCATTAGTGTTATATTGAAATAAAACTACCCATATTATTGCCTGTAATGACTCCTGTTGATTAGGCACTAGTGTTATATTTACTTCATACTCTGCTATCATCGTATGAAATCACGCCTGCTGATAAGGCCCAAAATCTAGATTGTTTTACAAATCCACTACCTTCGCCTTTACTCACTCCTGGTGATTAGGGCCCAGTCTTTTATTAAAACGCCCCTATCAGCCCCTATAATCACTCTTGTTGATTATGCCGTAGTGTTATGTAGTACTACAATCCTCCCTATACTGACCTGTCATTACAGCTGCTCATCAGGTACTAAAACTGTATGTACTACAAACGCCCCAGCAGTCATCGCATGCAATTACCCATGCTGATTAGGTCCCAGTGTTATATTTTACTAAAAACCCCACCTGTGACTACTCCTGCGAATTAGCCCCAGTCTTAAGTTGAACTATAAACGCCTCTAATATCGCCTGTAATCACTGCTAATAAGGCCCCAGTTTCATGTATCAATACAAGCGTGTCTGTCATCGCCGGTAATCACTCCTGCTGATTAGACCCCTAGTGTTATATAGATCTACAAAACTCCCTATAAATGCCTTTTTATCGCCTGTAATCGTACCTGCCCTGCGAATAAGGCCTAAGTTTTATAACGCAATACAAGCGTGCCTTTCCTCGCCTGTACAAAAATACATATCAACACCTCTTTCATCGCCAGTAATCACTCCTGTTGATACGGCCCCTATTGTTATATAGTTCTACAAAACTCCCTATAAATGCCTTTTTAATCGCCTGTAATCACTTCTGCCCTGCGTGTAAGGCCTTAGTTTTATATAGCAATACGAACGTGGCTTTCCTCGCCTGAAATCACTCCTGTTGATAAGGCCCCAGTGTTAAATTGTATTACAAAAGCTACTTTCATCGCATTCAATCACTCCTGTTGATTAGGCGACAAATGAAAATTGTACTACAAACGCCCATATCGTCGCCTGTAAACAGTCCTCCCACCTCGGTTTTTGGAGTGGGAATCTCTTTCTGATTGCGCCTTTTCCTGATCTTTGCCTACTTGTACCTCCTCATTAGGCCCTAATGCTTTATTGTACTACAAACCTCACAATCATCGCATGTAACTACGTTTTGTACCACAAACACCTCTACTATCATATGTAATCGCTCCTGCTGACAATTTTCCAGTGCTATTTATTAATAAAACGTGCCTGTCATCGCCTTTGATAACTCCTTTTGATTAGGCCCTATTGTTATGAAGTAGTACAAAAAGGTACAAGTTGACAAAGATCAGAAAAAGGCGAAATCAGAAAAAGATTCCTACTCAAAAACCGAGGTGAGAAACAAACCTCCTACAAACTTCCTTATCGTAACCTGTAATCTCTGCAGCTGATAAGGCACAATTGTTATATTGTACAACAAATACCCATATCATTGCCTGTAATGACTCCTGTTGATTAGTCCCCAGTGTTATATTGTACCACAAACGCTCCTGTCATCGTCTGAAATCGTCCCTGTTGATAGGCCCCAAATTCGTATTACAAAATCCACTATTTTCGCCTTTAATCACTCCTGTTGATAAGGCCCCAGTGTTATATTTTATTAAAACGCCCCTATCAGCCCCTGTAATCACTCCTGTTGATTAGGCCGAAGTGTTACATAGTACTACATCGCCCTATAGTGACCTGTTATTACTGCTGCTCATAAGGCCCAAAAGTTATTATGTACTTCAAACGTACCTGTCATCACACGCATTCACTCATTCTGATTAGGTCCCGGTGATATATTATACTGAAAATCATCTATCATCACCTGTGACTACTCCTGCGAATTAGCCCCAGGCTAAAGTTGTACTATAAACGCCTCTATCATCGCCTGTAATCATTACTGATGAGGCCCCAATTTCATATAACATTACAAGCGTGTCTTTCATCGCCGTTAATCACTCCTGTTGGTTAGACCCCTAATGTTAAATAGTTCTACAAAACTACATATCAACGCCTCTGTCATCGCCAGTATTCACACCTGTAAATTAGGCCCTTAGTGTTATTTAGTGCTACAAGGATCCCTATACATGCCTTTTTAATCGCCTGCATTCACTCCTGCTGATAAGGCCTAAGTTTTGTATAGCAAAACAAGCGTGCCTTTCCTCGCCAGTAATCACTCCTGTTGATAAGGCCCCAATATTATATTATATTTCAAACTCTACTTTCATCGCCTGTAATCACTCCTGTTGATTAGGCACAAATGGAACATTGTACTACAAACGCCTTTATCATCGCCTGTAATCAGTCCTCCTGATTAGGCCCCAATACTTTCGTGTACTACAAACCTCACTATCATCGCGTGTAACTACTCCTGCAAATTATGCCCCCTACACCCCTCAAAGTTTGTACCACAAACGTCTATATTATCTTATTTATTCACTCCTGCGGTTAAGGTTCCAATGTTATTTAGTAATAAAACGTGCGTATCATCGCCTTTGATCACTCCTGTTGTTTAGGCCCTAGTGTAATGAAGTACAACAAAAAGGTACGAGTATTAGGGAAAGGCGCAACCAGAAAAAATATCCCACTACAAAAACCAAGGTGGGGAACAAACCTCCTACAATCTCCCTATCTTGTCCTGTAATCACTGCAGCTGATTAGGCACTAGTGTTATATTGTACTACAAATATCAATATCATTGCCTGTAATGACTCCTGTTGATTAGGCCCCCGTGTTATATTGTACTACATACGCTCCTATCATCGTCTGAAATCACCCCTGCTGATAAGGCCCCCAATTTATACTGTATTACAAAATCCACTGTTCGCCTTTACTCACATTTGATAAGCCACCAGTGTTATATTTTATTAAAAGGCCCCTATCAGTCCCTGTTATCACTCCTGTTGATTAGGCCGTAGTGTTATATGGAATTACAATCCTCCCTATAGTGACATGTCATCACTGCTGCTCATAAGGCCCCAATACTATAATGTACTACAAACGCCCCTGTCATCGCATGCAATTACTCATGCTGATTAGGTTCCAGTGCTATATTATACTGAAAAAAAAAACCCTATCATTACCTGTGACTACTGCAAATTAGCCCGAGTCTCAAATTGTATTATAAACGCCTTTATCATCGCATGTTATATCTTTTCATAAGGTCCCAGTTTCATATAGCAATACTAACGTGTCTGTCATCGCCGGTAATCACTCCTGTTGAAATGCCCTGTCATCGCATGCAATTACTCATGCTGATTAGGTTCAAGTGCTATATTATACTGAGAAAAAAAACCCTATCATTACCCGTGACTACTCCTGCGAATTAGCCCGAGTCTCAAATTGTATTATAAACGACTTTATCATCGCATGTTATATCTTTTCATAAGGCCCAAGTTTCATATAGCAATACTAACGTGTCTGTCATCGCCGGTAATCACTCCTGTTGATAAGACACCTGGTGTTATATAGTTCTACGAAACTACATATCAACGCCTCTGTCATCGTCAGTAATCACTCCTGTTGATAAGGCCCCTAGTGTTATATATATTTCTGTAAAAATCCCTATAAATGCCTTGTTAATCGCCCGTAATCACTCCTGCTCATAAGGCCCAAGTTGAATATAGTCTGTCTGTCATCGCCGGTAATCAATCCTGTTGACTAGACCCTTAGTGTTATAAAGTTGTACAAAAATGCCTTGAAATGCCCTTTAAATCGTCTGTAATCACTCCTGCCGATAAGGCCTAAGTTTTATATAACAATACAAGCGTGCCTTTCCTCGCCTATAATCACTCCTGTTGATAAGGCCCCAGTGTTATACTGTATTGTAATACAAACTCTACTTTCATCGCCTGTAAATCGTGACCAAATATCACTGCTTTTGATTAAGCACTAGTATTATGAAGTACCACAAATACCCATACCATTACATGTAATCACTCCTGTTGATTAGGCTCAAGTGTTATATTGTAGTACAAACGTTCCTTCCTATCGTCGTCTTTAAGCACCCTGCTGATTATGCCCTTAATTTATATCGTACTACAAAATCCACTATCTTCGCTTTTAACCACTCCTGTTGATAAGGCTCTAGCGATATATTGTACTAAAACGGCTCTATCATCGCGTGTATTCACTCCTGTTGAATAGGCCGTATTGTTATGTAATCTACAATCCACCCTATCGTAACCTGCCATTATTGCTGCCGATAAGGCACCAAACTTATAATGTACTACATCGCCTGTAACTATGACTGGAAATTATGCACCCGCGTTATATTGTACCACAATTATCGCCTGCCATCACTCCTGCTGATAAGATCCAAGCGTCATATAGTAATACAAATATTCCTGTCGTCTCCTGTTATCACTCCTGTTTATTATGCCTAGTGTTATGTAGTACTACGTACCTCCCTTTCGTGACCTGTTATCACTCCTGCTGATTCGGCACTAGAGTTAAATTGTACTGCAAATGCCCATATCATTGCCTGTAATCACTCCTGTTGATAAATCTGCAGTGCTATATTGCATTTAAAACGCTTCTTTCAACGCATGTTGTCACTCCTGCTGATTAGGTCCCAAAGTAAAAGCGCTCCTATCATCGCCTGTAATCACTTCTACAGATTAGGCCCCAATACTTTATTGAACTACAAACGTCACTATCATGGCATGAAACTACTCCTGCAAATGATGCCTCCTCTTTTTGTGCAACGAAAACGCATCTATTATCTTCTGTACTCACTCCTGCTGATAAGGTCCCAGTGTTATATAGTATGAAAACCTACATGACATCGGCTGTTATCACTCCTGTTGATAAGACCCTGTTGTTATGTAGTACTACAAACCTCATGACCTGCAACCACTGTTGCTAATTAGGCTATACTGTTGTAGTTTACTACAAATACCAATATCATTGCCTGTAGTGACTCATGTTGATTAGGCCCCAGTGTAATGTTGTACTTCAAACGCTCCTGAAAGCACCTCCGCTGATAAAGCCACAAATTAATACTGTACTACAAAATCCACTATCTTCGCCTTTAATCATTCCTGTTGATAAGGCCCCAGTGTTATATTTTATGAAAACGCCCCCATCAACACCTGTAATCACTACTGTTGATTAGGCCATAGTGTAGGCCATAGTGTTATATAGTACTACAATCCTCCATATAGTGACCTGTCATTACTGCTGCTGATAAGGCCCCAAATATGTGATGTATTACAAACGTCCCTGTCATCGCATGTAATCACTCCTGTTGATAAGACACCTAGTGCTATATAGTTCTACAAAACTACATATTAACGCCTCCGTCATTGCCTGTAATCACTCCTTTTGATTAAGCCCCTAGTGTTATATAGTTGAACAAAATATCCCTATTAACGCCTCTTTCATCGCCTGTAACCACTCCTGCTGTAAAGGCGCCAATTTTACATAGCAATACAAGCGTGCCTTGAGTCGAATGTAATCACTCTTGTTGATAAGGCCCCGGTGTAAAATTTTATTACAAACGCTGCTTTCATCGCCTGTAATCACTCATGCTGATAAGGCCCCAAAGTAATATTGTATTACAAACGCCCCTTTCATCGCCTGTAAAACTCCTCCTTATTAGGCCCGAATGCGTTATTGTACTTCAAACGTCACGTTCATCGCATGTAACTACTCCTGCAAATTATACCCCTGCCATAATAAGGCCCCAGTGAAATAGTGTTATACAAACGTGCCTATCGACGCCTGTAATCACTCCTGTTGATTAGTCCTAGTGTTATGTAGTACTACGTACCTCCCTTTCGTGACCTGTTATCACTCCTGCTGATTAGGCACTAGAGTTTAATTGTACTACAAATGCCAATATCATTGCCTGTAATCAGTCCTGCTGATAAATCAGCAGTCTTATGTTTATTTACAAACGCTTCTTTCAACGCATGAAGTCACAGACTGCTGATAAGGCCCCAAAGTAATACTGAACTAAATGCGTCCCTATTATCACTCCTACTGATTAGGCCCCAATACCTTTTTGTACTACAAACGTCACAAAAACGCCTCTATTGTCTTCTGTACTCACTCCTGCTGATAAGGTCCCAGTGTTATATAGTATAAAAACGTACCTGTCATCGCTTGTTATCACTCCTGTTGATTAGGCCCTGGTGTTATGTAGTACTACAAACCTGATGACCTGTAATCACTGCTGCTGATTAGACTTTACTGTTATATTTTACTACAAATACCAATATCATTGCCCGTAATGACTCATGTTGATTAGGCCCCAGTGTAGTATTGTACTTCAAACGCTCCTATCATCGTCTGAAATCACCCCTGTTGAATAGGCCCCAAATTTATATTGTACTACAAAATCCATTTTTTTCGCCTCTCATCACTCCTGTTGATAAGGCCCCAGTGTTATATTTTATGAACCCCCCCCCCCTATCAACACCTGTAATCACTCCTGTTGATTAGGCCATAGTGTTATATAGTACTTCAATCCACCTGTCATAACTGCTGCTGATTAGGCCCCAAAGTTATAATGTATTATAAACGTCCCTGTCATCGCATGTAAACGCTCCTGCTGATAAGGTCCCAGTGTTATATCATACTGAAAACCCCCTATCATCACGTGTGACTACTACAGCGAATTAGCCCCAGTCTTTAGTTGTACTATAAATGCCTGTATAATTGCCTGTAATCACTCCTGCTGATAAGGCCCCAGTTTCATATAGCAAGACAAGCGTACCTGTCATCACATGTAATCACTACTGGTCATAAGGCTCCTAGTGCTACATGTATATAGTTCTACAAAACTACATATTAACGCCTCTGTCATTGCCTGTAATCACTCCGGTTGATTAGGCCCCTAGTTCTATATAGTCAAACAAAACTCCCTATTAACGCCTCTTTCATCGCCTGTAATCACTCCTGCTGTAAAGGCGCCAATTTTAAATAGCAATACAAGCATGCATTGCGTCGCCTGTAATCGCTCTTGTTGATAAGGCCCCGGTGTAAATGTTTTTTACAAACGTTGCTTTTATCGCCTGTAATCACTCCTGCTGATTAGGCCCCAAAATAATAGTGTAATAAAAACGCCCCTATCATCGCCTGTAAAAACTCCTCCTTATTAGGCCCGAATGCGATATTGTACTACAAACGTCACTTTCATCGCATGTAACTACTCCTGCAAATTATACCCCTGTAATATTTTGTACAACAAACGCCTCTATTATCTTCTGCAGCCTCACTCCTGCTGATAATATTCCAGTGTTATATAGTAATAGAACGTGCTTGTCATCGCCTGTAATCACTCCTGCTGCTGATTAAGCCCTAGTGAAATATATTACTAGAAATACCTATATCATTGCCTGTAATTAGTCCTGTTGATAAGGCCCCAGTGAAATATTGTTATACAAACGTGCCTATCGACGCCTGTAATCATTCCTGTTGATTAGTCCTAGTGTTATGTAGTATTACATACCACCCTTTCGTGACCTGTTATCACTTCTGCTGATTAGGCACTAGAGTTAAATTGTACTACAAATGCTCATATCATTGCCTGTAACCAGTCCTGCTGATAAATCTACAGTGTTATATTTATTTACAAACGCTTCTTTCAACGCATGAAGTCACATCCTGCTGATAAGGCCCCAAAGTAATATTGAACTAAATGCGTCCCTATCATCGCCTGTAATCACTCCTACTGATTAGGCCCCAATACCTTACTGTACTACAAACGTCACAAAAACGCCTCTATTATCTTCTGTACTCACTCCTGCTGATAAGGTCCCAGTGTTATATAGTATGAAAACGTACCTGTCATCGCCTGTTATCACTCCTGTTGATTAGGCCCTGGTGTTATGTAGTACTACAAACCTAATGACCTGTAATCACTGCTGCTGATTAACTTTACTGTTATATTTTAATACAGATACCAATATCATTGCCTGTAATGACTCATGTTGATAAGGCCCCAGCGTAATATTGTACTTCAAAGGCTCCTATCATCGTCTGAAATCACCCCTGCTGAATAGGCCCCAAATTAATATTGTACTACAAAATGCAATGTTTTCGCCTCTAATCGCTCCTGTTGATAAGGCTCCAGTGTTATATTTTATGAAAAAAAAAACCCTAACAACACCTGTAATCACTCCTGTTGATTAGGCCATAGTGTTATATAGTATTACAATCCTCCATATAGTGACCTGTCATAACTGCTGCTGATAAGGCCCCAAAGTTATAATGTATTACAAACGTCCCTGTCATTGCATTTAATGGCTCCTGCTGATAAGGTCCCAGTGTTATATCATACTGAAAACCCCCTATCATCACGTGTGACTACTACTGCGAATTAGCCCCAGTCTTTAGTTGTACTATAAATGCCTAGATAACTGCATGTAATCACTCCTGCTGATAAGGCCCCAGTTTCATTTAGCAAGACAAGTAATTCTTGTAATTGTATTGTCGAGGGAACTTAATTTTCGCGAATATTCCGAATTCGATGCCTCGCGAGTTCAAGTTTCTCACTAATAATTAATTCATTTAGGCCATAAAGACTACTGTTCACGAATTCAAAACATCGCAAATAATTTTGAAATAGAAAATTTGCGAAAGAAAAGTCAAGCGAAAATTTCAGGATATACAGAATTGTACTACAAACATCACTTTTTCGCATGGACTTACTTCTGCTGATTGTGCTCCAGTGTTATATTGTACTAAACATCCCTATTCTCGCCTGTAATCACTCCCGCTGATTAGGCCCCCAATGTAATATTGTAATCAAAACTTAGTTAATATCACATGCATTCTCTCCTCCTGAAAGACTTATTACCGTCGATCATTTGTAGCAGTAGTTATAGGCAATGATATCACAATATAACACTGAGGCATGTTAAAGTACTGAGTAGAAAATAATAAGTATAATAAAGCGAGTGGAAGACGAGCTGTTTTACTTATTTTTTTCTACGAGGTCTTTAACTAACTTGTAGTATGACACAACAAAAATTGGCAGAACCGTACTGTAACTTCCGATATCAGGAAGTTATTGTACGGTTTTCATCCCACCACTTTGCTTAGTATTAATATGTGGGCCCGCCTCTTCTGATATAGATTTCTATTGGATTAAATGTCACAAAAAAATTCAAAAGAAAAACAGAAAGTCATACTACAAGGGTCTTTGTAGTACAATTTAACACAGGGGGGGGGGGGGGGGGCTTCTCAGCAGCGGTTATGACAAAAGGTCACGAAAATACCTTGTAGTACTATATAACGCTACGGCATAATCAACAGGATGAAAGAGGCGAAAAAAGAGGGTTTTTTAGTGGTGCCTAATCAGCAGGAGTAATAACAGTTCACGATATTGAGTTTTTAATACTATATTCATGTAACACTATAAATTATGGCAATGGGGTCTTATCGACAGAAGTGATTGCAGCCGATGATAGAGAAATTTGAATTACAATATAAGACTGGGACCTCATTAACAGGAGTGATTACAGGTAATGATAGGGACGTTTGTAGTACTTTATATAACTGGGCCTATTTCACGTGAGAGATTACAGACTATAAGGGGGGTTTCTCGTAAATATAACAATGTGCGTAATTAGTAGGGGTGATTACAGGCGATGACAGGCACGTTTGTATTGCTATATACTTCTTCAGCCAGCAAGAGTGATTACATGCAATAGAACAGAACAGAAAAGACCAGAAAGTTTATGGACGACGGACGTCTTAATAAGAAAGTTTATAAGTGGGCTCTCAGAGTTTCGAATAATAATTGTAGAAATTGGTGTTTTAGGGTCTCCGTAAAATGTTTAAAGAAAGTCAAATTGAACATTTATTTTCCGGGGTAGATTTTTCCGTTGTAAATAAAGGATATGTGGTTGCATCAATTCAAGACTCGATACATCATAAATTCTTGAGCAAATGGTCCACGGATGTTAACAGAGATATTTCTCAGACAAGAACGGGTCGTAATAAACTAAGAACATAATTTTTTATAAACAGTTTAAACAAATTTACCGCACAGAATGTTATGCAACAATGTTTTTACCCTTCAAACGTTTGCTAAATTTAGGTGTGGTGTTGCGCCACTGAGGCTTGAAACGGGACGCTATGAGAGATTATCACCAGAACAAAGAACTTGTTTTTATTGTACTGATTGTATAGAATCTGAAGAACATGTATTGCTGTCGTGTCCAGTATATGACGATCTAAGGCTAACTGTGGAAAGTGTTATCAAGTCTGGATACGCTGAATATGATTCTCTTACAAACCGTGATAAGAGGAAGCTACTATGCGAATGTGATAAGATGTTCTGCCAAAATCTGCTCCGATATTTTAGACAGACGTCAGTATTTGATCTATAAATAACAAATTTTAACATGTTGATATTTTAACATGTATAGTCTTTTATAATTCTATATAGAATGGCATGGTTAATTTTTATTAGCATTGTTTTATTATGCACATATGTAATATGTTGTTAACCATGACGAGACTTTGATAAACTAATAAATTACAAATTACATGACTTAAGCACAATAGCTCATCGTCAACAACAATGTATATAAACAAACATAAGTACACATGCATTTAGAATAATTACAAAACAATAAATATGGTACCTAGCACAACATACAGATGTGTTTGTATAACTATTATTACACTTTGGCTTAATTGGTATGAGTGATTAAAGACGATATAAGTGTACGGGGTCTGTCCCAGAAATACGTAGACATTTGTGATTAAACAGTAATGTGTCTGCAGAATTTCATGAAATTTATATGATCTGTTTGCATACATCTAACAAACATTTCGTACAAATATGGATGAATTCACCCCTTACACAACAGATTTATATGCATTTATTCCAAGAGGGGTAGGTGTCTACGGCGCACGTCAAAAACCCTGTTTTGAAAATCATCAAGATCAAATTTAACAGTTCCTGTAATTGCGAGTTAAGGTGATATTACACAATTCTAACTATCAGTTCCACGAATAATTATGTATGATAAGTTTTTGAAAGTTTGAAATAATTTCCACCATCAGTGTTGATTTTATAAAAATTTTCTTAAACCTACTGCAATTATTTTATTGGAAAATAGCGACGTAATGTAAGTTTGGCGGCGCAAAATTAGACCTTCCCCAAGCTTTTCTTTCCGGTTATATATTTAACAAAATTAATTTATAAAATCAACCTTCTATTGTGTTATTAATAATCCTGTGATGATTCTGTATACATATTTTCTTTAAATATTCTAATTGCATGTTTCTTGTTGTCATTTTAAACAAGCGACATCTTTTTGTTTTATTTCAGTCTATAATAAAATTAGTGTTCCCTCATATAAAATTAAACTGATCATGCTATTTTTCTACTTATCATTTATAACTCAATTTATTGACTATAATTTTAACTAAGAAGACTTAATCAATGCTTAGATGACAATATTGCTCGCCATTACGGCTCTCATAAAGAGACTGCACACAAAACATTTAACCACCCCTCCACAAAAACTTAGCACAATGATTTTCAACGTGCTCCGTAAACGCTGATACACCATCATATAAATCTCCATAACTTTTGCAATTTGTAAGCGATTGAACTAATATTTTCACAGATTGCTCAGTACAAATGTAGTTTAAAAGTGTGAACATATCTTTAATTTTCAACCAACCATTCACGAAATATCAGACATCTTTATGATTTCCCGGGACAGACCTCGTATTTGTATTACATTGTAATACTAGGGGTGTGATAGCAGGCGATAGTAGGTACAAATTTAGATAGCTGGCTAACCTGCACTCCGACACACTTCGTGACCTCCTCTCTCGGTATGGAGAGGTCTAACGGAATACCGATGGAAATATTCCGTCTAGTACAAATTGAATCCTATGAAACACTGGAGACTAATAAGTAGAAGTGATTACAGCGATGATAAGGGAATTTGTAATTCTATATAAATTTGGGGCCCAAACAGAAGGAGGGATTACAGGCTATGATAGAAAAGTTTGTAGTACAAACTGTGGCTTTACCATCAGGAGTGATTGCAGGCGAAGATAGGGATGTTAGTAGTACTACAATGTATTGAGATATATCAGCAGGAGTCAGAATAGATGACGTAAGGTACATTATGTTATGGGGCTAAATGTCCCACCAGAAGCTAAGTGAACCTCGGCCGAAGGACTGATGAAGCTCGGGATGGAATCTGAGACCCCACTTTCAAAGTACAAGCATGTTTGATACTCTCGATATTTGTGTTCTGTATAAATATAAAAAACACGAGTCGGTTAAATAGTTTCAACACAAAACATTGATTTGCTTACTCGTTACAGAACAGACAAAATCCACCATCTTACATTTAAAAAGAACCATAACTGCAAAAATAAGCAATCAAGAGTTACAAATATTGTGTTCTGTGAGTCTTGCAATCAAGAGTTACAACCTTTGTGTTCTGAAGGTCTCCTGATGCTGTTATTTCATGAATCTGTCTTTATCGGTTGACAACTTACAAAGGGTCACAATTACAGTGCAAAATCTACGATTTTTCATTCCAAAGGATCATAACTAAAATATGCCAGTAATTTTATATTACTGACCTTGCCAATGGGATACTTCTGTTGTGGTTCTTAATGTTATGTCTTGGTGCTGAAAATTGTGGTCTTTGCACCTTACGTACATGTATATGCGTTTTTAAATTTAAGTCAGGTTTATATAACTGAGTGGCCGCCTATTGGGAAATAGCTTCTCAATCGACATACAATAGGTTTTCTTAGTTCAAGTATCTAATTGTCATGAATTTAGTTATTCCCACTTCGGTTTTTGGAGTGAGAATTTCTTACTGATTTCGCCCTTTCCTGACCATTGCCTACTTGTACCTTTTTATAGTTCCTAATTTTGGCACATCGTCTGATGCTACAAATGCTTCAACGCTTCAAGATGACATGTTGTAGGGTTTTTTTAAGCTACACGGCGGGCAAAAATGACTATGCAAAATTCTATTATTCCATCTCATAGGCGTTAAATGGTCATAATTCCAAAATGATACAACCCAGAATTACAGTTCTTGAGTTGTTATGGTAGTATTATCTTGGTTGATATTCATATGTGAGCCTGTGCGTGAGAAAACCAACAATTTGGGTTCCGACCAGGTCTGACACAAACCAGCCTGTACAGTCACAGAAGCAGGCTAGAAGCTTGAAATTTCGGATTTAAGAAGAAGAAGGATTGTACTATCTGTGTAGCGAAAACAAAGGCGCTGATCAGCTTCGAGGTTACCGCACCTTTGTTTTTGCATATGCACATTGTTGGTTTTCTCATGCAGTGGCTCATGTAGTTTCATTAAGCTATCGTAAGCGTTTCTTATATAACAGAGCGTACACAACTAGAACGCAAGACGGCGGCCCCCATGGCCGAGTGGTTAAGGTCGCTGACTTCAGTGCTCTTGATCATTCGATCATCTCACCGATGTGGGTTCGCGCCTCGCACGGGGCACGAATTCATATGTGAGACAAGCCATGTTCTGCTTGCGGGTGTGTCAGGTGGTTTTTCCCCAGGTACTCCGGTTTTCGCCCCACCTACCGATTGATTCGTCTCGATATGAGTGAAAAAGCTTGAAAGGAACGTAAAACTGAATAATAATAAAAAAAAAAAAAAAAAAAAAAAAAAAAAAAAAAAAAAAAAAAAAACTAGAACGCAAATTGTGCTTTTTGCGCTTTTCAAAGGACCAAAACTCCAACAAATATGTTTTGGGATTTGTTCTCGTATCAATGCCTCGTATTCTACACGTCATCTTACGATGGTTAATCATATGAAGTTTCATCATGATTTCTTATAAATCCGTTTTAAAGTTACAGACTGGACATGGGAAAATTGCGAATTTGGATATTTCCCATTTCAAAGGGCAATAACTCGAATGATATTAAATAAAAGTTACGGTTCTTGTTTTCTACAAATCCACACATGTTGATTAATAAACCTATGAATTTCCATAATGATATCTTGAACGGTTGTCTAGTCGTCACAGAGCATAAACGACAAGAATGCAAAGTTAACTACTTTCCAAAGGGTCATAATTCTAAAAATATGCAACGTAAACTTATATTTTTTGTGTTCTGCACGTCCTTTTATGTTGGTCAATAATGCTATGAAGTTCCATCTAGAAATTTTAAATGGTTCTCAAGTTACAAAAAGGACATAATTTTTTACTCACTGACGGGAGGACGGACGCACGGACGGACGGACAGACAGACAGACAGACAGACGACCCGAACCCTGAATAGGGAAGACGTAACAAATAAATTGTTCTATTGATAGGGTCATTAAAACTAGAAGGACCAATGATCCTGTAAACGCTCATCTGAGACTTGAGATAATATATCAAAAACTCTTGTTTGACTACCAAGCCATTCTAGTGAAGATCTTTGAATATTATGATAATTTACATGTATATCGGCCCGGGGTGGGGGCCCCTGGGGTTCAAATTATTTTCAGAATTATTAATCTTCAGTCACTTTGTCCATTTCCTTCAACAATTTCCCTTCAAAAAACATTTTACAATTTTCCCCATTCCATGCATGGACGACCTATGTCGAACTTGCTGTAAAATAGCTCAATGTCAGCCCAGTGTCATTATATATATATCTATATCTATATATATATAGATATATAGATAAGCCGAAGTCTGCGGGTTCGAAACCTACCTTCGCCAATTTAGTACATCTTTATTTCTCTACTTTATAATTTTTCCGATGTACTTGTATCAGAAATGATCTTGGTAGGAATAGCTGTTGAAGTTTGTATGTCTTTGATATGAAAATATTATTTCCAAGCTTTGGCATCCTATCCATAGGATCCAGTTATTCCATGTATATAGACGAGTGTGCTTGCACAACGAACAATAGTAACCTATCAGACGGGTTATGCAGGGAAATCGCCTCTAAACCTGAGCTATGATAACTCCTTTTTTAAGGAGCGTAGTAGCGCAGTCGGTAGAGGGGATGGCCCTGTATAGCTAGGCGCCGAAGCCGAAGTCTGCGGGTTCGAAACCTACCTTCGCCAATTTAGTACATCTTTATTTCTCTACTTTATATATATATATGAATTTGGTAGAGTTCCTCTCCCTGATGCATCATGCTATGTTTGGAAATCATAGGCCTTCTGGTTCTAGAGAAAAAAAAATACAGGTTTTTCCTATTTATAGCCATTTTTCTATTTATTGGTCATGTGACCCGGGCCATTTATATAAACTTTCATTCCCCATTCCTTAGGATGCTCCACATGAAGTTTGTTTAGTTGGCCAAGTGATTTCAGAGAAGAAGATGGTTAAATATTATGGTAATATACATTATGTATATTGCCCCGGGGTGGGGGCAGACCAGCACCTGGGGTCTAATTTTTGTCCATTTCCTTTAAGTTTTTTCCTTCAAATGACATTTTAACAATTTTCCACACTTACATGCATGGGCGACCTATGTTGACCTTCCCGTAAAATAGCCCAAGGTCACCCCATGGTCATGATTTTTATATACCGGTACTTTGTAGCATGTCAAGTTTCAAAATCAAAGGCCTTCTTGTTCTGGAGTTTTTGCTATTTATAGCCATGGCGGCCACCTTGGACATGTGACTGGACCATTAGTATAAACTTTCGTTCCCCCTTCATAAGGATGCTCCACATGAAGTTTGGCTTTGGTTGGCCAAGCGGTTTCAGAGAACAAGATCGGTAAAATTGTGAACGATGGATGACCGACGACTACGGACGGACGACGGAGCACGGCATCCTATAAGCCCACGTTGTGAGCCTTCGGCTCAGGTGACCTTATAAGCAACACCAAAGTTTCAATTTTCCAATATATCCTACTGTTTATACACCGTGTTTTGCACAAATGTGCTACTCTTGATATTTCACTTTATAACTGCAACTGCAGGGACCTCAGCTGCAGGAGGGACCTCAGTGGCAGGAGGGACCTCAACGACAGGGGTGGAAGTTGACCCTCACTGATTGTTTCTGCTAACATCACGGGGACCCAACTGTTAATCGTGATTATTGATGCGACGTGGAATGTTAATGCATGCTATTATGAAGTTTCGTATGCGTCGGCGAGTTCGTTACGAATGCGACGTTCCACATCCTCTGTCTTTGGACGGTAAGTACCACATGTTTTGCTCTTGTGAAAATAAACAAAGCCGAGTTTACAAAATTGGCGTCCACTATGATCTGCAAAAATCTTCTATGTTCCCACCTGGAGTCAATTGGAATACTTACGGCACTTGTGTTTTTCAGGTAATGGTTTATAAAGTTGACAGGTAGATACAAGATTGCCACGAAAACTCATTACATTCTAAAAGTCATTTTGTTTTTCTAATTCTTGACCGTAAACCGGGCCGTAAACTAAGAAGTATAACACAGTCTTGTGGTGTCTTTATTGAAATATGTATCCAAATGGCTTTGTAAATGCACACTTATTTACTGAGCGTGAAAAACAGTAAGATAAGCATCTCTTGTATGCATCGTAGATTTTGTTAAAATTTAATATGCGACACAGAAATGCATCGTGGAAGATTGAGACCCATGAATCAGTAAAATAAAAAAGCAAATATGGAGACAGTGATGCATTTACTTCAATTAATAGTTTCTAGATACATGTTAAAGGGGTCAACCATGTTTTTATACTGTATTAACATTTGCAGAGGCTGGAGAAAGTTGTTTTAGCCTGAGGCCGAGGGTTCAAAGGGCTCCCGAAAGACTCCCGAAAGACTCTTCTAACTGCAATAAAATAACCATAGTTGATCGCTGTTCTTGTACAACACATCAGTCCCATGGAAAACTGACTGACAACCGCACCTAAACCCTCACAAATCCCTTTAATTCTTTTGTTTTCTCTCCCCCCCCCCCCCACCCCCGCTTATCAAAAATGCATGGAGCCACCGATATTAAATGATCAAATATTATCTGGTTAAGCCTTAGTGGTCATTTAATGCTAGAAAACATATTACATATGTCACTGATATGCCCGAAAATGGTTTGCTGTTTCGAGGCAAGAAGTCACTCGAATGTTGACAAAGCTATATCAGAAAACCACTCTGTGGCCTCATTCAAAATAAAAGTGGCACATGCTTTGAAGCTCGCTCAACAAAGTACATGTAACTTACAAGGAAACAATCACCATGCAATATTGCGCTTGATAAAAGCACAAATTATGCTTTTGCATTGACGTAAATAACTTTTGTAAGAGCACAACAAAATGCTAATTCTTCCATGACTCATTCTAGTAGTACGTACCTTCATCTTCGATGCATACAAAAGATGCTTATCTTACTGTTTTTCACGCTTAGTAGATAAATGTGCATTTACAAAGCCATTTTGATACATATTTCAATAAAGACACCCATAGGACTGTGTTATACTTCTTAGTTTACGACCAAGAATTAGAAAAACAAAAGGACTTAAAGAATGTAATGTGTATTCGTGGCAATCTTGCATCTACCTGTCAACTGTATAAACCATTAGCTGAAAAACACAAGTGCCGTAAGTATTCCAATTGACTGCAAGTGGGAATATAGAAGAATTTTGAAGATCATAGTGGACGCCGATTTTGTAAACTCGGCTTTGTTTATTTTCACGAGAGCAAAACATGTGGTACTTACCGTCCAAGGACAGAGGATGTGGAACGTCGCATTCGTAACGAATTCGCCGACGCATACGAAACTTCATAATGGCATGCATTAACATTCCACGTCGCATCAATAATCACGATTAACAGTTGGGTCCCCGTGAACATGATTGTATCGAAACTGAGTAAGAACGCACATGTAATTGTATCTTGTACATGTTATAACGTTAGCCAACACCAACAGGAAAAAACATGTTAGCACATCAAGTGATATCTATCTTGCTATGTTATCTGCTATGGATAAGTTGCCACTTTGAAAGATTGTATTTGGTATTTGGGTCAAGAGTGACAAAAAAGTTGTAAAAGGCAAAATATGCATTTTTGTTTTTAACACTCCGGTCAACCATTTTTCATGTTTGCGTGCAGCCACCACTTCCTGGATATTTTCTCAGAGTCCAATAAAGATTATTTTGGATCCGAGATATTTTACGCGACGTAACGATTTTACGGCACGAGAACCGTTATAATTTTAAAATTCAGTATTCCCAAATAATCAATGATAGACATGTCTGAATTGCCGAAAATTAATGATCTTTAAAATGATAAAACTGCAAAAATCGCAGTGTTTAATTGAGCCAACTTGTGACAAAGTCTCTTGCCGTTGCGGATAGGTATCAAAATTGTTGTCGTAAAAGCCAAAGGTATCGCGATCACATGATTCTAAAATAATTATCAGAATGAAAGTGGAATAGTTCAATAATTCAACAGGTTAGAACTAAGATCATCGTATTACAATCAAAGCACTGAATGAACTAAAACGTTACAGTCAAACATTGATGCATGCGCGGATCCAGAGGGGGGACCGGGGGTCCGGACCCCACCCCTGGAATTTTAAAATTTTACCTAAAAAAAGGTAATTTCGGGATTTTTTTGGGGTTGGACACCCCCTCGTCTGTGACCAAAAATTACCATTTTCGTTGGACCCCCTCTCATGAAAAGTTCTGGATCCGCGCATGTTGATGGATAAAATAAACACTGTGTATAACCGTACAGTGAGGCAAAACGGAAGTGACACCAACTGTACGCAAATATATCACTAGTTCCTCGCGATAAACATAGACGCTCATTTTTTTCATATCAAGGTAAGTTCAGTTTCACACGACGCTTTTAATCGCGGTTTTCTGTTATAAATTGCGAATTAAGCATAGTTTTCATTCATGACATTCAAAACACCCGAACACGATTTATCTGTCTGCAAATCAGCATTTTAAAATGCACGAAATCACTGACTTTTATTATTTTTCGCTATTTTCCTCCAGAAAGGTATGTTCTGATATACAATGTGGAAAGTTTTGGTACTAGAACAGACATATTATATATTATCACGAAAGCCCTTTTCTCGATTTGTGCACAGAAACTCTATCATGTAAATAATTGTCTTTTAAAAACAGCCACCCTGTTGCCAAGAACTGTACGACTAGTTACTTTAACACATTTCGTGTCCTAAAAATGATATGTATGTTTAGATATCTCCTACACTAATTCTAAGAAATGATAGTGATTTCTAGACTACCTGTCCTAATATAATTACGATATAGCAGATTTTGTAATTTGTTTCACTCTACTCATATTGGATCATAACTGATTGATATTTCAATAAAGTACACGTAACACGCTGGTTTCTTGTTATTGGCAAAACCACGTCTCGGTTTGTATTCAGCGTAGGATAAAATATGAAATCCTGGCAGCATTCTGTTAACCGGAAATGTGGGAAAAAAACCAATAACACATATGCATGTAAGAAATTCAATTTGGTGACCTATAATAATTTTCCAGAACATATTGTTATGGCAACTTGGTTTCTTCAATGTTATGTTACATATATAGCCCAGCCGTTCGTTTTTCCATTCTAGCAAGCGTAGGTCAAATGCGGCATGTCAGTACAACGACTGAGGACCTGGGACACAACCTGGCGTTTGTTTGTTTGAATTGATGCCTAAAGTCCCAGTGAACAGCTATGGTCATGTTGAGACGTTGCCTCCATTTTCTACACAGTTGAACTTCTTAATTGGGTTACCATGACGTCAAAATGATGTTGTGAAGATTGTGGATGAAAACTTGCTCCAGTGTTAAACCGGGCTCTCAACTGTGTGTCTATATTTTTTAATTGATAAAATATAAAGTTTCAACCTGAAAAATGTTTCTAATCTACATGAGCAGAAATAGCACTTAAAAGTCACGTCTATATGTCATTATTCAAAGTCTGGAAAAAAGGCCAAAATCGTTTTAGACATTTTGGCATAGCATCTGATTTGTAGGTTAAACTCGCAAACATTCGGGCTCTATTTAAGCTGCCTCACTGTGACGTTTTTTATGTGGCTATATACGATCCAGTTGGGCTCAAAAAGTAAATCAGTGCAATTTGCACATAAGATATGGGAATATTCGAACCATATTGTATAATAAATACGCACAAAAATGGAAAAACGCTAAAAATAAAATTCAATGATGACACTAGTCGTACAGTTTTTTCTTGATACGTTTTAACTAGTGATACTGTACCCTTATCACTAGTTGTACAGGCGTGTGGAAGGGAGGCGTGCAATTCCTCGGTGAATACCCGGGTAAGTTTAATGACTTGGGGAATACCATGGTGCAGAGCTTCAACACAAATGATTTTCTTATCGTTCATCACTGGTTTGATCAAAATGTATGAAATCAGGTACCCATAATGGACTTCGAAACACAGATTTGACGGGTCATAAAAATGAAAAGTCAGTGATTTGCCACTTTATTTACAGACATTGGAAAGTATATTATAAACAAAATCATATTAAAAAACACATACGCTTATTTAAAAGTTTTAAATTCTCTTTTCAACACCGAAACCCGCAATAAGATTTGTTTCCTAAATTTTAATTTACATCGATATAAATGATTGCTTACCTTCAGAAATCCTAAGGGCACAGTGATGTATTTGCGAACAGTGTGTGTCACTTCCGTTTTGGCTCACTGTACGGTTATATACAGTGATAAATGATATATGACCTTCGCGAGCAAAGACTGAATAGTTCTGTAGACATAGCAGCCGTACAAACAGCTCGTTTGGTACAAACTTTACCTTTGAGGATTGAGGAAAGACGCAAGTGGCATGGATTTTTCTCAGTGTGAATAAGATGCAAAATAAATTTCATCGATAACAATGCAGACATGAAAAACTACTTTTCTACCGCGGACGCCATTTTGTTTCAAGGTGGCAGAATGCCAAAGAACCCGCCGAAAAGAGCCCACGCTGAGCAAGCGTATGTTTTTGTTGACAACGAAGCACCATTGCACCTTCATTCTGATGGGTATCTGTTTCCGTCTTGGGATCACGTGATTAACTGGACAATGACGTACAGGCTGGACTCTGATGTATACGTACGGTGACGTCAAACGAAGAAACGCGATGGATGTCACTGAACTCAGTCAGAAAAACTACACGGAAATTTTCCGGAATAAAACAAAGCAGGCTGCATGGCTTGTAAGTGATTGTGTGACTGAGAGCAAACGTGAAAGATACGTGGCAAAATTAAAACAATTCATAAACATTGACGTTTACGGGCGTTGCGGTAAACACAAAAATTGTACAGAAGTGTTTCCAAAGAATAGCTGACGATTATAAATTCTAAATTTCATTCGAGAACTCGGTTTGTGAGGATTACCTGTCAGAAAAGGTTTTTACATGGTTTGATTACGATATCATCAGTGTCGTTAGAGGTGGTCGGTCATTATGAGGCGCCGTTTTACTATAAAATCAGTATTTTTGATATCAGAAAATCGAATTTTTGATATCAAAAAATCGAATTTCTGATATCAAGAAATCGAATTTCTGATATCAAAAAATCAAAGCGATTTCTTGATATCAAAAATTCGATTTTCTGATATCAAAAATTCGATTTTCTGATATCAAAAAATCGAATTTCTGATATCAAAAAATCAAAGCGATTTCTTGATATCAAAAATTCGATTTTCTGATATCAAAAAATCGAATTTCTGATATCAAAAAATCAAAGCGATTTCTTGATATCAAAAATTCGATTTTCTGATATCAAAAATTCGATTTTTTTTATATCAAAAAATCAAAGCGATTATTTGATATCAAAAATTCGATTTTTTGATATCAAAAAATCTGGAAAATTTTCCATCTAAGAAATGATGGCTCCCTAACAAGAAACAATTAGAGTAGTTTCCCATGTAAAATAAACAGTTTATGGGTTAGTTCGGGTGGTAGCTAGTGTCACGCTAGTCAAGTAGATAGCTTTTTCGCTTTGCAACCGAGAGGTTGGCTGTTCGATTCCCGATCGGCCGTAAAGGCATTTTATGTCGGTGATAAATGTTCATCCTCACTAATGAAAGGCAACTCGCTCAACTATCTGTCCCATAGTTTGACTGTTTGACTTTTCGCGAAACGCTCTGTACCAGTCGCACCTCGTGGCATCCACGTGGTTCCTTTACCGGATGGACCTAATTATCGGAATGGCCTTACTGTCCCTTACTGCTGTGTAATTGTGTAGTATCTCATATGCATAAAAATACAAGTAGGCCTATCAGATGTGTTTCATTTAAACATAATAAAATTAACCTCCTGCAGTTGCGCATTGGGTTACGGATGACAGAAGAAGGTGGAGGGGGAATAATTGTTAGAATTTTAACGCTGATTCAACGTTTCTTCGATCAAAACTATGACCAGACCTCATATCAGGGGTTGTCAACGTGACGGTAGTCTTCAGGGACACAAGCATAGGCAATTGATGTCAGCTAGACCCCCCCCCCCCCCATCGTACGCCGCAGCACACACTTGTATGGTACTTATATCAGGCTGATAATAACAATAATTATCTTTATCTATATAATATTAAACATATGAGTCTGTGCGTGAGAAAAACAACAATTTCAGTTCCGACCAAGTCCTGTACAGCCAAAGAAGCATGCTAGAAACTTGGAATGCCAGATCTAGAAAGTATTGAAACTGATGATGTACTATCCGTGTAGCGAAAACAAAGGCGCTGATCGGATACGCGGTTACTGCGAAGCTGATCCTGCGCCTTTGTTTTCGCCTATGCAGATTGTTAGTTTCCTCATGCGGCGGCTCTTATTCTGTTCTGCCTGTGTCCAATAATTATAGGCACATTCCGGCCCATTTCAATAAAGAAACGCATGGGAAACCGTGTATATTCTGCTGCGCATGTTTCAAGTCTGACCATGCCGCGCAATTTATCGGTAATTTTACTGAACATACACAGCGGATTTCAAGTAGATTTTCGCGAAAACTATAGTGACCATAGTTAAACACCTGAACTCAGCCCATGCAAGCCTATAAATAATTTGAGGGATCTATCATTTTTTCTCAGCAAAGGAAGGCCTAAAGGATTTTTTGATATCACAAAATCGAATTTTTGATATCAAAAAATACTCTCCATTTTTTGATATCAGAAATTCGATTTTTTGATATCAGAAAATCGATTTTCTGATATCAAAAAATAAGCCTGATTTTTTGATATCACAAATTCGATTTTGTGATATCAAAAATTCGAATTTTTGATATCACAAAATCGAATTTGTGATATCAAAAAATCAGGCTTATTTTTTGATATCAGAAAATCGAATTTCTGATATCAAAAAATCGAATTTCTGATATCAAAAATTCGATTTTCTGATATCAAAAAATAAGCCTGATTTTTTGATATCACAAATTCGATTTTTTGATATCAGAAATTCGATTTTCTGATATCAAAAAATCGATTTTTTGATATCAAAAAATATTTTCTGATATCAAATAATATTTTCTGATATCAAAAAATCGAATTTCTGATATCAAAAAATAATTTTTGATATCAAAAAATCGAATTTCTGATATCAAAAAATCGGGATTTTATAGTAAAACGGCACCCCATAGGTCATATGATCGTGTTTTACCAACACAAACTTACGTAAATACGGATACGGATACATTCAAAAACATAGGTGAACTCGGTAGATTCTTGCGTCTTCTAGCTAGTTCAGAGAAAGCATACACGAGCATGTTGAAGTTAAAAGACCAGTTTGAAATGATTCCCGGAAAGATGAAGAAACACGAAGCATATTGTGAACTATGTAAAAAGTTACATAATTTAGATGAAAATAGAAAATCATACAGAAATATAGGCGATTGGTGGCTGAAAAATAAGTGTGTAAGGTATCCAAAGGATATGAAATGACCAGTTACAAAAATATTCGTGTAAAATGCACTTACAAGAAAACATTAACAAATATTACAAGTGAAATATGTTAGGAAACAAAGAAAAACAGGCTCTTGAAAAATAAAAAGTACATTCTATTAAAATCATGCACATGCGCATAGTGAAAATATTAAACATTATCGCGGTAGAAAAATGCACGGATGAAAACTATTCTTTCATTCATTTTAAACATTTATTTATGAAGGTATCAATGGTGTTGGCATTTCTTATTTCCACTGGAATACAATTCCAAACGACAAACTGTTTTTAACATATTTAAAGATCCCCGTACATCATCCATAGTGCAGATTATATTTTTCTTTTGATCCTTTGAGATCAGTGAAGATATTTGGAGTATTTCAAATATACTGTACGTTAAGAATCGTCATCTTAACAGAAGTTTTGCATATTTGGCCCCTTTGGGAATATAAGTCTTTGGTTTAGACTATACTGGTGAAAATTCTTGAAATTGCAGCAATCATGAATGTCTGGCTTTCGCTGCCAGTTTTGTAAAGGGTCACTGATGAAGGTTCATTACCCGAAATTGTACAATATGGCCCACCTCTCTTTGAATGTTTTTACTGCTTCCAAAGGATCTAACAATTATATTTTATTAATTTAGGCTTCGGAGTCCTAAAATTCTTGTTAGAATCAGAACGCATATATTAGTCATTGCTCTTCATTATTACTATCTTTGGTTTCGAACAGTAAATTTTCAGTAATATAGATAGGTGAAAGGCCATTACTTTAGATTCGTTTATGAAGACTATAGTTCTTCAAATGATAATATATTTAATGCTCTACACGTGTCGTGATGTATAATCCTTCAAAGTATTATTTTACAGGCTCTTCTCTGTAACTTTTCAATCATACATGTTAGAATAAAACGATTTTCCCAAAATTACACAATATTCTATAGATGAGGCTTATTCACTGTGTGCTTCCTTGGTCCCGATATAAAAAGGTTTTGTTTGATGTTTACTTTTGGTCCCGATAGGATTTGGTTTTGTTTGATTCTGGTATCAGTTTTTTTCTACAATAATTCCTAGACTTTGGTCAATGATTTGATTTGATTTCAATTTATGACGTCACAGAAAGAATTTCAAATCAGAATGCAATGGTGTATTAAGTATTTATTTGATTCGTTCACAAGTGATATAACTTATGCAATTAATGTTACTGCCTACTCTTTTTTTGTGGTGATTTGCTGTGTTAATGTAGTAGAACAATATTCGTTACCAAAAAGTCAAACAAAACCCATTTATATCGGGACCAAGGAAGAAAACAATGTTATTATAAGCATTGTAATAAATCATTCTGTGTTGAGATGGAAGGTATAATTTTATCTAGAAAAAAAAGCCCCAAATAGGTCTAGGACATGCATGTATTAAGCTTAATATGCTATGGATTCTTATAGGATACAAGTTAAAGCCACAAATTCAGTTTGTTTTAGCTAAAAAGTAAATCATTTCTGAATTGAATTTTTGAGCTGTCTGTATATTTTAATGCATTTGCAAAGCTTGATGAGGCTGCTTCAAGTTCTTGTAGGACCGAGTCAACATTGGCAGCAAAGGATAATCATGTAAGGGCCATGTTTACAGTCGTCATATTCCCAATGACCATTCCTTCATTGGGAATTACTGTTACAAGAACCGCATCGTGAGAAAACCGGATTTTTGCCTATGCGAAAACAAAGGCGCAGATCAGCTTCGCGGTAACCGCGAAGCTGATCAGCGCCTTTGTTTTCGCTACTCGGATAGTACAATTCCTCTTCTACTTAAATCCGAAATTTCAAGCTTCTAGCTCTTTTCTGTGCTTGTACAGGTCGGTTTGTGTCAGACCTGGTCGGAAACCCCGAAGACCGGTTTTCTCGCGAGGCGGCTCACAATGCTCAGTTACAATGCCACAGGAATCATCACCAAGAATAATGAATAGTGTGGCTGACTGCACTGAAAATGTTATATACTGTAATACATTTTTGAAAATACAGCTAATGACAAATGAAATACAGAAATCATTTTGTCTAAATTTCCAATGTATTTCAATCAGAAAAAACAACAACATGTTACATGACAAAAAAAAAAGCAAATTAACTATTTCAACCATGTACGTTTTTATGCTGGGTTAATAAGAACACCAGCAAAATTATTCCCATTCCAACCAGCGGCAAGAAGATCCCCGCCTGTTTTATGCTGTACCCAAACATCATCATTTTCAACCAGAGGAAAGATGAACGTATTGGAGGAACAATCAGCATATGAATCATCACCGCCTAAAATAGTCCCCATTTCGGTGAAGTTTTTCAAAAGGGCTAGGTGGATGTAGTGCGCCCCACCTGAGCAAGCCTCAACAGTGAACAGGTACGTTCCATTAATTTTAGCGGTGAATGTCCCGTGTCTTGGATCATAGTTGTTGTCAAGATCAACAAGAACCTTATCGTAGATAATTGGTTGGTTAGGTCCGGGTGTTGTGTCCTTTGACAGTCTCACCATGAATGCCTGTCGGGCAACCCGACCTGGAACAAAACAAATGAGCCGCCTCGTGGGAAAACCAACAATGTGGTTTCCGTACAGACACAAATCAGGCTGTACAGTCACAGAAGCAGGCTAGAAGCTTGAAATTTCGGATTTAAGTAGAAGAGGAATTGTACTATCCGAGTAGCGAAAACAAATGCGCTGATCAGCTTCGCGGTTACCGCGAAGCTGATCTGCGCCTTTGTTTTCGCCTATGCAGATTGTTGGTTTTCCCATGGGGCGGCTCAATTATGAAGTTGTGAATGTTTCGCTTCGCAGCTACAAAGACTGAACATAGCATTTCACTTGAAGACTCATCATCAGCAAGGTTTAGTTAATCCTAACCGTTTATATCAAAACAATATCTCAATAATTCTGTAGGTAACCACATACCCGATGAAGCCTTTAAAGCACTCAAATCCTTTTTCAAGCCTTCCACGGTTCTGTTGAAGGCGTCCATTTGTTGTTTCATTGCTCGGACTTCGGCGACTGTTAGTTCTGCACCGTCGTCAAGTAAACTACCACGGCAACCGCCTGGGTAGATCAACAAAAATATTCATGAAAGTGTCGCACTGGCGATATCATATGTGTGTGTGTGTGTGTGTGTGTGTGTGTGTGTGTGTGTGTGTGTGGTTGATTTTTACACGCACAGATATTATCCCTTATTATCTTTATTTTGTATAACTTCAACGACCATGTTTGTTGGGTTTTAGGGAAATGGAAACATTGAAACATCGCATAGATGCATTTGAACACTTCAATAGAAACAAGTCTGTGTCTGAACCTCTACATGTAATGTGCATGATGTAGTTTGTAGATCTATATAATGTTTACCTCGTACTGCCATTGTAATACGTGGGTGATCCAATATTAAAGAATGATACATTCGTAAACAACAACCTACGAGAATATGTGAGTCAAATATCCTTGGCCACGTAGTAAATATGTGCTTTAATTTGGTTGCCATGGCAACTGTCGATAAGTATTCCATTCAACACAATGTTGTTTATACTATTATATAATGTTATTAATCAAGTTATTTCGTATTGGACCAATTACAGGCCCGAGGTTAGCTGTATTGGACTTCGGCCTCGGTTCAATACAGCTGACCGCGGACCTAAAACTGGGCCAATACTAAATAACTTGATTAATAAAATTATATTACTGCCCTACGCTCTGCAAATATCACTTGCATACAGCTGAAACTTAAATTAGACTGAGCATTTACGAGAAAAGTTGGATATTGTCTTTTGGGGAAACATAACACAATTAAAATTACCAATTATGGGATAAATGTTGCAAACGAATTACGAAAGTGACAACTGGCCTTTTAGTTTGATGTTGCCTAGCAACAATAACATTAATTAGGAAAACGCTATTAGTCAGGAATCGTAGAGTAGAATGGTTGCTAGGCAACCACCTCCCGACCTGACTCAACTAAAACAAACTATTTCAGAGATGAAGGTTAACACAGGCAATACTCAAGTATAATCAGAACACTGTACGAGTAGCTCTTATATAACCATAAATACCAAAATTGCGGAGCATTTGGTATAAAACACTTCGTTCTAGAGATCAGATGTGTAGCTTGTAATTGAAAGTTGTAAACAGGGTTTATAAAATAGGAGAAAAGTCTTATTCTTTATTGGATCATAGACCGAAAGAAAAAAAGAGGGTTGGCTTGATTTGACTAGATGCTGAGTCACCATTTTTAGGTTAGAAGGTTTGACTAGGGTTACCCTATTCTCTTTTTTTCCCATCTTTTACTTGAAATTAAAACATGTACAGATAACTTTTTTTACTTAAAATATTAACAGAAGAAAGGAGATATTAAACTATATACCTGCGAAAAGCAAAACCAATGACATTAACAGAAACATTTTCCGGAAGTGTCAATAATACCATACAATAAACAATTTTAGGTTTAAGTTCAGGCCACAAATACATATACAGTGACAACTTGAAATAAAGATTTTAAGATCGCCATGCAATTCAATATTGCCAAGTAACAACAGTATGCGTCCAAAGTTTGGCCGATATTTCATAGGTCATTATTGCTTCCGTAAAAACAATCACAGAAGAAACTTTATGCAATGGTTTATTTGTCACCTGGGCTAAACACCTTAAGGCTCGCGATCAGTGCGATCTTCTAGGGTACCATTTCATCACATTCCATCAGGACAATCACACCATAAAACATAGGAGAAAGTAGAATAAAACAAAAGCCAAAACGAGCCTACAGGTTCGAAAAAAAATAGACGACGACAGTATTATACATAGCTCCTTTCCCACTTTGCACTTCTGGTTTTGGAAACCCTTAACATATATGATATACATGTAAGCACACGCAGGCATATTTTATCATTTTTGAGTTCGATACGCAATCTAAATAATTTCCCAAAAGAATTTATTAATAAGCGATATACATGTATTCGTCTGAATTGTTAAAAGTTACATGGTCTTTAAAATTATAAAATAATCAAAATCATTTGAGCCTTCTCATTCAAAACACTGCCTGCAATTTATTTTCGTCGCTAAATGGCATGGTTTTAAATTGTGGCCGAAGAATTATAAGATATTCAGTTACCCATCCATGCGTAACAAATAAGCCGCCCCATGGGAAAACCAACAATCTGCTTATGCGAAAACAAAGGCGCAGATCAGCTTCGCGGTAACCACGAAGCTGATCAGCGCCTTTGTTTTCGCTACTCGGATAGTACAATTCCTCTTCTACTTAAATCCGAAATTTCAAGCTTCTAGCCTGCTTCTGTGCTTGTACAGGCCGGTTTGTGTCAGACCTGGTCGGAAACCACATTTTTGGTTTTCCCACGAGGCGGCTCAAACGGACATATCGGACTGTTTATGATGCACAGTGACCACAGTCTCATCTGCGGAATCGCAGTCTGATATATGACTTTGTCGACTTCATAATTATATTCTGATAAAATCGCATTTTATCATGACCTTAACACCATGTATCGAAGCAGTCTCTAATGTAATTATTAATGAGACAACAGTTATCAGAAAATCGAAATTCTTGACTATTTCTAGAATAAAAACGAAATGGCTATATATATATATATATATATATATATATATATATATATATATATATATATATATATATATATATATATATATATATATATATATATATATATATATATATATATATATATATATATATATATATATATATATATAAGTTAAGCTGAAAGTTAAACGCGTTCCATGAAAAGTTTAAAGTAACTAAGAGTCGCTAATATTAAAATCAAAGTGCTGAAGGAACTGAAACATTACAGCCAACAGTTCATGGATAATTTTAATTGGTTAAGTAATAAAACCTTAAATTTTGTTCTTCTTTCCATAATATGAGATACCGTGTACTCGTATTCATGCCATGGCCTGCTACATGTTGCGTTAGAAGTGGTTAGTGTGCCTGCTTCGGGGTTCGTTGTTTCGCGCCCCAGCCGCGCCATAGCAAAGGCGTTAAAATGGTACTAGTGTCTACCTTGCTTTGCGCCCAGCAATTTTGAAGAAAGCACTGGTACGTGCCTATTATGTTGGTTCATTGTGTTTTAATAAAGACAAACCGCCAATATCAGAGGGAAACATGTTTAATCCATTTTTGACGAATGGATTTTCCCATCATTATCAATTGGACGAGTCCACTTTCATTTTCAGGGGCCGCAGGTGTGATTTTAAAATTTCATTCCATTTTTCGATGAGATTCAATTTCATGTAAGCAAACAGAATAGCCCCAGATGGCTATACTGTTTGCCTATGTCCCACAAAAGGGACGCCAGGCTTAAATGAGTTAAAATGTACTACGGAATGTGTAAAACTGCATGTATAAAACAGGACTTGAGATACATTGCACAACTTTCTTGTTTTTTTTTTTGTTTTTTTTTTCTGCTATACATTAGGTGCAGGATGACAATATCCAGTAATTGTATGATATTTATGGATATAAATGTAAAAGAAGTGAGAAAAAAAAAGAACGATTGGATGGCCGAGCGGATGTAAATGTAAATGTAATTTTAATATTTTGCCTATTAATATTTCAGCTTTGTGGCGCATTAGTATGTTCTGGTATCAGCACAGAAGAAAAACCAGTGTCCTCCCTTTCATACTTTCCATTTGTTTTATGACGTTTTACATGCGTTTTCACCATCAAAGAAATAGATCTAATTCAGACACCGTACAAACACCTCGTTTGGTACAAACTTGAGAAAAGACGCGAGCGGCATGGATTTTTCTCATTGTGAATATAGCAGATGCAAAATAAACTTCATTATTGCATAAATACCCGTGTCACACGATATTAACAGTCGTTTATTAATGAAGGAGAAAGCCATGCATTAATATTCGTTTCACGCGCGCACGTGCTGTTAATACATGGATTTTACTTATGCTCATTACCGGGCACCATGCAAAGCACGTGTTATTAATAAGAAACTGAAGTCCGCCCGGAACGAGCATAAAAACGAAAGCTTTTACGCGTATGAAAATGTGATGAGGATGTACTGAAAACATAGTGCACCATTATTTCTTTTGTTTCTGCAGAATTTATGCAATAATAGCGATCAAAAATGATTTTATCATTCATTAACATTCGCTAGGTCCCTCGGGGAGTGTTGAAAACCTCGGGCTACGCCCTCGGTTTTCAACACTCCCCTCGGGACCTAACGAATGTTAATGAATAGAAGATTATGTTTGATCCCTATATTGATAGCAATGCAGAAATGAAGAACTACTTTTCTACCGCGGACGCCATTTTGTTTCAAGGCGGGAGAATGCCAAAGAACCCACCAAAGAGATCCCACGCTGAGCAAGCGTGTGTTTTTGTTGACAATGAAGCACCATTGCATCTTCATTCTGATGGGTATCTGTTTCCGGCTTGGGATCACGTGATTAACTGGACGATGACGTACAGGGTTGACTCCAGTGGCGGATTTAGAGGGAGTTCAAGGGGTTCGCTCGAACCCTCAAGGGGTTCGCTCGAACCCCCCTCTTGGCCCAAATTGTTTTATTTTCAAGGGGAATTTCAAGCGATTTTTCTAAGTTTGAAGCCCCTCTTCAGAAATCCTGCATCCGACCCTGGACTCTGATATGAAGTATACGTACTACGTAAGATTCTCTGAGTTTGAAAAATCGTTAAAGGAGGTGAAAGAGTCGAATCAAAGGCTAGTTGATAGTCAAGAAGAAATTAATCAAAATGTGAAAAGTTTGAATGATAGGGTAGAAAAATTAGAATCAGACCTAAAGAGCAGTGAAGAGAAACGGGAAAAATTGGAGGCTCAATCACGGCGAGAAAATCTGCGATTTCATGGGATCCCGGAAGACAGAAATGAAACATGGGAAGAGACGGAAGAAAAAGTTAAAGAATATATCGGTAAAGATCTTGAACTAAATCCCACTTCTATTAGCATCGAACGTGCACATAGGATACAAGGAACAGAGAAGCCCAGACCGGTTATTGTGAAACTCTCTTTCTTCAAAGACAAAGAAAAAACTCTAAAATCATATAGAGAAAAGAGAAAGCTCTTCAACGAACGCGAAGCAGAACGCGAAAATGCTCAAAATGCCCCCGACGAAGATGCTGATTACGAAGCTGACATCTCATTCCGCAAAGATATCACTGTCAGCGAGGATTTTCCGAGTCGCGTTATGAAAGCGAGATATCATCTGAGAAAATACTTACGTGACGCACTGAAAGAAAATAAGAAAGCATACTTAAAGTACGATACACTGACCATAGAGGAAGAAGTGTATGAATATGACTCTACTTTAGAAGACATTGTCTTGATACGCAAATAGGAAGGAGGCCGACGTCCTATACATAGGGCAACTACACATATTAATAAACCGAACTCTAAGAACCCAGAACTACAAGACTTAACTTTAAATTTAGTCTGCTGGAACATAGAAGGTCTTCTGAAATATGAATCGTCTGATCAATTTAAAGAGTTTATCAAAGAGTTTGACATATTTGGGTTTTGTGAGACTTGGAGTAAATGTTCTTCAGAATTTGATGCGTTTACAAATGGATATAAATGTTTCAATAAGATCCGCAAGAAGCGCTTTAAGAAAGGTCGAAACTCTGGGGGAGTGGCTGTATTTGTTAAATATGCATTAATAGAAGGGGGTTTTGTCGAAAGAGTTTTTAGTGAACTTGAGGATTGTGTTGTTTTGTTCTTAAAAGGCTCATTTTTGAATATTGACAAAGATATTATACTATGATTTTTGTATGTATCACCAGAAGGTTCTCCAATCTATAGCGATGAAACAGGGTCACAAATGGTATAGAAATATTAGAAAATAAATTATTACAAATCATTCAAAAATTTCCTGATGCTAGTCTTATGTTAGCAGGTGACTTTAATAACGCAAGATGTGGTTATCTCCAGGACAGGATAACGACAATATTGATTTCATATTTAATGATAATGGAGTATATGAGTCAGATGATTTCGATATAGAGCGAAACACAAAAGATTTACATACGAATAATTTTGGTATATCCTTGATTGAATTATGTAAAATTTATGGTATACATATCTTAAACGGTAGATTTCCGGATGGCAGAGAAGGGTGCAAATGAGGGGCCAAGTATTGTCGATTATTTTATAGCGTCCAGCAATTTGTTTCAGTATATATGTAACTTTGAAGTCTGTAATTATAGCGACTCGGTTCATTTTCCACTAGCATGCTCTATGAAATTTAAATTCTAACACACCTCGCCTATAAAGCGAATGGTAAAAAACGTGTTATATTGTGCAACAATTTCACTGGGCAAATAAGCGTGACGTTACTTTGCGGCATTTGTGACGTCAGCTATCCCACAAAGCAGCGTTAGACGGTGAAACGTCGTTTTAGCGCACAACAAACGTAATAAGTGTGTGTAAATACCAGCATTACAGTCAAATATTTGGCGGGATATCTGCAATGCAATGGCGGAAAGCTGAACGATATCGACGGTTTCAGCAACATTTATTCCGTTTATTGTGTGTTAGAATCGAAATAGATCAGCTCAAGTGCGTGAATTGTTGAGTAATAATTCACTGTTTGTCGGCCAGTTGTAAAGAAGATCAAATCACGAGCGCGTAGCGCGAGCGCGTAGCGCGAGTGATTTATCTTCTTACAACTGACCGACAAACAGTGAATTATTACTCAACAATTCACTGCTAGAGCTGATCTATTTCTTAAATAAGAGAAGAAACACTAACCACGAATAACGTGTTACTGCAGGAATTTACAAAATTTAAATGGAAAGAAATTAGAAAAAATACATTCATGCAAAATTTTAATGCTTTATTTCAAGAATTGAGGCAGAGTATAATTGATAAAATAAGAATAAGCGTTGATGATTGTTTAGACTGTATAGTTTCTATATACCAACGGGCAGCTGAATGTATGAAACCAAAACAAAAACACAATTCCAATAAGCATGAACCCTGGTGGGATAACCAATGTGAGCAAATTAAAAAAAAAACAACAAAAATATAAAGCTTTACGATTCTTTAGACAAAGCAATACAACAGAAAATCTAAATAAGTACAAAGAATTAAGAACCAAATTTAAAGACACATGCAAGCAAAAGAAATCTGACTATCAAAGGCAAAACAGGGAATAGTAATTTATTTTGGAAAACATTCAAACAGTTTCGATATAAAGCGGCTCAAATAAATCATATTCAACCAGGTCAGTGGGTCGAACATTTTACGAAATTATTGTATACGGACAATTTAGGCGAATTGAATGAAAATATACAAGTACACACTCTAGATGGGAATTATAATGAGGTTTTTAACTCACCATTCACTATTTCTGAGATTCGAAAAAGTATTCAAAATCTGAAATAGGGCAAATCGGGCGGTCCAGATGGTATTCTCCCAGAAATGGTGTTTAATACTATGAATGATATATCTGGGCCAGCAGTATATTAGTCCCGATCCACAAGTCTGGGTCTACTAAGGACCCAAATAATTTTAGAGGAATTTCTTTGATTGACATTTTGAATAAGATATTAACAGGAATTATGTATGATAGGTTATATTCATGGGCTGAGGAAAATTAAAAAATTGATGAATCACAAGCCGGATTTAGGCAAGGTTACAGTACAATTGATAGAACAAGAACAAGAACAAGAACTTTATTTACCTCGTCATAGGTTAGTGGAGGTCGAGGTCATCATATCACTAACCTTACAAACTTATTTAATAATATCTGCAGTAGGTCAATTCTGACCCATGAGCAAATAATAAATATAAAATATGCGAAACAGAGGCGCCATGGCGGACAGTGTGCAAATATTAATACTTGATATACAACATTTGACAAAGACTATAATTTCATAATATGACAATATTTGCAAAATATAAATCATTTGATAGATATGTATGTTACGTCAACAATACTGCATTTACTTAATATGTGCTAGTCTAGGCATTAACAAAGCTGGACTGAACAATGACCTTATTTCAAAATAAGGACATTATACAGTCTACAGCCGATTATAGAAACCATAGCTCTCATGTCAACCCGGACATCGTCTTGCCGAAACGAAACACAAGACGACGTATAGGTTACATTAGAGATTAAAACTTAGTCTAGTTAATTCATCTCCAAATATTTACATTTGTCTAAAACCTCCTTAGATGAACCATTAGATGTTCATCTGTGTTCATACTTCCATGAACAACATTGTGTCACGCGACGTGACGTAATCCAAACTTGACGTCAAAAAACATGAATCTCGCCAATTTGATTGGACGTTGTAAACGTCGACGCCGTTCCGCTGTTTGAACACACACTGTGTGTAGATTCTCTGTTTGCTGGTAAATGTGACCGGCTTGGTGATTTTTCAACAAGCGATAGGGAGAAATGAATGTAAATATAAGCAATGAGTTTAATTTTTCTGTTGTTCATGGAGCTATGAACCGCAGTGGGTCGCTAGCAAAGCTTACATGAACCCCTTCGGGGTTCATTCACTTTGCACGCGACCCACTGCGGTTCATAGCTCCATGAACACCAGAAAAATGAAATTCATTTCTTAAATAACATCATGCATTTACATATATAACATCGTATACTTAAAAAAAAAAAAAAAAAAAAAAAATATATATATATATATATATATATATATATATATATATATATATATATATATATATATATATATATATATATATATATATATATATATATATATATATATATATATATATATATATATATATATATATAACCGTGGAATCTCTATTTGGTCGAAGTGTGCTTTTGTATGGGTTGTGTCGAAAAAAGAGACAACTTATGTAATTTAATTTCTAGACAGCCTTTAGGGGTCAGAAGGTCAGTCTGCATATTCTTGTTCCCGGCAGAGCTTAAAAGTGTTAAAATTTTCCTCAAATTCTTTCTAATAACGATTTTTACCAATTATCTGTTTCGACGTATTATTTAGTCTAAATTTGTTTCGCCCTTATAGTTTTTTAACTGTTGTTTCGTGGTTCTGTCAAAACTATATATCTCAGATATATATCTACCAAGTGCAGTTTTTTTCTCCTAAAATGTGTGAAAATTACCTTAAGATTTTGTGTGCAAGCACCGGATAACTAATATACGGGATTCAATGCACCCCAGTTAAAATCACTTTATCGAATAAAATAAAAAGAAGTATATGCATAAATCTTATGTAGACAAAGCTCACATAGCGGCAACCATGACTAAGTAAGTGATTAAGTAATTTCTGGTGTAAACGCATTTCGAGAAATTGAAAGATTGGTTGTACATGTACAGTGCATAATGCGACTCCACAAGGATCAGGCCTGACCTGGAAATTATAATAGATTACAGTCAAGTTAATTAGTTTTTTTTTCTGTGACAAAACGTTCACAAATATGAGCGCAGAATGCATGTTGACAAATTTTTAGTCGCTGATACGCAGATATGTGATGTAATTGGACGACCTTGAGAAGGAAATAAAATAAAACGAAAACAACCTTAACATCTCCCCTGCCGCTTCTACCCTTTATATGGGTTATTTATGATATATGTAGAATAATGAAAAGTAAGGCATACTGTATAGCTGAAGCTCGAATCGTCCTCTTCATGTGCCGGACACAAACAATAGATCAATTTCAACAATTTCAAATGTCTAAATTGTTATTTTTTTCAATTAACATTGATGATCTGAATAACAATTTTGGTGATTGCAAGGTTTTCGGCAGCACGTGACTAAATGAATCAGAAACGCTACACAGACTGGTACGTGTACATGTAAGAATCATTTTGATCGCAAAATTAATGTAGGCTATGAAGCTCTTTTCAACATCTTCATTAATTTGATCATGTTTATATGAGATTTCTGCCTGACTGATACGACAGTTGAGAATTTTTTAAAAATTTATATCATATCTAGCATTTGACGTAATTTCTATGACGGCAATTTGCTCAACACCGAGCGCGACGTCTGACGTCTGCTTTCCTGCACATAGTTAAGCCCTTTTCTCCCGATCTAAGACCCCAGTTCACCTCGGTTTGGCCCTGTCGATTTAGGAGAAAATCGTAACGCTACTGAGAGACCGAGACCGACCGTATTAATCTGGATAGCTGTGCCAGTTGGTCTGAAGAGTTAAATATAACAATGGTTCAACGGAAGACACATGTACAGGTGTTAAAATTCGGTTTAACCGGAACGAAACTGGCGTATTGCACAAACGCGTGTCGAGCATGTTGAATAAAGACAAAGTCGGCGAAGTTAGAAATGAGTCAGAGACACGGTAGTTACTCGTCATAGGCGCGATTGGTCCGTTTGGTGTATGTCGCTGTCCGCTGCAATACGTCGGTGCTCGTTTAGGCCCGAAGAAAAACACAAACAAATAAGCATGTAAAAAAATCTAACAAACTCGGGCGTGTTACACGTTACATATTCGTTTGGGATAATTTACAGGCACGCTATATACGCTTTGAACACATTCAGTGCAAGTTTTAGGCATGCCGGATTCGCTTCATACACGTTCCGTTTTTTTGCTCACCAAGGTGAGCTTATAGGATGGCCATGACCCGGCGTCCGTCGTCCGTCCGTCGTTCACATTTTCAAAGATCTTCTTCTCTAAGACCGCTTGGCGGATGATAGTGAAATTTTATTCGGAGCATCCATTGGTAAAGGTTGTGCTTTCGGCGTTTGAGATCTGTAACGTGCTCCAAACATGCGTGTGTCGCGCGCCTATCGTATACTACGCACATGTATCGTTTGTATGATGTGCGTGTGACGCAATAGTCCGGTTGAAAACGGTAAAATTCAGAGAGGACCTGGAACTAAGGTCTAAAGTGAGTTTTTTTCCTTTGCGTATTCTTAGTTATCAGACTTTGTGAGTGATGCCACTCTGGCATCATTGAGCAATTTCATTTATTATATGGCAACTGATGAAATATAGAGAAATATGTATTAAATATAACCAATATTTGAAAAAGTTATATTTTCACATGTGAAAATATAAAAAAGTTATATTTTCACATATGAAAATATAAGATTTGGGAATACGCAAATTACGATTCCACCGTTTCATTTCTAATTTATACATAACTAAATTTTATAATCTATGCTATTGTTGACGCAATGAACGTTCACACACAATAGCGACGTAATGACGTGACGTAATGACGTCATTTAAGATTTTGACGTCATATGCTTTAGCGCGCAACGTTACAATGACTACATGCAATATAATAAAAAGAAAATTCAAGTTTTTGTCGTGAATATGACTTTTATTTCATCTCGTGAAGTGAAAAATTATATATTTCATTCGTGCCTTCGGCACTCATGAAATATAAAATTTTTTCACTTCACTCAATGAAATAAAACTCATATTCACTCCAAAAACTTGAATATCCTCTATATATTCAAGATGTAATCCAAGATGGACGGATGGATGCATGCATGTCTTACATCAGGCAATAAAGCTGAGGGTGAGGTTAGGATCCTGTAAAACCGGTTTAAGCCCGCCAGTAACTTTGTGTTACTGATCGTTCCAAGGCGATACTTCTGTGGTGGTTCTTTTTGTTTTATGTCTTGGTGTTTAAATTTTTTTTTGTGCTGTTGGCGCCTTATGTATGTTTTCATATTTTTATTTAAGTTAAGGTAACTGAGTGGCCACCTATTGGGAAAATAGCTGCTCATTCGGCTTACGATATGTTTCATGGTATAAGTGCCTGATTGTTAGTTTGTTTTTTTCCCACCTCGGTTTTTGGAGTGGGAATCTCTTTCTGATTGCGCCTTTTCCTGATCTTTGCCTACTTGTACCTTTTTAAGATATTTCGACTTAATGCAGTTGTTAGGTAGGTATGTAAGTGGGTGGATGGATGGGTCGGTGCATGGATGGATTGGGTTTTTACATCAGGCAATAAACTAAATTAAAAAAGTACAAGTAGGCAAAGATCAGGAAAAGGCGCAATCAGAAAAAGAATCCCGCTCCAAAAACCAAGGTGGGAAAAAACCAAACTAACAATCAGGTACTTATACCATGAAAACATTTCGTAAGCCGAATGAGCAGCTATTTTCCCAATAGGTGGCCACTCAGTTACCTTAACTTAATTAAAAAATATGTAAACATACATAAGGCGCCAACAGTACAAAAATATTTTAAACACCAAGACATAAAACAAAAAGAACCACCACAGAAGTATCGACTTGGAACGATCAGTAACACAAAGTTACTGGCGGGTTTAAATCGATTTTACACGGCCGTAACCTCACCCTCAGCTTCTGCAGTGGTTCATAACATTTTGTTAGATGTTTTGACTTAATGCAGTTATTGCTTCTTGTCTGTTGCTTGGTCCACCGGGGTTCAACTTTTGTTTTTCTTTTGCTCAGGGTGTCAGTAAGTTATTCGGCGCCCACGGATCTCCATTGTCTGGCAGCTTACTGAATTTGTTGAGTCCTCGTTTTTTATTCATCAAGGTGGTTATCATGATTTATTTGTTTGTCCTTTGTCCGTCGTCCGTCCGTCGTTCACATTTTCAAAGATCTTCTTCTCTAAAATCGCTTGGCGGATGATAGTGAAATTTTATTCGGAGCATCCATTGGTAGGACCAAGATGGCCGCCACGCCCATATAAGGTAAAAACCGATAGGCCGATTTCCATTAAACTTGGTATGTAGCATCGGGACTCCGGCCCATCATCGTTAGCTCAGATAATGACACAGGGATGACCTTGACCTATTTCACGGCAAGGTCAATTCCGGGAACATAGGCTGTCATATTGGAAAAAGTGAAAATCATGGATTTGTTTAAAACCTTTTGCAGCCTGAGACATGAAAAGTGCCAGATGCGGACAACAAGGTATGTACTTAGTTTAGGTCAAGGTCATCTCTTGACCTTGGCTGGTCTGTTATCCATACACACTTTTCAAAGATCTCCCCTGAAAGCGCTTGGCAAATGAAAGCCAAATTTCATGTGGAGCCTCTATTGGTAGGGGGATGAAAGTTTGATCGTGAAATCCGTGTCACATGACCAACATGGCCGCCACGCCCATATATGGTAAAAAACATTCAAAAATCTACTTCTCCAGAACCGGAGGTCCGATTTTCACGAAACTTTGTATATAGCATTTGGGACTCCAGCCCATCATAGATTGTTTTAAATGATGACCCTAGGTTGACCTTGACATATTTTACGACAAGGTCAGTTTTGGAAACATAGGCTTTTACATGACAAAAAGTGAAAACATTTTTTTGTTTTTGTTTTTAAAACTTTAACAGCCCGAGACCTGAAAAAGGTAGATTGAGACAACCGATGGAGTAAATGAAGGTATGTGATCAATAAATGTCAATGTCGTCTATTGACCATGGTCGGTCTGTTGTCCATCCACACTTTTCAAAGATCGTCTTCTCTGAAACGGCATCTCAGGTGAACGTTTACAGGACCAATGGTCCTCTGGTTACAGGTTGTGCTTTCGGCGTTTGAGAAACGTTTCTGTAACGTGCTCCAAACATGCGTGTGTCGCGCGCCTATCGTATACTACGCACATGTATCGTTTGTATGACGTGCGTGTGACGCAATAGTCCGGTTGAAAACGGTAAAATTCAGAGAGGACCTGGAACTAAGGTCTAAAGTGAGTTGTTTTCCTTTGCGTATTCTTAGTTATCAGACCTTGTGAGTGATGCCACTCTGGCATCATTGAGCAATTTCATATATTCAAGATGTAATCCAAGATGGACGGATGGATGGATGCATGTCTTACATCAGGCAATAAACTTAAGATATTTCGACTTAATGCAGTTGTTTTATTTATTTCGACTTAATAGAAACTTTTAACCACATAATTTTTGGCATATAGATAGATAGATAGATAGATAGATAGATAGATAGATAGATAGATAGATAGATAGATAGATAGATAGATAGATAGATGGGTAGGTAGGTATGTAAGTGGGTGGATGGATGGGTCGGTGCATGGATGGATTGGGTTTTTACATCAGGCAATAAACTAAATTAAAAGATGTTTCGACTTAATGCAGTTATTGCTTCTTGTCTGGTGCTTGGTTCACCGGGGTTCAACTTTTGTTTTTCTTTTGCTCAGGGTGTCAGTAAGTTATTCGGCGCCCAAGGATCTCCATTGTCTGGCAGCTTACTAAATTTGTTGAGTCTTCGTTTTTGATTCATCAAGGTGGTTATCATGATTTATTTGTTTGTCCTTGGTGAATCATTGACTAGTTAGAGATTCACCACGAGGACCGAACAAGTAACTAAATGTTGTGAACCACTGCAGAAGCTGAGGGTAAGGTTATGGCCATGTAAAACCGGTTTAAGCCCGCCAATAATTTTATATTACTGATCGTTCCAAGGTGATACTTCCGTTGTGGTTCCTTTTGTTTTAGGTTTTGAAGTCGAATTTTTGTGCTGTTTGAGCCTTATATATGTTGTCATATTTTATTTAAGTTCGGGTAACTGAGCTGCCACCTATCGGGAAGTAGCTGCTCACTCGGCTTACTATATGTTTTCTAAGTATAGGTACATAATTGTCAATTTGGTTTTTTCCTACCTCGGTTATTGGAGTGGGAATTTCTTTCTGATTGCGCCTTTTCCTGATCAGTTAGTTTTTAACTCATTCATGGTTGATAACTATGCTGCCTTCTTTAATTGCACGCCGGTGGGTTGGGCGTCAGACTATGATGGCCCCGACATAAAACTATTCATTTTAGTTGGTTGGGGCCGGAGCTTCTTGTCTGTTGCTTGGTCCACCGGGGTTCAATTTGGTGTTTTTCTTTTGCTCTGGGTGTCAGTAAGTTATTCGGCGCCCAGGGATCTCCATCGTCGGGTAGCCTACTGAATCTGTTGAGTCTTCGTTTTTGATTCATCGGGGTGGTTATCATGATTTATTTGTTTGTTCTTGATGAATCATTAACTGGTTAGAGATTCACCACGATGACCGAACAACTAACTAAATGTTGTGAACCACGGCGGAAGCGGAGGGTGTGGTTATGACCATATAAAACCGGTTTAAGCCCGCCAGTAATTTAATATTACTGATCGTTCCAAGGCGATACTTCCGTTTCGGTTCCATTTGTTTTATGTTTTGAAGCCGATTTTTTGTGCTGTTTGAGCCTTATGTATGTTTTCATATTTTTATTGTTAAGTTCGGGTAGCTGAGTGGCCACATATCGGGAAATAGCTGCTCACTTCGTTTACTATATGTTTTCTTAGTATAGGTACATAATTGTCAATTTAGATTTTCCCACCTCGGTTTTTGGAGTGGGAATTTCTTTCTGATTGCGCCTTTTCCTGATCATTGCCTACTTTTAACCTTTTTATCCACTTACTTTTTTGAAACGTGAGTTCAACTGATAGATAGATAGATAGATAGATAGATAGATAGATAGATAGATAGATAGATAGATAGATAGATAGATAGATAGATAGATAGATAGATAATGGATGGATAGATGGATAAATGGATGGATGGATATCTTACATCAGGCAATAAACTAAAGATATTTCGGCGGTTACCGAATATATATTTCGACTTAAAAGAAACCTTCATCAGTGAAATGTTTGAAATGTGAGTACACATGATAGATAGATAGATAGATAGATAGATAGATAGATAGATAGATAGATAGATAGATAGATAGATTCGTAGGTAGGTAGGTAGGTAGGTAGATAGGTAGGTACATGTAGGTAGGTAAATAGGTAGGTATGTAAAACGTTAGAGTCAGACAGTCAGACACAAGGATAGATTCTTTCTATCTATCTATCTATCTATCTATCTATCTATCTATCTATCTATCTATCTATCTATCTATACTCACGTTTCAAAAATAACGTGTAACCGGAGAGGCCGATCCGTCCTGCCCACATATAGCTGATACACACTTCGCCACTTGTGATACAACATCACAAGCCCGAAGCATGCATCTGCATAATCCGAGAGTGCATATATGCACGAGTAAAGACACAGGCTGACTGACACATCGGTCTGACAACGTGTGAAATGATTACCCGCGCCGGGGCGGTTACGTACCCCTTAGATCCGTATACTGAATGTGAGTTAAGGGTAAATGAGACACAAGATTGAAACAACTTAAAAAAACATTTATTCATTTAGAGTTACACTTTATATTCTGCTTTAAAGCTGGCTTCAGATTGCATTCAGTCATATGAGGCGGAGGCAAAGTATTTGTCTTATAGGCAGACTGAAAATAGAAAAGTTGTTAATTTATATTTATTTCATGTACAAATATGATGTCATTACTTGCAATAATTCTTACGAGAAACCAAAACTATTTGTGCGTATTTAAGCCAATGCTAGAATCTCTTCTACTTATACTCCTAAGTGACAACCAATATCATCCCCACGTAGGTACCAAGCACGGCGAGTAACACCTAGCACCCAAGCTATAAAGGCTGTTACCACCCTATTGGCTACCAGTATCCCGGACAGGAGAACATGCCATTTACTACCAAACTCAACTGCATCAAATAAACACATCTACTCTGGTTTATATTGAATCCAGTTCACTATATTGCAGAAAGAGAATGCTCTTTAAACAACAACCAAAGGATGATGATTAAATTCGGAAACTTTCACAGCTATCCTAAGACTTATATACAAATTCCGTCAGAAAGATGCTCATTAAATAACCAAAGGATTTAAAATCCTTTACGAAACATTTGCAGTTATTCTGAGGCTTTCACTAAATAGCAACCGAAAGCTATAAATTTAACTCTGAACCTGCACAGCTATTCCGAGTCTTACTAACCGTTTTTGAAACCAAGTGAAATAAACTTCAAACTGACTTTTCTAACTTTGAAAGTAAAACTTTAAATGAGGCTAACTTTAAATATATAATATTATTTCTTTAATAAGCGCGTGAATTTGACTGAGTTACCATGTCATACTTAATAAATGTATACCAAACCATCATTTCCTGCATATCGAAATGTGTCTGTTGGTACCATGTCATATTCAAATGACTCTGCATCATCCAATCAATTATATTGGTATACATTATACCTCAAGGGAGATAAACGATGATCTCAATCAGAACGTGTGTTATCCCCTTTTTCTGCCAGCAAACTAAAAAAAACATCTTATTTATCCTGAATAGTGGATAAATAAATAAAAGGTTAACAATCAATTCAACAGATTCAATGATAATATTTTTATTGTTATTTTATTTTTATTTAAAATAAGAAGCGTGGGAATATTGATTTTGCACAAAACACCTCTTAAGATCATAAACCTATTTTAAACATTCAAGGGAAACAACCATACGAGAACAGTATGAGTTCACTATATTGACTATACTGAACAAAACTAAAATGCAACGCAGAAATTAATGCAGGTAAAACCATTTCTGCTACACTTGGTGAACAGTTTCTATTAAGTCGAAATATATTTCATAACTGCATTAAGTCGAAATATCTTTAGTTTATTGCCTGATGTAAGAAATCCATTCACCCATTTATCCATTCATTCATCCATTTATTATCCATCCGTATCTATCTATCTATCTATCTATCTATCTATCTATCTATCTATTACCCGGTTAAAGTTTCTA